>OY728127.1:941125974-946125974 GCA_963277665.1 Viscum album | reverse complement strand
AAAAATCTATAAATAAATTAATATCCCTAAATTATTACTCACCACAACAGTAGATTTAATCATCAATTTAAATAATTATTAATTTAGTTAAATATGATTATGTTGATGAATTATAAAGAATGTGAAAATAAAGGGATAAGAAAACATTACTGCGTCGAACACACACATGATAGTTGAAGAGAGTTAAAAAAACACTTTCGATTGAATAAGTAAGAAAAATAAAGGAAGAGGTTTTAACTTGATTTAAACCATTTTATGTTCATTAACATTAAAATATAGAAGGTGGAATATAATAATATATATTGATGAAGAAACCTGAATTAAAATTGAATTACAAAAAAAGACTTACAGGATTACAACAATGAAAAACACAAAAGTAAATGAAAACAAAGGGAAGATAAAGGGTCTATGAAGCGAAAAATTGAGTATGGTGGGTCCTCCAAAGACTTTTCAACACTTTGGTCGTGCCAAATGATGCTCCTATCATCTGAAATTCCAACCCTTTTGAAAGGAGAAGAGGGGATGTATTTATAGCCCAAGGTGGTGGACATTTTTTATTCCAAAACTACCCCTCCACTTGTATCGACTATTTGGACATCCAGACAGCTGAATCTAGAAATATATCCTTCTTAAAAGTTGTACATAATAATGTTTTCTGACTACTCTAATAATTTTGAGGAATTTGGACTTATTGACCAATGTTATGGTGGTTGGAATAAATAATTGTAATCTTTCCATTTCTATGTATACTTTTCAGAAGGTCTAAATTTGAATGGGTTTTTGAACAGAAAGAAGACATAAAATAAAATAGTTTTTATATATAAAGTTTTAAAAACAAATAATACCATTAAAACTGAATATTACCCACTTTATATGATGAATATATCAGGAGAAAAGTCAAATTTTGTGTGCTGGTCTCAATTCCCGGACAGAATTGTGGGAAAGATTTCAAAGATTCATTTGGGACCCTTATTATGGGATTAGGGACCTGAAATTATTATACATAACTCCTTGGAATGTTCCCCAAACATTGGAGGAGAATAAAGGAATTTTAACATCTGCCTTTAGCCTAGTAATTCAATCTTCATAGCCGGTCCAGTTTCATCATAGATTCTTTGGGCCTTCTTGTGACGACCATATGACCCTTCAAGTGGAATATTTGCACACTGATTCATTATAATGATATGTTTTAAATTGAATAATATATCCTTAAAATCAATAATCATGAAATTTTAATAATTAGGGGGAGATTTATTATTAAATCATTAAACATACTAGAATATGTATGAATTCAAATTGTGCTCTAAAGTTATATTTAATATTTAAACATTAATATTTCACTCAAATTATGCACATTTATTATAATAAAAGTAAATGGAGTATATAATAAGTCATGAAAATATTAATAACAACAACACCCCTACACTTAGTCTTGTGCATGTCCTCATGTGCAAAAAATATAAAAACATGACAAAAATCATTTTCACTCACCAACAAATATTAATTTTTTTCCCCAATTAGGGGAGGTTTAGTAAATTACACTCATCCATATTGAATTCCACCACAAGTTGTTACAGAAACAATGTCCCAAAAACAATTCATTTTTTCATGCTCAAATTTATAAAAGTAAAATGGTGGCACAAAAAACGTACTCCTCTCAAGATGATAGAATTAATTTACGGTGTTTCACTCATTCACCATGTAAAAGTAAAAATCATATAGTTTGTAAGAAATCTCAACTTCCATTCCATATCCTAAAGGATACATTAATCATGATTTCTTTTGAAGGGGTTTTTTGTGGATATGGGATAGTAGGAATATAATGGTAAATAGAGAGAATAATATGGGTAAAACACAAACTTGTAAAAAGAAATCCACATTTTTTTTGAAATGATACATGAAAGGAAATGAAAAAAAAATATTTATGAGGGAATGGAAATGTGAAATAATACAAATAAGTGGATGTAAATTTGAAGTCTATGAGACGATAAAATATTTACAAACCAAAAAACTTCTTTGAGTGACATAAGAATATAATGCATGTGTTCTTTTTCCCTTTTATTCTTGTTTTTTATTTTTTATTCATTTTTCGAAAGTTTAACTTGAAACTGATCTGAAACTCATCTCCCAACCCATGTTTGGTCTCCTCATCAAATTTTTTTAATAGTTATAAAAATATCAATGGTTGAAGAAGAGTGATTTTTGATCCACCGAGGAAAGAACCCATGCTTTTTTTCATTTTATCATTTTTTTATTTTTTGTCAATTTTTTGAACACTTTTCATTAAAATTTAATAAATTACATAAATGAAAGTACATTCCAAAAAACTCACTGAATGTCAACCTCTCCCCCACACTAAAATGTATGATTTCCATAAATCATATGATAACACATTAAAAATCAATAAAAGGGCACCCAAAATGAAATCCATTCCCCCACACCCTTAAATTTCATTAAATTATGCAATGAAAATCCATGTTGATATTGGGTGGGATAAGGTATGGGGATTGTAATATGGCTATCAAAGAAAAGGTTTTCATAGGCTCGAAGGGGCTTTCAAAAGGATGTTTAATGTATGGTTAATGGGAGGATATTTTTGAATTATAATTCTCATGTGGTTTAGAAAATGAATCAATCATATTAATGAACACTAAAGTAGTAAATTCAACTCAAAGGTGCACAAAATAAAAAATCACAAATGGGGGTGAAAAACACACATTTTGAAAATATGGGCATAGGTGGCCTTGGCATGAAAGAAAATTTTATTCCTTAAGGGAGAGGAAAATAATTTCCCAAATCTAAAACATAGAATTAAAAATTTGTTGGTTTTGACACAAGATTCATTATCCAAAATTACGATGAAAATACAAAATGTTTTTAATGAAAAAATATATTTTGACTCCTCAAAATGGTTGTAAAAAATTTAAAAACCAGATGGTGAGTATATATGACTCTGGATTTTTCATATTGTTTTTAAATGATTATTTTTACTTGTTTTTAGTTGTTTTTAGTTTTTTATAAAGACAAGCCCACAAAAAAAGAGTAAATAAAACAAATGTGATGAGGAATGTGGTAAAAAAAACTAAATGAGAATGGGGTATGAAGAAGAATAAATGAGAGAGTGAGAAAATATGAGTTTAAGGTAAAGAGGTTCCCCCTGGTATAAATTTAGTGGGTTGCCATCTCCACCCAGAGGTGGGTCAACTGCAGAAGTTGGGGATCTAATGGAGGTCAACGTGGTTCCTGGGATGTGTGTCCTCTCATGGTGATTATTTAACTGATGTCTATTAACTATGAATGTCCTTTTTGAAGAGGGGTCTTGGAATTTCACTACACCAAATGGGTAAACATGAGAAACAATAAAAGGACCTTCCAATCGAGAATTAAGCTTACCTGGGTGAAGTAGAAACCGAGAGTTGAATAGAAATAACTTTTAACCATCGTGGAATAACTTTCTTAGGATGTGTTTTTCATGGATTACCTTATCCTTTTCTTTGTATGGATTACAATTCTCATAGGAATCATGTCGAAGATCCTCCAATTCATCCAATTGCAACAGTCTTTATTCACCAGATTTTTCAAAATCAAAATTACAAGTTTTCACAGCCAAAAATGACTTATGTTGGATTTCAACTGGACGATGAAATTACTTACCAAAAACTAACCTAAAAGTAGAAATCCCAGTGGGTGTTTTATAGGAAGTTCAATAATCCCAAAGTGCTTCACCAAGTCTTTCAGGCCAGATTTTTCTGCTGGGTTTTAAAATTCTCCCAAGCAATCTTTTCACTTCTATATTAGAAAGTTCAACCCTACCATTTTTTTGGGGATGATATGCAGTATGTAAGAAACCGAATCTTCATTTCAGGTATGTTTTTCCTTTTCTGGTTGTTTTTGGGGAAAGAGGAAAATCTGGAAATTTTCTAATTACACGCCGTGTATTTTATAAGTACACACCGTGTATTTTATAAGTACACGCTATGTAATTTGATCTCACGCGAGGCCGTGTGCTGGCCGTGTCCGGGCCACACACACGGTGGGTAGGGGTGATGTGGAAACTGCTTGATGCGGTGTATGGGAAGGCGAGTACACGCCGTGTACTCAAGAAGTACACACCGTGTAATTTTATTTTTATTTCATTAAATTGATCGGGGTCACGTCTAATCCCTATTTCTATCTTCTTCTTTGCCTAATTACATCCAAAGCATCTGAGGAGTCTGAATCTTTTGTGATCCACTGATCCATCACAAGTTATCCGAATCGAACGCGTTGGCTGTAATATAATCGCAGAGGTGAGTTCTTGGTTCTTCCCTGGCCACGTTTCCTGATTCTTTCCCTTATGAGAGTTATCTAAGGTTGAAAGTTTTAGATGGGTTTTTAGATCTTCTCAATTCTAGGCCGATTAACAGGCTGAGGTTCATGTATATCGTTCTCCTAGGATCAAGGTTGGTGGTATGTTTCCATACGTTTAATGTCTTTGAGTTTTTGTGAAAAAAGTGTCAGATTCCCATGTATTGGGTTTCTCGGGTTAGGGTTTTGAAAATGTATTATTGTATGACTTAGATTTCTTGTATTCATGAGGTTATTAGATGATTAATTATTGCTTGTTAGCATGTTTGAGGATCACCCCATGGGAGTTTCCCTTGTTTTGGTTGTTTACCGCCGTTTGGCTTAGGTTTCCTGTGAGGCAGACATTTTTGCATTGATTTCCTACCTTGAGATAATTTATTACATGTATTTCCTGCTATCTTTTGATGAATTGTAGCTATTAGACAAGTAGTTTTTGAACTTACTTTGGGATGCTGACATTCGATTATGCACGACTAGACTGCTCAGGGCTGTGTGAACCCGGTGCGGTAGACTAAAGAGGGAAATTACGATTAAGGGCTTCCCTAGAGAGTCTGTTATAAATTAGTATCATTCTCATGACCTATAGGAATTGGAAATTTGGCTTACTCAGAGTTTCCTTAGTTACGTACCGAGACTATAGGGGGAATTAGACGTAAGTGCTTCCATAGAGATACTATACCTATCATTGAAAGACCACAAGGTAATTGACGGTGAGTACTTCCCAGAGTGTCTGTGCCTTTGTATGAATATATGACTATAGGGGTCTTCCAGTATGAGCCACCCAGAAAGTCAGTGTGAATATTTTTTGGTTGGTTGTGATGAGGCCACCAAGCCAAAGAACAAACTTGTGTTTTGTACTACTTGTAGTTTAGGTAGTCTGCTGAGATACATGTTGTGTTACTTTCCATGATTTGGGAACATAGAGTTGTTTCTATATTCCTTGGGTGATAATTAAATGACTTAATTAAATTACTAAATAAATGTGAATGGATATTTGTATGATTTTTTTCTTAGCGTACTCATGTTTCTCTACTTCATTTATTTCATTTAGTTTTGCTGAATTGCTCACTGACAGTACGGCACAGATCTTGTGGTGATTGCCTACAGGGATTAGTCTTACACCCTGTTTGGGTCCTGCTATACGGCCCAAACAAGTTATATGGTTGCAGGTGTGGATAGGGATTGTGGCCCTTCTACTTCAGGTACATGATTGCTGGTTGGAGCGTGGGAGCATAGGACCGAGCATAGGCTTGTGATGCTGGTGGAGTTTCTATTTACTTTTAGTACCTTATTTCTCAGTTGTATTCAGAACGTTGTTATGTTAGACTATTTCCATATATACATGTACCTTCTGCATCATTTTCATCATTATTATATTATACATTGCTTCCGCTGTTTAGTTTTAGTTATTGTATGTTGTTTATTGCATCTGCTATTGACTGTTATTTTATTTTTTTAATATCTTACCAGTTAAGGGCATAGTTTCCCCAATGACTCACCAAGGCCGTCGCAGCTAGTCAGCAGCCTCTGGCATTGGGGGAAACGTTCTTGAGGTTATGTGGTGAACCGTGTATGGGGCACCAGTTGAGTGGTTCTGGATTCGGGTTGTTATAAAGTGGAATCAAAGGGGTTCTTTCCTTTTCTATTGACTTGCTATTTAGAGACATTAGATAGGGATAAGATAGAATAGTTAAGCTGTGCCCAAGAGTTCTAGAACCCGTGTGCAGGGAAAAAGCAAAATTACCTCAAATGTTGAAATTTTCAAGTTTTTCAAATGTTATAGTTTACATGATTTCACCGTTGGGTGGTGCACTTGTTTTGTGCTGTTATTATTTATATGATTGTGGTTCTATTTTGTTGCAACTCAATGAGATAAGGGTATGCCATCTCATGCATCATATAGGAACTTGTTAGAAAATCACATGTCATGCATTTTTCCATGCCATCTAGGTTGCTTTAGAATTATCATGTTGTTGTGATAAAATTTTTGATAGACAATGCATGCTGTTGTGATAGAATACGTTCCATGTTAATAGGGTATCATTTTTTAGAGCCTCTTTATCATGGACAACATACTTTGGTCTTAGAGGTCTTATGGGCCCTCGAGGATCATAGATTGGTGGGTCGTGAGTTTGTTATGTTGGTTACTTGTTATACGTATTGTTATGATTCCAAGATTTGATTCGCGGGGAGTATGGCCCCCCACGGATCGGAATTTGGCACCTTAACGCTTGTTTTCTAT
The DNA here is from genome assembly GCA_963277665.1 of Viscum album. Classification (NCBI taxonomy): domain Eukaryota; kingdom Viridiplantae; phylum Streptophyta; class Magnoliopsida; order Santalales; family Viscaceae; genus Viscum; species Viscum album. Next base: position 946,119,385 of record OY728127.1, on the reverse strand, counting down.
TTTTTATGGGCTCCGGTGTAGATCTGAGTCTACTATCCGGAAAAAACCATAATACACGGTGTGTACGTCATGAAGACATGCAGTTTAGTTTTTTGCCATGTCACTGAGTGTGTGGACAGGGACACAGGGTTGTGAAAGTTCTTGTAGGAACATGCTGTGTACTAGTTACACACCGTGCAGTATGACTAGGGTATCTGGACTTGAGACAAACAACACAGGCCATGGGTTTTGTTCAAGTACATGCTCTGTCCGTCTGGAACACGCCATGTAGGGTTGGTGGTGTCGCTAGAAACTCAGGCCAGGTAAGACATGTCTAGTACACGCCATATCTCCATTGAAAACACCATGTTGTTTTTTCAGAGAGGAGTTGTGTGACTACGCCGTGTAGCAGAATACATCGGTTTGGAAGATCCATAGGGAAACATGCCATGTACCATGTTGACATGTCATGTAGTAGTGGCCCGTGTACTAGTCTGTGTGACTAACAACATGGACAAGGGGAAAAATCTTAAGGACACGCCGTGTAGTAGACAAACACGCTGTGTAGTTTCCTACTGGGACAGACTGTGTTCCTAGCCATGTAGGAGTGATCGGGCGGGGATAAAAAGGGTTAGAATATGTCGTGTAGTTTGAGAACACACCGTGTAGCCGAGTGGTGTATACAACCATATATGGCCAAGGTACGCGCCCAGGGTAAAATTTCTAGAAGAAACGCCGTATAGTGTTACTAACATGCCGTGAAGTCATGTTTTTATAGAGTTTTAATTTTTTTCCCTCCTGTTCTATTTTGCACTCTTATGTTTCAGTAGTATTTATCATTAAAGAAGGCGTGATTCAGACTTTTCAGAGCTATGGCACCAAGACGTCCTCCCGTTGCACGTCAGGAACCAGGCAGTGAATGTACGCCTGATACCGCAGACCTGGGACTACAAGTAGTTCCACCTATCGTTACGGACATGGAACCTACAGTGATTCCAGACACTGGTGCCGATGCTCAGTTCAGAGAGGGTTTCATGAGATTCATGTAGACCTTCCAGGGAGCGCAGCATCATGCCCCATCTATGGTAGAGCTGACACGGGTTTTTCAACAGCAGCATCCTCCCACATTTACAGGGGAGGGAGGACCGCATGCTATTGAGTCATGGCTAGAAGCCATGCTATCCATCTTCGAGAACCTGGAGACACCTCCAAAGATTATAGTGAAGCTCGCGACTTATATGCTGCGAGATTCCGCCAAGAGATGGTGGGATGTGGTTTCGCAGGTAGGGAGCCAACAGGCTATGGCTTGGGATGAGTTCCAGCATATGTTTTACGACTACTTCTACCCGGCGACGCTGAGGGATGACAGAGCCAGAGAGTTCATGATCCTGCAGCAGGGTAATCTCACAGTTATGGAGTATTCCCCTTGATTCACAGATTTACGGTGTTTCCCTCCCGTTTTGGGGAATGACAAGTTGTTTTTAGCGAGGAAGTTTGAGGAAGGCCTCAGACCGGACATTAGATCATAGGTGAATGTCTTCCAGTTGACTTCTATTAGTCTGATAGTCAACCATGCACTTATCAAGAAGAGAAACCTGAGGGATACTAGAGCTATAGACTAGGGTGGTTCAACTTCCAGGGTTGAATCTTTTCAGGTAGATGACAAGAACCGCCACCGAGACTCTACACAAGCTGACTCGAGGAAGCGAGGCATTCCTTCTGGAAACCAAGTGGTGTGCTATCAGTGTGTAAAAATGGGAATAAGAATCCTTAGTGCCCGATATAACCAGTGGAGTGCTGATCATGCGGCAAGATGGGTCATCTACAACATTTCTGCAAGGTTCTTCTTCCAGCGGCTAGTGAAGGAGGATCAGTTTCAACTCAGCATACATGAGTAGGATTACCAGTTCCGCAATAGACTGGGGGCTAGAGTTCTTTGGGTCGTTCAGGCCAGGGTAGAGGTTGTGGAAGTAGTGGTCAGGCTCAGGGAGGGTCAGCTCAAGGATATTAGGCTCCCACATAGGGCCGCGGTGCAGGCCTGACTTTTGCCATAGAGCAGATTTATCAGGAGCAGGATCTTGGACCTTCCACAGTTCGAGGTATGATATTAGTATCCCCAGTTTTATCTTCTGCACTTTTCGATACAAGAGCTTCTCATAGATTTATTTTTGTGCATACTCTGGAAATCCCTATACATACAGTTTATACTTCTGAGGATATGATGACGCTAGACACTCCCTTGGGAATTAAAACTGGTAGCGTGCGTCAGTGCTTAGACTGCCCCCTTGAGGTTTTTTGGTGTTTTTTTATAGAGTATCTATGTTTTTTAAATTACAGGCTATGATTTCATTCTCAGGATGGAATTGTTAGTTCCCTTTCTGGCCTTTGCCGATTTCTATCGTCGTAGGGTGAGTTTTACATCACCGGAATGAAGATCTTTTCTTCACAAGGGTGAATGGGATGTCCAGGTGAGAAGAGAGGGACTAGAGCATCATGGGTTGGGCAGTGTTACAACCTAGATTGCTAGCTTATATCTGGATATCCATGGGACTTCTCAGATAGATTTTCCTCCAGTGGTTAATCACTTTCTAGATGCCTTTCCAGAAGACTTTTCGGGTTTTCCTCCAGAGTAATAGGTAGAATTTTCTATCAAGATTGTGCCAGGAGTGACACCAGTGTCCATTACTCCTTATCGGATGGCTACACCAAAATTTCAGGAGCTCAATAAGCTGTTGGAGGAGTTGCAGGAAAGGGGCTTCATTTGACCCAGTACTTCTCCTGGGGGTTTACCCGTCCTGTTTGCAAAGAAGGTAGACGACACCCCTATACTTTGTGTGGATTGTCAGAATCTGAACCAGTTGATGGTTAAGAACCAATATCCATTTCCACAGATAGATGATCTCATTGAACTTGAAAAGTTGGTAACCAAATTTCATAGATAAGATTCTTGATTGGACATTAATTTTGGTTCTCACTATCATTAGGAATGGTCTTCCAAGAATTAAGGGAGATCATGAAGAGTTCATCTCAACTTCTATGTCAAGGACATAGAAATCATCAGGGAAGATATGATCATTCAGACGAACAAGGACATCCTCAATTATACGCTCAAGACTAGCAGTGATTCTATTGTCCAATTGAATGAAAAAACGTGTTGGATGTAAGGGACCAAGACCAGGGTTGGAGAAGATAGTTTTGGGCATGAAATTAATTGAGGCTCCTAGGTCTATGAGTGCATCATCAATGTTTGAACTTACAATTTGGAATGGAACTATAATGGTCCCTAGATCATTCCACTTTTTGGGAATAGACTGTTGGGTGGAGATATTTTCAAAGGTCATACACTTCCTCTTATGGGTGCATAGTTTCTTAAGAAAATTGGAGTACATAGAAATTTGTTTTATGGAATCTTAGAGGGTAATGTTGACTTCAACATGTCTGAACAATTAGATCATTTCAGGATTGGGTTCAAAGGACTTCTTTGGCTTAGGAATGACTTGAGGAAAATGAATTGGGTTCCTAAGTTTAATTGAAGGAGGTGAGGGAATGGATTCAGATTCCTTTTCATGGTTCTCTTTATTATGATTTTCTAGGATGACATTTAATGGGGGGTTGGAGTAATTATCTTGAAACATAGAAATTTTCTTCCCCGATCTAAGTGAAATTTCACTTAAATTACACTTGGGGTTGGGTAATAGTGGAGTTGGGAGTTGGGAAGAATTTTATTATTGTTGCTGGATTTGGTGGGAAGCAAGTAGACCAATTTGGGTTTCAATGTTCATGAGGATAGAATAGGTGAAGGAGGAAAGTTCATCAACTTCACTTTCATATGGTTTATTGAAGAAGATTCTTTTACCAGATTGGGATTGCATTATGTTTTGTTCTTGGGAAAGAGATTGTATAGGTTTGGGAATTGGGAAGGCTCACTCGGATAGTGGAAGCCTGTAGGAGTAGGTGGAAGATTTCTCCTTTGTTGTTGAGGGACACAAGGATAAGGTTGTTGGAGGCTACCAACACCCTGACCATATTGATACTAGTTTGGGCTTTGAGTATGGAATTGAAGGTGATGATAGATGTAATTACCATACCGCAACCCATATTTATAGGAAGAAGAGACGGGATTAGAGTGAGGTTGGTTGAAGTTTCTAACAAACTGAACTGATAGTTGAGGGTTGCTGTTCTACTGAGAATATGTTGCATTGAGCTCCATTGGTCCATATGAATTGGATGGTTCATCTTGGAAATGTTCACATGTGTCTGTTGGATGAGTTTTTGAGTTGCAGATTCCATTATTTTTGACAGGTCCATGAAATAGAGATTGTGGAGAAGATGAGGTCGGGGATTAGAATTCCACAGCTATTTGTCGCACAAGACCTGTATGCTCACCCATCAATTTTGTCATCTAGTTCGGCTCTATCGACTGACCATCATGGGCTTGATTGACTTGAGCATGTGCTCGGGTATAGAATTGTTGGGTGTTTTTATCCATGTTACTTATGAGATCTCTTACTACTATATGATTTTTTTTCAATATGATCACTGACACTTGCAGCATCAATGAGAGTTCTATCCATATATTATTACTCCTCATAGAAGTATTGGATCAAGAGTTGGTTAGGGATTTGGTGATTTGGGCAGGTTGAAATAAGATTTTTGAACCTCTCCCAGTATTCATAGAGTGATTTATTTGGGAATTGACAGATACCACCTATTTCCTTTCGGATTAATGTAGTACAAGAAGTAGGAATGGATTTATATAAGAATAGACACTTCATGTCATTCCATGTGGTTTTCGAACCACATGGGAGGTAATAAAGCCATGAATTGTCATTTTCAGCTAAGGAAAATTGGAATTATATACGTTTGATTTGTTCCTTAGAAACCACTTGAGGATTCATAGTAGAGCATACCACTGGAGACTCTTTATGATGAAGATGTGGATCCTCACGGGCTAGCCCATGGAAATGCGGGAGAAGAAAAATCAAACCCAATATGAGTTCAAATTTAGATTTGATGTTTGGATATTGAATACAAAGAATTTGGTAATTCATATCAGGGGTAATAAGTTCTTTAAGTGTTTTTCCCTAGGATTGGACATATTTAATTTAATTGTTTGGAAAAGGATAGGTTCTTGAATGAGTTGACTATCTCTTATGTTCCTATTATGTTTGGTAAGTGTTCACTAAATTTCAGGATAAAACAATTCCAAGGTATTGTTAGGGAGGCTATAGGGCATTCAGAGTGATTTTTCAAGAAAGGGGAAGATGGATATATATTTTTTTTCGTTTATTATTTTTATGAGAAGGTGAGTTTTTTGTTGTGTATTTTTTCAACTTTTTTTTTAATTTTTTTTACAATAACCAAAAACTAAAGACTATTTAATTGCACCATAACTGGAAAAAAAACTATATTAAATTGTGATTGATTGTTGCCTATCGAATTTTGAAGGTTATGGTGCTTTGCTAATGTGTATAGCAGCACTCGGGTCGAATCCTCGGCAATGATACTTTTTAATGGTCAATTGTTTTTGGTTGATTGTATTTTGATTTGGGGGGGGGGGGGTTGTTTGCAGATCTTATGAAATAATTTATGGATGATGATTGATTTAAAAATTTTATAATGTTTGGGGTGAGTTAATTATTTGGGATTTAATCTTATGATATCCTTGATCTTTGCTTTATATTGCATTAATATAATACACACTTCACAAGATGACTTTGATCGGAATTCCCATGTTTTAAAGCTTTAATACAAGTCGTAACTTATCATAGGGTTCTAATAATTACCATTAATTTTTTATGGTAGGGTATTTGGGGTTCTAATATTCCATGTAATCCACGTAATAAACAAAACTAGTCATTAATCCATGACATATAAAGTTCAACATACACAATATTAACACAAAGAAAACTCCATGAGAAAAATATCTTAATCACATAATATCCCCAAATTATAACTCAACACAATGGTAGATTTACTCATCCATTGAAATGATTATTAATATATTTATATATTTTTTTGGTGATGAACTATAAAATTATGTGAATGGAACAGGATAAGAAAACATTACTGCGTCGAACACACACACGATCGTTGACGAGAATTAAAAAACATTTGATTCAGTAAGGAAGAAAAATAAAGGGGTTTGTACTTGTTTAAACTATTTTATGAACATTAACATTAAAATATATAAGGTGGATGATAATAAGAGACATTGAATAAGAAACTTGAATTAAAACCAAATTACAAAATAAGACTTACAAGATTACAATAATGAAAAACACAAAAGTAAATAAAAACAAAGAGAGGAGAAAGGGTCTCTCAAGTGAAAAGTAGAGTATATAAGGTCCTAAAAATCCTTTTTCAAGTCATTGGTAGTTACAATTTATTATCCTATCTCCTTAAATTCCAACCATTTTTAATGGATAGGATGGTATGTATTTATTTCTCAAGTTGGTGGATAGTTTTCATTCAAAAACTACCCCTCCACTTGGCTTGATGATTTGGACATCCATGATGCTGAATGTAGAGATATATCCTTCTTACAAAATAGAGAGGTGAAAGGGTCTCTCAAGTAAATATTTGAGTATTTAAGGTCCTACCAAGCCTTTTCAAGGCATCGGTCATGCCAATTGATGCTCCTCTCTTCTTAAATGCCAACCTTTTTGAAAGGAGAGGAGGGGATGCATTTATTGCCCTAGGTGGTGGACAATCTCCATTCCAAAACTAACCCTCTACTTGGATCGATGATTTGGACATAAATAAACCTAAATATTGAGATATATCCTTCTTAAAAATTTTATATAATAATGTCGGGTGACTACTCTCAACATTTGGAGTCTTTGGGACTTATGAAACCAAAGTTATGGCAGTTGGAGTAAACAATTGTAATCTGTCCATTTCTTTCTATACTTTTCATAAGGTCAAAATGTGATTGGGTTTTTGAATAAAAACATTACCTAAAATAAAAACTATTTCTTATATAAAGTTTTCATAACATATAATATCTTTCAAAATGAAAAAGCCCAACCTGATTTGAGGACTAGAGCAGAAGAAAATTCAAAATTTGTGTCCTGGTCTCAATTCCTGGACAAAATTGTGGGCTAGACTTTAAAGCTTCATTTAGGGACCTTGTTATTAGTGTTGGGCCCTAAAAGTTTTATACATGACTACATGGATGGTTCCCCAAACATTGGAGGAGAATGAATGATTTTGGACTTCAATATTGAGCCCAGTAATTCAATATTCAAATCGGGTTCAGTTTCGTCATAGATTCTTTAGACCTTTTTGTGAGGACCTTATGACCGTAAAAATATAATAATGAGACACCGATTACTTCAAATGATATGTTTTAAATTGCATAAGTAATACTAAAAAACAATAATTATGAAAATTGAATAATTAGGGACATATTTATTATTAAAATATTAAACATACTTGAATCTAGATGAATTCAAATAGTTCTCTAAAACTATATTTAATATCTAAAAATTAATATTTCACCGAAATTAGTGAAATTTCATATAAAATCAGAAAAGGGAGTACATAATAAGTCATTAAAATATTAATAACATTATTATTTTATATATAATATATAATTCATGGTAGATAATTTTAAAAAGGTATTTAAATATTAACATAAAATATTATAGTTACTTATTTTAAAAAATGTTTCATAATAATTTTATTAATTCAATACAAACAATTTATAACTAATTCATTATTAAAGACCTTTATAAATAAAAAAATCCCATTAAACCACTTTTTATATAATTTAAAAAAAATAATAAATTGTACAATTCAATTCAAAAGTAATTTTTTTAATGATTTTTTTTCTATTTTTATAACCATATGTAGGAATAAAATTACAGGAAAAAATGACATATGATATACCTCATGCATGAGATTAAAACTGGTGTAGAATAGAGTATGTATTCTAGATGAAATATAAGCTATATCAAAACCTCTATACCCATGGTTTGGTGAAACTGTGTATTTAAAGGACCCTATTCTATATGTTTATAAAAATCATTAGTATAGAGGGAAATATTGGGACCCTATACCAATATTTTCTAGTAAATGTTTTTATTGGGTTGGTTATAAAAATGGTTTTTTAAAACCACTAGTATTGTTTTACCCAAAATTCACCCCACCATTATCCATAATTCCCCTTACTTGTGTGAGGCCTCCCCTTAGTTCTCCTTGGATATCTCTCAGAGTCTATCACTTTCTTCATTTCATTCTTCTTCAACATGAAATCAATATGTTTTTGGTCCGTGATATATCTCTTTGAGAATCATTTTCATTTTTATCTACATATAAAACAATAAATGATATCCCAATAGCTTTTTATTATTCATAATTAATTTAACTAAGGATATTTTAGATTATAGTTGTAATTGTATTACAAAATAAATTTCATTGGAGTTGATGTAATTTATTTAATTTAGTTACTCAACACCTCTCCCAAAAGCCAATATAGTTTTCTATAAAAAATATTAAGGGATTATGTAATTAAACATTATAGTAATTTGTTTTTTGAAAATGTATTATGTGGTTATGAAATTATTCATTTTATATTTTTACTTTAATTAATGAATTATCAAAATAATAATAATAAATTTTAGTATATTGTGGTTTGAAATGTTTTATTAAGAATGTTGGAAATTACTAGGAGTTTATTTAATATTCACTTATTTACTTAACCTAATATAATTGTATGTATTACTTATTTCTTATTACAGGTCTTATACTTATTTTGGGTCAGGACTAGTATGCATCAATTAGAGTATATTCAATATCTTATGGTTTGTTTGGCTAACTACTGGTATCCAATGTTGAATTTTTTATTTAAATTGGTATTTGAAGTATGTTATTGAAAATTTTCTATAGACATGAGATACTAAATTATTTCTTGACAGTATTATGAATTTTTTACCAGATAAAATCATATGTATCAAAGGAAAGAAGTTTCATGTTGTGTGTGACAATTTTATTCTTTAATAAAAGTTTTCCTTGATAAAGGCATATATATTTTTCTATAGAACTATTTTTTCATCCTAATATATATTCAAGAGATTTCTAAATAAAATATATTTTTTAAAACTAATATACTCTACTGATTTTAATATAAATTATTATTTTTAATATAATAGATGAAAATTCGATATCAAAACTGATAAAATCTCAAATGAGTTTCAAAATATGTTTTATTTTTTTTATATTTTCAATTTAAAAATGCTTCAGATGGAAGACTTATATGTTTCCCTAGTTATAACATTTTCTAAAGAACATGATTTATTCCAGATAAAGTTAGATACCTTACAAAGAAGTTAGTTTTCAAACCAACCATTATGTAGAGTATCAAAATTGAGAAAAAAAGAAATCCAAAAATGTTTATGATCGAAATGAATGGAGTGGAATGGAGAATTATATATTTGATAAGTTTCTATTTATTCATCATCATGAGAGAAAAATTATACCAATGTAATAAATAATGGTATGTGTACACATTATGCATCAATAAAAAATGATAATGTTTAGATATTGAAAAAAACAATGGTTAATGCTAGGAATCCGGTATATCAGGAATTTAGTAAAATGAAATTGATGAAAATTTTATTCAGATTATATAATGGAAAAAACCTACAAGGAATTTCTAATAATAACATTGATTTAATTATTTCATTTTTTAAGGAATTACTTCAGGTTGATATAAATATTCCCACAAACCATTATAATGAATGAATGTTATTCGATTGACTTGGATTTTTAAAAAATAAAATCCAAGTCAACCTAAAATATTAATGATTATTTTGGGAGGAAATAATTATATTAAATGATTGAAAAAATGTAGAGTATCTCAATGAAATTATAATACCCATGAAACACCATATTTTGTACCAGATAAAGTGACGTGGCACTTTCTTTTTATTCCTAGGCTCTAAAATATTTTCATGTTTAATGAAATTTAAAAATATATATGATGGAATGATGATGATAAAATTATGGATATTGATGAGTTGGTTTACCTCAAAAATGGATTAGCATGGAGGATATTTTATGAGTAGCTTCATGATTTTTCCAATATGGTGTGTAATATCAGTTTGGGTCTATCATGTTATGGTTTTAATCTGTTTGTTTATATGCTTACTTCATATAGCATGTGGGAATATTATATTCACATTAATAACATTCCGTCATATATGTGTATGAAAACCCGTTTAAATTATTGATTATACTTATATACAGACCATTTGATCCGTAAATATATATATGTGCACATGAAACCTTTAATAAAATATTCAATGCTACTTTGGAATGTGGTTGTGCAAACATACAATGCTTTTAGAAATAAATATTTAGGATGTGTTTTGAAATTTTGTTGATGATAAAGGAATTTACTACTTATGATATTATTTCTAGAATGAGAGTGGAGACTAAACCATATTATCATATTTTTAGGAATAATAGGTGTTCTATAAGTCTTAAATATCATCACAGTTTTAGTTTCATGGGACATAAAATATTCTTTCCAATGGATCATCCATTAAGTAAAAAATCATCAAAGGATTTAAAATAACATTGAGATCGAGAAACCATCAAAAAATATTTCTAGAAAATATATTAATTATGAATTGAAAGATTTCAGTTATACATTTCATAATGTACAGATGAAATATAGAAAAAGGAATAATTTTCCCATTGAATTGAATTATAATTAGGAGTAAATAAGTTCCAATATTGAATATACTTATTGGTTAACCAATTTGTTATGTTTTTATAGACTTAATGTACATTAAGAAATAATTTAAAATATTTATTTCAATCCCTATAAATGTCAATGTGAAGACTAAAGATAATTTATGATCTTTTTGTGACTTGGTTGATTATGGTATCAGACCAAAAATTCATCATGTTTGTATTAGGGAAAATATCTTTACTGTTCCTTGTGAGTTTTATGTGATGATACACTCTAAGAAAAAATAATGTTTGGAATTACTAAAAACAATCAAGGTTCATGATGGAAATATAAGAACCATATTGGATGGTTTTAATATAATTGATATGAAACTAATATCTCTAAAAACTCAGGACTATCATATCCTTATTCATGAATAAGTTCCAATATCAATTCATCAGTTATTTTCCAATAATTTTACGGTGATAGGTATTAAAATGTGTGATTTTTATAAATATATTTTTTCTAAAATGCAGTCATTCCATTTCATGATGAAAATACTTGAATGTGCACCATTATTTTTGTGTTATTTAGATAAAAAAATTTCTCCCTTTTTTATCATTTATATAGCATCTAACTATCAATTTTATAAATTACCTACTTCTTGGGGGGCCCATTTATTTTCCTTTGATGTATCTAACAAAAATAAATATGTACACAACAAATCCTTATGTAAAGAATGTGAATCATCCAAAAGGTTCTATTAGTAAAGTTTATTTGGAATAATAATGTTTGGATTTCACATCAATTTATTTGGATAATATTACCATGACATGTAACAGAGAAATGATAAATAAATTTTTTTAGTATAATAAAATTTGACCCACTTTTCCATCACTTAAAAAAATGGGGAATTTCTGGATCTTATACACTGACTATATTGATCATTGAATTTTAGCAGATATACCATCACAAATTATTATTTATTTATGATTATTAATTAAAATATATGATATAATTATGATTATGGAATTAATAATTGTTATTTAACATTCATTGATTCCACCAATCGAAAAAATGAAAACAACAATCACACATACGTATGGTATACTGCCCCATGAATGGTTTAATTCAATTTTCTATATCTAATTTCTCTAAAATATTATAAATTTTTATATAATTATTATATATCATTTTTATATCATGATTTAAATTTTGTAAATTTTGAGACCAAGATCAATGTATAAGGACCAAGAATGCCGAACAAAAACATTATTAGAAAATGATTTAGTTACTACCCAGAATAATGGCATTAATAATATTTAGTAATAAATGGGTGATAAGATATTAAAAATAAATATTATGATACAAGAGGTTTGGATGTAAAATAATAAAGGAAATACATGAGTTAAGGTTCTATTTCACAATCTCATCATTATTCACGATTGATTAAATTTAAGACTCCAATGGGGAATATTTCTCGTTATATTCATGTTTTCTAAAAATGATTTCAAATTTTATTTTTCTATTCTCATAAAATTTTGTAAAGTCATTTTTAGACATATTTTAATTTTTAATAAATGATTTGAATGTAATATTTTTATCATTTTTAAAACATTGGACTTTGGCACCGTCCCTAAAAAAATACGAAAGGAATGTTTTTCAAACATATACACATTGAGTCAGCATTCCTACGTTCATTATTCATAAATGGATGAAAAATTCCTATAAAATATTACAATTTTAGTTTCACAAAAAATTCCTTTTTAATTTCATGTAATTTTAAAAAATTATTTTCAAAATGGAACGAATATTTTCCTCAAGAATTATTTCAAGTGAACTTTCAAAATAATTTTTTATGTAAGAAAAAATTATTTGATGTTACTTATGAATTAATGGGGATATGGTCTATGTATTACATCCTTAATATTTTTATATATATTTTATATTTATGATTAGATTATTTTTATGAATCGTTTTAATTTTCCATGGGTTATGGAATTACAAATATTTTATGACACACATTTATTTTCATGTGTTCTGATATGATGAATGATTTATATTATTGTGGAAAAAATATGTATGTATTTAATTATATGATGGGTTGGAAATATATATCCTTCAAATTCATTGGGTATATCAAAACATATTATGATATTCCAATGTGAAACAAGTAAATGGGATTAATCTATACTGTTAAACTGGTGCGTTCTAATATACTATACAATCCAAGAGTTTCCTGATCCACTATATTTATTGTATTAGTAGTTCACCTTGACATATGAAATGGTTTTCCATATTTATGATTGTCACTAAATTTTATGACAAGATATTATGGTTCATTATTTATTTATGATGATTTTCACTCTTATGGACCATGTTTTTTGAAATGATAATGTTTATCACTTGAATCATGTTTATGATCTATCGTAGATTGGTTATGAACTTATTATGTTATGTTTATGATAAAATAACCTTTTTATAATATTATTAATTAATTTATTATGGATTTATATCTCTTATTATTACCCTTATTTCAAATTTGGGCTCACTATTTGTTATATTTCCTCCCCTAGGTGGTGAAGAAAGTCTTATGTATGGTAAACTTAAGTGTACTATGTGAGAAGATCTTTATAGGAGATATTTAAGATATTCTATAAAATAAGAATATAGTATTTCTAATCTCCAAAGACATTAATCCTTTATTATGATTACATTGAAAGTATTTTAATTTATTGAGAATTTATCTAATAGATGTAATATCTATGTATGAAAATCCTAGGTCCTTATATATATGCTCAATTTTTATGTTTTTCTTTATTTTTAAGTTAAGTGTTTCTATAAGTTTAATACACTAACTCAAAAACCATAATAAATTATAATGGTTTGATAAAGGTGATGTTGAATTTTTTAATTAATCAAGTAATAGGATGGTTGGATGAGTGTTTTACAAAAATTAACAACAATGAACTTATGGAGGAGAAGATTATACACATATGAAAAGATAAAGGTGGATATGATAGATATAGAATGAAAGAAAATAAATAATAATATAGATTTGTCGTAAACTTATCTAACAAATACAAACTTTAATATCTAAAATATATAAATCTTATTTGATGATAAGTCACTCATTAAAGAAGACAAGTATCTATGGTGATCATTAAAGAGAGGTGAATGGATATCATTGGAAAAATACAATATCCCAAAGCCTTCACCTTGAATATAATTAAAGGAAACCTAAATCTAGTAACCTATAGATCATTCATACTTATTATATTGGTATAAGTTAAAAGGGAACATAAATTGAAGGATAGATATGTTTACCAGTTTTGGTAAACTAGATACATACATGATTTTAAAATTACATTATAAAAAAACTTGCGTGGAAAATATTTTTTAATCCTTTCAGATCATTTAATGACTCCTTCTTCATATCTTGTGGAAATGAAAACATAATTAAGGGTGAGATAGGATTCATAGAAAGAGAAAATATATAATGGAAGATATCTTGAATATTTAATGAATTAAAAATATGAAAGTGTAAATAATATATGCATATGACATTTAATCAATAAATTATGCTTCAAAATATATCCATAGAAAATAAAATGGTCACATATATACTAACATCCAAAATTTTAATAAAGTAAATTCATAGTGTTGGACATTTATGATCATACTATCAAAGCCTTGTCCATGTAATTATAAATTTTTTAGTAATTTCATCATAAAAGAAACTTTCCTTTTATGGGTTGGTATACAATAATTTCCCAAGTATTATGAAATGATTTTACATCCTCAGACTATACATCATGTTGACCTATTTGTCACATAATACCTATCAATTTATTGAGGGGGTATCTATAACTAGGATCCACCTATCAATTACAGTTGTTTAATGAATTAATCATATATTGAATCAACAATATAATATATTAACAGTATGAATAATAAATCCATCAACATCTATATTAAATTAATAATATGAAATATAAGTATTTCCCTAGGGAAATAAATGACTTTGTAAATATGATTCCTTCAATTGATACTGTGTATTTAAATGGTATATTTTTAAGACAACATCTAAGTAGTGGAAATGATATTTTATAAATCCATGATACAAAAAATACATGCATGTAGGATAAAATAATTTCCAATGAAATTATGGAGAGTGCGAGGTAACACAACCATGATAAAGTTATTAAACACCAAAACATGAATTAGTATATGATAAATATGACTATCAATTCATCATAGGTTAGCCTATAGAAAGAAAAAATGTTTCATAAATATTATAACATCACAAAATCATAATCAATATTCAGAAATTATGTAGATTGTATCATTACATATTATCCCCAGTGAAGTAATTGAACCTTCAATGGATGCTGACATAGAGGAAAAATACCTTTAAAAGAACATTTTAACATTTATTTGAAAAAACAAAAATATCATTTTATTTAGGTATTATTAAAGACTAAAAATATATAGATTGTTGAGAAAAATATTTTCTTTGAATATAACCATGGAAATTTTTATATGAATCTTAAGAAAACAATGATCAAAACAATTATAAAATTTATTCATTTTATAAATTTAAAAAATAAATATTCATTTCAATTTTTTTTAAAAGTCCAAAAGTACCACATCATAAAGGAACGAATATTCCTTTTATGGATTTGAAAAAAAAATTAAAATATGGTTTAAATAACTTTAAATATCAATTTAATAATATAAAATAACAATATTGAATTCATTTTAAAGAACATGGAAGTGGAAGTAAAATTTCATCAAGAAAAGAGATAAAAAAATTTATCTATTATAAAAAACATTATTGTTCATTATAAGTAACAATTATAGAATTTTTTTTTGAAAACATGGAACCAAAAAAATGACATGAATAGAATAAAATAATTGGGGTTTAAATATCATAAATCATAAAATTAATTCAATATAAACTTAAATATAAACATTCTTAATTAAAAATGAGATCATTAAATAAATCCTTACTAATTTGGTAACATTTTAATCAATGGACATTAAAATATATAAATTGATAAAAAATTAATACCACTAATAAAGATTAATTTTTGATATAAAAATTAAAATAGAATGTATAATCACTATATAGAATAGATTATTTTCATAATATAACATAATTCTCAATGGAGTATAATTAAAAAAAAATCCATTCTTTGGAATATTATTTGGTCAAACGAATTATACCCTCATAAATCATAATTTTAATTTTATTAAAAACATTATTAATCAACCTTTTCAATTAATTTAATTAGTTATGTTACTTTTTAAATATTTTAGTATCAATTATTTGAATAGTTCTTTTTATGTTGACCACTAAAGGTTGTTCGATCAATTTCATAGAAATTACTTTGGTTTGTTAAGAATGGTTAGAGATGTTATGAAATAGATCCATAATATACATAATTTTAATATTTTAATGAATATAATATTTTTTATTCATTATATAAGCTTTTTTTATTATCGTCCATTCATGGAGGTAACCAAAAAATGAATTGCATCACTTTGTAGAGGATGGTAGTCCACACGTACGGACGAACAAAAATTTTTCTAACCAATGGATGAAAGTGTAAAAATGTATATGATATCGTGTTAGGTCCACAAGGATGAATACCCTGAGAGGGGGGGGGGGGGGTGAATCAGGGTATGACTAATTTAAAATTAACACCCGTTCCGATCTTGTTTCGATGTTAAGCAAAACACTCTTCTCTCTCTTTCCTGTTGCACAAAGTAAACATAAAGTAAAGCATGAACAGGACACACTGATTTTACTTGGTTCACCGCAAAGGGCTACGTCCAAGGAGCATACGCCGACAAGTTACCGGTCGTACCAATTCCACTAAACTTCACTAGCTGTGGATACAATGTTCGGGCCAGATCACTTCTATGCCCAGGCTCACTGCCTTTACAATGTTTAGGGTCATCTCACTGCTTTCCCAAGGGTCACTCCCTATTTCTCTCTCTCTGGCTCACTGCCGGTGGAGAGGATCACCTTCTTCCTCTTCCTAAGCTCACTGCTCTATGAAGGGATTCACTCACAGTTTATAGACCTGTAGGTCTCTTCATTTGCATGAATGAACGCATCCTTAACTAATGATGGATACTCTGTTAATGTCCAAATTTCATCCACTGATGAATATCACTTTGCCTCTGACCACAGGGCAACTACCTTTGGAAAGTACCTTCGCAAAGCACCCTACTTCGCAAAGCTCCCAATTTCGCAAAGCTCAAACAAGCCTTCATTAAACTCCTGCCTTTTCGTGAAGCTCTCTCGCGAAGCACATTTGCGAAGCTCAATCCGTCACAAAGCAACGTCCCTCGCAAAGCTGACTATGCCAATGCGGAGCTCGCATGTTTCGCGGAGCTAAAATAGCCACCGCGAAGCACCTCTTTCGCGAAGCACACTGGCTCCGCGAACCACCTTTGCAAATTGAGAGCAAAGGATTTTCTCTGAAAATTCTCTCTCTTTCTCTCGAGGGGGTCGACCTCTATTTATAGGCGATTCCACCGACCCTCGTCCCTTCCGCACGAAGTCAACAACATGTCATCTCCAATCGCGAAGCTCCAAAGTTTCCATCGGAATTCTGTCCAAATCGTGAAGCACCACGACAATTTTCCGTTCATGGAGCTTGACGTAATCGTGAAGCATCACCGTCAACATTCCTTCGCGCCTTCGCCGTGAAGCTCCCTCGCAAAGCCCTTCACCTCCGCGATGCGCTTCAGCCTCTGCTGTTCGCGAAGCTTGACGTAATCGCGAAGACTCACCGCCTCCATTCTTTTGGTCTTCACGATTTCCAAACCATGAATCCTATCTTCGCGAAATTCATGCCTTTGCCATATTAAATTATGATCTTCATGGAAATCCTCTTTTCTCGATGCTCACCAAATTCCAAATTTTGTACCCCAAAAATTTGGCAAACACTGGGAAATAGCGCCACCTTGTACTGCTCTATTGTACCGCCTCCAGATCTTCCTTTCCTTTGTCATCATTCTTTGTTAAAAAGGATTGTCAACAACTTCTTGGGAACTCGATAAATATCCATGAAAACCTTCTTTGTCCACAAACACAATCAACCCAAAAATACTGCAATGTTAACTTGAGGGATTTTTTCCCAACATATCCAATATTTATTGAATAATAATTATTTTAAAAATATCATATATGTATTCATTAAGTTTATTTTTATAACCTTCCAGTTAATGATGTTATGAAAAATGAATTACACAACTACGTGGAGACATGAGGTAGTACATACACCTGAGAATGCTTTTATTTTCCATATGATGGAAACGAGATAGTAAATGTATATACCATTAAAGAATAATAATAATATTATGTCTAATGTACACATTTAATTATTTTATTATGGTTATTGATTATTTATATGATGTTTAAGAAGAAATGACCTTGAAAAATATTGGTATGAATGTATACCTCTTATTTTGGTAACATCATTTGGCATACACCGTAATATTTCATTTAGTGTACCTTTATGTAGACCATAAATCGTAGGATGTGTAATGGGATATTGGTAATGTATTTGGGAAAATTATTTCTGATAAAATAGGCTCAATTATTTTGAATAATTGAGGATATGTGGTTTTATTTTAAGAGTGCGGTGGATGGAAAATTTGTAATTATTCTGATATTTAAAATAATTAATGGTAAGGTTCATGTAAAAGTGTCTCAAAATTGTATATGTTTAGAATTTGGGATGTTATAGGGTCAAAAATAAATTCAGCAAATAGTGTTTAGATTGGTTTTAAGATTATTTGAACCCTTAAATTTTTAGTTTGACCCCTCATTTTCCTTTGTTAACCCTTACTATGGTAACAAGATAATTAGCCTTTAAGGGTAAATAATTTCATTACAAAAGGAAAATAGGATAATAAGTTGAAAATGGTTTATATTATAAGATATTTTACATTAACTTGACAATATTTAAGTTTTTTTATTTTTTTAACAATTAATTAAATATTTTTCAGCAAAAAATATCCTTAAAGTCCTTTTTGGGACTATTCACATACATTGACATTAAAAACATTAATATTTCAATGGATTTTGAATTTTAAAATTTAATATATTAATTACCATTCATTATGATCCCTAAAAATCATGAAATACATTAAATTATCAAAATCAAATCACTTTTAATATTTTAAAACTATTTACATTATTTTTCATTGAAATGCATAAGCGCTTCATCAATGATAAGTAAGAATTTTGGGTAATTATACCATTAAAAAACCTAAAAATATATTAATATAAATAAATAATATATTCATATTAAAAAAAATTATATCCATTCATAAAATATTTTTATTCCTTTGAAATAATATTAGAGATATTAAAATAATGAGAGTGATGTTTTTTATTTATTGTTTACAAAAAGGAATATAAATTTCATTATTAAAGAAAAATGAAACCAAATACTATATGTTCAAATATATAGTTATTATTGTCAAAATAAACACATAAAATAAAATAAATGCAAGTGTTATTGAGATATTGAAGCATTAACCCAATGTTTTAACCTTTTTTAATCCATTTTACCATTTATAGCGATGTCTAATTTTTACTCTATTTACGATTTATTTTGACCCAAAATTAAATTCAACTATTTGGGAAATTATAACCTCCTTATCATAAATATGAAATAAATTTTTTAATATTCAATTCCAATTATTTTATAAAATTAATTTTAATATAAGTACGTAAAGTGCATTGAAAAATGTTTTTAGAAAAAAAATACACTTATATATATATATAAATAATATTACATTAAAATAAATAATAACATTGATTAACATGGAATTAATAATATTATTTTTAATCAAATTATACTTATGTTACATCCAAGACAATCTAAAACACAATATAAGTTTTTAATTAAAATAAAATAAATGATATCTTTCACAAAAATCGTTATTTTCCACCATTCTCCTAAAAATAAATATTTTCCAAAAAATTTCTAAACATCCCAATAAAATAATTATTAAATTATAATTTTAGAAATTATATTAGTTTTTTAAAATATAAATTACTTAATTTTCATAAATAAATTCAAATTTTTCTAGAATAAAACACCTAAGATCATTTTTAGAAGAAAAGTATTTTAAAATCATAAAATTGAGTTATTATTATTTTTTTCCCAGTAAAAATGATGAATATCAAATTTATTGATTTAATTAGTAATTTTTATTAAGGAAAAATCATCTTACATGTACTTTATCATGTGGTTATTCTTATTTATACCTGATAACCTAATTACTTGGTTTTAACAATCAAATTTAAATAATATTATTTCATGGTTTGTTTAAGCATAGGGTTTCACGTGGTGTATGATATTAGACATAGTTTCATTTTAAAAGAAAATATAAACAAAAATATTATATTATTAGACTATCCCCCTCCTTACATAAATTTTTTCCTCTCAATTTTAATTATTATTTTCTAAACTGAAAATATCATAACAAAGTTACAAAATTAGATATAAAATTAATATTAAATGTTATTTTCTAGTTTATGACTTGGAACCATATTATAAATGTACCTCTATAAGACTCATACATGAAATTGTAGTTATAAAAAGATACATTGGTAGATTTGGGTTAATTTCAATATAATAATTGATATCATTATCATTAATTTTGAAGACTTTTAGAAATTCTATTAACATTGGGATAAAAAATATGATAACAATTACTTTCTTTATTTATTCCCATTCTATAAGAGTGATTTCATTTTTTTTATTTAAATCACAATGATTATGTTGTATTTTTCATGCTTAATGGAATAAAATCAACTTATAATCAACCATATAATCCAAAATTTAAATAAATGTTATTCCTCATGTTCACATATGAAATGGTTAGAATAAGAAAAAATAATTATCGAGGATAAAGGACTCATAAAATATGATTGATTAAATTTGAACCCAAAAATAATTTGTTTGATATCTTATTCATTATTCTATCCCAAAAAACATTTATCTCTTATACAAAACCTTATTAAAATATGTATATCTTAAATCACATATTATAGAAATATAATTGTTCCCAAATAACATGAATTAATATGATATAAACTCTAATGAAATATAGTAAACATCACCAAGGATCACCATTTCATTTAAAAAATTAACTGTATAATGAAATTTATATATTCTTCCAAAAATATAAAATATCCAAGAAATAAATTTTCACGGTGATTGATACCATTAAACCCATGTTTCCAAAATTCCCATTTAAATTTTTTTTCTATTCAACTAAATATTATTATAAAATTACTTGGATGTTTTATTTTAATCATCATACAAAACTACCAATAATAAATAATTCTTCATCATTATCTTATATTTCCAAATTAACTATAGTTACAATGAATTAAAATGTTTAAAGTCTACATAATTATATAAGGGAAAATATTTTATTTATTTTTGGTTTTAAAATGATCAAATGTCATTCCATACATGTAGAAAATAATATCATGAAAAGAAAAATACTAAAATAAAAATTCAAACTTATCAAAATTCTCATATAACACATTTTACTCTAAATTATTCATGAAATATTTTCATATAATTCTCATATCTTCATAATCCTTAGATTATTTCAATATATCATCAGTTAAAATCACAACAAAATTATTAGGGATATCGTTGAATCTTGGGGAATTGGTTTTCATAATTACCCATATGTTTACATTTAAAGAACTGAACATTAGTAGATTATTTTTTTCATTTTCAATTATGAGCATTATTTACTGTTCCTCTACACATGTATGTAACTCCCATAGCCTTTAATCATTTACCTAGGTTCTTTTTCCAACATTCTTGACATGTATATTATTGAATATTTTTCCTTCTATTGTCTTTATCTCCTAAACTTCCATAAAAACATTATTTTCTATTATTTCATACATTATATTGTTTTATTAGTTTCATATTGTTTGTTGTAACTCAAGATAGCTATACAAGAATAATTAAATGATCTTTCACTCTATATTCTCTAATTTTTGGATAATCTATACAGGTAAGTAATTAATCATAACCTGATTAAAGTTCCCTAATATGTCTATGACCTTTTTAGCTCCAACACTCACTGTATTGGAATGATTAGTATGGTAATCCCTATATATAACTCATGGGTTGGTTCTCTTACTTCCTCTAAGAACCATCCCTAAATAATGAAACTCACTTATTTATCCCAAATTAATCTAAAATATTTATCAATGGAATAAAAATCCCAAAAGAATCTCAAATATTCTAAGGGTTTATCAAAACGCTCAGGTTATCTATGTTTATCTAAACTATTGTTCCCAATTGTCCTATTTAAATTCATTTCATACCAATAGAATTAACCTCAAATCCATTATCCAAGAGCCAATGATTAATTTCTTACATTAGTATAAGACATATGGTATGAAACCATGAAGGATCGATCCGTTTTCAGTCTTAGTAAACTAGATACATATATGATATAAATATTACATTGAAAAAAAATTAAAACCTAGCATGAAAAACAGTATTTCATACTTGAAAATCATTCAAATATTCCTTCCTCATATACAATTTAAAATAATATATAGAAAATTGTGAGCTCAGATCCTCCATATGGGAATGTGTATAATGGAAGTTATCATTAATAAGAATGAAATAAATAATACGGTAGTGAAAATAATCAATAAATATGTTATTTAATCAATATAATTAGGTTCAAAATATATCCATGGAAAATAAATCAATCCAATTAATAATAATATTTATAATTTTAATGATGGAAATTTATAATGTTGGACATTCATGATCTTACAATACAGGCATCAAACAAGATATCATTAATCATACACTAAATTCCATGTCCAAGACACTTTCAATTTATGGGATGGTATACACCAATTTCCCAACTATTATGATATGATCTTTTATCCATATCCAAGAAATCATGACAACATAATTTTTTCATGATATTTGTTGATTCATCTAGGGGTTATCCATAATGATTCCCCGATCATCACATATATATATGTCCATTGCATTCATCATATATTGAATCAATAATATATCACATAGTAAATATTCTTTATAAATAAATAAATATATATATTGAATAAAGAGTATAGAACATAAACATTTCACTAGTAAATATAATACCTTTCTTAATAATCTTCCATTAATTAATATCATATATAAAAATTATATATTGTTAATAAAACATAAAACTAGTGGAAATGATACAGTATAATTACATGATACTAAAAATATAGACCTAGAGGATAAAATAATTTCTAGTGAAATGATGGACAGTAATATGAATTTTTTTCTTGGGAAATATAATGTCTACAATTCCATGAATTCATTTAGGATGAATGAAACCATTAATATATCATAGATAACCCATGGGAATAAAATGGGTTTCATAAATATTTTAACATAACATAATCCTGAACCATTTGGAGAAATAACATGGATTGTATCCTACGATATTTTTTCTATGAATCATAAGAAACATAAAATTATTTTTAAATAGATGAAAAAAACCTTTGAATAACATGGGAATGTTTCTTAGAAAACCATAAGAATAACCTTTTATTTTGATATCTTTACTGACTAAGAATTTGAAGAATATTGATTGAAATAATTTCATTAAACATAAACAAGGGAAACTGTAGGGTAATATTCAAATGAAATAATTTTCATAATATTAGGAATATTAATTCGTTATTTAAACATTTAAAATAAATATTCCATTCAAACTTTTGATAAGAAGTTTAAAATAAACTTGTGTAGAAGAAAAAATAAGATTCTTTTAAAAAATTTGAAAATAAAGTCTAATATAGTTGAAAATGATATTTAAGAGTAATTTGTTTCAGAAAAATTAAGTTCCTAAAATGATTTTAATGAACATGGACATGGAATAAAAATTTTATTTTACCAAAGGTTACAAAAATTCATTTTTCTTAAAAACATATTGGTAGTTTTATGTACCAAACAGGGGAAAAATTTAATTAAAACATGTATAACCCATATATAAATAGAATAGATGAAAACATATATGGTTTAAATAGAATAGATTATAAAATATTTTCAATAATTTTTTTAACATAAATGGTCTCTATTAAAAATGATATTACAAAATAAATCCACAATGCATTGGTAACATTTGTGTCAAAACACTTTAAAAGAGAATACATAAATCAATTTTTTTTGAAAACCATTAATAAATAATAATTCATGAAATAACATGTTAAATGTTATTTTTATACACTATATAAAATTAATTAGCAAAATAAAATAACATAAGTATTAATGGAGTGCAATTGAGATGGAAACCCCCATACATTGTATTCCAACTACGTCGGATTAATTATATACCACTGAATAGTAAATTTAAAATTATTAAATAATTTATTAAGAAAAATATCATTAATATTTGAACAACTAAGTTCCTTTTATATTTTATTGTAATCCATTCATGTAATAGTTATTTTTTATGATAACCACTTAATTTTTTTTCAATAACTTTTTATAAAATTTCTTCGGTATATTAACCTTGGTTAAAAGTTTTATGAAATGTTTCCATAATCTAATGATTTTTAATAATGTCATGGATATAATTTTGGGTCCTTATATGAAATTTTAAAATCATCAGTTCCTGGTGGTAATAAAAAAATTAATCAAATCACTTTGTGGATGTGGTAGTCCCCATGTACAAATGAATCACATTATAAATATGAAGAGGATGGAAGCATAAGAAGGAAGATGGCATATTCTAATTGTAAAATCTTAATTATTTAATAAATATTATATATATTCATTAATTATATCTTTATAACCATCCAATTAAAATGGAGATGAAAAAAAATTACACTTTTATGTGGAGATGGTAGGTCGTACTTATGCACAAGAAATATTTTCATTTTTCCAGTGAATGGAAAAGTGATATAAAATGGAAATAAAATTAACATAAAACATATAATTATTATTATATTAATGTTTTAATTATGATAATAGGTTCAAGGAATATTTTTATGAGGTTTATGCAGAATGGAACTTGAAAAATATCGACAAGGACATATAACTCTAATTTTATTAAACTCATTTTCCTTATATCATAAGTCTTATTAAAGTGGTAATTTGGTGAAACATAGACCTATATGATGTGGGGAGGGATCTTGGGAAGGTATTGCGGTAGGTATTGGACATGATAAGTTGATAATGTAGTGTAAAGAAGATATAAGAGGTGGCTCCCTTTTATAAGTGCGGTGGGTGGTGCAATTGTAATTATTATAAACATTAAAATAATATAAAGTTACATTCATGGAAAAGTGGCATCAAATTGTATCCAATTAGAATTTGGTATGATATAGGGTAAACAATTCCATTCCAAAAGTTAAAGTGGATCGTAAGTGGAAAATTGTTGATATTCTAGTACATTTCTCAATCACTTGAAAAAAGATTATGTTTTCATGATTTAAAAAAGTAAATATTTTTTAACATAAAATATCATTAAAGTCATTTTCAAGACTATTCGCGTAATTTTATTTAAAAAAAATATAACCACGGAGTACAAATTTTAATATTTGAAAATTTCTTATATATCATTTTTAACTATAAAAATAATTATATACATTAAATGATTCAAAAAAAAAACTTTTAATATTTGAAAACAATTTACATTGATTTTTTATACACATGGATAAGTGATATATCAACAATTAGTAAGAATTTTCTGTAATTATACAATTTACAAAAAATAAAAATAAATTTCTATAACAAAAACTACTTTTTTATATTAAAAATAACTATTTAGATCCATTAATAACATATTTTTATTCCTCTGAAAATATATTCTATATATTAAAAGAATGAGAGTGACATTTTGTATTTATTATTTACTTAAAGTAATATAAATGTCATTTTCAAAGGAAAATGAAATTAAAATAGCATATATTATAATATATAATGGTTATTTTTTATGTTCACTCATTCAATAAAATAAATTCATGTTTTAGAGTCATTATGAAGCATTAACCCATAGTTTTAACCTCATTTTAGCCATTTTACCCTTTATCATAGAGACTATATTTTATTATGTTTACTATTTATTATGACCAAAAATTAAATTAAAATATTTAAAAATATCAACCATACAATATAAAATATAAAATCTATTTTTCATTTTCAATAATTAAAATTGGTGTAAAAAAATTTTAATATAAGCACAAAATACACATAAAAAACAATGTTTAGAAAAAAATTCAAATTTTTGACATGAAAATGAATTCTAAAACAAAATAAAGTGTAATTTTGATTCATATTAACCAAATTGGATTATTTTTAATTAAAAAAGACTTATATGAGTTCCCAATTCAATGTAAAAATGAATTGAATTTTTTAATTAAATGATAATAAATGTTAGTTTTCACCAAATTCTGTATTTTGCACTATTCACCTAAAAATTAGACTTTTCAAAAAATATTATTCATATGATAATTAAAATGTGAGTATTTAAAAAATTATTTTAATTTTTTTAAATAAAACTTATAAAAGTAGAAGATATTGATTCTAATTACCCTTGTATAAAATGCCTAAACCCCATTTTTAGAATAAAAGATGTTTTAAAGAATAAACTGAATTTATTCTTATTATTTTCCAAGTAAAAAATTTGATTAAAGTTAATTTTAATTAATTAATAAATTATTTTTATTAAGGAAAACATCTATTACATATACTTTATAATGTGGTTATTTCTATTCATACTCGCCAACCCAAAGAATACGTTATAACCATCATATTGAAATACTATTATTTCACAATTAATTAATGTAGTAGGTCTCATGTGGTGTATATAATCAGTTATAGTATTATTTTACAATAAAATATAAAATAAAATATCATGGGTTTATAATTTTCATTTTCATTTTATGATCAAAAAATGAAAAATTATTGAACTCACAGTTTGGAGATGAGTTATCTGAAAGATAAAAAAAGATTATTTAGATGAGATTTTCGGTTTATTTGAGTCTATTATGAAGTCTTGTAGTTTTAATGAATGATATTTGGATTGAATTGAGTGAAATATGAAAAATAACTATGTTAAAATCCATTTAAGGGTGATCATGCAAGGATATTTTACATATGAAGATCTTTTTAAAGGGATTCACATGAGCATCATCGATGTAAAGGGTTCCATATATAAGGAGATCAAGATATACATATTCAATAATATATACTCATGTAAGGATATTCTAGTAATATATAATTATAAATTATATAGAAATGAAGAATAGTCTATAAAATACAAGCACTATACTCTCAATATAAGAAAATCATAGTTTTAAATTGTTATTTAAGTTGATTTTTTTTTTGAAAAATACCTAATCATCATTAATTAATTATTTGTTTAAATTATCATGGAGTTGTATTGTCTCTAGAAGATAGATCATCAGTAAATAAATTAAAATCACCAGTGTTTTAATATTTCAATCATGCTTATGAACTTGATTAATGGTTTTATTAAGTGTTAAAATTATGGAATAATAATTTAATTGTTAAATTAATAAATGTGGGGAATATAATATACATATTATTAATTCAACAATAATTGTTAAAGGATATGTTAATATGATGATATAAAAATAATGGGGTTGAGTTTATCAAAAGGAGTATCACGAAGAATTTTTAATGCACTTTAATTGAAAAAAATTATGACCACTGGAAGAACTATACTTATGCTAATGTTGTTCAAAGTATTGAAGGCTATATAATATTGATTTGAGTGGAATAAGAGTCAAAAATAGATAAATGTAATAATGAATTATATATTACAATGGTTTATGTCTATTTTAGTGTGTTGATTACAGCACTATGGATTAATTATAATTGTCTATTTTGGTCATCAATGTGATTGGATCCTCTCTTGTTCCCCAATCAACTTATATTTTGGTTAAATAGTGTCATTTTCACATCCTTATAAAATTATTTATTTTATTATGAGGTTTATCTATTCATTCGAAAAATAGATATATTATGTCAAATATTGTGCATATATCATGTATAATTTCATCTTTATACAGTTCCATTATAATTTAATGTTTTTGGTAAAGGGTGATATAATTTTATTATGAAATAGTTGGAACATATATTCAATGATAGCTCTATTTTCCCATAGATACCTATCTTGAATTTTCTTTTGATCAAGAATGGTTTTTAACCCTAATAATGATATATTCTGGTCCTGGATTCTATTCACCCATCTCATTGATGTTTGTGTAGTTATCTATATTTCATTCTAGTGATTTTTTGATGAACCCCACAAGTATTGTCTCCCTTAATTTATTGTTCAATGTATTTTCCATACATAAAGTGTGTCTCCTCACTTTCTCTATGACCGTTCTTGATTTCCCTATCTCATTCCTGGTTCGAAGGAATATTCTAATTGGTGGCCTCTGTTTTGGGACATTTCATGTGTTAACTTTGGAGGTTCCTTTAGGACTTAGTGGCATCCTTCCAGTACAATGTAGCATTGTACTGTCCCTATGGACCTAACAGTGACAATGATCATTTATGATGTTTTATTTTTCAGTGGATATTGGGTGCAATTTTTTTGTTTTTTATCATTCTAAAATATTTTTATTTATTATGTATTGGGATTATGAGTATCTATTTATGTATTGAAAAGTATTTTTTTGTATTGGGGTTTCATTTTTTGGTTTGGGTTTTCATTGGTGTCTTCATTGGTTCCCCATATATTAATAATATGATTTGTATGGATAATGTTATTCTATTCATCCTCCAATGTTGTTCCTTCATTACTATCTATTTGTTTTACTTTTTTGGAATCAAGATGGTAAGGTTTTTTATGTTTGTCTCTATAGTAGAGTTAATTTGTTTACATGACAATGAAATCCCCCTGAAGGTGTCACATTATGGGTGGATAGCTGTGGGGGGGGGGGGGTCATGGTTTCTCAGTTTAATTGCATACAACTTCGTGGGATCCTAGAGTTTCTCAATGTGCATAATATTGGTGGAAATATCGTTGTTGGTAGCAGTCAGAAACCCTTTTTTGAAAGACAATTGACACCCCCTTAATTTTTTAGGGGGGTATTAAAGTGGTATACATGGTTGGTGGCTAGTCTCACCTACCACCCCATGGGAGAGGAGTCAGGAAAGGGGGAATTTCCTACAAAAGGGGATTTTCCCTAATGATTTTGGCATCAACTCAGCGTCCAATGAACAACATAAGAAACCTAATTTTCCAACATTTTTGGGTGGTATTGTATGAGTAGGATCCCTATATATTCAATAGAGAAAAATATGAGGGTTTTCTCTTTGTAAAAGTGTGGGAGTCTGTACCAACTATTACCGATAGTGGTCCTTCTATTTCCCATGGCCTTTAACCCCCTTCATTTTGGTAGGTTTTCCACATTACATATTATGCCATTTACTCCTACATTTTCACTTTATTTTATCCCTCTATTATTTCTAAACTATAGGGAAAGTCATATTTTGTCCGAAGAATTGTTATTAGTGGAATTTTCCACCATGACATTGTTCTATTTTTTTGAGTGTGAATAATTCTATTAAATATGAGTATGCTTTGGGATTATAATTCTGATTTATCATTCACATCATAAATTAATTTATAGAAATTATGAAATACACCATTATGATATATATGAGGTGTTTTAATGATATTGTGTACATATGGTGGAAATTTTTTATATCAAAAAATTCAATGGAAATGATTTTCTATTGTGGAAAATTGAAGATGCATGTAGTGTTATAAAAGGATAATTGTGTACTGGAAATTCGTGAATGGTTTAATGGTGTGATGATGGATCATTGTTCCAATGGGATCTATAATAATGGAATTAATGAAAATTTGATGATTAATTATAGGAATGGAGATACACTAGTCAATGAAACAATGATGACTATTGGAATCAGGCAACATCTCAACAATTCATGGATAATTAAATCTAGAGACACATGGTACATGATGTCCTAATGGGAATGGTTTGATCAATATGAAACTATTTTGAAAGGAATTGTGTTCATAGGGAATAGTCACACTATAAATATTGTTAGAGTCAGTATTATCAAACTGAAGATTTATGATGGTTTTTTATGAACCATTCAAGGAGTACTCCATGTGAAGGGTCTGATGATGAAAATATTGTCTTTGGGAAAATTTGATGATATCAAATGAAAGTCTTATAACAGAAATGGAGTGATGATAATTTTTAAGGACACTAGTATGTTGATGAAGGTATAGAATATCTCAAAGAAAATATGTGGTCGTATGGGTGAAAAGTACAAAGAGGTGGAGATAGTTTCCCAATCAACTTCCTTGAAAAAAAATAATTGTTGATGTTATGTCATCGAAACATTGGTTATCTTTTTGAATGTGGCCTAAAGAATCGTAATGATTATAAGTTGTTTCTGTGGATTATAAATTTATCCTTAACATTTTGTGAGAATGTTTTATCAAGAAACACTGGTTAATGTTTGGTATGTCAATAGTTGTAATATATGAGATATTGGGGTTGATTTATTCCGTTTTTTGAAAAACACATGTTATCACTCTAGGAGGATAATGGTACATTGTATCTTTGATTGATGATTATAAAATGATATTTTTGCTGTAACCAACCATGTGGAAGGAATATTTTTTTAATTCTTCAAAACATTCAAAGGACTGATGGATCTTTATTTTGGAAAGAAGGTAATGTTTCTATGGACTGACAATGGTGGAGAATATACAAGTGGGGTGTTTGATAATTTTTGTTAATGAAAATTCACAAAGGGATAGTTCATGGTGGAATAAACTCCTCAGTAGAATTGAGTGGAAAAGAGGATGAATAGATCCATTTTTGATAGATTAATGGAGATGTTGATGACTATAGGAGTTAAAAATACATTTTGTTCCGAAGTAATGAATATAACTTATTATGTGATAAAATAATATCTTTCAATGGTTATTGATATGAAGACAGTAATAGAGATGTGGACTAATAAACACACTAACTAATCTCAGTTAGAAACATTTGGAACTCATGTATATGCATTATTTAATGACCAGGAAATATTGATGTTGGATTAGATATCCGAGATAATTATTTTATTGGGATACACTAATGGTGTGAAGGGGTATCATTTGTGGGACCCCATTTCCCATAAACATATCATAATAAAATATTTCATTTTATAGAAGGAAAGGTGAATATTACAATTGATAGAGACACGTAGAAAGAGAATACAAAAATCAATAATAGTCAAGGTGGAGGAAAAATGAAGGGAAGAGCCAGTTTACTCAAAGGCATTACCACAGTATGGTGATCAAGTATCAATTGATCCTAGAACACGATGGTGAACTCAAGGGAAAATAGAACCATTATGCCACTTAGATTATGTAATTGTAAAAAATATTTTATACTGTGTATTTATAGGTGATTGAGATCCATTTTATTTTATGGAGGAGACCCATAGTCCAGATGTATCCTCCTGGATGGTGGTGATGTAGGTGGAAAATGAAGTTCCTCATAAGAACATGACTTTGGATCTTATTCCATTACCCCATATATGTAAGTCTATTAGAAACAAATGGATCATTAATATTAATCAGGATAGAAAAGAATAATTCAAATATATCATGAAATATTGGTGTTCAAATTATATTCTTAGAAGAAATGTATTAATTTCAATTAAATATTTTCATCTCTTTTTATGTTATTGACTATTTGGGTAGTTCTGACGATGCATGAAACATACTATTTTCATCTATAGTAGATATATGTAAATAATACTTTTAACCATGTTCATCTTGATAGAGAAATATATAAGCTCAAACTGGAAGAATTTATAGAAGATAGAAAAGTGAACATGGATTGTAGGTAAAAAAAAACATTGTCTCAAGCATGTGATAAGGTTTTGGTAAAATATCTATTATTCTTATTTCCTGATCCTTGGTTACAGGGAACATCATTCATATCATTATGTATACTTCAGGTGATAGAATTGTAATTATTTAATCATTCTCTTATTGTATGTGGATGGTATGTTATTTATAGCCCCCAATAATGATCATAACCAATATATGAAGGAACATTTGGATAAGTATTTTGATATAAAGGACATGGGACTAACAAGAATGAATCAGGGGATACATATTTTATAATACATAAATAATTGGATGATTTTGATATACATATGAATTACTTACATAAAATCATGTAATGCTTCAAAATGAATGACTATAAGCCAATATATACCCCACTTCCAGTTAATTCCAAGTTATCCTATATGATGATATGATTATTTCTTGAGAACCTTAACTCTTAATAGTGGGGAATATGATTTTGGATATGGACTATACAAGACCAAGCATTACAAATTCAATGGGAGTAGTTTGTTGGTATATAGAGAACCTATGATGGAATCATTGGGAAATAGTGAAAAGAATCTGAAGAAACATCAATGAGACCTGAAATACTGAATTATGTTATGGAGGATAAACATTTTATATCAAATAATACAGTGATTTATATTTTTCTGGTGATTCTAAGATTAGGAAATCCACTAATAGTTGTTTTTTCACTCTTGTAGGAGGATATGTGAGCTAGATTTCAAAGATACAGTCAGTTTTATATTTGTCAATGATAGAGTCCGAGTGAATGATAGATAAATAGGAATGGAAAGAGGAAATGTAGATGTAAATATTATTATAGGGTAATGGGAATAGAAAGGGTCATATTATATTATTTTGTGATAGTCATATCACCTTCCACATTACAAGGAATCAATATTTTTATTCTGGAATTAAGCATATTGGGGTACAATATCACATTGTTTGATCTATGGTGGTGGAATGAATTTGTTGATATGCATAAAATCCACACTAAAGAAAATATATAATATTTATTGACAAATTAAATTGACTCTGAAATGTTCAAATAGCGATGTTCCTTGATTATCCTCATAGAGACGTCAAAAGAACGTTTGGAAGTTAGAAAGATGTGTAGAGATGTGATTGGTTATCAATCAATATTCAAGTAATATATGTGTCGATTCCCCAGTGTTTTCTAGGGATGGTGGTCACCCCCTTAATTTACCAAAGGGGAAAGGTAGTGGAAGATGTGGTTGGTGTCCTACCTCACCTACCACCCAGTGGAAGAGGAGTCGGGAAAGGGGGAATTCCCTATAAATGGGGATTTTACTTAATGATTTTAGAACTAACATAGTTCCTAATGACCAGATTGAGTAGCATCATTCCCCATCATTTATGTGTGGTATTGCGTGAGACATATTTCATGAATGTTAAAGAGAGATAATTATGATGGTTTTCCCCTTGTAATAGTGAGGCAGTATTTACCAACTATTACACATAGCGATCTTTTGTTTTTCTAATGGGTTTTAACCCTTTCATTTTTAGGGGTTTTCCACATTACATCTGGTTATATTTATTTTGAATATTTTCAAACTATTTTGTCTCACTATTATTATGACCCTATTGGGAAAATAATTTTCGGTTCCAATACAAATATCATTATATTATTGTTTATTTTATAGTGTTGATTTGGTGGCTAGAGATGGCACTGATAGTTCTTGCTATGATGGAGCTTCACTGAGGGAAATGTTATCTGACATGTCAGTATACTAGTTGATGATACTAAAGTGAATTGGTTTTTTATATCTTTTTTATGTTTCAGTTATTATTGTACATGAAATTTTTGTATTTGTATTGACATGGAATAAGTTTATAAAATGGATTTCTTCTATGTGATGGTGTGCGAGTACTAACATGGGATATTTTATAAAGGGTTTTCCCCAAAATTTGATATTTAGATTTAGAAAACATCATAGAAAGGCTTGGGTATCTATGTGATAATTTTACTAAAAAGTAATATACCTTTTATGATTAAACAATTCAGAGTACTATGGTTTGAAAAATCAAAATATGCTAAATATAGATATTAATATATGTGATATCCTAGATTTTAAATAAATATTTTCTCTTAAATTAAACATGAATATATATTAAATAAAACTATTCAATTTGTTTTAATGATATGAACATATAATATATACATCTTTATCACTTAATTAATTTCATATACAAAATACATGTTTTTAAATAAAATTTAAATTCATTTATAGTGTAATGAAATAAATAATTGGATGGGAACCCGTAAAGAAATGACTATTATTTTATTTCATAATCGTAGAAAATTATATAAAAAGGATAAATGAATTCCATAAAAATAAATATAATACAATGGTATTGTAAAAATAAGCAAATTACATGACTAGTACATGGAATGCTATAGGGCTGTGGTTTCCCATAAATACCATGGCAATGAACAAAACTATGAAAAAAAAGAAAAATTTGAAATAATGTATACATTGTGTAAATGAAATGTAGATAATATAGGGAAAAAACTTGAATGAATAATGAGTTAATTATCTGGTATACATAGGAATTAGAAGGTATATACATGCACTATAAAGGGGTAAAGTAACCACTAGAAATGTGACTCTTAAAATAGTAACTTGAACACTTGAATAATGAAATGACTATAAGGGTAACCAATGAGTAAACCATCCAAATATTTTTTAAATTCAACTAGATATGTAAATATAAATTTTATAATTCCATATAAATTTTTATCACATCATGTAACATAAATTTTATATATGAGTTCAATTTTTTATAAGGTACAATTTAACATAATTTGTAAAAAAATTCTTTTAATATATTAATAAATATTAAAATTACTTAATTTATAAGTTTATTTTGATAAAATGGGTCTAATTTTTAGGAAAATTCATTTTTAAATTATTTTAGCGTAAATTTTAAATATTTTTTTTATAAAAGATAAATTTTGAGTGAATAGTAAAAATACCATTTTTTGTATATATTTTATGTTTTATGAAATAATAATGATATAAAAATGGATCAATAATCTATAAAATATTTAATGAAATAAAATGAATTTAATGTGTAAAATAACATATTTATAAATAATTAATTTAATGACTAAACCAATAAATCAATTTTCAAAGCCTACATTATATTTTATCCAAACAAAAGATTATATTTTATTAATTACTTCGAATAAAATATTACAAAGTTTCCATTCCTTTTTTGATGTGTTTAAATCTCCACAAAATACATATTTTTTAATCAAACACTACTAATAGTCATAAGAATCCACACAAGTCATTTTCATAAACCAAGAAAAATAAATCATTCAATATTTTATTCCAATATACCTCACTCGATTGCCTATAAAAACACCCCTCCACCCATTTTTATCACTAAAAAAACATCTTAATGACATTATATCTAAAAAATACCTATTTAATCCATATTATACCATTATCTAAAGGATTAAGAATCATTCTAAAGGAAAAATGTCAAAAAACAAAGTATGAGTTTCAAATCCCAAGTATTTTCATTTCCATTCTCTTCCAACCCTTTCCATAACATAAGAAGTCATTAATGTTAGATTAAAATAATAATATATTTCTTCTCGAATGTATTTATAAAAATTAAAATTTGTATATTTTATATTATTTTAAATGTCAGATAAAAACATCCTTTACCTAAGGTAGGTTTATACCACCAATGCGAGCAATGAGGTTTTTTCATTACCACCATACATTTATGGTTTATAAAATTGTTTTTTGTGTAATTATAATATTGATTGTAAAATTAATTTTTGTTTATGATTATGTAATGATAAAATATTTTTTATATTAATTATATTAAAAATAAATTATAATGGTCAGTGTAATCACTTAAAAAATAACTTATCCAAAGAAATTATATAATTTGAACTATCTAATAAACTATTAAATTCTTTTACTTATATAATTAATTGAAAAATATCCCCTTGATACTTATACATATTATTTAATCATTTTAAAGTGGTTATTAACCATTTTAATTTCATAAAATCAGTTTTATAACAATGGATCAAATATTTCTAATTGATAGGCATAAACAACAAGAAGATAATATGTAAAAATAAATGAATGCAAATGAGTGATTATAGTGAACTAAACCTGAAGAAGGATCTGAATCACAAAGTTAATAATTATAAATTTTTTATTTATGAGGTTAGAAGAAATATGATTTGATTTAGGACTCAAGGTAAGAGTTTATTTTTGGGGGGAAAGTAAGGATCAACAATTCCTCCATTTCACCAGATGGATCTAGAAAGCACAGTGTACACCGAACAAATGTCTACCCACTTGCCTCAAATTTTATAGTGGAATGATCTTAAAATTTAATAGATATAAGTTTTACGATAATCTCACCCACCATTTTTTAAGAACAATTAATAGGATAAGACCCCACCCAATCACACACATGTTAGAGCTATTCCAACACCTCTATTTATAGAGGTCTTCACCTAGTGTGCTGTTTTCCCCGACCTCTGATATTTATGAGAAACCTCTTATTGAACTGGTAAAACTTTGATACAGTATTAAACCATATGATGAAACCATCAAAATATGAACACCATGATCAAAAACCATGAATTTAGTCTCAATCCCAAGTAAATACCATCTATGAGAACTTCATCAGATGATGTACAATCGACTATAACTGTTTGATGACTCTATCTGAAGGAAGTATTTCTGGTGAAACATATTTTCGCCAATTTCTACAAAACTATACAATAGAAAATATTTCTATGGTGGTGTTTGTATAATGATCTCAATGTGACCATCTTAGATTGATTCCATGTATCTAGAAAACAATTTATGGTGAATCATAAATAATTTCCACAAGCCCAAGAGTTCTTTCCAAATATCCATTCTTTTCATGTATTGTTTCTCTATTACATATATTCACTCACATGTCTCATATCCATATTCTTGGAAAAATAAATTACAATTTTTTTATTATTTTTGTTTTATTAGTTTCATACGTTCCCCTATATTGATTTATCATTCATAGCTTACATTTTGTAAAATTGGATATTTCTAGATCATTCACTTTTTGGGATTATTTATCTTTGTATAGTACCCATTCATTAAATTTGAAATAATTTTCTACACCATATATAGTATTCACTTTCTTATTGAAATTTCATAGGGATTTAGATTCCCATTATTGGTAATTATATATAGTCATGCTTAAGTCAAATCATATAATCTTCATAATGGATTCTAATCTCCATTTCCTTTCATTGTTATATGTTCCATATTATCCATCTATTTTTATTTATATGATGTATATAATACCCAATTTTAATATTTAATCATAATTATAATTTGATTCATCTAATTTAAAATTATATTTCATGTCCTCACAATTATTTTTTGGATTCACACATAACCAAATTCCTAAGGGGATTTGTGAACTCAACCCCTTTCATTGAGTTATAGTCTTCCTTCTTAAACATTATTATTCAATGGTGGGAATATTAAACCCT
This sequence comes from Viscum album, assembly GCA_963277665.1. Taxonomy (NCBI): domain Eukaryota; kingdom Viridiplantae; phylum Streptophyta; class Magnoliopsida; order Santalales; family Viscaceae; genus Viscum; species Viscum album. Next base: position 946,082,231 of record OY728127.1, on the reverse strand, counting down.
TTAAGTCTCAAATATAGTATTTTTTGAATTTAAATGTTTATCTGAGGATATATAATCTTATTTATTCAGAAAATATAATTATTTATCAAGAAACACAGACCCTGAGTTTTGGATACCTTACTTCTATTACCCAATAATTTCTCTTATATTTATAAAAAAATGTTTTTTGAGTATTATCATGTCAATATTTCTAATTTAATTACTTTTTTTTATTTTATTAAAAAATATTAACTTTTATTTACATTATATTCTATATACTATAAAAATTAAAAAATAATTTAATTTAATATTTCTTAAATGTTCCTATCATTTCCATAATGATCTTCTTTTCAAAGATAATATTTCTATATTCTAAAAATTGGAAATATTTAAAAATATTTTCACATAAAATATTATTACTGACACATGTCTATCATGGGGTAGGAGAAAAATAATTTTTTCCTTGGTTAAATGCTGTAGAAATGGTAATACTAGTGGTAGTTTCCGAAGATGAGTTCTCTGAATCTATTATCACCCATGTCTGTAAGAAAAAGTGGTTTGAAATAGTTTTTTTGAAAAAAAGGAAGAAATAAAATTATATATTGAAAAAATGTGATGATAAGATTGATTAGTCTAGGGATAGTTTAATAATTATAATTATATCTTAGACACAAATTTATTTAACTCTACTTATTATTAACTGATAAGTGAGAGAATTCACAATCTCTTCCCCTCTCGACCTATGTTGAATAGATATGGTGAGAATATCCCTCAATAGAATATCAGGTTAGCCTACCATCCTTTCTATATATGTAAGTGTTACAATAAATCACTTATAGTTGCCTTATGAAATACCCAATTGGATCTTGTTCTTCCTAAATAATCAGTAGTGTCCACATTCACTTCCACAGGTGTTGAAAATCACCTTGAACTTCCCCACTCATCACTTTATTATTCCATCATATACATAACAGAACCTAATGGAGGGAGATTATCGATCATAGAGAAAATAGTTAAGTGATAAAAAGATATAAAACCAAACATAACCACATTTGATAATAAGATCTTCTACTAAGTGTTGAAAAAGTTGAAAAAGAATAGCTTTTTATTCATTAAGGGGTGAAGACTCAGGACATACAAAAGGTAAACGTCCCCTTCCTTAATCACTTAAAACCTTACCCCCATTTTCTAGTTGTAAAATAAGAATGGGAATGAAAAGATATATTAAAAAACTAAGAAAACAAAAATGATTGTAGTATAATAGTATCATCAATTACTCCATCCCATACTGTCCAAGTGAAATCATCGATCCCCTTATAAAATAGACCATCTTAAATTTATAGGTTTCATTTACTTAAAAATATTTCCTTAAAATACACACATAAAACCCACTGTCAAATGGGATTATGTTTCTTCCCTATTTCTATGCAATGATATCGGGTCTCATGTTTTAATCTGATATCTCAAACTACCCTTATAAATTCCATCATGTCACCGTTACGCTATGTAATCCAAAATTTAACATGACATGTGCATTATAAAATGACAGTGATATTCAATATGGTAATAGAACCAAGATATTCATGTAGAATAAATTCAATCCTTTTATGAATGAAACAAAAAAACTATCACCTCATAGGCACAAAAGTTTTTCAATCAGCAATTACATGTGACGAGCAATGCAACATCCTTTCTCTAAATATTTCATTGGGTGTTTTCATCCATCATCCATCTCAAGCATCATAAGCTAAACTTCTCTAAATTTGGAAATACTTCATGTTTATGTAAGTTCACATGAGAATTATGTATATCCACAATATATTGTCATGAAGCCTCTTTGGAACTTTTGAAAACTTCCTTTCAAACCATGGTTACCTATACATTTCCTATAAAAACAAATTTACAGCTTTAAAAAATGTCGAGATACCTTGATGAAAATATTTGATTACCTCTACATATCGTGTACTTCACCTTTATGCAATAGATGAAATGTCGTGGCTAGCCTTATGTAGCTCCCTAAGGCCTTCATTCTATTGTTGGATACCTTGATTGATATAGTTCATTAAATTTATGCAGGATTAGTGACTAAGGATCTACCATTACATATCCAACTAAAGCTATCATTACACATCCACCTTCTATCAAGTAATATATCTTTCAGAAAAATAAAATCTATCCACCTCTATGTAGATTATAAATAGTGGATCATCCTGCTAGTGTTGAGATTCAATATTCATCTATTGATATTTCTAGGTGTAGTAGAGGCATTAACATGCATTACAGGTGTTGGGAGTGTGTAAAATCTTTTTAAAGGATCAATATGTTGGTGTTTTCATCATTTGGGATTCACAAAGGGATAATGAATGGTTTCAAGTATCCATGTTCATGCATGGAGAATTTTGGATTCCTAGTGGTAGATAAATATTTTCACTCAGTTTCTATGGAGATTCCATGATGCAAATGTGAATGTGGAAGCACAATGTGAGGATGAGGAAAATTTTAAATGTATGAGCGAGAGTATTTTATAAAAATAATGAGTTCCTAAGTGAATACATCTCACACTATTTATCCACTCTATAATGTATAATCTTTCCTTACTATGAAAAATTACCAAACTTGTCACTATGTGACATCGTACATGCCTCCATGTACAATAGAGGCTTATAACTAGAAATAAGGGCCTAGGGTAGTACCATGGAGAGGCTACACACCCATATCAAAGTTCACAATAACAGGAAAAAAAACTGAACATCATGACCCAAATATACCATCAGAGCACATAGAAATAAAGAACAACCCATCCAATAATAATGATGATGTAGGTTATATAATCATACGACAACGAATTTCCACCCAGATGATCATATATAAAAATAAAACATGTAGAAAATAATACAAAAGTCTCCACCACAACTATGAGACATACCTTTTCCTAATCACCATATTTTGTCTAATATAACTATCTGAATGATCTAAAACATAGGGAATCAGCCATATTTTACCCCTAAGAAATGAAATATTCTTAGGTACCCAAATTCCATGGTCACCTTGTAAGTATGTGAATACATAACCAAGTAGGGTGCCACAAAAGAATTATTGAAAATAGCCTGTAAATTCCATGATATATGCATGTCAAAAACTCATATAAATTAATTAACGCTAATAAATAAATAAATAAAACATTTTATATCAACAAGTACGTCTCCCAAATTTACTATACTAACTTTGGCCAGTGCTAGAGTGTCTCTATGCAATTTATGATGACCTAGCTAACCATAATAATGATCCATGGGACTTTCACACTAGTATATGATGATTATGACCTAAGGGATAAACTCTCCTTGTTATAAAATAAAATAAAATGGGGAATTATCTATCCTGGTATGAAAATAAAAGGATTTACCCATCCCATTATATGATGGTTCTCAATAGTGGATCCCTAGTACTGTAGGATACTTGAAAATAACCACCGATGAAACTACAATCCCCTGAAAGCAAGCATGTGGAAAGCATACCCTACTCTTCCTAGAAGAGATATTCTCAAGTCCAAATTAATGGAAGCCCCACTAGTAGTCTCACAACCAATATATACGGTTCTTTTCTTTATTATAATGACCTCCCCATATAGAGCTTTCATGACCTCCCCATAAGGATTTTTCATGATCACACATAAGGGTATTTTAATTACAAACAATATAACCACCGCCTTAGTGGAATTTTATATTTCATAAAAAAATACACCAAGGTAATATACCATATCATGTATCAATATATAAATGAAAACAACATGGGTGGTCATCTTCCAATCATATACTGTTACCCATAGTTAGGTTCTACATGCATGAACCTACTTATCCTATGCTTAATAAGACCAAACATCAAACCGAGTTCTAAAGTGACACCAATAGTCATCACATCTTTTCAAAACATGAACACTCTTAGGGGAATCTATTAATTGAAGAACGTCATGTGGGTCTTTTAGATTACATAATAATAAAGGAACATCACTATGTTTTATTTAGTGAACAAAATGTATGGGAATACTACATTGGGTCCCCATTAGAAAAAAACACACTAGGGTTGAACCTGTCAGTCATGGTGACACATCACATACCTTGTTCTCCAACATTTTATGGATTTATAATACTAGTTGGTTAATCCTTACTGTAAAAAACCTAGATATGATTCAACTAACATCATAACTTCTTAGGAAATACTAGGGAGGTCCACACAACCATCTTAGTTCATGATCCAAAACCTTGAAAGTATCACATGTTTCCAAACTTGTCCTGCTTAGGCCAATACCATCAAGTCATGCCACAAATCTACATGGAGGTCAAAAAAAGATCCCACATAATTTATGATAATTCCAAACCATATCATCTTAACCTAGGGACACCCTCAAGGGTATCCACATGTCATGTGAAACCATTTGAATCGGGACATTGACCATTAGGGACTGAGTCTAACAAACGAATGCACAAAGGCCAACATTGCCTTTGTAGTTTGTTTAGTTCATTAATGTCAGGTAATTTAAATTAACATTTGATTTAAATTAAACATTTCAATTAATTAAATAAATGGTTCAACGCCATTAGGGGAACGAACTCACCTCACATTCATCATAAATAACATTCATCAAATCATAAAGTGATTACTAAAGACCATAGACATCATTTACAAAGCTATCCATTTTTAATTAACTACCTGAGAGCTTCTTCCTAGGCTTTCCAAGATCATATAGATCCATTCATCTCAATTATCCATCCATCATCACCACAAGACCCCATCTCTAGGAACATAAATAATTATTTAATTTAATTAATTATAATAATTTATAATCAATTGAAAAAATTAATTTATTAATCCCTAAATTTCATATAACCCATTGTTAAATTTTTTCACACCAAAACCATGACCAGGAGCACATATATGGTCCACTAAGAACTCTTGATGAAATATAAGACCAAATCCATAACAATTGTATCCAATATAACACCCAATTTAATTTATGTTTATGTAAAAAACATAAATAACATGGTGGGACATCATACCAATAATATATCACCAATAAAATGGATGCAAAAATTATGATGAGACATCCTTTTTCAATGAATAGTTAAACCCCAATTTTATTCTGTCAATTACACCATGCTCGGGTATAATTGTACCCAAATCCTTATCTTGATAATGTAAAATGTTGGGATAAAGAATTGGAAATAATGAAGGGAAAAAGAGGAGGAAACTCACTGCAGATCACCGTAAATCACCAAAAGAACCCCAATTGAAGGGGAGTTTGAAGGGGGACATGGGAGAGACACCCCTGATAATAATGAGAATTAACAAGGGAGAAAGAGGGGTTTATCCCTATAATAAAAATGTAAAAAAATGGAATTTCACACCTTTAAAGGTAACTTCCAAGCGGGGTTGCCCAACCATCTCGCCAGGAAATGTGCTATATCACCAACTAGCTAGTACCAGGACACAGACTAATCAGTGGACCTATTTAACCTAAAAAGCCACTGGCCTTGCCATCAGCTTGTTGGCTGTGGCAAGATCTAGTCACGACCACCCGATTTTTCTTTAGAGCTCTCTTACACTTCTACACCACCACCTGAACCTAATTCTATGTCCAGAAAAACTATTTTAATATATTATAACACTTATAATACCATTTAGAGTCTTGATTCAAAAAATAAACAATAAAAAAAAATTCCACTTTCCCCAAAAATTTCATGTCCAAAAACAGGTATATAGTTATACAAACTCCCCCTATAACACTTTTCATCCTCAATATGTCTTACTGACTCTCCAATCACACCTCCTGAACTACAATAGTTATCAATTCATCATCAACTCATCATGTTCCAACTCTTATCATTGAATAATCTCCCAATTTACATATCTACTCATGTGAAACACAACTCATAAAAAGTCAATATACCACCTACTGCCATTATTAAACTACCAAGAGAGTGACCAACTACACCCGTCCATCCTGAGGTGTCACAATTCTACCAAAGAAATAATCATTTGGTTGATGGTTCCTCCCACCATCAAAAACATTTCATAACAACCAATTTCAACGCACAATGGTTCCCACCATCAGAATATCTTGGAAAAATCACATTATCACCCATCCATCGACCTTCTCAATGTGGTTTCTAACTCACCCCAACAAAACATACACAAAACACCAGTCAAAAACTGGTAGAAAGACATGATACTGATATAGAACTGAATTGGATGAGCCTCCACCATCCATGCAGTGAACCATAACATGTTGTATTTTCCTTAAAAATCCCTAACAAGCTCCAAAATGAACCCATTGTTTCTATAACAATGTACACATTGTGGTTTCTATACTTCCATATCAATTCAAATGTTAAAACGATACCTAGACCTCCTCATATCCACTTTTCAAAAAAAAAAACTCTCAACTTCAGTTGCTAATGCACTATCTATTTACCCTATCATGATTCCATAAATCCTAAAAACATCTCATGATCAATGAAACTCACCCAAAAAGTCCATAAATTAATCTCAATGTAATATGATCAATGGATCCACAAATTACCAAAAATATGGTCATGCCATTCCAGGTTCATCAATGCCTCCCTAAATCGATCACAATTAGATCCCCACAATTCATCAAGAACCTGAACCTAACACTAAGACTACACTCGATATCATAAAATAAATTATACTCAACATTAACCATTGAATACCAATGAATTTTAATATATTAACTCCTCATCATCAAAAGAAATAATGAATAGTCCAATGACCAGTCTCACATATCTACAACCCTTCAGATATGAGGGATACCAACCCACAACCAAAGTGACACTCCCTATAATGGGATTTTACTTATAACCAATTCACTATATCAAAATTCAATATCTATCTCCCATGTTTCGTCTACCACTGAACATAATGGCTGGATGTGGCCAAACATTCCCAAATTTGAGGGCTAATAAAATTCTAAAAAACATCATGTTATTGGCCCAAGGAAACACCATCCTTTGTACTTGTCAAAATTAATTTTAAGAGAAGGGAATGCCCTGATATAGACTATAGTGGACTCCCTATTATATGGATTTCCTCATATTGATCCTTGAGTACAACACCAAATGGACCCCAGTATCACATGCATGTCGCTGCTCCCGATCCACCCACACATTCCTATCTATTTCTGATTCCTCCTTTTCAATTGGGGGAAATTTCCCCAATATTCATCATAATTACTAGTTATCTATGCCTTTGAAAATTCATCAATACCATCATTCCTCATCCCCCACACTACCTCTTTCAATTTTTCAATTGAAATAGCACCTTCCATTACCAGTAGACACACTACATCGATCTCATGTATAAAAAAATGGTTGTATGCTCTATTACTTCCTGAACATAAAAACCCAAATCATGCTACCATGAGTCACACACATCAAAACAATACTCATGTATCTAATCCATTGTCAATGATACTCGGAATTCTAGTCTAATTATTTCACTATCATATTTAAATAATATTATTTCTCTCTTCATCTAAGATCAAAGTTATATGTGGTGTATTCTACCAAAAAAAGTGTTATTTTAAAATAAAATATAAAATAAATTATCAAGGTATTGTAATTTTTATTTTTGTTTTATGTTTTCATAAATATAAGTTATTATTATAAAGAGGATGATATATATCAAAAAATTTAAAGGGAATGAATATAATGTTTCCAGTTAAGTTATTTGAAATATGAAGGAATATCATTTGGATAATGTTTAAGGTTTATTTGAGTCCATTAATAAGGCTTGTATGTTTAATGAATAATATATTGTTGGAATTGAGTGACATATGGAAAAATAACTATGTCCAAATCCTTTTAATGGTGATAACAAAAAGAGATTTGACGTATGAAGATATTTTTAAGGATATTCACCTGTGTGTCATCAACATAAGGGGATCCACATGTATAGAGATCAATGCATAGGGATTAAAATATGGAGACTCATGTAAGGATCTTCTAGGAATCTGTAATTATAATTTCTGAATAAATAAATAATAATCTAAATAAGGCATTCACTAAACTCTCAATAGAATAATATCACAGTTGTAAATTTTGATTCAACTAGAGTTTCTTTTGGAAATTTCACACTAATATAAAATTAAGAAGTTATGTAAATCATCATTGAGTTGTAATTTCACTAGAATATAGAGAATTGGAAAATAAATTAAAAGCCCCATAATTTTAGGATTTTATTCATGTTAATATCCTTGATTATCGATATGAGTATTTATTAAAAGGACGAAAAAACAACTCACCTATATAATGAATGAAATTGAGTAATCTCATATGCATATTTTTTTAAAGTCTTAAATTATGGAGGATAAGTCAATAAGATGATATAATGACCTAGAGTTGAGTTGGTTGGAAGAAGGAGCTACCAGATGAAGTATGAATGTAGGGTAAGTGAAATGGATTCCAAATATAGGAAGAATAAGAATCATTCTAGAGATGTTAAAAGTACTTAAGGATATAAAATATTGAGTTGATTTTATGAATTCAAAGAACCAAATAAAGGGAATAATTCATTCGATGTTAAAATTGATGATGTATATAAAATTTATTTGACCAAAAGATGTTGAGTGACTTCACATAAACACTATGAAGTAACAATCATTAAGAAAATAATGATCATAATGTTAAATGATCATGAATATTATTCTTGTTAATATTGATAATATTTTTAGATGAGTTTATGTGATTCATCTCTAGATTTTTGGGATATTTAACTTAAAACATGATGCCAATATTTTTATGAGAATTGATGGAACATTGCTTCAAAATAGAAATGTGAAGGAATATCAGAGTTTGAAGATATCACATAAAAGGATTTTTTTAGGAAATGTTGATCCTATAAATTCTTGATATCATTCAAAACATTTTTAAATAATTTTATTGATCATTAATAATAGAATTTGATAACAATATATGTGTTAAAAGGAGTTAATTTTCAACCTAAATTCATTAGAGGTTCATTTGGGTCAAGTATTTTAGAAGACCAGAATCCAAAGTTCAAGGAAGTAGAGAGAAATATGGAACATTATGTTTCAAATAATATGAGTAGGGTCATAAGATTCTGGTGACCAGAAGTTGATTTCAAAACATAGGTCAAGTGACAACATGCAGTATATCTGGACATCAAGGTTCATAGATTACTGAGTAATCTAGATTTAGTTTACCAGAAGAGTATATCATACAAATTTTTATGCTAATAATATCTAAAATAATTATTGGTGGTTGAAGTTTTATTCATTTTATTCATAAATAACTTTTAAAGACTAATGGTTCTAGTATAAACAATTTCAACATCACTAATTTGAGGTAGAACATGATTTCTATGAAATAGCCTAACCACATGGGTAATATTGAGGTATGAGGAGTTCAAGATAATAAGTGTTCAATTAGGTGATGGATAATAACATTCATCATTATAAAACTTATGATAATAGTGAAAATTTATTCATTGGGATTATAAATAGATATATTATAGAGCATATTTACCACACTAGGACTGAACCTTGAAAAAATATCCAAGTGTTGCTTCCTTTAAAATATATATATTTCATGTGGTAATAATATTTGAGGGAGAATATCAAATATTCATTCATCTTAAATGATGGAATGGGTTTGAATAAATTAAAGTAATAAAAAATTAACTAGAAATTATTTAGTATAAACTTGATCAACCATGATTCTCCTACCCAACCTCTCAGGGTGACAAAAAAGCACACTATGACATTCAAGTGGTATCAGATAATGGTTCATTATAAATTATTCTAAAATTTTATTCTTAGTGGCTTTTAATTGATTTAAATAATGTTTACATTTTTAATATTTGATGAAATAATTCTTCCAAGAGATCGGGTTATTGGTAGATGCCACTTTCAGAAATTAAGAAAATTATTTCTGGGTTAAAGGGAATAAAATATCATCCTAGTGGTGGAATCATGGGTCTTTGGTCAAGAACGTTGATAAACTAAAATATAAACAAATCTCAAAATAAATTTTAATTATCCTCTCAAGTTCAATAGAAGAAGAATCCACTACTAAAAGAAGATTAACCTGGTGGTAAGATTTCTAGTAAATTTGATGAAGTCAATCCTCTCAAACAATCAAGCTAAAGCTATGATGAAAGTGAATCCATTAAAATATTTGATAATTTTTACTCCAAATTTATGAATTTTATGAATTCAATACCCTGTTTAATTTATCATATAAATTATTAAATTTAGGAAGGGACTATAAAAACAGAAGTCACAACTAGAATTAGAGTCAAATTTGAGGGTGGAAACATTTGAAAAGAAGATCCGTACAGGTGATACTGTGACAAATCTAATAGAATTAAATAATTAATCAATCATATTTTGAAAAAAAAATCCCTATGTGAGAAATATTTTAAAATTATGGTTTTTAATAATGATATAAGTTGGAAGGTTTTATAGAAATAGTATATGAATAAAAACATAAAATAAATTTCAAGAATTATTTGTTTTACTTAATGTACAAATGAATAAAAGACTATGAAAAATCTCTATAAAAGGATGAAATATTCATGAAGAAAAAATTTAGAACATGAATGTTGAATGTGATGAAATCGTATAATATCTTGAATATCTTAAAAACACATTAAATTTAAATTATCTTGAGTTAGATGTATGTTTGAGAAATATTCAAGTTACTCAAGTTGAATCATCACATGATGATCAAAGAATATCCACTACTATATTTTTTAAATAGGTTCTTCCTTCAAATAATACTCAATCCAGTGATAAAAGAACCATGAATATAGTGGAGGATACATCTTTTATTGAATCATATAAAAAATGCAAGCCAAGGTCTAGTGAAAAAGTTTTCAATAATTCTATTTTTTTAATAGCATATGTTATAATATTAGTTCCAAAACAATGGTTGAAGAAATATATTATGAAATACACCACTTTATTGGAGGTGGATGAAAATAATGAAACAAGAAATAGTCACCCATAAGATGTCTAGAAGATGAATTTTCATATCTAAGTACAATAATATCCCTTAATCTGGTAAAGTTTCACTCAATAGAAGAATAGAATGTTTTTTTGGCTATTTTTGGTGTTGTGGAATTATGTGACACTAGTACAATGATTATTGGCATAATTTTTCAAATGTAGAAAATTGATAAGGTCTACATTAAGTGGGATGAAATGGTAGTAAAATGATATTCATCTAACAATAAATAGAATTCACAGAAGAATTTTTTTCTATTTCAAAGTAATGCAAAAAATATAAAGACATTGATGAAAGGTATAAAAAACATATTCATTGTGATGAAGAGTGATGGTTTATGTAACACCCCTATATTTTTTTAAATTAATTCTTTTGGAAAATAATTTTATTTCATTGATGTTTTTTGATACATGAAATACCGATTCTTATTAAAAAACATGTAACATTGAGTTTCTATGAAAAATATTTTTATTATTATAATTATTTAAAAAATAAAATTATAAACTAGCTATTAGAATGGCGGGTATGAATAAGATTAAATGAATTATGAATGTATGGTTTACAAATGTAAAACCCATTTGAAATTAAAAGGAAATATTTTTCTAAAAAAAATTAAATGCACACAATTTTCATCAATATAATATTTTACAATAATCTTGTGTGTTTTATGAACAGGATAAAAAAATATATATTAATGTTTAAAATGGTATTTTTCTAAAAGTATATTTATCACCTTTTAATGGTTTTTTTATAACTAAATTTTTATAATTTTATAAATTATATTTGAAAAAAAAAATTATTTTCTGAAATTTGGATATAATAATTTACCTTGGTTGATTTTTAGGAATTTTTCTAATGTCTTTAATGATTTTATGAATAGGGAAAAATACTGAATTTTAATTGAAAATAAATTTTTCATATAAATAAAATATAGTGTTAAATTATATCTTGGTTGAATTTTAAACTATAATCATATAAATTTATATCATTTATTCAATTCAAGTCATTAGGATCAATTTCACATTGAATTTTCATATTAAAACATTTCAATCTTTTGAATGTTTTCACTCTAAAACCTATTTTCTCACCCCATCTACAAGATTAATTTTAAATTAAGTTTTTTTGACCTTTGTGTTTTGAATTTTGAATAATTGATTACATATTTGGAATTATAAGGTAAAAATTTATTAAAAATTTCCTATTTTTTTTTGGAAAACATATATAGTAACTTTAGTAATTTTTATTACCACAGTTAAAGGAAAATCAAGTAATTAATGGTAAAAATAATATTATAAATATTATAAAATTACCTTAACACTTGTATTGATTCTATTTTATGAGTTATTGTCTACAACATTCATCCTTGGGACTATTTTATACCCTCTTGGAGCCAATTGGATGAATTAACGATCTTTATAGTTTTTTTATTTCAATGAAAAGTCAAATATGTCATACTTAGGTTTTAATAACTATATCATTTTTAATATACGGTTATTTAGATGGTATGTTTTTCTATATATATTATTTGGAATGATAAAATTCATAAATTCATTATAGAAATTTATTATTAATTTTTTGGAAGTAAATATTATCCTTAAAGAATTACACAATGGTGATGTAGTAATTAATTAATTAATTTAAATATCAAATAAATGATATTAGAAATGTTAAAATAAATATAATTAGAAATAATTAATTTCATAAGAGAATATATTATATTAATTTTAATTTTAAATAAGGTTTTATAATCATTTTTTTGAATTTATCTTGTTCTTATATTATTTTTAAAATTTCATGCAATTAATTGTTTCCAAATTGACATTAATGGTATTTTTAAATAAATAATATTTTATTAAATGATTTAAAATTTATAAAAATCTAAAATTCATAAAAAAAAATTGGATACAGTTTACAATTTAAAAAATGATTCATTTATAGTTTTTTTCATTTTATGGTAACTATATTATCCTAAATATATAAAAACAAATTTTGTTAGGGTAAGAGATAAAGTGGTTAAATAAGGGTAAAAACAAAACGATAAGGATTGAAAAATAGTCAAAACATGTCTAAATTACATTAGATGAGTATACTTCAAACCATAATCACCCTATCTTTGAAATAAATTAATTTGGAGCAATTTTAAATAGAAAACTAATTTATATTAATTTAATATTTTAAAGCAATTGAAGAGTGCCCCTACACTCTCTAATAAAATGGAACTTCTTCTTCTCTTTTATTCCCAGATTAAAGATATTTTCAGCCAAAATATGCCCATATATCCTCCCAATTTTTCTAACATAGTCATAAAAGCAATAGTTTTGGTAGTAATTGAGCAGTGGAATTCATTTAGTACAAATAACAAAGAGATACCTGAAGAAGGGGTAATGTTCATCGACAAATGCTTTTGTTTTATTTCTTACTTAAACCCATTAAATTATTTTTTATTCAAGTTTATATAATATAATTAGTATTTTCAATGTACTTATATGTTTTTGTGTTATGTTTATGACTTAAAACTTCTCAACCATCCATCAAATACCATATCTAATCATCGTTGGTGTAAACGGTGAACTATCACTTAACTAACTGGTGTCATTCATTCTTCATTTATCACCATTAATGGTTTGGAATAATTATGGATTTATATTTTATATATTATTTTTATGATTTTATTATAATTATTTAATTTTTAAGTCACATAAATTTATGCTTTCCATTTTTTGTTAATACGATAACATTGTTCGTGTGTACAGTGGACAACCACCGCATGAAGCGATGTACTTCATTCACACATTACATGGAATTTATTATGAATGTTTTTATAAAAAATATGTGATATATATGACATAAAAATTAATTTGAAATAATTTTATATTATATAATTTTCTTTATTTTAACACTACAATAAAATGAAAACAACGTTCATGCATATGTACGACCCACCGTCTCTATGAAACAAGTATTTTATTTTATAAATCTAAATTTTATGAAACAATATAAATATATATATTATTTATATATATGATATTTATTTCATGGTTATAATTTTGGAGATTATAAAATCATGATCTAATTAAGTGGACCAAGAATAACAAATCAAAACATGGACAAAAACAAAAAAGTTATTACCAAAAACAATATTTTAACATGTAATTGTTAATTATAGAGTTATATAAATCAATAAATAAATCATATATGATATTATATATATAAATTTAACTCTATGGTAGATTTATAATAAACATTTATTTATTATACATGTGTTTTATCTTGGGTCTGAATATACAAATATACACCAGAGGGTGGGGTGGGGGGTGAATTGTGTCCTTTTCAAATTCCTTTACAATTCAACCTCTTGATGTCAGCTGATGATTTTGAAAGGTGAGAAGTTATTGTCTTATATATGAAATTATTATAAATGGATAAAAATAGAAACATATAACATTGATGTTTATATTGGTTTGGGGTATAAAGACCCCCAAGTCTACTCCACCAATTAATCTCTCTGTGAGTTTGGTGAATTTCACTAGTCAGGTCCTCATATCATAAGACCAACCCACAACTAAGTGAAGGGAGTTACACCTTTACAAAAAATACTAAAAAAAGAGTCTTCTGGTTCTATAACATAGAACGGATAAATAAAATTATAGACCTAGAAGCTGATAATCCACCACAACTGAGTATGAGATGTTGAAACACTCAATAAAAAGATATTGACTGTCGATATTCTGGTTTCACATTATAATTTAACAGCAACTGATGGTAGATGAATCTACTTTTTAAGGAAACAACTTCTTTAGGGAGGAATAGTTCTTAATTGATCTGGTTGAAAAATATCTTTGAAATAAAAATATTAACAAATATTAGCAGAAAATTTACAACAAATACAAAATTTTGAATATGTATACTTTCATTGTAGCCTCTTCTGTAGAAAAATAGAGTCTGATTAATTGTTGCATTAGATCGGAAAAATATCTTCACAATAATGCACTTCCAATCATGAATACACCTCGTAATATATGGCTCAACGTATATCTCAATATCTATATATTTTTATTTGAATCATACATGGATATATATAGAAAAAATACACTGTTAGAACTAAAACAGACCTGTCTTGTTGATTCTAGATACAAGAAAATCCCGTAATAAATCATAACAATTTTAATTAATGAGAAAACTTATAGTAGTATTAACATCCATTAGTAATAAGAGGAAATTTCTCCACTTAATATGATTCTTTGAATTTATCTTAACTATCTTTTAATCATTTGAAAATGAGCTATAAATTGGCCTGATATTCCGTAAAAATCATGGCACAAAATACTGATAAAATCGTAAATTGAAATCACTTGTGATTAAAAGTAAAATGTAAGGTTCCTTTACAAAACAAAAACATACCACTGTAGGGTTCAATTACATAGAATTCACTCGCCAAATCTAATGTTGACAATGTAAGGTTGATCACAAAATTAAGGCTGGTGAGCCATACATTTACTTCTCAAATGTAAGGTTCCACACAAATGTAGGGTTCTTTAACCATACATTTTCTATTTTTCAAAATTATTGTTTCATCTAAACGTAAGGTTTTTTATCCATATTTTTTCATTTATATAGGTTTGATTAACCATACGTGTTTCTCTTTCAGTAAAAGGTATAATACAAATGTAGGGTTTTTTCCTTACGTTAGTTTTCTTCAATGTTCGATATAAAGAGTGTTTCTAGAATTTGGTTAGGAGAATTTCAAACACTTTGAAGAATATTCCATATGAATAATAATCTTGAATATATTTCTAGAATGAGGAATATAATGAATCTTAATTTCCTAAAATTCACTTAATGTAATATCATTAGTAAAAAGAACAAGGGTATTTGTGAGCATCAAAATCAATAAGATTTATGGAGTATTGTTAAGAGAATACATGACCAATAATCACCCCCATTTTTATGATCACAACTCCCATAAAATTAATAATAGAATTTAGAATTTTTCAAATTATTTGAAAAGAACATAGTTCAAAATCTGATTTTATTGAATTATTTTGATAAATAGAAATGTTGTCATATCCAGATTTATCCTAATTTTTGAGACAAAAAAGAAAGTGTAGAAATGAATAAAACACAATTTATTTTAAAAATATCTATAAGATAAAGTTATAATAAATTGTATAAATAAATAAGGCTATATTTTTGGATTATATACATAAATATAAAAGAATTTTAAATAACATTCAAAAATAGAAATAAAGAAATTTTATTGATCAAAATTTATATACATAAAAAAATTAATTTGACCGGGAAACAATTTTTTTCAACTAAAATGGGTTGGGTAAAAAATATTGGGTAGGAGTTGGATTGGATAATGTTCTCAGGATTTTGAGTAGCTTCAAACATTTCCATCAACTTATCCACCTGTAACTGTAACTTCTTCATAATAAAATCCCCAAATTGCATAAATAATATTTTTGAATCATGACTGATATAAAAATTCTCAACAATATTTAGTTTCAATATGTCATGAAAATTCTCCTCTTAATGAATAAACTAATCTATCATTTCTGTGAATTGGTTCAGTAGAAATCTAATACTTGGTTCACTTTATTTTAGTTGGTTAACTAGAAATTTCTGATTGTGTAATAGAACTAAAAAAGGGGAAATATTGCACTAAATATTTTGAATATGATCTGTCATATCAACCATGAGAAAGGTCATTTCCTAGAATATTCGAATTAGATCTAGACCGATATTAGGAGGATAGGTAGACGTACTTATCTGACCAACAGAACTCTATATTGATTCAAACAGACTCCCCAAATACCTCTTAAGATCTGAAAAATATGTCTTACAAAAAACTTTCGAACTTATATTTTCAACTTCAGTTAGTATCTATCTTTTAAAAGAATCAAATTATTTCTTGGAAACAGTATTTTCATTAATATCTTGTAACTTTTTCTTTGTAACTTCCATATACATTCGAATATTGTTATTGTCTTCCCAAGACATATTAAACTTCACTACAAGCACCTATTCTTTATTTTATAGGGAATTATATTTCCATTAATCTTTATGTTATGACTGACCAACTTCCACAATTTCTAGATATTTTGAAGGAGTTTTCTCATAGACTTCTCTTCTAGTTTTTAAATGATATTTCACTCAAATATGAAAAACCATCATGAACTTTAGTTTTTTCTTCATTTGTAGATTGATTTATTTCACCCATATGATCAAAAATAGAGAAAAGAAAATTTTGAACAATCTATGTAGAAACATTTTTAGTATGGAGTAACTATTTATCTTCGTGGATGGCCAATTATTCATCCTGAACAACTGATAAATCAATAATCTAGAGATCTCTTATCTGACTTTCAACATGTTGATCTTACTTAAGAAAATTTTCTTCTAAATTCACTAACCTGGTAGCCTCCCCTGAATCCAACACAGGCTCTAAAGTAGGTGGATCTACTCTTTTTGACGGTTTTACAACCAATTTTTCTTACACAATCTCTTCTTCATCTTCTTATTCTTCTTCAACAAGCCTTAATTTTCTATGGGTTGGATTAGAATGTTATTAACCATAGGTTTCAACAATTATTTCATTCCCAATTTTAATTTTTACCCCCATAGAAAAATATCATTATTTTTGTTGGTCATCTACACCAAATGGTAAGAGTTTTCCATTGACTGTACTCCCGTAAAAACCAAACATCCTCAATGTTCTTGCATTGAGTACTTTGTTGTTATGAAATTTTATTAAAGAATCTATTATCCTACAAATTTTTTTCTTAAACAACATTCAACAAATTATCCTTCCATAAAGATAAAATTTCATCCTAACATTTGGTTGACATCAGTAACTTATGTATCTGAACATATAACTTTGAAAAATCAGCTTTATTACCTTCAAAAATAGAAGCATGATATTCATGTCTGGAAATAGAATCTTCTCCATATAATCCATTTTAAGAGTAATTACTATTTGAAAAAACATATCTATGATTTTATATTTTTCCTCGAGATCCTCAAAAATCAATTTTATATCATTTTTTTGAGACAAAAAAATATATAATGTCTTTAGATTTGTAGACCCTATATACAATAGAACATAGATTTAAATGAAACACTTATTCATGATGGAAGTTTAAGATTTGAGATATTTCAGTCGATGAAACTAAAAAGTCCTTATCTTATATTCTTTTAAAAATGGTATCTTCAGTATCACCAAAAATAAATTGAAAACAGTTATATAAAGAATTCAGTTCTACCTCATAAATGAATTTTGAGTTTTCCTCATTTAACATAGAATCCAATCCTTGAAATGATAGCGCTTGCATGAGAACTAAATTTTCTTGGTTGATCTATTCAAAACCAACTACTTTACCCTACAAAATCGTTCTTCCAGAAATTATTTGATGATTTGGGTCATTGGATTCACCTTCTTCGGTTCGCTCAGTTTTTTTCATTTCTATGAAACAAGAGCTCTAAGGTTTTAGTGTTTTTAGGCATTTAATGGAAAAAAGCTAAGAGATGGTAGATGAGGATAAAATGAGGGTTTCGATATTAGGAAAGGGTTTGAATGTTGAAAGGTTTTTGTATTCGAAACATTTCTGACAATCCCTTATTTCCCGTGTCATTACGTAAGATAATAATTAATTTTTTTTAAAAAACTCAGTGCAAATAAATTTAAAATTAAAATAAATTAACTTAAATGAGAAGATAAAAAAATATATTTTAAAAAATTAGATTTGATGTAATGAGTAAATAATTTTAACATTAATAAACTATATTTAATTAATAAATAAAATAAGATAAATATTCAAAATTAATAGGATTAATATTTTAAATAATTAAATAAATCTAACTCTCCCATAATAAAATTAAAACTTACAGTTGTAAGTGGTTTAGTAAAAATATAAACTAGCTGACATTTAATGTTTAGAAATTTTAAAGATATAACCTCTTTAAGAACATGATCTCATATAAAATAATGTCTAATATCAATATTATTAGTTCTAGAATGAAATATTGCATTTTTCAAAATATTTATAGCACTTTTATTATCACATAAAATATGGGTACTATTAAAATTTATTCTAAAGTCCATTAGTGTTTTTTTCATCCAAAATAATTTTTCAAAACAACTATTTGTAGATACATATTAATCCTAGGCTTTTTATAGGGAAACTGAGTGTTTTTTCTTAATTGACCATAGTACTAATGATTTTCCTAAAAAGTGATCAGTTCCTGAGGTACTTTTTCAATCTAATCTACAACCTCCAAAATCAGCATCTGAATATGATATTAAATTAAAATCATATGTTTTTGGATAAATAACAGATTGAAAAATAGTTCCCATTAAATATCTAAAACTTCTGTTGACATCAATAAGATGAGATTCTATAGTTTTTGTTTGAAATATTGCACATAAACATACTGAAAACATAATATGAGGTCTATTAGAAGTATGATATAATAAAATACCCATCATACCTCTATATAACTTGTTGTCCACTAGATATCTAGCTTCATCCAAATCAAGTTTTATATTGGTACACATGAGAGTTGTATATGTATTTCTGTTCTCAAGACCAATCATTTTCATTAAATTAGTTATATATTTACTTTGATTAAAAAAAATTCCACAATAATATTGATAAATTTTAATTCCTAAAAAGAAGTCCAATTCTCCCATTATACAAATTTCAAATTATTTTTCCATAAGTTTTAAAAAATCATTACAATGTTTTTTAATGGTTTAACCAAAAATAAAAACATCATAATAGATTTAAAATAATAATATAATATAAGAAATAGTTTTCTTAAAAATAATTGGATCTTCCATTCCAACAGAAAATCCATTTTTTAAATGAAAATAACAAAACCTTTCATACCAAGATCTAGGTGGTTGTTTAAGTCCCTAGAGAGCTTTATTATGTTTAAAAATAGAATCTAGTTTTGAGTGCTTTTAAAACCAGGAGGTTCTTCAACATAAACTTCCTCTATTGGATAGCCATTTAAAAAATATTTTTTGACATCCATCTGATATAATTTAATGTTCATATAATATGTATAATATAAAATAATTCTAATTTCTTCTAATATAGGTATATGGGAAAACATTTCATCATAATCTATACCTTCTTTTGGATTATATCCTTTGGCTACTAATCTATATTTATTTTATGTTATTATTCCATTATTATCTTGTTTATTTTAAAAGACCCACTTTGTTCTTATAAATGGATAGTTTTATGGTTTTTTCAACTAATTCCAAAACTTTATTTATTTTGAATTAGTAGATTTAATATTGAGTTGCTTATATCCAACTCTCATTTACTATATATTATTCAAATGATTGAGCTTCTAATTGATATAGAATGTAAAAGAATTCAAAAAGGTTTTTTTTTATATCTTCTCATTCTTAATCCTATGTCTAGGTATCTAATTACAGTTTCTAAAGAATTATTATTTAATGTTCCTGACTATCTAGTTAAAAAAAAATATAGGATCATCGGTATCATGTTCTTCTGATGTGGACTTAATTTTATTTATGTTATTTTCAAAACCAGTTTTCAATTTTTCATGTCTTTTGTGGTTCTAGGAGTTTGTAGTTTCATTAGTTTGATCATTCTCTTTAATAAAAGAGTCAGTTTAATCAAAATTCACAAGAACTTAATCTTCAACAATCCTTGAATTTTTATTAAAAACACTATATGCTTATGAGGTTGAAAAATATCATAAAAATATTCAATCATCAAATTTGGGATCGAACATACAAAGATTGTCCTTTTTGTTCAAGATATACACTTTACATCCAAATAATTTAAAAAATGATACCTTAGGTTATCGATTATTCCAAGTTTCATAAGGTGTATTTTTTAAAATAGTCCAAATTAAAACTCTATACCAGATATAATAGGCTTTTCTTATAGCTTATTCCTAGAATTAGGTAGATAGACTGTATTCATTCTGCATAGTCCTAGACATTTCTTGAATAGTTCTGTTTCCTCATTCATCAATTCCACTTTGGTGAGATGTTCTTGGTGAAAATAAGGTGTGTTTAATACCCAATTTTGAATAAAAGTATTTGAATTCATAATTTACAAATTCTCCACCATGATCTCTTCTTAATGAAATTATCTTAATAACTTTTTCATTTTGAATATATATACTGAAACTTCGAAAAACATTAAAATATTTACTTTTGATTTTAGAAAATAAATCTAAATAAATCAAGACAAATAATCAGTGAAAATATATAAATATAATTTTACATCCAAACATGGAAGTCTTGATGTTCCAAAAAAATCCATGTGGGTATGTTTTAGAGGGTTTGATTTAGCAATTTTGTTAATAGAATTGAAGGGAGATCTGTGTTGTTTGCCAATTTGGCAAGCATCAAAAAATCATTCAATATAAAATTTATGATTAGGAAAATAAAAAAATAACTATTTCATGGATAATTTATGTAAAACAAAAATATTACAGTGACCAAGCCTTCAATTCCATATCCAAGACTCATTTATCTTAGCATTTAAATAATTCACATTCAGTTTAAACAAGGCATTTAAACCCATTGTATAAACATTATTAGTTCTTGGTGCTCTAAACTTAAGCAAATTATATTTAAAAACAAAACATGAATTGTTAGAAAAATCATCATAATACCCATAAACATAGAGTTGAGATATACTTATCAGGTTATGATTCATCCCTTGTACATATAGTACTTTATTGATTGAGATAGTTTTTGGATCTCCAATATTTCTAAGACCAATTATCTTTCCTTTGGAATTATCACTAAAAGATACTATACCTCCATCTATTTGTGTCAGTTTATTAATGTTTAACGTGTTTCCACTCATATTCTAGAGCATACACTATCCATATACTATATATCTATTCTTAATCTATGACCTGTTTCCTTAATTGAAAATTTAAACAAGAGTTTATTTTGGTACACATATTCTTTTGGGTCCAGTAGTGTTAGCTAGCAATAGTCCGAGAATCCTCCTTTGTTTTCCCATAACTAATATTCATCTTATACAATCAATTTTAAATAAAATACTTTTTAATTACACTTATTTGAGGAATTCACAAATAAGAATTTTTTGTTATATGCCCTTTTATTCCAAAAAAATGGTAGGTTTGAGTTTGAGTGGGAATACAATAATTCTTATATAATTTATATCTTTCACCTTTACTTCCAATAAAAAATATTTTATTTCTATTGAAAATTTTTACAAGAATTTCATTTAGAATATTTTCTCCCTTTAAAATGAAAAGATAAACACATTTGTAAGTTTCTACATCATCTTGTAATTCATTAATCTTATTTTCATGATTAGTATTGTTTCTGGTTGATTAGTTAAATTTTTCAATTAACTCTTGATATTGTTTAATTAAGGAATATCTTTCACCTAAAATATAATTTTGAATATTTTTTAAAGATTTGTGTTTATTTAATAAGGAGTTATATTTTCCTTCTAGCATTTTGTAGTAGGCCACCAATTTTTAATTTGAATAAATTGAATTAGAATCAGAATTAGTTGAATAATAGGTTTGTACCTTATCTTATTCTACCATGAAGAACATATTTTCTTTTAGAATTGATTAATCATTTTGAAAATCCTATTTTGATTAGTTTTTTTATTCTTTAGAGACAATCCATTTTTAATTCATTGCTCTTTGGCCTTTATTTTTATAATTAGCATTTTTCTGATATTTCTGTTCAGTATTTATATTTTAACTTTTTTAGCTGGGGGAAATGAGGTTTTTAAGACTTAATTTCTTATATTCATAGGAGCTATATTCACTAGGTTTTTTATCATCCCTTTTGAAAGGTTTTCTGATTCATCTTTTCCTCATAAAAAACTTTCCAAACTTTTTGGCTAATTGATCCAATTCCATTTCAGAATCATATGTTTTCAAATTCCTTTTTTATCTGACTTCTTGATTTATTATTTTTATTTGCTTCTGAGATGTTACCTTTAGATCATTATTATAATTTTCGCTAATAAATTTTAATATTTATCTTCATCTTACATTTCAGCTTCATTCATCATCAGTATCCCAATTAGTTCTCTCATTTTTATATTATTGATAGATGGTGATTATTGAATTGAAACCGATATAAAATTACATTAAGTAGATAGTACTCTCAATATATTCAAAGTGTGATTTTATTTTTTTATAGGATCAAATATGGATTTAAAATTATTTATAATCTATGTTAACCTTCCATTAACCTGAGTGATACTTTATCCATCAATCATTTTGAAAGTATCAAAATTTAGGTTTTCTATTGCGTACCTCATTTGTCTTACATTGTCTGTTCCTTCATAAACAACTGTAATGGTTTGCAACATTTCATAAGTAGTAGGTAATTCTAAGAAGAATTTGAATTCAAATGGTTCAAGAAAACATATAATAGAGTTCATAGATTTAGACATCATGTCATAGTCATCCTCTATTGCAACAATATGAGATTATAGATTTTCATGAATTATATATGGAGTAATGATCACAGAGTAGACATTGAATCCAATATTATTAAAATATATAATAATCTATGATTTCCCACATCCATTGTTTTCACCATTGAAACAAGGACCACAAATCATTGACATTCCTTCTATCAAATTAGTCATTGTCATCTTTGTATAGACCTTATACTTTTAGCTTGTTATTTCCTTTTCTAAATGCTATCCTCTGATACCAATTTTCAGGCTAGCATATAAAAATATATATAAGATGGGGGTGAATTGTGTATTTTTAAAATTCCATTACAATTATTTTTATTGATGCTAACTGAAGATTATATAGGTGATCAGTGTTTGTCTTATATATAAAATTATGAGCAACAAATAAAAACAGAAATATAGAACTTGACTATTTATAGTTGTTTGGGGAATAAAGATCCCCTAGTACCCTCCACCAATTACTCTCTCTTAGAGTTTTTTGAATTTAACTAGTCAGGTCCCCATATCATACAACCAATCTACAACTACGTGCAGGCTACTGACAACTTTACAAACAAGACTAAAAATAGAGTCTTTTGGTACTATAATAATGAACTGACAAAACACATCTTAGACCGAGAAGATTATAATCCACCACAACTGAGTACAAGTAATTGAAACTCTCAATAAAAAGATATTTATTTTAAATGATTCCATTTGTACTTTAGAGATGAAAAAAAACTAATTGTAGAAGAATCTTTTAATTCAGAAAATTGTTTCTTCAAGAAGGAATAGTTTTGAAGAGACCTAGTTGTAAAAGATCATTGAAATACAAATATAAATGAATATAAGAAGAATATTTATAGAAAATACTAAATTTTGAATATGTATACTTCAAATATAGCCTCTTATGTAGAAAAACGGAGTCTGGTTGACTATTTCAGTATATTGGAAAAATATCTTCTCAAGAATATATTTTCAGTCGTGAATACATGTCGAAATATATGGATATATATATATATATATTTTGTTGAATCATATAAAAATATATATAGAACAAATAAACTAATAGAATTAAAACAGAGATCATTTCTTTTTAGTTCTAGATCCTTGAAAATCGCTTGATAAATCCTAAGTATTCAAATTTTTGAGACAACTTAGAGTAGTCGTAACATCCCTTCAAAATATGAGATTATTTCTAAACATAGTATAATTATTTTTATTAATCATAACGAGATTTTAATTGTTCGAAAATGAGATTTAAATTGGCCTGATATTCCATAAAGATCGTTGCAAAAAACTCCAATATAATCATAAATTCAAATACTCTGTGATGAAAAGTCAAATGTAAGGCTCCTTCACAAAACAAAAAAACATAGGGTTAAATTACATATAATTTATTCTCTAAATATATGGTTTAAAAGGTATAATTGATCACAAAAGTAAGGTTGATGATCCATACATTTTCTTCACAAATGTAAGGTTCCATACTTATGTAGGGTTCTTTTACCATACTTTTTCTCTTTGTCAAACGTAAGGTTTTATCCAAACGTAAGGTTTTTTATCCATACATTTCTGTCAATGTAGGGTTTATTAACCATACATTCCGATCTTTCAGCACAAGGAATAGTGCAAACACAGGGTTTTTTCCTTATGTTACATTTATTCAATGTACGGTATGAACAGTTTTTCCAGAATACTTTTAGGAGTGTTCTGAACACTAGGACAAATATTCCATGTTAGTAATATGAAATAATATATTTCTAGAACAAGGAATATAATGAATTTTAATTTCATGAAATACACTTAATGTAATATCATTAGTAAAAAAATCAAGGGTATTTGTGAGCATCAGAATCAGTAAGATTTATAGAGTATTGTTGAGACAATACTTGCCCAACAGTTCAAACCTATACGAAGGAAATTAGGACATAAGTAAGTTATTTTTATCCCACATTTATTTCTGTAAAAAACATGACTTATACACTACTAGTTTCTTTTTTGTGTTGTATATATTTAATAAGAATTTTTTTAAGAGTCTTATCATAAATATTAGGGAATTTTCATATCCATAAATCTTTATTTTTTCATGGGGCATACAATTCAACTAATTATTAAGTGGTATTGTTTTATTTAACAATCTCATTAGTATTCAAGATTTTTTATTTTAAAGTATACAATGGGGGATATTTACCTTCAATGTATATTTTTTCAAAAAATATCTTCAAAAACGGTTTTAATACTACTTAATATCATTTATACACATGTTTTATATTTTTATAGAATGGTTTTAAAAGAATATTTTTTTTTGTAAAAAATAAAATTTGTGACATTTCCAACTACAAATACATAGAAGGAATATTTTTTAACTTATACAACATGAGTGGAACATTCAGACATCCTGAAGAATTAATTATTTGGAGCTTCCTTTACAATATTACAAGGTTCTTTTCAAACAAATTTATTTCGATTATAATTATTCGGCTGTTTAGAAAAATTATTTTATAAGTGAAAGGATATTTTCATCAAAAATTATTTTATGTGATATTTCAAAAAACATTTTTCCATCTAAGAAGACATCAGTTGATGTTATTTATTCTTTTCTAGGGTTATGACCTAAGGATTAAATTATTGTAATTTCTTTGAATTTTTTATATTTATGATTTAATGATATTTATGATACCAATTTATTTTCCATGAGGTAGTTTATGATAATGTCATTATGAAACACATTTCATTACATGGGTTTTGATGTAATGAATGATTATATTCCTATGGCACACATATAATTTTTTTATTAATTGATGAGTGGAACATATATATATATATTCTATAATTCATTTGGTAATGTATTATATATAATGATATAGTTATTGGAAATAATTCGATGTTCTTGATATGTAATGGTAATCAAGACGATATGCATGATCTGTGATGGGAAACCAGTCAATGTGCTTCGGTTAGGGGAAACATGTGATAAGTCCTAATCCAAGAGTATTGGTAGTTATCCATGACATAAGAAAAGGTTTTCTATAATTATGATGATTCCACACAAATTTATGATAATAAATTATGTCTCGTGATTGAGTTGTGATGATGTTTTGTTCTTATGATTCATGTCTTTTGAGATGTTAATGTTTTATTCCCTGAATCATGTTTTTGATCCATGATAGTTTGGGTATGAACTTTTCTCATGATAACATAACCATATTTATTAACTTATTCTCTAACAAGATAATAAATTGATAACTTCCATATTTACCCGTACTGAGAATCAAAGCTCACCATTTTCTAAATTTTCCTTTCAATATGTTATGAAGAAAGGTTTTAAGTATGGGTTCAAGGGGGGGAAATCACTATGGGAATAATTGAATATATTTCAAAAAACATGACGTCCGTGTTCCATGATTCTTAAAGAACAAAAATATTACAGTCCTCAAGCCTGTGTGTGTGTAATGTAATGAATATTATTCAAAAAAATATATGCAATATCCATATCTGAAAATCATGGGTCGTAATTTATTGCATCAGAGAAAAGGATTAGTTATCCATTGGAAACTAGGTTGATAAAACAATATTCAGATCTCTAAGGATAAATCTATATATAGATTACTATCCTAGAGTTTTCATCATGATAATTAATAACCTATTATGAAAACCTAAGGTGTCAAAGATTGAAATTTTATAGGTAATTTCAATTGATTATGTGGTTCTACAACTATGATTAGTGTTTATCACACTATGATTTATGGTTTTAGTCAATGGATGGAAACCAAGGTAACTACGTTAAGGATGAATGCAATGGTAAATTTAATGATTATCCTCTCGAGAAACTTAATGTTATGGGAGGAGGAAGGAAAAATCTTGTGGATATGCTAACATAACATTCTCAAGATATGGATAATGTTGGAATTCAAATTGAGAAAAGAATAGAAATAAATTTTGTTGAGTCGTTTATAATGAAAATTTCACCTTATTTTAGAGGGCCTTCTGATCCACTTATTGTTGAAAAATGGATCTTTACGACTAAGAAGATATTTTGTTTATCACCCAAAGACATTACAATATTTTCCTTTTATAATAAATTTAATTTTTGTTCCATGAATTATTTATATGAAACACCATGTTATATTTGCGATACAAACAAAATAATTTTTAGATTTCTCTATACATAATACAATGGTTAGCTTGGGTGTCATACATGATTGAATCTCCTCTAGGGATTTCGTAACACGCTAGATCAATTTTTACCCATGTTAACCCAACTAGGTTAAATACCATAAGATGGGGGGATCAGGGTTTGAAAGAATAATAAAACTTCCCCTTCAGATCTTATTTCATTGTTAAACAGAATAATATTCTCTATCACTCTCTAATATAAATATATTAATAAAAATAAAATCATCCATGAGACACAACAATTTTACTTGGTTCACCGTGAATGGGATAATTCCAATGAGCATACAAAATCAATGTGATGATGTACCAAATCCACTAAATGTGCACTGCTATTACAGACTTCAGAGAAGACACACTATCCCTCCTAGTTTACAACCAATCATAATATGAAAGCTCACTACTCTCTCAATTGATGTCTATTCACCGCTTCGTCAGAAGAACCTCATTTTATTTCTTGAATCAATATATTTTACATCTAATTTATTATGAATTTTTGTTCCATATTCATCCAAATGATGAATACGAACATACCATAGATTTACTGGGATACTCTTTATGAACACATTCATGATACTCCATACCTTCTTGAAGTTCAAAATATTAATGATGATATTAAATTCTTCATAAGTAAATTCTACATTCATGAATACCATCAAATTCTCCAAGATCACATAGCCTTCAGAAACCTCAATAATCTTGTGATGCTCAAAAATTTTAGTGGGATTTTTATCCATTTGGAATCACCTTTATCTGCAAACATTTTCTCTAAAACATCCTTCACGATCCACCTATATGAATTTAGTGCCAACCGATTTTCGTTACAGTTGTAGCTACATTTTTGAAGGGGGTAGAGGCCTATTTTTCGGTATTTACATCAATTAAAAAATTATCCATCTACATCATTACCATTTCATGAAGATCTACCATCTCTTTCATGATGATCCCTATTTCTCCAAGTAATATTGGAATTCCCCATTCTTAAAGATTCTTTTATTTTGGGATATTACCATCAAAATGTTCTCGATTCTCGATGCTCTATTCATGATGATCCAAAACTTCATGAAAATCTATTGATGAAACCTATTATTTTCAAAATTAATTCCTTTAATATATTTTCATAAGGAATTCATGAAATTAAAAACTTTAATGATGATATCCATCCACTAAAATTTGGACCCCAAAAATTTGGCAAACACTTGGAAATGGTGTCACCTTGTGCATATAATTTTATGTACTTATTCTAAGGAATCCATTCCATTTTCATGTAACTTTCTCAGAATAACTTTTGAAAAAATTATTTGGAACTCCACAACATACCTTGGAACCCTCTTTTTCAAAAAATGCAATCACCCCAAAAACACAGTAATGTTATCTTGAGGGATCTCTCCCAATAACCGATCAATAATATATTATTAAAAATATTATTATTTATTATAATAATATATAACCTTACTCATAAATTTGTTGTTAAGAATAGAATTAACTAAACAATAAAAATATATGGTTTATTGAAATATAAGATGAATCCATTTGTTTGCAATTAATTAGAAAATAAAATATAAACTAATTGAATATAAAAGAAATATTTTTTTATTATCATAAAGGTGGTTTATTCTACTAAATTAAATTAATTAATATTAGATAATGATATTAATTATGTTTATATATTACATATTTAATAATAAATTTTTTATATTAATAAAATTTATTTTATAGGCATATGTTAAGAAAAAATGCTGTATTACACATAAAAAAGATATATTTTTATAAAGGCACATTTACCGCCATTTAATGGAAAACCTATTTTATGAACAATTTTTGAAATATTATTTATTTTATATGTCAAAATAAACATCATATTTGAAATGGGAACATAAATCATAACTTATAGTTATTTTTTGGTATTTCTCTATAATGATCCATTTTTGATGAATAGTGAAAATACTGAATTTCAATTCAAAACTGATTTTTCATCTAAATTATTTATAATGTTAAATTAAAATTTTGATAATTTTTAATTTTATTTATATAAATTATAAAATAATTAATACAATTTAGGTTATTTTAATCAATTTTTCATTGAAATATGATATACCAACTTAGCAAACTTTAGAACATTTTTACTTTAAAAGCCTACATAGTCGTCTAATCTGTGAGATTAATTTTAAACTAATTTCTACCACTACTATGATTGGAATATGGGAAAAAACATTCCATATTTGTAATAGGAAAATTTTATAAATTTATAACAAGTTCAACTTAGTTTTTAGCAAAATATTTTGTGAAAGTGAATAAAATTAATTATAGTGATGAAGAGGAGAATTTTATCTACAATGGACAAAACCTTAAACTTAAAATCCAAAATGAAATGTATAGTTGTACAAAAGAAATTTTATGTTCCTATTTCAACTCTATACTCACGTTTCTCAAATTGTGTCTATTATTGGAGCCACTATACATGGGGAAAGCATTGGTGGAATTCTTATTTCCAAAATTTACAAGAATAATACTCCTCATCCACTATAAAAAGACACACACTACTCGCACTTCATTACACCTATAAAACAGTTTAACTCATCAAAACTCATATAATATAATCTCAAAAATCCCATAAAAGTTTCATATAATCCTCTCTTTAGTCATAAATCCATTAAAATATGGCCTTTGGTGCAAACCAAAAGGAGTTACCTGAATAAGACGTAATGTCCTTAAGATCTTTTGTTTTATTTTAATTATACACCCCCAAAAATATTCTTATTAGATGATTTTATAATAAATTAATTATCCTATATATACATATATTATCTAATTATATTGTTTATACCTACAATTATACACACTTATATCTAATGGGTTATAAACTTTCTATTTAAGTGTATGATGAACTACCTCACAAAACGATGTCATTCATATTTCCTTTACCACCATTCATGGATGGTAATTTTCATGGAAATTATATTTATATATGATATTTATAATTTATTTATGCTTATATATTTGTTATATATATAATAAATTTATTCTTTCCATTTTGTGGGAATTCGATAAAATTGTTTGTGGAATTTTGAACTACCGCCTCCTCAAAGCGATGTGATTCGTTCACGCATTACATGGAACATATAATGGAATGGTTTAATAAATTGGTTTACATAAAAATATATATGATATTTATGAAATACTTATATTTCTATAAATATAATATATAATTTAATTTATTACCCTTTTCACATGCTAAAAAGGGATAACGTCAGTCATGGACAAGTGGACTACCGCCTCCTCGACATGATGTGATTCCTTTTACATCACAACACTTTTATATATACGTATATATGATTAATGACATTGTAGTTATGATATAATGATAACTTAAAAATATATAATGTTACTTATAATATTTTAACAATAATCATCAAAAAATAGGAAAATTACTCATGTGTACACAGAGCCTACCATCTCCATAATTGTAATGATGGTTCATTTATTTATAACCATCATTAATGAGTGGTTTTAAAATTATAATTTATGTATAAATATGTAAATTATTTCATGATTATTATTATTTATGTGTCTATATAATGAACCATTTTACCATAGTTTACATACGAAATCCATTTTAACACCCGAAGTAAATTAATTGTTTAAGTAGTTGTATACAACATTGTAATAATTGAATTAAAATTATTAATAAACATGATAAAATATCTATGTAAAGAAAATAATTAACGTAGGTGTATTATTTAGGATGAAAAATACAGACATGACAATTCAGACTCAAGGTAACAGATTTTGTCTCAATTTACATTTAATTGGGTCTTATTTGTTGTTATGAAACAATACACTTTTATATGGTTTATATACAATCATTTGACATGTTATTTCATTAATATACTTATTCTAATTATATTATAAATTTAATATAATGTAATTTATTCTTGGTGATTTTCATTCAAAAGATTCAAAGTGGTATGGGACACTTTAAAATGTTTAAATATTATTTTCCTAAATTTTTTTTAAGGATCCTTCATCGGTATATCCATTAATAAACATCAACAACACCTGTTTTTACTTTTCCTAAAATGAGGAATTATTGATAAATCTATATCTATTATTCAATAAGAATATTTTATAAGGAATATGGTCCATGAATTAAATTTAGTACTCTATATATGAGGAATGCATTGGACATGTATGAAATGGGTGGGACCTAGTTATAGATATCCCATTGATGCTTTAGTAGTCTCATGAGACAAATCAATTGGACAAATTAGATTGATTTATACTTGTTATGATAAACTGTCTTGTGAAATATCTTGATGGTAATGGTACCATGTGCCAGGAAAATATGGCATCCTATAATTATGAATTTCCCTTATTCAGACCCAGTTAGTATTTAACCGTGAGATTGTTTTCGACATATCAATAGATTCATTTCATTCTAGATTTATTGTAGAAATGGAATGTACATTTATTTTCTTACATTAACATATTTATTATTTCTTAACTAGTTACTTAAATGTCATGTGTTATCTTTTATTTACCTTTGCAAGATGATTTACTATCATCAATTCATTATTTCATCCATTGTACTTACCCTTACTGGGAATTTGATATCACCCATATTTTTCTTTCCTTTCCTTAGGTTATGATGTAACACCCCAAGATTTTATTGCATGTTATCTCTTTAAATTAAGTCAATAGCTTGCACCACACACAACACTGTGTTCGAGCGCATGACGACTTACAAAACTACCCGTTCAAAAGGATATTATGAATAATATAATTTGGATTTTGAATTTTATATACTCCATATAATTTTAACTTCCATATTATGTGTTTCTTAGAAATATTAAAAGAACAAATTCAATTTTTCAAATAAAAGATGCATTTAAAAAAAATGCAATTTTAACACCTTTTAAAGGAAAAACTTTTTTAAATTCAATATTTGAAACTTTAATATGTTAAATTTGAAAAATAATATTATTTTTCTATAATAAGGACATCAAAATTTACTTTGGATGAAATTATATTATTTTTCTGATAATGTACATTTTTTAATGAATAGTGAGAAATACAGTATTTTAATTCCAAACTGCCTTTCAAAATAATTTCTTTATATGGTTAGATTATATTTTTAAATTGTTTTAAAGTGTAATTAGATTATATTTTTACCATTTAATCCAATGTTGGTCATTAAAAATAATTTAACTTTGAAATTGGACATTAACAAGTATTAATCTTTTGATTGTTATTATTTCTTAAAAACACGCTTTTTGTTTTGAAAAAAAATAATTTTAAATTAATTAATTCAACTTTTATATTTTGAATTTGGAAAAATAGACATAATTTGTTAATTAATAATATCAAATTCATTTAAATATGAATTTTTGGTATTTTTCTGAAAAACATCAATTTTTGAAGAATAATGAAAACACTGAGTAGTACATAAAAAACCAACGTCTTCATTTAAATGAAATCTTACCACTTCTGCGAATTAAATTCTAAAAATCCAACATACATGGTTTTTTTAGTAAGTAAAATTTTGTTCAATAAGATGAAAATAATTGTTTGTGAATAGTAACTTTTGACTTTTCTTTACCACAGTTAAAGATGAATAGGGTAATTCAAGGTAAAAATAATATTATAGTAATATTAAATTACCATAACGTGTGTCTTAATTCTATTGGTTGATAAATTTATGACTATGTTCATCCTTCATACTCTTTTGGGACCCCATTTAGGCACTTAAGAGTGACAATGACACTTTATATTAATTAATTTAATGTAAAGACAACAGTGAAATAAAAATACATCTTTTAGTAAATCAATTGTTAGATGGGGTTTTATAAGTTATATCTTAGAATATAATTATTCATTTGAAAGATAAAAGTATTTCCTACACCATGGTATATTTTTTACAATTTTTAGACATCAAATGAAAAAAATTATTTATGACACAATAATGATGCAGTGTTTACCTCATTAATGAATCATTTAAATGAATATGATTATAAAAATTAAAACAACATGAAAAACCTGTAAAATTATTATTGGATGATTTTATTTCGAACAAGAGTCATCTAATATTCATTTTTAATAAGTTTAGTTCCTTTTGAAACAGAAAATTATTATATAATAAAAAATATTTTCCCACTTTCCTAAAGAGCCCCTCCACCCCCTTATAAAATTCCATCAAATATGACCCATTAATCACACCAATAAAGCCCCTTGGATTATAAAATGTATGTGAAATTAAGCTCCATAAATCCATCTATTCATCCTAGATTCCTTACATTAGGCAGAAGGAACTTCAAGTAAGCCTTTTGGTTCAAACCAATGGGAGTTACTAGATTTAAAGGTAACATTTCTCTTAAGTTCTTTTCTTTTATTTTACTCTCCAACACCCAAAAATATATTTTTACTTTATTTTACAAAAACTCCATTATCCTCAACATACTATGTTGTTTTTATGATATGTATTCGAACTAAACTTGCACACGGGTATGTAACATAATGATTCTCTGGATGGGGAACTACTTCCTCATGAAATGATTATTGCTCAATCGTCTACTACCACCTCTTATGGTGGCCATTACGATGGAAATATAATTATATATGATATTTATAATATCTATTTTGTCTCTATGATTATTTAATTCTCTTTTATAACATACCTTTATTCTTTTCATGTTGCATATATACTGTAATATCATTTGAGGAAGTGCGGACTACCGCCCCCTCAAAGTGATATGACTCGTTCATACCAAACATGGAACATATAAAGGATGGTGTTAATGAAATTATGTTACATATATAAAATATGATATTATACAGGAATAATATTATACCTATATATCATTTGGTTTTCATTTTTTTTAAAATACAAAAATGAAATGGAAGTAGAATTCATGCGTACGTTTGACTTAGCGTCTCCATGAACGGTGCATTTCATTTTTATATTTACAATGATATGTGTAACACCCCGAGCTTCCACGATACGCCTCTCTTTCAATAATACAATAGCTTGCATTGTACGCAAGTTTGAGTTCTAAAACACCGCGACTAATCAAAGTAGCCGTTATGAATAGTAATAACCACCTTTTAAAATTATAGAAATTTTATATTTCAAAATGGACTTCATTTTTATATTCGCAATATCAAAATTAGCCAATGTTGAATTTTTGGTATTTTTCTGAGAACTTCTAATTTTTTATGAATAGTGAAAATTACTTAAAAACAACTTTTTTAATCAAAATAATTTATAGTGATAAATTATACTATTTAGTGGTTTTAAAGTATAATTAGAATATATTTTTACCATTTTATCCAATGGTGGTCATTAGAATTAATTTAACATTGAAATTGGACATAAACAATTGCCAATCTTTTGATATAAATTGTTTCTTAAAAACACGCTATTTGTTGTGACAGCGGGAATTAATTATAAAACTAATTAATGAAACTTATATGTTTGGAATTTTGTAAAATATACATAATTTTTGAATTCGGAATATCAATTATAGCTTAGGGTGAAATTTTGGCATTGTTCTGAAAAACTTCAATTTTTGATGAATAGTGAAACCACTAAGTGGTAGTTAAATAACTGATTTTTCGTTTAAATGAAATATTACCACTTCTGTGATTTGATTTTAAAAAATCCGACATACATGGTTGTCATTAAGAAGTAAAATGTGGTTTAATGAGATAAAAATAATTTTTTGGTGAATAGTAACTTTTAAGTTCTTAATCGCGATTAGAGGTAATTAGTGTAGTTTAAGGTACAAATAATGTTATAATAATATGAGATGAGCATGACACTTGTCCTAATCCTATTGGATGAGTCATGGCCGACCAAGAAAACCCATGGGTCAACTTGGGGACCCCATGGAGCCACTTTAGTTGGAAAATGACATTAATATATATATATATTTAATGTTAAAATTAAATTGACACAAACATGAGTTGTTTTACTAAAACAGTTTTTAAGTGGGGTTAAACAAGTCCAAATTTTGATTATAAATATTCATTATAAAGATAAAAATATATCCTACATCATAGTATTTTTTTATAATTTTCAGACATTAAATAAATTAAATTATTTATGACATCATGATGATGCAGCGATGACCTCATTATTTAACGATTTAAATAAAATGGGAAGATAATGCAAAATACAAGGCTTACACTTGTCCAAAGCCAATTGGATGAGTATATTTCGAACCCTTATCACCTTAGCCTCGAATTATATATGTTTGGGACCTTTGGAATCCGAAAAGCATTGTGTAATAATGTAACATTTCAATCTTTCCAAAAGAGCCCCTCCTCTCCTCTTATAAAAGGCCCCCACCTCTCCCACATCATTTACACTTTCAAGCCATTTGGCTTGGCCAACCTCTGCCCAAATACTCTCCAAACATCCCTCTATTACTCCTATAAGCCTCACTTTGGGAAGAACTCTTTCCAAGGAAGCCTTTGGCTCAAATCAAAAAGAGTTACCCGATTTTGAGGTAATGTCTTCTATAATGTTGTTTTGTTTTATTTTTCTTCTCCAACCCCCTAAACTCTTTTTATTCATTTATTTTGTAACAACACCAGTATCCTAAATATACTAGGATGTTGTTATAAGAAGTATTCGAGCTACAATTACACACACCTACATCTAATGGTTAAAGGACATACGGTTTCTGTGGATGGCGAATTTCTGCCTCACGAAACGATGATTGTTCAACACTCATAGAACACCTTCAAAGGTGGCCATTAAGATGTCACTATTTTTATATATGATATATAATATGTTTATGTTTTACTTATGCTTCTGTATTTCTCATTTATGGCATACTTTATTATTTCCATTATGGGTAAAACGCGATAATTTCATTTTAGGAAGTGCGGACTACCGCCCCCTCAAAGTGATTTGAATCGTTAATGCCATATGTGGGATGTATAAAGGATGGAGTAAATGGTATTATACACTATATTATACTGGAATTATATTATAAATTTATATCATTATGATTTCGTTCCATTAAATACGAAATAGAAATGAAAGTAGCGTTCATGCGTACGTACGGCTTACCGTCTCCATGAACGGTGCATTTCATTTCTTACCTCTAAATGTTACGTAATATTATAAATGAATGTATATACTGGATATATATGATATATATGACATCTAAATCATGAATATAATTCTGGAGATAATGGATATTCTACCACATAAACAACTTGTAATTATAAGAAGTTTATTGTTGACTCAAGTACCAAAGATCGACAAAACGACCGTTATTAACTTAAATAATTAAATAATGTTAATAACATGGTAATAAGGGATATAAAAGGAATAATGAACATGAAAAAGGTTCTTATGTAAATATAAATTAACTCTAGTTTATTATTCAGGAGGTTAAAGAACGGTCGAGTCAGGACAGGACGCAAGGTAAGGGAACTTCTTAACCCAACTTCCATTCTTTGGGTTAATCTCCTACTTTCCAATTACGTCATGATATTATTATGAATTATTTTGTATTATTTATGTGTACCTATAGTGAATACACATAATAGATATATTTTATTTTAAAAATTATCTTTTTAAGGACTTCGTCTCAATCTCCTTTCATTGAGTCATATTTGGTTTTATACACAACTTTCTTTTATACGGTGTATAAACCCCTTTGACTTTTACGTTTATTCAAAAGGAATCTTTTTATACGAAGCGTTTTACTAAACGACAAAAAGAGAATGTTTTTCTTTCCGTACATATGCGGCGACAACGACTTCTCCACCGCCGTGACCATTATTTGAGTTTCGGCTTCCTCTACAAGCCATCATTTTTTTTAATAAAAAATAAATGCAAAGTTTTAACTTTCTTTTATTTTGGTATTGAAGATGGTTTTTAAAGAGTTTTTATTATATCAATGTGTTGTATTGATATCTAGTGATTGAAATGTGGAAAAGTTATGTTTCCTTTATGCCTGTTTTATGTGATACGATTATGTTATGGTTTATGATATGTTTAAAACTATTCATATGAGGAATGCATTGGACTTAATAAGTGACGGGTGGAGCCCGCTATAGCTCCTCGATGCATCGGCAGGTCTCATGAGACAAACTAGTGTCTTGGCACGAGGCCTTGACAAAATCTTATTTGTGGTCTTGGCACAAGGCCTTGGCTACGTGGTTATGATAGTCTGGCATTATGCATTCCATCATTTTGAAAGTGGTTATTGATATTGCATGTGATTATTCGACCAGTAGAATATCCATGTGAAGAAGTGAATGGCATTATCTCATTTTACTTTTGCCATATTATGTTGAAGTTCAAGTTTAAAAGGCTTTTTATTTAGTTATACATTGCCTTAAATTTTTATGTTTATTTATGAAAGCTTCCGCTATATTGTTAACCTTACTGAGCATCTGAGATCACCCCTTTCAATGTTTTAATATTTTCCAGGATGTGAAGAAGTATTTTATGAATGACCTGCAGGGATAGTCCGAAGAGGATAGAAGTGTGGACTATGGAGACTATGTTGTAGTAGTTTTTCACTTTATGATGTAATGTAACGTTTACGAATGTATCTAGTGTTTCCAAGGCTACTAAACTAATCGGTCTTTCGAGACGTGATCTTTTGTGATCATGCCAATGTTACGAAGTAATGCACCGACTCTCGGTAGCTGGGGTCGGGGCGTTACAGTTGGTATCAGAGGCAGTTTAGTACTAACCTTGGAAGCTAGATTT
The DNA here is from genome assembly GCA_963277665.1 of Viscum album. NCBI lineage: Eukaryota > Viridiplantae > Streptophyta > Magnoliopsida > Santalales > Viscaceae > Viscum > Viscum album. Next base: position 946,043,838 of record OY728127.1, on the reverse strand, counting down.
AGATAAACTCTGATTAGAGCACATAGCCCAAAGATAGACTTTGAGGATTAGTATAGAAGAACTTCCTAGAATTTTGGTATTGTAGAGATTTTGTGAGTTTTCCGAGCAATACATCCCTGTCTGGATACGAGCAGGTAGAGGCGGCTCTGGCACAAACTTACCTAGGGGTAAAACCCTCAAACACCGCTTTGAGCTAGACTCGAATGGGAACTGGTGCACGACAACGGGCCTTATTGCACTCTTGGTTACGACACTCCCGGGGGATTTGCTTAGGATAATTCTCATTTTCATTACAAACCATTATGTAGGGTTTATGAGTATATACTTCTCAAAGAAAACATTCTTATGATTATGGATTATATCTATAAACCGTTCAATTTACATTAAGTATTTTAAAAGTTTGAAATTATTCATTGTAATTCATAAACTAACCTAGTTTATGCCATTGTTTAGAAATGGCGCCTAGTGGAAGGAATGGAAACCGTATCAATTCACGAACTCCGTGTAGGGATTGCCCTCCTGCTCAAGATAATTATTGTGGATCTGGAGATACAACTGGTGCTGGTCAACTTATTACCATACTGGGACAACTCACTCAGGTTATGAATAATAACCTTACTCGTATGGAGCACCCTGATCCGCAACGTGGAGGATCAATGCTAGACCGTTTCATGAGGCAACAACCACCAACATTCAATGGGAGTACAAATCCTATAGTAGCTGAGCAATGGATAAATTCCTTAGAGAAAATATTCCATGCCTTGGGGAGTAGTGAAAGGGATAAAGTTGTCATGGCAGTTTACCGCCTCACTGGAGATGCCGATCAATGGTGGTCACTAATTCAAAACACAAAGGAAGATGATGACATATCGAATATGGAATGGAGGGAGTTCAAAGAGATTTTCTTAGAAAAATACTTTCCTCGTGACCATCGAGCAGATATGGAAAGACAATTTCTGAGTCTGAGGCAGAAGGAGGATGAGAATGTCGCAAAGTATGAGGCCAACTTTACAAGGTTAGCAAGGCATGATGTCAATTATATACGTAACCCAAGGAGTAAGATTGATCGTTTCTTTGATGGGTTAAAACCATTTCTCCGTTGAGCTTTAGTATCACAATCCTTCTCATCATACGAAGATATTGTCTCCTGTGCTATCAAGACGGAAAAGGAATTCTCTAAGTCGTATGACAACAAAGTAAAGCAAGAGAAGAAGAGAACAGGGGAACAAGAGACAGATAAAGGGAAAAAGGGAAAGAAGGATTTTCCATTATGTGATAATTGTGGGAAGAATCACCCTGGTACGTGCCTAAAAGGAATGAGAGTTTATTATAAATGTGGAGAAAAGGGTCACCAGGCTCGTGATTGCAAGGGAAAGAATGAGGCTATCAAAGTTGAATGCTACAATTGTAGGGAAATGGGGCATTATGAAAATGAATGTCCTAAGCATCAAGGAAACTTACCTCAGAAAAGGCCAAGGGATCAAGGCCAATATTATGCTGTGACTACATGGTGCTTTTGGACTCAAGGATTATATTCTGGTTATAAGAATAATGTGATATATATATATATATAAGGATTGTACTACAGTACTTGTTGATTTCAGTAAGGTTTTAATATGATTAAGGTAATCATATTTTTAGTATGTGACAATAAGAGAAACTTTACTTTGTTTGGGGAATCTGATAAATTGATTTTGGAATTTAGAGACCTTTTAGAGAGAGTCTGGACGGAGGTATTTTGGATAACTATTAAAGTTGGAATGGATTAAGTTGAACAATGGATAGTATTGTTTAAGGTTAAAAAATTTATGAATATTATTTTTGGAATATTATGATACTATAGTTTTAGGAAAAGGACAACCTGCAAAATGGGGCATAACCCGTCGCGTCGGACAAAGCTGCAGGAATCGAACCCACAACCATAGTGCGGCAAGACTTTATTTCCTACCACTATCCTACAGGAAGTCCCTGGTTATTACAAAATAATTTTACTAATCTAAATGGTATGTGTTAACATTTGGAACCTTATACAATTAGGATAAGTATAATATTTTTGAGTTCTATTATCTTTTTGAGTGAAAGATGAGTTGAAGGTTGAAACTCTAATTGTCAAGATATATATATATACCTATCTCTTATTCAATGAATAAATTAATTCTTAAACTTTAGTAAAGGGATATTAAAACAAAAAAATGTGTTATCCTAATACCTTATGTCTTGTTGAACTGATGATATTTTAAATCAACATAGATTGAAGGCTTTGAGGCCCTCAATTTGACAGTTGATTGTGATTGATGACCTCAATCACTCCCTACAAATATTTACGTTTTTACTCCAATTATATGTCTCTAATTGCCACAAATGTTCTCCTAATCAAGATCATAATTGGGTGATGACTTTTTCATTTCCCTTTCCCTCTTATTAAGGCTAAATTTTATAAACCTTATTTCCGATGTGGGTTTTCCACAAAGGTATTTTCTATTTTCATACTTTTATTTTCAAAGAAAAATATCAAATTGCAAGGACGCAATTTATTGAAGGAGGGGAGAATGTAACACCCCGAGCTTCCACGATACACCTCTGTTTCAATAATGCAATAGCTTGCATTGTACGCAAGTTTGAGTTCTAAAACACCGCGACTAATCAAAGTAGCCGTTATGAATAGTAATAACCACCTTTTAAAATTATAGAAATTTTATATTTCAAAATGGACTTCATTTTTGTATTCGTAATATCGAAATTAGCCTATGTTGAATTTTTGGTATTTTTCTGAGAACTTCTAATTTTTTATGAATAGTGAAAATTACTTAAAAACAACTTTTTTAATCAAAATAATTTATAGTGATAAATTATACTATTTAGTGGTTTTAAAGTATAATTAGAATATATTTTTACCATTTTATCCAATGGTGGTCATTATAATTAATTTAAAATTGAAATTGGACATAAACAATTGCCAATCTTTTGATATAAATTGTTTCTTAAAAACACGCTATTTGTTGTGACAGCGGGAATTAATTATAAAATTAATTAATGCAACTTATATGTTTGGAATTTTGTAAAATAGACATCATTTTTTAATTCGGAATATCAATTATAGCTTAGGGTGAAATTTTGGCATTGTTCTGAAAAACTTCAATTTTTGATGAATAGTGAAAACACTAAGTGGTAGTTAAATAACTGATTTTTCGTTTAAATGAAATATTACCACTTCTGTGATTTGATTTTCACAAATCCAACATACATGGTTGTCATTAAGAAGTAAAATGTGGTTCAATGAGATTAAAATAATTTTTTGGTGAATAGTAACTTTTAAGTTCTTAATCGCGATTAGAGGTAATTAGTGTAGTTTAAGGTACAAATAATGTTATAATAATATGAGATGAGCATGACACTTGTCCTAATACTATTGGATGAGTCATGGCCGACCAAGACAACCCATGGGTCAACTTGGGGACCCCATGGAGCCACTTTAGTTGGAAAATGACATTAATATATATTTATTTAATGTTAAAATTAAATTGACACAAACATGAGTTGTTTTACTAAAACAGTTTTTAAGTGGGGTTACACAAGTTCAAATTTTGATTATAAATATTCATTAGAGAGATAAAAAGATTTCCTACATCATAGTATTTTTTTTTAATTTTTAGACATTAAATAATTAAATTATCTATGACATCATGATGATGCAGCGATGACCTCATTATTTAACGATTTAAATAAAATGGGAATATAATGCAAAATACAAGGCTTACACTTGTCCAAAGACAATTGGATGAGGAGATTTCGAACCCTTATCACCATAGCCTAGAATTATATATGTGTGGGACCTTTGGAATCCGAAAAGCATTGTGTAATAATGTAACATTTCAATCTTTCCAAAAGAGCCCCTCCTCTCCTCTTATAAAAGGCCCCCACCTCTCCCACCTCATTTACACTTTCAAGCCATTTGGCTCGGCCAACCTCTGCCCAAATACTCTCCCAACATCCCTCTATTACTCCTAGAAGCCTCACTTTGGGAAGAACTTATCCCAAGGAAGCCTTTGGCTCAAATCAAAAAGAGTTACCCGATTTTGAGGTAATGTCTTCTCTAATGTTGTTTTGTTTTATTTTTCTTCTCCAACCCCCTAAACTCTTTTTATTAATTTCTTTTGTAACAACACCAGTATCCTCAATATACTAGGATGTTGTTATCAGAATGATTCGATCTAAACTTACACACACCTACATCTAATGGTTAAAGGACATACGGTTTCTGTGGATGGCGAATTTCTGCCTCACGAAACGATGATTGTTCAACACTCATATAACACCTTCAAAGGTGGCCATTAAGATGTAACTATTTTTATATATGATATATAATATGTTTATGTTTTACTTATGCTTCTGTATTTCTCATTTATGGCATACTTTATGATTTCCATTATGGGTAAAACGCGATAATTTCATTTTAGGAAGTGCGGACTACCGCCCCCTCAAAGTGATTTGAATCGTTAATGCCATATGTGGGATGTATAAAGGATGGAGTAAATGGTATTATACACTATATTATACTGAAATTATATTATAAATTTATATCATTATGATTTCGTTCCATTAAATACGAAATAGAAATGAAAGTAGCGTTCATGCGTACGTACGGCTTACCATCTCTATGAACGGTGCATTTCATTTCTTACCTCTAAATGTTACGTAATATTATAAATGAATGTATATACTGGATATATATGATATATATGAAATCTAAATCATGAATATAATTCTGGAGATAATGGATATTCTACCACATAAACAACTTGTAATTATAAGAAGTTTATTGTTGACTCAAGTACCAAAGATCGACAAAACGACCGTTATTAACTTAAATAATTAAATAATGTTCATAACATGGTAATAAGGGATATAAAAGGAATAATGAACATGAAAAAGGTTATTATGTAAATATAAATTAACTCTAGTTTATTATTCAGGAGGTTAAAAAACGGTCGAGTCAGGACAAGACGCAAGGTAAGGGAACTTCTTAACCCAACTTCCATTCTTTGGGTTAATCTCCTACTTTCCAATTACGTCATGATATTATTATGAATTATTTTGTATTTTTTATGTGTACCCATAGTGAATAAAGATAATAGATCTATTTTATTTTAAAAACTATCTTTTTAAGGACTTCGTCTCAATCTCCTTCCATTGAGTCATATTTGGTTTTATACACAAATTTCTTTTATACGGTGTATAACCCCCATTGACTTTTATGTTTATTCAAAAGGAATCTTTTTATACGAATCGTTTTAATAAACGACAAAAAGAGAATGTTTTTCTTTCCTTACATATGCGGCGACAACGACTTCTCCGCCGCCGTGACCATTATTTGAGTTTCGGCTTCCTCTACAAGCCATCATTTTTTTTAATAAAAAATAAATGCAAAGTTTTAACTTTCTTTTATTTTGGTATTGAAGATGGTTTTTAAAGAGTTTTTATTATATCAATGTGTTGTATTGAAATCTAGTGATTGAAATGTGGAAAAGTTATGTTTCCTTTATGCCTGTTTTATGTGATATGATTATGTTATGGTTTATGATATGTTTAAAACTATTCATATGAGGAATGCATTGGACTTAATAAGTGATGGGTGGAGCCCGCTATAGCTCCTCGATGCATCGGCAGGTCTCATGAGACAAACTAGTGTCTTGGCACGAGGCCTTGACAAAATCTTATTTGTGGTCTTGGCACAAGGCCTTGGCTACGTGGTTATGATAGTCTGGCATTATGCATTCCATCATTATGAAAGTGGTTATTGATATTGCATGTGATTATTCGACCAGTAGAATATCCATGTGAAGAAGTGAATGGAATTATCTCATTTTACTTTTGCCATATTATGTTGAAGTTCAAGTTTAAAAGGCTTTTGCTTTAGTTATACATTGCCTTAAATTTTTATGTTTATTTATGAAAGCTTCCGCTATATTGTTAACCTTACTGAGCATCTGAGCTCACCCCTTTCAATGTTTTAATATTTTCCAGGATGTGAAGAAGTATTTTATGAATGACCTGCAGGGATAGTCCGAAGAGGATAGAAGTGTGGACTATGGAGTCTATGTTTTAGTAGTTTTTCACTTTATGATGTAATGTAACGTTTACGAATGTATCTAGTGTTTCCAAGGCTACTAAACTAATCGGTCTTTCGAGACTTGATCTTTTGTGATCATGCCAATGTTACGAAGTAATGCACCGACTCTGGGTAGCTAGGGTCGGGGCGTTACAATATGGACTATTCTAAATTCATATATACAGGATATATATTATATATATGATATATAAATCAATAATATCATTCTATATATAATGGAATTTCGACCACATGTAAAATTTATAATTACAACATGTTCATTTTTAACTCAAGTTCCGAACATCGACAAAATGTACGATATGAACTCAAATAATTTTTATAGAAGCGTAATAAGTGATATAAAAGTAATAATTAATACGAAAATGGTTATTAAGAAATTATAAATTATCTTAAATTCATTATTCAAAAAATTAATGAATGAATGGGTCAATTCAGACACGAGGTACAAGGATTCTTATCCCACTTTTACTTCCCTGAGATTTTCATTATTTGCCACTTATTTGTTTCATGTGGTATATTGTGTACATCCATTTGATATATATTAGCATTATAATCTATATATTTATGGTATTTTTTGATTCATTTGGTGGTTATTAACTTTTGGTCACACAACTCGATTGAGTACAACGTGGTAAGGGGTTTTCATAAAACTTTTTATTCTTGTGAGATTCATGATATATTTGTCACTATTTCATTTTGTGTGGCATATGTTCTTCCCATGATTGTATTCCTTGTGGAATATACATTAATTAATGGGTATCTAAATCTTCATTTTTTGATCCTTCTTTCATGGGGTGTAGTATTCTTAGGTTACCAAATCGGTAATCGAATTTCAAATTTCAATTTCTATTCATTGAATTTTACGCATACTTCATTGATTATTTTCCCCCACGATTATCTGTAGAATCACTATTTATTTATTTCTGTAGTATTTTACAATCCCCTTTCCATTTATATACTTTTTATACACATAGTCACTACAACAACCAGAGATTTTATGAGAAGTATTCTTTTATTTGATGTCTTGTGTTGTATGATACACCCTGATTATATTGCGCTATACGCAACACCAAATTATATTGTAGTATATGCCACACTATTATTGTCTTGCGTTACACGCAAGAGCAAACTTCCTTGATAGCTCTCGTTGTACGCAATACCAAGTTTCACTAAACAATAATATGTTATTAAAACATTATATAAACTATCCATTGTGAATATTAATATCCACTTTTTGAAATTTTATAAATTTTAACATTCATAATGGAATTAATTTTTGGATTAAAAATATTGAAATTAACCTAGGGTGATGTTTTGGTATTTTTTTCAGAAAACATTCAATTTTTGATGAATAGTGAAAACCACTAAGTTATAGTTTTAAACTGAATATCTATTTAAATAATTAGTTATTTTATTTAAATTTATTTTAGGTCAAAATATACACATAATACTTATTTAAGTTCAATGTAATTCATTGGAGTCAATTTATAATAATTTTAGATATATAAAAATTTTATAGAACTTTCCACCATCTTTTACCCACCTCCTAGGAGAATTTTCAAATTCACATAAAACCTAATTTTACAACTTCTGTGAGTGGAATTCCAAAAATATGAGAGACACGGTTAATATCGAGGAGTAAAATTTTGTTCAATAAGATAAAAATAATTTTTTGTTAATAGTAACTTTTTAGTTTTATTTACCATGGTGAAAGTAAATAGGGTAATTAAGTGTAAAAATGATATTATTATTACCAAAAAACATGTCCTAATTCTATTGGCTAATTATAATTCGATGATAAACAACCTTAGGAATAAAATATGAACTACTTTGGTCCACTTGGTTTAGATTAGGACATTTAATATTATTTTATTTAAAGAAGGGTTAAAAGAGTTAAAATCAATGTTTAAAAACTAAAATATTTTTAATATAGGGTTATACATAAGATAAATTCGATTATAAATATTCATTAGAAATCCAAAAATATTTTCTACACAATATTAGTTTATTTACATTTTTTATACATTAAATAATATAATTTATTTATGACACAATGATGATGCAGTAATTACCTTATTAATGAAATATTAAAATAATTGATATTATAAAAACCCAAATAAATGTAATTTGAGACTTTTTATGAATTACACGAATTTTATAGGTTAATATAACATATTAGGGTTGGTTATAGGAAATTTGTTTAGAAGTATTAATTCTGTTATGAATTTAGAGAAAACAAAATACCAAATAGTGTCAAAATTCACATAAAAGAATTTTTAAAACAAATATTATATTATTAATTGATATAATGGTCCTAAAAATCTAAATTTTGGAAAAAAGACTTATATAATAATATATATGACACTAATGAACCAATTGTGGTTCGATTGGCAGTTTATAGTATGTTTATTAACCATATAGTTTAATAATTCAAGAAGACACAGTAAAAGTTAAATTATTTAAGTTAGAGTAAAATCTAAATGATAAAGTTAAAATGGTAGCCTAAAATTATCTAAAACCTACTAGTTGAGAGTATTTATAACCATCCCCACCATATACTCTAATTAAGTTACTTTTGAGCCATTATAAACCAAATATGAATTTATTACAAAATAAAATTTTGTGTTTTTTCTAAGGTGCCTCTCACCCCTCTTATAAAAGGGCACATACTCCCTCTCCTCCTCACACCATTTTGAGCCTTAAAACTTGGCCAAACCCTACCAATTTATCTTCTACACTTCCCTAGAAACATACTATAGGTCCTTGTCTTCTTTAATGTCCAACATTATTGCCCTGTGAGGAAGTTCAGAAGAGGCTAATCGAAGAAGACGTAATATCCTTTACCGATTCTTTCAAATTAATTTCTTCTTATACTTCCTCTTATTTTTTTGTTTCATAATAAAGTAATAACATCAGTATTAATAATATACTTATATGTTATTATAAATATGAAACAACCCTATTTCACCTTCTATCCATCCTACGGAAAATGAATTCACTGCGTATGCGTACGTACAGAATACCGTCTCCACATTGTGGTGAAATCTATTTTTCCACCACCACCTTACTTGGATGTGTATAATGGTATAAATAATAACTATATATGATTATTATAACATGATAATAATTCATATATATTCTATCATCCTCTCCAATACCATTAAATAATTATGGGAATGATATCATCGCTCGTGCATACGTACGGATTACTGTCTTACGACGCGCTGAGATGAAATCTCCATGATTAACCATTCATGTATGATTATAAATTATATATAATAAGTAATCCAGAAATATATGACATATTAATGATACTATATTTATGTATATGTTATTTACTTACTTCCATTCAATTTAATAAGGAAAGGAAAACAACGTTCTTGCGTACGTATGACCTACTGTCTCCATGAACGGTGTATTTCTTTCCTTTTATCGATCAATTATATATATGTATATTATGAATATATATTATATATAAATATTGTTTTACATTATGGAAGTAATTAATCATGATCTAAGTAATCATATGAATAATTACAAGTCAAAACACGTACGATAAATGAAACAATTTTACCCAAAACACTGCTTTAACATGGAATCGACAAATGAAAGGGTAATATAAAGTTGTAAGTGAATCGTAAATGATATCATAAATATTATTATGGTTTTATTACAAGATAATAATATATTTAATCCCACTATATAAGAGTCTTAGACACATATGGAAGAAATTGGACGTAAGGTAAGGGATAATTTTTCAATCCCAGTTTTATCCGAGATTTCTTATACGTATGTATTTACTAGGGTATATTCTTCATCCATATCCATAAATTTTTTTTCATAAAGTGTTTAATATTCTTCCATGTATTATTAAAGTCATGTCTACCCTTATTTGACTTTTACTTTGTGTTATGGAAGAAATCTTTCTTTTGATTACCATATGTGGTACTTTTTGACTTTTCTGTTAAAAGTATGAGGAGAATGTTTTTTTAACTAATACGACACAAATGAATTTTTAAGGTTTTATAACTCCTTGTTTTAATGAATATTACTGTAAAATTATTCGTGAATATTTTCAATAGAATACTTTTCTTTTAAAATTGAATGGAATTTTGTTAAAATAAAATGATTTTTAAAAAGAAAGGATATTTTCTTCAAGAATTGATTTCAAGTGTTTTATCAAAACTATTTTCCATCTAAGATGAAATTATTTAGAATTTTTATGTTTAAGGTATAATGCATCTATTATTAACATGGTTTGAATTTTATTATGATGAAAAGATATCCATCTGTTTTATATGGATTATTTCAAGATGAGATGATGTTTATGAAACCCATTTTATACATTGGGTAATGATGAATTATTTATGTTTAATTTTTAGCACAAGTAATAATGATTTCATTATGAGATGGGTGGGACCTATATCTCCCTAAAATTAATTGGGTAATGATTTATATCTCACGATATTGATATCACTGGAATGGTAGTTTAATCCAGTTCAGTGATACAGGATTGGAACGAGGAGTGAACTCGATTCAGTAAGGGACTTTGTCAACAATGATGGTCTTGGAAGCAATGCCTTGGATACTATGGAAATAATATAATGTGCTTAATGGATTCCATAATTACATGTTTTATTCCCATGCTATTTTATCATTATTAATGTTACTTGATGATCTATGCCTTATGTACTGCCATGTTTCATGTCATTTCTCAAGATTTTGATGTTTAGATTTTAGGATCATGTTTTTACGTTCAAATGTTTATGGATTGTTTTATGTTCTCCATGATTACCCTTACAGAGCGTTTGAGCTCACCCTTTTTAGGTTTTCTTTTCCACCAGGATATAAATGAATGTTTTTGGTAGGAAAAAAAGAAGATCTTTATGGGAGATGTTGAAAACCATTCACCATGATTAGAAGATTATGTTCCGAATTTCCAAAGACACTAAACAAATATGGTCTTTGGGAATCTGTTTTTGTCATATATTAAGTATTCCGCAAAAGTAATTTAATTTCAATGTACGTTAACCTTTGGGTCTCTACAATTGGTATCATAGCAAAGGTTTTGTAAACCTTTGGAAACTACGATGTGAAAACTTTAGTGAAATATCTATAGATATTTCTATGGTATGTCTAGTGATGTACCTAATGATAAGTATACTTATAGGTTATAGTCCTGGAATTATGGTAATGATCTTAGAATTAAAACTAAGATTTTATATATTGAAGGTAATCCACTTTTATTATATTGTTTTACTAGCATGATTTTCACCTCTCACACTATCCTTTTTGGGTTTTAGACGATGGCTGGGACCCGAAGGAACAGTGTTGATCGATGTAATGGAAAATGCAATTATTGTCCTCCTGAACAACCAAATGTGATGGGAGAAGGGGTGAAAAATCTTATTTCTATACTTACACAAGATATGAATCATTCTGGACTTCCAAATGAGCAGATAAAGGAACAATATTCTATTGAGTCCTTCATGAGGAAACACCCACCTTCTTTCAATGGGTCTTCAGATCAACTTGTAGCTGAAAAATAGATCAGTACCATTGAAATGATATTTTCCATACTTCGCTGTATAGAGAATGAAAACGACATTTTTTCTGTTTACTGGTTAGAAGGTGAAGAAGACCAGTGGTGGACTCTAATTAAGAATACAAGTCCCCATGATGAAATTGAATCCATGGAATGGGATGAGTTCAAGAACTTAGTTTTAAATAAGTACATCCCTCGTATTCTTTAATGAAAGATAGAAAATGAGTTCCTTAAGAATAAGAAAAAAGATGATGAATCTGTTGGTATATACGAGGTAAATTTTCCAAGGCTTGCAAGCTAAGCATCTGGCTTTATCATCCATTCGGAAATTAAAGTTGATCGATTCTTTAGTGGCTTAAAACCATGTCTTCGAAGGTCATTAGCTATAAGAGACTTCAATAGCTATGATGAAATTTTGCATTGTGATATTAAGGTAGAATTAGAAGTTGGTGTTACATATTCATATCATGGTTTTGAAAAAAAACAAATTATGGACATCAAGGAAAAATCTCAGAACAATGGTGAAAAGAAGTTGAATGTTTCTTTATGCTCAAATTGTGGAAATACTCATGGTGTAGATTTCCTAAAAGGTATTAGAAAATGTTTCAAGTGTGGAAATAAAGGTCATCGAGCAGCTGAGTGCCGAATTAATGGGAAAAAGGTTTCAAATGACGTGAATAGAGAAAATACTATAGAGAACGCTCCACCCACACTTCAATGCTTCAAGTGCAAGGAAATGGGGTAGTATTCTAATCAATGCCCTAATCCAAGGGTTAATGACGATCAATGTGAGCAAACTGTTAAGGAAAAGGGAAAAGGGAAGTCCCATGGGATCAGTATTTGTGATTCTAAGTATGAAAATGATGTTGTGGAATGATTAAGTGTTTATGTTATGGGATTTCAAAATAGTATTATGGAATCTCATTTATAGTATTGTGGAATTTTGGAATATCTATGTATTGGTTTTCAATAATTGTATCGTACCAGTAACCATGAAAAGTAATTAAAATATTTTTGGAAAGCAGATGATATGCACATAATGAAGGGATAATGAGAAATTGAAATGTTGGAAAATATTAACGAGCTCATGACTGATATAAGGACAAAGTTATATCATGGTTTGAGTATATAGAAATTTTAGGATTTTGGTATGTAGAAAGAGTTAACTTTTGATAGCATTCACATTTTCAGTAATGTTCAATGGGTTTTCATTTTTCAAAAAAATACATTATTAAGGTATTCACATGTTTGGAATGTGACCAACAAGATATATCTTATGATATATGAGGGCTAAATGATGGTATTCACGTGCTTGTTATGTGACCTTTCAAGTAATTGTTTTCTTTCTACTATGATATTGAACGTATGTATTTTGGATAAGCCTAGATATTAGAATGGATTGTGTTGGACAGCAGATAGTATTGTTTATGGACATAAGTTTTTTTCAATATTATTTTTGGAATGTTATAATAGTGTAGTTTTAGAAAAAGGGACAACCTATAGGACGGGCGACAACCCATCATGTCAGACAAGGTTGCGGGAATTGAACCCACAACTGATGTGCGATAGGCCTTTATAACCTACCTCTGGACTACATGAAGTCCCTGGTTTGTAGAAACTAGTATTATTTTATTAAGCAGTAATACAGATGAAGTATAAGTCCATTTTAGGAATCATATACGATTAACCTCACCATAGATGGAGTTATGTATATTTGATAACTTTTTCTAACCTTTTGTTTGAGACATATGGATTGAACCATAATTCTATCACATGATCTGCTAACAATTAACAAATGTCAAATTCAACTTCATTTCTTTAATATATGAAGAGGAAATTGTTCATGGAATGACAAACAATGATATTGTACCAAAATGAAGTAAGTACTTCTTCTAATTCAAAATTTTCAACATTAGGAAAATGATATTGAAAACCAGAAATGTTGTCCAAGTACCCTCATATATGATGAATCGGATGGTACCATAGATCAACACAAATTTATGGCTTTGTGATTGTTGGCTTTTTCATAGCCATGTTCTCTACCACTCTCTATCAGAACATGATGGTTAGATTTCTCTTCGACATCCATATTTTCACCTATATTCTCCTATGAGGAAACCTAGTGATGAGTTAATTTGGGTATTAGTTATGATTCTAGAGTTCCTTTTTAAAATGATGATTTATTATTCCTTTTTATGATGTGGTTTTCAATGAACGAAACTTTCAAATAGTAAACAATTTATAACCCCAACTAATTTCGAGGGAGAAATTCATTTTAAGGGGGGTAGAATGTAACACCCCGAGAGTTTTTGAGAAGTATTATTTTATTTTATATCTTGTGTTGTATGCGACACCAAGATTATATTGCACTAGATGGAATAACAAAATATCTTTTAGTATATGCAACACTATTCTTGGCTTGTGTTACATACAAGAGAAACCTTCCTCGATTGCTTGTGTTGTACGCAATACCGAGTTTTACTAAACAACGATATGTTATTAAAATATTATATAAACCAGCCGTTATGAATAGTAATACCCAATTTTTGAAATTTTATAATTTTTATCATTCAAAATGGACTTCATTTTTGGATTCGGAATATCAAAAATATCTTGGGGTAATTTTTTTTTATTTTTTTGAAAACATTCAATTTTTGATGAATAGCGAAAAACACTGAGTTATAGTTTAAAACTGAATTTTTATTTAAATAATAATTTATTTTTTTCAAATTTATTTTAGGTCAAAAAAGAAACATAATACCTATATAATTTGAATGTAATTCATTGGAGTCAAATTATAATAATTTTACATATATAAAAATTTTATAGAACATTTCACCCCCTTTTACCCACCTCCTAGGAGAATTTGAAAATTCATATAAAACCTAAGTTTACCACTTATATGATTGGGATTTAAGAAATATGAGAGACATGGATAATATAAAGGAGTAAACTGTGGTTCAAGAAGGAAAAAATTATTTTTTGTGAATGGTAATTTTTTACTTTTATTTACCATGGTTAGAAGTAAATAGGGTAATTAAGGGTAAAAATGATATTATTATTACCCTGACACATGTCTTAATTCTATTGGATATGTATAATTCGACCATAAAAAACCTTATGAATAAAATATGAACCTATTTGGTCTACTTGGATTAGATTAGGACATTTATTATTATTTTATTTAAAGAAGGTTTAAAATAGTTAAAATCAATGTTTTACAACTAAAACATTTTTAATATATGGTTATACATAAGATAAATTAGACTATAAATATTCATTAGAAAGATAAAAATATTTCTACATAATGGTATTTTATTTATATTTTTTAGACATTAAATAATTTAATTTATTTATGACACAATGATGATGCAATAATTTCCTTATTAATGAAATATCAACATAATTGATATTATAAATACCCAAATAAATTTAATTTGAGATTTTTTATGAATTAAAATAATTTTATAGGTCAATATAACATATTGAGGTAGGTTATATGAATTCTGTTCGAAGTGATAATGCTTATATGAATTTAGAGAAAAAAATACCAAATAGTGTCAAAATTGACAAAAAAGAATTTCTAAAACAAATATTATATTATTCATTGATATAATGGTCCTAAAAATCTATGGTTCGGCAAAAAGACATATATAATATTATATATGACATTAATCAACTAATTAGGGTTCTATTAGAAGTTTATAGTAAGTTTATTAACAATACAGTGTCAGAATACATGAAGACACAGTAAAAGATAAATTTTTTAACATAAGTTAAATATAAATGATAAGGTTAAAATGGTAACCTCAACTTTTATAAAACCTATTGGTTGAGAGGATTTAGACCCATCCCACCGTAGCCTCTAAATATGTCACTTTTTAGCCATTATTAACCGAATATGAATTTATTATAAAATAATATTTTATGTTTTTTCTAAGGTGCCCCTCACCCTCTTATAAAAGGGAACCTCCTCCCTCTCCTCCTCACACCATTTTGAGCCTTCAAGCTCAGCCAAACCCTGGAAATTTCTCTTCTCCAATTCCATATAAACATACTATAGTTACTGGTTTTCTTCAAAGACCATCATTAGTGCCCGAAGAGGAGGTTTAGAAGAGGCTCGACGAAGAAGAGGTAATATCCTTTACCGATTCATTCAAATTTATTTCTTCTTCTTCCTCCTCATATTTTGTTGTTTCATAATAAAGTAATAACAACAGTTTCACTCATATACTTATATTTTATTATAAATATGAAACATTTAACACCCCAATCTTCCTCGGTACGCTTCTCTTTGAATAATACAGCAGAGTGTGTTGTACACAACTTTGAGTTCAAACACACACCACAACCAATCAAACTAGACGTTATGAATAGTAATACACACTTTTTTAAATTTTATTCATTTTATCTTTCAAAATGGACTTAATTTTTCGATTCGGAATATCGAAATTAGCCTAGGGTGAAATTTTGGTATTTTTCTGAAAACATTAAATTTTTGATGAATAGTGAAAAACACTGAGTAACAGTTTATTACTGAATTTTTATTTAAATAATTATTTAATTATTTAATTTATTTAAGGTCAAAATAGATACATAATAACTATTTAAGTTCAATTTAATTTATTGGAGTTAGTTTATAATAATTATATATATATATATATATTATTGAACATTTCACCGTCTTTTACCTATCTCCTAGGAGAATTTGAAAATTCACATAAAACTTAATTTTTCTGCTTTTGTGAGTGGAATTTAGAAAATACAAGAGACACAGTTAATATTAAGGATTAATATGTGGTTCAATAGGATAAAAATTATATTTGGTGAATAGTAACTTTTTAATTTTATTTACCACGGTTAAAAGTAAATATGGTAATTAAGTGTAAAAATGATGTTAATATTACCCTAACACATGTCCTAATTCTATTGAACAAGTGTATCTCGACCAAAACAACCATAGTAATAACATATTATCATTTAGGTCCACTTTTATTATATTAGGACATTTATTATTGTTTAATTCAAAGAAGAGTTAAAAGAGTTAAAATCAAATTTTAATAACTAATTTTTTTAAATATAGGGTCATAATTAAGATAAATTCGATTATAAATATTAATTATAATGATAAACAAGTTTCATACATAATGGTATTTTATTTATAATTTTTAGACATTAAATAATTTAATTTAATAATGACACAATGATGATGCAGTAATTACCTTATTAGTGAAATATTAAAATAATGGATATTATAAATACCCAAATAAATATAATTTGAGACGTTTAATGAATTCCAAGAATTCATATAGGTTACTATGACATGTTATGGTTGATTAAATGATTTTTTTTATGTAATAATGCATTTATGAATTCAGAAAAAACAAAATACCGGATATTGTAAAAATTGAAATAAAATAGTTTTTAAAAAAAATATTATATTATTAATTGATATTCAATTCCTAAAAATATAAGGTTCAGGAAAGAGACTTATATAACGATAGGTGTATCATTAATGGACCACTTGGGGGTATCTTGGAACTATATAGTATGTTTAATAACTATATAATATAGAAATACCAAGACATATGGTAAATGTCAAACTATTTAACTAAAAGTTAAATAAAAAATATAAGGTTATTATAGTGACCCAAACCTGTATAAAACCTATTTTTTGGGTGGTTTTAGACCCATCCCAACCTTAAACTTTAAATAATAAACTTTTCAATCATTAGAAACCGAATATGAATTTATTATAAAATAATATTTCAAGCATTTCCTAAGGTGCCTCTCACCCCTTTATTAAAGGGCACTCACCCTTCTCTCTAATTCACACCTTCAATGCCTTTTGGCTCGGCCAAAACCTGCCCAAATATTCTTTCAAATTCCCTAAATTCAACCTAGAGGCCTTATTTTGATCAGAAAGCCAACATAAGGATCCCTTTTGATAAAATCAAAAGGAAGAAACCGAAGAAGAGGTAATGTTTCCACCACCCTCCTTCAAGTTCCTTTCTTCATCAACTTATTCTTTCTTTGTTATTTCCATTATAAAATAATCACTCCAGTATATTCTATATAATGTGATGTTTTTATAAATATGTTACAACCATATTCAGTATTCTATCCATCCTTTGAATGACATTTCACCATACGTGCGTACGTATGGCTTACCGTCTCCACATCGTGGTGTAATTGTTATTCAATACATTATTATTTGGATGGGTATAATAATGAATTTTAATTCATTTTAATAATAAAAATAACATGATAATGATTCTGTATATATGATACACCATCAAATTATATATTATTTTAATATAAAAATAATGATATTGTCGCTCGTGCGTACGTATGGACTACCGTCTCCACGAACACGATGAGATTCATTCCCCATCGAATAAACTCAAGACTAATTCTCATTTGATGATTAAAATTAATGTTTAAGTACTTGAAATAATTCTTGATATGAATAAGATACAACCTATCCATAACAAACATGTCTTATGTAATAAAACATTTAAAAGAAAACGAGTAAGTGAACACCCGAAACGACGATAATATTAAAATATTATTAACAAGTCAATATTAAAATATCATATATGATATCATATTTATGTATATGATTCTGTATAATTTAATAACAATTATTTATCAATTATACAGAAGTTTAACCTACCCTCGACCATGGAAAAGTACAATGTAAGGGTTAATTTTACAATCCCTTTATTATCTGAGGTTGTTTTTATGTAAGTATATACAGGGACCTGTTTATCATCCACATCCATGTTTCTCAAAAATTTATTTCAAAACATTATTAATATTTTATAGACTATGGGTTAAATTCATTTATACTCTTGTTTTAATTTTTATAAGATGTTTATAAAGGAATCTTTCCGTTTATTTCAAAACAAGGTCCTTTTTAACCTTTTCGAAAGAATTAAGGCAAGAATGTCTTTTTTAACTTATACGGTGGGTGCAACTATTTTCAACCATTATAAAATCGAAAAAGCTTCCATTAAAAGATTATGAGAATATTTTCAAAGTAAATGTTTTAATTATGTGTATTTTAAATGATTTCAAAAAAAGAGATATTTCTCTCAAATAGTTTGGATTTCATCTATGTTAACATCCTTTGATGGATTTTTAGCTTATTTGAAGTTGATTTATTAAGATACAAAACTTCCATATTTTATTGAAGGTTTTTTGATTTTTTGGACTGTGGATTTGGTATTTTTATACCATTCGTGGTTTATAAATAATGTATTGAAATTTCGTATTCTAGTTTTAAAATGAATGTTTATGTTATGTTTAAACCTGTTCAAATTAGGAATGAATTTTACATAATAAGTGACTGGTGGAGCCCTCTAATGCTCCTCGATGCATTGGTATGTCTCATGAGACACACTAGTGTCTTGGCACAAGGCCATGAAAATATATTATTTATAGTCTTGGCACAAGGCCTTCACTCTGTGGTTATGATAGTCTGACATTATGCATTCCATCATTATGAAAGTGGTTATTGATATTGCCTGTGATTATTCGACTAGTAGAATATCCACGTGAATAAGTAAATGGCATTATTTCCATTTACCTTTCCATATTATACTGGGGTATATTTTTCATCCATGTCCATAAAATGTTTTTCATAAAGTGTTTAATGTTATTAAATATATGTTTAATGTCATGTTTACCACTATTTGACTTTTACTTTGTGTTATGGAAGTAATCTTTCTTTTGTTTACCATACGTGGTACTTTTTGACTTTTCCGTTAAAAGTATGAGGAGAACGTTTTTTTAACTTATACGGCATGAAAAAATTATTACAGGTTTATAAAGTATTATTTTCATGAAGCTTACTCTAAAATATTTCATGAATATTTTCAACAGAATCCTTTTCTTTTAAAATTTCATGGCATTTTGTGAAAGGAAAATGATTTTGAAGAAGAAAGGATATTTTCCTCAAGAATTCATTTCAAAAGTTTTATCAAAACTGTTTTCCATCTAAGATTATATTATTTAGAATGTTTATGTTTCAAGTATAATGTCTCTATTATTTACATGGTTAGATTTTTTTTATGATGAAATGATATCCATTTGTTTTATATGGATTATGTCACAATGAGATGATGTTTATGAAACTCATTTTATTCTTTGGGTTATCATGAATGATTTATGTTTATTTTTTTGGCACAAGTAATAATTATTTAATTATGAGATGGGTGGTACATATATATCCCTTCTATTCATTGGGTAATGATTTATATCTCATGTGATAGACATGGCTGGAATGACAGGTTAATCTGGTTCAGTGATACAGGACTGGAATGAGGAGTGAACTCGATTTAGTAAGGGACTTTGTCCACTATGATGATCTGGGCAGCAATGCCTTGGCTAATATGGAAATCATATCATTTTCTTAATGGATGCAACAATTACATATTTTATTCCCATGATATTTTATAATGATTAATGTTACTTTATGATCTATGCCTTATGTACTGCCAGGTTTCATGTCATTGCTCAAGATTTTGATGTTTAGATTTTATGCTCATGTTTTTACGTTCAAATGTTTATGGATTGTTTTATGTTATCCATGCATACCCTTAATGAGAATTTGAGCTCACCCTTTTTCTGTTTTCTTTTCCCCTAGGATATAAAGGATGGTTTTAGATAGGAAAAAAAGAAGACCATTATGGGTGATGTTGAAGATCTTTCACCATGATTAGAAGATTATGTTCTGAGTCTCCGAAGAAACTAAACTAATACGGTGTTTGGGCGTCTATTTTTTTCATGCATTAAGTATTCTGCAAAATTAATGTAATGTATATGTACATCAATATTTGGGTCTCTACAATCACTCCACTGATAAATTCTCAATTCATTGTTATGATCTTGAAAACGGTAATCTTAACAGAACATCCATTGATTGAGCTAATAATCCAAGTCATTGGTTTTGTTTTTATAAGAATATGTGTTAATGTACGATGATTGATTTACATAAAATATAAAATCATTGTGAGTTTATTTATATTTGTCACACACAATTATTTCAGCGATTTAACCTTAATCTATAGATATTGTCTTTTTAAGGGATTTTGTCTCAATTTACATTCCATTGAGACTTCATTGTTGTTATGTGGAAATCCACATTTATATAGTGTATATACTATACATTGACGTAGTATATCATGAATACCATTATTCTAAAGATATTATATGGTTTTACTACCTCAGTTATTTTTATTCAATCATATCACATTTGGTTAGGAACTCTAACTAAAATATTATATTAAATGTTTTAAAGATTTATTCTTATAAATCTTTCTCAATAATGTAAATGGTTTAAAAATGGATTTAATTATTTATTTATATGTACATGAATGTTATAAAATTAAAATTTCTTTTAAAATATTCAATGTGGCATGGGAAACATTGATTCAAAAATCTCCTTTAAATGACTTCCTTTATAAATGTGTGACTTTTAAATGATTTTACAAAAAGGGATATTTCCCTTAAAATGTTTTAATAATCATTTTCAACTATCTCAACATCCTTTACTGGTTATTATTCTTGATTTAGGTTGATTTTTTATTATAAAGTCTTCCACATTGTATTTAATGTGTTATGATATGTTTGAATGCGAATGTTCTGTTTTTTTACCATTCATTATTTATGGTTAAAGTATTGACATTTCGTATGCTAGTTTTAATATGAATGTTTGTGTTATGTTTTAACATTTTCATTTCAGGAATATAGTGTACTTAGTAATTGACGGGTGGGGCCCCCTATATCCCATTGATGAATTGGTAGGTCTAATGAGACAAATTAGTTTCTTGGCACAAGGAATTGACAAAATTTTTATTTGTAGTCTTGGACGAGGCCTTGACTATGTCGTAATGATGTCTGACGTTAGGCATTTCCTCATTATGAAATTAATTATTACATGTGATTATTTGACTAGTATAATATCCATATGAATAAGAAAATGTAATTATTTGATTTATCTTTTCCATATTATGCTTAAGTTTATGTTTGAAAGGCTTGTATATTTTTTATACATTGACTTAAATGTTTATGCTTATTTATGACAGTTTTTGTGATATTGTTATCCTTACTGAGCATCTGAGCTCACCACTTTCGTATGTTTTATTTTTCTCAGGATGCAAAGAAGTATATTACGTTTAACATGTAAGAATAAGATAAGGGATATAAGGATGTTCAAAGGAAATGCAATGTTGTTGTTTCTTTTCTTTCATGATGTAATGTAAAACTTATGTATATATCCAGTACTTGCAAGGCTTCTGTACTGATCGGTCTTTGGGGACATGATTCCTTGTATCATGCCATTGTTATGTAATAATTCACCATCTCTGGGTAACTGGGGTCGGGGCGTTACAGTTTGTATTAGAGAAAGTATATTACAATCCCTGTAAGGTAGATTTTGAAAAACATTGATTAGAGAACATTACCCAAGATAAACCTTGAGGATTAGTATAGAATAACATCCAAGAATTTTGTTAATGTATAAATTTTGTGAAATTTCCTAGCAATAAATCCCTGTCTGGATATGATCAAGTAGAGGAAGCTCTAGCACAAATGTACTTAGGAGTGAAAAATCTAACAAGGAGTTTCAGTCTTGACCCTGGGTATCTTGGTACATGAAAACGGGCCTTGTTGCACTCTAGGATACGAAAATCTCAGGGGATATGATTAGGATAACTCACATTTTCATTACAAAACTATTTGAATGATTTAAATAAATTATGTGAATAAATAACCTTGGTTAATACTAAGGTGTTTTATTTTGACAATAAGGAGTCATGATATTCTCTAAATGATTTTATGACTATTGTTACTCACACTATGCTTTCTGGTTTTAGTCAACGGATGGATTCCAAGGAAGTCATAATAAAATTGAACATATTGTATTAGGTGTGAATGGTGGTAGAAATGTGAAATGAAATGGAACATTGGTAGGATTAAAAGATATAATGCTCATGCTGAATCAGTTTTCCAAAAATATGATAAAAAACATATACATTAACCAACTCCCTAAACCAAAAATGAAGATAAAGTCCGAGAATGATAAGAGCTCCAGTAGTGGAGACTATGCAGAAAAGAAAGCTCAATTTCAATAATGCATGAAATGTAGAAGGAGACACCTAGAAAAGTGTCACAATGGAAAAACATAATTCTTTATGTGTGGGAAATAATTACATAAAGTAATGAACTACCAAGGAAAAATGAAGATTACTATGGAAGAAAATAAAAATCATCCTAAGTATCCATTTAGTGTCATTATTCATAAATGTAGGGGACCTGGTCATTGCCCGAGTCAACGCCCTATTCCATAGGATAACCTATAAGTCAAGGAAGAACCTATATGGAAATAAATGGATAGAGAAAGGTTTAAAATTATTAATGATCTTTGTTGGTGGGATTAATTTGGAAGGCATTTCTCTTGTATGTGTAACCCTGTAGTTTGTTATGTAATAATTCTATTTTAAGAAGAAGAATCATTTATTTTGTGGATATTGTTTTAGAGAACTATTTGGGTTTTTATAATCCTTGATGTTGAGTCAATTACTTGTTATTACTTATTGGGATGAAAATGCGATGGATGAGATAACATTTGTGGTTAAAATATGTTTTGGTTATTTATGAGGAATTTATCTCATTTTGGGGAATGTAATAAAATTATATTGTTTGGGAAAATTGAAAACACGCAGACCATGTGACAAACCATCACATCGGAAAAAGATGTGGGAATCAAACCCACAACGAAAGTGGGACTAGGATTTATTTCCTACTACTGGAATATGTGATGTCCTTGGTTTGTATGACTAATTCTTGTTAGTTAAATGATTTTATGGATCCAGAATATGATGATTTTTGGAACTTATGATTTTTCAAATGGATATCCTTAGTATAGGAAAATTATTTGGTGTTTAATTGATAAATGTTATTTTGGAAACAATTCACTATTTTGGGTAGACTATATGCCTATGGAAAATAGAATACTATGAGATTTAATTTGAGGAGTCATAATGGATTGTTATTTTGGATGAATCTATGTTTTTATTGTGTACTTATAGTGATTTGGGTTATTTATGGAAATGATTAACCTATCATAGAGAATATGTGATTAGGTAAATTATTTTTATGTATCTAACTTTAATAGTGGGTGATGTAATTTGGAAATAAATGTTAATATTCATAATGGAAGACTATGTGATCAAATCCTTCTGGACTTTGGGTTACAAACATAGTTTGAATTATTTTGAATAATTTTAAGGAAAACCTTTCATTGAAGGGTCTTTGTTGAACTTTTGGTATTGTTTGTTTAATTTTGGATATTAAGAGTAGTATTTATTTCTATAAATGATTATCCTTTTTAGGGATCATATGATCTTGTACTGAACATTTTGATATTGGTTAATGTCTAAAGACATGGGAAATATATAGTTCATCTTTTTTGGATTATTTGATTCTTTATAAGTTGATTATGGCAGTTCAGGTCTGACCAATTAATCTTGAATACTCATCGTTTAGAGAAAATATGAGTTTGTGGTAGAAATTTATTAAAGGTTGAAACTATTATTGTAAAGTAAGTATATCTCTTTATAATCTTAGTCAATCTCATAAATAAATCCCTCAAAATTATGAAAATGAAGATAAAAAAAATTTCCCATTTACTTTTCCTACTGGGTAATCAAAGACTATTCGACCCATCACAAGTTTATGGATTTCAGGTCATTATCTTTATCCGAATAATATTCTTGATCACTCTCCATTAGAAAATGATAGTTAATTTTCTCTTCATATCCATGTTTTCCAACATGGAACCATAATACATGTTATTTTCAGAAACCTTCATACTTACATTTCACTATTTTAAAATAGAGGCCTAATTAATCCATTTTTTGATGTGGGATTTCAACTAAGATATTTGGAAATGTAAAACCCCATATTTTCAATCCCGATATTAAATTAAGATGATGCAATTTAATGAAGCAAATGAGAATGTCACACCCCTTTATTTCATAGTACGTTATCTCTTTAAAGTAATTCAATATCTTTCACCACACACAACATTGAGTTCAAGCACATGAAGACTTACCAAACTAGCTGTTCAAAACGAGGTTATGAATAGTATTAACTGGATTTTGAATTTTATATACTCCATATAATTTTAGCTTCATTATTATAAGTTTCGTAGACATATTATAAGAGTAAATTCAATTTTTCAGATAAAAGAGGAATTTGTTTTAAAAAAACCAATTTTACCACCATTTAATGGAAAACCCTTTTTAAATACAAAATTTGACACTTTTATATATTCAATTTGAAAAAAATAAAATTCTTTATTATAAATTGGACATAAAAATTTACTTTGGATGAAATTTTGGTATTTTTCTGATAATCTTCATTTTTTAATGAATAGTGAGAACTACAGTATTTTAATTCAAAACTACTTTATAATATATTTTATTTATATTATAAGATTAATTTTTTAATTGGTTATAAAGTATAATTGGATTATAGTTTAACTATGTAATAAAATTTTGGTTATTGGAAGTAATTTAAGTCCAAAATTATATATAAACAAGTGTCAATCTTTTGATAATTATTATTTCATAAAAATATGATTTTTTGTTTTGAGAATGGGAATTAATTTTAATTTAATTAATGCAACTTATTAGTTTTGAATTTGGTAAAATAGTTATAATTTTTGAATTCAGAATATCAAATATATCTTAGGATGAATTTTTGGTATTCTTCTGAATAACATCAATTTTTGATGATTAGTGAAAACACTGAGTAGTAGTTGAAAACCTAACATCTACATTTAATTAAAATTTTACCACTTCTATGAATTGAGTTTATAAAATACGAAATACATTTTTGTTATTATTAAATAAAATTTGGTTCTATTAGATGAAAATATTTTTTGTTGAATAGTATCTTTTGACTTTTATTTACCGTAGTTAAAGGAAAATAAGGAAATTTAAGGTAAAAATAATATTATAAAACTATTAAATTACCATAAAATGTTTCTAAATCCTATTTTTAGAAATATTTCAAACCATGGGAATCCATGGGTCGATTTTAGGACCCCATGGAGCCACATAATAGTGATAATGATGAATTATATTAATTAATTTAAAGGAAAAAATAACATAAACACATATCTATTAGTAAATAAAATTTTCCATGGGGTTATGTACGTTATCTCTTAGAAAATAAATGTTAATTGTAAAGATAAAATTATTTCCTAAATTATGGTTGTTTTTATATTTTTTAGACATCAAATAAATAAAATTAATTATGACAAAATAATGATGCAGTGTTTTACTCATTAATGAATGATTTAAATAAATATGATTATAAAAATTAAAAAAAATATCTAAAAAATGTACAATTCTTTTTTGATGATTTTAATTTCAAAAATAGTCATATTGTCTTCAACTTTAATAAGAATGTTCCCTTTATACCATGAAAAATCACTATATAATAAAATAATATTTTCACACTTTCCTAAAGAGACCCTCCCCCCATATAAAAATCCATCACCTATAACCCATTAGTCACACATCTCAAGCCCATTGGCTCATCCAAAATCTTAACAATTGAGCTCCATACATCTCTAACCTCTTATTAAAATCCTTACCTTATGTAAAAGGCACTTCAAGGAAGACTTTTGGTTCAAACCAAAGGGAGTTACCCGATTTAAATGTATCATCTTCTCTTAAGTTATTTTCTTTTATTTTAATTCTCCAACACCCTAAACACTCTTTATTAATTTATTTTTTTAATAAAAACTGTATCCTCAATATAATAGTTTTTTATGAGAATTATTCAAACTACACTTACACACACATTCATCTAATGGGTATAGAACACAATGTTTCTGTGGACAATGAACTACTGCATCACGAAACGATGATTGTTCAATCCTATACTACCACCTCTTATGGTGGAAATTAAGATAGAAATATATTTAAATATGATATTTATAATGTTTATTTTACCTCTAAGCTTCTATAACAATATTTAATAACATAACTTTTTTCTTATCATGTTGCAAATATACTATAATTTCATTTGAGGAAGTGCAGATTACCTCCCCCTCAAAGTGATATGGCTTGTTCATACCATACATGAATCGTATAAAGGATGGTTTTAATAAACATATGTAACATATATAAAATATGATATTATACATAAATAGTAATATAACTACATATAATTTGGTTTTAATTCCTTTTAAAATAAAAACATGAAAAGGAAGTAGCGTTCATGCGTATGTACATCTTACCATCTCTATGAACGATGCATTTCATTTTCATAAATCTAAATGATATGTACTATTATAAATACATATATATTCGATATATATGATATATATGATATATAAATCTGGAATATCATTCTATAGATAATTTAATTTTGACCACATGGGCAATTTATCATTATAACAAGTTCATTTTTAACTCAAGTTCCAAACATTGACAAAATGTCCGATTGAACTCAAATAATTGTTATCGCAAGGTAATAAGTGATATAAAAGGAATAATACCCATTAAAAAATTTATTATGGTATTATAAATTAACTTATGTTTATTATTCATGATCATAACGAATTAACTGGTCAAGTCGGACACAAGGTAAGGGATTTCTTATCTCACTTTTAATTCCATGAGATTTCAATTGTTTGCCAATTATTTATTGAATGTGGTGTATTGTGTACTGCCATTTGATATATATTACCATGATTATATTTATATTCATGTTATTCTATGATTCATTTGGTCGTTATTAACTTTTGTTCATATGACTCGATTGATTACAATGTGGTAAGGGGTCTTCATCTCACTTTTTATTCCTATGAGATTAATGTTATATTTGTCACTATTAACTTTTGTGTGGAATATGCACATCCAATGATTGTATTCATATACTTTAATTTATGGGTATCTAGGTCTTCATTGTATAATCCATAATTCACGGGTTTTATGTTTTTTAAGTTACCAAATTGGCAAGACAATTTCATATTTCAATTTTTACTCATTGGGTTTTACGCATACATAATTGATTATTTTACTCCAAGATTATGTGTAGAATTACTATTTATTTATTTATATATTAATTTCCACTCTAATTTATATTGATATTCTTTTGATACACATAATAAATCCACTGATAAATTCTCAATTCACTGTCATGAACTTGATAAGGGTAATCTTAACTCAACTTCCATTCACTGAGTTAAACATCAAATCCATTGGTTTTGTTTTTAACAGAATATGTGTGAATTTACTATGATTTATTTACACTAAATATCCAATCATATTGAGTGTATTTTTATTTTTAAAACATTATTATTTCATTTATTTAACCTTAATCTCAGGATACATTCTTTATAAGGGATTTCGTATCAATTTACATTTCATTGAGACTTCTTTGTTGTTACACACCAATTCACTTATATATGGTGGATATTCTAGACATTGAAATTGTGTATCATGAACAGATTTTTTCTCAATATATTATAAGATTTTATTACCTCAATTATTTGTATTCAATCATCTCTCATTTGGATAAACACTCTAACTAAAATATCTTTTTGAATGTTTTAGAGATTCAATATTCTCATTCTTTCTCATTAATGTCCATGATTTAAAAATGGTTTTAAGGATTTATTTATATGTAAATGAATGTCTAAAAATTAATTTTTTTTAAAGTTTCAAAGTGGTGGGGCACTTTGATTCAAATATATCTTTTAAATTAATTCCTTTATAAATGCGTGACTTTTAACTGATTTCACAAAAATGGATATTTCTCTAAAAAAGCTTTACTGATCATTTTCAACTATGTTAACATCCTTTACTGTATACTATTATTGATTAAGGTAGATTTATTATAATAAAATATTCCATATTTTATTGAATGAGTTATGATATGTTTGACAATGTATGTGATATTTATATACCATTCATGGTTTATGGTTAAAGTATCAAATATTTAGTATGCTAGTTTTAAGATGAATGTTTTTGTTATGTTTAAAAATTTTCATAACATGAATGCAGTGGACTTGTTAGGTGGTGGGTGTTGCCTGCTATATACCCTAGATGAATCGGAAGGTCTAATGAGAAAAATTAGTGTCTCAGCACAAGGACTTGACAAAAATATTATTTTTATTCTTGGAACGAGGCCTAGACTATGTGGTAATGATGTCTAGAATTAGGCATTCCCTCATTATGAAATTAATTTTTACATGTGATTATTAGACTAGTAGAATATCCATGAGAATATGTAAATTTCAATATTTGATTTATCATTTCCATATTATGTAGAATTTTATGTTTTAAAGGCTGGGGTTTTAGTCTTATACAGTGCCTTAAGTGTTTATGATTATATATGATAGTTTACTCTATATTTTTATCCTTAATGAGAATCTCAGCTCACCCCTTTCTTATATTTTATTTTTACAAGGATGCAAAGAATTATATTACATTTAACCTGTAGGAATAGGCTAAGGGATATAAGAGTGTTAAAAGTGGACACAATGTTGTTGTTTCGTTTATTTCATGATGTAATGTAAAACGTAAGTATATATCTAGTACTTATAATGATACTAAACTGATCTGTCATTCGGGACATGATTCCTTGTATCATGCCAATGTTTTGTAATAATTCACTGACTCTAGGTAATTGGGGTCAGGGTGTCACATATGAATAGAAATACATTGAATGGGTATCAAATATTTAGTTTATTAGTATTCTTATGTCTTATTTTCTATTTCCCATTTTATTATGGGTATCATATATGTAATCTATTTTTAGAAAACTATTTTACTCTTCAGTACCTTGGGATTTTTAGCTTGTGTCCATGCCAATGTAATAAAGGCACCGACTCCAGGCTTCTGGGGTTAGGGTGTTATAGTTGGTAGCAGAGCTGGTTTAAGAGAAACCATAGAAACTGGATTTAGAAAACATAGATTAAGGAACATAACACTAAGAAAGAATTTGTAAATAAGTATATAATAACATCCTTGAATATTTGTATGGTTGAGATTATAAGGTTATTTCTAGAAATATATCATAGTATGCATACTATAAGGGGATATGGTTCTGGAAGAGATATACCTAGGAGAAATTACTTCCTCAATGTGTGTTGGGCCTGACTTAGTGTAACCCGATACACAATAATGGTACTTACTGTGCACCTGGTTTGTCAATCATGAGGGATACTCTTAGGATAAGTCACATTTTATTTACATACCATTATGAAGGATTTAAATGTATGGTTATCCACTAATAAACCATGTTTGTTATTATGAGATTATCTGTGCAGAAATATTTTAATTTATTTTATGTTTTACACCATATATAGAATTATACAAAGTTTAAAATTTTATTATCTAATCTAGTATAGTTAATTTTATTATAAAAGGTTCCTAGAAGGACGAATGTTATCAATTCTCATGGAAAATGTAGTGATTACACTATTGAAGAAACCACTACAGATGGTATTGGAATAGATAAAATGAGGGAAATATTTGGAAAACATAATCAGGTTATGACAAAGAATCTTGCTCAAATGGGGTGACCTGATCCACAATGAGAAACACTTATATTAGTTCACTTTATATGTAACAATACACCTTAATTTAGTGGGACTACTAAGACAATTATAGCTGAGTAATGGATTATGTATTTAGAGAAGATATTTTTGGAAATAAGATGTAGTGAAGAGAAAAAAGTTACACTTTTAGTGTATTTTATCAATCGAGATGTTGATCAATGGTGGTCATTTATCCAAAATACTAGGGCATAAGAAGAAATAGAACCCATGGAATAGAAAAATTTTAAGGAGAAAGTTGTTGATAAATACTTCCCTTGTTATCCAAAAAATTAGATAAAGATAATTTTCCTTATCTTAAGGAAAAAGGAAGAAGTGAGTGTTGCATATTATGAAGCTACCTTTACAAGTTATCTAGGTATTCTATAGATTACATATGCAATAGGAAGTGAATGTTTGACCACTTCATTGAAGGTAATAATCCAAATCTATTAAGGGAACTAGTTTATGAGACTTTTAATCATGCAAAGGGATAACATTATGTGCCATCAAAATGGATAAGGAATTTTCCAAATCAATATATTCAAGGGGAATCATGAGAATAAGAGATCATGTTAATAGAAGGATAAAAATAATTCATCAAATAAGATGATGAAAAAAGCTCCATTATGTGAGAACTGTAGAAATAATCACCTTGGGAAATGACTAAAATTAATGGGATTCTATTTTTAGTGTAGGGAAAAGGGTCACGATGAAAAATAATGAAAAATGAATACTTAAAAGCAATTATTCAGTGTCACAACTTCATGGAGATGGGGAAATATGAAAAATAATTCCCCAACTGTGAAGAGAATATACCTCCTAAGAATCTATTGGATAAAATTAATTCTTAATATTTTGATATAGACAAAGTTCAATGATTAATGGTATTTTATTTAGGTTTAATAATTATATTATTTTAGTATTTTTTCAATTAATTACTATTTTTAAGAGTTAGGAAATATGTAAGGATTTTACTTTAGTACTATTTCATTAATAATTTGGGATTATATATAGAATGGAATAAAGAAAATTGATTCAATATCACTTTAATATTTTCGTAAAATTCATGGTTGAGGGAAATATAAGCCTTAATATGTTACTAAAAGTGAGACAATGTGGTTTGGATAAAGATATTACTGATTTGAATATGTACTGACTACATTGGAACTGATTAATAATTTTTAAAAAAGTAATTTATGATATAATTAATAAATATTAGAAAACTTTTTTATTTAAGTAATATATCCAATAGCATGTGTCTTACTTAAATAATAATTAATAATTCATGTTTCCCATAATGTTTTATAGTAATTCAAGTTACTACCCAATTTCAAGAGAATACATGATGAAGGTGTTCACATGTTCAGTATGTGATGATTAAAAAATTACTATATTTTGATTAAAGTATAATGAGAAGTTCATTTCATAAATTCATTGAACTTTCTTATAAAGTGTTGGATCAAAATCATTTGAAATGTTTAACCATTTATAAAATTGTTTATGTTTAATTTTGGACGTGTTTTTAGAGATTATTTTATTACTTCAACCTATGAAGCAACTTGTTATTACATATGAAGTAAAAATACTAATAGGTTAAATCAAGCGAAAAAATGTGATTATTGAAATGTATATTGCCTTAAATTTTTAGAGAGTGAAATAATTTATCAACTCTCATAAAAGGGTCTTGAAACAAATTT
Organism: Viscum album; assembly: GCA_963277665.1. Lineage (NCBI taxonomy): Eukaryota > Viridiplantae > Streptophyta > Magnoliopsida > Santalales > Viscaceae > Viscum > Viscum album. The sequence continues at coordinate 946,011,838 of OY728127.1, read as the reverse complement.
TTTTCATATTATCATCATATTTTACAATATCAATGACTTTATTCACACCATTAGTTTATGGTTTTCTATACAAAAAATCTCTCATGAACATGTTTTCTGACACTATCCATCCACACTTGATAGTTATATATCTCTTATATATCAATATTTTAACTAATGTTCTCATATTAGAAATCTTAGTTTTGTAGTAACCGTTGCATTTCCTTTTCCCTATTCTTAATGATATGTGTTATTGACCATATTTATGTGTTTGGTTTTTAAAAAATATTTTATTTTAATCATTCAAAATAAATATTTCCATGATCATGTTTTAATTGTGAAGGAACAATTTAATTATGGTGGGGAGAATATGTCACCCACGACTTTACAATATTTTTCTTTTAGAAAAGATTTAACTAATGTTCCTAGATTTGTATATATGAAACACCGTGTTATGATTATGTAACATGAAATATAGAGTTTATATTGATCTATAAGGATCAATAAGGTTATATGGAGTGGAATTCAAGACTGAATCTCCTCTATTTCTTGCATAACACGCAAGACGAAGTTTCACCAAACAATAATATATTATTAAAAATATTACTATTTAATATAGTAAGATATAACATAGCCACTAAATTAGAGGTTATGAATAATTTTAACTAGATTTTGAAAATATATGTTTAAAAAAAATATAAAATGAATTCATTATTTTAAAATTAATTAGAAAATGAAACTATAAACCAATACAATATGAAGGAAATATTTTTATTTTTATTCACACAAAGGTATTTTATCCTAATAAATAAAATTTATCACTATTAGTGAATGATATTATTTAAATTTATATATTATATATTTAATAAAATGTTTCTGATATTCATAAAATATATTTTATAGAAATATGATATTAACAATCCCAGTATTACATATCAGAAGCTCTATTTTTATAAATTCACTTTATCCACCTTTTAATGGAGAACAAATTATAAATCCACATTTAAGAAAATTTATAGATTTAAAATGTAAAAATAAACTTCATATTTTAAATAGGAACATTAAAATTAGCTTATGAGGAATTGTTTTATTTTTCTATGAATTTCAATTTTGGTGAATAATGAAAAAACGGAATTTTAATTCAAAACTACTTTTTCATCAAAATTATATATAATTTAAATCTAAAATTTTAATTGTTTTTAAATTTTATTTATATAAATTATACATAAATTAATCCAATTTAGTTTATTGGAATCATTTTCACACTAATCTTGGCTAAAAAACATTGAAATATTTCGAACAATTTTACTTTAAAACCCTACATTGCCGTCCTGTCTACAAGATTAATTTTAAATTACATTCATCCAATTCCAGGATTTTATTTTAGAAAAATTGATTCCATATTTTTAATATGAATAATTTATAATTTATAATAATTTAAATATAGTTCTTTACATAAAATATATGTGAATGTGATTAAAATTAATTACATCAATTAAGAAGATACATAGCTAAACAAAGGACTAAATCTTAAACTTAAGATCCATAATTTCATAGAAACTTGTCCAAAAGTGATAGAATGTTCATATATAGACCCTATAATCACTTGGATAGAATTTGGTTCATTATTGGATCCAATTGAAATGGGAAAAAACATGGGTGGAATTCCCTTTTCCAAAATTTATAAGAACCCCACTCCTCCTCCCCTATAAAAGGGCCCCCAACCTGCCCACATCCTCACACATATAAATCCATTTAAATAAACCATTATATGATAAAATAAGATCACAAAACCCATTAAATCATCCTATAACCCTCTATTTGGGTAAAAATTCATCCAAGGATTCCATTTTGTGAAAACCAAAAGGAGGTACCAGAATAAGAGGCAGCATTCTTCCTCAAACTCTTTTGTTTTATTTTCATTCTCCACCCCAAAAAATATTATTATTCAAAAATTATATAATAACCTAAGTTTCCTAAATATAATTATATATTTTTATTCTTTGGTTTACAGCAACACTTACACACACCTCCATCTAATTGGTAATGAACTTACCGTTTATGTGTACGGTGATCTACTACCCCGCTAAATGATTCCATTCATTTTTCCATTACAACCTGATGAGGTTAGTAATTATGATGTACATGATTTTTATATAAAATATTTATAAAATATTTATTCTTATATCATTTTTATATAGATAATTCCATTATTATTTCCATTTTTGGGAATTCGATAACATCATTTCTGGAAGTGTGGAGTACTTCCTCTTCAAAGTGATGTGATTCATTCACGCGATACATAGAACATATTAAGGAATTATTTAATAAATATATGTGAAATAAATTAAATATATATTATTTTAATGAAATAATTACCTTTATTTAAATATAATATATCATTTTCTTTATTACCCTTTTCAAACACTAAAAATTGATAATGTTGGTCGTGGACGTGTGGACTACCACCTCCTCGACACAATGTGATTAAATTTTCATAGAAACGAATTATATATATAATTATATATGATTAAATGACATGGTATTTATTATATAATGGTAATTATGTTATATAATTTTACTTATGTTTTTCCCATAATGATCCTTGAAAAATGGGAACGTTAATCTTGTGTACGTACGAACTACCGTCTCTATGATTGTAATGTTGATTCATTTTTCCTAAATACCATTATTGAGTTTTTTTAAATGTATAATTGATGTATAAATATGATAATTATTTTATTATTCCTATTCATGATATGTTTATATAATTAAACCTTTGATCATTGTTTACCTATCGAAGTCATTTTTAACACACAAACTGAATTTGATAAAAACACTCAATGTAAACATAATTATTTTAGTAGTTGTATACAAAATTATAATAGGTGAATTAAAATTTATAATAAAAATTAAAAGTATTATAGGGGAATTAAATAATTATCATAAATTTATTATTTAGGATGATAACAAAAAATGTGACATGTCTGGCTTAAATTAAGAGATTTCTTCTCAATTACCTTCCATTGAGAATAATTTTTTATTATACAGTAATTCAAATTTATATGGTGTATATACTTTTAAAAGGTAATATAATGAATCTAATTATTCTCATGATCTTATAAATTTCATATAATGTTATTACTTCATGGGGATTACAATTCAAATGATACAAATTGGTTTGAGACAATTTGTAATGTTTAAAGATTATTTTTAACAAGTATGTTTTAATGATATTTTAATGGTATTTTCATTCATAATCATAAAAAAAACTTATTGTTACATATCCTACACAGAGGAATTATTGATAAATCAGTATATATTACTAAATATTAATTTTTAATAATTATCATTATTCATGAATTAAACTGATTACTCGATATACGATGAATTAATTAAACTGGCATGACACGGGTGGGGCTCATTTATAGATAGCCCCTGATTCATCAGTAGTCTCATGAGATAAATAATTACACCAAATTAGATGGGTTTCAACACGATATGCTAATCTGTATAATGAAAGGACTTTCTATTAAAGGTACCATATAACCTAGGAAACATGGAATCCAACAATTAAGTATTTCTCTCATTCTGACTTAGTTACAATTTATTCATGACATTTTTCATTGTCCTGTCTATGGATGGATTTTAATCTCAGTTTATTGATCAAATGAAATATTTTTTTCTTAACTTTCCATATTTATGATTTTTTATCCAGTTATTTTTAATGGAATTTGTTATTAAGTATTTATCATTCTATATCTATTTACTCTCATCAATTCATTATTTCTTCTATTTTAATTACCCTTATTAAGATTATGAGCTCATCCTTGGTTTTTGTTTCCTTTCCCCAAGTTATAAAGATTAATCCTTCGAATTATTTTCAAAGATTCAATTTATTAGTATTTTATATATTTTATCTTCTATTTATGAATGTATAATGGGTATCATGTATGTAATCTAGTTTTTTATAATAAAGAAACTATTTAGTCTCTTTGGATTTAGAACTCATGCCTATTCTGATATAAAAAAGTAAGGGATCATATCTGGGATTTTGTGGTTTGGACATTACATTTTCTATCCTCTTGTGTTTTTAAAAATAAAAATTAATTTTTTGTTTATCATTTAGATGGATAAGAAGATAAATGGTGGAATGTTATCAATATTTCAAGGAAACATGAAGAGATTGAATCCCAAGAATGGGACGATATTAAGATCTTATTTTTCAACAAGTACATTCCTCCTATTCATCATAAGAAAATATTGTAAAAGTTTCTTCAACAAAAGTAAAAGGATGAATAATATAATGGTACTTATGAGGAAAATTTAGCATTAAATTCAAGGTATGCTTCTAGTATTATCACCCAACATGAAAGTAATATTGATTGACTCTTTAGTGGATTAAAACTAAAACTCTATAGGGTGTTATACATATGTGACTTCAGTATCTATAAAGAAAATTTTCATTGTTCAGTTAGAGAAGAAATGGAAATTTTTGATACCTACTATTTCCATGGTTTTGATAGGAAAATAATGATTTAGTTTCATAGAAACTCAAATAAACCAAATGGTGGAATGAAATTATATCCATCTACACAACATATATGTTGGAAGAAACATCAAGGAATGTGTTTTAACGGAACTAGGAGTTTCTTTAATTGTGGAAATATAGGACAAAAATCTCATGAATTTCGAAAAGTGATGAATTATATGGTGAATTAAATAGAGGAAACGTGTATGCCAATTAATTCACCACCCACTATTAAGTTCTTAAAGTGTAAATAAAGTGAACATTATGCTAACCAGTGACAAAATCTGAGCATTACTATCGATGATCGACGTAATCAACCTCTTAAATCCAAAGAAGAATTAAATTCTCATGAAATCACTATTAGTGATTTGGGGTGTGACAATGTAGTGGTGGAATGATTTAGTGTCTATGTTATGAAATTCAAGAAATATGTTATAGAAGTAAATATATGGTATTATGGAATAAAAAAACATCTATGGATTGGGGCAATGAAACATTTACTTAAGTATTTGATAGAATTTTTTGGATGGTACTGGTAACCATGAAAATTGATTTCGGTGGTAAGGTGATATTTTTTGAAAACACATGATTACGGGAAGGATAACCATTAACATGTTCATGATTTTGTGATAATGAAAAAAATAGATGTTTGATTGTGATATAATAAATGGGATAGTGTTAATAACCGAGGTAATTATAAGTTAAAATGATGGGTTATGATATCATGGATTGATTTTATAGCATTTTTGGATTTAAGGTATGATATAAGAGTTGATTTTTGAAAGCATTAATGTTTTCACTAATGTTTTAGGGTGATTCTGGTTATTACCATCTGTGAAGAGAATAAATTCAATGGAATTCACATGATTGGTATGTGAAAAAACATGAAATGTTTTAAGGGAGAAATTTTATGTTTAGTGACCATATATAGAATATATTTGATATTAATTATTTGTAAGGTTCATAAGGAAAACCTGTTTATGTGATTGTTTATGATGAAATTTGGATAATGTTTTTGAGATTAATGTATCTTATTATAGAGATTTATGAATATTCTATAAGATGTGAAGACCATTTTTATGATTACTATAGATATAAGGAATGAATTATCATCCCATTATGGATCTTAGGGGCAACTAGTTCTTCAAGAATTAGAATTTAAACATCATCTTTTCCTATTGTATGATAGGAAGTCAAAATTGATCAAGGCACAATAATAGAGATATATTGTACATGTGAGATGAAATCAAGTAATTATATATTTTTAAAGGATTTTTAATTAAAATGGTATCCTATTATAATCATTTTTTATGATAGTAATGACCTATTTCCTAGCCAATTTGGTAAATGGTTTTGTGGTCATTTTCATTTTCATGAATATATTCTCTATCACTCTCCATAAACAAATTATAGTTAGTTTTACATTCAATATCCTTTTTTCTCTTTCCCTATATTTTATCATATGTGGAAACCTATTTATGAGTTAATTTTGGTAGCCATTATGTTTTTATCATTCCTTTTTCAAATAAAGTGTTAGTATTCATTTTTATGATGTACGTTTCTATGAAAGTTACTTTCATGTATTACAACTTTATTGACCCTGATGAATTTGTAGGGAAAAATTAATTTTAATAAGGTTAGAATTTGACAACTAGATATTATGAAATATATTATTTTCAAAAAAAAAAATTCTTTAATGTCTTTCATTACATGAAATATTGGTTTAGCTTACGTTACACACAACACCGAGTTTCAAAGAAACGTCATTTTATAATTATAATTATTTAATCAAAAAAATTATGTAATGGCCATTATAATGGAGGGTATGAATAGGAATAACATAATTATGAAATTATGGTTTGCACATGTAAATCCTTTTTGAAATTAAAAAGAAATCATTTAAAAAAAAAGTTAAATCCACACATGTATATTTTACACCAATAAAATTAACAAATCACACATTTTGATTATATTAATAAAATAAATATATAAATGAATAAATAAATATATATATATAAATTATTCAATTTAAATATTAAAATTCACCATATGTTTTTTCTAGAAGTTATATAAAAATAAGTCATGTTTTATGCATAAAAATAGTATTTTTCTAAAAGCAGTTTTATCACATTTTTAATAGTGGAAATGTTTTAAAATTAAATTTTGACAATTTTTTAAATTAAATTTGATGAAATAATCTTCTTATTTTAAATTCGGATATAATAACTTTATTTGGTTTATTTTTTGGTAATTTTCTGAAATGTTTAATGTTTTCATGAATAGTGAAAAAATTGAATTTTTATCAAAAACAACATTTTCATATAATAAATTTATTTTCTCAAATTGTATTTTTTGTTTCTTTTAATGTATAGTTAGAGAAATTTTATATCATTGAATCTAATATAGGTCATTATAATCAATTTATTATGGAATTTGGATATAAAAACCTTTTAATCTTTTGAACGTTTCCACTTTGAAAACCCATTTTACCACCATGTCTACGAGATAAATTTTAAATTAACATTAGTCAATTATATGATTTAAAAATTTAAAATTGTATTTAATATTTATAATCATAAATTAAATATTTTCTAAATAGGTCCCATTTATTTTTGGACAATATGAATATTAACTTTGGTAATTTTTATTACCATGGTTAAGGGTAAATCGAGTAATTAACGGTAAAATTAACATTATAAATTTGATAAAATTACCAAAAAAATTTCATGATTTTATTTTATGAGTTATCATCAAAAAAATAATCCATGGGACTAGTTTATGTCCTATTTCATCCATAAGGATGAATTTATAATTTTTATAGAATTTTATGTCAATGAAAAGTCAAAGAAGTCATACTTATGTTTTAATAAATATAACATTTTTAATATAGGGTTATTTAGAATATATATTAATCTATAAATAATATTGGTAAATATAAAATGTTTATATTCATTATTAAAATTAATTTATAATTTCTTTGAGACAAATGATTACCTAAAAGGATTATACAATAGTGATGCAGTAATTGTTTAATTAACAGAAATATTAAAAAATGATATTAAATAAATTAAGATAAATATCATTTGAAATAATTATTTTAATAAATTAGTTTGATATAATGCATTGACATGTAATAATGGTTATAGAATAATTGTTTCTAATTTATCTAGTTATTATATTTTTAAAAATTCAAGTAATGAATAGTGTCAACATTGACATTAATGATATTTGAAAATAAATATTTTTTTATTAAATAGTATAAAATTTATAAAAAAAATTTGACTAAATTATTGGGATAAAGTGTGAAATTTTATAAAAAAATAATTTATGGTTCTTTTGGTATTTTATTGTGACAATATTAACCTTCAAAGATTAAAAAAATGTCAACAGAGTAAGAGTTAAAGAGGTCAAATAAGGGTTAAAAATATTTGGATTAAAAAATATTAAAAACAAACTTAAATTTAATTAGATAAATTTATTTCTAATCATAATCATCATGTATAAAAAATAAACTAGTTTGGAACAATTTATATTAAAAAATTAATTTATATTAATTTAATACTATGACGAATTCCAAGAGTACCCCTCCCCTCTCCTATAAAAGCGAAGCTAATATTAATTTTTAATAACACTTAAAAGCCTATTTGGTTTAGAAAAAATCTATACAAAAATCCTCTAAAAACCCTCAATTATTTATAAAATCCATTTATCAGAATTGGAATCAGATAATTCCTTTTGCAAAAATCCAATGGAGATACCAGATGAAGAGATATCATTCATCAATGAAATTATTTTATTTATTACTTAAACACATTAAATTATTTTTATTTATTGTTTTTATAATAACAATATTATCCTAAATATAAGTATATTTTAGTATGTTGTGGTTAGAGCCTAAAACATCACAAACTTCCGTCAAATGGGATACACAATCATTGTTCGTGTGTACGAAAGACTACTACCCCACGAACAGATGTCGTTCACTCAACCATTACCACCATTCAAGGTTGGTAATAAAGAAGGATTTATATTTTATATATGAAATATATTATTTTTCTCATTTTTAATATAATTATATAATTTTTATGTTATACATACCTACATGATTTCCATTTTGTGGGAATATGATAATTTCATTCGATTGTACGAAGGAATACCGCCTCACGAAGAGATGTGGTTCATTAACATATTTTGATGTATATGTGATGAATGGTATTAATAAAAATATATGATTTATATCACATAAAAATTATTCTTTTATGATAATATATTATATAATTTTTGGTTATTCTAAATTGAAATGAAAATGAAAATAGCTTTCAGGTGTACGTATGGCCTACCATCTCCATGAATTGAATAATTTATTTTCTAATTCTAAATTTTATGAATAACCATAAATAAATTTTTTATTAATATATATGATATTTATTTCATGTTTATAATTCATTAGATGATTAAATAATGATCTAATAAGTATTACCTAGAATAACAATTCAATACATGTATGAAAAACAAAGTAGTTATTACCCAACACAAATAATTAACATGCAATTTATAAAAAGAGAGTGATATGAAATCATAAATAAATAATATATATTACATAGATGAATATTGATTTTGGGTAGATGTGTGATGAACTTATATTTATTAAAGAATGAGGATTTGAGGTATATGATGGAATTCAATACATAGGGTAAGGTATTTTTGTCTCACTTTTATTTCTATATGACACAAGACATCTACAGAACTTGTATATTTTGTGTGTTATATGTACTTCCAATAAATTTATTTATGAGTATTATCCTGAATATTATGGAATTTTCATGTATATATAAGTTCCATTCATTCACGGGGCATATGAATTAAGTGATTAAAATATGGTAATGGTTTCGTTCACAGTATCATCATTATTTGAGATTGTTTAGGAAAAAGAATCCATTGGAGAATATTTACCTTGCATGTCCACGTTTCCTAAAATTGTTTTCAAGAACTTTTTTTTCATTTTTTTAATATTTTTTACTTATGTTTTATCATCTTATAAAAATAGTTTTAAACGAATCTTTTTGTTATTTTCTAATCAAGGATCTTTATGATTTTCCAACAAAAAATATACCAATGAAATGTTTTTTAGCTTATATGACATGAGTTTTATTTATTTCATCATGATTATTTTATGCTTTGAAGCTTCCTTTACAATATTATAAGGTTTTTTTCAATTAAAAGCTTTACATTGTAATTTTCAGCTCTTGAAAAAAAAACATTTCATAAGGGAAATTATATTTTCTTCAAGAATTATTTCACGTAATCATTCAAACAAACTCCATATTATATTAATTCTGTTGATGTTAGTTATCCTTTACTAGGTATATAAACTAAGGATACCATTATAATTATTTATCAGAATGATTTGTGTGAGTGGTGGCATGATATTTGTTAAACCCATTTCTTTTCCATCATTCTGGTTATTATAAAGTGTTTATCAAACTCATTTATTTACATTGGTTTTGATGTGATGAATGATTTATAGTCAGGTGAAACACATATAAATGGTTTTCATTAAGAGACTGGTGGGACCTATTTCTCCCTCCAATTCATTGGGTGATGTATTATATCTCATGAGATATTTAGAGTAAACAAGTCGATGTGCTTGATCCATGATGGAAAAAAGTCAGTGTGCTTCATCCATTTGGGGAAATAGGTGGAAAGGCCTGATCCAAGAGTCTTGGAAGTATGATTTGACATATGAAATGGTTTTCTATAATTTTGATGATGCCACACACATTTATTATATAAACATATGCTTCATTATTTCTCTATTATGATGTTTCAATCTTATGATTCATGTTTTTTGAAATATTAATGATTTATTCCATGACTCATGTTTATGATCCATGATAGGTTGGGTATGTACTTTTCTCATGATAACATACCCATATTTTTTATCTTATGCCTCCATAAGATAGTAAACTGATATATTCCATGTTTACCCTTAATGTGAATCTGAGACCACCATTTTCTTATGTTTCCTTTCCATAGGTTATAAATAATGGTTTTAATTGGGGTTTTTATGGTGGAAGTTATTTGTGGGAAAAATTGAATACATTTCTCCAGACTAGAATCTTATGTTCCATGTTTTCAAAGGAAGTAAACTATTATAGTTTGTGATCGCGTGTTTTTGTAATGCAATGATTATTATTCTAAATAATAATTTAATATCAATGTATGAAAATCCTAGGTCTTTATAGTTTACCATTACCATGATCAAAATAATTGAAACTATAAAAAGGATGACATAAAATCATTATATAAATAAAAGGAATATGGATTGTATGTCTATATTTAGGTGTCATGAAATTAAATTTTTAAGAAAATTACTCCCATGAAGAAAAACTTGGAGTATGTAACGATGATGAAAATATTCTTCTTATATGGAAGAAAATTCTAAATCATTTATATTAGAAAACAATCCATCAAATTTAATGTTACCAATAGAAAGATGGAGTATCATGATAAATCAATATGAGAAAGAATCAAATAAAACAGTTTTATTAAATACATCTCCAATACAAAAATTGAAATTCAAAAGAAGATACCATAGAAGAGTATCTTTATAGAAAATAATAAGTTTTTAGGATCATGTAAGAAGGTTGTACACACTCATAGTAAGTACATACCAATATTACTGGGTTATGAGAAGTTGGTCTATAAGAATAATAAAAAATTAAAAGATATAATTTTTATTGTGAAATGAACATCATAGTGTAAATATATAGATAAATATCTTACAAAGGTTTTCATGATATTATGACAAGAGTAGCTAGAGGTAGTAAGGAAAATTTTAGAAAATGAAAAGAATAGTACTTGTAAATTTATAACAAAAGTTCAAGAAATTTTTTCATGTAATGTGAATGAAGAAGGTAAGTGGAAGAAGTTTATACTGCTCAACATGATTAACAAAGGGAGAATAGTGTGATAAAATGAATAAAAGAGAACATAAAGTGAAGGGGTTTTATAAATTTATAAACACTTATAAATATTTTCTATCTGACTAATAAGTAAAAAAATATCCACCTTATTCCCTTATAAATTATGATTATCTTAATCATGAAAGGTAATTGAAGAATATGGAATCTAGGGGAGATTTGGAGTAAGATTTTCATTATAAATCCTACAACACATCATAAGGTATCCATAATTGAGAAATTCAACTCATGTGGCATCAAATGAACCATTCCTATTAGTATCATATAGGACTAAGAAGGTAGGTGGAGTTCACCCATTTTTTTTGAGTAAAGATAAGTTAGGTAGTTTCAACAAATTGATAATATAATGAAAATAACTAAAATTCAAGAAAATAGGGGAAGAAAAAACAAGATGTTGAGTTCACAACCTTTCCTAGTAGGGACCATTCCCTGACTCCCCAAGTCTACCTTGAATAGTCCAGTGGATGGTGATTAGCACCGATTTGTAATATCACTAATAGGAGAGGCATTTCAAATATACATATACTCACACACACATATCCAAGTGCACAAAATGATGAAATGTAAAAACCACTGAGTAACCAATTCATGCATACAACTATATCCCATAGTGAGAGTATTATAGGATGTAAAGTAATGTAAACATGGAAAAATAAAATTCCACCACAAAGAGTTTATAACACAAGTCCAACTCAAAAGAAAAGGTACTGGGACTATTGTCTAAAAGATTTAGGAACACACCTTGGTTTGTTTGGTCTCACTAATCACTATCAGGTTCTGGTCCATAAAGGAATCCATCAAAAGTTTGATCTTCTAAATAAGACATGACACATGTTGGAAAAGATGATGTAGGGGTAAGTATAACAATACTTAGTAGGACCCCCAAAACCACAATTAAATATAGCTAAGGAAGGTACATTCATCTCTACACATGAATATTTCTAAAACACATATGATAAGAATATATAGATATAGACAATCTAAGACACGCAGTCTAATGGTAAGACACAACCATTGTATACCAGCCTTATGATTTTAGTTTGATGTTTCCATGATGAAATCATCAAAGAGAACACACTCCTGAGTCTGATAACAATGATGATGTTCAACTGAGGGGTAATGTTCATTGGGTACTATCATGAGAGAGATACAATAATATATCTGAAGAAAATACAATTCAACAGAAGAAGATAACATCCAAGACCATGGGGTGATACTAACAAATCCATTTTCATTAACCCACTATGTGGAGTATAGACGCCCAGTAGGATTGGTCACATCAATACCAAGGACTCTACCTAGGGAATTAAGATGAATATAGGATCCCTCACCAGCCCACTCATGGGATTCCAACTACGATATCCAAGACTTTCTACTGAAGGGATCATAGTTCTAGGAGTAGGAAATATTTCATACATACCATCTGGGAAATGATAAAGGGAATGAACCCAAACAAAACATGTCCAAGATACAGTGGAAAAGATAATAAAGCAATGTAGAAATGGGTATAGAGAATGTATTAGTTGGACACATTTTGTCCCTTGACCCACGGTACTGCCCATGTAGAATGGCATGTGTAATTTAAACTTTTTCATGTAGAAGGAGAGTACACAGTGTGTAGGTGGTTACATGCCAAGTCCTTGCAACCAGGGTCTCACCCATGTACTCCAGTCATGTTCCAGTACATGGTGTCATCCTGTGTGTCCACGCTCATGTACCAGTACACCGAGTATCCCATGTACACAGTCCAAAATATTTCTTATGAGGTAGTACACACCATGTAGGAAACACATGCACTCTACCACATCATGGTGTACATCCCAAGGTACATGCCGAGTTACCTGGGATATTTCACATGCCATTTGATGGGGTCACAAACCATGAGATACTTAAATTATCCTAAAAACTGTGCAACCACAAGGGGGCCCCACACACAATGTAATCCCGGATTACACTCTTTATGGTTCTTGATTTTCTTGAAGCACCATAGATTCCCCTGCATGCTTCCTTTATTATCAGCCTTCAATCTGATGATAAATTCACCATGAAACTATAGATACAAGATCTTCGATTTAAAAAATTCCCAAAACAATGTGTTTCAACTTCCGATTTATTCGTAAAATAGATTAAATCATCATTCTTCATTCCATACTGAAGAATGTGAATTCAAGGATCCAATATTGTCTAAATTTCTTGATCCTCATCATCACATCTCCTTCATGTCATGAAAATCCTATATCTATGATATCGGATTATTGAACCAAGAATTGTGTGTGAAAATATCGATTGATCGTGATGTTTTGAGTTATGGGCCAAATGAAGAACATCTGCGATGAATGATGAATAGGGGGAGAAAAGCACAATAACTAAAGAGAGAAATAGACCTTGATCAGTTTTCATCTTAATCTTGACCCATATCTATTATAATGGGAATCAAATAAAAAATAGACACTTTCATTAATCTCTTCTCAAAGCCCCACAAGAGAGCCCATCCCACATAACGATCAAATCATGGATCAATATGTTGGTTGATTGGCCTACATTCATTGTGGAATTCAATAACAATGAGACGAAAATAAAAATAACATTCCCAAACTGTATTTTATTATATCTCTCATAAATAATTATTTTCCTCATCATTTTTGGCAAGATCTATCAAATCTGAGGCTACACAGATTGATATATCCATTATCTACAACACTGTCATCATTCATTCAAGTGAATTCTATAGGGGTTCAAACCAATGATACTCCATAGATTCTAGGATTATGTATGTAATTCTATAATTACAACATGAGAATGTATATAATGAAATATTAGGTCTTTGTATCAACATAACAAATTAAAATAATTTTATAAAATTAATTTAACAATTTTACCCCCGTGACTGCTTTTTTTCAATGGATGTGTTCCGACCATTTTTAGGACATTACTTGGGAAATATGTCCACTCTAAACATAATTATAGGATCATATTTTATATCTGGTCACATGTTTAGAAGTTATTTCACTTTTTCTGGAAAACCACATGTTCATTCTATTAAATATCTTAATATATTTATCACCTTTATTCTGGACACAACAGCTATTAGAATTGCACACTGTCTTAGTTCCCAGTGTTGAAATAAATCAATATAATATTTAAAAATACTATAAGGAAAATATGAGTCATTAAATTCTTCCACCCTTGGGGATTTGTGTCCTCGAAAAGGCAAAATAAAATCTACATAAAGATATTATGGTATTGATCACAAATTAGGGCCTCTCACTCTTATGTGATATCCTAGAGGTTCTCATGCCTCCATCAGACACACACCAAAGTAATCAATCACCCAAAAACGATCCCCCCAACTACGCCCAAATTCCAATATGAAATCTCATAGAATATCCTATGAAACCGAAATGGTTTACTCAGTCTAGCCATCAGTTAGTGGGAGGAATGGTATTCTGAAGCATAACTGAGTCCCAAAAACCCCATGTAATACCTTAAAAAACAAGGATGTAAATAGAGAATAATGATCAGAAACAATCATCAATGGAACTATATGGAGTCGAACTATCTTCTAAACATAGAGGCATCCCCATGTCTCTACTAAACTCTTTTTTTGGGATAGCTAGGAAGGGGTCTAACTTGGTGATTCAGTAAACGATCACCCAAATGGAATTATGTTCTCGAGATGTATGTGGTAATGATGTTAAGAAGTACATTGATATCACATCCATCTTCCATTCAGGGACCTCAAGGGGTTGATCAAAACCCACTGGAACATGGTGTTAATCATTCACTTGCTGACAATTATGGAATCAAGAGAGAAACTATACAACTCTTTTATTCATTCTTTTCCACCAAAACTGATGTCAGATGTCTTGTTACATATTTTCCATATATGGATGTACCACTAAAGGGGTGTATGAAACTCCTTTATAACCTCTCCCCATAATATCACAAGTACTACAATACAACCTTTGAAAATAACTATGTAATCCACACATTTTTAATATCCATTATAAGCATGTCATTTGGACATCTAAGATTGTTGAATCTCGTAGTCGGTTTTCCAATGTCGTGCCTCCCTAACTCATTGTATGATTGGGGGGTGACATCCATTGACTAGAGGTAAGATACTCCATCTCTATAAATAAAGGATAACTACAATGAGTCAAACTACTTTTGATGCCTCATTCCAAAACATTGAACTAGATCTCTTACTGAGAGCATATTCTACCACATTACCCTTCCATGGAGTATAAACAATCTCAATGTTATAGTTTTGGACGAACTCTATCCTTCACCTCTATCTCATGTTTAGATCCTTCTAAGAGATGATATAATTGAGACTCGTATGATCAGAGTAAATGAAAAATTGATCTTTGTTCAGGTACTATCGCCACATCGTCAAAGAAAATACTACCACTATTAACTCAAGATATTGGGTCATATAGGTTTTCTCATGTTTCCCAAAATGGCATGAACCATAGGCAATCAACACATTCCTCAACATTATAACACAACTAATCCCAGTTCATGATGCATCAATGAACACTGAATACTCGAAACCCTCATATGGAAATCTCTAGATCAGAGCGCTCGTCAAACTCTACCTCGACTGCTAAAAATCCTACCAGCACCATTCTTTACACATGAATGGAAACCCCTTTTCAGTAAATTATATCATGGGTTTGAATATACTCTAGAAATTTGATATAAATATTTGGTAGTAGCCTACCTTCCCAAGAAATCTCCACACCTTGGTCATGCTCTTAGGTAGATCCCATGCTATCACTACCTTGACCTTGGTTGGGTCCACTACAACCCCATCTTCTTGGATAACGTGTCTGAGAATGTGGAATGCCTAAATCTAGAACTATAACACTGAGTGATTTTTTAATATTTTTTACCTTGTATTATATCCAAAACTATCCTTAAGATTCTCGTGCGCTCCTCCTTGGTCGTCAAGTACACAAGGATGTCATCAATGAAGCCGACAATGGAACGATCTATGTATGGATGAAATATCTAGTTCATGTGCCCCATGGACATTATTGTGGAGTTATTAATGGAAAAGGGCATCAACATGTACTCATAATGAAAGTATTGAAATAGGATGGCCATATTTGGTATATCTGTATCCCATTCTCACAGCTAGTGATATCCTAATTGGAGGTCAACATTAGAGAACTATCGGGCCCCTCTCAAATGATCAAAGATGTCATCAATCCTCGGTAGTGGATACTTGTTCTTCATAGTCACCTAATTTAAGAACTGGTAGTCCACACAAAAACTGAAGCTCTCTTCTACCTTATTGGAAACAAAAATGGGGATTCCAATGGTGAAATGTTTGGTCACACAAAGACCTTCCTCCACCAATCCTCTACCGTCACCCTAATCTCGCGAAGCTATATCAGAGCCATCTAATATTCCAG
This sequence comes from Viscum album, assembly GCA_963277665.1. Classification (NCBI taxonomy): domain Eukaryota; kingdom Viridiplantae; phylum Streptophyta; class Magnoliopsida; order Santalales; family Viscaceae; genus Viscum; species Viscum album. The sequence goes on along the minus strand of OY728127.1, from coordinate 945,994,922 downwards.
TACAGATGTTAGTGTTGTCCTAGGGTGTAGATCAATGAATAAGTCTATCTCTCAGTAGTGACTTAAACCTATATCATCATCAAAAAAGATGTCCTCATACTCATCCACCACTGTAGGAAACTAGAAACTCCTAACATTCACTACACCAAGGTTCATGATAGAGAACTGATTAGTAATAGGTTGCACCATATTATGAATTATTCCATCATGTTCTTCCTCAGTTTCATTTTCATTAACAAAAACAAATCTGGTTTCATCACAACGGACACACCACACCATTTTCCTAAAATAGTTAATTTGGGAATGGACTGTAGATTACCTATCCCGTCCAAGAAAGGCACCGTATGGCCACACTGTTGACACCAAGTGGTTTAAATCAAAAATCTAACCACTAAGGGTAATTCCACACAATCTACATAGGCATGTGATCATTGAGCCCCCTCTAATAGGTGTCTCTAAGTGTAACGGTTGATTCAATAGTTCAATCAGAATCTATATGTCTCCTACAAGGTATGTGGAAATAAAGGAATAACAACCACCAGTTTCTATCAGTAAAAAAGATAATGAAGAAATGAAATAGATCATACCTTGGATAATTCATGGAACCCTTGGTTCGTAAGCCAAGACCGCATATAGCTGTTTGCACCCCTTTCCTCTTTCTCCCAAATCTTGTTGTGTACCACATGGGGGTAGTGGTGGTAGTATGTCGAAATGTTTACCACCTTATACTACTCTACCAGCTCGTCATACATGTTCTCCTCCCTACGGACCAATCATCTCTTGACATTTCTTCTTCCTTTATAGACCATCTACAATTTCTCTATTAGTTGTACGGTTGGTCAAAAAATCTTGTGTGAGATGTCCCCTAACATCACATAAGTAACACCACCTCTCTCTCTCTATGGTAATTGGACCCATCCTATGTTCCCTTAATTGTAAGTCCTCTATCTTGGGGCCACCTCTTGAAACATATTATTTTTACAGGTCTCTTAGATAGACGTCGACCCCCCAACTGATGAGGTATCTGCACCTTCTTGCCCACTAATGATAACCACTAGCTGTATCTGGTTATTTAAGAAACATTTGACCCCAAAATATTGATCAAAAACCTTGGTATATTTAGTAATTAATAGAGGGACAAAACTGTCTTGAATTTCTTTACCATTCCCTAATTGAAGGTATGATCCCTAAATTACGGATAATGCACCATATCCATTGAGTACCTAGAGGGGTTGGTATGCCACGATGAATATTGAGATATCGATGTGTCATCCTTCCATATCTATAAAATCTTCGGGATATGAATATCCCTTTTATTATAAGGTGATAAATACTATATAAAATGGTTCTCAAACTATGACCATAAAAAAGTCCCCTTATCATAAGACCAGGTAAGTAAACGCTACCACCACCATGTTGATCCGCATAGAAGGCCAACTACTAGGACCACCATATGATCTATTTGTGTCATGACTAGATGGAAAACTTTGGTCACTGGATCAAGAATGTCTTTAGCCAAATATGGGTTGAGATCACATAAGAACATGAGGGTTCTCTGCCACAAAAAATCATGATGCACACTCAGCCTTACTACCACATCCACTAGAATTGTGGCTACCACGTAATGATCTACAGGTGGTCATATGGGTAGTTCACCACATAGAGGTAAAATTTCAAGAAATAGACCATGTCTTGAAACCTCATCACTGAAGGTTTCATCCTCATGATCAAGATACCGAGACCGAGATGGTAAAAATCATGGAGGCATCCTGTAAGAAAAGAAGATACACCACAATCAATGAGTATATATAGAGAGCTGACACAAGAAGGTCATGAAAAGAAAAAACCATTCTAATATGATCCATGTACCATTATTTTACTTGTAACAACTATTCTCATGTTCCATGTAGAAAATAAAGTTACCAGAGTCCTAGTGTATGGATACGTTGACCTCCACACCAACACTTGGTTCCCTAGCATGAAATCCAAAACTCAAAACACTTAACACTATTACCCTAAACCAATTTAACAGGATCCCTATCCTAAAGTAAAAATGACCAATATGATACCACTTTATCACAACCCATCTAGGTGGGACCCATGGAAAGAATCATCAATCCCACCTTTAATAGGACGGGGGATGGTGACTAGAAATGATTTGGAATTTCGCTGACATGGGGGAAATTTCCAATGTACCAGTACACAAGCACACATCTCCAAGCACACAAAATGTTGAAATGTAAAAAAACACTATGTAACCAATTAATTCCAAAAAATAAATTACAAAACATGTGTAATGACTCAGTTACATATGTCTGACTTGGATGAAAAGGTAAGGGGATGGTTTTCTGAAATTCGTCGGAACACACCTATGTCTGTCCAGTCTTACTAAGCACCGTCTTATCCTGGTCCACCTAGGACTCCATAAAAAGGATGATCATCTGCACAAGACACTACAAGTACATGAAAATATCATGCAGGGGTGAGTATAATAATGCTCATTAGGACACCCCAATACCACAATGTAATATGAGAATGGAAGATAAAGTTATACCTAAATAGGACTATGTCTACAATATATATAAAAATAATATCCATGTATATCTAATCCAAGAAACACATTCTAATGGTAAGCCACAACCATGGTATACCAACCATAGGATTTATGTTAGAAGATGCAAAGAAACAATAATCTTGGAGAACACACTCTTGAGTCTGATTGCACTGATGACGTCTGTTCGAGAGGTAAGGCTCATCAGGTACTATCATGAGAGAGATACACTGATAGATCTAAAGAGAATATGATACAATAGATGAGGATCACATCCATGGTCATGGGGTGATAGGAAAAACTCCATCTAGATTGACCTTCTAAGTAGAGGATCGACGCACAGTAGGATTAGTCATGTAAAATACAAGGAATCTATCAAGGGAATGAAGATGAATAGAGGATCCATAATTGGGCTTCTTGGTGGATTCCAATAACACTATGTAAGAAGTCCTTATAAAGGGATCATAGTCATATGAGTAGGAAATGATTCGAACATAACTTTACGGAAATGATAAAGAGAATAAACCCTAATGAATCAAGACCAAGATACATTGGAAAAGATATTCATGACTTTTAGAAAGGGGTACTCGACGTGCAGTAGTGAACACGCCATGTCCCTTGACCCTGGGTACTACCATAGTAGAATTTCCCGTGTCATTTAAATCTTGTCATGTAGAAGGAGAGTACATGACATGTAGAGGGGTTACACATAATATCCAGGCATACGAGGTCCCTCCTGTGTACTCCAATCATGTTTCTGTACCTGGTGTCATCCTGTGTGTCCATGATTGCATACTTGTACATAGGATAACCCATGTACATGGTCCATGACATGCCATGTCGGGGAGTACATTCCATGTAGGAAAATCGTGTACTCCAAACCCTGCCCATGTACTTACCATTTTTCACATGGAGTTACTGTTGAGTGGACACACAACATGTGGCGAGGTCACACACCATGTGATCTCCCAAAATCCTATGAATCAGAAGGGGGTCCCAAATTCATTGCAATCTTGGATTACTTTACATGTGGTTTGCAATTTTCTAGAATTATTAGATCTTATCCTGCACACTTTCTTCACTTCTGGACTTCAATTTTATGATCGATTCTCCCAAAACTTAATATCCAAGTTCATCGAGTAATTTCATTTCCAAATCAATGAATTTATTTTCCAATATCGTCGTAAAAATGATTAAAACATCATTCTTCATTAACTTCCAAAATATAATGAAAAACATAAATTCAGGGATCCACCATCGTCCAAATCAATACTACTTCATCATCCCACCTCCGTCATTTTTGGCCAATACCATATATATGATATCATATCATTACACTAATATTCAGGTATGCAATGATCGATTGATCAGGATGTATCCAGTCTCGGGTGATGCAAAGAATTCCCATAACGAATGATGAACGAGGAGAGAAAAATTCAATAAATAATGGGAGGAACAAACCTCGATCAATGTTCATGTCAATCTTGTACCATGTCCATTAGAATTAAAATTGAATAAATAAATAGTCAGAAGGACTAATAACCCATCAAATCTTTACAAGATAGCCCATCCCACAAAACAATCGAACCATAGATCAATCAATTCATTGATTTGTGTGTGTTTATCATGGAATTCAAGAACAGGGTCATGAAAAACAAAATAACATTCTCGAAGGTAATTTGGCTTGTTCAATGATGAAGAAATATTTTACCCATTTTCGTTGGAGGGATGTATTGAATATGAAGTTTTTCAAATCGATGCATCCACGATCCAGAAATTTTTCACTATTCATTTTAGATAATTTTCCTAGGGTTCTCTCAATTGATCCTCTAGAGATTCAATGGTTATAAGGCTAACCCTATAATTATGGTATAAGTATGTATTTATGGAAATATTAGGTCGATGTGTCAAAATAATTAATTAAAATAATTTCATTAAACTATTTTTCCAATTCAATGTCCGTAAGAAAATTTTCACCAAGGACCATGCCGGCCAATGTTAGGTCGCAGCTAGGGTAAAACATTCATTCTGAACTCCCTTATATTTCGGATTTGGGCACACATTAAAGGATTTATTCCACTTTTTCAAGAAAAATGTATGTGGTTGCTATTAAATATCATAATATATTTCAAGAATTTTTTCTGGACACACCAGGTCTCATAATTTCCCACCATCTCAGAATATGGTGTTGAAATAAATCCATATAATATATAAGAAATATGTGGAAAATTTGAGTCATCTGAGTTGAAAAAAATGTGAATTCAATATTTAAGTACCAAGAAGTAGAAGTTCCAAGTGATGATGGTGATGATGAATGTCCAGATATTGAAGTTATAGAAAATTGAATATACTATCATCTTTGAGGAATGATGGTATTATCTATTACCCTTTCATAAAAATATATTCTGTTATTAGGGGGACATTAATATTCAAATATAAAGTAAAAAAATTATAATAGGGGATAATCCTAGTTCTTCAATTGAATTTTTTTCATATGGTTATCAAGGTTGTTGAAGAAGATTCTTTGAAAATATTTTGAAACTACCCCATGAAAAGAATAAAATGTTTGTTTCACTTTGAAAATAAATTATTATAGGATAGATTTTTAGTTTGAATTAATGACTCTTGATTTTTACAATGAGAATTAATCACATAGACTTATGGTTGGATGATTTTTGAATCATTTCCTTAAGATAAAGTGATATCATCCTTCCTCTCAAATATTTGATAAGTAAAATTCAGTTCAAAAGATTATAAGGTGAGAGTAAGGAATGTGAAGAAGTGGGAGATTAATGGTATCCACAATAAATATAGTTTTCTTAAATTTATTTTCAATCAGGGGGAGAATAAATTTTTAACTTAACAGATAAACTGGTATTGAAATCAAATCAAAAGGGGGATATTGAAAATCCCATCAGATACTGATGATAAAGCATTATATTTTTTTTGTTAATCCTAGAGTTTAACTGATGTTAATTATATTCAAATAAGATAATGTTAAATATTTCTATTTGTATTAGTAGAATAAATTCATTAAATATACATACATGGGAAGGTGTAATAAATTCTGAAATAATCAGAAGGAGGGATACCACTACATGCTGACTCTACTACTAGATGTTACCCATTGATGAAGTCCAGATAATATATCCAGATAATTGAAGGGAATGTTCACTCGAAGTAAGGAAGAATACTTGATTATGATATATTGACACATGAAGAAGAACTCATTGAGTCAACACTATATCCAAAAGTGGTCACATATACATATGGGTCAACTAATTATGTTTTTCATCATGTCTAAGTCAGGTTCCGTTAGATGTTGAATGCACTTCTGAAATAACCATAATGAATTTAAAGGGTTATCCAAATGCTATAATGAAGATATGATATCAATGTTGTAGTTGATGGGTTGGGTTATTTTTTCCTAGATGTCACAATAGTGATCTTTTAGATAAGATGATGGGAAAAAAATGAGAGTCTGAGGGAGAATACAATAGATGTAAAATATATATTGTAGTCTTCTAATAAAATGATCCTAAATAAAAATATCCATATCCAAAAAATGTAAAACTGAGTTAACTAGAAGTAACTCAGAAAAGAATAAAATTATCAAGGGTGATCGATAGAATGAAGTGTATTAAACTAATTGAAAATAAACAATGTCCCGATGTATTTTACCCTGATGATCCTAAGGTTTGTTTATAGTTCACCTAAGGATTTTTTATCCTTATATAGAAGAAGAAGAAGTATATTGAAAATTGTAAAATTCATGAAATCATAGTATGGATTTTATTTCTCATGATATTAATGGAATGTAATTTAGATGAGGTTTGACATTATTTTATGTTGATTAATACAGCTTGGAGATGGATTGAATAGGATTTTGATTGAATTGAGTGAAATATGAAAAAATGACCAAGTCTAGATCCATGTAAGGGTGATAATGTTAGAAGATTTTATGTGTGAAGATCTATATAATGGGATTAACATGAGTGTAATTCATGTAATGAGATCCACATATAAGTAAATCCATGTTTTTGGATTATTTTATAGAGAATTTTATTAGGATATGGTGAGAATCCAAAATAATATATTTTAAGGAATGAAGAATAATCCAGAAAATACATGCACAACACTCTCAATAGAAATACATCACCATTATAAATTGTGATTCAAGATGAGTTTTTTTGGGTAAGTTCTGTACCAAAAAAATAAAGGAATCATGTGAAGAATCATGGATTTCTTATGTCACTTGAAGATAGGGAATCAGTAAATGAAGTAAAAGAACCATAATTTTTGGATGTTAGTCATTATAATGACCTTGAGTGATGATAATCTCAAGTGTCAATGGGATAGAAGAGAAAACAACTCATACAGTGATTGAAATTGAGGAATCTAATATTATTGGAATTTGTAAATAATCTGGTACTAGAGGATAAGTTGACTATAATATATTATTTTATGGAATTAATCAGATAAAAATAAGGTTCTACAAGAAAAAGTTTGAATGCAATTCATGTGAAATGGATTCCGACCACTAGAAACATAACATTCATGATATATTTTTTTGAAGGAAATATATTGAAGAATGAGTTGAGAAAAAAGAGAGGATAAAACAGATTAACGGTAGAATATAATCCATGTCAAAATTTCTAATGCCTGTGAAAGTAATTTGACCACATGATACTATGTGACATCTCATAATATTTTTAAATACATAATTGTTTTGTTGATTTTGAGTTGGACAATCAATAATCTAATGATTATGTTCATGATTCTTACGGAGATTTGTGAATGATTTGGTGTGATTAATTTTTGTGATTATCTTATAGATTTAATAAAAGATATGATCAAGATATTTATAAGATCATTGAAGGAATATTGGTTCACATTTTAAATTTCAAAAATTATGAATTTTTTTATTCTAAAATAAATGAACAATTCAAGAAAGGTTGTGCTTAAAAATGGTTGACCTCATTCAAAACCCTATGAATTGGGATTGTTGATTACTGTGTAGAGAATATAAGTATGTCAAAAGAGATTAAAATATGTAGTTTCTAAACTAAATTCATTTGAATTTCATTTGGGTCATGGATTTGAGAAGTGAAAAACTCATAGTTCTGAGCAAGAAGTGATATGGCTAAAACATAAGATTCTGAAGAAACTTATCATGGTCACCAGATTCAGGTGAACAAATGTAATGATCCATACCAAAATTGATTGAATACATATATTATAACCACATGTTGATGTTCATGTAGTAATAAGTTAACCAAATTCAGTTTACCAAAAGTAGAGGACATGACAACATGCAAGCTAAGTATAGCATAGGAATGACTGGTAGTTAAAGTTTAATCCACGGTGTTCATGGAGAACCATTTAAGAGTAGTGGTTATAGTATAAAAAATTACACTATTATTACTAAGAGGTTTCAGAGGTTTTTTAGAATATATCTTAACCATTTGTTTAATATTATCATAATTGATGTTTATGATAATAACTATTTTCTTGGGTAAAGGATAATACATAATACATGCAATGTACTCTACTAGACATGGCATGTAAAACGTGAGTAGTAACTATGTTTTAACTATCATCATCATTCTATGTGATTTTGACCTAAATGAAATGTCCATAAGGTGATACAAAATGTGGAACTTGAGGATCTAACTGGTCATACACCTAGTTTTCTTGGGCGATTTCATTTAGTATTAAATATTCTTCTAGTATAATTTAGTGTATGCCAAAGCTAGTATAAATCCTCTTGGTGGTGTGATAGGTATATGTTAATACATTTTTTATAAACCCTTATGGTTGTGTGGAAGGATTTTATTGTTAATTTATTGTTTATATAAGGAAAAAACTTTTTAACTGTCTCCTCTTAGTGGTGCAAGGAGAGCTTATCATGCAGTGTGGGTAATAGGAATTGGTATGAGATATTTGTTTGACACATTATCTTAGTCGAATTATTTTCTAATTTTTGAATCTAATTATTTTCCAATTTTTTTATATGGAATTGTGTGGTATATTGTTTACATTCCTATAGACTATTTATTTAATATTTTTATTTTGGACTAAAAATTTCAAATTTATGGTTATTATTATTTTATTTAAAGGTTTCTATGTTCATCTTATGGATTCACCACATAAGATTTTTAATATAATTGAAAAATGGTTTTGGGGAGTTCATTATAGTGGGTAAAACAATCCTCAATGAATAACTCAGATCCTTAATTCTAGTCATCAAACACATGAGATTAGGGAATGAACTTAAGGTTTTTGATAATCTATTCTAGGTTGATGGATTATCTGGCTTAGGTTTTTAGATAATATTATAAAATCAGTGTTTAATATTTGAAGAAATTCAGTGATAGGTAAACGATACACCTACTTTTATAACATAGAAATAGTGGAAAACCATGTTACTAATGTTATTTAGGTGTTTAGACTTGAAACATCAATCATTGGTGAGGATTTGGTTGACTATTGTAGGTTTGAAATAGAAGAGACTCTTATATGAGTCATAAGGGTTATCCCATAGATAGTATTTTCATTTTTTATGCATCATATGGATGGTGGCCTAAATAAGAAGTTTATATTATATATTATGATAATCTTATATGAATAGACTTTATTGTTTGATACCCATAATTTCATTTTTAGGAATTTATATTAGTCAATGTTTATTTCCTAGATTTTTATGTTGTATAGTAATGGAATTTCTAAATTATGAAAATTTTCATAGAATTCATGGTCCCATAGGTTTTTCAAGGTGGTGGTGAAAAATTATAAAAATACAAATAATGATAAATTCACCATTCTATACATCATATTAGATATCACACTGTTGGGAAATACATCTCCATAATACTTGGATATCTATGTATTTTAAGATCTTCCACTTAAAGTTTCTATTCTGTTGCTCTATGGAGTTTGGATATAATCTAAGGGGGTTTCCATATTTACTCCTTAATATCTACTCCTTTGATTTTTTTTCTTCATGAATATGTAATGAAAACTCATGGTTGGGGTATCTATCTCAATCATATATTCCTTATTTCCCATTTAATTGTCTTCTTTTTCTCTAATCTATTATAGTGGATTGATTAAACTATTAGGTTTTGATGATAATTGTTTATTTTTGGTCTTTATAGTGTTTTGATCCCCTCTTGAGACATAGTGTACTCATATTTGGTAAAATAGTCTGAATTTCACATCCTATTTTAATTATATATTTGATTATGAGGATTATCTATTATTTTTTGAAAACACACATGTGATGTACTTTTTTCCCATATATTAGGTATAATTTCAGATTTAGATTGTTTCATGATAATAAAATGTTTTTGTTAAATGGTTACATTATTTTATTACGTCATAATTGGAACTTATATTCAATGATGGCTATGTTTTCCTTTGAATACCTCTCTTGAATGATCTCTTTGATATTCTAGAGTTTTGACCCTAATGACAATTTTCTCTAGTCCCGGCTTCAATGACCCCAACATGCATCATCTCCCTAATTGTATTGTTTGAAATATTCTCCATCTATAATAGAGAGTCTTTTTATTTTCTTTTAGATCATTTTTTATTTCCCTCCCTCATTATTGGTTTTAATAAATATTCTCAGTGGAGGCCTCTATATGGGGACCTTTCATTTGATGTCTTTTGAGGTTCCTTCAAGATATGGTGGAATCCATCCAATATAAAGTAGCGCTAGAAAATCCCCTAGGACCTAGTGGTGACTAGGATCATGGATGATATTCTCTAAATCAGTGGAGTAGGGGTGTGTCTTTTTGGGTATCAGTAATGTAACATCTTGTTAACTTGATCAGGTATGTTTTAACTCTATCAAATTTCCCTATTGGTTAAATGTCCGTAGAAGGTGTTTTCTAGATTTTCTACTGGATGAAGAGTAGTTTCACACAATGTAACTATGTATCACGCAGTGTAACTATGTTACATGTTGTGAATTGTTTGTTGGATACATGTCTTGAAAGGGGAGATCACATTGTGAACTGGTACTTATTTTGACCATGATTTAAACAAATTGACTTATTAAAATGTAAGTTTTTAACAAGATGAGATGGAGTTTTTAGTGTATTTATCTAGTGTTGAATTCCCAAAGCCACCAGGAGTTACACATCATTACTCAGCCGATGTCCAGGTTTTAAAACATGTGCTCGACTGCTTTGTTTCAGGACTGCCACTGGTTTATCATGGGTCTCAACCAAAAGAGTTTCTAGAACATTTAAGAGAGACCCAAACCCTCTTATATTGATCTTTTCAGTGTTGGATCTCCATTGAAATCCCAATACATCTCTTCGGGTAAGTTTCCTTCCAACTTCTTCATTTCCATTGATTACAATTTCACAGTTTGGTGACATCTTTGGATCCTTTGGTCTATGGTTGGTGATTCTTCTTAATTTCCTACAGATCCATTGTGATATCTCATTTTGGCGGCCTTTTCTTCTGTTGGTTGGGTTTTTGTGGGAATTTAACTTTGAGGAATGATAGTTTCCTCTCTTCTTTCAACCCCTTGTATTCTAAATTTAATCAATCTTGATGTGAATTTGAATATATTTCCTTCTATTATTTTGTTGTATTTTGTTGTTGGTGGATTTAGTTACAGGTAAGTGCGAAATGAGTTTTATGGTAGGAGGTTCCATATCTATCCTACATTGAATGGCCTAATTATTTTTCCTTGTAAACAATTTTGTATATTGAAATTGGCAGGGTTGTTTTGCATTTTATAAAAATGGGTTTTAATAAGAAAATGAAGTTTCCCTAGTTTTTGATAAATGGAGAGATAATGGGTATTTTAAATCACTGAATTTGATAGTGTGAAATGGTTTTGAAATCGTTTTCATAGAATCTAAATGGATTTTGAATAGATCACATGTGATACATTGGGTACTTAGGTAGAAGGTTTAGCTTGGGGCCATCGTCCATTGTTTTGGGATTATCATTGAGGTTTTTCATGGGCATTTCCTCTATTTCCTAGGTAGGTTGTTCTAGGGGACCGATATTGAAATTTTTGGGGGGTTTACTCATGGGGAATTCCTATTATTCCTAGACCTATATTCTAGGATGAAATTTGTGTACATGATTATTTAGGTATATGCAGTCTGCTATTGGTACCTATAGTATTCATTGGGGTTGTGAAACCTCTTCTTTTGTTTTATATTTCTTGGATTTCTATGTTATCCTTGATATGCATGTTTATGTTTGTGAAAAATGATATGGAGATTATTCATTGAAATTTATATACTTGATTTTTTTTAAAACTATTGAAAAGGGAAATGTTTACCATGTTTTCTATAAAACAATTTTACTACATATAATTCCATGTTTTAATTTAAAATAAGAATACAAGATTTTTTATAGAGATAATTGCTATAATACACTTTGGTGGCATCTTACTAAGACTATTATCTCACACCCAATGCACCTATTTAATGGTCCATAGACTGTCGTTTTTATTCCAGTACAGGGAAATGCATGGCACCGCAGTGAGGTAGAGAGGTTTGTGTCAGCTATATGGGTATATGGTGGTGAGATAGTAGGAGTTTGTCCCTACCATCATTTGGAGTAGATTTTTGGTTTTTAGTCATTTTGAAGTTGGAATTTCTTTTCAGAGTGTTAAATACTGTTATAGTGATTCGGGTTCCACTATTTTCCTCATAGTTATGGCATATATATTTGTTGTCATTCTACCATTTCATTGTTTCTATATAGATATTCATTCCCTGTGGTTGTTCTGGTTGGGTGAACTTATTCCCTCAATTTTGTCATTTGATTCCCGGGTGCATGTCGCCAGTCTGCGGGGATTGAAAAAAAACTTTTGTTATGTGACAGACTGGGTCGATTGCCCAGTTTTATGGAAACCTAGGTTAATACACTACTGTTTGGTATTAGAGGAGGTTTGTCCATAAGAATCATTTTCTTGGGACTTCTTTTAAACTGAAGATAGGATTGTTGGGACTTGAGAGGTATGTTGTGATGAGTTCCTGGATAGCTATTGTCTTACAAGACTCAAATTTCAATGGGATTTTGGGATTTTTATCTCTAATGATTGTGTTCATTTTAAAAATATCAGTTTTTATAATGGGTTTTCTAGTTTGATATGATATTTTTTATGTTGTATGATCGTTCTTATGTTTTGGTGTACAACAGTATGCCTATGAGACATCTTCCATGAGTTCCTTAGGATGGTGCAGCTTATTCCACTCAAGGGAACCCACCTATAGATCATAACCTCATATATATAATTATATAGGAAGTCAATTCTATTGATAATGATGTATCATGGGTTCAAAAAGATATTGTTTTATAAAACTAGGATCTATATGAGAGATAGATTAATCATGGGAGTTCGTGCATGGGAAGCCACCATCCTTCAAAAGGACAAATTAACCTCAAGAGGTAGAGGATTTGATGGATATGATTGATCTAATACTCTCCTTCTTAGGGACAATTGATAATATCAGAGTAAAGTGTGAAACTTTCAAATTCAAAGAATTTAGGAAGCAATGGTGGGATTTTATGGTTTAGGCCTAAAAACACACGAGCTTAGATTTGAAGGGTTTAAAAGGATTATTATTTCAGTAGTTTTTTTTCCAAATTCACTGATGATGTAAAAGCCTCTGGAGTTCCTATATTTGCAATAGGAAGAGCTTTTGGTGTCGGCATAAACCTATTGTTTTTCTGAGCTTGTATTTGTTTCCCCAGACATGGTGAAGAATGACTAAAGAAGGGAACAAAAGTACCTGTAGGGTTTGCAGATGGATATAAGATCTTAGGTGTTTCTACTGAATCATTCTACCTATGTAGTGATAGTATACAGTGCTATGATGAAAAAAATGGATATGAAAAGGAATGTTGGATTTTCCACCTCTTCTCTTCCTTCTTGTGAAGGATTCAATGGAATGAATGAGAAAAAGAGGAAGTGGCGGGACATTCATAGATGTAGTGGAGGTGGGTCTCATTAGTGAGCCGCTTTTGCACCATCTATTACAGCGAGTAGTGTGCCTCCGAATTTCTATCAATGTAGAAATTGATGACACAACTGATATTATTTTCCTATTACCATGAAGATATGAAGTTGTTATGGACATATTAGTCATTTAATGTGTTTCTATAAGGCTATGAATGTGCCTCATTATGGTTAGGGTTTTTCATATCCAAAGGCTACTATAGTTCATTAAGAAGCATCAATGGCTACAGGGATATAGCCACAAACATAAAGAGTGATGCATTTTCACTGAGTATATGAGTGTCTAACAGAAGTTGATGTAGGTCTGGAAATAGTAATAGGTACTATCCCTATTTCATCTTTAGTAGAAATTATATTATTTGATACTATTTCCTATTAATCATTTTTATCTGTATGATTTATTGATGTTCTTAAACATCCAACGAAACTTATGTCCTATAAAATATAGTTTGTGACACCTCTTGGTATGAGGAAGGAGTAAGGATTTTGGTGTCCTTGTACATAAATGATAGCTGATACCATATTGTTATGAGAATTTTTCATTCTTGATTTAGATCTCTATGAATTCATTATCGGTATGGATTGTATTTTCGATCATCGAGTTGAAGTTGATTGTTATCATCAGCGTGTTTCATTTCTTGTTGTTGGTGGGATCACTAATTTGTTTCAGGGTGAATGGGACCCAAGGTCTAGTCATGCCGAACCTTCCAGTCATGAGCTCATCAGTTTTTAGTCTACTATTGTGTTTGAGCCAGATGAAATTTTTTCTATTCATCGTCTTCTTATTATTGTTCGATAATTTCCTAATTTTTTCTCAAACAATTTCACTGGTCTTCATCCAAAGAGAGAGGTAGATTTTACTATTGATCTAGTTCTAGGTACGTAATCGATATTTATACATTCCTATAACATGGAACCAGATAAGATGAAATATCTCAAGATTCAGTTGGATGAACGCTTAGAATTTTTTTTCACCCTAGAATTTCTCTTCGGAAGCCCCTATGCTTTTTTCCCGGAATTTATATGGTTCAATTATTTTATGTATGGAATATTAGATGTTTTAACAAGTAATTTTTAAGAAAAATACCATTTTACTCTTGTGGATAATCTATTTGATCAGTTAAATGGGGAAAAGTGGTTTTTGAAGATCAATCTTCAATCGGGTTATCATCAGCTAAGGGTCTGAGATTTTTATATACTGAATTTTCCCTTTAGGAGAAGGTATGGGAATTATGAATATCATGTGTTGGTTTTTTATCTAACTAAAAATCTTGTAGTTTTTAGGGAATTGTTGAATAAGATATTACAACAGTATCATGACACTTTTATGGTAGTGTTCATAGATGATATTTGGGTTTATTCATGGTCTGGGCATGATCATGAGAACTATATGAGTTCTGTTTTGGAAATTTTTAGAAATAACTGTTTGTAAGGAAATATTTCAAAATGTGGATTCTAGAATAAAAAAGTGATGTTATTGAGCAGAAAATTTCTGAGCATGGATTATCATTTGATCAAGAGAAGGTAAAGGCTATTATGTCATGGAAGGAAAAATAGAATGTATTTGAGATTGAAAGATTCATTGGTCATGCTAGACACTACCAATGGTTTGTCAAGGATTTATCTATGTTGGAATCACCTCAAATTGATCTTACCAAGAATGTGGTAAAATTCACCTGGGATGCGAAGTGTTAGAATTCTTACGATGAACTGAAAAGGCTTCTGAAATCATCTCCTATTCTAATCTTACCTAATACTAGTAAGGGATAGGTGATGTTTTGAAATTCATCTAGTGGTGTTTTGGGATGAGTTCTTATGCAGGATGAAAATATAGTAGATTATGGATCTTTCAAGACTTGACCGCATGAGAATAATTACACCACTCATGATTTAGAGCTTACTACATTCATGTATGCAATTAAGTGTCAGTGACACTATCTTATTGGTTAAATGTTTATGGTCTTCTCTAATCCTAAGTGTATAATTTATATCTTTTATTAGGAATACTTGAATCATAGTTAGTGAAGATGGGTATAATACCATCAGATGCTTGAATTCAATATCGACTACACCCCAAGAAAGGGGAATGTTGTTTCAGATGCTCTTAGTTGGAATGTACCATCACATGTTTTTCTAGAATCAAAGGAGGAGTGGAAACTTATAGAGATTCTCACTCAGTTTTACTTGGATACTTAGGATGATATTTTAGGTATGGTTCTGACCAGTTTTTAGTTATCATCGTCTCTCATGGAGTCAATTTTGCAGAGTCATCCGATATGATGATGATTTTAGTAATGTTTGAGAATGCCTTCATGGTAGGGAGACCACCCCTAGGTGGTCTTTTTTATGTAGATGACACACTTCTCTTCGGGAAGAGAGTTATCATCCCATCAACTATGAGGATTTATGTCTTATTTGATTGTCACAAATCTAAATGGGTTGTTCATCAAGGAAATATGAATATGTATTATGATATATGAATAAGATTCTGGTGGCCGAGTATGAAGTGTGACATTGCAGAGTTAGAGTCTCACTGTTACACCTACCAGCAGATAAAGGCAGGGCACATAAAACCCTTTGGTGTACTTCAACCTCTTCCAATGATTGTTAAGAAATGAGAGGAGGTGGGTATGGTTTTTTGGTTGGATTTCCATAGACACCTCGAGGGAAGAATACTATCTAGGTGTTTGTTGACCGGTTAACTAAGTCTGATCCTTTCATTCTGCTAAAAGACAACACTAATGTTAATGATCTAGGTAAGTAATATGTGCAGGAGATTTTGAGGTTACATGGAAGTCCTTACAACATTGTTTTGGATAGGGATCCTAGGTTTACCTCAAGGTTTTGGATGTGTCTTCAAGTGGCCATGGAAACTCAAATAAAATTGAGCATAATTTACAATCCACATACTGACTGTTAGACATAGAATGTAATCTAGATCCTGGGGGATATGCATTATTCATGTGTCATGGATTTCAATGGATCATTTGATAACCATGTAGGGCTAGTGGAGTTTTTTACAATAATATTTATCAGTCTTTAATCAGAATGGATCCCTTTTTGGAATTTTATGGTTGCTTGGGAAGATCATCTCATTGTTGGAAAGATGTGGGTGAAGTACCTCTAGTCAAACCATGTTTGGTTCAAGAAACATCAATGATGATTTGAGAGGTAAATCAGCGTATGGTTATAAACTAAAGTCGACATAAATTTTATGTAGAATGAAAATTTCATCCTTCAATTTTTTCCATAGGTTACTGGGTTTCCAGGAAAGTTTCTTCTCGTTTGGGTCATCATTGTCTTGGAATGCATGGAAATTTAGCTTTCATATATGTGGGACCATTTTCGGTCACTAAGTAGCTCAAACAGGTTGCTTATCAGTTTGAATTACCAGTTCATTTGATATGTATTCATTATGTTTTCCATATATCTCACATTAAGAAGTATCACCATGATCCCACCCACATTCTGATAGGCAATAAATTAAGTTTGAGCTAGATGCTTCTGTTCTAGAGGAAAAAATTTAGATCATTGACTCTAAATTTATTGTCTTGCATGGTATTTTTATTCCATTGGCTAGATTCATATAGAAACAAGGATAATATTTTCATGAGACCTGGGAACGTGAATCATTGATGATGGAGTAGTGACCCCATCTCTTTCCGAGGATTATATCTTCCACATGCATTCACGGGGATGGAAAGTCATAATAGTGGGGAGTTTGTAACATCTCATTACCTTGATCAAGTATGTTTTTACCTCTTTCTATATTCTATTTAGGTTTAATATACGTAGAATTTTTTTCAATATTTTTTATGCGGTATAGTAGTTACATGCCATTTACCTATGGCTGGATACATGTCATGAATGGAAAGATTATGCTATAAACTGGTACAAACTGTGACCGTGACATAATTGATGTGACTTATAAAATTTTCAGTTTTTCACCTAAGGTGATAGGGTTTTCAGCGTACTTATATAGCGTGTAATTCAAGACATGAACAAGAGGTATGTATCCTGACTCAGCTAGTGTCCTATTTTTAAAACACATGCTCAATTGTTTTCTTTTAGTCACTTCATGATTCTTCATGGGTATTGACCTAAGATAGTTCTAGCATGTTTTTGAGAGACCCAAACACTCCTAGAGCAATCCATTCAGTGTTGGATATCTATTGAAGTCATGGTGTGTCTCTCCTGGTAAGATTGGTTCCCAATTCATCATTTCCTTTGTTAGCAATATCACTATTGGGTGATGTCATTGGATTCGTTGGTCCAAGGTTAGTGATTTTTCGTGGTTTCTTCATGATCCATTGTGAGACCTCATTCCAGAGGGCTTTTATCCTATTGGTTGTGATGCAGGGGTGTTTGTTTTTAATGTATGTGGGTTTACTCTCTTCTACCATCCCGTTTTATTTTAAATTAATTAAATCTTAATGTGGATTTGATTCTTGGTCCTTCACTGATGTTGTTGGGTTTCTTTGTTGCTGGATTCCATTGCAGGTGTGTGAAACCCAAGTTTTGAGGTAGGTGGTTCCATCTCTATCATATTTTGATGAACCTGGTTTTTTATTTATAAATTATTTTGTATATTGATTTTGTATTGGATGTTTTTTGTGTGTTTAAAAGGGATTTTAATGAGAAATTGTGTTTCCATAGTAATTAAAAAATGAAGTGAAAATGGGTATTTTTGGGCATTAAAATGGAAATTTGGAAATGGTTTTGAAATGATTCTCCAAGCATTGAAATGGAATTTGAAAACAGTACATGGGATACCTTGGGTGCTTATGTGGAAGGTTTTTCTTATCAACATCATCATCTGTTTTTTGATTATCAAGGAGGTTTGCATTGGGAATTTCCTCTATTCCCTATTCTCGTTGTTTTAGGGGACATATATTGACATTGGAGGGGGGGGGGGGGTTTAATCATGGGCTATTCCGATAAATCATAGACCTCTATTCTAGGATTATATTTCTGCACTTGATTATTGTGGTACAACTAATTTGCAGTCAGGAAATATAGTATTTCTTGGTGTTGTGATAACTCAGCTTCTATTTTGTATTTCTTGGATTTTTGAGTTATCCTTGATATGCATGTTTTTTCTTGTGAAAAATAATATAGAGGATATAATTTTCAATTTATATACCAGTTTTTTTAGAACTGTGGAGATGGGAAATGGTTACCATGTTTTACATAAAACTACTTTAATTATTATCATGAAATGTTTTAATTTAAAATAATAATTTTAAAACCCCAGGTAAATAAATAATATGACATTTTTATATTTATAAATATTTTTTAATAAAATATTAATATTAATTTAAAGGTAACGCTATGCTCGATGACCTACCCAATACGCGGCAATGAGTTCCTTTGAAATCTTACGTTGCACTGTAATAATAAAATAATATTATTTTAAATTGTAGTTAACACCTAGCCGTTGTAATGGATGGAATGAACAGAACTAACTACAAAATGATTATATATATTTGTGAAATATTTTTACTTTTTACAATAAATGATAGAGTATTAAAAATGCGAATGAATCCAATTTTAAGCGTAAACATTCTAATATTCTTTAAAAGGTCGATTAACCGCATTTTGATGAAGAACCTCTTTTAAATCCATTTTTTCACAATTTTATGTGTTATATTTGAAAAAATAAAATTTTTATTTAGAATCGGGACATCAAAATTTACTTTGCGTAAATTTTTGGTATTTTTTCGATAATGTTCTTTTTTTAATGAATAGTAAAAAATGTGGTATTTTAATTCAAAACCACTTTTTAATCTAATTTTTCTATATGATTAGATTATATTTTGAATTGGTTTTAAAGTTAAATTAGAATATATTTTTACCATTTAATCCAATAGTGGTCATTGGAATTAATTTCACTTTGAATTTGGACTTAAACTAGTGTCAATCTTTTAATAGATATTGTTTCTTAAAAACACGCTATTTGTTTTGACAGCGGGAAATGATTATTAAATTAATTAATGCAACTTATATTTTTTGAATTTTGTAAAATAGTCATCATTTTTGAATTCATAATATGAAATATAGATAAGGGTGATTTTTTGGTATTTTTCTGAAAAACATCAATTTTTGATGAATAGTGAAACCACTAAGTGGTACTTAAAAAACCGATTTATCGTTTAAATGAAATTTGACCACCTATGTGTTTTGAATTTCAAAAATATGACATACATGGTTTTCATTAAGAAGTAAAATGTGGTTCAATGGTATTAAAATATTTTTTTGGTGAATAGAAACTTTTATGTTTTAATGGCGATTAGAGGTAATTAGTGTAGTTTAAGGTAAAAATAATGTTTTAATAAAATGAAATGACCTAGAAACATGTCCTACCCTCATTGGATGAGTCATGTACGACCAAGAAAATCCATGGGTCAACTTGGGGACCCCATGGAACAACTTTGGTTGGAAAAGGACATTAATACCTTTTTATTTAAAGTTAAAATTAAAATGTCTCAAACATGTGTTCTTTTACGAAATCAATTTTTAGGTGGGGTTATACAAGTCATATGTTTGACTATAAATATTAATTAGAAATCTAAAAAGATTTTCTAAGTCATGATATTTTTTTTTATAATTTTTAGACATTAAATAAATTAAATTATTTATGACACCATGATGATGCAGCGATTACCTCATTATTTAACGATTTAAATAAAATGAAATGAAAATGTAAAATCTAAGACCTAATAATGACAAAAACCTATTGGATGGGTGGATTTCTAACTATTATCACCTTATTCTCTAAATATATAATTTTGGGACCCTTTTATCTGAAAACCATTTTATAATAAAGTATCTTTTCTTAACTTTCCAATAGTGCCCCTCCTCTCTTCTTATAAAGGCCCCCATCTGTACCTCCTTACCAACACCTCTCAAGCCTTTAGTTTGGCCAAGCTCTACTCTTTTTGTCTCTCCAAATCCCTCTCTTACTCTTATAAGACTCACTTTAGGCAGAAGTCTTCTAAAGGAAGCCTTTGAGCACAAATCTAAGAGAGTTACCCGATTTTAAGGTAATGTCTTTACTTGTGTTCTTTTGTTTTATTTTGCTTCTCCAACCCCCTAAACTCATTTTATTTATTTATTTTGTAAAAAATAAAGTATCTTAAATATACTAGGATTTTTTTATTAGAATTATTCTAGCTACACTTACACACACCTACATCTAATGGTGAATGAACATACTGTTTCTGTGGATGGTGAATTTCTACCTCACGAAACGATGACTGTTCAATATTTTTTTAACACCATCAAAGGTGGCCGTTAATATGTAACTATATTTATATATTATATATAATATTTTTATGTTTTACTTAATCTTCTGTATTTTTCATTTATGGCATACCTTTATGGTTTCCATTATGGTTAAACATGATATCTTCATTTTAGGAAGTGTGGACTACCGCCCCCTCAAAGTGATTTGATTCGTTAATGCCATATGTGGGAAGTATAAAGGATAGAATTAATGGTATTAAATATGATATCATACTGGAATTATAATATAACATTATATAATTATTATTTAATTCCATTGAATACAAAAAAAAGAAATGAATGTAGCGTTCATGCGTACGTACGGATTACCGTCACTATGAACGGTACATTTCATTTCTTTTCTCCAAATGTTATGTAATATTATAAGTACATATATATAATGGATATATATGTCATATATTACATCAAAATTATTGATATAATTCTGTAATTATAATATATATATCTCTCTTTTAACTTTAATTCCATTAATATGACAAAAAATGAAAGTAGCGTTCATGCGTACGTACGGCCTACCGTCTCCATGAACGGTGCTATTAATTTTTTTTATCTCCAAATGTTATCGAATAGTAAAAAGTGAATATATACTGGATATATATAACATTTAAAACACTAATACTATTCTGGAGATGATGTACCTATAACTACATGGAAAATTATTTTCCAACAAGTTCAATTTTTACTCATATACCAAACATCGGAAAAAACGTCTGATATGAACTCACTTTATTAACCAATAAATAAAAAATTATAATATGTGATATGAACTGAATAATAATATTTAAATGATGTCTTTAAGAAATTATAAATTGATGAAATTTTATTATTCAGGAGATTAAGGAATGATCGAGTCATGTCGGACACGAGGTAAGGGATCCAACCTCTCTCTTTCTTTTTAAGTAATCTCTTTTATGTCATTTCTTTTATGCTCATATTTCTTATGTTGGGGGATGTTCTTTTATATTCATCTTGCTGTAAATTTTATGCTTATATTATGGGATACCCTATTTGATCTCATCAATCCATTTCTGATGTTTTATGTGGCGCCGTTAGGCTGTCGAATTTTCATAAGGGGATTTTCATCTCACTTTTTATTCCCGTGGGATTCATGCTACATTGGCCACTATTTCATTTTGTTAGGTATATGTACTGCCCATTATTTTACTAATTGTATAATATAATCTAATTTATGGGTAGTCACATCTTCATTGTATGACCCTTCTTTCATGGGGTGTACGTTTCAGAAGTTACCCAATTCGGTAAGGGAACCTTTCACCCTCCTCATTTTAAAAGACTTTTTTTAGGTATTTTAATCTTATTATGTTTGGATATTCTTATATATCCTTATTTATGTAAATTTTATGTCTAAATGATGAGATACCATTTTCTCTCTCATCAACTCATTTTCTGAATTTTAAAGTGACGTCGTTAGGCTGTCAGATTTCTGTAAGGGAACTTCTTGACCCACTTTCAATTCTTTGGGTTAAACCTCTACTTCATGATTTTAATAAGAAAAGATTATGTGTGGAATCTCTATGTTTTAACATCCACAAACCTTTGTGTAGATATACTATTTATACACATAATCATCTCATCGATAAATTCTTACGAACCTGTATGGGAAATCATAACTCAATCTCATTTCATTGAGTTAAATATCTACGTCATTGGTTTTGTTTTTCCAAGATTATGTGTGAATGACATCTGATTATTTCACACTTAATATCCACATATAGTGGGTGTACGTATATTTCTAACACATAATTATGTGATAGATTTATCCTTAATTTAAGGATACCATCTTTATAATGGATTTCATCTCAATTTCAATTTCCATTGAGAATTAATTGTTGTTATGCACCAATTCACTCTTATATGGTGTGTATACTGTCCTTTGACATATCATATCATGAATCCCTTTATTCTCATGATATTATAAAGTTCGTATTAAATTTTATTCCACAATTATTTTTATTCAAGAGTCTATCATTTTGTTAAAAACTCTTTAACAAAAATATCATTTTAAATGTTTAAAAGATTCTTTATTCTAAATCTTTCTATTTAATGTCCATGTTTTAAAAATGGTTTTCAGTATTTATTTATATGGAAATTAATGTTTTAAAATCATAATTCCATTAAAAGCTTAAAAGTGGTATGGGACACTTTGATTCAAAAATACCTTTTAATTGGTTTTTGAAAATGGATTGATTAATTCAATATATTGGAATTACCTATTGTGATTGCAAATGAAATGTTGTTATTGGAATGTTTATATTTTCCAAATTTTATGTGTAATGACAGTACATGGACATTTTACAGGTGGTTACGTGATAAACCATATGATGGGTGGTGCCGTGAATACCCGGACGGGTGGTTACGTTATAACCTCCAATGCACTGGGTATGGAAGTGGGACGTATGAATATTCCATTAAGTAAGTGTGGATGTCGACCGTATGGTTATTTCATTTAAGTATGTTTATGTCCCAAGTTAACATTATATGTTATGTGTTCTTTACATGGGTTTTATGGTAATCGTTTGGTTACAAAAGGGTAAGTAATAGTCTTTTAGTCAGTGAAGAGTTTTTACTACTTCATAAAGGTGAAAAGTATTACTTTGGTAAAGTATTCATGGTTTACCTGTTGTTTTGAAAAAATAATAGTTTTCCTTCTTTGTGTATCCTTTACTGGGATTTTTATACTCATCCCATGTTTTTTAAATGTTTTCCACAGGACTTGAAGATGAATAGGGTCAAGGATGGGATCAAGGAAAGACATGCTTTCTAAAACGTGGAAGTAGACATGTTTCTTTTTAAGTGTTTTTTATGGAAACTTAGTAGAAGTGTCTACTATGTAATTTTTTGAGATGTAATAGCTATGACCTAATTCTCTAAAACTCTAAACCTGAAAAGATCCTCAATGTTAATTATTCATTTAATTCAATATTAAGTATGGTTTAATTTTGGGGCCTTATAGTAGGTATCAGTGGTCGGTTTAGATAACTTTAGAAGTTAGGTTATTCTCTAAGAATACGTGACATTACCATAATGGTTAGGATTTCAGAAAGAGTCATAGTTTTAGTTAAAGTTAATGAGTAATTATATCTTAGTGTCTATATTCCTCATTATTACATGATGATTTTGTTGATATACGCACACTGACATTTCTGTTTTTAGTAAATGGATGGATCAAGCAGGAACTAAAGTGACAATGGGTTTGATGGAAACTATGGTGGTTCTCTGATTAAGAGACTGGATGAAATGGGGGATTCAATGAGGAATCTCTTGGTTGTGCTAAACCAACTATCAAGGAGTCATGATCAACCACTTGAACCATGGTGAGTTCTCTAATGCATCATGTACAAGATGACCAACTCGATGTGGATGTTCAAGTAATAATTATAAAGGTAACCATTAGGGTTTATATGATCATTAATTATTAGGTAATTATGGGTTACTCTATGATATGATGGAAAATGAAAGGCATGAGATAAAATTTATGTTAAAATATGTTATGATATGTTTTGAATATTTTATCTCGTTTTGGGGAATTTTTTAAGAATTATGTAGTTTTGGAGAAAGGACAACACGTAGACCGTGTGACAACCCGTCGCATCGGACAAAGCTGTGGGAAGCGAACCCACAACCAATGTGCGACTGGTATTTATCACCTACCACTAGACTACATGAAGTCCCTTGTTAGTATGACTTATTATTTTTAGTTAGATGATTTTATGAATTAAGAGTAAGTTTATTTTGGGTTATCTATGGAAATAATTAACCTATCATGGAGGATATGTGATTATGTTAATTACTTTTCAATATGATACTTTTAGAGCAACTCATGTTATTTGGAGATAAGTGTTAATTTGTACCTTGGAAGACTATGTGACTAAGTCCTTCAAATATTTGGGTTTCAATCTTAGTTTGGTTTACTTTGAAGAATTTTATGGACAAATTGTTTATTGAATGGTCATTGTTGAACTTTGGGTATTGTTTGACAAATACTAGAGATTAAGAATAGATTTTTATATATAAAGGATTATCCTTTTTGGGTATTATCTGATCTCATACTAACCTTTTGGTTTTAGTTTTTGTTAAGGTCTAAAGACATGGGAAGTATATAGTTATCTTTTGTGGATTAGGTGATTCTCTATAAGTTGATTATATCTCTCTTAATGTAAACAAGTCATCCTAAATACTCATCTTTTGGGGAAAGTATGATTTTGTGTAAGAAATATAGTAAATGTTTAAAGTCAACATGACAAGTAAGTTTGTTTCCTTAAGATAAAAAATAAATTCCCCAATGAAAATTAACTTAAAAAAATGTTGTCTGTTAAATTTTACTATTGGGGAATCAAATACCGTTTAACCCATCACAAGTTTGTGATTTTCTTATGGTTAACTTTCTCCTAGACATGTTTACTATCACTCTACCTCAGAACATGACCCTTTTTTTTCTTCCATATCCATGTTTTCCTACATGGAATCCTAGTATGGGTTAACTCGGGTGACCTTAGTACTTACCTTTATTTATTTTAAAGTGATAGTTTAATTTACTCCTTTTCCGATGTGGGGCTTTCAATGATGTTTCCATGCCCAATTTTAAAATTGCGAGGACGCAATTCCCAAAAGGGAAGAAGGATGTAACACCCCAGGTAAGTAAAGAATATGAAATTTTTATAATTATCCATATTTCTAAATAAAATATTAATATTACATTAAAGGGAACACTATGCTCGATGTCGTACCTAATACACGACAACGAGTTCCTTTGAAATCTTACGTTGCAATCTAATAATAAAATAATATTATTTTAAATTGTAGTTAATGCCTACCCGATGTAATGGCGGGAATGAACAGAACTAACTACAAAATGATTATATATTTTTGTCAAATATTTTTACTTTTTACAATAAATGTTAAAGGATTAAAAATGAGAATGAATCCAATTTTAAGCGTAAACATTCTAATATTCTTTAAAAGGTTGATTAACCGCCTTTTGATGACGAACCTATTTTAAATACACTTTTTGAAAATTTTATTTGTTATATTTGAAAAAATAAATTTTTTTTTAGAATCGGGACATCAAAATTTACTTTGCGTAAATTTTTGGTATTTTTCCGACAGAGTTAATTTTTTAATGAATAGTGAAAAATATTGTATTTTAATTCAAAACCACTTTTTAATATAATTTATCTATATTATTAGATTATATTTTGAATTGTTTTTAAAGTGAAATCAGAATATATTTTTACCATTTAATCCAATAGTGGTCACTGGAATTAATTTCACTTTGAATTTGGACTTAAACTAGTGTCAGTCCTTTAATAGATATTGTTTCTTAAAAACACGTTAGTTGTTTTGACAGCGGGAATTGATTATTAAATTAATTAATGAAACTTATATTTTTTGAATTTTGTAAAATGGAAATAATTTTTGAATTCAGAATATCAAATATATCTTAGGGTGATTTTTTGGTATTTTTCTGAAAAACATCAATTTTTGATGAATAGTGAAACCACTATGTGGTACTAAAAAAAACCAATTTATCGTTTAAATGAAAATTTACCACCTCTGTGTTTTGAATTTGAATAATCTTAAATACATGATTGTCATTAAGAAGTAAAATGTGGTTCAATGGGATTAAAATAATTTTTTGGTGAATAGTAATTTTTAAGTTTTAATCACGATTAAAAGTAATTAGTGTAGTTTAAGGTAAAAATAATGTTTTAATAATATGAAATGACCTATAAACATGTCCTACCCTCATTGGATGTGTCATGGCCGACAAAGAAAATCCATGGGTCAACTTTGGGACCCCATGGAGCCACTGTGGTTGGAAAATGACATTAATACCTTTTTATTTAAAGTTAAAATTAAAATGTCACAAACATGTGTTGTTTTACTAAAACAATTTTTAGATGGGGTTATACAAGTCATATTTTTGACTATAAATATTCATTATAAATATTAAAATATTTCCTACATAATGATATTTTTTTATAATTTTTAGACATTAAATAAATTAAATTATTTATGACATCATGATGATGCAGCGATTACCTCATTATTTAACTATTTAAATAAAATGATAAGATAATGTAAAATCTAAGACCTACACATGTCAAAAACCTATTGTATGGGTGTATTTCGAACTCTTATCAACTTATAATTTAAATATATAATTGTCGGACCCTTTTTATCTAAAAATCATTTTATAATAATGTATCTTTTTATAACTTTCCAAGAGTGCCCATCCTCTTCTCTTATAAAAGGCCCCCACCTCTACCTCCGTACACACACATCTCAAGCCTTTGGTTCGGACAAAATCTGATCTTGTTGTCTCTCGACATCCCTATATTACTCCTAGAAGCCACACTATGGGCAGAAGTCTTCCCAAGGAAGCCTTTGAGCACAAATCTAAGAGAGTTGTCCGATTTTAAGGTAATGTCTTCACTTGTGTTCTTTTGTTTTATTTTTCTTCTCCAACCCCCTAAAATATTTTTATTTATTTATTTTGTAACAACTCCAGTATCTTCAATATACTAGGATGTTGTTATAAGAAGGATTCAAGCTACACTTACACACACCTACATCTAATGGTTAATGAACATACTGTTTCTGTGGATGGTGAATTTCTGCCTCACGAAACGATGATTGTTCAATATTTGTTTAACACCCTCAAAGGTGTCCATTAAGATGTCACTATATTTATATGTTATATATAATATGTTTATGTTTTACTTAAAATTATGTATTTTTTATTTATGGCATACCTTTATGGTTTCCATTATGGTTAAATGCGATATCTTCATTTTAGGAAGTTCGGACTACGCCCCCTCAAAGTGATTTGATTCGTTAATTCCATATTTGGGACGTATAAAGGATGTAATTAATTGTATTAAATATGATATACTAATGGAATTATAATATAACTTTATATCATTATTATTTCATTCCATTTAATACAAAAAATGAAATGAAATTAGCGTTCATGTGTACGTACGGCTTACCGTCTCCATGAACGGTACATTTCATTTATTATCTCCAAATGTTATATACCATTAAAAGTACATATATATAATGGATATATATGTCATATATTACATTTAAATTATTTTCATAATTCTGGAATTATAATATATATCTCTCTCTTTTAACTTTAATTCCATTAATATGACAAAAAATGAAAGTAGCGTTCATGCGTACGTACGGCCTACCATCTCCATGAACGGTGCAATTAATTTTTTCTATCTCCAAATGTTATCGAATAGTAAAAAGTGAATATATAATGGATATATATAATATTTAATACATTAATACTATTCTGGAGATGATGTACCTATAACTACATAGAAAATTATTTTCCAACAAGTTCAATTTTTTCTCATGTACCGAACATCAACAAAAATGTCTGATATGAACTCACTTTATAAACCAATTATTATAACATTATAATATGTGATATGAACTGACTAATAATATTTAATGGGGGACTTTATTCAACTATAAATTGACCAAATTTTATTATTCAGGAGATTAAAGAACGATCGAGTCATGTCAGACACAAGGTAAGGAATCCGACCTCTCTCTTTCCTTTTAAGTACTCTCTTTTATGTCATTTCTTTTAAGCTCATATTTATTATGTTGGGGGATGTTATTTTATATTACACTTGATTTAAATTTCATGTTAATATGATGGGATACCCTATTTGATCTCATCAATCCATTTTTGAAGTTTTATGTGGTGTCGTTAGGCTATAGAATTTTCATAAGGGGATTTTTGTCTCAGTTTTTATTCCCGTGGGATTCATGCTACATTGGCCACTATTTCCTTTTTTTTGGTATATGTACTGCCCATTATTTCAATATTTGTATAATATAATCTCATTTATGGGTAGTTACATATTCATTGTATGACCCTTCTTTCATGGGGTGTACGTTTTGGATGTTACCCAATTCGGTAAGGGAACCTTTCACCCTGCTCATTTTAAAAGACTTCATTTTTAGGTATTTTAATCTTATTATGTTGGGATATGTTATTATATATCGTTATTTATGTAAATTTTATGTCCAAGTGATGAGATACCATTTTCTCTCTCATCAACTCATTTTCTGAATTTTAAAGTGACGCCGTTAGGCTGTCGGATTTCTGTAAGGGAACTTCTTGACCCCCTTTCAATTATTTGGGTTAAACCTCTACATCTTGATTTTATAATGCCAAGATTATGTGTTGAATGTCAATGTTTTAATTTGCACAAACCATTGTGTAGATATACTATTTCTACACATAATCATCTCATTGATAAATTCTTACGAACCTGTATGGGAAATCATAACTCAATCTCATTTCATTGAGTTAAATATCTATGTCATTGGTTTTGTTTTTCCAAGATTATATGTGAATGTCCTCTGATTGTTTCACACTTAATATCCACTTATATTGGGTGTACTTATATTTCTCAGACATAATGATGTGATAGATTTATCCTTAATCTAAGGATACCATCTTTATAATGTATTTCATCTCAATTTCCATTTCCATAGAGAATTCATTGTTGTTATGCACCAATTCACTCTTATATGGTGTGTATAATATCCTTTGACATATTATATCATGAATCCCTATATTCTCATGATATTATAATGTTCGGATTAAATTTTATTACACAATTATTTTTATTCAAGAGTCTCTCATTTTATTAAAAACTCTTTAACAAAAATATTGTTTTAAATGTGTTAAAGATTCATTATTCTAAATTTTTATCTTTAATGTCCATGTTTTCAAAATGGTTTTCAGTATTTATTTATATTGACAATAATGTTTTAAAATTATAATTACATTAAAAGCTTCAAAGTGGTATGGGACACTTTGATTCAAAAATCCCTTTTAAATGGTTTTTGAAAATGGATTGATTAATTCAATATCTTGGAATTACGTATTGTGATTGAAAATGAAATGTTGTTATTGGAATGTTTATATTTTCAATATTTTATGTGTAATCATGGTACTTGGACATTTTACGGGTGGTTACGTGATAAACCATATGACGGGTGGTGCCGTGAATACCAGGATGGGTGGTTACGTTAAAACCTCCAATGCCTTGGGTATGGAAGTCAACCGTATGGCTATTCCATTAAGTATGTGTGGAAGTCAACCATATGGTTATTCCATTTATGTTTGTTTATGTCCCAAGTTACCTTTATATGTTATGTGGTCATTACATGGGTTTTATGGTAATCGTTTGGTTACAAAAGGGTAATTAATGGTCTTTTAGTCAGTGAAGAGTTTTTACTGCTTCATAAAGGTGAAAAGTATTACTTTGGTAAAGTATTCATGGTTTACTTATTGTTTTGAAAAACTAACAGTTTCCATTCTTTGTGTATCCTTTACTAGGATTTTTATTCTCATCCAAAGTTTTTGAAATGTTTTTCACAGGACTTAAAGATGAATAGGGTCAAGGATGGGATCAAGGAATGACATGCTTTATAAAACATGGAACTAGACATGTTTCTTTTTAAGTGTTTTTTATATTATGTAATCTTAGTAGAAGTGTCTACTATGTAATTTTTTGAGTTGTAATAGCTATGACCTAATTCTCTAAAACTCTAAACCTGAAAAGATCCCCAATGTGAATTATTCATTTAATTAAATATTAAGTAAGGTTTGCAGTCGGGGCCTTATAATCATACATGAATTTTTATACAGATAATTGTTATGGAACACCAGGGTGGGATCCTCTTGATCCTGTTAGATCACACCCTGCACACCTCTTTAGTGGTGAATAGTCCTTTGTTGGTCTTCCATTGCATGGAATGGGATTGAACCGTAGTGAGGTGGAGAGGTTTGTGTCAGCTGGATGGGTAATTAGTGGTGAGATATTTTGAGTCTGTCTCTACCTTCATTTACTGTGGCAATTTTTTTAGTCCTTTACAGTTGTGCCTGTCTTTTGGAGTTTTATCTACTATTAAAATTGTTTTGTTACCACTATTTTTATCTCAGTTATGTCATATATATTTTTTGTTCTTCTACTGTTTCTTTCTATATATATAGAAATGTATGTCATGTGGTTTCTCAGGTTGGTAGAAAACATTCCCTTGGTTTTGTCATTCGATGCCTGGGTGTTTTTTGCTAGCCCATGGGGACCGGGAACACCCATCGAGTATTTGACAGATCAGGCTAGGATCCAGGTTTGAGGAAAATTTGGGCAAGTTATCTACAGTTCACCTTCAATTACAATAACTTCCTTCCTAGTTTTTGCAGTCCCCATTTATCTAGGAACTCCTGTTCATTTTGGATGGGGGTTTCAATGTTTGGGTTAGGTGTTCTAGGGTGGGTTTATTGATAAAATGCATTGTTTATATGTGAGGATGAGTGGTTTGGTTATATAATTTTGAATTTTAGTGATAAGTAATATACTATTTATGATTACACTCAGTTGAGTACCATTGTATTGGTGGTTACAGAATGAAAAATTTAGATGTTTATATATGTGATATCCCATTTTCAATGAATATTCTCTCTTAAATTAGGTATGTATATATTAAATAAAATTTTTATTTTATTTTAAGGATATGAACCTAGGATTAATACATATTTATAACATAATTAGTTTCTTTTATACAATACTTGTTTTTAAATAAAATATATTTCCATTTATAAAGTAATTACATAAATAAATTGATGGAAGCCCATAATTAAATGAATATTATTTTAGTTCATAGTCATAGAAAATTAAATATGAAGGAAAAATTAATTCCCAAAAAATTAAAATAACACAATGGTATTGTGAATATAAGAAAAAAACATGACCAGATCTTGGAAATCTATGGGGTTGTGGTTTCCCAAAAATACCATGTCTATAAAAGACACTATAAAAACAAAACAAAACATTAGAAATGAGATAGTAAATTTTTAAAATATATGTAGAGAATCCATAGAAAAAATAAATTGAGGGAATAATAAAGGAATTAATTGGTTAATATAGGAATTAGAAGGTCAATAGGACAATTGTGAAGGGGAAAAGTTAACATTGGAAATATGACTAATAAATTATAACTTGGCCATAAGAATAATAAAATGGCCATATGGGTAACCGATTATGAAACCATATAAATAATGTTTACAATAAACATGATAATTAAATATAAATACTATAATACCATATAATTATTTCTTAAATCATGTAACATAAATTATATATAGTTTTACATTTTTAATATAGTACGTCTTTACATAGTAAAACATTATATTTTGTATAAAAAATAAAAACAAATTTTTCCAAATTTATAATTTTATTTTGATAAAATGGTTTTCATTTTTTGAATCAATATTTTT
This sequence comes from Viscum album, assembly GCA_963277665.1. Lineage (NCBI taxonomy): Eukaryota > Viridiplantae > Streptophyta > Magnoliopsida > Santalales > Viscaceae > Viscum > Viscum album. The sequence goes on along the minus strand of OY728127.1, from coordinate 945,962,729 downwards.
AAATTATCTAAGGGTGATTTTTAATATTTTTTTTTCGAAAAACGCGAATTTTAGGTGAATAGTAAAAATACATTTTTTTGCCTATAGTGAATGATTTATGATATAATAATGATATAAAAATTACTCAATAATCTGTTAATATATTAAATACTTAATATTATTTTAATGTGTAAAATAATATATTTAAATATAATAAACTTAATTTCTAAACCTATAAATCAATTTTCAAAGACTACAAAATATTTTATTATAATAAAACAATATTTTTGATTCTTTATGGCGAATAAAATATTGAAATGCTTAAATTAAATTTTGGTTGTGTTTAAATTTAAGTAAAAGATATATTTTTCTATTGAAACAATATTAATACTCTTATGAATTGACATTATTCATGGTCTTAAGTAATAATAAAAAATTCTTCAATATTTTTTCAATGACACCTCTCTCTATTGCCTATAAAAAACACCACCTCCACTCATTTTTGCTAACTTAAAAAACTAAATGACCCAATATCTTCCGAATTCCCTCTATAAACTCTCCTATACATGATTTATAGGTCCCATTACATCCAACATACCCTTATATAATGGATTTAGTCCCATTATAAATGAGACATATCAAGTAACAAGGTAAGAGTTTTAAATCCAATTTAATTTATTTTCCATTCTATTCATACCCATTCTATAAATTATGTAACACATAATGTAAAATTAAAATATTATTATAATTATAATTTAATTTATTTTCTAAAATTAAATATAGATTAAATTTTATCGTTATTTTAAAATTCACTTAAAAACATCACTCACTCATGGTAGGTTTGTACCACCAATGCGAGCGACGAGGTTTTTCATTGCCACCGTTCATTTATTTTTCTAAAAAATAGTCTTTTGTATAATAATAATAATAATAATAATAAATTGATTTATTTTTATTATTTGGTATTTATAAAATTTTTATGATATTAAATATATTAAAAATAAAATATAATTTTTGGTGGAATCTCTTAAAAACTAACTTATCGGGAAACATTCAATAATTTGTAACTATTTACTAAACTATTGAACTAATTGACTCATAAAATGAATTTAAAATTACCCATTTATACTAAAAAAATATTTAATAATTTTAAACTGTTTAGTTACCATTTTCATTGTATCAAGGTAGTTTAGAAAATACGGATCAAAAATTTCTGAAATGACCGACTTAAATTACATGAAACGAATAAGTAAAATATAAATGAATAAAAATGAATAATAATAATGAAATAACCATGAAAAAGGTTATTAATTATGATATTAATAAATATAGTTTTATTATTTATGAGTTTTTTTAACAAATTAGTCAATCCAGAACTAAAGGGAAGAGGTTCTTGTTTGGGGAGGAATTAAGGAGAAATACTCCATTTATTCCCCTAGACAATCCTTGCAAGTATCACAAACACTAAATGGACGTATGACCAATTTCATCATCCTATGAAGTGGAAAGATACTCAAAATTACCAATCATAGGTTCTTATAATAATATATCCCCCTAGGTTTTTTCACATTAAATACAATGAGAGCCCACCTAATCACAAACATGTCAATGCTGGCCACCACCTCAATTTATAGAGGTCTCCGTCAAGTGAACAGTTTTCCTGGACCATTGAGATTCATGGTCAACCTCTTATTTACATTGAAAACCTCTTATAAACTATAGAATAATTTAATTAAACCACCCATAGAAAGTGACAATAAAAAACCCATTCATTGAGTCACCACCTAGTATACACCTTCTTTGAGAACTCCTTTAGATGTTGTCATCCTGATCATCTCTATTCGATGACTCTATCTAATGGAATTATATCCTATGAATCCATTTTTTCCCAACCAATCCAAAAATATACAGTAGGAGACATTTTTCTGGAGGTCTCTATATAATGATCTCAGTCTGGTCGTCTCTTTCAAATGACCTTTATTCAGAAATCTATGTCCAGCGAAACATTATGAATTTCCCCAAACCCAAGGGTTCATTCCAAATATCCATTATTTTTATGTATTGTTCATCTATTTCATATCTTCACTCCTATGTCTCATAACCAATGTATTGAACAAATAAATTACAATTTTAAATTTATTTCTTCATTTATTTTCTCATTACCTACCTTATAGATTTATTGTTCATACATTACATTTTTTATAATGGCATTTTCCTCAATATATCCCTTTTTGGATTCTTTATCATTGTCAAGTACACTTTAAATTTTTTTGAAATTTCCATCCACAAAAAATTTATTATACATTTTGTTATTGAAATTTTATAGTGACTTATATATCCATTGTTTTTAATCTCAAGCATTCATGCTTAAGTCAAATCTTATAAAGTTCATAAGGGATTATCATCTCTATTTCCTTTTATTATGACATGTTCCATATTTTCTATCTATTTTCTTTTATGTGAAGTATATAATACACAAAATTAATATTTAATCATTATCATGTTTTGATTCATGTGATTTAAAATTCCATTCCATATTCTCACTATAAGTTTCTTTTGATTCATACATAAACAAACTCATAAGGGGTTTATTTTACTCAATCCCCTTTCATTGAGTAATGGACTTAATTCATTAACCATATTCTTCAATGTTGTGAATATTATTTCCCATAAGTCTCTCATATTTTGTTTCTTATTATTATTTTTGTTTACATTTTCATCTCATGATCTCCATTACTATTAATTCATTAAATATAATTATTTACTAAAAAAATCGACTCTTTGTTTTTGTTACTTATCATCTATATCCATTTTGTTATCTTATATCTATAATAAAATTTGAATATTATTATATCAATCTTTCTAATTTAATTACATATTATCTTTTGTTTTATTTAAAATTATTTAGTTTTATTTCATGTATATTATATATATTATAAAAATTCCAAAAATATTTTATTTAAACATATATAAAATTTCCTATATTTCCCATAAATATCACTTTTACAAAGACAATATATCTATTATCTAATAATTTGAAATAATTAAAAATATTTTCTTATAAAAATATTCTGAATGATGCATTCCTATCATGGATTGTCGGAAAATTAATTATTCCTAGGTTAAATGTAGTAGTAGTCGTATCCTTAGGGGAAATCTGTCGAGAGGAGGGATCTAAATCTATTTTCACTAAAGTTAATATAAAATGGTGCGTTGAAATTGTTTGATTTTTATAATATAAGAAAGAATTAGTTAATAGATTATAAAAATGAGATTATAAGGGTGATCTAGTAAGAGTTTTTTTATAATTTTAATTTTATCTTAGAATAATATTTATTCAACTATGCATTCTATTAATAGATAAGTTAAAGGATTTACAATTGCTTCCCCTATCACCATTGGTTGAATAGTTATGGTGAGTATATCCCAAACTAGAATCTCATGTTGTCTTACCATCCATTATATATATGTAATTATTATAATGAATCACCCTTTGTTGACTTAGGCATAACCTAGTCAGGTCTTGTTATTCCTAACCAGTCAAGATTTCCTGTTTCCACTTAAACATAGGTTGATGATCACCTTGAACATAAACACCCATCCCTTTAATATTCCATTATATTCATATGAAAACATAACGAAGGTATATTATGGAAAATATATAAAAGAAATAATCATTAAAAAGATTTAAAACAAAAAAAATCACATTTGAAAATAATATCTTTTACAGGTTATTGAAACTCCAAAATGAAATAGATAATTGTATTCATTAATGAGTGAAGAATGAAGCATTAAAAAAATATAATCTTCCCCATATATAATAACAAAAAAATTTACCCATCAATGCATAGGGAAACAAAAAATAATGAGGATAAAAAACATTATAAAATTAATAAAATAAAAGGAACGTAGTAAAATTATATCATCAATTATTTCATCACATACTATCCAAGTGAAATCTTTAGTCCCATCAAATAGAATACCCCCCCCATAATTTATATTCAATAGTTGCTTCTAAAAATATCCTCACAAGCCATACATAAAATATTCTATCAAAAGGAATCATGTTCCTTCTTGATTTCTTTGCAAAGATCTTGGGGATCATGTTTTACACTGATAGCTCAAAATCCCCTTATTCATCATACATCATGGCACAATCACACAAAGTAATCCAAAATTTAAATTGGAACATTCATTCCAAAATAACATGTCATGGCCAAATGGGAATAGAAATCAGAGCATCATATAACATCACTTCACTCCTTTTATGAATGAAATAATGAAATCTACCACATCATAGGCACAAGTATTTCAAATTAAAAAATCACATGTGTGAAAAAAATGTTATATCCATTCTCTAACCTTTTCACAAGGTGTTTCCATCCATCATAAAACTTTTGAATATAGTAGATCAATTTCTCCAACTCTATAAAATCATTCCATGTTTACGAATCATCAAATGAAAATTACATAGATCCTCAAGAAACCTTCATGAAACATCCTTGGAACCTATCAAAACATCCTTTAAAACTAAGGTTACTTTTAAATAACCTCTAAAAAATAAATGATACCTTTACACAATTATTGGATAACTTATTGAAATTATTTGATTGCCTTCACATAGTCTTCTCATCCCCTTTATGTAAAAATGAAAATTTGGTTAATACTCCCATGTAGCTCCCTAAGGCTATGACATTTCACCTAGATACTTTTATATATCTTGTTTTTTACCTTTACTTAGACTTAGTGAACATATATATACCTCTACATATCCTTTTGAAGTTATCTTCAAACATCCTCCTCCAATCAAGAAAACTCACTTTCTGAAAAATAAACTCTATCCACCTTTGATTAAATTCATAGTAGAGGAACATCTTACTGGTGTTGAGATTCAATGTTTATCTAGGGTTTTTTTTAGGTTTTTTAAGGTATTCAACACAGTTTATAAGTATTGGGGCATGCAAATTCTTCTCAAAGGATCCCTATGCTGGATTCTTCTTCATTAAGGGTTCACGATGGGATAATGGATAGTTTCAATAATCCATGTTCACCCATGGAATATTATGGATTCTTAGAAGTAGGCTAATATTTTATCACATATTTTATAGAGATTCCATTAAGTACAGGTGAATGTGGAAACATAGAACAAGGGGAAATACATTTCAAAATGTATGAGTGTATGTATTTCAATAGGTGGAAAATGACCGTATAAATGAATCCCATATTGTTTCTCTTTTCTGCAATGTTTCATCCTTTCTCACTATGAAAAATAACTAGACTAGTTTCAACATGACCTTAGGAATGCCTCCCTGTGACATAAAGGATTATAAATAGAAATGAGGGTCTAGGGTAGTACTATGAGGAGACTACACCCTAATATAAAATTGTGAGATAATAGGAAAATAAACCAAACATCAATCACAAAAATAAATAGTCAGAGAACAATAAAACAAATAACATCCCAACCAATAATAATAATGATAGAATGAATACATGTAACACCCCATGATTTAGTGAAATATATTTTTTGAATTAATTTAAACTATTTGATATTTTTCATTTCACAGAACATATAGATTAGCTTGCAGTACACACAACACTATGTTTGGATCATGTTTCACACAATGTTGGGTTACATCAATAGATTGTACTACACATTAGTCCTTGTTTTACCAAACTAGAATATAAGATTTATATTGTTATTAAAATATTATCAGAGTCATCATAGTTTGATCAAACCCTTGGGACAAACCCTGAGGTGAATTCCCTTTTAGAGGAATATTCATATCATACCATTGAATTGGGTTTGCATAGAGAGGTTAAACTTGATGGGGGATATTAATTATTCTAAATATATGATCATTAAAAATCCCTAATCCCATGTGAGCCGTTCATGGTGTGAGAAAAAATGGATAACAAGTGTTTAATATCATCACATATGGATTCAGGACTTATGCACTTGGGTAGCCACATGAGAATCTTGATATGTAGCTCAAGCATTAGGAAGTCATCCAAAATACTCTATTTGGATAGGAATCAGAGTGTTGATAGTTCATTTTGGATCCTTGATCTACTAATCAATGAATAAGAATGATAAAACCCTGGTAAAAATTGGGTCCCAAGGGCCAGAATGGTTAAAAAATGGAGGGTCTTACACCTAGGTGGATTCTCATTAGATCTTAGGCATTATGAAGTCATATTTCATATCCTATTAAGATAGGAATCAATGTTCTAATATATTAAATAACTTCTCAATTATCTAATGGATGAGGAATATGGTGTTTTAATGGGGGAGTTTTAGATCCCATAGTCTAGGGAATTGGAGACATAGAGGGGATTAACCTAAGGTGGCTGCCCGTTGGAGCTCATACCTTAGTAAGGAATCCTTAATATCCTGTTTGGATAGGAATCATATTTATCATTGATTAGATATTGGAATTCCTGAATGTGTCTATCAGACAACGTTATAATGTCTTGTGATGTCTGCCTAAAATTTTCTAATTTTCTACCTGACATGTCTAGGGAAGCTTTATGACATGTCTAATGTGTCTATATGTCTTGTTTGAGGATTCCTAGGGATGAACTGGTTTCCTAGTTTAAAAGAAAAATATATAATTTCATGATCCAGTTTACTTTTACAAAGGATATCACTTGATCTGGATGACATGTTTTAGAGCTTGTCACATGATCATGGTTAACATATTTGGAGTGTGTATCATAACCTGGAAAAATATTTGGAGGACATCGCATGAACTATGAGACATGTTAAAAACTCCATGAGACACGGGTGATATGCCCTGATGATGCTGCAAGACTTGGACGACATGCCTATTGGATATCCCAGGACCTATCTAGAAAGCCCTAAAGACTTCCCAAGACCTGGGTGATATTCCTTAATGTTGCCACATGAAATGGGATACATGTCCAGATCATGTCTCAATAACTTTATAGATTTCTTAGAGGACTTCTCATAACGTGGGTGACAAAAACTAGTGTCATCACATTAATTTTTTAACATTTCTATGGGAAATTTCATGATACAAATGGATTATCTAAAGGGTGTCACAAGTCTTGGGTGTGAAAACATGGAGCTTCAACACGACCTGAATAGGTCATGTGAAGCACATGACGATTAGTGTATCTTTAATCATAGAATTCTTCAATATTTTTTTGTTTTTTATAATATTTATTCAATATGAGCCTCATGGTTTGTCAATAATTATCTTATTTTACATTCAGTGTGACTAGTAAACATGTGGGTCCTCCTACACATAATATGGATGAAATTCCAAATGTCCTTTACATGATCTATAGAGGGATCATGTGAAGAACATATTCATGTCACATGACCCCTTAGGTCATTCCAAAAATTTTACCTGGTGGAATACATTTTCAATCGCATGACTTTCCACCCTGAGAAGTCTTCCCTTGTGCTCCCATGTATCAGTCACCGCCTTGCCGTTTTTTCTGTAGAGGTGGGGAAATTATAGGCCTCACTTCCACGGTTATAAACCACCTAGTGTGGTACGTATCTCAAAAATATGATCTCAAGATGGAAGAGAGTTTTTTGTATCACACACTTCGCATTATCATGTCATAGATCATCAACGGTGAAACATGATGATAGACACTGCGATAATGTTCTTCTATAACCATATTAATTGGAAACCTACTTATCAAAGGGATTTTTCATATCCAAGTTGACATGTTAAATAGCATCCAAAAGGTAAAGAGGACATTTCTAGGAGTTTTTGTGAGATCAGGATGCCAATGGGAAGGATTTCACGTGACTGAAGATTACTTGTCTGGTGTTCTACACGAGACTAAGGTGGTTTGTCAAGGGGGGTTCTATGGGATCAAGATGAAATGTCCAGGGGTATTCTCTTGATCAGTAGTGATCTCCCAAAGAATATAACCTCTTTTTCATGAATATTATTGTATATTCCCTTCACAAGAAGCACCCAATTCATTATTTTTCAAGGATAGGAGATCTTGTAATGTCGTGTAATAATTTTTATGGAAAATCACTCTCCTTGCCTATCATGCATCACATGATCAATGATTAATCTTAGGATTATGTGAAACAATTTCCATGGACAACCATTATGCTTGTCTCTAGAGACATAGGAGAATCATATTCTTGAATGGATGTGTACGAGGTCATCCAACTAATGAAGGTGACACACCAACACGCTCTTGTGTGACAAGGTAGAAATGCATCCAGGGGATCTCTGGGGTCTTTCAAATCGCAAGAATATATTTCATGAATATAAATGTTACTCACTATCACATGAGGATTCCGCCTTTTCCTCCTTTATTTTATTGATGAATTTGGGTGATTATCATGTGTCTATTGATTAGAAAGTCGTATAATTGGAGGAAATCACCTTGAATACTCAACAAGATCATTAGTAATTGTCTTATATGTATTCATAAGAACATGTTGGCTTGTGAAAGTGAATTTTCATGATCATGAGAAGATCATACGCCAGTCATGATGTATTCCAATGATTTTCTTAAGGATTTGTGATATACAATATTATACCAGCATACCATCATCTAATTTTCAAAAAAGATAACCCTCATGATTCTACTATTTTATTAATTCTAATTTTTCAATACTCATTTTGTTAGTGTTAACAGTTATGGGGATTTTCATAAGTCTTTAGTAAAAAATAATGAACTAGAGACAAGGAACTAGGATCACACTAATAAACCTATTGGCATCACTCATAGTTCTTCAATAAAATCTCAAAATAAATAGAAAGTTATCACCTTCACTACACATGCTAAACCAAGGTTTCTAACTCAACTACATACTATACTCTTATCCTGAACACTGTGGAATTTATTGTAAAAATTCATTCAAAATCCCACTATAGTATGATATTTATTTTATTCATATAGGTCCCTCACAATCTCCCTAGTATTTTTATGACAATTAAATTGGTTGTCATCATAAATTAACCATCATATGTATCAAATATAAAACAAATAACTCATGCCTCACCCCTACACCCACACAAATTCAGCCCATATCACATCCATGTATGAGAAAATAAATATGGAAAAAATATAAACATACGTTGAGAATATGAAAGACCCAATGGGAACAATAATCACATGGCCTTAAAGTGTGTCTCACCAACTTTCCAAAAAACACATTTTTCATAATGTTCTAAATGGGTCATTTTATAGAACACACATGGAATGATAAGAAAACTCATATTCATCTACAATACCATCCCAATTGACTCTTGAGACTAAATATACTAAACAATATCCTAAACACCATATTGAAACTCTTAGATCCCTTTAAACCTCCTTTTAAATCTACCATGGTTTTAAGAAGGTTTTAAATATCACACAAAGGGGATAACCGACCCCTTTTATGTCATAATACCCTTTCAAAGTATTTGGATCACATTAAAAAACCTCAATAACATAGTTTTAGAATAATTAGATACAAAATGACCAATTCAAATACAATACAATTTTAAAAAAACTTTTAACAATACTCCCAACCTTTGAAAATCCACCTTGAAATTTTTGAACACACATTACATGGAACCCTATTCCTTTATAATGGTTAAATCCACTTGAAATCACCTTTATTCTCTTACAGGACATAAATATAGGTATAATATCAAGAAATAACCACTTTAAAACACACATGAATTCAATGGCATGTTGTATAATGCAACAACAAAGAAACACCTACCCAGTATTAATGACAACTAAACTGTAAGTTGTCTTATTTTATGGAGAACACCAAACTAATACACAAGAGGCCCTTCTCAAGCCATAACAAGGAAAACCCATAATATTAATTTTCCCCAAACTATATTTTTGATCCCTAAGACCTCTGGGGTTTATGGTAGAAACTATAATCATGTCTAAAAGAGTAAGAATAGAGGGAAGGATTTGTAATTAATTCCCAAGAAGGAACTCACTTGAATCAATGATGAATGACCATGAAATTATAAGGGAAAAAGGGAGAATCCCAATTTGAAGGAACCTAGTTATTTTGAATTAGAGGGTGGTGAATAAGGGGGTTGGATGGTTAAAATCAAGGAGGTTCAAAACCAGATATTAAAATTTTAATGAATCTGGGAAGGCCAAACAGTTTGGTTAAATGGTTTTCCAAACTAAGAACTAACCGTGTGGGATCAACTACCTAGGAGAACCTACATAGAACATATTCTCTTGGAGACTCTTTATGGTTGGAAAAACTGTGCATCAACCATAATAAATGTTTCTATAAAAATATATATCTGATTCACACACTTGATGAGTGGTTTACCTGACTAGGCATAAGTTGTGAACCCTTACTTATGAACACCAATGGTCCTCCAAATCTTCTCTTGAGCTCAACATGGTTTAATATAAATTGTGAAATACCAATGAAAACCAATCTGTGCACGTTCAAAATCAACTTTATGTAAGGGTAGTTGTGGTCCATCTAAGGGTCATAATATTATATACCCTATATAGCGGACCATAAAATTGTGCCACAAAAAAACTCAAAATTTCCAATTTTTTGGATGAATCCTTTTTTTGTCTTTAAAAAAACCTTCAATAACATAAAGTGATATAAAATAAACCACAAGTTGATATGGAGGGTGTCCCAATTCTACCTACTATGACACATTATACCCCTAGATTTTCTCGGGTCCATATATAGGTTAAATAAAGATTAATTCTAAAAAAACCCTCAATAAGAAAAAGAGTTACTCAAATAATTAGATGAATCCTCAAATAAAACTGAATTCCCTTAAGTATAGCATGTCAACAACTAAAAAAATTAAACTCAAAGTATGGAATAAATTATCATGGGTATCCCCACAATTTAAAATATAACTAAAATGGTGGAATAAATAATTCCTATTTTCCAAAAAAACAAGAGGATATAACTAAATAAACTCATTCCCAAAATCTATAAAGCTGAATAGGAAAATACACCAGTTAAATACAACTAAAAATCATTTTCTTCAAAACCACTTAGAGAGGCACAAAATTGAAATGAATCCCAAAGGATCCCAAAATAGGGTCACCCAAAACCTTGGAATCCCAAAAAAGGAGTACAAAAACTAAGGACATACTTTATATGAAATTAAAAGGTGTTATCCTTAGGGTCGCAAACATCACATCAAGGTGTTTTGGATCCAAACCCATGGATTATTACCCCATGGTGAATATGGTGGAAAACCTAGCTTAGTGAAACCCACAGACTATCTAAAAATAATTACAATCCTAATAACCCATGAATTTACCCTAGGCCTTACAATATCCAAAACAACTAGACAAATCTCTAAACATAGTATACACTATGCACTTGAGATATTAAATCACTCACCAATAAGGCATGAACATTCCCAAAAGTCCCACTGATCATTACATGTAACCACGGAAAACATCAGTCATGGTTTTACTCAATAAAAATAACAGTTTAACTCAATGAGGAGAAATCCAAATAACATCTCATCATCCAAAAGAGAGACAACGAAGCTCCAGAAGGTTACATCAAAGGATGAACACACTACCAGCTTCAAAATATCTATTAATTCTTACACTCATTAGTCTAACTATCCAATAAATTCTCATATAAAAATTCACTTATCATATATGATTCCCAATAAAACAAAATCATATATGAAAACCATGTATAACTCCAAGACCCACCAATAAGAGGAAGAAATTACCCCTACCATTCCTTTCAAAGCCTAGATAGTGTAAAAAATAAAAAGTGATGAAGAACCCTAAATACCAACACTCCATCAATACTCTAAAACTTTTTAGATGGTGAACACTAAATAACATGAGATATGAGATCAAACCATTGATGCCTCATAAATCATGTCATGAACACTCTAATATTAAAAAGGGTCATCAAAACTATATTATTTACTAATACTAGAATAATTGATTTTAATACCATTATCCCCTTGAAGGAGTCACAAAAATCTGTTATTGGAAAACCATAGTTCTATTAAATTTAGATATACCCTTATCAAAAATAAAAATAGAAAACATTTTACAATTTCAACCCTATTCCCATACCAGACTTGATCAATTTAAAATGTTTCAAAAATTCATTTCAAAAAAATACCATCCAATTTTAAAACAAAAACACCCTTTTGGGTTTCATAATTAAAACAAACACTAATAGTTTGAAACAATTTAAATCATTTAATCCTTTTAAAACACACACTAAGGTTAAAAACCCAAAAATACCCAAAATCCTATTTTCTAAAATAGCCAATTTCCATTAAAATACAAATCCCACCCTTTATACATAGTGTGAACTTGATTAGAATATAATTCATAAAAAACATTACTAATTTACGAATAAAATTACTGTTTTCAAAATATTCAATGAAACCAATTTCATTTTACAAATTAGACCTAAGACCATGTTTTAAATATGAAAACACTTTTCTTTTGAAACCCATTTTCACACACACAAAAACAATTTCACATCACACATGAAATAACATATAAAAATGCATAATACAAGACTCAACCAAAATATAAACCAATGATTCTAACATATCTTGATACTAACAATGATTCCTTTCACATTTACAAAATAGACTAGGAAATCCATGTGTCAAGGGGATAGAATATCAATACCAAATGAGATTTAGAATCATACCTGTATTGGAAACATGTTTGATGGCCACATTCCAATCAATCATTAGTCTTTAATCATTTCTGGCATCATGATTGTTATTTTTGTATGGTTTTCAAGCACTACAATCCATCATCATGCTTTGATCCCTTTTTCCATATCCATCCCAAAGAATAAAAAATTTCCCACAAAGCAACATATGATTTTCCAATGTGGATTAAACACAACCACCACAAGAATAAAATCTTTATTAAACAACACTCTCAAATGGAATTCTATAATCAATGAAAAAAATCCTAACCTCCAATGGAAACTTGAGGCTCAAGGCAAGAAAGTTCTCATAAAACTCTCCCCACACCTACCATTTGAGTCCCAAAATCCTTTTATGCAAACCAAAAACTTCCCAAACAAAAATAAGGTGTTTACATAACCTATATCAAACAAATAAAATATGATATATTACTATTTTAAAATTAACCATCATTGGATCCCACCAAAACCGGTACTTGACCCAACCAACTATAATGCCTAAATGGAATTCATGATCCTCATGGGATGGAAACTAGTGATGTAAAAACACAAGAAATACCATGGAAGATAATCAATATAAATAGAAGATAATCATTTGTGAACATCCAAACAAGACATACAACAAATTCCATAAATAAATAAGTAGTGAAGTCTAATATAAGTATCCATGGTTAATAATATAATAGGCCAATGAGGATGATACAAAACCCAAGTTTGAATGAAAATCCCCAACTTCTCCCATAAGCCTCCACGTGAACCATAATAACCATCCAAATTAAATCTCTCTCCCAAAATCTCAAAAAAATTGTATAAAGAAACCCTAGTCCATCTACAACAAGTAACCTGTAAAATATAGCTATGAGTTTTTTAGTATAATAGGTTTACACCCAAGAAATATCTGCAGTCACTTTCATGTTTCCTCCTAAAAATGATAGTTTTAAATACAATATTGAAGGATACATTTTCTCTATACATTACATAAAGAAACAAATAGCACAACAAAGTTGTGTTAAAACTAAATTTTCTTAATTATTTTTAAATAAAAACTATCACCTGGATGAATCCCCATTTCAGTGAAATGCCATTTTATAGTGTTATTTTAAATACATATAATAAATACCTATTTTAAAATGCATTGTTTAAAACTCAAAAGGGATTTACAATTTTAAATGGTTTTAAAAATTATCATTGGAAACCAATTCCCTATTAAAAATAGGCATGATGACTTAAAAAATATTTATATAACCCATGAACCATAGTTAAAAAAACCCATTTTAAATTATTTATAAAAACAATTCAAAATATATTTGGAAATATAATTTCAGATATAAATATTACCCCTTTCAAACTCCTGAAAAAACAGTATGTAATTTCACTAAAATGAGACTTTCACATTATTTATTCTAAAAATATTCCACAAATACCATTTAAAACATTTTGAAAATAAATATAGAAATAAATAAAGAGGAAAGTACATAAAATGAAACAACTATGTAAAATTGAAATGATATAGAAACAATCCACATGTATTTAGGCGTTGAGCGATAGGACAATAATTAAGGGATCTGATCAAGTAAAAGAAATATGCTAAATGAGGATGAGTATGATATTAGTGTCTTGGGAATCATCCTATGTTTCAAGTAGAAAACTATCCAATTAGTAATAAAGAACCTAGGATGACACTTTTGAACTTTTCTACATCCTTTTTAGTCCCATCAAACTATCTGAAAATAAATGGGTTGAAATATTTTTCGAAATATGCGGTACAAAATGTATTCCAAATAAATCACCTTTGATACTCTCATATTATTTGATGGGGTATATCTAAAATGCATTCCCCAGGTTGATCACTATTGTACACTAGGTATTTATCTCATATATTTCATCTACCATATACCCAGTAATCCCATTATTGTTTCAATATAGGTCATCAGAAATAAAGCATCACATGTATCAAGTATAAAACATTATAACTAATTTATGCATTCCACCCTACAATCTTAAAGAATACAAATTACTTCTATGTATAAGAATCTAAATATGTGTAAATAATTCTAAATTTCACCTTAGATGTTACAATCCATAATAGGATCCAAAAATAAAAATACATAAACAGAGCCTCAAACTCTTTTAGTAAAACTCATTTTTCATAAACGCTAAAAAATAATTTTTCCAAAACATTCTTGTAATTCCAAGACAACTCAAACTATATTAAAATACAACCCGAATCCATTGTTGGGAAAAAAGTTTCTAAATCAATTCCAAAAACCTATTTCAGAACTCACAATTCCCACTAAACTACCTTTGATATCAACCAAGATTAAAAAAAGGATTAAAATATCACACACTTGGGTTAAAATGCCCCTTTAATGTCAAAATACCTTGTAATCCGTTTTAAACACTTCCACAAACATCAAACACTGTGCTTTAAAAATCCTTAAATACAAAATGGCCAATTAAATTCTAAAATAGCCTCATGGAAAGTATTTAAAAACATTAAAGAGCTTTGAAAATCCATATAAATTTTTTTTAAAAACACTTGGCGTGGAATCCAATTCCATGATTAGGTTTAAATCCACTTGAACTATAATTGAGTCTCTCACGTGACATAAATATAGGTATAATTTCAATAAATAAAAATATTAAAACACACAATCATTGAATGGTATATATTATAAAGTTTCAACCAAGAAACAACAATCATGGTTCAAGGAAAACCAAGTAGAAACACCCATTCAATCCAGAAGAGGTCATTCTTAAGCCATAACAAGGAAAAAACCAAATATCAATGTTTCCCCAACTCTAATTTTGAGTACAACATGTTTTTGGGTTCATGTGGGAAAAAAAGTAAATATAAATGTGGATATATAACAAAATGAATTATATAAATGGAATTTCCAAGGAGTAACTCACTTCAATTGAAGATGAAAACCCATTAAAATAGAAGGGAGAAAGGAATAAGACCCTATAAAATGTTTTCCTAGGGTGTTTGATTAATTAGGAGGAGAATAACTAGGTTATTGGGTTAAAATAATGTGGGGGAAACCATAAATTCAACTTTAAATGAATCTTGCAAGGACATAAGGTTTTACAACACTATTTTCCAAATTTTGAGCCTATCATGTAGGAGCCACTTTATAGGCCAACCCATTTCACACAAATTCCCCCAGTGGATCCTCACAATTAGTAAATACATTATAAATGGAATTATTATATTTTAGAGTTGATTCAAATGCTTTCCACAAAGATTACATAATAGTGTGCAATTCATATGCCCTTACCCATGCTCACCAAAGGTCCCACATGGTTTCCAAGACTCTAAATGGTTAGGACTCTAATATGAATTACTATTGGAAAAAACCATGAATTTCTAAATTTGACTACATATAAGGATTACAAAAGGACACAGAATGAAAATCGTATTTTTTACCCTAAAATTTTCACTAAAACTTTGTGCCCATAAAAAATAAACATTTTTCCAAATTTCAAGTAAAGCCCTCTTGAAGACCTAAAAAATTGATCAATCACATAAAAAAATATAAAATAAACCATATATTTACATGGTTACTGTAATAAATCACTACATAAAAAAGAAACAAAACATTATGTATGGGAATTAGGTGAAAATCCTTCTCTATTTAGTAATAGAAACAAGGTTGGGAGTTTATTCTAACCCAAGATAGACCTTTATTTCCATATACATGTTCAGGTGAACTCTTCATGATTCCAATTTTGAGTTTTTCATGTAGATATATTAAGAGTAGTATACTTCTTACTTACATTTTTTGAAGCGTTTCCATTATATTATCCATTTAAGAACATGAGTATTTCTGTGATAGATTTATATCCTTCTAAATTTATTATTGTTTTTATAGGATAAAAATCAATTATATAATATATAGCCTCCATTATTTCACCTACAACACATATTCTCACAAGTTATTATGTCATTATTTTTAGAAAACCTATTGTGAAATTCATGTTGTTCATTTAGAATTACTTATTTCCATTGGTCACATTCTATTTGTTATACATCTTTAATTTCTTTTCCTTTTCCAATTAAGCTAGCTAAATTTTTATACATTATTAAAAACATGATATAAATTATTAGGTTTTTCTACATGGTTTCTCATGAATTTTCATGTTACCAAAGTTTGGAAATTTTCAAGATAATTAAATTCTTCTTTAGGGGTATATTCCAAAACAATTATTCTTATTTTTTTAGGGTTAATTCCCTTATTTGTTGATCAATTATACCTCCATTAAAACCAATACCCACTTATTTTTTTATAGAAGTACATTTTTGTCCATTATTTCCATAAAATAAACAAATTCATATTATTCTTGATGTGTAACCCATCCATTTATTATTGGTATTGATTCTATTGACATTTTTATAATTATCATTACCCATTGAATTCTCACATGTCCTATGTTTTTACTTTTTATTCTATGGTATTCTTCATTCATGTTATTTGGGATCTTGATTGGTTGATTTTCAAAATAACAAATCATAATAATGACCACATTGTTTTTAAATACAATATGGATTCTCCAAGATTCAAAATTTATTTGAGATAAATCGTTTTTAACCTTTATATTGTGTTATTTTCATCAACTCCTGTTTTCTTAAAATTTATATAGGATTCCTTTATATTCTATGAATAATGTCATTATTCAAAAAATCAAGATCCTTATTTCAAAAACATAATAAATTCAAGTATTTTCAAAAAACCCTTGTTCATATCATTTGAACATCAATATTTTTAGATTTAAAATCTTATTATTTTGAGGTTATTAAAACATTATTTTTGGAATATTTTTAGAAACATATTTTTCTATAATTTATTTCATTCACTTAAAATGTTGTTGCGGGTTAATAATTTTATTTATTCATATTAATTTATTTATATTTAGTATTTATACTACATTTTTCATGAATATATATTTAGAATTTTATTAATTTTTTAGAGTGGATGGAACCTTTTTGTAGGAAATTTAAATAAATTGATCACTAAATTATTTCAAAATAATCTGGATACAAGATAGAGATTTTGTAGAATAAAGATACACCTTAAAAGTTTTTACAGAAACATGTCTTTGCTCAGTATATTATGTCACTATCCTATATGTTTACATAACATCCATTTATAAACAATTCCTGTTCAAATTTTTTTAACATATTTAGTTGATATGAACTTATCTTCAAATTATTGTATTTTTTCCTAATATAATATTAATATATCTATTTCATATCTTATATGGAAATATCAATATTATTAGTCCTATTATATTTGAACCTTACTTGTCCATATTTGAAGGAAATTATCTCTTCTAATACATGGATATTTTATTTAAGTTCTCCATGGATTCATTATTTTATTAGATTATATTAATATTGTAATTACAAAATATGAAGAACCTTTATTTTATGTCTAAACTTATAGAACATATAGATCCTAATGTTTTGGTGACATTTACACACTCTAGTTGTCTTTGTTCCAAATATTTATCAGAATATTCATATTCTTCCTCATATTGGGTGATCTCCACTTTCATGATTATAAAAGAGTTATAATCAAATGTAACTATTTATTTGGGACACTTATACTTGATTTAATTTAAATAAGTAATTCATTTATCATGGGAACCATCTTATATAAGATCTTCCTCATTTTTATTTGTTATTATATATGAAATTTTTTACAATAATCATTATTTACCTCATATTTATATAAATCCTATGAATCACTTCAGGTATAATTTTATTACATCTTCTCAGTACAGTATTTTTCTATCGCGTCTTCTCCATCCATTATAAGTATATTTTATTCATGATAACAACATGTAGAACATGATTTATCTTCCTCTTTACTCATGAGGCATTCATTATTTGTTTTCATCATCTATTTATTCATTCTATTATGTCTTAGAAGAGATGAAGTTTTGATCAATAATAAATGACTCTTATCTAAGTCTATACTTCATAGTTAATTGAGAAAGAAAAATGTTAAATATAAAAATTTACTAATATTGAGATTGTTGAGAATCTAATAATATGTAGATTCATGGATTTTATACCAATATTCATTCCACCATAATTAGTGTAACTACACTGGGAGGGGGGTTAGTGTGAGTTACTTATTAAAAATTTAAAATTTTTCCACTAACTTTACTATTTACCTATTTATTGAATAGATATTTGTATATTTCTCTCTAGTAATATTCAATTTTCATGAATGTAATATAAACTAAAAATAAATAAATAAGACACACTATTATTTTTTAACAATGTTTCCATCTAATGTGGATAACTACGTCCCTAATGCATGATGGGTTTTATCCCCCTCAAACACAACCCCTATTTTATTATAAAGATGAATCTACAGTAATGCTAAATCCTTAGACCCAGAATTGTTTCCGTAACTAGGTACAATTTCAGTACCCATTTGTTAGTTTTTAGGCCCTAAAACCAAGAATACCTTACTTTAGAATTACCAGTTTCATATGGATCCTCCTTGAATTTTGATCGGTAAACTAGTACAAGACTCTCTTTATAGTAATTTAAATATTTCCTTCCTTAGTATTAATATCAATGGTTACATTACAATTCCTCAGACTTGGGGATATAAAGATATCATAATACATTCCTATCAATTGTAGCTCATGATATATGGAATATTATTCTTATATCCTTATGATATAAATATATCATAGACTGGGATACTTAGTTCCACCTCTTAGACCTATAAAATCTTCAATATGTGTAATGAAAGACAATCCTTGTATCTATATTCATTTTTAATGCACATGGATGATGTTTTCACATTAGTTATGGATCTATATATTCCTTAACACATAAAATATTTAGGATAACCACAATATATGACCACTCCCTCTCTCTTCATTTTTATTATCTCTCCCACTCCTTATTTATTTTTACATAATATATGTCCTAGATATTATTTTCATATGTTGGATATGAAGACCCTTCAATCATATCACATCAATACTCCATCAATTTTATTCATTGAGAAAATTTAAACTAGTCCCAAATGATATCTCTATTAAACTCAGTTTTTAAATATCCACAAATAATCATAATTATTAAAATGTTTTAGTTTATAAGATATCTGCATTATTCTCCACATGTTTTCATGATAATATAAAGAAGTACAATCACAATTTGAATAAATTTTTCATGAAATTGATTCTATTGATCAACCAAATGTTTTTTCCTGGAATATTATTTTCTGTTTTGAAAAAACCCATGATCTAATTCCTTCACATTTCCTAACATTAATGTCATATCATGTGTGAACCTCTCCTATAAAATTCTATTCTTCACACACCATGATCTGAACTTCTCAATACTACAAATGTGGTCTTTATTAGGGCTAGAAAATTCGATTAACAACACTAAAAAAGTGTTGTTAATCAAGGTGTGGATATAAGGGGGGTCCCTTTTATCAGCGCTCTAAAAAGTGTTGATAAAATCCAAATAATTAAACTAAAAAAATAAATAAAAAGAATTATATAATTCGGGGGGATATTTTAACAGCACTTGACCCCCCGATCAATGCTAGGCAGACCCCTGACCCTCACACTCTCCCACGCGCTGCCCTTCCCATGCATCCCCACATGCACACACCCCTTTTCTTCCACCCGAACTCGAACCTCAGAACTCCCCCTTTCGCAGCTGCACCTTTACCACTACACCATTTCGTTTTTCACTCTATTTAATGATATATCTATTTATATATATAGTTATATTTATTCGTATATTAATATAGATTCATATTAATATAAATATATTTATTCATTTATTAGTATATATATATTCATTCATATATATATATATAGTTATCATTTTTTACCAATATATTTATTTGTATATTAATATATATTTATTATATTTGTTTTAATTACATTTAGGGAATATGTTTTTTATGTGTGTTTATAAATAAATGAATAAATACATACATACATATATACAACACAGACACACACACATACACTCACACACACATACACATATATATATATATATTTACGAATAAATACATATATATGTGTATTTGAAAAGCCATAGAATGTTAAAACGGCCATAACCTATAATACAGAAGCCCGTTTCAACTCCACCACCAGTCAAATCGAATAAAATGAAACAATCATCAATATGATATGTGGTATAGGCCTAACAGACATCTGGATCAGAAGTTATACATGTTTTAATGATTATAAATCGGGGTATCTTGACTAAAAACTCAGTTTTTGGATGACTTCTGGGCCTTCTTGGTCCTCAAAAAATGTGATAGAAGCTTATCTTAGGTTACTGGCGCATAGAACTCATCAAAAGCTTTGATGTGATATGCTATAGAGCTCAAACTGACACTTGGACCAAAAGTTATGGCCATTTGAAGTTTGAGTTAAATTTTCAACTTATTTTAGATCATTTATTACTTTTTTTTTGATTTTTTTGTCTTCAAATTGTTATTAAAAGATTTTTATTCAATAATAAATAGCATATAACTAATTAATAATATTTTTTAAAATATTTTAAAGCCATTTACACAAAATTTATTACATATAAAATTTAATAGTCTATTTATACTTATCTAAAACATATTTCAAAAATATATATTATATTTATATCAATACAAATATACTTATATAACAATATTTTATTTTTAATGAATTTTTTGAAACATAATATTTATTTATAGTAGTAAAAAGCACTGATAAATCCCCCATTTATCATTGCTACTAAAAGAAGTACTGATAAAGGTGTCCCATTTATCTACTCTAAAAATAAGAGATGATAAAGGGGTCCCTTTATCAGTGCTAAAAAAAGCGCTGATAATAGGGTAGCACTTCCCTTGCCTGTTTTTGTAGTAGTGTCTTCTTATGATGTGGTCAACTTTTTCATATATCAAACCTCATATCATATTTGATCATGAATAATCACTATTAGAATCATGATATTTAATCCAGTGAATTTTAGAAAAGCATCATCATAAGTAATATTATATTTAATTACAATTAAAATTTCAATCATGGTATTTAAAGAACTAATGAACAGATTAAGCTGCATCTAAATTTTATAATTTTAATATTACTCCATTATAGAAATCATCAATTTTCTGAATAGTAATTAAGTTAACATATTCCCTTTAATACTATGATGAACATTATATATTGATCACCTTACCAATGTATACCATAGTTAGACATATGAATTTTCTATATTTATGTTTGAGTGACTCTTAGGTATTGGATCATTAAATGTTATATATCGTAGTAGAGTTCTATAACTTTTCAAATACAATGTCAGAGTTTCATTTATATATATCTGTAACTAGTAAATATTTACCAAGTTATCTATTTAAATGATTCTTATATATCAAATATTTAACTATTGTTCCTCACAATTGAGTTCTCTACTTTTCAAAAATATCTATCTAAGTGGAATTTATTAATTGGCCCATACAGTTGAAAAACTTTACAATCTTACGGTGTACATTAAATATAAAAAATATGAACATTATGTATCACGATAGTGAACATTAATTATTTGGAATTTTACAAATTTCAATAGTCTCCATTGGGTGAAATTTATTTTTTGGAATGTTACCATTATGAACGTTTCCATATAATATATCATACTTTATGATTTCATAATTAGAAGGTTGAAAATTCAAAACTATTTTCACTTATACTTCATATATATACAATGTTTAGAATTATTCACACTCCATGGGAAAAATCATCAACTGATTAATTATTTTCATCACATTAAATATAAAACATCAATGATCTCAACTCCCAACCACATTTTATAAATGAATATTATTTATGAAATACTATTATTGGATATATCATGAAAATTTATTAATAATTTTACATATTAGTGTGTCTCAAATGGAATCACCTCATATTTTAATAACTTTTTCCAATTTAAATTAAATTTGAACCCTTCTTGGTTTTAATATTGTAATACTAGAGAGTCTTTTACCATAGGTAAACATCACATCCCAAAACTATTGAACAATGCACAATCTGAAG
Source organism: Viscum album (assembly GCA_963277665.1). NCBI lineage: Eukaryota > Viridiplantae > Streptophyta > Magnoliopsida > Santalales > Viscaceae > Viscum > Viscum album. Next base: position 945,940,024 of record OY728127.1, on the reverse strand, counting down.
AGAATTTAATCATGAATTTATTAAAAATTTAGATTTTAGTATTTAAATTTGACTTGATTAACTTCATTTTGTAATTTCCGTATATCATAATTTTCATTATATAAATATTTGGGACCTCTCTTAATTTTTTTTTGGGTTGATAGAAAAAAAATTTATTTTACTAGAACCAATACTTTTTTAAAATTATCATAATACAAGAATGAATTAAATGTTTTTAAACCATTTTAATATTAAATATATATATTTATAAATTTAAATAAATTTTTTAATATTACTATGTTCTATTAATAAAACCCGTGTTTCTAATTTTGGAATCCTATCTAATATTTCAATCGATTTTTTATGCTCTTATATTAAAAATTAATTGTTTTCACATCTACGAATATTATTTAAAAGATTGTATTTAATATTTAACATCAAAATTTATGAATTATTTAAGAATTTTAATTTAATTTTTAGTTATAAAAATAATATTACCGGGATTAATTTTACTGACTTTGATAATTGTAAAACATTTTTTCTCAATAAATGTTTTTTGTTAATATTTTATAATTTTTACCTAATAAATAATTATTTTAATATTATTTTTAATCCTATATATAAATATAATAACACTAATAAATTTATTAATCAATAATAAATACGATTATGAACACATAATTGTGAAAACATCATTTCTCTATGAAAAATTATTTCTTTATAAAAAATGATTTATATATATATTATATGTTTTAATTTATATGGTATTTTTATCATATTTGTAAATTTAATTATGTTAAATATATTTTAATCCTATTTTCATTAAACTAAACTTAAGGAAGAATATTTACCTTATATTTTTAATAAAATATAAATTAATTAGTTAAAACATGTTACTAATCTTATAACAAAAATGAAGAAAAATTTTAAAATATAATGTTAAATAACAAAAAGAATGTCTTAAAAAGTATGAAAATTATTATTTTGGACGTTATATACCCAATGGAACTTCACAATCAACTATTTTTTAACATTTAATAGTGTAATGTTGTCTTTTAAAAGTAAAGGGTACTCACAAAACTACAATTTTGATCATTTATAAAATTGAAACACTTACTATAACTAATTCCAAACCTAAAAATATTAATTTATTTTGGTAAATATGAAATTTTGTTACACATAAAACCATCTACCACTTCCTTAGGCATCTGTTCACCATTATTCATCTTAACACCTCCATTTACATGGATATTTCAATGAGGAAAATCAAGCTCATGATATAAGTATTAACTTCATTTTAATCTTTTCTTCTTAATGATACTATTAATAAACTCTTATATTCATTGAAATATAGTTAAATTAGTATAATTATTAAATTTGGATGTTGTTATATGTATTGAAAAAAATTATTTAGTCCTATCTATCTATTTGAAAAAATAAATGAATCACTACTGTCTATGTGTGCAGACTACCTCCTCTATGAATTAATGTCATTATTTTTTTATAATACATCTTATGTTTGGTTTTAATTATTTTATTGATTAATGAAGATGATATATATAATATAGATATGATTATATAATGTAAAATAATAATATATCTTAATTACATCTCATTCATCATGAAACTAAAATGGAAATCATGTGTTTTTTGGGAAATTACCTCCATGATGTTAGATATCTCATTACTCATATAGTTTCTTTCTTATTTACTAAAGGCTATTTACATCTACTCATAATCGTAAAAGAATATAAATAATATCATTATTATCCTATAATAACAAAACCACCTACTTAAAAAGGTTATAAAACACTATCATGGATGATTATGTGTATATAAATATTAACATTATAGCAATATAATAAGAAATTAATGTTTTTAGTGGTTTTTTAATGGGTTTTTTGTATTTTTCTTATAATTTATATAAAATATTTTATTGAAAAATATAGAAAAATAACCAAAAACTAATTCCACTTTCACATAACATAACTAAAATACTTAGGAAATTAGATTATAGATTCAAAAAATAAATAAAATTCATATATTAAAGTACCTTATGTTATCTAGGAATGATGAAATTTGTTATAATAAAACAATAACACTAATATTATGAAACTCGTTGAATATGGTTAAGATTACTCACACCCGATATTAAAATAGATAAAAATAATAATTAATATACATGTTGAGAATAATTATAAATTATATTTTTAGAGGTTATATTTCTTTAATTTGGTTCCAAAATATATTATTTAGAGAGTAATTTTTATTATATATGAGGTCTGAGAACATTCGGCTAAGCGAGATTATAGGTAAGTGGTTTACATATCAAATTCATCACTCTGAACCCTTCTTTTTGTTGTACATATATTTTCCATTATATTATATATATGCTAACTATTTGATATATTATATCAAGAAATGAATTTTACTCTTGAAATTTTAAGATAAATTTTAATCTTCCTATTTTAAGAGGTTTTGATTGAAATGCTACCCAAGATATAAGTGGGGTTTTCATATCAATTTTCGTTCTTTTGGACTCATGAAATATTCAACAATTATTTTAATTTATTGTGTTGAATAAATTACCATGGAATAATTTCCACAATATTTATCATTAATTTTAGGGGATTAAAAACACTATATTTTAACCCACCCTTGTATTCTTCTGATTCATGATTTTTCAAAATAGTTGAAAAAATAAATCTTCCCCACAGTAGAAAACCATACTAAATTTAGGTAAAGTAAAAGTGTGTATAGTTTAAATTAAAATAAATACCTCTCTAGATACTATAAAGATTATTTTTATGTGAAACATACGTAGCTAGGGGTAGTCACCCTAAAATATAATGGATGTGAATTTTCTGAATCATCACTCTAATGCACAATGAGTAGGCCTAAGATTGTACATCTTTATTCACACTCCCAAGATATATTATTTGGAATATTCACACTCCTTATGACCCATGATTAAGGATTTATCTTAAAATTATGGTTTTCTACTACCAATGAAAAATATTGAACCTAATTATTATCTTCCATAAAAAAACTAACACAATTAAATTACATTCTCCACTATATTTCATTGGTAATGGTACTTATTATATTTTGGAGTGTACCCAAAAACATCTAAGTTGGGTGATTGATATACTCTTATAAATCCACAATATTTCATTGAATGGGGAAATATTTATTTTATACATCTTTCATTATATGGATTTCCATTTTTATTAAGCCATATGTTTCTTCGGGAATGGTATAATATTTCATGTTGGCTCATATAGTGAATGAAATGGGATTAATTAAGTGATGGGTGGTGCCTAAAATTATATTGCACCATGATGCATTGAAATATCTTATAAGACAACAAATATTAGGTTATTTGTATATCACTCCCCATATCAGTATAGTGTCTTTGAATAAGGCCTTAGAATCTTTTTTTGATGTCCATTATTATACATTCCATCAGTATGAGATCCCTGATTTTTATTATCCGTGATAACATTTATTTTCCTGGATATAACATTTCATCAGTTCTAGTATATTATGGATTAATATTTATTATTTATTATTACTTTATAATTTTTTTCACATTTAATTTATGATATCTCCATTGAATACTACTCATTATTAATCATCTGATCACACCATTATTTTTCCCCATTCTTGGGAAACCTAGAGGATAATTACATACAATTTTCAGGGATATGATGGGAGGGATAATAATTCTCTCATAATGTATTCATGTGGTATGTTATGTTTTCAAATGTAATATATGTACGTATCTATTTTTTTTCATGACTACTAAGCTCTTGGATCTTGTGGGAATATAAAAACCCAAAATTTTATAAATGAACTAAAATTTCGAATGAAAAAATTAAATATTTTGTAACTATAAAAAACATATATAATACTTTGGTTATTTTAGACTATTATTAAATATATCATAACCTATTTGAAAGACCATTTAGTATCAAACAAATTTACAATATAGTCATTGTAAAATTATCATTATGATTTTAATATCTTAAGGGTTTTGATAAAGTCTAATTGACATATACAGAAGATGTGATAACACCAACCAGTAGGATCATACCTTAGAATCTCATTTATCAACAATTCTGAGGGAGATGGAATAATTGGGATTTTACCTTAACCAATCCGAAGATAAAATTAAATAACAAAATCATGAAAGAGACAATTTATGGGAGAATTTCAAGCTTATTGAGATCATACCTCAAACCATGTTCATTGAACCACCCCAAGAAAGTCATACCATCACACACCATACTAATATGGTGTAAACTTCTGTAATAAGGGGTTATGTATCTATACCCCAATAGTAATTTTTTTAATATTCTTTTTAATAAAATAATGATTATATTTATCCATTTTTATTATTTCAATTATATAAAAGTTGATAAAAATTTGATTTTGATATGAAGAAAACAAAATTGTTTTTTTGGAAAGCATTCACTTTTAATTAAAAAACACATTTTGATAAATTTAATAAATTTTATATAATTTTTACTTTCATATAACTTTTTTATTAAATAATATTTATATAAAAATGATAATATAATTTAATAAATTCCATGTTAATCTTTATAAGGTTGAGAAACTATTATTATTTTAAAAATCATGATTTTTAAATAAATAAGGATTTTTATTTATAATTATAAATTCCCATATTTGGAGAACTATTTTTATAAAATTATTTTTTTGAAATTAGATAATTAAAATTATCTATTGGTAATTTTTTATATTTTTTCGATGCAGTCAAATTATTGGGTTAAAATTAAATATGGTATAAATATAACGTATTTATTATGACAACATAATATCCCAAAAGTAAATTAATTAATGATATATAATGAAAATTTTTCCAAATATAAAATCCATCTTTTAAATAATGTTATTTTGAAGTTATTTTATTAATTTAATAAACCTTTAATGAGTCCTATAAAACTGATAAAATATTATAATGATTTAAAATCCATTCTTTATAAAAATGATTCACATCCACTACAACGAGGGTATTATTTTTAAGAGTTAGTTTTAGGCCATATTAAATATATAAAACAACTCCTATTTTCATGAAATCATGTTATGAATTATGGTTTTTATTATTTTATGTTATAGAGTCCAAAACCAATGTTTAAAAATTAACGAAGAACCACCCCCCACTTTTCCTATAAATAACCACCCATCATCCCAATCCTCTCCACTAAAATTTCATTGTTCACAAATTTTCTCCCCCTACCCCTTTATAAATACTTCCCAAGGTGTTCACAAAATCTTAATAATCTCCCTCCATGATTTTTTAAGCGCCTTCTCTAGGTAAGGGATTATCTTCTCTTCCTTTTAATTTCGACTAATTTTTTTATTCTAATCCTTTAGACTTATAGTTGTTAATATTGTAATGTATTTTTACACAATTTTTCACTATAATTATGAATTATACATAATTATAGGCCACCTTTCACTCTCATTAAACCCTCCCTTTATCCATTATGTACACCCTCATACAATCAAAATTATTTTATCTTTTTCCACGACAAACTTTTGTATTGTGAATACCCATCCCCATTTCCTCCCAATAGTATTCACTGAGATTAAAATATCCCTAATTTATTATAGACATCCACTTATGTAACCCACATTATTTAATCATGGGATAAAAGTTTATCAAATATGTTCTTATGTAGTATGATATTTGTGGGACCCAAAAACATGTAGATAATATGAATGTGACAGGTGGATCATTATTATATATCCCTATAATTCACTCAGTGTTTTTTCATCTCACTGGATACTATGTAAGGTGGAAGGGAGGTTATCCTAAGAACAATATGTTATGATGTATTGATGGTTTTACTTGAACTATGCTTATGATTTCATGTATAATATTGTTTCCACATCCAGATTTTTCCTTGATTTTATCATCATATATAATTTTTCAATATTAATTTGTATGATTCTCACCATGTTTAGGTCACCTTGATATTCTTATTTACTAACATTTGTTATGTCTATCATGTTATTCTTTTATTTTTACCGTACTAGGCTTTGAAAGTCACCCCTTTATTATGTACGTCCCCATACAATCCCATGTAGTATTCGAAGTACGATGGAATGTCAGGGGATGTATTGGAGGATTTAGGTAATGTTGTTTCACACATTTTCCATGTTATCATTCAATGTATCTAATTACCCAAAGAAATCACACCTCATGATCTTCTGGGTTTTGTACTATGTGTATCATTATTTGATAAATCAGGAACTAAAGTGTATAAAATATTGTGTTTATCATAGTTAGTATCAAATGAACGACTATTTATTTTTAGAGATTATGATTAGAAAATTTATCGAGAGCCTTAGATATAAGACTATATATAAAAGAACATCCCTAAAAATATGGTAATTTATAGTTTAATTGGATTCTAAGAATAAATTCTATTTTTAAATACTACATTTGTATGTGGCTCTAGAAATGTTGTACGTAATATTTTTAACCTAAAATGGTCACATTGTTTTCTGATTAAATCATCACATGATGCTTAAAAAATAGGTCTTGGTGCATGCCTAGTCTGACACTCTTATGGGGTATGATTTTTTAAATTCAATAAACCATTACAAAACATTATGATGGGAACAAAAATAACTATGTAAATTTATGATATGAAATATATAATGGGTAACTTAGATTGAATCCTTGAAATTTATAGGTTAAGGAATATATGTAATTTATGATTTATCCATTAAATTTTCATTGTTTCCCTTTTATTGTTTAATATTTCAAAAAAATTCATCCCCAATTTTACCTTTATTTTTAGTCAATGATTAGACATAGGAGGAACAAATTCAACAACCAATGTGATGATAACTATTTTAAATTCCCAAATGGGATGCCAAACCCAATGATATAAAGCGTTAGTAACTTCATGATAATAGTTTTTCAATTTACTCATGTTTTGAATGGGAACATGAATTAGGGGGAAACCTACATCCACTTTTGAACGCACATGTAGAAATTGATACCATTATGTGACAGAGGTCTCTGAATTATAGTGGGCCTTCTGATCCATTAAACATGAAAAAATAGATCAAACCCATTTGAAATATATTATATATCCGTAAATTCACTATGAAAGAGATGTTTATGCCAATTGTTTACCATATAGATGGGGAAACTGATCAGTGGTTAATGTCGATAAAAAATAAGAATATAGAGGAGTATATCAAAGCGATTGGTGGAGATAATTCTGGACAATTATTTTTTATAAATATTTTACTTGTACTCTTTGAAATAAAATGTAAAGGGATTTCCTTGGCCTCATGTAAAAGGATGAATAATCCATCGGGATAAATGAGGTGAACATTACCAAAAATTCATGATATTCCCTTGAAAATTTCATTAACCTCAAAAGTAAATTTTAAAACTTCTTTTTTTGGGATAAATATATGTCTATGGAATGATTTTTTGATTCAATACTTTGACAATGAAGTGTATATTTTTCAATGTTCCCTAAAAGTGGAAATAGAGATCCGTGAATCATTAGGGAAAACTTGTCTAAATATTGGAAGTGGAGATGTAGTTAAAATCTAGGGGAGTGATGGATAAATATCACAGTGGAAAAAAATTACAACTCCCCAATTGTTAAAATTTTAGGAATAAGCATCCAGAAATTTCATGAATAAGACAAGGAAATGATTTAAGTATGAAAATGATGGGAACCAAGCTAGAGAATTCTAATTTGAGAATTCCACCAATGTGATGGAAGAAATGAATTCTCTAATAATCCCTCATCCTTCTTGAAAATGTATATACTACATGGAAGAAGGAAATTTTTTGAATCAATGCACTATAACATGTGTATTTTATTGTAACCAGGGAAAACAACCTCCAAGGCCTAGGAAACAAGAATTGTTTTTCCATAATAACTAATGAGGTGGATATCGAAAATGATATGGTGACAAGTAATATAGTTATTCATCCAATGATATAAAATATAATATTGGATTTTTGTTTTATGAATTATTTAATATCAAACATGTTTATTAGAACAGTTCAAATACCACCTCAAAACATGGATGTAGATCTATCATTTAAAATGGAAAATGCAGAAATTATTGTATCCCATGTATATAACGTCTCCCCTATCTCTATGTTTGAGTTAAATTTTCTATAAAACCTTATTATAATTCATTTATTATAATTCAATTATATTCTTGGTGTAGATTGAATTTTATTATATAGAGACAACATAATTTGATGATAGAAGAAAATCACCCTCTATATCATGAATCATCCACTGATTCTATGCCTGTTCAAGGAGGAGGAAGAATCTCTTATAGAATCTTCATCTCAAAAATGGATATTATTTCTATATAATCAATTTTATCATAATAAAAAATTGAGATTAATGATAATTTCATCCCTAAACACATTCCCATTATGAGGTCATGAGATGATGTGTTTACAAAAGAATTGTTTTATCTTACCCCAAGAAAAGAGTTTGAGTTATCAATAAAGGTTATACAGAATTATTTTTTATACCTAATACTCCATACCAAATAGCCACTATCGTGCTTGAGGAGATGAAAAATAAAGAACAAGAGAATCTAGAAAAGGGGGTTTTACTCCAAAGAGATTCACCACGGGGTTCACACGTACTTTTTCTAAGAGGAAGGATGGGTCAATATGAAAATGTATTTTTAATCATGAGCATAAGAATATCATGATAAATAAAATGTTTCCCCTTCTATGAATTATTGACTTGTTCGATCAGCTATGTTGAGGTCAATACTTATCTAAGGTGGATCTCCAGTTGGGATCGTATCATGTAAAGGTGAAAAAGGAGGATATCCTGAACACTTATTTTCATGTTAGGTATATTAACTAAAAGTTAATGGTGATTCTATTTGGATGAATTGATTCTCCATCTATCTTTATGTAAATAATGATTATCGTCTTGGGGGATTAACTTTAATTTTTTTGGTGTACTTTGTAGATAATATTTTTATCTCCTCCAAAAGTAAGGATTAATAGGGGGAGCATTTTGGATATTTTACTGAAGGCCATAAGAAAGTAAAAATTATATAAAAATTATATTAAATGTGATCTTTAGAAGTAGAATGTAACATTATAAGGTAATGTCATCTGAAGAAATAGGATATCTTCAGATCATTAATAAACTATTGCAATTGAAGGATCGTCCGAACAAAAAACATTGTTGGAGATTCATTGATTTCATGGATTAGTCAGGTACTGTCATTTATTTGGGATAAAATTCTCAATATTGTTGATAATACTTACCAAAATAACTTATATGGGAGTAAATTCTTTCAGGATCAATGAATGTGAGGAGATCTTTATATACTTAAATAAGAGGATAATCGGTTCACATTTTTTTACATTACCCACCAGTGGGGAACGACTTTTCATATATAGTGATGCGTTAGAAAAAGGTATTTGATTGTGTACTCATGAAATAAGATAAGTTGATAGCCCATGACACATGAAATTTAAAATCCATTAGCATAACTAACAAACTCATGATCTATAATTGAGTTCAGTGATATTCACATTGATGATTTGGTCAAATTTTATCTATGGGGAGAATTGTGACATATATATGAATCATAAATTCCTGAAAAATATACTCTTAAAATCATCTCAATATGAACTTATTAAGGTTGTTAAATCTGATCAAGGATTATCATTTTTCAATCCATTACACTTCTAGGCAGGTGAAAAAAGCCCCATATTCTTCTAGTAAAAAGTATCATACAACCTTATTATTGAAGAGTATGGGATGGGATCAAATATTGTTAGACATAAAAAAGTATGGAGATGGGAATAATAAAGGGATATTTATTCTACCTTTCTCAAATAACCACTCAACTATCTATTCACGAGAAGATTAAGGTGGTGCAAAAAGATGATGGGGTGCTAAAAAAATGTAGCAAATATTTTGAAGTTCAAATGTGTTGAAGATGGAGTTTTAAGGTTTGGTAATAATATTTGTGTCCCATAAAATTCAGAACTAAATAGGGAACTTTGGGATGGTTCATATGGATTTTCCTTATCAATTCATCTAGGAAGCACTAAGACATATATATATATATATATATATGAATAAAAAGTTTTTGTGGGATAAAATTAAGAGGAATATTGTAGAATTTATATATTGATTCTTGGTGTGGAAATAATTTGAGGATAAATTCCAAAAGTATAAGTGTATGATGAAACAAATTCCCATACGAGAAATGTTTTTGGAAAACATAACCATGGATATATTCATAACACTCCCAAGGACATCTAAAGTCAATAACACTATCTGGGTTGTGGTAGATCTTATTAAAAAGTCGTATCATATAATTATTATTAAGGAATATATATATATTATCCAACTCGACATGATATATATAAGATTACTAGTAAGACTGCTTGGTGTTCCACTCTCCATTGTATCTGATTGAGATCAAAAGTTTTCCTTGTGGTTTTAGATAAGACATCAACAATATTTTGATATAAAGGTAATTTTTGTTACTGGTTATCACTCTCATATGGAAGGTCAGTCTAATAGAACAATCCAAACTATAGAGGATATGTTGAGATCATGTTCAGTAGATTTACGAGGTTGTTGGTATAAACCAATCCCCCTAACAGAGTTCTCATATAATAATTATAAGGCCCCAGCCTCAAACCTTACTTAATCTTGAGATATTTCAAGAATAAACCTTGAGGATATTTTCAGGTTTAGAGTTTTAGAGAATTAGATCACAAAACATGCATTACATTCCACATTTAAACAAAGTGGTTACATAAAAGATAATATTCATGTTTCCCATCAACGGAAAAATATTTAAAATAAAACATGGATTCTTTCTTGACACTTCCTTGACACTATCATCATATCATGTACCATTCCCATGACCTGTGAAAAACATTTCAAAAACTTGGGATAAGCATAAAAATTTAAGTAAGGGATATAAAAATATGGAAAGGAAACATGAGTAAATGCATACATAAGAATCAATGAAATCATACTATACTCATAAAACATAAGCACTTTAATATACCTCATCAAATCATGGATAAATCATAGAAATCATAAGACATAAAGGTATCATGAAGCATTCGTAACATTCTTACGTAGGGAGTAAACCTCTTGGTTACGTTTGGAATACCCATCACAGTATATTCCCTAAATCTCTATGGAGAAACCTTAACGTTTAACTCCTTCGCGTTACCCAATGCATTGGAGAGCTATATCGAGCTCACCCACCCTTAGTTTATCACAGAACCACCCATCTTCATAATAATGACCAAGAACCAAAACATAATCGTATCACTTAAAACATGTATAAAGGAAACATAACATTTCCACCTTTCAATCACAAGATATCAATACAACACATAGATATAAAAACATTATGAAAACCATTTTTAATACAAAAATAAAAGAAAAGTAAAACATGGTATTTATTTTTCTTTTAAAAAGAAGGTATAGCTTGTAGAGGAAGCCAAAACTCAAATAATGGTCACAGCAGCGGAGAAGTCGTTGTCGCCGCATACGTACGACAAAGACATTCCATTTTGTCATTTAGTAAAATGATTCATATAAAAAATATTCCTTATGGATAAAAATAATAGTCAAAGGGGTTTATACACCGTATAAAATAAGGTTGTGTATAAAACAAAATATGCCTCAATGAAAAGAGATTGAGACGAAGTCCTATACCTCAGGTCTGACTTGACTCGATCATTCTTTAACCTCCTGAATAATAAAATTGAGTTAATTTCTACATTCTTAAGAACCTTTTTCAAGTTCATTATTACTTTTATATCACTTATTACCATGTTACAAACATTATGTAATCATTTAAGTTAATAATGTTTGTTTTGTTGATATTTGGTTCTTAAGTCGAAAGTGGACATCTTACAATTACATGTTGTTCATGTTGTAAAAGGTTCATTATATGCAGAATGGTATTCATGATTTGGATATCATATATATCATATGTATCCAGAATATACATGTATTTATAATATTACATAATCATTTAGAGGTAATAAATGAAATGCACCATTCATGGAGACGGTAAGCCGTATGTACGCATGAACGCTACTTTCATTTCTATTCCATATTTTATGGAATTGAATAATAATGATATAAAGGTATATTATAATTCCAGTATAATATCATACATAATGTCATTAATTAACTCCTTTATACGTCCCACATATGGCATTAACGAATCAAATCACTTTGAGGGGGCGGTAGTCCGCACTTCCTAAAATGAAGATATCTCGTTTACCCATAATGGTAACCATAAAGGTATGCCATAAATGAAAAATACAGAAGATTAAGTAAAACATAAAAATATTATATATAATATATAAATATAGTTACATCTTAATGGCCACCTTTGAAGGTGTTATATGAGTGTTGAACAATCATCGTTTCGTGAGGCAAAAATTCTCCATCCACAAAAACTGTATGTTCTTTAACCATTAGATGTAGGTTTGTGTAAGTGTATCACCAATACTTCTTAGAAAAACATCCTAGTATATTTACGATACTGGTTTTGTTCCAAAAGAAATGAATAAAAATAGTTTAGAGGGCTGGAGAAGCAAAATAAAACAAAAGGACTCAAGAGAAAACACTAACTTTAAAACATGTAACTCTTTTTGATTTCAGATCAAAGGATTCCTTGGGAAGACTTCTTCCCAGTGTGAGGATTCAAGGAGTAATAGAGGGATGTAGAGAGACAAAATTAGCAGGGTTTGGAAGAGCCAAAGGCTTTGAATGTGTGGGTAAGGTGGTAGAGGTGGGGGCCTTTTATAAGAGGAGAGGAGGGGAACTCTTGGAAAGTTACAAAATGTTACTTTATTTTCAAATGTGTTTCGGATTTTAATGGTCCCACATTGATGTATTTCGAGGATAAGGTGATAAGGGTTCGAAATATACTCATCCAATAGGTCTTTTACAAGTTTATGGTATAGTTTTAACATTATCTTTTCATTTTATTTAAATCCTTTATTAATGAGGTAATCGCTGCATCATTATGGTGTCATAAATAATTTAATTTATTTAAGGTCTAAAAATTATAAAAAAATACTATGATGTATGAAATCTTTTTATCTTTCCAATTAATATTTATTGTCAAAATTATGACTTGTATAACCCCATGTAAAAATTGTTTTAGTAAAATGACTCATGTTTGTGACATTTTTACTTTAACATTAAATTAAAATATATTAATGTCATTTTCCAACCAATGTGGCTCCATGGGGTCCCCAAGTTGACCCATGGATTTTATTGGTCGGCCATTACACATCAAATAAGGGTAGGACATGTGTCTAGGTCATTTTATATTATTAAAACATTATTTTTACCTTAAACTACACTAATTACCTCTAATCGCGATTAGTAAACATAAAAGTTACTATTCACCAAAAAGATATTCTAATCCCATTGAACCACATTTTACTTCTTAATGACAACCATGTATGTTGTATTATTGAAATTCAAAACACAGAGGTGGTAAATTATCATTTAAACGAAAAATCTGTTTTTTAAGTACCACTTAGTGGTTTCACTATTCATCAGAAATTGAAGTTTTTTAGAAAAATACTAAAACTTCACCCTACACTATATTTGATATTCCGAATTCAAAAATGATGGTTATTTTAAAAAATTCAAAAAATATAAGTTACATTAATTAATTTAATAATTAATTCTCGCTGTCTGAGCAAATAGCGTGTTTTTATGAAACAATAAGTATCAAAAGATTGACACTAGTTAAGTCCAATTTCAAAGTGAAATTAATTCCAACGACCACTATTGGATTAAATGGTAAAAATATATTCTAATTTCACTTTAAAACCAATTAAAAATATAATCTAATCATATAAATAAATTAGATTAAAAAAGGTTTTGAATTAAAATACAACATTTTTCACTGTTCATTAAAAAATGTACTTTATTGGAAAAATACCAAAAATTCACGCAAAGTAAATTTTGATGTCCCAATCATAAAGAATAAGTTTAATTTGAAAAACATAGCTTGTAAAATTGTCAAAAGATAGATTTAAAAATGGTTTTCCATCAAAAGGCAGTAAAACAATCTTTTAAAAATATTAGTGTATTCCATGCTTAAGATTGGATTTATTTTCATTTTAGCCTCTAAAACACTATCTAATTCATTAATAGACATAAATAAAAATATCTATTATTCATTACTTACTTATGATGTTACATCCTTCCACCCTTTAGAAAATTGCATCCCTGCAATTTATTTACTTATCGAATAAGTTAGGGTATTTAGCCCTCATTGCATTTTCAGATTCACATGTTGCCTCTTAAATCATGTGGTTTTTCCACAAATCATTTACCTGATGAATCACCTTATTCCATAACACTTGCTCCCTATGGTCAAGAATATGGACCAATTGTTTCTCATAAGAAAGGTTCTCTTCCAGGTGAACTACCTCTGGACTCAAAACATGATATGGATCTGGTATATACTTTCTCGACATGAAAACATGAAAAACATTGTGTACCTGAGATAAAATAGGAGGTAAAGACACTCTGTAAGAAACTGATCCAACTCTCTCCAGAATTTCATATGGTCCAATGAACCTTATACTCAGCTTTCCCTTCTTACCAAATCCCATCACACTTTTCCATAGCGAGACATTGAGAAAAACATGATCAACTACCTCAAAAGATAGATCCTTCCTCCGGTAATCCGCATAACTCTTCTGCCTACTCTGAGTTGTTCTCATCTGTTTCTGTATCAGATGAACTTTTTCTACCAACTCTTCTACAAATTCTAGTCCCATCATCTTTATTTCACCCACTACATCCCAAAAAGTTTCAGTTTGAAACCGCTTCCCATATAATGCCTCAAATGGTGCCATCTGTATACTAGAATGAAAACTGTTATTATAAGAAAACTCAACCAAAAAAGATGTTGGTACCAACTTCCCTGATAATCCATCAAACAAGCACATAGCTTATCCTCCAAAGTCTGAATTTTTCGTTATGACTATCCATCTGACTGAGGATGAAAAGCTGTACTAAAATTTAATTCAGTACCCATCGACTTCTAAAGGCCTTTCCGAAAGTTATAAGTGAACCTGGGATCACGCTCAGATAAAATGGAGAGAGGAACTCCATGTAACCTGACTATCTCTTTAAGATACAAACATGAAAGTTGATCTAGGGAAAAAGTATCTCGTATAGCATGGAAATGAGCATATTTACTCAAGTGATCAACAATAACCCAGATTGCATTATTACCTCGAGGTGTCTTCAGCAATCCCACAACGAAGTCCATGGATATATTCTCCCATTTCCACTCTGGCACTGGTAAAGGCTGAAGCATCCATTTTGGTAACTTCCGCTCTACATTAACCTGTTGACATGTCAAACACTTCACAGTAAATTAAACAATATCCCTTTTCATTCCATCCCACCAGTAATACTCTCGCAGATCTTTGTATATCTTAGTACTGCCAGGATGAACTGAAAACAGACAACTATGAGCTTCACATAACAACTCTCTCTTCAACTGTGAATCACACGGCACACACAATCTCTTCCCAAATATCAAAACACAATTATTATCAATGTTGAATTCAGGCAACTTACCTTTCTAAACCAGCTCTACCTTTTTTTGCAACTCACTGTCTTGCTTTTGTACTTGCTTGATTCTGTCTGATAGAGAAGATCTCACTGATACCTGAAAAAAACATAAGGACATCCTACACCAAAAACATCTATGCCAATGTTCATCAAATCCTTATCAAAAGTATCACGTTCCAAAAACAACATTGTTAATGAAGCATTACTTTTTATACTCAATGAATCATCCACTTTATTTTCTTTTCACAGATGGTAATGAATTGTACAATAATAATCCTTGATTAATTCCAGCCATCTCCTCTGTCTCATGTTCAATTTTTTCTGAGTGAATATATACATTAAACTTTGGTGATCGGTATATATTTCAAACATTACTCCATAATAATGATGCCAGCAAAATTTTAAAGTGAAAACAACAGCTGCTAATTCCAAATCATGTGTAGGGTAATTTACCTCATGAGTTTTCAACTAACGTGAAGCATAAGCAATTACCTGATCATTATGCATTAGGACACAACCAAGTCCTTTAAATGAAGCATCAATTTAGATAACAAACTCCCCATTCCTGGAAGGTAGTTCCAAAACTAGAGCATTCAACAATCTGCTTTTTCTGTTCCTGAAAACAATCATCACATTCTTTTTTCTGGATAAACTTAACACCCTTTTGAGTTAGCTTTGTCATTGGACTAGATAACCGTGAAAAATTTCTAACAAACCTTCAGTAATATCCTAACAAAACAAGGAAGCTACGAATCTTAGTTACATTTTTGGGCCTTGGCCATTTTTCCACAACCTTTGTTTTTGCAGGATCAACAATTATCCCATCATTAGAAATAATATGACCAAGGAAAGAAATATGTTGCAACCAAAACTCACACTTTCTGATTTTCCCATACAATTTCTTTTCTTTTAAGGTTTTAAAAATAACCCTTAAATGTCTTTCATTCTCCTCTTTACTTTTAGAAAACACCAAAATATCATCAATGAAAAAAAGCAACATTTTTCACCTGAGTCAACTTAGCCATCACTGCAAAAAACTGTTTAGTTCTGATTCTGACCATCTCAGGATATTGATTTGAAAGTTCATTTCCATTTGTATGCCTTCACAGAAAAGCTATTCTATTTCCTCTATGAAAAACCATTCTTAACACAGAAATATCTTAGGCGAAGCAACATGGTAATCTTCAAATGCTATATCATTTCGATTTGACCATAAAAAAATATTTTTGGATGATCATTTAATTAGAATTCTAACTCCTAACGTTATCTAAACCGACCTCTGATACCAACTATAAGGCCCTAGCCTTAAACAATACTTAATCATGAGATATTTCTAGAATAAGCTTGGTGATCTTTTCAAGTTTAGAGTTTTAGAGAATTAGACCATAAAACATGCATTACATTCCACATTTAAACAAAGTGGTTACATAAAAGATAGTATTCATTTTTCCGATCAATGAAAAAATATTTAAAATAAAACATGGATTCTTTCTTGAAACTTCCTTCACACTATCATCATATAATGTACCTTTCCCTTGACATGTGAAAAACATTTCAAAAACATGGGATGAGCATAAAAAGCTCAGTAAGGGATATAAAAATATAGAAAGGAAACATGAGTACATGCATACATAAGAATAAATGAAATCATACTCTACTCATAAAACATAAGCACTTTAGCATACCTCATCAAATCATGGATAGATTATAGAAATCATAAGACATAAAGGTAACTTGAGGCATTCATAACATTCTTACGTAGGGAGTAACCCTCTTGGTTACATTTGGAATACCCATCATAGTATATTCCCTAAATCTTTTTGGAGAAACCTTAACGTTTAACTCTTTCGTGTTACCCAATGCATTGGAGAGATATATCGGGCTCACCTTCCCTTAGTTTATCACGAAACCACCCATCTTCATAATAATGCCCAAGAACCACAACATAATTGTATCACATAAAACATGCATAAAGGAAACATAACATTTCCACCTTTCAATCACAAGATATCAATACAAAACATTGATATAAAAACATTATGAAAACCATTTTCAATACCAAAATAAAAGAAAAGTAAAACATGGTATTTATTTTTCTTTTAAAAAGAAGGTATGGCTTGTAGAGAAAGACGAAACTCAAATAATGGTCACGGTGGGATAGAAGTCGTTGTCGCCGCATACGTACGACAAAAACAATCCCTTTTGTCATTTTGTAAAAATCTTCGTATAAAAAATATTCCTTATGTATAAACGTAAATCTCAAAGGGGTTTATACACCGTATAAAAGAAGGTTGTGTATAAAACAAAATATTCCTTAATGAAAGGAGATTGAGACGAAGTCCCATACCTCGGGTCTGACTTGACTCGATCGTTCTTTAACCTCCTGAATAATAAAATTGTGTTAATTTCTACTTGATTAAGAACCTTTTTCAAGTTCATTATTACTTTTATATCAATTATTACCATGTTATAAACATTATGTAATCATTTAAGTTAATAATGTTTGTTTTGTTGATATTTGGTTCTTAAGTCGAAAGTGGACTTCTTACAATTACATGTTGGTCGTGTGTTCAAAGTTTCATTATATCCAGAATGATATTCATTATTTGGATATAATATATATCATATATATCCATCATATACATGTATTTATAATATTACATAATCATTTAGAGGTAAGAAATGAAATGCATCGTTCATGGAGATGGTAAGCCCTACGTACGCATGAACGCTACTTTCATTTCTGTTCCATATTTTATGGAATGGAATCATAATTATATAAAGGTATATTATAATTCCAGTATAATATCATACATAATATCATTAATTAAATCCTTTATATGTCCCACATATGGCATTAATGAATCAAATCACTTTGAGGGGGCGGTAGTCCGCACATCCTAAAATGAAGATATCGCGTTTACCCATAACGGTAACCATAAAGGTATGCCATAAATGTAAAATACAGAAGATTAAGTAAAAAATAAACATATTATATATAATATATAATTGTATTGACATCTTAATGGCCACCATTGAAGTTGTTATATGAGTGTTGAACAATCATCGTTTCGTGAGGCAGAAATTCGCCATCCATAGAAACAATATGCTCTTTAACCATTACATGTAGGTGTGTGTAAGTGTAGCTCAAATCCTTCTTATAATAACATCCTAGTATATGTAAAATAATGGATTTGTTACAAATGAAATGAATAAAAATATTTTAGAGGGTTGGAGAAGAAAAATAAAACAAAAGGACTCAAGAGAGAACACTTCATTTAAAACGGGTAACTCTTTTTGATTTGAGCTCAAAGGCTTCCTTGGGAATACTTCTGCCCAAAGTGAGGCTTCAAGGAGAAATAGAGGGATTTATAGAGACAAAATGATTAGGGTTTGGCAGAGCCAAAGGCTTTGTAAGTGTGGGTAAGGTGGTAGAGGTGGGGGCCTTTTATAAGAGGAGAGGAGGGGCACTCTTGGAATGTTACAAAATGTTACTTTATTTTCAAAAGAGTTTCGGATTTTAAAGGTCCCAAATTGATGTATTTCGAGGATAAGGTGATAAGGGTTCGAAATATACTCATCCAATAGGTCTTTGGAAAGTGTATGTTAATGTTTTAACATTATCTTTTCATTTTATTTAAATCATTTATTAATGAGGTAATCACTACATCATCATGGTGTCATAAATAATTTAATTTATTTAAAGTCTAAAAATTATAAAAAAATTACTTTGATGTAGGAAATATTTTTATCTTTACAATGACTTTTTATTGTCAGAAATCTGTCTAGTATAACCCCATGTAAAAATTGTTTTAGTAAAATAACTCATGTTTGTGACATTTTTACTTTATCATTAAATTAAAAGATATTAATGTCATTTTCCTACCAAAGTGGCTTCATGGGGTCCCCAAGTTGACCCATGGATTTTCTGGGTCGGCGATGACACATCCAATAAGGGTAGGACATGTGTCTAGGTCATTTCATATTACTAAAACATTATTTTTACCTTAAACTACACTAATTACCTCTAATCGCGATTAATAAACTTAAAAGTTACTATTCACCAAAAATTTATTTTAATCTAATTGAACCAAATTTTACTTCTTAATGAAAACCATGTGTGTCAGATTTTTAATATTCAAAACACAGAGGTGGTAAAATTTCATTTAAACGAAAAATCAGTTTTTTAAGTACAACTTAGTGGTATCACTATTCGTCAAAAATTGATGTTTTTCAGAAAAATACCAAAACTTCACCCTAAGATATATTTGATATTCCAAATTAAAAAATGATATTTATTTTACAAAAATTAAAAACATATATGTTACATTAATTAATTTAATAATTAATTCCCGCTGTCAGAGCAAATAGCGTGTTTTTATGAAACAATAATTATCAAAAGATTGACACTAGTTTAAGTCTAATTTCAAAGTGAAATTAATTCCAATGACCACTATTATATTAAATGGTAAAAATATATTCTAATTTAAATTTAAAAACAATTCGAAATATAATATATTCATATAAATAAATTATATAAATAAGAGGTTTTGAATTAAAATACAACATTTTTCACTATTCATTAAAAAATGAACTTTATCAGAAAAATACCAAAAATTCACACAAAGTATGTTTTGATGTCCCAATAATAAATAATAAGTTTATTTTGATAAACATAGCTTATAAAATTGTCAAAAGATAGATTTAAAAATGGTTTTCCATCAAAAGGCAGTAAAACAATCTTTTAAAAATATTAGTGTATTCAACGCTTAAGATTGGATTTATTTTCGTTTTAAGCCTCTAAAACACTATCTAATTCATTAATAGACATAGATAAAAATATATATTATTCATTACTTACTTGGGATGTTACAATAATAGTTTCCATTTTACCATTCAAATTACACCTTATGAGGCTCTGTATTGGAAGAGGTGCCAAAATTAGACATTATTGGATAAATTTGGATAGAATAAGATTATGAGACCTGATATTATCTAAGAGATGACAGAGAGGGTTCAAACCATCCAACATTATATGAAATATATACAAATTCCAAAAAAAACAATACTGACAAAAATTGACAAGACCTCGAGCTAGTGGTCAAGGATAAGGTGTTCTATTGTATATCATCATGGATGAAATTAATGATTTTATTAATAATGGAAATCATAGTCCTAGATACATCACACCCTTTGAGAAAATTAATCTCATTAGATTTTTGGCCTATCGACTAACACTCCCACCTAACCTGTCCCATGTGCATAATGCATTACATGTATCCCTCTTAAGGAAATAAATTCTCAACCACTCACATATAATAAATATAGAGCTTTCCCCCATCAAGAATGATATTTTATAAGAGGATTATCTGATGAATATTATAGATCATAGAGACAATGTTCTATGAATCAAGCCAACTCACGTTGTCAAAGTGTTGTGGTAGAACCCCATGTTTGAGGAAGAAACATGGGAACTATAAGAGGTAATGAGAAAAATTACCCTCATCTATTTTAGTGTATGATATGAAATTTTTGTATAAAGGGGGGAATAATGTAATGACATAAACATTTATATATAAGATTCACTTATAAATAAAACAAATCCCATATCAAGAAATTATAGATGAATCATGCACTGCATTGGTTATTTTAGATCATTATAAAATGTAACAAGATGGATTTAAAACCCATTAAGGATATTAACCATTGATAATATATCATTTTTATAGTTACCAATAAGATAAGTATACATTATGTGTTATGATAACGTCCAATTGACAGATAAGGATTAAGCAATGACCAATACTATTAGGATAGTACCCTATGAAGCCCATTTATCATATTTTCTATGGTAGATAGAATAATTTGGATTTACAGTTGACTAATACCAAGATGAAATTCAATAAGTGAAGAATGAATGGAAGAATTTATAGGATTAGTTAAAGCTTATTGAGATCATGACCCAATCCATTTCTGCCGAACCACCCCAAGAACGCCCCACCACCACGCATCTTACCCATTTGGTGTAAGTTAGTGTAATCTGGGGTTATATATCTGGAACCCAGTGGTGTGAATTTTTATATTTTTATTTTTAACAAAATAATGACTATATCTATCCCTTTACATTATTAAAATTACGTATGAGTTGATGAAAATTTGATTTTGATATGTTGAAATCAAAATTTTATTTTTTATAAAATATGTGGTTTATATTACAAGACAGTTTTTGATGAATTCAAGAATTTTAAAACAAATTTTATCTTTGTATAATAATATTATTGAATAATATTTATATATAAATGATAATATTATTTAATGAAGTTCAATGTAATGTTTATAAGTGTTAGAAAACTATTATTATGGTAAAAAGTAGTACATTTAAATAAATGAGGATTATGATTTAAATGTGTAAATTATTATATTTATAGAATTATTTTGATAAAATAAATATTATTTTTGAAATAATAATTTCTAAATTATTCAATGGTAGACTTTTCATAATTTTATGAGATGATCAAAATTTTTGGGTAAAAATAAAATTTTATATAAATATATGGTATGTAATATGACATCATAATAGCATAAAAGTGATGTATGAAATTATATAAATGGAATTAATGACCAAATATAGATATTACCATTAAAATAATGTGATTTTTGAAGTTATTTAAGTAATTTTATAAAAACTAAATGAATAATCCAAAACCGAAATTATATTTTCAGATATTAAAATAAATTCTTCATAAACATGATTCACTTCCACATCACCAAGGATATTATTTTAATAAGTTCATTTTTCCATTATAAAATATTTAAAACTAGTTTCCCTTGCTAGAAACCATTGAAACCCCATGTGAAGGATTTTGGTTTTGATTATTTTGTCATAATGAGTCCAAAACCAATGTTTAAAAATTAGTAATGGATTCCCCTATGTTTTGATATAAATACTCACCCATCCTCCCCTTATATTCACTCAAAAACATTGAGAAAAAAGTTACCCCCCAAATCCTATTCTTATCCCCTCCCTAGGTGTTTCCCATCTCATAAGAATCTCCTCCCAATCTTCTAAACTCACCCTTTCCACGTAAGGGATCCTCTCTTATTCATTTTTATTTCGAGCACTTTCTTTATACCAAACCTTCCAATTTCAAATTTTTAATTTTTTAATGTATTTTTATACAACCCTTTATTATTATCATGATTAACAACTAATAAAAGGTCACATATTACCCTCATTAAATCCTCCCTTGAACCTTTATGTACACTCGTTATGCTGCCAAAATTGTTAGGTGTTTTTTCAAGACAAACATTTGTCTTATGAATACCCATCACCATTTACACTAAAGTGTTTTCAATTAGATGTACTTATCCTTAATTAATTTCAGACTTCCATGTTTCTACCCCACACCCCATTACCATGGGATAAAAAATTATTAAATCCATTCTTCTTTTGTAAAGTCTATGTGGAACACAAATAAATCACTAGAAAAAAGGGATATTTTTGACGGGGTAGGGTCCCGTCGCAAATAGTTCGTCGGGGGCTTCACAAGTAATTAGTTATTTGGAATGGGTAGATAGTACCCATTACAGATGATTTGGCATGAGTTACACGCCAAACAGGTGGATGGGTATTTACGATGAGCTTTTATTCCCATCACAAATACTTTTTTAACCATTGTCTCTAATTAATAGGGCGATAGTATTTGCGATATGAGTCTCATCACAACGAATCAAACCTATATATACCTACATTCATTTTTTCTCTCATTTCACACCTCTCTCTACTCCTCTCTCCATCCCTACTTATATTTTTCTCTAAAATTGTTTCTATGTTAAATTTTTTAAATCGGAGCAATATTCACAACATAAATCCTCTGAAACATTCATTTTTAAGATATTTATCTGTTTTTATATTTTTAGTTAATTTATTTTATTTGATGTTAGTAGTAATTATTATTAATTTGCTACAATTAAATTAAATTTGAATTATATCGTCATAATTTTTATTTTTTTTATAAATAAGTGTGATTAGTATTAATTTGTATAAATTAATAGTTATATTAATTATTAATAATTAGTATTCTTTAGTATTAATTATAAATTTTTAATAATTAGGAATAATTAGTCATAATTTGTGATAATTAGCGATAATTATTAAAAATTAACGTTAATAAGTAGAAAGTTGAAGTAAGTATTTATAAATAATAAAGAACTATGATAATTAGTAATAAATAGTAATAAATAGTAATAATTAGTAATAAATAAGAATAAATATTAATAAATAGGAATAAATAGTATTAATTTGGAATAAATAGTAATAATTACGAATAAATTGTAATAAAGAGTAATAATTAGTAATAATTAGTAATAATTTCATTTAATTAGCAACGATTTGGATTAATTAGTAATAATTAGGATTAATTTTTAACAATTAGTAATAATTAAAATAATTTTTTATATTTAGTAATAATTAGTAATAATTATAAATAATTAGTAATAACTAATAGAAAACTGTAATAATTACAAAAAAATAGTAATAAATATTTAAAAATATTAAACAATAGTAATAAATAGGAATAAATATTTACAAATAGTAATAATTAGTAATAATTAGTAATAATTTGTAATAATTAGAAATAATTAGGATTAAATTGTAATAATTAAGATTAATTAGTAATAATTAGGATTAATTAGTATTAATTTGGATTAATTATATTTAATTAGTATTAGTTAGTAATAATTAGGATTAATTAGGATTAATTTGGATTAATTAGCAGTAATTAGGATTAATTAGGATTAATTATGATTAATTAAGAATAATTAGTAATAATTAGTAATAATTAGGATTAATTAGTAATAATTAGTAATAATTAGGATTAATTATGATCAATTAGTGATAATTGGGATTAATTAGTTATAATTAGTTGCAATTAGAATTAATTAGTAATAATTATGATTACTTACTATTAGTAATTAATAATTAGTCATATTTTTAAATAATTAAAAATAATTAAAATTAATTAGTAAAAATTAGGATGAATTAGTAATAATAAAGATCATTTAGTAATAATTAGTATTAGTTAGTAATAATTAGGATTTATTAGTAATAATTAGGATTAATTAGTAATAATTGGGATTATTTTGTAGTAATTATTAATAATTTGTAATAATTATGAATAATTAGTAAAAATGAGGATTAATTAGTAATAATTAGGATTAATTTGTAACAATGAGGATTAATTTGTAATAATTAGTAATAATTAGTAATAATTAGTAATAATTAGTAATAATAAAAATTAATAAGTAACAATTATAATTAATTGGTAATAATTATTATTAAGTAGATATAATTATGACAAAGTGGTAATATTTATCAATAATTATGATTAATTAGTAATAATTACTATTAATTACTATTAATTAGTAATAATTGCGAATAATTACTATTAATAAGTAATAATAATAATTAATTAGTTCTAATTATTATTAATTACGATGAATTAGTAATAATTAGAATTAATTAGTATTAATTATTAATAATTTGGATTAATTAGTAACAATAAGGGTTAATTAAAAATAATTTGGATTAATTATGATTAATTAGTAATAATTAGTAATAATTAGTAATAATTATTAGTAATTAGTAATAATTAGAAATAATTACTATTAATAAGTAATATTTAGTTATGATTAGGAATAATTAGTAATAATAATTAGTAATTATGAATAATTACTTATAACTATGTATAATTAGGAATAATTAAGATTGCTTTGTAATAATTAGTAATAATTAGTAATAAGTAACAATAACTAATAATAATTAGTAATAATTATGATTAATTAGTAATAATTAGGATTAATTTGTGATAATTAGGATTAAATAGTAATAATTAGGACTAAATAGTAATAATTAGGATTAAATAGCAATAATTATGAATAATTAGAAATAATTAGGATTAAATGGAAGAAATTAGGATTAATTAGAAATAACTAGGATTTAAAATAAATAATTACGATTAAATTGAATTATTGAAGATTAAATAGAAATATTTAGGATTAATTAGAAATATTTAGGATTAATTAGAAATAGATAAGAATGATTAGAAAAAATTTGGCTTAATTAGAAATAATTAAATTTAAATAGAAAAAATTAGGATTAATTATAAATAAATGTTATTAATTATTAATAATTACCAATAATTATCAATAATTCACAATAATTCTCAATAATTATCTATACAGTAGCACAATTTCTAGTGGATTGACATCATTCCATTTAATGGATAACTCATCTCCTTGCATCATTATCTCACTATAATCACTATGAAAAATATGCTCCAATGTATAGATATCTCTTTTTGTATTCATGAGAACTGTTATGTATACATTTGAGATGATATTTCATAAAAATATTAGTGAGAGAAAGTTCAATGGAGATGGGTTGTCGTCTAAAATATGCTCATTATCCTGAAAAGTCATCTTCTTGCTACTTTCTCCTACTCGAATCAGTAGGAAAAATATTCTCTGATGATCGAATATCTATTTTAATTTTCACGAGATTGGAGAGCACCATGGTGAGGCCTCCCTTATATCCATTACTGGGCATATAAATTGGGTATTCGTACATTAGAGCATATTTTTCATTGTGATTTTCATCAAAGAAAGTTGCATGTAGACGAGCCTTCGGGATAAAGAGCTATCTCCAATCCATTGGAAAATGTGTCACTCATAATTAGTGGTAATTAGCAGTAATTAGTATAAATTATCTATAACTAATAATAATTACAGGTAATTGGTATAAATTAATATAAATTAGGTTAGATTACTGTCGGTTAGTTTCAATTTTAAAACAAACACAAAAAATGACAATGAAATAATATAAATTATTATAAATTTCAAGAAATATGAAATTAAATTTCATCACATTTTTGATAGTACTTGTATTATATCAAATTACTCAATAAAAAGTAATTATTTTTTATTTTTTAGAGAAATATGAAATAAGGAAGTCGACAATAGTCATTATTAGATGATCACACTTTGATAAATTAGCACTGGAATCCAAATAGTTCTGATTTAAATCCTGTATATATTTATATTGTTGAAAATTTCTTATCATTTTCATCATCAAACCCAGAATTTGTTTTAGAAGAGATCATTAAATGTCTGTGTAAAAATGTGTTTTTAGGAAGGTTGAAACATTTGACAATGTCAGAGGCTATCTATTGAATTTTTATTTTCAACCAGATTTTGTTTTTTTGTATCAACATGTTGAACGTGATTCCAAAGAAGATATTAATAATTTGGTTCCTGATCCATCACAGTTTCAAAATTTATTTCATGATGTGGCATTCCTTCCTTTTAAACAAAAAAAAACTCAAGATGATATTGATTTAACTCTTGATTTTGAACCATAATAATTTTTTGTGTTGTTGAGATCTACTGAGGAAGCCTTACATCATAGATGCATGATACGAAAAATTAAAGCAGTTTCAGAATTTATGGATATTTAATCAGATAATGGAATGTCAAATATTTTTTGATTAGATAAACTATTTGGCTAAAATAATTTTACAGAAAGGAAATGTATTGCCTAGATATTTTTATGAGGGAAAGAGGCTGTTTCGTAATTTGGGTCTAGATTATCCGAAGAACAATGCACATTCAAATGATTTCATCTTATATAATGTTGAAAATGAGTCATTAGAAAGGATTCCTACATGTGGAAAATCAAGGTATAAGGAGGCTTAACTAGTGAAGTATGTATTGATTCCTATGACATAGTTGAGATATTTCCCACTTAAACCGTGATTACAATATTTAATTATATCTCAGAGCACAATGACATTGATGTCATGGTTCAAATCATATATTTCAATTGGTAAAAACTTAAATTATCCCTCTGATGTTGATTAATGGAAACAATCTAACAGAGTGCATTCTTATTTTTATTTAGGATCCCGAAACATGAGTTTGAGCCCTTCCACTGGTGGTTTTAGTCCATTTGGTTATTACATTAGATATTATTCAAGTTTTAATGTCTTTATAACTCCATAAAATTTACCTCATTGGATGTTAATGAAGGATCCATACATATTTTGAACATTATTAATTCCTATACATCTAAAAAATAATACTGATGTTTATTTGAAACCATTGATAATGAGTTAAAGTCATTGTGGAGTAAGGGTGTTAGTACATCTAATGTTGCTGTGATATAGAATTTTTGTCCAAAAGATGCATTGATTTAGACAACTAGTGACTACTTAGCATATGGCAGGTTATCTGGTTAGGGTACACATTTTCCAAAATCATGTATATACTGTATGAAAGACAACAAAGGATTTATTCTCAACAATGAAAAATCCTTATTTTTTCGACTGTAATCGCAGATTCCTTCCAACCGATCATCATTTTTGGAGTAACAAATATCATTTTGGAAAAGGTACAATTGACATAGATTAAACACAAAAAATGATCACAGTTACATGTGTGAAATAAATCGTCTCTTCATTACTTCCCATCATATTTGGACCAACAATAAACCAATAGAAATTTTATGTCGTTGGGAAAGAATAAAAATGGATAAAATGGAGCATTTTTTGGGACCTTCCATATTGTTCTGATTGTTGGTCTGTCAGATGTTGGATGTCATGCATATTGAGAAGAACTATTTTGATAATTTATTTCATTTATTTTTGGATACACAATGTATGCCCCAAGATAATGTAATGGAATTATTAGTTCTTGTACAAATTTGTAGGAGACCCGAACATGAACTGTTTGAAAATGTCAGATCACAAAAGTTAATGAAGCCAAAAGAATCTTATACACTATCCAATGAAAATTGATTATTATTTTGTCATCGTATAATAGATTTGAGAGTTCCAAATGGTTATTCATCCAATTTGGGAGGATTTGTTAGAAATGGTCATATTACGGGAGTAAAAATTCTTGAATGTCATGTTATAATGGAAAGAATTATTACAATTGGATTAAGAGATTTGTTTAATTATATGATACGATATGCGATAACAGACATATCATATTTTTTACTACACATTTGTTTGGTCAAAATAGACTATAATTCACTATGAAGACCGCAATAAGATTTTGTTTTATTTTTTGTAAACAAAAAAAATATTTATTCAATCATTCATTATATTAATAGAACATTGGATATTACATTTTCTGTGTGAGGAAAAATGTGGAGGTTTGGTATAGTTTCGATGGATGTAGCTATTCGAATGATTCATGCAGAAATTGAAGAAAAAAGTATGTAACAAAACATCAGTTTAGGGGTCAATTGTAGAAGTTTATTTGAAAGAGAATTTTTTTTCTATAATTATTTTGAATCTGAATATTCCTCAAAACAAAACCTCCTGGGCCAAAATGAGGGAAATGATGATAATGAAATGTGAATTTGGTTATTAGTTTATAATTTTCCTGAACATGGATTTGGTGGAGTTCATGAATGATGGCTTTTAGATTATTAACATCACAGTGCTAGTATATATGTTCTACTCAACTATGAAGTAATGACACTATTTGTACTGTGAGGGATCTGGTCAATTAATCAATAATCATTGTTATAGTAAATTAATATTACTTCATTTGTAGGTTATATGATAATCATATCAAGAAATAGATTTCACAAATTATAGATGTTTCACTTGAAGAACATTGTCCAAATAATTTTTCTTACTTGTTCCAAAAACATGTAACATAAAATTTTTATGGATTAACATATAAAATATATTTATTACATGTTATATTAGTAATTGATTAAAAATTTTCAGGTATTTCAACATGATGAAAAATTTGATAATCGATTATGTGTCTTTAGTAATCCACCATCTGAAATTGTTAAATTTATATTGAATATGTCATGAATGGTTTTTGATTTCATACACATGCATATGAGTAAAAAAACAATTAATAGTGGTGTTTTTTGAGAGGATCTCATCACAGAGAAACTGATGTTGACTTTTACAGCATGCTAGAAGAAATTATTGAATTTATTTTTCTAGGACAAAATTATATAACGATGTTTAAATGTCAGTGGATGGATACTGAGAGAGGATTTCGGGTTCATTTGACCAATACAATTATTGAAATTAAATATAAAAGTATTATTTCATTAAATGAACCATTTTTATTTTCTTATAAGGCACATAAAAGTTATTATTTTTATTATGATGTTAGTTCAAAATATTAGGGTGATTGGTGGAGCACAATAAAAATTAAATCATGGTAAAATTAGTTTACTCAATGTGAATGTGGTTTTACTGAAGTGAAAGAAATTGAAATCCTTCAAGAGAATGCCCCAAATCCATCTTTTTCATTAAGAGACTCAAATTTTGATGATGCCACCCCATAGTTAAGGGATGATGATGATGAGATGTAACAAATGAATTTAAAATGAAAAGAGATAATGAAACTGAAACTCATATGTAAATTGATGATGTTGAGGAGGAATATAAAGACATTCACATCATCTTATATAAATACGAGGATGCAGATGAATATTGATATGGTTAAATTCTGGTTATAATCATATATAATATATATCTATATAAAATAGTTGTTTTTAAATGTTTTTTAACAAAAATAATTTCATGTTTCAAATAGAACGGAATCTATTTCATTATTTTTAGGTGGGTGATCTACCTTTCGACAAACAGGATGTTCAATCATCTGACCCTCTGATTGTTGGCAGTTCAAGGAGGGCTCTAAGGGGGTTTGGTCTTGCCTGATTGATGATTCCTGGCACTATCCTGAAGTGACATCCACATCTTGGAATTGATCCACACATGCAGAGTTATGTTTATTTGTATATTTTAGTTTTTTTTCATTAATTTATTTATATACCAATTGTTTGATTATTTTTTTCTTTTTCATTCATAGATTTTACAATATAGCTATTGGACTATGGAGCACTAAATTGTACAAATAGTTTTCTGAAACATGGGTCACA
The DNA here is from genome assembly GCA_963277665.1 of Viscum album. NCBI lineage: Eukaryota > Viridiplantae > Streptophyta > Magnoliopsida > Santalales > Viscaceae > Viscum > Viscum album. Next base: position 945,909,406 of record OY728127.1, on the reverse strand, counting down.
GGGGATAAGATTATCATTGATATTCATAATGTTATATTTGATAATTATATAGTTTATAAATAAATAATATTTATTTGGAAATTTATTTAATTAATAAATTAATATTTTAATACATTTTTATGGTTTATGGTATCCCATCAATGAGAGCATGCATGTAACTATCATGAAGGCGTGAGAAGGTTTTATGTGTGAGCGTTGCCATTATCCTTTTAATAATTTGAGAAGGAAAGCAATGAAGAAAGCAGGAGTGACATATTTTGATGAGTCTTATCGTGCCCCGTGACCTAATTATATTTCATTTCAGGTTTGGGATGGATTATGGTCACATTATTTGGGTGGAAATTTTTAGAGGATATCATCGGTAAGTCAACAATACAAAGGGAGATAAGAAGTTACACATTGAGATGGAAGTCATATATTTAGTGCACCCATGGAACATATGGTAAATACATTTTTTAAATAATTTATATATCATTAAATGTAACAATTTATTTTACATTCAAATAGGCAGTAAAAAAACATGATGTTACAGTGTTTGACGTTTATGAGAGGATGTAAAATGATCCAGTCACTGGAGAGATTAGAGGTGATCTTCGACATTACATTGAGGTTAGTATAATTTATTTTTGTGTTTTAAATTAAATGAAAATAATATTTTAAATATTTTAATTTTAAATTGAAATTGAAGGATATGAGGCTACGATGTCTAAGTCTTAGACTAAGAGTCAGGCCGAGAAAGAGGATTGGACAAGTTCCCACAGATTTGATGAGGTAGCATGGATGCAGGAAACCCATTAGGCCTTTGAGAATTACTGAGCTGTTGGTATCGACTCTTAAATGAATCATTGGAGTTGTTATGACACTACTAAGATGTTCGTGTCTAGCTCAAGAGTAGCTCATAGAGAGTCACAATCATTTGTTGCACAATATCTAGGGAAACCGGGATCTTAGAGTGAGGTAATAGAGAGTATGCATAGGGAGAAGGTGGAGATGTCTCAATGACAACATCATGGGATGCACCAATGGCAGTAGTAGAAACATGATGAAATATGATAACAACATTAGTAGTAGGAGAAGATGCGTCAATGGCACCAGAAACAATAGGAGTGTATGGAGTATATGTGACATCTAAATTGTGTTTTTGGGATGGAGTTCCCTCCACCGTCTTCTCCAACTCTTCTAGAGGACCCCCCATCAATGATATGTTTTTTATGATAAAACATTTGAATGAAATTTTATTTTGTAATATTAATAATTTACATTCCTATATAGTGAGTTTTTTATATTTTTTCAAATATTTCATTTTTTATTTTTTATTTAATTTTTTAGATAATTTATTACTTTAATTAATTTGTTATTATTTTTTTGTTTTATTATTTATTATTAGTTATTATTTTGTTATTATTTTTTAAAATTTTTAGGAATATTCTGGTCTTTATTATTTTATTCTTTTGTATGATTTTTCTGATATTAATATTAATATTTCATTAATAATAATAGTTATAATATAATAATAATAATAATAATAATTTATTTTTCTAATATTAATATAATTATTTCATTAATATTAATATTATTTTATTATTAATATAATTATATTATTACTATTATTTATATTTTTACTATTAGTATTATTAATATTATACAATATTGTTTTATTATTATTTTCTCATATATTTTTAATAATAATATTTTGTTAAATAATATTTATTTTTTAAGATATTTTCAATGGGCCTTTTGGGATGGGGACCCCCCATCACAAATGCTATTTTTAATTAATATCAGGTAAAATATTTGCGATGGGACCATTTGTGACAGGGTCCCCATTGCAAATAGTATTTGGAACAGCACGTCAAAAAAAGCATTTTTTAAATAATTTTGAGAAACTATTTGGGATGGGTCCAAGTCCCATCGCAAATAGTTTTTTTGCTATGGTCTATCACAAATGTGTGGTTGAAAATAGTCAAATTTCTAGTAGTGAATGTACAAAATATGAATGTGATGGTGGACATATAATTATATAACACTCCAATGCATTGGCAGTTTTTATATATCATGATATTCCATGCATGGTGCATGAGAGGTTATCCTAAGAACACCATGTTATGTTGTCTCAATGGTTTTCCTTGACTTTTGCGTATGATGTCAAGTTTTATGTTGTTTCCACGTTCCTATATTTTCTCAATGTTATCATCATATATCAAGTTTTTATGTTCATGTTTATGACTATCACCCATTTTATGTCACGTGGATATGCCTATTGCATAACATGTATTAATTTTATCTTGTTATGATTTGATTATTCCATAACTCAGGTTTATAACTCACACCTCTCTGATGTACATCCCCTAGTTATCCCATGATGTATTAGAATATCAGTTGAATATAAGGGTATGTTTTGGTGTTTTAAAATAATATTATTATACCCATGTTTCAATTTATTATTTTATGTATGTAATTACCTATGTACATAAGGCCCCCATGATCATTTCTAACATTAAGTTTATATTTCTTAATAAGTCATGAAATAATGTGTATTAAAGACTTGAGATTGAAAATGGAACTCTTTTACTCTATACCGATAATGTAATATAACTATCGGGTTCACGTTTTTAGTATATGGATTGTTACAAAGATCATATTAAACTCCTCACATCAACCTTATCCCTTGTTGAAAAACATTAATCTTCCAGCCCTAAAATTCTTTTTAATGCACATAAACTCAACCCCTGATGACGAATTTATTGGGAACTACAACCAATATCTTATCAGTTTTATTAGGTTATTTAAAAAACTTCTAATCTATTATAATTCTCCTAATATTGATGTCCGATCTTTTAGTTCCATGATTATTTACATAAAATAAAACTCAACACTATATGGGTTCAATAGAGATCTTGGATTCATGATAATATTTTGTTGAATTATAGAAATTTCATTAGATATGGAATTGAACATAGCACTTCTTATCACCTTTAAATTAATTATCAATTTGAAAGGGCCTTTATTACTTTGGAAAATTTTCTAATATCTTTCTTGAAGGATTTCAATGGTGGATAGGATCAACCTCTTCTACAAGTCTAGTTCTATTATGACAATATTTTCCACATAAGTTTTCAAAAGGAATCATATAAGTCATTTTTATATAAGTTATGTAGAACTATGATATGTTAGTATAAATTTATATATAGAATGTTATTATGAGAATGTAACACCCCTTTATTTTGGGAAACATATTTTTTCAAGTTAATTTAATCGTTTTGATAATTTTCATTTCATGCAACAATGAATACAGTTTTTATATAAGTGTACCATGATTAGATTTAATTATACACAAAACCAATTATATATTTCACAACACAAAACACTTATATTATACAATAGTATAGTAAACACTATGTTTGGTGTCTATTACACAAAATTCCAAGTCCCTTTGATAGCTTCTGTTACACGCATGACCGATTTCTACCAAACTATAATGTGCTAGTATTATTATTATTATTATTATATTACTATAGATACCACCTAGTCATTAGAATGGAATATAAAAATAATATTAACTAAATTGTGAGAATATGATTTAAACATTAATCCATTGGTTATCAATTAGTATAAGTGAATGAAACAACTATTTGAAAATAATGAAAATACTATTCTAAGAAAACAATTTTTCTATGTACAAACACAATTTCATTTCAATAAATTTAACAAAACACTTTTTAGTAAGGTTTTAAAGAATATTTATTTATTATATATTTAATAAATTTTTTTAATACTCATCCAAAATCATTGAAATTATAAGAAAATAATCAATCTAATTTTATGAATAAAAATATATATTTTTCTAATTGGTAATTTTACAACCATTTAATTGAGAATTAATTTAAAATATAATTTTTGAAACTTTTATAATTTGTATATGGAAAATGAACATAATTTTTGAATTTTAATATCAAAATTTACATTGTGTGAGTTTTGGGTACTTTTCTAAGAAGTTCCATTTTTGGATGAATATTGAAAAACATAGAATTTTAATTCCAAAGTACATTATCAATGAACATGATTATATAGTATAATTATGTTTCAATTTGGTTTTATAGTATAATTAATCAAATATTATATAATTTAAGTCCATTTAGGTTATTTGGATCATGTTGAAATTGAAATTTGATATAAAAACTCATCAAGCCATTGGAAATTTTTATTTTAAAAAACCGTTTTGTCGTCTCGTCTACGGGATTAATTTTAAATTAAATTCTCTAACATAACTGATTGGAATTTATAAAAATAGACTAAATATTTTGAGTCAAAAAAATAATAATTTATAATAATGTAAAATTATTTTTGATCCAAAATATTAGTGAAATTATTTTAAATTAATTACATCAATTAATAGAAAAATTTGTTTAATAAGTGACTAAAACTTAATCTTAAGGGCCAAAAATATCCTGGAAACACTCAAACAATCCATTGGATGTTCATATGTCTACCATATTTTCCATTTTAAATAATTTTATCTATTATTGGGTCCACTTTTCATTTGAAAATCTTGGGTTGAATTCCCTTTTCAAAAATTAACAAGAATGCCACTCCTCCACAATAAAAGTTACTCACACCTCTCACTTCTATACAACTCTATGGACTCATTGGATTGAGAAATATCTACAAAAATATCTCTAGGAAATCCCTCCAATCAACATATAATCCTCATCTTAGGTATAAATCCATCCCAGTTTTACCTTTGGTGCACACCAAATGGAGTTACCCAAAGAAGAAATAACATCCTTCATCAGACTATTTTGTTTTATTTTCATTATCCACCCCATCCAATATTCTAATTCCAAGCTTAAATAATAACCAATGTATCCTAAATATATTGATATGTTTTTACATTAATATTTTTTTCTACATTTTTACACACTTCCAACAAATGGGGAATGAACATCCTGTTCTTGTGTATGTTGAACTACTGCCTCATGAAACTATGTCGTTTGTTTTTTTGCTTTCCCACCATTCATGGTTGGGAAATATGATGGGAACACTGTCTTTATATTATATATGTGATATTTATAATTTATTTATTTTTATTTATTTATTTTATAACATATAACATTATGGTTTCCATTTTATATAAATATGATAACATCGTTTGTGGATGTGTTGACTACCGCCTCCTAAAAGAAATGTAATATTTCCACACATTACATGAAATATATTAAGGATGATTTTAGTGATGTTATATTATATATATGACATAATAATTATTCTGTAATGATTTTATATACACATACATATATTTTATCAACTTTCTTTCATTCAAGATGACTATAAAATGGAAACAACACTCATGCATACGTACGCTATACCATCTCCATGACCGGTGTGATCCATTTAATATTTCTATATTTTATAGATTATTATAAAAAATTATAAAATGAAAATATATTATAATAATATAATTTTTTAATTTTGTAAATATTTATATCATAATCTATTTAATAGTATCAAGGATAACAAATAAAAATATTGATGAAAATCAAAGTGAATATTACACGAAACATAACATTAACATTGAGTTATTAATAAATGGGTAGTGTAAAGTCATATAAAATAATATGTGGTATTAGATATACAAATATTATTTTTTTAGATTTATATTAAACTTATTTTTATTATAAAGTAGTTTTTAATGTGTATAAATAAAGTCAAGACTAAAGGTTTGGGTTTTCTTGTCTCACTTTTATTTTCTGTGAGACAAAAGACATGTTCACAACATATTTTTTATATGTGCTGTGTTTATTTACCATTTATGTATTCTGTGATTGTTATACTTAATTTTATTTTTATTTACATATCCTTTTTATGATATTTATTTTGTGGGGATAACGTTTCAAAAGTTACCAAATTGGTAAAGTAATTGTGTCTTAATTTTCTTTCTTTGAGACAAGTGTCATGTTATGCACCAATATTATTTTAAAAGGTGTATATACTTCTATATGACATAATTCATCATGAACCTCCTTATATTAATGATATTTTAAGATTTATATGATGTTATTCAATTCATTTTATTATTATATAATGTTACCAATGTGGTAATAATTTATTTATATAATCTCATTGTTTTTTGATATTGGTTATTATTTTTCTTCCATTAATAAAATCATATGATATATCTCTCAATCACTATCGTGAAATTTATTACCCTATATTTATTCATGTTATACACATGTAATGGTACCATTTTCCCACTATTTGGTACTTAACATAATTAATATTATTATATGAAAATTAACCTTTATTAATCCTCTCGATCAGAAATCATTGTACTTTCAAAACCATGTTTTCTAAAAATATTTTAAAAGTTGTTTTACTATTAACCTAATAAGTTTAAAAGAAAATTTTACTCATTTTTTATAATTTTTAATGGATTATAAAGGAATCTCATTGCCATTTTTTATCAAGCCACTTTTTTAATCTTTATACATTGAAAGAGGAATGTTTTGTATGTATTGATTAACTCACCATCATGAAATTAATTCCATTGGAGATTAGTTTATAAAATTATACAGTTATTTTTAAGGAAAATTATTTTCCTAATATTCTGGAATAATTTTGTTTCACAATGGATTCAAAAGAAAACGATTTTCAAAAATTTTATATGCTTAAAAATGGTTTTAATGGAAAATTAAATATTCCTTAATATATTTTTAAAGGGTTATTTTCAAATAAATGGGTTTCAATGATTTCAGGATTTTTTTATAAGTTTGAAAATCAAATTTCTATAAAAAGGTTTCCAAATTTATTTCAATCATTCTTTTTATGTTTTGAAAATATTTTCATTGAAAATGGTTTTTGAAATGATTTGAAGCCTTATTTTTTTGATTTCATATTATTTTCAAAGAAAATGGTTTCCAAAATGATTTTAAGAAATATTTTAATGTTTTCAAATTAGTTTCAAAGAAATAGTTTTTTAGAATGTTTTTAATCATTCTCTATATTTTTTCAAATATATTTTAAAATAAAAATTTCATAAATTTGATTTATGTTATAAAAATAGTTTTTTCAAATGGGAAAGATTCATTCCTTGAGAACTATTTTAAATAACAATGTAAATCCTTATTTATTATAAATGGATTTTTGAAATGGTTTTATGAAAAGAATTTTAGAAGATAGGCTATTTCCTTAAGAAATATTCTGTATGATCATTCAAAGTCCATCCTCCATCTATGATGATATATATTGTTATAGTTTATTATTTACAGGGGGATATAGTCCATGAATACCATTCGTATTGTTTCTTGAATGGTTTATGTTTTTATAGAATTATGTTTACCACACCTATTTAGATTGGATAGGTAGTATGCTTTTGAAACCCTCCTCTTTTCACGGGTTATGTATTAATGAAATTATTATGAGACCTATCGTCTTTCCATTGGAAATGTTATGATGAAAATTTTATGATACCCATTTTATTTCATGGGTTATGATATGATGTTTTTGAAACCCATAACATATTATGGGTTTTGACATGATACAAGTTTTACGTTCTTATGGAATAAGTATGTATTATTTTATTATATGATGGGTGGGACCTATATTTGTCTCAAATTAATTGGGTAAAGATTTATATCTCATGACATGATGATTGGAATCATGTCAATGAGATTGATCCACTATTAAATATGGGGAAACTAGTTCCAATATGAGAATATGGGGAAACTCAATACCTTATAAAGAATGGAGTGATACTGGGGATGGTGGTCTGCCCCGCCCAATAGGTTTAGACCCCATGAAATTCCCTGATAATTTCTGGATATGATACTCTTCTCAAAGGGAATGTTTTACATGGTTGTAACACCCTGACCCCAGTTACCCATTGTTAGTGAATTATTACATAAAATTTTCATGATCGCAGGGGATTGAATCCTGAAAGACCTATCAGTTTGTTATCCTTGGAAGTATTAGATACATTCATAAGTTTTACATTACATTATAAAATGAAAAACGATAAAAAAATTTTATCCATCGGATACATTAATATCCCTTAGACTATCCCTACAGGTCAGTCATAACATACTTCTTCGCATCCTGGGAAAAATAAAGCAAAGAAAGGGGTAAGCTCAGATGCTCAGTAATGATAACAATATAGTGGAAAATTTCATAAATAATCATAAACATTTAAGGCAATATATAAGAGTAAAACATAATCTTTTTAAACATAAAATTCTACATAATATGGAAAAGGTAAATAAAATAACGTCATTTAATTATTCACATGGATATTCTACTAGTTCCATAATCATGTGTAATATCAAACAACCAATTTCATAATGATGGAATGCATAATGCCAGACAACATAACCACATAGTCAAGGACTAATTCCAAGAATACATAAAATATTTTTTCATGTCCTTACACCAAGACACTAGTTTCTCTTATGAGACCTACTAATGCATCGAGGAGCTATCGTGGGCTCCACCTGTCACGTACTAAGTCCAACACATTCCTCATATGAAAAGGTTGAAACATAACATAAACATTCATATTAAAACTAGCATATAAAATTTTTATACCTTAACCATTATCCATGAATGGTATAAAAATAAAAAATCCATTGTCAAATATATCACAAAACCTTAAATACAATATGGATGATTTTATAACAATAAATCAACTTCAAATCAGTGTAAAATCCATCAAAGGATATTGACATAGATGAAATCAAAACTATTTGAGAGAAATATCTCTTTCTATTTGGAATAATTTAAATGTTACATAATTATAAAAGAAAAAATTTATTTTGAAAATATTCTTATAAACATGTATGGAAAGATTTGAAAATTTTATAATAACGGAAAACAGTTCCACTCATCGTATAAGTTAAAACAATTCTAAGCTTAATAAAGTCCCTTATTTGAAAAATGATGGAAATATTCCTTTCAAAAACAGTTAAAAAATGTTATAAATGAATTTAACCCATATTATAGGAAATAGTAAAAATGTTTTGAAATATATATGTAAGAAACACATTTGTGGATGATAAAGATGTCCTAGTAGATACTCATGTATAAACAAACTCAGATAATAAAGAGATTGTGAAACGTAACGCATACCTTGTACTTTTCCTTAGTAAATGTTATTTTAGAGTCTTGTGTAAATGTTAAAACATTATTACTAAAATATACAAGAACTATATAAATAAATATGATATCATAAATTATCTTCTAATATTGTTTTGTTAATAATATTTCAGTAGTATAATTTTTTCGGTTGTTAACTGATTCAATTTCCTTTATATGATTTGTTAATTAAGATATGTCTTTTTTGGATAAGATGTAGTTGATTAATATCCTTTATAATATTAAGTACTTAAACGTTACTTTTAATCATAAAATGAAAACTTTTCTTTAATGATTATGATGGGGAAATGTATATCATCAGGTTCGTGGAGACGGTAATCTGTATGTACGCACGAGCGACAATATCATTATATTGATGGTGAAATAGAATGTAATTGGATTGTATATCATATATAAAAAATTATTAACATGATATATTTATTTTTTAAATCATTTATACCCATTATTATACCCATACAAATTACTACATGTTTTAATAACAAACTACACCACAACGTGGAGATAGTAAGCCATACATATGCACGTATAGCAACATGTCATTCATAGGATGGATAGAGTAAAGAATATGATTGTAACATATTTATAATAACATTATATTATGTATAAGTTACTTTAGTTATTATTTTTTAATGGGAATAAAAAATTAATAGGAAGTGGAAGAAGAAAATAACTTTGAAAAAGTGTGGGGAAATTATTACCACTTATTCGGGTGCTTCCTTTTTATTTGATAAAAGGACCCTTAGTTTGGATTTCTGCTCAAGGAAAGGCATATAGGATGAATTTATGTATGTTGGGAGGATATTTGGGTAGGTTTTGGCTGAGCCAAATGGCTTTGGAGGTGTGATTTTTAGAGAAGGGGATGTACCCTTTTATTAAAGAGGTGAGGGTCACTTTATGAACATATTGAGAAAATATTTTATTATAAAATCATTTCAGATTTATAATGTCTCCAAAAGGATTTATTTTGAGCCTTAGGTGGTTATGGGTCTAAATCATATAATCCAATAGGATATATAAAAGTTTATTTTACCATTTTAACCTTTTTGTTTAGATTTAATTCTTATATAAATAGTTTAACTTTTACAATGCTTTCTTGTATTATTACATTACATAGTTAATAAAATTACTATAAAATTCCAAGAGAATTTAATTTGGTTGATAAATGAGATATATATCATTTTATAATTCCATTGGCCTGACCTTATATTTTTAGGAATATTATATCATTTAATAATATAGTATTTGTTTTAAAAACTCTTATGTCAATTTTGACACTATTTGGTATTCTGTTTTTGTTAAAATCATAACACCATGATTACATTGACAAAAATTCATTTAATCAACCCTAACTTGTATTATTAACCATAGTTTTGTTTAATTCATCATAAGTCTCAAATTAAATTTATTTGGATATTTATAATATAAATTATTTTAATCTTTCATTAATAAGATAAATACTACATCAGCATTTTGTCATAAATAAATTTAATTATATAATGTATAGAAATTTTAAATAAAATAACATTATGTGGGAAATATTTTTTATTTCTAATGAATATTTATATTCAAATTTATCTTATGTATTACCCTATATTAAAAATGTTTTAGTTATGAAAACATGAATTTAACACTTTTAACTCTTCTTTAAATTAAATAATAAAAAATGTCCTAATCTAATCCAAGTGGACCAAAGAGAATAAAATTTTATTCCTAAGGATTATTTTAGTCGAAATACACTTATACAATAGAATTAGGACAAGTATTAGGACAATTATAATATCTTTTTTACCTTTAATTACCGTATTTAATTTTCACCGTGGTAAATAAAATTCAACAGTTACTATTCAAAAAAAAATTATTTTCGTATTATTTAGCCAAGATTTACGTACTGATATTAATCATTTGTCTCATATTTTTTAAATTCAGCTCACAGAAGAGGTAAAATTAAGTATTATGCATATTTTCAAATTCTCCTAGAATATATGTAAAAGACGGTAAAAAGATCAATAAAATTTTATATATCTAATATTTTTATAAAATGAATCCAATTAATTACATTGAAATAATATAGGTATTATGTATCTATTTTTATTTAATTAAAATAAATAATTATTTAAATAAAAATTCAGTTTTATTCAATAACACAATGTTGTTCACTATTCATCAAAAATTTTATGTCTTCAAAAAAATACCAAAAAGTCATTCTAAGATAATTTTTATATTAGAAATCCAAAAATTAATTCAATTTTGAATTTTTTTTTAATATTTCAAAAGTTGTGCATTTATATTCATAATCAGTTTTTGAACAGTTAGTTTTGTAAGTCGTGGTGTGCTCGATCTTGGAGTTTCGTGGAGCTCAAACTATTGAGTTACTTTAAAGAGATAACATATTATGAAATCTTGGAGTGTTACATTCTCACATCCTTTAATAAATTGTGTCCTCCCATTTTGATATTGTTTTTAGAAAATAAAAGAATGAAAATATAAAATACCTTTGTGGAAAACCCATATCGGAAATAGGGTTAATAAAATTTAGTCTTTATAAGAGGAAAAGGGAAATGAAAAAGTCACCAACAAATTATGATCTTTATTTGGAGATCATTGGAGGATATTAGAGACACATAATGGGAGGAATAATGTAAATATTTATATGGAGTTATTGAGGTCATCAATCACAGACATGTGTAAAACCGAGGGCCTCAACTCCATCAATCTATGATGACTTAAAATAGAATCAGTTGAACAAAACATAAGGTATTAGGATAAATAATTTTTGGTTTTAATATCCATTCCTTATAGTTTATGAATTAATTTCATCATAGAATAAGAGAAAAATATATTTACCTGACATGTAGTGTTTCATCCTTTAACTAGTTCCTACCACAAACTCATCTTTCAATCCAAAAAATAATATAACTAAAAAATATTATATTTTTCTTAATCATATTGGGTCATAAATATAAACATATAACATTTAGAATAAGAGAACTATTTTTTAATATCCAGGGAATTAGTGTTGTCTAGTAGTAGGTGATAATTCTTTATCACACTTTGGTAGTGGTTTTGATTCCTGCAGCTTTTTCCGACGTGATGGGTTGTCGCCTGACATACAGGTTATCCTTTTTCCACAAACTATAGTATTATAAAATCAAAAAAATAATCTTATGAAATGTTTTAACCTTAATAAATACTATCCAATGTTCATCTTAATCCATTATAACATTTATAATTATCCAAAATACTTCTATCCAAACTCTATAGAAAAAGTCTCTGAATTTCAAAATCCATTGTAACATCAGATTCCCAAAACAACATAATGTTTATCCTTTTTTCACATACTGAAAATATAATTACCTTCATTATATTAAAACATTAATTAAAATAAAAAGTACTTAAGTACAATATATATATATATATATGTCACATTCTACTTATAAACAGAATATAATTCTTGAATCCAATAACAAAAATACATTAATTATCCCACTTCAACTATAGTAACATAATATGCTTGGGCCTTCTCCATTGGCCTTTTCTGAGGTATGTTTCCATGGTGCATAGAACATTCATTTTCACAATGCCCCATTTCATTACAATTGTAGTAGTCAACATTGACAGCCTATTTCATTCCCTTACAATCACAATCTTGGGGACCTTTTTTATCCTCATTTGTAGAAAACTCCCATTACTTTTAGGCATGTACCAAAGTGTTTCATCCATTAATTATCACATAATGGAAAATAATTCTTTACATTTTTTCCATTATCTTTCTCCGGATTTACGTTAATTTCATAAGGCATAGAGAATTCCTTTTCTGTCTTGATAGAACATGAGACTATATTTTCGTAAGAAGAGAAGGATTTTGAGACTAATGCTTGACGTTGAAATGGATTTAACCCATCAATGATTCTATAAATATTACTCCTTGGGTTAGGTATATAATCAGAAGCATAATTTGCTAACCTTGTAAAGTTTGCCTCATATATTGCAACATTTTCATCCTCCTTTTTCCTCAGACTTAGAAATTGTCTTTCTATATCCGCTCAATGGTTACGAGGAAAGTATTTTTCTAATAAATGATCTTTAAACTCCCTCCATTCCATATTTGATACTACTTCATCTTCTTTTTTGTTTTGAATAAATGAAAAACCTAGATCTGCATCTATTGTGAGGCAATAAACTACCATGAAAACATTTTCTCTTTCGCTACTCCACAAAGCATGAAATGTTTTCTCTTAGGAACTTATCCATTGCTCAGCTACAAATGGATTGGTAGTCCCATTGAATGATGATGGTTGTTTCATCATGAATCAGTCTAACATTGATCCTCCATGTTGTGGATTAGGGTGCTCCATATGAGTATGTTTATTATTCATAACCCGAGTGAGTTGTCCCAGTATGGTTACAAGATGATCAACACCATTTGTTTGACCAGCTACACTATAATTATCTTGTGTAGGAGAGAAATCCCTACGTGGATTACATGCATTGATACAGTTTCTATTCCTTCTTCTAGTCACCATTTCTAAACAATGGCATACAAAAGATTAGTTTATGAATCACAATACATAATCCGAAACTCATAAAACACTTAACATAAATTGAAAAGTTTATAGATATAATCTGTAATCATAAAAATGATTTCTATGAGGAGGTAAATACTCATAAATCCTTCATAATGGTTTGCAAAGATAATGTGAATTATCCTTTGAATATCGCCCAATATTTGCATAACCAAAGGTGCAGCAAGGCCCATTGAAGTGTATCAGGATACCCTGGGTCTAGCCCAAAACTCATTGTCAGAGTTTTCACTCCATGTTACATGTGTTACAGATACCGCCTCTACCTGTTCGTATCCAGATAGGGATGTAATACTATGAAACTACACAAAATCTCTACATTACCAAAATTCTAGTAAGTTCTTATATACTAATCCACAAAGTCCATCTTAGGGTAATGTTCTCTAATCATTGTTTTTCTAAATCTTGTTTCCAAGGATTGTAATAAATATCCTCTGATATCAAATATAACTGCCCTAATCCAGTTACCCAGAGTCAGTGCATTATTACATAACATTGGCATGATCACAAGGAATAAAATCCCGAAAGGCAGATAAGTTTAGTAGCCTTAGAAGTACTAGATATATTCATAAGTTTTACATTACATTATAAAATGTAAAAAAACCAAAACATTGTCTCCATTGGCTACATTAATATCCCTTAGAATATCTGTACAGGTTAATCATAATATACTTATTCTCATCTAGGGAAAAATAAAACATAGAAAGGGGTAAGCTCTGATGCTCAGTAAGGATAACAATATAGAAGAAATATTCATAAATAAGCATATACATTTAAGGAAAGGAATAAGAATAAAACATAATCAATTTAAAAATAAAAATTATAATAATATGGAAAAGATAAATCAAATAATTCCATTTAATTATTCACTTGGAGATTCTACTAGTCAAATAATCACATGTAATATCAAATATCCTATTTCCTAATGATGGAAGGCATAATGCCAGACATTATAACCACATAGTCAAGGCTTCTTGAAAAGAATACAAATAATATTTTTTTCAATTCCTTGATCCAATAAACTAGTTTGTCTCATGAGACCTAAAGATGAATTGAAGAGCTATAGTGGGCACCACCCATCACTTACTAAATACAATGAATTTTTTATATGAAAAGGTTGAAACATAACACAAATAGTCATATTAAAACTAGAATACGAAATGTTAATAATTTAACTATAAAAAATGAATGGTATAAAAATAACACATCCATATTCAAACATATCCCAAATCCTTCAATACAATATGGAATATTGTATCACAATAAATCAACATCAAACATGTGTAAAATCCATCGAAGGATGTCGAAATAGATGAAATCAAAACCATTTGAGAGAAATATCTCTTTATATTTTGAAATCAGTTAAAAGTCACATAATTATAGAAGAATAAATTTATTTTGAAAATATTATTATGATATTGTAAGGGAAGCTTCGAAAATTTTATAATGGTGGAAAATAGTTGCACCCACCGTATAAGTTAAAAAAACATCCATACCTTAATAAAGTACCTTTTTTTGGAAAACAACAAAATGATTCCATTCAAAACATTTTATAAAAATTCAAAAATTGTATTAATGACATTAACCTATATTATAGGAAATAGTAATTTTTTTTTGAAATATATATTTTAGAAACATAAATGAGGATTATAAAGAGGTCTCAATAGATACTCAAGTATAAATAACCTTGGAAAATAAAGGGATTGTGAAATTTAACCCTTACATTGTACTTTTCCAAATTCAATGGTATGTTAGCATCTAGAATAATAGTAAGAACATTTTTATGAAATTATACAGGATATATATACCTAAATATGATATCATATATGATCTTCTAGCATTGTTTTGTTTATAATATTTTAGTTGTATCATTGTTTCGGGTGTTAATTGATTCAGTTTCATTTATATGATTGGTTACGTAAGCCATTTTTTTTAGGGATAAGATGTATTTTATTAATATCACGAATGATATTATGTTCATAAAATTTATTTGTAATCATAAAATTGAAATTATTCTTTAATTATTATTATGGGGTATGAATCTCATCACGTTCGTGGAGACGGTAATTCGTACGTACGCACGAGTGAAAATATCATTATATTGATGGTGAAATCGTAGGTAAATGGATTATAGATCATCTATAGAGAATCATTAACAAGTTATATTTATTATATAAATATGTTATACTAATTATTAAACCCATGAAAATAATAATGTGTTTGAATAACAAACTACACCACGACCTGGAGACAGTAAGCCATACGTACGCACATATAGTGACATGTCATTCATTAGATGGATAGAATAATGAATATTATTTTACCATATTTATAATAACATAAAAGTCTCTATAAGGTACTATATTTATTATTTTGGTATGTCAATAACAAATAAAGAGGAAGTGGAAGAAGAAAAGAACATTGAAAAAGGGTGGTGAAATTATTACTTCTTCTTCGGGCGCATTCTTTTGATTTGATCAAAAGGATCATTTGGATAGATTTATACTCAAGGGATGTACTCTAGGTTGAAGTGAGATATGTTTGGTGGATATTTGGGCTCGGTTTGGCCGAGACAAATGGATTTAGAGGTGTGATTTTGATAGAAGGGGAAGTACCCTTTTATAAGAGAGGTGAGGGTCACTTTAGGAAAAACATGAAATTTTATTTTATAATAAAATAATTTTCAGTTTCTAATGTCTCCAAAGGGATTTATTTCGATACTTAGGTGTTTATGGGTAGAAATATTCACAACCAATAGGTTTTAGACATTTTTAGGATATCGTTTTGTCCTTATGTTTTAGATTCAACTCTTAGTTAAATTGTTTAACTTTTACAATGTCTTCTTATAATTTTATATTACCTGGATAGTAACCATACTATAAAATTCCAAGGGAATATAATGTGGTTTATTAATGATATATATATAATTATATAAGTCCTTTTTATGAACCATGTATTTTTATGAATATTATATTATTTATTAATATAGTTTTTGTTTTAGAAATGCTTTTATGTAAATCTTGACACTATTTTGTATTTTGTTATTGTTAAAGTCATAACAACATGATTACTTTGAAAAAAATTAATTTAATTACCTCTAACAAGTCATATTAACCTAGAAAATTATTTTAATTCATCAAAAGTCACAAATTACATTAATTTGGGTATTTATAATATCAGTTATTTTAATCATCTATTAATAAGGTAATTACTGCATCATAATTGTATCATAAATAAATTTAATTATTTAATTTCTAAAAATAATAAAAAATACCATAATGTAGGAAATATTTTTATATTTATAATGAATATTTATAAACAAATTTATCTTATGTATAACCTTATATTAAAAATATTTTAGTAATGATAACTTGAATTTAACACTTTTAACTCTTCTTTAAATTAAATAATAATAATTGTCCCAATCTAATACAAGTGGATCAAAGAGGATCATATTTTATTCTTATGTTTTATTTTACTAGAAATACACTAATCCAATCGAATTTGGACATGTTTTAGGGTAATTATAATATCTTTTTTTACCTTTGATTACCCTATTTACATTTAACCGTTGAAAATAAAATTCAAAAGTTACTATTCACAAAAAAAATTCATCTAATTGAACCACATTTTATTTACTCATATCAACCGTGTCTCTCGGAGTTTCAAAATTCTACTCACAGATGCAGTAAAATTATGTTTTAGGAAAATTTTCAAATGCTCCTAGAAGGTGGGTAAAAGATGGTAGAAAGTTCAATAAAATTATATATATATAATATTATTATAAAATAACTCCAATGAATTACATTGAACAAATATAGGTATTATGTATGTATTTTGATTTAAATAAAATAAATAAATTTTTAAATAAAATTCAATTTTTAAACAAAAACACATTGTTTTTCACTATTCCTAAAAAATTTAATGTTTTCAAAAAAAATACGAAAAATTAACCCGAAGATAATTTTGATATTCCTAATAAAAAAATGAAGTCCATTTTTAAAAATAAAATTTATGAGATATCAAAAATTGTGTATTACTATTCATAAAAGCTTTTTGAATGGTTAATTTGGTATGTTTTGGTGTGATCGATCTTGGTGTTTAATGTAGCACAATCTATAAAATTACTTTAAAGTGATAATATACTATGGAATATTGGGGGTGTTATAGTGGTTATATGTATACCACAAATCTACGACTTATTCCGGTTTTATCATCTCACATATAATTTTCTTTGATTTCCTTATGATTCATATATTTTAAACTAGCAATATTTATTCCATGAATTATGATTATGATCTTTGATAAGTAGGGTATAGTGTTTTATTGTTATGATAATGTTCATTTACCCTTATGCTGATGTTATTCTTATATATATCCCATCTTTAACCATACAAAGAATTAGAGCTCATCCCATTTTATTTCTCCATTCCCCAGGTTAAGATGATATGTATTATGTATTATATGTCTAATAAATGTGGTAGTCCTAACTAACCTAGTTAGAGATAATTTAGCACCTAGAAGTACCAATTTATACGTTTCCATGTTTCCAAACCCACTATTCTAATACGATATTTGGGAATTTTTCCATGTAATGTATTATGTATTACTTAAAAATGATATATTATTAATGTACATTAAGATATTTGGTATAGATAGTATCAAAGAATATGTTTATTCATCCTTTGAAAACTATGATGAGAAAACCTTAGTGATAACTCAAAGGAAATGTATATGAACATGTCTAAGGATATGAAAATGTATAGAAAACTATTTGGAATTATGGTTAAGGATAGAACAATTGGTTTCCTAGAAAAACATCCTTTTATGGATACTAAATGTGGGAATAGTTCAGACACAAATGTATATAGGAGAAAGAAACATTGTTAATGTGGACCAGGTCTGACGCGAGTGTAACCCAATACACAACAATGGCCCTTATTTCGCACTTAGTTTGATAATGTCAGGGTATATGGTTTAGAAATTCACAAACCCTTCTCCAACCATTATGAAGTATTTAAAAATAGTATCTAAATAAATAACCATGGATAAACATAATGTTTCATATATTAGGGAAGGTGTCTTAATTAATACATCCTATAAGTAATTTTTCAATATTATGTGGTTTTATTCTATGATTAGTGTTTCTCACACTATGATTTCTAGTCTTATCCCATAAAAGGAACAAGAAGTATATAGGTTAACATTGAATTATTCATATGTGGAATGGATGGAAATTAAAAAATCAACATCCTATGTATAAATATAATGATGAGAATCAAGAAGGTGTTACATGTATTGGTTATACCACTAAGGATAAAGAGGCCACAAACAACATGTGAAATGTATGGAATTTTCTTCCAGTATTGTTGACATTAAACATAAAGATGAATGATTAGATTGAGGATGAGTAACCATAATACATGACTCATATTTCATATTCTTTTAATGGGTTATTATGTAATAAGGTGATAAATCCTGAGTAATAGTTTAGGATTGAAGTTGGGAGACAAGAGTGTAAATGTTTTTGAATTCAAATACTATGTTATATGAATCAGGAAATATATAAGTATTTTCAGTATAAGTTTTTTATTATGCATTTGAAATTATATATTGAATGGTGTTTATGACATAAAAATTGATTTAATGGTAATATTATATGTTTATTTAGGAAAGGTAACCCCTAACATGTTCCTGAGGATGAGAAATAATATTTTATATGGATAAAGAGATGATGATATAGATGAAGTAAAATGGATACTATTTACGACATCAGAACTAACAAAGGATTTTCTAATAAAGTAGGTTATTATCATGGATGAAGTTTAAAAATTCTTTTATTTATCAGTTATATCTAGTAATCTTTGGAATAAGGAAGAATTCATGTTTTCTATGAGGATTTATGGTAATTCAGGACATTAATATGTTTCAAGATAATATATGATGAGGGTATTGACATGTTTTGAATGATAAAAACAAGAGCAACATTACTATTATGGGGGATCAATTTTAAGTTTATTTTCAAAAATTTAGTGACATACCCTATAATGTTTATGATCATCAACTTCAAAAAGGGTTTCCAGTTTTACCATTTATGGAAAGGTTTAGGTTTAACTTTGGATGAGGTGTTAAAGATTAATGTATGAATTCACCATATATAGATTTATCCATATTGGAAAACCGGTTTTTACATTTAACTTAAGAAAGAAGGAATGACTATTATAGTTCTTTTGATCTATTGGGGTTTCAAGAATAACAAATTATCCTTCATTTATTAAGTGAAATAGTTTAAATTTATCAAGGAACAATGATAGGATAATATTGGGCATATAAAATGTAATTAAATCAATCAAAAATTTCTTATCATGAAAATTATTCTACTCTAGGTAATGGATCTTGAAACCCAAAATGTTATCATAGTACATTATTTTTTGTTGAATTAAATGTTCCCCTATATCATTGTAGATTTATGGATTTTTTATTGTTATCTTTCTCCTCGCCAATTTCTCTATCACCCTCCATCAAAACTTGATAGTTATATTTCTCTTCAGTGTCCATGTTTTCACTTCCCACCTATGTTATCCTATGTGGAAACCTAGTTAGGTGTTAGTTTGGGTAAACATTATGTTTCAACCATTCCATTTGTAAATGAATTTTTAATATTCATTTTTATAATGTGAGTTAATGTGAATAGAAATTCCAAATATTATTCATTTAATATCCCAGACTAATATCAAGGGGGAAATTCATTTTATGAGGGGTAAATGTAACATCCCAATATTTTGTGAATTTTTTTGAGTTAATTTAATCTTATTTATATTTTTCATATCACGTAACACATAATATAGTTTTTATATAAAATAAATAAGTGCGTATTGTGTTATACGCAACCACAAGATAATATTTTAATAGACGTGACACATAGATAAGCTTTCGGTATACTTAACACTATGTTTTGTCTATGTTACACAGAATTTTAAGTCTCTTTGATATGTTTCATTACACAGAATAATTTTTTTACCAAAATCCAATTTGATAGTAATATTATTATTATAATATTATTATAGTTACCACCTATACATTGTAATAGAAGTTAATAATAAGATTAACCAGACTGTGTACATTTTATTTTCACATGAATCCTTTGGTGATCAATTAGTATAAGTGAATAAAATAACTATATGAAAATAAAGAAAATATATTTCTAGGAAGAATGTTTTCTATTTAAAAACAAAATTTTATCTCAATAAATTAAAAAATCAACTTTTTATTAATTTTTTCAATAAATTTTATCAGTTATATGTTCAATAAATATTTATGATACTCATCCAATATATTTGATAGATATTAGATAAGAATAAATCAAATTTTATGAATAAAAATATATATATTTCTAAAATTTAATTTAATAACCTTTTAATGCAAAACCCATTTCAAATCTAATTTTCTAAAATTCTATAATTTTTTTTCATAAAAATAAATATCATTTTTGGAATAGGAATTTCAAAATTTACATTGGGTGAATTTTGGGTATTCTTATTTGAATATATAAATTAGCTATTAATTTAGTTTTATATTATAATTTGATAAATTTTATATCATTTAATCCAATTTATGACATTTGAATAAATTGACATTGAATTGATATATAAAAGCATAGGAAAATTATAAACATTTTTACATTAAAAACCAAACTTTGTCTTCCCATCCATGGGATTAATTTTAATTTAATTTCTTCCGATTCAATGAATGGAATTTGGAAAAATTAATTAATTTTTTTTATTAATAATAATTTATAATTTATAATAAGTTAAACATAGATTTTACCAAAAAATTAGATGATGTAATTAAAATTAATTACAGTGATTAAGAGAAATATTATGTTTCCAAAGAACTAAACCTTAAAATTAAAGAAACAATAACCTATAATATTGTCCAAATTACATATTATGATCATATTCTGACCTTTACATCATTAAATATATAGTTTTTCATTATTTAATCCAATTTTCAAATGAAAAACAATGGTTTCAATCCATTTTAAAAAAATTACAAGAATGCCTCCCCACCTCTAGTATTAAAAGGCACTCACACCTCCATCTTACTTAGACATATAATTTTTTGTGGCTCAACCAATATCTAACCAAATAGATCTTCAAAATCTATTAACTAAATATATATTACTCACCTTGGAAATAAATTCATCCATGGAATCCCTTTGGTGAAAACCAAAAAAAGTTATCCAAAAAAGACTTAACATATTTCCAAAAGATCGTTTTTTTTATTTTCATTCTACACTATTCAAATATTATTATTCCATGATTACATAATAACCTAATTATCCATTATATTCTTATATGATTTTATATTATGATTTTTACATACACTTACACAATATTCAATCAAAAGGGCATCAAACTTACTATTTGTGTTTACAGCGAACTATCAGCACACGAAATGATGTTATCCATTTTTACTTTTCTAACCTTAATGGTTTTGAATTATTATGGACACATTATTTTTATATGATATATATGATTTATATAATTTCATTATTCATATTTTATTATTTTATAACACATACACTTATTCTTTCTATTTTTTTGAAATCTGATAACATCGTTTGTGGACATGTGAACTACTACCTCATCAATTCGATGTGATATATTCATACTTTACTTTGAATGTATCATGGTTGTTTTAAATGAACATATAAGATATATATAACATAATAATTCTCTGGTAAATATTATATATATATATATATCATTTACTTTCTTTCTATCAAAATGATAATAAAACAGAAGCATTGTTCATGCAAACATACGACTTACCTTCTCCATGAACGATGTGTCCCATTTCATATTTATGTATTTTATAGATTATTATAAATACATATGTAATGAATATATTATAATTATATCATGTTTTATATCCTGTAAATAATCAAATCATGATTTATGTTAGAGGATAAATAATAAAAAGTCAAAAAAATATGAAAAACAAAGTAGATATTACCCGAAACCTAACATTAACATGGAGTTGTTTACAAAGAGGTAATATAAATTAATAACCAAATAATATATGATATTATATATAATAATATGGTTCTTTTTATATGTATAATAAATTTATATTCGTTATACAAGAGGTTTGAGCATGTGTGATGAATGTTAAGACTTAATGTACGTGTTTTCTCATATCACATTTATTTTCAATAAGACACAAGCCATGTTCACCACATATTTCTGATTTTTTATGTGTCTAGTTACCATGAATGTACAATGCGATATATATAAATAATTTCATCGGTATCTAGATACCATTTTTATGGTCTTTATTTCATGGTATTTATGTTTCAGAAGATTCTAAATCAGTAATGTCATTTTTTCGCAAATTTCATTCCTTGAGAAACATGACATTTTATACACCAATATTATTTTATGAAGTGTATATATTTCTATATAAAATGATAAATCATGAACCTAATTATTTTCATGATATTTTATGCGGCATATAATGTTATCATTTCCATTTTATTTTGATTCAATGTTACCAAATTGGTAATGGTTTATTACAACAATCTCATCATTTATCAAGATTTTTTATGATTATGCTTCCATTGATGGTATACTATGATCAATTTCTAAATAAATCTCATTAGGTTTATGAAACTATGGGTATTAATGTTATATACATGTAATGGTACCTTTTTCCACTCATTTCAAATTAAGATAATTAAGATACAAAATTAATGAGAATACAACATTATTTCTCCTTTTGGACAGAAATCTATATTCTTTCAAAACCATGGATTTTAAAAATGTTTTAAAAAATGTTTTATTATTATTCTGAGATTAAAAAAAATTCCCATGATTTACCTTTTAAAAATGGTTTTAAAAGGAATCTCATTGTCTTTTTCAAATCAACTCACTTTCCTAAAATTTTTATTGTGAAAAGGGAATGTTCGGTATGTTTGGAGTTACCCTCTGTCATGAAACTTCATTCCCTTATAGCATCCACTAAAATATTACAAGGATATTTTTAATGAAACAGTTTTCACCAATATTATAGAAATCATTTTTTAAAGTGGTTGTCAAAGAAAAAGGATTTCAAAAATTTATTATGTTTAAAAAATATCTTTAAAGGATTTTCAAAGATTAATTTATATGTTTTAAATGTATTATATTAAAATAAAAAGGAGTTAAATTATTTAAATATTTTTTATAAGTTTTAAAAGAAATTTTCTTTAAAAAAGAAAAAATTATTTGAAGCCTTATTTTTACGTTTTCAAGGTATTTTCAATGAAAAATGTTCCCCAAATGATTTTATTCCTTCTTTTTATTTTTTTAATGTTTTTTTAAATAAATAAATTTTCAAAATGTTTTCAAGCTTGAAATATATTTTTTCAATGATATTTTAAAATAAAAATATTTTAAAAATGATTTATCATTGAAAAATAAATTTTAGATAGAAAAGATACTTTCCACAATAAATGTTTTAAATGAAATTTTAAAGACTTTTTGGTAAGAAAATTATATTTGAAATGGTTTTATGAAAAATATTTTCGATGAAAGGCCATTTCCCAAAGAAATGTCCTTTGTGATCTTTAAAAATACCTTCTCCATTTATAATTACAAAATTTGTTATATTTTATTCTTTTAAAGGGGATATGATCCAATAATACCATTTATATTCTTTCTTTCTTTGTTTATGTTTTTATGGAATAATGTTTATGATTCCAATTTATCTTCCATAATTTTTATTCTATTGAAACCCAGTTTTTTATGGGTTATACTATGATGAGATGGTTATGAGACCTATCTATTTTTAGTAGGTAATGGTATGATAATTTTATTATGATACCCATTTAATTTCATAGGTTATGATATGATTTTTATGAAACCCATATCTTTTTATAGGTCATGATATGATTCATGTTTTATAATCATATGGAACATGTATGCATGATTTAATTATGTGATGAGTGGGACGAGTATCTCCCTCCAACTCCATGGGTAAATATTTATATCTCATTAGATAATTATGGGAATAAATTCAATGGTCATAATACACTATATAATTTGGGTAAACCCAATCCAGTATGGGAATATGGGGAAACAGAATCAACTATGGGAATATGGGGAAATCCAATCCACCATGGGAAGATAGAGAAACCTAATCTCTTTTAAGGAAAGGACTGCGACTAGGGATGGTGGTGTGTCCCACCTAGTAGGTTTAGTCCTCATTAAGTGACCTAATAATTTTTTATATTATCCTTGAATTATAGGAAATTTTTTTACATACTTATGTCTATTCCACATGTCTATGTATTTTTCCAGTTTTATGCTCTCATTAATCATTTATTTGATTTCCTTATGATTCATGTCTTATAAACATACAATATTTATTTCATGACTTGTGGTTATGATCATTGATATGTAGGGTATAGTTTTATATTGTTATGATAATGTTCTCGTACCTTTATGCTTATGTTATTATTTTATATCTCCCTTGTTTACCCTTAATGATCATATTATGTAACCGATTTCTATGATTCCTTTACCCCAAATGGGCCGAAGGCCTTCTTTTTTATTGATTTTTTATAATCCCACTTTAAATGGTTGATGGTTAAGCCTTAAAAGATCCATAATCTTAGAGATTGTATGATATATAGGTCTCAGAGGAAATATCCAGACTATAAATATATGGAACTACTCTTCCCCAGCTTCTACATTTTGATGTCAGCTCTCCACCTTCGCCTGGCTATTCATATTGGATTCCCATGCATGTATAGGCTGGTCCCGATGGCAATGTCATACCCTCCCATTATTTCAAACCCATTTAGCTTCTTCTATTGTTAGTTTGCATACTCTAAATCCTTATATGGAGTCTCCTTCTTATAGAGTCTACCTGGTCCATTATAAGAAGAAGATTAAAAACATATTATATTATAGAAATAAATTACTATAGAATGAGACAGTCCACCTATGAAATTATATGATCACGAATATTTTTTGATAACTCAATGATTAAATGAGGTAAAAGTATCCTCATCTATTTTCACTTGAGTTATAAAATTTCAAGGATGAATTTTTTTATGGATTGTGTAACACTCCATATTTTTAGCGTGAAATTAGCTATTATTTTTTTTATTTTATTGAAAGCATGTTTAATATGAAACATTGAACTAAAAAAATAATTCCTTATTAGAGTATAATTTTACAATATAAAATTAAAAATTTAATAATTAATTATATATAAAGGTAAATGAAAATTAATTAGAAAATTATAGGAGGAATAATACCATAAGATAATTAAAATACTATAAGATTGGAATATTTATCAACAAGATCTTCTATAAATATCATACAATCAATTATAATTATAGAAAACATAATGGGATGAAATATTTTTACTGGATTTTATACGGTTATATATGAAAATATAAATTCTTAATATAACCATTATATGGTTTTTGGGAATATATGGTCCTGGATTATATATGGTATTTTACGGAAACATTGTCATATGGTATAAGAGTGATTAATGGGGTAAATTATATTAGTATAATGTTACATTATATAATATTAGATACTTTATTAATGTAATTATGTGATATAACCATTATAATATATTAACTAATAAAATGTGTATAAATAGAAGTAATTGGATTATAAAATGTAAATATAACAGGAGATATTATGGAATCAAGTAGTATAAGACTTCCTTATGAGTCTCATTTTTGTGATCTTGGAAAAGAGGTAGCATCATTAGTGTTTTCCTTGACCAACACTATGATGAACATTAAAATGTATTATATTAGTTAAATATTATATATGATATTTTCATGTTAGCAATAATATCCATGCTATCTGAATCACCACTCACAAGTACTACCTTTCATTTTCTCACCCTTACGGACTATGCGTATGTATTGAGGGATTTTATAAGTAGATGATAGAATTTTATAAATATATAATTATTAATGTAATAAATTTTATCAAAAAAATTACTTTATTATTAATATATATATTTTAATTAAATATATCACATTTTAAAATGTAAGTTAAATTTCATCAAATGATTATTAATTGTTCAAAAAAAAACAACAACTTCATTTAATTTTGTAGAAGATATTATCTAAAAAATATAATTTTTATTCATTATGTTTACT
The DNA here is from genome assembly GCA_963277665.1 of Viscum album. Taxonomy (NCBI): domain Eukaryota; kingdom Viridiplantae; phylum Streptophyta; class Magnoliopsida; order Santalales; family Viscaceae; genus Viscum; species Viscum album. The sequence continues at coordinate 945,882,505 of OY728127.1, read as the reverse complement.
TATTTTAAGATTGATTTGTACCACATATAGGAGTTGAATTTATTAAAATGGTCATAAAATTTTGAATCATCATAATGAAATAATATAATAATGTCAATTTCATTTTTTGGATAAAAAATAACTTACAAATATAAAAAGTGATTTATGACGATAATGGTTAAAATAAGGTAAAACGTTAAAATAAGGTTTAATGTGAAAAAATAACTATAAACCTTATAATAATGAGTGTATGAGAATGTTTATGACATATAATCATCTTTTTTTCATATTTTTATCTACTTTAACAATAGAATTACAATCCTTACAGAATAAGCAGTGAGTATTTATAGAAATTCCACTCAAAATCAACATTAATGGGATAATCCTCTAGCCACTCCAAACCACAACTATAATTATACATTCTATCCAATATATAGAAAAATTTTATTCCGAATAATCCTCTTGCATGTTTGGGATCCTTTTGTAACATCCTGTAACCTTGATTGGGTAATTTTGCATCTTTTCTATGTTCTTTTCTAGGTAAAAATACTATTATGTTATTTTTATAGGATAACAATAGATTTTTGAATAGGTACACACCATCTACCTAAAGTAAACATCATGTACATGGGTCAAGTTGCATGTCGTGTCCTGGGAGATCATTTCGTGAAGGGGGAGGTCACATTGTGAGATTTTACACAGCAGAAATGATGGTCACACATCGTATTGGGTGAAAAAGTCAGTTTTTAATATGAGGCGATGGGTTTTTTGGCGTAACATATCCAGAATAGACTACAAGTCATGACTATGTGGTACACACCATGACTCAGCCCATGCCCAGAATAAAGCCACATGTTTGGCTATTTCTCTTTGGCGTCTCTTCCCAGACATCTTGGCTCTCAACCCTAGACTCTCCATAAGAAATTATCAAAGGTGATCCTTCTTCCATATCAAACCAAATAGCTTGGGATCATCGTTTCTTTTGTAGTGTGATCCCCAGGTATGTGTTCTCTCTCATTAAATTAGATCCCCCCAGTTTATCTATTGGGTTTTCTGACGGATCATCTATGCATTGATGGTTCTTTGTCTCATGGTGTTGGATCTTTCTTCTAGTTTTTTTTCAATGAATTCTTTTCCATTGTTCTCATTGAAGTGTGTCGTTGTGAGCGTTATTATTTAGGTAAGAGTTAGGTTGTTCCCTCCCAATTTACCAAATTGATTACTATTCTATTTCTTTGTTTATTTAAATTGATAATTTAAATTTTGTTTCTAATAATCGCTTATAATTGATTTAATAATACCCACTTATTTTTAGTTGGGAGGTTTTAAATGGTTTCGACATGAGAATTTTGGAAACGTCCAATTCCTTTGAATTGGAATGTGGTTATAGTATTTGGTTAATTTAAATTGTTTTATTTAAATAATTAATTTTATGGAAAGTATTTCAATTAAATTTAAGAATTTAATTGTGTTAAAAATAATTGTGAAAAGGATTGAATTTGTTTTGAATGGATTTTATGCTCGTGATAATGACTTAAAATGATTTGATAGAAACCCAATGGTTTTATCTTATGATATAGGCATGTTATTGAGTAAAAACTATTTCGGATTTAAATGGAATGAAATCGGAAGTTTTGAAATGGAAGAATGAGATTGATCATTTTATGTAGTCTTAAAATAGTTTTCCCATCTTGTAAGAGTGCATTAATGCCTTATGTAGTTAATGAGTTATTTAGATACACTCTAAACTATTAAAACATTCTAAAACATTCATGTTGTGGGTTACATCCTTGACAGGTTTCTAATGAGTATCCATAGGCTAGTGAAATAGGGACGTGTGTATACACATTTTCTTGCGATCACACAGATTTTGTGGAATCCTATAGCTGGTTAATACTATTGTACCTTTTGACAGATGGCCATTTCCCTCGATTGATTATTTATATATGAGATATAAATTTATACTAATGTTTTTTGAACTGATTTACATGTCATTTGAATTTATATAAACTGTTTTATATAAATGTTTTATTTATACCATTTTTTTTATAAATATTCCATCTCATGTAATGTAAGTCATGTTCTTTGATTGTATTTTCCATCATTTTGAAAATGTATAACATGTTTTTTTAACATGTTTTTAAATTCCCAAAACCATTTGTGCTGATAAATTTAAAGCTTTTCTTGGGATAAAATATATTTGGAATCTGTTATGGAATCATTGGAGGTATCCTATTGGGAATAGGCTCACACCATACTTTTTTCCTTTAGGTTTTGTAGAATTTCTCATTTTAGGATCATGCAAAGGGAAATGATATCTTAGAGTTGGATCCAGGTTTTGATCATTGGAATTAGTTAGTTTTCTCCTTAGGATCTTTGTGGGTATTTTCGGATTTCAGTACATGGGTTTTAGTACTTTGTCTTTTTTCCATTTTGTATTCAGTTACCTTACTCATAGTGGATTTTTCTTCAGATATGTACACTATTTTATTTTTATTTTTCTTCCATATTCTTGTTGGATAAATTATTCCCACATGTATGACGTACGATGCACGGTGCTTTTCAAGGAATTGTGGGAATCGATAATTCCCTTTGGGTTATGTTTGGATCATCTTTATTATCGGGTTACCAGGGTACCCAGGTTAGTTCAAGACAAATTGGTATCAATAGAGGTTGTTCAACTTATTTCTTGAAGTTAGTATGCATTTTTGAAATCATGTCAGGACTTAGGAGGTATTTGAGATTGAGTTCCTGGAAAACACCCAAAATAATGAACCTTCAGTCACCAAGGGTGTTTTAGGAAATAGTTATTATGTATTTGTTCTAGTATTTTCCCTATAGATATTTGGATAGGTTGACATACAAATATTGTAATTCCTTATGTTGAGAATATTTTATCTTTCAACTCAGTTTTAGTGTTAATCTAAATTTTTGTGTGTGCTGATGTAGTGTAGCATCATGCATCTGAGAAGACATGCGAATCATATACAGAAAAATGATGCTACTAAACCTCAGTATGAAAATCCTATTGTTGATCCGAATCTGGTTGAGGAGACTGTGCACACTGTCCATGCTCTAAGATAGGAACCACCTCTTGTTCCCAGTCACGCTGCATCTGTGGGTCCTCAAAGGGATTTTCATCAAAATCTTTCCCAAGAGCTCATTCATGAGAAGCCACCAGTCATCAAAGGCTGCACTGATCCACAATAGGTTGAAGAATGGTTGGGGAAGATAGAATGTCTGTTTGAGTTCGTGGAGACATCAGAAGTGATCAGGGTGAAGTGTTCCACCTTCATGTTGGAGGGACCAAGTAGGAGATAGTGGGACACGATGGTGATGACAAGGAATCATGAGGGCTTATAGTGGAAAGAATTCAAGGTTCTTCTCAACAATCATTTCCATTCAGAGTCAATGGTTTTGGCCAAGTATGTGGAGTTTTTTCAAGCATGAGAATACCGAAAAAAATGTAATCGAGTACTAAAATTGATTTTCTAAGCTAGTGTTTCATCACCTGAGATAGTGTCTAATGATCGTATGAAGTCTCCACAGTTTTAGTTTGGACTTAGATCAGATATCCATTCTCAAGTTTTCTTACTAAATATTCCCACTTATGCTAATGTACTGTATAGGCTGATGATGGTGGGGATGAAATTATCTAGAAAGCCAGGGTTGAAAGGGGTTACATTTTTTCGAAATGGAAGTGTTGGTTCCTTCAATGTATAATAGAAGGGGGATGATCCTTACAACATTTCTCAGTAGTTGAGTCATTCCAGACCTCCTATGGCATCAGGAGGATGTTTATTTACTATTTATCAGTGTGGAAATACCTGAAATTCTATGATTTTTTTTCACTATGGTACCAAAGAATTATAGCTCAAATTGATGTTAACGGCACTTAAGAGATTCTTCCATAAATTCAATACTCCACGTAGTGGGACATGATCATCATCTCCTTTAAAAACTGCATGGAGAACAAATTCTTCACTATGAAAAGGGTTCCATCCATAGGAATATGAAACGAAGCATCTTCGCACAGTGGACGAGTCTCTAGAGGAAGTAGACATTGTCCAACAACTATGACAGGTACTATTACCATTTCTTCATCATTAATAACTACTATTTTTGATATTGGTGCATCTCAATCTTTTATTTCATCCCATATTGTTTATCTGCTAAATCTTACTATGGAGGAATTATCTTTTTTAATGGATATTACTAAACCCCTTGGTAAGAGGTGAAATGATGTTCTCTATAGTCCTAGATATGTTTTCTCACTATCAGATGTCGAGCTATCTTGTAGCTTTCTAGTTCTTGATATGAAATATCTTAACATAATATTCTGGATGGATTAGCTCATCCCCAATAAATCCTGAATTTATTGTAATCTCTAACGGGTCTACATTACTATACATAGTGGTGTGAAGATTTTGGATCAAGAAGAATGGGTCCCATGGTTGAGTAGAGAAAGCTAATATTATATAGTGTTGGGAAAAGTGATATTTTTTTATTTTGACTTGGAGTGGGATTGAATAGGTGGTGATCATACACAATTTATTTGTGGAGTTTTATGATGTGTTTAATTTAGATTTCTCTGGTTTACCACCAATGAGTTTGGATGATTTTTTTATTGAATTAATGTGTCGTACTCAACAAGTATTTATCCCCTCTAACTGTATGGAACTTGCTGAGATGAAAGAGTTGAAGTCTCAATTGGATGATCTTCTTGAGAAAGGCTTTATTCGTCCAAGTCTTTCACCTTTGGGAGCACCAGTACTCTGTTCTAAGAAGGATGATGGTTCTCTTCACCTATGTGATGATTATTGAAGGATCAATTGAGTCACGATAAAGAAAAAATTCCCATTTTCATTGATGGATGACTTTTTTGATTAGCTAAAATGGGAAAATTAGTTTTCAAGGATCTAAATTTGATTTATTTACCATCAATTGAGGATAAAAGAATCTCACATTCGGAAAATTTCCTTTTGGAGTATGTTTGGGCAATGTTAGTACCTCATTATTCACCTTATTTGAAAAAAGTCCTACTCTTTTTTTTTGGAATTAATAAACAAGATTTTCCACGATTATCTGGATACCTTTGTGGTATACTTTGGGGATTACATTCTTTTTTAGTCCATGTCCAAGGAGGATCATGTTCAACATCTAAGAATAGTTCTGAATCTACTATGAAATCACCACCTATATGCCAAGGTGTCAAAGTGTGATTTCTGGATTTGGGAAGTAAAATTATTAGGACACGTGGTACCTAAATAGGGTTTATCTATTTATCCTGAGAATGTGAATGCTATTATGACATGGGAGGAACCACATAATGTCTTCGAGATCGGAAGCCTCATGGGCTTTGTTGGATATTCCGACAGGTTCGTGAAAGACTTATCGAAACATTATTCACCATCGACTACACTGAATCGTAAGGGGGAGAAGTTTGCATGGAATGATAATTGTCAGAGTTTCTTTCACGTTGAAACATCTGTTAACTACTGCGTTAGTGTTGATTCTTCCAGAACCCAGGTAGGGCTATGTGGTCTTTTTGGATGCAACAGATTCTGGCCATAGATTCTTTCTTATGCAATGTAATCATGTAGTAGCATATGGATCTCATAAGCTTATTAAATAATAGATGAATTATACAACCCAAGATCTAGAATGTGCAATTGGGATTCAAGTGCATTTTTGGATAAATGTTTGTGGTGTATTCAGACAAAAAAATCATGGGATATATCTTCTCTAAAAAATATATGAATATTCGAAAGGGGTGTTGGGTGGAGTAACTACATTCTTTCAAATTTTATATCACCTATACCTCGGAGAAAGGGAATTTTGTTGCAGACTCTTTGAGTAGGAAACTTAAAACCCAGTTAGTGAAAGAATATAAAGAAGAGTGTAATTTGATGACTCTTTTTGGAAATTATTCATACTGGAGTTCTGGAGGAAGGGGCTATGGTTTCTGTAGTCAACATTCAATTGACATATACTATTCTCTAGATTATTATTCAAGACCATCAACTTGATAATGAGCTCCATAGAATCAATTAATACCCCTATGATGTGGAGGTAATTTCCCTTGGTCATTATCCAAAGAGGCTATTTTGTGCAATCTAAACCGCTTCGTTATGTCATTATAATCAAGGAAGTTTGTGACTGGATATTTTTAAAGCTCATAGTGTGTTGTTCACTTGGGAGCCACCAAAATGTTAAACTAAATGAGGTGGTAGTTCTGGTGGCCGAGAATGAGATGAGACATTACTGAGTTTTCCCCCTGTTGATATATGTTCCAGCAAGTGATAGTCGATCACCAGAAACATTTGGGTATGCTTCAACTGCTTCCACTCTCTACTTGGATGTGGGATGATATCTCTATGGGAATTGTTGTTGTTTTTCTTCGTACCTAGAGATATAATAATGAAATATAGAATTTCATTTATAGGCAGACCAAGTAAGATCACATTATACCGATTCTAGATATGGCCAAAGTTGAGAAGATTGGAAATCTATACCTAAAAGAGATTGTTTTTAGAGAGTTTCATCTGCTATAGTCCATGATAAGGATCCTCGGTTCACTTCTCACTTTTGGAGAGGCCTTTAGGAGGCACTGGGATCTTGAGATCATTTGATCATGACCTACTATATGTAAGTGGATTTCTTGAAAAAGAGGGATATATGGATTATTGAGGATATGCTTGATTCCAATGTCTTAGAATTCAGTGGGGATTGGGATTATCACTTAGGGATGGTTGTGTTTTCTTACAACAATAGTTACCATTATGCTATAAGAATGGAACCTTTTGAGGCCTTGTATGATCAACCTTGTAAAGCTCCATTGTGTTGGTCAGAGGTTGGTGAAAATTCTTTGGTTGGACTAATCTTGTTATAGGAGAAAATAATAAAGATTCAACAGATACATCAGAGTAATTTGACAGCACAAGGCTGATATAAGTCTTATGATGATCAATGTTATAGAACTTTTGAGTTTTCAGTTAGTGATAATGTTTTATTAAAAGATTCACCCATGTTGGGTCATTGATGGATTTGGAGTCAAGGGATCCTTTCTCCCCACATTTTGGGACATTTTGATGTTTTTGAGTAGGTGGGGGAAGTCACGCACCATTTGGTACCTACACCACAACTAATATCGTTACATAACGTGTTCCATTTATCACAGCTAAGAAAGTATCTATCTGATCCATCTAACATTTTCCGCTGGGGTGATCTTGGGATCGATCCAGAATTATCATTGCTGAGAAACCAATTTGTATAGTAGATTCTATGACCAAGGTACTTTGTGGGAGGGAAGCACAATAGGTTATTGTGCTATAATATCAAGGTTATGATTCCCATGAGATGTGGGAGAGGGAGGCACTGATGATAGAGTAGTGGCTCATATTTTTGGCATGGAAGCTTCTTTATAGAATTTTTGGGGGTATAAATTTTTTATTATGGGGAATTTATAACATCCTATTACCTTTATTAGTTAATTTTACACATTTAATATGTTCCTTTTTATTAAAAATGATTTTATGTTATTTTTTCGGTTTACTGTAAATTGAAGAATAGATACACACTGTGTACCTGAAGTGCACGTCATGTTATTGGGGCAGGCTGGATGTTGTGGACTGGGAGATAATGTCATTAAGGGGGAGGTCACGTTGTGAAATTTTACAGATTGTGAATGATGGGTACAAATTGTGTATGGTGAAAATCATATTTTTTAATCTGAGGTGATTGGTCATTCGGTGTAACTTATCCAGCATTGACTACACATCGTGAACAAGGGGTACACATTATGACATGTCCTATACCCAGATTAAAGTCACAATGTTTTCTATTTTTATCCACCTTCACTTCCCAGATATCTTGTCTCAGATCCCTAGAATATCCCTAGGTGATCATTAGACTCTCCCCTCCTTCTAGATCAAACCTAACAGATTGGGATTTTCATTTCTTTTGCAGTGCGAATCCTCGGTAGGTGTTCCCTCTTATTCTCTTAGATCCTATCAGTTCCTATATTGGGTTTTTAATGGATCATCTAATTATTGATGGATCTATGTCACGTAGTGTTGGATATTTCTTCTAGGTTGTGTTTCAAGGACTCCTTCCCCTTTGTTCTCATTGATGAGTGTTTTTGCGAGTGTCGTTCTTCTGGAAAAGGTAGGTGGTTCTGTCCCGATTTTCCAAATTTATTACCATCATATTTCTTGGTTTATTTAAATAATTTATTTAAATTATGTTTCTTATTCTCTCTATCAATTGATATAACAAAACCCAATTCCATTGAGTTGTTAAGATTAAAATGATTTGGGTATGAGAATTTCGAAATCCTCTAATTCTGTTGAATTGTTGTTTTGTTATATTATTTGGATAATTTAAATTGTTTAATTTAAATTATGTATTGGATGGAAAGGATTTAAATTATGTATTGGATGTAATTGTTTTTTAATATATTTCAAACTCATGAATATATCTTATAATTATATGATAGAAACCTAGTGGTTTTGTCTTATGAAAAGGCATGTTTTTTAATAAAACATGTTTTGGTTTTACATGGAATGAAATTGGAATTTCTGAAATGGAATAATGGGATTTGTCATGTTTTTAATAAGTATTATAATATTTATCTCATAATGTAAGAGAAAATACATGCCATAGGTAGTTAATGAGATACTTGGATACACTCTACACTATTACAACATTCTAAAACATTCATGTAGTGGGTCATATCCCTGACAGGTTGGTGATGAGTCTCCTTTGGCCTGTGTCATAAGGACATGTGTATACACATTTTGATGAGTTCACATAGGGAGTGTGGAATCCTACAGCTAGTTAATACTATCGTACCTTTTCTCATATGATCATGTTTCTGAGCTGTTTATTTATATTTGAGATATAAATGTATTCCAATGTTTGTTTTAACATTATTAAATGACAACTGAATTTGTATAAATGTTTTTATATAAATGTTTTTCTAAATACATTTTTTATAAATATTCCATCTACTGTAATTTAAATCTTGTTATTTGATTGTATTTTTCCTCATTTTGAAAATGTATAAAATGTTTTGTTTAAACATTCATTTAAATTTCAAAACCCATTTGTCCTGAAAAATTGAAAACATTTGTTGGGATAATTTATATTTGACATCTGTAGTGGAATATTTGGTGGTATCCTACTAGACATAGGCTCACACCCTGATATTTCCTTTTGTTTTTTGTAGACATATTAATTTAATGCTCGAGCAAAGGGAAAGGATCTTATGGAGGTGGATCTAGCTGTTGATATTTGTACATGGTGATTTTCATCCTTAGGGACATTGGGTATGTTTTCCTATTTTAATACATGGATTTCAGTACTTTTCATTTATTGCTTTTTGTATTCTGGTACATTACTCTAAATAGAGTTTTCATATGATATGCTTATTGTTCTGTTTTTCGTTTGCTTTCGCATTCTTGTGGTAGAAATCGTTCCCATTTGTATGTTATATGATGCCAGAATCTAGTCATTGACCCATGGGGATCGGGAAAACCATTCGTGTTATGTAAGGACTGGCTCATTTTTCTGGTTACCAGGGTAACCAAGCTGGTTCCTAACACATTGGTCATAATGAGTGAAAAATCCTTAATTTCAATTAAATTCCTTAATGGAAGATTCCACTCTTCAATGAATGTATTTTGTATTGAATAAAAAATTTATTTTCTTCATCATGTTATTATTTAATTTTATAGAACACTTTATTAAAATTTCATTTAAATAATTATTCTTCTATTAATGTGATATTAAAATAACAATAAAATAAATCCTTAAGGTTTTTTATTACAAATTATTGTTTGTTCTAGTTTATCCACCAAGAAAAAAAATACTATAACATTTTCATCATAAATGAATAGAAAAACCAAAATATTGTAAATATGTTTTAACAATGAATAATTTAGTTTGTTTTTATAATTCCTTAATTGGAATATATATTTCTTTTTTTCATTAATAAAATGAATTATTCTTATTGATTCAATATTTAGAAAAGGATCATTTATATCTTTTATTTATGAACCATTACAATAATATCCATCAATTAACCATGGGACTCTTGAAATAAATTAAATATATATATAGACACACACACACAAAGATATATATATATATCATCTCCATGAAAAATATAAAGGTAATTAAAACATGATAATGGGGCATGGCCTTAAACTATTATACAGAAGCCAGTTTAGAACAAATGGAATAATTAACACCCTATAATTAATCTGAATTATGAATGATTAATAAATGTGTAATAATTAAATATTACTGAATTTAATTATGTTAAAAAAATTAATAATTCCCTAAAATATAATAATAATGAATCAAATTTTATTATTTATAATGTTTAGTGTTCCGAATTACGTAGGAATCAAAGTTATATTTTTTTCTTGACTCAATCTCTTTTTATTGATTCATACTCCTTATTCAGGGAATTGTTTATTCTATATTTGATATAGTCAACCATTTTTATATAAAATTAATATTTTCATTTAAATTTATAATAAAATATTCATTAAATCACCAAAAATTTGTTTTTGATTAATTCTCACATTATATAATTGGTTATTGTAAAGGATAAAATTTCACTCTCTATTTTGGGTATTTTTATTCTATATCCATTTTCTTTCTTACAAAAATGTTTAATTTTGATTAATTTTAAATTTCAATTTGTATTACATCCTATAAATCTCATTATTATATTTTATTATATGTTAAAGAAAATTTTATATATCTATAATAAATGTGGTACATTTCAATAAATATTGAAAATGATAATAAATTAACTATTTCAAGTTACATATTATTTAATAACATTCTATCAATTTTTATTATTCTTTAAATTTATTTCATTTTATGTTTCCATAATTGAAAAAATTAATATTAAAATATATTTTGAATCTTGGGAACTACACTCCTAAAATCAAGAGAAATAATCATTCTTTACATGTCATCATTGAAATGAACCAATGAGACCCAGTATTAACCACCGGTAATTATAATATCAGTAAAAATATTGAGACACATATATTTTCAGGATCCTTTAGTTTTTGTGTTTTCTATAGTTAGGAAAAATATTTTACTTACATCCATGTATGTGTTAGTAAATTAAATTTTATCCCACTACATAAGAAACCACTTAATATATAATCTATATTCAAAATCTCACATAAATTCTCTACATAAGTTATTTTTATAGACATATCATTTTTAATGCATTCATTCACAGACTAGGGAAATTGAAACATAAAAAGGGTGAGATAAAATACTCAGTAAGGGTAAATATATGTGATAAAAATCAATGATATTAACTAAACATAAGAAATAGTAAAACTAATTTGGAATAAATAGATAACAAACAAATAATTCCACGATAAAATGAAACTGAAAGAATAATATATCCATATATAATAACTAAAATGATATGTTTACATGAATAAAAATAACTGGATCCTTGGTAAAAAAAATTGTATATAGCTAATTCCATTCCCTATTCCAAGAAATAGTTATCTTAGACAACATGATCTTATCAGCAAGGCCATATGCCTAGTCAACATTTTTTTTGGGAAGGATTACACACAAATTTCCATGTTAGATTGTATCATGAGACCAGCCAATGCCTCAAGTGGATATTATAGGCCCCAATCATCACTAATTAAGTCCAATGAAATCATAATATGTATAAATTAATGTTTCATACAATATATAACCAATATTTATTAATAATCAATAAACATACATTTTAGAATAATAAATATATAGATTTTCAATATTTCCCCAATCAATAAATGGAATAACGTTATAATTAAGAATCCATAAAAAACACCATATAGGGAAAGGGGTATAATATTAATTAAATAATTAACCAAATCAATAAATGTATGAAATCTAAGAGAAAAACCTTCAATCAATGGAAATAAATATATTATGTTTACAGTGGAATGACATTAGAATAAATTTTCTACCATTAATAGAGGATGGTTTGGCAAGAAAAATGTATTGATAGATTTCCAAGAGCTTAATCACCCAAAAAATTGTATTATAGTTTTTAAAAGGAAATAAATGAAAAATATATACACAAAAAAAATTAAATATGTAGTTATAATATTCACATATTAATTAAAAAAAATAGAAATATAAGAACTGTTAAACTAATTGTAACATAAGAATAAAAAAACCTGAAAGGAATACCATTAAACTAAAATATAATAAAATATAATATAATCATTTTATTGATTTAGATAGGTAATTAAATACACCATGTTAAATAAAATATGTGTTCTAATATAAAAAATGTCTCATTGAATTGAAAATGGAAACAAATAACACTTATGAGTTTAGAAACATTCGAGTAAAAACCACTTCAATGATAAAATTTCATATGGAACAGTAAATACAATAATTAATGAGATAATAATGATAAAAAATATTAAATGGGTAATAAGTACATAATAAAATACGAAACATGGTGTATAGAATAATCAATTCTTAAGGAATTGAAACTTGAGATAAAGAACCCTTACAAGTAATATTATAATTTAGGTATGAATAATTTGATAATGAGAGTATAAGTAATAATTGTAATGCCAACAAAATAAGGAGGACATAAAATACCATTTACTAATCTGTAGTAATGAACTAATTTGGGAACAATAGTGTTTCAATAAGAATGTTTGCAACTCCTTGGAAGAAAGTGACTTAGAAAAAACCCTTACCTTAATTCTTGCTTAGTTAAAATGTAATCTAACCTCATATATATAAAAAAAATCAAATTAATTACCAATTTTAAAACATTTTCATATCTAAAAATTTTTATTAAATAAATTCATAATTATTATCTCCATGTGTATTAGTTATTTATTCTTTATTTTTCGAAATAGAGTTTGATTAGTGTTTATCGTTATAGACAAGTTTAATAATAAGGGTGTTATTATTCACTATTCAGCAATGGTTATAAATTAATAGATAATAAAATGAATTGAATTTTTTCCTTCAATTATTTATAATTTTATAATTTAATAATATGTCATTTATAATTACAATCCATAAATATGAAATCAATAATGGGCATGTTTTAGTGATTTTTCATGAATGGATGTTGGTATCTTGACTAATGTGTTTAATATTAATTATAGCATTCCAAAAATGAAGGAAAATTATTATTTAGTTTTTCATACCGTATATTAATATTACCCAAATCCCCATACTCTCCCAAGATATAATTTTATATCATAATTCATGTTTGTGGTAAAACTAACACAAATAAGAATATAACATAATTAATAGTTTATTATGATGTAATTTATCTGACACATAATTATAATTAAAGAATATTGAACATATTTAGTGTTTATTAGTGTGATATATCATAATTTTAAATTATTATTAGAAGATTTTAATCTTTACGATGTTATTACATTTCAAAAAGATATCATTTTCTTCTCTTAGAACACTCTTTTGGAGAGTTGAATTTTCGAAGATTTTTATTTATAATATTGTTTATAAGATATCAATCATGTGTTACCAAAACCTTAATAATTTTATAGATATAATATTTATCTATTAAAACCATTCTCATGATAATCAAATATATTTTGTGGGGAAAAATATGAAAATAAATAATTTCTTGGCACTACTATTCAACATGTAAGTATGGTTGATGATTTGTTTTTCCAAAGAATAAGAGAAATTTATAATATAGTTTATCATTTAAAAATAAAAAATATTTTCTAAATATAAAACCCATTTATCAAATTCCACATTAGGTCCATCTGTTTAAGGTGGTTAATGGCAACAAAACATTGTCATTCATGGAGGTGGTATCCCACACACATGTACAAATTTATTTTTGTGTCCTTCAACAAAAGACGGGGAATGTTCATTTTATAATTAACTCCCAAAAATAAAATAATTCATAATAAAATAATTTTAAATTATATAGGAATGTGAAAAAATTATTTAGAAAACTAATATTTAATATGAAAATAAATTAATTAAAACTAGTGCTCACATCAAGGACTTTGACTTTCCCTAGGTTGTTTATATAGAAGGGAATGGATTATGATAATCTCATATGAGCATAAGATTAATAAAGTGAATAGGATAATAGGTGAAGTAATATTAGATTATTTTCAGGTGTGAACTAATTTTATTGAGATGTATTGAAGGAGTGTTCAGAGTCCCCATTTATAAGTGGTGATAATGGTATTTGTAAATATATCAAATTAATATAATTATGGAACATGTTTCTTATGCCATGCGGCTCCGAAAAAGGAAAATAATAGAGTTTTTTATGAAATAATATATATAATATCTTAACCTATCATTTTAACAAATGTTTTAAATATTTTTTTAAGTCGTTTTAACTTATACTTTTCATTTTTACTATTTATGATTTTACATTGTAACTTTTTTTACACATTTTATTTAATTTTAATGTAAAAAAATAATATTATTGTTAGTATATTATTAATATGTAAAATATATTTTATCTATAATAATTTTTTTCTTATAGTATGGCCCATGAAGTCAAATTTTATAAGGGTTTCATTTTAAAGCACAAAGATGCCATATTAGTTATTTAGCTACCATAATTTAATTTAATAATGGATTATAATAGAGATTGAATTTTATTTTTATTTAAGCATATATTTTATATTTAGGTTACATATATTTATTTATCGACCAATCATATGGCCACATTATAATGTTTATATAGGGTTCCATGAATCATTTCGGTGGGGTGTTGTGTGAGATTCAGGCTATTAAAAACATTCTGTTTTAGCGGAAAATATAATTTTAGATCTCATGGATTTACATTATCAACCCTTAAATAAATTTCACCGTAAAAATTTTAAATATATTTTACTAATAAAATTATTCAATGGTATCTAAAAGATCTATATGAATTATTATATATTTTCCAATGATCCTTATACCATAATATCTTAGGTATGATAAGGAAATAAATACTTTACCTTAATTATTTTTTTTCATTTTTCATCAATTTTTTTTTCTATATTCCACCAATTTCCAGACATAAATAATATTATAATTCCATTGATACATTTCCCTTTTTTATTGTTTACACATTTTTATATGTAAGAAATTGATCATTCTTTCCTTCATCATCTTTTTCACATGAACTTCTATACAACTTCATCATTCTTTTATTTTTTTTGTATGATAATTCAATTATGTTCACATTATTAATCATAATTATTGAAAGACCATTTGGAAAAATTACAGGTTTTCCTACATTATTTCTTATCCTATTAGGGATTTCATTGGGAAAAACATTACATTGTCTGTGAAACCCATCATTAACGTGATTCCTTCAGATTTAGAATGAAAATGGATTGGTGCAGCTGAACGCGCATTGTTGGTGGATCCAACACCATATGACGTTGTCGGGCATGTGAGGTCTCTCTGTATTCATAAGTGATGTCCACAATTGCCAGAACAAAGAACAAGAGAGGCTTTGATTTGATAAGGAGCTCGGTAATATTAGAACTCGCTTAAAAGTGAGAAGCTAATAGGGATCATTGCTGAAAGATTCCATGCTTTATGCTTCAAGGACAATGGTGTTTTATACGAAGACATTAATATTCAGATTGGCGTTAAAGATGAATGGGGGACCCATCATGGACGGGTGGTCCTCTTTTTAGGAAACAACAACACTTCTCCACTCGATTTTGCGAGAGCTCTAATATTGCCTCCTCAGTATTTGAAAATCGAGCTTTCATTAGTACCAGAAACTATTCCACCACAGGTGCAATGTCCGCTTGAAATCATCAATCTCACTGCTAGCAGGGATTTAGCTGTTCTTAACTTCACCTACAAGTTTGCTACTACCATGGTCAACGTCAAGCTTTGCCTACTGGCTATCATGAATAAATTTTTCCAGCCGATATCATTGTCTGCAAAGGAGTTTTTCCCCCAATGGAGATCACTTTCTGGTCCACCCTTGAAGCTTCAAGAAGTTGAGAACTGTCTACATCAGCTACTAACCACTACCGGTCTTCGATGACTGGGTTGTTCAAAAAATTTAATGACATTAGGCCTAAGATTAATGACAATCATATTAAATATCTTCAAAGGATGCCGTTTTGGCAGTTGTTTAAAAAAACGTGATTCCTTCAGGAATTATCCATTTAAAAACTAAAAGGTATTAACAAGTTTGATGAAAAATTATCATCATAATATAATTATCTTAAATTATCTCAGAAAAAATCATCCTTGAAATTTATTAATATTTAAAATCATAAAATTCTATTTTAGTTCGAAATAAACCACTCTTAGTTCAATCTAGGTTTGTTTATGTTGTGTTCTCTAATAATTAATATCTTATTTCCTAAAAATAATGAATTATTCATTATGTATTGTAATTAAAATGTGATTTACCAAAGCATATCCCCTTAAAGATTCACATTGAGTGTGTAGTTTGGAATTTTTTCATACACCAGCCGATGATTGACTTAATACCCAACATGCATGTTTTAGGGTTATTACCCCTAGTTACATTTGTTCCAGTGCCCATATACACATGTAGTATTTAGACATGGATGTCATTTCCAATAAAACCACACAATCTCTAATTTACCAAAACCTCTTGATGTTATCCTATTCTTATAATTATCCCTTAGACTTGTCCCTATGGTTTTTTTACTAAAGTTATCTTATACTAATATATAAAATATTAAATATTACATAAACTAAAATAAAGGTTTATCAATATCTATGAAATCATTGTCAAGCATAATATATCAACACTTAATAACATTTATATGAATGTAAAAATACTTAACTAATAACATCCCAATCTCAAAAGATATATAATAATCTTTTTGATACTAATTGTGATGCCCTATACCACAATCCTAGATTCCAATATGAATAAACACCTTCTTTTAATATTGGATTTGAAATGAACCAAAGAGACCAAATTTTAATCATCAATAATTAGAATATCACTGATAAATATTCAATCATATAAAAATAAATTAACCTTTTGGATTAGAATTTTTGAGTGTTATTAAATACATTAAACTAACAAATCCCATGTATTTATAATAGAATGTAAATGTAAAGACCCGTAAAATTCAAGTGAAATTTTTTCTTAATTTTCTTTGGAATTTTACAAGAGCGCGGTTTCTGACGGCACCTGATTCCGAGGCCCGTAGTGCCCGGAATCAATTTCTGAAGTTTGGCTCGGGTACGTTCAGTGAAGGAACGAATGGGAATTTCTAACTTTTGAACCAGTGCCCGGAATCAAATTCTGAGGGCACCGATGAACTCACAGCACTGATATTCTCTTAAGGAGACCTTTTCCGAGGTTGCGTTTATTGTGGGTTGAGAGTTAGTTTTTGGGAGTTTAGAATAAGTTAAATAGAAATTCTGGAATACAAATTTTTATTTTAACTTGTTGGTTAACTTCTCCCAAAGGGAGTTAGAGGTGGGACCCACATCCACTTAACCTCCCTTGGGAGGATTAAGTGTGGTGGGGCCCACATGAAGCATAACTCTTCATCTTCCCTTTTTTAAACTCCCAATAACCCCTCTTTAATTAACTTGACAAGTTGGGATATTAAATGGGTGGAGTTGTTTAATTTCAAACCTTTGAATTTCAAAATGGTTTGGTTGAGTAAATAAAATAAGACCTTAGCTTATTTTATTTGGGTTAGAATTCTCTAGACATTCTTGAAAGAATTTGGAGAGCTCCTTCTTCTTCTTCTTCTTCTTCTTCAAACTTTGGTGAAGAACGCGAAGAACGTTCGAACATCGACGAAGAACGCCACGTTCTCGGGAACCGTCTTCCGCGACGTCATACCCGCGATACCGACGACGTCTTCTTCCACGTCATCTCTTCCGAGATGATTTCCCATGACGAAATCATCATCAAAGAACTTAGAATCCTCGCTTCAACACATCGACGTCCTTCTTCCGTGATGCCGACCACCGCGACGCTCGTCTTCCGCGGATCGTTGACGATCATTGTTCTTGAATCCGAGGTAGAGGTTTGTTGTTGATTATTTATTTTTTTCTAATTCTTGGTTCTAGCATGAAAAACTTGAGGATAAATGTTTAAGTGTTATCGTCTAACGAGAGGGGGGCCGGGCCGCACAAACACGGCCGAATTCCCCCTCCTTTGTTCTTGAATATTATTTCCTTGTGGATGAACGAGATGGCGTGGTGCCGTCGCACCACGCGGAAAATCACACGGCATATATTGCGTGGCGCCGTCGTGCCACGCCACAGAAATATTATCAAGAACGCGACACTGTCGCCCCACGTCGAAGGAAACCGAAGGCGGCGCAGCCGGAGCGGGGCCGCGGTAGAGGGGAGCGGTGTCGTCGCACCGCGCCGAACGACGAAGGCCGCGACCGGTTCCGGGCCGCGGCGGAATGAGAAGACCGGCGGCTAGCCAGGCCACCGGTGTCGGAAGTCGGAAGGGGGACCGGCCTTGCCGGTCCCGTTGAGGAAAAACCGGCCGGCCATGTTGGGCCGGCTGGAAGGGAGAAGGGCCGGGGGAATTAATTCCCCCGGCTGGCCAAACCGGCCCCCCATAATGAGGGGGGGGGGGGGCGTGGTTACACCAAGGGGGGGGGGGGGCAGCGCCCCCCCGTTTTCCTCAAAGCAGGCCCCCCACGTGAGGGGGGGGGGGGGGGCGTTTATTAAAATGGTGCGCGGCAGGTTGTCGTGCCGCCTGGAAAGAGAAGTGGGGGCTCTTCCCCCCACCCGTGGCACCCGAGCGGCGCACCGGCCGCGCCGCCGCGCCGGACCGCGCCGGACCGCGCCGCCGCACCGGGCCGCGTTGCCACGCCAGACCGCGCCGCCGCGCCGGGCCGGGTCGGACCCGGGTCGGGTCGACCTGGTTCGGGTCGACCAGGTTCGGGCCGACCCAGGAGGGGTCGGCCCGGGTCGACCCGGACCCGGACCCCCCGTTTTCGTTTCGACTTCGGTCTTTTGCCCATATCATGAGCTACGAACCTCCGATTGACGAACCGTCAGCGGTGATGCGATACTTGGATCGAGATGGTCGTTTTGCTATATCACACTTAACGTTTCGAAATACTTTGAGTTCGGCAATGTTGGTTCGTATACGAAACCAACCGGGCCCTCGAAGCGGAAACGCTCATATCTTGAGCTACAGACGTCCATTTGACGTGCCGTCAGCTTTGTTGAGTTCCTCTTAGTGAGACTGATCTTTTGGCATACTACTCCCGAGGTTTGGATGCATGTGAAGTACGGTCGGGTTGGTTTTGCCTTAGAAACCAACCAGTCCCCTGGGACGAAAATGCCAATAACTCTTAGACCGGGCGTCCGATCGACGCGCCGTCTGTTGCGTTGAGTTCCTGTTGACGATACGGAACTTTTGGATACATCAACTCTTGGATTTGTGACAGTTGATGTATCATCCTCTCAGCTCATGGAGCAGACCCTCCCGAATGAGCTTATTGTGTGCGGGAACCCTAGTGCTGGCTGCGACTGTGACTGCTACTGCTACTGCTACTACTACTGTGACTGTGACGACGACAGTACAAAGATCCTTGGTGGATTCGACGATGACTACAACACTCAGCAATCCTACGTGGATTAGTGCTACAGGTCCTGTGTGGGCCCGATCCTGTGTGGGTCCGATCCTGTGTGGGTCATTGCGCTCAGCGGTCCTGTGTGAACCAGCGCCTACAGGTCCTATGTGGGCCTGATCCTGTGTGGGTATTTTGCGGGGGTTAGTTACCTATCTATCCTTTGTGGGTCCGACGACTTAGATGGATCAGAGATCATCTTTATCGTCTCTAGTAGAAGTATACCTGTGTGAGTTGAATCATGTTGCTTTCCTGTGTGGATTGTGTTGTGCTATCCTGTGTGGATTACGTTTTTCTTTCCTTTGTGAAATACGTTTACTTTCCTGTGTGGACTGAGTTGTACTTGGGCTCGGAGGTTGGAGCGTATTGGAATTGATGACTTAGGTATATGTATGGGCATATACCTAAGCAGTGTCGGTTGTTACTTCGTGATTGTATCTTCCTTTGTGGTTTATCCTTTGTGGATTTTGGGAGACCTTCAGGGGTCTCAGGGTCCCCACTGAGTAGCGTATACTCGCCCCTGCACGGGCTATGCCCGCACTACGTTATGTTGGTTGTAGACGACGGACAGTGTTGATCGTGGTTGAGGCTTGCAGAGCAGGATGATACCTGGAGGTGGACCACTGGGCGAGACGTGCTCAGAGCGGACGGTGGGACCCGAGGGGCAGTGGAGCTATCTGTACCCACCCTTCAGGTGGGATTTCCAGTGGACAACTCGGTGTAGCGGCTTTTACTTTTCAGTTACTGTTTTCTCTTTCGAGTTGTACTTTACTTTCAGTTTGGGTTTGTATACTGTCCCATTTACTTTTCCGCACTTTTAGTTTTACTCTGTTCTTACTTAGTGTTTACTTTTCTGCTTGCTTACTCTGTGGTGCTTTTTTACTTTACAAAGTAAATACCTTTCCTTTTTACTGGGATTTACGCCTTGGTGCTAGTCGCCAGCCCCTGGCCTATGGAAGGCGGGCTTGGGGTAGTCACGACACAGGCCCCGAGGACGGGTCGTGACAAATTGGTATCAGAGGAGTTCGGTTCTACCGCGAACTCTGATCTTTTCTATGTGAAGCAATAATGTTTAGCATATTGAGTGTGTTTATCAGTCCAGGGAGTCCAGTGTTTGTGCGGCGGCTGACGTATCCGTACACCAGGACCCTGACTTCTGATTTCCGACTTAATGCACAAAAACATTGATTGCTTGTGTGTTTCAATGTTTTCATTGTGATTACTTTGTGTCAGCTCACCAGGAATACTGTTTGACCGTGGCGCACCTATTCCTTTTCAGGATGGCCCCATGACGGCAGCCAGCTAGGGTTCCGAGAGTCGAGCGTGACGACAGCCCACCGAGCGACGAGGCCTCGGTGCAGGGCCCTTTGTCAGCAGTGGCACCGGCGGTAGCTCTACCCGTCGAGCCACTGATGCTTCTAGCACCAGCCGCTGATGATGCACGTCGCCTCAGTGCACTGCATGAGTTTCAGCGCCAGGGACCGCCCAGGTCTCATGGGGAGACGGACCCCCAGGCAGTAGAGGACTGGCTGGAGGCAGTGGTTCGAGTTTTTAGGCTAGTGAGGACACCTGCAGACCTCATGGTGATTCTCGCTGCGAGCCTACTGCAAGCAGCAGCGGGCCGATGGTGTAGCTTGATGCTCTAGGTGCACGATGAGGCATCTCTACTTTGGACGGACTTTGAGAGCCTCTTCCGCTTGGAGTTCGTCCCAGCCACCCTTCGTGCGGTGAGTATCAAGGAGCTTCTTTAGCTACGGCAGGGCACCATGACGGTCGCTCAGTACTCGGTGAGATTTACCGATCTCTCGCGCTACTCGACCGACATGGTACGGGTCCCATTCTTCCGGGCCTGGACCTTCGAGTAGGGTTTGAGAAATGAGATCAGGGCATCGCTGATCTCCCTCAGTATACTGACTCAGACAGGAGTACTAGAGCAGTCCCTTTTGATCGAGAGCTTCCTTGCTGAGTCTACACCAGCGCCGAGACCCATCGCAGGGCGGCACGTGGCAGAGTCTTCTGCGGCTGGCAGTCGAAGGAGGACTCAGGGGTCCAGGCAGACCAGAACTTTAGGAAGACGACCTTAGGACACTGGCTCAGCAGTGCGGGGCACACAGCGCGGAGCCAGTCTTTCGAGAGGCAGACAGTGCTACTCGTGCGGCGGGCAGGGCCACATGGCTCGTGACTACCCGACCCTCCATGCAGAGGAGCAGAAGATGGTTGAGGAACCACCTAGGCAGTGGCAGAGGTTTGACCTTGGCGGTCCGCAGGGAGGAGGCGGACGAGGCAGAGAAGCTGGCCGAGCAGCAGGTGGTGGGCGACGCTTTGAGGCTCTACCACCACCACCCCCAGGAGGTCCACCCCGACCTTAGGGGAGAGCACAGCTTAAGGCAGCTGAAGCTTACGATCATGGAGATCCGGAAGAGGGTGGACTAGTGCGGGACTAGATCCAGGCATAGAGGCCTTTTCCCGTAATGCCTCTAGATTCGTTGTTTGTGTTGCCTTGTGTCCTTGTACTTTAAGTTGAAGTAATAAAAGATACTTGCCTTGGTGACTTTTGTTTTCTTGTCTTTTGTTTGTTTTTACTAAGAGGTGCCTGTTAAAAACTGTTGACATGACCCTCACTTGTGAGATTCTTACTAGAGGAAACCCAGTGACCACACACTGATGCCGACAGTGGGCCTCAACCCTTGGAGGTGAGAGTAACGGTTGGATCTCTTGGTAGCAGCGTCGAGGCCTTACGACGTCATCCATGCCATGAATTAACTAATCATGACGGGATTGACTGTATTAGGCAAGGAACGTGGTTCATCCAGGGGATGAGACCGGATTTTACTTTTCGGCAAAGGAGAAATATTTGCATGTTTGCCGTACATTAAGGAGGAAGGGGAAACCCTTCGTGTGGTCAGACAGATGTCAGCAGAGCTTCCAGGAGCTGAGACAGAGGTTGACTAGAGCACCTATCTTGAGGTTGCCTGAGGAGGGAGTAGGGTACGTAGTTTACTGCGATGCATCAGGGACAGGACTCGGTTGCGTCCTAATGCAGGAGTGGGCAGTGATCGCCTATGGATCACGACAGTTGAGGCCGCATGAGCAGAACTACGCTACCCATGACCTGGAGTTGGCAGCAGTGGTCTTGGCTCTGAAGACATGGCGGCACTATATGATGTGCGAGCGCTTTATAGTCTTTTCTGATCATCAGAGTCTCAGGTTTATCTTCTCGTAGAAGGACCTGAACCTGAGACAGTGGCGATGGCTCGAGTTCCTCCAGGACTATGACTTTAAGACAGTCTATACTCCTAGAAAGGGGAACGTAGTAGCCGATTCCCTCAACAGGAGGACGGGCATTCATCTACTTGAGGAGGCGACAGAGCATCTAGCCTCTTTGCAAATATACTTCGTAGATAGAGATGGAGCAGCCTTCCTCCAGTCTCTCACAGTTACCCCTCCTCTTCTGCAGCGGGTCAGAGAGGCACAGCGTGAGGATGCTGACTGTGAGACATGGCGTGCACAGATATCCTCGGGACAGGCACCTGATGGTTTCTCCCTTGGAGCAGAGCACGACATCCTTTTCAGAGGATGTACCATGGTACCAGTCGCTTTGCAAGAGGAGATTCTGAGATTGTTTCACACATCTCCTTTGGCGGTACATCCATTAGTGGCGAAGATGTACTAAGATCTTAGATGACAGCACTGGTGGCCGGGCTTGAAGAAGGTTTTGGAAGAGTTCGTTTCTCGATGCCTCACCTGCCAGCAGGTGAAGGCAGAGCATCAGGTACATGCAGGATTGGTACAGCACTTGGAGGTCCCGGAGTGGAAGTGGGATGGCATATCTATGTACTTCATGACTGGACATCCATGCACTTCCAGAGGTCACGACTCCATTTGGGTGATTGTTGACCGACTCACCAAGTTGGCAAACTTCTTACCCATCAGAGAGCAGGGCTCAGTGGAGAGCTTGGGACGTCTCTACGTTCAGGATATTGTACGGCTTCACGGTGTGCCATCATCTATAGTCTCCGATCTAGATGCTCACTTTACTTCTCAGCTTTGGAAGGGGTTACATGAGGCGTTCAGAATGCAGCTACGTTTGAGCACAGCCTTTCACCCTCAGACGGATGGTCAGATGGAGAGGACCATTCCGACTCTCAAGGACATGCTCCGCACATGTGTCTTCGACTTTGGTCATAGCTGGGAGGACCACCTACCCTTGGTGGAGTTTGCGTAAAACAATAGCTACCACTCCACCATCAGGATGGCACTGTACGAGGCGTTTACGACAGGCCTTGCAGATCTCCTTTGTGCTGGACAGACCCTGGGGAGTCAGCACTTGTGGGACTGGAGATGGTCCAGGCCACAATAGAGAAGGTCCAGGTCATCCAGGAGCGGATGAGGATAGCTCAGAGCTGGCAGAAGTCATACGCTGACAGGAGGCGGAGGCCACTAGAGTTCGAGGATGGCGACCACGTCTTCTTGCAGGTCTCACCTCGACGTGGTATACAGAGATTTGGCTGAGGCGTCAAGTTATCTCCGTACTTCATCGGACCCTTCTAGGTCCTCAACATGATTGGCAAGGTGGCTTATCTCCTGGCTCTACCACCTCAGTTGCACTAGGTGCACGACGTCTTCCACGTGTCTCAGCTGAGGAGATACGTGGATGACCCGACGCACATCATTGACCATGGGGAGGTTGACGTTGATGATGGGGAGACTTTTACAGAGGTCCCGGTGGAGATCGAGGATTGACAGGAGCGGGTCCTATGTGTACGGTCAATTCCTCTAGTGTGCATCAGATGGCAGCATGTGAATCTCCAGGAGAGCACTTGGGAGCGGAAGGCTCAGATGCGTGCTCAGTACCCTCATTTGTTTCCCTAGTTTTTGATGTATCTTTACGGGGACATAAAGCTCAGAGGTGGGAGTAATGTAAAGACCCGTAAAATTCAAGGGAAATTTTTTCTTAATTTTCTCTGGAATTTTACAAGAGCACAGTTTCTGACGGCACCTGATTCTAAGGCCCGGAGTGCCCGGAATCAATTTCCGAAGTTTGGCTCGGGTACGTTCAGTGAAGGAACGAGCGGGAATTTCTAACTTTTGAACCGGTGCCCGGAATCAAATTCCGAGGGCACCGATGAAATCGCAGCGCCGATATTCGATTAAGGAGACCTTTTCCAAGGTTGCATTTATTTCGGGTTGAGAGTTAGTTTTTGGGAGTTTAGAATAAGTTAAATAAAAATTGTGGAATACAAATTTTTATTTTATCTTATTGGTTAACTTCTCCCAAAGGGAGTTAGTGGTGGGACCCACATCCACTAAACCTCCCTTTGGAGGATTAAGTGTGGTGGGGCCCACACGAAGCATAACTCTTCATCTTCTCTTTTTTAAACTCCCAATAACCCCTCTTTAATTAACTTGACAAGTTGGGATATTAAATGGGTGGAGTTGTTTAATTTCCAACCATTGAATTTCAAAATGGTTTGGTTAAGTAAATAAAATAATACCTTAGCATATTTTATTTGGGTTATAATTCTCTAGACAATCTTGAGAGAATTTGGAGAGCTCCTTCTTCTTCTTCTTCTTCTTCAAACTTTGGCGAAGAATGCGAAGATCCTTCGATCATCGACGAAGAACGCCACGTTCTCAGGAACCGTCTTCCGCGACGTCATACCCGCGATACCGATGATGTCTTCTTCCACGTCATCTCTTCCGCGATGATTTCCCGCGACGAAATCGTCGTCAAAGAACATCGAATCCTCACTTCACGACATCGACGTCCTTCTTCCGTGATGCTGACCACCGCGACGCTCATCTTCCGCGGATCGTTGACGATCATTGTTCTTGAAACCGAGGTAGGGGTTTGTTGTTGATTATTTATTTTTTTCTTGTTCTTGGTTCTAGCATGACAAACATGAGGATAAATGTTTAAGTGTTATCGTCGAACGAGAGGGGGGGTCGGACCGCACAAACATGGCCGAATTCCCCCTCCTTTGTTCTTGAATATTATTTCCTTGTGGATGAATGAGATGGAGTGGTGCCGTCGCACCACGCGGAAAATCAAACGGCATATATTGCGCGGCGATGTCGCGCTGCGCCGCGGAAAGATTATCATGAACGCGAGGCCGTCGCGCCGCGTCGAAGGAAACCGAAGGTGCCGCGGCCGGATCGAGGCCGCGGCGGAGGGGCGCGGTGCCGTCGCACCGCGCCGAATGACGAAGGCCGCGGCGGAATGAGAAGACCGGCGGCTAGCCAGGCCGCCACTGTCGAAAGTCGGAAGGGGGACCGGCCTTGCCGGTCCCGTTGAGGAAAAACCGGCCGGCCATGTTGGGCTGGCCGGAAGGGAGAAGGACCGGGGGAATTAATTCCCCCGGCTGGCCAACACTGGCCCCCCATAATGGGGGGGGGGGTTACACCAAGGGGGGGGGGTTACACCAAGGGGGGGGGCTATGCCCCCCGTTTTCCTCAAAGCAGGCCCCCCACGTGAGGGGGGTGGCATTTATTAAAATGGGGTGCAGCAGGTTGCCGCACCGCCAGGCAAGAGAAGCGGGGGCTCTGCCCCCCGCGCGTGGCACCCGAGCGGCGCACCCGCCGCGCCGCCGCGCCAGACCGCGCTGCCGCGCCGGACCGCGCCACCGCGCCGGACCGCGCCGCCGCGCCGGGCCGCACCGCCGCGCCGGACCCTGCCGCCGGCCGGGACGGGTCGGACCCGGACCCCCGTTTTCGTTTTGACTTCGGTCTTTTGCCCATAAATTGAGCTACGGACCTCCGATTGATGAACCGTCAGTGGAGATGCGATCCTTGGATCTAGACAGTCGTTTTGGTATATCGCACTCAAAGTTTAGGAATAATTTGAGTTCGGCCGGGTTGGTTCGTATACGAAACCCACCGGGCCCTCGGAGCGGAAACACTCATATCTTGAGCTACGAACATTATTTTGACGTGCCGTCAGCTTTGTTCAGTTCCTCTTAGTGAGAAGGATCTTTTGGCATACTACGCCCGAGGTTTGGACGCAGGTGGAGTATGGTCGGGTTGGTTTTGCCTTAAAAACCAATCAGGCCCCTAGGACGAAAAAGCTAATAACTCTCAGACCGGGCGTCCGATCGACGCGCCGTCTGTAGAGTTGAGTTCCTGTTGATGATACGGAACTTTTGGATACATCAACTCTGGGCTTTGTGACAGTTGATGTATCAGCCTCTCAGCTCGTGGAGCGGACCCTCCAGAACGAGCTTGCTGTGTGCGGGAACCCTAGTGCTGGCTGCGACTGTGACTGCTACTGCTACTGCTACTACTACTGTGACTGTGACGATGACAATATAAAGATCCTTGGTGGATTCGACGACGACTACAACACTCAACGATCCTACGTGGATCAGTGCTACAGGTCCTGTGTGGGCCCGATCCTGTGTGGGTCTGATCCTGTGTGGGTCATTGCGCTCAGCGGTCCTTTGTGAACTAGCGCCTACAGGTCCTGTGTGGGCCCGATCCTGTGTGGGTCTTTTGTGGGGGTTAGTTACCTATCGATCCTTCATGGGTCCGACGACATAGATGGATCAGAGATCATCTTTATCGTCTTTCGTAGAAGTATACCTGTGTGAGCTGAATCCTTTTGCTTTCCTGTGTGGATTGAGTTGTGCTATCCTGTGTGGATTACGTTTTTCTTTCCTATGTGTAATACGTTTACTTTCCTATGTGGACTGAGTTGTACTGGGCTCGGAGGTTGGAGCGTATTGGAATTGATGACTTAGGTATATGTATGGGCATATACCTAAGCAGTGTCGGTTGTTACTTCGTGATTGTATATTCCTTTGTGGTTTATCCTTTGTCTATTTTGGGAGACCTTCAGGGTTCTCGGGGTCCCTACTGAGTAGCTTATACTCACCCCTGCACGGTCTATTCCCGCACTACGTTGTGTTGGTTGCAAACGACGGAAAACGTTGATTGTGGTTGAGGCTTGCAGAGCAGGACAGTACCGGGAGGTGGACCACTAGGCGGGACGTGCTCAGAGCGGACGACGGGACCCGAGGGGCAGTGGAGCTATCGGTACCCACCCTTCAGGTGGAATTTCCAGTGGACAGCTCGGTGTAGCGGATTTTACTTTTCAGTTGCTGTTTTCCCTTTTGAGTTGTACTTTACTTCCAGTTTGGGTTTGTATACTGGCCCATTTACTTTTCCGCACTTTCAGTTGTACTCTGTTTTTACTTAGTGTTTACTTTTCCGCTTGCTTACTCTGTGGTGCTTGTTTACTTTACAAAGGCAATGCATTCCCTTTTTACAGGGATTTACGCCTTGGTGCTAGTCGCCAGCCCCTGGCCTATGGAAGGCGGGCTTGGGGTAGTCACGGCACGGGCCCCGAGGACGGGTCGTGACAGTAAATCTTTCCACTATTTGAGACACTAATTAATATATTATAAGTCATAAAAACATCCCAAAAATTCTCCATACATGTTGTTCTATTAAATATATGAAGTGAAATAATTTTATTCATGACAAAATGAAATGGAAACATAAGAAGGGTGAGATAAAATTCAGACTAAGGGTAAACATAAATAGCAATAATAATAGGGCATAATTGAGTATAATATGAGCATAAAAAATACTCCATAAATACATAACAAAAAATAATACTTTAATATAATGAAACTAAAAGCATAATATATCCATGGATAAGAATATAAATCAAATGATCACATGGATAATAATAAATATTTCATAATAATAAAGTTCATAATGTTAGATAACTAATTATATTTCTTAATAAAAAACATCATGATATTAAGAATCATGATCTTATTGTCAAGACCCTATATTAGGGAAATATTTTTTTCTCAGAAGGTATAAACCACAATACCAAAGATAGTTTGTCTCATGAGACCAACTCATACATTGATAGTATATTATGGGAACCAAACATTATTAATTAATTCCAATGAAATAATCCTATAAAATAATGAATAATCTATAAAATACAAAACCAATATTCTTTAATTATCAATAAAAATTTGTATTGTAATAACAATTATATGGAATTTCAATATTTCCCTCGTTAATAAAGGTAATATATTTCTTTGTAAGAATCCATAAAATGTACACCATATATAGAAAGTATTATGTGGTTATGTTAATAATTTCCCCAGTCAATCAATATATGGAATTTAGGGGAACACCGTTTAATAAAACGAAGGAAATATATAGTTTTTATAAAAGAAATAAATTCAAATAAAAATTATTCTTGAAACATAGGATTATTTGAAAAGACAAAGGTTATGATGGAAATTTTTTGGTTTAATCCCCCAAAATTAAATAGTATGATTTCAGTTTGAGAGAAATCCATGACTCATATATACACTAAAAATAAAACTTTTAGTAAATATGAATCATATATCAATGTTACTTAATTGAGATACACAAACCCTCATGATACTATTAAAATAAGATTCAAAATAACATAATATGAAATAAATGAAATCAAAACATAATTAAATGAAAGGTATTAATTTTACTTAAATCATTTTGGAATTTAATTCTCCAAATAAAGTAATATATGTTGTGAAATATCATGCTAGTCTCATGGAATTTAAAATACATACAAATAACAATTTTGGATTTATAATCATTTGAATCAAAACACCTTAAAAGATAGAATTTCAAATGGAACATTAAATATGTTTAATGATAATATAATCATGATATAAAATATCTATGGTGTAGTATGTTCACTATAAAATATTTAAAATGGTGTATAACATAATCATGCATCAAGGAGTTGAAATTTTAGAAAAAGAACCCAGAAAAGTAAATAATCATTAAGGTATGAATCATTTGATAATGATGTTATACAGAAGAAATCTATAACCCCATAAAAGGTAGAGGAAATAAAATTAAATGTATTCATCAGGAATAAATAATCATTCTTGGAAAAAATATATATTTAATGAGGAATTTTGTAACTCAATGGTAGAAACTTTTGTTAACAAAAACCATTATATTAATTCCTCATTAGACAAAATGTGTTATATCATCCTTTATAATAAAAATAACCATATTAATAAACTATTTTAGAAACAACTTTAATATCTAAAACCTATTATAAACTTAATTTATGGTTATTCTATATATATATTAGTTATTTATTATCTATTTTGGATAGTGGTTGTGAATAATCTTCATTTTCTTGTACTAATTTCTCAAAAGTGATGTTGATATTCTTTATTATATTGAATTTAATCATATCCATATCATAAAACTTAATATTATATATATTTTATTAATATTAATAAATGTTTAACTTTATTATATGGTAATTTTAGTTACTATGTTTAATACAAAATCAACAATGATCATGTTTCATGACATTTCATGACCATACATTGGTATCTTAAATAACGAGTTTAGTATTTTTGTTATCATTGAAGAAATAAAATAAAATACATATTTAATTATTTATATCACATATTAAAAAAAATTTAAATCCCAATATCCATCTATTATATAAATTTATAACATTTTTAAGGTGCTAGTTAAACCAATCAAAACAAGAACATACCATCGTTAATAGATAGTTGTGAAATGACTTTGTTGTAATATCATTATACCAAATGAATAATGAAATTATTTATAATTAATTAGTTTTATTTATTATAATTTTATATAAGTATTAATAAATATATCCTTTACAATTTTATTACATTGTATGATGATATCGTTTTTCTCTTAGAATGCCATTTTGGAAAGTTGAGTTTACCAAAATAGTTTACAACTCATATTATCAATAGGTTGTCTATTTTACCTTACTATAAAATTTACAATTTAATAAATATAATATTTATACTTTAAACCCATTTTCATTATCATCCATGAACGATGGTGCTGAATAAAATAGAATTCATTCATTCAATGGAAGAAGTAGTCTTCACATATTCATTATTAATGATATCATTTTACAAAAAATAAAATAAATGCATATTATGTTTTATAATTTAAGAATAAAAAATATGTCATATATATAATTATTATTTGTTATATTCAAAATCATGACTATCTATGAATACTGATTATGGAAAATGAAACATGATTCTTCATAGAGGCGGTAGTCCGCACACATGAAAAAAGGTTGTTTCTATTTTCCATAACGGAAAAGAGGAAATGTGGTCAATAGTTATTACATAAGAATAATTAAAATTATTATAAAATCAATAATAATTTAATAATATAGTTATTAGAAAAATATCTTTGGTAAATTAATATTAAAAATAAAATAAATATTGGATAATTAGTACTCGCATTGTTGACTTGGACTTTCCCTTAGAGAACACCATGTAAAGGGAAGGGTTAGGCCAATTCACTTTGAGAAAACTATTAATACCATAAGAGAGAATTATATGGAGATGGATATGATTATAGTTTCTATATAAAAGTAATTTTTTAGTGGTTTCAAAGGGGTTTTGAGAGGCCCCTTTTATAAATGGTGAGGCTGAGATTTTTGGAAATAGTTAAACTTAATATAAGGGGATCGCATGTTTCATAAGTATAGTGGCTCAATGAATAGAAAATAATTTAGTAGAGAATTATATAATGATTATAAAACCTAAAAATATATTCAAAAATTTTTAATCCTTTTTTATGTCCATTATAATTATAATTTTCAATTTTACTATTCTCATTTTTATCTTAGAAAATAGTTTTTAACTAGGTAGCTTACTTTTAATGATTAAAAAGAAATGGACCATATTAAAAAAATATGTACCTAATGATTCCAAAAATTAAAATAATTTTAATATATAATCATTAAAATTTAAATAGAAATTAGTTGTATCATTAGTGAATGTAATGTGGAAATACCAATTTTTAGAAAAAGAATATTTCTAATATTAAAATTTATGTATACGATAAAATTATAAATGTATATTTTTATGATAACAATTATTTTATTATAAAACAAATAAATGTATTGTGTCTTTTAAATAAATACAAAATAGAATTTTACCATAATATTTAATTAAAATAAAATACCAAAAATAGTTTCTTTTAGGTAAAATATTACTTATGTTCAGAAAATGATAAATATAGGTTTTATAAATTCATAATGATAATTAAAAATGTATATTATTAAAATATAATTTCATATTTGGTCAATTTGAAGGTTTTCTAAACCTATAGGTATTTTTTATATTTTGATAAGTTATAAAATTTACAATTTTGGTAAAAACAATATTATTCACTCTTCACCTATAAATAAATAACTTCAAAAAAATACAAAATATGAATTATAATATAATATGAATATGATGAATCTAAAAATGATGTTTATTTTTCAAAATTAAAATTCTAAAAGTTATTAATTCAATATTTAAATTAAAAAAATAAAATTTAATAAAAAAATTTTTCATTAAAAAATAAATTTTAAAAAATATTAACTATTATAAATATTATTTAAAATTAAATATTAATAAAATTAGTGTTAATATATTCATCATATGAAAAATATATTTTATCCATATTTTATTATTATCATAAAATTTAGTGCATAAAAACCAATTTTAGAAGGGGTTCCTTTTAAAGCATAAATAAATATTACTAGTTATATAAATAAAATAATTTAATTTATCAATTAATTAGAAAAGATAATGACAATTATATTTATTTCAAAATATATATCATAACTAATTACATTTTTTTCATCTACTCCAATTTCCATATTTTAACAATTATATAACATTCCAAGATTTATTGTGGTTTAATGATACATGTGAAGAAAGTAATAAAACACCTTAGGTTTTAAAGGAAAAAAGAATTGTAGATTTTATTGTGTTATATAAACTACTAAATGCATCTTACAAAATTTTGAAAATGATTTGGAAATTGATTTATATATTTGTTTTAAAAACAATATCACTAAAATCTAAAGATATCCTGTTTTTAGATTTCGCCTAATTTGTATTTATTTCTCTAGAATATACATTATCTATTAATATTTAATGTCACTCATGAATCACCCTTTCAATTATATTATTATATATTTATTTTTGGGATTTTTAGTATCATCAGATGTAATTATTGATTTCTTCTTATGAGATACCTTACGAAAATGATTTATAACCCATCCCATTCTAATAGGTTAATTAAAAAAATATAAGATTTATATCATGTGTCACACACATATATGATTTATCGTTTTATTGTGGATGATTATTTAATTATATATTCCACCAATGCATTGTGTAATGTTGTATATCTCATAACATTCTTATGCATTCATTGACTTGATAAAGTAGTTATGTTTATAATTTTATGAATGAACATGATGAATTTTTTTTTCTATGTTAAAAATGTTATTCAATGAAATTATTCAGTTATCTATGATAAAATTGTTTTTATGTCTTTATGGTTATCCTTGTAATATTTTATGTATTTATACTTATGTTTT
The DNA here is from genome assembly GCA_963277665.1 of Viscum album. Lineage (NCBI taxonomy): Eukaryota > Viridiplantae > Streptophyta > Magnoliopsida > Santalales > Viscaceae > Viscum > Viscum album. The sequence continues at coordinate 945,849,484 of OY728127.1, read as the reverse complement.
TTCCACATTCCTTTGTTTTTAGCATGGTTCATGGATATTGAATATATATTCTTATATGATGGTATATGATATACTTTCATGATGTTTATTTTATAGTTGTCAATTTAAATGACTTGTTCAATGATTATTCCATAATTATGTATGATAAATTATTATGTGTTAGATTTTGTATCCATATAGATCACTAATTTCTGAAGGAATTTGAATTTTCATTACCAGAAAGTACAAATCATGAATAAATACTCAGAAGAGTGTTTTGGGTGTTGTGATGTATAAAAAGATATTTTAATGAAATATAACGATTATTGGGTGGTATTTTTAGTGTTTTGATGATATTTTGAGGTTTTATGTAAGTTTTAGGTGTTTTGGGAGTCTTCTAGGAAGGGTGCCAATTTCTTGTGCATAGTTTAGGAGAAAACATATGAAAACTAGATGATTAAGTAATTTTTAGTTTAATTTGGACATTGAAAAATGGAGTTTACCAATTATAGAATGGGTTAGGGTATATTGTGTGAGGAAAAACGACTAACCATGTGAGGATAAGGTGGTATTGATCCACTGTGCACAAGTTGTGCACAATTTGAGGAAAACATTGTGCCCCATTGTAGAGGGGAGGAAGTTCTAACAAAACAATTGAGGCATGTATTTACAAGACATATGGAGAAAACATGATAGGATAGGTGTGTTGTAGGGTATGGGTTCTCATGATTGGTGCACATTTTCACTATTTGTGTGGCCAAACCAAGCGGGTGGTGGTCTTGGACAGAACTAACCACACAGTTTGTGCACTATTTAGAAAACTATACAGCCAAACCATGAAGCTACCCAGATATAATTAAAAGGAGGGATTTTACAAAAACCCCCCCTCAGGTTTTTTCAACCTCTCTACCCCCTTTCTCCCCCATTTTAGGATCATGAACAAGGAGGATCTCCAACCTCCTTCCTCCTCCAACCTCCTTCAAATTTATTGTGTTTTTATGATTAATACTAGACATTAGAGGTGAGTTTTATTCCTCCGATGATATCCTTTCTTTCTATCCTTGATCCACTCTAATTTTGAATTTATTTTTCAGGTTTTTATTATGATTCCACTAGATTATGGTGGAATCATTTTTTTATCATGGGGGATAATGGTCAATGTGGTTAGAGGAGATCCCAAGATGGATTCCAAACTTCGTTAAATGGAGTTTCATTATGGTTGTTGTTAAGGAAAATATTATTATGTTTTCTAAGTTGAATGAATTTAATTAATAGTTTAATTGTTATCCCCTTGAAGGTATTTGGTCGTGCTTCTATCGTGGGTTTGTGGTGAGTGGTTGATTTAGTTTGGTGCGGTAGGATGACCCGATGAGTTTTTTATAATTGTCCCTTGTTGGGATATGGTTAATTAATTAGTTATAATTTTGGTATTTAATTAACTTTTTTTCAATATTAGATACTAGGTAGTGTCAATGAGATTAGTTGGGTGCTGAGAGTTTTAGACTATGATTGGACAGGCCTTGGCGATCCCGTATTACATTAAAAATGTTTCAGAACACTTTGATAATGAGAAGGGTGGTCTATGAGCTTTACCCATATTGTTACAATTTGTATTATATGTTCATTGTAGTATATTACTTATAACCCGTGTGTTTTATGATTTACCCCATGACTTAATTAATTACCTTTGACCTTATATTGACACCATAGACTTTCCAGAGATCCCATTGGATCCTTAGTAATGTTATAATTGACATAGGGCCACCGGGTGTTGTGCCAACATTGTAAATTATATATATTAACTTGTAGGTTCTTATGAAATTTTTTATGTGGATTTTGAAATGGATGAAATTTGTGTGTTTGGTTTTGACCTGATTTGGATATGAAAGGGGAAAAATATTTTTTGAAATGATTGTAATATTGAAATGAGGTGTATTCAATGAAGTAATTTTAAAGGGGTTATCATTTGATTTTAAATGTTGATTTTAAATGGAAATCTAGTGAATATTAAAATCGTTTTCATGGAATATGAAGGACTTGGGCCTTGATTGATTTTTCAAAGGTAAATACCCATGTATAAAAGGGCAGTTTCGAAATGTTTAAGGAGAATGTTTATTTTGGTGTTTTGTGTATTTTGATAAGTGTTTTTATTTTAATGGCCCATGTGTTGATTTAGTGTCCATTTAGGGATAGTGGTAAATGTTTTGATTTCTAAGGGAAATTGGAATGATAAAAAGGGGTTTTTTTATTTTTTAAATGGTTTAAATAAAATTTCACGAATATTTATATAGGTAAAAATGATACGGTAAAATTTTGAAATATATTTTATTAATTAAATTAATGTATTATACAGAATTTTAATGAATGAGTAATAATTGATAATGAAATGATTTTGAATATTCATACACGATGGGAATAATCCCGATTGGAATCAGGGAATTAGGATCCATGTTTTCAAATCTCTAAATTATTGTATTTTGATGTTGGATTGATAATACACTACCTGATTGGGGGGGACTGAATCTCCACAAGCCATGATGTACCATTATTTATTGGGAGAAGGACTGATGCTATTAATACTAAGGATATGGATATAGTGTTCTATATCAAGGTTATAATTTTTGTACAAGGCATTTTGAGTCCTAGTTGGGTTCATGGACTCATGATCCATGTTTTCCAATTTTTTACCTAATTGTTGGGATGGTCAGAAATGATGTTTTATGTATCAGTTGGATTCATGGACTGAAGATCCATGTTTACTAACATGTTACATGACGGTTGGGATTGTCTGGTATGGTGCCCCAGATCCTGGTTAGATTCATGGACTAATGATCCTTCATTTCCAAATAGTAACCCCACGATATATGGCAAAAATTACCAGATTAGGTCGATGAATTATTAATGGAAATGGGTAAATTTTGGATTAATGATTAAAATATATTAAATTAAATATTATTAAATAATGAAACCTATTTTATTTACCTACTTGTCTATAATTATTCATTATCTTGCATGAACTATTACACTATATAGTATATACTTTAGAAAATGATGGTGTTGGTCTATTGAGTTTTACTTAAACCTTACTTGGGACACCATTTCAATTGGGTACCCTATAATCCCTCACATGTTTATTTTAGGAATATGTTTAGGCTAAGTCCCATGTTGAGTAATGTTGGTCGACCGATATTACTCAGGAAGTATTAGGTGAATCAGTGAGTTTTTCAAAGAGACATTGTAGAGATTTCATGTAGTAGATTTTATTTTGGTATGTTATGTACCTTTCCCATTGGGTGTTCGGTGGTATGTATGACATGGTTGTTCAGACCCTTTATCACATTTCATTTTATTACAGCATGTTTCATGCCTATTTTATTTATTCTATCTTTATAATCTAATGTGTTTGATATTTGGTTATTTTATTCTTGTTGTGCACTATTATATGGGATAGAATATCCTCAAAATTCCATTATGGACCCCCCACATCAAGTTATTAGACTCTGGAATACAAGGAGGCGCACTTAACATCTTGTGGAAGAATAGCTCATGCCATCGGTTTATTAGCACATATGTTGGGATGTTACAAATTGGTAGCTGATCAGTTTTCATTCAAATTTTTTAGCTAATTTGGGTTTGGTAGACAGGAGATATAAAAATGTATCATAGATTGTGATGGATACCATGATAGTACATCATGAACACCTATTCAGATAGGAAGTCCAGGTTACCAAGGGCTAGGATTGTTGTGCTGAATTTGTGATGTTATTAATCTATATGATTTTCACTTCGAGTGATTATCATGTTTTTTTATTTGATGGTTTATTATGGATTCATGGATCTTGTACCATTTTCAAGAGGTATGTTGTATAGTTTTTCATATTGGTCCATATAGGAAATAGGATTCTAATTAATTGTGTTAGGCATGTAGCATCTGCATATTTTAGGCCTTATAGTGTGTGATATTATGGATTTCTTTTTTATTAAGGATCTTGTGGATCTATTGTATGGAGCTCAGTGTTGAGGACGCTGGCGTGGGACTTATGAATGGTTGGTGTAGTGACCTTAGTAGGACATTACAATGTGATTATTGGGACATTGGATCCATTTTGGGTGGTTTTTATTTGAGGTTGGTATTATTTCTGCGTCCTCCAGAGACCAGTCTGATATGTAGACGCCCAAAGAGGATGGTCACCCTGGGTGTTAGTATTTAGGTGGTATATGAAACCTTTATTGAGTAGGGAAATATATAAATGTTTTTTTTTATTTTATTGATGTCATGTGAAAATAAGACAGGTTCATATTGATGCCCCATGAGTTTTGGCCTTAAGTGGGTTAGCGCCGACCTTGGATAGTTGGATCTTGTGACATTTCAACAAGAATCCAGTCTTGGGAGTGGTTTCATGTGGATTTTTTGTGTAGTCTGTGAGAGGATTCGATTGAGTTAAATCTTTTTTTGTTGCGTGATGTGCAGATGGATGTTTTGTACTTTTGAAAACACTTCATGAAGGTTGAAACCTAGTATGGTTTTTTTGGCATATAGGATACCTTTAGTTTTTATAATGGTCACTTCAGTTCTAGTGGTTTATCCATGAGGTAGGTTTCTATATTGGTGGGTTTTCTTAGGGTCCAAGATTAGGTATTTTATGTATAGATGGGTATTCCTAGTGGTTATGAGATAGATCAAGAGAATAATGGGAGCTCAAGGAAATGTGGTTTTATATGCACACATCCACTTCATGTGTAGGATGTGTGTGTGAATTTGTTTTTGTAATAGGAACATGGAGGTTTCTAGTTCTCTTGAAATGGGAAGCACTAGACTTGTCAGTGTTTTGGCAGAAGTTGTTGTTTATGGGTGTAGGACCAACTAGGTTCCTAATCTAGTTGACTCTAGATGCTTCTCCAGGAATGTGTTGAGATCATACATGATCTTATAAGAACTTTTGAATGATGGAAAATTATTGTGTGGTCATATAATTATTTTAGGATCATGAGTTTATTTGGGTTTTTAAAGAACCAAGGGTTCAATGTGGAGGATCAGATACGAATGTGAGGTAGGAATGACCAATTAATAGGGATTAAAAATGATGTTTTTGTGAGATGTAGTTCACTGAGGTTGTAAACGGTTTATGTGGGTGGGTTACACAAGGATGTGTAACAGATAAGTGTTAATGTAAATTTGGAGGCATGAATAGATGGTTATATACTGTGTTATTTGGATTTTTGAATTGAAATTATGGTACCATACACCCAAATTACTTTTATAGGTCATAAAACCATGAGTAGGCTGGGTAATGTGGTGAAAATGATGAGGTGCTTTCAATAATCGATTATTGAGACCTCTGTATGGGTTTTTCAGGTCCTTGTAGTTTGAGGTGAAAATGGAAATCTATGATTGGTTGTTGTATTCATCGATGACATCCTATCGTACTCTTATTTTAAATGTGATCATGACCAATATATTGACACAATACTAGGTATGTTAAGAGAGCATTGATTAGATATATAGCTACTTAAATGTATTTTAGTTGGAATGGGTCCTCTTATAAGTTACATTACTGGAGTGGTGAATGTGGAGTCATATGGTGGGGAGTGAAGATTCAAATGTTTTTGGGTGGGGTCCTTAGGATGGACTAGATGTCGATGAATTCCATGTGTTTCAGTCATGGATATTGAGTTTGGGTGATGCCTGATGTTTAATTTTCACATTCATGTGTGGAAAGGATGTCCACATCTGATTCTATGGTTAGTAGTGGTTGGAGTGTGGGTCGAGGCAGTTGAGGGTGTTTGGGTATGTGGGTGATGAGGACACTTCAATGGTGTAAAGTTATGTATCAGTTGCAAAGAAATGACCCATGTACTACATGGGTAATGGTTTTATGGAACTGGTTGTGGATTGGCTATGGTGGAATTGTGATTCCAATGAAAAACGTTTTAGTTCATACTTAAATTCCATTGGGAATAATAATTGGAAATTAGTTGTGGTGGATGATTAAGCTAAGAGTTGGCATTAGACTCGGAGTGGATCAGGAAAGTAGTTCAAGTATGACACTAGTGTGTATGTTTAGGTGGTTTTGTAATGATTCTATGTGTGATATCATAGTAATCAAATGGGATGACAATGAACCAACAATTGGGGAAAGGTTTTTGGGAAATGATTTGGGCACTTGGTTGTTGCAGGAGTCTTGGTTTGGTTGGGTTTTACTGATGGTGAGGGTGTTATGTGTGGGAAGTTAGTGGGTATAAATTGAATATTATTATGGGGGTCACTATTATTTAACAAATAAATCAGTAATTTTCTAGAATATTTTTATGGTGAATGAGATTGTGTAATCACAAACATGTTGTCTTGGTTTGGTAATGGGTGTTAGTACTAGTTTTTGGCTAGTTAAAGGCCCTAATTTTGAGGTTGTGACTCAGTTGTGTTCTGGGATATTGAAGGTGGTAAAATGATATTTGTTAAAATTTGGTTTCTGATAAAGGTTGGGAGGTATATATCTATTTCCACCAATTCTTCTAAGGGATGAAAAAAGTTTTGGTGGGCAGGTTGTAAGAACCCTCATTCGAACTGATAAATAATTTTTAAAGGAAAATGAATTTCAATTACTGGATGTTTTGAATCTTGAATCAAGACATGGAATGGAGTTCCTAGAGTTTTAATGTCTCTAAAGAGTTTTCTGAGATGTGTAATGAGGTTCAGGACATAGACCGAGTGTTTGGATGATATTGGAAGGCTTCTTGTTATTTTTTGGTGTTTTGGGAGTCTTCTTGAAATGGTGCGTAGTTTGGTGTGCACAGTTCCGAAGAGATGGTGTGACAACCTGATTTTCAAGAGGTTATTATCTCAATTTTACCCCTGCAAAGATGAGTATAATAGTAAGATAATATTTTGGGGTAAACCGTGAATGGAAAAAGGAGTTATTGTGTGATGCTGAGGACGTTTTGATGCATGGTACATGGCTTATGAATGGTTTCAGACAACCAATGCACCTTCCAATGGAGGGGAAGTTGTGCTGATAGCACAGTTGGTGCATAGTTTTGTCAAACATGGTTGTACAACTATGTGATTCTGTGGTTTTTCATAACAGTGTTGTTCATGGTTGTCACACTATTTGGAAAACCATGCGACCAAATCATGCATGTGGTGGTCTTGGATAGAACCAGCTGCACTGTTGGTGAATGGTTTGGAAGACCATGTGGAAAACCATGTGGCATTACATAACTCATTAAAATGGTGATTTTCAAAAAATACCACCTTGGGTATTTCAGCCTCTCCCACCCCTTTCTCCTCAATTCCAAGGGAACAAATCAGGGGGCCCTCCCATATTGTTCTTCCTCCACTCTCCATCGATTTTGGGCTGTTTTTCTGAAAAATCATGGATTTTTGGGATGATTTATCTTCTAATAATGATCTCCATTCATAATCTCCTGTATCCTCTATAATTTTGGAGTTCGAAAATTTGTTTTTTTAATATTCAACCTCATAATGGTGGAATCTTCCCCTTATCATGGGGTTATTGTTCGACTTGGGTAAAGGATATATTGAGATGGATTCTGCACTTCAGTGCATGTTCTTTTTTCAACGTATGTGGATACAGTGAATTTTAATTGGTTTTTTCAGTTGAAATAATTTAATTAGTGGTTTACTTGGTATCTCATCTTAGTTAATTGTCCGGAATTGTGGTTGGGGTTATGTTGCGGGATGTCGGTGAGTGGTTGGCTTTGGTTTCGGTATGACACAATGACCCAATGAGTTTTTCAGTATTGTTCTATGTTTCTATTTGGTTAGTTAATTAATTATAATTTTAATATGTAACTAATTATGTTTTCGTGGTTTAATAACAAACCCAGAGTTGTGGAGATGATCTCGGTTAGGTTCCAAGAGGTTTGGATGGTGCTTGGATGGGATTTGGCAAAGCCACCGTGCAATGGAAACATTTTTAAATGTTTCGTTAATGAGGTAGGTGGTCTAATATCTTTACCCATAGTTGTAATATTATTTATATGTTCATGGTGGTATATTCTTTATAGCTCATGTGTGTTATGATTATTCCCTTGTGTTAATAAATTGGGTTTGACCTTAGATTGACACGATAGACTTTCCATGAATCCTGGTGGATCTGTGGTGATGTGAGACTAGATATTGGACCACCGTGGGGTTTACCAACCATGGAAGTGGTATAATCTTTCTTTTTACCACAGTAAAATTTTTATGCCTAAAAATGAAAATGAAAAAACTATATAATTCATAAATTATTAGTCCAAATATTGAATACATTTTAAGAAATTAAATTTAAAAAACTATTAAAATTAGATTTAAAATTAATCCCACATACATAAGGGGAAATTATATTTTTAAAGTGAAATGATTAAAAGGGTTGAAATGATTTTATTTCCTATTTCAATATGAAATTGATTAAAATAAAATTAATTGTATTTACTTATGTATTATTGAACTAATTATTCTTTAAAATAAAATGAAATATGTTTGATTATTCAGAAAAAAATGAAACTTATTTGAAATATAAAAATAATAAACCCTAAGATAAAAATGATATATCGACTTAAAAATGATTTTTATTTTTTGAAATAAAATCTATAAAAGTCATAATTTATATTTAAAATAGGTGCAAAATCAAAAGGTGGGAAAATTTCCTTTTGGAAAAATATATATATTTTTATTAAAATTGGATATTTTTTCTTATCATAATCATGTAAAATAAAATGTATGAATTTAAAATAATTTTATTTGATATAAATCACATAAATATGATTAATATGTTTCACCAATTTTGGTTAATTTAATTTATTATGATAATATTTCATTATGGGAAAAATAGTTTATATAAAATCACTACATTTATGTTCAATTGGATTTTATTTTCATTAATAATTAATTTGTAACCAATGAATTAATTTTATAAACATGTGGAAACAATATTTTTATAATTTAGTTAATCCCATTTATTGTTTCAATTAAAATAACTAGGTGATAATGTCTGTGTTGAAATAATAATTTTTTGGAGTCCTTCTAAGCTTGATGTTTTGTGTAAGGTAAGATATCAAAGAGAATATACTTATTGAAAAAAGAGATACATAGAATAAAATTTTGGGGTGTTTCATATATTTTTAAATATAATAAATTAATTAGATACTCTAGATTATTTAACCCAGTAGATTCACACCAATGTAGGGTGCCCTTGGATTTTCGTATGTTATCTTATTTTGATGTTTTTTGGTTTACATTTAGCTGGGAAACTCCATGGGTTGGGATTCAAAAAAATATCTTTGAATATTATCCATATGATGGATATAGACAATTATTTATCCCCCAAACTATCCAAGAATAATAAATTTTTTGATTGGTATGAATCCATACCTAAATAACTAAAGTGATGAGTTTCATGCCAAAGTGTGGTTGTATTATTGTGAAATATGGATCTTATCTCACTAAATGGATATGATGTCTCAATTAATTATATTAGTGAGAGCACTATCATTACATGTTTTTAATAAAATGTTATAAAACATGATACTTGCTGAATTATATGTCTTTGTTCTAGATTATTAAATACTAAATCATAATCATTTGGTGATCACAAATATGTATGAAAAATAAAATAGTGAAATATTTGTATTTAATATTGACAAGTTTTATCAAGGAGAAAATTACATAGTCATTTAATGTAGATGATGTAGAAATTAATTCCACCAACTCTAACTCATGGTTATTATTTTTTGGGTGTGCACCATACATTTTTGGTGATTAAGATAGACTCTGAGGTATGATGGAATTGATGACAGGTCAAGTAGATTTTTATGTCGATAATGGAGAAAGGGTTTTTACATTTGAAGATATAGCTTATGATTTAATTATACATGGAGGATTAGTCCTATAATTGGGGAACTATTATTATGTTTCTAGCCTAAACAGAAATTTGATTTCTTTATCTTTTTTACACAGGAAGTGATTTTCATTTTATATTAATTACAAATGAATTTATTTTTATTAGATTGATATGTTTTATGGAATCGGTAATATAATGAATTGTTTATATAATTTGGATATGGATAATATTTTCGATAAGACTCAAAATAAGATGTTTAGGGTTGATTTTGATCCCACTAACCATTGAAATAATATCCTTGGCCATATAAATTATAAACACACTCAAAGAATCCATAGAGATGGATTTTTGTACACATTAGATTATGAATCACATTATAAATGTGAATATTTTTTATTGAATAAAATGTTACAGTAAAATTTGTGATAAAATGCTATAGGGCTAGTGGGATATTGGATATCATACATAGTGGTGTTTGTAGACTCATGAGTACACACGAAAGTGGTGGTTTTAAGAACGTAATTAATTTCACCAATGACATTTATTGTTATGGTTATGCGTGTTTTATAAAAAACATGTACAAATCTTTTAAAAAGTACAGTGAGTTTCAGAATGATATACATAATTAGGTGGGAAAAAGTATTAATATTCTTCAATCCAATCAAATTGGTAAATACTTAAGTTAATAATTCAAAATTCTTCTAAATGATTATGGAATTATTTTACATCAAAATCTTCTTGGAACACTATAATGGAATGGTATGGCAGAGAGAAGGAGTATTACCTTTGTGGACACTGTTTGATCAATGATGAGTCAATGCGACCTTACTTCTTCATTAGGGGTTATTCTTTTGAGACTGTTACATTTCTACTAAACCACCATTAATATAAATAATTCATAAAACTCCATATGATATATAGACTAGGAAACATACCATTGTTTATATTATGAGAATTTGGGGTTGAGTAGCACTCGTACGATAATTTTATTATGAAAATCTTGGCCGTAAGTAAGAAAAAATCTTATTCATTATTTATCCTATGGAAATTGAGGGATTTTATTTCTATAGTACTACTCAAACCAAGATTTTATGGCTTCTGATAGTATTCTCCATGAGATAAAACACTTGGATCAAGTATTTAATGGGAGGAATGTGGAAAATTTAGAATATCAAGACTAAAAAATGGTATGTATTCCTGAGATGGATGTTTAGATAATTCAATACAGTTGTGGACGAAATATAATCACTATTTACATGAAAACCTTGATGGTTTGGTAAGATTCGTCATGATCTATTGAGATATGGATTTCACATAGAAAATGATGATTAGGATTTGTTCATAGGTGTTGAAATTACCAGATACCAAGTATCTACTAAGAGTATTGATTCATAGAAATGGATAAAATCCATTGAATCTAAGATAGACTCTGTATACAATATCTATGTTTTGAACTTGGTAGATTCACATGAAGGGGTAGGAAACTTATGGTGTAAGTTGGTTATATGTAAAAAATGATTTTCACAGTAAATTGTGAACCTATAAAGAAATAATATTGGAAAAGGATTATAAATAAATTAATGGCATTGACTATGCTAAAACCTTTTTAGTTATTGTGATTCCTTTTAAGAATCTTCTTTACGTAATGAATAATTTGGACTATGATATATTACAAATGGATTAAAAAACTAATACCGTTAATGATAATATAGTATTGGACTTATATATGATATAGGCCAATGGATTTGAATTTCCGATTGATTTTGATAAGGTATGAATGGTGCAACAATCCATTTATAGATTGATGCAAGCATCTCATAGATGGAACAAATGGTTTGATGATTCAATCAAAGAGTTAGGGCTTGTCAACAACACAGATTATTATTTTGTATATAAGATGTTTAGTGGGAGTATAGAATTATTTACGATATTACATTTCAATAACATACATTTTATAATAAATGACATCTTTACACATCATTGTATGATGGTGTGGTTGGTTAAATGTTTCTCAATAAAAGACATTGATGAATTATCCATTATAATGTGTATTACGATCAAAAAAAAAATAATAGGTTTCTTAAATTGAGTCAAAACACATATATTGGTAAATTATTAACGTTTATGAGCATGGAGAACATAAAAAATTGGTCTTTATGGATGTTCTATGGAATGAATCTTAAAAAGATTTTGGATCATTAAAAAGAGTTAGAATTCATGGATAGAATTCCATATGCATATCCTATTGGATATATCATGTATTTAATGTTATATACTAGACTTTATGCCTATTAATATTATATGATAACAAATAAATGACAATAAAATCTAAGAAAGAGTCACTAGATTGTTGTGAAGAAGATTATTAAGTACTTTATAATAATTAAAGATATATTATTTGTCTTTAAGGTAGAGGATGAACATAGTTTGAAGGGTTACACAAATTAGTGTTTCTAATACAACCAAGTTGATATGAAATATCAGCTAGGATTCATTTTTAACATAATTGTGTAGCTATTGGTTAGAACATTTCCAAACATGCCACTATAGGGGACTCGATAATTGAGGCAAAGAACACGATTACATCAAATGTTTCAAGAGAATCAATTTGGATCAAGAAGTTCATTTCTAAACCTGGGGTGGATTCTATCATCGAGGGAGCAATTATTATACATTGTGAAAATAATGAAAATGTTACAGAGACTATGTAATATTATTCTCACCAATGGATCAAACACATACATCACAAATAAAATTTCATATGGGATATCGTTGAGAGGGGTGGTGTAAAGATCAGTTGGGTGACATAAAAGGATAATTTTGTAGATCAATTGATGAAACTATTCCATAATCACAAAAATGAGGGTCATGTGAAATTATTGGGTATAATACACTTGTGATGTAGTTTGTAATGGCTATAATTGAATAATGTTTATATAATAAAGGTAATCTATAATTATCATTTATCTATTTGTGCTAAAATTTATTTCTCATAAATCGTTGAATGATAATATCCCTTCTAACTAATTATCATTAAAAATTATTATGAGTTATAGTGATATTATATGGTTAGCATGAATACAATATTACATTCATTAAAAAGAGTTGTATATGAGATAATAATAATAGATTCCGGAGGAAATAAGTAGATACTTATTACTTGGATTCATCCAATAAATTATATCATGTGGAATGCCGTACAATCATCAAAATACATATGGTTGTATTATTATTATCAATAATTAGTACATGAGGTTGTATAGATACCTTGAAGGAGAACATTCATACATTGATACCCTACATACACTAGTCTAGGTGATGAATTAGTTAATAAGTTGTTAGTTGTTTATATTGGTGATCATGTCATCAGTTGAATCACAACCAAGATGAGATTTTTCAACTTTCATGACAAGTAAATACATCATTCACTTGATTTAATTATACTAATGAAATGAATGGTAATTCTTAGTCATGTCGCATATAATTTGATTAAATACATAGATGAGTGACATGCGATGTGATTATTAGAAGGATGAATGGCATGTGGTATATTCACTGAATTGGTCAATATTTTTCAAGGAATCATGAAATGATAAGTTGGATTAGACTATATTTACTTGTCATATTTCTAGGGGCCACTCCATATAACGACAAATAACTTATATAGGTACAAATTTGATTTATATGATATATCAAGCAGTGGACATGTTTTTATAGAGATGTGAGTATGTATGATGGAGATCACATAAAACCACTTAGTATCTTGCATACCATTAATTGTTTTCTAGATCCCACTCATTTCTTGCATATATGAAAAAATAATTTAATATTTTTAGTAAATGAGGATAAGTCCTACAGGGTATCATAGTTAGTCCCCTGGATAAGGATTATGTTATATACATTGTGTTGGTTCCTAAATTTATAGATTTTGATGAAACTATATCCAAAAATACTTTTGGATGGATTTAAAAAGTGTTTGAATGTTTTTCATAAAGTATTTATGTTTTTTTAGAGAAAGTGGGTGATTTTTGGTTTTTCACTAAAAAGGGAACCATCATGACATTGTCATGATTTTGATGTTTTGGTCAATAACCACACTATTTTTATCAAGCATGTAATGCATGTAGCTTCCATGTCCTTCTCCACATAGTTTTTTCATCAGTTACAAAAACAAATGGTTGATTTGGTTATAGTCGATGCTCCTCATTCATTGATGTGTTCATTGAATGAAAATAATGGTAGGTTTAATGTTAGAGTGGCAGGTAATGAAACTAAAAATGTATCACATGGTCAACATTATTAATTTAGTGAATGGTGCCAAGGATTCCTATAAGATGATGCGATCCCCTCATGTTGGTTATGCCAGATGTGTGACACATTATTGAGCCAGAAATGAATCTTTCATTCATTCTCATAGATTTTTTATCACATGGAGAAGGAGTTATTACCTGTTTGGTAATTTAGAAGTTCTCATGAAGAGTTTTTGATCCATTTTCCAATTCTCCCAGTAAGAGGTTAGAGACATTCATATGCTACTCCTCGTGATCATCAAAAATATAACATTATCAGAGAACAAGGTTGGAATTTTTTGATGTTTAGGAATTCAAAGTATGTTATTTTTTGATATTTTTTTCAATTAAACTTCTGTGATTGATTACGTGGAGATATATTGGTTTGGTTTTGGGTTTTCATTTTTTTCAAGGGTAAAATTATGATCCAACAAAAACCATTATTATAGAGACACTTACCATGAATCTGATAAAAACTCATCACCTTCACCCAAGATTACAAGAACATGGAAAGAAGGATCCTGATGTTCCAGAACCATAACGAAACCCCATAAAAATAAATTCCAAATCCTAGTTTCATCCCATAATGGAGATCTAGGGTTGACAACTTTAAAAATATGTAACAATTAAATATTAGAGGGGAAACAATGGAGAAAACTAGCGGAATTAAAATTTTACCTCAAGAAAAAACATAGTATTAAAGGAGATCCACCGAGGTAGAAATAGGAAGGATGAACTACGGCTAAGAGAGAATGGGAAAAACCAAATAGAGGATGAAGGAAAGGGTATGTTAAAATAAACATGGGTATAATGGTAATTTAATAGTTCTATGTGACTCGAGTGAGACGCACTGTTTGGCCTTACTCTTTTCCAAATTTTGTGACAAACTGGAGTTTCACTACACCACTCATAAAACTGGGAAAATTGATTTTTTAGAGGGTTTTCATAGATTAATAAATCATTCATACACTATAAAAAATATCTCTAGCATCCCCTACCTCTTCTCCCACGAGTGGATACAAAATTATAACTATCCCTGTGCCAATCGTGTTCCCTAACCAGTTTTCCCCAAATTCAAAATTTCAACCCCCAATTAAATGAAATCTAAAAAATAAATAGACTAAGAAAAAATTTAATGAAAATAAATACATTAAATAAACACATACAAGTGACCCAACTTGTATCATAATTCTTCATATAATTCCACATCATTCCCCCAGAAATTCTTTATGAGTCTCCATCTGATGAAGATGTGGGGTCACTATTCCCTCATTATGGATTCACACTCCCAATTCTTGTGGAAATCCTCTCATTACTACCAAAAAATGTGGAATAATGGTATCTACTTCCCACACAACACATTACTGTGATAATCCATGATATGAATAGGATTCTCTATCATGGATGTGTTAGGTTCCAAACTAAAATATTCCCACACTACCAAATGAGATGGGTCCATATAATATTTCATTGGCTGAGACACAAGACATACCTCATGAATATTAATCAACTAAGATTGAAATTTTAGCTATTATGACACATTTTTGATATTATCTATGATCTTGAAAGGTATGAAAAAATGAGGATGCCATCATACATATATTTCATAATCGATGATGTCCCAACCAAGGAGACAGCCTAAGAAGCACCTGATAACTTATGGTGAATTCCAATGGTCAATGATGATGGTTGATTTACGATTTATGATGACTGTAGATTGCATCCAATATTTTTTAAATAAGCTAAATTTTATTTTTTGTCTCCTAGATAAAGCTCATTCCTAGAAAAGAGAATTCAACCACTTCTGTATTGCCCTGACCCTACTCACCCATAGTCGGTGAATTGTTACATAAAATTGGAATGATTAAAAGGAATCATGTTCCGAAGGACCGATCGTTTTAGTAGTCTTGGAAAATAGATTACTTACATAAAGTTCAACATTACAACTTGAAAAAAAACAATAGTAAATTATTCCATTAGAAACATCAAGAATCCAAGATTATGCCAGAAATTCACTCATAACTAACTTCTTCATATCCTGGGAAAATAAAACATAAGAAAGGGGTGATCTCAGATGCTCGGTAAGGGTAAATAATATAGTGGAAGCTATAAAATTTTATCACAAGAGGTGTAATAAAACAACATCCATTTTAAACATCTACTTGAACATAATATGGAAAAAATAAATCAAACATTACCATATAAACATGAACATGGATATTCTACTAGTCGAATAATCACATTTAATAACTAATTTCATATTGAGGGAATGTATAGTACTGGATGACAGTTTCTGTGTTAGGGCCTCATTCCAGGACCTATGGGTTAATTGTAACCGGACCCAATCCCAGATAGCCTCTATAACCGGACTCCAAACCAGAGAGCCTCTGTAACCGGGCTCCAAACCAAAGAGCCTATGTAACTGGACACGAACCCAGAGGGTCTACCATAAACCGAACCCAACATGGAGGGATTACTTTTACCAGTCCCTAAGCAAGAACATACTAGTCCAACACATTCATCTTAAGAAGTGGTTGAAATATAACATAAATATTCATATTAAAACTAGGATAAAAAATGTCAATAATTTAACCAGAAACCATGAATTGCATAAAAATAACTTATCCATAGTCAAACATACCACAAAACATTAAATACAATATGGAATAATTGTATCATAATAAATCAACTTCAAAAAGTTTAAAATTTATCAATGGATTTTGACGTAGAAAAAATCAAAACTATTTGAGAGAAATATATCTTTCAATTATGAAATCATTTAAGAGTCACATAATTATAAAGAAAACATTTATTTTGAAAATATTCATATAGTATTTTAAGCGAAGCTTCGATGATGTTATAATGGTGGAAAATAAATGCATCCGCCGTATAAGTAAAAATGTTCTTACCGTAAT
Organism: Viscum album; assembly: GCA_963277665.1. Classification (NCBI taxonomy): domain Eukaryota; kingdom Viridiplantae; phylum Streptophyta; class Magnoliopsida; order Santalales; family Viscaceae; genus Viscum; species Viscum album. The sequence continues at coordinate 945,832,456 of OY728127.1, read as the reverse complement.
TTTGAGGAAATGGTCATAATGTACCTTGTTTGGAAAATGATGGAAAGATTCCTTTCAAAACCCATAAGATAAAAGAAGGGAAGAAATGAATTTAAAAAATTGTCTTGTAAATAGTAAAAAATTTTGAAATAAATTTTTTAAGAAGACACAGATGTGGATGATAAAGAGGTCCTGGTAGATACTTACATAAAAACATCCTCGGATAATAAAGAGATTGTGAAATTAACTCTTACCTCGTTGTAATCAATTGAATCATATGAACAATAGTCAATAAGCACCAAATGAATCATATAATTTCATCAATATAAAGGGAATCAAGATAATATATATCAAATGGAGGTACAAAATACACCACATGCAATAAATATGTGGTGAAGAATTGAAATCTCACAGAATTAAAAGTGAGATAAGAAACCCCTTTCCACGTGTCTGACTTGACTCGCTCATAAGTTCATTGTTCTTCGTGAATAATAGACATAAGTTAATTTCTTCTTTCATAAGAATTTTTTAAAGTTCATTATTCTTTTTATATCACTTCTTACCTTTCTATAACAATCAGTTAATTACTTGAGTTCATATCGGACATTTTTTCAATGTTCGGAACTCGAGTCAAAAATGAACTTGTTATAATTATAAAGTGCCCATGTGTTCAAAAGTCCACTATCAATAGAATGATATTATTCATTTAGATATAATATATATCATATATGTCCAGTATATATATGTATTTTTAATAGTACAAAACATTTGGAGATAAGAAATGAAATGCACTATTCATGGAGATGGTAAGCCGTACGTACGCATGAACGCTACATTCATTTCTATTTCTTATTTTAATGAAATTGAAACATAATGATATAGATGTATATTTTAATTCCAGTATAATATCATATATAATATCATTAACACCATACACTATATGTCCCACATAGGTCATTAAAGAGTCATATAACATTGAGGTGGCGGTAGTCTTCACTTCCTCAAATGAAATTATCGTGTTTTACTAATAATGGAACCAATAAAGGTAGGATATAAATGGAAAATAAAGAATCAGAAAGAAAACATAAACATAATATATATATCATATATATATTCATTTCCCTATTAATGGAAACTATGAGAGGCAGTAGGATATAATCTAACAATCATCGTTTCGTGAGCCGATATTTAGCCAATCATAGAAATAATATGTTCTTCACCCATTAGATGGATGTGTGTGTAATTGCAGTTATAATCCTTCTCATCACAACATCATAGTATATTTTTGATAATGGTGTTGTCATAAAAGAATGGAATAAGAAGAGTTTAGCGGGGTTGGAGAAGTAAACTAAAACAAAATAAAATAAAAGAATTTAAGAGTAACTATTACCATTAATTTGGGTAACTTCCTTTGGTTTGAACCAAAAGGACTTTTTAAAGTGACTTCTGCCTAAGGTAATTCTTCTAGTTGTAATATAGGAATCATGATATCTTATTTAGGCAAGGTTTATATGAGACAAGGGGCTTTAGAGGTGTGTGGAATGGGTTAGAAGTGTTCTCCTTTTATAAGGGGGAGGATGGGCTCTTTTGGAAAGTGTGAAAATATTATTTATTATTTAGTGATATTCAGTTTCTAAAGGACCAATAGAAACTAAATTAGAAGATAAGATGACTCATGGTAATATTAATGTCATCCAATAAAAATTAGATAGGTTTTGTATATAGTTTTAATATTAATAATATTATTTAATTAAATCATTTATTAAGGTGGTAAATACTACATCATTATTATCTCATAAATAATTAAATTTATTTGATGTGTAATTTTTTTTAAAAACCATAATGTAGGAAATATTTTTTTTCTTTCCAATGAATATTTATAGTAAAAATGATGACTTATATAACCCCATGTAAAAAATGATTTACTAAAAGATATTTGTTTATGTCATTTTTGCCTTTACTTTAAGTTAATTAAAATAAAGTGTCATTATCATTTATAAGAGGCTCCATGGGGTCCCAAAATCGACCCAAGGATGCCCATGGTTGGCCATGACTCATCCAAAAATGTTAGGACAAGTATTAAGGTAATTTTGTATTATTATAATATTATTGTTACCTTGAATTAGCCTATTTACCATTAACTGCGGTAAATAAAAGTCAAAAGTTACTATTCACCAAAAATTATTTTCATCTTATTGAACAAAATTTTACTGACTATGGTTAAAATTGCCTCTTATATTTTTGAAATTCAACCCATTGAAGTAGTAAAATTATGTTTTATGCAAATTTGCAAATGCTCCTAGGAGGTGGGAAAAAGACGGTAAAAAGTTCAATAAAATTTTTATATATCTAAACTTATTATAAAATGAATAAAGTGAATTACATTGAACTTATATATGTATTATGTATTTATTTGGACCAAAAAAAATTTAAATAAAATAATTAACTATATATATAAAAAGTCGGTTTTAACCAAAAACTCAGTGTTTTTCACTATTTATCAAAAATTAAAAGTTATAAGGAAAATACCAAAATTTCACCCTAAGATAATTTTGATATTTTGAATTCAAAAATTAATTATATTTTAACAAATTAAAAACATTTAAATTTCATTTATTAATTTAAAATTAATTCATGTTGTCAAAACCAAAAAGCATGTTTTTAAGAAATTATAACTAAGAAAAGATTGATAATTGATTATATTCAATTTCAATGTGAAATTATTTACAATGAATTAAATTTGATTAAATTGTAAAAATATAATGATTTTATACTTCCAAACCATTAAAATGTATAATTAAACACTACAAATTTCTTTGATTAAAAAAGGAGTTTTCAGTTAAAATATATTATTTTTCACTATTCACACAAATATGAAAGTTTTCAGAAAACAACAAAAATTTATTGAAAACAAATTATTATGTCTCAATTATAAAGAAGATTTCTATTTTGAAAAAATTGAATATATAAAAGTTTCAAATATTGGATTTAAAAAGTGTTCTCCATTAAAAGGCCATCAAATTGCATTTAAAAAAAATAATACTTCTATCTGAAACAAATGAATTTATTTTTATTATTATGTCTAAAAAACTCATTATATGGTTTCTAAAATTATAAGAACTGTATAAAGTTCAAAATTTAGTTAATACTCTTCATAACCCCTTTTGAACTGGTAGTTTGGTAAGTCGTGGTGTACTTGAACTCGATATTGCGTGTAGTACAAGTTATTGAATTACATTGAAGAAATAACGTACTATGAAATCATGGGGTGTTACATTCATACCTCCTTAAATAAATTGAGTCCTTGCAATATGAAATTGTTCATAGAAAATAAAATATTTAAAATAGAAAATACCTTTGTGGAAAAACCCACATCTGAAATTTGGTTAATAAAATTTAGTCTTAATAAGAGAAAACAGTGAATGAAAAAGTCACCACAAAATTATGATCTTGATTAGGAGAAGCTTTTGGCAATTATTGAAACATAATTAAAGGAAAAATGTAAATATTTAAGGGGAGTGATTGAGGTCATCAGTCACGAACAATTGCAGAATTGAGGGCCTCAAAGCTATCAATATGTGATGATTTAAAATATCATCAGTTCAACAAAACATAAGGTATTAGGATAACAAGTTTTTAGATTTAAGATCCCTTACCTAATGTTTAAGAATTAATTTCCACATATAATAAGAGAAGAAAAAAAATACTCGACATGTATAGTTCCATCCTTTAACTAATTTCAACAAAAAACTCATCTTCCACTCTAAAAAATAATAGAATTTTAAAAAAATTATATTAATCTTATTCGTATAGGGTTACAAAAATTATTATTTATAATTCATCTACTAGACCTTTTAAAAAACTACATTATTCAATCACGGACATCACATGTGCCAGTGGTAGGAGATACACCCTTGTCGCCCTTCGGTTATAGGTTCATGTCTCGCGGCCTAGCCGAACGCGACATGTTGTGGCCCGACCTCCAGGTAGTCCTTTTTATAGAAATCCAAAAATAATCTCAAACTAGACTTATCAAAAATACATCTGTTCAAGATCACTGTATAAAATTTATAAGAAATTTAAACACACTGAAGATCCTTTTTTCCATGTAATAACATGTGAACACCTTCATCATGTATTCTGTTAAAACATTACAACATCTTGAATTACCAAAAATACTTATTGATTACATTTATGCTCCCTTATTCCTTATAGAATAATGGATATACTCTTTATATCCAAAAATGATGTAAACTAAAATAATGATGGAATATAAAAATCATTAATCAGTTTAAATGTAGTCAATAATATTCAATATAATTTATCCAAATCAATAATGTATTATTCCAAAATCACTACATCAGTATCAGAACCATATTATGGTTTATCCTTCTCTCAACAATATATTTTAGAAATATTTAACCAGCTCTTGAGTAACTTTTTTTCATTCCCCACAATCTCAAGTCATCAATGAAATAGTACTGCAGTAAAATCCTTATATACACTATAATTATTATAACATGCACGTCATTAATTCAATACTCAAATGACACAATACTTTAATAACAACATAAGAAATCTAATCATTCCTCTTCATCTTCGGTAGTATCATAACATTATTATTATCCAATAGTAGCATTTGGGGTATACTCTGATGATTTGGACATTGATTCTCATTGTGTCCCAACTCCTTGTTGATGAAGCATTGTACATTTAAATCTTTATTCATACCCCTACAATAACGTACATAGCTTCCTTCTTCTCCACACTTATAACAAACTTCCATTGCCTTCATGAATTTACCTAGGTGATTCTTTCCACATTTATCACATATAGGAAAATCATTCTTTTCCCTCTTCCCTTTATCCATCTTTCTTTTTTCCATCCTTTTCTTCTCTTACATCACTTCAAAGCCATACAACATAGAGAATTATTTACTGATCTTATTAATACATGATACTATTTTTTCATATGTTGAGAATACATGGGAGGCTATTTCACATATAAATGTTGGCTTAATACTATGAAAGATATTTTCCTTCTTACTCTTTGGATCATACGTATTGCTGGAGTTAACATTCCTTCTAATGGGAACCATTTCTATACAATGGAATACACTAGGTCAATTTATGAATTGCAATGAATAATCCCAAACTTGTAAAATACATAACATAAATTGAATAGTTTATCGATATAATTTATATTCCTAAAAATATTTTCTTTGAGGAGGTATATACTCGTAAATCCTTCATAATGATTTGTAATGAAAATGAGATTTATCATATGCATATCCCCATGGAGTGTCGTAACTAGGAGTGCGACAAGGCCCGTTGTCATGTACCGGTTCCCGTTAGAGTCTAGATCAATGTGGGGTTTTTGGGATTTACCCCTAGGTACATTTTACCTAGAGCCACCTCTACCTGCTCGAATCCAGAAATGGATGTATTTTCTTAGAATACGCACAAAATTTCTACATTAACAAAATTCTAGGAAGTTCTTCTATACTAATCCTCAATTTCTATCATAGGGTAATGTGCTCTAATTAGATTTTATCTAAATCTAGTTTCCAAGGTTATTTCTAATCTTCCTCTGATACCAACTGTAATTCCATTACTAAAGTTACCCAGGGTTGGTGCATTATTACATAACATTGGAATGATTACAAGGAATCAAGTCCCAAAGGACCGATATATTTAGCAGTATTGCAAAATATATTACACACATGATGTTCAACATTACAACTAGAAAAGAAAAACAACAGTAATTTATTCCATTAGAAACATCCAAGCCTCCTAGATTATGCCCACAAGTCACATATAACTATATTTTTCATATCATGGTAAAATAAAACATAAGAATGTGGTTATATCAGATGCTCAGTAAGGGTAAATAATTTAGCGGAAGATATATACATTTAGGCAAGATGTTTAATAAAAAACATCCCTTTTAAACATAAACATGAACATAATATAGTAAAAATAAATCAAATATTAACATATAATCATGCACATGGATATTATACTAGTAGAATAATCACATGTAATAACTAATTTCATAATGAGGGAATTTATAGAGTAGAATTTAATTTCAATGTCATGGCCTCGTTCCAGGACCTATGGGCTAACTGTAACCAGACCCAAACCTGGAGAGCCTCTGTAACCAGACTCCAACCAAGAGAGCCTCATTTACCAGATTCAAACCCGGAGGGTCTGCTGTAACTGGACCCCAACCCAGAGGACTTTATTTTACCAGTCCTTAACCCTGAACATACTAATACAACACATTTATCTAAAGAAGAGGTTGAAATATTACACAAACATTTGTATTAAAAATATCATACAAAATGTCAAAACATTAACCACAATCCAGGAATGGAATAGAAATAACTCATCCATAGTCAAAAACATCACAAAAACTTAAATAAAATATGTAATATTTGTATCATAAAAAATCAACTTCAATCAAGTGTAATATTTATCAATGGATGTTTATGTAGAAGAAATTTAAACTATTTGAGAGAAATATCTCTTTCTATTTTGAAATCATTTAAGAGTCACATAATAATAAAGAAAACATTTATTCTGAAAATATCATTATAATATTGTAAGGGAAGCTTCAATGATGTTATAACGTTGGAAAATAGCTTCACTCGCCGTATAAGTAAAAATACATTCTTACAGTAATTTTGTCGAAAAGGTCCTAAAATATCTTGTTTGGAAAACAACGGAAATATTCCATTCAAAACCCATAAGGTCAAACAAGGGAACAAATGACATTTACCCATTATCTAGTATTTAGTAAAAATGTTTTGAAATACGTTTCTTATGAAGTCACAGATTTTGATGATAAAGTGGCCCCCGATAGATTCTTATGTAAAAACAACCTCAAATAATAAAGAGATTGTGAAATTAACCCTTACCCCGTTGTAATAAATTGATTCGTACGAACAAAAGTCAATAACTTCCAAATAAATCACAGAATTTCATGAATATAAAGAGAATCATGATAATATATATCAAATGGAAGTACAAAATACACCAAATGAAATAAATTAGTGGTGAACAATGGAAATCTCATGGAATTAAAACAGAGATAAGAAACCCCTTACCACGTGTCTGACTTGACTCGCTCTTATGTTCCCTGTTCTTCCTAAATAATAAACATACGTTAATTTATACTTTATTATGAATAATTTAATTTTTATTATTCATTTTATATCACTTCCTACCTTGCTATAACAATTTGTTAATTATTTTAGTGAATATCGGACATTTTGTCGATGTTCAGAACATGAGAAAAAAATGAACATGTTATAATTATAAATTGCCCATGTGGTCAAAATTCCATTATATATAGAATGATATTACTCATTTATATTTCATATATATCATATATTTTCAGTATATATATGAATTTTTATCAGTATATAACATTTGGAGATAAGAAATGAAATGCACCATTCATGGAGATGGTAAGTCGTACGTACGCATGAATGCTACTTTCATTTCTATTTTGTATTTTAATGAAATTAAACAAATTGATACATTGGTATATTATAATTCTAGTATATAATATTATATAATAACAATATATCCATACTTTATATCTCCCACATAAGTCATTAATGAGTCATATCACTTGGAGGGGGCGGTAGTCCGCACTTCCTCAAATGAAATTATCGTGTTTTAACAATAATAGAAACCATAAAGGTATGATTTAATTGGAAAATATCGAAGCACAATGAAAATGTAAAAATAATATATATATATATATATATATATATCATATATAAATACAGTTCCATCTTAATGGCTACCATGAGAAGCGGTAGGAGATTATCGAACAATTATCTCTTCATGAGGCGTTTCCTTTCCAATCACAGAAATAGTATGTTTTCACAGATTATATGGAGGTTTGTGTGTAAGTTTAGTTCTAATTATTCTCATAAAAAAATCCTAGCATATTGAGGATACTAGTTTTGTCATAAAATAAAGGAATAGAAATATTTTAGTGGGTTGGAGAAGTAAAATAAAATAAAACAAAAGAAAAGAATTTAAGAGAAATTGTTACCTTTAATTTGGCTAATTTATTTTGTTTGAACCAAAAGGACTTTTTGAAGTTACTTAGTCATAATTTAATGATTCTATGTGTAATATATGAATCTTGGGAGCTTATTTGGGTAGTTATAGGATGATCAAAGGGGCTTGAGAGGTGTGTGGAATGGGATAGAACTGGTTTCCCTTTATAAGGGGGAGGAGGGGATCTATATAAATGTGTGAAAATATTATTTTATTATATAGTGATTGTTGTTTTCTAAAAATAAAAAATTAATTTAAGTCAATGGAATGATTACTGATGGTCTAAATAAGACCATCCAATAAGAATTATATAGGTTTTGGATATATTTTTAAAATTAATAATCTTATTTATTTAAATCATTTATTAATGAGGTAAATACTACATCATTATTGTGTTGTATATAATTTAATTTATTTGAGATATAAAAATAATAAAAAAATATTATAATGTAGAAATATATTTCTATTTACAATTAATATTTATAGTCTAAAAGTTGACATATATAACCCCATGTAAAAATTGATTTAATAAAACAAATTTGTTTTTGTCATTTTTTCCTTTACATTAAGTCAATTAAAATAAAGTGTCATTATCATTCATAAGTGGCTCCATGGGGTCCCAAAATCGACAAAAGGATGACCATTTTTGGAAATTAATAATCCAATAATGTTATGATACGTATTAATTTAATTTTGTATTATTATAATATTTGTTTTTTCCTTGAATTACAATATTTACCTTTAACCGTGGTAAATAAAATCCAAAAGTTACTATTCACCAAATAATATTTTCATCTTATTGATCCACATTTTACATACATTGGATAACCATCTGTCAGAATTTTTAAATTCAACTCACAGAAGTGGTAAAATTATGTTTTATGCAAATTTGAAAATTCTCCTAGGAGTTGGGTAAAAGACAGTAAAAAGTTCATTAAAATTTATATATATCTATACATATTATGAAATGAATCCAATGAATTATATTGAACTTATATAGGTATTATGTATCTATTTTTAACTAAAATAAATTTAGATAAAATAAATACTTATTTAAATAAAAAGTCGGTTTTAACCAATAACTCAGTGTTTTTCACTATTCATCAAAAATTGAAAGTTTTATAAAAAATACCAAAATTTCACCCTAAGATAATTTTGATATTATGAAATCAAAAACTAAGTCTAATTTACCAAATTTAAAACATAGAAGTTTCATTTATTAATTAAAAAATAATTCGCATCGTCAAAACCCAAAATCCCATGTTTCATACTAAGGTATTAGATATGATTGTGTAAAAATTTACGAAACCGTATATCCAACCGTGTATTCTACATTGTTTTACATAAAATATGAAATGTATCTTTTTTCTATTTTATGATATTTTCAACCTCCCCTCGCATCCCACTTATGCGACTGAACTTCTCATATCCATAAATAGATTTATATATTCATCTAAATTTTATTTTTTATTTTTTACTTTTAAATTTTGAATAGTTTTAAATGTAAATGTTTTCTCTTGTTCTCTTAACCCCTTTTTATCTCTTCCTTTTTTAAATTTCCATATGATGTATCATTTCTATATAATCCTAACCAAATTTAAAGTGATATTTACTGTTCATAAGTTATGTTATCATAGGGTTTTTGATAATTTTTGGTCTGTATAAAATGTTTCTATATTATATTTACTGTTATCTATGGAAGACGACCAGTTGAAATTTTTTATCACGTGGATTTATGTAGAAGATTCTAGGATACACAATTATTTGTCAATTCATAAGATAATTATGTCTTATGAATTTATTTTTAATTTAATTATATCTATATATGATGTTTATGAAATGTTATAAAATTTTATTCTATGGAATGTTGTCTTAACATAAGGGGTTTTCATAAGAAATCTCCTTTCATGTTCTAAAACTAAAAGGTTTTTTATAAAAACAACCTATATAAATAAATATAGGATTCAGTAAATGATTTTTTTAGTAATGGAAGTGGATTTTAATTTTATTTTAGATTTTAATGAAGGAAAATATATTTATAAAATGAATTTTCAATTGGATAATGATGTATTTTTCTCATTTTTAATCAATGGTTTCAAACTATAATTTGAATAAATTAAAGTGACTTGGAAATTTATGTGATTTTTTATTTAATTTCCAATTTGGATCTTTATAAAAGCAATTGATTTATGGGTGTAAGACACTCAATTTTTTCCTCGGGTTTAATCTTTTATGAGTAGTGTATTATTTTTGTTATACATGGTTGATGTGGAATAATGTGGTTTTTATTGCATGGGAGTTTCAGGGGATGAATAGTTACTTATTCTTTATGGTGAATATTTTTTTCATTGATATTTTTTTTCTAAGTTTTCATCCATGGGAAACCGAGTAGCTATGTGTACATGAATAGATAAATGATATAATAGTTGGTATGAAAGCTACTAGTGTCCCATATATTTTTAGATATTTCTAGGTGGGGGATCCATTCTGAAGATGCAAGTGTGGGAAGGTTGGTTGTATCATGTAATTTTTTATGAAACTTATATAAATATTTTTTTAGTAAATTCCTGGATGGTCTATAGAAGATTGAGTGTATCCCATGAAACTATTTCCCTGATGGGATGTTCTATATGAGGTATTTATCTTTATTTTTTATTTTCCCTTTTGAATTCTAATTTATGTGACTATTCATAATGTTTACTTATATGTTATGTTGGTTCCAAATTTTACAATGATTTTATTTTCTATTTTTTTAATGAATTTATAAAAATTAATTTAGGAAATTTATTTGAAACAAAAGGAGACATGGTTTGATTTATGTTTAGAAATATTAAATAGCACTAATGAAATGGGGAAAAATTAATATATTTTTTCTATTTTTATAAAAACACATGTCCACTTTTTAGTGTTTAATTAATTTTATACTATGAGGGATTTCACATGACTTATTGGAATTAAATTAATTTGAAATTAATATATAGTTTGTAATCATAATTGATTTATAGAATTGTAAAACATGCCTTTTCATGTTTTTCAAACTATAATTAATTAATTTAAATTAAAGGAACTACCAAGAATCATTAGTGAGATCCTAATAGGTTTTTTCTAACACCCTTCATACACACTCATGTGTGTATGAAATTCTCATATGACATACTTGTTTCAAGTTTCATTTGATATTTTTTATCATTTTTATTTGGCCACAAATGGTTATTTGTGCTGTAAAAATTTTCCCCAGGTCACATAAAAGTGTTTATACAGTATTAGTCCATGTTTTTATTTATATTTGGTTTTTTTACTGTCCATGTTAAGAACTATTTTTATCGATATTCAATTCATGTATTTAAATGATATTTTGTTTCATTTTAAAATTATGTTGATTAATTTTTGTGTCATGTATTAGTTAATTTTATTAAAAATGATCTATTTAGGTCCTTAATTTATTTTTATTACTATATGGTAGATTTTTTGTATACTACATGGATTCACCAAGTTAATATACTGATAAGGATCCATTATTTTATTTACTTTGATTTGATGGAGAATTTCATTCCATGATTTCCCATTATGATACCCTATCACAAGTTTCCAGTTGGTGGCGATCAAGAATTTCCTTTAAAACCTAGTAGAGATATGGTTCAAGTGATGTTATAGGTTAGTATGGGATGGTTCATTGAAATTTTTATCAAGCCTAGGTATTTTGATGTCTTGGGTTATCGAGACCCTCTTATTATTTTGGAAGTTTGGTATCTTGGAGATAGAATTACCAGATCATGATATGTAAGGATAGGGATAGGTTAGATAACCTTTTTTAACAATATCCTCATGTTTCTAGGTTTTTATATGATTTTAACTCTAAATTCATATTGTTCTGATTTTTTTGTTCATATTTTTATCTAAATTGATGGTATTTGGGTCCTTTTTGTGTTTATCGATGATTTTAGGGGTCACATAGAGTTTTGGGTGTAAAAATTGATAGAGAAACTATGTTCAATGGTTTGATCACATGGCATAGAAAATAATATAGAGACCAATTGTTTGGGGTTGTACCCTTCATATAGCCCACTACACAGTTGCTTCACGATTTTCCAACTTCTGCAGCCAAACCGTTCACAACTATGTTTCTTTCTCTAATTGAGTTGATCAATCTCTATTAGTTATAAATTGTTCCTACAATGGTTTCTACCTATTAGAGATGAATTTTATAGTTTTTTAATTATTATATGATATTTTTGAGTTCTATTTTATATAATTTATAATGTTGTTACATTTTTTTCATGATGGCATAATAACTTGTTTAGCAATAAAGATATACATATATAAAATGTATTATACTAAAACCTATTTGGTGGGTAATTTGAATATATAATTTAATTACTTATTATATTATATTTTTGGAATGGATGGTAGATTTTATGTAAATTACTCAAAATTATTCTTTTATCACTAGAAACAATTTCACCATTTTTATAAAATTTTGAAATTATTTCCCAAATTTCCAAATAGAGTGGTATATTTTACTAAGTTAAATTTGTTTGAAAAGTGGTGGTCTATTTCTCAAATATATATCATGATAAAATGGGGTTCTATATTATATATTTGGGTAGTGATTGTTTTAGCTAAATAAAGTATTATATTGTGTGGTTGTTTTGTTTTACCTTGATGGGGGTTTTATTTTGATTTTTCAAATAATTATAATGAGATTGTTTGGTTTGGAATTAGATGGAATGACCTGAATGGGTACATGTATAATGTTATTTATAAAATTCCTCCCAAAAATATTTAAAATTAAATATAATGTTTTTCTCTATGTATGTTCCTCTTGGAAAGTCTTCTCCCCATTTGGAGAAGTTCTCTTCAGTTTCAGACTCTGCCTAATTTCTGAATAGAGGGAAAGACTGCAAAATGTATTTTCTCATCAAATATATCATTGATTTTCTGAATCGGTATCCAAATTCTATCTATTTTGGTCTAGTTTCAGATTATCTGGTGGAGTAGTGAGAATGGATTGAACCAGTCCTCAAATCCCTTGGAAATCTTGAGTATATGAAGGTGGATAATGATCCTTAGTTTTTGGGACTTCATTAAGGTGAGTGGATGAAAAAGTATTTTGTCATTTTTTTCCTTTCATTTTGTTGTTATTTTATTCTAATATAGTAATAAATAACTCTGGGAAATCTAATTTCTTGTAAGGAGGTAATAACCAAGATCATCGATCAACTCTTCTTTAGTTCGACATGATGAATTCGAAAAAATTGAATAGGAAGGACATTCTTATAGAAGTTGATGTGTATTTAAATCTAGTGATGGGTTATGACGTGGTTATATTTTCTTTGGATTTGGATAATCTATTTGGTGTGGAGACTATTTGGGACTACTCCATGATAAAGGTATCAGTTAAAGAGAATCATCCATGTTAAGGGTTTTGTGAATCTCATAAGATGAATAGATCTATTATGTTCTTCTAGTGGGGTGATCAAGGGAATTTTAAGGCTTATAATATAACACCTCTAATTACCTAACTTTTTCATTAAATTTATGTAATATTCATAAGTTCCTTATATTTAATCATGACTAAAAATCACTAGTGTAATTTTTTATGAGATGCTTGTATTTACTTGAATTATCTGTGTAATTTTAGATTATATTGAGTTTATGTAACGACACAAAGTTTCATTAATTGAAATCCCTCTTGATCTAATTAAATGTCTCTTTATGTTTATATAAAATGTCAACTTCATTGGTTTTATGATAAGAATTTTGACCGTTGATAATATAGTGGTTGAACAGTGATCACATGATTAGTATAAATATAGGGCTTTAATAAATCCAAATTTACTCAGACAAAGGAAGTGATGGCCTCATCTAGTAGAATTTCCCCACACGAAGCCCATTTTTCGAAGCTCGGAAAAGAGGTGGCATCCTTGGTCTTTTCTCTTGACCAAGACCAAGCTGAGCTTCATCATGTCAAGCTTGAACAATACAGTCTACAGGAAAGGTGGAAATTGATAGAAATTACCACTCGAGTGATGTTATTCGAGCCACCCCACGAGTCTGTCACCATCGCACACCATACCCTTAGGTATTATGCAGGTGTTTTAAGGGGTTATGTAACAAATAAATACTACTATGTTCATGTATATTATTTTTTTATATAATAATAAATATAATTTCTAGTCATTATTGATACATTGTAAATAGTTTTTAAAGTACAAATAGTGTTTTTAGTTATTATTTAACTAAAAATTGTTTTTTTATTAAATTAAGGGATTTTTGTATTAAATAATATTTTAATAAAATATTATTATTATTATTAAATTAATTTTTATTAAATATAAATGATATTATAATTTTATGAATTCATTTATAATTTTTATTAATGTTTGAAAGCCATTTCTGTCAAAACCTGTGAATTTTCGATAAATGTCAGTTTTTATTTAAAAAGTGAAAATTTAAATATTTAGAAAATTATTTAGATAAAATAAATTTTATTTCAGGAATCAGGATGTCGAAATTATCCAACGGTGAATTTTTCATAATTTTCCGAGACAGTCAAATTTTTGGGTAAAAATTAAATACCGTTTAAATATATAATGTGTTTTATGACATCATAATGACCCAATAGTGATGTAATAAAATACTATAATCTTTATTTTCGGCCAATATATGTATTAAAATTAAAATAATGTAATTTTGGGTTTGTTTGACTTACTTTTCAAATCATTAATGGACCCCTCAAGACTTATTAAACACCTTGTCTTTTTAAATTAATTTCCATGGGAGTGTGACTCACCTCCACATAAGAAACCATAATATTTTAAGAAGTTAGTACTTTGGCCTTATAAAATATTTTTTTCCTATTACCTTTTCCAAAAAACATTGGAAAAAACCATGGGTTGGTTTGTGGTTTGGATTAATTTAATGTAAGGGGACCCAAACCTAAATAATTATGAATTCCCTCACATTTCCTATATAAGCCCACCCAAGATCCCACTTCCTCCCCACTCAAAGACTTTTTAGTTCGTCCAACCTCTGACCTATTCTCTTTATAATCCTCCCATGTTTCCGCAAGCTCCCAAGAAACCTCTCACAAGCCTCTCTCTAGCCTTTGGAAACACACTTCCAAGTAAGGGGTTTTTCTTCCTTTCTCATTTTTGTCCAATTTTCTTTAAGTTTTTTTCCCTTTTAATTTCAATTATTAATGTTGGGGTATGGTTTTGCACCTCCCACATATTGCCCTCTTTATTTTTGTATTATGGGAGACCACTTTATCTCTCATTAAATGTCTCCCATGTACACCCGTTACTATGCCGAAATTCCAAAAGGAACTTCTCTCTCCTCTTTTACATTCATGAAATACATTTGTTCCATGAATATAAATTCCATTAAAATTGTTTGTACATCTATCTATATCACCTCCCTACGTTCCGTTACATGTAAATATTATGGGGAACCCCTTTCTCACTTATCAACCATTTTTATAAATTTATATGTCACACCGTTACGCTGCCGAAATCACACCGATTTTCTAAGACAATGTCATTGTGTAGTGAATAGAATGCCCATTTTCTCCATCAAGGGTATTCACCTTTATGAACATTTACTTATTGATTATAATGTTTCAAGTATGAATTCCACATTCATTTATCATGTAATAAATGATTATGTTTTATGAATCCATGTTTCATGATCCATGTGGCACACTTATGCATGAAATGAAATGTTTAAGAAGGGTGCGCCCTTATAGTGCTCCAATGCATTGGGTAAAGTATCTTATCATGATACATCATGTGAAATGAGTGTTGACTCATACTAATTCAAGACCAACGAGGGTTTACTAGTTCTTTATGTGAAATGAGTATTTACTCATGCTCCATATGCAATGAGCCTTGGCTCATGCTAATTCCATGCTAAGTGTTGTTGCCACATTCAAATGTTATGATTATCATGATTTATCATGCTTTTATGTTCATGTTTCTATTGTGCTCTATTGATATTCCTATTTTATAACATGTATTTTACTCCTCATGTTATTCCATGTGTATTCCATTACTGGGATTCATATCCCACCCTTTTCTTATGCATGTCCTCAGGTTATCCGATGCAATTCTAAGTACGAAGGAATGTAGTGGTCATGTAAAGGAAGTTTTCAATAAAGTTGTTTTATATCATGTTTTATGTTTTTATGTAATGATCCTAATCGCCAAACACACTAAACCTCTCAATATTCTGTGTGGAATCAAGTAAAGTTTTATGTAATAAATCATGTTTAACTTTTTAATAAAATCAGGGTTGTCATAGTTGGTATCATAGGATAGGTTTAGTTATTTTTGGGATTAGGATTAGAAAACCCTAGTAAAGCCTTAGATACATGACTAAGTACAATAAATACGTCCCAATGTTTTGGTGAGTATTTATTAAGTGAATTATCAAGTAAAAATATCCCTGTCAGGATACGAGCAGGTAGAGGCGGCTCTGGCACAAATGTATCCTAGAGGTAAAACCCGAAAACACCGCTTTGAGCTAGACTCGAACGGGAACTGATGCACGACAACGGGCATTTCTGCACTCTTGGTTACGACACTCCAGGGGGATATGTTTTGATAAATTCACAAGCTTAGTATGAACCCTTATTAAGGGAATTAAAAAAAATTCCACTAAGAATTTATGTTAGAAAGTATATCATGAAAAGCCTAGATTGAAGCCTATAGACTCATGAGTTATGGAAATAAAAGTTTATTTATTAGTCATCAACTTTTGTCTTTGGATTACCATTTTTTTATTACCCCTAACATTGCTTTTATTCCATCCAATGGTCAGTAATAGGAGGACTCGGGCTAACAACTGATGTGAAGATCAGTGTGATGATTGTACTAATGATATGCCCAATCCAATGGGGGCGGAAATTGTAATATTTGTCACATTTCTCTATCAGCTAACTCATGTTTTGAATAGAAACATGGGTCAAGAGGAACGTTCAACCCCCCCCCCCCCTAAAAAAGAACATGTCGCTATCGATAGATTCAATAGACAAATGCCTCCTACTTTTATTGGATAATCTGATCCCAAGATCATAGAACAATGGATCAACTCCATTGAAAAGATCTTATCCATCCTTCAATGTTCTGAAAAAGAGAAGGTTCTGCTGGAGGCTTATCATATGGAGGGTGAATCTGATCAATGGTGGACATTGATAAAAAATACTAAGCCTGAGGAGGATATCGAGGCGTCGGAATGGAAGGATTTTCGGAAGATGTTTTTCGATAAATATTTTCCACGCACCCTCTGGCTTAAGATGGAATGGAAATTCCTTTCCCTCAAGCAAAAAGGAGAATAATCTATTGGAGCGTACGAAGAAATCTTCACAAGGCTTGGACGATACGCTCCCAACTTTTCCATTACCCCCTAATGCAAAGTTGACCACTTCTTTGGTGCACTGAAGCCTAGCCTGCGGAAATCATTAGCGATCCGTGACTTCGACAACTGTGAGGAGATTTTTCAATGTGCCCTCAATGTTGAAATAGAGATCGTGGAATCATAGGGGTATCATGGGGAAAATAATCGTAAGGTGGACTTCAATTATGGTGGTCTGATGGATAAATCCAACGGTGCTAAGAAGATCCAGCACCCCACTTGCCAAATTTGTGGAAAGAAGCACCCTTGAAATTGCCTTAAGGTGACGAGAAAATGCTTCTGGTGTGGAAGAGAAGGTCACCTAGCTGTTAACTGTCGGCAAGAAGGACACGCAGCTGTTATAGAGGAGAGGAATGATCTGTTCGAACCTCAACGTGTTGTTCAATGCTACAAATGCAAAGAACCGGGTCATTTTGAAAATATGTGCCCTAATCCAAGAGTTTTCAGAGACACCCAACAACCTCCAAGGTAGCAAGGAATAGCTTTTTCCATCACTTCTACTGAAGTGAACCCCGACAATGAAGTGGTGATAGGTATGATAGTTTTTCATTCAAGAATAGCAACCGTACTTTTTGATTCAGGTTTTACACATTATTTTATATCTAGAAAGTTATGGAGAACTATCCCAGCACCACCAAAAATCATGGAAGTAAAATTTTCAGTGAGTACGACAAATGGAGAAATCATTGCATCCCATGAATATAAGTCCTCCAATGTTATAGTATGTGGATTGAATTTCCCGGAGAACCTCGTCATACTCCTTCTGGTATAATTTGATGCAATTATTGGCATGGATTGTATTTCCTTATATAGAGCCAACATACATTTTTGGGAGAGGGAAATCACACTCCATATGGAGAATCGACCCCCGATTCTTTACAAGTGTAAGGAGGAAGATGAATCTCCTTTAGCTCCATCATCTAAAGAATGGATATTACTGCCTTATGCTCATGCGTATCTCGCTCTGATGATTGAGTCCAAGGAAGAAACCATCCTTGAATATATGCCTATTGTGAGGGAATTCACTAAAGTGTTTCCTAAGGAACTGTCTAGTCTTTCTCCTAGAAGAGATGTTGAGTTCTCAATTGAACTTATACCTGGGGAACTACCAATATCCCTGACTCCATATTGAATGGATATTGTTGAGCTTGAAGAGATGAAGAAACAACTACAGGAGAATCTGGATAAAGGGTTTATATGCCCAAGTGCTTCACCATGGGGTACACCAGTCCTCTTCCACAACAAGAAGGATGGGTCAATGCGGCTTTGCATCGATTATCGTGAACTTAACAAAACCAAGATAAAGAAAATGTATCCTCTCCCATTAATTGATGACTTGTTCAATCAGCTGCGTGGAGCACAATACTTCTCTAAGGTGGACTTGCGGTCGAGATATTATCAAATAAGGGTGAATAAGGAAGATATCCCCAAGACTACTTTTCGCACAAGATACGGGCACTATGAATTCATAGTAATGCCTTTAGGACTCACTAATGCTCCAGAAATCATCATGGACATGATGAATAGAGTATTTAGAGATTACCTTGAGAAATTTGTCGTAGTCTTTATAGATGATATTCTAATATACTCAAAAACCAAGGAGGATCATGAGGAGCATTTAAGAACTATACAAGAGACTTTGCGTAAGGATAAGCTCTATAAAAAGTACAGAAAGTGTGAGTTCTGGTTGAAAGATGTATCATTCTTGGGCCATATCATTACAAGCAATGGGATATTTGTGTATCCCTCCAAAACAGATGCAATTGAGGGATGGCCGAGGCCAACATCAGTAACGGATATCCATAGCTTCTCGGGGTTAGCTGGATATTATCGACGATTTGTGAGGAATTTCTCACGATTTTCCAACCCTCTTACCAAGCTAACTCGGAAGGGAGTGAAGTTTTCTTGGAGTGATGAATGTGAAGAAAGATTCAAGGAGTTGAAAATGAGGCTTATCACTGCACCCGTGCTCACTTTACCCACAAGTGGGGAACCTTTTGTGGTTTTTAGTGATGCATCGAAGAAGGGCTTAGGCTGTGTGCTGATGCAGAATGGTAAAGTGATATCCTATGCCTCAAGGTAGTTGAAAATACATGAGAGAAACTATCTAACACTTGATCTAGAGTTGGCGGCTGTGATCTTTTCCTTGAAAATATGGTGGCATTATCTCTATGGAGAGAAATATGAGAAATATACTGACCACAAGAGTCTTAAATATATATTTAAACAGAAAGAGCATAATATGGGCCAGAGATGATGGATAGATCTCAACAAGGATTATGACTGTTCAATACATTACCACCCTGGGAAAGCGAACAAAGTGGCAGATGCCCTATGTAGAAATGACCCAGCGATTCTATCAATGATGAGAATTGAGAAGAATCCAATCTTCATAGACTTGATAAAGATGGACATGTGAATCATAATGAAAGGAACATCATCAATACTTTCATAAATGATTTCTCAACCGCCTCTTTTGGAAATGATAAAGGATGCTCAAAAGGATGATGTGTGAATTCAGGAAAAAGTTGAATCTGTCAAAAAGGGGAAATCCAAGGAGTTTAATCATAATGAAAAAGGAATTTTGCAGTATGGGAAAAGACTATGTGATCCATATAATCTGGAACTGAAGAAGGAACTTTTGGATGATACACATAGTTCAAATTTTTCTATTCACCTAGGGAGCACAAAGATGTATCGAGATCTATGAGAAAACTTTTGGTGGGATAATATGAAGTAGGAGATCGTTGAATATACATCAATGTGCCTGGTATCTCAGCAAGTGAAGGCAGAGAGGCAGAAGTATAAGGGGATGATTCAACCATTTCCCATACCCGAATAGAAATGGGAGAATATCACCATGGACTTTGTCACCAGACTTCCAAGGACATCCAAATGCAACAATGCAATCTGGGTTGTGGTGGATCGTCTTACATAGACTGCACACTTCATTTCTATTTGGGAGGATTTCTCATTGGATCAACTGTCACTGATATATATCAGGGAAGTGGTAAGGTTTCTTGGAGTACCAATAACTGTTATGTCTGACAAAGATCCAAGATTCACATCTATGTTTTGCAATAGTCTTCAACATGCTCTAAATACTGAACTGAACTTCAGTATGGCCTATCATCCTCAAAATGATGGCCAATCTGAGCGGACTATCCAAACACTTGAGGATATGTTGAGAGAGTGCTCAATGAACTTTAAAGGAGGATGGGATCAACATCTTCCTCTAGTTGAGTTCTCTTATAATAACAGTTTCCACTCAAGCATCCAAATGGCACCATATGAAGCCCTTTATGGGAAAAGGTGCAGAACACTGGCATGTTGGGATGAGGTCGGTGAACGTAAGCTTCTTGGACCAGAAATGGTCGAGGAAATGGTGGAGAAGGTGAAACCCATTCAGCAGCATATCAAGGCATCGTAGAGTTGACAGAAGAGTTATGCAGATAATCGTCGATGGAACCTTGAGTTTAATGTTGGAGACATGGTTTTTCTACGCATATCTTAGTGTAAGAAGGTCATGAGGTTTTGAAAGAAATGGAATTTAAGTCCAAGGTACATCATACCCTTCGATATTCTTGATCGTGTCAGGGTTGTGGCCTATTTAATAGAACTTCCACCTACCATGGCCAAATTACATAATGTCTTTCATGTATCCCTCTTAAGGAAGTACATACCAGACCCTTCGCATGTACTCTCTTCTGAGGTGGGACAATTGGAAGATGATCTTTCTTATGTGGAGAAACTAGTGAAGATCTTAGATCGAAGAGAATAAGTTCTATGAAATAAGACAATCCCCTCGTTAAGGTGTTGTGGAGAAACCACAAGTTTGAAGAAGCGACTTGGGAATTAGAAGAAATGATTAAGTTGAGTTACCCACGTCTTTTTTAGTGTGGGAAAAGAAAAATTTCGAGGGCGAAATCTCATAAGGGGGGAATATTGTAACAAACCAAAGTTTCATTAATTGAAATCCCTCTTGATCTAATTAAATTTCTCTATATGTTTATATAAAATTTTAACTTATTTGGTTTTATTATAATAATTTTTACCGTTGCTAATATAGTCGTTGAATAGTGATCACATGATTAGTATAAATATAGGGCTTTAATAAATCCAAATTTACTCAGACAAAGGAAGTGATGGCCTCATCCAGTAGAATTTCCCCATACGAAGCCCATTTTTCGGAGCTCGGAAAATAGTTGGTGTCCTTGGGCTTCGCTCTTGACCAAGACCAAGCCGAGCTTCATCATGTCAAGCTCGAAAGGGTCCATCTACGGGAAAAGTGGAAATTGATAGAAATTACCACTCGAGCTATGTTATCTGAACCAACCCAAGAGTCTGTCACCATCGCACACCTTACCCTTAGGTCTTATGCAGCTGTTTTAAGGGGTTATGTGACAAATAAATAGTACTATGTTCATGTACATTATTTTTGTATATAATAATGAATATAATTTCTAGTCATTATTGATACATTGTAAATAGTTTTTAATGTACAAATAGTGTTTTAGTTATTATTTAATTTAGAATTATATTTTATTAAATTATGGTATTTTTGAATTAAATATTATTTTAATAAAATATTATTATTATTATTAAATTAGTTATTATTAAATAAAATAGATCTTATAATTTTATGAATGCAATTATAATTTTTATTATGGTTTGAAAGCCATTTTTGTCAAAACCTGTGAATTTTTGATAAATGAAAGTTTTTATTTTAAAAGTGAAAATTAACATATTTATAAAATTATTTAGATAAAATAAATGTTATTTTCGGGAATCAGGATGTCTAAATTATCCAACGGTGAATTTTTCATAATTTTCTAAGACAGTCAAATTTTTGGGTAAAAATTAAATACCATTTAAATATATAGTGTGTTTTATGACATCATAATGACCCAATAGTGATGTAATAAAATACTATAATCTTTATGATCAGCCAATATATGTTTTACCATTAAAATAATGTGATTTTGGGATTGTTTGAATTACTTTTTAAAGCATTAATGGACCCCTCAAGAATTATTAAACACCTTGTCTTTTTAAACTAATTTCCATGGGAGTGTGATTCACCTCCACATAAGCAACCCAAATATTTTAAGAAGTTCGGAATTTTTCCTTATAAAATATTGTTTTCCTCTTCCCTTTTCCAAAAACCATGGGCAAAGATCATTGGTTTGGTTGTGGTTTGGATTAATTTAATGTATGGGGACCCAAACCAAAATAATAAAGTATTCCCTCACATTTCCTACATAAACCCACCAAAGCTCCCACTTCCTCAACACTCAAATCCTTTTAAGTTCGCCCTACTTTTGAACTACTCTCTCTAGAATCCTCACAAGGTGCCCCAAGCACCCATGAAGCCTCTCACAAGCCTCTCTCTAGCCTTTGGAAGCACACTTCCAAGTAAGGTTTTTTCTTCCTTTCTCATTTTTGTCCAATTTTATTTAAGTAGTTTTTCCCTTTTAATTTCAATTATGAATGTTGGGGTACGTTTTCTCACCTCCCTCATACATCCTTCATTATGTTTGAATGATGGGAGACCCCTTTATCTCTCATTAAATGCCTCCCATGTACACTCGTTACTATTTCGAAATTCCGAAAGGAACTTCTGTCTCCTCTTTTACATTCAAGCAATACTTTTGTATCATGAATCTAAATTACATTACAATTGTTGGTACATGTATCTATATGACCTAACTAATATACATTACATGTAAATATGATGAGGACCCCATTTCTCACTCATCAACCATTTTTTGAATTCTTATGTCACACCGTTACGCTGCCGAAATCGCACCGATTTTCTAAGCCAATGTCGTTGTGTAGTGAATACGATGCCCATTTCTCCATCAAGGGTATTCACCTTTATGCACATTTTGTTATTGATTATAAATTTTCACTTATGAATTCTGTATTCCTTTATTCTGGAATAAATTATTATGGTTTATGAATCCATGTTTTATGATCCATGTGGCACACTTATACATGAAATGAAATGTTTAAGAAGCATATGACCTTATAGTGATCCAATGCATTGGGTAAAGTATAGTATCATGATACATCATGTGAAATGAGTGTTGAGTCATGATAATTCAAGTGCAACGAGGGTTTACTCGTTCTTTATGTGAAATGAAGATTTACTCATGCTCCATGTTCAATGAGCCTTGGCTCATGTGAATTCCATGATAAGTGTTGTTGCCACATTCCCATGTTATGATTATCATGCTTTATCATGGCATTATGTTCATGATTCCCTTGTTCTCTATTGATATTCCTATTGTCCAACATGTATTTTACTCCTCATGTTATTCCATGTGTATTCCCTTACTAGGCTTTATATCCCACCCTTTTCTTATGCATGTCCTTAGGTTATCCCATGCAATGCTAAGTACGAAGGAATGTAGTGGTCATGTAAAGTATGTTTTCAATAATTATGTCGTATTTCTTGTTTTAAGTTTTTATGTAATGATCCTAAGCCCTAAATAAACTAAACCACTCGATCTTATTTGTTGTTTCAAGTGATGTTTTATGTAATAAATCATGTTTATGTTTGTAATAAAATCAGGGGTGTCATAGATTATTATAGTGAATTCATAGGGATGTTTTCCTTCAATTATTCATAGATATATATTATTATATAAGGGTTATTTGGTGGTTAGATCATGATTGGTTGTAGATTTTTTATTCTCCAGGCTTGTGTAGTTTTAGTGTTGGATGTTTGAGGTGGGATTTATGGTGGGCTGAACATGGGATGACCTTGTGTCCATGATTGAGTAGCTAGGACGAGTGTTTATTTTTAAAGGATAACATGTGTATGTGTTATATTTTTTATGGTTATGCATTAGATGAAATTAAATGATCGAGGACTTATTGTACCCTTGCAGAGTGTTGTGACTTAGGTATAGCTCCCATTTTGTGTTTTATTGAGACTCAATTGTTATTTGTTTCAACTTTTCCCCTTCATTAGATGTTGTTTTGCAAGCCTGGTGATGGGTTTCAATAGGTGGATACCAAATTTTAATTCATCATTCCTATATTTTAGTATTTTATCAGTTATTCTAAATGGTTAATTTTGATTAGTCGAGTGGTGTTGTATAATTAGGATTTTGGAGCCATATTTGTGAAGGTGCATTTTCATTCCTCAAATTTTGATGACATCTAAATAGTGTGGAGAACTATGTAGGTCTCTAATATTCTAATGTTCTCATGTAGTGCTTATATACAATGGGTTATTTTTGAGAACTTGGGTTTAAATATTTTGATGTTTTCAAATAGATGATTTTGTAGACTGTGTGTTGAGTTGTTTTATTTTATAGGACTGTCCTGAGGCTTTCACAACCATACCATAAAATTTATTGGGTGTTAGGAGGCCTTGGTGAATTATTACCTTCTTCTTCCAACTAATGACTTTATAGGTGAATAAAGTTACATGGTTAGGATATTGTTACACCTCATTTTATAATTATTTTAATATATTTCATATTTTTATGGGTAATTTAAATTTTTAGAAGTTTCCGGATAGAAATTCAATTTTGTAATATTTTATTTTGTTTCATTGTAACTGTATAGTGTGTAAAATATATATGGGTAATCAGGAATAATAAAACAATAATTGTAGATGAAATTTATATGGTTAGTTTATGTTTTGATTGAACATACCACCAAAACAATGTGAATGGCTAGGTTCCATCTAGTTCTATTTCACATGATTAGCATATAGTTTACCAAACCTTGGGACAAATCATACAGCCAGCTTGGTTTTATATAAAATTTGAAAGGAATATTATACTTTCATCTCATCCCACTCGTTCACCTGACGACTTTAGATCGAAATAATTAGATCCTTATTTCTCTCCCTTCAATTTTGGCACCTTTCTTTTAGATTTTGAGAGGTTCTCAAGTTAAATAATACATCTTATATTAATTTTCCATATATAATCTTCCTTTTTATATTTAACTATGTTTTTTATTTTTTCAAAGAACATGAACCATTTTTTATGTGATGTCCTAGACCTAGATTCCAGTTAATGAGTACACCGAGCTAGGTGGGCCACATATCCTTAAGCAAATCTCCACGAACGTCACATCATGATGACTAGAAGTGAGGGAATATTGTTTTTCTGAGGTAAACTATACCCCCATTACAAATATGTTGTGTAAAGGGTGAATATAAACAGGGGTAAATAGAAGTAGAAATACAAGTACATAGAAGGAACAATGGAAAAAGGAGACAAAAGTTACAATAATTGAAACCACTAGAATAACATTCAAAAATTAAAGATATGTCATGTCACAAGAAAACAAGACAACATGGATACAAGATAATAGGCATAACATGTTGCATATATGTAAAAATAAAATAAAAAAAAATCTCAGTCATCCCATACTCCGACTTTGTCATCATCTATCATGATACATATCAAACAACTTGAAATGAAGTGTTTAAAGTCATATGCTTCCCTTTTTCAACACATATAACCATGTAATCTACTCCGAGTACCAAATGATGTCTGGAGAGGGTGTGAGGTAAATCTCTGTGGGCCACCACCAATGGTGTCTATAACATTTGGACCATGTAATGGAAATTCAATAGTGTGTAAGGATCCATATATGATGTAAAGTAGTACAATGTAACTAAATAACCATATACCTACTTCATCCTAAAGTTCCTATTTGAACATATAAACATTTCACAATTTCATTATTACTGATTTATAAATAAGTGACATATTAAGAATAGTGAAAGTTCCAAGATAAGAAATGGAAACCTGTGATCATATTTAATAGTGAAGTCCCAACATAGTAACCATGGTGAAAAAGACCTCAAGGCTCACCAACTCAGTAATAAATATATCCTAGAATTGGGTAAGAGTGTATTCCAATGAGCTTAGTACAATAAATTCCACAATGACGCACCTATCAAGTCAAAGGGGTTCATCCAAGGTAAAACATATCTAAGAAATGACTGGGCCCGATGGGATTTTACCATGACAGCTACTTGTCAATGATGGATCCAAAGAGTGTATCCGTGGAATATAGTAATGATAATGGTGGCATCCTATGGGTTCATTCTTAGAATCCATGGAATATGAAGGGATTAGGATCATGGTGGGTCTCAACCTAAGCAAGAGGAATCCATGATTTAGAATGGGTTTCCTAAGTGATCATGGTATTCTCTGTTTAGAATCCAATGAGATTACATGTCAAGAAATTCCTATTTGATTATGAAGTCATGTAATGTTTTATTTGGTTCAATCCTTTCCTTTAATTAGTTTGATAAGGTCATGTTGTGTGAAAAAATTTTACCATGTGGTAATTAATCAATATGTTCACTTGTTCTAAGCCTTTCCTTTTATTATCATGGCAAGGAAAAGTAGCATGAATCCTTAATTAATTCCCTTCAAGTTATATTCAATAATTAATGTTAATTATGTTACATCCCATTAACGTGGTACGAGGTTCTACGGACATGAATCCAATTAATCATTCACGTTTAATCTTTTTAGGTCTTATACTTACTATACATTCCAATTTCCATTTCACATTTAATAATAAATTGAAGCACTTACCTTAGGCAGGTCATGTGGTGTAATTACATGGAATGTTCCATTATGAAATTACAAATAATAATAAATCCATTAAATATAGAAAATCACA
This sequence comes from Viscum album, assembly GCA_963277665.1. Taxonomy (NCBI): domain Eukaryota; kingdom Viridiplantae; phylum Streptophyta; class Magnoliopsida; order Santalales; family Viscaceae; genus Viscum; species Viscum album. The sequence continues at coordinate 945,805,316 of OY728127.1, read as the reverse complement.
CCCTTATAATAGTCAAGCAAAGGAACACCCAAATGATGTAACAAACATATCAAAACACAACACAAATTTTGGCATAACCTTTGACATGGAAAGGGTGGAATTATTGGTGTAACCACTAAAAAATAATCACATATTTGGAAAGGGGATAACCATATGGTTCTAATTATTATATTAATGGTATAAAAATTCTATAAATGACACATGATAAAATCACTGGGCCCAACATGACTATCATAAGTCAGCGAACTTGAGGGATGAGTTATAGACCAACAAACATAGGGTTGTATGATTCCCCTTCTCTAATATTGGCCCATGATTTGGCTTCTATTGGAGTGGATCTAATAAAAAGTGAATAATTATCATACCCTGATAACTAGGTCAAGAGCAAGAATGATGATGAAAGGATTAAGAGTATTAGAGTACTTACCATTACACACCTAACGTGACAAACAGAACCTCAAACGAATCCAAAATGAAGTATATCTCTTCATTCATACCTCAGGTCTTCAAAAATATCTAAAATTATAGTAAAATGGTTAATCATGATTGTTCTCGGATTTGGGAAGAAGGAGAGATCTAATTAGATCATTAAGGGAAAATGGAAGATTTACTTTGGAAAATGGCCTCTACACGGTTTATGCACATGCATTGACAAACCATGTGAAAACAGTGTAGGGTTACTTAGGAAGAAGGGGACCATTCACTGTTAGGAATCATGTTCATCCAATAATTGTTTGAGGTGGCTATATTTGGAAAAACACCATCCACATCGTTATCCAAAATTTGTACCAATTGTGCAATAACAATGTGACATGTCTTGTTTCCCGAAAAAGATGGGTTTCAGGATCTAAACATTATCCAGACACCCCTGAGAACATTTCTAACCCATTAGGGATCCATATTAAGTCCAAAGTAAACATTTAGATAGAAAATTAAAGGATATATGCTTGAATGGAAAGCTGGAATCTTATAGTATTCCCCCTTAAAAGAAATCGTCCATGAGTTCACCATCCAAGAGTGTGAAAAAACTATTTGATAAAAATGGCCATTGGACATATACATTGGCTTCCCTATCCCATGTCTCATACTGTGCTCATTTATGATTCCATATCACCCATACTAGATGGATATACCATCCTTGGAGAGCCTTCATGATTCAATTATCGATGCATACTTGATACTTCTCAAAGGTAGCATCAACATCTAACTCAACTTCTTTGGGATCAAATGTGTGAGATGGGTAATTTTGATATTGGAGAAACTGTGAAAGATAAAAGATGTCATGAATGGAATGGTACATTTTAGATAATGGTTAAAATAGGCAACCGAACAGACTCTCTCTAAAATTTATAAATTCCTTTCCAATCTAGGAGAGAACATTATCTTCTTTCGTAACAATCTATGCCCTAGAATTGGTGATACCCAAATAAATAGGATCCTTAACCTAGAACTCAAGGTGTCATTGATTGTGGTTGACATATGATTTTTGACTAGATTGAGTATTATTCATACACTTTATAATCAATTGAACCTACTATGAAGTCTCCTAAATGAGATGATGACCTAGTTGGGATGCCTCACCTTCCTCTAGCCATCGAAGGGGTGAATAATGAAAAATAACATATAAGGCCTCAAATGTATCCATCTGAATCATCACATGAAATATATTATTATAATATAACACCATGAGAGGGATATGATCCCAGAAAAGATATCCAAAATCATGGACACATATTCAATGAGCATCCTATAGAATTGGTATCGTCCGTTTCGATTTTCAATCGGCCTAAGGGTCAAAATATGTGCTTAGAAGAACCTGTGTTCCCATAGCCATCTACAAATCCTACCAGAAATATGATGTGAAATGAGCATCTCTATCTGAAACGATAGTACGTGGAACCTCTTATAGCCATATAATCTTAGGGACATACAGTCTTCTTAGTTCATCAACCGAGAATCTATCCTGAATAAGAATAATGTGTGATGATTTTTTTCTTTGGCCAATGATACCCAAATTCCATCTGCACCCCTTATCAAACTTTGTAAGATGACTACGAAATCCATTGCAACGTCTTCCCATTTCCATTTAGGGACTGGAAGTTGCTGTAGCAAGCCTGCAGGTCTCTAGTGCTCTACCATCACCTAATGACAGGTGGGACACCTATTGATAAATTCTACTATATATTGGTTCATCCCAGGACACCAATACTAGGGTCACATATCCTCATACATATTGTAGATGCACGTATAAACATCACACTGATGGGCGTGAAACTCTTTCATCAACTCCTCTCTCATATCTAGAGGAACCCAAATATTTCCACATAGATGCATGACATTGTCTCTATCCAAAAACCAATCTAGAGGTGGGTTATCTCCTGATATAATTTAATGGACAACCAAGACTTTAGGGTATTAAAACAATCCACAATTAACTTTTTCATGGATATAAGAGGTAACTGTCAAGGATTAGAGGATAGAGTACTCGTGACTGTCATGAAACACTAGATGCATCTCAGAAATGACGTCAATTAACTTCCATTCATCACCGAATTCTCATATAGCATGTGCTTGAGTTTTCTAGCTTAGTGCATCTGAAACTACATTACCCTTCCCAGTCATATAAGAATCCTCAAAATAAAAGGACTATAGATACTCAACCAATATTCACTGTCTCAAGTTCATTCCACACTTTGAAAAGATATATTTTAGGATCTTGTGGTCTCTGTACACCACAAATCCCTCACCTAATAGTTAATGTTTCCAACAATATAAGGAAATGAAAAATACTTCTAGGTCATGGTTGTGTGTCGGGTAATTTCTCTCCTGATGCCTCAACTATTGAGATCCAAATGCAATGTCTTTGATCTCCTGCATCATCCATGCTCCTAGGTCGATACCTAATGCATCAAAGAAGAGGTTATAACCTATACGTGGCTCTGGATGAGTAAGAATAGGTGATAATAAAAGCCTCCCTTTTAGCTTCTGAAAGGTTTTCTCACATGATTCTTATTTTATGAACTTGAAAACCTTTTTTATAAGACCTGTAAGAGGTGAAGTAAGGCGGTAAAGTCTTGTTTGAAACACCTTTAATATCCATCTATCCCCATGAATCTCAATATATCTAACACATTTTTGGGAATATGTAAGGAAACCACAATACTATCCTTTTCAAGGTCAAAAAATACTCGTGGCTTAGAAATTATAAAACCCATGAAGTGATCATTGTCGATCAAGAAGTTGAACTTTGCAATATTGGAATAAATATGATTCTCTCTTAGGGTACTATGAATGATCTCATGATTTTTTTCATGGTCACTACCTGTTTGAGAATTCATAAATATTTCATCCACAACGACTATAAAAAAAATAGTCCAAATAGGGGTGTAAAACCCTATTCATCAGATCCATGAAAATGGTGGGTGTATTCATAAGACCAAATAGAAAAACAATGTATTCATAAATACCTCACTATCCATGGAATGATATATGAGGAATGACTGATGGACTTAATCCACCTAATGACAGCATTATCTAAGGATGATATTAAAGAAGATCCAATCTCCTAATAGTTGGTCAAAGCTATCATCTATACGAGGTAGTGAATATGACTTCATGATTTTAAGCTGGTTCAACATTATGTAATAAACACATAGAAGTATGGTTCCATCCGACCTCATTGAAAAAATAATAGCAGAACCTGAAGAAGATGTACTGGGTCGTATAAATCTTTTTTCCTCTAAATCCTCTAACTCCCACTTGAGATTTTAAAGCTATGTTTGTGCCATATTTTATGGAGGAATGAAAACTAGGGCTAATATAGGAACAATATTGATAATAAAATCTACCATAATATATGGAGGTAATATATAAAAATTGTTAGTAATGATATCACTAAAATAATACACTACTCTAGGGAAATCAGCTTGATGTAATCCTTGATCCTCCATGAAGAGATTTGGAATCTGGGCGTTCACTCCACCTTTACCCTAATGCAATTTTCATACTCTACTAGCCTGGACATCCCACTAACCCTTATGTAGATAACGGTTTCCATGTGGTGACATAAACGGTACCCTATGGGGATAAAAGTATACAAAAGCATGATACTAAACGAAATAGTCTATCCAATGTATGTCATCGAATCCCATCATCTTAAGAATAAATAGGTTCCATAAGAGAGGGTAACTTCCTACCTCTAGGTGAGAATCCCTACACTATCGTATTCTATTTGTTCATACCCATAATGGTTTATCTATGGTAATTAAATCATAAAAATACTCTATCTCCAACTCGATACACTCAATGATAGAAATAGAGATAAACTATATTAAATAACATGTATCAAATAAAACATATACTATAGTAGAGGATACTAGAATAGTAACACATATTGTAAATGGTCACGCAGCCCGATCCTCGTGTATCGGCTATAGTGCATGCAACTAAATTGATCCACAACCATATGAAATAGATGGACTAACCTGATCAGAACTGCACTACTATTGCACCTAGTGTTCAGGGGTCTGGATACCATGGTCATGACCACCTCCTCATCTAGAAATATTTTTTCTACTCCAAATCACCACCTAAAATGGCGTAAAATAACTCACTCATGATGGTGGAACTGGTGCGGATCCTCTTCCACTCGAAGATGGTGGAATGGTCCTTCAAAAATGATGAAGATTCACCATTCATCTGCACGCCCGACACTCTAGTGGATCTCTATCACACAGAGTTTTAAAATGACCTCATCATCCACACTGATGAAACAAAATAGATATACCAAAAACAGGCACTCTGGTTGTCACTGCCCTGATGAGAAACCTCTAGGGAACGTTTCCTTCCACCAGAATAACTACTACTATGTCGTGGCACTAATAGTCTAACCCAGTGTCATTTCCATCCCTCAGGTGGTTCTATGTTATATGATCCTGAATGACTATCTCAAAAAAAATTAGGATAATGAAATACATTCACCTGTGTATTGATGGGATACTGGATCCAATCCTCAAAGCATCTTGCTTGAAAAAGCATACAAGTGAATAGAAGTGTTACAAAGTGCTCCAGATATGTGAACCATGCTGAATATTCTATAACTGACATAGAACCCTACTTGAGATTCATGAACTCCATGGCTCTATTATATCTCAACATTTGAGGAATGAACTAATCATAGAAGTCAATCAAGAAATCAATTTATAACATGACTAGATGACAACCAACCTAGGAAGTCACGTGACACCAACGCTTTGGCTGACTCCCAAAACATGTATGTGGTGATATTGAATCTCCACTTTAGAGGTGTTTACAAATTCTCAAAGATATATATTATGGTGTATATCCAAGACTCAACAACCTACATAAAACCATCCCCTGATAATATAGGATGATGCTACTACTGGAACTCACGAGTCTGATCATCCATCGTTGGGGAAAGCCATGAAGCACCATGCATGGAATTCATCAGAAGCAAGAAACTATCAAAAAATTGGTAATCAGTGCCCATATCGGGTACAATAGGTAGTTCCCATAGTGGAACACATGGAGGTAATATGGGAATCTCTAGTCCCACCTTGTGAGGAGTGTGGTCATCTCCACTCTAATGGCATATGATACGAGGACATCATGTTGGAATTGGTCTACAATTTCCAAAAACAATTCCTCAGAATAAGTTTAAGTGGAAAGATAGCATCAATAGTGGAAGATGAACATTATAAAACTCACTACCCAAGTAATACTACCCAAAATACTAACATTGTAACTCCTCGAGCTTCCACGATATGCTTCTCTATAAATAATACAGTAGCGTGTGTTGTACACAACTTCGAGTTCTAACACACACCACAACCAATCAAAGTAGCCGTTATGAATAGTAATACCTAATTTTTAAAATTTTAGATATATTATCTCTCAAAGTGGACTTCATTTCTAGATTCAGAGTATCGAATTTAGACTAAGTTAAAATTTTGGTACTTTTCGGATAAATTTAATATTTTGATGAATAGTGAAAATTACTAAATTTTTATTAAAAACAACTTTTTTAATCAAAATAATTAATAGTGATAAATTATGATTTTTAGTGGTTTTAAAGTATAATTAGAATATATTTTTACCAATTTATCCAATGGTGTTCATTATAAATAATTTCACTTTAAAATTGGACATAAACAATTGTCAATCTTTTGATATATATTGTTTCTTAAAAATACGCTATTTGTTGTGACAGCGGGAATTAATTATAAAATTAATTAATGAAACTTATATGTATTTAATTTTGTAAAATAGACATCATTTTTTAATTTGGAATATCAATTATAGCTTTGGGTGAAATTTTGGCATTGTTCTAAAAAACGTCAATTTTTGATGAATAGTGAAACTACTAAGTGGTAGTTAAAAAACTGAATTTTATATAAAACCTAATTTTACCGCTTATGTGATTAGAATTCTGAAACTCTGAGAGACACGGTTAATATCAAGGAGTAAAATGTGGTTCAATGAGTTAAAAATAATATTTGTTGAATAGTAACGTTTTACTTATATTTACCACGGTTAAAAGTAAATAGGGTAATTAAGGGTAAAAATGAATATAATATTACCCTTACACATGTCCTAATTCTATTGGAAAAGTGTATCTCGACCAAAAACAGCCTTAGGAATAAAATATTATCATTTAGGTCCACTTGGATTATATTAGTACATTTATTATTATTTTATTCAAAGAAGAGTTAAAAGAGTTAAAATCAAAGTTTATTTACTAAAACATTTTTAATATAGGGTTATAGATAAGAAAAATTCGATTGTAAATATTAATTAGAAATATAAAATGATTTCCTACATAATGATATTTTATTTATAATTTTTATACATTATATAATTTAATTTATTTTTGACACAATGATGATGCAATAATTACCATAATAGTGAAAACATTAAAATAATTGATATTATAAATATCCAAATAAATATAAATTGAGACTTTTTATGAATTACACTAATTTTCTAGGTTAATATGACATGTTAGGATGTACTTAATTAACTTTTTTCGAAGTAATAATTATGTTATGATTTTTAAAAAAAATCAATTATTGAATAGTGTCAAAATTGACATAAAAGAGTTTTCAAAAAAAATATTATATTATTAATTGATATTAAATTCCTAAAAATCTAATGATTGGCCAAGAGACATATATCATGATATTTTTATCATTAAGGGACCACTATGGGGTCTCATGGATGTATATAGTAAGTTTATTAACCATATAATATAAAAATACAAAGAGACATTGTTAAAGTGAAACTAATTAACTAAGAGTTAATACTTAATGATAAGGTTAATATAATGACCGAAACCTGACTAAATTCTATTGGTTGAGTGGTTTTAGACCCATAACCACCTTAACCATTAAATAATCTAGTTTGGAGCCATCAGAAACCGAATATGAATTTATTATAAAATAATATTTCTAGCTTTTCCAAAGGTGCCCCTCACCCCTCTTATAAAAGGGCACTCTCCCTTCTCATTAACTCACACCTTCAAAGCCCTTTGGTTCAAAAAACCTCTACCAAAATACTCTCTAAACTTCCCTCAGTTCATCCTAGAGGCCTTCCTTTAGTCATAAAGCCATCTTAAGGATCCCTTCTGATCAAATCAAAAGGAATAACCCGAAGAAGAGGTAATGATTTCACCACACTTTTTCAAGTTCCTTTCTTCTTCCACTTCTTCTTTCTTTGTTATTACCATTCTAAAATAATTAAACCAGTATATCCTATATAATTTAATATTATTATAAATATGGGAAAACCATATTCAGTATTCTATCCATCCTTTTAATGGCATGTCACCATACGTGCGTATATACAGCTTACCGTCTCCACGTCGTGGTGTAGTTGTTATTCAATATATTATTATTTGGATGGGTATAATAATGATTTGTAATTCATGTAAATAATTAATATAACATGATAATGATTCTTTATATATGATATACCATCGAATAATATATTATTTTAATATCAAAAGAATAATATTTTCGCTCGTGCGTACGTACGGATTACCGTCTCCACGACGCGATGAGATTCATTTCCAAGTTCACCATTCATCAACGATTATAAAAATATATATTAATAATACTTATGTAATATATGAAATAATAATGCTACTGGATATATATATATATATATATAAGGATTTATGTACTTACATATATCTTATTCATTTACTTATGTTCAATACTATATGAAAACAGAAACGACGTTTATGCATACGTACAGACTACCATCTCCATAAATGGTGTTTTCCATTTCATATATATGTCTATTATACATATTTATATTCTAAATATATATGATATATTTATCATGTTTTATATTCTGTAAGTATTTAAATCATGATCTATGTGATACAACCAAGAGTGACAAGTTAAAACACGTACAATAAAGAAAGTGATTATTACCCAAAATGTTAACTTAACATAGAAATTATTATTAAATGGGTAATATAAAGTCATAAATGAATCAGGTATGATATCAAAAATATTAATATGGTTCTGGTATAAATTAATATCATACTACTATCTTCGTACAGGAGGTTAAACGTACCCTCGACTAAAGCAAAGTGCAATGTAAGGGGTTTTCATCTCACTACTTATTCCCGTGAGATTCATGCCATATTTACACTATTAACTTTTATGTGGTGTATGTACTGCCCATAATTGTATTATTTATGTAATAAAATTTAATTTATGTGTATATACATATTCATTTTATGATACCTCTTTCACGGGGTGTATGTTTCATAAGTTACCAAATTGGGAAGGGTTAATTTTAGAATCTCTTTATTATCCGAGGTTGTTGTTTTTACGTTAGTATCTACTGGGACATATTTATTATCCATGTACATGTTTTATGAAAGAGTATTAAAAGGGATTATTTTAAGGGTGTTTTTACTAAAACATCATTTCAAATGTTTTAAATATTTATTCTTCTAAATCTTTCTCATTAATTCATATGTCTTCAAAATGGGTTTTAAGGATTTATTTATATGGTCATGAATGTTTTTAAAATGTTAATTCCTTTCAAAAGTTTCAAAGTTGTATGAGACAATTTTATTCAAAAAGGTATTTAAATGAATTCTTTTCAAAATTTTGTGACTTTTAAATGTTTTCATGAAAAGGGGTATTTCTCTCAAAGAGTTTTACAAATCAATCTCATATATGTCAAAATTCATTAGTGGATTTCAAACTTGTTTTGAAGTTGATTTATCATGATACAAATCTTCCATATTATGTTGAAGGTTTTGTGATATATTTGACAACAGATGTGTTATTTTTATACCATTCATGGATCATGGGTAAAGTATTGAAATTTCTCATGCTAGTTTTAATACAAATTTTTATGTTATATTTCATCATCTTCTTAAGATGAAGGTGTTGGACAAGTATGTTCCGAGTTGGGTACCAGTAAAAGTAAGCCCTCCATGATGGTGTTCGGTTATTAGAGGCACTCCAGGTTGGTGTCCGGTTATTAGAGGCACTCCGGGATGGTGTACGGTTATTAGATGAACTCTGGGTTGCTGTTCAGTTATTAGAGGCACTCCAGGTTGGTGTCCGGTTATTAGAGGAACTCTGGGTTGGGTTCTGGTTATAGTTAGCCCCTGGGACTTGGCACGAGGCCTTGATAAGGAAATTAATGTTCAGAATTATGCCTTACATCATTATGAAAGTGGTTAGTGATATTTCATGTGATTTTTCGATTAGTAGAATATCCATGTCAATAAGTAAATGGCATTATTTCATTTTATTTCTGCCATATTATGCTGAAGTTCATGTTTAAAAGGCTTTTGTTTTAGTTTTATACATTGCCTTAAATGTTTATGCTTATTTTTGAAATTTTCCGTTGTATTTATTACCCTTACTGAGAATTTGATCTCACCCCTTTCTATGTTTTATTTTTCCCAGGATTCCAAGAAGTGTAATGTGATTGATATGGAGGGTTAACCCAATGGAATAATGGCGTTTATAAAGATAATTTATGTTGTTTTTTACATCTTAAAGTGAAAATGTAAAATTCATGTATGTGATCCATTTTTTCAAGACTGCTAAACTGATCGGTCCTTCGGGACTTGAATCCTTATAATCATTCCAATGTATTAAAATAATGCACCGACTCTAGGTAACTGGGGTCGGGGCGTTACAAACATATTTGGAATGGTATCAGTAAGTGCTCAAGTATAAGTTTCATTTTATTTTACATTTTATTACCAGGTTCAATACTTTACCTATCGAAAAAAAAGTAGGAATGATATGGATGTGCAACCAATTATTTTTAGAATTCATGTTTCACATTATAATGGATATCCATTCCGGGTGAATTAGTGCCCATACACCTATCACTAGAAATGACACCCATTTATTTATAGCATAATGGCTCGACTGAGTGTACTACTCATCGAAACCCATTAGGGCCCATACACCTCATGAATTGAGACATGAAATAACTCAATCATAGACAAATGTATTACAAGCCTATTCTAACTATCAATGTGTCCCTCAACATCCACATGCATGTTAAGAAATGAAAAGTAGATATGTGCACCTATATGGCATGAAAATACACATGACATAAGAATTCTAGGTGCCTATAATGATGCATGAAACAACGCTCCTTGCCCGTATATCATCAGGACAAGGATGAAAGAAAATATTCAAACATATTAATAATCAACAACACCATAAAACATGTGTGTCACCTAATGGTGAGATAATATAAACTGAAATTGGAAAAATAAGAAAAAAATTTATAATTTAGGATACTTGGTTTTTCCCCAAACATGGGTTCATGATACCCAAGCATGGATTATGACCATGTACCAAGCATGAAATCCTAATCTACAATTTAGTGTCTCCAAATAGTTAATAATGAATGTAAACTCCTATGATACCACATTGTGATGTCTCAAACACGGATTCCACTTAACTGGTTCCCCAATACTAGTGGTCCCCAAGTCCTCAAGCGCATCTCCTCGAATTCCATAGGCTGATGACTAGTAGCGAGGGCCAAGGGTGTGTATGTAGGGAGTATATTCCATCATTACCAATTGGTAGAGTAATGGTTGAATATAAACATGGGAAAATAGTGGGAATAATATAAGTAAACAGAAGGCACAACAGATAATATAGACAATAGTAATAATAACTGAACCAACTGGAATAGCATTCAACAACCTATGATATGTCATGTAACTAGAAAATTGGAAAACGTGGATATAAGATAGAATTCATGACATATTCCAAATAATTAAAAAACAATCATTATCTGAGACATCTCATGTTCTGACTCAATCATCGGCTATCATGCTCCATAAAAAACAGTATGCAGTAAAGTATTTGAAGCCATATGCTTCCCTCTTCCAAAACCAACAACCATGTAATCTACTCCTAGTAAAAAGGAGTTCCAAAATAGGATGTGAGATAAATATTAGTTTTCCACCAACAATAGTGCAGATAATTATAAAAATAGGAAAATAGAGGGAGCAATATAAGCAAATAGAAGGAAAGTTGAAAAATAGAGACAATAGTAACATAAACTGACGCAAGAAAAATAGCGTTAAAAAACTGATGATATTTCATGTCACTAAAAAACTAGAACACATGGATAATAGATAGTAGGAATAACATGTTCAACCAAAGTAAAAAGAAAATAAAAAATTATCCCAAGCATCCCATGCTCTGACTCTTTCGTCTGCTTTCAAGTTTCATACTAAATAGCAAGCAATCAAGTGTTTGAAGATGCATTCTTACTTTTTTCAACACCTACTACCATGTAATCTACTCCAGTTACCAAACAGAACCCAAAGAGGGTATGAGATAAATCTCAAGGGGCCACCACCAAAATTTTCTATAACATATATTCTGTGTAATAGAAATGTATCAATGTAGAAGCATGCATATATGAATTAAAGTAGTACAATGTAAATAAATACCCATGTACTTGGTTCATCCCTTATAAGTTGTCTAATAATTTAAACAATTATTTATTTTATTATTACTATTTTAGAAATAAGTCACTTTTTATCAATAGTGAAGGTTCCATGTTTTGAAACAACAACCTTTAATGATATTTAATAGTGATGTCCCATGGTAATATCCAAGGAGACGTAGACCTCAAGGGTCACCAAATAATTAATAAATGTATCCTTTCAGGGGGTAAGAGTGTAATACAATCATCATAGTCTATGAAATTCCACAGTGATGTGCATACTGAGTCAAAGGGGTTTATCAAAGGTAAAATGGGGTTAAACAATGACTAGGCCCGATGGGCTTTAACCATGGAACCTACTTTTAGATGTTGTATTCAAGGAGCATATCCAAGGCATCCTGTAATGATTTTGAAGGGATCCTATGCTGTTATACCAGACATCCAAGGAATAGGAATGGATCAAGATTTAGGATGGTCTCATCTTATGTAATCTGGATCCATGATTTGGAATGGGGTTCCTGTGTTCTCATTGAATTCTCTGATCAGAATCCAAGGTGAGATTGATTCATGCCGTTCTTATTTGATTATAATGTCATGTAATGATTAATTTTTTTCAAGACTTGCCTTCATTACTGTGATAAGGCCATGCATCATACAACCTTTTAATCCATTAATAGTTAATAACTATGTCTATTTGTTCCAAGCCATTCCTTTTATTAACATAATAAGGCCAAGTTGCTTGAATACTTTATTAATTCCTTTTGAGGAATATTCAATAATTAATGTTTATTCTTCAACCTACCATTAATTTCTTAAGGGATTAAATAGACAAGAAACCTATTAATAATTCATATTTAATACGGCTAAGTCATGTACTTAGTATACTTGCTAACTTTCGTTTCACAATTAATTATCCATTGAAGGACTTACCTTAGGCTGGTCAAGTGGTGTGAAAACAATGTAATTTACATAATGAAATTCACAAAATAAATCAATAAATTTAATATATAAAAGGTTACCCAAATAATGCATAAGCCAAGAACACTCGAACAGTGGCATAAACTTGTCAAAACACTAAACAAGAATTAGGCAATAACCTTTGACATGGAAAGGATGGAAATATTGGAGTAACCACTAAAAACTAATAACATAATTGGATAGAGAATAACCAAATTGTTATAATGATTATAACCATGTAATATATATTCAATGAATGACACCCAATGAAATCGGTGGGCCCTAAACGACATTTCTAAAATTAACAGACTTGAGGGATGATTTATAGACCACCCAATATAGGGTTTTATGATTCTCCTCCATTAGTAAAAGCCTTGAATTTGGCTCATATCAATGTATATCTAAGAAAAAGATAAAAATGATCCTACCCTAAAAACTACATCGAGAGCTAGAGAGAAGAGGATTGTATTAAATTGAATTGGGATCTTACTATTGTGAATCCAACATGAAGAACGTAAGCTCGAAAAAATCATAGATGAAGGAGACCTCTTGGTTATTCACATAGGTATTTAAAAATCTCAAAAATGATATAAATAAGGGTTAATACCACTCTTTCCCATATTTGAGAATATATGGGGATCTAATTAAATTAGTATGTAGAAAAAGAAAATTTACCCATAAAATGGCCAATGAAAGGTTTGTCACCACGGTTTGAAAAATTATGCACAAATTGTGCATTTTCACTTGGGAATAAGGGTCAAATTCGTGGTTAGACCACATGGCTATGCACTAACCATGCATGGTTTCTCTGTCCATAAAAACACCATTTTCATGGTTAGCAAAACAACGCACCAACCATGTGATAACCCGAAGACATGTTCTGTAACCCCAAAAATATGGGTTTTGGCCTCCGAACTGACCCTGGACACCCCTAAGACCTTTTGTAACTCATTATGAATCCATATTAGGTCCAAATTAAATATTTACACAAAATATTAAAGGTTCCATGATTTTGTGAAAAAATAGGTTCTTACTTTTTTAGTGAGATTTAAAATCCAATGTGGTATTATATTATGTAATTTTATTTTTTGGGGTTTATAAAGGATGTTTATATGCTCCATTGAGTGTTATCAATGTAATGTGACATGTAGTGACATATTATCACTAGTATTTGGGTATTTTTTTTCAATTACAATTATTTATACTTCAATTCCTCTGATGATTTTTTCTTATATGTTAAAAAATTATTTATTAATGGCTATATATGAAATTTACATTGCGTTTATAAATTAATTTCTATGAAATCATGTCATTATAAGAGTGGTTTTATTAATGAATTTAATGTAATATTCTAAAACTAAATGGTTTTGTTTTCCAATCACTTATGAAAATTCATCTCAGATCCTTTAAATAACTATTATTTAAATGAAATGGTTTTTACATTTTTTTGGGATTTAAAGGAATGGAATATTATTTTTAAAATTAATTTTTAGTGGGATAAGTATGTAAGATTATATTGTTTTTTAATCAATGGGTTTAAAGAGTAATTTGAGTAAATAAATTTGAGATTTAATTCTAGGTAATTTATTCTTTATTATTCCATTTATAACATTACAAAACTAATGGATTGATGTATGTGAGACCCTATACTATGCCCCATGATTTACTATTTTATGATTAGTGTATTATTTATGTGATTTTTGGAGTATTTGGAAGAATTTTTATTAGTATTAGGTAACTGAAGGTTATTGGATGTTATGTTTGTGTGTGTTCATGGGGGGTCATTACATTACAATGATTATATTGTAGTCCAGTTGGTTGAATTTTTTTATTGTTTAGGACACAAATTTTAGATGTTGGTCTCCTTTTTTGGCAATGTTTAGGTTGATTTCAATTTAGATCATAGGGTATGAATAATAACATTAATTCCATGATGGGAGTTTCGATGTGGGATATTTATTTTTATTATCCATATACCCATGAATATTCTTGTTTACAATACCTTTAATAATGTTAATTTATGTGATACATTGTTAATATCTCAGGGCCTTCATGTGTTATGCTTTTATTTTTTTCTTATTGTGTTTATTTTAAAGAATAATTTAAATTTAATTTTTGATAATGGTTTTCATAATAAAGGAGTGGTCAGTTGATTCTTGTTTATAAATTTTAATTAAATGTTTTAAAATGTGGAGAAAATGGGTTTGAAATTTTTAAACAATAAGTTTTCATCATTTTAGGTTTTGAATCATTTTACTACATAGAGGGGTTTTGAATCAATTTTAGGAAAATGAATTAATTTGAAGAGAATATGTGGTTTGGTTTATTAATTTAATTATTAAAATGGGAAACCTTACTTTTAATGTATTTTATACAAGAATTAATGAATTTATTAATGATAGGAATTGCATACACTCCTTCATGGTATCCTAATTAGTATATTTTTTCACACCTTTCATAAAAACTAGTGTGTGTTTGTAGCACTCCTATTGTTTATATGTTCCATATTTAAATTCATTATGATTATCATTTTTTATGGTATTCTAATGGTGAGTTGTGATCTAGAGAGAGACCATTAATAGCATGTGAAGGTTACAACATGTGCAACAAGAGTGGGTTAGGCATGATCCCAACAAAATTCTCATCAAGTACATAGAAAAATAAAAATGAGTGCAAATATTCAAACAAGAATATATAGATATTTCAACTCATCAAATATTATTTATAACTAATTTATAGAAAATTTTAATTTCCTAATCTTGTGATTATTATTTCATTGTCGAATCAGTTGACACTTTCACGGCTACTATTGTTGCGATGAAGAGCCCAGTGTAGAAATCCTCTAGAGATATTCAACACAAGATCGAATACATTGGAAAAATTCCAACGCATTCATTGGTTTTATTTGTTAAACATCAAAATTTATTATGGTGTTCACATGATCACAAAAAGAATACCTTCATTAATTGAATGATTATTGGTGTCTGTTAGAACTTCAGAGATAGAGGTGGATGATTAGATCTTTAAATATGAGAGCATTCTCAAGAGAACCTATCTCAATGTATGGGATAGTTCTCATGAGAGATACTATGAACAATAATTATTGTCTTGTAAAAACCTTGGTAAATTATATAAAAAATTATATATAGAGATAGGTCAAAATAGTATTTTCAAACAGGTCACTGAATATTATTTTAATCCTTGCAATACACCATTTCTAATAATATATAAAATAATATTATTTTCATTTCATGTGTTCGAAAACTAAAGTTAAAAAACTATATTTTTAAATTAAAAAAATATTTTTTAAATGATATTCGATATTTCATTTTCTAATCAAACCATTAATTTTTCCTATTTTCTTCCACAGTACTTATCTGATAATAAATAATGAAAATTTATTAAATAAATAAATAACACTAATTTATTGATTAATAAATAAGTATTTGATAAATATAACATAATAAATATTATTTTTAGAATAGAAACATAATATCTATTTTAATATTAAATGTAGATAGAATTTAACAAATTTTATTAGAACACATTGTTTGCAACCCTCTAGGCCCCTTTCTCAGTAACATCATAATGAAATTTCCTGATGTCCTAGATTTTCTCCTAGTAATATGTATATGATTATGTCGAGAAAATAATCAATCTCATAATGAAAAAACCTATCTCAAATTTTTCACCATGTAATATAATCCCTTTATCTAAATATATCATTAGGAAGGTCACATACAGAAGTCATAGACCTTTGTGCTCAATATGTCATAATTTGATTTTCTGGAAATAAACAATCCAATTATACTTTAATTGAAAAAGATATAATTAGGAATGTTCATTCCCAAAAAAGGGTTGAGATTTCAAATTTTGTAGCTCGGAAGGGACAAATACTATTTTGATGTATCCATTAATTACATGTCACTCAAGATATACCCAATATAACATTAGTTGATGAGAGAATATGGTTCCATAGTTTTTCTACAAATCAACGCATGATTCTCCTAGATTTGATCAATGATAATATCATGTATAAAGATCACCACATATACATTTAAATTGGAATATACAATGAATCATGATATATGAAATTCCTACGGAGCATCTGTTATCAAAATTTTTTTCTTAGAGACTACCAAGAATGAACATCATAATAATATGTCTCAATGTACTATGAGCCTCCTAGCCCTGATAGAATTTCTCATGTGCATCCCACCACATGAAATCATAAAACTACAGAATATATATTTAAGTGTATAATCAATGGTATCTCAAGGTTATCATCATCGCGGGGACTATTAGGACCATTTGATTTTATAAGCACCCAAACAACATTAACCAAATTTAATTTCCCATAAAAGAATGATCATAATATAAAAGGATGTAACATCCTGAAATTCCATATAATTTTTTTATTATTTGAAATTATTTTGGGACCGTGAAATCTGACGGCGCGTGATTCAATGGACCTGAGTGCCTAGAATGATCCGTTGAAGATTGGTTGAGTTTAAATTTGTGTGCATAATGATTTTTACTAAAAATGTAGAATAAATCATAAATGGTAAATTGAATCAAACATACAAGGGCTCTTTTGCGTTCAGGATGGTGGGTTTACCGTAGGTGACAATTATTTTTAGTAAGCGCGGGCCTCCTGTGAAGAAACCGAAAAATGGAATAATCCTAAATAAATTAATTAAATAAATTATTTTATATTTCAAATGGTTATAACTCACAAACGGTAACTCATATTGTAAATAGGAAACCCCCAATGAATATGTGATGTTATTCACTCTTTAGGCAGATACAGACATTGGTCGGTGCAGGCCACCAGTGAAAGTTAGTTTTTGGCCTTAAATAAAATAATTAAGTTACATTTATTTTATTAGAAAATCTATTACATTTAAACGGTAACTCAGATTGGAAATCGGGTTGTACTATTGGGTTCGTTCGGGCGTTTTTCACCTCAGAAGAGCCTATCGTCGATAGATGTTGGTCGAGGGTGACTGATAATAATTTTCCGAACATTTTTTTGGTTCTATTCACTAAACATTTGAGTGGAATTTTCTATCTTTTGAACTGGTCCTTGGATTAAAAATCCGAAGACACCATTGAACTCCCAGCATCGGGATTCACTTAATGGAGGTTTAACCTCGACAATAGTGGATTGAGAGAAGAAGTTGGTTTTTTTATTTTTTGTGGAGGATTAAATAAAATAAATATATTTTATTTTAAATATCCTCCCTCCTCTCCTTTTAATTCATGGTTGTGAGGACCACCCGAACTCACCATTATTAAGAGGGAACACGTGGAATTATCCCAGGATGATGAGCCAAAAATTATTTGATCTATTAATTAATTATGTGGCTCCTCACATATTATTTGTGGGGATCATTGGAAAATGAGAGATTTTGGGGAGATCCATTGGGAGAGCCTTTGAGAGATCTTTTGGAAGCTTTTGGTTGGTGAAAAAACATCCCCCAATGAAGAAGCATTCTCCAAATCGAAGAATGTGGAACTAACATCAGGGGTGTGGTGTGGGAGTGATGAACGCCGACGTCATCAACATCATCTCCATCCTCACGAAGTATCAAACAAACATCATGATAGGGGGGTCATTTTGAAGTATGATAAATATCTATTTTTTGATTCCCCATATTCTATATTAGCAATGATGATGGCCAAACAAACACGACTATAGATCTGCACATATACTATGATCTTTTTATTTCATTTTTCGTGCATTCTTTGCACATTCAACATTTCCAAATAATTAAGAATGCTAAAAACACAATGAACCATTGAGCACAACATACAAATGTGTATATCTCGACCCAAGGATCGCAAATCTGCAGTGGTCACAATTTTTGGGGTAAGAAAAAAGATACAGCAGACCGCGGAAGGGGGGACGTGATGGTCCTATTCTGAAGTGTCTTCATGGCATGCCTCAGGGCAACTTAGATGGTGCGACATGCTCTGGCGCTCAAGTAGAGTAAGTGGGGCCGAAGTGTTTGGCTGGTGCGAGTTAGGTGAGGCTACCAGTGGCTAAATGGTTAACTGGCATGGCGGTGCATGCTTCAGGCGAGCGAGGCTGGAGGCGGAGGATCCTGCACATGCAACACTTCGTTTTGGTGTTATAATAGGCATGAATTTGAGGAGGATATAAAAACATGAAGTAGTTATATTGGAGAGAGAAATGGTTGAAATTAAATGAAATAAAATAAAAAAAGAAATAAATAAAGGAGGAGTGAATTAAGGGTTCTGTGGTGTGCATGAGAGTTTTGGTAGATTGAACATGGGTTTTCTTGATTGAATAAAAAATGGTTAAATAAAAATAAATATATTATACTAATGTTGTAATTATATTTTTTGGGGGAAAAAATGTTTAGATTGTAACATATTTGTGTGACCTCAATTTCATGAACCTATAGTGTTTGTGTGACCCTAACTTAGAGACGGAAATTATGAGTCCAATATTGGATTTCTTTTTAAGGTTTTTGGATCGGGTACCCAAAACACTCAAATAATAATAGTATATTATTATTAACAAATCTTCAACCCTCTATAACTCCTTCATGCGATGTCCGATTGACTAACCGTTAGCGATGATGTGATTCTTTCATTAAGATGGTAAATTTATGTCTAATGGTGGATATTAAATTTTGGTTTGTGACTCAAGTCCATGAAACCCCCAATAATATTATAAAAATTATTATTTTGGGATCTTGTATTCCACATATTTCCCACGTACGATGTCAAAATGACAAACCATCTGTGGAACTAATATCCTTGGAGTGAGATGGTTCCTTTGGTACACCCCACTAGAGATTTGGATAAAGTTGGGATATGGTCGGGTTGGATCGAGCATGAATCCAAACGGGGCCTCAAGACTAGAAGGATAATAACATACAGACCGGGTGTCCGATTCATGCACCATTTGTTGCGTTGAGACTCTTATAATGTGGCTGTCCTTTGGAAATCTTTTTCTTGGGACTTTATGACAGTTGGAGTATCGAATAGTGGCTTGAGGAGCGGACCCTCCCGGAGACAAGCGAGCATAGTGTGGGAACCCTGTAGCTAGGTGTGAAGATATACTAGGATCTTGTGTGGGTGTGACGATGTATTGATGGTGTACTAGGATCCTGTGTGGGTCTATGGACATACTTATATTGTACTGGGATCATGTGTGGGTGTGACGACGTACAGACAATGTACAAGGATACTTTGTGTGGGTCTGATGACGTACTGACACTGTACTGGGATCCTTTGTGGGTATGACGACGTATTGACACTGTACTGGGATCCAGTGTGTGTCTGAAGACACACTGACGATGTTATAGGATCCCTGTGGGTGTAACGTCATACTGATGATTTAATATGATCATGTGTGGGTCTGAAGACGTACTGACGATTTACTAGGATCATGTGTGAGTCTGATGACATACTGACGATGTACTTGGATCTTGTGTGGGTCTGACGACATACTAATGATTTACTAGGATCCTCAATGGGTCTGATGATGTACTGACGATGTACTGGGATCCTGTGTGGGTATGACGATGTACTAGGATTCTATGTGCATCTGAGGAGGTACTAGGATCCTATGTGGGTCTGACGATGTACTAGGATCCTGTGTGGGTGTGACGAGGAACTATGATCTTGTGTGGGTCTGACAATGTACTACAATCCTCTGTGGTGTTTATGATGATTTATAATCCTTTGTGGGTCCGCCTCTTAACATAATAAGATGAATTAGTAGTTACATTTAATCATCTCTACTACCGTACCTGAGTTACACCTAGTTTGACCTGAGTTCATACCTATGTGGTACCTTCCTTCGTGGTAATACCTTGGTGATATTCTTTTGTGAGTTGATTCGGTTCCTGTGTGGTACTTTCCTTCATGGTAATACCATGGTGGTATTCTTCTGTGTGGTGTACCAGTGTGGTACTTTCCTTTGTGGTATTCATTCCATTGTGGAACAATTGAGCATTGTGATTTTGAGTTGGACCCTATGTTTCCTCATGATTGAGATGGGAATACATGATAACATAGGTATATGTGTTGGCATATACCTAAGTAGGGTTAACATATGATTAAATGCTTTTTGTTTCATCTTGTATGAATTTTGTGAGACATTGAGGGTCTTGGGGTCCCTAATGTGTATAGTTATACTCACCCCTACACGGGCTATGCCCGAACCTTGTTGTGTTTGATGCAGACGACGGACAACACTTTCTGAGGACGAGAGTTCCAGGACTGGAGGTAGCTAGGAGGTGGACCTTAGATGAGGTGTACCGCAGACACGACCGTTCGAGATATGTACCTACCCTTCATGTAGGATCCTTGGTGGGTGTTCACAGGAGCTGTCCAGTTTACATGTTCTTTCCAGTTTCCTTGTACTTTCAAGTAGGGCTTTAATTCTGGCCCCTTTTTACTTACTGTACTCACTATATTTACTATTAAGCTTACAAATGTTCGTATATTTTTGTGTGCATGGTTGCATTTGTTTATAGGATATAAAGGAAATGCCTTCCCAGTTTTTGGGAATACGCCATTCGGTGCTAGTCACCATCCCCGGGCTTATGGAAGGCAGGCCTGGGGTAGTCACGGCAAGCGCCTTGAGGGACAGGTCATGAAAAATTAGTATCAGAAATGTTGGTTCTACCGTAAAACATAGGACTATGATCCTTTTAACGTTAATAGTATTAAGTGTAGTGAGTGTGTTTACTAGTTCAGGGAATCCGGTGTTGGTGCGGGGGCCGACGTATCCATTCACCAGGACCTTGACGTTGATTTCTGACTCAGTGCATGAAAACACTGATTCTGTGTGTGTGTTTTGAAATTTTTTCTGGTGTTTTCTTGAGTCACCTCACTAGTTATAACTAAATGTTCATGGGGCACTTATTCCTTATTAGGATGTCGCTACGTAGACAACCAGCTAGGATTCCTGAGAGAGTACATGATGACGGCCCACCGAGCGACGAGGCTCTTGTGTAGGGCCCTCTTACTATGTTGAAACCTTCGGGTGGGCTACCAGTAGCACCACCACCTGTTGGGCAGTAGATATCACCATCCACACAGATAGATTTTGCAGGCCGACTGAGCCTGTTCCATGAGTTCTAGTAGCAGAGGCCTTAGAGATTTCAAGGCGATCTAGTTTCCCACACAGCTGAGGGATTCTAGGAGGTGGTAGCTAGAGTTTTACGCCTATTTGAGACACCAATATAGACGATGGTGATATTAACTACTTGTCATTTTCAGTGAATGACCATGAGGATTGTCTGCATAGTGATGAGGCTTTGGTATGTGAACCGTTACCCGAGATAGTACCTTTAGGTAGTGTATCAGCTATATAACTGCATGTTGGTCAGCAGTTACAACCTGCAGTATCGGTATAGAAATCATATAGGCTTAGTTCCATACACGTGATTCAGAATCAGATACCCCTCAGGATCTGAGGCAAGCCGGAGACTATGGAATGGTTTTAGGAGGAGGCTAAGAGTTCCCTAGAGCATCTACAGCTTGGATTGATGATATGCCTGTAGCTGAGTATTCATCGAGGTGTACCACTCATTCCTGGTACTCAATGAATATGATATGATCTATGCTTCAGGGCTCAGACTTTTGTGCACATTATGTTTAATGAAGTTGAAGACATCACTATTCCTCTTTGAATTCCTACATATGTTGGGGTTCTAGTGTGTACATTTGTCTATGAATGTTCTATGGTAGAGAAGATAAAACCATTGAATGTTAGTAGTGGGAAAATAGGAAACTAGTGCCAGTCTCAGAGACTTGGGCATGTAAAAATGTTTCAGGAAGAAGAAGTGTTAGGGAAAGATGAATCAGCAGGCCTATAGTTGTGGAAGTAGAGATAGGGCAGCAACATGAGGTGGTGTATATTTCGACATGTTACAAACACCCCCCACTGTGGTCTCCACCAGGCTTAGGGAGCTGGAGGACAGGGGAAGAGAGTAGCAGCACGCGGTCAAGGAGTGCAACCCAAGGGCTCTATGAATGATTCGAGGTACGATCTGTGTCTACTACTAGCTACCGTATCAATAGAAATAGGTACCAATCATTCATTCCTTCCACGAATCTTGTCCAAGACCTAGAGTTTCTGGTTAAACCATTGACATGACACTCACGTCTGGAGATACCTTTGGAAGGAGACTCGATATTCACACTTATGCCGATAGTGTGATCTGACCCTTGAGGCGAGAGTTTTAGTTGCATCCTCTTGATGGAAGTATTGAGGCCTTACTATGTTTGTTTGGGTATGACTGGACATCCAAAATTTACACTCATATTGAAATGATATGGAAAAAAGGTTTTGGTTTATCAACAATATTGGGTTGAGGTTTTCCTTAGTCGGCGAAAAAGTAATACCAGGCAGCATAGGATAAACTCATGCATAGGATGGTGCAACCGATCACTCTCGAGTCGGCCAGCCATACCCTCGTGGATGTATAAGTTTTGAGTTTTTAGTTCCGAATGGAGTGGCTAGAGCTCCTCCAGGACTATGACTTCGAGAAAATCTAATCTCCTGGGAAGCATAACGTGGTAGAAAATGAACTCTGCAAGAGGTCAGGTCTACAGCTGCTGAGTGAGGTGACATAGCGGCTAGTCGTGCTGCATATATCCTTCGTGGATAGATATAAATCTACTTATATTCAGTCTCATACAGTCACTCTCCAACTTTTTTTGTGATTCAGGGAGCCATAGCGTGGGGACACTGACTACGAGGCCAGATGTGCTATGATATCCATAGGACATGCACATAATGGATTTTCTGAAGGTGGGGAGTACGTCATCCTATTCAATGGATGTACTATGGTACCGGTGGTGATACACGAGGAAGTGTTGATGGAGTCCCATTTGGCCATTATAAGGGTACATCCTGGTGTGGTAAAGATTTATTAGGATCTCTGACATCAGTACTGATGGATGGAGATAAAGGAAGCAGTGGCATAGTTTGTATCACGATGTCTCACTTTTCAGCAAGAGAATACTAAAAATAATTTTCAGATGTCTCATAAAGAAAAGATACAGACACCTCTATAGTTCGTGGTTGGTGACCACTTCTTCTACGGGTCTCACCTCGACGAGGTTTTCGGTGATTTGGCCAGGGTGGCGTGTTATCTCTGAGGTTCATCTAACCCTTTTAGGCCATTAAAAGAGTTGGATAGGTGTAATCTCACCTATACCTTCCACCATAGTTAGAGAAGATGCATGGTGTCTTCCACGTAACCCTGCTAAGGAGATACGTGCATGACCCATCTCACGTCAGTGACCACGAAGAGCTGGACATCGAGGATGGGATAGCGTTTTCAGAAGTTCCAGGGGTGATTGAGGATCAACAGGAGAGAGTCATCCATGGGCGATTGATTCCTTTGGTGTGTGTAAATTTACAGCACGGGAACCTCCATGAGAGAACATGGGAGAATGAGGCTCAGATTCAGGCCCAATACCCACTTTTGCTTGTTTATCCATTATTGTGGCTTTTGGGGATGTAAATCTATAATGTGGGGATAATTAATATCCCATAGATTCTGTATAATTTTTTTATTATATAGTATTATTTCAAGACCTCTAAATCTAACAGAACGCGATTCTGAGGCCTAGAGTTCCCGAAATGATCCATTGAAGTTTGGTTGAGTTTAAATTAGAATAGGTAAGTAGTTTTCCTAAAAAAGTGGAGTCACTATTAAAAGGTAACTCAGATAAAAAATCTGAGGGAACCGTTGTGTTCAGGATGGCTGGTCTACCCTAGGAGCAACTTATGTTTTTTCAGCATGGTCTTCCTGTGAGAAAACCCCAAAATGACATAATCATAAATAAAATAATTAAATAAATTATTTTATTTTTAAATTATTATAACTCACAAATGGTAACTTCGATTGAAAATAAAAGACCACCACTGAACTCATGAGGGTATTCTATCATTAGGTAGATACTAACATTGGTCAGCATGGGCCACCAGTGAAAGTTATCTTTTGGCTGTAAATAAAATAATTAATTGAAAATTATTTTATTGTAAAATTCATAACATTTAAAAGGTATGTAGGATTGAAAATCTGAGAGTACAATTGGGGTTTTTGGGGCGTTTTTCACCTAGGAAAAGCCTAGCCTCGACGAAAATAGGTCGAGGGTGACTGATAAAAATTTCTCAAACTTTATTTTTGGTACGTTCTGTAAATGCGTTACCAGTATTTTCTAACTATTGAATCGGTGCTCGGATTAAAAATATGAAGAAACCATTGAACTCGCAGTGCCGGGATTAAATTAATGGAGGTTTAACCTCAACAGTAGTGGTTTGAGAGAAGAATTAGGTTGTAGGATTTTCTGTGGAGGAATAAATAAAATAAATATATTTTATTTTAAATATCCTCCCACCTCTCTTTTTAATTCTTGGTGGTGGGGACCACCCGAACTAACCTTTAATGTGAAGGAACTGTTGTAATTATCTCAGGTTTATGAGCCAACAATTAATTGATCTAATAATTAATTATGTGGATACACACCTCTATGTTGGGGGGATCATTGGAAAAGGGGAGATTTTGGGGAGATACATTGAAATATATTTTTGAGGCTTTTTGCTGGTTGGAAAACAGCTTCCAATGAAGAAGCATTATATAAATCGAGGAAAGTGGAAGAAAATTCGGGAGAGTGGTGCAGGAGCGACGAACTCCAACATTATTAACAACATCTCCTTCTCCATGACATCTCCAACGAATATCTAGGCAGGGGTTAATTTTCAAGTATGATAAATATATATTTTTTGTTTCCCCATATAGTTGATTTTCAATGATGATGGCCAATCAAACATGGCCAACGATACACACAGATACCATGATCTATTTATTTCACTTTTCACAAGTTCTTTTCATGTTCTACGCCACAAAATAAATAAACATGCTAAAAACACAATGATCCATTGAGCATGGCATGTGGGCGCGGAGATCTCGACCCGAGGATCATGAATCTATGGTCATCACAATTTTTGGGTTAATAACGAAGATGCAGCGGACCACAGAAGAGGGGATATGACGGTGTGGTTCCAGCAAGTCTTCAGGGCATGGTTCCGGGAAAGGTAGACGGTGCGATGTGATGTGGCGGTCGAGTAGAGGCAACAACACCGAAGGTTTCTACTGTTGCGAGTTAGGTGAGGCATCCCATGGCTGAATGGGTGACCAGTATAGCAGTGCATGGTTCAAGAGTGCAAGGATGGAGGTGGTGGATTTGGCAGATACGACGCTTGTGTTTGGTGGTTTAATAGGCGTGAATTTGAGGAGGAGAAAAAATTTTGAATGAGATAGATTATAAAGAGAAATGGTTGAAATGAAATGAAATGAAATGAAAATAGATATAAATAAAGGAGTAGTGAATTGAGGGTTGTGTGGTTCGCATGAGAGTTTTGGTAGATTGGATGTGATTTTTGGGATTGAAAAAAATTACAGTTAAATAAAAATGAAAAAAATATAATAATGTTATTATTATTTTTGTTGAGAATAATGTGTTTCAATTGTAAATTATCCATGCGACCTCAGTTTCATGATCCACCTGTGGAAGTGTGACCCTAACATTGAGACGGAAATTATGAGACCAATATTGGATGTCTTTTTCGAGTGTTTCGGATTGGGTACATGAAAAGCTCAAATAATAATAATATATTATTATTATTACATCTTCTACCCTTAATAACTCATGTGTGTGACGTGCAATGGACTTACTATCCGTGGTGATGTGATCCTATTATTATGATATTAAATTTAAGTCTAATGTTGAATTTTAAATTTTTGTTCGTGGCTCGGGTCCACAAAACACCCAATAATATTATTAATATTATTATTACGGGATATTTTATTCGACATATCTCCCTCATACAATTTTGAAATGATGAACCGTATACGGTGCTGAAATACTTGGAGCGAGAAGGTCCCTATGGTATACCCCACTAAAGATTTGGAAAATGTTGCGGTACAGTCGGGTTGGATCGAGCATGAATTCAATCAGCCCCTCGAGAATAAAAGGCTAATAACATACTGACCAGGCGTCCGATTGACGTACTGTCTATTGCATTGAGACCCGTATGATGTGGAGGTCCTTTGGGATACTTCTTCTAGGAAATTCATGATAGTTGGTGTATTGACCAGTGGCTGGAGGAGAGGACCCTCCCATATACAAGCGAGCTTAGCATTGGAACCTTGTAGCTGGATGTGACGATGTACTAGGATCTTGTATGGGTCTGAAGACGTACTAACGATGTACTGGGTTCCTGTGTTGGTATGAAGATGTACTAAAGAAGTACTAGGATTTTGTGTGGTTCTGACGACGTTCTGACGATGTACTAGGATCCTGTGTGGGTATGACGACGTACTGATGATGTACTAGGATCCTATGTGGGTCTGACGACATACTGAAGATGTACAAGGATCCGGTGTGGGTCTCCCGACATACTGATGATGTACTTGGATCCTATGTGGGTATGATGACGTACTGACAATGCACATGGACCTTGTATGGGTCTGACGATGTACTATAAATTTATTAGGATCTTGTGTGGGTTGGACGACGTACTAAAAATGTACTAGGATCCTGTGTGTGTCAGACGATGTACTAGGATCCTGTGTGGGTCAGACAAGGTACTAGGATCCTGTGTGGGTCTGATGATTTAATAGGATCATGTGTTGGTCTGATGATGATTTAGTATCCTTAGTGGGTCTACCTCATAACATAGAATGATGAATTAGTTGTTACATGTAATCATCTATATTATCATACCTAAGTTGTTCCTGGTGTGAGATAAGTCCATACCTCTGTGGAACATTCTTTCATGGTAATACCTCGGTGGAATTCTTCTATGAGCTGAGTCCTTACCAATGTGGTACATTCCTTCATGGTAATACCTTGGTGGTATTCATCTATGTGGTTAACCTATGTGGTACATACCTTCATGGTATTCCTTCCTTCGTGGAATAGTTGACCTTTTGGATTTTGAGTTAGACCATGTGTTTCCTCATGATTGATATGGGTATACTTGATAACTTAGGTATATGTATGGGCATATACCTAATTATGTTTTAAAGATGATTAGATTCCTTTTGGTTCATAATTTGTGGATTTTGTGAGACCTTGATGGTCTTAAAGTCTCTACTGAGTATCCTAATACTCACCCCAGCATGAGCTATGCTCGCACCTTGTTGTGTTTGGTGTAGATGGCAGACATTGCTGACTAAGGATGAGTGTACCGGGACTAGAGGTAGCTCAGAGGCAGACCATTGACGAGGCATAATGTACAGATGACCGTTCGAGATCAGTACCTACCCTTCAGGTATGGTCCTTTGAGGGTGTTCATAGGAGCTGTCCAGTTTACTTGTTCTTTCCAGTTTACTTGTACATTCTAGTTGAGCTTGTATTCTAGCCCCTTTTTACATTTTATACTCACTCAATTTATTATTCAGTTTACACATGTTAATATCTTATTGTGTGCAAGGTTGTGTGTGTTTACAGGATATAAAGGCAATTCCTTCCCATTTTTAGGGAATACACCATTCGGTGCTAGTCGGTATCCCCTGTCCTATGGAAGGTGGGCTTGGGGTAGTCATGGAACGGGCCCCGGTTGACGGGTCGTCACATAAGATGTTTATTTATATTCATTACTAGAGTATATTTGTAATTAAAAGTACAATGTTGTTTGTTCTGTGGAACCAACTCCAATAGACTAACACTCTCATTAGAGACAACTAACAACACCCATTAATTTGTCTCACATGTTCTACATTCCTTTGATGATAATGGATATATCCATTGAGCCCACCATGTTTCCTATGGATAATATAATAATTGTGACTTCATCATTTTGAGAAAATACCTGATATTGATACATAATTGAGTATTCCTTTTTCCCCATATAATTCAGGAAATAAAAAATTAATATCATAGTTAAATCAAATTTTATAAATCTTCGTATTATTTCGAAAATCTGGAATAAATAAATTTCTAAAAATACTTCTTAAGAATAATCATATGATTAATTGTTCTTAGATTATTTAGAAATGGAATCCATTGATTATAATAATAAATAATATTAAAAAGTACCTTATCTATACATTGATATTAGACTAAATAGTTCTAAAGGATGTTTATTTATGTATAACATTCAATAACTAGTATTCAAATTTCTCAAAATACATGGAATGTGTCTAGTTTTTCCTTACTACTATCCATTTTCATAGTTCGGAATGTCATCCTATACTATAAATACCTACAAATTAGGTTTATAGATCCATTGGTTACTTTATTACATTGTAATAAGATATAAGTGATCACATCCCAATGGATTGAATAGTTTAGTAGTAATGATAAACAAGATACATACTTGAATCTCACATTACATTGGAATTAACATATAAAAACATAGTAATAATAAAAAATCTACATCCTTGAACTCATTAAAATATTCAATGTTCATATCCTAGGTAAAGGAAAATAGATAATGTGTGATCATATATGCTCATGAAGGGTTATGTATAATGAAATTTATCTTGATTAAAGAAGTCGTAATCAATATGATAGGGTAAATCACTAAAAAAAATTATTTAATCAATAACACGAGTATGAAGAATACTATGGAAAGAATAAAATATGATCACATAATTTCTTGGATAACCTAACAACATAGAAAATTACTTAGAAAATAAAAAATAGATTCATAATGATAGAATACATAATGTCTGACATCATAAACATACATTTAACTCCTTGTTCCAAGATATATTACAGAAATGGGGATGTAATTAGACATATACATAAGGTAGTTTGTCTCATGAGACCTATCGATTCATCTAGGGGCTATAACGGTCCGCACTCATCACTTATTAAGTTCAATGTATTCATCATTTGAATGTTTTCAACATAATAAACATATAAATTCAAATTGGAAAACCAGTATATAAAATATTAATAACATAACAAATAAATATATATAACATGATGTTGAGACCCAATATTTTATAACATATTTTCCTTTAAATAATTTAATTTCTATGATAAAATCAACCCCGAGTTTAAATGAACCATGATACTCTAATAAATATTATTAGATATAACCCAATCATTAAGATGGATGATATTAATTTCACTAACTAAATTTTGAAAATTATAATTTTAAAAAATATATATAATAAATCCAATGGTTATCTATTGATTAGAAATAAAATAATAATCATTTTAATGGAAACTAATGTTTTCTGAAAAACTGTATCTTTTTTATAAGGAGATTTCATTTTGCATCATGAAAATACATTAAAATTAATTTTTACAACTTTTTTTAAAAATTAATTTAAAAAATTAAATTAACTTTTTAAATCACCATGTCAAAAAAATCTTAGAGAGAATTTTTGATTTTTTTCAAATATTGTGTTTTTGATAAATAATTAAATATATTGGTTTTTAATAAACACTATGTTACACCCTGACCCCAGTTACCCAGATTCGGGGCATTATTACATAACATTGGCATGATCACAAAGGATCAAGTCTCCAAAGACCGATTAGTTTAGTAGCCTTGGAAACACTAGATACATTCATAAAGTTTACATTACATCCTAAAATGAAAACCACAACAACATAGTCCCCATAGTCCACACTCATATCCACTCATACTATCCCTAAAGGTCACTCATAAAATACTTGTTCACATCCTGGAAAAAATATAACATAGAAAGGGGTGAGCTCAGATGCCTAGTAAGGATAACAATATAGCAGAAACATTCATAAATAAGCATAAACATTTAAGGCAATGTATAACTAAAACAAAAGCCTTTTAAAATTGAACTTCAGCATAATATGGCAGAAATAAAATGAAATAATGCCATTTACTTATTCAAATGGATATTCTACTAGTCGAATAATCACATGCAATATCAAAAACCACTTTCATAATGATGGAATGCATAAAGAAAAACTATCATAACCACATAGTCATGTCCACGTGCCAAGACAACAAATAAGATTTTGTCAAGGTCCTGTTCCACGACATTAGTTTCTCTCATGAGACCTACCGATGCATCGAGGAGCTATAGCAAGCTCCACCCATCACTTACTAAGTCTAATAAATTCATCATATGAGCAGGTTTAGTCATAACATAAACATTCGTATTAAAACTAGAATACGAAATGTCAATTCGTTAACCACAAACCATGAATGGTATAAAAATAGCACATCCATTGTCAAACATAACTTATTCGATACAATATTGAAGATTGTATTGTATTATATTATCCTAAATCTATAATAATGAATGATATTGACATAGATTAAAATAATCATCAAACTATTGAGAGAAATATCCCCCTTTATCTTGAAAAAAGTCACACTATTTGTCAAGAAGCATTTTAAAGTAGATATTTGAATCAAAGTGTCCCATACCACTTTGAAACTTTTAAAAGGAATTTTGATTTGAAAACATTAATGTCCATAAAAATAAATCTATAAAACCATTTTTTAAAACATGGACATTAATGAGATCGATTTAGAATAATAAATCGTTAAAACATTTTAAAATGATATTTTTGTTAGAGTTCATAACCAAAATAGAGACACTTGAATAAAAAAAATTGAGGTGATCAAAACTTTGTAATATCATGAGAATAAAGGGATTCATGATATACTATGTCAAAGTACATTATATAAACCATATAAAAGTGATTTTGTGTATAACAACAAAGAATTCTCAAAGGAATGTAATTTGAGATGAAACTTTGTATAAATACCATTGCCCTAGGTTATGGATAAATCAATGACATAATTATGTTTTACAAATATAAATACACTCCACTTGATTGGATATTCATTTTAAATAAATCAGAGGACATTCACACATATTCTTGTAAAAACAACTCCACTGAATTGGATATTTAACTCAACAAATAATGATTGAGTAAAAATGACTCTTATAAAGTTCATATCGATGACATGAGAATTTTTAAATGGAGTGATTTTTTGTATAAAAATTATATCCACATAAAGGGGATTGGAAATTATGACATAAGAAAATAAATATTGATTCCACACAAAATCTTGGATTAAAATAATCAATGAATTATGCATAAAGCTGAATGAGTGGAAATTGAAATTTCAAATTCCCTTATCGATTTGGTAAATTACGAAACATACACCCATGAAAGAATGATCATACAATGATGATGTAAATATCCATAAATTAAATTATTTTAAACAATGAATACAATAATGGGCAATACACACACCACATGCAATAAATAAGTGGTGAACAATGGAAATCTAACGGAATTAAAAGTGATATAAGAAACCCCTTACTTTGTATATTTTCTGTGGTCGAGGGCAGGTTAGACTCATGTATAATAATGAAATAATTGTTATTTAATTATAAAAGAATCATATAAATTAATATGATATCATATATGATCTTTTAACATTGCATTGTTAATAATATCTTTGTATTATCGTCGTTTTGGGTGTTAACTTACTCGTTTTCTTTTATATGTTTTGTTACATAAGTCATTTTTGTAATGGATATGTTGTATAATATTTATATATAGAATGATATCATGTCCTTGAACATTATTTGTAATCATATAATGAAGATTATACTTGTATGGATATGATGGAGAATGAATCTCATCGCGTTCGTGGAGACGACAGTCCATACGTACGCAGGAGCGATAATATCATTTTTTGATATTAAAATCATATATAATTGGATAGTATATCATATATAAAGAATCATTATCATATTATAATTCTTATTTACATGAATTACACATCATTATTATATCCATCAAAATTATAATATATTGAATAATAATTACACCACGACGTGGAGACGGTAGGCCGTACGTACGCACGTATGGTGACATGTTATTCAAGGGATGGATAGAATAATGAATTTGGTTGTTCTATATTTATAATAACATTATAGTATATATAAGATACTAGAGTTAATTTTTTAGAATGGAAATAACACGAAAAGATGAAGTTGAAGAAGAAAGGAACATGAAAGAGGGTGGTGAAATCATTACCTCTTTTCCGGGTTCTTCATTTTGATTTGATCAAAAGAGCTCCATAGGATGGCATTCTGATCAAACTAAGGCCTCTAGTTTTATTTGAGGTCTGTTGGGAAGATATTTGGTCAGGGGTCGGCTGAGAAAAAAGGCTTTGAAGGTGTAAATTAGTGGGAAGGGGAAGTTCCCTTTTAATAAGAGGGGTGAGGGGCACCTTTGCAAAAGCTAGAAATATTATCTTATAAAATCATTAATATTATGTTTCTAATGGCTATAAAGGGGATTATTTAAATGTTAAGGTGGGTATGGGTCTAAAAAAACTCTACCAATAGGTTTTAACAGGTTTGGGTCACTATATTAACCTTATATTTTAGTTTTACCTCTTAGATAATTAGTTTTACATTTACCATGTCACTTTATATTTTTATATTATATAGTTAATAAACATACTATATAAATCCAAGCGACCCCCAAGTGTTCCATTAATGATAAAACTATCATGAAATAAATTCTATGGCTGAACCTTATATTTTTAGAAATTTAGTATCAATTAATAATATAATATTTGTTTTAAAAACTCTTTTATGTCAATTTTGACACTATTTGGTATTTGATTTTTCTGAAAATCACAAACGCATTATTACTTCTAAAAAACATAATTAAATCACTACTAATATGTCATATTAGTCTAAAAAATTCGTGTAATTCATTAAAAATCTCAAATTATATTTATTTGGATATTTATAATATCAATTATTTTAATATTACACTAAATATGTAATTACAACATCATCATTGTGTCATAAATAAATTAAATTATTCAATGTCTAAATTTTTTAAATAAAATACCATTATGTAGGAAATATTTTCAGATTTATAATGAATATTTATAATCAAATTTATCCAATGAATAATCCTATATTAAAAATGTTTTAATTATTAAACATTGATTTCATCTCTTTTAACTGTTCTGTTAATTAAATAATAATAAATGTCCTAATCTAATCCATGTGGACCTAATTGATAATATTTTATTATTAAGGTTGTTTTTGGTCGAGATACACTTGTCCAATATAATTATGACATGTGTTATGTAAATATTAATATCATTTTTACCCTTAATTACCCTATTTATTTTTAACCATGATAAATAAAAGTAAAAAGTTTCTATTCATCAAAAATTATTTTTATATTATTAAACCAAATTTTACACCTTGATATTAACTGTGTCTCTCTGATTTGAAAAATTCGACTCACAGAAGCAGAAAAATTTAGTTTTATGTGAATTTCCAAATTCTCCTAGGAGGTGGGTAAAAGGCGGTGAAAAGTTCCATAAAATTTTTATATATCTAAAATTATTCTAAACTAACTCCAATAAATTACATTGAACTTATATAGGTATTATGTATCTATTTTGTCCTTAAATAAATTTAAATAAAATAAATATTTATTTAAGTAAAAATATGGTTTTAAACTATAACATAATGTTTTTTTCACTATTCATCAAAAATCGAATGTTTTTAGAAAAATACCAAAAATTCACCCTAAGATAATTTCGATATTAAAAATCAAAAAATTAAGTCCATTTTGAAAGTTAAAATTTATAAAATTTCAAAAAGTGGGTATTACTATTCATAACGGCTAGTTTGACTGGTTGTGGTGTGTGTTAGAACTCGAAGTTGTGTACAAAACATGTTACTGTATTATTCAAAAAGAAGAGTACCGTGGAAGCTTGTGGTGTTAAATTATCCCCTCCTTCAAATAATTTTGACCTATAAATTTTTAAAATTGGGCTTGGGAATATAATGGAATGTCCCACATTGGAAAAAGATTCCATAAAACTATCACCTTAAAATAAATAAATAGATGTACAAAGGTTACCCAAGATTACTCATACTAGGATTCAATG
Source organism: Viscum album (assembly GCA_963277665.1). Classification (NCBI taxonomy): domain Eukaryota; kingdom Viridiplantae; phylum Streptophyta; class Magnoliopsida; order Santalales; family Viscaceae; genus Viscum; species Viscum album. The sequence continues at coordinate 945,770,422 of OY728127.1, read as the reverse complement.
TAGGAAAACATGGATATGGAAGATAAACTAAGTGTCATGTTTTTATGGAGAGGGATAGAAAACATTATCAGGAGAAAGTTAAAAAAATGAAAGCTACAAATTTGTGATGGGACAAATGGTCATTATTTTCCGGTAGAAAAAGTATAAGAAAAACATTTTTTTAAGTCACATTAAATAAATATGAGGAATTAATTTATGAGATTCACTAAGAAAATAAAGAGATATACGTACTTTTTATGTATAGTTTCATTCTTTAATAAATTTCTACAACTAACTCATTTTTTTAAACGATGATATTTCAAGAAGTCTTGGTCACACTAGAAGAGCTAGAATAAACTTCTATAGAATCACATGATCCACAAAGGATAAACTATATATTAACCTTGCCTTTAGAGATTAATCAAAACCAAAACAGTTAGTACAAGATCTGATGATCCCCGAAAAGGATATTCCTTTAGAGAAAGAAACACTAATTTTAATATCTAAAATTAATCCATCAATACCCCAAAGTTAAATAAATACCATTCAATAAAAAATTGTCTTTAAAATCCATCAATATAATCTAAACTAATATTGAAAACCAAAACATAGTAGAATTGGGTTATGTAGTCTTCCACGTTAAATTCTATCTCCAAATGACATCAAATAATCTTAAAGTCAAATACTAAAAAGTAATTAACCTAATCACATATTCTCTATTATAGGTTAATCATTTCTATAAATAACCCAAATCACAATAAATCCCCAATAAAAACATAGATAAAAATCCACTACTACTCCTCCATTGAAATCCCATAGTATTCTATTTTCCTTGGGCATACAGTTTTCCCAACAAAGCAAATATCTTCCAAAATAACATTTATCAGTTAATCACCAAATCATTTTCCTATAATAATGGTATTAATTTGATAAGACATAAGAACCCAAATCAACTTATTATTGATCAATAAAATCATTTAACTAAAAATAATTTGCCACACTAACTAGGGACTTCACGTAGTCGAGTGATAGGCAATAAATCTCAATCGCACATTGGTTGTGGGTTCGATTCCCAACGCTTTGTCCGATGTGACGGGTCATCACATGGTATATGTGTTGTCCTTTTTCAAAAACCATTTTTTATAACATTACCATAATGAGAAAGTTTCCTCAAAATAACCATAAAAAAATTTTAAGCAGAAATTTTATCTCATACCATGCATTTTCATCCCAAAATAATATAACATGTAATTGCCTCAAACCCAATGATAATATAAAAACAAATGGTTATTTATAACTATATCCACAGGGTAAAATATATGTCTTCCTAATATATCTTTCTCACATGGAAAACTGTAGGGTTACAAATACAAGAGAAAATTATTACAAAGCAATCCCATCAACAAGGAGCTGTAATACATTTAAACATTTCTACAACCATTTATTTCCACATAGCTTCTTATATGACCAAGAAAATATCCTATAAAATAGGGAATTCACTCGGGTAATGGCCTGGTCCCCTACATTTACAACAAATGACTATAAATGGATTCTTAGGACCATTTTTATTTACTTACATAGTACTCTTCATTTTTCCTTGGAAATTCTTCAGATTATGTCCTTATTTCCCACACGTAAAGCATTTCGTTGTTCCGTTGAGACACTTTCCTGGGTGTACACATCCACATTTCTTGCATGATGGAAATTTAGGATTCTTTTCTCCATGGTCTCTAATGCTGGAGATCTTATAATTCATCACCATTATCTTCTTTGTTGAGTCCCGAAGTTGGTTAATATATATGTTTTTGACCATATTTTTGGAAAAAGTATTTGGCATGAACATGATATATTTTATTCCTATAAACATTCCATTTACTTTATCATTTCCACCACCATTACAACCTTTTACATCATTCTCAATGTTACTATGACTTCCTTGGACTCTAGCCATTGACTAAAACCAGAAAGAATTGTGCAAGTAACAATAGTCATAAAATCATTTAGAGAATATCATGACACCATATTCTCAATTTTAAACACCTTAGGATTAACCAAGTTCAAATACATGAAATTGGAATGTAATGAAAATTTAAATTATCCTAAACAAATCCCCTAGGAGTGTCGTAACCAAGAGTGCAGCAAGGCCCGTTGTCATGCACCAGTTCTCATTCGAGTCTATCTCAAAGCGGTGTTTTTGGGTTTTACCGCTAGGTACATCTGTGCTAGAGCCACCTCTACCTGCTCGTATCCAGACATGGATTTATTTCTTCGAAAACTCACAAAATCTATACAATACCAAAATTCTAGGATGTTCTTCTATACTAATCCTCAAATTCTATCTTCGGGCTATGTGCACTCATCAGAGTTTATTTAAATCTAGTTTCCAAGGGTTGTACTAAAATTTCTCCCATACCAACAGTAATGCCCCGACAACAGTTACCCAGAGTCGGTGCATTATTACATAACATTGGCATGATCACAAATGATCAAGTCTCGAAGGATCGATTAGTTTAGTATCCTTGCAAACCCTAGATACATTCATAATGTTTACATTACATCATAAAATGAAAACTAAAACAACATAGTCTCCATAGTCTACACTCATATCCCCTCATACTATCCTTGGAGGACATTAATCAAATAATACTTCACATCCTGGAAAAAATAAAACATAGAAAGGGGTGAGATCAAATGCCTAGTAAGGATAACAATATAAAGGAAAAATTCATAAATAAGCCTAAACATTTAAGGTAATGTATAACAAAAACAAGAGCCTTTTAAACTCGAACGTCAGCACAATATGGAAGAAAACAAGTGAAATAATTCCATTTACTTATTCACATGGATATTCTACTAGTCAAATAATCCCATGCAATATCAAAAACCACTTTCATAATGATGGAATTTATAATTCCAGACTATCATAACCACATAGTCAAGGCCTCATGCCAAGACTACAAATAAGATTTTATCAAGGCCTTGTTCCAAGACACTAGTTTATCTCATGAGACCTACCGATGCATCGTGGATCTATAGCGGGCTCCACCAGTCACTTACTAAGTCCAATGCATTCCTCATATGAACCGGTTTAATCATAACATAAACATTCGTATTAAAACTAGAATTCAAAATGTCAATAATTTAACCACAAACCATGAATGGTATAAAAATAGCACATCCACAGTCACTCATGACTCATTAAATACAATATGGAAGATTTTATTGTATTAGATTAACCTCAATATAGAATAATGAAAGATATTGATATAGATTAAAATCATCATGAAACTATTGAGAGAAATATCCCCCTTTATCTTGAAAAAAGTCACACTTTTTGTCAAGAAGCCATTTAAAATAGATTTTTGAATCAAAGTGTCCCATACCACATTGATACTATTAAAATTAATTTTGATTTGAAAACTTTAATGTCCATATAAATAAATCCTTAAAACCATTTTTTAAAACATGGAGATTAATGAGAATGATTTAGAATAATAAATCATTAAAACATTTTAAAATGGTTTTTTAGGTAGAGTTCCTAACCAAAATAGAGACACATGAATACAAATAATTATTGTAATAAAAAAATTATAATATCATGAGAATAATTGGATTCATGACATACTATGTCAAAGTTCATTATATAAACCATATAAAAGTGATTTTGTGTCTAAAAAAAGAAGTATCAATGGAATGTAATTTGAGATGAAACATTTTATAAAGACCGTATCCTTCGGTTAGAGATAAATCAACGACATAATTATGTGTGTCAAATATAAATACACTCAACATGATTAGATAATTAGTGTAAATCAATAAGAGTACATTCACACATATTTTGGTAAAAACAACACCAATGAATTGGATATTTAACTCAACAAATGGAGATTGAGTTAAGATTAATCTTATCATGTTCATATCGATGACTTGAGAATTTTTCAATAGAGTGATTATGATTATAAAAAGTATATCCTCATAAAGTGGAGTGGAAATTATGATATAAGAAAATCAATAGTGATTCCACACATAATCTTGGAGTGAAATAATTAATGAATTATGCGTAAAGCCGAATGAGTAGAAATCGAAATTTCAAATTCCCTTATCAATTTGGTAACTTAAGAAACATACACACATGAAAGAAGGAACATACAATGATGATGTAAATATATATAAATTAATGTATATTACACAATTAATACAATCATGGGAAGTACACACACCACATGCAACAAATAAGTGGTGAATAATGGAAATGTCACGGAATTAAAAGTGAGGTAAGAAACCCCTTACTTTGTACTTTTTATTTGGTTGAGGGTAGTTTAGCATACTTTATAATGGTTAAATAATTATTATTTAATTATACAAGAATCATATACATTAATATGATATCATCTATGATCTTTTAACCTTGCATTGTTAATAGTATCTTAGAATTATCATCGTTTCAGCTGTTGACTTACTCATTTTCTTTTATATGTTTTGTTACATAAGTCATGTTTGTTATGGATAGTTTGTATCTTATTAATATATATAATGATATAAAGTCTTTAAACATTATTTTTAATCATAAAATTAGGATTATACTAGTATGGACACGATGGGGAATGTATCTCATCACGTTCGTGGAGACAATAGTCCGTACGTACGCTCGACCAATAATATCATTCTTTTGATATTTAAATCAAATATAATTTGATGGTATATCATATATACAGAATCAATATCATATTATAATTATTATTTACATGAATTAAACATCATTATTATACCCATATAAATAATAATATATTGAATAACAATTACACCATGACATGGAGATGGTAGACTGTACGTACGCACGTATGGTGACATGTTATTCAAGGGATGGATAGACTAATGAATTTGGTTGTTTCCATATCTATAAAAACATAACATTATATAGAAGATATTGTATTTATTATTATATAATGGAAATAAAAAATAATGAAGATGTTGAAGAAGAAATTAACTTGAAAGAGGGTGGTGAAATCATTACCTATTCTTCTGGTTCTTCCATTTGATTTGATAAAAAGGGCTCCATAGGTTGGCTTTATGATCAAAATAATAACTCTAGGATGAAGTGAAGGATGATGGGAGGATATTTGGGCAGGGTCTATCCGAGCCAAAAGGCATTGAAGGTGTAAATTAGAGGGAAGGCGAAGTTCCCTTTTATAAGAGGGGTGAGAGGTTCCTTTGGAAAAGCTAGAAATATTATTTTATAAAAACTTCCTATTCAGTTTCTAATGGCACAAAAGTGGATTATTTAGTGGTTAAGGTGGGTATGGGTCAAAAACCAATCAACCAATAGGTTTTAGACATGTTTTGGACACTATATTAACCTTATCGTTTTGTTTTAACTCTAAGTTAATTAGTTTGAAATTTACCATATCACTTTGTATTTTTATATTATATAGTTAATAAGCATACTATATACATCCAAGAGACCCCCAACTGGTCCATTAATGATACAGATATCATTATATAAGTCTTTTGGCCTATCCTTATATTTTTAGTAATTTAATATTAATTAATAATATTATATTTTTTTTAAAAACACTTTTATGTTAATTTTGACATTATTTGGTATTTGATTTTTGTGAAAATCATAACAACATGATTACTTAGAACAAAAATAATTAAATCAATACTAAGATGTCATATTAAGCTATAAAATTCGTGTAATTCATTAAAAATCTCAAATTATATTTATTTGGGTATTTCTAATATCAATTATTTTAATATTTTACTAATAAGGTAATTACTGCATCATCATTGTGAAATAAATAAATTAAATTATTTAATGTCAAATTTTTTTAAATAAAATACCATTATGTGGGAAATATTTTTATATTTATAATGAATATTTATAATCAAATTTATCTTATTTATAATCCAATATTAAAAATGTTTTAGTCATTAAACATTGATTTTATCTCTGTTTACTCTTCTTTGAATTAAATAATAATAAATGTCCTAATCAAATCCAAGTGGAACTAAATGATAATAATTTATTTATAAGGTTTTTTTTGGTTGATATACACTTTTCCAATAGAATTAGGACATGTTTTAGGGTAATACTAATATCATTTTTACCCTTAATTACCCTATTTACTTTTAACCATGGTAAATAAAAGTAAAAAGTTACTAATCACCAATAATTATTTTTATCTTATTGAACCAAATTTAAATTATTGATATTAACCATGTCTCTTGGATTTTCGAAACTCTACTCACAGAAGTGGTAAAATTATGTTTTATGTGAATTTCCAAATTCTCCAAGGAGGTGGGTAAATGACAGTGAAAAGTTTCATAAAATTTGTATATATCTAAAATTATTCTAAACTAACTATAATGAATTACATTGAAGTAAAATAAGTATTATGTATCTATTTTGACCGTAATAAAATTTTATTAAAATAAATAAACATTTAAGTAAAAATTTGGAATTAAATTATACCTCAGTGTTTTTTTCACTATTCATAAAAAATTTATTGTTTTCAGAAAAATACAAAAGATTCACCCTAAGCTAATTTCGATATTCCGAATCCAAAAATGAAGTCCATTTTAAAAGATAAAATTTATAAAATTTCAAAAAGTGGGTATTACTATTCATAACGGCTAGTTTGATTGGTTGTGGTGTGTGTTAGAACTCGAAGTTACGTACAACACACGCTACTGTATTATTCAAAGTGAAGCATATCGTGGAAGCATGGGGTGTTACACACTAGTTCCTCATTTAATGAATTTAATGGTTAAATAATTATTTAAAATTATATTAAAATTAATATTCATCAAAATATATCATAAGAAATAAAATTTAGATCCTTGGAATCAGTTACATATCAAATTGTTTTGTAAAAAATTTCAATACGTATGATAATGTCTTATTTGGAAAACAGTTATTTCATTACGTCTGCGGGATTAATTTCAAATTAAAATTTTATACGTCTTTAAATGGAAAATAATAATTGTATCCATATTTGAAATCATAATAATTAATATTATATAATAATTATAACTTAATTTTTTATCAAAATAAATATTAAAAATGGTAAAAAATAATTACCACGATTGTGGTTAAAACCAGTTTTCCATGGGGTTAATCTAAAAAACTATCGGATAATTACCTAAATGTTGTATAATTTATATTTTATGGCCATATGTAGAACCTTATAACTTTATACTTTATTTTTTTTAGTTTTAGGGACACATTTCCTTGAATGTGGACAATATAATAATTTATGTAATGAAATAGGAAAAATTACACCCTCTTTCTATTTAATTTTAATTATGTGATCACATAGGGAAAATTCAAGTTTTCATGGAATATTAATGATTATTTTCATCTTAATGAAATCATTTCTATGATATTAATTTATTTATAATTTTAAATAGTTATAAAATTACCCTAAATACTTATGTATCGCCGATGGAATAATTATCTAATTAATGGAAAAATAAATTAAAAGATTCTAAAAATATTTTAATTATTATAAATTGAAAAAATAATTAGGTTATGTCAATTTTTAGATAATAAATCATTTTTATAGGTTTTAAAATAATAAAATCTAATTCCATAAATTAATTGTAATTTTAAAAGTCAAATTAAATGACCTTAATGTTATTTTATAATAAATAATATTTTACTAAATGATTTAAAATAAATAAAAATAATTTATTCCTCTAATTTATTTTTAAATGTTTAAAAATATCAACTATGGTAAATTAATTGGTCAATGTTTCTTTTATAGTAACTATATTAATTTGTAAGGTGTCAAATCTTTTTACCATAGTTAATGTTAAAAAAGGGTTTCCTGCATTACATTTTCATGTGTTAAAATTAAATTTAAACACTTATAGGATCCTTATTTAAAAAAATGTATTTAATATATTGTCATAATGGGTAAAAAAATTTATAACAGTTTTCATTTTAATTTTATTGTTGAAGGATAAAATACATTGGTAAATAAAAATAGACTAGTTATTTTAGTGAAAACTAAAATAGTAAACGTGACGAAAACATAAAAATTAAGGAACAAAAATTTTAAAAAACGTACTTTTTGTGTTTTTTATATGGGTATTGAATATATAATACCTATAAAAATTTAATTATCAGTTTTGGAGGCACTTTTTGTGGGATTGAATTCCCATTATTCTATAGTTTCTTGTGTGTAACAAAATTCCACTCCTACTCAATAATAAGAGGCACTTCATCCCCTTAATTATTCCCACTTATAATGAAATTTTAAAAAAACAGAGATAAAAATATCTACACAAAATTTACATCCACATTTTTCATGTTTTTTAAATCCCAAAATAATAACCCCAGGGTCATCAAGCATAGATCTAAAGGAGATTTCTCTAAGAGAATGTAATCATTTTAATTAATTTATTTCTTTATCATTCTTCTTTTAAAACCATAAATTATGTATCAAATATTAAAATATAATAACAACATAATATCACATATAATAATATATTATTATATTTATAGAATAACTGATATACATATCCTCTTCCATCAAATGGGTTACAAAACTGTCAAACATGTGTATGGTGGACTACCGCATAAAAACAGATTTAATTTATTTTCTATCCCTCCTCTCATGGATGGACATAATTATGGATTTAAAGTATTTATTTAATATTTATGATATTAATTTATTTTCGATCTCATGGAATCGGCGTTCTTCGTCAAAGAGGGTGTCATTCTTCAAGGAAGGATGAAGCTCTCTTCTCATTCCAAAGGTTCCTACAAAATATTTGCCCAACAAATATTAAAATGAGGCTTTCCCCTATTTTAAAAAGATTGAAAACCAATTCATATTGATCCAAAACTAGAATAATTAATTAAAGAAGTCTTTAATTAAATGAGTTGGAACAAATTAATGGGTGAGAGGGGAGGTCAGGAGATTACACCATTAAGGGGGAGTTGTCAAATTAATTGAAAGGGAGATTAATGGGGAGTTGAGGGGAGGTGAAAGGTTAAGGCTCATGTGGGACCCACCTCACAAATATCCTCACATGGGAAGTTATGTGTGTGTGGGCCCCACCAATAACTTCCCCATGTAGGATTTCACTACCCAACATAAATAACATTGTTCACAACAATTTTATTTTTCTTTTTTAATAAACTCCAAAAATTAACTCTCAACCGGCATAAAAGGAAATCGTGATAAAGGTCCCCATATGCAATTTCTGGTTCTGTGAGTTCATTGGTGCCGTCAGATTTCAATTCTGAGAACCGGTTTAAAAGATAGAAGAACCTGCACGTACATTTATTGATGGTACCTGAACGAAACATCAGAAATTGATTACGGGCACACCGGGCCTCAGAATCAAGTGCCTTCAGAAAATTCAGACTCTTAAAATTACAAAGCATTTATGAAAAAAAAATCCTTGAAAATTTCAGGTCCTTACATTACTCCCACGTTAGGTATTTACATCCCAATAAAGCTACAACACACTCTAGGGAAAAATTTGGGATACTGAGCTCACATATGAGCCTCCCGCTCCCAAGTGCTCTCCTGGAGGTTCTCGTGCTGCCAACGAATGCGCAACAGAGTAATCGACCATCCACATAGAACCTACACCTGTCGATCCCCGATCTCCACCGGGACCTCTATAAATGCCACTCCGTCATCGATGTCCAACTCCACGTGATCGATGATGTGAGTCGGGTCATGCAAGTATCATTTCAGCTGAGATACATGGAAGACGTCAAGCACCTGGTGCAACGGAGGTAGAAGAGCCAGGTGGTAAGCCACCTCCCCTACTTAGCAAAGGACCTGGAAAGGTCTGATGAAACATGGAGATAACTTGTCTCCCTGGCCAAATATCCATAGACCTCATCGAGGTGAGACCCGTAAGAAGACGTGGTCTCCATCCTCGAACTCTAGTGGTCTTCATCTCCTATTAGAATAGGACTTCTGTCTACTTTTTGTAGTCTTCATCCACTCCTGGATGATCTTAACCTTCTCTATCATAGCCTGAACCATCTCTGGTCCAACAAGTGCTAACTCCCCAGGGTCAGTCCAGCGAAGAGGTGCTATGTAAGGTCAGATGTATAGTGCCTCTTAAGGTGCCATCCTGATGGTGGAGTGGTAGCTGTTGTTGTATGGAAACTCCAAAAGGGTAGGTGATCCTCATAACTATGACCAAAGTTAAGGACACCTGCAAAGAGCATTTCCTCAAGAGGCTGAATGGTCCTCTCTGTCTGGTTGTCCGTCTGAGGATGGAAGGTGGTGTTAAGATGTAGCTGCGTCCCAAAAGCCTCCGATAATCCCTTCCATAGTCAGGATTTGAATCAATCATCCTGATCAGAAATGATAGTTGATGGCACAACATTAACCCGTACGATCTCCTGAATGTAGAGGTGTCCCATGATATCCACTCAGCGCTGCTCTCTGATGGGTATGAAATGGGACGACTAGGTGAGTCGGTCTATGATCACCTAGATAGAGTCATGTTTTATAAATTTAAGTGGAAGCCCCATCACAAAATCCATGGATATCCATTCCCACTTCCACTCTGGGACCTCTAAGGGATGTACCAAACCTGCTGGTACCTGGTGCTCCGCCTTCACATGCGAACAAGTGAGGCATCATGAAACAAGCTCTTCTATAAATTTCTTCCTTCCTAGCAACTAGTGTTGTTGTCTAAGGTCTTGGTACATCTTAACCACTCCTAGATGTACTTCTTGAGGGGATGTTTGAAACTCCCTCAACAATTCCTCCTGCAGTGCAACCGGTACCATAATACATCCCCTAAAGAGGATGACGTGCTCCCCTCCTTCAGAAAATCCATCAGGCACCTGACCTGTGGATATATGAGCACGTCGCATCTCACAGTCAACGTCTCTATACTCTACCTCTCTGACTCATTGAAGGAGTGGAGCAGTGACTGTGAGTGTCTGTATAAAGGCTGCTCCATCTCAATCCACAAAGGATATCTGCAACACGGCTAGCTTCTTTGTCGCCTCTCCTAGTAGCTGAATGCCCGATATCTTGCTGAGAGAATCAGATACAATGTTCCCCTTAATAGGTGTATAGACCATCTCAATGTAATAGTCCTAGAGGAACTCGAGCCATCGCTGCTGTCTCAGGTTCAGGTCCTTCTGCAAGAAGATGTACCATAGACTCTATTGGTCAGATTAGACTATAAAGCATTCGACCATCAGATAGTTTTGCCACATCTTCAAGACAAAGACCACTACTGCTAACTCCAGGTCATGGGTAGCATAGTTTTGCTCGTGTTGTCTCAACTTCCATGAACCATATGTGATCACTGATCCCTCCTATATCAGGACACACTCGATTCCGGTCCCCGATGCGTCGCAGCAAACTATGTATCAAACTCCCTCCTTCGGCAACCTCAAGATGGGTGCACTGGTCAACCTCTGTCTAAGCTTCTGAAAGCGTTGCTGATATCTATCTGACCGCACTAAGGGTTTCCCCTTCTTCTTCAAGGCTGAAAGTAGTGCTGAAACTCTGGAAAAGTCTAGCACAAATCTTCGATAGTACCCAGCCAGACATCCGATACTCTGCACCTTCGTCACACTCCTGGTTGGCTCCCAAACAAGCACAACCTCGATCTACATTGGATCCAATGCAACTCTCGCCTCCGAGATGACGTGTCCTAATAAGTGTACCTCTCGTATTTATAACTAAAACTTATAGAGGTTACCACAAAGCTGGTGCTCTCAGAGTGTATCTAGTATAGAAATCAAGTGGTAGGCATGCTCTTCCTCTGTAGTCGAGTAAATGAGTATGTCATCTTTGAAGACTAAATCAAAATGATCGAGGTATCGCTGGAAGATCATGTTCATGAGACTCATGAACACTGATGGAGCATTGGTTACACCGAAGGGAATAACCAAGAACTCATAGTGGACATATCGACACCCGAAGGTTGTCTTATGAACATCCTTGTCTCAAACACTCAGTTGGTGATAGCCTGACGGAAGGTCTATCTTTGAAAACCATAGTGATTTACTGAGATGATAATGAGGTTTTCAATCCACAAGAGTGGGTACTTATTCTTCACAATCATCTGGTTCAGGATACAGTAGTCGACACACTGTCTCAAGCTACCATCCACCTTCTTGGCGAATAAAATCGGAGAATCCCCTAGTGAAACACTGGGTCGGATAAATCCCTTCCCCTGCAAGTCCACCAGCTATACCCGCAGCTTACGAAGCTCAGTGGGAGCCATTCGATATGCTGGAGTAGATATTGGTTCTATCTCCTGATACTTGTAAATGTATAAGACTACCTCTCTGCGGGGCGGTCATCCTGGAATGTCGTTAGGAAAAAAATCAGCATACTGTTCCACCACAACAGGTAAACTCCGTCTCCTCACATCAACTGCTCCAAGGAAGAGAGTAACCAACTAATTTATGATCATCTGCCCTCTCCTCTACGAATGTCCATCATACACTAAAAAGGATCCCTTCCCATCGGTGAAGGTGAACCTACTTCCATCCATGTGGATACACCGCACCTTGTGCCTAATGTAGTCGATCTAAGCATGGAATGTAGACAACCAGTACTTACCCATGATGACGTCGTAAGGCCTCGACGCCACTACAAGAACATCCTTGTTGATGTTCTCGCCCCGTAGAATATTCTCACACTGCCGGAAGTAGTATGTAATCGTCGAGCCTGCTCCTGTAGGAGTCTCTAGACGTAAGGATCGAGAAAACTGCTTCTTCGGATTCTTCGAGCTCCAAAAAAAGGGCAGCGTCAATAAAATAATGACTTGCACCTATGTCTATAAGTACAAAAACAAGGTTTGAGTAGACAAATATATTACCTTAAATCATCTCAGGTGCGTCGTGGTCATAAGAATCCACTACCTTGAGATGAGCCTGCCTTTGCCCGCCATCTCCCTATGGTCGGTGTGGACCTCCTGGTGGTGGTAGTTGTAGAGCCTCAAAATGTCGTCCACCGCCCACTACTCGGCCACCTCCTCTTCCTCATCCGCCTGCTCCCTGTGGACCACCATGGTCAAACCTCCACCCCTGTATGGGAGGTCCCTCCATTATTTGATGCTCATCCGCACAACGTGTCAGGCAGTCTCAAGCCATGTGACCCTACCCACCGCATGAATAGAACTGCCTGCTCCTCGTATAGCTAGCTTGGTTTCAGGTTCCCCGCAAAACAGATCATGTATCCTGAGATCGCTCTCCTGATGGTCTGGTATGCTTGGAACTCTATGACATATATCTACTGCTGACTGTAGAAGGCTTCGCTACGTGTCACCCTGCGGTGGGCCTCACTACTGGTGTCGGCTCAGTGCAAAATCTCTCCACAAGAAGGGCTCGCTCCAGCACTCCCTCTTGTATTGGAATACCGAGGGAGATCATTGAAGACCTGATCTCGTGCCTAAATCCCTGATCAAGGTTCGAGGACCTGAATATTGGGTCCCGTATCATGTCTGTGGAGTAGCACAAGAGGTCAGTAATCTTGGCTGAGTACTGAGCTAATGTCATGGTGCCCTAATGCAGGTGAAGCAACTCCTAAATCCACACCATATGAAGGGTGGCTGAAACAAACTCTGAGTGGAAGAGACTCTCAAAGTCTGTCCAATGTAGAGATTCCACATTGTAAAATTGGAGCATCAAGCTCCACCCTCTACTTGCTGCTACGTGCAGGAGCCTCGCGGAAAGGATTACCATAAGGTCCGATGGTGTCCCTACCAATATGAAAACTCTGATGACAGCCTCCAACCAATCCTCAATTGCCTATGGGTCTTTCTCTCCACGGAACCTGGGCGGCCTCTGTCGTTGAAACTCGTGCAACACACTCTGGCGCCGTGCACTCTCTGCTGCTGGGGTTGGTAGTATCGGTGGCTCCGTGGGCAGTGGAACCACTGGTGCCTCCGCTGTGATGGGGCCCTGTACTGATGCCTCGTCGCTCGGTAGGCTCCCATCTCTTATGTGACTCTGAACCCTAGCTGGATACCCTTGTGGGGCCATCCTAAAAAGAAACAGGTGTACTGTAGTCAAAACAATATATCTGGTGAGCTGACACAAAGTAATCACACAGAAAACTTTTGAAACACACATTCGATCTGTTTTTTCATGCTCTGAGATTGAAATCAGGGGTCCAGGTCCTGGTGTATGGATACATCGGCCGCCACACCAACACTGGACTCCTTGGTATGAAGACAACACTCAATAATCTTAACACTATTTCTTCACATAAAGGAATGATCAGAGTCCTGAGTTCTGCGGTAGAACCGACTTCTCTGATACCAATTTGTCACGACCTGTCCTCAGGGCCCGTTCCGTGACTACCCCAAGACCACCTTCTATAGGCTAGGGGCTGGTGACTAGAACCAAAAGTCGTAAATCCTTATACGGGGAAGTAATTGGATTTATAAATGTAAACAATCACAAAAGTGTATGAAACTGAAAAAGTACTATGTAAACTGAGTACAAAATTAAGTGTTGAAAAGTAAATGGGCTAGTAAACAAACCCAACTGAAAGTACAATACATTTGAAAAACTAGTACAATAGTAATAAAGTAAAAAACAACTACTGAGTCTTCCTATGGAAATCCCATCTAGAGGGTGGGTACAGATGGCCTCCTCAGCACCTTAGGTCTGGTCGTCCGCTCCATGTACGTCCTTCCATGTTGTCTACCTCCGGGTACTGTCCAGCTCCACAATCCTCCTCCTCAATAAGTGTTGTCTATAATCTGCATCCAACACAATGTTGTGTGGGCATAGCCCATGAAGGGGTGAGTATACGATACTCCGTAGGGACCCCAAGACCCCCAAATGTCTCCCAGAATCCACTAAGGATAAACCACAAAGAAAAGGCACAATCACGATGTATCAACCAACTTTACTTAGGTATATGTCCATACATATACCTATGTCAACAATCCATGTTCGGCTCCAACTCTAGAGCCCAAGCACAACCCTATCCACACAGAAAAGAAGTCAATCACATCGATGATAATGATTTAATGTCAAGAATCAGCTCACAAAGGTATACATCTTTCATAAAGTGATAAAGATGATCAGATGCACTCACTGATTCATCTAAGTTGTCAGACCCACGTAGGATACTTGACCAGCTAAGCTGTCAGACCCACGTAGGATACTAGACCCGCTACTCTATCGAACCCTTGTAGGATACTAGAACAGAAGTCAAACTTTCAGACCCACGTAAGATACAAGAACAGTAACCATCGTCATCGAACCCATGGAGGATTCCAATATGGTTTTCATCATTGCCGAACCAACGAAGGATTCCAGTACAGTTGTTGTCGTCACTGACCCCACTATGGATTCTAGAATGGTAGTCCTTGCAGTCGCATCCAACTCTAGGGTTCCCGTACATAGCACGCTCGATTCCGGGAGGGTCCACACCTTGAGAAAAGGGGTCGATACATCAACGATCACAATGTTCCGAGTTGATGTATCCTGATGTTCCGTCTCGTCAAATGGAACCCAACGCAACAGACAGCGCTGTAATTGAACGCCCGGTCTAAGAGTTATTAGCATATTTGCTTCGGGGGCCCGGTTGGAAATACACTCGTTCCAAAACCGAAAATTTTCCAAAGTTGACCACAACACACATAGAATATATCAAAAGTACGGTCACGTCACGACGGTCCTAGTGTTGCCGATGGTGCATCGATCAGACATGCGGTCTTCGAGTTATTCACCTTTATGTGAAAACGGGCCCAACCCGTTGAGCCTAGTGTGATGGCGGGTCGGGTCAACCTAGTTTTGGTGGGTCCGACCCGACAGAGGGTCAAACCAGCCTGATGAATCGCACGGTCTTGCTCGGTGGGGCACGGCACGACGCGACATGGCTCGACAGGGTGCGGCCCGGCTAGCCGCGGCTCTGCCTGGAGGGACCAAGCGGTCCGAGAGGGGGGGGGGCACTTTCCCAAACCAGTGGTACCGAGCGTTGATGCCATCCCAACTGTTCGTCCGACCTTCCTGGAATAAACGGCCCACTTGGGCGGGCCACGGTCATGCTGTGCAACACATTAAGTGAATAACGGGGCTGGCCAGTTAATCTTAATGGGTTGGCGGGTCGGGTCAAACCGATTTTGGCGGGTCTAACCTGGCAGGGGGTCGGATCGGCCTGATGAACCGTGCGGCCCTGCTGGCCGAGCGAACTGGGGGGGGGGGGCTTTCCTGAACCAGCGGTGCCAATCGAAGCTGCCCTCCTAACTGGCCTGCTGAATCCAGGCGGCCTTCTCGGCGCAAGTGGCCCCCTCGGGCAGGACTCGGTCTGCTGCATGGCACCTTCGGGCCGCGGATCCTTCACCTGGCTGGCCGACGAGTCGGCCATTTTTCCGTCGCAGCGGCCCGCTGAATGCGGGTTGTGGTCCTCCGCAGTGTGGCACCCTTGTGGCACCACTTTTTCATTGGTCTGGCCAGCTGAGCTGGCCGGTACTTTGTCGGCTGAGTGGCCCGCGGATGCGGGCAGCAGTTCCTCCGTACGTGGACGGCGTGCAGTTGCCGCCTTCGATCATCATTGCTTCCCATTGCAAGTAAAAAAATAGAAGAACAACAGAGGGTCATCGGGCCATGTTCATTTGGCCCGCACCCTCCGCGTTAGGTGGTATCATATGGCCAAGATTATTCCAAAGATAAGAACACAATCGAGATAATTCATTCACATATAAATTATACGAAACCCCTACTTCGGTTTCAAGAGCGGAGTCACGGGAAGAGCATTTGTAGATGACGTTGGGGTGTGTCCGAGGAGGAAGCGGCATCTCTTCACTTGTTGTAGAGAATAGAAATGACGGAAACTCGTTGTGCTTTGTGGAAATGGTATGCTTCGTCGATGAGGGTTTCGTTCTTCACAGAAGGATGATGCTCAATTCTAATTCGAAGGGTTCCACCAAAATATTGGCCTAGAAAATATTAAAATGAGGCTTTCCCCTATTTTAAAAAGATTTTCCAACCAATTCAAATTGATTCCAAACTAGATTATTTAATTAAATAATTATTTAATTAAATGAGTTGGCCCAAATTAATGGGTGAGAGGGGAGGTGAAGAGATTACACCATCAAGGGGGAGTTTTCAAATTAATTGAAGGGGAGATTAATGGGGAGTTGAGGGGAGGGGAACGGTTAAGGATCATGTGGGCCCCACCTCACAAATATCCTCACATTGGAGGTTATGTGGGTGTTGGAACCACCTATAACTTCCCCATGTTGGATTTATCTAGCCAAGATAAATAAAATTGTTCACAACAATTTTATTTAACTTTTTTATTACACCCCAAAATTTAACTCTCAACCAGCATAAAACTCAACTACGGTAAAGGTCCCCATAAAACATTTCCAGTGCAGCGAGTTCATCTGTGCCCTCAGTTTTCAATTCCGAGAACTGGTTCAAAATATAGAAAAACCCGAACGTATGTTTACTAAATATACCCAAACAAAACTTTAGAAATTGATTCTGGGCACACCATGCCTTGGAATCAAGTGCTTTCAAAAACCACAGACTCATAAAATTCCAAATTATTTAAGAAAAATAAATTCCTTTAAAAATTTCCTGGTCTTTACAGATAGAAGATAACCCTTAATTTTTTCCTAATGTTGAGATAATAATGATTAAGAGATGTCAATGTGACAATATTGGCGACCTTGAAATTGTGGAGTTATTAAATGGTCTATGTTATCTTTACTATAGTTTACATAATTTTTTTATTTACAAAATATATTCATCAAATTGATATTTTATTTTTCGTAGCAGTGATGTTTTCATTAATGTTTTATAGAGATTAAGGTATACAGATATTTGGTATATAATATTTAGAGCTAATATTTCTATTTAATAAAATGTTAAGATTATTTTGGAAATTTATTGACCTTCCCACTAAATTATTTGACTTTCAATATTGTTAGATGTATTTCATAGGAGACTAAGAGTTAACTATTTATGAAATGGATCATGTGAAACATTGTGGTTATTATGTTCATTATATAGATTAATGTTTAATTTGTTATAATTTTTTTGGGTAGTATTTATAGATAAAATAAAATTATTTTAAATATTTTATGGATCTTATGATCTATTAAATGTTAATTTTAGTTCCCTAGGACTAAAAAATCAATTTTTATATTCATCATTTTGAGGAAAATTTGAGATTGTGGTGGAAATTGATTAAAGGAAGAAAGTATAATTTTTAAGTAAGTATATTTCTTTATGTTATTATTATAAAATATAAATTAAATACCCAACTCTAGAGAAATGATATTTAAATAAAAATGTTATCCTAGTTTCTTCATTTTTACTGAACTGATGGTATTTTGACCCATCATAGATTGACGGATTTGTGGTCCTTATCATTCTATTGAATATTCCCTCTATCACTCTATATTAATCCATAGAAATTATATTTCTTTGTAATATCGATATTTTTATCAATCAATACTATGGTCGTTACTTGGGAAAAAAAATACATGAAATTCTTGGTAACCATTATGTTTCAACATATCTTTTTTAAATAAAGTTTCATTATCCTTTTATATGATCTGAATTTAAAAAAAGGATGAAATTTTGATGAATGAAAAGTATTTTTAAAGGAGAAATTTTTTAAAGGGATGTATAGTTTATCACCCAAATAATTTATAATATATTTATCTTCAAATAATTTAATTCCCATGATATAGGAAACACTGAGTTAAAATGTACCATGATACTATATTAAAATATTATTTTTTAAACATGATTTATATAACCAAGATGTTAATTTGGAGGGTATGAATATGAATACATAAATTATGAAAATTATATGGTTTAAATATCTATAAAATAAATTCTATTTTATATATTTATTTTAAATAAAATATGAATTATTTGAAAGAAAACAAATTGATTGTTGAAAAGCTGTATTTTTAAAAAGGTGTTTCAGTTGTGCATTGTGGACATAAATTAAAAATAATTTTAACCATTTTAATAAATTTTATTTATAAAATGAACATAGTTTTATAATTTATAATTTTATAATTATCATAGAGTAAATTTTTGAGAATTTTATAAAATAGTAAATATTTTAATAAATAGTTAGAATACTAGTTTTTCTTGAAATCCTCTTTTTTAAAGAATATAATGGTCCCATATAGATTTAATGTTATGTTAAAAGTCAAATTAGATAAATTATATTAAAATAAATACAATTAAGGTCATTGTAATAATTAATATATTGAATTTTATATGAAAATTCTATATACTTACTTGAATTTTCTATTTGCAAAACAGCTTATTTGTCACATATGTGGGTTTAATTGTAAATTCAATTTCGTCACTTCTGTGAGAGGAATTTGGATAAATATATTAATGACTATCAAATATTATAATTAATATTATATAATATGTTAAACTAAAAATTTGTTCTTAATTAGTATTAAACATATTAAATATTAATTATGATGGTTAAGATTAAAACATGTTTACTATGTGGTCAATCTAATAAAATAAGGGTTATAAAATAACGAAAACTTGTCCAATTTCTATTTTATAAACATATTTATAACCTTATCACCTTATTATCTATTTTATGAGTCTTTGGGAATCTTTCCCATGAAACAAACCTATATAATAATTTATGTACTGAAAAATAAATAGTGTCACCCTATTGATTTTAAATTTCTATTATGTCATTACATAGAGAAAATCGAATGTTTTAAATTAATATTGTTGTTAATTTTGAGATTAATAAAATTATTTTGAAATAATTAATATATTTATAATTATTAATAGTAATTTAATTACAATAAATTATTATGGCACACTAATACAAAAATTATTAATTTATAGAAATATAATATTTATTGATCTTAAAATATTAAAATTAACATAAATTGAATAAATTATTGTGTTATATGATTTTTTTAGAAAAATATATCATGTTATATTGATTTAAAAATAATATATTTATATTCTATAATTTTAATAAATTTTTTTAATTCAAATCAAATATATAATTTCTAAACTAACATTATTGTTAATTTATAATAAAGAATATTTTATTAAAATATTTAAAATACCTAAAAATACAATCTAATTAAATGAAATTTTTAAATATATAAAAATATAATATATGGTACAGTCATGGAATATTTTTTATTTTATAGATACTATATTTACCGCTAAAGAGTAATATTTTTCCATAGTTATGATTAACATAAGGTTTTGTGTGTTACAATCACATGTGTTTAAGTTAATTTCAAACACAAAAAGTATATTCATTTAATAAATTATATTTCAAATCTATAATCAATGGGTATAAATAAACTAATATGTAGCATTTTTTTATATTAGTTGATAAATTAACTATGTTAATTAAAAATACCAGCTACTGTAGTGAAAACTAAAAATATAAAAGTAATGAAACATAGAAGTTAAAAAAATGTTTTAAAATTTTATTTTTTGGTGGTGGAGGTTTATATTGACCATGTAATCAATAAAATCCTTTAATTATAAAATTTTTAGGCACTTTTTTATGGGTGTGACTTCCATTATTGAATTGTTTTGGGTATTAACAAAAATTGCATTCCTCCTCATTTATAAAAGGGGACTCCCTCCCATCACATTATAAAACCTCTCATGCCATATTACATGAAATAAACCTAAAAATATCTCTAAAAAACCCACATACATATTTTATATGTTATTTTATTCCAAAAACACAAACCCTATGGCGATTAAGAGGAGATTAAAAGGAGGTTTCTCTAAGAGAAGGTAATCAACTTAATGAAGCTCTTTCTTTTTCATTATTATTTTACAAATTTCAATTATGAATTCACAATTAAAAAATAATAAACAATTTATCTTCCATATACTGAGATGTTATTATTTTTATTTAATAACCATTATACACATCCTCTTCTATTAAATATGAAGAAACATTCGATCGTGTGTACGATAGACTACCACCTCTCAAACTGATGTAATTAGTTTCTCATGACCACAAATCAGAGAGGAAATAATTATTGATTTAAAATGTTTATATTATATTTATTAAATTAATATACATATATTATTATAATATCTCATATAAATTTTTACTTTACAACCAGTTGGAAAACCGTAACGTCTATAACACATACGTGAGTACAACTACCTCCACATAGCGATGCGAATTGTTTTTCATTTGATTTTAACATTAATGGTGATAAGGAAATCTTTAATGAATATAAAATAAATATAATATATATTAATAATTCTATAATGGTGAAATTTCATCTACCTTTCATAGGTTCTATTTGTTAAAAAAGTAGAAAACATTTTATTTGTACGTACCACCATCCATCTCTTTTAAGGGTTTAACTACCTTTCCCATATCAAACGATTAGAGAATATTATAAATAATTATATAGTTAATATATATAGATTTTTTAATTGTTAAATTTTTTTATATTATGGGACCATGATGTATGACGGATAGAAAAAATTACTGAACCAAAACATACATGAAAAATAAAGCAATTATCAAACCAAATAATGATCTTAATGTAGAATTATTAATAACCAGGACATAAAAGACTATAAGGAAATAAATTATACTATGAAATATATGATTATAGTTCTATAATATATTTATAATAAATATATATTTATTATACAGGATGTACAAACACATACAAAGGATATCATACCTAAGGTAATAGTTTTTCGTCTCACATTTACCTCAATGAAACATTTTCTATATTCAACTCACATTAATTTTTTGTGGTGTATATACTTTACATTTGATATATTGTAATATTAATCCCATTTTATTCATGGTACTTAATGTTTCATTTGATTTTATTCTTTTCATGGGGCAATTTTATTCTTTTCACGGGGCATATGATTTAGAAGTTACCAAAGTTGTTTGGGTTTTTTTCATAATCTCATCATTATTTTGGATTATTTATGCTTAAGATTATATTGGGACAATTATATGAATTATCTATATTAAAACAAACATATATTATTATAATTTGGTAATTTCAGAAATTTTTATGTAAAATTACAATTTTCCGCACATTTGTACAAAAAATGAATGAGAAAATGCTTTTAATGAAAATTGGCATTATATCGATGTTCAGATGAAAATGATTTATCTTCCATTTCCATGTATTCTATATTTAAAAAAAGTGTTTTTATCATTATAAAAATTATTTAATACTTTTTTTACCCATGTTTGACATTTTACAAAATGGTTTAAAAGTAATATTTTTTTTTTCATTTTAAAAATGTAGTAGTCTATGAGTTTTACTAAAAATGATAAATAAATATTTGATTTTCCATAATAAATATGTAAATATGTTCCCATAGTAATTTCCAATCATTTTTAGTATGCATATTTCATAATTTTAGATGGTTATTTCGAAAATATTTCCCTAAATTTTGGAAATTTGTAGTCTTCTAATGTGATTTTCAATGTGTGAAGGATATTTTCCTCAATAACCTTTAAATTGAATTTTTATGGTATTTCTATTCATCATCAACAAAACCCATAATTTATCCTTATTATACAATGGGGATATGTTGTAATGATAATAAACATTTTATTTTTCTAGTTTGTTTATCAATAGTTTTTTTGGGGATGTATTATTCTGAGAACACTTTCTATATTACTCAAGATGGTTAGGATTATATTTATTGAATTGGTAAAGTGAAATTTTTTTGTCTGGATGTTATTAAATATTAATTTTTATGATATTTATATTTATGACCTTTCATGTTATGAATTCATTGGAACTAGTATGTGATGGGTCAAGCCCTCTGTTCCCCATCAGTGCATCGATATGTCTCATGAGACAAACTAGCATGAGTTTTAGCCGAGGCATTAACTATTTATTTAGAATATTGGAACATGGATTTGATAGTATTCCAGATGTCACAGAACAATCCCTCAATGGTGATAGTTAGAGGTCTAGCATTATGTATTCCATAATTATGAATTCAATTATTGATTTCCATGTGATTAATATTTTTGTTATGATTCCCATGGATTAGTTTCCAGCTTATGAGATTATATATTTTTCATTATTTATACCATAGTTTATTCAAGGAATTTAATTCTTATTGTGAAATTTATTGATTAAATAGAACATGTATCTATTATTTAACATTAAATTTTTATTATCCCTTATGTATTTATGATGGATTCTATTTCTCACATCCCCTTACTGAGAATTAGAGATCACCTATTTCATATAATTCCCTTTACTAGGATGCGAAGAATTTTATTATGGTTTCTTTGTTAGGACATTCTTGGGGGGTAATATTCTATTAATTAAAATAATAACATGAATTTCTTGTTTTCAATTTTATTTACAATTTCAATCATGATTCTAGTTTACCAAGTCTATTAACTATTCGATCCTTCGGAATGCGATTTACTGATATCTTATTCCAATGTAATAATGTAATGACAAACTCTAGGATACAATGGTCGTGGTCTTTACACACGATCATAATCCATCTAAAGTTACATAGATGATGATATCACTAAAACATATCCCCATTGGATCATAGGTAAAATAATGTGGTGTTTTCTTTGATTACTATAAATACAATAAAAATGTTATTGAAAACATATTTTAAGAGAATACCATTTTAACTTTGAAGATAAATTTTGGAAAAAAAATTGAAAAATGGAATGATAAAATATTCATTGGAAAGGACTATTAAAACATGTAACGAATTATTTAAATCATTTATCAATCATGGAAGTACGATATTACTTCCATATTGTATAAAATAAAAAAACATTCCATTCATTTTCTATTAAAAAAGATATAAAGTTCCTCATTCAGAAAATAACAAGGGGATTATTTATAAATTATTTTATAAAAAGTAACACATGGGTAAAAATTTATTTAATAAATAATTGTATAATATAAAGAAATTAATTAAAATAGATTTATAAAACATGGATATGGAAGAAAATTGATTTTCAACCTTAGAGAGAAATAAATCAAATTTTACTTATAAATATCATATCAATGTATTGAGTACGTGAATCGATGAAAATGAAAATAAAATTTTAAATTTATTAAATTTACCAATATGATATTAAAATATATTAGGGTTTAGATAGAAAGATCAAATAATTCTCCTTTTATATTCATAAAAGTAATCAATCCTGAATAATAATGAGATTGAATGTAAACCTTTACCACTTTGATAACTTTTGATTCATAATATTCATGAAGAAATAACATTAAATGAGAGATTAGATATAATTAATATGAACTAATTAATGAAGTAACATGTCAAAAAGAAGTATATAAAACACATAAAATAAATAAGTGGTTTGTATGGAATATGTATCACATAAGTAAAAGTGAGATGAGAAACACTTACCACATTCTCAAATTCCTTCATACATGATTAGAAATACTCTATAATAAATATAGGTTTATTATAAATAAATTATTGAACCATAATCATATATATAATACTATATATTATTTACTTATAACCTTTTATAAACTATTAATTACTAATTATTTATTAATACCATTGTTCTGGGTGACAACTATTTAATATTTTATGTATGTTTTAGTTCGATAGTTTTGTTCCTTATAATTTGATCATGGTTATATCATTTATAGATTGTTATTACTAAGAGAAATTTAATATATATATATCCAATATATTTATATTTATATTTATCTATAAAAGTTAGAGATAAGAAAAAGAATTACACTATTCATGGAGACGGTAGTTCGTACTTACTTATAAATGATGTTTTAAATTTTCAACGGATTGTGTGAAAGTAAGGTAAATAATAAATCATAGTTATTGAATCATTTTAATGTAATATAGATCATATATATTCATTATATCCAACCTTATTACCATCCATATGTGGTTGGAATGAATAAAGAATCAAAATGTTTCATGGTGGATGTAGTCCAAACATAGGCAAGACCGATGTTATCATTTTTCAATTAATTTGAAGGAAATAATGTACATAGGATACTATAATTATAGATGAATAATTATGTTATATATATCATGTATAAAAATTAAACCTATCATAATACCTGTTTAAAAAAGATGCTGATGAAAAATGAAATGTAATGAAATGTGGAGATAGTAAGCTTTACGTGTGCACTAACGATACTTTCACTTCCTATTTGATGGAAAATAGGGTCGATAATTGTGGTTTCATTATAATAATAAAATTTCAGTATATAGAGAGAAATTAAGTTATTATTTTAATATAAATATAAAAATATTTATAGGGGATAGTAAAAACGAAAGTGAGTGATTAATGCAATTACCTCCTCCGTAAAAGAACTACTTTAGATTTCCTTTTATGAATCATAGGTTTGGTATTTTAGGCGGGAAATAACATATATAATGCGTATAAGGATTTTGAGAAGATAATTTGGTAGGGTATTGTTGATATATATAGATAATAGTTGTTTAAGGAAGACAGGGAAGGAGTGTCCTTTTTTAAGTGAGGGGAGGGTTATTCTTGGAATTTATAAAATTATTAAATTTATATTAATTATTTTGAATGTCTAAATGAATAAAAATTGATATAATTGAACTATTTTACTAGTATGAGTAAAAATAATCTCATACAATAAAATATAAATAATTTTATGTTATTTTTTTAACATCTATCGATTAGTTTTAACCCCTCATCGACCATTTTGATAATTATCGCTATTAAAATTTTATAACCTATAATGGTCAAGAATATTAATATATAAGAAACAATGACCAATAGATAGACCAATATTTTTTTAAAAACCTCATACCATTAATGTTTATCATTTTAATATGTTCAATGAATTTTAAATCATTTAATAAAATTTTATAAAATATTATTAATGTCATTTTAAACACTATTTATTTAATATGAATTTAAATACATGGAAATAATGGAATGGAATATAAATCATTAAAATATCCATAAATATCATACATGTCAATAAATTTTATATGACACATTAATTGAATCAAATTATATTTATTTTAATATTTAAAACCCACTTATTTTATTTTTCTATTGATGAATAAATACCATATCGGTGTTTCATAATCATTTATAGTAATTATTTCATCATTAAACATAAAAAATATATTACCATGATAAAAAAACTTATTTATATTTATATTTATGATTTGTAACTGAGAATATCTTCTTTTAATCCTTTTGTAAAAAAATTTAAATATAATAAAATATATAGAATGCTACTATTGATTTTTATTTAAATAAAATAATATAATGGTAAAAATCCTAGTAAAATGAAAAAATAATTTTATATATTTGAATATAAGATGATTATAGAAGAAATAGGTTCATTAAATGAAATTAAGTCAATTTTTTCCTGTATTTTTTCTCTACGAATAATATTTTTTAGCCATTATTACATAATTTACCCATATAATGATGATAATTAATTACTATGTTCAGTATAATTAATGATCAAAAAATAAAAGGGAGTAATTAAAAAATTTATTCATAATTATTATATGTATTTAATCCTTTTTTTGGATTAAATTTTTATCTGTTGATGTGATTAATTTAAAATCAAAACGTAAAATCCAATGAAAAATAGTTTTTTTTTCAGAAAAATTCCTTTTTTATGTATAAATCTTTTTTTACACCAAATTATATCATATAATTGTTTCTAATGAAGTAAAGTGGATTGTTATAAATAAATGAGATCTAAATTTACATTCAAATAATTTTAAATCAAAACATAACTTTTTAAATCTTGAAAAAAATAGAGTCTTCTATTAAAATCCATAATTTTCACTATTCACTTGAAATAAAAATCTTTTCAGAAAAATAGAAAGAATTCACCATTAGATAATTTGGATATTATTTTTTAAAAATATATATTATCATTATAAAATAAACTCTATTACTTTATATAAGTTAATTATAATATTTTTATAACAAAAATTAATAAATATCATTTTTGAAGAAAACACATTTCAGAAGCATAATCTAACATTTCTAAAAATTGAGTACATATTTCATAATATATAATCAATGAATTTTAATTGATTCTGTTCTTTATATTTATTCCATTATTCAGTTAATACTATTTATCCCCTGTAATTAAATAGATAGGTGATTACAGTTATGTTAAATAATAATATTTTAATAGTATATCATTGTTCACTAAAACTTATTGTTGTATATCCAGTACACTATCAATCATATTCTTCATTTTAAAAATCATGTTATGAAATCTACAGTTCTCCTGGTTTTTTATATTCTATTTTAAAATTTGTACATATCATGGTATGTGAGATATTTTTCCAAAATACTCTTAGGCATATGTAGGCTATACATCATAAGAATCTTCTCTTGTGATTTTTCATATATTCTTGATGATATTACCAACCATATGGATTGAGAACAATTAAATTACTAAATTATGAAATTATTATATTATAATACTCAATAAATATTTGAACTTATGACTATATCTAAAAACACTATGGATCAATATTTATAGACAATTTCCCACAGAACCAGGGTCTCTAATTTAAGTCATTCATAGATAAATACCTTGTCTTAACAGATAATAAGGATTATCATCCACTTTCCATATGTTTTTTCAATATATCTATCTTGGAAAACTACGATTCTCCCACTAAACACATGTAGACACCTAGGCACACATCTATAAAAATGAATTTCTTATTATCATGACCATTTTTGATCTAGAAACATGAATACACTATTTTCATTACTTGATGTCACAAACATTATAGTTAAATTATATAAACACCTTTCATAGGGTTTCCTTCAAGGGATATGGTTTGGAAATCCATTTCCTAATACAATGATCATATAAAAATGCCATTATAAGTAAAATTTTAGTAGACCATTCATGATGTTTGATGAAAAGGTAATGTTAAAAAATATATCCTGATATTATAATGATTTTAATAGATTTTTTTTATATTAGTAAAGTCTCTACCATCCATTCCTAGTTTCACTAGAATACACAGCAATAACATTACATCATTATTTTGAAACCATTAAAATATGTAATTGGATTTTGGTACAAAGAATCCAAATTTAAATACACAAACCATGTCAATCATAGAATTATTTCCTCTTACCATTAACTATAAGAATTTTTTATTGTGACCTAATAGTATATCACCCACCACAGTGATCATAAAGACACATTACTAGGTTTTGTCTTACATATAATGTATCTTTGGATAAATTCTTCATACTAACAATATTGAAGTATATTGTTCCTATTCTAAATCATGTGAATCTCAATCCTAGATCTCTCCAACCACCTCAAAAGAGATGTGCCTCCCTTCTGAAAAATTTCAATATAGAAAATTTCATTCGTGTCTTTGGGATGTTGGTATCCTTTTTAACTATAAGATAATTAACATTATATGAGATTCATGTTTCTTTGATGTATATTTAGAGATATCAAGTTTAACAATAAAATTCTAATCAAGTACCTTAGTCTAGGACCTATTAGACTACAATTATATAATAACATATATGGTATCCATCATTCAATAGATCTGAAATGTTGTTTGCTATAATATTTATTTAACATGAATTTGATGACACTATGTTTTAGTGAAAATAATATGTGGCGCATCATGCATCTTTCATTCAACATACATCATTAATAGATGTGTTTAAGGTAAAATGAGTTTAGGAACACCTTCGATATATATTTAAATAATCAAGGAATATATGGTCAAGATATTATTTAACATACTATCCAAAAGGCTCCAATATATTTTAATTAATTGTGTTAATATTCATCCTTGATCATTCATAAAATATCTTAAACTAATATCATGATGTATTTAAAATTACCATTATCATGTACATAGAACAGTTCATATAGTACAGATGATCTAATTCTTGAAGCATTGTGGTTCACCTTTATAACTAAAATGATTTTTTGTCTTACACATTATTAGTGAGCATTTTGTATACCTCATATTTTATCTCAAATAGACCAATAGACATTCACTATTTATAAATAAGGAAACTCTGTTAAGTTTTATCTTCAAAAAAAATTTACATTCCACAGCCCGTTATGAGTATTGTATTTCATATTCATCATTGATTTCCTATTTTGTATTAATGATTCAAGAATCATAGAACAATTATTTATGTATGAAATACCATAATACCATTCATTACATAAATTAAATAACATCTCATTGTGTCCAAATGTACCCCAATATTAATAATTCAGTAAAGGGTAATATAAAACATTATTTTAAATAGAATAAATACTTTTAAACAATCATTAATTCATTTACTTTACTCAATGAAATAGGAATAAACCTTCTTCTTCTACCATGATAAATAACCTTTCATTGAGTAATGTTTACCTATAATCATAGTTCATGTATTTGGATACATTTATGTGATATGAATATTGTATTTAATGCCAAATTAGTAAAACCGAACCTTTATTTTAATGATAAAAATACATAATGTGTAATATCTTAATTGCTTATACATTTACTCCATGTCCCTTCCACATGAGAATGAAATAGTCTACCCAAATCCACCTCTAAATCCTTTGTCTCTTTTAAGAACATTGTAATGACCTAATAGAAACATAATTGTTTATGGTATTTTTAACCTTTTATTTCATTATGATCACCATAAAGGTGTGGAACACATTACCCCCAATCATTATTCACTTGGTAATGTATAGGCTAAAATTCATGAGGGGATTCTCCATACAATTAATCTAAATATAGTTAAATGGTGTGATCCTTAGTGATAACAATGATAATATGAAATTAATGGATTATTTGCTACGAAAATGGATTCTTTGTTATATTATTTTTATAACATACTTCAAAATTTTTAAGATATTATTGATATCTAGTTAAATGAATTCATGTTTAGAATGGTAATATCTAGTGAAAATATTAGGTAACACTTTCTCCTTATCAAATAAGAGGAGATGGTATATTATGGTATCTACATCCTTCTACTTCGGTTTAATTATAATCTCTGTAGAAATATATGATAGGATGGTGAAATAGACCCAAGATGTATCCTATGGGAATCTTTAATAGGCATCTCTTCACCCTCACTTAATCACTAGGGGTGAGTCAGGAATAATGGATTCCATCACATGGAAAATATATTACCATACTATTATAATTAATAAAAATAGAAATAATAAAATAAATTGTTACTTATAGGAATATGCATATAAATTATGAATTATTTGCAGTGTACTCATAGTTTTTATTGCCATTTTTTATAAAAATTTATAGGGAATTTTATTTTTTTATCTTCATTACACAATCGTGACATAATAAATTTATTTATTTTCCACTCACTATTTTATCAATTACTAATAACCCTCACCAATAAACTCAAAATATCGTATCACATGGATATTATAGTGGTAAGGAATCATGTATACATTCCCATGACCATGATTAAAGAATATCAATATATTAAACAGAATTTAGGTTAGTATAAATTTATAATAGCACTTACTCAAAACTCCTTGATCTATTTAGTGCATCCCCCAATCATAAAATCCTTAACTTGGTTTTCCTAATCACTTGCCTCTTAGTTGCAAAAAGCCTCACAATGGAGACTTACACTATATGTGAACTAAGTTAATTCAAACTAAAATTCATGGTTAAGACTAAATGTAAATTAAAAGAACCCCCAGTGAGGTTGATCATGAAATTTAAACTATTTGTTCCTTCTTAACCAAAGAAATGGAATGATTTTTCGACATAATATTTTTTATTGATTTTAACATAATTAACTATAAATGTTTATTTGGATTATTTTCCACATGATTATTAATAATTTATGGAATTTCTAAAATTTATTAACCATTAATGAAAAAAATATTAATTCATGATCAATTTATTTATTTCCCTGTTGTATAATTTTTATTTATTTAATTTTTGTGTGTTTAAGTAAACATTCACATAAATAAATTACCAGGAAACTTGAAGACAATAAATTTATAAAGTGGAACGATCAGAAGATTTAATAATGATTTAATTATTGAATGAAAAATATATAAAAACATGACCCAATAAATGATAAAACTCGGAACCTCTATTAGATCGAGCCATACCATCCCACCATGGATCCTATAGACCTTGTTGGTTGGTTTCACCTTGGATCTAAACATTTTACAACCATTAATAACCTATTAGATCAAAATTTACATATTTTTTACTCATATTTAGGTGAGGATAACATATGAATTTGTTAAATTGGTATATAAAATAAACCAAAATCATATATTTCCATACATAATAAGAAGTGGGGATGGCATACACACCATCATTTTAATTTAATAACAATAATTGATAAAATCATGAAGTACATTTAATTAAATTAATTCAAACATACATAGGCCTATCTATGCTCTTGATCATCCACAACATGCAATACATTTGCATTTTAACACTATATATAAATCATTTCAATTCATTCAAATTTATTAAGACAAAATCTACCAAATTAATTTAATTGATTTTCTTATTTATTAATCAATTTATTTATCAAAATTGTCCGTCGAAACTATCCTATAATTGCTTATTATTTTAATATGTACATGATGTATACATGGAGGAAACACAACATGTAGTTACAAATTTTACATGGAATTAATTGAGAGCTTAATAATAATTAAAGAATATTTATGGGGTGTATATATTGGTTGAATACCATAATTAATTTTATTTCCAAGTAAATTAATTAATTACATAGTATGCACTAAACACCCTATATTTGTATTAATAATACAAAACATGTGAATTATGTACACCATAGAAGAATTAAGTACAACATATGAGACAAAATTAATTACACGAAATGGGAATTAAATTCAACCCACATGAATTATTTAATAAATCACAAAGAAAATAATTACATATCATCAATGGATTCATTTCACATTACATTTTAATTATTTACACATAATGTGAATTATACGACATTTTAATCTTTTAAATTACCACAACAATATTTTCATTAAATAATATACATGTGTATTAATTATAAGTACAACTCATACTCTGATTTAAATACATATGTATGTATTAATCACACCATGACTGAATCAAGTAAATTAATTATTGTGTTTCTTCATTTTCAGTCCCATGTTTCATGTAATAAATACATTATGTGTCTTTAACAACACATATTTTTCGATTTACACTAAAAAATCACATTGACTACATGGTGTGTACACTAATTACATGCAGTGTAATCTAACAATACGTATTCTAGTCTAGATAGTATCCATGAAACATGTAACAAAAACACTGAATTTTGACATTGGGTGTTGAGAAATGCACCCTATAGACCAACCAAATTTTCTGAAATTGATGAAATTATTTGTAATCCATGAAGACCATATAGAATCTCCAACATCTACCAATGGTTTCGATTGACTCATTCTTCATCAACCTCTTACCCACTCTTAGTTACATAAAGGTGAATGATTAGAATATAAAATCCATATTATGAATTAATAAATAATAAATATAAAACAAAAACCTAATGTGTATTTAAAATGGAAATATACTTAATTATAATGAATTATTAGATCACATTGATACCACATGAATGTTATAGCCTGTGGAACAGAAGTGAGTCGGGATAGTGCCTAACAAAATATTCATCAACTACATGGAAAAATATGAAAGAGTATATGAATACACACCAAAATATTATGAGATATAATATTTTCACATATTATTTATAATTAATATATTAATTTTTTGAATTAGATATTCATATAATTGATTCTTCATTTTCGAATTGGTTAACCCTATTTTGGTTAGCATTTTTGTGAAGAATATTCCAAAGTAGGAATCCTCTTATGGTTATCCAAATGTTCTCCAAAAGCACAAGACATCACCAATGAATCTATGTTTTATAGTGTAGGTAATCCAATGGAATTTTGAAATATTCTTGATGAGAAGAATAATCCATTCTTGACGTAATGAATTATTTGAGTGCCTCAAAAATTTGGTAGTAGATGCTGATCAGATCATCAAGCATGAGATCATTCTTGATATAATCACACTTGAAGCCTGGGAGAATTATATTAAGATTTGTTGTGAAAAAACATTTCTCTCTTGGATAACCCTAGTAAAATAATGTAACTTGGTATATATAGTGATTGGTCAAAATAATATTTTCATAGATTCCGTAGAATATTTTTTTAATCCATCACATACCCCATGTAATATAATATTATAAATAATATTTCTTTTTTCTCGATGAGTTTATAATTTGTGTATAAACATATATAACTATTTTAAATGAATATATAAGTAATTATATAAATTATATCTAATATATCTTTTCTTGGACAAACTGTTACATGGTCCAATCTATCCTCCACTGTATTTACCAAACCATGAATAATAACTATATATTAAATAAATAAATATAACTAAACTATTCATAAATAAATTAATAAGTGATGAATATGACCAGAATAAATATTAACATCAAAATATGAAAAATAATATTCTATTTAAATATTAAATTTGTATAGAATTTATATGAGTCTATTTGATAATGTTAGTGTGTGACCCACTAGGCCCCATTCATTGTAGCATATGACCGAATGATCCTAATGTTCTAGACTAACATCTACACACATTTCTAGGCTCTTATTTGTTGAGGAATTAATGTTACAATGATAACAACCAACCTATGAATTCTCATCATGTATTACAATCCTATTGTCTTGATATATCATCAAGCAAGTCACATACCCATTTCACCAACCTATTTGTGTGCATGACTTTCATACATTTTCTGCTAATGATCACACTTAGAATAACTACATGGACATGGAATTAATTAGTGTGTTCCATTCCCATCAAAGGTTTAGGATTTTAGATTTCATAACAGAGATGTGTTAAATAATTTCTTAAATTATACATTAATTCAATATAACTCATAACACACCCAACATAGCTTACATAACCAAGAGTATATAATGTCATGGTTTTCATCAATACATTAAATAATTCAACTCATGACATTAATTAATGACAATATCATTTCTATGCATCATTACATATGCTTGTAGATATATATATCCAATAAAACATGAGATACAAAATTCTAATAGCTGGTCGATTGTCATAACCTCTATTTTTAATGATTATCCCAGACCAACTTCATGACAATGAGTATCGTGTTTTTATGATCCTCATACCCTTAATATCCTATTTTATGTTTTTCAAATCACATGACATGATCCAACTATTAAACAAATATTTAAGAATATGATCATGGAATCTTAATGTTTTAATTATAGTGGGGAACTACAATGACCATAAAATATGTCAAGTACCCTAATATCATTATCAAAATCAATGTAACGTAAATGTATGATCATTATATTATTTGATTTTTATTAATATTAATTAATTTAATATTCTTGTAATTTGATTTATAAAGTAGTTGGTCCTACGGCACCAACTCCAACATCAAAGTGGTAATAGTTAGTATAGGTCTAGGTTTTTATATATATAGATGTTGATGAATCATCCTTTTCAGCTAATTTTTTATATATATTTAGTTCTCCTATTTAAAATTATTTTAATATACAATTTAAATAATGATGAGAAACTTTTGTATCCTCAGTTGGCTCAGTTTATTAGTCATGATCAATTTTGTTCCATTATTTATTATTCTCTTAGATGATGGTATGACCATCCAATTTAAGAACACACCATGTTGGACTCTCAATAGAGATCCAATTTTAAATTAACATTTATTTTATGATCAATTTATTACAATGTTTTCTTGTTCAGATTCCTAAGAACTAGTTTCAAGACTGTAGGGATCAAGAATTCACTTTCGGCATAATTGTAAGCTCAGCCACGTGACAAGTCATGTTTTTCTTGAACTCATTCACAACATGAATTTTTAGAATAAATATATGGTATATGTGACCAATTTTGGAATTGTAAAAAATAGTGCATGACTGAACTTCATGGATTTTTTTGAACAGTTATAATTGAAAGAAAATTTATTAAATGAAAAAGGAAAAGAAATAATTCAATGCTAATGTTTTTTTAATATTGAAATAAATGTAAATCATAGATTCATAATAGTGTTTATTTATCACATATGAAAAGTGATAAAAAATATTGAATAATATTTAAGAACATGAAGGTGGTGTGGTAATATTTTTAAATGATAGTTCTATAAAAATAATAGGACTTGGTACTACTGACATTGATGATTAAAAGTTTAAATCCAAAAATTTACTTAACATTAAAAGGTTTAAACAAAAAAAATTTAGTGTGATGCAAATATATTATGATTAAAATGGGTTTATTTTAAAAAATAATAGATAAATTAGTAAAATATATTAATATAAAGGGATCACTACTTCTGGAGAAAAGAAAACTGGGAATATGATTTAAATTAATGATGCAACAATGTCATACAATTTGAGATTTCAATATCAAATTAACTTTTGGATCATGAGACTTGAACATATTTTTCATAGAAACACGAGTAAAATTTCAATGTATAAAATAATAAAGGACATACCAAAACAAAATTAAGTCATAGATTTTTTATGCGAAACATGTAAAAAGGATAAAATAATTAAATTTAGTCCTAAATGAGTGTATATTCAGTCCACACAACTAGTAGTGTTAATTCCTATAGATTTATGTGGGAAAATTAGAAAAATTTATTCCAGTTTTTAATTGAAAGTTATAACCTTCATTAATTATTTCACCGGGATAACCTAGATATTGTTTATAAATCCTAAATCTAGTGTTATTGATTTTTTTTTAAAATCATCAAAAGTAGGGTTAAAAAAGAAATAATTGTTTACATTAATCAATTGAGATCCGATATTGGAATGGAATAAAATTGTAATAAACTTGTGGGATATCTTGTTAGGAATAAGATCATGTTCTAATAAATTAGTCCCCAAACTCAGAAAAAAATATAATTATAAAAAGGAATAATATGAGATTTGTTGATATGGGAAGAACAATTCTTAAAGATAACAAAATTTTCTTGTTTTTCTAATAAGAAGTACATTGTATATATGTTCACCAATTGAACTGTTGATTACTGAGACCTATGTTGGACATGACACCATATGAAATATGGAATAATAAAATTTCTATAGTAACATAAATTAAAGTATTCAGTTGTCCTTGTTAAATGAATTAAAAAAAAATGAAAATCTAAGAATATTTGAAGATAAATTTAAAGAAGGAAAATTCATGGTCTACTTATGAAATTGTAGAGAATACAAATTCTAATATATATGTAAGTAGAAACTAGTGGATTTATTTATGAGGATATTTATTGATAATTAGTTTCAATTATCAGTGATAATTGAGATTGTTTTTGATAATGGAGATGGAGATATATTTTTTATTTCTGATAATGAAAATGAATAAGAAGATATGGTTTAACCAAATTCAGTTGATGTTGATTAATAAAAAACCAACATTGAAGAAAAAGATATTATAAATTTGAATGTAACATACTAGATATTGAGGAATGTTGTGGATATATAAAATATTTTTTTCCAGTAAATAGTTTCTATAATAGACAAGAATGAAATTTATAATTAACAGTCAAATTGATCTCATTTCAAATATTGTAAAAAAATACGGTCATAGGTAATTGATCATAAGGAATCGATTAATGTAATAACTTAATAACTAGTCCCAATAGAGAAGAATAAAACTTGAGAACCCATAACAAGACCTAAAAATAGAAAATATATAGGTACCTAGTAGGTATTTATAAAAATACTAAATGATAAATGTATGGTGTAAGGAAACAAATCTAGAGTAGTATGAATATATTAATCATAGGTGAATTCATATATTTTGAATAGAACTTTTTACTAATTAAATTAATAAATAATTTTTGAACATTTCATCCAGTAGCTTATTAGAGATAGTAAATTTATATAAAATGGAAGTGATGTCTACCTTCTATAAATGGATACATATAAGAAGATGTTTTTATAAAGAATTATACTGTCTTTTATATTTGAAAATGATGAAAACATGGTGTAAATCTAGATAAATCCTTTAATTGTTTAATAATTACCCCTAGTTCCTGGAACTATTAACCATATAGATACTAGAAGAAGTTATACTTTTCTATGGGTAAAGTTGACGATAAATTTTATGTGAAAGAGATGATCCTAGGAACTCTAATTGTTATATTTTTTTGTTGATGAGATATTATTTTCTAATGAAAATGAGAATGAATATTATGATATTTTTATATGAAGATGAATTTTGATGTGTCAATATTGGGTGTGATGAAATATTTTCAAGGATTATTGATTAATCATCAATATGACTACTTCTGGTTATCCCAATAATGATATTCAATATATTTATGGAAAAAATTTATTATATATGATTCTAAATAAGTTTTTACACCCATAAAATATCGAAAAACCTGAGTAATGATGAAATTTTAAAAATATATAATCAGAAATAATTCATATAAATCATTGGAATTATACATTATCTTACAACATAGAAAGATAACATAATTTCTCTAGATAATATTTGTGATGCATATTAGAGTGATCCTATATAATGTCATATAATGAATGAAAACTTATTTTTTATATATTTCAAAGGAATCCTAAGTTGTTGTCAATTGAATAGATGCACTACATAACTTAACCTTATAGGTTTCAAGGATGTTGACTAGGATTATGATTGCAATGACAAGAAAAATAAATATGGTGGGATGATATTTCATAGTGAAATCAGTGTGAGATGGCATAAAAATTTATAATTTAGTTAATTGGAGTACGTCAAATAAAAAATATATATATGAAACTCATTATCATATAGAGATATTATAGATGAAAGTAAAGTTTGAATATATGGAAATAGAATTTTGGGAAGATATTAAGGAATAATTATGATAATTAGGGTGCTATAAATTTATCAAAAAATAGTTTCCAATACTAAAGAAAAAACACTAATATTAAGCATTATTTTACATAATAACTAATGATAATTTGTCATATGAAATTGGAATACATCCACACTAAGTGATAGAATATATATGCATTTATAAAATAAATACCAAGGGAGAATTTTTTTTTCAGTTAAGGTTGAGACATTATATTCAATCTTCTCATATTACTTTATTATGTATATAATTTACCTCCATAATTATATGGATTATGTTATAAAAGGGGAGAGATAGTTTTTTACCTATTTTTAAAATGTGGAGTTTTGTGTAACTCTTTATTTATATTTTTTAATCTATAGATATAGTTATTACTAAAAGTGGGGAGAAATTAAAGTATTAATTGAGGGGAAAACATATAAGTCACTGCACTAAAGATTTCCCATTCATGAGATATGTAATTATCTTAAAAATATTTTCTTATCAATAATATTAGTATCAATAATTCATTTATTTTATAAAGGTAGTGATTTGATGATTATGGTATATTTTTTTTATTTCTTGAAAAGTATTGGTTGGAGCCGAATAAGTATAATATAATTTAAAAAATATAACAATGGAGATTTATGTACTGAATGAAATGTTAAAGGACCGCAATTTTTTTCAGGCATGTATGTGAGAATTACATGAGGTAGTCGGAGTTGAATTTTTAGTGATGTAAATGTTTAGAAGTATTCTACTGTGATTGGGAAGTCTATGAGATGAATTAAAGTGTATTGAGATTATTTTTAAGAGTTTATGAATTTTTTGTGTAAGAATATATTTTTAAAAGTGATGGGTTCATATGATTCATTTTTGAACATTTTATTGTTCATTTTTTATTTCATAAGGTTGAATCATAGAATTTACCTCATATGTACAGTAAAGAAATGGGCTCAAATATTTTTCTCATAGACTTTATATGATCAACTATGAGTTTTTAATGAACATTTTTCGTCTTCATTAGACCATCATATATGATTTTATGGTTGATTTTTAGAATTAATAAAGCTGATAATGATGATTTTAAGCTTCATTTATACTAGTAAAATTATTATTTAATAAAATATGATAATGTATGGGACTCAACCTGAGGAATATAAGGATCAATTATCCTTATCAAATAGATTTAGATTAGAAATTTTTCAAAGGAATACATAGTTTCTATTATCTATAAGGACCATTTTAGTTACATAAGTGACTATGTAGGTTTTATTGACATAGATATTTTCTAGAAGATAGTGGTTTATAGAATAATTTGTCAAATTTTAATGGGATGATATTTTGATATTCTAAAAATAAAATAATCATAGGCCGATTAATTGAACTAGGGGGTTAGATGGTTTTTGTGTGAAATTATGTGGGTGATCATTTCTTATATCTTTTTTTCAATTTTAAAATACATTTTTTGAGAATTATCAATAGTGATTAATGTTAATGTATTTCCCAATAATTTTATTTAATAATTTGAATTTACAGAATGGATATTCTTCAAAAATATGTTGAGTGGCATAGTGGATATACTAGCATGAGCTGTTATTAATTTAATAAGATGAGATATTGGAAATTAAAATCCTCGAATAAAATATTCATATTATTGATCTAGCATGTTTTTCCAAAATTTTACTAATTTTAGAATATATAGATATTGTTTTAAAAAAATATAGTTGATAAAAAAATATAGAGTGTGAAATTTTCAAGATAAGAGTTGTGTCAAAAATGATAATAATTAAGAATGAAGATGTTACTTCATTAGTGAGAAGAAAACATACAGATCCTTAGTATAAATAGAATCAATATTGAGAATAACACATCTATGATTTTTTAGAAGTGATCATAGAGTGACTAATCATATTTAAACTATGATTAATAGATGTTTAAAACCCTAATGTTGTGATAACCTATACTAATGATTATATTAATGTATCCAAGAGGGAGATGATATTCAGTTTATAAAGAAACAAATATTCACATGTAATATTTCTCAAACTATTCTATACTTCTTGTAACAAGTAAGAGTTAGTAAAAATTCAAAGAGATATTGAATTTTGGGAAACAGTCCCTAGTAGAGGATGATACCTCCATACACACCTACAATTGATAATTAATTATATTTTAAAATCAATGGATGTTGATTATAATTGATCACAATAAGGATTAGGTATTGACCTTGGGATTGAATATTATAAAAATTGTATGTTTATTGTGTTCATTTAATTTTTTAAATATGGAATGGTTGAGAGTTTTAATAGACTCAAAAAATACTAATATATCACATAGGATTTCATATAAGAAATAAATTAGAAAATATAAAATCATTGAATCAACCCCCTATCACTGGTCCTTCGCATTCCTAGGGCATTTAAATTATCTTAAGACACATTCTAGATCCAAACTAATACTTATGCCTAATATAAAACATTATGTTTTATCCGTGTATATCAAAAAATCCTTCCAGTACTTTGGTTGGTTGTGAATCGATTATATATATTTAATACCTCCAATAACCCAGATACACTGAGTTATAGTGATTAGGTGAATATGCATACAATTTTACATTGTGTTAAACTCAAACAACCAAAAAAATAACTCATGCATGATAATACTAGAATATACTAATGTCTAATTGAGGAAATAATATACAAATAACATGAATAGTAAATGGAGTTACCCAAATTTGGCCAATATTCACATTCTAATAATGTAATAAATCTTATAACCAAATGTCCTTAAAAGGGATACCACACACCCAATTTCATCACATCATATGAAATTCCTAACAGGACTCACTAAATTCATAAATAACTCACTCAATAGGGTCCGGACTTCCTCATTTATTATACCACTACCTATCAATAAACCAAAACCGAAAATATTATTATACATAATGATTTTATAAACAATAAAAACAATGGTAAAGCAATTAATTGTGCTCGAAAATATGAAACAATAGTATGAGTGATAAAGATTTTCTTAGTGTCATCTCAACATTCCATATAAAATATGTCATCTAGATAACCTATAGAGTACGTGAATATTTTTCCCATATATTAAAAATCATCCCAGAGATAACTCCTATATATTAGAATACAATACAACATTTTACTCTAATCTGTCATATCAGACATAAAATATCTCTATCAACTTCAACAAGTATGTTCCTTGGCCATGCGATTACCATGATGAGTAATAATGGCATAAAAACACCAATAAGTTTAGTATTTTTACTTATATTCATTTGATCACTCTTCTCAACTAAATACTATTATATGGCTACCTTATTCCCTATCACTAATGTGGAATGTCACTACCAGGAGAGGCAGCTTAATCAAATTTGTGTATTATTAGTGCATGTTATCATTCAAGTAACATAGTTACACTATATCCTCTAAATCATGCATCCTAAGGTCATTTAAGTTGTCACACCAACCACAAGTATCATTGCCACATAGGCATTGTTCCTAGTCACTCAATCTCAGATAGGACTAAGCCCATATCATTAATTAGGAACCCACTATACTCTTATAAATAATAATAATGAGGGACCCCACTCACCTCTTAATCCTATATTCCAATCCACACCAAGGGACATCGAAAAACTGGGACTAAATTATAAGAATATGGCCATAGCCATCCATTAAAAATCATAGTGACTAAATCCTACCTTAACCACCATAGTCTAATGAATAATGAACCCCTGCAGGGACAATGGAGTCCAATGACTCATCACAAATAATAGCACCACCAAAGGATGATGGGAAATAGTTATAACTATCACTAGATCAATTCTATGTATCACATCAATATTATGTGTCACCCTATATCCATATAACAACATAAACGTGATCAATAAACAATGTCCCATTGACCCCATGATTCACTAACATCATTTAGGGTAATCAAATAATCATAGACTCAATCCCACTGAAAAGGGGATATCAAGGTTTCCATTGACCTGCACATAAAGGTATCCTTTGTGGAATATCATCCTATCTAGAAAAACTACCACCCACGGAAAATTAATAAATGTTTCCAATGTTATCATGTGACATAATACACCAATAGATAACGAAAGGAAACATAAATAAAATGGATAAAATACTAGAATTAATGATTCGTAAAATACATCCCAACCAACATGATGTAAACAAAACATAATATATCACCAAATCAAACCGTTTCTTCATTACCTAAAAATAATTATCAAAATACTCTATTAAAAAATATAAGGTTATAATATATTATATTTACCCATACAACGTTGTTGGTAAAAAAATTAAAAAACCCCACATTAAGATGCCAATTTTTTTTTAATATCATGATCAAATCCTTACATTAAATCAATACAATCCATTAGGAAAATTATTGATGAAAAAATTTTCTACATAAACACCAATTTTAATGGAGAAATTATTTTACATTACAAAATGCATGAAAATTAACTCAAACCACCATGAAAACC
The DNA here is from genome assembly GCA_963277665.1 of Viscum album. Classification (NCBI taxonomy): domain Eukaryota; kingdom Viridiplantae; phylum Streptophyta; class Magnoliopsida; order Santalales; family Viscaceae; genus Viscum; species Viscum album. The sequence goes on along the minus strand of OY728127.1, from coordinate 945,728,011 downwards.
CATAAAATTGGTGACTGACACTCGGTCGACCATGGTACCACTGATGAACCATTTAGTGAGTTATATGGTCTTTGTTGACTATTATATCAACCTGATCCCATAATATTCATAGAGTGATATCAAGAAATATCATACAATGTGATAATAATAATAATATTAACCACAAAAATATATAATTTCCCAATATTTTAAGATAATAAATGTATACAATACAAATACCTTTATTATGCTTCCATTTTAACCATCCAATATTAGACTAATCATTGTCATGAAAATAATAAAATCTGTTATCCTTCAAGACCAATTAATAAAATGTCACCCTATTTAATATAAAATTTAAAAAATGGAATAATAAACATAAAACACACCAGGAAGCTCTATGAAATTGAAACCAAAACCAAAGGGGTGCATTCCCCTCACAAAACACACTCATTCCCAAGATGTACAAAATCCAAAAATATAAAACCCAAGTTAATAATTAATTCAAACAAAATACTCTATAATCGCTAGATAAATATGTTGTGTGATAAAACTAAAACCAAATGTAATACTATTGTAAGAACCTAGTTCATTATATGAGGAATATATCCCTTCAATTTTGGTTTAAATGACTGTTTATGGACTAATCTGAGTACCCTTTGAGGTTATGGGTTTATCAGGGGTAATCGGGGATTATTTGAATCATAGAGCCCTTGTTTTCAAATAAATATTTTATGAAACATGATTATAGAAACCGTACAGTTTATGTCTCATGGTCTAAATAACCATAAAATACCTAGATAGTAGGCATCAGAGGCTCGAACAGTTTGAGGAAACCAGGCGGAAAGGGGCACATGCCCATGAGAGAGACCCTGAAATATTTAGTAAAGTTATTTTTCATGGTTTTTCATACTTATCCAATCCAAGTAGAATAATCATTTAGGTTACCTCTTAGAATAACAAAAGGTGCACAATTGGAGAATGGTTTGGCTAACCGTGTGGCTAAACTGTGTGTCAAGAATTTTGATTAAAATGACTAAAATTCTATTACAAATTTTTATAACCAAAATAAAATTTCAATTACCTTATATTAGATGGAAGTGAGCCCTAGAGATACCCTTTGAAGGATAAATCATATCCTTTTACAACATTTCTCATTTTGAAGTTTAATTGAGAGCCATTTATCTTATTGGATCCATGCCTGTGAGCACTGAATTCATGTTGTGCCATTATTAATATAACTTATAATCAATGGTGTTGTTTACGTGTAAGATAATATTCCCTATTATATGTTTATTAATTATTTATTCATTTATATATACATTTGGAATGAATCAAATATTAATACTAGATGAGCACTCCACAAAAGACCTATAGTAGGTGACCTTGGGATTTTACCTCAATATCGAGGGGTTTATATATATATATATATAATTTCGACGTTATCCAAATTCACTATGAAATGGACATGAATGGAATTTATTCCATTATTAAAATATTTCGGAATCACCTAAGTAATTAACCCGGTCTATTGATAAATAAGTAAATTTTGTAAAACTTGAATTAAAACCATTGCATGGGTGATTTTAACTAATTGGACCACCATGGGTGAAATATGAATTTAATGACCTTATTGGTTTTCCTTTTCCACATTTACATGGGTTGTTAAATGACAAACAATAATTTTTAATTTATTTGATTCAAGAAATGTATTGGGAGACCACATCCTTACTTGGATCTTTATGGGTTACAATTTATAATGTAATGACCATGTGATATAATTAAGCCGTTATGCCTTATAATATCATCCCATTCTGGGATCCACATCTTGAGGCAAGGTTTAATTAGATTTAATAAATGATATTGATTAAATGGTTATTATATAATTTTTCTAAATCATGGGTTCATATATGAATGACATGGAAGGACTCATTTGGATGATACTTAACTTATTCTTAAGTGATACATGGACTCCCTAGTGAACTACCAATGACATACTTAGGGACTTCAATATCATATTTCCCAATGATACTTGGAATAATTATGGAATGTCAAGTATAAAATTAGAGGGCTGATTTAATATATGCTTGGAAGTGAGACGTTGACTCCCTTAGAATACTAAAAAGGACATACTCAGTTGGTAAGGATGTTATACCACACCTAGAATGAGACATAGGTTTTTATGAGGATCTCCAAGGATATGCTTATAAGGTGTTGTATTTAAGTTAGTCATGGAGATATACCTGGATTCCAAATATAGAATTCCAAGGATGGTCGTCGGTTATTAATTGGATAATTAATAAATTATTTATATGATGCGTCTTTCCTCAAAAATCACAAGGTTATATTTGGTCTGAGTCTTATACCTTATTAATGGTCTAGTTTGGAATCTCTTAATGACATATCATTATGGGGGATATTGTATTACATTGGAGTTCTCAAGACATACTTATATTAAGAGTTAGTATTGAATGTTTATTCAGATAATTTCTATCTATGGTCGAAGCACGTAGTAGAGGATGATATTCCATGGGAACCTAGTCCATATGGTTTGTTTATATACATCACATCTTTTTAATTTTTTACTACTACCTACACACTATTATGATTATATATTCACTGACTAGATGGAATTAGACATAGTTGTTGGTGACCATCTGGTATATTATCTCACACCCTACTTGGCCTACCATGGGTACTCGAGTAGATTTTATGTCTGTAGGTATGGACAAGGGAATGAAAATTGCTATAGGTTTATGATTACTGCTTAGAAGTAGGGGAGCATGAGATCGAGATGAGGATAATGATTCGATATGGTATTGATATTTTGGTCCTTTATGTATCTTGAAATATGTATTATATTACCTACTGTTTTTTTTGGATTCATTATAGAGACATGACATTTATCATCATCATTTTGTATATAATTCAGTTTCAATATTTTAAATATTATTATCATTTTCTTGTGTTTTTATCCATTTTTATACTTCTTCTAGTATGATGAATTATTGGTCCAGTGTTTAGTGTCTATTCCTAATACATGTACATTTTTGTAACAGATTCCAATACATAGATGATATGATTTATTCTACGATACACTCTGGTAATGAGTGAATAATCTCACCACATACACACCCTAGGACCTCACATCTATTCGGGGGCCTATATAATTTGAGGAGATGTGTTTTACACCACGTGACTCACTGAATTGAAGCACCGGATTGTTTCATCTAGTTCAGGATGATACCATGTGTTATTAAAATTGTGTTTTCTTTTTCCCATAACATTTTATGAGAATATATATTAGAATATGAGGTATTGGAATATGGTAATAATATAATCATGGGAGTAGCTAACCCATGTAAATTGAAAATACAAATTTCCACAAGTGAAAATATTTTTTTTCATGATGTTGTGAAATCAAATTTGATTTAATCCATTGTTGGGTGATTTAGATGAATTGTGATGTTATAATTTTTATGATTAATGGTTCTATTTCTATCATCATGATGAGATGATGGAATTCCATCTCATTAATCATTTTAGTTACTTGTTTGGATTCACCTTCAATGAATTATTCTATTCAATATAAGATGTTTTGATTGTCTGCATGAATTTGGGATATGTTTATAGTGTGATATATTTGATATTCCTATAGTTTTGAGAGATTATTTGAGTAGGGAATTGATCTCTATGGTTGGTATTTAGAGTTCATATCAAAATCTAAATTGAATTTTAATGATTAAGCTACAAAATAAACCTTATGGAGTCAGCTATAGAACATGGAGTCATGGTCCAATGGTCTCACAGACTGGATTTTTTTATGGTATGGATTAAATGGGATCCGTATTTTGGATCAGGAGGAGCATCAGCCCTTGTGAATTGGGAGTGTTGATACATTAGTTTCAACCATTTAAAATTGAATATTTTTATAAATGTGAATAAAATGAAATTTATTTATTATATAAGAGTACATGACCTCGACCCAACCCTAGTAGTGGTAAGTAATAAGTATCTATTACTTTCCTATAATCTATACATCACCCATACCTGACTCCAGAAGAAGATAAAGGGTTCTGATTCATATATAAGAAGGATTTTACCTAGATGATTTTAATATATGTAATTTTATTGATTGTTATGTCTCATTCCAATACATGAAAATGATGTTCATAGAGGCGTTACTCCATGAAGACAACTTGTAATATTCATAGAGGGTGGTGATGACCATGTTGTGGAGGTGGTGGTTCATGGGATACAAATGGATCCTCCTTTAGTTTTAGCTGAAGAACTAGTTGATGTATTGGACATAGGTGTACTTACATTGTTCTGGGAATGATTTATAAATTTCATGATTACCATATAGGGAGCACCACGAGCTTGCATGACTTTGACAGATTTGACACTTGAGTTCTAGTAGTAGCATCCGCCTATGTTTTTAGAGGATTGTAGTCCAAAAGGAAATGATTCATGTATAAAGGCCGATCTATCTATCATTGAGCATCCATATATACCACTCTATAGAAGAGTCAAGATTTCTACTTATCTTCTATTTTATTCCAATATGAAATGGTGAGATGTTATTACTTATACATATCATCATCATGAGATGGATTAGAAACATTGATATATCCTTCTATGATTATTTCTATCATAATAAATTAATGGTTGAAAGTTCTCTAGGGTTCATTCAAAAGGAGTAATTAGTGTTATCAGTTATAGATTATTATTCATATTTTATAGATCTAGATCGCTCCACACCTATTTTGACGGGTGATGAGTTAACTTAAGATTGAAGATTCAATGATGGTTTTCGGTCAAATGTTTAATTGTAGATGAATTTATTTTGGCTAACTAGTATTTAAAGAATATTTGAATGAGGTTCTCATCACAAATCCTAGCCCAAGAGAGGCGGGAGGTGTGATCCAAGGTGGTTCGACACGAAGATCATATGTTACATCATCTAGTAGTAGGAATCATTTTTTGTAGCTTCTATATGGTGATATGGGTTGCCCAATCGCATACAATGATTTATAGGTAAGGTACCACTAGTGTGGTATACCGGGACATAAAAGTCCTCAGTGTATGAGGGACCAAGTAGAATTCCAATCTTGTGAAAACATGGGAAATATAAAAGATCTTTGAAAACATTTTCCTCTAGAAGCATGTTATAGTGGGTATGCATGGACTCCACATGCATGAGTGGGGTTAGTAGATTATTATCAGGTAGGGAGAAAGAGTGTAGCTAGAAAATCAGGCCGAGGTGGTGTTCATGGTCATTTAGATAGCCCTCAGATTAGTAGTAAAAAAGTGCATATCTACTCATGGTTTCTAGGATATATCATAGGGCCGCAAATCAGGCAATGTATACCTAGTGAAACTGACCCTTGAGGTGAAGAGTCACATAACTTATACTATGATAGGTACTATTATAGTAGCATATAATTTATCATTTTTTCTTTTTTGATACAAGGACTTATCATTGATTTATATCTTTTCCTATTATGGAGAGACTTGAGCTGAGTGTTCTATGATCTAATGGAATTATGACACTTGATAATCCATTTGGGACTCTAATAGAGGATGTATGTTAGTGCAGAAAATTCAACCATTATATTGGAAGGTGTAACTTCATATGGGACCACTTTTTAATTTAGATGATATGTTTTTAAATCATTCTCATGATGGATTTTTTAGTTACCTTTCATGCTTTTATTGATTACTACAACTGAAGGTTGACCATAATATCACAAGATGGAATATAGTTTATTAAAATTTGGAATGGGATGTTTTTGTAGTTCAAGATTTACCTAAGCATCATGGGTTGGGTGATATGACAACAGATATTGTAAGTTTATATTTGGATGATTAGGGAACACATCAGGTATATTTACTCTAGTGGTTGATCATTTTATAGACATTTTCCCTAATGAATTTTCAGTATTACCAATAGTGAGAGAGGTACTGTTCTCTAATGAGCCAGTCGCAGTAGTTACACCAGTATCCATTTCTCCTTATAGTATAGACATGACTAATATGTGGGAGATCAAGTGGAAGCTAAATGATTTAGATGAAAAGCGGTTCATTTGACCCAGTAATTATTAATGGGGATCATAAATACTTTTTTCAAATAATGTGGAAAAAACAATAAATCTATGTGTGAATGACCTGAAAATTTACCGACTATCAAATAAGAACATGTATCCTCAACCCCAAAAAAATTATCTCTTCATCTTTCTCCAAGAAGATCATGTATTCTAAAAGTTTGATTTGAGATCAGATTATCATCATGTGCGTGTAAGACCATAAAATATACCACACACAGATTTTGTAGTAGGTATGGATATATGATTATTTGGTTATTCCATTGAGTCTTAGGAATGTTCCATCATTTTACATGAAACTAAAGAACATTGTATTCTATCCTTCTATAGATTTATTTGTGGTGATTTTTTTGGATGATATATTGGTGTATTGTCACACTAGACAAGGCCATGACAACCATTTTGAGATAATTTTAAATACAATAAGAGAGAGAATCGACCATGTGATGAGTTCATAAAGTACAACTTCTAGATGGATTCGACTCAGTTCCCAGGTCACATTACCTTAGAGAAAGTTGTTTCAGTTGACTAATGAAGGTTAGATTTCTTGTTTCCTGAGAGTAACACATGAATGTCTTTGAAATTCATAGTTTCTTGGGGATACCTGGTTATTAGGGGAGAATTATATAGGAATTCTCATTCTTTGAAGAACCACTTACAAAATTGAATCAGATGGGTGAGTTGCTTATATAGTCATATTCCTATGAGGCATCCTTTTAGGACCTAGAAGAGAGATTCACTTGTACATTGATACTGATTTTTGAAAAGTAAGGTAGGATTTACAATATTTACTACAATGCATTATGTACCGGGCTTAGAGATATTATGATGTAGGTTAGAGTCACGGTGTACATTTCTCATCAGTTGAGGGCACATGAAAGGAACTAACCAATGCATGACCTTGAGTCATCCATAGTATTTAATGATTGGTTCTATTGGAGACATTACTTACTTAGAGAGAGTTTTGTGGGGTACACTAACAATAAAAGCCTCAATTATATATTTATATAGTATTATTTTAATCTAATGCAGTGATTGTCGGGTTAGTACCTATAGTCTTTTTACATTGAGATTTCCTATATTCCTAGTAAAGGTAAAGAAGTTATCAATGCATTGAGTAGGAGGACCCAGATATAGGTAGTTCATGAGGCTAGTAGCGAGTGGAAGATTATGGAGATCTTTTCCGAGATTAAATTTGAGCTTCAAGATAGTCATTATCATAATTTTATTTCTCCATTAGATATGAATTCTACCCTCTTATATTTGGTGAGTATGAGATTTGTATCTCATTCCGAGGGCTTTGTACTATCTGAGAATGAGGCTGGTGAGGACCCTACTCCTAGAAGGACCATATTTAAGGTTGGAATTTTATATATATTTGGTCATGTATGTGTTTTAGCTGGCATAAAAGAGGATATGGTGCAATAATTTCATAATTTATCTTTGATAGTGAAATGTGGCTTCAACTAAGTGTATTAAGATTTACATATCTAGTATCAGTGTATAAATATGAATGGTAATGTAGCTAGTTTTGGCATGAGATGTTCCACTTATTAGTAGGTGAATGAGGAAAACATCAAATAGACCTACAATTATAGAATCTTACCATTATTTATTGAAAGGGGGTGAAATTATGATTCATTTAGAGATTGAGTTACCAAGGTCACCATGAGGTAGTCATTCCATATGGGTTATTTTTAATAGGAAAATGAAGGTAGATCATTTCCTTCTGATCAATGAGACCTTCTCAATTAATGAGATTGAGAGATTTTATATCTGTGAGATTTTTTACCCTCATGGGGTCCCCAATAATATCTTTTCAGATAGGGATGACTGGTTAAATTCATATTTTTTTGGAATGAGTTGTTGAGGGAATTGGGTACATGGGTACTTCTAAGTATAACAATCCATTCTTAGATTGATGGATATCAAGAGGACATGATTCAGGTTCTTGAGGACATTCTTAGAACATGTTTCCTTGATTTAAGGGGCTCTTGAGAGAGGAAAATACCCATTGTCGAGTCCTTTTACAACAATGGTTTTTATTCTACTATATAGAGGATCCCTTATGTGTATTTTTATGGTATTCAATTCTAATAAAGAATGTGTTGGTTAGAGGTAGGTGAGGAAGAAATACCTAGACCCTGTCCCATTCATGAGACTAAGGATCATGTTCTGTTGAATCAAAAGTGGGTGGCTATATCATTGTCTAAATATATATCTTACACCAGTCTCCATTGATGACAATTAGAGTTTGATGCAGAGGACTTGTCTCTTTACATGTCTCATAAAGGCTTTGAAATAGGAGTATTTGAATATAGTGTAATCTTTAGCCATGATATATCGGTCCATTCGTGATTCTGGAAAGAGTTGGACTTATATCTTTTTGGTTACAGTTACCTAAATGGTACTGATCCATCCATGAATTCTTCCACATATCATAGATGCACTATTATTATTCAGACCCATCTAATTCCTTTTAAACTGATTAGGGTAATTTATAGGTAGATGCTCTATTTGGGGGGACCTTTTTTTGATGATATGAGCATGAAGGTTCTCTATGCCTGGTCAATTCTTATATTATGGGTGATATGGTAGCATGGCCATTTATATGATGATATATGGGAGTGGGAGGCCATCGTACTTTCTCATTGGTTAGTGTGTTTTGCACTTGATGCATCAAAAACCTTTGAAGTGAAATTTATGGATTAATTTCTTTAAGGGGGATGTTTTTATGAACCTAGTACTTTCTATGAGGTACAGGACATGAAGTATGATTTGACTAACTGTGGGTGTCCTTGACAATAGCCTTCAAGAGCCTTCATAGATTGAGGAAAACAAGTGAAAAGTGGGGCACAACCATGCAGAATCACCTACAATTTGATAGTAGAGGTTTTTTCCTTTTTTTGTGCTTGTTTAGTCAAACCATTGCTAGTAACCATGAAGGTTCCCCCTTACCATAAAAAGGGAATATAGTTGGCATATAGTTTTAACTATAGTGCGTTCAAACTCTACATCCCATAATTTTGAGGAAAATTTACTAAAATTCCATTAAAATGTAGTATAACATAAACCTAATTTCAATTATCCATTGTTGGAAAATACTAATCCCTTGATAGCTCATTATAAGGTTAAATCATATACGTTTCTACCAATTCTCCATGAAAACAATGAATCAAGAGTCATTTGTCTCATTGAATCCACACCAGTGACTAATCCATTAATTTTGATCAATTATTCAGTTAAATTGGTATTGATGGTGATATTTAGGTGAAATATAATATTCCATGTTTCTAGGTTATTCATTCATTCATTATTTTTTTTCTTCTGATTTGAATTGAATTAGAGCTTGATACTAGATAGAAAATCCATTACGATCCTACATTAGGTGGTCACATTCTTTCCCCTCAATGTCGGTGTGTTTTTGTATATGTCATTTTCACATTCTTTAGATTCTTTTAGAAATTCCCGTGAATGGAGTTTATTACTTTCATAATATATATAGGTATTTCCTATGTAATAAATGAGACCATTTGATAAATGATTAACAGTTAACAACATGAATTCAAATTACCCCCTAATTGAGATGTTTAATTAATTAGATCACCATGGGTGGCATACGAATACAATTTCCTTAAAGTATTTTCGTTTACCACTTCTCATGGGATTAAAAATGATGAATTTTAATTTGGAATTTAATTTAATAATAAAATTAATTGCATACCATGCCCATGATCACTGATTCTTGAGCTACGACTTATTATTTAATGCCCATGTGAGATAATTAAGAGGCTAATACATCTCAACATAACCCATTACGTGTGCCACCATCTAAGAATTGGTTTAATTTAAATTATTAAATGAGGTTGATTGAATGTTTATTACATAAATTGGGTTACACAGGGGTTCATTTATGAATTCCATGGATGGAATAATTTGGATACTGCTTAACATATGCCCATGTGATTCTTGTACTTCCTAGTGGACTACTAGGGATGGAATTGAGGGATTTACTTTCATATTCTTGAGTGATACTTGGACACAATATGGAGAGATAAGGAAATAATCTAATGGATGATTCTATATTTTCTCAGAAGCGAGACTTGGCCTCCCTTAGTGGACCACAAAGGATAGAAATAAATGGAAATGAGGTTATACCACACCTAGAGTGATAGCTAGGTTCTGATAAATATTGTGATGGATAGTCTTGTATGGTGTTGGGTTCATGGTATTTCTAGAGCGATACCTATATTATAAATAAATAATTTCAAGGATGGGCTCAGGTTCATATTAAAGTAATTAATAAATTATTTATAAGATGTGTCTTCCAAGCCAAATAACAAGCTTGGATTTGGTCAAATTATTATACCTTATTGATATCTTGAAAAGTAATATATTTATTGCATATCATTATAAGAAATTATGTGATACATGCAAGGTCCTGAGACTTATTTATAAAATTATATTGGATTGACTATTTATTCATAGTCTTTCTGGCTAATGTTGAAGTAGGTGGCATAGGAGGGGTGTCCATGGGAACATTATCCTTATGTTTTTTTTACATATAGAACATACTTTTCATATTCTAATACTACCCACACCCTATTATAATTATATATTCACGTAAAAAATGACATTAGACACGGTTGGTGGTGGCCTACTGGGATCTTATCTCACACCCTACTTTGGCCACCTCTGGTACCCTAGTAGAGTATATTTTTGCAGGTATAGATATGGGAAAACATATTGCTACAGGTTTTTGATTGGTTCTTAGGAGTATGGGAGCACAGGACCGATCTGAAGATCATGATTCTTATTGGGATAGATCTTTTGGTCTTTTGGTACATTGATATATAAATTGTACTACCTATTGTGTAGATATTTTGGTTGTTTTTAGAGACTTGATATGTATCATCATAATTTTCTATATAATTCAGTTCCTATATATTGAGTAATATAATCAGTTTCTTGAGTTGTTATCCATTTCAATACTGCTCCCACTATGGTGGGTTACAGGTTTAGTGTTTAGTGAATATCCATATTGCTTATACATTATTGTTACTACTTATGATACTTGGATGATATGAATTTAAGCTATGATACACTATGGTAATGAAGGAATAGTATCCCAATTTACATACCCCAGACCCTAAATACTTGTTAGAAACATATAGCATTTATGGATATGTTATTGATGCCATTTTATCCCTGGAATGGAGCACCGAACTGTGGTAACTGGGTTGGCTTGTTAGAATAACGGTGAGAATAAATAGTTCATAAAACTCCTCTATTCATTACAGATAAAACACCCCTCCAAAAAAACGATTCATCTATCATCAAATGGAATTATAATCAAAAAACATAAGAGGTCATAATTAAATGAGAAGATAAATAATAAGATATGTAAGGTTAGAATTATGAAAATATCTTTCCTTGAACCATTTTGATAAAAAACTTCGATCATGAACAAATTAAATTGATATAATGGTGAAGAGGAGGAGATACATTGGGTGACTCTTATCTATTCCAATTGATTATAAGTAAAGAATCCATGGGGTTTTTAAAGAACTACATTCCCCAAAATCACCTCCCTACTATATTAAATATAATAGGTGGTTGTAATTTCGTAGCACTATCCAAAATCTTGATTTAATACCACCATGGTATTTCTATTAATCCATCGTGCTTATTGTGTAATGGGAAATAGAGAATCTCCACTAACATTCTTATTATAATTCTTGTAGTCTACCACCAAGAGTCTAGTGATATCTAAATTACCCACCATGACCTAGTTTATCCCACTAATAATTAAAATGTTCCACAAAAAATTATCGTCATGCTATGATAAACCCAAAAAATCAACTTAAACTAAAAAAATACATCTTAACATCCCAAATTATGTCACGGCCCGTCCTCAGGGCCCGTGCCGTGACTACCCCAAGCCCGCCTTCCATAGGCGAGGGGATGGCGACTAGCACCAAAGGCGTAAATCCCGATTACTGGGAAGGCATTGCCTTTATAAAAGTAAACAAAACTCCACAGAGTACAAGAGGAAGTAATACACTAAGTACAAAAAAAAAGTTCTGAAAATTAAATGGGCCAGGATACAAACCCAACTGAAAAGTACAGCTACAACTGAATGAAAGTACAACAGAAAAGACAAACAGGTGGAAGAATTGAAGCAGCTCCTGGGCCATCCACCTCGGATCCTACCTGAAGGGTAGGTACAGATAGTGCATCTCCTGAATCATCCACCACGGATCCTCCCTGAAGGGTAGATATAGATAGACTCCACAACGCTCTCGCTCTTCTACCACCTTCTAGTATCGTCTCATCGTGAAGTCCACCTCCAGATATGGACTCGTCGTGAGGTCCAACTCCGGGTACCATCTAGTGCTTGAACACTTGACCTCTATCAGCACTGCCCATCATCTGAAACCGTCACAGCGAGGTGCGGGCATAGCCCGTGCAGGGGTGAGTATACGATACTCAGTAGGGAACCCGAGAACCTCAAGGTATCACTTAATCCAACAAAGATAACCACAAAGAAGGATCTCAACAGATAACCCATACTTAGGTATAAGCTCATACTTATACCTATGTTATCAAGTAACCCAACTCAATCCTGAGGAAACACAAAGGTTATGAAATCAACAGATATCCACTACCTAGGTATGTGCCCATACACATACCTATGTTATCAAGTGACCCATATCAAATATGAGGTAAACACAAAGGTCATAGACTCAGCTCAAACCAGGATTTTCATTATCGAAACCATAACTACTGAAGAGCTCCGTTGCTGACAAGTATAGTGATCCTATCACGACTCCGAGGTACTTCTCACAAACCTAAGACTGTTGAGGTACTCCTCCTGTCAAGTACTGCGGGTCAGCCACCAAAACACAGTAGTGCTTCCTACCGGGCTCTGCCACCCAAACATTGTAGTGCACCCCCCCTAATAGCCTGCAGAGGTACTCCTTCTGTTGAGTATTGCAGTTCTGCACCCCAACACAGTAGTGCTGCATCCTCCATGGGTCTGCTCCCAAACATAGTAGTTCTCCATCAACTGTGCTAGTCGACTCACTCCAAGTCGAGTCGGTCAAGCAGTCGTCAAGTCTCAGCCAGCTACACGGTCTCCTTACTCCATACGGTCATCTCCGGGAGGTTCTGCTCCACGAGCTATAGGTCGATAATCCATGTATCACAAGTTCCAATAATAAGTATCTCAAAGGACCACCTTGTCCTTGGTGTCTCAATGGAACAGACATTGCGTCAATCGGGTACCCAGTCTCTGAGTTATTAGCCTTTTCGTCCCAAGGGCCCGGTTGGTTTTGTGTACGAACCAACCCGGCTGTATCTCAACTGTACCCTGAACACACTTATGGTATACTCATAGGGACCATTCTTCAACATGATCACCAACGCCGCTGATGGTTCGTCAAACGGACGTCCTGTCTGAATGTTATCGACTTTCTCATTCAAGGGGCCCGATTTGATTTCAGGTACAATCCAACCCGGCCATACTCCAACTACGTCCAAGCCTCGAGCGGAGTAACCCAAAAGGTCTATCTCTCTAAGAGGAATCCTACAAAGTCTACGGGACATCAATCAGATGTCCGGAGCTCAAGTTATAAGCATTTCCACTCCGTGCGCCTGGTTGGCTTCAGGTTGGAACCAACCCGGCCATACATAAAGTTCTCAGACACCTTCAGTGTAATATACAAAAATGACCGTCTTGATCCAATGATCACATCACAACTGATTTTGTGTCGATCGGAGATCTGTAGCCCATGTAATGAGAGTTTGAACGGATCTGTTTGAAAATAGCGGGTTTGGGCCCTGTCCGACCCGGCCCGATACCCCCCAGGGTCGGCCCGAACCGGGTCGACCCGACCTGTGTCTGGGTCCGGCCCATTAGGGCACGGCCCAGCCCGGCTGGCACGGCCCGGTGCAGCCGGCACGGCATGGCCCACTGAGGGGTGCAGCGTGGGCGGCCCGGCCCGGCACGGCCGGTCCTGCTGGGGCGATCGGTTGGCCTGGCGCGGGCACAGCCCTTATGGCCAGTGATGAGCGGAGGGGGGTGATGTCCCCCCCGGTTGACTGAAACGGTGCTGCTTAATTGTCGCGCCTCCCCCTAAACCCGGAACGACTTAGCCGTTCCGGTCCGCCGCAGCTCAGTCACGACAGTCTCCTCCGGTAGCGCGCCACCGCCTCTCTCAGCAGACCACCGGACACGCACCAGAGGTCCGTTCTACCAGCCGTCTGCGCCTACGGTCACTACGGGACCCGTAGATTACTGCGAAGAGTTCAAAAGGTCTTCGCGTCCCACTTCGTCGTAGCCCGTCGATCCACACATCAACAAACAAGCTGCGGAGGGTTGTCAGACCGTGTTTGTTCGGCCCACGCCCTCTACATTAGGTGTTATCAAATGGAAATGGTTTAAACACATGCTTTTAATCATTGAATAGGGTATAATTTATTCAAAATAAATTATATGAACACACTGCATTTAAATACCCACTCACGAGGGTATAATTCGCATAAAAATTATATACGGAAACCCCTACCTTGAAATTGACGTTGCACGTCATTGAGTCGTGGAAGTCAAACTTCGTGGTAGTCGGGTGTCCCGGAAGAACGGTATCGATTTCATCGACGTCGGAAGAAGAAGAAGAACGTTGTTGTTGGAGTCGGTCTCCACGGTCGGTGTCTCCTTCCTTGTCGCGGAAGAGGAAGTGGATGGTGAATTCTACGACCGCCAAGTCTATGTCCTTCTTTGGAGACATAGAGTTATTAAACAAAAGAGATGAAGTAGGAAGGCACGTTTTCGTTGGCAATGATCAACACGGTTGGCGACTTCTCCCTTGACGAGGAGGAAGAGAAGAGTTGATGGTCGTTCTTTGTCGATAACGTTCTTCATCATTGGAGGAAATCTCTCCCTCCTCTCCTTCTCCTCCTTATCTATCCACCAAGGAAAATAATCCCCCAAAATAATAGAGTTTTCTTTATATTATAATTATTACACTAAACCCAAGGGTTATCACTCATAAAGTGAAAACACATAGATTAAATGTGGAGAGATGAATTCAAAAAGATTTTAATTAAAAGAATGAATTAATTCACTTCATTATGAGGGAGAGTGGGTGAGTTACAAATTAAAGAGGGTGTTAGGGAGTTATGGGGAATGTGAAGGGGTGGGGTTCGTGTGGGCCCCACATCACATTCCGCCTCACTTAGGTAGTTAGTAACTAGTGGCTTTCTCCCCAACTCCCACACATAGGTTAAAACCAACTAGTCTAGAAATAAAATTGTATCACAAATTTTATTCCCCTTTTCATTTAAACCAAAATTTTTAACAACTCCTTCCGAGCAAAAACATATTTGGAAAAGGTCCTCCTAAGAAATTACCGGCACTGCGGTTTCATCGGTGCCCTCAGATTTCAATTCTGAGAACCAGTTCAAAAGTTAGAAAACCCACTCGTTCGTTCACTGAACGTACCTGAGCTAAACTTCGGAAATTGATTCTGGGAACACCGGGACTCGGAATCAGGTGCCGTAAGAAACCACACACTCGTAAAATTCCAAACCAATTAAGAAATAATTTTCCATGAAATTCCAGGGTCTTTACATTACTCCAACCTCGGGTATTTATGCCCCCGTAAAGCTATAACACAAACTAGGGAAACAAAAGTGGTACTGAGCACGCATCTCAGCCTTCGGCTCCCATGTACTCACCTGGAGGTTCTCGTACTGCCAGTGAAAGCACACCCAAGGAATCGACCGTCTACATAGGATCCAATCCTGTCGATCCTCAATCCCCACTGAAACCTCCATGAATGTCGCCCTTCTATCGATGTCCTACATCCTGAGGTCGATGATGTGTGACGGATCATGCACGTATCTCCTCAGCTATGATACGTGGATGACATCATGCACCTGGTGCAACTGAGGTGGAAAGTTCAAGAGGTAAACCACCTCGCCTACCCTATTGAGGACCTAGAAAGGTCCATTGAACCACAGAGATAACTTGTCGCCTCGGCCACATCTTTGTAAACCTTATCGAGGTGAGACCCGTATGAGGACATGATCGCCATCCTCGAACCCTAGAGGCCTCCATTTCATGATTAGAACTGAAACACAAAACTCCTGCTGCCACGAGGGGATAGTTGGTTGACCCAAGAGTGATCGGAAAAACCCTCCTATGCATGAGTTTATGTTGTGCTGCCTGGGGTTTCCTTTTCGCCGACTGAGGAAGACCCATCCCAACGTTGTAGTTATACCACAACCTTTTTGCCTAATATAGTCAATCTGTGTATAAACTGTGAATCCAATATATACCGAGACCAACGTCATATGCCCTCGACGCTTCCACAAAGAGATTCCAACTAAAACTCTCACCTTGAGGGTCAGACCACACTGTCGACGTAAGTTTGATTATTGAGTCTCCTCCCAAGGTATCTCTAGATGTGAGCGTCAAGTCTCCGGCTTACCGGAATCTCTAGGTCTGGGATAAGATTCGTTGAATGAAGGAATGACTCATATCAACTTCTGTTACTATGGAAACTAGTAGTAGACCCATACTGTCACTCGAATCATTTTTAGATCCATTGGGTCACAATCCTTGACTGCATGCAGCCACACTCTACCCCTGCCCTCCAGCTCCCTGATCCTGGCGGGGAAAACTAAGGCGGGTGGTTGTATCATGTTGAAATGTACACCACCTCATGCTGCTCTCCTAGCTCTGCCACCATATCTGCTGCTTCGCAGACTCATCTCTCCTTAATGCTTCCTCTCCTTGAAAAATTTAACATGCCCGAGACTCTAAGACTGGTGCCAGTTTCCTGTTTCTTACTGCACTGTGCAGTCTTCAACGGCTCCTGGATGATCTGCACCTTCTTTCCATACGATCTAGAAGAGCTGCTAAGATTTCTCCTTTGCCGAAAAGAGAAACTCGGTCTCATCCCCTGGATGAACCACACCTATTGCCTAATACAGTCAATCCAGACACGAATGATGCATTCATGACATGGATGAATTCGTAAGGCCTTGACTTTACTACCATGAGTTCCAACCGTCACTCTCACCTCCATGGGTTGAGTCACACTGTCGGCATCAGTGTGAGGTCACTGGGTCTCCTCCAGTAGAAATCTCGAAAGTGAGGGTCACGTCAATAGTTTTAACCGGGACCTCTCAGTATCAACCAAACAAAGGACATGAAAGCAAACATCACAATGATAAGTGTTTTTTTATTATTGCAGCTCATTGTTCAAAGACACAAATATGACAACAACAAGGAACTAGAATTACATGTGTCAAAATAGTATCCACTAGTTCCACTCTTGTCCACCTGCATCCAGAGCTTTACTGCCTTGTCCACTGCTCTGTTGTTGCTCAAGCACCTGCCGCTGCTTTTATCTCGGAGGCTCCTCCAATGCCTGCGGATCAACTGTACGGGGAGTCGGACAGTCAAGTGATATGTGACACTTCCTGTCGTAGGAGAAACACTATTCATTTCTAGCACGCCAGGCTCTAACTCCACCTCGGGTGCCCCGCACTACCGATCCTATAACCCGAGATCGCCCATCTGTCGGTCTGGTCCTATGGGACCCCTGCATCATCTGTCTATTACCTACAGATGACTGGGCTACTGATTAAAAGTCCTATGGAAAAGGCAGCAACTCCTGAACACGCTCGGGGTGTAGAGCCACTGGTACAAACTCCATATTGAAAAAGGCCTCGAAGTCTCCCCATGTGAAGGTCATATCATCGCAAAACTGGAGCATCCGGCTCCACCATCTACCTGCGGCTTCCTGAAGGAGGCCGGTAGTAAAGATCACCATGAATTCCGCTGGTGTAACCACTATCCTGATGACTCTCACCATAGCCACCAGCCAATCCTCAGCCACCTTTGGGCCCATCTCTCCTCAGAACCTAGGTGGCCTCTTGCGTTGGAACTCGTGCAGCACACACAATCGGCGTGCATCACCTGTAGCTAAGGCTGGTGGCATCAGTGGCCAAACATATGTTAGTACCACTGGTGCCTCCACTGGTCTCTCAACTGTAAGAGGGCCCTATACCGAAGCCTCGTCGCTCGGCAGGCTGTCAGTACGTATATATCTTGGGGTTCTAGTTGATCGTCCGTGACAAGGCATCCAGAACGAAACAGACGTGACACGGTCAATGATTTATACCTGGGGAGCTGAACTAGTTTGAGCTGACATTAACACTTTTTGAAACAAACACTCAATCAGTGTTTTTGTGCACAAATTCAGAAATTAGTAGTCAGGGTCCTGGTGTATGGATACGTCGGCCGCCCGCACCAACACTGGACTGCCTGAACTGAAATCCACACTGAGTACTCTTAACACTATTTCTTCAAATAAAGAAAATATCATAGTTATAATTCTGCGGTAGAACCGACTTCTCTGATACCAATTTGTCCTAACCCTTCCTCAGGGCCCATTCCGTGACTACCCCATTCCAACCATCCATAGTCCATGGTCTAGATACTAGAACCAAAGGCGTAAATCTTGATAACTGGGAAGGTATTGCCTTTATAAAAGTAAAAAAAACTCCACAGAGTATAAGAGGAAGTAATACACTAAGTACAAAAGAAATTTCTGAAAAGTAAATGGGCCAGGGTACAAACCCAACTGAAAAGTACAGCTATAACTGAATGAAAGTACAATGGAAAATAAAAACAACTAGAAGAATAGAAGCAGCTCTTAGGTCGTCCACCTCAGATCCTACCTGAAAGGTAGGTACAGATAGTGCAACTCCTAGATCGTCCACCACAGATCCTACCTAAAGGGTAGGAACAGATAGCCTCCATAATGCTCTCACCCATCTACCTCATCCGATTATAGTCTCTTCGTGAATTCCACCTCTGGATACTGACTCGTCGTGAGGTCCACCTTCGGGTACCGTCCAGTTCTCAGACACTCGGCCTCTGTCAGCGCTGCCCGTCGTCTGCAACCAACACAACGAGGTGCGAGTATATCCCGTGTAGGTGTGAGTATAAGATACTCAGTAGGGACCCCGATACCCTCAAGGTATCACTAAATCCAACAAGGATAACCCCAAATAAGGATCTCAATATATAAACCATACTTAGGTATATGCTCATACTTATACCTATGATATCAAGTAACCCAAATCAATCATGAGGAAACACAATGGTTGTGAAATCAACAGATAACCACTACCTAGCTATGTGCCAATACAAATACCTATGTTATCAAGTGACCCATCTCAAACATGAGGTAAACACAAATGTCATAGACTCAGCTCAAACCATGATTTTCATTATCTTAACCGTAACTGCTGAAGAGCTCCGTCTCTGACGAGTACAATAATCCTTTCATGACTCTGAGGTACTGCTCACTAACTGAAGACTGCAGAGGTACTCTTCCTTTCGAGTACTGCGGGTCAGCCACCCAAACAATGTATTGCTTCCCGCCGGGGTCTGCCACCCAAACATAGTTGTGAACCCCCCTAATAGCCTGCAGTGGTACTCCTTCTGTTGAGTACTGCGGGTCTGCACCCAAACACATTACTGCTCCATCCTCCATGGGTCTGCACCCAAACATAGTAGTGCTCTGTCCACTGGGCAAGTCGACTCACTCCAAGTCGGGTTAGTCATGCTGTGGTCAGGTCTCAGCCAGCTACACGGTCTTCGTACTCCATAGGCTCATCTCCGAGAGGGTCCGCTCCACGAGCTATAGGTCGATACTCCAAGTATCACAAGTCCCATTAAGAAGTATCTCAATTGACCGCCTCGTTATAGGGGTCTCAACGCAATACACGGCGCGTCAATCCGGCGCCCGGTCTGTGAGTTATTAGCCTTTTCATCCCAGGGGCCCGGTTGGTTTCGTGTACGAACCAACTCGGCCATATCTCAAATGTACCCCGAACTCAAATAGTGTATACTCATAGAGACCTTTCCTCAACGTGATCACCAACGCCGCTGATGGTTCATCAAATGGACGTCCGGTCTGAATGTTATCGACTTTCCTGTTCTAGGGGCCCGATAGGATTTCGGGTATAATCCAACCCGACCATACTCCAAATATGTCCAAACCTTGATTAGAGTTATCCAAAAGGTTGGTCTCACTAAGAGGAATCCTACGAAGTGGACGGCACGTCAATCGGACGTCTGGAGCTCAAGTTATAAGCATTTCCGCTCTGTGGGCCCGGTTGGTTTCGTGTTGGAACCAACTCGGCCGTACACAAAGATCCTCGAAACCTTGAGTGTAATATACCTAAATGACCGTCTCGATCCAAGGATCGCAGCTCAACTAACAGTGCATCAATCAGAGGACCGTGGCCCATGTTATGGGCATTTGAACGGATATGTCCAAAAATAGGGGGTTCGGGCCCGGTCCGACCCAGCCCGATACCCCCCTAGGTCGGCCCGAACTGGGTCGACCCACTCGGGTGTGGGGCCAGCCCATTAGGGCGTGGCCTGGCCTAGCTGGCGTGGCCCGGCCCAACCGGCGTGACTCGGCCCAGCGCGGGGCTCTGGCCCGGCGCGGGCGGCCCAACCCAGCACGGGCGGTCCGGCCAGGCACGACCAGTCCGGCTGGCGCGGCCGGTTGGCCCGGTGCTGGTGCGGCCCATGTGGCCAGTGAAGAGTGGAAAGGGGTGCTTCCCCCCACCCCCCCAGTTGACCGAAACGGCGCAGCTGAATTGCCGCGACGGTCTCCTCCAGTGGCGCATCGTCGCCTCCAGTTGCCGGATCCACCGTGCTGGGGTGGCGCGCCGCCTCCTCTCTCCGCGGAACACCGGACGAGCACCAGTGGTCCGTTCCTCCAGTCGTCTGCACCTACGGTCACTACGGGACCCGTAGATTACTGCGAAGGGTTCAAACCGTCTTTGCGGCCCGCTTAGTCATCACCCGTCGATCTGCACAACAATAAACAAGATGCAGAGGGTTGTTGGGCCGTGTTTGTTTGGCCCCCACCCTCCACGTTAGCTGTTATCAAATGGAAAACATTTAAACACATGCTTTTAATCATTGAAGATGGTATAATTTATTCAAAATAAATTATAAGAACACTCTGAAATTAAATACCCACCCACGAGGGTATAATTCACATAAACATTATATACGGAACCCCCTACCTCGAAGTTGACAACGCACGTCATCGAGTGGCAGAAGTCGAACGTTGCGGTTGTTGGGTGTCGTGGAAAAACGGTATCCATTCCATTGACGTCATAAGAATAAGAAGAACATTGTTGTTAGCGTCAGTCTCCATGGTCGGCATCTCCTTCCTTGATGCGGAAGAGGAAGTGGATGGAGAATTCTGGGACCACCAAGTCGATGTCATTCTGCGGAGAAGTTGCGTTCTTCCACGAAGGAGATGAAGTTGGAAGGCACGTTTTCATTGGAGATGATCTCCATGGTTGGAAAATTCTCCCTTGACACAGAGGAAGAGAAGAGTTGATGGCCATTCTTCATCGAGAACGTTCTTCATCATTGGAGGAAAGCTCTCCCTCATCTCCTTCTCCTCCTTAGCTCTCCACCAAGAAAAATAATCCCCCCAAAATAATAGAGTTTTCTCTCTATTATTTTTATAGCACTAAACCCAAGGGTTATCACTCATAAAGTGACAACACATAGATTAAATGTGGAGAGATGAATTCAAAAAGATTTGAATAAAAAGAGTCAATTAATTCACTTCTTTAATGAGGTAGAGTGGGTGAGTTACAAATTAAAGAGGGAGTTAGGGAGTTATGGGGAATGTGAAGGGGTGGGGTTCATGCAGGTTCCACATCACATTCAACCTCACATAAGTAGTCAGTAACTAGTGGCTTTCTCCCCAACTCCCACACATAGGTTAAAACCAACTAGGCTCGAAATAAAATTATATCACAAATTTTATTACCCTTTTTATTTAAACCACAATTTTTAACAACTCCTTCCGAGAAAACACATCTTTGGTAAAGTTCCACATAAGAAATTACTGGTGCAGCGGTTTCATCGGTGCCCTCAGATTTCGATTCCGATCACCTGTTCAAATGTTATAAAAACCCACTTGTTCGTTCACTGAACGTACCCGAGCTAAACTTCGGAAATTGATTCCGGGAACACCAGGGCTCACAATCAGGTGCCGTCAGAAACAGCGTACTTGTAAAATTCCAAAGAAATTAAGAAAAAAAATTCCATTAAATTTCCGAGTCTTTACATTACTCCCACATCCGGGCTTTACATCCCCGTAATTCTATAACACATACTAGGGAAACAATAATGGTACAAAGCACGCATCTGAGCCTTCCGCTCCCTTGTGCTCACTTGGAGGTTCTCGTACTGCCAGTGAAAGCGCACCTGAGGAATCGACCGTCTACGTAGGACCCACTCCTGTTGATCCTCGATCCCCACTAAAAACTTTGTGAATGACGTCCTTCCATCGACGTCCTACTTCCTAAGGTCGATGATATGTGAAGGATCATGCACGTGTCTCCTCAGTTGAGATACGTGGATGACATCTTGCAGCTGGTGTAACTGAGGTGGAAAGGTCAAGTGTTAAAGCACATCACCTACCCTGCTGAGGACATATAATGGTCCGTTGAAACTCGGAGATAACTTTTTGCCTCGTCCACATCTCTGTAAACCTCGTCGAGGTGAGACCCTTATAAGGACGTGATCTCCATCCTAGAACTCTAGAGGCCTCAATTACCTGATAAGAACAGAAACCCAAAACTCCTTCTACCATGAGGGTATGATTGGTTGACCCAAGAGTGATCGACTAAACCCTCCTATGCATGAGTTTATCCTGTGCTGCCTAGGGTTTCCTTTTCACCAACCAAGGAAAACCCATCCCGACGTCGTAGTTAGACCACAACCTTTTTGCCTAATATAATCAATCTGAGCAAGAAATGTGATTCCAATTCATACTAAGACCAACATCGTAAGGCCTCGACGCTGCCACCAAGAGAATCCAACAAATTCTCTCACCTCGAGGGTCAGACCAAACTGTCGGCATAAGTGTTATTATCAAGTCTCCGTCCAAGGTATCCCCAGATGTGAGGGTCAAGTCTACGGATTACCAGAAACACTAGGTCTAGGACAAGATTCATGGAAGGAAGGAATGATTCATACCAACGTCTATTACTACGGAAGCTAGTAGTGGACACAGACTGTCCCTTGAATCATTTTTAGAGCCATTGGGTAACAATCCTTGACCAGATGCAGCCACACTCTTCCCCTACCCTCCAACTCCCTGAGCCTGGTTGGGACAACTAAGGCGGGTGGTTGTAGCATGTTGAAATGTACACCTTCTCATGCTGCTCTCCTAGCGCTGCATCCACGTCTGCTACTTCATAGACTCATCTCTCCTTAATGATTCCTCTTCTAGATACATTTAACACGTACAAGTCTTTAAGACTGGTGTAAGTTTCCTGTTTCTTACTACACTGTGCAGTCATTAACCGCTCCTAGGTGATCTACACATTCTTTGCCTATGATCTGTAAGAGCTGCTAAGATTTCTCCTTTTCCGAAAAGATAAACTCGGTCTCATCCACTAAATGAACCACACCCACTGCCTAATAAAGTCAATAATGGAATGAATGATGAATTCATGCCATGGATGATGTCGTAAGGCCTCGACGTTACTACCAAGAGATCCAACCGTCACTCTCGCCTCCAAGGGTTGAGTCACACCGTGGGCATCAGTGTGAGGTCAATGCGTCTCCTCCAGTAGAAATATAGAAAGTGAGGGTTAATTCTAACAGTTTTAACCAGGACCTATCAGTATCAACCAAACAAAGGATAGGAAAGCAAACATCACAAAGATAAGTGTCTTTTTTATTATTTCATCTCAAAGTAAAAAGACACAAATATAACTAAAACAAGGAACTAGAAGTACAAGGGTCAAAAAAGTATCCACTAGTTCTGCTCTTGTCCACCTGCTTTTGGAGCTCTACTGCCTTGTCCACTGCTCGGCTATTGCTCAAGCACCCACCAGTGCTTCTGTCTCAGTGGCTCCTCCAACGCTTGCAGATCAACTGTGCGGGGAGTCATACAGTCACGTGTTATGTGACCCTTCTTACCGCAGGAGAAAAACAATCCATTTCTGGCATGCCTGGCTCTAACTCTACCCTAGGTGCCCTGCACTACCGATCCTATATCCCGATATTGCCCATCTGCTTGTCTGGTCCTCTTGGACCCCTGTATCATCTGTCTACTACCTATAGATGACTCGACTACTGATCAAAAATACTGTGGCAAAGGCAGTAGCTCCTGAACACGCTCGGGGTGTAGAGCCACTGGTAAAAACTCCACCTCGAAAAAGGTCTCTAAGTCTCCCCATGTGAAGGTCATCTCATCGCAAAACTGGAGAATTCGGCTCCACCATCATCCTGCTGCTGCCTGAAGGAGGCTGGTAGCAAAGATTACCATGATGTCCACTGGAGTACCCACTATCCTGAGGACTCTCACCACAGCCTCCTACCAATCCTCAGCAGCCTGTGGGTTGGTCTCTCCCCAGAACCTGTGTGGCCTCTGGCGCTGGAACTTGGGCAACGCGCTCAAGTGGCATGCATCGCCTGCAGCTGGGGCTGGTGGCATCAGTGGCCCAATGTATGGTAGTATTGCTGGTGCCTCTGTTGGTGTCTCAACTATTAAAGGGACCTATACATAAGCCTCATCACTCGACAAGCTATCAGTACGTATATCTATTGGGGTTCTAGCGGATTGTCCGTGATAAGGCATCCTGAAAGAAACAGACGTGACATGGTCATCGATTTAAACCTGGTGAGGTGACCTAGTATGAGCTGACTTTAAAACTTTTGGAAACACACACGCAATATGTTTTTTCTTCCACAAAGTCAGAAATCAGTAGGCAGGGTCCTGGTGTATGGATACGTCGGCCGCCCGCACCAAAACTTGAATGCCTAAACTGAAAACAACACTCAATACTCTTAACACTATTGCTTCACAGATAGGAAATATAAGAGTTATAAGATCTGCAGTAGAACCGAATCCCCTGATACCAATTTGTCATGACCCGTCCTCGGGGCCCATGCCTTGACTACCCCAAGCCCACCTTCCATAGGCCAGGGGCTGGCGACTAGCACCAAAGGCGTAAATCCTGATAACTAGGAAGGCATGGCCTTTATAAAAGTAAAAAAAACTCCACAAAGTACATGTGGAAGAAATAAACTAAGTACAAAATAAAGTGCTGAAAAGTAAATGGTCCAGGATACAAACTCAACTGAAAATTACAACTACAACTGAATGAAAGTACAACAGAAAAGTCAAACAGGTGGAAGAATAGAAGCAGCTCCTGGGCTGTCCGCCTCAGATCCTACCTGAAGGGTAGGTACAGATAGTGCATCTCCTGGATTATCCACCACGGATCCTACCTATAGGTTAAGAACAGATAGCCTCCAAAACGATCTCTCACATCTACCTCCTTCTAGTATCGCCTCGTCGTGAAGTCCACCTCCGGATACGGACTAGTCATGAGTTCCACCTCCGGGTACCGTCCAGTCCTCGAACACTCAGCCTTTTTAATGTTGCCCATCGTCTACAACCAACACAACGAGGTGCGGGCATAGTCGGTGCATGGGTGAGTATACGATACTCAGTTGGGAACCCAAGACCCTCAAGGTCTCAGTAAATCTAACAAGGATAACCACAAAGAAGGATCTCAACAGAGAACCCTTACTTAGGTATAAGCTCATACTTATACCTAAGTTATCAAGTAACCCAACTCCATAATGAGGAAAAACAAAGGTTATAAAATCAATGGATAACCACTACCTAGGTATGTTCTAATACACATACATATGTTATCAAGTGACCCATCTCAAACATGAGGTAAACACAAAGGTCAGAGACTCAGCTCAAACCAAGATTTTCATTATCTTAACCGTAACTGCTGAAGAGCTCCTTCTCTGACGAGTACAGTGATCCTGTCATGACTACGAGGTACTGCTCACTATCCCAAGACTGCTGCGGTACTCCTCCTTTCGAGTACTGTGGGACATGGACCCAAACACAGTAGTGCTTACCGCCGGGGTCTGCCAACCAAACACAATAGTGCAACCCCCCTAATAGCCTGCAGAGGTACTCTTTATGTTGAGTACCACGGGTCTGCACAAAAACACAATAGGGCTCCATCCACCATGCGTCTGCATCCAAACATAGTAGTGCTCTGTCCACTGGCCTTGTCGGCTCACTCCAAGTCGAGTTGGTCAAATAGTCGTCAGTTCTTAGCCAGCTACACGGTCTCTCTACTCCGTATTTCTCATCTCTGGGAGGGTCCACTCCACGAGCTACAGGTCGATACTCCAAGTATCACAAGTCCCACAAATAAGTATCTCAAAGTACCGCCTCGTCATACGGGTCTCAATGCAATAGACGACGCGTCAAACGGGCGCCCTGTCTGTGAGTTATTAGCCTTTTCATCCTAGGGTCCCGGTTGGTTTCGTGTATGAACCAACCCAACCATATCTCAACTGTACCCTGAACTCACATAGGTTATAATCATAGGGACCATTCCTCAACGTGATCACCAACGCCGCTGACGGTTCGTCAAACGGATGTCCGGTCTGAAAGTTATCGAATTTCCCGTTCGAGGGGCCTTGTTTGATTTCGGGTATAATCCAACCCAACCATACTCCAACTATGTCTAAACCTCGATTGTAGTAATCCAAAAGGACCGTCTCAAAAATAGGAATCCAACAAAGATGACGGAACATCAATCGGACGTCCGGAGCTCATGTTATATGTGTTTCCGCTCTGCTGGCCCAGTTGGTTTTGGGTTGGAACCAACCCGTCCGAATCGAAAGTTCTTAGAAACCTTTAGTGTAATATACTGAAACACCCGTCCCGATCTAAGGATCGTATCACAACTGACGGTGCGTTGATCGATGGTCTGTAGCCCATGTTATCGGCGTTTGAATGGATATGTCTGAAAATAGGGGGTTCGGGCCCGGTCCGACCCGGACCGATACCCCCCCTGGGATGGACCGAACTGGGTCAACCCGACCCGTGTTCGGGGCCAGACCATTCGAGCGTGGCCCAGCCCGGCGGGCATGGCCCGGCCCCGCCAGCGTGGCCTGGCCCAGCGCGGGGGTCTGGCCCTGCGCGGGCGGCCCGTCCTGGCACGGCTGGTCCGGCTGGCGCGGCCGGTTGGCCTAGAGTAGGCGCGGCCCACGTGGGCAGCGAAGAGCAGAGGGGGGTGCTGTCCCCCCCCGGTTGACCAAAATAGCACGTCTTAATTGTCACACCTCCCCCTAAACCCGTAACGGATTATCCGTTCCGATCCGCCACGGCAGAGCCGTGGCGGTCTCCCCCGGCGGCGCGCCGTCGCCGTCAGTCGCTTGTGCCGCCGCGCCAGGGCGGCGCACCACCGCCTCTCTCCGCGGACCACCGGACGCGCACTGGTGGTCCGTTCTTCCAGCCGTCTATGCCTACGGTCACTACGAGACCCGTAGATTACTTTGAAGGGTTCAAAACGTCTTTGCGGCCCGTTTCGTCATCGCACGTCGATCTGTACATCAATAAACAAGCTGTAGAGGGTGGTCGGGCCGTGTTTGTTCGGCCCGCACCCTCTGCGTTAGCTGTTATCAAATGGAAAACATTTAAACCCATGATTTTTATCATTGAAGAGGCTATAATTTATTCAAAATAAATTTTAAGAACACTCTTCAATTAAATACCCACCCACGAGGGTATAATTCGCATAAACATTATATACGGAAATCCCCTAACTCGAAATTGACGTCGCATGCCGTCGAGTGGCAGAAGATGAACATCACAGTAGTCGGGTGTCGTGGAAAAATGGTATCGATTCCGTCGATGTCAGAAGAAGAAGAAGAACATTGTTGTTGGTGTCAGTCTGCACGGTCGGCGTCTCCTTCCTTGTTGCGGAAGAGGAAGTGGATGGAGAATTCTGGGACCGCCAAGTTGATTTCATTCTTCGGAGACATAGCGTTCTTCAATGAAGGAGATGAAGTAGGAAGTCACATTTACATTAGAGATGATCTCTGCAGTTGGCAACGTCTCCCGTGACACGGAGGAAGAGAAGAGTTGATGGCCGTTCTTCATCGAGAACGTTCTTCGTCGTTGGAGGAAAGCTCTCCCTCCTCTCCTTCTCCTCCATAGCTCTCCACCAAGAAAAATAAGGCCCCCAATATAATAGAGTTTTCAATTTATTATTTTTATGGCACTAAACCCAAGGGTTATCACTCATAATGTGACAACACATAGATTAAATGTGGAGAGATGAATTCAAAAATATTTGAATTAAAAGAATCAATTAATTCACTTCATTAATGAGGGAGAGTGGGTGAGTTACAAATTAAAGAGGGAGTTAAAGAGTTATGGGGAATGTGAAGGGGTGGGGTTTGTGTGGGCCCCATCTCACATTCAACCTCACAAAGGTAGTTAGTAACTAGTGGATTTCTCCCCAACTCCCACACATAGGTTAAAACCAACTAGGCTAGAAATAAAATTGTATCACTTTTTTTATTCCCCTTTGTATTTAAACCACAATTTTTAACAACTCCTTTAGAGCAAACACATCTTTGGTAAAGGTCCTCTTAAGCAATTACCGGAGCTACGGTTTCACCGGTGCCCTCAGATTTTGATTCCGAGAACCGGTTCAAAAGTTATAAAAACCCGCTTGTTCGTTCACTGAACGTACCCGAGCTAAACTTCAGAAATTTATTCCGGGCACACCGGGCCTCAGAATTAGGTGTCGTCATAAATCGCATACTCTTAAAATAACAAAGAAATTAAGAAAAAATTTTCCTTGAAATTTCTGGGTCTTTACATATTAATCCAATATAAAATTTAAATTTCAACAAACCACTATATTAAATAGTGTTTGACCAACATCATATTTCGCTAATATGAAAGGGTGTGGAACATTACAAAATTTGGACCGTAAGGATTCTCGTACATGAGATGTTTTTATAATCCTATATCACTAAATCCCATACTAAATAATTCATTAACACCTTGATAACCCACCATGTTCTATATTAAAAAACTCACCATGCTCCTATAATGAATCTACAAACATCAGAAAAATTGTCCTCATATGACTCCCTACCTGGACACTAATATTATCACAATTCATTGAATGATTTCCACCACATCATTAACATTATAATAATCCATATCATCCATTAATTCACTCAAAACCCAAATCTTATTTCCCATGAATCTTGTCATATTCACCATAAAAATTAAAAATAATTCATGAATACACCAGAATAACTTGAAACACCAATAACTGATCAATATTGAGCTTGATGGTTCTCCTCACCATAAAGACTCACTAAAAACGAATGATTATATTTAATTATACTCCCCAACACACTAATTAGTTTCCAAAAATAAATCCCAAGTGTTTGAATCCACAAAACTAACATTTTACATATCTCTATACTCAATGAAACAACAAAATATATAATGTGATACTAAATCACATATATAATATAAATGAAAATGAAATATAACAATAAATAATCAATTAAAAAACATGGTCTAATCATCGTAAAATCATTGAAAATCAAAATTCCCTATCACATCCATTAGTTTCTTGATTGGAAAACAAATGTAAATCTACCATACACACTAAAAAATCAATTCCACTTGGTGTTAAAACAAAAATCACAAAATATATTTTCTAACAAAAAATTCCATAAAAAGGAACCTCTATTTTATTTCAATTGCATATTCGAATATAAGTTAAATCCAATTTATATGTTTTTATAAATGTAAAAACAAATCAAAAAATCATCCTCATCAATATTTTTCAAAATTTTCATATAAAATTATTTTAGTCATGTGGTTTCATAAAAGAATCCCCTTCTAAAATATTATATTCATCTGTAAAACAATTTTATGTCAAAACTGCTATCTCTAAGGTCAATTTAAATTATAAAATTCATATATAATAGGTTTAATCATTCATCATGCCACTTTATTTGTTTTGTTTCCCTAATTTTTTCCCTCAAAACATGAAATACGAAAAAATACCCAATAGTGGCCAATATATCATATTCAATCTCTAAGCTACCTCGAAAGAATTAAATAATCTAGTAACCATTTATAATAAAAATTGGAAAATAACAAAAATATTATTATTTTTAATATCTTAATAATCAGTCATGTATTTAAATATATCAAACAACACTACCCACTAGAATGTGAATCATTCCTTTTGAATGTTACTATCATGAGTCATTAATGATGAAAATTTATCTCTTAGTCAATCCCTATGTTATATCTCATGTACTAACCATCCTAGTATTTACAACTCATCACCTTTCTAAATCAATAGTACTTAAGTAGATACAAGAAACCCCATATAAACTAGAGTTTTAAAAAAATGATTTCTTTCATGGAATGATCATGAATTTCCTTCCAAGTATGGACATACTCTCTTATTTCTCTCACTAATACAGCCTCAAGAAAACACTTTCACTAATACAACATTGTAAAATAAAAACATAGTTCACATAAAAAGTAACTATTCCAGAGAAGGAATTTGATATCAAGGGAACATCTTCATATTCCAGAATCATTATACAGGTAATGAGGTCCATAAACAGTAATGGGGAGACAATAAAAAAATATATTTTCTATGTTTTTCAATAGAATACACTAAAATTTTATTATATCTCATCCATTTGACATGTATTCATAGAACCCATATACATAAAACATTTTCCCAAGATAGTATCTCATAATCTAAAATATAAACTTACATAATCTATATGTCATGCATAAGTAATAATACAATATCAACAAAGAATTTACATTAAAATTAGGAATAATAAATATAGATGACCCAGTGATAAATACAAATTTAGTATAGATAAAAAATAAGTTTACAATGGATGATATCCTAACATAAATATTCAAATCCCAAAAAATAAACAAACTCTAATACAATACTCATATATATCCATATTCCATTTACAATCTAAGAATTTTTCCTAAAATAAAAAATTATGGTCTACTCATGTACATAAAAATCAATTCATTTTACATGGGTATGTGTGATTCTAATGCCCTAGAATTATTTATGCACTTCCCCTGATATGTATATTTATAATGATCAACTGTATGTGAATTTAATTTTATAGTGTGTGAAAAAAAACCCACTCTAAAATATAATTCGTACATGCACATACAAGGACATAACTGTATACCATCATGGACATAATACATACACACCATAAAGAATCAACGAAACTACCTATCTTAAGATATTTCTTTCCTACCTATAATTAATGAAAAATATACCATTATGTCTTTATGAGGTATATCACACCAAAAATATCATATAATTAGAAGTAATCCCTAATAGGACCACCTAAATTTCTAAAATACTGACCAAAATAATTCTCTCCCAACCCCTCATCCAACTTATGGAAAAACATAAGTGAAACATGAAATATCATGGAAATTAATGACTATATCAAGAATAATAATAATGAAAAATAATATAGTCCCCAACCTTCATGTTAATTTTCAATAAATTCTAAAAACAAAATGGGAAATTAAAGTTGTCTAAGAGTATCGAATATAATCATATTAATAATTCCATCATTAAAAAATGGGAAAAAAATGATTCCCAACTAAATGAAATAATTCTCTCAATGATAATTCCCTACCCCATCTCATCATACTAATAATCACAAAGTAAATCATTAAGAAAACTCATTAAAATATAATAACTCGATTCTACATATTATGAATCATTACTGGGTTAGATCACATACTTGAGAATACAAAACCCCAACTAGTATCTG
Organism: Viscum album; assembly: GCA_963277665.1. Taxonomy (NCBI): domain Eukaryota; kingdom Viridiplantae; phylum Streptophyta; class Magnoliopsida; order Santalales; family Viscaceae; genus Viscum; species Viscum album. Next base: position 945,696,145 of record OY728127.1, on the reverse strand, counting down.
ATCCTTTGGATTGGGCATCAATATCATCCTCAATGAAAACAATTGTGTGACATGGCCATCGTCTCACTATTGTAAATCATAAAAAAATAAAATTTTTATCATCAAAATGATTGTAAATGGAGTACTTGAATTATTTTCATCATATTGAATTTTTTTGAACTATTTTCAATATGAAATTAGTTTTGGAGTTATTTAAATCACATTGGAGGAGCATCCTTGGTGTTAAATTCATTAACACAAATTTTTTGAAGTCTATAATGGAATATGATATTTTAAAATTTGTGAAGGGTTTCCAAAGAAGAATAAATAGTTATGAGTAGTCTTATTGTGGATTTGGAAGTGGAATATCAACTTGAAATGGTTTACATCATCACATATGGTACATAAAATGAAGAGTAGTTTTCTTAAATTATATTGAGAATAATGTATGGAAAAAATGAACTGTATAAGGGTTAGTGTGTTTTCCAAGTCCTAAGAGATGAAGAGATCAGTTCGTGTAAGTAGGATCACACTGAAAAGTTGAATATGAAGATCTCATGTCACATATGCAGTACCATGCCATAAAGATGAAGGTGAAGAGATTTCATCAGGGAAGTATAACTACTCCATAATAATGTATAGATGAATTTTTTTCTCTACTATTTTGGTTTGACAATGCCAATGTATACTGGTTAACCCTATAGTGTTTTGAAATTCAGGGTTTGGTTGTTGATGACTACGTGTCCACACCATGATGGAAGGGATTATTCTATGTTGGAATCTCTGTGAGGGTTATTAAATTATTTGTAAGGTTATATACATTATCATTCCATTGGAGAAGAGAATTTTACTCCATTTAAGGATTTGTAGCACTATAAATTTAGTTGGATGAAATTTTGTGGAAATTCTATTATGGATAGGGTCATGATGAAATATTTATTCACATGGAAGTGCCTATTAATCAACTAGATTGCCATTCCATGAACTACTATGCCTTGTATTAGTGAGTATGGTCTATATATCTAAAGAGAATTTAATTTGGCATGCAATTATGGATCTATTCAAATGATTTATACCACAATGTGACAATGAATAACATACCACAAAATATTAGGACATGTTATTTATGGATGGTAAGGTCTATTCAAGTGAAGTGATAATAAAATAAAAAACCTAAAAGAAAATAAATGATTACCTAATAATTATTAGATCATTATTAGTATATGCTAATTATGGTTTTTATGGAAAAATTTTTATTTATATAATAATTTTAATACCCTAACACACACCCCCCTCAGGTTACAAATCAACTAAGTCCCTTGAGGGGCCAAATAAATTTATAAATGAATTTTTCTTTATTTTGATTTGTTTTAATCAAACAGTACCAGTTTGGGTTAAAAGTTTAATGTTTTAGTCCAGTATTATATTATTTGATTCCATGGAATAAGTTAGGATATCTAAAATGAAGAAATCATCAAATTGAATTACATATTACAGAACTATATATGAAAAGAGTGATATCCAAAAGATGGAATCTAATAGTTTAGAACATGAAGGTATGGTTAATTTAGATTATGGTTCATTTGGATCATTTAATGAAATTATAGGAGTTTTCATGAAACCTAGTATATCAGAATAAGTTGGATCCACTATTGATGATAATATTTTAGGGTGGCCTAATGTGGAGGTTGTATACTTGCTAGAGGAGTTAGAATAGTATCAGAAAGTGTATAAGTTGAATCTAAAATAGGAGAACAAGTGTTAATATATCTATATCAATGTAATAGATATTTATTTTAACCAATGAAAATTCCTAATAAAAATGGTTTTTTATTTCGCTGCATTTTAAGGGAAAATAATGACCCCCTAGCAGCAGAATTAGATATAATATCATTAAAATAACTATATTTCAAAATTTGTTATAAATAAAACATACATAAATCAAAATAAATTTATAATTTTATGGCCAATAAATAATAACATTATAACATCGAATATATGTTCTATATGAACAAAAATGCTATAATAAGGAAATGTAAGAATTAAAATTTTGGACCAAAAAGGAAATTTAAGATGTTTGTGAATATTTATGTGATGAGAAAATTAAACCATTGCATGGAGGATGAAATTTTAAGTGAGAAGACAATCAATAAATATATAAAGGTTTTAATTGAGATGATAATAGATAATATCAAAATATTGGAGGAAGATTTAATTTTGAACAAGATGGAAGGTAAGAAAAAACAAAAATAATATTTATTTATTTAATTTCACCATAGTTGGTGATGATTAAATTAAGGAATAACATTCCATTTTAGAGCATAATTTGAAAAATATTATCATGTCATAAAGGTTGTAATCATTGGTAAAATTTAATTTTTCAAATGATGGATCCTCTTCATGGAATGAAACTAAGAGGATGGTAAATGTTCTTAAGAAAATGGAAAATAACACATGACCTAGATAAATTTTTATGATGTTTCCAAAAAAAGGAAATGATAAAAATAAAAGGGCTCAAAATATGTTTGATGATATGTTCTTGTTCTGTGAAATTCATGGGAAATTTTCAGTCTTTTTCCATGAAGCATGGTACTAAATTTACTATAGGGAAGATGTTATAATATATGAAAGATTGAGTTAGAAGGTATAGAAGAAAATTTAGGGTTATTATTCCAACAATTCTAAAAATAATAACCATGTATCTAGTAGAAATATAAAGAGATGTTTAGATAAAATGAATAGTGAAGACTAGAATGAATCATATAAAAGATTATTTCCCTTGAGAAACAGATTTAAGAACTAAATGGAGAAAATATCCATGATAATGGAAATTGAAAAAGTGTTCCAAGTCTACCAGAGATAAAAGAATGTATTGGAAAAAATATTTCAAATAAGGAAATTAGTTCTCACATTATTGAAGTTTTAAGATCTCATGTTAATGGTGTAACCAAATTTATTTATTTATTAATAAATAAAATAACAATTATAGGGATAGTAAGAAGGGGTGGAGAAGAAAAAACAATCCATTAATGTTTAATAAGTCATTGATTGTATGATTACTGAAGGGAAAAATTATATTATAGTAATAAATATAAACAAATTCCAAAAACGTTTAAAATAAAACAGATTCTCAGATATAAAATAGATTCTAATGTATGTGATAAATGAATAGTGGTGTCCAATAGTGAATCACTATCTTCCTCACCTTGAGGAATGTGAAATTACTCTCTTCCCATGTTTCAATGATCTATTATAATTGTTGATGAAATTTATTAAATTTTAGAGAGATATGATCCATGGGGAAGTTTCATCAAGATATTTATGTGATTTTCAATCATTCTCTACGGCTACAATTATGGATTGGAAACTGCCAATGTGGCATCTTACTATTGTTTAAAATAAAACATGTTGTGTCCAATCACATTTAGTTTTCAATGGAAATTAATATCATACATATGGTATATTTGTGGGTATTAGGGCTCTAATTAAGTAATGGTGTCAACTAAACATATCAAAAATTCGTATCAAACCATGAAGATTATGTCTTGAAGGGGAAATAATAGAAAATTGTAATTCATGATTTTTTTAAATATTAAAAGTAGTTTATTATTTCATATCATTTTATGGTTTTATGGATATTAAAGGCTACTAAAAATGTAAATTCTCATACAGAAATAAAATTCCATATTATTTTATTAATGTAAAGAATATAGTTGGAGTTCAAAGAGTAATATCTAAATAGAATATCACCATAATAAAAGGAAATGTCATCTCATGAAGGAATGCATATACATTTTCTTTTAAAGTGGTAAAAAACTTCCTTCTATAAGAGGCATCAGTTTAACAATTGGTATTATGTTAGTGTCTATAGATGATATAATAAATCAAAATTTGGTATGACTCAGAAAAAATGTTTTTAATAGATATATACTAATTTTAGGGTGATTTTTATGTGATTTCATAAAACAATTAGTTTGTAGTTGCTAGAATTTGTGACTATATGTGATTTAATATGTTTGGTGACGTAAAATATACATAATCGATATTGTTGGATTAATGTATCATTTCATACACTGAGTTCCAACTTATAAGTATTTAGGTATTGTTAATATATCATTTCTATGCGGTGAGACTGTAGACAAAAAATTATTATATTACCATAGTTTGATACTGTTTTAGAATTGGGAATCCCAAATATAAATTTTTTTAACAGTTGATAATGTATATTAATTGGCTTAACATATTGTAGATAGATCCAAAATATGTATATTGTTGAAAAGGGGGAACCATGAATGTTTTCCCTATATATTACAATAATAAATACTGAAAAATAGTGACGTTTAATGTGGATAATCTAAAATTTATTAAAAAAATGTTTCATAGATGGAAATGGGGATGAAAGAAGTATAATAGGCCTTGTCATGAAATGATGTTTTTCCTAGACACCCAAATTATTCGGATATCATGATTATCGGTGGAGGATTAAGTTGTAGTTTAGCATAAATATCCTTATGTTACTTGGTATATAACCTTTTGGTTTTATATACATTTCTTAATGAACATTATTAATTTTTGTTTTATAACAAATAGGGGGAATGAATCATGAATCCATGACTCTTCCCACCCCTCCAGGGGGGGGGGGTAAAGTTGAAATTAATCATAGGTCTTTCAAAGGATTAATGATATAGGTCAAAATGATAACCAACCAAAAAGGGGAAATTACTATTATTCTATTGAATGAAATTTGTGTGTTGGATTTTTTGTCAATATATCGAATGTGTTAGAGTAGTTTTCAATAATAATGTAATACTGGAGTTGTCAGCAAAACATTTGTGGAGCATTTTTAGTGTTGATGTTGTTAACACCATGGTATAAATGTTTGGAAGAGAAGAACATATTTTGAATGTTGTCATGGTTTTCTAAAGAAACTCACCTATTTATAAAAAGGATTACATTGGTACTTGAAGTGGATTGTCTTTTAGAAAATTTTCATAGCATGAAACTATGTATCACACCATGAAGGAAGATTTCAATAAGGGTTAGAAAAATTATATACATGGATAAAATTGAACATTAAATTGTTTATATTGTTTTATAAATTTTATGAAATGAAGATATCATTCAATCAAAGTAATATAATACCATATAAATGGAGGTAAAAAGATTAGTCTATGTAAGTAGCACCACCCTTAGAAGATGACCAAAAAATTAGAGTATCTTCCTGTAATGACTCTAATTATTTCCACATATTACTTTTGAATATTATATGGTTTATTTTTAGAGATAGCCACTTAGACGACATGAGATTACAAACCCTAGTGAGCCCAAACATATTTTTTAATGTATATTAAATGTATTAAATATTTGGAATAAAAAAATTTCTGAAAATTTTAATTAATCATAAATGGAAGCTAAAAAATTAATATAAGGCCTTTTTGAGCTTAGAGCATGGGATTTAACCTAGGAACAACCTAATATTTATCGGTATGAGGCGTTTTTATAAAGTGTAGTTGTGGGAGAGTTAATAAAATTAACAATAAATTATTATTTTTTCTTTTTTCAGTCAGGTAACTAGAATAATCTATAAATATATAGTCTTGAGGAGTGGTTTGGGTTGGATGCTTAACCCTGAATACCTAGAGTGCCATTGTAGGAGATAATTCTTGGTAGACAGTATCAACTCCGATCAAGATTGAGGATCATTGAACAATTAAAATTCAAATATAATGATAACGAAAATGACACAAATTCCATATTCATCATTGATTGATCCTTCCTGAGGGAATAAATTAATTTACTTTAATTTATCCTCATTCATTTAATCTTATGACTATTATGAATCAATCTAATAAAAAAATTATTTGTGGATTGTGTGTATTGTTGTTATGGGATTGATATTTTTTGGGATTGGGGATTTTGTTGTTGATTATATTATTACATCATTGTTTGAAATTCTTAATACAATTAATGAAATCCAACATGAACATTGGATAGGTCCCTTCATCATTTCTGTGTTTTGTACATTCCTTCTACAATTTTTCATTCATCACACGAAATAACATTGGACCATAGTTTAAAAAAATACCTAGAAATCAATCACTTCACTCCCGTTATTTGGAAAAATATGTTGATAAAAAACACGAGATCATTTATATATTTATGTGGAGGTTATTCTAAATGAATTTATATTGGGATCAATTTGATGATCCCCAATATTACAGTTTTGGTATGCAATGGTGATAACGAAAGCTGATAGACGATTTCTTTGCCAATCAGATGGCTGGATTATAGTGAGAGGAAAATGTGAAGCTCAGTCAGAACAGATCCATGTTCATAGGGTGAGATTGGTGGAAAATATAGAGTCAATGTTGTAATGGTAATATAATGTCTAGTAAGATAGAATTATTGAATGTCATAAGTTACATGGAGTGTTATCCAAGACTACACACCATGTGGTTCCTAGCTGTGGAATTAAGGATTACATAGAGGAGATAACTATCAGAAGACATATAAAACATGTCACAGGGCTTGTGAAGATGAATTTTGTGTCTGGGTGTCCCCAAAGAGTTACACAGACATGATCATGACAAGCTACACATTGACACAATTATGAGTACACCGGTAAAGACACACTGTGTAATCTGACATTGACACAGAGATGAGCTGCATTTCACTGGTAGAACCTAGTGCTAGATATCCACACAATTCATGCCTTCAAAGATGGCTTAGATCACTTTTCCTCTTCATCATGGTCATGTTACATTAGGGAAAATTCCACTTATCTATTCCTTAATGGTTTAGTATGGTGTCTCATCCTATGAATAGGATTGTGATCCCCTACGAGGAACATCAGTCATGGATAGAGTTATCAGAATCCCTTCATGTTTCCTGAAGTGATATCTTCTATCATCATTATTTCCCTAAGTGATATTCTTCATTAGTTAATGACCAATAATATTAAGGAATCGATATCATACATAGTGAGATAATCAAGATTGGGTTGTTTCTATACTCTATAGCTTTGGTGTGATCCCCATCTGTGGGTTTTTCTCTTCATACTTACAATATGTACTACATAGGGAGAGACATGAAGAGCATGAAAAATCAGATGGGATCAATTAGTACTATCTTAATAAAGATGTTAATTCTCTTAGAGGAGTGTTACAAGGAACATTTGTTAGTAAATACAAGGAATATTATTATTATTTTCATTTTACCTTCAGACTATGTGTGTACATTGAGTATATCTAGATATTATTATCATAATTATTGTTTACATAACCATGTGTTAATATTAACCTTATTCTTGACACTATATTAATAGTGAATTCAGGGTTCCCTAGTTTATGTTGTTATATTCAACCCCACATGGGATTTCCCCACATGTGTTGTGCCTTATGAAGAAGACCGACCTCATCATGGAGTTATAGAGGGGTCAAGTCTAAGATAATATCAGTGTTCTAGATAGACTGGGGGGTTTTCTGGTGGTTACATTTATAGATGTCTGCCCCTACATCATATGTTGTGTTTTTTTTAGATTATATTGTTGAGATTTTATTTTGTTCCTTGATATCTAATACTTGTTTTCATATTCTGAGGTTGGGATTTTAGATGTAGGAATGAATAGTTATTAGATGTTTTGGAATTCATAATTTTATGTGATTGGAGATGTGTGCATGTGTGTGGGTACATTAGTTTAATGTGTCTCATGTGTGTGATATTCCTACTCAACACTAGTTACCATCCCCTGACCTATTGGAGTCAAGATATTGGTAGTTGTGGTTCTGGCCCCGTTGGTCCAGGTCTCGATAGAGTCGTATCAGAGGATTCTTTTCTACCATAGGACGGGAGTCTATGAGATTTGTTTGGGTTTTATTACCATGGTGTTAATTATATTTAGTTCCTTTTATTGGATAGGGATTATATAATTGTTGTGGTAGCTAATGTATCCATACAACAAGACTCTGATCGCCTTCTTTTCTACTCGGTATATGTATACATTGGTTGTTGGGAGAACACTAGCACATGAATCATAATGGAATGGATTTTTGTTTTTATGTCCCTAATAAAACTCTCCAAATATACTCATCAATTGTGGTATTTATTTCATAATTTAGGATTTCTATATGAAATTTTCTAACATGGATTCAGTAGTGGGATCATGAGGATGATCCCCTCAGTGATGAGGCTTCGACACAGGTACCTATTCCGGAGGTGTTACCTCCATGTGGTGCACCAGAATTACAACCACCTATGGAGAAGTAGATGTTTCTAACCATATTGGTGGATGAATTGTGCAAGCTAAGCATGCTTCATGTGTCTCGACAATAGTGACCCATGTAGTTATAGGGTGATTCAAACCAAAATCTGTCTACGAAATGGGTTGAAGTGGTTATGTGATTCATCCATCTTTTTATGACACCTACAAACCAGATGGTTATCCTTGCTGTGAGCCTTTTCTATGGATCTGATTGATGATGGTTGGGATTAGGGATTTAGTCATATGATATGGAATATTTTGCATGGTTAGACTTTGAGATCCTTTTAAGAGAGGATTTTTCTCAACGCATATTGAGGGATGTGGATATCCTGGAGCTTCTACAACTTCAGTAGCGCAATATGACTATGGTTATTTATTCATCAAGGTTCACCAACCTATCTTGGTATTTGTTGAATATGGTGCGTGATTAGTGTTTTTAGAAACAAACCATCAATTGAGGACTACATAGAGACATAAAAGCTAATGTGACACCTTTATGAATTCTTACATATTCTAGGTTAATAGTGCATTATTTGGTCGTCGAGAGTTTCCTAGATAAGAATATGTATCTTGTTGGTGTCAGTAGTGGGAACATAAGAGCATTGATTTCAGAGGTTGTGATACAATATAGAAATAAAGACCTATACATGTGAGAGGTTTTATGAGGTGATCCTAGGATAGAGGGTCAATGGTTCAGGGCACAGAGGATTGATCTAGTTAGCCTAGGGAGAGGATGTTCTACTCTTATGATGAAAAGGGACATCTTGCATGAGCGTTCAAACCCACTGTATGAATAATATAGAGACAATATATGGGTAACATAGGAAGAGGGGGCTATATAATCCGGTTGGTCCACATGGAAGTGGTCATGGATGTGGAGATTGGAGTGCAGCTTGAGGAGACTGACATTATTACTATTACATCCACCACTCATATGTGGTTCATGTGAGACTTAGGGAGATTGGGAATATGGGAGAGGAAATCTGTAGGCGGTCAAGGATTATGACCCAATGGCTTTAGGGATGATATGTGGAATGATATCTGTCTTCTCAACTTTATATAAAATATTTATATAAACACTTCATATCCACTAATTTATTTCCACTTATCTGGTTTAAGAATTAGACATTCTGATTGAGCCCTTACCTTGACCCTTACACTTGGAGACTCCTACTAGAGGCGACTCAACATTATAACACATATTTCGATCATCTGGACTAACTCTTGGATGTGTTTGTTTCGTTTGGGATCTCATTGTAGTAGTGATGTGGACTTATGGTGACATCATAGGTATAAAATGGTTATCTACAGTTCTTTATTAGAGAGATAGGTTCACGGGGAGGATACTATGTTTTTGTAGTGATGGGATGAGGTTTTATATTTTTGGTGAAAATTAATACCATATAGGGTAGGATGGTATTGGGAATAGAAGTGTGTAGATGAAAACTCATCTGTTGGAAATCATGAATCTTAGTATAGTGGATTCTATGAGTCCTCAGTTTCCTATAGTGGTAGTGGAATATGTGGATGTTTTTTTTTGAGAATAAACTAGGATTACCTCATCATGAAGCGATAGTCTTATGCATTAATCAATACACCATGATTACCATGATATCTATACCAGTATATCATATGGATCTCTCAAATATTCGAGAGCAGACATTGGAATATGGTGATGTATTTCCTGAGAATAAACCAGGCTTACCTTTTCATGAAGCAACATACTTATGAATTATTCTATACACCCTGATTACCTTGGTATCTATACTGGTATATCATATGTATCTATTAAATCTTCAATAGCTAAGGGTGCAGTTAGAGGACTTGCAGAGGAAGGGATTTTTAGGTCCTATGTTTCAACATATGCAGCACTAGTGTTGTATTCTAAGAAGGTGGATGCGATCATAAGGTTTTTTATAGATTACTATTTACTAAAATAGGTGGACATATAAAAAAGTATCCACTTTTTAGGATTAATGTCATATTTTATCATTTGAGAGGGTCATGATTGTTTCAAAGGATGACTTCAGATTTAGCTATCACCTACTGCAAGTATGGGATGAGGATAAAACAAAGATGAAATTTAGATGTTTCTATTATCACTCTAAGTAAATTTTTATTAACTTTGGAATGAAAAAGTCCCTGGTACTATTCAAGGGAATCCGGAACATGATCTTTTATCCTTTTAGACTGCTTTGTGGTAGTATTCATCGAAGATATCCTAGAGTACTCAATATCTAATGAAGATCATGTGAGACAGTATAGGACGATTCTACACATTTTCTATGATCACTAGATTTATGGGAATATCTTTAAGTCCAAGTTCCTGATTCAAGTTGTTCAGTTTCTATAAAAAGTTATGTTATAAAATGATTCAGTAGTAGATCTGACAATTGTTGAGGTGGTGTTATCTTGGGAGCCATCGAAGAGCATGACAATGATACATAGCCTCCTTGGGTTAACATGAGACTATTTTATATTCATACCAAATTTTTCAAGGATACGATCTCCCTTGAAATCTTTAAACTAAAATAGTAATCCTTTCATGTAGACAGAGAGATTCTAATAGACATTCCAAAGGTGAGATAATGATTGACGAGAGAACCCATTATGAGATTTCCCAATGAGGGTGTTGAGAATGTAGTGTTCTATGTTGTATTAGGTACTAGGATTGGTTGTATTATGATGTATATATAGGACGTTATCTCATATGGTACATTTTAGTTGAGAACACTTGAGTAGAACTATGTGACCTAAGATTTTGAGTTAGTAGTGGTATTATTTTCACTAAATATGTGGTGACACTACCTGATGGGTGTGTGGTTTATAATCCATTCAGACCATAATAGTATCAAATATATCTTATATCATAAGGATCATAACATGAAATATATTTGATTTGAAGATTTTTTCAAGGATCATCACTTTATGATTTTCTATACTCGTTGGAAGGGGAACATTTTTGCAGATGCTCTCAATAAGAGATATTTTTCAGAGTTGGTGACTGATGTGTAAGAGGAGTTGGACTCATTATAGTTATCCTTTGGGGATGGGGATGTCACATCATTCCTCTATTTTATGTTTTTTATCTTTTCACTTTTATATTTAGTAATGGAGGCAAAATTTGGGGATACTGAGTGTGAGACCATACATAATTAGATATCCACTATACATGCTATTGATATATTATATGATGGTGGGAAACATTTCTTCCATGTTAGAGGATTCATGATGATACTAGTGGAAATGTGGGAGGAATTATTAAGGAGTTTCATACATCACCCTTAGTAGTATATCCAGGTGTTTTATAGGTGTACCTAGGCATTCAACATCAATTTTTGAGGTCATTGGTGAAAAAGGGATTTGCAATGTTTGTCTCTAGAGGCCTCACTTTTCTGTATTTGAAGTCTAAGCACTAGGTTGTAGTGGTTTTTTCTCAACCCCTTGAGGTGGAAAATTGTAATTGGTATAGATTCTCATTTCACACTATGTTGGGGTGGCCACATAGGTATAGGGGACGTGATTCCATATTGGTTATCGTAGGTCGACTCACCAAGTCGGTCCACTTCCTAGCTATTCAAGAGTTGATCTCATTAGAGAGCCTGGGGTGCATGTACATATTGGAGATAGTTCACATCCATAGATTCACCACGATGATCATTTTTGAACATGATGATCACTTGAAATCTTGGTTGTGGAAGGTATTGTAGGAGTACATTGGGAATTTATTTTATTTGAACACATCATTTCACCCATAGACTGACAGCCAGACAAGATAGACCATTTAGGTTATGGAGGAAATGTTATAGGATTTCAGGTTGGATTTAGGAAATAGTTGGCAGGATCACGTACCATATTTGGAGTTTTCCCAAAACAACATCTACCATTACACAATTGGTATGGAACCATTCGAGGAGTTGAATGGGTTTCCCAGTAGGTCACCACTATGGTGGACCAACCAAGGTGAGTCATCCACTATTTTCATGGAGATAGTGCAAGCCACACCTGAGAATTTCATGATCATTCTTGTTGGGATGAGGATATCAGAGAGAAGTTATAGGTCCTATGTTGATTAATTATGGAGTCATTTAGAGATTTAGAATGGAGACCATGTCTTCATGAGTGTCTCAAATTGATAGGGGTCACATATATTTTTCTGGATCTACAAGCTATATCTGAGATTTATTGGACCTTTCCAAATACATTGTAGAGTTAGTGAGGTTTCATAAAACCAAACTATATCTCAACATTTAGACTGGGCACACAATTTATTCCATGTGTCCCAACTAATTGTGTACATGCATGAATCATTACATGTTATCAACTGGATTTAGTTAATCAATGAGAATGATGAATCTTTTAGAGAGTACCTAATATAGATTGAGTATTTGTAGGTTTATATTCTCTTTGAGTGAGTGATTCTTCTAGTGTTTGTCCGGTTGCAGCATATGAATATATTGTAGAGTTTCTGGGAGTGGGAGACCCAGATGCATTCCCAGTACCATCGTCGCTTTTTTGAGGTAATTCTTTTTCACTTTCCAAGACATAAATCCCCAAGGTGTAAAGAATTTAATGACTTTAATTTTCTTCATATATTAATATTACAATATTATATGAATTATTTTTGGAGCTATCCTTTGAGATGGGGTGATATTATGAGGCCCGATGATAGAATAATTAATTTTTAAAATGTATTAAATATATTTAATCTCATGTATTCATAGATTTCTAGTAAATGTGGAAAAAATAATATATAGATACTTGGATCAGAAATATTAGTCCTATAGTAAGCTTGGAGAATGGGACATACACTATGTGTGACATAATCCTTGCCGGTGTCAGGTATTTTTATAAAGTACAGTCATAGGAGAATTAATAAAATATATAAAATAAATTATTTTTTGTATTTTTTTGATGAATCAACCTATAATACACTATATATATACTAGTATGAGGAGTTATCATGGTTAACCACACAATATAGGTGACCTAGAGAACTATTGGATGAGAAACATCTTAGTTTATGACATCAGATTAAATCAAGATCAAGTATTGTTGCACCATTAGAATTAAATGAATATTCTAATGATAGTGATGCTGAATTTTTCTTCATAAATTGATATATATTTAGGTAGGACTTTTTTTGAATAAATTTATCCTCGTTCAATTATTCATATGAAAAATGAGACTCAATCAACTAATGAATTGATTCACAGATTGTGTCTATTGTCGGTATGGGATAAATATTATCTCGGATTTGGGATTAAACTATTGATAATATTATTATCTCTTCATTAAACATAATTAAAACAAAAATTTAGGCTATAATTATAAGGCCCCAACCTTAAACCTTACTTAATATTGAATTAAATGAATAAGTCACACTGAGGATCTTTTTAGGTTTAGAGTTTTAGAGAATTAGAACATAACTGTTACATCTTAAAAGACTACAAAGTAGACACTTCTACTAAGTCTCCATAAAATAAAAACTCTTAAAAAGAAAGATGTCTAGATTCCATGTTTTAGATAGCATGAAATTCCCTTGATCCCATCCTTGACCTTATTCCACTTTAAGTCCTGTGAAAAACATTTCGAAAAACTTGGGGTGAGCATAAAAAGCTCAGTAAGGGATACAAAAAGAATGAAAACTGTTAGTTTTTCAAACATCAAGTAATCCATGTATACTATATCAAAGTAATACCTTCACCTTCATGAAGTAGTAAAAAAAATCTTTACTGAATAAAGTATCATTACTTACCTTTTTGTAACCAAAGGATTACCATAAAACCCATATAAAGAACACATAGAATATATAAAGGTAACTTGGGACATAAACATACTTAAGTGGAATAACCATACGATTGACTTCCACACATATCACTTAATGGAATAGCCATACGGCCAATTTCCATACATACTTAATGGAATAGTCATACGACCGACTTCCATACCCAATGCATTGGAGGTTATAACGTAACCACCCATCCTGGTATTCACGGCACCACCCGTCATATGGTTTATAACGTAACCACCCGTTAAAATTTCCAAGTACCAATATAAAATCATAAAACATAAAACCAATATAAAGGAATGATAACATTTCCACATTTCAATCACAATATATCATAAATATATTGACATAATAGAATCCTTTTTCAAAACCATTTTCAATACCAAAATACATAAAAGAGTATATGGTATTTATTTTATTCTAAAAACATTACGGCTTGTTGAGAATGCCAAAGATCAAATAATACTCGCGGCGGCGGAAAAGGTCGTTGTCACCGCGTACGTTAAAAAAAACATTCCTTTTTGTCGTTTAGTAAAACGCTTCGTAGAAAAAGATTCCTTTTGTATAAAAGTAAAAGTAAAAGGAGTTTATACACCATATAAAAGAAAGTTGTGTATAAAACTAAATATGCCTCAATGAAAGGAGATTGAGACGAAGTCCCTTACCTTGGGTCCGACTTGACTCGATCGTTCTTTAACGTCCTTTAAAAGTGTAACTCCCTTTTGATTTGAGCCTAAAGGCTTCCTTTGAAAGGATTCTGCCCAAAGGGAATCCTCTAGGATGAGGAGAGGGATGTGGAGAGAGTAATTGTTCAGGGGTTGGCCGAGCCAAAGGCTTGAGAAGTGTGTGAAATGAGGTAGAGGTGGGGGCCTTTTATAAGAGGAGAGGAGGGGCAATTTTGGAAAGTAAATAAATATTACTTTATTTGAAAATGTGTTTCGGTTTTAAAAGGGCCCACATTGATATAATTCATGGATAAGGTAATAAGGGTTCGAAATCCACTCATCCAATTGGTTTTTTCCATGTGTAGGTTTTAGATTTTTCATTATCTTTCCATTTTATTTAAATCGTCAAATAATGATGTCATCGCTGCATCATTATTATGTCATATAAAATTTAATTTATTTAATGTCTAAAAATTATAAACAAATTCTATGATGTAGGAAATCGTTTTATCTTTCCAATGAGTATTTATAATCAAAATTTGGACTTGTATAACCCCACTCAAAAATTATTTTACTAAAACAATTTATGTTAGTGTCATTTTCACTTTAACATTAAATAAAAATATATTAATGTCATTTTCCAACTAAAGTGGCTCCATGGGGTCCCCAAGTTGGCCCATGGCTTTTCTTGGTCGGCCATGACTCACCCAATAGGTGTAGGACAAGTGTCATGGTGTTTTCACATTCTTATAATACCATTTTTACCTTAAACTACACTAATTACCTCTAATCGTGATTAATGAAAAAAAGTTACTATTCACCAAAAAATTATTTTAATCTCATTGAACCACATTTTACTTCTTAATGACAACCATGTATGTCGGATTTTCAAAATTCAATACACATTAGTGGTAAACTTTCATTTAACTGAAAAATCAGTTTGCTTGATTAGCACTTAGTGGTTTCACTATTCATCAAAAATTGAAGTTTTTCTGAAAATTACCAAAAATTCACCTTAAGCTATATTTGATATTCCGAATTCAAAAATGAAGCCCATTTTAAAAAATTCAAAACATATAAGTCAAATTAATTAATTTAATAATTAATTCCCGCTGTCATGACAAATAGCGTGTTTTTGTGAAACAATAAGTATCAAAAGATTGACACCAGTTTAAGTCCAATTTCAAAGTGAAATTGATTCCAATGACCACCATTGGATTAACTGGTAAAAATATTTTCTAATTTCACTTTAAAACCAATTAAAATAATAATCTAATCATATAAAAAATTTAGATTAAAAAGAGGTTTTGATTTAAAATACAACATTTTACACTATTCATAAAAAATGAACTTTATCAGAAAGGTACCAAAAATTTACACAAAGTAAATTTTGATGTCCCGATTCTAAAGAAGAGTTATATTTGGTCCAAAATAATGTATAAGAGTGATCAAAACTATATTTAATGACAGTTCACCATTAAAAGGTGATAAGTGAACCTTTAGTGAAAATTAGAGTATATATGCCCTAAAATTGAACTCTTTCCATATTTTAAGCCTTTATCTTTTATTGGGTAATTGTATAAACATTTAAAAACTTATCTAATCATATTTTAGTTATTTCAATCCATTCCCTCCAGTACAACGGCTACTTGTTAACTAACATTTAAAATAATATTATTTTATTACTAGTGTGCTACGTAAGTTTCAAAGAAACTCATCGTTGCGTATCGGGTACGCTATCGAACATAGCAACCCCTTTAAAATAAAATTAATATTTAATTCTTAAATATTAATAAATATGAAAATTATTTATTCTTTATTTACCTGGGATGTTACATCCTTCCCCCCTTTTGGGAATTGCGTCCTCACAATTTTATTCACTTATCAAAATAAGTGGGTGTATTTATCCCTCATAGCATTTTCAGATTCCCACGTTGCCTCTTCAATCACATGGGTTTTCCACAAAACCTTTACCTGATGAATCACATTATTCCGTAACACTTGCTCTTTGTGGTCAAGAATCTGGACCGGTTGTTCCTCATACGATAGGTTCTCTTCCAGCTGAACTACCTCTGGACTCAAAACATGAGATGGATCTGGCATATACTTCCTCAACATTGAAACATGAAAAACATTGTGTACCTGAGATAAACTCGGAGGTAAAGCCACCCGGTATGCAACTGATCCAACTCTCTCCATAATTTCATATGGTCTAATAAACCTTGGAATCAGCTTTCCTTTCTTACCAAATCTCATCACACTTTACCATGGTGAGACTTTGAGAAAAAAATGATCACCTACCTCGAAAGATAGATCCTTCCTCCGGTTATCCGCATAACTCTTCTGCCTGCTCTGAGCTGTTCTCATGTGCTTCTAAAATCAACTAAACTTTTTCTGCCATCTCTTCTACCAATTCTGGTCCCATCAGCTTCCTTTCACCCACTTCATCCCAAAATGCTGGAGTTCGACACCGCTTCCCATATAATGCCTCAAATGGTGCCATCTGTATACTGGAATGAAAACTGTTATTATAATAAAACTCAACCAAAGAAAGATGTTGGTCCCAACATCCCTGATAATCCATCGAACAAGCTCGTAGCATATCCTCCAAGGTCTGAATTGTTCGTTCTGACTGCCCATCTGATTGAGGATGAAAAGCTGTACTAAAATTTAATTCAGTACCCAATGACTTCTGAAGGCCTTTCCAAAAGTTAGAAGTAAACATGGGATCACGATCCGATACAATGGAGAGAGGAACTCCATCTAACCTAACTATCTCTTTAAGATACTAACGGGAAAGTTGATCAAGAGAGAAAGTATCTCGTATAGAAAGGAAATGAGCAGATTTGGTCAAGCGATCAACAATAACCCAGATTGCATTATTACCTCAAGATGTCCTCGGTAATCCCACAACAAAGTCCATGGATATGTTTTCCCATTTCCACTCTGGCACTGGTAAAGGCTGAAGCATCCCTGCCGCTCTGCTTTAACCTATTGACATGTTAAACAATTCACAGTAAAATCAGCAATGTCTCTTTTCATTCCATCCCACCAGTAATACTTCCGCAGATCTCTATACATCTTAGTACTGCCCGGATGAACTGAAAACGGAGAACTATGAGCTTCACATAACAACTCTCTCTTCAACTGTGAATCACAAGGCACACATAACCTCTTCCCAAACCTCAAAACACAGACCTATCCAAGAACTCATGGAAAATTTTATTCATAAGGTCCATGAATACAGCACGTGCATTGGTTAACCCAAAAGGCATAACTACAAATTCATAATGGCCATATCTAGTACGGAACACAGTCTTCGGAACGTCTGCTTCTTTTACTTTCAACTGATGGTACCCCGACCTCAAGTCAATCTTCGAAAAAAACTGAGCTCCCTGGAGCTGATACCACTTCATTCGATGGCCCAACATCTGCTGAAGTTGTTGCAAAGGATTTCACCACCCCTTTCTGCTTGTAGTCTAGCTGCATTCCCCCAGTTGAGTTCTTCGTTGGACACTAGTTTGCATAATGACCCATTTCATTACACTTAAAACATCTTACCGTTGGCTTTTCATTTCCTGCTTGATCATCTTCCATACAGTTACGAGCAATATGACCAGACTTACCACACCGAAAGCACTTACCAGACTTGGAAAAACATTCTCCAGGATGCATTTTACCACACTTCTCACAGGATTGATATTTGGTTTTCTTACCTCCTTGCTTCTTTGATGAATTCTTCCCCTTTTACTGCCAACTAGATCTCTTATTCTGTTGTTTGTCATAGAACACCTGATCATCGGAAAACTCCATTTCCACCTTCTCCGTACATCGAACAAGTTTTTCAGAACTTTTGAACTCACGAGAAGCTAAAGCCCTTCGATACTTTGGCTTTAACCCTGAGTAAAAACGGTTTATTTTACTATCAAGATCTCGTATAAAGTTTGGAGCATTCCTTGCCAATCGAGTGAACTTTTCTTCATAAGTAGCCACTGAATCATCCTCCTGCCTCAATTCTAGGAACTGTTTTTCCATCCTAAGACGAACCACCTTTGGAAAATATTTCTCAAGAAACATACCTTTGAATTCGTCCCAGTGAAGATCCTCAATCTCATCACTATCCCTTATATTTCTCACCATCGACCACCACTGATCAGCTTCACCTTCAAAACGGTAAACAGCAAGACTAACCTTTTGATGTTCTGAACACCCCATGACATCAAAAATCTTCTCCAGTGCTTTAATCCACCCTTCAGCATGCACAGGGTCAGATGATCCTCTGAATGATGGGGGATGTTGCCTCATGAAATGTTCCACCACTGACATGTTCCTCTGCGGTTGATCTGGATGATCTCGTGCATGAATAACACCACCATTTATAGCCTGAGTCAACTGTGCCATCACTGCAACAAACTGTTCAGTTCCAATTCCGACCATCTCAGGTTGCTGATTTGGAAGGTTATCTTCCTCCTGATGTCGTCCCAACATAGCTGCTTTGTTTCCTCTGCGGAAAACCATTCTGAACACAGAAATATCTTAGGCGAAGCAACATGGTAATCCGTAAATTCTATATCATTTCAATCATATTATAATTTAACACTTTTCTAACTCCTAAATTTGTCAAAACCGTCCTTTGATACCAACTATAAGGCCCCATCCTTAAACCTTACTTAATATTGAATTAAATGAATAATTCACATTGAGGATCTTTTCAGGTTTAGAGTTTTAGAGAATTAGAACATAACTATTACATCTTAAAGGATTACAAAGTATACACTTCTACTAAGTCTCCATAAAATAAAAACTCTTAAAAAGAAAGATGTCTAGATTCCATGTTTTAGATAGCATGAAATTCCCTTGATCCCATCTTTGACCTTATTCCACTTTAAGTCCTATGAAAAACATTTCGAAAAACTTAGGGTGAGCATAAAAAGCTCAGTAAGGGATACAAAAAGAATGAAAACTGTTAGTTTTTCAAACATCAGGTAAACCATGTATACTATATCAAAGTAATACCTTCACCTTCATGAAGTATTAAAAAAAATCTTCACTGAATAAAGTATCATTTCTTACATTCTTGTAACCAAATGATTACCATAAAACCCATATAAAGACCACATAGAATATATAAAGGTAACTTGGGACATAAACATACATAAGTGGAATAACCATACGGGTGACTTCCACACATATCACTTAATGGAATAGCCATACGGCCAATTTCCATACATACTTAATGGAATAGCCATACGGCCGACTTCCATACCCAATGCATTGGAGGTTATAACGTAACCACCCGTCCTGGTATTCACGGCACCACCCGTCATATGGTTTATAACGTAACCACCCGTTAAAATGTCCAAGTACCAGTATAAAATCATAAAACATAAAACCAATATAAAGGAATGATAACATTTCCACATTTTAATCACAATATATCATAAATATATTGACATAATAGAATCCTTTTTCAAAACCATTTTCAATACCAAAATACATAAAAGAGTATATGGTATTTATTTTATTCTAAAAACATTACGGCTTGTTGATAAAGCCAAAGATCAAATAATACTTGCGGTGGCGGAAAAGGTCGTTGTCACCACGTACGTTAAAAAAAACATTCCTTTTTGTCGTTTAGTAAAACGCTTCGTAGAAAAAGATTCATTTTGTATAAAAGTAAAAGTCAAAGGATTTTATACACCGTATAAAATAAAGTTGTGTATAAAACGAAATATGCCTCAATGAAAGGAGATTGAGATGAAGTCCCTTACCTTGGGTCCGACTTGACTCGATCGTTCTTTAACGTCCTTTAAAAGTGTAACTCCCTTTTGATTTGACCCTAAAGGCTTCCTTTGAAAGGATTCTGCCCAAAGGGAATCCTCTAGGATGAGGAGAGGGATGTGGAGAGAGTAATTGGGCAGGGGTTGGCCGAGTCAAAGGCTTGAGAAGTGTGTGAAATGAGGTAGAGGTGGGGGCCTTTTATAAGAGGAGAGGAGGGGCACTTTTGGAAAGTAAATAAATATTACTTTATTTGAAAATGTGTTTCGCTTTTAAAAGGGCCCACATTGAAATAATTCGTGGATAAGGTGATAAGGGTTCGAAATCCACTCATCCAATTGGTTTTTCCCATGTGTAGGTTTTATATTTTTCATTATCTTTCCATTTTATTTAAATCGTCAAATAACGATGTCATCGCTGCATCATTATTATGTCATATATAATTTAATTTATTTAATGTCTAAAAATTATAAACAAATTCTATGATGTAGGAAATCGTTTTAGCTTTCCAATGAGTATTTATAATCAAAATTTGGACTTGTATAACCCCACTCAAAAAATATTTTAGTAAAACAATTTATGTTAGTGTCATTTTCACTTTATTATTAAATAAAAATATATTAATGTCATTTTCCAACTAAAGTGGCTCCATGGGGTCCCCAAGTTGGCCCATGGCTTGTCTTGGTCGGCCATGACTCACCCAATCGGTGTAGGACAAGTGTCATGGTGTTTTCTCATTCTTATAATACCATTTTTACCTTAAACTACACTAATTACCTCTAATCGCGATTAATGAAAAAAAGTTACTATTCACCAAAAAATTATTTTAATCTCATTGAACCACATTTTACTTCTTAATGACAACCATGTATGTCGGATTTTCAAAATTCAATACACATTAGTGGTAAACTTTTATTTAACTGAAAAATCAGTTTGCTTGATTACCACTTAGTGGTTTCACTATTCATCAAAAAATTGAAGTTTTTCAGAAAATTACCAAAAATTCACCCTATGATATATTTGATATTCCGAATTCAAAAATGAAGTCCATTTTACAAAATTCAAAACATATAAGTCAAATTAATTAATTTAATAATTAATTCCCGCTGTCATGACAAATAGCGTGTTTTTGTGAAACAATAAGTATCAAAAGATTGACACCAGTTTAAGTCCAATTTCAAAGTGAAATTGATTCCAATGACCACCATTGGATTAACTGGTAAAAATATTTTCTAATTTCACTTTAAAACCAATCAAAATAATAATCTAATCATATAAATAATTTATATTAAAAAGAGGTTTTGTATTAAAATACAACATTTTTCACTATTCATAAAAAATGAACTTTATCAGAAAGGTACCAAAAATTTACACAAAGTAAATTTTGATGTCCCGATTCTAAAGAAGAGTTATATTTGGTCCAAAATAAAGTATAAGAGTGATCAAAACTATATTTAATGACGGTTCACCATTAAAAGGTGATAAGTGAACCTTTAGTGAAAATTAGAGTATATATGCCCTAAAATTGAACTCTTTCCATATTTTAAGCCTTTATCTTTTATTGGGTAAATGTATTAACATTTTAAAAAATATCTAATCATATTTTAGTTTTTTCTATCTATTCCCTCCAGTACAACGGCTACTTGTTAACTAACATTTAAAATAATATTATTTTATTACTAGTGTGCTACGTAAGTTTCAAAGAAACTCATCGTTGCGTATCGGGTACGCTATCGAACATAGCAACCCCTTTAAAATAAAATTAATATTTAATTCTTAAATATTAATAAATATGAAAATTCTTTATTCTTTATTTACCTGGGATGTTACAATAATGAATATTTTACAAGATATGTTCCTCATGTTTGTGTTTTCTTCATTTCTTCCTCCATTATTCGTTCATCATGTGTAATTCCTTTGGCCTGCAGTTTAATGAATACCGAGAAATCAATCTTTCCACACTCATTATTTGGAATTAAAGATTGATATCACATATGTGGAATCATTTAAGACTTATGATGGAAGTGTTTAAAAATTACAGTATATCAAGATTATTATTATGATCCCTATTTATCGTGTTTTGGCATGTGATGATGTTGATAAATTCTGATAAGAAGATTGTGTGAAAATTGGATGTCCAGATTATAGCAAGCGATAATCTCATGGCTCGGTCGAACAAGATTTGGGATCTCTGTGTGAGATATTTGGTGAAACTAGAAGAAATGGTGGAACATGTATACATAGATGATGATATATATATTTTTAATTTTTTAGGTTAAACAACAACTAATCCGGGACTACACACTTTGTAGAGCCTTGGTTATGGAAGTAGGGTTTCTACTTAAGAGAAAATTATCACATGACATGTGACATATGTCAGAAAACATATGAACCTAATTTGAGGCTCAAAATGTACATTGGGAGGTACATGGTCATAGTTATGGATAGATAGAACCATAAGTGACCAATTTTAAAAGAGCACAAAAATTCCACGTACTCATACACAAACATGGGAATTTTCATTAATATGTTGGTAGAACCCAGTGCCGAAGGGGCATGGCATGTTCTTCCATTAAATACCATGTACTCTTTTAATGATTTATTAGACTCCTTTCCCTCATTAGTTTGCAAAATTTTCATAAGGTTATATTCCCTTGATCCATTCCTAGAAGGTTTAGTATGGAGCCTCATCCTACTGATAGGATTGTGATCCCCACTATGGAACATCAGTATTGGATAGAGTTTTTGGAATCCTATTGTGATACCTAAAATGAGATCGTCTATCATCATCATTTCCCTATGTGGGGAACGTCGTATCTTTGTGACCAACACTACATAAGGGTTAATCCCATACTTAGAGTGTTAATCCAAATTGGGTTGTTGGTATACCCCATGTCCTTGGGTGTGATTCGCATCTATGTATCAAAATATTTATACTTTGAGGGTGTACTAATTATGGTGATACCCAATGATCATGAAATATAGGATGGATACCATTTGTGATATTTGACTCTTAGAGTGTGTTCACCAAGATGAGTGATATACAGAACCTTAGAGAATGAATCCTGGGATTTTTATTATAGTTGTGATCTTACCTTGAGTCTGTGGGTCTAATTTGAGTGTGTACAGATATTCTTGTTTTGTGTTCTGTTAAGATATCCCCATGATGAGTTGGATCTTACTTGTAATGTTATATGCTTAGAGATTTCAGTGTTTACTACTTGGTATTGTTATAATCACCCATGTATAGTCATTGCATGTATGTTTTGTGTCTTATGTAGTCAACTAACCTGTTGATGGAGTCCTAGAGTGAACTGGACCAGGTGGAGATTAGTGATCCAGATTGACAGAGTTGTGTTTTAGTAGTTTCATCTACAACATTCCTCTATTACTTCACTAATTTCACCTATTTCCATTTTCTTTTGGAGATATTATATTTTCCCCTTATTTCTAATAAATTTTTTCATACTATGATGGTGGTATTTTTGATGTATGAATGGTTATAAATTTAATTATATTTCAACAATTTATGGTATTAGATATATATATGTGTGTGTGTGGGTAGAATAAACTAAAGCCCTCTATGTGGTTGATATGCCTACTATCCCCTAGTCTCCAACCCATGACCAATTAGATGTAGGTTTGGGGTAATAGTGGTTTGAGCCTCGTTGACCGAGGTTAGGACACTTCCATTTTGGACATGTCTATGTGACAACATAATATGTGACACTTTAGAGATATGAAATTTAGGTTTTGGTTACTGGAATCCATGAACCCACACCAAAATGAAATGACTTTCACTATGCTAGGATCTATATGAGGTTTCTCAAAATGTGTTTATAGGTATATAATTTATCATTTAAATGGGGAAGGGAAGTTTTAAATATGGAAGGATAGGACACACAACATGTGGAGTTGGATGGACTTCCTTATCCCTACCATTTTTGATAGATTTACACCACAATGGATATTGATCAATATGTTGGACACACTATGAAGTAGTACGCTACACAATAGTGAGTTTAAGTTATATAACTAATTAGAAGATATTTCAAATCGTAATTTTTGATCAGGTCAAAAAATCATACCACACCACAATGAATAATAGCCTCATAAAAAGTAGTAGAACTTGATTCTTTTCACACCAAGGAATAATAAATCAAAACACTAAGGAGAAGTTACCAACATGACAATAGCTACAATTGTAATTCAAAATAGGTGGTTATGAATATAGATTTCTGGTTATGAATCAAATATAAATGATACTAAATATCCACAATGAATATGCAGAACACATGAAGAGATCTCTAGAAGTGAATAATAAGTTGAATTAATATGAACGATCAGATTAATGGTTTCATTATTAATAATCATCCTATATTTTTTTTATAAAAGAGATCTGAATATATAGCATATTGAAATATCCAAATTTAAAATACGGAGAAGAGTTTTATATGGTAATATTGGAAGGTGATTGGTATTCATATAAGAACATTCCAAAGAAATAATAAGATGACTCCGCAACATCTCATGGAAAGAAGATAATTATCATGATGATGTTCACAATAGGATTGGATAGGGTAAAATTGATATGATTAACACATACCTCTCCATATGGTTTATTAAAATTACAATAGGTGATACTATTCTTTATATTTGAGATAACATTTATTACATTATAGGAAGAATGATAGAATGAATGGAATCATGATGGTGGTGATCCCAGATTGTCCCTAAGGAAAGCCTTTCCACTGTAAGGGGAGTGACCTTAGGAAGGAGTGAACGAGCTTAATTCCCACCCAGTCTCTGAGATTTTGTTATTTTGATGCATGGAACATCATGTTTACTTGTTCCATGGGTTAACTCACTATTGGAGGACCAGGTAAAATCTATATGTCATGGATGATATTTGGATATATTTTTCATGATAAATAAAAATGACGGTAATGTAACCATTAATAATATCTTGTATGGGATGGTCAAGTAATGTGATAATTAGATCATCATCCTAAAAGGGTCGAATAGTAGACCCTGATAATTATCTGTTCAATATCAGAATAAGGCAGTGATGGGTTTGAATGATAATATTTTAATTGAAAAATAATTTCAATAACCTACTTTACCAGCTATTAGGTTTTCTCTAACAACATTTCATTTAAGTCCCTAAAAAACATCTTTTACAGTTATTTCTATCACGTATATCTATTAGATCATCATCCTCTCATAGAGCCTAATCGTGAGGTCATTCAAGACTTCATATCCAATTGGTGTCAAATCCTAATCTTGATAATATCCATGAAAGCATCTTTCCCAAACATGATACATTCCCAGTTGATCCATACCACACAATGAAAAGAAAAAATCACTAAGGGGGAACCTACTCTCCTCGTATATACCGAAAAAGCCTGAGAGCCAGGTGAAACCTGCTCCCATAAAATTAAATAATAAAATGTTTAAACAGTACAGAACACTCAAGAAAGGGGAGCTTTACATAGTCTTGTATACACAGTACCGATTCTATCATTGCACACAAGATCATTGCAATACTCATGAAGAACAAATGACCAACTAGAGCACACCTCCAGAATTTCCCTTTTTCAGAGTGCATCCGCCACTTGATTTGCTTCCAGGAACACATGAGAAACTTCAAGGGTATGTTGTTCAGCCATATTTAATGAAATATTCCAAACATGAAGCATCCTCCATGGTACATTCCTGGACCGCTCTTTGACGATTTGCATAGCAACAGAAGAGTCTGATTCTATCCAAATATTCCTCCAACCATAACGAGTAGCATACCGTATTTCCTTTACCCTATCCTAGAGATCTGCCTCAAGAGCGTAGCTGTTGCCAATGTAATGGAAGAAACATACCTTTACAAATCCGTGATATGTCCTGAAGATGCCTCCACATCCAGCAAGACCCGGTGTGCCAGAAGCATCTCCATCAACATTCACCTTTAAGTAGTCATTGATTGGAGGGATCCATCTGATATATTTCATCACCTTATGCTTCCTCACACTGCCACTCACACCAAGAGCTCTCAATAATATAAAATCAGACATATTATTGTTCATAGAGCCAAACTGCTTTACCAAAGAAAATTTAATGCTTTAGTGAATCACCATCACCCCCTCCTTGAAGGAGGGCCTTCCACCATTGAAAACAATATTATTCCGGTATTTCCAAATACAAGAGATGATAGAAACACCAGTAACAATGAGCAAGGAGTGAAGCTGCTCACTGTTCTCTTCATGAATAACAGAATTGAACAAGGAGCCAACACAGTTGAAGGCAATGTGACAGTGAAAAATATCCATAAAATACCTCAAAAACCAAGCAGCAAAGGAGCAGTAGATAAAGATGTGATCAATAGATTCATCAGCATTTAGACAGAAAAAGCATACAGGGGCTAGATTAAAACATTTTCTTTGAAGGGAAGATTGGATTGGCATCTTGTTTTTCTAGATGCGCCAGATAAGAATGGAATCATCTGGAAGGGTGAAAGCCTTCCTAACCCCCATCACCCAAGCATGAATTGATTCCACATTCCCACAATTCGTGTCATATGATAGTCAGCTAGGGATCAAGAAATTAATATCCAGTTCCCAAATCAGAGTGTCATGATCCATATATTCAAAAGAAGAGAATTCAATTTGTAGATTAGGAGGAAGAACTCCTTGAGCCAGTGCATTTCCCTGCAGATCGGAGTCAATGATGTTTCTCATAGATAATGGTATATTAGTTGTATTCTCAATAGGACATGATAACCACTTTGTTGTACAGAAATTCAATTGGGAATTGGGACAAACCATCCATTTAGAAAGTTCCATAAGATCATTATAAGTTCTCCTAATAGATGGCCAGACAGAAGATCTCATATATATCCTCTGCCTCCTATGTAACGTGTCAGTAAATCTTCTAAAAAGTTATTCCAGGGAGAAGTCAGAATCTGCAATGAGTCTCCATGTGAATTGTTTGAGAAAAGCATCATTAAAGATCATGACATCCTTAACTCCCATTCCACCACTTGAGAGAGGCTTGATGCAGTCCATCCATTTCCCAGTAATCAATTTCCTTTGTTGAGTAGAGCTTGTCTAGATAAAAATTCTGATCATGCCATCTAGTTCCTTAGTCAATGTAGTAGGCAACTTGTAGAGTGAAAAGGAATACACAAACATTGAGGTGATGACTTAATTCACAAGGCAGATCCTACCAGCCTGGGACATTGATTTCCCTTTATAACTATCCAATTGATTGATTATTTTAAGAGATATACCTTCCATGTGAACCCTCTTCACCATTCCCCAAAACATGGGAAGTCCAAGATAAGTAAAGGGTAATGCTCCCCTTTTAACACCAAGCCTATTGGCCACTCTGTTTTTCTTTCCAGATCGAACCCCTTCATCAAAGATTACAAAATATTTACTCTAACTTATAACTTGACCTCAAACTTTCTCATAGTGATTGGAAATAGTCTTAATATAGGTGATAGTTTTCCTATCAACTTTAGAGAAGAGAAGAATATCGTCAACATAAAAAAGGTGCGAAGGAGTGAAGAAATTCCTCCCATACATCATTCTTTGATGAATCCCAGAATTAACAAGGTCATTAATAAAAATGCTCAAATAATCTTCATCCATGGAAAACAATAATCCAGATAAAGGATCACCCTGCCTTAACCTCGTATATATAACATTATAGAGGAAACCAAATCACCAAGTAATATTATATCTTTATACACACTATTGATCATCCAAACATTATAATTACATTATATGGATATATCCCTATCCATAAATTTATTACCATTGGGACTACCCCACATTGAATATTAAGGTTCAATAAAAAAGTTAATTCAATAAGAAAAATTGATGGAATTAACTTCTGAAGAATAAAAACAATACCCAAATTTTTATTTTGATCCTTCATTTTTATCACTTGATCAATATTAGTGTCTCACATCAATACCATGTTTTACAGTTGTTTTAGTACATTACCTACTCATGATAGCTCAATGAATCCCCAATAAATCCATGAATTGTACAATGAATTTTTCTAATCAAACCAACTAAGGCTTAATTTCATCATTATGGTAATATCAAGGTTCCTATAAAACTATACCAAAAGGTAAGCTACATGGATTATCGATCTAATGAACTAAATCATCACTTAGTAAAGGATTTTCATGCTATATTGGATCATCTTGTAATATGATATAATAAAAATTAAACCATAAGTTAAGAGGATCAAATAAAATCATGAATGAATTTGAAATTCGGTCATATCTATCATAATGTTAAAAAAACTAAATCACTTATCAAATAAAACACCATTTTCTTTTCATTAAAATATGTTTCAAAATAATATTTTAAATTTTCATCTTATATAAAATCACAAAATTTATACCTAAAAAATATGCTTCGTCAAATGTACAATGTAAAAACTAATTGTAAAACAAAAGTATATTTTGATATCACATATCAACACTATTACCTTAAATAAAAACATTGTTCATTGGGAAATTCCTTCAGAAATAATTTTAACTGTAAAATATAATTTTAAAAGAATGTCAATTTTTTTTATAAATCCAATTCCAAAATAACTCACACCATATAAAAAAATTAAAGTATTCCATTGACCACTATTGAATCTAGGAACCACTAAAGAACCATTTGGGTGTCTATATAGTCCTTGTTGACATTTATTTTAAACCAAGACCACCCCATTTATGGAATGATTTCATAAAATATAATATAAATTGATAATTATTATAAAAGCATCCACAAAAATAATAAGATAATACAAAATATCAAGGATTCAAATGTAAAAGGACAATCTACATTGATTATCCTTCCATTTAAATCAAAAAAGAAAATTGCAATTATAATCAAGTTACTGAGAACCTATCACATCTATTTACACTAATAAATAAAAATATGGACGATCTAAAATCAAATTCTCCAATGGTAAAAAAGGATTAAAATTCACTTGGAAACTCTATGACAAAGAAAATATAAATAATGGGGGTGTGGTTCACTCCTATAACACAAAAATAACTATAACCCTCAAAATCCCCAAATATCAAACCTAAAATTCACCATTAATCTAACATCTATTTTCTAAAATCCGTAGATATATATAGACCCTTATTTTTTATCATGTGAGTCTTAATTCAATTCCATGTCTTATCACCCTAATCCCCCTAAAGGGAAAACATTATAAATTTAATTGAGCTATAAACCACGTATTTTTTTAAATTATTTAGTAAATACATGAATATAATGTTTATCCATGGGTTAAATTTTGGTTAATTACTATTAATGATTCAAATTAAGTGCTATTTAATATTTATTCAAAAAATAGAGATTTTCCCTGAGTAAAAATGTTGTTTTCCTATTAAGGAATGCTTATTTGAAAATTTCTAAAATCCTGGTTGTGTTTAGAAATGTGTGTCTTTCCTTGTCGAGGTGTTAGCTAGGTGATGTTGTATTAGGTCATAGTTTAAGCCCTTTTGAGTATCTATTTACATCTATTGGTTGACCAATATTTATTTTTAAGCATATGATCATGGGAGTTGTAAACTAACCCCATATACCCTAACTCGATACCCAAATTATTTTATTTAAGGATACAATTCAATTATCAATCCCATAGAGTTCTAAATAGTTCTTAGGAATCAGGGAATATTCATTTGGGAATGGTTTCAACAGTATGAATCAATATAATATAAAAGGGAACCTATATAAGAACCCATTGTGAACTCACTATACACTAGAGATCCACACATCTAAATAAGTGATATAAACTAATATCTAATCCAAAAATAGTAAAATAAATGAAATTTAAGAAGGAAATATAAATATCATTCTATGAAACCATCATCCACGATATAATCAAAAATCATGTTATTCATATATATATATATATACCAAGTATTAAGATGAGAAGGTTATGTAATTGTAAAAAATATCTAAAAAATAGACCAAAATGAAATAAATATAATTACCAAATATCCAAGTGAAATAGGGTTTAATAAAAAAATATATCCATCATCACCAATCCTAGATCAACAGTCAATATTGACTACCACCTATGACCACTGTCATGCTTTTTCTTAAGTTAGTCAAAAAATGGAAAACATTCACCCAATGGGCGTGTGTAAGGTGTGGAGAAAACATGATCGGTATGAACCCAAAAAGAATTTCATGAGTTATTTTTTTAGAGAATATAACTATTCATGTTTTTATATAGTCCTTAAGATAACTGCCTTTAAATATTTTCAAAATAGGTAGTACATAACAACTTTTAAAAGATTTAAACATGAAAATATAAACCATGTAGACAAAAATATCAAAAAAGTATAATTTGATAGAACATAATATAGATAAGGTCAGGGTACCATATGATCCTTATAATATCTAGATTCTAGAAAAACTATATACAATGACTTATGGTCCAATAGGGAGACCACTATCGATTCTGAATAATTAACACGGAATCCAATGACATCATAATCATGTAATTTAGTGCGAGTAAGAGCATACAATGACTAATTGAACTTCTCCTAGGTCTCCAGCACAAGAAATATTGATTCCCATGAATCCTATAGATTTTCAAAATTTTATATTTCAATCATAAAACCATTTAGAAATAGATATTTTATTAAAAAAACATAGACAACATTATGTTTTCATGCATTAATAGTCTCTTAAACCCACTCTTATAGTCATTTGTATGAAAATGAATTTTAAAAAAGTAATAAACATATATCAATCATTATAAAATAATATGACAATACGGAAAATTTTTATAAAATTCATTTGAAAGATAATAAGGAAGACAAGGTTCATAAAACAAATGGAACTCATGAAACCAGCTACCGTTACTGATGTAGTCAGTAGACAAGCATATAATAAAACCAAAAGAGGAAAGGAGATGTCCTTGGGTAGTAATAAAAAACCCTAAAATAATGAAACCCTACTATTTAGTTCAGTAAATATAAAACCTTGTTTCTTATGGACATGGTAGAATAGGAAAATCATGATGTAAGAGAAAACACCAAGAATAAATAAGAAAAACATTTAAATGATTTTTTCTATAAGAATATTGGTGAAATACATAAGGTATCACAACCAAGGAGGAGTGGGGGATTGAAATTATTAGGATTTAGGAGGTTAAATATAGATAAATATATGGGGAAAACAATTTTACTCAATCAGGGGTACTACTATAATTTTATACAATTTCAAAATAAATACAGATCACAATGTTTGGTTGAATGGTTTTTTAAACCATTAGAAAACCATGTAGTTGGAACTAGAAATGTAAAAAAAATTCATAGTTTTGCCATATGGTTCACTAAACCATTCTCCAACCATGATAATCCCAATATAATGTTTTAGGACCTTTCATTTTTGGGTTATAAGGTTTTACCTATCCACGCAAAAACCATGAGACACCTACTATAACCCCATTTTACAAAATTTCTAAAGGAGCCAAGAATGAAAGAATAATGATA
Organism: Viscum album; assembly: GCA_963277665.1. Lineage (NCBI taxonomy): Eukaryota > Viridiplantae > Streptophyta > Magnoliopsida > Santalales > Viscaceae > Viscum > Viscum album. The sequence goes on along the minus strand of OY728127.1, from coordinate 945,664,151 downwards.
AAAAATAAAAAAATAATCAAACATAAAAATGAAATCATGAGTGTGATAATTATCCCCAACATATAACTTTTATCTCCAAAAAATATAATCCAAAGATGAGTAGTCATCAAAGTGGTGGTTCCATTTCTCTCTAATCAAGGATTACTAATCCAACGTCTAAAAAATTACTCCTACAATACTTTGAAACCCAAACAAATAGAATATATTTCCAATAAATCAGTTTATATTAGGAGTAAATAATAGTAATCAATTTCATAATCATTTAGACATCTTATATTATTTTTAATTCATCCCAATTCAACACATTTTAGGGATCATGATGGTACTTATTTGATTAATTTACATGGAATAAATCATGAATGGTAGTTAAACAAATTTGAAACACTAACTTGTAAGAAAAATTTTCAAGACTATCATTGATCATAAAGGATCAATATATATTGGGGTAATATTTCTCTGTGTACCATGTCACTCGCGACATAAACTAGGTGACAAATTTTGAATAATTTTTTCACCATCTAAAAAATAAAAAGGGTGAAACAGTGATCTACATAGGATTTATAATTTTATTATTTTCATCCATTATTGTATCATTTGAGTGTTATCAGTAATATCTTAAACAAGGATTATCTTCACTAGGTATTTTCACCCATATTTATACAATACAGTGGAGATAGTGATGGATACCAATAGAATAATTCAAGAGGAAACATATAAAAATAATCCAAAAATAAGTTTTTATATGTAAACTAAAACAATGATATATGGGTATCATAATATCTTCTAAAATATAAAATATAAACATATGAAGAGAATCATTAATTCACCAATTTGCTTTCCCATAATTATGAGGGTGGTATGTTATGCGTAATTTCACTTGGGTTGTCATCCCTAGATGGGTACCCTAACAAAATATAGATGTAAATTGAATATTTTTTTATGAAATGATGGTTAAATATACACCATGTGATCTAACAATATTATAAAAGTACAAATTCCTATGTTCCTCTAACATTATGTTGTATCTGAGTAGAACAAAATGAGATAATTTAATTAACTAATCAATCATGAACTATTTATAATTCTTTTTTTGAAGGGGTACAATGTAATAGAATGAAAAAATATATGTATACTACATCCCATTTATAGGTGGTAATTATAAGGGTATGGATCAATATATATTTATTATGATGATAATGTTTAATCTATCAATATGTGTGATACTATGAAACAAATTAGACTACATAATATATCATTCTAGGAAACCAATATAATTCTATTGTATCATAATAAATCATGGTAAAACATAGATGAATGACCCACTGAGATTTATGGAAATATTTTATCACTAAATTTATCATAGAAATGGGAACCATATAATAGTTCTTAAGAATGTTATTCCCTTGGTTTATTGAGGCAACTCAATCGTGTTCTGCCCCTTATTAATGACCTATTCCATTATAGGTTTTTAATTCCCTTGGAAATATGAATTTTTTATTTGTTTAATTGATTATTTTGAGAAACAGATCTTTGGATGAGATCTATAGAGTATTAATATATTTAATGGGTGTTTTTGGATGACGTTTCATTTATAGTGGATTCCTTGAGGGTTCAAGAGAGATTCAAGGGAGGGCAGGTGTGCCTATGCTTATACTATATGAACCAGCCATCCCGTGGGCAAGCCAATAGGCCGAGGCATCACCTAGAATCGCCAGCTAACTAGTAGGATACTATTTACCTATTGAGTCCCAATATAAAGCCTGATATTTTTTATTAGGGGCATTTTGGCCTTTTGGATTTGGGGGGAAAAGGTTTTAGACATAAAATGGGATTAAGAGATGGAATTTCATTGAATAATATCCATCCCTTTTCCTCACCTTGGATCCTACATAGGGGGATGGTTTATGATGTGTTTGAACAATGATTATATATAATATCATTTTTTACATACAGGGTTTATGAAAACATTTTATAACTGTAATATTTTGAGAGATATGGGATACGGCTGATGAGGATTTTATTTGAGCGTAGTGAAAAAATATAAACATAATGGTGATTTTAGAGGACATTCATATTGGATATTCCAAGACACTATTTGAAATGCATTGAAGGTTATTTATATAAAGTAACATTTCATAAAAAATGATTTATGATATTATTAATATGGAAGAAATTGATGGTTGGTCAGGTGCCGATGATTAGAAACTATTATCGAGATAGTGTCGGGGATGTTCTATGGACCTTATAGTGTTGGTCGGTTGAGATCTCGATGAAGCAACCATGCCCAGTGAGTATTTTCAAGATTATTCTGAATTGGGTTAAATTAGATAAATAATAATAATTTTTTATAATTAATTTGTTTCATTTATTGGAATGTGATAAGAGTATATGGCATGGGCATTCTTGTTTGAGGATCTATGGATATTGATTGAGGTTTTACCGGGATTGATGAGGATGGTAACCTAATTTCAGATGTATTTGGTTCCATTAATACAAATCCATATGTTTTTTATGATTGAATACTTTCCTTCATGAATGTTTCTTGGTTGAGGTAGATTCATAGGGACTTATAGCACATTCTAAAGTAGAAATAATATTATGTTAGTCCACATAAGTTGTATATAACTGTTCATTTGTACATAGGAATACTGAGATATATTGGTCACTTGTATCCAACGGGTGAGATTGATGTTGAGGTAACATGAGGCCTTTGAAATGACTTGAGGATTGAGACGCAATTTCAGAAGACGTGGATGGGTTTTCTAGGGTAGGTTGGGAAGGTAGAGTTGCCTAGAATTGTGTCTATGAGTGACATTTGTATGTGTCTCACTCTTGGTGAGTGACACCCTTTAGGGGCGGTTAGAGACCCATTGATAATTATGAGTAGGATGAGTCCCTTAGGACTAGATGAGGATTGATAGAGATAGGTTTATTTTGGGTATAGGTTGGGATATATCCCTTAAGATATTCATAATGATACCTTGGTATAGGTCATAGTAATTGCTTAAGTATTTAGCATTGGGTTTCCAAGGGGGCATAGAGCGTTCAACATGGGGATGGTACCTAGATATTGGGTCCAAGAGTGATGATGGAATTGATGAGGAAGGATGAGAAATTTTTTTCTAGATTGTGGTGAACCTTTAGGATTTGGACTTCTTAATGAGTGATGAGTATGAGGATGTATCAATGATTAAATACCACAATAAGTCTCATGGAACTAGTGGACACTATATGTATGCGATGTGATGTGATATGATGAGGGGATATGTATCAAGTAAATATCTCCATAAGGATAATACAGTTAGTTTTGTGATGGAGAAAACCTTATTTTTCTTCTTGTGATGATATATGTTCGACAGACATCGATGAGATAGTTGATTGTAGTTATGATTTTTAGAACATATTTCCAACAGGGTGGTGGATATCCATTGGGGATGTGGATGATTCAGAGTATGATTTCATGACCCTCGTTGTTCTATGGTAGTTAATATCCAACAATGTGATTCTTGTGTGATTTTATAATCTATGTAACCCTGTTTGATATGGTGGTAGTCATCCATCGTGAGGTGGTTGATTTGTCCTATAATTTTTGAACCCAAATTTTGATACGGTGGTAGCTATTTATAATGAGAAGATTGAATCGTGGGATAATTCATTCATGAATTATACCATTCTATGAGAGGCATGTCTGGGGGATTACCTATTAGGAATTTGATCCATGAAGTTATGTTTTATGGGACCAATGTATCATACATGGTAAAATTAGGAAAGTTGTCAAGATATGGATATTTTACCATACCTTGTGTTAGTTGGTAGGGTATTAAGATTTTGGATTCTATTATATCCCATGTATTTTCTTATGGGATTTGAATTATTGTAATGAAAAAAGATTAGGGGAATATAGCAATTATGGTATGCCACAAATTTAAGTATGATCGAGTTTTTTGGTAGCATGGTTAGAAAATGATGACCCGGTGTACATAGATTCATGGAAGTCTGGTTAATAAACAACATCCAAGGAAGTTGTGGGAATTTCATATTTTTTTTATGACTAATTTTATAATATTTCATTTATTATTTTTTGTAAGTATTATCCTACTATGTTTATAATCACACCATGTATGGTCATCTTGTTGTGTATATACATATTACATTTTCATTTCTGGTATCAACATAGGATATTCCTTGGATTGAGCTAGTTTAGTTTGAGGGTATTAGAGAATGTGTTTTTGATGTTCCAAGATGGAAGTAGGTCTAGTGTGAATGCTTCTATTGGGTTTTTGTTTGTATTGGTGATCGATCTAGTGGGTGATCAATGACTATTTTAATCTACAAGACATTTATTATAGAATTGAGATTATTTATCAATGTGTACACTAGGTTTAGGGTTATTGTTTAGTTTTTTTAATTTTTTTCTTTATGAATCTGATTTGATATAATAGTATCCACACTATATGTATTAGGTGCTAATTTAAAATCAGTAGCTTCTATTGTATAAAGAGGCAAGCTTGAGGTCACATGACTCTTCCGATCAGACCTAGTGATTCAGATCGAGGTGTCCCAAAGTGGTATGAAAGTATGTATTTTATCCAAATTTTGGGAGGTAGTAAACATATGGTTTATGAATGTGTTAGAGCTATAAGGGTTCTCCTAGTCAGATGGAATTGAAATGCAAGATGGGCATGATGGGGGGGGGGTAGTCATGTGAGCCAATGTTCTAAGAGATGTGACTCTTGGGAGCATGAGTTTGGTTTCCCAGTTTGGTTTCCTGAGAGCCTATGACAATTGGGTTAAGGTGTGATCGAGTAGGATCATAAGTGAGAACCTGTGACTAGATTATTGGTGGATTACTCGAACTGAGATGAAGATTAGGAGTTGTTGACTCTTTTTGGGAAAATCCATTGTTTGTGTAGGAAAGGGCACTATGAGTATTTTTATTTCCATTTGGTTCATGTATTGGATAAAAACACCATGGGTGTTTCCTTTATAGATGGTTCAAATGTTGATGTACATAAGTTCCACTACAATGGTAGTGACATGGTGGTTTTTCTTTTGGGTAAATCTCAATGTTATGTGATCGATGTACTTATTGAGGTGATTTTATGCATGATAGTCTGGAGTTCATTGATAATTAAGAATGTACTTATAATAGGAGGTGGAATAAAAAAAGGATTAGGGTATCATGGTATAATGGAATAGAATTTTCCCTTGACAAAGCTGTTATTAATTATTCATGTGAGTTTCTAGAGAAGAAAGGCATACATGTGGTGTAGAACACATTTTGGAGAGACCTCTTAGTTTAGGGTGTGTGAATCCATATGATGGGGGAACACCTCTAGTTGTTAAAAACTATGTCATTCGTAGGTCGGGGATGGGTGGTAGTTTTTTTATAGAACATGGGAATGAGTAGGCTGGTCACAACTAATTATTGTGTTCAGTGCTAGATGAACCATGGGCATGGGTATTTGGGTAACTGGTTCAGTGGGTGGAAATAACAACACTCCTACGGTGGGGATCATCATATTATTCATAGATGAATGACCATCATTTCTGATGGGTTGAGAGGTGATATAACAGTCATTGAATGATCAATAAGGAATTTGGGTGCTGGTGTATGGTGGGATCCATTATGATATAGATCCATAGTGAGTACTAGATTTAGATATTCAGATATATTGTTTTTTGGAGCATGTTCAAAGACATCGGGCTCAGGGTGGTTTTGAGGCCATCTCAGTGTGATTCAGATAGGTTGTGCATCAATGTTCATGGTGAGAAAATGGCATATATACAAATAGATTGCTGATATGATCATGGAAATACTCCAATTTTCAATTTGAACTTCGATGTTCGTGCATGGATAATGTTACAATGCCTTGAGCTTCCATGACATGAGGATCTGGTGTTCAGGTTGTTGGTGGTGTGTTAGTGGTTGAGGAACTGGGTTTTTGGGAGAAGAAATCTATATGATGTCCAAAAATAAATTTATTATGGATTTATACATTTTTATATATTGAATATCATTGGGAGCATCATTCAAGATGCAACTTATGGGGTTTAAAATCAAACTGGATGTTTTGGTGGAAATCTGTTGAATTTGGGCTGGGAGTAATGGTGTTGTAATGCAGAAGCACGATCGAGCATTCTAGTGAAGGGAATGATTCGTTGTAGTGGAATTGATGAATGAAATAGTTATAGAGATGGGGTTTTATAATTTTCATGGTTTCTCAAGTATTATAAGAATTATGGTGTGGCGTATCTAATGACCAACATTATTATGGGCAGATAATTCTTGGGGAAATCTAAATTTCTTGTTTGGTGTAGGGATTGTTTTGATAAATAAATCTCAGTATGATATCATGAGTTTTTGAACATACTTGATGGGTGTTTTTGTAGTATTTTTAATGTATTTTGGATTTCTTGAGGGTTTATTAGTGTGTTGGTGGAAGGCATGAGACCCCAAGCTCCTGTAGTTTCCACAGGCTCGTCGGTGATCTAACACCTTCTAGCCAGTGATCCCCCTCAAGTCGATATATTACGGAACTATCCAGACTCACTTGTTCACTGATGGATTTAGGGAATATTTGTTTTGGGATGGTCCATTTTAGTCTTATTTGTGTTGGGTGCTATAGGTTTCAAAAGGGGATGGTGCTTAAAAGGGGAAATTTCTTGGACATATATCCCTCCATTTTCTACTTATTTTCTCCCCATTGATGGGGGATATTTTTTATTGAATTATGTCAACAATTCAACTTAAGATCATGTTTTACATCCAATTTTTATTCACATTTTCTAGAACACTATATTTTGGTTGGATTTGGGATAGGTTTGATGATGATTTCATAGGATCTTTGAGAAATCATATGATTATGATTGGGTTTTTTCACTTTTTGCATAGAGGACGTCTGGAGATTCTACATTCATATTGTGGGAAGAAGTTTTAGTGAAGGTATATTTAATGATGAATTTAATTATGGATTTTGATTAAATATAAAATAATTAAAACTCTTCTAGGTTCTAATGGTTAGGTATTTATCTCATGGTATTGCTCTGGATGTGGGAAAAAACTTCCTGGTGTGGCGATTCTAGGTTTCAATGAAGCATCCATGCTCATTGAGTAATTATGAGATTATTCCTATTAGGATTTAATTATATATTTCATCATAAATGTTTATAAATAATTAGATCTGTTTCAAGATGTGAGATAGAATCAGAGGCATGAAATTTCATTCACGGGGATGTGTTGAGCTTGGAGGATGTTTGGAAGGGAATGGTGCGGATGGTAACTCTATTTTAGTGGTAGGTTTTCACTTTAAATAAAATCCATATGTGTGTTTATACATTAATGAATTCTCATTAATGGATATGGATAGATTTCTAGGGAGCAAGAGTTCTTTTGGATGGAGAGATTGGATGGTAACTGAATTATTATTCTCTAGATAAGTGATAATTTTCACTTGGAATGATTGATATCACCTAGTTACTGTGTCTCCAAGAATAGAGAGGTAAATTTAGGTCATTCGATGCATTAAAATGGACATGGTGATTGAGACATTATTTGGGTATCGTAGTAAGAGTTCCCTAGTTCAAGTTATGTAGGAATAGATACTTAGGTCTATGACAATGAGTGAGACAACTGAGCATCTTTATAATAGTGAGTGTCACCACATTAGGCGTGGTCTGATACTCATTGAACATTGTGCGAGGGAAGGGTTCTCACAGAATGTATTAGGTGTTATGGATAGTGGTTTCTCCTAGTTTGTAATTGAGAGATATCCCATGGGATATGCCTAATGGGACCCTAGTACAGGTTCTTGGAATTTCTTAAGGACATTACACAAGGATTCCAAGGGGGGTTAGAGAGTTCAATATGGGATGGTCCCCTAATAATAAGAACGGGAGTAGTGGGGTATTTTAAAAGGATATAAAAGACATTTGGGTCTAGTTTGAGATGGGATTCAAGATGTGGAGTCATTGAGGGCTAACAATTATGAGTTAGAATCAATGATTAGAGACCGGAATGGGTCTGGAGGACCATGTGCATGCCTGACAAGCATCATAAGACATGTTATATTGAGGATATAGTTCTCCATCAACTAGTTCCCTTGGATCACCCAATGAGATAAGTGATGGGACATTGACCTATTTTTTTATCCAACATGAGATTATATATAGTGTCTATCCATAGATGAGAAGACTATGTCATTGTATGATTTGTGGACCATTGTTCTGAATGGGTGGTGGATATCTATAAATATGATGGTTGAGTCAAATAATGATATATATACCATTTTTCTGACAATGTGGTGGCTATCAATAAATTAGATGGTTGATTCATGGTATGACTTGTGAACAACTGGTCTTATAGGATGGTGTCTATCATTTATGAGGTGGTTGAGTCATTGTATAATTTTTTATCATAATTCTTATAGGGTGGTGGAAATGTATCATTAGATAATTGGGTCTTGGAATATTAATGAATTAATTGAAACTTTTAACAAGTTTAATCGGTCAAGGATCAGTTGTGATGGGGCTGGGTTAGGATGTGACGTGAGATGAGAATGATGGACCTTACCTATAGTGGTCAGGTTTTGTGTTGAGATAAGAACACATTACAATCCCTAGAGTCTATGGGTAGTGGATAGAGGTTCTGGACATTTCTCTACAATGTGTATTTGTTTATGGGATGCTCATAATTTTGATCCTATGAGAAGAGGAAATAATAATAATTATAACATGGTTCTGAAAACAGTTTGATCGTGTTCCATGGTGTCCTGGTCATTGCACAATGACTTGATGCATAGGCAGTCATGGTGGCCTATTTATAACACAGTGTCCAAGGTTTCTGTATTACATGTTTATTATCCTTCATTAATAAACACATATAATGCATTATGTGAGATGTTCTGTGAGTGAACCTATGAAATTTATGCTCACACCCGACATGAGGATCTTAGGGTATATATAGACTTTATGTGTGCTTTTACGTCTCTACATAGGATGTACTATGGATTTAACTAGTACAACTCGAGGGAATTATAGACAGTATGTGTGAGGCCTGTGGATGTCACCAGGGTTAGTGTGTGTGTGTGTGTTGAATGTTTAGGGGTTTTATTTTAATTTGGAATCATCCCCATGTGATATTAGTGTATATTTACTTGTATGCTTATGACATTTATTAAGAATTATGTTTTTTTATTGATGCATAGTCTAGTGTGATGGTGACTGTTTAGTTATTTATCCAATTTTTTATGATTCTGATTCATGGGAATAGTATACAAATTATATAGATTGGGTCCTCACTGCAAATTGGAATACTTTGGCTAATGGATAAGAGCTCTTATAGTTATATCACCCTCTATCACATGCCTAATGATCTGTGTTGGGGTGGCACACCACCACATAAATTTCTCCTTATACAATTCAATACATCAACCTCTATATTGTTAAAAATAAATATGTTCATTATGAGAAGTTTATAATTGAAAATTTTATAGATACATTTTACTCTCATCACCTTTCACTTCCAAAGGCATATCAACAGGATCATGATATTCCATTTATCACTAGATTAGTCTAAATCTTGAGAATGTAATTTCATGATGAGTGATTCAATAAAAAAAATTTACTTTCCCAATGTAAAATGAAATAAAAATCATATGTATGAAATTATTTCACCCATAACCTCTTAATATGATTCATATCATTCTACGAAAATATATAAATTATGTTTTCTTTATTAATGTATGCCAAAATTATCTCAGCAAAAATATAGTGTCTCAAAAAATATTTATCATATATAACCATTTCTAGATCTTGGTCATGGTTGGGATAATCCCTCTCATGTGGATGATGTTTGAAATAACCATATTTCACTACATGATCTCATTGTATAAACACACAAATCAGACCCCGACCTGATGAATCACGATAGTTAATGTGACACCATCCATCCTTGGTAGAATCATGTTAATGACCAACGTTAACTATTAGTTCAGCTCATCTAAATGAGATTGACATTTTATGTTCCATAACAATAATAATAACATTCATGTAAAAGTATTCCATATTGTTGAGATGATATAAAGGTGAATAACTAACCAAATGTAAAATTTATTATCCCTAGAAGATTCACACATTTAATAAATTATATAGTTCTTTATAGGATATTGACTCCATGAGATGCTTTGTATTGACCAAAATGACTTTTTCTGGCACCAGAAGCCCAAAATATTTAGCTTCCTATATATAGAGGATACACATTGAACTAACTTCATAGATATTATGGCAATAGGTAATTCCTAAAAAAATACATTAATAATTCCCATTCCCCACTTCAATCTTAGAACACATTGAAATATCCTCCAAAATTAAGTACCACATGTAAATAGTCAAGGAATTAATGAAATATACATTTCATAATCTCCATGAAAACATTTGGAGAATTAGTAAAAAAAAATGCATCAATAAATTTTAATAGTTAACATAATTAATTTTAAAATTTTTTGTGGGAATATTAGATTCATTCAAACTGATCTTCTGATAACGTAAATGGAGGTCAATATTTGAGAAACACCATGCCCCATTCAACTGATCAAATATGTCATCAATGTGGGGAAGGTATATTTATTCTTTATGAACAACCATTTTATATTTTTATGGTCAATGAATAAGAATATATGCCTATCTAATTTATTATAAACATGTAATGGTGTATCCCATATAGATAAAATATGGTGAATAAATCCCTTAGGATCTAGATAATCACTCTATAATTTCTAATATTTCAATTCAGATGGAATCTTATGATATAATTTTCCTAAAATCAATTGTGTTTTGGGTAGTAATTCAATGGAGAAATCATCTTCTATCTCAAGCGGTAAACTAATAAATCTTCTAGGAACATCTACTAAAACTCCATGACCATAATTCGATATGACCTCTAATGTTACATTTATTTTATTCTGTGATGGGGGATGAAATTTGATAAATCTATCAACCAACCTCACAATAAGGTGGTCCTGCCTTACTGGTCCATGGAATCAATTCTCAAATAAAATAAAAGAGGCATTCTATATGTGGTAGTAAATACCACCCTTTGATGAAATCAATCGATATGTCTGTACAAATAAACCACCCAATCCATCCTAATAATTACATAAATAATATCCATCTTAATAAAAATAAAATTTGGTAATATTTCCCTAACAATATACATATAATGCATAATGGACATCTTGACCAATGCTCCATATCCCCAAAAGATGTGGTTATCTCCATGAAATATACCATTATATCAATGTAAGGATTAAATAAATCAAAAATATGGGAAGAGAAAAATTAATGGGAGAAACCTATATGAATAAATATATGTCCATAGACGTTGAAATATGAATATTACCTCTCATACCAAATGGTACCACTTCACCTTCCTTGGAATCTTGTTCTAGATCATGAAACTGACTCAACCATAATGCTCTTGAGTCCTTCCACTAGACTAAGGATTATATCTCAATTGAAACTACCTATACTCTAAGACACTTAAACTTCTAAACCTATGAAGTTGATGTCCAAATACCCTATAGGAATCAAAGGGAGTTGTGGAACCCTTAAGATATTAGGATCCCACACCACATTTAGGAGAGGGTTTAACTCTAAATAATATCTAAATATGGACCATTATACCATAATCATGAAAGTCAATCGGAGTTTCATAACACAAGGAACTATTAAATCTAGTTCATCCACATTGATAGGAAATGAGAGATGTATTTAAAATAATTTATAATGATAAAGACTATGATAATATTTTTGATCCACTTCCAATACCCCTCTTATGTTCATCCCACTTCCACTTCTTCTTTGAGGATCCACATTTAGTGCCACTAAGCATAAGATAGGCTCCAACAATCCATGAACCATTGAATCGATCTATCTTCACCATCATGTATTGATCCAGCATCTATGCATATATGGAAATATTCCACAAGAAGTCTCTGTATCAAATACCAGGTTTTAATCCAATCTCAATCCACAAAGCTTTCATTTAATCATTCAAAACCATCTCATGAGTGATGTGAATTATCTTAGACAATCGGTTCACATACCAAACAACCATACTATTTATGAAAAACAAAAACTAATATTATGGTAATTACATGACATAAATAAAATATTTAATTACAATACAGTTACAAGACCTTTTCAGTTTAGAGTTTTAGAGAGTTAAGAAAAAATGAACTAACAGAACACATGGATGATTTCCCACTCTATAAAAAAATATCTTAGTCAATGAAAATTCATAAACATATCCAATAAATTATTTTCATAAGATAACCGTATATACACATATTATGTATTAATATTCATTATAAATTATAGATATATAAGTATAATAAATGGGTGAGATCATATGCCCAGTAAGGGTAAATGTAATCGATAATGATCAAATATCATTAGTGGACATATGATGAGAATATGGATATATTCCCAACTCATAAGAATATTAAAAACCAATAAACCATTTATCACAAAAAAGGATTCCATAAGCATAAATGATAATAATATAATAAATAATTATGAAACCTTTACCATGGTGTGTGAAAAAAATGATGCAAAAATCATGTGATTCAGAATATAAAAAATGACGTGGGAAAAATATAAACAGATAATTTATTTTGATTCATATCCTAGATACACTCTATACCTTTTACACATAAAATTGTGTGTATGGATAAGAACCATCATATTCATCCTTTGTAAATCTACCTAATCGCCAACCTTTTTACATAACCTTTATATATCATGAGATATAATTCTTTACCCAACTCCTTGGAGGGAGATATAGGTCCCTCATATCTCATAATTCATACATTTAAAAACTAGTTTTAAAAAATAATCATATATTACTATTACCTATAGAAATAGATTGAATTTATTTACCTTTCTGAATCATCATATAAAGAACCAAAAAATTAAATGGTTATCTAATAAAATCATGTAACATTGTAATAAAATTACATTTTATAAATATAATAAATCATATGGGTTTTAAAATATATTGATAAAGTTTATATGGTTAACTCAATTATTTCCCCAAATAATTTAATTCCAAAAATCTAGGTGAACACCCTTCATTAATATTTAATGAAATATTGTATTTACAAAGAAATTAAATTGGATGAGAATTCATGGTCATACAGTAAAGATAATTTGGAATGATATAGAAATTGGGGGATCATTACAACATAATATAATACTATTACATAATTAATCTAGAGATAATATGTGGATGGTTACATTTCAATATTATCCTTGGTCATGAATAATATATGTCAAAGTAAAATAATTTAGATGAAAAATATTATTTTTTTATTCATAAAAATATCTTAGGAAATAAGAAATATCTTTGATCATTTAAAATAAAATTTTGAAGTTATAATTTATATAATCAACATTAAAATAATTTAATTGTAAACCATGAAAACCTTGATCTAGATAACTATATAAAATGAAATGGTTTGTGGAATGATATGTTTACATATAAACATTAAAAATATACTATATTCTGATTTTGATGAAAATGACCATTATGAAATAATGGTAATATTTATTTGAAAATTTTATAAGAATAAAAATTAGTAGAAAATGACCTTATTAAATTACTGTTGCATATATAAAGGTACATTCAAAAGAATACAATGAATATTGATATTATAGAAAGGGATCCTACAAATCAATATTAAAAATGGGATCCATTTTAACAAAACATTTCAAGTAAAATATTCGTCAAGGGAAATGAATTATTGAGAAAATATATAAAACCCCAAGAATATAAATATAAATTATGATATGTTTTATAAATAATTATAATTCCCATGATTTATTATCTTTCAAAAAAAATATTGATTTGATAATAATACAGGCAATCAAAACCTTATAGATCATGAAAAATTATGACCAAAACCACTTTCGTGTTGTGTGTCTTTTTAGTAGATGAAAATTTAAAAAAGTACATGATATGGATCATAAAACACAATTAAATTGGTAAAATAAATTCTTCAAGGAATAATCCCACAACATTAAACATATCACGGGGCACATTAAGAACCATGTCTCATGAAACTAAATTTGAGACAAAGAACCTCTTACCATGATTCACTGGTTAATCCAAATAAAATTATGATGTTGTATAAAAAACAAAATTATCATAATATCCTAGTTTAGAACAATTTTAACATACATAAGATTTTTTAAAATTAATTTATAATTATTCTATATATTTAAATTAGTTATTTGATACATATTATTGATGTTAGGTGTCGGTAATCTTGATCACATTGACCTTGTTTCAAAATAATGGTGTTGTTATTCATTATTTTCCCAAGGTTCATCAGTAAAATTTCATTATAGTTATTTAATGTAGGAATTATAACGGCTTATTATTTTTATATTTTCTTTCATGAGTAAATTATTTTATACTAGGAGATGAAATCAATAATGAACATTTTCTGGAAATTTTTAACCAACGAAGTTTGTTTTCTTAATTAGTGAGTAAAATATTGATGTATCATTTATAGAACAATAATATAATTATTTAAATATTTGAATCAAATTATACAAGTAATTATGTTTTCATAACCATCCAAGATAGAATTTAATAACATTATTCATGTAGCTAATCATACTGACACAAACGTGAACATTCCATTATTATTATTGATTATGATGTGATTTAGTTTTAATATCATTAAACTAGTAGAAAAATGATATAATTTACTGTATATTAGTTTTTTATACCATAATTATAATATAATTAGATGAATAATGATTTTATAAGGAAATATTACACTATCTGGATTAAATATTTTCCTTTTAGTACCCTTGTAATAAATGATTGAATTAATGATAATAATTTTAAATTCATATGATTAACATGTTTCAAATATTTATTCCAAATCTATACTGATATCAAAAAAATAATTTTTATATGTTAAAAAAAATTACTATCCACCTATGGTAGTTATAGAAATAAAAAGGAAAATCGATAGTTCCATGGAGGCGCTAGTCTCCAAGTATGAATTGTTGAAAACTACAATTTACATAGATTGGTAGAGGTAAATAATATTTATTATCATTTAATAATAAAAAATATGTTACAAATATCAACATTATTAATTAAATTTAACATTAGGAATATCTGTGTATGGTGGATAAGTAAAACAAAACATGTTGCAGCATGGAGGTGGTAGTCTGCATACCATAAGAATAATGATTTCATTTTTCTACAATAAAAAGTGGGAATATTGATTAATGATTATTAACATAGGAAAATTAAATCCATTATATAAAAATAATTATTTAATTAATTGGTATTTGAAAATGATATTTTTAAATTAGAAGTAGAAAATAAAGAAGGTATGTAAAAATGTATACTCATGTTGAGCACACTGAGTTTTCATGAGAAGATCCCTTGGAAATGGATTAAATGAGATATTCTATTAAGAGTAAAATGTTAATAGTTTTAAGAACTGATATATGGTATGGAAAAAGGGACAGTTTTTATTATGAAACAAAATTTTTATTAGTTCCCTAAATTGGTGGGGAAAGACCCCTTTTATAAGTGGTGAGAATGTTATCTATACAAATATTTCAGCCAAATATAAAAGTATAACATGTTATACTTTTCATGTGGTTCCAACATCGAGACATAATTTAGTGGTTAAGAGATACGGTCGATCCAAATCACATAATCATAATTGTAGTTATATTTTTATCATGCTTAAATCCCTTTACACATTGAATTATTATGTTTTCTATTGAAGAATTTACTACCGTAACTAGTTTTTTCCTAAGATAAAATAATATTTATTCATAAAAAAATTTATATTGATACGATAATTCAAGGACACAAATCTTAATGTTTAAATCCATTTCATTTAATTCAATTTATAATAGTGATCAAAATTAATTTTAAAATTAAAATATCTATTGTAATAAAATAATTTTTAGGAACATATTATTCATGTTCAAAATTATTATTTAGGGGTTTTTAAATTAGAAAAACATTTTTTAAAATTATAGTGTCACTTATAAAATACGTATTTTAAATTAGATAAATGTTTCAAGAATTTAAAATTCATTATTATATAATAATAATGACATACAATTCATGTTATTTATGAAAATAGTATGTTGAACTATTCACCTATAAATCAGTATGTTTACAAAAATACCAAAACAAATCTATAGAAAATATTACTATAATGATTCCAAAAATAATTTTCATTTTCTAAAAATCAAATTCTAATTTATAAATTTTAATTTTAAATAAGAATATGAGATATAATGAATATAATTTATAGGAAAATAGTTTATTACAACATTAACCATTCTTATTCATATTTCATATTATTTTATTATTTTTTTATCAAAAAATTATTTATATAAAATATATTTTTTTCATAATTAGTTTAATGTTTCTTGAAATGGAAATCCATGTAACATAAAATGTCAATATTTAGAAAAATACATTTCTTTGCATAAAATGATCGTATTAGTAATTTTTCCTATATCAATTAAATTTCATTTTTATTAAAAGTATAGATTATGTTAATTATATGAATATTTCATAATTATATTTTTCCTATTCGTTCCCAATAATTCAATGGCTAGGTTTTAGTGGTCAAACATAAAATATATATTATTATCTAATTATATCGAGGTTATGATTATGTTTGGTGGTGCGTGTTGAGAAAAAAATTGATTACATTTACTTATTTAATAGTAATCATATATTTAATCCATGGAATGTTTGAATGTTTCCCACTAATGTATAACAAACCAATAATAGTTATCCACTAACAATTTATTAGGAATAGGTTATTGGGTAAGCATGAATTCAAATTTATTCCACTATAAATTCTCATTCAACATTACTTTAAAGATACACCACCATAAATTTCATTTGGGGACCTCTATCATGGATGTTTCAAATTTCACATTACTATCTCTAAGAATTAGTTGGAATTAAAATATTCACTTAATCTCCTCTAAATAGTCTTCCACATCATGGGTACTATTGACTCCTAGAAAGGGTGACGGTTGATGTTGAAGTAACTCTTGTCTTTAATCCTAATACTAAATTATTCTTATACATATTTCCCTTTCCCAATCATGGCCAATATTATCTTGTCGGCCCATATCTACAGTATTTATAACCACAACCTTAATGGGATTTTGATCTATAGGGGGTATTTTCTTATAGAAAATTATTTACTCTATCTTCTGTGATATTATTATGTGGACTGTATGGGGTAATAGTGATTCAAGAAAAAAATCATGAAAGAATCGTCAATGATGATAAAAAACATATCTTATTATTATAAACATTCATAAATTAACCATAAATATCAAAATTGATCATTAAAAGTGGGAAAATATATAGAAAAAAATCCCCATTGTGTGTGGTTTAACCACACACATTATTAAACAATGTTCCATTTGTTGGGGTCTCACTGGATGGGTAATTATGACCACATGGATTTTTCAAATTGTTTCTCAAATAATTGTCCAAACATTCGATGCTCATTAGACCCATCCACCAGTGTTGGTTGCATAGTTTCTGAATGATCTATAACTAGTGAGTCTAAATATTCTTTCCCCTCAATTACCCAATAAGCCTAGAATTTCATAAAAATTCCATTAATGAAAAATTAAATAAGAATATATCTAAAATATACATTCCAGACATACCATATCAACTAAAGGCTCACTATGAAGAGTGTTTTCTAGACAATTACTTGTAACCTACATCTCATGTACTGACATTCCTATATTCAACCTACTATAATTTTCCCAATATCATATATAAAAACTAGGATATGAGGCTATTTCACCCAAATGAGCCTTGTCTACCCTAAATTGATATCGATATTGGACTGTGACAATCCCTAAAGGGAGTTTCCAATCCCCATGGGCTTGAAACTATTTATTGGGCACTATGCAATTATCCATTTGTAAATGCATTACCACAAATTAAATAATATAACAAAAACTAATCTATATCTAAGTACCCTTCATGAACTCCCCATCAATTAAAAATCCACACATCAAAACAAGTTAAACTAATAAATATATTATTGAAAAGGTATCTAAAATAGAAAAAATAAAGTAAAATATTACAATAATTCTCATAAACAGTCTTCCGTGATCTATTAAAAAACCAAATAAGTAAATATTACATGTACCAAAACTAATGGGATGTGATGTCTAAGTGGTGATACAATGTATCAACAAAAAGGGATTAAATTTTAAATAAATACTACATCCCATATCCATGAGACATATGTTTTCAAATCCCTTTACGATACCGTCATCAGTAATCCAAAATCAATTACTACAAATTCCCACTTTCATTGAGTTTCCCTAACATTACATATGTTTGTGGAAGAAGGGTTTACATACACCCATTGGGTGTATGAAGGGTGTGGGTATAAAAATACCACTAGGATCCCACTAAGTGTTTTATAATAATCTTATTTTAGAAAATCAACACCTTTTTTCTTGAATATAATATAAAATAAATATTTCTTTTAACATTCTGTAAAAAAGAATCACATAAAATATAATAATATTTTAAAACATGAATATTTAATCCATGTAAATAAATACATTAAACAAGAATCATGGGATAAACCTTATGATAGTAAATTTATAGGTATACTCGTATCCTCACACTATTCAAATTCATAATAAACAATATTTAAAAACACAAGATCCACTATGGAGAGAATAAACAATTCCAAGAGGTATGGTAAACCCCTATCTAGGGGCACCTTAATCTTATAATATTGTGCTAGGAAGAGCGTATTAATTAGTAGTGGTACTTCTCTAACATGTCTTTTACATGGAACCCATGTTCCCATGATGTCTATCCATTTTCATTAGTTTCCATTTCCATTGTAAAATATATTTAAAAAATACATTTCATCAAATAGAACATATTATTCCATACATTTTCATTCATTAAAATACTCATAAAACCATACCCATAATCAATTTTAAATAAAATTATTATTATGCAAATTAATTAAAATATATCAATCCTCATCGGTAATATAAAATTCTTCAAAACATTAAATACTTTTATTTTAAATATAATCAAGAACTCATGATTTATAAAAAATAGGGAATATGTGAAACCACCAACCTCTACCAATGTAATTGTCAACCATGGGTGTAAATCCACACAAAGAGGGAAAAATTATTCCTAAAAAATAAATTAATAAACCAATAATAAATAAAACCCCCCATAGGTTTGACTAACAGAAAACATTTTCCTCCATGGCAATTAGTTACTAATAAAATCAGGATTTAAGAAAAAAGATCAATGAGAAAGATGGAAAATAGTAGGATTTTTTATGAAGAATCTATGTGAAAGTCCACAAGTAATCACACTGAAGGATGAGAATGGGTTAGATCTAAATACATGGGAAATATGAGGTTTAAATTAGAATAAATATAATGGGGAAATGAGTTAATTCAATTGGAGTTACTACTATAATATAATACTTTTAAAAAAATATTGCAATCCCCATTGTTTAGCCACATGATTTACCAAACTGTGCACCTACCGTGTGGATGAAAAAGTCACACCTTGGAAATTCAGAAGATATTTCCACATTTTTTTGGTAAATCATACATCAACCATGTGAATCCCTTTATTATGTTGGAGGCACTTTTGTTGTTGGGTAACATAGTTGGAAATAACCATGCCAAAACCATGTGACACCTACTAATCCCCCATTTTCATATATTTTCAGTTGAAATGACATGATAATTAAAGAATAAATATATAAAATAATAAATAATACAATTATTCTTCAAAATGACATCCTGGGTGTGAATGTGGTAGTTTACAAGGATTATCTCTTCACATGGAATGAATCCTATATGGAGATAGATAATCCTTGTCAATGTTGCCATCAATGGATCATAAAGGGATGTTGTATTTACATATCATTGAAAAATATTTAAGCATAGAAATTTATGCTATCAGGGTAAGACCTTTCTCTATTCTCTATTTCTTATTCATCGTGTGGTTTGATCCTCATCCTATGATGAAAAAATCAAATTAATTATTTTTTAAGTAAAAATATAAACGAATTAAATTTATTATAATTCAAATATTATCTAATATTAAATTATGAATAAACTGGGGACAAATTTTATTGTATAAGATAAAATATAATCCATGGAATATTGGGGAATCATATTAGTGAATTCTTTATATGAGATTAATACATAGGGACATATCATGTTTCAACCTATTGATAAATAAAAAGATTAATACTTTATTTGATTAATTAATTAAGAAATTTTTTGATTTCATTTTTTTACTAATAAAAATATGAATCCCAATACATATTTTATATATGTATTTTATATAGGTTTATATAGTCCATGTAAACCCATTTATAATGTACCTTCGTGGTTTTAGATTCTAGTTCCTGTCCTATTGTATGATGGACTTTGATTTCATAATAAACATACTACCAGAAAATGTGATGTGTTTCTTGGATAGTTAATATCAAGATAAATATACTAAGTGACATAGGTCATATCAAACAACATGTTATAATAAGATTCCATGCTAACTGAGTCTCATCTATTCACCTTACATTAAATGACCATCATATAACATAATTCTAAAGTGCTCTGGTATTATATTTTTCAAAATAATTACGAAAATATTACAAAATAATAGTATACATAAGAATATGTGAAAGGGAAGAAGAAGAAGGGGAAATTGTAAATTGAATTAGTACTACATATAACACTTGAAATATCTATATTTAAAACATTTAATTGAAAAAATGTGGAGATTAATTTGTTGGTTCTACCTTTTCACAAACTATCTAGAACCCAGTAAAACATAGGGTTTTAAAAATAATACCCCCTAAAATGAACACACATTCCCTAAAAAGGGATTTCATTCGGATTAATCCTTGGTGAGGCCATCTGTGCCCCGAGGGAATGTGCAATAGGTTACCCCATAATAACTTACCCACCATATATCTAGTGTTCGTCAACTAGGAGTCGAATATGGTCTTTAATGTTGAAAACATTTATTATACTTGTGATGAAAGAATTCTGTATAACATATTCATGTGAAATAAAAAACCATAATCATCTATTTTAATTACTAAAAGACATTTAAGCCCCCCCTTCATCTAGTATTTAAAATTAAAATTAACATGACTAGTAAATCAATAGAAGTTTGGCCCAACACTAATTTGTTGGAACCCAATGGAATGGTTCATTAAAATAAGATAAGTTATTTTAATCATGTATACCTATTATAGGATATGTACATATAACTTTTATTGTGAAAATATTTATACTAAATTTTGAGAAAGTAAATTTAGTGGATGAGATAATGATTTTACATGGATATATTTTATCAAAGGAGTAAACTCAAGTGAACTAGTCCATGGTAGATATTATATATTCCCTTCCATATCCATGAAATTTAAATGATTTGAGATTTTTTCATATACATGATGGTTTTTATAGGAGGTTTAACAAAAAAATTAGCAAGGTTTGTCTTTCCCTATATTGTTTATTCTAAAAATATATACATTATCTTATTTTTTGATATGTATAATAAATATTTTGTGGATTTGAAAGACACTCCCCCCATAATTTATCCACATATGAGGGTATTTCATTTGAATTTATGATATATAACTCTAACATGTCACTTTTTATTATGTCGTATTACATATTGGATATGAAATCGTACTTGATATCCTGTGACTATAACAATATTATTTCCAAACAATTTAATTATTTATAATGATAAAGATATATTTGATATTTTATTTTCATTAAACTAATTTAGATTTTTTCTACTACATTCAAAAGTTATTATTTACATAAACCATACTGTCATAAGATACATTTTAAGGAAACAAGAGTCATTGTTGATTTCATGGGTCATACTTATCTTGTGATTTAATGTTAAAATAAAATATTTTGGATGGAATTAGAATTTAATGGCAGACTATTTGAGTGGGATGATTACTATTCTAATAATGGATTTTAAATACTATCATTCCAATAAATAATTCTTACCTGATGAATATTTACATGTTGTTTGATATAATATTTAGTTTTTGTATAAATTTTTATTTAATTTAAACTCTCTTAAATTTACTATTGATTTTCAAAAAATAATACTACCAATGTAATTTTTGTGTCTTGGAAATATTTTTTGGATGACACATACTATTATATCATATAGAGTGACCAATTTATTAGATGATTTGTTCCAAAGAATTGGTAAACATCAATCTTCTATATTTCCCGTATTATATTCGGTGGGGCACATTTTAGACTGCATGGAACTACATTATTATTTTCATATCAAATATTAAATATTATCATGAGTATTATTGGATATAAAATAAATGATAGTTTCAAGGAAAAAAATCCATATATAATGAATAGCATCAACATGCAATATAAATATGTGATGTATTTATTTAATGAGGTATATATGTCTTTTTAGAATTTCCTAATTCATTTGTTTCAATTATACAATTCCTGTTACAGACTATGTGAATATATGGGTTGAGGTTATACCCACTCTAACAATGGATGATAATGTTATTTTTATCTTTGTGAGGACCAATCTGTTGAGATGGTTTAAGCTTCCGTGGTTCATAATTAGTGATGAATGATCACTATTCTGTAACTATATGTTTAAATAAATTAGGAGAAAGTATGGTTTTAAACTTAATGTTCCAATTACATATCACTCAAAAATATAAAAAATGGTTGTGGTCTCATACTGACTGATTAAATAAATTTTATTGAAAATGATGGAAGTAGGAATGATTAGATCCTTTGATTATATGATGTTTTATGGGCCAATTGAATAATAATTAAAATACTAATATGGATGTTTCCCTATAAAATCGTTATGTGAGTTATTTTAAATCTAATATGTAATTATTTAATAAATAATATTATATATTTAAGAAATGTAAAATGATTTTCATGGTTAAAAGAGTGAATATAAAGTTTCAATTACATGAACATTGATAAATTATACATAATTGTTACAAAAAATATAGGTTCTATAAGATTGAGAATAAAAGTATACAAGACTAACTGATGTTTCAAAAGGATTTAAAATATTGTTATGGAGTGTTTAATTTTTATTTGTGTATAAATATTTATCTACCTAAATTACAGTCTTATTGGAGCGGACCAAATATTGTTACAAAATAATTTCTTTTATCTCTCATACAGATTCAGGGTAATGTAAAGAAACACATTCATATTGAACAGTAAAAACTATATTTTTTGGGAAAATTTTAAGGAATATCAAAAAATGGGCCTTCCACATTAATATGTTACATATAATTGATTTCCACAAGTTATTTCTTCCATTTTACGTTTTTTAATTTAATATTTATAAATTTCATAATTTGAGGAAAATGCATGAATAAGTTTCTGGGAATGAAACAATAACTGTTTATGTATATTTTATTATTATGTTTACATTCTATGATTTAAATTAAATATTTTATTATTTTAATTATCAAGTGACATTTTAGAAAACATATTTTTTTAATGTATAAAAACAATCAGTAATCACATAGATTTATAATTATGGATTCTTTTAAAAACATCATTAATGTAAGTTCAATCTTTACTGCTATGTATAATTATTTCAAATATTCAAGATATAGGTATTTTTTTTCTATAACCACCCCAATTCATGTGCTCCACTAAAATTGATGATTTCCCTCTCTTAGGTATATGTAAACCGATTTCTATTTATGGGGATTATTTTATTTTCCCTCTGATTCACATGTAGTATTGAGTTCTAACAAGATCATGCCAATACGATATTTAATTAATGAAAAAAACCGTCCCACAACCCTAAAAATGTCTTCCAAACTGATTTTGTAATTTGATTCTCACAAAATCCTAGACTTTTGAATATATATTATTTTAGAAAATACATAGACTCACTAATGTTATAACGTATCAATGTTTTGGAAGACTTATGAACACTCAATCCCATCATATAGTTACTTCCCACAAAAATTCACCACTTAAAAACATTTTTATCATTGAAATTATTTCATTAATAATATCAAAAAAATATGTGGGTCTCAATACCACTTTAAGAAAAATATAAAAATTAAAATGATCACTGATATTAATTTATCCCATAATTATGATTTAATAATTTATGTTGAATTTGATCGACTATGAATCCCATGCACAGAATTATTTTCCACTTTTAATGATACAAATCCAAGAGGATTTTAACCCTTTCACAAATTCTCACAGTATAATTATTCTTGAGTTCCATAAGTTTTGTAATTAAACCTCAAACATGTTTTTATTAATATTCATAACTCATATATATTAATAATTGCATTAAATTAATAAATGAATCTTTTTTTGAGATACTTTCTATAACTTAATTTCCCCCTTAATATTTGACCATCTATTAAAACATAGAAGCTATAAACTATTTTATATGTTCAAAATTACAAGTTTAAATCCATTCATACCATACTCCTGACTAACTACAAAATTTCATTAATGATGTAAATAGGGGATGATTTAGTTTATGGATTTTTTGGCAGAATTATTCAAGATATGTAATAATATTTTTATACTATACTATATTATGAAATTAAATTAAAATGGAATCACACAATCATTATAGTGATTGATTCCATGAAAAAATCAAGGAATAAACTCCATTCTTAAATGGTTCAATGTGATAAATATAATAAGACAATATAAGTAGGAGTTTATTATAGTGAGTTAATGGGGGAGTAATGATTATATTTTTTCATAATATTACTTAATGTGTTATAAATAAATATTAAAATATTATTTTGATATATTTATTTTCAAATATGATCTTCCAACTAATTAAAATTAGAAAAATCCATGTAAATTCGTTTTTTATTATAACTTTCTTTTTTGTAAATTGAGTGCTTAATTAGATATAAAAAACATATATAAATAATTCATTATTATAGGAGGATGAAATATTTAAAAATATTAATTTAGGAAGAGATATAAATATTTGTAGGCTAGTATTCCTAGGTATTAATAGAATATTTAATGAATTTTATTCGATAGAAATAATTAGATAATATTGATTCACATGAGAAGAATTATGAGTTTATAGTTGACTTATTTTGGAACTTTTATATTCTCTACATGAGGAATTTAAAATTTTCATTTATATATAATATTTTCTAGAAAAAAAAACACACAATGAGGTAATTGATCATGCTCTAATTTTTCAAATTTTATATTATTAATTTTGTGAAAATAATCCATAGAATTTCTTTTATGTATTTTTTACACATTTGGGTTATATTTAATAAGTTATATTTAATTATTAAATGGAATATCAACTATATTTATTGTTTTTAGTAGAAGTATGAAATTTATATATGGATATCAAACATTAGTTCTATTGTTTTTGATGATTTATTGGTTAAAAATAGATCTAGGAAAAAATAAGACAATTAAAAATCAAATCAAAGCTTTATGTGAATAGATAGTATATTATATGACGAGGTGGATTTCTCTCATATGATTTATATATATATGTGTGTGTGTGTGTGTGATATCATTTAATTCGTATACAATGAAAATGGATATATTCAACCTAATTTTTGTCCATGTAATGAGAAGTTGAGTGTAAATTTATGTATTAATAAAAAATTATACTCTATTATAGGAATCATTTTCATAAAAAATATGTTATAAATTTTTTTATATAATTCAGATATTCACATGATATGAAATGCATATATTTTAAAACAACAATAGTGGGATATTTTTTCAGGTTCAATGAATAGTATTAAAATATTAAAACAATTATTAGTATATGAGTATAATTGATGGGATAATCTTAAAATATTCTTTAAAATAATTTATTATATCATTTGTTATAATTTAAAGATTTTATTATAATAGAAGTATTAATGATATGACATTAAATTTTTTTGGGAGGTAAATTAGAAATAACACATTGTTGTTCATTATGATAGATAATATCATAGAAATGGAAGGAATTTTTTACCTATTATTTGATGGATTTGTGACTATATAAATCTACTCACATAAAAGAAATTATGTTAGAGATCATGATAGGTTATTTCATAAATATGACATGGTTTGGTTAACATATTATTTTTAAATCATAAAGATGATATAATTATATAATAAAATACAAGAGTTCATTTATAAAATCATTCAACCTATTGTATAATCATGTAAAAATCTAGATCACATAAAAGGTAAAATTATTATTATTCAATATTCATAATAATTTTGAATCGATATCTAATGTTACACAAGATTTATCTTGGATTATATAAAGGTTCATCCACACATTGGTACTAATTGAATAATGATGAGTAGTGTGGGAAATGATATTTTTCAAGAATATAATATATAATGACATGGATATGACTCAAATTAGTTAGTATATTGTGTGTACTAATGTTAAATGTACCAAATATATTAATAAGAATCTAGAAAATGAACGATCCATTGGAATGTTGATATCCCAAGATAAGAATAGTGAATAAGAAAGCATTTCTATAATATTATGTTGTAACTTATAAAAGTAATACGTAGTTGTTTCCGACGCTTTCGCCGAGGCGAGCGCGCATCCGTCCGTCAGGGGGGGGAGACGCGCGGCTTTGTTGCCCTGCATTCCCGCTTTCCAAAGGCGGGCGACATTCGTTCCTTATTCAGGTACGTCTGCTCCTTGATCGAAACGGGATGATGGGATGTCGGTTCTCCCTCCTGTGGATTCCTCCTCAGAACTCGTCATCTAGTCCGGATCTCCCTTATAGATTTAATACATAGTTCGTGAAACTCTTCCCAGTTCCATGTTTCCATGGGTGCCGGTTAATTACACTGCTTCTGTCGGGACATTCCAAAGGGTCTAATCAGGGTAGAAACCTTCGGTCGGGGGAGTAGTCACGTTGAGACATCAGTAGCGTGTCTGGATGCTGGGGTACCTGGCATGTCTGTCTGTTATCCTTGATCACAAGGCTTCTCGAGGGCGTGGAAGCCCGAGGCATCCCACATCGAGCGCGGGGAATTACATGTCATAGACACGTATCTGAGGTTTTCCTCATCTTCCCGTGTTCAACACAGGGTATGCCGCGAGTTTAACGTCCAGCGGAGACGGATGAGGGTGATCAGAACGTCCCATAGAGACGGATCAGATTGGTGTATCGCATGGAGATGGCTATGGTCCCATAGAGACTGATCAGAACGCCCAATGAGGACGGATCCGAGGTGGTGAACTCCCTATAGGGGAAAAGGGTGATGAATCGGGGTGTACACAGAGGACAGCGACCCGGAGATATGATGGGACTTACACATGGAAAGTGGCCCAGGCGCCGCTAGGAGCAGCGAGGAGGTGGATGACATGACTCCACCGGGATGTGGCGGCCCGGGTGAGAATCAGGGTGGGTGATGGATGGATGAGTGAAGTGGAGGAGGATGAAACGGGACCACCGCAGGGGGCGACGGTGAAATTGGGCTTGAGCCTTGAGGAGGCTTCCTACGTATCCCTGTGGCAGGGAATCAAAGTCCGCGTAGTTCGGGATGGTGCCGGTAAACCGACGTGAAGCTGGACCTTGGCCCAATGGGAGTTGGGCTTGAACCTCTGGGAGGATTCCTACGTACCATGCCTTGACATGGATCAAAGTCCTCGTAGTTCAAATGATCACAACGGCTTACCGCTGGACTGGAATGGGACCCGACGTGAATGAGCGACGGGTGGGCTTGAGCCTCGTGGAGGCTTCCTACGTACCATGCCTTGACATGGATCAAAGACCTCGTAGTTCAGACGGGGTTAGGTCACAATGGCTTACCACCGGACCAGAATGTAGTTTAACGTCATGCTGGACGAAGATAGAACACGACGTGAATTGGGTGATGGGTGGGCTTGAACCTCGTGGAGGCTTCCTACGTACCATGCCTTGACATGGATCAAAGACCTCGTAGTTTAGAGGGTTTCGCCGGTAAACCGACGTGAAAGCAGAACTTGGTCCACTATTGGTGGGCTTGAACCTCGTGGAGGTTTCCTACGTACCATGCCTTGACATGGATCAAAGACCTCGTAGTTCGGATGGGGATTTGTCAGCGAACCGACGTGAAAGTAGACCTTGGTCCACTATTGGTGGGCTTGAACCTCATGGAGGCTTCCTACGTACCATGACATGACATGGATCAAAGTCCTCGTAGTTCGGATGGGACGGGTCACAATGGCTTACCACTGGACCGGGGTGCAGTTTAATGTCGTGCCGGACAGGAGTGTGCAGTTTAACGTCATGCTGGACGCGGGTGTGACCCGACGTGAAAGTAGACTCGTGAGTCCACTAGTGGTGGGATTGAACCTCATGGAGGCTTCCTACGTACCATGCTTTGACATGGATCAAAGACCTCGTAGTTCAGGTTGTGCAGTTTAACGTCTTTGCTGGACGGGGCATACAGTTTAACGTCGTGCTGGACGTGGGCAAAACTCGACGTGAATGAACGACCGAGCAATGTGGATTGAACCTCATGGAGGCTTCCTACGTACCATTCCTTAACACGGATCAAAGTCCTCTTAGTTCAGATGGGACGGGTCACAATGGCTTACCACTGGACCGGGGTGCAGTTTAATGTCGTGCCGGACAGGAGTGTGCAGTTTAACGTCATGCTGGACGCGGGTGTGACCCGACATGAAAGTAGACTCGTGAGTCCACTAGTGGTGGGCTTGAACCTCGTGGAGGCTTCCTACGTACCATGCTTTGACATGGATCAAAGACCTCGTAGTTCAGGTTGTGCAGTTTAACGTCTTTGCTGGACGGGGCATACAGTTTAACGTCGTGCTGGACGTGGGCAAAACTCGACGTGAATGAACGACCGAGCAATGTGGCTTGAACCTCATGGAGGCTTCCTACGTACCATGCCTTGACACGGATCAAAGTCCTCGTAGTTCGGATTGTTCAGTTTAACGTCTTTGCTGGACGGGGCATACAGTTTAACGTCGTGCTGGACGTGGGCAAAACTCGACGTGAATGAACGACCGAGCAATGTGGCTTGAACCTCATAGAGGCTTCCTACGTACCATGCCTTGACACGGATCAAAGTCCTCGTAGTTCGGATGGTTTTGTCAGGGTCGGTGCTCACTCTAAGCCCACGTGAGTCATGCTCGGTGTGAGAAACAAGAGGTTGCAAGGACCTGACGATCACGTCGTGTAGGGTGCGTCCGTGAGAAGCGAAGAGGGGCTTACGCGTTGGGCGGCCCGTGGTGTTGGGACTTACTCCAGGATGGAGGCCCATAGCGCGACAAAGCGCGGGAAAGATGGACCTTGGTCCGACAATGGGAGGTGCCTCGTTCCCTATCACGTCCTCCACTGACCTTGGTAGTGGGGAAGTACCGAGATGCACGGGTGCAATAGTCCGTACCAAAGGTTAGGGATTTACGCTCTGAGGCGACCCTTCCCCTGCGAACATACACAACTCCGACAAGGAGGATCTCATTCCATGTGCGGAAGAGTTCCATTCCCGTGGAGACGAGTGGTGTAAAAAATGTTCGACCTGGGGGGACCCTTCGTGAGGGAGGCGAGGTTGGCTCACAGTTTAACGTCATGTGCTGAGGACGTGGTGCTTGGAAGTTTAACATCCTGCACCTCGGACGAGGTGGGTTCACTCCACACCCCTAGGGCTTACATAACCGGTACCCTCTGGTCCTTGGGGAAGGGAAGGTGTCAGTAAGGCCATGGTAAAGGGGGTTCATGGGAGGAACCATCGAGGGTTCCACGTTAGCGTGGCTATGCGAAGAAGCAATAACCATTAGCGTGCCTATGCGAAGAAGCATTAGGCGAAGCAACGCTACGGGAGGTGTTGTCCATGGGACTTTGAAATCACATCGTGCAAACCTGGAGGGTCGCACGGAAAGAGGAATCGCTAAGCAGAGGAGTGTGCTTTGCGAAGTGGGGTGCCTTGGCCTTAGCATGGGGCATAGGTGGGAGTGGGAGGTCCTTCGCGAAGTGGTACATTGTTCGCGGAGCACTGCCTCACGAAGAAGGAGTGGTTCGCGAAGCAGGGTCCTGCCAAGCAATGTGCTTCACGATGCATAGTTATCCTGCCTTGGCATAGGGATTACTAGCATGGGTTGAGTGTTTCGCGAAGCACAAGTGCTCCACGGCTGCCCGGGTTCCCTTGGGAATCCCATTCCTTTGCGAAAGCCCTTGAGCTTCGCGAAGGGCATCCCTCTCGGAAGAGGGGCTCAAAACGAAACAAATCAGAGTCGTCTCGCGAAGTAGAAATACCTCGCAGAGCTCATGATTCCCGGGGCCAAAGCGTGCTTCGCGATTCGGGAGAGGAGAAGCCGAAGGGTCGGATTGTCCGTCCCGGGGACTCAGGGGGAGCCGAGTATTTATAGGGAAGGGGCGCCGCGAAGCAGGGCTCGCGCGCCGCCTTCGGGGCTTCGCGGCGGCTCGCGAACGTCAAACGGGTTCGCGGAGGATTACCGCCTCCGGAGCTTCGCGGCGGCTCGCGAACGTCAAACCGGTTCGCGGAGGATTACCGCCTCCGGAGCTTCGCGGCGGCTCGCGAACGTCAAACCGGTTCGCGGAGCATTACCGCCTCCGGAGCTTCGCGGCGGCTCGTGAACGTCAAACCGGTTCGCGGAGAATTACCGCCTCCGGAGCTTCGCGGTGCCGCAACGGTTGGGACGCTTCGCGGCGGGGCTCCGCGGCCGGGCTTCGCGGCTGAGCTTCGCGAGGCAGCGCGCCGGCTGTCTTTTTCGTTCCTTCATTTTGGGCTATATTTTTGGCGCCAACAGTAGCTAAAAATTTTATTTAAATATACTGATGTCTAATTCAAATATTGGGATGAAATGTAAGGTGAAAAATCCTAATATGTTGATGGATGTCAAGGTGCATAGTATTCTATTCTAGGTGAAATATACTCATATTTGTTCAAAATTTATTATATATAATCTATTATTTTTCCTTATTTATGATATTTTTAAACTTAAAATATATATTAATTGCAATTATATTATTTTATTTAATTCTTGTAGGAATGAATTTTTCTTTTATTATTTATCAATTATCCCAAATTCATTATTCAATTCATATAAGGTGGAATTTTATATTAATTAGTTATGTATTTCATAAAACAACTTCATATGATAAATCATAATTTTCATAAGAACTATATTTTTATATCCATTGAGTGTTGAGTTAGAATAATGTAATTTGTGATTATTATAGATTTAATTAGTTTTGGTTATTAGTTGATCCTCTCAAATTAGAAAAGGGAGACTGAACATAGGTTTTAGTATATTATTCTCAAAATTTATGCTATATAACTTCATATAGTTTATAGTTATAAATTAATTCACTATGAAATTGTATTATGAAAAATTAATACTGTATTATTACATACATATGGAGTTAGTTTAATAACAATGATTTAGCTACTATTATCACAATTTATTACATATATTTTTTTTATATTTTACAATTTATTTTTTATGACATTTATTTGTTGATATATCATTCATAAAAATATAAATCTCTAATATTTAATATTTTTTACATTTAAATAATAATAATAATAATGTGACAACATAGAACATATAATGTCAATATCATTAGTATTATGGACTAGTTTTCTAACCTTTTCCTTATGAGACCTATATATCATGAAATCCATTATCATTTGAGCATTATGTGTTTATAGTGGATAGACTAGTATATGGTAATTAATATTAAATATAAGATGGATTTTAGTGTACATAAATATTGGTTTATGATTTATGTGGTTATTCACTATAGTATTTATTTTGTCATTTCACAAATTGGAACACCATTCATTATGCAACTACTATTTGAGGGTTACTTTTATTTGAGTATAGACCAAAATCAATATTTTTGACAAGAAATACTAATTAGAAAAACTAGTAACCATCTCTCAGTTCACTCGTTGCAATAGACATGATATTGAATGGATATGACCTAGTAATATTGTAGTTTAACTCCAGATATGGATGTGGATACGATATGGTTAGTATTTTTGGATAGTGATATGGTGATAAATTATATAGATCATGGTACAAACATGTGGGAGTTTGGTTGTGAGACCTTTTATATTTTCAAAATGTGAATTATACTGTGTATACTTACATGATAGGTAGAATCAATACTATTGAAGTTGATTATTATTATTCATGCATCATTTGATGTTATTTGTAACACCCTAAAAATTTTATGTTATGTTTTTCTTAAATAAATTATATTCATATTATATATTTCATAATTCCCTGAATTTATTAAAAACATTACTTGGATATTTAGGAGAAATTCATAACTATACATTAAACATAAATTTTCCACTTCTGTGTTTTGAATTTTGAAAAACGGACATACACAATTTTGATTAGGTTGATATATAGAGTCTGATAGAATTAACTTAATTTTAGGATAATAGTAACCTACCCTCATTAATATCAACATCCCCTAATTAATA
This sequence comes from Viscum album, assembly GCA_963277665.1. NCBI lineage: Eukaryota > Viridiplantae > Streptophyta > Magnoliopsida > Santalales > Viscaceae > Viscum > Viscum album. The sequence goes on along the minus strand of OY728127.1, from coordinate 945,631,550 downwards.
ACAATATGAGTCTAATGAATGGTAACCATACCATTGAATGTGTAAATAAAATTTTGGAACCTTAAAAATGAAGATGAATATTTTACGTGTTTTTATTTTTTGAATAAATAATGATTTTAATAAAAAATTAAATTTATCATATTTAGAAAATAATTTTTTAAAAATAATGTTCATTTTTGGATTCTATACATCGAAAAATGGTTAGGGTGAATTTATGTGATTATGCTAAAATACATGAATTTTGGGTTAATAGTAAAATACATTAATTTACTATATAAATAAAATATAAATTAAATTAAATATTCCTAGAATAATGGGTGATGTAAGAACCAAAATATCTAACCCATATTATTTTATTACTATTATTGGTCATGTAATACTCATTATTTCTTATCTTGAGAAGAAATAATAAATTAATGATTATAATATTAAGAAAACTCCCCCCCCCCCTCGAGTATATAAACCACCCCTCAACCCCTCTTCCTCCAACACAAATAAAGCTTCAATAAATTCCTCAATTATTACATATAATCTTCCCAAACCCTTTACCCACGTCCATGGCCTACTGGTCTCAGAAAAAGTCTGAAAACAAAGGATTTAAAGAGATTTTCAGGGAGGAGTACTCAAGAGTTGAACCTCGCTTCATTTTTCTTTAATTTTTTTACCAGTTTCATTTTTTTGTTATCTCTTCTCAACTCACCTCATAAAAATTCCATAAAAATTAAAGTACCTATCATTTACTTTATTTTCATAATTATAATGGAATATTTCATCATAATCTATATTTTCCGCTTCCTTTATACTATAAATGTAAACACCTTCTGAGATGTGTCAATTTATCACACTCATGGAAGACGTGTTTTCAATTTTCATTAATATCTTCAATAATGGTATTGAAACCATTTTAATGGTTTAACCAGATAATAATATATTTATTTAATCTTATTTAATGTTATGGAATCCTTACACACTCATAATATGGAATAATAATACAAAACAAGTTCATTGTGCACAAAACTGCCATGCTAAATCCAGGCGTTTATCATTAATTATATAATGAGTCATCCTCATGGTATATAACCAAAATAATTATAATATCATTTATATAAAATAAATTAAAATTATAATATATATTATAAATTCTTGATGTTTAACTAAATTTAAAATTAACTTCCATTCATGAATTCAAGTAAATGTATAATGAAAACCAAGGGAGACAATGCTTCCAAAAAAATATAATGGAACATCTTGAACCCATAAAAAAGTCCATTAATGAACCTAAAAAGGTTATAAAATATCAATTAAATATTTATGATATTTTTTAATTATTAATATATGAAGCAAAATTTGATTATTCAGGTTGTTGTGAAAAATCTAGAACATCATCGAGCATAAGTAAAGGGATCCTTTCTCTCACTTTTGTTCAAGAATTCCCCGTATGTATTTCCATTTTATTTATAATTAATAATGATAGGGTATGTTTTATCACCTCCCCCATACTACCCTTATTATATATAAAGAATGGGATACCCCATTACCTCTCATTATTCCCTCACAAGAACACCTGTTGCCATGCCGAAATGTTTGTTAGGGGTTTTCTCATGTCACCTTATTATTCATGAGATTTCAATTGTTTTCCACTTATTTATGGTATGTAGTGTATGTGTACTTACATTTTATATATAATATCATGATTCCATTTTTATTCAGGTTATTCAATGATTAATTTTATGGTTATTAGGTTTTGGTCATATGATTTAAATGATTACATTGTTGTAACGGACTTTGTCCCAACATCCCTTTCGGTTTGATTTACATTTTAATGTGAAACTAATAATTTTTATGTGGTGTAACTAATTCCAATTTGAGATAAATTTTCCTTTGAAAATATATTTCTATTAAATATTTATATTCTCATATCATGGATATGTTTATTTTCTAAACTGTATACCAATTAACATTCAGTGTTTTTTCAGAATGTTGTTTGAACTGTGGAAATATTTATGAATCTATATCCTCTACTCTATAATGATTTTGAAAAGGATTATTGACCTTGTATTAAATAAATGTATGATTAATGATTTGGACATGCAGTTATGGGTGGGGGCCTCTATATCCTCTCTATGTGTCTACATGTCTCATGATACAATCAGTTGCCGACAAAACATTCAAGTTTGTTTCCAAAAATATGAAGGGGATATACCCACAGACATAAACAGTTTTGATGGTATAGTGGTATCATTTTCCAAATAAATGATGTCCAAATAATCAGAATTCTCTTTATTCATTATCAGTTATTACTATCCATGATGTTTTCATAATGAAAAAAATCTATGGATGCAGTTTCATTCTCAGTTGACTAATGGCGTGAGTTTTTAATTTATTAACCATGCCATAATGACTATGCCAAGTGGTTTATGATTCATTTATTATTGATTAATGCTTCCACTATTTTTAACCATTATTTATCATTTGAGATCACCCCTTTCATGTGTTTACCTCAAATAGGTTATGAAGAGGAGATCATTTATTGAGTTTATGTTGATTCTGTTTTTAGTTTTTTTATGAATTGTATTTTTTACCTTTCACAATGAAATTCAAGTTTCATCTATGTGTCTAGATTATTCAAGAATACTAAACTGACCATTCCTTCATGATTTCATTCCATTTAAGAATTAAAATATATTATGTAATGCACTAGCTTCCATCTAGGGGGGTCATGGTGTTAAATTATGGTTAAGAAATTTCAGGGATGAACAACTAAGTATGTGATACTCTAAACCATAATTATATATAAAGGTCTTTTAGAACATGTCTGTGGAAGATCTGAGTACTATTTGTTCGAATCATAAGTGTTTATCAATGATCAATGTTTTTATTAACATCCATATTCCACTAATTCAAATTATGTTTTTAGTATTCTAAATCTGAGGAATTATAAAAAAAATTCATGGGTAGAATAGTTATTTACTGTAATGATCATTAATCATGAATTTTATAAATATATGATTCTATTTGATAATGAATTTTGTAATGTTTATGTTTTAATAGTTTCTATATTTCATTATATTTTATATGTATCCTATATAGGGTAATACCTTCCATTTGAATTAATGATACCCTAAATGATATTCTTTAACTCATAAAATATTCGAGGTAGGATTTGAGGTCTATACTCAATAATGTCACTGAACTAAGGAGGGTTCATATTAAGGTTATGACCTGCCAAATTGGAACTACCTATATAGTTTACCCTAGGGGTGAAAATTTTTATGTGTTGGATAATATAATAACGACTAAGTAAATATATATTTTCATTTAAATTTCATTTAATGTTTAATCAAATTTTACATATTCTTGAAATTTCGACTATATTTTAGTTCAAATTGGTCACATATATGTTATTTAGGAAAAGAATCATAAATTGATCATTATATTGATTTGCAGAGATGAAAAATAAAAAAAGAAAAACTTTTAGGAAACACACATTGTATAATATTACAGTTACGTTTCATGTACACGAAAGATAAAATACACAATATATGAAAAATACATTCCAAAAACCATATCAAAACTAAAAAACCATGCTTGATAGTAAATTATGTGTTTTAACACATATCCCACATGGTTAGTGTATAATTATGATACATCACATTATACATGAAATTGAAGTGTTTTTACTACACAACCACCTTCTTCTGACAACCAAAAGTCATGATCTGTGCTAATATATAGAGATATTATGAAAAAGGGGTTCACTAACTACACATCATGTAAATATATATAATTTTTTTGATATTGTATTATTTAAAATTGATGTTATTTCCAATCGATCCAAGAGGGATAGGTGACCCTAAAACATCTAGAAAAATTTATATATCTTTTTTATGGAATGATTATTGTGACATTAGATTTCCACTAACATAATAAAGTGATACTTATCAATGGATAATCATTTAATAATCACTATTTTTTCAAACTATTTTCTTTTTTAACTTTATATTTTATTTTTTCTCCATAGAACTATATTTTATAGTTTATTTATTGATTTTTATGGTTATATATTATATTTATAGTGATTGTTGTTAATAATTTAGTTGTTTAATTAGATTTTTTTTAATTTTACCATGATCATATTATGAATAATTTTTTTGGTTTAACTCGAATTATGTTACTAAGGATAAGTATCTTTACATGAGGGAACACAAACATGGCTAAGAATATATAACAACATCAGTAATTGATTTCCAATATATCAGATTTCGATTTATAAACTTCTGAAATCATTGTTGAATCACTTTATAAATCAATGAATGAGTTTAACAATAGCGGCTGTGTTAGTATCAGGATAAGGAATTTTCATTAAATTTTAATCTAAGAGAAAAAATAATTATTCAAAATCAATCGAATGATCTAGATCCTAGTCGATTTTTTTCTATAGAACTAACTGTCTTGTAATTTAAATTACTTTATTATTCATATTTTTTGAATATTAATATATTATCGTATTGTTATTGTTTTTCTACATGTCATTTAAAGTTATATTTTCTTTATAATTAACTATAGAACAATATAGTTATTAATACATTTTCAAATAAATTAATTACAAATTATCATGAATGATCCTCTCTATTGGTTTCAGAAATTATTTTTTATCATATTATAAATTCAAATACATCATTCATGACAATTTTTTCTTGTACAATGCATATTTTTTGTTGAATACGATAATTCCACATAGGCCACCAACACCAATTGATGCATATTTTGTGTCCAGAACATTTATGTGTTATCAAAGAGACCAAATGATAATTTATAATAATATTTTATTCATTTATTGATTATGTTCAAATGATGTTAGTTTTTTATTTACAGTGTTTTTTTATTAAATCCAAATATTTATATTGTAATTTTAACCTTCATGTAACCATGAACATGTTAATAATAAATAAATAATTAATTTATTAAATCTATTAGGAGGTGCTAGTGTTTTGGATGGTTGACAGAGAGTACACATCATGGTGTCATGTTCAATTAATCTAGATGGGTTGTTCATATATAGATCACCACATAGAGTCAACACATGGTATATTTATTACATTTCAAAAGTTTACTAGCTGGAATCACACAAATTTTATTGGATTACACATAGTTTAGATAGTGTACACATATTTTAGAGATTATGTTTTAAGAACATAAATATAATAATCAATATGTTTAATGTAATTTTTTGTATTTATAACTCGACACGTGGGACTGATAACCATACAACACGATCACTAATGAAAATTTTGGAGTGGTCATTTTATTATTGAACACATGGTTTATTTATAACAAATGATGTGGTGATCATGTAACTAATAAACAGGGAGTGTATTTAATACACATGATGTGGTCCAAATTTAATTAATTCAGATGCATATTATTATTAATACTTACAGAGGACTATTAATACACATGGTGTAATTAATTAATTTACACACAAAGAAATTAATTATAGTATAAAACAGGTTTACGCACTATCTAAAAAAGTTGTAATGATTATTAAATTCCAAATTTATTCGATGTTCAATTTATAACAACGCGTCATGTAGACTCAAGAACAAATCATATACATATTAAAATTGGATGGAATTCCTTGATTTTTTAGATGGATATTAAGAAAAAATGAAGTAATGAATTAATTAATAATAATATTAATTGGGTTAATTTGATCATGTTTTATCTTATGTTAGAGAACCAATTAAAATTAATAATATCTTGTTTTTATTTGGGTATTCATTGCATGTGTGGATGAGCATGATCTTTAATCAACATATGTATGAGTTGGATAAATTTTAATTTAATTTCAATGGGGTTTGAGATAGTTATTATTAAATTAAAATTATGGCCTTCATTTCATCCCCTACACTTATATATTCATGGGCCAACAAATCCACCATTTTGTTTTTGTAAACCCACTATCCAATACATTGTATCCCCTCACTTTTGGGTGAGTGAAAAATGTCTGTATGTATAGAGCTCATTAGTGAGTGCAGGTAGTTAAATTTTAGAATCATGGTGATGCCAACTATGGGGATACATAGGTGGATGGGTGGAATACTAAAACTCTAACCAAAATATTATCAATGGGTTTTCCCACTAGGGACATGGTTATTTGATAATTCACTTGATAAATAATCCATTAGTTATGTTCATGATTAAGAAACTTATTAATATTAGTTAGATGATTAATTATTTATGATTCTGTATATTGTCATGATAACATTACAAGTGAATTAAAAATCATGTAAGATAAAATTAAATATAACTAGATTTTGTATAATAATTTTCTCAAACATGGTTAACAACTTATGTAAAATATAGACAATATTGAAAATAATAAGTTATAATAAAATAAGTAAAATTATACATAAAGAAAAAAAATCTCTAAAATTAAAATATTAAGATAGTATAACCACACATTACATGAATTAGAATGGAACTAGTAGAACAAATTGTTTGTTGGGACCTCATCAAGATACTTCAATTTAATGGGAAAATCAAATGAAATTTTTGGGATGATTTATTGTAATTTACAAAAATAGGAGTATCCTTCACTTTACTTGGTGTCAATTTGGAGGATAGTGTTTAGGAAATCCATGTTTAGGATTTTAAGATTGGGGATCCCACACAAAATATCAGCGATTGGTGAGTCTAATGAAATTTTTAGGACCCACATACCTTAATAACTTTGAGTAATTGACTAGACCCATGCATGGGTTATTATGAGGGAAATATAGAACCTTTCAACATGAATTCCCATGTGATAGTGTATTTTGAATCCAATCAGAATTCCTATTGAAATTTGATAAAATAGTGGGAAATAAAAAATTAATATTTATTATGTCATTTATTTTTTAAATATGAAATATGCTAATTATATTTTCTTATTTATTATTTAAAATGTAAAATAACATGACATCAATATTACCATTTTGAACCATCGTTGAGAAGATATAACTTTTCAATGGAAGTAACATCTAGGAGTTTTACATGTACTTTCACATTATACTATTCTAGGAATTAAAGTAAAATATGTTGAAATCCCTTATTCTTATGGGACCTTCCAAGTAGGATACTGAAGAGATTCAATATCTATGTGAGGTATACATGGATGATTTACAAGATCTCAAGTGTATTATTCTGTCATCCATACACAATGATCTCTTAATGATACCAGAAGATATCTATTCATACATTATGCATGACTCTCTCCTTGATCTCATATAGGAAAATGAATGGAAATAAAAAAACAACATCTCTAAGGAAGTATAAACATGAATGATTATAGAAGGATCATAAGTTGGGCCTTACATAGTCAAAATAATTTTCTATACTGATCACTTAGACATATTGGGATTTAACCTCCCAGATGAGTTGTGCACTAATATTGTGTTACCCTGACTACCTTAGAGCTTCTCTTGTTATATTTTTAATCATATAATAAATATTATTGAGATTCATTATCCATATCTTCATACCATTATTTACTAAGATGATAATGATATGACTTGAAAATAGTGTTTATTCCTTATGGTGATTAGTGTCAGAGTAATTAAAAGGTTCCTTATACTCACTAAGGATATAAGGATTCAAAGAAATTTACTTATAATAAGAGGAATATCCAAAATTATGGGAAATTAATCTGTTGTGGAATGTTTCCTATGTGGATTGGGAGGCTACTATATGTGGAACTACACTAAGAGGTCGTATGAAGATATAACTGTGTTTTTAATCTAGTGTAACCTTTCCATATATATAATTTCTTACTAGAAATATATTATTTTTCTCATATATGTATCCACATACAAGAACCATGTAGATTATAGAAGGATTCCAATGGTCAGGATGATTTATTAGATTCCAATAGAGTGAGGTCAGCTTCTCTAAGAATTGGATAATACCACCTCACATTGCCAAAATAGATGATATTGGTTTTAAATATCTATTTTTATATTCTATGTGTTTCCATGAATATAATTTCTAACTTATTTTTTTAATATAAAATTATTTTATTGAATTTTAATAATAAAATATTGTATTTTTATGATGATAACATATGTTATGGTATGTGAAACCTTATTATTTGAATTTATCGATTAAATTATGAAAGCTAAATGTTAGTTATTAATAAACAATCAGTTTCACATGATTCATTTTACACTTAGATGCAGCAGCATCATCATGTTCATATAAAAGAGAAGCACTTGACAAAGATCTATCAATATGGTTATATAGATTCATTCTAACTAATACCACTTCAATACATTAATCCATGATTACAAGTAACCATTTGGTTAACAAGGTGAAATGGATAAGAGATTATATAATTGGAACATAATGATGTGTGTGTAAATTTTCATGTAATATATTGAATTTAATACTCATAATTCGTTACTTTTACTGATGAATTGATTATATATGGTTGTGTATACTTAATAATGTTTGATTTTGTGTCCATTAGGAAATTAATAGAATTGATGAATGAATTTTATAACCATCTTAGGAAGAAAATAAAGTGTATTCATTCATAATTAGGGGAATAATACCTCAAACATCAGTTCATCAAATATTTATGGGAGTATGAGATTGTATATAAACTCACTCCTACTTATAATCAAATATATAATGGAGTCAATCAATGGAATAACTACACATTATTAGATATATTGAGGTCGATATTGAGTCATGTAAAAATTACCTTATTGTTTTTCTGATATATATTCAAAACTACATTGTACACATGACTATAGAAAGATTCATGGTATGGAAACATATATTTATTTTCTCCCTAAGATTGTAGTTGTAGTAGTGACCAAAGTTTTCTACCTAGTGAAGTTCTTTAATGTTGTTTTCATAGTGAAAAATTAAATAATAAAATCATTATGACTCTTAAGGAAAGAAATAATGACATTATAAATTCAATATGAGAGATAAGTGATTGGGTTTTGGGTGTAGTTTACCATTTGTAATGAAATAAAAGAATTTTTAAAATAAATTTCCATAATTTTTAATTTGATAAATAAATGGTTCCAAAATCACTTCCCCATTTCAAAAATTATTCATGTATGATGATGATGAGAATTATCCTCAAAATTTATTTGTTTTGGATTATACTCCTACAAATATGTGAAAGACACAAAAATCCTTCTTTGAGACATCTAGAAAATATCTAATGAGGTACTAAAATTAAAAAATATCCAAAATAAATTCATTGTTTCTTCCTAACATGTTTTTAATCACTAAAAACACTCCACTTTATTCAAAACCAATCAATTAAGGTGATTCAAAATAAAAACGAAGAGAAAAGATTTATTATCCAAGATAATAATTAAAATTATAATAAATCATAAAAACAAACATATAGTAATTAATTTATGAAATTAAATATTTGTAAATAATTTAATTTCTAAATAAATCAATAATTTCAAAAAAAGATACAAGACCCCATAATTAGAATTAAAGTCAACATCCCTTCACCCAACCACTCAAGGATTCAAAACCTGTATTAGAGATGAATTATTGGGATTAATAGGTGTAGAAATCCGGGTAAATAATACAATATAAAAAAATAAATAGGAATGTGAAAACTATAATTAAGGGTTGTTCTCCTGATTTTAAATTTTTTGATTCCTTTTCAGGGGCATTAAGCCTTATATTTATTGAGGGAGGAGTATTTTCTAACACAATCATTTAAATATCATTCATATCTTCCTTTTTCTCATTCAAGTTTGAATCTATATTATAAAATATTCAATATATTTAATATCCAAATATATCTGGTGATTCCAATTTTTATCATAGACACATATTACCTAGATACATTAGAACAACTATCAATTATTTTCCCTATGATAACACAACTTATGATACAATTCATTATCTAATTCCATAGCCACACAGTTTCTTCATCAACCATTGTGCATCAATAATTGGTCATCTTAATGATAATTCATTTATCTATCTACTGTTTTATGCAATCCAACCATGCTGCTTCATCTACCATTTCCTCAACCATTCCATCCCAGTTGTAACATATCCAAATGAAACCATGTTCATGTACATATATTTTATTATACACCACGGAAATAATTTTTTATCAGATTCACATATCTATATCATTTTATCCTCTAAAATCCAAATATTGAAAAAACATCATGTAGATAATCCTTCTTCTTCCAATGTGGATAATTCTATATGTGAAGTAACCATGGTAGAGAACATCTAAAATTAATCCATTTACAATTTTCATAACATTTCTAAGATCTACCATCGTTTCTCAATGGTTTTACCATTAGTTCTAAAAAATTTATCATTATCTATCATGAAATCAATAGTAGAACACCATGTGCTACTATTCCATATTCATCATAGATTGTCTTTCACATTGGTGGTATTTCAAACAAGACAGCACATCCTGAACTACCATGGGTGAATAATGGATCTTCCTATCCTATCCACAGTTTGTACCACATCCTAATTATAGTGCTAGTGTAGCGACACAACATCCATTGTGCGTACATTCAACACATTAGAAATTGTGAATTATCCTTAGTGAGATCGCAGTGTAGCGGACGTGAAATGGTGTACCCAATTAAACTCATTGTTTTTCAGACATTCAACCATTCCATTTATTTTACTTTATCCCTTTGAAAATTTTATAACTTATTCTTTCACTCATTCATGATAAATAAATTATTTTTATTAAACATTCTTATTACTGATCTATATCCCCTTTTAATATTTTTACTCATCAATAAGTACACAAAATGAAGTAGGGTAATTCCCAAAATGTGAATAGATGCTCCTTATCTATATGATTTAAATGGAAATAATTTTTCAACTCCATTATGAACAAATTCATATGAAAGAAATAGGACTTTTCAATCATGTTTATTATGATTTTGGGTATTAAGGTCAATAGTAATTGATGTGAAACCCATTAATGCTCAAAGAGGAGGTTAACCAGAATATATAAAACAATATATTAATAGTAATAGTATAATGAAATTCTACCCTTAAATTTAACAACTCACACATTCCAATATCAATGTATTTTTATGATCAATGATATAATAATATATGAAATGATCCATCTATAATTTTCCCTATTTTATTTATTTTATATCATTATTTGAAACTACTTTTTTCGATTTTTTTCTCAAAAGTTATTGTTTGAATTAACCAAACATCCACCACCTAGACACAAATGACATAAATCGTCGGTCTATTAATAGTGATTTTTTATTATTCTAAGTGTCAAATTTTCTCAATATCACATTATCTCCCAAAAATGTTTTCTTTATAATATATTGTATCCTACCACCATGGATTCCCTCACCTTAACAATTCAATTTTTTAATATCATAAAAATATAATGAATAGGGTAGAAATGGGTGATAATGATTTGAAATATAGCTCATTCCTAACAATTTAAATCATGGTATTTATGGGTTACTCAAGGATAATTATAAAAGGTATTCTTAAGGATAAGTGAATTTTAATAAAAATGATTCAATCATTTTACATGTGTTTTTTCATAGACATAACTTTGACATGATTCAATGAAATTTCTATTAGGTGGAAAGCCCCAAGGTCTCTCAACAAATATGATCGGGAAAATATTTTGTCCAGAAATACTCTCACAAATAGATCATATTAATATAGACAATTACTCAAAGCATGAATAATAATATCAAATCTAATCACAAAAAATCAATAAATTCAACGTGTAAAAAATGGAAGGGAAATTTCATTTACATGAATCATTTAATTCCCTCAAAATTTGGGTCATTATTTTATATCCATGAGTCACTCAAATAATTCAATTTTCTACCACTCCCATTCAATATAATTAAGATTGAAATCACAAAAATGGAATTATAGTGTTCCAAATAAACTTATGTCTCCTATATAATTCAAGTAACAAAATAATTATAATGTGGGAAAGCAATTTTTCAATTCTAAAAAAATACTGAAATTGGTAGTTTAAAACTTGCTACCAAAATAATTCAAGTATTTTTAAATTTACTGGATGCATGAATAAACATTCTATTAACATGACCCTTTTTATCAACTTTGTTCACATTTTTGGGGCTTCCTATTTAATTCCATTGTGGTGGTAATTAAAAAAACTCATACCAATGTAGGAATGATTCTATTTAAGCTGAAAGGGATGAAGGTAAGTATTAAATATTTCATAATATTCTAAAACATAAGGGGAAAAATAAATATAGAGTTACCTCCAGAAGAGCCTTCAAATAATGTATTTGGATTTACCTAACCATAGGGGATGAAATTAATACAGGGGATAGAGAAGTTGGATCTCCTCCACCTATTCTAATGGTAGATTACCAGGGAAATTTTCTAGCCATTGACAATTTACAGTGAATTGGTCTCCATATTTTTCATTTCTGATTTGAATAGCACGAAATTGATAAACATTAATAAATATTAAAGGTCTGTCCCACCCAGAATAAATATTACTCAAAATTAACATCAAGATGGATTTATAGATATGAATATGTTCTTGTAGTTGAAAGGTCATTTGCTGAATTAGTTTTTCAGCCGCCACATGGATTTTCTCATTATAAATTTTATATTTCTCAAACACCATTATTCTAATTTCCTCTAGGTATTTTAACTGATGTTTTCCCTATTTCTCAACACCAACCAAAAAAATTCTATATTTTATAGCCTGATATTCATTTTCCTATAACTCCTCTAGTAGATTAAATTCTTTTCACATAAATAAATAGGCTTCGGATCATACATATCAGTGTCTTATAGTAAGTTTAGTATACCCATAATGTTCCGCCGAGACTGATGTTAAAATCCCATTAATTATGGTTAATCATTTTTTCTAAGATACCTTTAGTCCTTCAGTTGGAAACATTATCTTGTAATTTTATCTGAAACTAGTAAAAAAATAACTTTTATTTCAGTTTTTTAATGTATTTTATTTTAAAACTAATGTTTTAATTATTATAATGTTGGTAATAAAAATAACCGATGTTAAAAACAAGAAAAAAATCATTTATATTGTCGATTGTAAAAAATGGTACGAAGAAGATTTTTATGTTGGTTATTCTAAAACTAATATTAGAAATGACATCTCATGTCATTTGTAAAATAATTGACATGAAAAACTATGTTCTAACATCGGTTGTTTTAAAACTGAAAAAAAATTGGGAAAAAATCAATATTTCACAATAGTTTCAAAATAAGAGATGTGATAATTTTTTTAAAAATAAATTATTTCACATAGGTTTTAAAATAATTGATGTGATAGGTGAAAATTGATATCACTCCCTTGAAACATTCAATATTTTAACAAGTCTTAGTTAAATTTTTTTATTACCGTGTGAAATATATATTACTAAAGTTCAATTTTAATTTTCATTTATAGTCTTTCACACTCCAGATGTATTCCTTTCACAATCAAATATTTTGAACATCATGAAATTCTCAACTATTCAACTCTTCAATTCAAGACCATCATTCCCTAGATTCTTCTTTCAGTGAACTGATCATGGTATTTATAATTATTTTCCCACTATTTAATGTGTCATCGATAGGTTTTCTCAATTGATGGACAATTTAATAATTCCATTTTAATTATCGTGAAGAATCCTTCTATTGATAATGTTAAATTAAAAATGTTTAATTCAGAATCTATTAATAATTTTATGCCAATGTAGTTTCATATTTATCCCAAGATATTTCGTCCAATGATTATATCGGCAAAGAGTACGACAAGATTGAATATCCTATAAAAGATTTAATTTTCATTGTCTAGATTCAATTAGGTTTCAAGGATATTAATTACCTTTAACTATCAGTTATTTTTTTCTAATCTATAAATAATCTATTAACAATTTTAAAAAATTAATTCCATTTACATCACTTATAAAATAACTGATTACTAAATTAAGGAATCAACGTAAAAAAGTGATGTTTTACATCAATAATTTTATAACCAATGTAAAAATTGACATTCAACATTAGTTAAAAAAATAACCGATGTAAAAATCCATAAAAATAAAAATTCAAACATTGGTTTTATTAACTGTTGTAAAAAATATGATTACTTGGGTCGCCTATGATAATGCAATCCTTAAAATGATATAAAAAAAATCAAAAAACAGACGTGAAAAATTAATTTTTTACTAATGTTAGGATGGTTGGCTGTATATGTCTTGTGATTCACCCCATAAAATTTAAGAATAAAATTCATCTTTATAATGAATACATGAGTCCCTTGGTCACCAATTATGAATCTTGGAACTCGAAACATACAAATAATGATATTCTTGACAAAATCATATAAAATATTTTCATCATCAGTCATAGTGGTCATAGATTCAACCCATATAAATACATAATCAATGGAATGTAAAATGCAAGAATTCCCAAAATACATATGAAATGGTCCCACAAAATCAACACCCAATGATTAAAACATTTCACATAAAATGACTTGGTTTTGAGGAACCTCCTATTTTTTAAAAATATTTCCAGAATATTGACACTTCTTATATTTGATACAATAATAATTATCATCTTTAAAAAGGATTAGACAATAAATTACATATTCCAAGATTTTATAGCTATTATTTTATATCCAATGTGGACTCTATAGGAAATTGTATTAAAAAATAAAATACATATTCTATTAAACATGTCGATAAGACCCTTCTTATGACATTATCATTATAAATTTTCAATAAAAATGGTCATGTAATTTATAGAATCTATTTTATCCTTAATTTTTTTCTTTTGAGAAAACATAAGGTGATATGGTAGCTAAGATTCTTACAAATAATTTATTCTGTTAGCATAACATGCTATATAATATTCTATAATATAGAGTTATTATCCAATTAAGTGATCATTAAGGGTGTTAAATTTTATATTTTCTATTTTAGTTGTGTTTGGAAGAATGCTAATGTGATATACCAAAAAAAATTCATCACCCTTCATTTCCTTGATCTCAAGATTTAAATCATGAAATAGTGGTATATGGATTACCAACAATTTGGTGGCATAAGACATATTCATTAAATACCAATGTACAACATGATATGAAAATACAACCCCTTTATTTGAGAGTAAATATGATATAAATTAATCTAGTGAAAATACATCAAGTTATTCTTTTTCAGTAGTTGTGTAATTGATCGGACTGGCATCCATGGTTCTTGACTAATATGTTATGACATGTGGTCTACCTTAAAATATTCCCAAAATTAATTCTCTTACATCTTGGTTTGATGCATTTAAAAGTAGTTCAAATGTGTTCTACCAATTTGGGGGTTTCATAATTAGTGGGGGGATTAGTTTCAGTTTCACCTCATTAAATGAATTCCTAAAATAATCAATAAATTAAAATTTAAATTATTTGAAAAAAAATAGTTACAGATGAATAAAAATACTATTGATTTCCTATATAAACCATATATATTATCCCACATGTCCCAAATATGAAATAATATTACACAAGTGGGATATTGAAAAGAACTGATCACTTCAACTATAGACTTATATACCACTATGGTTTTTTGTGAAATGATATGACCTGTCACTATTCTTTTTTCAACACTAAAGAGACACTTCTCATAGTTTAATACATATATTTTACCAATATATGCTATCAATACCTTTTTCCCTAATTTCCATTGTGATGATAAATATAATTTCATAAAATATTGATGTCATCGAGATATGCCTCTGAAAATCCTTAATATGATATTATAATACTGTTACTATATATCTATAATGTAACACCCGAGACATTTATGTTATATAAATCATCAAAAGAATATTTTTCTATACAACACTTTCTTGGCTTACTTTACACACAATCGCGACCTTCCTCAATAGCTTGCGTTGTATGCAATACCGAGTTTCCCTAAACAACGATATGCTATTAAAATATTATTAAAACTAGCCGTTATGAATAGTAATAACCACTTTTTGAAATTTTATAAATTTTATTTTTCAAAATGGACTTCATTTTTGGATTCGGAATATTGAAATTAGCCGAGGGTGAAATTTTGGTATTTTTCTGAAAACTTCAAATTTTTGATGAATAGTGAAACCACTAAGTGGTAGGTTAAAAACTGAATTTTGCATAAAATTTAATTTTACCGCTTCTGTGAATGGAATTTCAAAAATCCGACAGACATGGTTGATATCAGTAAGTAAAATGTGGTTCAATGAGATAAAAATAATTTTTTGGTGAATAGTAACTTTTTATTTTTTTTACCGAGGTTAATAGTAAATAGGGTAACTAAGGGTAAATATGATATTACTATTACCCTAACACATGTCCTAATTCTATTGGATAAGTTTAATTCGACCAAAAACAATTTTATGAATATAATATGACCATTTAGGTCCACTTGGATTAGATTATGACATTTAATATTATTTTATATAATGAATAGTTAAAATAGTTAAAATCAAAGTTGAATAACTAAAACATTTTTAATATGGGTTTATACATAAGCTAAATTAGATTATAAATATTAATTAGAAAGATAAAAAGATTTCCTACATAATGATAGTTTATTTAAAAATTTTAGACTTCAAATAAATTAATTTATTTATGACAGAACGATGATGCAGTAATTACACTTTTAAGGAAATGTTAACATAATTGATGTTATAAATGCTCAAATAAATGTAATTTGAGACTTTTTATGAATTCCACTAATTTTCTAGGTTACTATGATATATTAGTGTTGATTTAATAAACTTGGTTCGAACATATAATTCTGTTATGACTTTCAAAAAAATCATATATCAAATTGTGTCAAAATTGACACAAAATAGTTTTTAAATCAAATATTATATTATTAATTGTTATTTTATTCCTAAAAATCAGAGGGTCGGCCAAATGACTTAGATAAGGATATATATATTAATAATAAACAACTTGGGATTCTTTTGACATGTTATAGTATGTTTATTAACCATATAGTGTAAGAAAACAAAAAGACACTGCAAAAGTTAAATTATATAACTTTGAGTTAAATCTAATTGATAAGGTTAAAATAATAACCTAAACTTGTCTAAATCCTATTGGTTGATAGTATTTCGACCCATCCCCACTTTACCTTCGAAATAAGACCCTTTGGAACCATTATAAACCGTTTTTGACTTTAATATAAAATAATATTTTGAGATATTCCTAAGGTGCCCCTCTCCTCCCTTATAAAAGGGCACCTCCTCCCCCTCCTCCTCACACCAATTTGAGCACTCATGCTCGGCCAAACCCTGCCAAAATCCCTTCTCCACTTCCCTAGAATAATCCTAGAGGTCTTGGGCTTCTTCAAAGACCAATCATAGTTCCCTAAGTGGAGGATCTAAAGAGGCGTTTAAAAGAAGAGGTAATATCCATTACCGATCTTTTCAATTTCTTTCTTCTTCAACTACTTCTTCTTTTGTTGTTTCATGATAAAGTAATAACATCAGTATTACTTACATACTGATATGTTATTATAAATATGAAACAACCCTAATTCACCTTATATCCATCCTACGGAAAAATCAAATCACCGCGCGTGCGTACGTACGAAATACCGTCTCCACACTGTGGTGTAATCTATTTTCCACCACCACATTACTTGGATGGGTATAATGGTGTAAATAATGACTATATATGACTATTAAAAAGTGATATTGATTCTGAAATAGTATACATACACTCCAATACAATTCCACGATCATAGGAACGATATCATCACTCGTGCGTACGTACGGAATACCGTCTCCACGATGTGATGCGACTCGTTCTACATGATCATCATTATATAGTAATTATATAAATGAATTGAATGAATAAGTATGATATATGTTACAGTAATACCATTCTGGATATAAGGTATCTATAACCTTAAAATAAGAATAAGAATTTATTCGGCAAAACACGCATAAGAACAAAAGGCAATAAAGACCCGAGTAACAAGTAACAATGAAATATTACTAATAAGAAGCTAAGAATATGACCATATATTATATCATATCAATATGTATGATTCTGTAATAAGTCAATAACATTATTTAAACCATTATACAGGAGCTTCGGACACTTACAAAGAAAATCAGACCTAAGGTAAGGGAAATATCACAATCTCATTTTTATCCGAGATTGTTTATTCGTAAGTATTTACTGTGGTGTATTTTATCATCCACATCCATGTTACCTAAATATGTAATATTGTTTCCATCCACTAACAAGAGTTTAAATCCAATTTTACCCTTCGGTGAGTTTTTAGTAAAGAATATGAAAGGAATCTTTTGTCGTTTTTTCGTACGAGGTACTTTTTGACTTTTCCGACAAAAGTACGAAGAATGTTTTTTTAAACATATAAGGCATGAATGGATTTTTAAAACATTATTTCCAAGAAGATTCCTTTACATGTTTTCATGTTTATTTTTAATCAACTTCTTTTAGTTTATAATTGTATGACATGTTAAGAAAAGAAAAGTGTTTTTGAAGAAGAAAGGATATTTTCCTCAAGAATGGAGTTCAAGTGTTTTATCAAAATTATTTTCCATCTAAGATAATAAAGGGTTCTGTTTTTATCCCTATTATTACATTGATTTGATTATGTTGTGAGGGAATTATTTTTATGAAGTCATTTACCTTATATGATTTGTTTTATGATTTCATGATGTTTCAAGAATACCATTTTTGTTACATGTGTTATGCGATGATGTATGATTTATGATTTATGTGGCACACATAAGAAAGGATTCATTATAAGATGGGTGGGACCTATATATACCTCCAATGCATTGGGTAAAGATTTATATCTCATGAGATAGACATGGCTGGAACAGAAGGTTATTTCGGTTCAGTGATACAGGACTGAAACGAGGAGTGATCTCGGTTCAGAAATGAACTATGTCTGCTAAGATAGTCTGGGAAATGAGTCATGACTAACAAGAAATGATTTTCCATGATTATGTGTGCATGCCACAAAGTATCATGTTTTATGTTATGATTATGGGGATCTCATTTTAACTTTTATGATTTATTCCATGTTAAGATATTATGATCTCTTTTGCAGGTTATGATTTTCAAAAAGATATGATATGATTTTTATTTCCTTTATTTGCCCTTGCTGAGCATTTGTGCTCACCCTTTTTTGTATGTTTTCTTTTCCCCAAGTCAGGAAGATGGATATTAAGTAGAATATTCTAAAAGGGACCCTAGATATGATGAAATAAATGGGAGACACTGTAGAAGATTTATGAACCAGTTGTTTATGTTTCCCAGTTTCTAAAGACACTATACCTATACAGTCCTTTTTGGTTTTGTCATATGTTGTAATAAGTGTGCTTCAATTTTGAATTATTAACAATGTATGTAAAGTATGGGTCGTTATAGTTGGTTTCAAAGGAAAGGTATAGTCAACCTTTGGAAACTAGGATGTGAAATCCTTAGTAAGAACCCTAAGGATAAGTCTAAGCATAGAACACAATCATAGTGTTTTAGAAATGGCCATGAATAACCTAGGATAAGACCTTAAGCATGAAAATTTTATTCTTGAATTATGTGGTTTTCCTATTATAATTAGTGTTGCTCACACTAAACTTCTTGGTTTTAGTCAATGGATGGAACCCGAAGGAACCGTGTTAATGCGGAATGTGATGGGCAATGCAATGATTGTCCTCTGAGCAACCAACCGATAAGGGAGCCGGAATGAAAAATCTTGTAGCCATGATCACACAACTTTCTCAAGCTATGAATCATGCAGGACTTCCAAACGAGCAAAGGAAGGAGCAACATTCTGTTGAATCCTTCATGAGGCTGCGTCCACCTTCTTTCAGCGGGTCTACTGATCCATTAGTTGCTGAACAATGGATTAGTACTACTGAAAAGATATTTTCAGTTCTTCAATGTTCTGAACATGATAAATTCATCCTATCAGTGTATCGTTTGGAAGGAGATGCTGATCAATGGTGGAATCTTATTAAGAATATGAAGAAAAGGGATGAAATTGAGTCCATGGAATGGGACGAGTTCAAGAACTTATTTTTCAATAATTACTTCCCTCGTATTCTCCGAACAAAGATGGAGAAAGATTTTCTTGAACTGAAGCAAAGGGATGATGAATCTTTTGGTACCTATGAAGCAAATTTTACAAGACTTTCAAGGTACGCTTCTGGTATTATTATCCAACCTGAGAGTAAGATCGATCGATTCTTTAGTGGCTTAAATCCAAGTCTTCGAAGGGCGTTAGCAATAAGGGACTTCAATAGCTACGAGGAAATCGTTCGATGTGCTCTCAATGTCGAGATGGAGATTGGAGTAACCCATCAGTCATATGGGTTTGATAAGAAGTGGAAAATGGAATTCAAAGGAAAATCTAAAGAGCACACTAAAACGAAGATGAGCTTTCCCTTATGCTCAAAGTGTGGAAAGAAACATGGAGGGAGTTGTCTTAAAGGGACAGATATATGTTTCAAATGTGTAAAGGAAGGTAATCGGGCATTTGAATGCCGCGATGATGGGAAGAAGATGTCTAATGATGCAAACAAAGGAAGGGATACACAGAATGAACCTACTACACTTCAATGTTTCAAGTGTAAGGATATGGGGCATTATGCCAATCAATGCCCAAATCCAAGGGTTGATGATGATGGTCGACGTCAAGAAACTCTTAAGGCTAAAGACAAAGGAAAGTCACATGCAATTTCTATCAGTGATGGGGATTACGATAACGATGTGGTGAAAGGTACACTTACCATCCACTCTAAAGTAGAAAATGTTTTATTTGATTCTGGATCCACCCACTCTTTTATTTCTGAAGAATTTTCTAAGGGTATCACTGTATTACCTCATCAATTAGATGTTGAGTTAGCTGTGACAACACCTAATGGCACATCAATCGCATCAAAAGTTTATAATTCTTCTCCAATTGATGTTTGTGGGAAAGTTCTTCATGCAAATCTTGTGATCCTTCCTTTAGTGGAATTCGATGTGATTCTTGGAATGGATTGGCTTTCTTTATACGGAGCTCATATCAATTGCCAATGAAGGGAAGTCACATTTCATATTCCAGATCAATCTATGATCGTCTATCAATGCAGGGATGAACATGACCTTCCAGTGGAAATTTCTTCCATTTTATGGGTATTGATTCCACTAAATGAAGGTTATTTATCTCAAATGGTTGGTGAGAAACTCACCATTAAGAATATTCCCATCGTACGGGAGTTTGATGATGTCTTTCTGGAGGAATTACCGGGTCTTCCACCAAATCGTGAAGTTGAGTTTTCAATAGAACTCGTACCGGGTGCTTTGCCAATTTCAAAGACAACCTGATAGAATGGCCCCAATTGAGTTGCAGGAATTGAAGAAGCAGCTGCAAGAGAATCTTGATAAGGGATTCATACGCCCTAGTGCATCACCTTGGGGAGCACCTGTTCTATTTGTTAAGAAGAAAGATGGATCAATGGGACTCTGCATTGATTATCGAGAACATAACAAGATCACTATTAAGAACAAATATCCTCTCCCACGCATTGATGACTTATTTGACCAACTACGCGGAGCTCAATACTTTTCCAAAGATTGATCTTCGTTCAGGGTATCATCAATTAAGGTTCAAAAGGACGTATATACCAAAGACGGCTTTCCGTACAAGGTATGGACACTATGAATTTATAGTGATGCCATTTGGTCTTACTAATTCCCCTGCTATCTTCATGGATCTACTGAATAGAGTATTTAGAGACTATCTTGATCAATTTGTGGTAGTCTTTATAGACGATATTCTTTTCTATTCAAAGAGAAAGGAAGAACATGAAGATCACTTGAGAATTATATTGAAGACCCTGAGAAAGGAGATGATTTATGCCAAATTTACCAAGTGTGAATTTTGGATTCAAAAAGTTGCATTTTTGGATCACATAATCTCAAAAGAGGGTATATCTGTGGATCCAGCAAAAACAGAGGTTATCGAAAGATGGTCGAGACCAACAACAGTAACTGAGAACCGATGTTTTCTTGGTTTGGCTGGATATTATCGATGTTTTGTGAATGATTTTTCAGGATTATCTCACCCACTCACCAAGTTGACTCGGAAAGGAGTTAAGTTTGTTTGGACAGAGGAATGTGAAGAGAATTTCAAGGAGTTGAAAATAAGGTTATCCAGTGAACCTGTGCTCACACTGCCTTGTAGTGGTGAAAGGTTTATGATCTACAGTGATGCATCCAAGAAGGGATTGGGGTGTGTTCTTATGCAAAATGATATGGTGATAGCTTATGCCTCACGACAGTTGAAAATCCATGAGCAAAATTACCCAACTCATGATTTGGAGTTAGCTGCAGCAATCTTTGCATTAAAGATTTGGAGGCATTACCTTTATGGTGAAAGGTGTGATATTTATTCTGATCATAAAAGTTTATTGTATATTTTCACAAAAAAGGAGCTGAATATGCGCCAAAGAAGATGGTTGGAGCTGATTAAGGATTATGACTGCTCAATCCATTACCACCCTGGGAAAGCAAACAAGGTGGCAGATGCATTAAGTCGACAAGACCATGCTAGTTTATCTATGATGAGGATCACAAAAGATCCAATATTTATGGATTTACAAAGGATGGATCTTGGAATTATAATGGAAGGGGAAAAATATTATCTTTCTCAAATGAATGTTCAACCATCTATACATGTGAAGATTAAAGAGGCACAGAAAGAAGATGTCGAGTTACAAAAGAAGGTGAGAAATGTTCCTGAGTTCAACCTTGATTGTGATGGGATAATAATGTTCAGTAATCGGGTTTTTGTTCCTCCCATCCCCAAATTAAAGATGGAGCTGCTGGATGAGGCTCATATTTCTTCATTCTCAATTCATCCTGGAAGCACGAAGATGTATAGGGACCTGAAAGAGTACTTCTGGTGGGATGGCAAGAAAAGATATGTTACTGAATATGTCTCTCGATGCTTGGTTTGTCAACAAGTTAAAGCTGAGAGACAGAAGTCTAAGGGGATGTTACAACCATTACCCATACCCAAATGGAAATGGGAAAACATTACTATGGACTTTGTCACAGGACTTCCTAAAACATCCAAAGGATATAATGCTATATGGGTCATAGTTGATCGTCTTACAAAGTCTGCACACTTCATTGCTATTAGAGAGGATTTCTCTCTGGATCAGCTAGCCAGGATATATGTAAAGGAAGTGGTAAGATTGCATGGAGTACCACTTTCTATTATATCTCATCAGGATCCGAGATTTACCTCGAAGTTCTGGCGAAGTCTTCAACATACTCTGGATACAGAGTTGAGTTTCAGCACTACTTATCATCCTCAGTCAGACGGTCAGTCTGAGAGAAAAATTCAAACACTAGAAGATATGTTGAGACCTTGCTCTATGGATTTCAAAGGAGGTTGGGATCAACACCTACCTTTGGTGGAATTTTCGTATAATAATAGCATTCACTCCAATATTCAGATGGATCCTTATGAAGATCTCTTTGGAAAGAAGTGCAGGACTCCAACTTGCTGGGATGAGGTTGGGGAAAGAAAGCTATTAGGACCTGATCTCGTTGATGAAATGGCAGAAAAGGTCAGATCTATTCAACAACACATAAGAGCAGCTCAGAGTCGACAGAAAGGTTATGCCGACAACTGAAGAAAAGACCTAGAGTTTGAAGTGGGCGATAAAGTGTTCTTACGGATATGTCCCTGGAAGAGAGTCATGATATTTGGAAAGAAGGGGAATTTGAGCCCTAGATATATCGATCCTTTCGAAATACTGGATCATGTTGGAAAGGTAGCTTACCGATTGGCGCTTCCACCGAATCTCTCTCAAGTTCATGATGTGTTCCATGTATCTCTCCTGAGAAAGTACATACCTGATCCTTTACATGTACTCAGCTCAGAAGTTGTACCGCTGGAGCAAGATCTTTCTTATGAAGAACAACCGATAGAGATTCTGGATCATAGCGAAAAAGTCCTATGAAACAAGACCACTCGATTGGTAAAAGTTTTATGGAGAAACCACCAACTTGAAGAAGCTACATGGGAGATTGAGGATATGATGAGAGAGAAGTATCCTCATCTGTTTGTTACAAAGTGACGAATTTCGAGGGTGAAATTCTTTTTAAGGGGGGTAGAATGTAACACCCGAGACTTTTATGTTATATAAATCATCAAAGGAATCTTTTTCTACACAACACTTTCTTGGCTTACTTTACACACAATCACGACCTTCCTCTATAGCTTGCGTTGTATGCAATACCAAGTTTCACTAAACAACGATATGCTATTAAAATATTATTAAAACTAGCCGTTATGAATAGTAATAACCACTTTTTGAAATTTTATAAATTTTATTTTTCAAAATGGACTTCATTTTTGGATTCGGAATATCGAAATTATCCTAGGGTGAAATTTTGGTAGTTTTCTGAAAACTTTCAATTTTTGATGAATAGTGAAACCACGAAGTGGTAGGTTAAAAACTGAATTTTGCATAAAACATAATTTACCGCTTCTGTGAATAGAATTTCAAAAATCCAACGGACACGGTTGATATCAGTAAGTAAAATGTGGTTCAATGAGATAAAATTTTTTTTTGGGTGAATAGTAACTGTTTACTTTTTTTACCGCGGTTATTAGTAAATAGGGTAACTAAGGGTAAATATGATATTACTATTACCCTAACACATGTCCTAATTCTATTGGATAAGTGTAATTCGACCAAAAACAACCTTATGAATATAATATGACCATTTAGGTCCACTTGTATATGATTATGACATTTAATATTATTTTATTTAATGAATAGTTAAAATAGTTAAAATCAAAGTTTAATAACTAAAACATTTTTAATATGGGTTTATACATAAGATTAATTCGATTATAAATATTCATTAGAAATATAAAACGATTTCCTACATAATGATATTTTATTTATAATTTTTAGACTTCAAATAAATTAATTTATTTATGACACAACGATGATGCAATAATTACCCTTTTAAGGAAATGTTAACATAATTGATGTTATAAATGCTCAAATAAATGTAATTTGAGACTTTTTATGAATTAAACTAATTTTCTAGGTTACTATGATATATATTTGTTTATTTAATCAACTTTTGTAGAAGATATAATTCTTTTATGACTTTCACAAAAATCATATATCAAATAGTGTCAAAATTGACACAAAATAGTATTTAAATCAAATATTATATTATTAATTGTTATTTTATTCCTAAAAATCTATGTTTCGGCCAAATGACTTAGATAAGGATATATATATTAATAATAAACAACTTGGGGTTCTTTTGGCATGTTATAGTATGTGTATTAACCATATAGTGTTAGAAAACAAAAAGACATGGTAAAAGTTAAATTATTTAACTTAGAGTTAAATCTAATTGATAAGGTTAAAATAATAACCTAAACATGTCTAAATACAATTGGTTGATATTATTTCGACCCATCCCCAGATTACCTTCGAAATAAGACCCTTTGGAACCATTATAAACCGATTTTGACTTTAATATTAAATAATATTTTGAGATATTCCTAAGGTGCCCCTCTCCTCCCTTATAAAAGGGCACCTCCTCCCCCTCCTCCTCACACCAATTTGAGCACTCAAGCTCAGAAAACCCCTACCAAAATCCCTTCCCCACTTTCCTAGAATAATCCTAGAGGTCCTGTTCTTCTTCAAAGAGAAATCTTAGTTCCCTAAGTGGAGGATTCAAAGAGGCGTTTAAAAGAAGAGGTAATATCCATTACCGATCTTTTCAATTTTTTTCTTCATCAACTTCTTCTTCTTTAGTTGTTTCGTGATAAAGTAATAACATCAGTATTACTTACATACTGATATGTTATTATAAATATGAAACAACCCTAATTCACCTTCTATCCATCCTACGAAAAAATGAAATCACCGCGCGTGCGTACGTACGGAATACCGTCTCCACGTCGTGGTGTAATCTATTTTCCACCACCACCTTACTTGGATGGGTATAATGGTGTAAATAATGACTATATATGACTATTAAAAAGTGATATTGATTCTGAAATAGTATACATACACTCCAATACTATTCCACGGTCATAGGAACGATATCATCACTCGTGCGTACGTACGGAATACCGTCTCCACGATGTGATGCGACTCTTTCTACATGATCATCATTATATAGTAATTATATATATGAATTGAATGAATAAATATGATATATGTTACACTAATACCATTCTGTATATAAGGTATCTATAACCTTAAAAGAAGAATAAGAATTTATTCAGCAAAACACACATAAGAACAAAAGGCAATAAAGACCCGAGTAACAAGTAACAATGAAATATTACTAATAACTAGATAATAATATGACCATATATGATATCATATAAATATGTATGATTCTGGAATAAGTCAATAACATTATTTAAACCATTATACAGGATCTTCGGACATGTACAAAGAAAATCGGACCTAAGGTAAGGGAAATATCACAATCTCATTTTTATACGAGATTGTTTATTTGTAAGTATTTTCTGGGGTGTATTTTATCATCCACATCCATGTTCCCTCAATATGTAATATTTTTTACGTCCACTTACAATAGTTTAAATCCAATTTTACCCTTCAGTGAGTTTTTAGAAAAGAATATGAAAGGAATATTTTGTCGTTTTTTCGTACGAGGTACTTTTTGACTTTTCCGACAAAAGTATGAAGAATGTTTTTTTAACTTATACGGCATCAATGGATTTTTAAAACATTATTTCCAAGAATCTTCCTTTAAAATTTTTCATGTTTATTTTTAATCAACTTCTTTTAGTTTATAATTGTATGACATGTTATGAAAAGAAAAGTGTTTTTGAAGAAGAAAGGATATTTTCCTTATGAATGGAGTTCAAGTGTTTTATCAAAATTATTTTCCATCTAAGATAATAAAGGGTTCTGTTTTTATCCCTATTATTACATTGATTTGATTATATTGCGAGGGAATTGTTTTTATGAAGTCATTTACCTTATATGATTTGTTTTATTATGTCATGATTTTTCAAGAATCCCATTTTTGTTACATGTGTTATGCGATGATGTATGATTTATGATTTATGTGTAACACATAAGAAAGGATTCATTATAAGATGGGTGGGACCTATATCTCCCTCCAATGCATTGGGTAAAGATTTATATCTCATGAGATAGACATGGCTGGAACAGAAGGTTATTTCGGTTCAGTGATACAGGACTGAAACGAGGAGTGAACTCGGTTCAGAAATGGACTTTGTCTGCTAAGATAGTCTTGGCAATGAGTCATGAATAACAAGAAATGATTTTCCATGATTATGTGTGCATGCCAAAAAGTTTCAAGTTTTATGTTATGATTATGGGGATCTCATTTTCACTTTTATGATTTATTCCATGTTAAGATATTATGATCTCTTTTGCAGGTTATGATTTTCAAAAAGATATGATATGATTTTTATTTCCTTTATTTTCCCTTGTTGAGCATTTGAGCTCACCCTTTTCTGTATGTTTTCTTTTCCCCAGGTCAGGAATATGGATATTAAGTAGAATATGATAAAAGGGACCCTAGATATGACGAAATAAATTGGATACACTGTAGAAGATTTATGAACCTGTTTTTTATGTTTCCCAGTTTCTAAAGACACTATACCAATACTGTCATTTGTGGTTTTGTCATATGTTGTAATAAGTGTGATTCAATTTTGAAGTATTAACAATGTATGTAAAGTATGGGTCGTTATATATAAGAAGTACCTATGGAGTTTCATATCCTAAAATAAATAATATTGTAATAAAAATTTCCAAAAGAATTGGTCAATGTGGTCTTTTGGGGAAATTGCTACATAAAAATAACCCTAAATTCCATCAAGAAAAAATAATGTGTCCAACCTGCTAAACATTCTAGAATTTCGTTGATGAATTTGATGGTGGAAGTCATCTTTTTTAGTGAGTTTATTCATCATTATATAGTCAATTCATACCCTCCAACTATTCAAAACACTAATGGGGAGAAAATATTTATTCTCCGTTTTAAAAATGTTTAATCAATTTATCTAGTTAACTACATAGATGTCGATAACCAATTCTAATCAAGAATTTGGGTTAAAAATATAATCTAAAAATATATTCTCTATTTATTTTTTACCCCTTCAATAACAGAGGAGTTTGTCCACTATTGGGGATAACTAACAGTGTTGGAATCCCATTTTGCCGATATCCTATTTCAATATAAATTTTGCTTAATTCCCGGGTTGTCTCCAAGGATCCAATCGATGGATTGAATATTTCATGGAAATGGATAATAACTATTTTCTCTTGGTCTTGGATAGGTTTTTATCTACAACACTAGAAAATATTCTCCTTCCATATGGTATACATATTTTAAATTTCATGGTATTATATTTGATTATAAATTAGTGGGACCCTATAGAGATCATATCGAATTCAAATTCCACACTTCCAAAGCATTTATTTCTTATGTAAAGGGAATCATGTTAGCATATTCTAATAAACTAACAAATAAATCAAATGTCATTTCTTCTTAAAATTGTCAATATAATTTACATATTTTTGAATATTCAATATTCCTTGGTTTTTTCAATAGAAATGTATTCCCATATGGCTAAAATTTTATGAATCATACATGAGTCTTCAATTGGAAAAATACGTTATTGATGAGTTATTGTAAAGAGGGAGTGATTTCTTGGAGGATTCCTCTTAAAGTCATGGATTCTGAAGATGACCTTACAATCTACAAGCTACATTGAGAGTGTTCCTTCATGTTAATTGATGGATGTATTCTCCATTTTAAAAAATGGTCTAAATTATATGATGGGTGAATGTCTTGGTGCTTTTTTTCCTCTATAGAATGCACAAAAAAAATATTAGAAAAATAAGACCTTCCATTCCCACAAGAATTTCCTACAAAGCTAGTACTAGGAAAATAATGGATCTATTTTAAAATCTGAAAACCAATTCGTTGGGATTTAGTTCTATAATTTACAAATATAAAAATATTTAATGTGATATCACATTAATATATTCACGAAGACCATATAAATAAATTTTAATAAAACCAATTGTGTAGGTAATATAAAATTTCCATGGATTATGAAATCTATTGGGAAATTGTGGGGTGATATTGGCTGAGAAACACCTTCCTAGGATAATCCCATTGTTCCCATAAATTCACATTCTTTTGGAAAAAATATCCTTGTTATATTTAGAATATTTATGAATTTTCTAGATGGATTCCCATAGAGGTATAATAATTTAAATGTTTTAATTGTTTCATGGATCTAGATTTGGATTTTCACTTCTTCTTTTTTTCATTGATTTGGTAATACTGGAATGGAATGGAAGGAAAATTCCCTTATTCTCCCTTTAATATTATTGAAAATGATTTAATTATCATTCCATCCAAAATCTTATCATGTGTATTCTTGTTCCTCCTTTTTTGTCTTCTTCCATTGTTGGAGTGGGTTATTCTTTCAAATTCATTCTGAAATTTCCATGTATTCCTTATTATATTTTATTTTAATCTTCCTTTAGTTCTAATGGCTATACATCCTAACCAACCATGATGATGATCATACTCACACTCTACTTGGGGTTTGATATTTTTTGAGAGAGATATTTTCATTGGTTATTGGATAGCATTCCAATAAGATTATCAAATTTATTTTCAAAATATTTCATTGTATTTTTCGACTCCACAATCTTTAATCTTTATATTTATTTATCTGGTGTTTCAATTGATGAGAGTATCCCATATGATTTTGGTTGAAAAGGAGGGGGAAAATAAGATTTTTCGGTAGGGATTCTTGTACAGTTTTTTTAAAGGGGGTGATCTAGAAATTACTTCAATAAAGTGTCATGAAAGGGAGGACTAAACTTGTTTTTTGACATCCAAATCCCCATTGGTATTTCCCTTTTATCCATGTCTATTTTTTCAAAATTTCATTTTTTTAATGCAGTTACATAGATCCCCATTTCCTACATCTCAAAACACTGATTAATGAAGGGATGAGGTCCTGGAAAAAACCACATACCTGAGGTGGGGATGGTTGTTCATTAACATATTGAAAATACATATGTCTTACTAGTCTCATTAATTCAATAATTTTTTTATATTATAGATGATGAATCAATAGTTTTTACCTCATAAATACCATTCATCTTTATTCCTACAGTTTATAATTATTATAAACACTATAAAATATTATTGATTAATCTCTTATATTCCATTAGAGACTTATTAGTGAAATAACCTCTTAATAATTCATCAAAGAGGTTCCTCTCATTGTCCAAAAACACATTAGAAATAGACTAGAAATTATTGATCTTCCACCATTTTGTTATGGAATCTTGAAAATATATTCTTGAACCAATCCAAATATTCATTGAATTTTTCTCCTTTTTCATCTTTGATAATATACATCTCATTAAATATTGTCTTGATCTTGGACGATTGGAATAATATTTTAATAAATATTCTTTTGAGATCATTCTTGTGTTGTATTTACCTTGTTTATAGTATTCACAAACACTATTTATAATATCCCTCCAGTGAAATGTAGAATTTCCTCCACTTATCTTGTTCCTCGTATACTACTCTCAGTTTTAATCATGATCATATGTAGAAAATCCTTCCCTAAGTTCCACTGAACTAGGCCCCAATATAGTGGACCATAAGACCTAAGCGCATCTCCCAAAATGCCAGAGGATTTTTAAGTGCAATGAGAGAATTGGGTATGCCTATGTGGAGACTATACCCTCATAGGATATTGTTTCAAAGAGTAGTAAATATTATATTTAACAGTTATCAGAAGCATAGAGAAAAATTAGATAGCAGTAGAAGTAGATAAATGATCGAACATAATAAATAATAATAGTGGAAGATGAAAAGATGTAAAAGAAACAATAATGATATCCATGTATGATGCTAAAAGTTAATAAATAATTGTTTCAGGGTATGGGGAACAAGGATCAGATGAATACTAAAAAAAATAATTAAAAGAATTAGAAAAATGATAATAATTATCATGAATAGGATCGGTACTCTACCCCTAATGATCCATCCAAAATAGAAATACAATCAAGTATAGGTAGAGATATGCTACCCTATATAGATACATGTGAACATAAAGCTTACTTGGGTACTGAATGATTCCTGAGTAGTGTGTGAGATATAATATCAGTAGGCTGACACCCATAGTGTCTAAACAATTATATCCTATTCTATAAGAAATTATCAGTGTGCTATACATAATAAATTCATGTAATTTAAAAAAATAAAAATAACTGTAACTTGGTTCAAGTTCCTAAGAGGACACATGTCCCATACCACCTACATCAGTTTTATTCAGAGTCTAAATGAGATACCTAGTAAAGCATAATATATATAGCATGGACTAAATAACATGACAGACCAAATTAAAGGGCATACTCGAAATCATGGGATTTGGATTGGTGTCTAATCCATATTTCAACACCATGCACACTAAAGTTTCATGCAAGATATCAAAAAGCATAAGGGAACACTATATAGTATCAATAGAAAAATATCAAGCATTTATATTAAAATTTATAATTACATAGGGGGATTCTAATTATGTCACTAATATATCACTACTATACATCCATTCAATTATATCCAATGCCATGAGACAATCAGAAACAATCCTATCGAATGTCCAAGTATCACTCATGGTATGGTAACTATTAGTCCACTCAGGGTGTTGCAAGTAAGGGACTGATTGTGAATCGTAACATCATGTAGCCATCTTAACAATGTGTCCATCCTTATCTACCCCTTAAGGGAACTGGTATCACCTAATAGAATATTAAAATCAAGGGAAAATCCCATTCCTATAGATCCTACAAAATTATTTTCCTGGTGCGTTGTGTGATAACCTATTAAGCACATAGATCCCAAATCAGGGTTCTTAATTTGGAAAAATGTTTTATCCCCAACATAATTTCATTTAATACAACCGTATAGGAATATACACTATAAGTAAATCATTTATGATTACATCCATTTAACTCACTCTCAAATACCATGTGCATACTAACTATTCAATCCCAACAGAGTCCAATGATAATAATAACATGATATTAAAAAAAATGGATATTTAATATAGTAAGTAGAGGCAATGTTATTTACTAATTGAAAGGAATAAAAAGGCTTATAACAACAACTATTTTGTGGAAACATTCAATGTAAATCCAAATTCTGAGTTTTGATTAATCCAAAATAAATTATTCAATTTGAAACATTATCCACAATTATCAAAAAAGAACACATAATTGATAATTTAAATATTCAAGGACAATGGTAAATAGGAAACTATTCTTGGCACACCCAATGTGGTGTCCAAAAGTTTTTCAACAACCTATGAAGGGTTTTGTCTTAAAAAAGGTCACAAGCAATAAGGAAAAAGAGTTTACTAAATTAATACACATTATTTAAGATTCTCTAATTGGTACCAACAAGTGGCATAATTGTGTGAATTAAATTAAGAAATGATATGATAAGAAAGAACCTAAGAACCCTACCACATAGTCATTGTATACCCCATATCCCAAAAAAAAACATTTATTTAACCAAAAATGGATGAAATAATAGGATTTAACAAAAAACCCATTTTCAAGTAAAGATATTTTGTGTAGATTTCTTAAAGAAAAGATAATGAAAACCAAAACTAATAATTGCTGATGATAAGCATTTCAGATAGGTCCACAGTTCTTCTGAATATATTGTAAATGAATATTAATCGGAGGTTATATTGTATTCTTAAGCGGAGGAGGAGGTGGTGCACCCATTAGATAGTATGGGAGACACACATAAGAAGTAGAGAAGTGTGGACGAGAGAAAAATATTAAAAGTAAAAAATATATAGTGGACAGAATATATAACAAAATAATAAACATATATGGAACAAAAATAAAATAAAATAAAAATTAAAGGGAAATAGAAAAGATTTAAAAATAAAAATAATAAAAATTGATTTAGGATATTTTTAATTATTTTCACTTTTCTTCTTAAATTCTTTTATCTTTTTATTTATTTTTATTTCTTTTTAATTTATTTTGAATTCATTAAATTTATTTTATTTATTTTATTCCATTTAATTAGTTTTAAACAAAATACAAATCTATGGAATCGTGTATTATCTTTTATAAATCCCATGAAACCATTTATTGTTTTTCTGTTCAGACCTACAACAAACCACATGTGTGTGTGACCGTGGTCATTTTAATTAACGAGACTAAAAAATAAATGTCATGTACCGTTGTTACAGCCAAGACCATACTATATTCCCTCCTTATGTCAAGTCACCGCCGATTTTCCCTTCACAGGGTAGTAGAACATCACTAGAAAGTTGTTTCAGCCACTATGCACACATATATGTCTCCCACTCCGAGGTCTTATCCTAAACATGTCTGTGCCACCATAGCACCTATACTAGTGTAATATACATTACTTGGAGAACATTCATTCTATGATCAACAATAAAAATTAGATGATCCTTAATGTTTGAATCCACTTACCACTTGATGCCCTTAGGACAAAATGAATGAGATGGTTCTGAATGATACAATCGATGTTGAGATACATGGATGGCAGTGTGCATGGAATGAAACCTATGAAGTTAGAAACTCTTATATACCACCATCCCAACTCTCTCCACTATTTCAAATGACCCTAAATATACTGGTGATAACATCCCTTATCTATTGAGTAACACATGACACATCCTTGGTGAAACACATAGAATGACCAAATATCCCACCTCAAACTCTAGAGTTCTTCCACAAAGATCAATATACGACTTCTTTATATACTGATCTATAAATAGACACACTTGAATCAGTTGGAAGTGCTCAGAACTCTCCTAAATGAGGTGATGCATCGGAGGATATTCCTTTCCTACATGGAGATAGCATATTTGTGAACGTCATGTTCTACCATAGATGTCCTCATATGAATCCATATGAATTGTTTCTTGGAAGATATTATAATATGAAAACCCCAATGGAGTAATAAATTTCTCTCAAGAACATCCAAAATCAAGGATACATGCCCATAATATATCCTCTAAATCTCAAATGTCCTGCTCGGACTACCCATCAGTCTAGGGGTGATATGATGTACTCAAAACCCCAAACGAACCCAGTTCCTTCTTCAAGCCTCGCCCGAATAGTTATGTGAAATGGACGTCTCATTCTGACATAAGAAAATAGGGAATGCCATGAAGTTTAAATATCTCCCAAATATTAAGCCTCTCTAACTCATCAATAGAGAGGGTCTCCCAGATAGTTACTACGTGGATGAAATTTTTCAACCTATCAATGATCACCCAAACTAAATCGATGCCATACAGAGATGAGAAATCCTATAATTAAAATCATGGTGACATCATTCCATTTCAACATAGGAATGGATAGATGATGTAGGAGTCCAGTAGGTCATTGGTGCTCTTCCTTGATCTATTAATGGGTAGAGAACTAGGTACTAAATATCAATTTATTGATTCTTCATACATGGACACAAGTACTGATTATGCACATATTTATAAATATTGGTATATCAAGGATTAATTGAAAAAATTGGGGCAACAAATTCCATTGTTATATATTCCTGAATATCTGAAGTCACCCATACACAACCATAGTAGAGTATAGTTTTACTGCCATCAATAACCAAACTAGGTTGTGGGTTCTCTCATGTGATGGTTTCCATAAAAACAAGCCCCCAGGGGAAAGATAACTAACGTATGCAGACTTTCTCCAAAAGAGAGTAAATCACCATAAGAGCTACAAGAACTAGTTTCTTCATAGCTCTGGAACCTCCAAATTCATCTTAGAAAACAAATACATCATCTTTAACTAAAAATTTTCTACCTGGATGGCACATTTTTGCATTTTTTGGCTCCATGCATTAGCCATGACATTACCCTTACCAAGGTTATAAAATGATCAATGTAAAAAAAATATAAGTATTCGACCCACCTACACTACATTAAAATTGTTTCTTGTTGTATAGAGATATATTTAAAGATTTTATGATAGTTGTAAAAAAAACCACTCTCGAAACATGTAGTATCAATAATAGTGCAGAGGATGAAGGACCAGTACTAATTTAAGGCCATGTGTAGGATAATTCTATTCATGAAGTCTCAGTTGGTGGTATATATTATCCATGAATAATTAACCCTACATCAGAACTACACCAAGTCATACTCCTGATATATCAGAGTAAAAAATTTAACTTTTTCTTGACTCAAACATAATTAGGATTGATGCGACTGTGAGTATTTCCTTTAACTCATGAAATTCTTTCTCACAAACTTCTAACCAGATAAACAACACACCCTTCATAATCACAATCCTAATAATTTCTACTTATCAGGATAAATACTGGATGAAACACCTATAATAGCCATCATTCCCCTAGAAACTATGTATGTCAAAAAACTTCTTGGGTGGTTCTCAAGAAACAACTATGCTCACCTTCTTTGAATCAATTGACACTTCTACCTCATATATGATATGAACCAAGAAGTGAACCTTACTATAACGATCCATAATTTAAATAAATTTATATAATATAAATTTTTTTATTTATATTCATTAAAAAATATATTAAATCTATAATAGGACTATATAAGTATAGTGTATTTTGAAACTAGGAAAAATAATCAACTGGTTCATAAAACATCTATATTATCTCCCATTTATTTCCTCATTACTAGAATCTTTTTTTAAATATATTTCATAATACATTTCATCATGACCTGGGGAAAATAAACATATGAATGGGTGACCTCAAATTCTCAATAAGAGTAAACAAGGGAAATATCAATCGTATCATAATCATAAGACATAAGAAAATATAATTGTAAATTCATATCATGTATATGAAAGATCATGACATCATGTCATATGGGAAAAGTTCATAATAATTAATGGTCATAATTCCAAAATTCATAACATAATATATGATGTTTTTTGGATACACATAAGCATATAAAATCATTTCATATTACTCAAGGTTCATTTTCAAGAACATCATAGCAGACAAATTCATTACAGAACCATGTTTATATTCCATTCTAGACCTATGTTGTTGAACCAGATTTACATTTCACTATAATGATGTCTATACAATGGGATATAAATATTTTCTGAAATAATTGGAGGGAGATATAGGTCTCACCCCTCTCATAATGAAATCATTTTCACATATTCCAAAAAAAACATAAACCATTCATCATAGCATAACCCAAGGAACAAAATTTGGTTTCTTAAACATCATTCCATCATAATCCATATAAAATAAATGGATTGCATAAAAAAAATTATATAAAAAACATATTCAATTGAAATTATTAACAGGTATATAAATATAACCATATTTAAATTATTTAATCATAATTAGAAAATAATTTGGATAAAATATTTGAAAATTATTCATGATGAAAATATCATTTATTCTTAAAAAACATAATATTTTCTCAAAATGCCACACAATTTTAACAGAAAATAATTTAACTGAAAATAAAATTGAAATAATAGGAAGGAATATTCATAGAAATATTTCATTATGAATCTGTAAGAATATGATCATGTTGTATATAATAGAAAACATTCTTCATGTACCTTTTCCAGAAAATTCAAAAACCACATCTTACCGAAAAAAACAAAGGATTCCTTTCATGCCATTTTATAAAAATTAACCAATGGGTAAAATTTGAATTAAAAAATTTTAGAATAATATAAATAATATTAAATATTTATGGAAAATGGACATGAAAGATAAATAGGTCAAATTAAATACTTATGTATAAACAATCTGAGATAATAAAGAGATTGAAAAAATACAACTTACCTTAGGTATGTATCCATAATATGTATCAGAACATCCTGTATAATGATTAAGATAATGTTATTGAGTTATTATAGAATAAATTTAATTTTTATGATGTTATATATGATCATATAATCAACTATTTGTTAGTAACATTTCACTGTCACTCATTTTTCAGATATTAACTACTCTGTGTTCTTATGAATGTTTTTTCGGATAAGTTCATGTTCCAGTTATTTGGTTGTAGTTATATCATTTACAAAATTATATTATTATTATATGTATTATATTTATTAGTTACATTCTTGTGTACAATATTTTTTTAATGATTATCACGTAGAATGATTCGTATCACATTATGGAAACGATAGGTCATACGTACACACACGCGACGATATCATTCCCATATTTTTTTAATGATATTGAAGTGGATGGTGTATAATATTTCAGAATTTGAAATATGTTAAAATAATAATATATAGTAATTATTTCCATCATTAAACTCATCCATGTATGCTGGTGGTGAATTACATATTACACCATGATGTGGAGACAGTAAGACATACATATACACGCATGGTGATTTTGTTTTACATAAGATGGATAAAAGGCTGAATATGGTTGTTTCATAATTATAATAATATATATATATATATATATTTGTGATACTAATTTTATTAATTTATAATTAAACAACTCAACAAAAATAAGTAGAAGAAGAATGGCGTTTGAATGAATCAGTAGAAGAGATTATATCTTCCACAATGTTCTTCCTCTAAATCGCCTCACAGAGCACTAGAGTTGGCCTTTGAAGATGAAAAAAACCTCAAGAATGTAAATAGAAAAGTTTATAATGAAAAATTTTACCGTTTGGCCAATCATTAAGGCTCAAATTGAACTAAATAGGTGAGTGAGGCGGTGCCCTTTTATAATTGAGGTGAGGGGTACTTTTGGAAACTCCGTAATAATTTATAATAAAATAAAAACCTATCAAAAAACCTCAAAAATGACATAACATAGGATATGATATGAGAATGGGTTGTAATCTCAACAAATAATACATTTTGGATCGGTACTTATGTCAATTTGAACAATATATTTTTAATTAACACATTGTTATTCAATTTTATTTTTAAATCGGGTAAGAAATGATTCAATATTAAAAGAGTTAAATATTTAATTATTTAATATAAAATAGACCATAAATAAAGAAATTAGATCATTCCCTACCATATAATAATTATTATATATTTTTAAAAAATTTATGAATTATAAATTATTTAATAAAATATAATTTTTATAAACAATCAATAGTGTCAATTTTTACATTATTCAAATCATTGATTTTTACAGATTTTAATATAACAATATAACATAGAAACATAAATTTTACTATATTACTATGAGGTAATGGTAGTCTATAAAATTCATTAGAAAGTTTAATTAGCCCAAATTATATTTACATAATAATTTTTTATACATTTTTTAATATGTCTTTTAATAAATTAACTACTACAACTGTTTAGGGTAATTATGTAATATTCTTATTTGTTTTATAAAATTTAAAAATAAAATAATATAATGAAGATAAATATAACATTTTTCATAATAATAATAGTAATAAAAATTATCTTTTTTAGAATACAATATATAAAATCTTTTAGTTATTAAATTATGATGGTGACAACTTTAACAACACTTTAAATAAAATAATATAAGTGAAATAATCCCTTCTATAAGGCTCAATATTTTCCATATCGTGACCATTGTAAGATTATGGTTGACATATACTCATCAAATAGAATTTGGTCATGTGTTTGGATATTTTAATAGATATTATTATTTTAATGAAAAAATATTTTTTATTTTTCATCAATTAATTAATTTCTGAATCATTAAATTATAATCTATTAACGAAATTTTTAATTTCTTAAAAATTTCTAATAAATTACCATGATAAATGAAAAAAATTTATCTTTAAAATGAATTTTTATCATATAAATTTTCTTTATTATAATCTTATTTAAAAAAATTAGTTATTAAAATATGTTTGAGACAAATTTAATAATTATTTATTTAAATTAAATTATATGTCCTAATATCATCCAAGTGGATTCAAATGGATATCATTTCATGAAACGTATGATTTAGATCAAACCACACTCATCCTATGAAATTAAGAAATGTTTTAGGGTAATTTTATAGTAGTATTATTACCCTTAATTACCTGATTTACCCTTTTGTCGTATTAATAAAAATTGTCGATGTTACTATTCATAAAGTCTAAAAATAAAATAAATCTATTTATATAGTTTTGGAATAATGATTCCAAATGTAGATTTAATTTTTTCAAAATTTAAAAAACATATGTTGTAGTAATTAATTTAAAAATAATTCCATTGTCAGAAAGAGGGAATTATTTTTAAAAGCTAAAACATGGAAAAATATTTAGACATATTTATATCGGAATTCAAAGTCAAATTAATTATAATGAAAAAAATTATATTTAATGTTTAAAATATATTACATTTATACTTTAAATCATTATATATTACAATTTAAACCATATAAATTATGTCAAGGAAAAATTGTTTCCACATTAAATTTAGGGTATTTTTATTATTCATCAAAACATGAATGATATGAGAAAAATATCATAAATTCATCCAAAATAATTTTTTATACCCATAATAAAAATAAAATGTTCATTTTTTCATATAAAAATTATTAATGCGTCAAAATATTAATATAAAAGGTATTC
The DNA here is from genome assembly GCA_963277665.1 of Viscum album. Classification (NCBI taxonomy): domain Eukaryota; kingdom Viridiplantae; phylum Streptophyta; class Magnoliopsida; order Santalales; family Viscaceae; genus Viscum; species Viscum album. Next base: position 945,591,852 of record OY728127.1, on the reverse strand, counting down.
ACCACTCATGGGTGTAAAATTTCCCATAAAAAAATTGGCTATTATACATCAAATCGGGTTATTAGAACCTTATGACTGAAAAATACATCAGATAAATATAAAAAAATTAATTAATTATACAATATATTTATATATAACTGATTAATTTCATTACCAATAGTAATTCAATCAAAAATACAAATATCTAATTGATTTATATTTTTTTATTAATAATTAACAGCTAATGAATTCAAATTAAATTTTCATAAGATAGTTATAATTATTCCAGATAACCTAATGGCTAGGATATAACAATTATTTTATTTTAAGGGAGTCTCTCAGTTAATTTAAACACATTATTTCATGCAATGCAAGCTACTAAAGAATTAAAATTATTTAATGGAAACATTTTGTGAAATCATCTATGTGTTTCATTCCACCCACTTAAACTCAATTATTCCCTCGAAATTCACCATTTAGAAACAAATTGATGAGTATTCCTTTCTCTCATCATATCCTCATGTTCATATATCTTTTCCTCAAATTGGTGGTTCTACCATAAAACATTACCGCATTGATTAGTCTTGTTTCGTAGAACAATTTCACTATGATCCATAATATCTATCAGTTGCTGTTTAAAAGAATGATCTTGCACTAGTGGAATGACTCCATAGTTTATTAAATGTGATGGATCAAGTACATCTTTTCTCATAAGATATATATGGACCACATCATGAACATGAGAGAGATTTTTTGGAAGTTCCAATTGTTAAGCATCCATTCTAACATGATCAAAAATTTCAAAAGGACAGATATACCTAAGGATAATCATAAATTTCTTTGAAAATCTCATTACACTCTTCTAGAGAGATATTTGTATAATCAAATTATCACCCTCTTCAAACTCTAGGTCTTTTCTTTGGTTGTCACCATAACATTTTTTTGACCCTATGTTACTATGTTGTGTTGTTGAAAAGATCAGACCTTCTCTTCCATTTAATCAACATGTTTAGGTCATAATATCTTTCGTTCCTTACCTTAATCCATGAATTATGGAGTGTTTACCCTCTTTCTATAGAGGGCTGCAAAAGGAGCCATTTGAATAGTGGATAGAAAGTTATTTTCATAGAAAAACCATCCAATCGTAGCAGTTGATCCAATCCACCATTGAAATCAATTGAGTAAGCTCTAAACATGTATTTAATTTTTTTAATTATCTTATCAGGCTGAGAGTTTGTATTGGGATGATAAGTAGTGATGAAACATAACTCATTATCTAGAGCATGCTAAAGACATCTCTAGAATGTTGAGGTAATTCTCATATCCCAATAAAATATAATAGAATGTGGTACCACATGAAATCTTAATGCTTCGTTTACATATATCCAGGAAAGCTAATCAAGAGATAAATCCTCTCTAATATCAATGAAATTTTCTTACTTCATAAGGAGATCAACAATAAACCAAATAGCATCATTCCCTTTATATCTTTTTGGAAGTCCAATGAAAAAGTCCATAATGATGTTTTCCAATTCCCATTCTGGTATGGGTAATGGTTTTAACATCCCCTCATACTTTTGTATCTTAGCATTAAATTGATGATAAACCAAGAATTGAGAGACATATTCAAAAACATCTATTTTCAAGCCATCCTCCAAGAAATACACTTTCTTGTCCCTGTACATCTTAGTGCTTCAAGATAAAATAGAGAATGGTGAAAAATGAGCCTCATCCAAAATCTCCTTTTTGTAATTCTGATATGGGAAGAATAAAAACCCAATTCTGAACCTTATAATTCAATCACAATCAAGGATCCATTCAGGAACATTTCACATCTTCTTCTGTAGCTCTACAACTCCCTTCTGTGCCTCTTTAATCAATTATTGTATAGATGGTTGAACATTATTTTATAAAAAATAAGATTTCTTCCCTTCCTTTAAAATTTAAAGATCCATCTGTTTCAAATACATAAATATTGGATCTTTTGTAATCCTCATCACAAATAGGAGAGCATGGTCTTATCTCTTACAATCATCACCCTCTTATTTTACTTTCCTATGGTGGTAAATTATTGACCAGTCATAATATTTAATCAACTCCAACAATCTTTTTTGGAAAATATTCATATCCTTTTGTGTGAAAATTTACATTAAAATTTTATTATTAGAATAAATACCACAACTTTCTCCATATTGATAAAAACTCTATATCATTAATTAAATGAATATCGCATCTAAATCTAAATCATGATCTGGCTAATTTTTCTCATGAATTTGCATATTCTGTGATGCATAAGATATTAAAATATAATTTTCTAGGAGAGCACATCCTACTCCCTTCTTGGATGCATCAATGTAGATCAAAACACATTCTCCACTATAAGGCATTATTAGCACATGTTCACTAGATAAACTTATTTTTAGATCCTTGATATTCCTTCCACATTCTTCCATCCTTAAAAACATAACTCATTTTGAGTGAACTTTGTTAGTGGATTCGATAATCGTGAAAAATATTTCAAAAAAGGTCAATAATATCCATCCAAACCGAGTAAAATTTAAATCTTAGTTACGATTATTGGCCTCAGAAAACGTTCAACAACTTATTTTTTTTTTTGGATCCATAGATATCCCATCTCTTGAGATTATGTGACCCAAAAAATGAAAATTTATGATGCCAAAATACACACTTGGTAATTTTTTCATAACTCTTAAACATTATTTGGGTTTTCAGTACAACTCTCAAGTGGTATCAATGTTATTCCTTACAATTTGAATAAGACAAAATATATTCTATAAAGTCCACCAAAAATGATCATTATAGTATCTAAATAATCTATTAATTAGATCCATGAATATAGTGACACATTATTAAGACGAAAAGGCATCACTATAAATTCTTAATGTGTATACCTTGTAAGAAATGTTTTCTTTTGTGTATCCTCCTTCTTGACCATTAATTGATGATATACTGAATGAAGATCAATAATTGAAACTAATGAGCTCTGTTTATTTGTAGAATAATTCATCAATTTTGGTAATAGTATATTTTTTCTTCATTGTGATCATATCCTCGATAATCAATGCAGAGTCTCATTGATCCATCATTCATATTAACAAATAGAATTGGTGATCCCCAAGGTGATTCAATAAGGCATATGAATACCTTATCATTATTATCTTGGAGATGCTTCTTCAATTCCTAAATGTCAATTAGGGAAATTCTAAAAGTTTCCATTGAAATATGAACAACACCTGATATGATTTATATTGAAAACTCAACATTATGATTTGGTGGAAGACTTGAAAATTCCTTCAAAAAGACATCTTCAATCTCCTGTATAATAGTTTTATTCCTAATCGTATGACTCTCCCCAATCGTTGGAGATAAATTAACTTCTTTTATAGGAATATCGACCAATAAAATGGATGAAATTTCTATTGGAAGGTTATATTCATCCTTGAATCTGTAGATTATCATATATTGATCTGGAATATGAATTGTGACTTTCATTCCATGGCTATTTAAATGAACTCCATATAGAGAAATCAAATCCATTCCATGAATCACACCAAATTATACTATATGAAGGATCATAAGATTTTCAGGAGGCACATTCCCACAATTTTCAAAGGGAGAAGAATTATAATCTTCTAATGCAATCATTATTCCATTATGAGTTATCACTGCTAACGCAACATCTAAATATTTGAGGTAATATGGTGATAAACTTAGTAAAATCCTCATAAGTTAAAGATCAAGTGGATCCATAATCATATAAAACATTTTCTACATTAGAGTGGATGGTATCTGTAACTTTCACCACTTCATTTCCATAATCTACATCGCCAATACTGATTGCATGTGACTTTCCTTTGTCTTTGGCCTTAAGAGTTTGTTGTCATTGATAATCAGTAATAACCCATGGATTAGGGAATTTATTGTCAAAATGACACATTTCTTTTAACATGATGCATTTATGTGTAGGAGGTGAATTCAATGTTTGATTTGATTGTTCTCATAATTAGAAATCTTTTTTTAGTCACATTGGCCTTTAGCAACACGATTGTAATGCCCCTGTTCCGGGTTCCACCCACTGGTGCCCCATACCCGGTTGTTCACAAGGCCTCAAGCACATTTTCTGAAAACTCCAGATGCTACTAACAAGCAGCGTGGGACATGGGTGTGATAGTGGGGAAACTATGCTCTCATTAGTAGTGTAACATAGTGGAACAAAACAGATAACAATAGTGGAAATAATAATAATACCATACAACAATAAACAACATAAGACTAGAACTATCAAAATAATTGTAGCATATATATATATATATCAATAATGATGCATGTAAAAAGTTTTTATGAATGTGTCCAAACAATTTAAAATTATTTAATATATTACTAAACCAATTTACAAAGAAAAAAAAGTAAAAAACTCATCAGCATCGCAAGCCTCAACTTGGTCCCATACTCACCAGATCCACTACAGTCATGTGCCTAATGTAGAATGGTGCTTCCCGTATCTATACCAATAACATTATAATATCTATGGTCCAAAAATAATTACCCAATCACGGTGTGAGACGAATCCAAGTAGGAAACCACCCAATGATCTGTGCCTAAAACTTAGTGAATAAATAATGGAGTCAAAATGAAAATTTTATCAATAAAAAATGAAGTAATAAAAAGTAAACAGTCATGCAGTTTCAATTACATTCAATTAATTTTATCCTTATAATCAATCAACCCATCATATGAAATCTTCTAGGAAGTACCCAGAGTACAACCCCTCTAGTTCAGCTTATACAAAGACTCACTGAGGAAGCACTCACCATAAATTCCCCTAGTGGTCTCGCAATGGTAAACTATAGAAAATTTGAGGAATCACTCAATGTAAAATTCCCCTTGTGGACTCACAAAATTTAACTACAAACACTCTAACAGAGCACACACATCCATCCCCCTATGGAATCTCAACATAAAAATTAAAACAGACACTTTGAGAAATCTCCCAGCATCGATTTCTCCTATTGTCTAACTAAAGTTGTTTCTCACAACCATGTGTAAGTCCATCGTAAAAAAACGATATTCATTAGCCATAGTAAATCAAAATATACTATTAGACTAAACAGCTATAAGGCATGACATATGTATGTCAGATAATATCCTTCTATCCTAATAGCACTAGGCATGGAATGAATGTAGCCTAATGGGAAAAACTACACCAAACTGTCTATATGAAAACCAACATGGGAAAACACCTCCAACTCATAGAAAAATAACTCTCTTCATAAACCTGACCCCTATCTCAAGAAAACAAGAATATCAATAATCAATAGGGTTAAAATCCCTGAACACGTAATATCCCAATCTAGGTTATTGGGCACATTTCACATAAAATTCAAATACTAACTACAGAAAGGCACAAACAAACTACCTTGGAACTATACGATCGATATGCACCGGTTTTGGCCCTTGAGTCAACCTAGAATGACATAGATCAACAAAAACGTCTGAATCATTCAACCAAGGATATCTCTTGAAAGAGGAAAAATTAAGGAATGAGGATCTAGAAGAAGTAATAACATATTATGGTGATAACAATGCAATCAGTGGTGGTTGATTTATAGAACAGATGATGAGTCGGGGGCTTAGAGAGGAATCATTAGCTTTGGTCGCTCCTCGATGACGTGAGCCAAGAAGAAGTGATTTATTTGAATGAGATGGGACCCCAGTTCTATTTAACAAATAAAAATAAAATTACATTGTGTGGTCATTTAATATACACAGCGTGTACATTCCTTAACTATCCCCCACATTAGGCGGTCTCAAGGTCACCTCACACGGACATGTACTCAGCAGTTACATGGCCAGTACACAACTACACACAGTAACTTGGTACATGGTGTGTAATTCAATTTACAAAGCGTATACTCCTTAAATTTCTAAAAAATGCACTTTTTCATAAAACACCATAAAAACAAGATCCATACCTGAAAAGAAGATCCAGGTTCTTACAAACATCCCCCTTAAAAAAATTCATCCCCATATTTCCCTAATAAGGTGGTGAAGAAGAATAATCCTCAAAGAAATACGACCACTATGATCATACATCGGAATCCCTCTCCCAAGTCTCATCTTGCACTTGCATGTGATACCATAGCACTCATACCAGATGAATTGGTTGGCCACAAAGAACAATTACACTAATAAAAAATATCTTGATAGGATGCTCCTCAAACGATGCATCCACCTCCCACTCATCCTCCTTAGTTTTAAATACATGAGACAATTAGGAAAAGTAATTCAATAGTTGAAAAATGTGGAATACATCGTGCATATCCCGGTGCCTATGAGGTAACATCAACTGATAGGCAACTGACCCGACCCTCTACAAAACCTCAAACTGTCCAACATATCTTGGAGAATGATTGCCCTATATTCTATTCATCTTCTGTCCCAACATTGGTGTTACTCATAGAAAAACCTGATCTCTGACCTTGAACCCCAGAGGTCATCTCTTTCGATAAACGTAAGACTTATGTCTTGACTGTGTAGTATTCATCCTCTTCCAAATCAACTCTACCTACTCGGTGGTTTCCTGGAAAAGATGAGGTCCCAACATAGCTACCTCTTCTACCTCCATCAAACATAACGGATATCAACATGGACTACCATAAAAAGCCTCATCAAGTTAATTCAGAATAGTTTCTTGAAAACTATTATGGTAGGAAATGTCCACTAGAGGTATGTTCTTCTCCCAAGAAGCATAAAAATCTAGGACACATGCTCGTAGTATGTCCTCTGACACCAAAATCTTATGATTGGACTGGGAATCAGTCTTTGGTTGGTATGTTGTACTAAGAAGTTCCAGTGTACCCAAGGCTCTCGATAGTCCATGCCAGACACGATAAGTAAAATTGATTTCCATGTGTGAAACAATGGAGTGTTGAACTCCATTTAAATGTATAATCTATTGGATGTAAAACGTCCCAACTCATCACTACTCAAGTTCTCCTTGAGGAATATATAGTGTGAAGCTGTCATGAGTTTATCAATGACAACCCAAGCTACATTATTCCCTCTAGGAGACCTCAGTAAACAAATCACGAAGTCCATCATGACATCATTCCACTTCCACTCTGGAATGGGTAACAACTACAAAGTACCTGCTGGACACTGATGCTCTGTCCTCACCTACTGACAGGTGGAACACCTCTTCCCAAACCCAGCAACATCTCTCTTTATACCGGGCCACCAGTACTAACTGGGTAGTTATTGAAACTTCTTGGTGATGCCAGGATGATCTGACCAACCAATAGAATGAAAATCCTGAATAAGCTCCTTGCATATGTCTGTTGACACCCATACACACCCATGAAAATGTAAGATCTCATCCTATCATTTGGCCGATCTAGGAATAGGTTCCTCCCCTAACACACTCTTTTGTTGGACTAGGCCTTAAGAATCTGATAGCTTCCTTATTCACACTAGATCAAGAAGATTAGAATTAATAGCCACATATGAAAGAAATGGACACCCCTATCTGTTGTGCTACTCCAAATGAATCTTAGAGAATAGATTCATAAGCTTACACTCACTAATGGACTCCTAAATGTCATGTATTTGAGTCCTCCTTCTCACAGAATAATCTATTGCATTTCCTTTACCACGTGTATAGGAAATCTCAATGTCAAAGGACTGAAGGTACTCATCCCACCTTTGTTGTCTAAAATTTATGTCGCGCTCTATAATGATATACATTAGAATTTTTTTATTGGTAAAAACCACAAAATGATATACCAAAATATATTGTCTCCAATAGTGCAGAGGATGAACAACTATAGCCAACTCCATATCATTCGTCGGGTAATTCCTCTCATGTGGCCTCAAAAGCTGAGACCCATTTTCAACAACTCCTACCCCCAGTATAAGTACTTCTCCCAGATTTATACCAAACACAGCATAGTATAATGTATAGCACTTTCCCAGTTCTGAAGACAATAGTATCAGTGATGAATTCAACCTCCCATTCAGCTCATAAAAGGCTAAATCACACGAATATGTTGACAAGTTCTCCACACCATTCATAGTCCGGCCCATCAGTGGAACTGCTAAGTTTTAAAATTATTATATTAAATGCATGTTGTAACCAACCAGCACTAGAAAACTCCATACATCAATGAAGTTATTCGACTGCTCCCCGGAAACTACTGCACTCACTTTCTATGGGTCTACTAATAATATTGTTTCTGAGACAACATGTCCCAAGGAGTGAATCTGGTCCAACCAAAAGTGGAATTTTGAGAGATTAACATATAACTGTTTCTCCCTCAGTGTAATGAAAAAAATCTCAAGATGTGTGGCATGGTTGTATCGACTGTGATAGTACACCAAGATATAATCAATGATGAACACCACGATGGAGTCAAGGTAGGTATAGAGCACTCAATTCATCTATTTGATGATAAATTTAGTTGCTTTCGTGAGACCGAACATCATAACCACGTACTAGTATAGACTATACCTACTCAGAAAGTACGTAAGAGGTATATCGGATGGTCTGATGTGAAAATTATGATAACCGGATCTCAGGTAAATCTTCATGAACTCCCAGGATACTCTAAGATGATTAAAGAGATCATAAATCATTGGAAAAGGATATCAGTTCCTGACCGTAAACTGATCCAGCTTCTGATAATCCACGCAAATTCTGAGGGCACCATCTACCTTATTCACAAACTGGACAAGTAAAACCAAAGTAGTTTTAATTAGTCAGATGAAACCATTTTCCTACGAATTCTCAAACTGCTTTTTGAGATCCTGTAACTCTGGTGTAGCCATCATATAAGGAGGAATGTACCCCATTGGTTCACCTGGTGCATGCTCAATATAAAAGTCTAACTCTTTCTCTGGAGGAATTCCTTAAAATTCCTTTGGAAATATATCCGTTAAATGATCGACCACTGGAGAAATTACATATGTGAAGTTCCATGGTCATCCAGATATAGAATAGAAATCGGGGTTGTATCTCCTACCAACCTATGATGCTTGGGTACATCTCTGCTTGCCTTGAAATCCCATTCTAACTTATGCAAGATAAAGCCACCCTCTGGTGATATGAAACACGCCCTACGATGATAGAATTCAACAACATCCTTGAAGGGGACTAACCGGTCCATTATGATAATGAAATCATATCCTATCAACTTTACATCATAGAGGTCACATAAAAAGTGACACACACCAACCTAAAGTGGGAACTCCTCGCACTAACGTACACAAGATGTTCTAGTCCCCAACAGAGTGTCCAACGTCAAGACATTAGTAGAATTGAAGATATAGAGCCCAATGATCTCCAAAATAGAAATAGATATCAAAATATGGGATTCCCCTATATCGAACAATACAGAAGCTAAAACTGAGGCCCCTAGGATCGTACCTTGATTTGTAGAGTGTCTGGGATCCTGCTCCTACTCGGTTTGCTCCACTGTAAAAGTCTTTCATGTACCATGATACTATGACCATTCCTAACTACCCTGATCAAATACAACACATTTTCATTGAAAGGATAGTGACTGACTATGAGGGCCAAGCCCTCCTCCTCGCCCTGAACGACCTGAAAAACTCCAGCCCCCAGTCTGATGCAAGACTGGTGGTCCTTATCCATTATGAGGAGTCCAAACAGAACCCCAATCACTAGCTTCTGGTGATAAAAATTAACAAAAACACTTTAGATAACACTTCTTGCAGAAATATCGGCCCTCCAATGGGTCTTTTTTGAATGTGTCTTTGTATTCTCGCTATTCTTGCACCGGTAGCACACCACCTGGATACTAGAATATGTACCTCCCTTCCTAAGATCTCTACACACAGACTCCCTACTGCTCTTCCTGCTTTCAGTCAGAGGGGTTCCAACTCCCGATGTTGAGCCTCCCTAGCTTAAATCCCCAGAATTGATCATATTTTTCTCTGGGATTAGCACCTAGTTAACTATAGAGGTGATGCAAGTCGACCTGAATATTTCCACCTGAGATCAGATGTCATGCCTGAGACCATCCTCATGCTTATCACCAAAAATAACTCATCACCTCTTGGAATGGGTGTAAAGCGTTGCTGCTCCATGAAGTGAGAATAATGGTACATGAACGAGAGAGTAACATGTTCCGAACACGTGAACTCTCAAGCTCGACCGTCCCTCCCCTTCTCTGGGTAGTAGTAATCATAGAAGGCATGTTGGAAGTCATCCCATGCCAAAAACTTCTAGAATCCTGCCTGTGAGATCACATTGCACCATCTCTTGGAAGAATCATGAAACAAGTACTTAGAAAGCTTGGGCGTCCTCTATGTTGGAATCTATAGATGCTAGAAGATAGATAACATGGCTTCTAACCATGAATCTGTGTCATGAGGTCCTCCATCTCCTGAGTAGGTGGGAGGATGTTGCTGATGAAACACCCGTGTCAACACTTCCATTGATGGGGTAGGATGTGGTACTCCACTGATGGTCTGCATAAACCCCAAGAAACGCTGTTGGAACTCGGCATCAGCAAATGTATCCGTGATAATGGCTTGTGCCAAAACATGCATGATTTGATCATCTGTTATTAGTCACTGATCATTCATGCCTGGTGTCTGGTCAGTTCTCAGAATCTGGCGTACAACCAGAGGACGTCGTGGTGGCCTGACTCTGTAAGGTCAAGCACACACATTAGTTCAAGATTATCATGGAATAAAATATAGAATATCAAGGTGGAAAAGGAGAAGGAAATACATCATGTTTTTTTTCAAAATAGGGATAAACACAGTGTATGACCTCTACATAGTGTGTTCGTTTAAGCCATGACATGGTCATGTACTACTTCCAACCCTAGTCATGTAAAACCCCATACACAGAGCGTGTTCTCCAAATACACGGCATAAAATGGAATAATTTTCCCCTACCCGGGTTCTTCTTCACGAAAAACCCACACAATTCTCCTAGTATGAGACTACATGGCGTGTTCGTGCAAGACACGACGTGTACTATAAAAATATCACCAACCCCTATTTTTAGACAGATACATGGGTTACAATACATGGTGTGATCAATTTGGACATGGCGTGTATAACATAAGTTTCATACATCTTTATCGTTAGTCATATGGGAGGACAAGTGGTCTATACAACATGGAGTGTGCATTTGATACACGGCGTGTGCCACCTGATATTTCCCAACCCCATGTCTCTACCCTCACAAGAAGTAACACATTTAGAGACTACATGATTTGTACCAAAAGTACATGTCATGTACTTAAGAAAAAAAGTTCCTTCTTGAAAATAATGATAGATGGAATGTATTCATCAATACAAACCGTGTATTCTTGTTTTTTTGGCACAGTGACCCTTGGAATCTACTTTGTAACCCATAAAACACTCTTAAACATTAATGTGCTAAATTATGATCCTTGAGGGCCCATAATCGCTTCAAATCAATGTTTGAAATCTTATACATGTCATTTACAAAAATAACAGTACAATTAGTCACATGATCCACCAAATTATGATCCATGAGGGTCTATAATACCTCAGGGACCAAAATTTGGCATTCATTCATAGAAAACCTTACTCAATACAATACCCTATCAAATTTTACGTATTCAATCAAGGCATCTATCACAACACCATGCATATATAGCACACCATCTATCACAGTTGAATGCAATCAGTAATGCACCTTAAATGGCATTGTAAGAATGAATGGCATGTGATCTCTTGCAAGTCACAATATGAAGAATGAGATGGAATACCCCCATCTAAATGGGTTGAAATAGAAGTAGAAGAACAATACCATCAAAAATAACAACAAAATACATTTGAATAAACGGATGGTGAAATCAAATCAACTGTAATAATTGAAATCCATAAAAATAACAATATACAAGGTAAATTTTCTTTTCCTTGTACATGGGTTAGCTACTCCCATGCACAACTTATTACAAAGTACCCATTCCATCCTATCCCTGGCTATAGGTTCCAAAAAATAAGTCAGGAAGAAAATAATTTCTTTGAAAGCACATTGTAACGTCTCGGTTCTGGGTGCCGCCCATAGATTCCCCTTATCTGGTTGGTCACATAGCCTCAAGCGCATTTCCCTAAACACCAGAGGCTGCCAACTAGTAGGGAGGGACTTGTGTGTGATATTTGGGAATCTATGACTTCATTGGAAGAGTAACATAGCAGAAGGAAATAGATAACAGTAGAGGAAATTGTAATAAAACCCTAAATCAGCAAACAATGGTAGACTGGAAGAAACCATGAAACTGTAGTATATATACATAAATAATGATGCATGTCACAAGTATCTAGGAAAACAGCCAAAAAATTTACAATGCTGGAATACAGTACTAATCCAATGTACAATGGAAAACATGTAAACCAATATTTAGAATCACAAGCCTCAGCTTGGTCCCATGCTCCCCAACTCCTCAGTAATCAAATACATGAAGTAGAAGGGTTCTTTCCCTTATCTATACCCACAATAATATAATCTGTTTGGGCCCAAAAGCCTGACCCAAACAGGGTGTGAGATGAATCCCAATAAGAATCCACAAAAATATCTATAGCTAATAGTTAGTTAATATATATGGTAGTCAATAAGAAAAATGAGGCAATAAACAAGGAAGTAATCAAAAGTAAACAGTTTTATAATATCAATTACATTCATTTAAATTTATAAACATATTAAATCCAACAATCACAAGAAAACATCTGGGATTTATTCACAGTCTAACCCCTCTAGTTCATCTTAAAAAAAGACTCTCTGGGGAAGCAGTCACCGTCAATTATCCATGTGTTCTCGCAACGCTAAACTATAAACACTGTAAGGAAGCACTCAATGTCCAATACCCCTTTTATCATGCAATATGGAACTATAGACACTCTGAGGGAGCTCACATGTCCATCCCCCCTATCGTCTCACAACGTAAAATGAAAAACAGACACTCTTGGAAAGCCCTCAACATCCATTTCCCCAATATTCTAACTATAGTAGGTTCCCACAAACATGTGTAAGACCATCGTACACAAAACATATACCACATCCAAAGTAAATCCTAATATACTACATAGATAAATAGATACAAGGCATGTCCCAAGTAAGTCAGATAATATCACTCCATCCAAACAGCAATGGGCATGGAAATAATGCAGCCTAACCAGAAAAACTAGACCAAATGATCAATACCAAAAACAACATGGTAAACACCTCCAAATCATGGAAAAATAACCCTCCCAACAAACCAAATCCCTAACTCATGAAAACAAGTATAACATGCATCAACAGGGTTAAAATATCTAATCCTGTGATACATCAATCCCTGTTATTGGGCACATTTTCACATAAAATAAAAAAAACTAACTACGAAAAGGCACAACCGACCTACCTCAGTGTTGTACGATTGATATACACTAGAGTTGGCCATTACATTGGCCTAGAATGATGTAGATATACAAAAACATCTAAAACGTTCAACCTATGATATCTCATGAAAGAATAAAAATCAAAGAATGGGGCTCTAAAAGAAAGAAGAACATACCATAGATATTCCAACGCATTTGAAGACAGTTGAATCGGAGAATAGATGAATGGTTGGGGCTCAGAGATGAATCTTTAGATTCAGTCTCTCCATGACGAGCTAATAAGAGAAGAAGTAATTTATTTAGAACGAGACGCAACCCTAGTATAATTTAATAAATAAATAGAAAATTACATATCGTGTTCATTAAATGTATATGTAGTTTACCTGCATTAACCAGCCCCCACATTAGGTAGTCTCCAACTCACCTCACAAGGAAACGTACTCATCTGTTACACAGCCATTAAATGGATAACTGTGGAAACTGGGTACACGGCATGTACTTCTTAAATTTTCAAAAAGTTTTATATTTCTCAAAACACCAGAAAAATAGGATCCATACGTAAAAATAAATTCTAGGTTCTTACTATGATGAAAATATTTTACACATTAAAAAATATTTTAGTCCCTTTATGACAATTTTCTCTTTGTTTGTTTCCACACATCGAGCATAATGGAAAAATCATCATCTTTTAACAGTGGTGTTTATATTTTCCTTTGAATTACATTTTTATCTTATTATCAAACACATAGGATTGATGGGTTACTCCAATATCCATATCAACATTCATATCACATAAAATGATTTCTTATTAGTTATTAAATTCCCTTATGGATAATTCACTTTGGAGAATTGGTTTTATGCCACTAACGATTCGATCAATTTTACTCTGAGGTTGAATAATAAATCCAGAAGCGTACTGTAAAAGACTTGGAAAATTTTCTTCATAGGTACCAAAATATACATCAAAAATTTTTAGAAGTTCATGGAACTCTTTATTCATATTTTTTTGCAGAATACATGGAATATACTTATTGAAAAATAAGATCATGAAATCATACCATTCCATAGACTCAATTTCATCTCTTTTCCTCGTATTCTTGATAAGAATACACCATTGATCATCATAAACTTATAAATGATAGACTAATAAGATGAATTTATCATGTTCTTAACATTATAGAACTAACAATATATTTTTATTTGTACTGATCAATTGGTCATCCACTAATATATTAGAAGACCTACTGAAATAATGTGCATGATACCTCATGAAAGGCTCAACAAAATGTTGCTCCCATCATTTCTCATTTGGATGGGTTGTATGATTCATATCTTGAAATTATTTTGTGATAATAGATATAGTATTTTTCATTCCATCTCCCATAACATCTGGTTGCTTGGGAGGACAATCATTTCATTTCTCATCACATTCAGCAGTAAAGTAGTTCTTTTAGGTTATAGTGATTTACTAAAACCAAAAAGTAGAGTGTGAAAAACATTAATCATAATGGGAAAATAACCTAATCAAGAATAAAATATCAATTTAGGAAAATTTATGTTTTCTCCTAGGTTATTCATGGTAATTTATAAAACACTAAGAGTTTATCCAATATATAGAAATATCCTTAGGTTTCTTACTAAGGCTTTCTCATTCTAGTTCCCAATGGTTAATTATACCCATCCTATGATACCAAATACAATGAACCACACTTTACATACATTGGTATTACATAAAAATTGATGTATATTCATTAACAAATAAAATAAATCTACTATTGGACCGTATAGGAATAGCGTCTTTAGAAACTTGGAAACATAAAAATGTTGTTCATAAAATATCTACATTGTCTCCTCATTATTTCATCATAATCAGAATCTTTCTTGAAATATCATACTTAATACCCTTATTCGTGACCTGTGGAAAAGAAACATACAAATGGGTGAGCTCAAATGCTTAGTAAGGGTAAATAAGGGAAATATGAATCATATCATAATCAAAATACATAAGAACCTAACAATTTAAAGACTTATCCTTCATATGAAAGATCATGATATCATGTCATGTGATAAAAGTTCATAACAATTAATGGTCATAATCACAACAGTAAAAAAATAACACATGAAATTTTTTTCATACACATAAGTATATAAAATAATTTCAAATTAGTCAATGCTAATTTCAAATACCATCATAGAAGAGAAAGTCCATCAGTGAACCGGGTTTAGTTGTCGTTCCAACCCTGTATTACTGAACCAGATTTATTTATGTTCAATTTATATCTATCTAATTTGATATAAATCTATATAAAATTATGTGGAGGGAGATATAGGTCCCACTCATCTCAAAATTATATTATTCTTAAATTTTCCACAATAACATAAACCATTCATCATAGCATATCCCAATGAACAAAAAATGGTTTAATAAACATAATTTCATCAGAATCCAAATAAAATAAATGAAATAAATAAAAAAAATTCCATCATAAACATAATAATATAAAATACATAATAAGGATATAAACATAGAAATATTTTAATAATTTCATCTTAGATGGAAAATGCTTTTTATAAAATACTTGAAATTAATTCTTGAGGAAAATATCCTATATTTTTAAAAAACGTTTTCTTCTGTGAAAATGCCACAAAAATCTTAATGAAATGAATTTAATAGAAAAAAAAATATGGTGAAGGAATATTTATGTAAATAATTTGTTATGAAGATTTAAAATTTTGATCATGCATTATGGTTTAAAAAAACATTCTTCTTATATTTTTCCGAAAAAAACTAAACCGTAAAAAAAATGAAATAGAATCCATTCATAAAATTTAATATAATTCCAAAAATGGCTAAAACTTACATGAAATAATTTTATTATAATAAAATTAATATTTCATATTTATGTAACATTGATGAGGTGATAAATACGCCCTAGTAAATACGTTTGTATAATCAATTTCAAAAAAATAATGAGATTGAAAATCATCCCTTACCTTAGGAATTTTTATCCTTTGTATGTATCTGAACCACCTGTATAATGATTTAAATATTGTTATTGACTTATTATATAAACATATAATTTTTTAGGATATCTTATATGATCATATTTTCATATGTTTTTTAGTAAGATTTCATTGTTACTCGTTATTCATATATTAACTGCTTTGTGTTCTTATGAACGTTTTCTCAGATAAGTTCGTGTTTCAATTATTATGTTATAGTTATATAATTTATTGAATGACATTATTATAATATATATCATATTTATTCATTTCATGCATGTATAAAATCCATGTTTACTGAAGATAATGTTGAATGAATCACATCGAATCGCAGATATGGTGGGCCATAAGTATGCACAAGAGACCATATTAATCCCATATTTATTGAATGGTATTGAAGTAGATGGTGTATAATATTTAAGAATAAATATCATGGTATAATAATAATATAGAGTTATTATTTCCATCATTATACACATCCATGTTAGGTGGTGGTGAAAAACTGATTACACCACTACATGGAGAAGGTAATCCATTCAAATGCACATGTGATCATTTTATGTCAGTTAGGATGGATAGATGGTGGAAGATGTTTTATTTAATATTATAAAAAAATATCAGTATATTAGTGATACAGATTTTATTAAATCTAATCAAAAAAAAAATGACGTGTATGTAGATGAAGATATAAATTTAAAAGAATCGGTATAAGAGATTACCTCTTCCTCGATGGGCTTCCTCTAAATCTCTTCATCGGGAACCATAGTATGTCTTTGAAGATGACCAAAACCACTAGAATTTAAATAGTGAATTTGAGTAGTAAAGAGGGTAGGTGATTCCCATGCATGATGGGTCAAAGTGACGGGAAGTGGTGAGGTAGGAAGATCCATTTTAAAATTGTGGTGAGGGGACTTTTGGAAACTCCATAATAATGAATAATAAAATCAAACCCCACAAAAAACCTCCAAAATGTTGAAATATTAAAGATTAGATGAGATAGGGTTTTTATCACATCTAAGAATAAATTTGTGAAAATTATTTATGTCAATTTAATCTTTATCTTATTAATTAACCCTTAGTTATTCTTTTTAATTTTTAACAGGGGTAACAACTAATTCAATATTAAAAGGGTGAAATATTTTCTTATTTGATGTAAAATAGACTATAAATAAATAAATTAGATGATTTTATACGATATAATAATTGTTATATATATTTGTTTACAAAAAAAATATTATTTTTAAATAATTTAGTAAATCCTTATTTTAATAAACAATCAATAGTATCAATTTTCACACTATTCAATTCAATGGTTTTTTAAAAATATTAATATAAATTGACAACTCCAAAAATAAACATTTATTATATTACTATGAGGTCAAGTTAATCTATAAAATTCATTAGAAATTATTATTATCCAAAATTATATTTACATTAATATTTATAATAACATTTTTTTCTTTTAATAAAATAATTACAATGATAGTTTTCTGTAATTATTTAACATGCTTATTTGTTGAATAAAATTTAAAAATAAAATAATGTGATGAAGATAAATATACTATATTTATGGAGAAAACTTTTAGTAATATTTATCTTTTGAAAAACCCAATATTTAAATTGTTATTATTATTAAATTATTAAGATGGTAACATTTACATCACGTTAAATAAAACAATATAACTGTCATAAGACATTCTAAAATTCTACAAATGGTTCATAACTTGTACCTCGGATGATTATGGTGGAGATATAATCATAATGTAATATTTTTTCAAGTGTTTGGATCTTTTATTGGGTATTATTATTCTAATAAAACTATATTATTGAATATTCATCAATTAAATAATCACTACATCATTAATGTATAATTTTAAGCAAATTATTTATTAACATAAAATTGAAAATAAATTAACATGATAAATAAAAACATTTTATATTTCAAATGTGTATTTATAATGAAAAAAATATTTAATATAACTGTATATTAAAATTGATTTAGTTATTTATGTTTGAGTGGGAAATATTTTTGTTTTCCTTAAATAAAATAATTAAATGTCCTAATCTCATCGAAGTGGATTCGAAGTGATATAATTTAGACACAAGGATGATTTAAGTTGAAATACATTCATTAAATGATATTAAAATATGTCTTAGGGTAATTTTATAATAATTGTTTTACCCTTAATTACTCGGTATACCATTTTAACATATTAATAAAAATTACCGAAGTTACTATTCATAATGTCCAAATATAAAATAAAAATAATTACATAATTAGACCCAATGATTAAAAATATGGTGTTCATTTTTTCAAAATTTTAATCACAGAAGTTTCAAAAATTAATATAAAATTAGCCTTGTTATGTGAAAGAGTGAATTAGTTTTTAAAGATAAAACATTGGAAAAGTGTGAAAAAATTTTACATATGAATTCAATGTATCATTAATGATAATGAAATAAATAATATTAAATGATAAAATTATATTCCATTTATACATAAAAGACATTCAATAATAAAATTTAACCACATAAATTATTTCTATGAAAAAGTTGTTTTCACATAAAATTCTGTGTGTTTTTACTATTATTCAAAACATGAATGTTATCAGAAAAATATTAGATATTCATAAAATGTAAATTTTTATATCCTAATTTTAAAATATCATGTTTATGCAATCATATAAAAATTATTAATTATTCAAAATATTAATTTAAAATGAGTTTCTTATTCAATGGTGTAAAATTACCATTAAAAATTAAGTTTTTATACATCAAATAGTTTTTATTCATAACATGAATAAAATATCCAACATATAAGTATAAAAAATATTTTATTAAGTATTGGATATATATCTCTCATTAATTACATTATAAATTGAAAATAATTCAATAATAAAAAATCTAATTTATTTATATTTTTTATATATAAATGATACCCAATGAATTCACAATGCATTTTCATACGTAAGTTATTCTTATTCCTGTTAACCTAATGACTAGGTTATAACGGTAATTTTTTACTAAGGGCATCTCATTGATGATTTAAACTCATGATTTCATGCAATACAAGATACTGAATAATTAAAATAAATTGAAGTAAAATATTCCATAAAAATATATGTTTTTACACTTACCTAAACAGTAGTAGAAAATGGTATTTAATGCTGTTTTTTTATTTTGATGTCGATTTTTGATTGAGGATGAAGCCACCGATAGAAAAAAAAATATGAATTTTTAACATCAGTTTTTGTAAACCGATCTGAAAAATGAATTAATTTTTTCGGCTTCAGATTTGTAAAACATTGAGGCCCAAAAACCGCATCTGTATCATTTTCCGTCTCGGTTTTCTTAATTAATGATTCCAAAAAGTAAAAATATTTAGTTTCATCGTCGGTTTCATTAAAAAAACCAAGGCCAAAAATGAAAAAAATATTTGTGGAATCAGTTTTTTACATTAACATATTCCAAAATGTTAATTTTTTATTCTATATTTTAAAGATTTTCCTAGACATCAATATGAATTATTGTCTAGAAAAAAGTTAGTTAGAGGTCAAAAGATATGGCCATCTGATGTTGAACTTGTCAAAGTTTCGATTGATACTACTTGTTTCAAAATAAAATATGTTAAAAATGAATTAAAATCATATAAATCAAATGAAATAAAAGAAACATAATATTTCAAACATATTTCAATAGTTCTATGATACTCTATCATATTGATACATTTTTTATCATCATATCTCTTACATTTAGGGTAGATCTCCTGATCTAATGAATATGGCGATCTATAATTATATATTCACCACATTTAGTAAATCTCATCTAAATGTTTAGTATTATTAACTCAATAATAATAATAATAAATCATATTTATAATTAATATAACCGATTTGTTTAGAAATAAACAACATTAAAAATAATGAAATTAATTGATTAGAATGGGTAACTTGTTCAAATTAATGATTGAAGCCACATTTAAAACATGATTGAATCAAGAGGATGAAAATGTTTAACAATGGAGAAAATGGATTTATATATATTAAATGAAAATATTTTTGATACTGTTGTATGAAAATGTAGGAGGGATTTTAAAATGTAAAATAGATGTAGTGAAAAAAATGAAATTATTATCATGTGTATTAGAAAATACTTTTTGGAATTATTTTTGTTTGTAACCGATGCGAAAGAGGATTTACATTGGTCTTTTGGTGTCAGTTTTATAGAAAGATGATGCAAAAAATGCTAATCGATACCATTTTTTGTGTCGATTTTTAAATATACTAATGATAAAAAGTTAAAAACAAATTAATTTTTGTTTTGGGTTTTTTAAAAACTGACTCCAAAAAGTAAAAAAAACTATTTTTGGCATCAGTTTTTCAATAAAACGATGCAATATGTTTTAAAAATCATATACTTATCTTGTCTAATTTTTTAAAAACAAACTCAAATAAATAAAAAAATTGGATCTCCCTCGATTTTTTAAAAATATTGACTTGAAAACTAAATAAAATAATTTTGGTGTAGGTTTATATAAAAATCAATGCCAATAGTTCAAAAAAATCAATATTTTAGATAATTTCTTAATCTTTGATTTGACAGTTTGTGGAGATAAAACAGAGTTAGGGATTAAATGTTATGTTCTTTAAAAGTTGCACATCATTAAGACTTCTCTTAGAGAAGTTCAACTTCTGACATCCATAACATTTAATCTACAACTCTGTTTTTTCCCCACGACCAATCAAATCGATGATTTGAAAATAATATAAAATTTAGTAAAAAATTATAATTATTTGAATCATTTTTATTTTTAAAATAAATCACAAAAAATATGTTTTTGTTTTTCATTGGTTTTATAAGAAACAGACCCCAAAAGTCTCCACAATCATATTTTACATCGGTTTATAGGAAACCGATGTCATACTGACAACGTTAAAACCCATTTTTCTACTAGTGAAAAATGGAATTTACTGAGCTTCGCGTGTAAATGGTTCTCTCGATGTGTACTCAGAATGATCTCATGATGGGTTTCATGGTCATGTATAGATTGAAAATACACCAAGATGTCTTCTACGAAGACTACCATACACATATAAAGGTATTAGAAGAAACCCCGATTCATTAAATCTATGAATACCAATGGAGTGTTTGTCAAGATGAATAGAATAACCAAAAACTCATAAAAGTCATACCTTGTCAGGAATGTTATACATAGTATATCAGATGTTCGCAGAGACACCTGACGATATCCCATCCTCAGATCGATCTTAGGGGAAATTGTTTCTCTTTATAGCTAGGAGATGAGGTTTTCTTGAAGAGGCAATAGATACTATGTCGTTACAATAAGTTGGTTGAGTCGACGGTAATCCATGCAAAACTTTAGGGTATCATATGAATTCTTTTTGAAATTTTCTGGTGAAACCCACAACAATGTGGAATGTCTAATAAAAAACATCTCCTTGAGATCTTCAAGAAGCATCTTGTGTTCCTATAGTAATGTAGGTCCCATCCTATAGGGATGAAAGGACACTGTTTCTGCACCTGGCACTATCATGATAGTGAACGCAACATCCCTCATGGGAGGTAAGATAGAGAACCCATCAAAGAATATGTCCCTAAAAAGACCCACAATGGGAGGGAACTCCACTAATTGCAGTCCCTGATCACACAAAAAGATTCATTCAAGAATTTATGTCACTCTACCAAGCCCAGAATTCTTGGCCCCATCATCATCTTCCTAGATATCCAATTCTACCTTGTGTATAAATGTGATTCCCTTTGATGTTGTGAAAGACACTAGATGGAGATAGAAATCCACTTAGGAATGATAATGACTGAGCCATTACATATTGATAAATATATCAATGCCATCCCTCTCGACGATGAAGAAATTATAAAAGAAATTTTACCCACCTATATCAAGGGTTACTCCTAGAACTAGTATATTTCCACTATTCTGACCCATAAAGGAGTGTCGAGAGACATAACTCCATAGATGTTATTTATGGAAAGACCCAAACTATCTAAAGTCACAATAGATAAGATTGACTGTGAATAACCGGTATCAAAAAAGAGAAGAAGATAATGTAGAGGAAACAAGGATAGTAACCCTAACTGTAGAGGGTCATGGACTATGCTTCACTAGATTTTTCTACACTAAATATATATGGAATGAAACTTGGCACTGAGATGCCACCAAACTAACCCGAGTAGGTCCACTCTACTAGTACGAGTGTTCTATAACATGGTTACCTTGACCACAACCACCAGTACCTCGACTATATTTGCCGTTGAAAATGAACTCCCATCCTGAAAAGGAACTATAAATCCCATTAATGATGGAGGCACTAGCACAGATCATCCACCACTAGATGATAATGGAAAATAACGGAGGAAATATTGATGGTGACCCATATTGTCACAAGAGCAACACTCCATCAGGTTCCTTTTGAATTGGGGTTTGAATGGAATATCCAACCTTATTCAATATGAAATTGATGTCAACTCATGTAATTTTTATGGTATTTCCCTCACATGAACTCCCAAATTGGCTCTTCGTACTACCTAAAAACCCTATTCTCTACATAGGAATTGAATCGCCTTGGCTCATAGGATAAACTTATATGATATATTGGTCTATAATTAGGTCATGATTCATGATCTCACTAATGATTGAAAAATAAAATATGGTCGCCAGTGAGAAAATAACATATTCAATTTTATCCTCAAAGTGCCTCGCAGTCATCTTTGTGTCCCTGGTCAATGATGGTGAAAATTGTAGACCTTAGTGATGTGACTAGAATACTATAACACTATCACATAGCTATACTGAATATGTAAGAACTCTATGGAATGATCTTTTTTAGATTTTCTAGAATGAAGTAATCATATAATGCTATCTGTAAGACTTCCCAAACCTTGTCTCGGGGTTTCTCTATCAGAGAATGGAAATCCCTCCAATGCTTGGCAGAGTCACGAAGCATAAAGGTCACATTTTTGAACCTATAATATTTATGCATATCAAGATGATAGAAGATGGAATTCATTGATTCTATCCCAGAAAGTGTAGCATTGGGACCACCATTCCCAAATAATGTGGGAGGATGCAGCCATAGAAAGTACCATGTAAGCTCTTCCATAGTCGGGTCAGGCCTGGGAACAGTCTGAACTGACTGTATGAACCTGAGAATATAATCCCCAAACTGGGAATCATCACCCAAAGGAAGATTAGATGGTGTTACCATATAGAGAGATACAAGAGGCATTATAGTTGTCACTACAGGATATTGAGATCCCACCAACTTCGGAATGTTCTCATTGTTATTCTCCTGGCATACGAAATGAATTCATCACGACAAAATTTTTCTTAAATTTTGAAATAAACACCTTAGAAAATATTTAATGGAAGATATTGTAAACATGTAAAGGACCAGTAAGAAAAAGGGTAGGTTAAAGGCCTCTCTAAACATGTAATATAAGGTTAGGAAAGAAATTAATCAGGGTTGGTACATTTACTGCCTCTATGTTATTACAAATAATATATCGATATCAATGATTTGGGTATATAAAGAACGAAAATAGGTATTATATGGATCACTAAGACACATACACAGTTAAAATTTTTAACAAACAAGAATTGGAAGATATTATAACTAAACACAATAACAGTTAAATGAAAACATGAAAATAAAAACTGAAAGTATATATGGAATGGAAATATGTATGTCATTTTCATACCTATGGTCCCTAAAAAGATTCTTGTAAAATCCCTCATGTCATTGTGATGTAATAGTAAAAAATTATAATATTAATAAAACAAATTCTAATAAAAGTTAAAACAATTGTGTCACCCAACAGTGAAGTCCTGTCAAGAATAAATGGTATAATGAATAACTAAAATACCTAACCCTGTAAATTTGGGCTTCCCCTATACGTGGTTTAACCACCTTCAAGAATATGCAAAATTATAAATTCATATTTCAAAGCCTCATGTCTAACAAAAATAGTGAGACAAAAGGAAATAACCACTCTGAAAACAGATTGTTGTATCCCACCCCGACCTCCACTGAACCAGGACCCGTTATGGTGAGCCACAAGACCTTCAGCACATCTCCTCAAACACAGGAGGATTTCAACTAGAATCTATGGACTTAGGTAAGTATATGGGGAGACTATGACCTCATAGTATACGTATTACACAATGTTAAATAATATATTTAACAAGTAGTAGAATCGTAGAGAAAAATTAGATAGTAGTAGATGCATATAAATGAACCAAAAAAATAAATTTGAACTGTGATTGATGAATAGAAATAATAGATATGATGATGATTTCAATGTATGATTTAAAAAGATAATAATGAAATGTTTTAGTGTATGGTGTACAAGAATAGGCTTCATTATAAAAAATTGGAAAATTGACCACAAACTACGGCACAACATCTCGAGCATATGCTCAGTCCTCTACCCCAAAACATTCATCTGTAAAAACGAAACAATCAAGAATATGGAGTAGAATAGTACCATGTATCCATACATACGAACATAAATTCTAGTCTGGAACCAATAAACACCCAAGCAAGGTGTGAGATATAATCTAACTAGGTCAGAACCCATGGTGTCTAATCCTTTTCATTCAATGATGTAGAAAAATATTATACTGTATTAAATAAGAAATGAAATAAATTTAAATAAATATAATTAAATGAAACTTGTTTCGGGTTCCAATGTGAACACACATCCTACACCACATACATGAGCTTGAACTAGATTATAAATGAGATACCCTGTATTGAAAAATATTTATAGTATATCCTAAGAATCACGACATACCAAAGAATATGTCAAACTCCCAAGATTGTTCGTTTGATTTGGTACTAGTGAATATTTCCAAACCAGATTCACTAATGGAAGAAGAGAGGTATCACAAATTATAAGGGAACACTATATAGTATCAATAATAATATCTGAAGCATTTATATTAAAATTTGATTAATCAAAGGTGGAGTCTGAGCCGTTTCTTGAGGTTTCACTATAATACATCCATTCAATCATATCCAATTCCATGATCTCGTCCTAGGCGATTGTTTCGATGGATAATGTATCGCTCGTGGTATGGTAACTAGGACTATGTCCCAGGTATCACACTTATGTGACTAAGTGTCAATCAAGGCTTGGTGTAGCCATCTTGCCAACAGATCTATCCTCACCTTCCAATTAGAGAACAGGTATCACCAAATAGTTTAGTTAAAATCATAGTGAAATCAATTTCTGAGCAATCATAAAACATCGCTTTATCGGTGCGTTGTGTGGTAATATATCAATCATGAAGAGTCCAAAGGTGGGTACTTAATACAGTACCCATGTTCATTCCTTAACTAGATTTAATTTATGAAAACAAAATATTAATATATATCATTGTTAAATCATTCATGATTTCTTCCATTTAAAAAACGATATAATACCACGTGCTTACTAATTATTCATGTTCAACAGTAATAGCCAATAATAAATACACAATATTAAATAATAATGAATCTTTATTAGTGTATATAGAGGAAACAACATTTAATAATAACAAGTAATGACAAATAATATAACAATATTTATTTTGGACAATCATATTCAATTGAGAACCAAATTCATGATTTATTATACATCATATATAATTTATTAAATTTAAAACATCAACCCATGTTATCACATATGGACACAGAATTGATAATTTAAGGATTCAAGGCCAAATGTAAATATAAAAATATTTTCAACACACCCAAATGGGTGTTCAACCACATTGAATCAATAATGTAAGGGGTTCACCTTTATCAAAGGTCATAATGATCATGGAAAAAATCGTTTATTTTAATTAATAAAAATTATTTATAATTTCCCGTTAAGAACCGATGAGAGGCACATAGGTGAGAATTTAACAAATAATAAAAATGAGGGGAAACAACATATGTACCCAACATCATAGTCTTAGTATATCCCACATCCCATGAAATTATTTGATTTGAAATAAAATGGAAGAAATCATAGGATTTATCAAAAACCCCAATTTTGGGTAAAACAATTCCCTGATTATTTAAAAAAATAACAGTAGATGATATTTAAAACAAATTGATGTGGATGATAATCCATTTGTATAGGTTCACAACACATTTGACAGTGTTGAAAACTAAGAAGAAATGAAGGTGCAGCAGGCCTTCGAAGTCAAGGAGGTTGGAGAACCACCTGGATAGATGGGAACGACACATAATAGAGGGATAAAAGAAAATAGGAGAGATAAAAAATAAAGTAATGGTATAGAGGAGGGAAAAAATAAAATTACAGAAACAAATAAGGGAAAAATAAGATAAAATAAAAATTAAATTAAAGGGAAATAGAAAGGAAATAAATAAATAAATAAAAATAGGTTTAGACAATTTTTTATTATTTCCTCTATTATTCTAACATCTATTTATTTTAATATTTATTTTTATTCATATCTAATTTATTTCTAATTCTATAAATTTATTTTATTTATTTTAATCATCTTAATTAATTTTAAACTGAACATTACGCCTAGGAAGAGAGTATTATTTATCATAAACCTCACGTAAATATTAAAAAAATTATTTGCTGACCGGGACACACAATAGAACGCATAGGAAGGTGCCTTCTGCCACATTATTGATCTAAACTAAAAATAAAATTCCCCACAACATGATTAAATCTATGATGTTACAATATAAATCCCATGACATGAATGTTTTAGTTGGGATCTTCTCTTCCAAGCCCATGAAATTTTGGTTGAATATGATCATATTCACACTCAATTCAGAATCATTTTTTCTAGAATTTGTTAATCGATTTTTCTGGATTATAAATTCTAGGTTAAATAAATCCCTTAACATTTTTTTTGGATTTAATTCCATGTTTATTGGATTAGAGTGAATACCATAATACCCACTTGTTTTTTCTCAATTGATTTTGTCAATGTTATTTTCTAGATTAACATTCCTAAGGTTATTTAGAAATGACCTCTCTATCTCGGGAAGAAAAGAAAATAATTCTTTATCGGAGGTCATAGACATGAAATTTTATGTTAAGACTATAACTTAGATCCCAGAAAGAGTGCAAAGTTTCACACTAGCCTATCATGTAATGCGTAAATTGATATTTATTGTCTCTTATTGTGCTGTAGTTATATTGAAAAATTTTGAATCCAAAGAGTTGTGCATTAATCTTTTTATCATGGGGATAAAGAAAACAATTAAATCAATTGAACTCTTATGTAATGAAACAAAGACTATGATAACACAATATGATAGATTATTAATTGGGATTTGGGTTTATTTTCCCTTTTTAATGATATCATGATATTTTGTAATAAATTTATAATATTTTTTAATTTAATTAATTAATGGTTACAAAATTAGTTCCCGGTTATCACCCATGTTAATGTTGGATGATGATGAAAATTATCCTCAAAATTTAATTATTTTTTAAGATAATTATTCAATTGTCTGATTGGAATAATGATACATTGTTTAATCATTTATCAAATATGTAATTCGGTATTATAATTCCCAAATATTAAAACGAGATTAATTATTCCTTCCTCATGTGTTTTGTAATTAGTAAACAATAATATCTACATGATTCTAAAAAAATCAATTTATATGATTGAAAAATAGGGAGGGGAGAAAGTATTTATTAATAAAAGAAATAATTATAATTATAATTAATAATAAATAAAATCCCATTCAAATAAAATTTTCAAATTAAATATTGAAAACCATTTAAAAGAGAAAATTAATCCATAATTCTAATAAAATTACTTAAAATCAAGCAATAATATTTTTGACACATCCCCTTAACTAATCACTAATGAATTATAACACTATTTTAGAGAAGACATAATGAGTGTAGGAGTGGTGGAAAACATGTTAAAGATATAATATAAACAACATAAATAGAAAAAAAAAATAGAAAAGAGAAGCATTTGTTATTCTCTCAATAATTTATTCTTATATTCCATTTCAGTTGAGTAAAACAATGTATTTATAAAGAGAGGATCCCATTATATCTTTATCATTTATAAAGATTTTATACATTCTATTATCTATGTCCACATATAATGTATATGTAAAATATTAACTATATTAAATTTACAAATATATTGGGTTTTTTTATTTTTTTCATAGAAACATATTCTATAATAATGATAGATGTAAATACCATTTCTTTTCACTATAGTGTCACTCCCTATGATACCATTCAGTATCTACCACCATACCCACGTGGTTGAAGCATCTACCACATGAAATATACATGTAACATCATTACACCATAAACCATGGTATATAATCAACCATTGGTGATTCATCTCCAGTTTCCACAACTATTTCTTCAAAAACATCACATAGAAAAACGTTTCCAAAATAACGAATTCATTTTTTTCATTATAACCCATATAACCAACTCTTTACTACCTTCATGTATCAATTTTACTTTATATTCACATAGATAAATCTTGGACAACCTCACATTGTTTTCCCTTATTCTTCCTAGGAAGCTGATTCTATACGTCATGTTTCCAAGGTAGTACTCATATACCATTTCACTATCTATGATTGTATTATGATTTCCATGATCTACTGTTGGTTCTCAATTTTACTTCGACTTATTCTCAATGGTATTTTGTTATATAACATGAGCTCAATGATATAAAACCATGTTATACTATCCCATATTCTTCCTAGGATGTCCTTCATAGTGGTGGTAGATCATCTACAGTAGCACATCCTAAACAAAAATTTTTCTCATTAGAACAACTTTTCATTATCCACCATTTGTAGGTCGTCCTTCTTCCAGTGATGGTGCTATGGTATATCCCTCACATTTAATCCATTCAACACAATACAAGTACTAAATTATCTTTAGTAAACTCCTAAAAAATGTTCCATCAATGGTTTAGTAGGTGATAAAAATATATACGGTCTTCACAAGGTTGGATGGAACTCTCATTCCATATAGGGCCTTATTTCCTTTTGAAAAAAGGATTCCTGGAGGTCAACCTAGGTTCCATTTTCCATCTATGGTCATCCCCTGATATTTTGATTATTATTAGCTTCAGTTTATGATTTATAGTGGGGATATGGAGTTTCTATGATGATTGAAGATGGTGGAAGTTATATTCAAAAAAGTGGTAGTGGTGGAGTGTATCGTTGAAGTGTGTCCGAGGGTGGGGGGCGCAAAATCATAGTAGAATGACACTGTTTTTTAAAGTATGAACAATGACTGATAAAATTCTATCCCACAGTATAAATTTGAATGGTTGTTTTCTATTATTTAAAATAAAGCATGATACCTGGGATCATATCACCTAATGTAGGGATGGGCTCCCACCACACCTTCACACTCACATATTGATTACGATGACCCAGATGGACTGTGTGGTCTTTCACCAACCTATGCTCCAGGGGATCCTGATCATGGTCTTGGTCTATCTCTACCACACAAGAAGGTCCTCCCTGGGGCCAACTCAGCTGATAGACCCCTTCATAGTGTTGTATATGTGTCTTGTATCCATTGGTGGAGGTCTAGTTGATGCCTTTCAATTTTTCTAAACTTGAAAAATCATAAACAATTACAAATAATTCAAAAAAGAATTTCTCAAAGAAATGAATAGTTCTATATTCTTCATTTTTGGACCATTTAATTATTCTTTAGATCCTTAATTGAAAATTTCTATATTTTAAATAATAAATTACTTTCATGGGAATATTCATTAAAATCAATCAGAAATCTTACATAAAGATATATGCACATAAACAAACTAAACCTAGTTACATATAAAAATGAATGTGGAATATCATAAAAGTTAAGGTATGTAAATAGACTTATATTGTCTGAAATTGGTGTATTGGAATGAGAGGTGTTTTATAAGGTTATCTATAAAAAACATAGCACGATAGGGAATTAATCGTATCATTATAGTATATCCCCAAAAAAGAGGGATAATACCTATATAACCTCTTAAACATGGTGGAGATAGTCATATGAAATTATATGATCCTTATAGGGATCATATACTTATGAATGATAGTGGTAGTATGGTTTTAATTTATTAATTTGGTTTTTAAGATACCCAAGAGTAGGAAAAAATGAATTTTCAACGAACCTTAGTATAACAATAGGTTTCTTATGATACATAAGAAATATATTAGAGTAGTCATAATGTTAAGAATTGTATAGATTTGTTTTTATTTTCATAGAAGGCGGTGACTCAATAGTAGTTTGAAATAACAAAATTCTGTCCTGGAATGAAGTATTAGAGCTCTCAAAAGCTAAATGATTCAAAGAATCTAATGATTTTGAGATTGATTCTATATACCAACACCGCTTGTGATTTTTAACCTATCTGCAAGATGATGTAAATCTTGTCGGATGAAAATGGGTATTTAAGATACAATTGGAAAGTTAAGGTCATATTAGTACCTATAAATCATGGATAATGGATAATATTTTATATAATGACATTTCATAAACTATGAGGTAATATTTTTTCTATTTTCCAAAATTTAATAAAATAGAATTATACTTTTTCTAATATCTTACCATAAATTTTATCATTGTACGATGGATTTAAAAACTACTTTCATAAATGGAACCTCTTTGAATATATCTATATTACCTAACTAGAGGGTTTTCTAAATAGAGGACATGCCATAAATTTATGCAAGTTATATAGATCTATTTATTTTTTGAAATTTAGACTTCATGTCATGGAACTTTTAGTTTGATGAAGCTATAAATAAATTTAGTTTTATAATGATCAAAATGAAACTAGGAATATATAAGTAGTTTATTGGGAGTGATTCCATTTTACTAGTATCATTTTATGATAATATTTTACTTATTTTAAATATGTTCCCAACATGATATTTAGTTAGGGTGTTGTTTAGAAAGTGCTTCTCCATAAAGTACAAAAGAGAAGTATCATACATCCAATGGATTGAGATCATTAGAGGTAGATCTTAAATGAAGTTTGGTTTATCTTAGGGTATATATATTTACTATATAGTAATGTTATTTAGTATATAACAATCCAAAATGAGATTAGTTCTAGTGTAACATGACATACAACATTGAAAGAAAATGTCTCCTCAGACACATGAGGTAGTGCGATGGATGGAAAGGGTCCCATGAAATAATTTGATATGATCCATCATTTCTGACATGTTATGTAGTAGACAAGATGATTATTATAACATGATATTGACACATAGATATCATGATAATATTGGACTAATGTTATGTCTATCCCTAATTATCTATGGTTTACTAAGGACATATTCTTATTATATGGGGGAGGTGAGGATATAGTCATCAGATTAAATAAAAATTATATTTTCTAGATAGATTAAGATAATCATTTATAATCGTTAATTTATTTATTCTTTCTCAAAAGAGGAACATTGATTTGGAGGATCTCAATGTATCCAGTTGTTATATATTCTAAAGAGGAGTATGGTTATATTGTGGATTCAGAAGCAGTTAATAATGATATTTTGATTCAAAACCCTTTCTAAAAGATTAATTTTGTACCTAATAATCAATATCCTATCAAGGTGTATTTTGATAATACTTCACTATTGGATATAGTTAAGGATTCAAGGTCAAATAAATAGACAAATCACATTCTTTTTATGTATCACATTTTGTGTGTTTTTTATCAAATAGGTGAGGTTAGAGTGATAAAGGAATACATGGAGGAAACATGGTTGAACTGGTGATGAAATCCTTATTTCAATAAGAGTATAAACATCATGTGAGAGATATCATAAAAAATTTCATCAGTATATGGCTTTAATGTTAGTGAGGTTCTATTTCATTTGAATCCCTATAATTAATTAACTTTTACTATGGATTAATTATATATTCATAGTGTTTGAATATTAATATCTTTTTACATAAGGGTTATTCTTATACAAATCATTTAGTGTGATATTATTCATAGAATATTCCTCATATAGAAGTTACATAATAGTTCCATAATATGAAAATATCTAATAAATTATATGAATTTATTCATAAAGTTAATGTTATATGGACAGATGATATCATCTAGGATAACACATATTATACAAGTTATTAGTGGTAGGGGATAAGAAGTCATTTAGACTACCTCTCAAAAATGTTTCCATTAGTAATTTCCAAAAGGGAAAATTTTGATAACATGAATCACATGTAAGAATTCCACAATTTCAATGTCACTATATATTCTTATATAGGGATATTTGAAATGATCCTTTGATAATAAAATTATTATTCATTAATATCACAAATCACGAACATTTATGTATCAATGAAAACCATCATGACATATGTTCATTTAATATTATGATATGATGGGTACATCATGATTGATATGACATTATTAAATAATGAGAAAATTATTTATCCCATTTAATCTTTATTAGAAGTTAATATATCGAACCGTTGAAATAAGTTGAAATGTAAAATAATGTCTATGATCATGAAATTTTATCAATGAGTTTGATTTTGGATAGACAAGGAAAATATATCGAGAACGTAGGTCAATGAAATTGTTATAAAACATTCGTGATTGAATATATTTAAATAGAGGTATTTTATTACACAATGATAATTTATATGTGTTTATTTTTTTAATTTAATTTATTTTATTATGTGTTTTCTTGTTCCCTTGTGAAACACTAACTTTAGGCTTTGGGAATTTTTGGCCTAACACCATTGGGAAAAAATCCTAGAAATTCACACACTGAGTGAATTTGAAAGCCTCATTTATGTTCTATTTGAATTTAACATGTTATAAAAATATTAATTCAATTTTTTATTTAATATTTACTCATTTTTATTTGGTAAAAATTATTAAATTTCTATTTATTGAAACATATTTTTTAGAGATAAATATTGTAAGAGATATTTATTCACAAGTCATATTGGAAATTATATTTATTTATTTATTAGATTATATGATAGTGATTTTTATTTTATTAAATAAATAATAATTATTCAAGGTATGGAATATATTTAATAAGACAGATGGACCATTATGTTGTTCTGGTGGGAGCAATATACTCAAGATAAATTAAATAAATACATTTTTATTTAATATTATGTTAATTGTATCTACAACATATTCAAGTCATGGAAGTAATAATAATACTAAGTATTCGATGTGGTATATTAAATTTTCAGAAAAGGGATTCTGTGAAAATTTGACAATTTTCCAAATTTATCGGAACCTATTTATATCGCATACTAAAAATAGACTTTTATTGTGAACAACATCTTCTATGGATAATCCTATCGTCGTTAATAACATATCGCTCACATATATGTTAAACACCAATGAACATATATCCTCCACATTCCATTCATGTTCCCAAGAGAATGAATGTATCCTTTGTACTCAAAAGTAATTCATTTTCAATTAAAGGTAGGCTTTGAAAGTGATATGAATAATTATGGATAGAACCCGATGATTTGACTACGGCATGTTGAGGTTTCAATGAAAATTTGGATAACAAATAGAGGGTTTATAGACCGTAATTTATTTAGGAAATGATAATACATTAAGAGTAGGATTACCAATTAACTGGGTTTTTTAAGAATTATCCCATGACATAATTCATATTTTGTCATAAATTAATAATAAAATATTTGCGATGATATAATTATGGATGTCCTATGGGTTTCTACATCTAGTTATGTGGATAAATCCAAATATTTTGATGAAAATCCATTATTGGGAGTAGGTTAAATATATTTTTACACACCTAAGATCATTCATGTATCCTTACAATGGTCAAATAATAATTTATAATAATTTATCATTCCTTTATTGCTTATGAAAATTTAATGTTTGTTTTTAATTTCTAGTGTATTATTTATTAAATAGAAATTTGTATAGATTGATCATCACCTTCATGTAATTATGAATATGTTAATGGTCAATGAAGATCTAATTATAGTAATACATCAAGTGGTTCCCATGTTTTGGCTATTTGAAATGTATTACAGATTGTGTAGTCATGTTCACGGAATCTAGATATGCTATAGGTACATGTCTTGGAACACAGAGTGAACTTGTTGTATATTTGTT
Organism: Viscum album; assembly: GCA_963277665.1. Lineage (NCBI taxonomy): Eukaryota > Viridiplantae > Streptophyta > Magnoliopsida > Santalales > Viscaceae > Viscum > Viscum album. The sequence continues at coordinate 945,557,333 of OY728127.1, read as the reverse complement.
AATTTACATATATTGATTTTCTAGACCTGTATGTAGTTTTTTCAATTACATAACATGTATTTGGTATAAAACCCATGATTTCTACATGTTTTCATAAGATAAATCAAGGAATTGACATGGCCATGGACACATATTGTTTATATTCCATGATGTATGGGATAGAAAACATTTCAAAACAGTCGTTAATGCACATGAATTGGAAGCAGTGTAATTAGTACATACGTGGTTTATTTAATACAAATGATGTGTGGATCATGTAATTAATACACATGTTAAATATTTAATACAAATGATGTGTTGGTTATTTAATTACATCACATTTAGTGTAATTAATTCATGCAATGTTTATTATTACTACATAGAAAATGTTTTTAATGTACAAGTGGTAATTAATTATTTATATTGGAATATAATTAATTATGAAATAAAAATATTTTACATGATGTATAGAAGTAGTTTAATTACATTTAAATTCAAAATTAATTTCATGTTAAATTCATAACTGCATTCCAAGAAGAATCTATGTACACATGAGGAACTTATTAAAAATGGATGGACTTATCGAACATTTTTAGATGGACACTAAGATAAAATGAATGAATTAATTAATTTATAGTATAATTAATGTGATTAATTTTATCACATTTAATCTTAATTAAAAGAATCGATTGAAATTAATGTTAGGTTATTATTATTTTTATATTCAATACATATGGGGTTGATCATGATCTTTTACTGTCTAATGTGTAAGTTGGATATTTTATTAATTTAATTACACTGATTTGATTAATAATAATTAATAAACAAAATTGATGTTATGTATTTTATCCCATCCTATTATATTTATGGGTCTATTTGTCCAATTTTTTATTTATATAAATCCATTTTCCAATACATTGGATCCCCTATCCTATATGTGAGTAAAATACATATGTATAGATGGAGTTTTCTATCGAATTAAGGTTGTTCATGTTCATATTCATGGTGATTTCATCCATGTAGGTATATAGGTGGACATGTGCAATGCTACAACTTGATCCAAAACAGGTTCAAGAAGTTGTTCTCTTAGTGTATGGGTGGGTTAATTATCGAATCAATAATCCAACCAATAGTTAATTTCATGATCTGTTCACTTTATTATTATTAGTTGAATAGTTAATTATTTATGTGTGTGGATTATATCATGATCTCTAAATAAATTAATTAACTAGAATTCAAGATAATATAAAATAAAACTAGATTATGTGTAAATATTTTAGGAGAAATGGTTAATCACATAATTAAAATCCACATAATATAAAAACATATGTGATAAAATTAAATAAATAAATTTATGAATGATGATAAAAATCCCTAGAATTAAAATATTATGTTATTATATACTTCCTTTACATGACATATAAATGACCTAATAGATCAAAGTATTAGAATGGAAAGTATAATGATAATTCTATTTAGTAGAGTGTTTTGATGATTTTTTTGGTCAAAATAACATTATTTACATAAATAAGAGTATCCTTTTCTATAATTGGTGTAAATTTGTATGCAATTTTTGAGGAAATCCATGTCCCGAATTTCAGGATTGGGGAGTCCACTTTGCAGATCAAGGAGATGTGAGTCTAATGCTATATGCAGGACTTTTTAACCAAAATAACATTGAGTAATTGACCATGCCCACACTCGGGTTATGAGAAGGGAAATATGAATCCATTGCACTATAATTCCATCATCGAAGTACAATATAAATCCATGGGTAATTAGGCTTCGACAATATTTTAGGAGACTAATATATAAAAAATTATAATACACAAATATTTTAATCTAGGAATGTACTAATTATATAACTTTTTTACTAAAGAAATATGAAAATAACAAGAAAATGACATTATCATTGAGATCCATCCTTGATATGGACACATTTATCATATACAGAATCTTCTAAGAGTTTTATAGGTTCTTAAACATTATACTACACCAAGAGAGGAAGTCATACAAATAAGAATCCCATATTCCAAACGCACCATCCAATGAGAATATTGAGTAGAAATTATCTCTATATGAGAGACACGTGGATGATTCAATATATGTCTAGTGTCTGATGCTCTCATATATGTCTAGTGAGCTCTATGATTTACATGAGTATGTGGAAAAAAATATATAATCTTTTCTGTCGTTGTGTTCTGTATTAGGAAAAGGAGGGGAAAGAGAGATATGAGATCTCCAAGGAAATATTCACTTGAAATAATGGATTTGGAGCACTAGTTGGGCCTCATGTAGTAAAAATTAATGGATACATTGGGTTCTTAAGAATTTTGGGATTTGATCTACCATATGAGTTTTTAATTGTTCATATATTATCCTCACTGCGTTAGAGCTTCTTTATTTTCATTATTAATTGTTACATGAATAATATTAATAAGTATTTAATAGATCATATTACCCATATTATACAAGGTAATAAGGATATAAATCATGAAAATCCATTTTTCATTATAGTGAATAAACAGAACTGTAATGAAAGGGGTCCTTATAATCACTCTAATTTAATGACTTCTTAGCACCATACATCCAAAAGGAAATAGATCTTAAGAAATAGAATAGATTCAAATGCAGAATGTTTTTCATGTGGAGAGAGGGAACACTAAAATATGAACTATATCAAGAGGAAAGGGTATGCTATAGGATAATTCATTATCTATTGTAAATATTACATGTCTAAAATTTGGTAATTATATATATAATTTGGTGATCATATATTTATCAAAATATTGGAACCAAATAGATTTTACAAGGTTTCCAGAGGTGAGGTGGATTTATGTCTTGCTAATAGAGAGAGGATAGAAAATCTATCCATTATATTATACAACCTAACATTAGCAGCATGGATGATATCTATATATATACTAATCCTGGCATGCCAGCTACTACATGTCAATCTATAATTCCTCCACATAATTTTTTCCATACGTTCCCTTTTTCTAGTATTCCACGCCACCGTTATGCTACATTACTAATTATTTATCTGCCTATCACCTTCTGCTACCCCTACTGCCATTGAAAATTTTATCCTCCCCTATTATTCTTGACCGCATTTTCTCTCCACTGATAGGGTTCCCTCACAACACCCTCTACCGCAATGGCTCTTCCTTCTCTGCCTACTCCTTGTCGGGCTACATCACCTCCACTTCCTCCTCCAACGAGTTCTTTGACACTATAACCTTTACATTTCCCTGTTCTGTTAACACCTACTACATGTAAGGATTCTTCTCCTTCTCCAACTATGGCTATGACCACTCCGACTCCACCACGTCCACCTCCAGATGGTCTAGCTGTGGATCTGCTACACCCTACACCCACATTTGAGTCTCTCGATTCCACCTACATCCCCATCTTCCCATCCTCCCTATCTTCAATTTTATTCGTTGAATCACTCAATGGTTTCACCAAAATTATCATCGTAAACCTTTAAATGTGACATTGGTGTTAGATCCATGATTGGGTGGACCTTTGAACATCGGCTGATCATCTTCATAAATTAGGTTTTTTGTTGCTTGAATTAGATCTGGTTCAACAAAAATTATTTTTTGGATCCAGGTTCGTAGGTTTTGATTTCAACTGACACTTCGACTTCAAATTTTACTGGTTCATTGAATGTCACCAACTCATATTCAAACTATACACTCACGTCGAGGTATGTAATGTATGGAGTTATTTGCATTTAGGTTTTGGGTCTAGACTACCATTGATCTCTACTTGCCTTCAGGTATGTTTCACTAAACATGCAGTTGTTTTCCGACATTCACATACATGTTCTATAGGGTGTATTTTAGGATTCTTAGGTGGATGCAGACTTCATATAACTTTCAAGTTCATTTTTGACCTTCCGCTACTCAAATCATCTCTATAATTCATTATCAAGTTTCAATTCATTTATCTTTATCTGCATCTCATGTTTTTTAATGCAATGGTAACAATATTTCAAGGCAATTTTCCATGGAAGCAATTATTTAATTTGTAATTATATATTCTTAAATTGATGGAGTTTCATTTATCAAAAACAATATTAATATTTCAAACTATTTTTTCATAGGGATTAATATGCCACTATTTTGGTCATAGATCCAAAGGTGAGAAAGTCATTTTATCATTATCATCAATTTTATATAAGCATGAACCATGGTGTATATTGTTTCCTACTTCTCCTACTATAATTTTTAAGTTATTCTAATATAAAAATTTTTCACTGATGATGCTTACTTGGGAATGTGACATGAAATACCTCATCTACAGTGGGAAATTTTTAATTTATGTTATTTTTGTGTCTCTACTACTACACACCACTAAAACGTTGATTTACATAATGAAAACCCATATATTATTGCACATACAAAACATGTTACAATATGAGTTTTAATTTTGAAGAGGAAATTAATTATAAGGTAAAATATAACATTTTTAAATCACCTCTGGACATATTTGAAATCATTTACTATTATTATCTATTATCTATTATTCTATTATATATCCTAATGCTAGGCACCTAATGATAGACATATAACCTCTACATTGTTCCATGTCACCAAAAACACCCTTCCTTTCATCCCTCTGTTTCTCGCATCTCTTTCGCATTTATAAGAGAAATAGTTGGATGATATTTTAGAGTAATCACAACCCCATGTATATGTGGCATAATCCAAACTAATGGTTTCATCTTATGAGACAATGTGATGATGCATAACAAGAAATTAAATAATCAGGTAATGTAGTAGAAAATTTGATCTATGATATGCATATTCTGTATATTATCAATTGTAAATCTACTCTACTAACAATACTAATCTGGGGTACCCCTGCATGCCACGTGTCATATATGTTACTATATCACCAATCTACTTCCACTGGTTTTCATTTTCCTACATTTATTTAATAATTATTTGTTTCTCTTCCATATAGTTCATCATCATCTGCATCGCCAAAGTACATTGACTTTGTTGGTGTTGGAAGTGAGGTATAAGTCTTTTCCTATTTTATCGTCTTAATGATAACATATTGCCCCCTACTTATTATCATTATTAATGATGGTGGATTCTTTTTCCAGAAATAAGAGATGATTGGGGTCTACCATTTTTGCCTGATTAGTGCTAGTGATTTTGTAGGATCTAGAAACATCGTTTTAAATTTTATATTCTAGAAAAATATAATTCATGATTCAGTATATTTTTTCTCTAAATCATGGATGTTACATATTCTATGTAATTAGTTTCATGAGGGTTTAATAGGGAATCTTGAGTACCCATGAATTATTATTTACATAATAAGTAGTATCACATAATCTTTTATAATATATTCCCTACCATTTTGCTTATTCCAAAAATATCAACTTCCATTCAGTATTTGTATATCATCTTCAATGTTAGTCTATTATAATTAATGTATGTGTTTCCTATTTTTCTATGATTTTGGTTCCGTCATTTATTTTTGGTTTATAGTGTTTCATAGTTTTATTTAGTTATTATATTATAATATTACTTATATGGATCAAATTATAATTAATTTTTTTTGTTTAGGTAGATAATATTTTTTTATATTTAATTAGACATTGTTGACATTTGAGACCCCTTTTTATGTGGTCTAAAAGATCTTATGATGTCACATCAAAAATTCAGGAAATCTAGAATTCCTAATATATATATATATGTATATATATTGATGATATTTAGTGATATATAATACATACTAATGTTTTATTTATTCTATTGGAAATGTGTTGATTTTTTATACCTTTAAATAATGTTGAAAATTTTATGTTTCTATTGTTTATAAGGGTTAAAAAATCACCAGAATATATGGTGTGAAGTCTTTTTATACCAAAAGTAAACCTTATTTAATGTGACTATACCAATAGTGTACCTAATTTGATGTTTTTTATCTAATACAAGGTGGCTGCATTATCATTTTAGCCTTAATGAATTAATGTTTTTCAGTTATAGGAGTTATGCCACTTCATGAAGTGAGAAAAAGTTCTTTTTAAACCTACTGTATGTTGCTTTTATAGGCTGCTAATTGCACTGAGTAGAGGCCTTCAATGAAGATGTTATTGGCTAGACATACAACCATTTATGTAGCGTGAGTTATCCCCTTCCATGGCTTTACCTACCCAAATCTTGATAAAAATATAAAGATTACATAAAATAAGATTTATATCCTCCCATACTATACAAAAATATAGAAGATTTCACATATATTATGCATTAAAATGTATTTCAATTAGTTTCCCTTTTTTATATTGTTATTATACTAATGTTTATTCATGTAAAACCAACTGTACATGTAATGGTAGAAGATTCAATGGAGTATCATGCCATGTATTGTTACTAAATGATGATATTTTCTACTGACCATGCATTCACGGTCAGTGTACCCACTCTATGTTAAATCAAGTGTCCACATGCTATGTCCATGTCACGGTCAATATAGTTTCCTCCAAATATGTTTTTTACTGTGTTATTATAATTTTATAGTTATTGAATTATTGTTTTTTTGTTACAAGGAGTAATGCTACTTCATGAAGTGAGCACAAGTTATTTTAAACCCAATGCATGATTCTTTTATAAGATGATATTTGTAGTGACTAGAGGCCTTCATTGAACATGATATTTGCAACACCTACAACTATTAATGTTCCATGACATCTCACAAAATGATGATAATAAATTATAAGCCACATCTTCCTCAATTTAAAGAAAAATTAAGACTAAGAAGATCGACTCACACTCTTTTCCACTGAGGTAATTCATCTAGATTAATTTACCATTAATTTCACCTTCCTAATAGCTTTGCATTATATATTACATATTATACATTGAAAATATTATTTCTTTTACACTGTTTTCAACTACACTGCTGATTGGGTTTTCATTTTGTTGTGCTATGATTTATTAATGGTAGTTTTTTAGAATGTAGAAAAACATGTGGGGTATTTTATAGTTACCCTCCTATTGCAGCTGGGTCCATTGCAGGAGTCCACTGGATTGAAACTGAAGATATTTCTTGCATGGATGGGTTTTTATTGTATTTGGTTTGTTCTTATCTTCATTTTTTCTTAGTGCTACAGTTGTTTATTATCGTTGTTATCTTGGTCTTTTAGTGCTCCTACAATTAGCACTACTTTGGTTAGCTTTAAGATTTGTTAGGATATGTTCAAAAGGATCATGATTGAAATTATGGTAACATTTATATGGATGAATTATTTGATTTGTTTAATGTTTAGGTCCATTTTGGGTTTCTCTATTTGAATGTTGGTGTTTTTTTCAAGCGTAACAGAGGTTGAAAGTGGAGCTATTTTCTATATCTGATATCTGAAAATGTTTTCTGCAATTGTAACCTATTTCTCTTTTTCCAAATATGATATTTCGATTGGTTTTCTAATTTCATGTTGGTTGTTCTATAATGGTTCCCACATCACTGAAAAAAGAATTTAATTATAGAATACATAAAAGGGAATCTCATTAAAACATGTTTTAGAGGAACAATATAAAATAGTATTCTGCACTGACCACACTACAGATTGGTTTGGTGGAGGACAAGTTGACTTTGGTTGTTGAATTATAGTCATGTGATCTCTCACCATTAGGGTGATTCACCGGAGGTATTTTTAGGCCTCTAGAAAGCTTCAAATAATTTCTATTTTTAGTATTAGATTGGTAATGATTACACAACTTATAAAAATTTTAAATTTGAGATTTAGCTTCTATATTGATCAGGTTTAATTCATATTTGATATGTTAATCATGTTTGCTATAATAAAAAGGGAAAATAATGTTTTATTATTTTATTTTACATTTTATTCATCACATTTACAATTTAGTATCCATCTTACACTATGTTACTCATAACTTTGTGTTGGGAACCATTACAGGCTTGGTTGAAGTGACATATTGGATCACACTACTATAATCATAAATGAAAAACTGAGGTGTAGGTGGGAATGCGGATTTGATGGAAAATATAAGCGAGAAGAAGATTTGTAAGGTGATTCTTATGTTAAGATGCTAATGAAACCTGCCTCTGGTGCCACCAGGGTTACCGTAAAGAAAACAAAAAATGTGTGCCTTTCCCTGTTTCTTCATTTAGATTCTGATGGATCCATCATTAACGACTTTTGTGCTGCTGGTTTAGATTCTATTTTCACCTCAATGTGGGAAATTTTTAGATGTCCAAATATTTGGGGAGGCAAGGACCAAGGGTTTGATATCTTTGCTACAGAACAAGGCTACCTAGTAGTTCCTGACCCCTAGCACAAGAGAATAGATATCAAAACCAAACCATGTTGTTACTATCATGGAGATCGAAGCACAATCCTCATAGGAAAAATCAGAGGTGGATGAGAGCTGGGAAGAGTTAAGGGCATTGATTTGGTGATTAATTAGGTAGGCATGTGGAGGAGTATGGTTCAAAAGCTGCTCAATGCAAAAAATGGAGATGTTTTTATTTCCATTATGGTAACTCGATAGAGCAGTGTCAAAGGTGCAGTTAACAATTTCTCCATATTTTGATTTCATTTTGTAGGAAGTGTATCTATTACTATCTATTACGAACTCCCTCAGTTTTATACATCAAGATGTTCTAAATTATGAAACCAAACATTAGGCATCAAATTCATATTAATTACAGTTCTAAAACATCTAAAATAGTTCCGAAAACTGTAATGTCGATACAGTTTTTTGTTACTTATTTTACTTTACAACACAAAAAGGATAACATGTATCAATAGACATGGTTTTACATCAACAGTAATGATTTGGGATTGGAAAAGTTTCTTAAAATCTCTATTCTTCCCTGATCACACTACAAATTGGTCTGGGAGAGGACAAGGTGAATTTGGTTGTTGAATTGGAGTCAGATGCTCTATTACTATAGTGTTGATTCCCCAGAGGTAATTTCCTGCCTTTATAATGTTTTAAATCATTTCTCTTTTTAGTAGTAGACTTGTATTTGTTATAGAATAGATATAATTTTTACATTTCATATATGGATTCTACATTGATCATGTTTAATTCATATTTCATATGTGAGTCATTTTTGGAATGGGACAAGAAAAATAAAATTTTATTGTTTTTTTTACATTTTATTCATCACATTTACAATTAATTATTTTTTACATCACATTAGTGTTGTATAGATGTATATTGAGCTTATTTTGGGTTGATAATCACTATTTTTTCAACTCTTATAAATCTAATATAAATGAATCATTGTCCAGATTTGGAAAAAAGGTTGTAAAAATAAAAACAATGACAATAATCATTTTTTTGAAGTGTTCTATGTCTTTTTATTACTATGAGTGATGTTTTCCAAAAAGAAAATTACAGAACGACATTATTTTTAATTATATGGCTTTCATTCTAACTTCAAATATTATAATGATAATAAATTGAATGATCAAATTGCATCATTTTTTCAATCACATAATTGATTTCTCTATCATCAATTCACAATAATAATTTTCATTCCTTATTAATTAAATTAAATATTTAATACTATGTTTATGATTTCTTAGCAATTTCTATAACATCAATTCGATTACTATGTACCACTCAATTACATGTATATAGACATTATGTATTCTATAGTCATGCATATGTATATATTCATTGAAATTACATTCAAATCGCATAAAAGACATCTATTAATATAACCATTACTCTATTAATATTATGTATTCACATACCTATATTTAATATATATAGGATACTATTTTATCAATTTCTTCATACAAAAAATCTTTAATTAATGTATATGATTAACTATGTTAAATAAATTTACTTTTATCTATATTACCAGTTTTCACATATATAGAAAAATTCATATGCATTATCAGTTTTCACTAACCTAAAAAAAATTGTTATATGACTACTATATGCAATCCTGTAATCAATGTTTTTCTATTATGCATTACTAGTATTTACTTATAACGAATATATGTTTATTCATGTATGAATTTACATTCCAAAAATTAAATATTAAAAAATAATAATTTTGTGTTAATGAATGTGCAATTAAATGATCAGGCTATGAAAATGCACATGGTGGGTACTAAATATAGACATACAACCCCGGAATGTGGGCATTTAGTTAGGAAACAACCATATTAAATTTGTGTTTATCTATTTTTTGATTCCATTCCATGTTGTCAAGTATTATGAAGTTTGTTTTGACTCCTTGTATTCATATATTTATATTATTCAATTGCATCTTCTGTTTAATCATTGTCTCTGATCTCTACATACCTCATTCCACATTTTTCCATATACATGATGAATGTTTTCACTCCATTTTCTATTTTCCCATACAACCCACTCATATAATTTATTATTAGTTCATTTAAATTAACAATTTTCAATTTTATTACTAAAACTACTGTCTTATCTTGGAATTTTCTTTCAATTTTTATTTCAATGCCCACATTATAGTTATTGTGATCTGTATTGAAAATGAATTCAAATATATATCCCCAAAATTTAAAAATTCAAATAATTTTACTCTATCCTTTTTCTTTTTCAACTATTTGAATTGTGTCTTCATATTCTATGCACTCCTATTCCATTATCATGCACAGTTACATTCTTATTAAAATTTATTCAACATTATTGTTTCTTCTCACCTTTTATAAATATTAATCTCTAATTTAAAAAAACCATTAATCAGATATGGTGTGCAATAGAACAGGTGATTAATAGTTTGTTTTAATGAAATTCTATTTTTCCCTAGTTTAAATAAGAACAATATTTTTGTATCATATTTAGATTCATAGTGATTTTTATTTAATTTTTAAAATAAAGGCTAATAATTTTATAAATATAAAATATATTATGTTATCAAAAAACATAATAATGGTTATTATGTATTATATTATGAAACTATTTTTTATAAATAGAGAAATAATCTATTTTAGATGAATAATTTTACACCCATATGTGAAATCACTATATTGGCCATTTAAAAAATAATCAATTGTTAAATCTATATCAAGATGGTCATTTAGTTTTCTTCAAAACAAAACCACTTGAAATATCTTTAATTTATTTACAAATTTAGATGATAAAAATATATTTTGGTATAAATGGAAAAAGGGCCATAGATCTTCTAGAATATTTACACACTAATTTGTTTACACCATTTCAATTATAATATATATTTGGATACTCATATTTCATTACTTTTAAAAATGAATTGTTTATATATATAAATAACTACATAATAAGGTGTTATTTAGATTACATTGATAAATTCAATGTATTTAGGAATGAATTTTATAATCACCTTGTATAGAAAATAATGAATCATCAATTAGAATACGATGGATAAAATCATAACAAAGTGTTCATTGACTATTTGTGAGAGAATAAGATTAAATCTCAACTCACTATTTCTTATAAATTATAATTGAAATCTATTAATAAAAGGGGGAAATACCCTTTGTTGGACATGGTGAGGTCAATTATGATTCATTTAGATGTTCCATTATCCTTTTGGGGATATGCATTATAAACTGTAGTGTATACACTAAACAAAGTTCTATCTAAATGGAAAACCAGATACCATATGAGTTAATGTATGTAATGAAATATATTATTTCACACATACATTTTGGGGTTTTGAGTGTTTTTTATGGATATATAATGTAAAAAAATAGAACCTAGGGGAACAAGTTGAATCTTTACTTGTTACCCAGAGGAAATTGTGGGATATTACCTATAAAACCCCTCCAACAAGATGGTATTTTCTATATGACGTTCTATACATTTCAAGAGGGAGAATATCTTCAATAAGGATATTGGGAACATGATCAAATTTCCATAATAGTATTCTCATGATACACACAAATTTGAATAGGAGAAAGTTCCACAATCCATAGTTGTACAAGAGGTAACTCTAGGGATAGAAGTATTACATAAGAGAACTAGAGAAGTTATATAACTAAATATATATTAATTTTTTTTCACAATGGATGGTGGAAAATTATTAGTTGAAAATAATTTACCTATATCCTATAAGTAGGACTTATAGTGATGAATATTTACTAGATGAATGGAACCCATGAATTCTAAGATAGACCTAATTTAATAAAACCACTTGTGGGTATTGGCCAATCATATTATTGATGTAAATAACATAAGATGAAAATTGGTATTCAAGAAAAATCCATCAATGGTAGGTAATTAGTAAATATAAATAATTGATAGTGGATAAATGGATTAAATATATTCAAATTATACACTAAGAAAAAAAAATTCTCCCATTTGGATGAAAAAATTCTATCAAATTTATAATTTCCATAATGGCTTAACTTGAATATATGATTTGGAAGTTTGATGTGAAATTAATATTTCATAATGGAAACATCTTGTAGGATGTATACATGACACAATTATAGGAGTTTATAAATCTAGGAGACATTAAAAAGTCATTCAAGTTATAGAGGTTCAAATATCTGTTGAAGAAAGTATCTATGTCATTGAATATTTGGTTTAATGGAAACGTTATAGAATTTGGTTTCATAACGAAAAAAATGAAATTCATGGATATATAAGTGTTTTAGTGGTAGTGAATTAATTCTCTTGTAGTAAATATCATTGAAAATTTATATATTGTAAATAAGGAACCAAAATTATAATTAGTGAAGTATTGGTTGAGAAAGTATTTCTCCGAGGAGGAATTAGTAGAAAAATCATATATACAATGGATCTAGATCATTTGTGATAGATCAAAATTGATTTTTCATATATTGTAAGGTACATATATGGACCCTTTAATATATAGATTTAGAATCGAATAATCCAAATGGGAATGGCTCTAGTCCAATATAGTATAAAACTTTCTAAGAAAATGTGTTTCTAGACATAGGTGGAGGTACAATGGATTGAAAGAGTCCCATACACGTCTCTAATAGGATCCATCATGTGTTCCATGCTATATAATAGACTTGATGTTTTTTATTACTTCATTATCATAGGAAGATATCATGAAAATCTTGGATAACAACATTTTTCTACAATTAATTCTATCCTTAATTATTTTTTTGGAAAACTCAGAATATTTCATGGTATATGGAATAGATGAGGATATAGTCATTCAAGGATATACATATGCTAGTTTCTAAAAAATACAATATGATCTTGAGCCATATTAATGATTTGAATTTTAATTAAATAGTGAATCTATGAGTAGGAGGAGCTCAAGGATGATAGTTATCACTGATTCTACAATGGATTCATAGTATATTAAAACATCTGATGTAGGGAAGGAAGTATTTTGGATTCCTAACATTATCTAAGTGATTGGTTTGATGCCTAGAAGACAAAACATTATCCTGGTTTACTATGATAAAATTGTATTAGTGGATCTAGATACAGATTCAAGGTTATAAAAGAATACAAAGAACATAATTCAAAATTATCTCATGTTGTGTGACTTTTCTCAAATAGGTGAGGTCACAATGAGAATATATTCCATGTAGGAGAAAATGGTGGACCCCTTGGTGAAATACTTATCTCAATAAAGGAATGAACATAATGTGAGACCCAATTTTTCTAAAGGACACTATCTACTGACACTATTGCAAGTGAGGTTGTTTTTGAGTTAGGGTCATGAAACCAATTACCTTTAACTATTTATAACATTAATATTAATATTTAATTAATATTAATATCTAATAATATAATTATTGTTCTTATGAATGAAATTTAAATTTGATAATTTCCTTTGAATATTTATCTCATCAAAAGGACATAGTACTTCTTCTCTATGATTATATCTTTTAAATTATATGATATTATTATTAAATAAATTTTTTTATGGATAGATGATATTGTCTAATAGGACAAAAATGATACACAATATCAACATTATTATATTATAATGCATTACGACTTCTTATCATGACATCAAATAATTTTAATCTATAAGAGAGGATATTATGAGAACGTGACTCCCCTACCTGAATTTCACTTTTTTTATGTCATTCGATATTCCTATATATATGTGTGTGTAATGATCCCTCGACATTAAAATTATTATTAATTCATATCAGGAATCATGTAATTTGAGGTATTGATGATAACTCTGAAGATATATATTCATTGGGATGTAAGATACATTGGGTATAGCATGAGTGATATAAAATTAATCAATAATGTGAGAATGGATTTATCCTTTCCATTATTTAATGAAATTTAATATATATAGTGCTTTTATGGAAATTATATTATCATATTTTTTCAATGGAAATACAATTTTATCAATATATTCATTAATATAATTTCAAAGATATATATATATCACATAGTTTGATTAAATGGATATGAAACATGCTTCATTAGGGATATAGAGATAAAGAGATTATATAAAACAATGATCGTTAGTGTATGCTTATTGTCATTAGAACAATTTAACATTGGTCACTAATTTTTTTTCATGGAGTATTGTCAGACACTAACCTTGTAATTTAATCATTTTTAGCCTAACTCCAATATGATATAACCCTAGAGTGTCACACACTATGCCTATCTGAAATCCCTAATTAAATTATATTTTAAAATAACATGTTATAATATTATTATTTTCATTTTATGATTTAATATTTATTGAGTTTTATTTAATCAAAATCATTTTATCATTTTTTATTCAAAAGAATATTTTATGAGTTAAAAATTATAATAAATATTTATTCATAACATATAAATGATATAATACTTATTTAATTATCAGTGAATAATATAGTTTTATTTATTAAATCAAATCATTAGGGGTTACTCATGTTCTAATAAATATTAATGAGGATAGATAGAATGAGTTGTTGATTTGGTGGGATTCATATATGTAATATAATTTAAATAAATATTTATTTATATAAAAATTATATCAACATTATACATATAATTAACATGTCAATGATAATAAAACAATGATAGTAATTATTATTTGACGTGGGGAATAGAATGCTGGTAAAATGGATTATGTGAAAATTCTAAATTTTGTGAGCATATAAGTACATGGTTATATCACTTTCAACAAATCATATTTTATTTTGGAGAAAAACATCGAGAGATATTCATCCTAACTCTAGATATACATCACTCAATAATAAATTCATGACAAAAATAAAGCGTATCCTCTTACACCCTCTCAACATCCACAAAGAACCTAAGATTCCATCTCACTAGTAAGTAATTAGTTTGAGATCAAAGTAAAAACGTTTATAGAAATCCAAATTGGATGTTATAGAAAACACAAATTCAATAGTGTAATAGATATTTTTTAGAGAACACATGGATCACTACTATAGGGGTTCTATGTAACACATATCAATACAATGATGGTGCGGAAATCAGAAGTATTCTGATTCATTGACAATGATAGAAGAAATATACCATGAGTTAATCCATATTTTATTATAAATTACTTATAAATTAAACGTGATGATCATATCCTGGATATTCCAAGGTTGATTATATCATGTTCTGGGGGGAAATCTGAAAGTTCTGAAGAAAACCCATTTTTATACTTGGGATTAAAAACATCAAAATTTCCCTAGAACATTCAGTCCAATATAAATCTAAAATTTACACTCGCTAAGAATTTTGATCTGAAAAATAATCCTATAGATAATTTCGTACTATTTTTTCATATTTTATATATCTACTAAATAATTGGATAAATAAATAATCCCTGAGAAAACCATTACATCACTATTAAATAATCCCGTACTTCCATTAGCCTCATAGTTAGTTGGATTAGGGTAAAATAAAAATTCTATAATTTGGTATAACTCTTCATGATTATGGAAACATAAATATTCTAAATAATATATTTCTCTAATGAAATCACTAAGAATATTTTAGAGTCTCCATTCAATAGATAAATCAAAACATAATGTTGCTAAGGTTTTACAAAACTACCTTCAACTCAATTGAGTATTCTAAAAAAACTATATTCATATGGTGAGTATAAAAGTATACGTATTGTGTTCTTCCTCTAATATGTTTTTTCTCAATTATACAACCACAATAAATTTTCTATTAATGATACATCTATATCATATTTCATTTATATAAATACAATTCTAGTTAAAGAGTAATTATAAAAAAATTAAAACATGAACCACATATCATTCACCATATACACCATCCATGTCTACCTATCCAGTTACAACATCACACATCATATACATTATAATAAAAACATCATATCTCAATAACTATGTGGATACATGAACATAAACCATTCATTACAACTAATACAAAAATAACTATATAAGTGAACCTATAAAAATAACATTGTGGAACAACTATAACAAAATATGTTGACTTTTATTCCCCCATTACTCCACTATTAACCCATTAATCCCAAAAAAACATCAAATATCAAATGAAAATAATAAATACATCAATAAAACTTAATTTAATAAAATTTATAAAATATTATTACTAATTAAACAATCATGTTAAAATAAATAGCTTCACCATCACTAATTAAAAAAATCCAATTTGAACATACATTTTTATGGTAAAAAAATCATTACCTATAATTGATATTATTTTACTTAATACATTATTTTCCCTAATATACACATGTCTTTAGAAATACCATATTAATGAATCATATTTATAAACATAATTTCCAATTTTAATATCCCATCATAACATATCATGATTAAATTATTTATTTCATGGAATTATTTGAATCATTATTGAATAATTTTCACATTATATATCATTTAAAGAACTATATTACATAATTATAAATCAAACATTAATTCTTCAGAAACTATATTATAATCAATTTAGATGAATTAAAAAATATATTTATATATTGTAAATCTATTTTCCTTACTCCATAATCATGTTATTATTTTAATCTTAAAACGTTTCACCAAAATAATATCATGATTCCCCATATTAAATTCATATAATTTATTTCTTCTACCATTGACAATCAACACATATTAAAGACTAATTTATCTCAAAAAGATAACCCTGACCAATTATTTTCATTTATACACTCATTTCATAATATTAATTTTATATAAATAAATTTATCCACATATATTTCAATCATATATGTTTATTTTTAATTACATTTATTAGGATATTACCCCCATCATATCAAAAATATCACAAAAACTCCCCAGAATCTAGTCCACTAGAGCTTTTGGTATATTATTTAATGGAAAAAAATAAAGAAGGCCACACAAAAATTATCCAAAGTTTAGTGGTCCTTTCTGTTTTGGATATATACATAATTATTATATTTAAATTATAATAATTTATAAATAATGGTACTTAATATGTTATTCATTACATCATTACTCAATCTTTAATTTTACCATTAACATAACCCAACCAATATGGGTCGCGTCAAGGCTGTTAGTAAGATGATATTTCCACCCCAAGTTCACATCCAAGTGTCCAGGGGCTGGTGAATAACAATGAGTAGGCATATCTCATACCATGGTATGTATTATTATATAACAAAATTGGAAAATACATAAAATTCATTATGACAATATGACAATCCACGACGATATAATATTCATATATATATATATCCAACTTAATTGTAAAAACTACAACGAATGATAGAAAAAATATTGAATGAGAGCCTCTGATTGTTGTTATATCCTCTCCCTTAGAGTATAGGATTTTACTTAGAAGTGATTGGGAGCGGAGGATTTCATGGGTATTCTTTTGTGCCTCGCCCTCCACCTCCCTCCTTTCTTCTCATATTCGTCTCCCCTTTCCTTTCTCACCGGTGATCCATGTGTATTCTTACATTATGGATGTTGTGGTCCTGATGAAGGTTATGTTATCGAAGACCTCATTCTCCCAAACCACGAATCTAAAACATTGTTCCACCATGACATTCCAAGTTTGATATAGAGTGCTGGTTATATATAGGTTTGAGGTTACGAGGTTTGCTGGTCGATGGTTTTCCAGGTTCCCCTGAGTTGGCTTCGCCTTTCTCCTATGAATTCAACTTCCATTCTCACAGATTACTCAATGATTCCCTCTCAATAGAAAAGGATGATTTTTTTGTCTCTTCCTATGAATGATCTGAAATCTATTTAGTGCATGTATATTTGTTTTTCTAGTTTTTGGTGATGTTTGTATCTAGATGTGTGGGCAGTCATCGGTGTTGGTTGGCCATTGATATGAGCTCTCTACTAAGGCCTTTGTTTGATCCACACTCTGCTCTTTCTCAAGTATTCCATATCTATACTCATAGTTGGAACTATGTGGTTGTTTTTGTTGTATTTTGGAAAGTAATTTTCAGTGGTCAATGTCATTATAGTCATTTTCTCTTGTAATGGATTCTTATTAACTTTGGGGTTTAGGTGGGATAACCCTCATTATGGTTGTTTTTCTTATTTTTCTTTTGGTCATAGGATGTTTAGTGGCGTTTTGTCTCTATGATGGTGGATTGGTTTATTGGTGATGACGTTTAACTCCTATGGATATGGATGTTTCATATCACTGGAAAGTGATTTATATGGAGATAACCTTTGCTGTTGATGGGGATGATAAAAATGCTATTTTCATAATGAAAACAATAATGTGATGACACATTCATCTCTATGATACATTATTTCAGAGGAGGCAGCATGATTTTAGCGATTTGTTTTGTTGAAACAATGGTTTCTATGGTGGTGACTTTGTTTATGAATTTCATTTTTGTTCCCTGAATCTGATTTTTGAATGTGCTATTAGTTTTTACTGGGTCATGTGTGGTTACCACTCAACACTATAACTGGATTTTATGAAAATGTAAAAATTATTTTGGAGAGACAAAGAAATACAAAATACAACTCCACATAAGGGAGAAGCTAGGTATATATACATCTGAAATACTGAGGCATATAAGTACAGTGGAAATATATTCCTCACCAAAAATCCCCTACATTAATAAATTTATACTAATATTACAATACACATTATTTTAATGACCATCTTAATCACGAATCACTAGGCTTTATCATGAATTAGATCCATCATGAGAAAACCCCTATTTGCCAACCGAGTCAAACTCCAACCTATGCATCATGAGCATAGGCACAACACATATTGGAATAAATCCTATGTAGTGGTGATTGTAAACATACTTTATAGGACTCCCCAAAACGTCCATGTAAAGGATACTTAATAAGTCATCTCAAACCTCCAATATTAGAGAGTCCTAAGAAGAACAAAAAATTAATAAAAAATATAATGTCATAGGGATCCAAGGAAGTCTAATCAAATATCTAACATAAAAAATTAAAAAATATTTGGAAAAATAGGTTCTCATATCATTTATGAGTTCACAAAATCGAAATGGTATAGAAAATTTTTATCTTGTCTCAGAGGCCACCTAAGTGTACCTAATGAATTAAAAGTATCAATTATGTCAACATTACTTAGCCTTTCCATCCACTATGACACTAATAAAAAATCTATAATCCAACTCATCAGTAAATCCATCAAATCTGAGAAACCAAATGTTGATTAGTAGTCTAGAGGGTCTGTGTTTTTAGATGCTTATGTCTACCTACAAGGAGTTCTTTAGGGAATATCAGATTCCCAACTATGTCAGACCACCATGTCAATCAATTTAAGAACACCGTTATAGATCTATCACTAATTGGAAGAAACCTATGTAAATTTAATTTGTCTAATAGATAGTGGATCATTCCATTCTCTATTGAGGGATAACTGAACCTATATGTAATTTCCTATAGTTAGGGGTTCACATGAACATATTAAAAATACAAGATACCTAACACTACTCATGGAAGGTGACTAAAGGATTTAATCTTCAAGACCATGGGAGTACCTAATTCTATCCAATACTACCCCACATATAGGGGATTAAACTGCCTGAGCCTCGGTGTGGGAAACCTAACCAAATCCAAGGACGAATATTGGTATTCCTTCATCCCTATAGAAATAGTGGAATGATCACAAGATCAAACCCATGTATGAATGAATACATTAAGGATCTTCAATAATAATATTCCATATACATATAATTTACCTTATAATCATGATCTGTAACCAATATGAAGTCTCCTACCTATGAACCAACACTACACACAGTGTTCATGAGTCCATTTACACTATGTGTAGAGAAGTGTGCATGGAATGTAGGAACCGTGGAGGTACTAAGAGTGTATCTCAACTATTTGAGTAGCGTAAACTAGATATCAGATAATCCCATCTGATTTATGGTGTATATATGTCTACATGTACTCGGTCTATACTAACTGAGAGACTTATCCGGGAACCTTTCTTGAATACATGTTGTCTGGTCTCGATTGACATGATGAGTGCGGATGGATAGCCTCATGGGCATGTACTCCTAGTACGTGTTGAGATGTTTTATAGTGTATACATGATTTACAGTATAATGAATCATTTTTTTTATATTTAACTGATATATAACCCTAGATCCAAAACCTCAAAACATTCAGTGCATGTTGTTCCAAAATAAATGACATGTAATTGGGTTCTTCAAACAATTATCACCTCTAACTAGAAAATCATTTATAAGAACACTATTTCACCTTCAATCTTACTGAAACCCATATTGATTAAGAATTTTAGGATAAAATAACATCTGAATTTCAGTTTCCAACATTTATTAATAAAAAATAATGATCCACATTGATATTATTCACCCATGTGCATTATTTTTTTAATTATCCCATTGTTCATCAACACATGATCCCATCATCTTCGTTGATAACCCTCCAAAAAAATGTACTACATTTAAATTATGAAATAACTATATTTGGAACAAATAATCAATTAACCAATGGAATTGGTTAAAAAATTGGCCTAATCACCACTTAAAATAGAATATGATGATTAGTATGTAAATAAAAAAAGGTAAAATCCATGAAACCCACAAAAGTGAACAAATCCTATAGTTTGATCGATATGTTTCCACTTAGATCAGTGTGATATCATGAAAAAATTATGAAAAGAACAAATAATAATAAATAAATCAATATTTATAAATAATGGAAGTCCAAAAATTGATAGGCCATGTGATAACCGAACATTGATTTATTTTAATTGAAAATAATCTATGTTAAAAGTAAGATCAAGAATAATGGTGATTTGAACAAAAAAATCATTACCATGATAATTAATTAATCATTCCTAGATTCATACATTAATCATAGTTTGACTCATTTTCACCATTGAAATTTCTTTATTAATTGTTGCTACAGATTTAATGTTGATCCTTTGATTTCCATCATTAATACCCCTAATCATCGATATCCCTATCTCTCCCTCTACATAAGATTGATTCAATAGAGAAAATATTTCTAAACATGGATATAATTCATAGTAGTGATTAATATAGTGATAATCCACGGTTATACCAACGTTGATATTAATAAATTAATTTGTTATCAATTTATTAGTCAATATATGATAGTGGGGACCTGAGAGTCCCTCTGCGAACCAAAATAAAATTATTTATATGACATGCACCTAAAAATGGACTCAACAACGGTCTTAGTTTACCTAAAAATATTCCATCAGATAAATAAGATTTGTTTTTTGTAAACATTTAATTAAAAATCCAAATAAAATATATTTTTCGTATTATTTTATTTATGAGGATATATGATTGACGATTTTACATTCATACTTAACATGGGATAAAACCCATCCCCTAGAACCAATAAAATAATTTGGATTTTTTAGGACATCTAATAGGGTAAAATTAAATTTTTTCCCAAGGGATGAACTATTAGAAAATGAAAATTCAAAAATAAAGTTGGGTACATTCGGGAAAACTAGGTGACTACATTTTCTGCACCTTAAATAATTTTGTCTTGAAAAATGAAAATACATTTATTAAAAACAACGACTTTAATGAAACAGACTTTTATTGAATCAATACTCCCCCATATGCATAAACATTGCATATGGGTCTAAATTGTTTATGTGAACTCAATAATAAACCACTAGAAATTAAATATCATCTTTTGTTTCTAATGATACTAGATACAAACCCGATTAATAAAAAGACTACGAAGAAACATGAATTGACCATAGAAAAAATCATCATATGCCTCTTCACTCAAACTTCTACCAATGTCATCATACTAAATGGGATGTAGTAAAATTAATAAAATTCACATTTCTATCTCCATATTATTATCGTCATGGTCTAATCTAGTGGGATAACCCTCATCCCACATCGATGGAGTGTTTTAGTGTGTCATTATGTGTGAGGGATCAATATATAGTACACCAACATATATGAAACATTACCAAATACCATAAAATCACTACAAAAGCTGTTAGGTCCTTATCTCTTTGGAATACATGCAAGATCTTATACCATGAGCAGTCTATAATGAAAAGGCCCCACCATCACTAGAATATAGATCAAGAGAAACATGGCCATCCAACACAATTATTAGCAAAAAAATCATTGTGAATTCCCTACTCAAATCATAATCTATAATAGATCGGCACAGATGGACAAAGAAGACATGATTGGGTTATCATTGTGTGTTTTTAAAATCCACGAAAGGGAACATCATACACATCACAATTCCAAGTGATGTTATTAACATCAATAGTCTACTTATTGGGTGGCCCATTCTATCGTAATACAATGTGGGATGTCCTGAATATTCAAATAACCCTAATTTATTTCGACTCTAGACCTTATTAAAACACATATTGAGTGATAAAAATCAACAAAATCTCATGAAAATTCCCCTATCCATCCATAACAAGAATTGAAACAATATTAGTAGTCCCATGAAAATATACATGCCATGACATACCAAGAACCATGCTATACTAAAGTGGATTCCATTAAAAAATACAATCATGATATTCAATATGACAATCATGGGAAAACCGCTACCCACCTTAGTGAAGTGGTTGGAATTATCTACACCTTTGAAAAAAAATTATGTGAATATAACCATGGGAATTTCTAATTTTATATCGCTACTATTACTCCATTCACATTTGAAAAAATGTGCACGTCCACAAATGAAAACCGAAAGAAACAAAATCCCCCTACTGAAATAGGAATCAACTTTTTTCAAAAAATACATACATACTTCTATCATTCATAGGCTAAAAATCCTATGCCAAAAATTATAAACTAGTAAGGAATTTATAAACCACTCAAGTATCCTCAATTTCATAACTACATCTTCATAAGGACAAAAATTTCTATATGAATGTCTCAGACATTGAAAGATAACAACTTTTATATCTCTCCCATTGAATTTCCCAAGAAATTACCAGATTCTTGATCGGGTCCATCACAAATGTCATCAAGGGTAGATTTATTTTAATGCACCAAAAATACACAACAGTGACTGTAATATCCTAGTTGAATAATAAAATCACTAAAAAAGTAATTTGATTCACACAAATTCTTCTAAATAAGAGTTAACTATGGGGAAACCATCATAACCACTCGACATTCTAGATATCCACCGTGAAAAAATCCCTTTAAATGCACATAACATAGGAATCAATGCTAACCAGACAATGGGATACTAATTTTAACATATAAAGTGTTGGATTTGATATTCATTCCCAATGGATCTTACTCATTACCAAAGATAAATCATATAACATAAATACCATTTCCAACACATCATAAAACCTATAGTAGGAAACTATTTTATGCCAAGGTTGTTGTCACCACACCTTTCCCATATCTTAAAGAAATATATATAAGACCTCTTCGACCATAATAATTAAATAATATTTCACTATAATTGGTGAGTGAGTAGTGTCCACAATCATTGGAAACTCTCTATTAGACCAGAGTCCATCCCAATGCCACATTGGAATCTCCCACATATAAACATATCATTCAATATAAAAAACATGTTCATATTTCAAATATTATGACGGTTTGTCGAGTAATGATTTTTTTTCTTCAATGATTAACACTATCTAACAACTAACCACAGGTATCCTTATGAAGTAACCTGATTTCATTGATTAAACACATCTCATACTAATCCAGAACATAACTAGGGGTGGTTTTTAATGAAGAGTGTTAATAAACATATCAAATCCAACAACTTTTATACCACCTAATGCATCACTAGAAATCCCATTAGTGAATAACTGAACCTAGAAAAAGGAGTATTAATCTCTAAAACTCTCTAAATTATGGTGGTCTATCCACATTACTACTATGGAGATCTTTTGGTGAAGGAATAATATTCTCTCTCGATTAGGGTGCATCCGTGCCAAGATTTATAGTCATACAGTGTTATCCCAGGTTGCTCTAAAATAGGTGGTATTGGAAGGTGATACAACCATAACTAGTATTTTATTTCCTAAAAGTATCTAATGGATCCACCTATCTCAACATTTCTATTAAAAATATTTTCTAAAAAACACCACAAGCGATCTCCAACCCTCAATAAGTACACTTACATGGTTGTATTGCCTTGTGGAAAAGATCAACATCTCTCCATACCAATCCATATTAGGAAAAGAACATAAATTATAGATAATGTATATAATAATTTTCATCCGGTTAATGAAGGTAACATCATGTAGTAATGTTTCACTATATCATTTAGAGAACTTCAAACAAGAATCGATGGCTATTTTGTGCATACCCAAACTAGATAGAGACATGAATCCCCAACTCCATCTGATCCCCTAGTACCTATGGATTAGTCATTGTCGAATCCTTCTATAAAGAATATAATATCCAACCATAGGTAGTTTTGATCAAAAGCACAAGAACTACCATATGCTCTATAAGAATCATATATTAAGCATGAAGGGGAGACATGATTCATGAATTTTTTGGAAATGGACATCGCTCAACTGAAACCTGAAATGAAATTCCACCTAACTCAGAATCATTAATGGGAATCACAATATATATATATGGGTTTTTCCAATCCCTAGCTCATCAGATATGCTAGATACTAATGGGTTGTTTCGATTATTTTATAGGATGAAACGATATGGAGTATAGTATATTTGGATGATCTAATATAAGAAGAACAAGGATAATTATAACTGAATACTATATAATTCATGCACAAAACATAGTTGTTCCCTAAAATCAATGCTTTAGATATAAATGTTTAATATTATTTTATCATTGTCAAGGAGAAAGGGTTGATCAAAAACTAAAACTACACTCTTCTCCATGGTCGAATTACTATAGTCTAGACCGCATTAACATCATTACTTTACATTCCCCCATGAAGTACTCATAATAATAATAAAAGTAAAAATTTTCCCAAGGATATAACAAATATAACACTAATTCTACATGAACAAACACACCACAGACCTTCATAGGATGATAGTAATCAGTGAGTGCCTCTCCAATCTCACTTGCAATATTCTAGGGTCTAGTTTGTAGTACCTAATAGGTATATCTTACGTTAAGGGAGGTCATACTCAATAAAAATTTATAGCACACATTTCCCTAATGAAATAATATAATCATCCATGATGATATGGTATGCACATGTATAAAAAAATTTAATTTAAATAATGAATTACCTGAGATGGAAAGTATACATAAAAATTCACATTAATTAAAACAAGGGTAAACATACATTCAACAAAACTTGAAAACGCTGTATGATAAAAAAATAATACTCATGAAAAACCCATTTCTCAATCACTAGATACTATGACCACCACACACATTATTAGAACCATCGATATTCATCATTATTTTTAATTAATCATCAGGCGTCACCTCTAAATAACTAACACTAGCTCCATGTATACCTAGTTTATCTCCATCCTATGAATCCTCTATATAGACACAACTTTTGTGGATATATCTTCCATACATGGGTGTGTATAAATATAAAATTTATTAAACACAAAAAGTTTTAAGGAATGAAAATTCAAAAAGTCATCTCAATAAACATATACTATAAAACACTAGGAACTTG
This sequence comes from Viscum album, assembly GCA_963277665.1. Lineage (NCBI taxonomy): Eukaryota > Viridiplantae > Streptophyta > Magnoliopsida > Santalales > Viscaceae > Viscum > Viscum album. Next base: position 945,531,352 of record OY728127.1, on the reverse strand, counting down.
AAAAAATTAATCTAGATATAAAAAAAATTAAGAACTCATAGTGATAAGAGGAAGTCTCATCACAACTAAAACTTCCAAAAAATATAATTCACTAGATACCAGAGGTGATCATATAATTTAAGAGGTCATGAAATTTGATGTTGGTATCTAACCACTTGTTGTATTTTGAAGGCCTCCTAATGATTCCCATGGAATCATAATTATTGAATAATTTCCAAATTTTTATACTTTTCATCAACGATTACCCCTATAAAAAATTTAATTGGATGATATCTCATTGATGAATTCATACCCTATGAGTAATTGAATGTAATAGATACAAAAAAAATTCCCACAGTGTCATGAGTTGAAAGCTACCAGAAAAGAGTTCTATAAGAAAATCCATATTCCCAACCAATTTTGATAACCTTATTAATCATATTATGAAAATAATGGTGGATCTCAAAAACACTGGATGGTTATATAGTCTATAGGATTTAACTCACAATTAGAGGAATATTCCCTAGTATATAGATGGATACTCAGACATATCTGTACTATCTCATAGGTATGGGATTAAATGTATATATTAAGGAAATGGGAAGAATAAATCTACATAGGGAAGGGGAATAATGGATTTTCTCCCCGAGATGATGTGGGTATTCTTAACCCTTTACAAAATAGGATTGTTTATAGGGGATCACACATCCTAAGCATTAGGTTGGGGTACTTGACACTATATGAAGAGGATTAAGGAAACTCCATCATCACTACATCATGATTAGTGTATTTATATGATCAAACCTAAGACCTAATAATGGTAATAAATGTTATAGATAATTCTTGTAAATGTAAATGGTGTGTTACTCAGGTATACATAATTTATCCAATTTTAAATATATTGGCCATGAACAATCACCAAAATTAGCATGAAGAAGTCTATTTAAAAATAATGTAGTGAAGTTCAAATGAATTATAAGATCTAAGGATATAATTAGTGGGTAATTTAGATATTTAGTAACATAAAATTAATTTCATAGAATCATATATGATTCATGGTGTATATCTCCCAACAAGTACATTATGTATACTTCCCATGAACCAGATCCATTTACAATTCTAAAATACATAGTGAGCGGTCTCAACCCAAAAATTGTGTGAGGCTAGATGATCTCGTGGGTGTGTAATCCATATATATGCTAAGTATTCTACTAGGGTATAAAAATTGTGTACTTCAATATCACTTGACATATGATATTTCACTTTTAACATTATCTTCTTCCCCTCGTAAGTCTTGATAATACATTAAGGGATACTTTTAGTGTTAGGAGCTTGGATGATCCATGATTCTATGTCCCGATGAGCCTTGGTGTTTATATATTAAAAATATCACATGTATTATATGAAGAGTATGAGATATATATAAATAATGTGATAAACATTAAATGGGTAATTATATGGGAAATATGAGACCACTGTTGATCCTAAAATGCATGTTTTACCCTTGAAAAACATAAATATTATCAGTTTTTTATGGTTGGATAAAAATTAGTCATGAGAGGATTAATAAATGAAATAAATAATTAATTAATTAATTAGCCATTATCTTGATCCCCTTATTGAAAAATGGTTTCGGTAAAATACTGAAGTTAGTAATATAACTTTAGATATTTGAGGAGGATCTATTGAGTATAGCATTTTGAATAGACATATCGCAGATCGACGATCAGAGGATTATAAGGATTTCCAATGAATGTGTAGATTTCGGATCTCATTGATTAATAGTGAAACATAATACCTCTTTATGAGAGATTGATCTAAACATCATGTAGGATTTTTGTTTGTTGCATTTATCCTACATTCAATTATCTAGCATTGAAATCAAATTATTTATTTAATCATTTTTATTTTTTTGTCAAAGAATGATTTGCGATTGATGATTATGTTTCTATATATATGAATTTGATATTACTTTGATTATTTAATTGAAATTTATTTTTCCTAGGATAAAATAATTAAGACAACATAACCATTGGACAAGATTTGTTCCCCATGATTTTATTGCATTTGTCTCCCCATTATGCATGTGATCATTGTTTGTATTGTTTATTGATGACTATTTGACTATTGACCAGTGAATAATCATTATGAAATAGTTATTTGGTGATAGATGTATTTTTAGGTTTAGGATCTAGATCAATGATACATTTTCATAGACTGATTTTGATGATTTATTTAATTCATATTACAAGATCCCTAGAGTAAAATTTTTGGAATTTCAACATGGTAAAGTTAATAGTGATTTTTTATGGATGAATTAGTGGCCAAAATTAGGTAATTGGTGACAATAAGGATTGTTTACCCCTATATCCAAGATTATCAGTTGATGTAGTGGTGGAATTGTATGCTCCAGGAATAGTAGAGGCATGTTGGTGGGTGTACCCAACATTAATTTTAACGTTAACAACGATCATTCAGAGATCTGTCTCGATAATAAAACACCAGATCCTCAGAATAGAACGAAGAAGAAAAAAGTAAATAGGGGTGTTACAGAACCATAGATAGTATCATCATATGTTTTTTATAATTAATTTAATTAATTTACAAGAATTACCATGATCGAATTCTCTCTCAGTTGATGTTTCCAGTCATGATATAATGTGAACTATCATTGCGTCAAAGAATCCAAATGAAGAATTCCCCTAGTAGTGATCCACACATGCTCCACATATCTCTGGATGTCACTAAAGGAATCTTCGGGTTATATCGTGGAAGAGCCTTCCCTTGCGATGTCCACCTTTTAGCGCCTTGATCCGGTGGAGGTGGATCTCTCTCTCATAGCTTTAGAGCGTTCTTGGTGGAAAAATAATTCTCTCTTGTCCTGAGAGATTATCAAAATATCTTATGCACAACCAAAAAAATGTCTAGGCTAATGAGAAATATATAATTGGGAATTTAATTACAATGAATTATAAAATGAATTAGTTACAGGAAATCATTTATTCATTTCATTTAATTCTTAGTAATACCTGATATCTAATAATAACATTTTACTATTATTATTACCATACAGTCACCCATCAGATTACACATAATATTATTTTATTAAATAAATAATATTATTTATAATAAATTCCCATAAAAAATACACTGCTTGTATATTTAATATATATGGTGTGTACTTTTTGTTTTTCCATTTTTCAATATTTTCTTCACCATATTTATTAGACCCCAAATATTTTCTATTTATTTCTAAAATAAATATCAATATATTACTCATAAATAAATATATTATTTTTCACATAATATATTCTCTCGAATAACTATTGTCAAAATAAATGCGATTAGACATTTTTGAATAATTATTAAACCAAAGTAGACAATAAAATTTATTCAACTTTTTAAATTAATATTTAACTTATATACTTGGACACAGTTACTGTGTGCCCTTCTAGGCCTCTTTCTCAGTGGAATTAGTAGAGCCTACCTAAATGCCAAGGATAGAATCTTGAAACACACCAAATCACCCATAGAGAAAGAAGTTAACACTGAAATGACGTGTCACAACCTAAAAATGCTTTCTGTGTAATGTAATACATTTTTCTAGATATCTCGAATCAAGTGGGTTGCATGCTAGTGCCATCAACCCTTGTGCACGATTATTCATTATTTGAATATCTTGAATGGAACATTCCCATTCCTCACCATGGCCATGGATTTATTTTGGACATATCAATTACATCAAAATGCCTGAGATATGTACTTCTATTATGGAATAGAAGGGACAAATTATTTCTTGCACTATCTATTAATTTTTCATCACTTGTGACCCACCCAACAAATCCTACCTCACTGTGAACAGTGTGTCGTCATAGTTTTCATCAATACATCTAAGTGCGTGAGTTTTAATACCCATTAATAATAATCTTAAAGTCTAAAGACCAATACAAACATCTGCAGATAGAAACATCCAATGTCACTATGATGTGTGGATTTTTAACTTGAGGGTCTTGTTCTAATAATATAATCCAAGATATTACCATATACGCACACCATGAGAAGGTGCCTCAAAATTTTGTGAGTCCTCACACCTAAAAATCTGTATTATTTGTTTCCCTCAAATAACATAATCTAGCCATAGAACATATATTCAAGAATAGTGTTATGGAACTTCTAGGTTCTCAACATAGAAGGGATCTGCTATGACCCATTAATGCAACAGCTATAATTAGAACATTATCACATGAATTGTCATGTAGAAGAAAAATAAATATGTTATAAGGTATTTATTAATGAATAAATTACAAAGTAGTTTTTTATATGCCACCATCCCCAATAGACTCACACTTGGACTAGAGCCAACTACTAACAACTTTTAACCCGCTAGCTCTCACATGATATTCATTCTTTTGCTGAGATAGGCATTTTGTCATGGGGCACACCATGTTTTTTTTCTTTAGACCCTTTTCTCACTAAAACATAACCCTTTTGAAAGAAATAACTCAAGAGGTGATACACCTAGAGTTTTTTATTTGTTTGTCGATGTGACCATGATTTTTTGCAAGCGCCACCACTTTAGTATTATCATAATGCAATGCTATCAGATCATTGCTTCTAGTCACCACATCAAGATCCTGGAGAATGTTTTGAATCCAGAAAGATTCCATGGCTGCATCAGAATCCTCTATATATTTAGTCACCTTTATAGAATTGGAGACAACTAGTTTCTTTGAACTCTTTCATATCATAGATCCTCTATTGAGTCAAAAAACATATCCATATTTCGATTTCAGATCGTTCTGATCTGCCTAAACACCAACATCAACAAACCATTTGATGACAAGCTCCTTGTCCCCACCATACACATGGAACATATCCTTAGTTATTCTTAGATATGTAAGAAAATTCTTAACAGCAGTCTAATGTTGTTCTCCTGGATCTGCTTGATATCTGCTTACCATGCTCAGTCATAGTCAACATTAAGACCGGTACATAACATAGCATACATGTTGGATCCTATAACCAAAATTTATGGGATCTTACTCATTCTATCATTCTACTGTTGTGTTTGAGGACAAATTTTCATAGAAATATGTAGTTCATGTGACACTAGAACAAATCCCCTCTTGGATTGTTCCACACTAAATATCTTTAGTATCCGGTCAATGTATGTACCCCGACATAGTTCATGCAGCCTCTTTGTTCTATCACGAATGTTCCTGATCCCTAGAATGTAAACTTCTTCACCCATGTACTTCGTGGATAAACACTTTTTCAACCAATCCATAACTAACCGTAATATCAGTACATAGTTTCCTATAAGAAATATGTCATCGATATTTTCTACAGGGATAATGAAAACATTCCCATTGAACTGCATATAAACACATGTCTCACAATCATTCTTAATGAAACCAAATTCTATTATGGCTTCATCAAATCAAATTTTACATGACATAGATGCTTGCTTCAATCCAGAAATGGATTTCTATAACTTGAAATCATATTTTGCTTCACCTGATGTGACAAACCCTTCTGGTTGTTTCATATAGACATCTTCCTGAAGGTTCGCGTTTCAAAATTTAGTTTTAAAATCCATTTTATAAATCTCATTGTCATGGTAAGATACTATGGAAAGTGTTATTCATATGGATTTAAACATGGAAAATATAGAGAAAGATTCATCATAGCCAATTCACTAACGCTGTCTGAATCCTTTAGCAACTGACCATGCTTTATAGGTGCTAACTTCACCTTCCATGTCAAGTTTTCTCTTGAATACCCATTTTTATCCAACATGATTTACATCAACTGTCTCATTGACCATATCCTAGATATGGTTTTTTCACATGGAATCCATCTCATAATTCATATCTCATAGCCATCATACAGCTAAAAAGCTTTCTACTGCTTCATTATAGGATAAAGGCTCATCATTGTCCAACAGTAATGATTCAACATTCTCGGTGACTAGGAAACCAAATAATTATTGATTCCTTACCTCTCTTGAGCTCCTATACAGTACTTGTGTTTCTAGAACCTCTACCTTGAGGACCTGTGGAACTTATTTCTGTACCAACTCTTGGGTATATTGAGCATCAACTTCATCGAAGTCAATCTTGATCCCGCTATCATTTTTGAGGATGTGCTCCCTCTCAAGAAATATGGATTGTTTGCTGACAGTCACATTCTTTTTGGATGGGTTATATGGGTAATATATTTTTTTCCTTGGGATATCCTATTAAGATACACCTCATGCCCCTGGGGTGCTAGTTTGTTGCCTGAGAAGGACATAAAAAATGCCTCACATTCCCATAATCATTTTTGCGAAAAAATGGGTTTCTTTCACTTCAATAACTTGGAGGGAATTCTGTTTTCCACCTTTTTTGGAACTCAGTTTAATGGGTATTCTACATTTTGTAATGCAAATCCCAAAAAAGATCATGGAAGACTTGTAAGACTCATCGTCGACCTCACCATGTCTGACAAGGTACAGTTCCTCCTTTCACTAGCATCATTACAATGTGGTGTATAAGGATGAGTGAGATGATATAGAATCCTAGACTCCCTTATAAGATCAATGAACTCTTTGTTTAGATATTCTCCATCTGGATACAATTGAATATTCGTTATCTTTTTACCAAGCTGTTTCTCTACTTCATTCATGAATTCCATAAAATTCTCTAAGGCTTATTATGTGTACCTAATTATGTATACATAGACATATCTACTAAAATACTCATTAAATGTAATGAAATAATAATATACACATTTAGATTATAATGGTAATGGTCCAGACTCATTCGTGTGTACTAACCCAAGAAGCACATTGGACCTTTCACCCTGTCCACCGAAAGGCAGCTTGGTAATTTTACCTTGTAAACATGCATGACATCTATCAAGTTGTTTTAGCTCAGTAGAGTCTAAATAGTTATCATGGTAGAGCATTATCAATATCTTCACATTTAAATGACCATGATGGCTATGCCACAATAGGTCTATGTATGAGTCATGTGAGTTTGTTTCATTATCGATTTCCATCACAAGGTTTTGGTAATTTAAAACAGAAAAACTGTTATTTAAATTCCCCATAAAATAACATGTGCTGTTCATTTAAAAGAAACAACCATTATTTATACATTTGAAAATAAATCAATCCATATCGAAAAAAGATACTGAAATTTCATTCCTTGTCACACTAGGTACATAATAACAGTTTTGTAAAACCAAAATCATCCCAGTTGGCAATGAGAGATAGTAATCTCCAATGTCCAACGCAGCCAGCCTTGCGCCATTTGCAGCTCAAAGATCCACCTCTACACTAGAAATATTTACAAATCTACATGGTTTTTGCATTTGAATACAGATTTGATCCCCAAAAGTAGTATCTAATAACCGATGTGTATAAATAGAGTGATTACACTCGATAACGAATGAACCTTTAGAGTACCGACGCTTTTGAGTACAATTCCTCCTCTTGTGGGCTTGCATTACGCATACAAAACATACCGCCTCCCATCCCTTACCCTACCTCTAGATCATCACCTTCATGGAGGGACAGTGCTCAAGGGATTCAGACCATTTATAAGTCCTTGGACCCTTTTAATTTTCCTTCCTTTTATTATTCTCCATAAGGACTGCGTGTTTGCCACTACCCATATCCTTATATACCTAGGGAGTTAATGTCAGAAGTTCCCATACACTCTTCTCATTATTTCTCATGTTGTAGTTGACAATAAATCTATAGAATGTTTTGGGAAGTGATGATAGGATGAGATCTGTGTGCCACTCATCTAGGAACATATTCCCTAAGATGTCCAGGAATTCAATTTATCCAATAATCTTGACTACATGAGGCCCAGCTGGCACACACTCTCCATTCTTAGTTGAAGACAACGATTTGGACATCTCATATCTCTCCTGTCCCGCCTTATGTTGATAGAGATCCCTAAGGTGAGACATCATGCTCTATGCATCCATCATTTCATATTGGTTCAAGAGCTCATTGTACATGGATTATAGCATGAAACATTTAAAATTTGTGGAATCATCCATATGATTCCTATAGAGAGATAGTTCCTCATCACTCACATCTTTTCTAGGTGAAACTAGAATGGGCTCTTCCATCACAAAAAATTTCCTCTCGTTGTGAAGGATGATGCGTAAATGTTTGTGCCATTCCTGGAAATTGTTGTCAGTGATATGGTTTTTCTTCACAAGAATGGTTCACAATGATATGTTTGAAGTCATTTTTATTTCCATTTCTACAAAGTAAAATGAAAAAGGTTTAGTGATTTATCATGGTAAAACTGAGACAAATAAATAATTTAATACTTATCAGTCTCATACTATTTTATCAAAATCCAATAGTGTCACGACCCGACCTCGGGGTCCGTGCCGTGACTACCCCAAGCCCACCTTCCATAGGCCAGGGGCTGGCGACTAGCACCAAGGCGTAAATCCCGGTAAAAAGGGAAGACATTGCCTTTGTAAAATAAACAAACACCACAGAGTAAGCAAGCGGAAAGTAAACACTAAGTAAAAACAGAGTACAACTGAAGTGCGGAAAAGAAAATGGGCCAGTATACAAACCCAAACTGAAAGTAAAGTACAACTCGAAATGGAAAACAACAACTGTAAGTAAAAGCCGCTACACCGAGCTGTCCACTGGAGATCCCACCTGAAGGGTGGGTACAGATAGCTCCACTGCTCCACGAGTCCCACCGTCCGCTCCGAGAACGTCCCGCCCAGTGGTCCACCTCCAGGTACCGTCCTGCTCTGCAAGCTTCAGCCAAGATCAACGCTGTCCGTCGTCTACAACCAACACAACGTAGTGCTGGCATAGCCCGTGCAGGGGTGAGTATAAGCTACTCAGTAGGGACCCCGAGACCCCCGAAGGTCTCCAAAAATCCACAAAGGATAAACCAAAAAGAAAAGATACAATCACTAAGTAACAACCGACACTGCTTAGGTATATGCCCATACATATACCTAAGTCATCCATTCCAATACGTTCCAACCTCCGAGCCCAAGTACAACTCAGTCCACACAGGATAGTATACGTATTCCGCATAGGAAAGCAAAACGAAATCCACACAGGATAGCACAACTCAATCCACACAGGAAAGCAACAGGATTCAGCTCACACAGGTATTATTCTTCAAAGGATGATAAAGATGATCTCTGATCCATCTAAGTCATCGGACCCACGAAGGATCGATAGGTAACAGACCCCCGCAAAGACCCACACAGGATCGGGCCCACACAGGACCTGTAGGCGCTGGTTCACACAGGACCGCTAAGCGCAAAGACCCACACAGGATCGGGACCACACATGACCTGTAGCACTGATCCACGTAAGATCGATGAGTGCTGAAGTCGTCGTCGAATCCACCAAGGATCTCAGTACTGTCGTCGTCGCAGTCACAGTAGCAATAGCAGTAACAGTATCAGTCACAGTCGCAGCCTGCACTAGGGTTCCCGCACACAGCAAGCTCGTACGGGAGGGTCCGCTCCATGAGCCGAGAGGCTGATACATCAACTGTCACAAAGTCTAGAGTTGATGCATCCAAAAGTTCCGTATCGTCAACAGGAACTCAACGCAACAGACGGCGCGTCGATCGGACGCCCGGTTTGAGAGTTATTGGCTTTTTCGTCCCAGGGTCCCGGTTGGTTTTTAAGGAAAAACCAACCCGACCGTAATCGACCTGCGTCCAAACCTCAGGCGGAGTATGCCAAAAGATCCGTCTCACTAAGAGGAACACAACAAAGCTGACGGCACGTCAATCGGACGTCCGTAGCTCTAGATATGAGCGTTTCCGCTCCGAGGGCCCGGTTGGTTTCGTGTACGAACCAACCCGGCCAGACTCAAAGTATTCCGAAAAATTGATTGCGATATACCGAATCGATCGTCTCGATCCAAGGATCGCATCGCCGCTGACGGTTCGTCAATCACAGGTCCGTAGCTCATGTTATGGCCAAAAGACCGAAGTCGTCTCGAAAACGGGGGGTCCGGGTCCGGGCCGACCCCCCCCCCCCCCCCTCGCCCCCGGGTCGACCCGACCCGGGTCCGACCCGGCACGACCGATGGCGGTCCGGTGCGGCGGCGCGGTCCGGCGCGGCCTGGCGCCGCTCGGTGCCACGCGCTGGGGGCAAGGCTCCCGCTTCTTCAGTTGGCGGCGCGGCTTAAGTCGCGCCTTTGTCAATCAACGGCCCCCCTTCGTGGGGGCCTGCTGTTTGGAAAAACGGGGGGGCCGCCTGCCCCCCATAATGGAACCGGCCCCCCTCTTAAAGGGGGGCATTCAATCTGGCTGGGGGAAATAAATTCCCCTGGTTTTCCCCTTCCAGCCGGCCCACCTGGCCGGCCGGTTTTTCTTCAACGGGACTGGCAAAGCAGGTCCCCTTTCCGGCTTCCGATGCCGGCGGCCTGGCTAGCCGCCGGTCTTCCCGTTTCGCAGCGGCCCGGAACCAGCCGCGGTGTTCGTCATCCAACACGGTGCGACGGCACCGCGCCCCTCCGCCGCGGCCCCGCTCTGGCCGCGGCGCCTTCGGTTCCCTTCGACGCGGCGCGACGGCGTCGCGTTCATGATAATCCTTCCACGGCGCGGCGCGATGACGCCGCGCAATACAACCGTGCGAATTTCCGCGTGGTGCGACGGCACCACGCCATCTCGTTCATCCACAAGAAAATAATAATAATCCAGGACAAGGGAGGGGGAATTCGGCCGTGTTTGTGCGGTCTTACCCCTTCCCTCTCGTTAGACTATAACACGTAAATATTTATCCACAAGTTTATCATGCTAGAACCAAGAACGAGATTAAATAAATAATAACCAACAACCCCTACCTTGGTTGAAGAACGATGATCGTCAACGACCCGCGGAAGACAAGCATCACGGAGGTCGGGCGTCGTGGTAATCGTTCGTCAATTCTGTTGACGAAGAGGTACGTCCGGAGAGGTACGCCATTGGTGAATCTTTGTAAGCCGACGAAGGAAGTCTGAGGAGGAAGCGGCGTTCCCTTTCGTTGACATGGAAGTCGTCGTCGATCTTCGGAAACAACCGGCTATGAAGAAGAGAGGAACGGCGTTCTTCGTCGGAGCTCGAAGGTTCTTCGCGTTCTTCGTCAATGTTGAAGAAGAAGAAGGAGTTCCCAAATCCTCTCAAGAAGGATAGAGAAATCTAACCAAATAAAATAAGCTAGAGTCTTATTTTATTCACACACTTAAGAAATTGAATTTCAATGTTTTGAAATTCAGATAAAATAACTCCAAATTAAATAACAAAGTTGTCATGTCATTTAAAGAGGGGTTAAAGGGATTTTTTAAAAGAGAAGATGAAAAGTCAGGGTTCGTGTGGGCCCCACCACACTTAATCCTCTCAAGGGAGGTTAAGTGGGTGTGGGTCCCACCCCTAACTTCCTTTGAGAGAAGTTAACCAACAAGTAAAAAAAATAAAATGTGTTTCCACATTTTTATTTAACTTCTTATAATTCTCCCAAAACTAACTTTCGTCCCGCATAAAACGCGACCTCGGAAAAGGTCTTCTTAAGCGAATATTGGCGCTGCGAGTTGATCGGTGTCCTCGGATTTTAATTCCGAGCACCGGTTCAAAAGTTAGAAATTCCCGCTCGTTCGTTCACTGAACGTACCTGAGCCGAACTTCGGAAATTGATTCCGGGCACTCCGGGCCTCAGAATCAGGTTCCGTCAGAAACCTCATTCTTGTAAAATTCCCAAGAAAATTAAGAAAAAATTTCCTTTGAATTTTACGGGTCTTTACATTACTCCCACCTCAGGGATTTATGTCCCCGTAAAGATACATCAAAAACTAGGGAAACAAATGAGGGTACTGAGCACGCTTCTGAGTCTCCCGCTCCCATGTGCTCTCCTGGAGGTTTCCGTGCTGCCATCTAATGCACACAAGAGGAATCGATCGCCCATGTAGGACCCGCTCCTGTCGATCCTCTATCTCCACCGGGACCTCCGTAAAAGTCGCCCCATCGTCAACGACAAGCTCCCCGTGGTAAATGATGTGCGTCGGGTCGTGCATGTATCTCCTCAGCTGAGATACGTGGAAGATGTTGTGCATCCGGTGCAACTGAGGTGGTAGAGCTATGCGATAAGCCACCTCGCCAACCCTAATGAGGACCTGAAAGTGTCCAATGAAGCGTGGAGATAACTTTCTGCCACGGCCAAATCTCCGAATACCACGTCGAGGTGAGACCCGCAAGAAGACGTGGTCGCCATCCTCGAACTCTAGTGGCCTCCGCCTCCTGTCAGCGTATGACTTATGCCAGCTCTGAGCTGTCCTCATCCGCTCCTGGATGACCTGGACCTTCTCTATCATGGCCTGGACCATCTCTGGTCCCACAAGTGCTGACTCCCCAGGGTCTGTCCAACACAAAGGAGATCTACATGGTTGGCCATACAATGCCTCGTACGGTGCCATCCCGATGGTGGAGTGGTAGATTTTGTTGTACGCAAACTCTACCAAGGGTAGGTGGTCATCCCAGCTACGACCAAAGTCGAGGACACATGCGCGGAACATGTCCTCGAGAGTCTGAATGATCCTCTCCATCTGACCATCCGTCTGAGGGTGAAAGGCTGTGCTCAGACGTAGCTGTGTCCCGAACGCCTCCTGTAACCCCTTCCAAACCGGGAAGTAAAGCGAGCATCTCAATCGGAGACGATAGATGATGGCATGCCGTGGAGCCCCACAATCTCCTAAACGTAGAGACGTCCCAAGCTCTCCACTAAACCCTGCTCTCTGATGGGTAAGAACTGTGCCGACTTGGTGAGTCGGTCAAAAATCACCCAAATGGAGTCGTGACCTCTAGAAGTGCGTGGAAGTCCAGTCACGAAGTCCATAGATATCTCGTCCCACTTCCACTCTGGGACCTCCAAGGGCTGTACCAAGCCTGCTGGTACCTGATGCTCTGCCTTCACCTGCTGGCAGGTGAGGCATCGAGAAACGAACTCTGCTACTGCCTTCATCATGCCCGGCCACCAGTGCTGTCATCTGAGGTCCTAGTACATCTTCGCCACTCCAGGATTTAGCGCCAAATTAGAAGTGTGAAACTCTCTCAGCACCTCCTCTCACAAAGCGACTGGTACCATGGTACGTCCTCTGAAAAGGATGTCGTTCTCTGCTCCAAGGGAGAAACCATCAGGTGTTTGTCCCGAGGATATCTGTGCACGCTGTGTCTCACAGTCAACGTCCTCTCGCTGTGCCTCTCTGACCCGCTGCAGTAGTGGAGGGGTGACTGTGAGAGACTGAAGGAAGGCTGCTCCATCTCTATCCACAAAGGATATCTGCAAAGAGGCTAGCTGCTCCGTTGCCTCCTCAAGTAGCTGAATGCCCGTCCTCCTGCTGAGGGCATCGGCTACCACGTTCCCCTTCCCAGGAGTATAGACTATCTTAAAGTCATAGTCCTGGAGGAACTCGAGCCATTGCCGCTGTCTCAGGTTCAGGTCCTTCTGTGAGAAGATATACATGAGACTCTGATGATCAGAAAAGACTGTAAAACGCTCACCCATCAGGTAATGTCGCCATGTATTCAGAACGAAGACCACTGCTGCTAACTCCAGGTCATGGGTAGCGTAGTTCTGCTCATGAGGCCTCAACTGACGTGATCCATAGGCGATCACTGCCCGCTCCTATATCAGAACACCTCCGAGTCCGGTCCCTAATGCATCGCAGTAAACTACGTACCCTACTCCCTCCTCAGGCAACCTCAAGATAGGTGCGCTGGTTAATCTCTGTCTCAGCTCCTAGAAGCTCTGCTGACATCTGTCTAACCACACGAAGGGTTTCCCCTTCTTCGTCAAAGCTGTGAGTGGTGCCGCAACTCTAGAGAAGTCTGGCACGAATCTCTGATAGTATCCAGCTAGTCCCAAGAAACTTCGAACCTCATTCATGCTCCTGGGTGTCTCCCATGCTAACACAGCCTCGATCTTCGCAGGATCCACTACAACACCCGCATTAGGGATAACGTGTCCCAAGAAGTGGACCTCATGTATCCAGAACTAGCACTTCGAGAGCTTACCATAAAGCTGGTGCTCTCGGAGTGTGTCTAGTACAACTCACAAGTGGTAGACGTGTTCCTCCTCAGTCGTCGAGTAAATCAGTATGTCATCGATGAAAACCACGACAAACCGATCGAGGTATGGCTGAAAGATCCTGTTCATGAGGGGCATGAACACTGTTGGAGCATTGGTTACACTGAAAGGCATATCCAAGAACTCATAGTGGCCATACCGACATCTGAAGGCCATCTTCTGCACGTCCTCGTCTCTGACTCTGAGCTGATGATAGCCTGACCTGAGGTCTATCTTCGAGAACCACCGTGCTCCCTTGAGCTGATCAAAGAGGTCATCAATCCTCAGTAGTGGATACTTGTTCCTCACTGTCACTTGGTTCAGGTGACGATAGTCAACATAAAGTCGCGAGCTTCCGTTCGCCTTCTTGGCAAACAAAATTGGGGAAGCCCAGGGTGAAACACTGGGTCAGATAAACCCCTTGCCCTGCAAGTCCTCCAACTATACCCGTAGCTCTCGAAGCTCGGAGGGGGCCATCCGATATGCTGGAGTGGATATCGGGGCTGTCCCAGGGTTGAAGTCAATATAAAAGTCTACCTCTCTGCGAGGAGGTAGCCCTGGAATGTCATCGAGAAAAACGTCCGCAAACTGATCCACCACTGCAGGAAAACCAGGACTCCGCACGTCAACTTCTCCAAAGATGAGGCTAGCCAACTGATGAGTGATGGGATGTCCTCTCCTCCGCGGAAGTCCATCCTGTGCTGCAAAGGCTCCCTTCTCGCTGGTGAAGGTCAACCTGCTCCCGTGGGTGCGTACACATCGCACCTTGCACCTAAAACATTCAATCTGTGCATGGACCGTAGATAGCCAATCCATGCCCAAGATGACATCGTAAGGCCTCGACGCTGCTACAAGAAGATCCCAGCCGAAGCTCTCGCCTCCTAGAGTAAGCTCACACTGCCGGAACCAGTGCGTAATCGTCGAGTCTTCTCCCGTAGGAGTCTCTAGCCATAAGGATCGAGCCAACGGCTGTGTCGGAATCTCCGAGCTCCGAACAAGGGCAGCGGCTATGAAAGAGTGACTCTCTCCTGTGTCTACAAGAACTGCAGAAAGTGTGGAATAGACACATATAGTACCTAGAATCATCTCGGGTGCGCCGTGGTCGTAGGCCTCTGCTTCCTGGAGATGTGCCTATCTCTGCCCGCCATCTCCCTGTGGTCGGGGTGGACCTCCTGGTGGTTGTGGTGGCAGAGCCTCGAAGCGTTGCCCACCACCTGCTGCTCAGCCAGCTCCTCTGCCTCGTCCGCCTCCTCCCTGCGGACTGCCACGGTCGACCCTCTGCCTCTGCCTCGGTGGTCCCTCAACCGTCTGCCGCTCCTCGGCACGGTGGGTCGGGCAGTCACGAGCCATGTAGCCCTGCCCGCCGCACGAGTAGCAATTCCTGCCTCCCGAAAGATTGAATCCTCACGGTGTGCCCCTCACTGCTGAGCCAGTGTCCTGAGTTCGTCTGCCTGAAGGTCTGGTCTTCCTGGACCCCTGAGTCATCCGTCGACTGCCTGCTGCAGATGACTCTGCCACGTGCCGCCCTGCAGTGGGTCGCGACGCTGGTGTAGACTCAGCAAGGAATCTCTCGATCAAAAGGGCTCGCTCCAGTACTCATGTCTGAGTTGGTATGCTGAGGGAGATCAGCGATGCACTGATCTAGTGTCTCAAACCCTGCTCGATGGTCTGGGCCCGGAAGAATGGGTCCCGTACCATGTCGGTTGAGTAGCGCGAGAGATCAGTAAATCTCACCAAGTACTGAGCGACCGTCATGCTGCCCTGCCGCAGCTGAAGAAGCTCCTGGATACGCACCGCACGAAGGGTGGCTGGGATGAACTCCGTGTGAAAGATGCTTTCAAAGTCCGTCCAAATTAGAGATGCCTCATCGTGCACCTGGAGCATCAAGCTCCACCATCGTCCTGCTGCTGCGTGTAGTAGGCTCGCAGCGAGGATCACCATGAGGTCTGCTGGTTTCCTCACTAGCCTAAACACACGAACCACGGCCTCCAGCCAGTCCTCTGCTGCCTGGGAGTCCGTCTCCCCACGGAACCTAGGTGGTCACTGGCGCTGAAACTCATGCAGTGCGCTGAGGTGACGTGCATCGTCAACGGCTGGTGCTGGAAGCATCGGGGACTCGGCGGGTAGAGCTACCGCCGGTGCCACTGATGAAAAAGGGCCCTGCACCGAGTCCTCGTCGCTCGGTGGGCTGTCGTCACACTCGACTCTCGGAACCCTAGCTGGCTGCCGTCGTGGGGCCATCCTGAAAAGGAAACAGGTGCGCCACAGTCACAACAGTATACCTGGTGAGCTGATATAAAGTAATCACAAAGAAAACTTTGAAACACACACGTAATCAATGTTTTCGTGCATTAAGTCGGAAATCAGAAGTCAGGGTCCTGGTGTACGGATACGTCAGCCGCCGCACCAACACTGGACTCCCTGGACTGATAACCATACTTAATACGCTAAACACTATTGCTTCACATAGAAGAAAGATCAGAGTCTGCGGTAGAACCGAACGCCTCTGATACCAATTTGTCACGACCAACCCTCAGGGTCCGTGCCGTGACTACCCCAACCCCGCCTTCCATAGGCCTGGGGCTGGCGACTAGCACCATGGAGTAAATCCCGGTAAAAAGGGAAGACATTGCCTTTGTAAAGTAAACAAACACCACAGAGTAAGCAAGCGGAAAGTAAACACTAAGTAAAAACAGAGTACATCTGAAGTGCGGAAAAGAAAATGGGCCAGTATACAAACCCAAACTGAAAGTCAAGTACAACTCGAAAGGGAAAACAACAACTGTAAGTAAAAGCCTCTACACCGAGTTGTCCACTGGAGATCCCACCTGAAGGGTTGGTACAGATAGCTCCACTGCTCCACGGGTACCACCGTCCGCTCCGAGTACGTCCCGCCCAGTGGTCCACCTCCAGGTACCGTCCTGCTCTGCAAGCCTCAGACAAGATCAACGCTGTCTGTCGTCTGCAACCAACAGAACATAGTGCGGGCATAGCCCGTGCAGGGGTGAGTATAAGCTACTCAGTAGGGACCCCGAGACCCCCGAAGGTCTCCCAAAATCCACAAAGGATAAAGCACAAAGATAAGATACAATCACTAAGTAGCAACCGAAACTGCTTAGGTATATTCCCATACATATACCTAAGTCATCCATTCCAATACGCTCCAACCTCCGATCCCATGTACAACTCTGTCCACATAGGATAGTATACGTATTCCACACATGAAAACAAAACTAAATCCACACAGGATAGAACAACTCAATTCACACAGGAAAGCAACAGGATTCAGCTCACACAGGTATACTTCTTCAAAGGACGATAAAGATGATCTCTGATCCATCTAAGTCATCGAACCCACGAAGGATCGATAGGTAAATAACCCCCGCAAAGACCCACACAGGATCGGGCCCACACAGGACCTGTAGGCGCTGGTTCACACAGGACCGCTGAGCGCAAAGACCCACACAAGATCGGACCCACACAAGATCGGGCCCACACAGGACCTGTAGCACTAATCCACGTAGGATTGCTGAGTGCTGAAGTCGTCGTCGAATCCACCAAGGATCTCTGTACTGTCGTCGTCGCAGTCACAGTAGCAGTAGCAGTAGCAGTATCAGTCAAAGTCGCAGCCAGCACTAGGGTTCCCGCACACAGCAAGCTCGTATGGGAGGGTCCGCTCCACGAGCCGAGAGGCTGATACATCAACTGTCACAAAGTCAAGAGTTGATGTATCCAAAAGTTCCGTATCGTCAACAGGAACTCAAGGCAACAGACGGCGCGTCGATCGGACGCCCGGTCTGAGAGTTATTGGCTTTTTCGTCCCAGGGGCCCGGTTGGTTTTTAAGGCAAAACCAACCCGACCGTACTTCACTTGCGTCCAAACCTCAGGCGGAGTATGCCAAAATATCCGTCTCACTAAGAGGAACACAACGAAGATGACGGCACGTCAATCAGACGTTCGTAGCTCAAGATATGAGCGTTTCCGCTCCGAGGGACCCGTTGGTTTCGTGTACGAACCAACCCGGATGAACTCAAAGTATTCCGAAACATTGAGTGCGATACACCAAATCGACCGTCTCGATCCAAGGATCTCATTACCGTTGACGGTTCGTCAATCGGAGGTCCGTAGCTCATGTTATGGCCAAAAGACCGAAGTCGTCTTGAAAACGGGGGGTCCGGGTCCGGGCCGACCCGGCCCGACCCCTCCTGGGTCGGCCCGAACCGGGTCGACCGGACCTGGGTCCGACCCGGACCGGCCGGTGGAGGTCCGGCGCGGCGGCGCGGTCCGGCGCGGCGGTGCGGTCCAGTGCGGCGGTGCGGCCTGACGCCGCTCGGTGCCACGCGTGGGGGGTAAGGCCCCCGCTTCTTTAGCTGGCGGCGCGGCTTAAGCCGCGCCTTTGTCAATCAACGGCCCCCCTTCGTGGGGGCCCGCTGTTTGGAAAAACAGGGGGGGCCGCCTGCCCCCCTTAATGGAACCGCCCCCCTCTTAAATGGGGCATTCAAGCTGGCCGGGGGAAATAAATTCCCCCGGTTTTTCCCCTTCCGGACGGCCCACCTTGCCGGCCGGTTTTTCTTCAACGGGACCGGCAAAGTCGGTCCCCTTTCCGGCTTCCTACGCCGGCGGCCCGGCTAGCCGCCGGTCATCCCGTTTCGCAGCGGCCCGGAACCGGCTGCGGTGTTCGTCGTCCGGCACGGTGCGACGGCACCACGCCCCACCGCCGCGGCCCCGATCCAGCCGCAGCGCCTTCGGTACCCTTCGACGCGGCGCGACGGCGTCGCGTTCATGATAATCCTTCCACGGCGCGGCGCGACGACACCCTGCAATACAACCGTACAGATTTTCGCGTGGTGTGACAGCACCATGCCATCTCGTTCGTCCATAAGAAAATCATAATAATCCAGGACAAGGGATGGGGAATTCGGCCGTGTTTGTGCGGTCCGACCCCTTCCCTCTCGTTAGACGATAACACGTAAATATTTATCCACAAGATTATCATGCTAGAACCAAGAACGAGAGTAAATAAATAATCAACAACAACCCATACCTTGGGTCAAGAACGATGATCGTCAATAACCCGCAGAAGACAAGCGTCGTGGAGGTCGGGCATCGCGGTAATCGTTCATCAATTCTGTTGACAAAGAGGTACGTCCGAAGAGGTACGTCGTTGGTGAATCTTCGTAAGCCGACGAAGGAAGTCCGAGGATGAAGCATCATTCCCTTTTGTTGACACGGAAGGCGTCGTCGATCTTCGGAAACAACCGGCTACGAAGAAGAGAGGAGCGGCGTTCTTCGTCGGAGCTCGAAGGTCTTCGTGTTCTTCGTCAAAGTTTAAGAAGAAGAAGGAGTTCCCAAATCCTCTCAAGAAGGCTAGAGAAATCTAACCAAATAAAATAAGCTAGAGTCTTATTTTATTCACACACTTAACAAATTGAATTTCAAAGGTTTGAAATTCAGATAAAATAACTCCAAATTAAATAACAAAGTTGTCATGTCATTTAAAGAGGGGTTAAAGGGAGTTTTTAAAAGAGAAGATGAAAAGGTAGGGTTCGTGTGGGCCCCACCACACTTGATCCTCTCAAGGGAGGTTAGGTGGGTGTGGGTCCCACCCCTAACTTCCTTTGAGAGAAGTTAACCAACAAGTAAAAATAAATAAAAAGTGTTTCCAAATTTTTATTTAACTTCTTATAATTCTCCCAAAACTAACTTTCGTCCCGCATAAAACGCAACCTCGGAAAAGGTCTCCTTAAGAGAATATCAGCGCTGCGAGTTCATCGGTGTCCTCGGATTTCAATTCCGAGCACCGGGTCAAAAGTTAGAAATTCCTGCTCATTCGTTCACTGAACGTACCCTAGCCGAACTTCGGAAATTGATTCCGAGCACTCCAGGCCTCGGAATCAAGTGCCGTCAGAAACCGGGTTCTTGTAAAATTCCAAAGAAAATTAAGAAAAAATTTCCCTTGAATTTTACGGGTATTTACAAATAGGTATCTCCATTGAATTTAGAATATTTTTTTATTTGAATACTCTAGTGGAATGGATCCAAATTTCCCTTAGAATTACCCTAACTAGGGTTGGTAAAGCAACTTTAATGTTTTTAGGTAGGCATTACAAATTCCAACTGCATTAACTCACAGCTCCTTGATCTTCTGATTCGACTCCCCAATCTTGAAACCCATTTATTTTGGATTTCTTAAAACTTTGCCTCTTGGTAACACCATATCCTACTGTGGGAGTCAACCCATGATCTGAACCAATTCATGTAAACCCAAAAACATGAATTATAATTCCCCGATAATTGAAACCACCCAAACTAGGATTGGTCAAGCACTTTGTACTATGGTTTGATTCTTACGAAGATTATGAAATGATATAATGACTTAATATATCATTGAGGGACATTATCCTTATACAATTATTTCCAATTTAGTAACATTTATTACATGATTGTTAATATTAAGTGTTATATACAAAAGTGATTAACCATGTATAAGATAATATTTACGCATAAGTCAGTTTTATTTTAGTTCCATATTGCATGCTTATTTAATTAATTAATTGTGTGATCGGGACAACACACCCACAATAAATAAACCATGCACCTAAGAGAAATAAAATAAATGGTATGAACATGATCTTGTTTTATTGGTTAGTTTATCTATCGGTAGATAATCTATCCCAAGACCTAGGGGAGAAACACATTGAACCTTTTGGGTTCATTTTTACAGCTTTCCACCTTTTCACCTTTTGTATCTCATTGGATTGGTTTCACCTTGGCTCCTAACATGAGTTTCCTCCTCTAGACTAGGTGCTCCATCCATTGCATTTGATTCTATCTCACTCACGGGTGAGGGGTAAAATGGTGTTTTACAAAAAGGAAACCTTTGGAGCATATTCCCCAAATATTAATGAAGAGATGTCTCCTAGACAAAAAAATAATTTAAATAAATAAATTAAATGAAACCATTCACATACATAGGTATTGGACTAACTCATGATCATCTATAGATTCAATGATATTTATTCATAAATAAAAATAGATTTCATATTTTTTATCATTCAATTTTATGATAAATTACACTTGAATAAATTAATTATCTATGATTAATATATCCTTTTATCTAAAACCATTTTTCTGAATTTCCATGAGATTATCACCCATTATAATTTTAAACGAAAAAAATTCTTTTAAAATTATCTTTGTATATAACTGGAACCTTGGAGCCATCCTTGTGATTTCCCATTTATTACAATCGAATGAATATAAATGAACATTACACAGATGTTAAATTAAACAAATATATATAAAACACCTACCACGTGTTGTGCCTCAACATTACTCATGTACTATGGTACACATCTCAAGGGATTGTATAATATAATAATAAGTTTTAAAAATAAACTTTATTTGGATGAGTACACGACATGTTGTTCTGACTACACAGTGTGTACATTTGTTCACCGTCCATCTGAAGTACACGCTCGAGGACATGGCGTGTAGATGTACTTCAGAAATCTTCGGAGTACATAGCCTATTCAGTGGGCACATGCCTTATATTATCCATGTTACACAGTTTCCAGTCGGGCATGTCGTGTACGATGTACAGGGTCCAACCCTAACCTGAAGGGACTACACATCATGTTCAGTGGACCACATGAAATGTAATCAGGAAACTATGTTCCACCTGTTCCTAGTCAATACACAATGTCATTTAAGACATAGAAATACCCCAAAACACGGCCTGATTCGGTGGTCATGTCTGATTCATTGATCCTAGACTGCACGGCTTGTACTGCCGAATACATGTTGTGTATTCTGGTGTTGTATGGACAGGAATGTTTTGAACCTCTAGATTAGATCCTTTAATTTATATTAATAAAAATTAAAATAAAAAGTCATTTCTTTAAGGTGAACGAGAAACAAAAGAGGTGGAATAGATCTTGATATTCTGATTTGCATAATTATTAACTTGAAATTAAATTACTAAATTATTATATTCTTAAATCACCAACAAAAAACTAAATAATTATAATCAACGATATGACCCCTATGATAACACATGTATTTTCTTGGGCGTAGTGGAAGCACATTGGTGGGTGTAGAAAACTATAATTTTAGTGTTAACAACAATCAATCTATGATCAGTCACGATAATAAAACACTATATCTTCAGAATAGAATGAAGAAAGGAAAATAAAGAGAGGATTCATGGAACCATAGATATGATCATCATTTGTTGGTTATAATATGTTTAATTAATCAACAAGAATTACTTTTATGGAATTCTCTCTCCATTCAGGTTTCTGGTCATTATCCAATGTGATCTGTCGTTGCGCCGTAGAATCCAAGTGTAGAATTCCACTTGCAGTGATCCCCCCTGCTCTACATATCTCTTGATGTTGCCGAAGGGATCTCCAGGTTATAGCTCAGTAGAGCCTATGTAGGCGATGTCTACCTTCGATCGCCTTGATCTGGTGGAGGTGGATCTCTTTCTCTTAGCTTGAGATAGTTCTTTATGAAAAAATGCTTCTCCCTTGGCTTGAAAGATTTTCCCAATCTGTTGTGGACATCCACAATAAATGTCTAGGCTAATGAGAAATATATAATTGGTATTTCAATTATGTAGAATAAAAAAATTAATTAATTACCCGAAATAATTTATTCATTTCATTTAATTCTTAATAATACCCCATGTTTAATAATAACTGTTAACAATTATTATTAACTGACATGCACCTTGATAATTACACATAATATTATTTAATTAAACAAATAATATTATTTCACATAAATTCCCATAAAAAATTCATGGCATGTACTTTTTGTTTTTTCCATTTTTCTTTA
The DNA here is from genome assembly GCA_963277665.1 of Viscum album. Classification (NCBI taxonomy): domain Eukaryota; kingdom Viridiplantae; phylum Streptophyta; class Magnoliopsida; order Santalales; family Viscaceae; genus Viscum; species Viscum album. The sequence goes on along the minus strand of OY728127.1, from coordinate 945,508,434 downwards.
TTTCCTCCAGCACATTTATTAGACTATGAATAGTGTCTACTTGTTTCTCAAAAAACTACCACTACATTACTCACTAATAAATATATTATTTCTCAAAAACTATTATCTCTCAAATAACTAGTGTAGAAATAAATTCCTTCAGTAATTAGTGAATAATTATTAAACCACATTTAGGAATAATATTTATACAACTTTTTAAATTAATATTTAACTGAGATTCTTGGACACACTTATTGTGTAACCCTCTTGGCCTCTTTCTCTGTGGCATTGGGTGGAGCCTGCCAAAAATTCAATGTACGCATCTAGAAACATGCCAAGGAACCTATATAGAAAGAAGTTTACACCTCAATGATGTTTCACCTCCAGCGATCACTTTCCGTGCAATGTATTCCATTTGTCTTTATATCTCGAATCAAGTGGGTTTCATGGTAGTGAAATCAACCCATGTGCATGATTATTCCCTCTATGACATTCTATAATTGAACCTACCCATTCCTCACCATGGCCATGGATTTATTTAGTCTATATAAATTCCATCAAAGGGGCTAGGAGATCTACTTTTGTTATGAAACAGAAGGAAAAAATCATTTATGTCATTATCTATTAATTCAATATCACTCTTGATGCACCCAAAGAATCCTACCTCGTTGAGAACAGTGTTTCATCACAATTTTTTTCAATAAATCTAAGTGCACATGTTGTAATATCCATTAATAATATTCTTAAAGTCTATGGACCAATACACACATCCGTGGATAGGAATATCCAATGACACTATGAAATATTTATTTCCTACTAACTGGTCTCGTTTGCATATTATCCTCATGTATATTACCAAGGTTGCATACCATGAGAATGTGAATCAATGTTTTTCGAGTCCTCACCCATAATGTCCTATATTATTCATGTCCCACAAATAACATCATCCATCCATAGAAAATATATTCAAAAACAGTGTTACGACACTTTAGAGTTCACATCATAGTAGGGATCTGCTATGACCCTTTAATGAAAAATATTTCCAAATGACATTATCACATGCATTGTCACACTAAATAACAATAAAGATGTAATAAGGTATTTATTAATGAATAAAGTACAAAGTAGTTGGTTCAAGGCCACAAACTCCAATCAGAATTTATACTGAATGTGACTTAATGGATATGTGTAGATAATTTTGAACATTTTATGAAAATACCAACTACACTATGTGTACTATAGAAGAAAACATGATATTTTGCCCCTCATCCATGCTGTTAGGGTTTATGGGTCGAGAAATGTATCACATGTGTGACATGTGTCACACAATGTGTGACATGGTGTTAGATGATCAGCGTGTACCGTAGGGGTACATGGGAGTAGACATGGACCAGAACACAGACCCACCCCAAGTACATGAGCATGGACTAATACATAGACATGGACAAATACATAGACATGAAAAGATTAAACAAGCATGAAACAAATTACATAGGTAGGATCTAAGTACATAGAATTGGGAAGGCAGAGTGAAATATTCCAGATTGATCTTAACACTCCATGTAATTAAAATAACACTTTGTATATTTGGAGAAATACTTGCCATGTAGGACCAAGTGTAATGCCCCAACACTAGTTACCCAGAGTCAGTGCATTATTTCCTAACATTGGCATGATCACAAGGAAATCATGTCTCGAAAGACCGATCAGTTTAGTATTACTGGAAACAAGATTCATACATAAGTTCAACATTACAGCTTGAAGAGAAATACAACAAAAATATATTTAATTAGAAACCTCCATTCCACTTATATTATGCTTGTGGTTCAATCATAACTAACTTCTTCATATCCTGGGAAAATGAAACATAAGAAAGGGGTGAGCACAAATTCTCAGTAAGGGTAAGTAATACAGTGGAAAATGACATAAATATTAAGCATGCTAAATAACTGAAACCACAAGCCTTTACCAATAATAAACATGAATAATTTTATGGAAAGAAAATGAGATGAGTAAATAATTCTATAATAAAACATAATCATGGGTATTCTACTAGTAGAATTACCTCATGAACCATCAATATTATTTCCATAATGAGGGAATATATAATGCCAGACATTCTGAAACATTTTTTCAAGGCCTCGACCAAGACGTCTAAAAATGATTAAGGCCTCGGCCAAAACCATAAATCAAATTGGGAAAGGGCCTCAGAAAATTCCACGTCCAGTTGCCTCATGAGACCTACCGATGTATCGAGTAGCTATTGCAGGCGCCACCCATCACTTACTAAGTCCAATACATTCCTCGTATGAAAATGTTTAACCATATCATAAACATTCATATTAAAACTAGCATACGAAATTTCAATACATTAACCATAAATCGTGAATGTTATAAAAGTAGCATATCCATAGTCAAAAATACCACAGAAACTTCAATACAGTATGGAAGTTTTTTATTTTAATAAATCAACTCCAAATAAACTTAAAATCAATCAAAGGATGTTGACATAGATGAAATCAAAACAATTTTTAGAGAAATATCTTTTTTTATTTTGAAATCATTTATGAGACAGATAATTATAAAATAAAACATTTACTTTGAAAATATTCTTATAAGGTTTTAAGGGAAGATCTGATGAGTTTATAACGGTAGAAAATAGTCACACCTGCCGTATAAGTTAAAAAAATACATTCTTACCTTAATTTTGTCGAAAAGGTTAAAAAGTACCTTGTTTGGAAAATGATGGAATGATTTCTTTATAAACATCATATAAAAACTCAAAAAAGGGATTAAATTACTTTAACCCATATTCGGTAAAATAGTAAGAATGTTTGTAAATACATTTCGAAGAAACATGGATGTGGATGATAAAGAGGCCCCAGTAGATAATTATGTATAAGCAACCTTGGATAATGAAGAGATTGTGAAATAAACCCTTACCTTGTAATTTTCCTTGGTTTAGGGTAGGTTAACCTCCTGTATAATGGGAAAATAATTTTTATTAAACTATACAAGAATCATATACAATAATATGATATCATATATGATTTTTTAACGTTCCTTTGTTAATAATATCTTTGCATTATCGTCGTTTCAGGTGTAAACTTACTCGTTTTCTTCTATATGTTTTGTTACATAAGTCATGTTTGTTATGTATAGGCTGTATATTACTCATATTAAGAATGATATCAAGTCCATAAACATTATTTTTAATCATCAAATGAGAATTATACATGAATGGATACGATGGGGAATGAATCTCATCACGTTCGTGGAGACAGTAGTTTGTATGTACGCACGAGTGACAATATCATTATTTTGATATTAAAATAATATATAATTGGATGTTATATCATATATACAGAATAATTATCATGTTATATTTATTATTTACATTAATTTCACATCATTATTATACCCATCCAAATAATAATGTATTGAATAACAATTTCACCACGATGTGGAGACGGTAGGCCGTACGTACGCACGTGTGGTGACATGTCATTAAAAGGATGGATAGAATAATCAATGTGGTTGTACCATATTTATAATAACATCACAATATATAGAATATACTGGAGTTATTATTTTAGAATGGAAACAACAAAGAAAAAATAAGTTTAAGGAGAATAGAACTTGAAAAAGGGTGTTGAAAACATTACCTCTTCTTTGGGTTCATCTTTTTGATTTGACCAAAAGGGATCCTTAGGTTGTATTTCTGACTAAGGAAGACCTATAGGATTAATGGAGTACAATTGAGAGGGTTTTTGGGATAATTTTGATCAAACCAAAAGGCTTCGAAGGTATGAATATTTGGTTAGAAGTGGTGAGCTATTATAAGGGGGGAGGGGCTCTTTAGAAAAAACGTAAAGTATTAATTTAAAATAAACACATATTCAGTTTATAAAGGCTCCAAAGTGTATTATTGAAAGTATAAGGTTGGGATGGGTCTAAATCCTTTAAACCAATATATTTTAGACCGGTTTCGGGCTCTAAATTATCCTTATCATTTATATTTAACTCTTAGTTAAATAGTTTGACATTTACAATGTCTCTTTGTATTTTTATATTATAATGTTAATAAACATAACATATACATACAAGAGAACCCCAAGTGGTACATTAATGATAAACCTATCATTATATAAGTCTCCTGGAAGATTATTAGATTTTTAGGAGTTGAATATCAATTAATAATAGAATATTTTTTTAAAAACTACTTTTATGTCAATTTTGACACTATTTGGTATTTGATTTTTGTGAAAATCATAAAATCATGATTACTTCAAAAAAACATAATTAAATCAATAATATCATGTCAAATTAACGTATAAAAATAGTGGAATTCATAAAAAGTCTCAAATTTGGATATTTATAATATCAATTATTTTAATATTTCATTAATTAGGTAATTACTGCATCACAATTGTGTCATAAATAAAATAAATTATTTAATGTCTGAAACTTATAAATAAAATTCCATTATGTAGGAAATATCCTTAGATTTTTAATTACAATTTACAATTGAATTTATCTTATGTATAACCTTATTTTAAGAATTTTTTAGTTAATAAACATTCATTTTAACTCTTTTTACTTTTCATTGAATTAAATAATTATAAATGTCCTAATATAATCCAAGTGGACCTATATGATAATATATTTTCATATGGTTGTTTTTGGTCGATATACACTTTTCCAATAGAATTAGGACATGTGTTAGGTAATATTAATATCATTTTTACCCTTAATTACCCTATTTTCTTTTAACCGTGGTAAATAAAACAAAAAATGTACTATTCACCAAAAAAATAGTTTTATCTTATTGAACCACATTTTACTCCTTTATATTAACCATGTCTCTCGGATTATCGAAATTCTACTCACAGAAGAAGTAAAATTATTTATTATTTGAATTTCAAAATTCTCCTAGGAGGTAGGTAAAAGACGGTGAAAAGATCAATAAAATTTTTATATTTCTAAAGTTATTCTGAACTAAATCTAATGAATTATATTGATCTTATATATTTATTACGTATATATTTTGACCATAAATAAATTTAAATAAAATAAATATTTATTTAAATAAAACTTCTGTTTTAGACTATAACTCTGTGTTTTTCACTATTCATCAAAAATTGAATGATTTCAAAATAATACCAAAACTTAACCCTAAGATAATTTCAATATTATGAATCCAAAAATGAAGTCCATTTTGAAAGATTAAATTTATAAAATTTTAAAAGTGGGTATTACTATTCCCAATGACTTGTTTGATTGGTTGTGGTGTGTTAGAACTCGAAGTTCCGTACAACACACACTACTGTATTATTCAAAGAGAAACGTACTATGGAAGATTGGGGTGTTACATTCTCCCCTCCTTCAAGTAATTCCGTACTCGAAATTTCTAGAATATTATTGCATAAAATGACTCAGGTGGTTCTTCATCATAAATTCCTCGGGTTCCCATGTTTCCTCTTCTATCTTATGGTTTCTCCATAGAACTTTTACCATACCATTTGTCCGGTTTCTCAGAACTTTTTCTCTTGTATCAAGAATCCTGATGGGCTCCTCACAATAAGATAGATCAGGCTCTAGTTCTAATTCCACGTAAGTGAGTACATGCATTGGGTCAAGAATGTATTTTATCAACAGTGATATGTGGAACACATAATGAACTTTGGAGAGACTTGGCGGTATTTCCAAATGGTAAGGTACAACCCCAATTCGTTCTAGAATTTCGAAAGGTCCTATGTACCTAGGACTCAATTTACCTTTCTTACAGAATAGTATAACTCCCATCCATGGAGATACTTTCTCGAAAACATGACCTCATACCTGAAATCACAAATCCTTCCTTTGGTTATCGGTGTAGTTCTTATGCATACATTGAGCTTCTTTGATGTGGTTTTGGATTACATTCACCTATTCCATTGTTTCCTCCTCCAGTTCTTGGAATACAAGTTTTATTTCACCAACATCAGCCCAACAGGTTGGTGTGTGACATTTCTTTCTTTATATCGCTTCATATGGTGCCATATGAAAATTCAAATGGAAGATATTATTATAGGAAAATTTTATTAGAGGTAAATATTGATCCCACATACCTGAAAGTCAAGTGAGCATGATCTCAACATGTCTTCTGAGGTTTCAATAGTCCGTTCTGATTTTCCATCATTTTGGGGGTGGTATGAAGTGCTCAACAAAATTTCAGTATCCATGGAGATAGTGTATCCAAATATTCAAAGCAATGATTACAGCAGCTAACTCAAGATCATGGGTAGGTTATTTTTTCTCATGAATTTTCAACTAACTTGATGCATAGGTAATAACTCTATCATTCTGCATAGGGACACAACCATGTCCTTTCTTCGATGCATCTCTATAAATAACAAACCTGTCATTTCCCGATGGTATAGTCTAAATAGAAACACTGACTAATCTTTTCTTAAGTTCTTCAAAACATTGTTCACAGTATTTCATCCAAACAAATTTAATCCCTTTTCGTGTAAGGTTCGTTAATGTGTTAGCCAATTGGGAAACGTTACGGACAAAACGTCGATAATAACTTGCTAAACCAATAAAACTACATTCCTTAGTTATACTTGTCGGTTCAGGCCATTACTGGATTGCCTTGGTCTTATAAGGATCAACATAGACTTCATATTTAGAGACAATATGGCCAATAAAAGAAAATTCCTAAATCCAGAATTCACACTTGCTAAACATCCCATATAATTCATGTCATCTCAGTGTCTTTGTGATAATGAGAAACTGATTTTCATGAAATTCATAGCTTTTAGAATTTTCCAAGATATCATAAATAAATACCACCAGAATATCATCATGATATTCTGTGAAAACTATATTCAGTAGATCCATGAATACAGAGGGTGCATTAGTCAGTCCAAAAGGCATTACTGTAAACTCGTAATTCCCGTGCCTGGTTCTAAATGCTGTCTTCGGAATGTATTCCTTCTTCAAACAAAAATGATGGTATCCAGATCGAAGGTCAATATTTTAAAAGTTTTGATCTCCATGCAATTGATCAAATAAATTATCAATTTGAGGCAGGGGATACTTGTTCTTTATTGTTATAGCAATGATTTCCTTGTAGTCGATACATATCCTCATAGATCCATCTTTCTTCTTAACAAAAAGGAGAAGGGCTCCCCATGTAGAAACACTTGGATGAATAAATCCCTTCTTACTCAAATCTTCAAGTAGTTTCTTTATTTCAACTAATTCCACAGTTTCCATTCTATAAGGGGTCTTTGATATCGGCCTTGAGCAAGGAATTAAATCAATGGAAAACTTAATTCCTTATTCTGTAGTATGCCTAGGAAAATCTTCCTGAAACACATCAACATATTCTCTCTCAATAGGTACGTTATCAATTTGAACATTCCATTACTCAACCACATTTATTTCATTCTCTTCTTCCCTGATAATTGAATTTAGTTTAGCTACTGGGGGTGGATCTAGAAAAGAATCAGGTGGTGAAGATTCTATGGTAAAGATAAGGTGTTCTTTATCATCATCATCAAAAATTGTAACCTCCATCTACTTACAATAAATCATCGCATCGTGATCTGAAAGCCAATCAATACTGAGGATTATATCAAATTACGTCATGGGTATGACGATGAGATCAGCAGATAAATAACATTTATATGCCCTAATGGGAATTGATCCACATAATTTTTTATCAATGATACTTCCCTTAAGAGTTTTAACTGAAAACTCTCTTGTTAGATAAAATTGGAAATATCTAATATTCATAGAAAACTGGGAAGATATGAAACAATGTAATGATCTAGATTAAAACAAAGCATTTTCTAAACATGAGGAAAACATTAAATTACCTGCCACCATGTCTTTCGGAGCTTCAACCTCAGCAGTAGTGATTGCATAAGCTTGGCCTTGATCCCTTGGACTATTCTGAGGTAATATTCTTAGACGCTTAGGAAATTCATTTCCAAAATGTCCCATCCCCCTGCAATTGTAGCATTGAACATTGGTAGCATCATTCATTCTGTTACAATCACCACCTCGATGGAATTTATGTCCACATTTGTAGAAAACTCCTTTTCCTTTTAGACGATAACCAGGGTGCTTCCTTCCAAAATTATCACAGGGTGGAAATTCAATTATACCCTTCTTCTTTGTTTCCTTATTTCCTTTCCTAGAGTGTTCATCATCTCTCTTCTTCTCTTACTTTGATTTAAGGTTATAAGACTTAGAGAATTCTTTTTCTGTCTTGATAGCACACAAGACAATATATTCCTATGATGAGAAGAATTGTGATACTAATGCTCGACGGAGAAATGGTTTTATCCCATCAAATAAATGATCAATCTTACTTCTTGGGTTATGTATATAATCTTCATCCTGCCTCACTAATCCTGTAAAGTTAGCCTCATACTTTGCAAAAATCATATCCTCCTTTTGCCTCAGACTCAGAAATTGTCATTCCATATCTCGATGGTCATGAGGAAAGTATTTTTCTAAGAAACTTTCTTCAAACTAACTACATTACATATTTGATACTTCCTCATCAAACGTTGTGTTTTGAATCAAGGACCACCATTGATCAGCATCTCCAGTGAGTTGGTAAACTTCCATGACAACTTTTTCCATTTCACTACACCCCAAAGCATGGAAAATTTTCACTAAGGTGTCTATCCGTTGCTAAGCCACTAATGGATTTGTACTCCCATTTAATTTTGGTGGATTTTTCCTCATAAAGATATCTAACATTTATCCTCCATGCTATGGGACTGGTTGCTCGATACAGGTAAGGTTATTATTCATCACCTGAGTGAGTTGTCCCAGTATGGTGATTAGCTATTCAGCACCATTTGATTCACTAGATCCACTATAATTATCTTGAGTAGGAGGGAAATCCCAATATGTAGTGCGTGAATTCATACGGTTTCCATTCCTTACACTAGGCACCATTTCTAAACAAAGTCATAAACTGGAATACTTTATGAATCGAAATATATAATTCCAAACTTCTAAAACACTTAACATTAAATCAACAGTTTATGGATATAACCCATAATCATAAAAAAAATGTTTCCTTAGAAGAATTATATACTCAAAACCATTTATAATGGTTTGTAAAGAAAATGTGAATTATCTTAAGTATATCCCCCAAGAGTGTCGTAACCAAGAGTGCAGTAAGACCCGTTGTCGTGCACCAGTTCCCGTTCGAGTCTAGCTCAAAGCGGTGTTTTCAGATTTTACCCCTATGTACATATGTGCCAGAGCCACCTCTACCTGCTCATATCCAGACATGAATGTATTGCTCGGAAAACTCAAAAAATATCTACAATACCAAAATTCTAGGATGTTCTTCTATATTAATCCTCAAAGTCTATCTTAGGGTTATGTTCTATAATCAGAGTTTATCTAAATCTAGTTTCCAAGGTTTGTACTAAACTTCCTCTGATACCAACTGTAACTCCCCGACCATAGATACCCTCATTCGGTGCATTATTACATAACATTGGAATAAAAACAATGAAAAAATGTCTCAAAAGCCAGATCGATTTAGTATTATTGGAAACAAGATTCATACATAAGTTCAAATTTATAGCATGAAGAGAAATACAACACAAATATATTTCATTAGAAACATCCAAACCTCCTAGATTGTGCCAATGGGTCAATCATAACTAACTTCTTCATATCCTAGGAAAATAAAACATAAGAAAGGGGTGAGCTCAAATGCTCAGTATGGGTAAGTAATACAACGTAAAATGACGTAAATATTAAGTATGGTAAATAATTGAAACCACAAGAATTTACTAATAAAAAACATGAATAATTTTATGGCAAGAATATGAGCTAAGTAAAAAATTCCATACTAGAACATAATCATGGGTATTCTACTACTCGAATGACCACATGAACCATCAATATTATTTCCATAATGAGGGAATTTATAATGCCCGACATTTAGAAACATTTTGTCCAGGCCTTGGCCAAGATGTCTAAAAATGATTAAGGCCTCGGCCAAAACCATAAATCAAATTGGGAATGGACCTCAGCCAATTCCTTGCCTAGTTGTCACATGAGACCTACCAATTCATCGAGGAGTTATGGCGGGCTCCACCCATCACTTACTAATTGGAATACATTCCTCATATGAAAAGGTTTAAACATATCAAAAACATTCGTATTAAAACTAGCTTACAAAATGTCAATACCTTAACCATAAATCATGAATTGTATAAAAATAGCATATCCACTATCAAACATATCACCAAACCTACAATACTAAATTGATTTTTTGTATCATAATAAATAAACTCCAAATAAAATTAAAATCCAGCAAAGGATGTTGACATAGATGAAATCAAAACTCTTTTTAGAGAAATATATCTTTCTATTTTGAAATCATTTAAGAGTCACATAATTATAAAATAAAAAATTTAATTTGAAAATATTTTTATAAGCTTGTACAGTAAGATTCGATGAGTTTATAATGGTAGAAAATAGTCGAAACTTCCGTATAAGTTAAAAAATATACATTCTTACGTTAATTTTGTCGAAAAGGATAAAAAGGACCTTGATTGGAAAACGACAGAAAGATTCCTTTATAAACATCTTTTAAAAATTCAAACAAGGGAATAAATGAAATTAACCCATATTCTATAAAATGGTAATAATTTTTTGAAATACATTTCTCAGAAACATGGATGTGGATGATAATGAGGTCCCAGTAGATAATTACGTATAAAGAACCTTGGATAATGAAGAGATTATGAAATAAGACCTTACCTTGTACATTTCCATTGTTGAGGGTAGTTTTACATCCTATATAATGGTTAAATAATTGTTATTAAATTATACAAGAATCATATACATTAATATGATATCATATATGATCTTTTATCATTGCTTTGTTAATAATATCTTAGTATTATCATCGTTTCGGGAGTTAACTTACTCGTTTTTCTTTTATATGTTTTGATACAAATGTCCTATTTGATATAGATAGGTTGTATATTATTCATATCTAGAATTATATAAATCACTTAAAAATTATTTTTAATCATAAAATGAGAATTAGACTTGAATGGATACAATGGAGAATGAATCTCATCGCGTTTGTGGAGACGGCAGTCCGTACGTACGCACGAGCGACAATATCATTATTTTGATATTAAAATTATATATAATTGGATGGTATATCATATATACAGAATCATTATCATGTTATATTTATTATTTACATGAATTAAACATCATTATTATACTCATACAAATAATAATGTATTGAATTACAATTACACCACGACATGGAGATGGTAGGCCGTACATACGCACGTATGGTGACATGTCATTTAAAGGATGGATAGAATACTGAATATGGTTATACCATTTTTATAATAACATCATATTATATAGAAGATACGGGAATTTTTATTTTATAATGGAAACAACAATGAAAGAAGAAGTTGATGGCGAAAGGAACTTCAAAACAGTGGTGAAAACATTGCCTCTTCTTCGGGTTCTTCATTTAGATTTGATCAAGTGGGATCCTTACGTTGGATTTCTGACTAAATAAATGCCTCTAGGATTAAGGGACAATATTTGAGAGGGTATTTGGGTAGAGGATGGTCGAACCAATAGGATTTGATGGTTTTAATAATTTCTTAGAATTGGTGTTCTTTTATAAGGGGGACGAGGGGCTCTTTAGGAAAAACATAATGTATTAATTTATAATAAAATTATATTCGGTTTATAATGGTTCCAAAGTGTATTATAGAAAGTATAAGGTGGTTATGGGTCGAAATAATGTCAACCAATAGATTTTAGATAGGTTTGGGCCAGTAGATTAACCTTATTATTTATATTTAACACTTAGTTAAATAGTTTGACATTTACCATGTCTATTTGTATTTTTATAGTATATGGTTAATAAACATACCATACACATCCAAGAGAACCGCAAGTGGATTTTTAATGATACAAATATCTTTATATTAGTCTCCTGGAAGAACCATAGATTTTTATTAATTGAATACAAATGAGTAATATAATATTTTTTTTAAAAACTATTGTACGTCAATTTTGACACTATTTGGTATTTGATTTCTGTGAAAATAATAACAGCATGATTACATCGAAAAAACATAATTAAATCAATACTAACATGTCATATTAACCAATAAAATTAGTGGAATTCACAAAAAAGTCTCAAATTTGGATATTTATAATATCAATTATTTTAATATTTCATTAATTAGGTAAATACTGCCTCACCATTGTGTCATAAATAAATTAAATTATTTAATGTCTAAAAATTATAAATAAATTATCATTATGTTGGAAATATATTTATCTTCCTAATTAATATTTACAATAGAATTTATCTTCTGTATAACCCTATATTAAAATGTTTTAGTTAATAAACATTGATTTTAACTATTTTTACTCTTCTTTGAACTAAATAATTATAAATGTCTTATTCGAATCCAAGTGTTCCTAAATGATAATATTTTATTCCTAATGTTGTTTTTGGTCGATATACACTTATCCAATAAAATTAGGACATGTGTTAGGGTAATATTAATACAATTTTTACCATGAATTACCGTATTTAATTTTAACAGTGGTAAATATACGTAAAAAGTTACTAGTCACCAAATATATTTTTATCTTATTGAACCACATTATACTCATTTATATTAACCGTGTCTCTTAGATTTTCGATATCCCACACACAGATGTGGTAAAATTAATTTTTATTTGAATTTCCAAATTCTCCTATGAGGTGAGTAAAAGATGGTGAAAAGTTCAATAATATATATATATATAATTATTCTAAACAAACTCTAATAAATTACATTGAACATATATATGTATTATGTATCTATTTTGATCTTAATTAAATTTAAATAAAATAAATAATTATTTAAATAAAAATTCGGTTGTAAACTATAACTTAGTGTTTTTCACTATTCATAAAAAATTGAAAGTTATCATAAAAATACCAAAAATTCACCCTAAGCTAATTTCGATATTCCGAATCCAAAAATGAAGTCCATTTTGAAAGATGAAATTTATAAACTTTTAAAAAGTGGTTATTACTATTCCTAACGGCTAGTGTGATTTGTTGTGGTGTGTTAGAAGTCGATGTGACGTACAACACACGATACTGTATTATTCAATGTGAAGCGTACTGTGGATGCTTGGGGTATTACACCAAGGGACATGAGTAGTGAAAAAAATAAAGAGAGACACTATGTACCCACAACATAGGCTATGTATTTTCTAATGGTCATCTTGACGTGCTTAATCTCTTAAATGTGGAAAAGTATTAGTTAGATTCATTCCCTTGGTCCATCCTTGTGAGAGTAAAATGTGTATTTACATCCTTATAAAAGTACTACGATCCAATTTATGTTTTAAACATAGAAAAATTCCTCATGAATCCATCCACGAGTCCTAGGGTTGGATCCCCTATCACCTAATTTTCCCAATGTTGGGATTAAAGAATAATAATGACCAACTACATGGGTGTATGATGCCCAACATAGTAGGTTATTCCATATTTGGTTTGTAGTGTCCTCCATGAGCATTGGGTGTGATCCCCTTTCTTAGTATTTATCTCTTAGTTTATTTAGTGAGAACATTTCAATAAATTATGAGAAAGGAATCTTGAATTAGTTTCATCAGTGATATCATGGATTGTGGAGTGAGATATTCCAGATGATCATTACCATGAAACCATGAATAGAATCCTATATTTTGGAATGTGGTTGGGAACATTTTTTTATTTAGAGTCTATCATAAGTATAATCAGGTTATATTTCAGGTTACCATGTCTCATATAAATATTTAAATAACTTTTTATGAGTTTACTAGACTCTTGATGCATTAGGATTGGTGATTTTAGGGTGTCCTACTATGAATTGTTTTACCTTCCCCTTCATGGGATCTTCCCGCACATATAACACCATATATAGAGGACAATCCATTGGATATAATCCTAGGAGGACCAAGTCTATGAGGAGTATATTGAGATAGATATAATGTGGTTGTACCAGATATTTCACTTGACAATAGTCCCATCCTTCTTAGTATAATGGAATCATTTATCAGTATTTTTTCTCTTGTTTTTCATGCTTTATGATTTCTTGTACAATATCATACATTGATACAGGAAATTTTTTTTAATGCATTCTATTATTAGTTTAACTTTAATCTTTTATCATGTTTTGGTGGTTTGGAGACATGTTCATGGGTACAAGTAATTTAGGGAAGTCCCCCCATGTTTGTTATATGCCTACTCAGAACTAGTCACACTCCCCTAGCCTACTGAAGGATGGATTTTGGTGTCATAATCGACTTATCACAACCTTTGGGGGCTCTAGTGGGACAGGTCATGATAAATTCGTATTGAATGAATTTTTATCCTAAAATTATAGTTCAGAGACTATCTATCTATGAGCATTGGTTTGAGAACAATGGAAACAATGTTAAAGTGTTTCAAGTTCATCTCTCAAGCCATGTACTCTAGTTTTTTTGTGGCAGCTGATAGATCCTTTCACCAGGACATTGATAACCCTATAATATCATTCTTACATGTAAGAACTAGATAAAGGGAAAAATGGTACATATATCATATATTAATGAATATTTATTCTTTTGTGCATCTGGAGTTAGATCCCTAGATATAATTTTTTACTATTGTAAATTTAGATTTAATTTTACGATACCAACATGATGAAATCAAAAATTGATTCAATAATAGGATCAAGATGATGATCCGTCTAGTGATTTGGTTTCAGTTTAGGGTCATGCATAGGTAGTGGAAGCTCTTGGCAGTTTGTCAATTTTCCACAACCTATTGAGTAATAGGATTCACTAATACTACCAGATGAAGATATATAGAGAATGGTAACACTATATAAGCTTAAATGGTATCAATATTATAGATTTCATGAATAGCCATACCCATAGGAAGATTAGGACTAGCTAGAGGGAGTCACCTAAGATTTCCACCTTATGAGAACACCTCCAAAATAGATGGTGGTCCTATGAGCTAGTCTTATTTAGGGATCAGAAGAGATATTTTGGAGATTGGTGACTTAGAAACATGATTATATGAATATTTCTTAGCTAGAGTTAGAGTTTGTATTTTGGGTGGACTTCTATCAACCCATGTTGTGAGGTGTGAATATCTAAGATCTTCTGTATCTTCATTAAGGTAGAATAGACAATTCAGGGTATTCATCAAGGTTCACTAACCTCAAGCAATATTCTGGGAATATGAATAATTATTTTTTTGTGATCATGGACATTTGAGGAGTGCCTACCCTATGATATTATTTATGGACAAATATATCATTATATACTTAACTATACTTGGGGTTTTTGAGCATACTTTAGTGATAATGAGTTTCCTACTGGGCAGTACACAAGAGTTTAGATTTCTGTTGATGATAGTTTAGGGATGATATAGTGATATAGGAATTATATATATTTCATAAGATGGTCTTAGGACCAATGATATTCAGTTTCAGGATATCATGAATGATTAAATATATCAATAGAGTGGTGGTGTTTCTCTTATGATGTGAAGGGACACCTTGAATTGGATTTTATGACTAGCAATGAATCTAATAGAGAGATGATCGATGGACCCCCCCCCCCCCAGGAAGAGAAAACAATATAAAGGTGGTCTCTATGGAAGAATACATGGTGGAGGAGTAGGGAGAGAATATAGAGGTGGTAGATGGATTGATTTTTTACCACCACCACCCCTAGGTGGTCCACAGCTGACTTAGGGAGTTGGTGTTCTGGGTTATGGATAGATTAATACCATAGAGGCCTATGATCTAGATTCAATTTTAATGATTAGAGGTTCAATCCTTGTAATATCTACTTTAGATACAGTATTGATAGACACTGGTGTAAGTTACTCTGTTCTAGCAACTCCACTAGTTTGTTCTATATGATTCCAGTTGATACCATGGATTAATTTTTAATTTTGGAGACATTAAAATGATTTGATTCAGTGATCACACACTTCTACAAATAGTGTTATATGTATCTTATTGGATATATCTTCTTATTGTATGTCTTTATAGTAGTGATACGTCCTATGGAGTCATCTTAATTAAGTACTATCTATCCACATTGAATTCCTAGATTGATTGTTTCAAGAGGATGTTGTGATGTGTCCATGGTGATGGGAATAAATTTTCCTTTATAGTAGGGAAGGAAACCCATGCAGAGTGGGATGTGAACATATACAAGATGATACAACTAATAACTCAGAAGTTAACATGTATTACCATTAGAACAATGAATGATATGGAATTTCAACTTCCTACTATTGGGATAGAGTGTGACTATGTCACTCCTAAGGATGTACTATTCTTAGCTCTCCATTAAGAGATAGCATACTTCCTATAATTTTGAAAATGGAATTCCTTGATATTTTCAGCAGTATGTTGGATGGCTCATATAGTTCTTTTTGATCAAATGGATATATTGGAGGATTTGCTGGGAAATGGATTTTTTAGTCCCAATGTGTCATCCTGGCAAGGCATTGTACTGTTATCTAATAAGTAATTGGTGTTATTATGGTTTATTGTAGATTACCATCACTTAAAACATGTGACATTGAAGACTAAGTATTCACTACTGGGGATTTATGTCCTCTTTGTCTATTTGAGAGGGCAAAATGGTTCTCAAAGATTGACCGTTGTTTAATATGTAATCATGTCCAAGTAATAGACATGGATATATAGAAATTGGATTTACTATATTTAAATGAATTTTATTGTTACTTTTGAAATTATTTTTGAATGAAACATTCACGGAATGTGTTTATGGGACTCATCAACTGAATCATTAAGACTTTCATAGACCGGGTTGTGGTGGTCTTAATGAATAAAAATATAGTGTACTTGTTATATGATGAGGATCACATGAGAAACATGAGGATCTTCCAAGAAAATAACCAATAGAACCAAGTTTATAAGAATATCTCAAAGTATTATTTCCTGATTAAATATCTCCACATTCATGGAAATTAATTCTCTGTAATGGGTGTAGTGATGGACCCAGCCAAGGTTGGGTTAGTGTTTGTTTTAGAGCCACTCGAGAGTGTGACTAACATAGATAAATCTCATGGGTTGAATGGCTACTATTATATATTTATGTTTGATTTATCTAGGATATCTTCACCATTGAATAAATTTACTCAGATGGGGAATCCCATCATTTGGATGGAGAGGTGCCAACATGTTTATCCAGAGTTATTGTGGTGGTCGAAAATAAATCCCATCATGAAATTTATAGAGGATGATATAGAGTATGTAGTGTTATATGGTGTATATAAAGCTAGACTAGGGAGTTTTATGATGATTATAGGTAGGTAGTTATTAAAAATATATCCCACTATTCGATGCCCCATGAGCATAACTATACAAACCACGATATGGTGATTAAAACTATAGAAATCACCATAAAGATTTGATGGAACTACATTATGGATGTGTGATTTTTCATCTATTTAGACCCCTAGAGTTTCAAGTACATATGCTGTTATAAGTATATTAAATTAATATACAGGTGATGGATAGTTTTTTTCTAGGATTATTACTTTAGAATTGTCTATACTCCCAGAAAGAGGATCAGTGTGGAATATTGTATCAGTAAGAGAGATTCTTCACAGTTGTTGACTGAGGTGTTACAGTAGTTGAATGTAGTGTAGTTGAATGAGCTGATAGATAATTTACCCTCATTATAGTTGTCTTTAGGGGACTAGTATGTTGTATATTACCTCAAGTATATGATTATTACCCCACCTCTTCTACTCTGTGTTTGGGAGGCTCATCTTGGAGCTACTTACTGCAAGACCATGTATATTCTGATATCCACCAGATTTCCTCCTGAATGATTTTATGAATGTTGGGAGAAAACCATCATTTTTAGAGGTAATATTATTATACCCATGAAATTTAAGGAGGAGTTTTTTTGGGAGTCTCATACACACCCCATAGCGGTGCATTAAGGCATGGAAATGATGTAACAAGAACATTATCATTAGTTTTGCTATCTAGGGATGAAGAAGTGTATAATATAGTTTGTCTCTCAATGCCTTACATTTCAGTAGGTAAGGGTTGAGAACATGGTTCTAACAGGTTTAGATTA
The DNA here is from genome assembly GCA_963277665.1 of Viscum album. Classification (NCBI taxonomy): domain Eukaryota; kingdom Viridiplantae; phylum Streptophyta; class Magnoliopsida; order Santalales; family Viscaceae; genus Viscum; species Viscum album. The sequence goes on along the minus strand of OY728127.1, from coordinate 945,490,266 downwards.
ATCCATTGAGGTGCCAATGTGAAACTAGGATGGTATATCTATTGATTTCATCATGGGGTTTCCATGAATTCCTAGTTGACTTGATTCCATTTGGGTGATCATAAGAAGATTCACTAGGTTAGTCTACTCTACATCTTTCCAATAGAAGAGTTACATAGAGAGCATGGGAGGCCTTTACATAGAGGTGATATTATTTCTTCATGGTATTCCATCAATTATAATTTTAGATGATTATTATTTATTCATTTAATAATTATAGAGATGATTTTAAGAGTCATTTGGGAATAACTGGAATTTGATCATGGTGTTTCGACTCCATAATATTTTATAGATTGAGTGGACTATCTAGGTTATAAAGGAAATAATACGATCTTGGATGTTGGGGTTTGTAACTTCTTGATAGAATCACATACCATTTCTATAGTTTTAATGCAACAATATCTATCATGTGACCATCAGTATGAAACCAATAAAGCCATTGAATGGGAGGAAATTGCAGGTCATAATTATGTCAGACTGATCTTGGTGAGTTAGTACTCAGGTGGCCAGAGTTAGTGTGGGTGATGATAAATAATGTATAGATCATTATGGATGGAATGAAGACTACCTTGAACTATCAAAAGTATTTTGAGGACTAATTATAGAGGCCTTTTGAGTTTGAGGAGGGAGACGTTTCGTTTCAATAGGTCTCCCCACAATGTTGATTGTATAAATTTTTCTATGATGGAAAGGTATCTCTAAAATTAATTATATCATTTATGATAGTGTTTAGGTTTGGTGAGGTGTTATACCACTTATCCTTACCTATGTAGTTAGAACAACTACCAGATATCTTCTATGTGTCAATGCTATGGAGGTGTGTGCATGATTTTACACTTCTTGGTGACTGGGCGAGAAAGGCATCAATGAAATAACAGAATTTTAAACGCTCAAATTACAGTTCATGAATTTAAATGATAATATCTTTCATGGGAGATCTATTCCCATAGTATATGTATGGTTCCAGTATGAGAATCTTTTGGAGAGATAATGGGAGTGGGAGAACGGTATGCGATACTAGTACCAAAACATCTTGGAGTAGTCATTTTGATTCTTGGGACAAACATTCCTAATGTGGAGAGAGTATAATACCCCTTTTTCCTTTAATACTTATAATGTATTAATAGAAAAATTCGGGTCGAGATTCTTAGATGATGTTCTATTTTGAGGCCTGATGAGCCTCAGTGTTGACCTAATAAATAATAAATATATTATATCCCAATTTCCTAGTTTTTATATTAAAAGGGAATAAATACTAAATGAGGAATCATATGGTAAATATGAGACCAACCTTGAGTCTAGAACTTGTGATTTACCTTATGTGTGACATAATATTTTTCACTGTCAGGAGTTTGGTTGAAAATTCGCCATAGCGGATTAGTATGTGAAATAAATGATTTATTAATTTATTATCCATGAACGTGACCCCCGCCAAATATTAAAACTGGGTTATTGGAAAAAACAAGGACACATTCATAAGCCTATATATTCAAGGAGGATTCATGTACGAGAGATTTATGGAAATAATATATTGTGGATCAATGATGAGAGTACCAGAAGGATCTCCCATGATAGTGGAGTATGTGGAATCACTAAAAAACTATGATGTTGAACAATTACTCATTAGTGGTTTACACAAAATTTAATAAAGATGTTTTTTGGATTTTATTCAATTTTCAATTATCCCATGTCCAATAAAAATAAATTATTCTAATAGTTTTATATGCTGACCAATGGATGATTTGTGATTAATTTTTTTCTTCGTAAAAATTTGATTTTAATATTTATTTTAATATTTAATCTTCCCTCATCATTCCTACAACAACAAATCAAGTAAAAAATGAATATTTTCAACATCTCATTAAACATGTTTGTGGTTCATGTATTTCTCTCCCTATTCAACTTGATATCATTACTATTATTTTTTTCAGTGCATCAAAAAAATACCCAATGAATGCTCATTGGACAACCATTATTTAGAATAACGAATTAATTTACCTAGGTTCAGAATCGGGATTAATGATACATTTTCAGTGCATGACATTAAAAAAGGATTATGTTTGGATTCAGATGTCCTCAATACAGGGGACATTGATTATCATTGGGATGAAGTGACGAGTGATTATTTCTAGGTTAATTTGTGTATGGAATATGAACATCATTATGGTAGGTCTTAATCAATACTTGGTCCACAATAATCTATGGATATAGTGGAATAATATAAGAATGTGGTGGATTGGGAAATAATCATTGATAATTCTAAACATTCAACAAAAAATAAAGATATATGAAATGTATTATAGAAAAACACATTCATGTAGTCCCTCATCATCGACACTAGGGTTTACATGTAGAGAAAAATATCACATGTAATTTGAAATATATCACATTCCATGTAGAACGGTGTTGGAACCATAGTATTTAACCATTTGCATATCGACATAGACATAGTCAGGCACACATGTATGACCAAAGTACATTGGAACAACATGATACCTAGATACATACAGGTATACAAACAATGCTAGAGTACACTAGCATGACACAATGTACTCATTAAATAGATGGAGTACAAAATCTCGCATAGGTGGCAACTCGGGTGATAGATTGATATATACTCACTGTGTATTTAGATAAATATATTCCCTATGGGATAGTAAGATACTGGCAGTTCCGTAAATAGTGAACGATATTATGTACAACCATTACATATTGGTACATCCACCAGGGTGGGTTGATGTTGTCCACCTCTTTAGTGTGGACCATTATTAGATGGATGAATTCCCATGGTCCAACCATATGTGGGAATAGTGTGAAATTAATCCCTAGAAATAGGATTATTATCATCTATATTGGTTATTTATAGATATAATTTTCATAAATCCCACCATGAGTCCTCAGGTGGGAACATTTATCATACCATTTTCCCTATATTGTGTTTTCTTATTTTTCATGACCAACATACACAAGCGTATGATCCCCTACGTAATGGGTTATTACAGATAGGTTGTGTGGTTCCCCCTTGTGCACTTGGTGGGATTCCCATTCCATATATTAATCTCTTTAGAGATTAAATAAGTATTTTTTTCATGAGGTTTTATGAGTATTACCTCTTTTATAGGCCCCATTAGTGATAGAACTTCTATTGGGGTGAGATCTCTCGAAAATTAATTACATTGAACCCATGAATAAAATCCTTTGATTGGAAGTATGGTTGTAAATTTTTTTTATATTTTTATTCTATAATGAGTATATATGTGTCATAATTCTTATTTCAATGTCTCATATCTCGTTCAACATACCTTGTGTTGAGATGACTAGTCACTTGGTGATTTATGTTTTGTGATTTTATGGTGTCCTACTGGATATTATTATACTCACCACTATATAATATTTTACCACACATGTCTTGTCTTATGTAGATGATGGTCCATTTTATGGAGTCCAAAAAGAACTAATTTTTGGTAGTGCATTATGAGTTAGAGATACTATTGTTGTACAATTTTTTGAATATAAAAATAATCACTTCTTTAGAAGGGTTGACTCTTTTATCAGTTTTGGTGTGCCTGTGTTTGGACCATGATACTTTCTAGCACCTTTTTTCATACAATAATTTGAGATAGAATTTATTCATGAATTTTTGTATTGATTGTAATTTTATTATTCAATATTGTTTTAGTGATTTATAAAAGTGTGGATGTGTATTAGTACTTTAGGATAAGGCATCCCATTTGTGTAATATGATTACTCGACAATGGTATTTATCCCATCAACTTTGGGAGGTGAGCTTGGTCTATAAAACTCAGTTTATCACTAGAAAATAAAACACCACTGTGTAAGATCGTGATATAAGTCAATTAATATCCTAGTGATTCATACCCAAAACACAAAGTGTGTGATCCTACAAACTATACACTATAATGTTGGGTTTTTTGAACTAGAGCCTCATTAAACACGAAATTTATTGTTGTGCCCACAATTTTATCCTTGGATATCATCCATTCCCATGTTGAATAAGTATCCCAAGATAGTTCCACTCATGATGATCAATTTTTTCCCTACGATAACTAGAAATGTAGGTGCCAAATCATGATTTTTTTCTCTTCATAATTTCCATTCATGAATCAACCCATAATTCAATAAAAAATGATACCACCACTATTGATGATCAATGGTTGTTCCAAGGTCGTCAATTTCAAACTCACAATAATTATTTTATAACCAATACCGACTAACCGCATAGAATTAGTTTGTGAATTGGTTGAATAATTATCCAAAAAGGAATCTGTTGATGAGTATGTGAAGAATGAAAGGGAAATTTCATGAAACCATAAATTTTCAATAATTAACAAGGCCTTTACATATGAGGATACCAAGAACTGTTTATGATCTAAAAAAACTAGGGAATAAAATAATATACTTGATCAATCTATCTAAATGACGAATGGAAGTCAGTAATTTGAATGTGCTATGTGATACCTGAACATATTATTAATTTAAGGGAAATTAATCTATTTTTAGGGAAGAATCAATAATAAGGTTGAATCTAAAAAAATACCAAGCTCAATGTAAAATTTAAGAAACTTTAATAAATATTTCATACATGGTTCCACTAATTATTTCTGTCACAACATTCTTCATTGATGTTGTTGTTAATTTTCTCTCAATCCATTGATATTCAATCTCTGTTGCTGCCAATGTTCATTCTCTCCACATATCCTTCTCTCTAGGGTTATGTGTACAATAATAATATTTCTAACCCTATGGAGGAATTCATTTTAAGGATTTAATTAGGAATAATATATGGTTTTTTCAATAGTGATATCATTTAATTAAATACTAATTTATTTAATTTATCTATCTACAATAGAGAACTAGACTATTTTGATACAAAACAAACTAACATTATTCCTAGGTTAAACACCCCCACTACCCTCAAAACTCTACAACCGTCTCATTTTTTCAATCCAAACTCATGTTAGAGATATAAGAGTGTTTCATTAAAAAAATATGATACCTAAAAAATAAGTGAATATATTTATTTTATTATTTTTGAGGTTTAGAAACAATCAATTTTCTACCTAGGGTGTTCTTGGTTGTATGCCATATACATGGGAAGTAGGAAAACAATATTTTTTTGAGATTTTATTCTAGGATAAAATTACTACTTTATCTTAGGGTAGGAACATGAGAGTTTGAGAAATAATAAATAGATCCATTTCCAATAGGTGAATATCAAGTTTACCAAAATAATATATAATAAACTATTTCATTACCATAATAGATTGGAAATATGGGAAATATGTGATCTCATTCACTCATTAATGGATAATTTATCAAATAACATACAAACATATTGACTTTACATACATAATTGGTAACAAAAAATAATTATTTTAAATTTATAATGAATAAAAGCTAAAACATAATGAGTTAATAATCATAGATAACATAATGAATTGACATCGTAATGATGGGAATGAATAAAGTTATACATCATAAACATGTCATCACGGCTTTATTTTAAGATATTATGTATAAATGGAAAAGATATTACAATTACCCCATCTTTGATATCTTATAATACATATTAAAATAGATAGGTTCTATGAGCATATTATTCCCACACATCACATATATCATCCAATTTAGAGAATAAAATTACCTATAAATTATGTGAAATAGTTTTGAAAAGTTAAAAACTTACAAATAATCAGGGTAATATTTAATATGAATGGGAAGAAATTTTTTTTCCTTATAGTATCAAATAATATAACGAAATATCAATAATTTCCCGAATAAATGAAATTTTCTGGATATATTAATTAATACACCTAAATTGGTAAAATATTATACAAGGTGTTTATATTGTAAGGTATATAATAAAAATAACCCTATGAATCAATGCCCATTCAGTGGTTCATATAAAATATTTATCAGTATTGAAATGAAATGTATCACTATGGGAGGATGATTATATATGTGCTTATATAGTGAAATACCATGTTACAAAAACATAAATACACTCTAATAATTTGAAATATATAAAACATATAATTTATTTTAAATTGAGATAAAAACCCCTCTATGAAATAACTCCCACAGTTAGTGGCATTGATATTAAATGTTCACTTATGCTAACATAAGGAGAACTCTCACAGAGATACCTACTCAGGGTAAACCAGATATGTCTTAACCAAACATAGGAAGATTACCATACTCATATGTTTTAAATCCACAATACAATTAATACCAGATCTGAATTTTCTTTATAAAAATTGTTTTATCAGGAATGAACTAGGAATATTTTATTATATATATTGATGTATGAAGATAGTATAATGAATGTATATCAGATAATAATATGTGTATTACATGAAATGGAAATAAATAATATTTATATAGTATGATTTTGAAATAGAAATTTATATTTGGAAATACTTTTATAAAATAATTAAAATTAGGAATGGGAGAAAGAGTAAATGAATCCATATCTTCCGTAGAGATTTCTTATCTTGATAACAGGCTCTTTGGGTATTTAAAATATATTCAAATTACAAAGAAATATCTAGGATAGATTATTTTACAGAGATATAAATAGTAATTATTATCTTATGTGGTGTTAATGGATTCACAATGTGTACATTTATAATATCAATTTAATGTAAATTTTAAGGTATTTTGTGAGTGATAAAGGGTGTTGTTGGAATAAGGGGTTTAGTGGGAAGGGTGAAATTTGAATTTTCATATATAAATAATTGGGAAATGTTATATTAGTAGTACCCAACATATATGTTCATAAATTTTTTTTATAATAATTATTTACATAAAAATAATACATTTTTATTTGTATATAATACAATATAGGAATACTATAATTTTCAATTCATCAATAGATTTTAGCCTATAAAAAATACTAAAACATATACATCACCTATTTTTGATTCACAATGTAAAAAATATAACATACATTTTGATAAAATAAGTTTTGAAGTGCGATAAATGTATTATTTTTATAAAAACACTATTTCTTTATAATTTTTTTTTTTGGTGAATAGATTTTTATTTTTTATGGTGATTATCAATATACTATAATCATTATTTCTAGATTATTTATCCATATATATACATAATTATTTTTTAATTATATTATATCATTAATGGTAACATGATGGTTATTTACAATATCCAAATATAGATAGGCAGATGGTTAGATAACCATTAGACTCCCACTGTTATATTCCAATAGCTACAATTCTCCCCACACATTCATTTAAATTTAAAAAATCTATAATATAAATCACATTTCTCACTATAATAGTTTATATGAAATATATACACCATGGATTATAATTTTTTACTAATTATCATGTACCTTATATAAATTTTTAACAGAAAAATAAAATCCAAGTGAGTTTCATATTTTAATATTGTCATGAATTTTACATTGTATTCTATTTTTTATTTATAATATTTAACATAACTATATAATTTTTATTATATTACTATGAATTAATAAATTTATCTATTTTTTATGGTTAATACAATATATTTTTTATAATAATTTATTTAATAAATAATGTTTTGTTACCTATACCCCTTCTTGAATAATTGATCCTTGAAATTTAAGTCATAAATGACTCTATAAAAAAATTTCACTAATGATTTATCATTAATTTCATAGGACCCCTTATTGGTTCCTTAATTTTTTTGCATAGTAGCTTCATTATACAATTCATATGGTTTAACGAAACGTTATCTTTTGTTTATTTGATCTAAAATTATTTTTTCATCATACTATAAAAAATATTTAGTAGGAATTCATCAGTGATAATTACATGTGTTAGGATTTTCATGAAATTACATAAGAGTGAGACAGAAATGTTTCATGCACATTATAGTGGTTAGGTTGCATAACCAACTGATATGAAACAACATTAATTGATTTAAATATCTCCAAATACCTAATATACATTATCTATAGCTTCTATTTTTTTAAACCATATCACTCTCTTACATAGTGATGTTGTTAAGAATACAAGGTCTTTATCTAAAAATTAAACTTCATTTTTTTGGTTATGAAGAAAAATTATATACATATAATTATCCACATTAATGTATTTTTAGAAGTCTCACAACTTCAATTTTAATTCTTTATCTAATTTTGGACTAGATATATTCCATTCACGTGATTCATCATAGCAGTTTTGCGCATATGATATGTTATCATAAAAACATCATATGGGTTCATTTGAATTATATAACAAATAATTTAATTTTTATAAATTTCATAAATTATAGATGTTAGTACCAAATGTTTTATAATTTGAGTGGTAATGGACTGAATTTGTCCTCTAATGTCGTGAAAGTCCATTAAAAATACCTTTTTTGGGATAGTTGGTTGTACTGATGTTTACCATGTTATTAAATTTCAAATAAACACTTATATCTTATTTTTATGGTAATCATGGATCTTCATCAAATACCATTGATTTTGGTCCACTATATAGTCTTTAAACATCAGTAATGTTATTTCATAAATTATGATCAAGGGAAATGTATAACCATATTATAGAATATAATATGACTTAGTAAGGTAATCTATAACAACTAGTATTACATAATTACACATTGATGTCTAAATAGGACCAATAAAAAAGTGTATTAATAAATCATCCATAATTTACATTAGCATAGGGAAAGGATGTATAACCCATTTGGGTAATTTTATTTTGTAATTATCTTATTTTCATGCCAATCATATTACAATGTAATATAGAATTTTCCATTTAATAATTCCCCACCAAAGTATTCTTTAAGATCCTTTATAAATATTATAGCTATTAAGGTGTATAGAGAAATATGAGTTAAATGATTTATCTATAAAATAATTCATTTGATTTGTTAATAATGGAAAACTTCATTTATTAATAAATTAAAAGACTACATTATCAATATAATATACTGAATGTTTGATAAATTATATAAATTTGATATTGTTTTATAAAACCTTATTATAATGTTATATGTTTTTTATTTTCTCTGGTTAAGATAGTTAAATAACCACTTATCAAAGAAATTATATTTCCCCTATTTTATAATTATTTGATCCATCTCTACTAGATCCTTGAGTATTAAATCATTATATATTCTTATAAATGATAATGATCCATAAACATTCGTACTCAATACATCAACTATATTTTTTTATATTCTTAGATTGTTATTAATGTTACAAAAATGGTTATTCGTTATTTTTATCCATCTACCATGCCACATGTTAAGATATTTATTTATGAATATATACGTAAAACTAGTATAGACTATATTTACGTATCATACTTATCTCCATAAATACAGTTCTCTATATCATGAATGTATATATTAATATTTCCCAATCTAAATCAAGTGTTGTACAATCCTATTCAGGAAGATTTATCAATTTTAATGTATATTCAACAAAACATTCATTTTATAGAAGGAAGAATCCAGTCCCTTTCCTCGATGAAACATTATAGATGAAATATAATGACATAACCATGGAACCCAAATCTTGAGACCCAAACCAGACTACCAAATAACCTCAAACATGGTTTCAGACCATTCAAGGCTTGAAACTTGTATATATTGATAAATACAAACCATTAGTCAATGATTTGATATTAAAGTAATTAAACCTTAATGTTCATGTGAATGTAAACCATGTTTTATTTGAATCGTTGAGTAGAATCAAGAAACCAAATGACTTATGTATTACAATACTGATACAAAAAAGAAAGAAAACACACTTGATCAAGACTATTAATGTAACTCCAATATATATGTTATTAAAATCCTCCACCTATATATTTATCAGGTATCCATGAATAATTATTTATTAATAATGAAATCATATTTTTTCTCTTATACGTGAAATATCATCTATATATCCATCGAAGTATGCATGTTGAGGGTGAGTATAATCTCAGTAGAATTTATCTATAGATCCAAAGTAACCACATGTATGGGAGCTCCAATCATAAAAATATATTTAATGTTTTATAAATAAATTATTATAAAATAGTTCATCAAAACCCTTACGTTAAATAACTCCTTATTATAATATAAAATAATGTAATAGTTAAATAAAAGACATAATTTGGTTTAATTGTAAATAAATAATAGCAAATATATCACCCATATGTCAAAACATATGAAAATAAGACAACATATCATAATATTATCCATTTAATAATTTCATTTCTATAATAGCATACATAAATCATTGAATTTGTAGATTTAGTTAAATAAATCCAAAGTAAAGAGGTTTTATATGTTCTAACACCATTGTATCACGTATCCTTACCCTTGTGATAAAACATGAGGCATTACATATTATAGACATATTATATTAAATATAATCTCATACATTATCTGAAACACATTTTAATGTTTATGTATAATGAGATAATAATATTTTCCATAGATAAATAATCATTTAATTATATAAATTATCATAAATACTTTTTCCTGGTAATTCCCAATATAAAAAGTCTCATAATAAACATCTAAGGAAAATACCCTTTCTAAAACAATAATTTTCAATGGAATATAACTAGATATACCAACAATGTAAACCATTAATCCCATCTATATTTAAATAAAATATTTCAACACATTTTGTGAAAAATTATTAATTTAATAAATCACAAGATGGATTTTAAAACCATAATTTACTAAATGTCATATTTTATTTAAAATAATGATTTTATAAAAAAAATTATTCAAAACTCACACTTAATAGCTTTCCATTAATCTTATATAAAAAATTATTATATTAAAAATCATAAAAAAATTCATATTATGGATGGTGAAAGATGTTACATGTTTTAATCAACTTAACTGGATAGGTATTCTACAAAATTCCTTTAGTACAAGGTCTCTCGATTTTTATATATAGAAACACAGATAAAAAATAATCAATATATATATATATATATTACATTTTATAAATCAAATCGAAGATCCATCGATTGAGAAAATTTTGAAAATGTTGTTTCAAATTTTCACAATCAAATGAGACTATCTATGCATGAATGAATAACCTATAGAGAGTATAATATCCCCCATTAAACATGGAATTAACTAATGGAAATATATCAAATTAAAGTATATAATGATAAATTTCAATGTTAAAAGGTCCCTAATGGTGGAATTCCCCCATTCCACTTTCTCCTTACCCATTCCAAATGTCTCAAGTATCTATTTTGGCACCGTAATTATATTAATATAAAAATTATTGTTTTTTGTAATTGAAGCATCACTAGAAACCAAAAAAAATTAAGTAAAATATGTAGATTAACATTCTATATATATATATCTTCTATCCCATTCATAACCCTCAAATTCAGTTTGAATATCCCTTCATCAAAATTTAATTATCACTAAATAATAAATTTGATATAGATTAAAGATTATTATATTTAAAAATTATTATATAAATCTATAAAATAATTCCTTTAACCATATGTACATCCTATATATAAATTTCATTAATATGTTTAAACCCTATTACTCTAATTTATATGTTAACCCTCTCTATATAATTCTTCTATATTAATTCCCTTTAATTAATTTCATTTGTCTCTTGACCATATTCTTTATAAAGCTATATATTTTATTTTAATTTTATATTATTCATATTAATATAAAAAATCTCTAAAATTTTAATACAATCAAAATTGACTTCAATTTTTATCAAGTTAGACAAGTCATGTTTAAAATCCATATTTTAAATTTATACAAAATAATTTTTTGAATCAAATATTTATATGTCTCCAAATGATCATGAAATAATAAAAGGAAAATATTGAACTTAAATAATAAAAATTTTAAGGGATTATATGTAAAAAACACGAATTATTTAATATAACTCATCATCCAATATAATAAATAATATAAAAACATTGGTTTTATAGTTTCCTCTACCATAATAGTTTCCCACCTCCCAAAAGTTAATCATTTTCTTCAAATAGAATTAGGGACTTATATCAGTTATGATATTCCATATATCATGTTTATTCTTGGTAATTCTAATGTTAGAATAATAATCAGACATGGGGAATGAAATTTTCCATCATAACCTTCTCTTCCATGTCTAACATTTTCTGTCTAATTTGATAAAACTCACATCAGGATCTACAACCACTAATTTCAAATCATTAATATGAGATGGGTCTAGTTGATATATAATCAAATTATATATTTGAAATATATTATGAACAAAATCATATTATTGTAGTAATTATAAATGATATAACACATTACCAAGCCATTCCACAATTTTAAACATGCCAAAAAATTATGGTTCTCACTTCCATTTTTTCCGAATTCGTTAGTGTCGTAAATAATGATCCACTCAAAAATATAAATGAAAACCAAAAAAATATGTTGTCCATAATAATATACTTTTAATTAAAATTAAAATATATTTTCATAGTTATGAAATATATTTAAATAAAATTAATTCAATCAATTTTCTCTAACTGTAAACTTAGTCAAAAATGAATCTATTCAAAAATTCCCACCCAATATAAGAGTTATAGGAACATAATATTGTATATAAAATGCCACAAATTGTTTTTTATGGTGTAAATATATATATATTATTATTTTAAAATTATACAATTAATAAATTATCCTCCCAAGATCGTCCAATGTCAATAATAGATGATTGAAACATGTCCTCTAAAATTTATACTATTCATTTCATTTTTCCAAATATCTATGAATGGTAATATAAACTCTTCGTCAATTTATTTCCCAAAGTATTTTGAAGTCCCTTAAATAATATATTTGTAAATTTACATTCTATATCAAAAGATGATATTGTAATTCAATGAAATTTAATAACCCCGATGAAAAAAAATCTTGTGAAGACCTTAAATTGAATGAGCCTCATGAATAGGTAATACGTATACTAAATATGTGATTTGGTCAACTAGATATGAAATAGAATAATTATTTAAGGGTAATAGGGGTAAAACCATCCCAATTCCAATAAATATTTATTATTGGTTTCATGTTAGTATAGATATTGTTTTCTAAAACCTAGACAGTATTTTTCGTTCTATCTTCACAAGTGGAAAAACAAATCATTGAGATATATACTAAGAAATTTTATTTGAAATTATTTGACATAGAAATACCCACCCTATGCTATGTTATATATTTGTTATTATCAAATTCACCACCCATTTATAATGATGGAAACCCATTTATAATTTATTTTTTCAAGGGTATAGGAATAATCGATCTCTTCATGAAATAGTAGGTCATGTTTGATGCTATGATCAACCCATTATTGGAATCCCCAATAAAAAAGGTTTATATACTTCCAATAAATTTTAGGATAAACAACTATGCCTCTTACACATCCACTAACAATTAATAAGTTAAATATACACCAGAAATAATCACAGCATTATTTTCTTTATACATATATCTAAATAAAAATTAGTCAACATACTCATTAGTTTCCATTATTCTTCACCTTCCTTATTATATTGAGATGTAATTTTTCCATGGACTAAACTTTATAATTTCATTTTTTATGGGTATATGGAAGTTTAAAAATAAAATATTAGAAGATACTCCTCCGACCTTCACTATCTCACATTGAGATCTACTATAACATTTCCTTTTTAAGGGTATCAAACTTTTAAATTAAATATGTATCACTAATAAATCCAAATAATTCATAATATATTTATTTGAGGGTTTTAAAAACTATATTGGTAAATATATAATGTTAATTACTCCTAAAAAATTTGACACCTAAAAAAATAATCATAATGTATCACAATTTACATTATATTCATTAAAATACTCAAATAAGATATAGACTGATCTCAAAACAACTATTCTGTTTAATTATTAAATCGATTTTTTACACATACTATACTATTAAAAAATAACTATTTCATATGTCAAATTCATAATTTGGGATCTCTAAATTGAAAAATATTTTATAAACTTTTGGTAATATCAATATATCACATGGAACCTATAAATCACAAAGTCATTATTGGGATTCTCCCAATATATCAAAACCTTCAACATATTAGGATCAATATAGATTCTATATCTTAAAAATACCTCCAAAAAGGTAATCCTACAGAATCCAAAGGATTAATTTTGATTACATTGTGCATAACATATATTCTTGAAAAATATACACAACATATAGGTAATTTTCTTGATATTCCTTAAATCATGAGTAATGAAAGTCATCATCCAAAGACACTACTGAAAAGTTATCTAAATACTTTTGAATGATTTTATTTATTAATGAAATGAACATTATAGGAGAACTGGTGATACCTAGAGGTATTAAAAAAACTCATAATACCTATATAGAATTTATAAATCCATCCCTTATATATCCTCTTCTCTTACGCCCTTTTGTTGATATCTAGAGAAATGATCAATATTAGAAAACCAAATATCTCCCTTTAGTCAGCCAAATAAATACTCAAAACAATATAAGGGATACTTATTATTTATTATCAATTAATAAAATTTATCATAGCCAATACACAACCCCAGAAACCCATTTCCTTTTTGGTAAATTACATCGGTGCCACTAAAGGTGACATAAATAAATAAATGAACCTCATTTGATCTAATTTCCAAAATTTTTCATCATATTCAATATAACAATAGGTTTCATGAAATATTAAGGTAGTGGAACTATATTCATTTTATAACAAATAATGAATTCTTCATAACATTTTTGTGTTAATATGGAAAAATCATTTAGAAAGACATCAAGACACATTTCAATGAATAGCCTTTTCTAAGGATAACTACCTATATCCATGGTTTTATAAATAATCCATTAAATAAAAAGTGATTCATCTAAAATCCATGATATTTTTACCACATATATCATCATTAACATCCCACTCCATAAAAAAATAATACTGTTATCAAGATAAGAAATCATCATTCTTTATCAATAACAATTGATTTATGATTTATACTTTATAGGACGTTATATCATAATTATAACATCGTGTATTTTCATCGCAAGGATTACCATGTCTCATGATACTTCTACATCACTGATAATAACGATAAATGACTAAAAAAATTAATTTTTATTCCATTCACCAAATTGTGTATAAATTCTCATTCTATAGAGAATTATCTAACATAAAATCCTAAATAGAAAATTACATTCATAAATATAAAATAATAAAATGATATAGTATAATTGTTTTACTAATTACCAAATAAGACATCAAGATAGTATCATAGATAGATAAAGATCATATTTTGATATTATATTTTATCAGATACTTTCTCGTTTGCAATGAATTAACCATATTGTTATTATGGTTTATTAATACTTATTGGTGTTCCAAACAAAAACTACATTATTTTATAAGGTGACATACATGATCCAAATATAACATCAGATTACACTCCACTAGCCTGCCGAGAAAGTAATAGGCATAATTTTGATCAAATAACACACCTGTCAAGACTACATAAAGTGATGATGTGTAGTCATGAAATGTATATTTATATGATCATTTACACCACATTAGAGATATTTAAAGGTCATTTACCATTGATAATACTTTGAATAAATTCCAAATGATATATTATAAAAATATTTCTTCTTCTTCTTATGGAAACTAAATGAATTATTTTCTCCACACTTCTATAGAAGAAAATCTACCACACATTAAAGTATTAATATATTACTTTAATTATATTGACATGTATACCATATCTATATAGGAATTTAATCTCAGGAATATTTTCCTTGACAATGATTGTAACTAAAAATTCCTCTCAAAAAAATTTTCATTTAAGGTTATCATTCATCACCTAATTTGTTATATCATGTACTTGCCCTGTAGATGTAGATGAATACTCTATCACAGTTATATTTGATATCAAAAAACTTAAAAATTCCTAAAATATCACTATCCTCAACTGTCACGACCCGCCCTCGGGGTCCGTGCCGTGACTACCCCAAGCCCGCCTTCCATAGGCCAGGGGCTGGCGACTAGCACCAAGGCGTAAATCCCGGTAAAAAGGGAAGGCATTGCCTTTGAAAAGTAAACACACACCACAGAGTAAACAAGCGGAAAGTAAACACTAAACAAGCAGAGTACGACTGAAAGTGCGGAAAAGTAAATGGGCCAGTATACAAACCCAAACTGAAAGTAAAGTACAACTCGAAAAGGGAAAAACAGCAACTGAAAAGTAGAAGCCGCTACTCCGAGCTGTCCACTGGAAATCCCACCTGAAGGGTGGGTACAGATAGCTCCTCTGCTCCACGGGTCCCGCCGTCCGCTCCGAGCACGTCCCGCCCAGTGCTCCACCTCCTGGTACCGTCCCGCTGTGCAAGCCTCAGCTAAGGTCAACGATGTCCGTCGTCTGCAACCAACACAACGTAGTGCGGGCAAAGCCCGTGCAGGGGTGAGTATAAGCTACTCAGTAGGGACCCCGAGACCCTTGAAGGTCTGTCAAATCCACAAAGGATAAACCACGAAGAAAAGTACAATCACGAAGTAACAACCGACACTGCTTAGGTATATGCCCATACATATACCTAAGTCATCAATTAAAAATACGCTGCAACCTCCGAGCCCAAGTACAACTCAGTCCACGCAGGAAAGTATACATATTCCACATAGGAAAGCAAAACATAATCCACACAGGATTTCACAACACAATCCACGCAGGAAAGCAACAGGATTCAGCTCACACAGGTATACTTCTTCAAGGACGATAAAGATGATCACTGATCCATCTAAGTCGTCGGACCCACGAAGGATCGATAGTTAACTAACCCCCGCAAAGACCCACACAGGATCGGGCTCACACAGAACCTGTACGCGCTGGCTCACACAGAACCGCTGAGCGCAAGGACCCACACAGGATCGGGCCCACACAGGACCTGTAGCACTGATCCACGAAGGATCGCTGATTGCTGTAGTCGTCGTCGTCGAATCCACACAGGATCTCTGTACTGTCGTCGTCAAATCCACACAGGATCTCTGTACTGTCGTCGTTGCAGTCACAGTAGCAGTCGTAGCAGTAGAACAGTCGCAGCCAGCACTAGGGTTCCCGCACACAGCAAACTCGTACGGAGGGTCCGCTCCATGAGCCGAGAGGCTGATACATCAACTGTCACGAAGACCGAAGATGATGTATCCAAAAGTTCCGTATCGTCAACAGGAACTCAACGTAACAGACGGCGCGTCGATCGGACGCCCGGTCTGAGAGTTATTGGCATTTTCGTCTCCGGGGCCCGGTTGGTTTTTAAGGCAAAACCAACCCGACCGTACTCCACCTGCATCCAAACCTCGGGCGGAGTATGCCAAAAGATCCGTCTCACTAAGAGGAACACAACGCGACTGACGGCGCGTCAATCGGACGTTCGTAGCTCATGATATGAGCGTTTCCGCTCCGAAGGCCCGGTTGGTTTCGTGAACGAACCAACCCGGCCGAACTCAAAGTTAACCGAAACCTTGAGTGCGATATATCGAAACGACCGTCTCGATCCAAGGATCGCGTTTCCGCAGACGGTTCGTCATTCGGAGGTCCGAGGCTCATGTTATGGGCGAAAAACCAAATCTGGTTCGAAACGGGGGGTCCGGGTCCGGGCCGACCCGGCCCGACCCCCCCCTGGGCGGCGCGGGGGCCGGCGGCGGCGGCGCGGCGGCGCGGCGGGCCGCGGTGGCCTGGCGCCGCGAGGTGGCGGCACGCGGTGGAATTCAACCCCCGCGGTTTTGACAAGGCGGCGCGGCCTTGTGCCGCGCCTATGCAGCAAACGGCCCCCACGTGGGGGCCGATTTAAATAAAAGAACCGGGGGGGCCGGCTGCCCCCCCCCCCCTCTCATCAAAGAACCGCCCCCCTCATTAAGAGGGGGGTTTTGTTGAACCGGCCGGAAAATTTATTCCCCCGGTTTTATGTCATCCGGCCGGCCAGCTGGCCGGCCGGTTTTTACCAACGGGACCGGAAATTCCGGTCCCGCCTTCGACTTCCGACGCCGGCGGCCCGGCCGCCGGTCTCCTCTTCCGCCGCGGCCCGGAACCGGCCGCGGTCTTCTCGTCCCGCCGCGGCCCGGAACCGGCCGCGGTCTCCTCGTCCCGCCGCGGCCCGGAACCGGCCGCGGTGTTCGTCGTCCGGCGTGGTGCGACGGCACCGCGCCCCTTTCGCCGTGCCATGATTCTTTTCAACGCGGCGCGATGACGTCGCGTTCTTGAAGATTTTTCCTCGGCGTGGCGCGACGGCGCCGCGTAAATTATTTGCATGATCATCTGCGTGGTGCGACGGCACCACGACACTTGCTTCCACCCGCAAGCATAAACAAGAACGATGGAGGGGGGTTCGGCCGTGTTCGTGCGGTCCGGCCCCCCTCGCGTTAACAATAACACTTATATAAAATATTTAAATGCCTCACGTAGACATGCGATCCACGAGCAAAAAAAGAATAAGGAAACCAAAATGAAATCAAGAACCCCTACCTCGGGTTTAAGATTCGAAGATTCGTCTACGTTCCGCGGAAGACGGCGTCGCAGAGGTCGGGCGTCGCGGTCGTCGTTCGTCAAATCCATTGACGAAGAGATATGCCCGAAGAGACACGTCGTTGGCGGATCTTCGTTTGCCGACGAAGAAGGTCCGAGGAGGAAGCGGCGTTCCCTCTTGTTGACACCGAGGACGAAGAAGAGAGGCGTCGTTCTTCGTCGGAGGTTGAGCGTTCTTCGTTCTTCGTCAGAGCTTAAAGATGAAGAGGAAGCTCTCCAAAAGCTCTCAAGGAGACAAAAAAACAACCCCACATAAAATAAGATAACATCTTATTTTATTATTACAAAACACATAAGAATTTCAAAAGTTTGAAATTCAAAAAGGGCTTAACTCCCATAATTAATTAAGAGTAACTTAAGCCTATAAAGAGGGGGTTAAGGGAACTTGAAAAGTCTAGGGGTTCGTGTGGGCCCCACCACACTTAATCCTCCCAAGGGAGGTTAAGTGGGTGTGGGTCCCACTTCCAACCCCCTTTGGTAGGTTTTTAACAAACTAAAAATAAAATTTGTCTTACACAAATTTTATTTAACTCAACTGAAAACCCCAAAACTTAACTTTCAACCCGCAACAAACGCAACTCCCGAAAAGGTCTCTTTAAGCGAATATCGGCGCCGCGAGTTCATCGGTGCCCTCAGATTTCAATTCCGAGCACCGGATCAAAAGTTAGGAATTCCCGCTCGTTCGTTCACTGAACGTACCCGAGCCAAACTTCGGAAATTAATTCCGGGCACTCCGGGCCTCGGAATCAGGTGCCGTCTGAAACCGCGCTCTTGTAAAATTCTAAAGAAAATTAAGAAAAAATTTCCCTTGAATTTTACGGGTCTCTACATCAACTCCTATAGAACATATTTTCAAATTAATGCCATTTAAAAACCCTTATAGACAAATACCACATGATTTATAGTGTATGTTTTCATCTCCCACCACTTCAGATCATATCTAAATATTAAATATGTCATAAAATCAATCTTCAATGTCTTGGGAATCTATAAAAACTATTATTTGGTAGTTATTATCCAATAATTATATTACTATCTCAGCTCAAACATTATATCTAAATGAATGTGGATTCTACTTCTCAGTCAGTAATAATCAATCTCTTCCTCCCACTCTATCTTTATTAGATTCTTTATCAAATGATAAAATAATATACCTAATCATGATCACTACATTAGTATAAGAATAAAATAATTACACTTATCTTCATCATTTACAAATGAGAATTATCCTTGTTGTATGTACCTTAAAATACTTAAAGAATTTATTCTGTGAAAATTACTCACATGTCTATTTTAGTATATATCTATGGAATACTTTATCCTAATTCTTTATCTAATAATGAATTTTTGTTTAAATTTTACAAAAAAATAATAAATAAATTTTAAAAAACAACAAATAATTTAGTTATTTCAAAATAGTTCTCAAAATAATTTACAAATGATATAGCCATACCATGGTTGTTATAATGCATTAATACGTTCTTTATTCATTACAAAGTGGGATGACTCTTGGAACTACTAAAAATAACGCTTCCACAAACCGTTATTCTACATATACCTCTGAATAACATAGTGTATGTGATAAGAAAGGATTGTTTTTTTTCATATTATTGGTATGTTCCAATTCCTAAGAATCATATTTTCTATTCCCCTAACAGTTCCTATGACTTAACTATGATCGAAAACCATTTTATAAAAACCTAACTAGAGTACCAAATTCAAAAAACCTAAAATGGACCAACACAAAATCTCAAGCATGATCATTGATTTATATAAGTTACAAAGTACATATAATGGATAAAAATAATGCTTTCAATAATTATTTCCCAAAAAAAGTTTTAAACTAAAACGTGCAAGTGAATGTAAAAATAATTTTATGAAAAACCATTCAGAAAAATCATACAATATAACAAATCAATTCTTATAAAATTGGTACCAAAATAAATACAACATACTGGATCAACAATAACAATGTGAATCCAATATACATGTTGATAAAATCCCATAATATATCTTGGAAATTTATTTAAATCTCATTATTGATGAATAAAAAACCGTCATTTTTCTTGTATCATGTCCAACACCAACCACAGGTTACTTATGAGATCATGTTAGTTGTGAGTAAAAACTCATTAAGATTTCCATAGGACTCCAATGTATTCACAAGCTTGGTTAATAAAAATATAAAATTCCAAATAATGGTTTAAAAAATTTACATTAAAATAACTCATTGAAATATTTTTTAAGATAACTCGAAATTTTAATAAAATAATAGTAAATTAAGGGTTGTATTTCAATCTAAACATAAAAAAATGAAAATAAATTTACCACCCTTATGTTAAAACCTAATCTTGTCATATTAAATATTATCATATTTACTAGTTGAAAGATTTATATAAATTAATGCATATATAAATCATATAATTTATACTTTCAGCAAACATGTCCCTGAAGTATGAGTATTCATATGTTTTCATCCCATGGTTTCACGTAAGCTGACCCGACGATAACACATGATATTATACACGATCCAACATGATTTTTAAAAATATGATCTCATACATTATCTAACTATTATTTTATGGTTTATTTATCACAACATAACAAATTTACCATGCTAATATGATAATATTCATAAGAAAAATAATCATAGGCCCTGTTTAATAATAATTTAAAAACCATTAAATATCATAAAAATACTTATAATTAAAACATCCTTCTAATAACATACATTAAAATTGAAATTTAAGAACATATAACAATAAGATAAATTGTTACTAAAGACTATATTTTAAAAAAATCTACATGTTTTATAACAAATATCAATTTTATATATCACAATATGGATATAAAACATATCTTTTTCTATAAATCTTATTTTCTTAAAAATCCTAATTTTAAAAAATAATGTTTCAAAACCCTCGTTTTACTATCTACCATATATCATTTATAAGAAACTATAATTTTAAAAGTTACTAACAATTCATATTATAACTAAAACAAGATAGGTATAATTCATTACCCCCAACCAAGATGTTTTTTTATATTCGTTATGTTTGATGTTTAATTATATGAATATGGTGAAGTACCATGACCTATAATTAGTATTCATATATAAATAAATATTTAGAAATCAAATATAATAGTCCTATATTAATGAATATTGTTATGGACTACATAAAATTTGAAGGGGATCCTATGACTCTTTGTAATGGAGTGAATAAACATTTTAGAGTGGAATGATCCCCATGAAACATAGATTTTTGATCTGTAACTCTTAATTAACAATGTATAAATGGATAATGGTAGGAGGTGACGATCCCTAGGATGCATGGACCACTAGGTGGTGAATCAATAGATTAATTTTTATGAATTCATTTCACCTGAAATAAAACTCTTAAACTTGGTAAGGATCTATATCTACTTAGAGATGTCTCATAATCTCACCTTGTATGTAGTAATAATAAGTTAGATTCCATCACAATGTATTTTCAAGGTTAAATACAATGACCTGGTCCTTCTCATGTTGTATATTCCCCCAAATATATATTCTAAACTATATCATATTTATTAGTTATACTGGTAGATATTGAGTCACACTATATCATAACACCTAATTCCATATAAGAGGATCATTATACAACTTCATATAGTGTAACTAGAGCCCAAAATAGACTTATAATCCTGATTCTACATAAGAGAATCTGCATACTACATCACATAGTGTTACCAATTTTTGCACTGGAATTTACTCTCTTGAATCACCCAAGAGGATATATTTTCCCCTTTACAGAGTCTTATAATTCTAAATTATTTATCCACTAGGGGATAATCTCTGGATATTACTTCATGATTTTATTGTATCTAACTTCCTTGTTTAATACATCAAGTACATTTGTAGCTTGTTGGGTTTTCTCAAATAATTTTGACCACCTATATCTAATCAGTTTCCATAGTGAAACCATTATTGAGTAATGCTTAATTATGATGAAAGAGTCTATAAATCACATAGATTTGTACAAGTGGTGCTGATATAATCTTTAATATTATTTTATTCAAGATTATGACTTTCAAAATATTTATTTAATTTAACCATAAAAAATGTTATTCATGAATTCATAACATGGAATTGTCAAATTTTTAAACACCAGTGCATAATAATTGTTGGTTTGTTTTTTAATAAGCTATTTGGTTATATTTTCTCAATTGATTATGAATTTAAGTATGAATTCCCTTGGTAACACCATTTTAATTCATTCAACACACCTTTCACCTCATCATATAATATAGTAAATGGATTTCATTATAAACATATTTTCATAAACCATCATGGGTATTCAATATATATGATTCTTTGTTCAATTTAATGCATGGTTAATTATTATCTCATACATGAATACTAGAATAGATTCTCATTATATCACACATGTTCTTAATCACATAATTAACATTGAAAAATGGTAGAAAGATACATGTGATTATTTCTTCATGAAACACTTTAGTGTGAGATTAATATGATACGAAGTTGTATGGTCTTATTCTTGTTTGTGAATGAAGAAATATTCACTAGAACATCACTATGAAATTCATTTGTTTTATGATTCTCTATTCTTATATAAAAGTTTAGATCCCCGATGAATGGTATAAGAAAATGATGGATAATCCAAACCATGGTATTTATCTATGAGTTTCACTAAATTTTCATTAGATTTCACACCATGTTAAAGCCATTGAGAAAAATTCCATGTTTATATTTTCATTAACTACTAGAAGATCCGGAGGTTTTGAAACATTTGATTGCGATTTCCATCACATGACCATAAAACAGATGGAATATTTTAATTCACATATTCATAGTGATTGTCCACATATTTACCCTTACAAAGATAACCCCTACACATGTACCTTTAACCTTTACATTGGTACCCTTATTCCACCACAATTATTCATTAAAAGAATCTATGTTGTTGTGTAAACACATATATAAAGATCATAGACTTCCTAATATATGATAAATTTTGTGATCTTCTCAATGGTTCCGCCATTCAAGCTTGAATTGATAATGGATGTAGTGGAATATGACGAACTCCAAAAACTAATAATGATTTAGTGAGGGTGGATGTATAATAGAATATCCTAGTTTGATCATATGTCTCTCATTCATCAGATAGAATTACTAATCATATATGCACATATTTTCCAACATATGAATAGTATATCACTGCAACCTATCCCACATAGAAGTTCAATGTATTTCGATAGTTCTACATAACCCAAAGACATATTTTTAATTGGATGGTGCAATTATCCCAAGGTATGATCCTAGAAATAAACCTCACACACCACCACATGCTTCTCTTCCAACTCACATGGTCAATCTGGAACCTCTATCCACAAACCAATTCATGCATGAACACCTCCCTGTGTAATCCTTCCTTCCTATATATTATCTCCCACCCATGCCTCCATGTTTTCATTTCAGAATTGATATCCATTATGGTTGTTCCTACTCCTATAACAAGGTAGATCAAGTTGGCCTTTTTGGATTTGTGGTTGGAATTGTTTTCTGAAATTACCTCTAAAAAACTTATTTTATATTCTAATTATAAATATAATAATATTAAATTTCTCACCATAAAATTCCAGGAACCTTAACCTATCAAAATCATCATCAAATATTATTCATCCAAATGAATATTTTTAGTGTATTAAATTTTCATCAAGGTCCTTTTTTATACAAATTTTGGTTATGAAAAATGTTCCTACACCAAACTCCTTTAATACATGTTCTATAATTTATGAATGGACCATCAATCATCACAATTTATATACAGAATTTAATTTCTCCATGCTTCTAAACTTCATCCCCTCTTATTAACTTCAACTCATATTGACCCCGTATTGAGAAAAATTAAAATTCATGTTCATTGGATTTAATAATATCCTTCTTTTGAATCTTTTCAATACGCTTACCCATTCAAAATCTTAATTTTTGAATTATATAAATTTTCTTCTCCCCATTTTCATAATAAATACAATGAACAAGCAGGGGAATTATCATCTCATGAATTTTACCAAAACATGTTATCCTCCCTTATTACATTATTTCTTTAACATTTCTATGAGAGGGATGATATCAATAGGTTTTTGTTAAAAAATCCTATTTTTAATAAAATTTATCTCTATATGTGATAACCAAGTGTAGAAAATAAGAGATATAAAACCAAGGTTTTATATTCTGTCTATAAACTATTATGCATGTGAAATCATTCCTAGAAATTTATAATTCAATTTTTAGGGGTTGCAAGTCAATATTTTTATAATATAATTCTAAATCCTGCACACACTTCAATAATCATATGAAAAGTTTCTGGAGAAAAATATATTGGTCCAATTCATGGTTCAATATTAAATCTTTATTGATAATGATTATCAATTATTTTTTATTATAGATTTGGGATTCGTTATCATTCCTCATATTTCTATTTTAGAAAGTTGTTCATGAGTTCCACACTCACTGTGTAGTGAATTTTAACAGATTTAAATCCTTAGTTACCACTTGAGGGACTCATCGGTCATAGTAATTTAATGTTAGTCAAAAGACTTTATAAAATACAATCTATTGATTTTATACAATAGTGAAATCATTAAACATATCCAAAAATTTCATATCTGTTATTTGAAAAAATAGAAAATAACAGGGAATAAGTATGAAAATTTTGGTTTCGGAAAAGATACATTGAGGTTGAGAGATTTTTATAAACCACTGAAACTCTTTCCTTTATAACTCATCTTTTCCTTTGTGTGAAATGTCCATTTTAATTATAATCATTTGATCATATGTAATTCCATGTTCCTTCTATTTAATTTAGAATAATTAACAATTTTTATGTATAATCTCCTTATAGTTATGTGAAGAATGTTCTGATTTACCAAACCAATCACAGAACTAATCACATTTTTTACGTTTACAATAATTTTCATCTTTTCTTATTTCGTATCTTCTTTGGAATAATTATTTATTCACTTCGCATTTTATTACTCCTCATAGAAAATCATATCTATTAACATTTATCTCCTTATTTTGGTTAGATAGTTTTATTTTATCTTCATCTTTAATCACTATTTTTTGTGGATTTATATGATTTTCAATAATGGACATGTTATTCAATATTCCATATCATTGTATCAAAACATCCAGAACCTAAAATAATTTATTTTGAATCTTCATTTCCTCTTTTTTAGTGTAGTATATCTAAATTTCAATGGTTTTGAATCATACAATCATTGAGTAGAACCACCACTCTTGTTAACAATTTTTTGGGAATAAATAATCATAAATCTTTTCTCATCCACCTTTTATGTGATTGGTTTATTTGAACTTTTCACCATATATACATTCCTAGGGTTTGGATAAAAACTATACTAGTACATGAAACAAAAATAGTACATAAGATACTTTCTATATTATGTGACACCTTCTACTAAGAAGATGTTTAAATTTTGTTAAAGGAAAATATAATTCTCTTATTAGAGTCATGATCACCAATTAAACATGTGATACAGTAACTCCCCAAGCATCCATGATACGCTTCACTTTGAATAATACAGTAGCGTGTGTTGTACACAACTTCAAGTTTTAACAAACACCACAACCAATCAAACTTGCGGTTATGAATAGTAATACCCACTTTTTGAAATTTTATAATTTTTATCTTTCAAAATGGTCTTCATTTTCGGATTCAGAAGATCGAAATTATCTTAGGGTGAATTTTTGGTATTTTTCTGAAAACATTCAATTTTTGATGAATAGTGAAAAAACATTGAGTTATAGTTTAAAATGGAATTTTTATTTAAATAATTATTTATTTTATTTAAATTTATTTTAGGTTAAAATATATACATAATACCTATATAAGTTCAATGTAATTCATTGGATTAAGTTTATAATAATATTAGATAGATAAAAATTTTATTGAACGTTTCACCGTCTATTACCCACCTCCTAGGAGAAATTGTAAATTCACATAAAAGATAATTTTACCGCTTTTGTGAGTATAATTTTGAAAATCCAAGAGACACGGTTAATATCAAGGAGTAAAATTGGGTTCAATAAGATAAAAATAATTTTTGGTGAAAAATAACTTTTTACTTTTATTTATCAAGGTTAAAAGTAAATAGGGTAATAAAGGGTAAAAAATATATTAATATTACCCTAACACATGTCATAATTCTATTGGAAAAGAGAATCTCGACCAAAAATAACCTTAGGAATAAAATATTACCATTTATATCTACATGGATTAGATTAGGACATTTATTATTATTTACATCAAAAAAAGATAAAAGAGTTAAAATCAAAGATTAATATCTAAAACTTTTTTAATATAGGTTTATAAATAAGATAAATTCAATTATAAATATTAATTAGAAAAATAAAATGATTTCCTACATAATGGTATTTTATTTATAGTTTTTAGACATTAAATAATTTAATTTATATTTTGACACAATGGTGATACAGTAATTACATAATTAATGAAATATTAAAATAATTAATATAATAAATATCAAAATAAATGTAATTTGAGACTTTTTATGAATTAAAATAACTCTCTAGGTTAATATTACATATTAGGAATTGTTATATAAATTCATTTTTTAAGTAATAATTATGTTATGAAATTATCAAAAACAAAATACCCAATAGTGTCAAAATAGACATAAAAGAGTTTTTAAAACCAATATTATATTATTAATTGATATTCTATTACTAAAAATCTAATGTTCGGCCAAAGGACTTATATAATTATTGTTGTATCATTAATTGACAACATGGGTTTCTCTTGGAGGTATATAGTATGTTTATTAACTATATAATAAAAAATACAAAGAGACGTGGTAAATATCAAACAATTTAAATAAGAGTAATATATAAATGATAAGGTTAATATAGTGACCCAAACCATTCTAAAATCAATTGGTTGAAAGGATTTCGACCCATACCCACATTAACCTTTATATAATCCACTTTGGAGCCATTATAAACCGAATATGAATTTATTATAAAATAATATTTCTAGCTTTTCCAAAGGTACCCCTCACCCCTCTTATAAATGGGAACTCCCACTTCTCACTAATTCACACATTAGAAGCCTTTTGGCTCGACCAAACCCTTCTAAAATATTCTTTCAAATTCCCTCACTTCAACCTAGAGGCCTTAGTTTTATCTGAATTCCAACCTATGGAGCCCTTTTTATCAAATCAAAAGAAAGAACCCGAAGAAGAGGTAATGTTTTCACCACCCTCTTTCAAGTTCCATTCCTCTTCACCTTCTTCTTTACTTTTTTATTTCTATTATAAAATAATAAAATCAGTCTATTATATATACAATGTTGTTATTATAAATATTGAACATCCAAATTCATTATTCTATCCATCCGTTGATTCACATAGCACCATACATGCGTACATATGGCCTACCGTCTCCACATTGTGGTGTAACTGTTATTCAATATATTATTATTTAGATGGGTATAATAATGATATTTAGTTCATTTAAATAATAAATATAACATGGTAATGTTTATTTATATATTATATACCATCCAATTATATGTTATTTTAATATCAAAATAATGATATTGTCGCTCATGCGTACGTACAGACAACCATCTCCATGAACGCGATGAGATTCATTCCCCATCATATCCATTCCACTCTAATTCTCATTTTATGATTAAATTTTTTTAAGTACATGATATCATTCTGGATAAGAATAATATACATCCCATCCATAACAAATATGGCTCACATAACAAATAATATAAAGGAAAATGAATCTGTTAACACCCGAAACGATGATAATACTAAGATATTATTAACCAATCAATGTTTAAAAGTTAAATATATGATATCATATTAATGTATATGATTATTCTATAATTTAAAAAAATTATTTTACCATTATAGAAGAGGTTAACCTACCCTCAACCATGGAAAAGTACAAGTTAAGGGTTTATTTCACAATCTCTTCATTATCTGAGGTTGATTATACGTAATTATCTACTGGGACTTCTTTATCATCCACCTACATGTTTCAAAAAAATTTATTTCAAATCATTCTTAATATTTTATATAATATGGTTTAAAGTCATTTATACCCTTTTTTCACTTTTCATAAGAATTTTATAAAGGAAAATTTTCTGTCGTTTTCGAAACAGGGTCTGTTTTTTCCTTTTCGACATAATTATTGTATGAATGACTTTTTTAACATATACGGCAGGTGCGGCTATTTTCTGCCATTATAAAATCTTTGAACCATCCCTTACAGGCTTATAAAGATATTTTCAAAGTAAATGTTTAATTTATAATTATGTGAATTTTAAATTATTTCAAAAAAAGATATATTTCTCTCAAATAGTTTTGATTTCATCGTTG
This sequence comes from Viscum album, assembly GCA_963277665.1. NCBI lineage: Eukaryota > Viridiplantae > Streptophyta > Magnoliopsida > Santalales > Viscaceae > Viscum > Viscum album. The sequence goes on along the minus strand of OY728127.1, from coordinate 945,461,196 downwards.
TTAACATCCTTTGATGTATTTTAAGATTAATTGAAGTTGATTTATTATGATACCAAAAATCCATATTATATTGATGGTTTTGTGATATGGTTTACTATTGGTGTGTTATTATTATACCATTTATTGTTTGTGGATAAAATATTGACATTTCATATGCTAGTTTTAATATGAATGTTTATGTTATGTTTAAACCTGTTCATATGTAGAATGAATTGGAAATAATAAGTGATGTCTGAATCCCGCTATAGCTGCTCGATGAATTGGTAGGTCTCGTGAAGACATACTAGTTTCTTGGAACAAGGCCTTGAAAAAATCTTATTTGTAGTATTGTCATAAGGCCTTGACTATGTGGCTATAATATTCTGGCATTATGCATTCCATTATTATGAAAGTGGTTATTGATTTTGCATGTGATTATTCGACTAGTAGAATATCCAAGGGAATAATTTAATGGAATTATTTCATTTTGTCTTTTCCATATTATTCAGAAGTTCAAGGTTAAAAGGATTTTGTTTTAGTTATACATTCCCTTAAATGATTATTCTTATTTATGAATGTTTTCGCTATATTGTTATCCTTACTAAGAATCTAATCTCACCGATTTCAATGTTTTATTTTTCCCAAGATGTTAAGAAATATTTTATGAATGACCTATAGGGATATTATAAGGGGATATGACTATGGAGATAAGATGTTGTTGTAGTTTTCACTTTATTATGTAATGTAATCTTTATGAATTTATCTAGTGATTCCAAGGCTACTAAACTAACCAGTCTTTCGAGAATTGATCTTTTTTTATCATGCCAATGTTATGTAATAATGCAATGACTCTGGGTAACTGGAGTCAGGGTGTTACAGTTGTTATTAGAGGAAGTTTAGTATAATCCTTAGAAACTAGATTTAGATAAACTCCGATTAGATCACATAGACCTAAGATCGATATTGAGGATTAGTATACAATAAATTCCTAGAATTTTGGAATTGTAGATATTTTGAGTGTTTTCTGAGCAATACATCCTTGTCTGGATACGAACTAGTAGAGGCGGCTATGGAATAGATGTACCAAGGGGTAAAGCTCGAAAACACCGTATTGATCTAGACTCGGATGGGAACCGGTGCACGACAATGGGCCTTGCTGCACTCTTGGTTACGACACTCCTGGGGGATATGCTTAGGATAATTCTCATTTTCCATAAAAAAACATTATGAAGGGTTTATGAGTATATAATTCCTCAAAGAAAACATTTTTATGGTTATGGATTATATCCATAAAGTATTTGATTTATGTTAAGTGTTTTACATGTTTGGATTTTTTTAATGTGATTCATAAACTAATCAAGTGTATGATATTGTTTAGAAATGGCACCTAGTAGAAGACATGGAAACTGTATCAATGCACGCAATCTATGTAGGTATTTCCCTCCTGATCAAGATAGTTATAGTGGAGCTCGTAATTCAACTAGTGTTGATCAGCTAATCACCATACTGAGACAACTCACTCAAGTTATGAATAATAACCATACTCATATAGAGCACCCTGATCTGCAGAGTGGAGGATCAATGTTAGATCGTTTCATGAGGAAAATACCACCAAAATTCAATGGGAGTACAAATCCATTATTATCTGAGCAATGGATAAATTATATAGAGAAAATATTTCATTCCTTGGGGAGAAGTGAAAGGGAAAAAGTTATCATTGTAGTTTATCGCCTCACAGGAGATACTGTCCAATGATGGTCATTGATTCAAAACACGGAGGAAGTTAATGAAGTATCAAATATGGAATGGTGGGAGTTCAAAGAGATTTTATTAAAAAATACTTTCCTCGTGACCATCAAGCAGATATGGAAAGGCAATTTCTGAGTCTGAGACAAAAGGAGGACGAGAATGTCGCAAAGTATGAGGCTAACATTACAAGGTTAGCGAGGCATGTAGTAGATTATTTACATAACCCAAGGAGTAATATTTATCATTTCTTTGATGGGTTAAAACCATTTCTCTATCGAGCATTATTCTTACAATCCTTCTTGTCGTACAAAGTTATTGTCTCATGTGCTATCAAGATAGAAAAGGAATTCTCTAAGTATTATAACTTTAATGAAATGAATGAGAAGAAGATATTTTCCGATCACTTTGGGAATAGAAATAAAGGGAAGAAGGGAACCATTTAATATCCATCCTATAGTAAATGTGGGATGAATCACCAAGGTACTTTCTTGAAGGGAATGTGAGTCTGTTACAAGTGTGGTGAAAAGGGAAACTAAGCTCATTATTACAAGGGGAAGAAATAAGATAACGATGTTCAATGATACAATTTCCGGGAGATGGGACATTATGAAAATGAATGTCATAAGCGTTAGGGAAACTATCCTCAGAAAAGTCCAAGGGATCAAGGCCAAGCTTATGTGATCAATACTGCTGAGGATGAAGCACTGAAAGATGTGGTGGAAGGTAATTTAATGGTTTCATCAAGTTTATCAAATGCTTTATAAGATTATGGATCATCACATTTTTTCATATCTTCCCCGTTTTCTAAGAAGGTTAGATATTTCCAATTTGATTTAACAAGGGATTTTTCATTCAAAACTCCTAGGGGAAGTATCAACAAAACAATGATTTTGGAATCTGTTCCCATTAGAGAATATAAATGTTCATTATATGCTGATCTCATCATCATACCTATGATTGAATTTGATATAATTCTCGGTATAGATTGGATTTCAGACCATTATTCGAAGATTCATTATAAGAATAAATATGTTATGATTTTTGATGATGATGATAAGTAACACCTTATCTTTAGAGCAGAATCATCACCACCTAATTCTTATCTACATCCACCCCCAGTAGCTGAACTAAATTCCATTATTGGGGAGGAATAGAATGAAATGATTGTGGATGTGGAAAGTAATGTTCAAATAGAGGATGTACCTATTGTTAAAGAATATGTAGATGTGTATCCGGAAGATATACCTGGACATCCTCTAGAATGAGAAATTGAGTTTTCCATTGATTTAATTCCTGGATCAAGGCCCATGTAAAAGACCCCATATAGAATGGCCACTGTAGAATTAGTGGAACTAAATAAAAAACAAGATGAATTTAGTAATAAGGGATTTATTCTCCCTAATGTTTCTCCATGAGGAGCCCTTTTCCTTTTTTTTATGAAGAAAGATGGATCTATAATGGTATGTATCGAATATAGAGAGAACAATGCTATATCAATAAAGAACAAGTATCCCCAACTTCACATTGATGATTTATCTGACCAACTGTATGGAGATCAATACTTTTCAATGATTGACCTTCAAACTGGATACCATCAGTTGTGTGTGAAGAAGGAATTCATTCCGAAGACAGCATTTCGAACCAGGTACGGGCATTACGAGTTTATAGTAATTCCTATTGGTCTGACTAATGCACCCTCTATATTCATGGATCTAATTAAAAGTGTTTTCAAGGAATATCTTGATGATTTTCTGGTGGTATTTATTTATTATATCTTGGTATACTCCAAACTCTATGATGATCATGATAATCAATTGCGCATTATCCTACAGACTCTTAGAAGTTATGAGTTATATTGGATGTTTAGCAAGTATGAATTCTGGCTTCACGAGATTTCTTTTCTTGGCCATATTATCTCCACAGATGTAGTCTCTGTTGATCCTTCAATGACTAGAGAAATCCAAGAATGACCAGAACCAATGAGTATAACCGAGGTACGCAGTTTTATTGGCATATCTGGTTGTTATCGGAATTTCGTCTAGAACATTGCCTGATTGGCTAACCAATTAACAAAGCTCACACGTAAAGGTGTTAAATTTTTTTGGACAAAAGTGTGTGAAGAATTATTCGAAGAACTAAAGAAAATATTATCCAATGATCCTATATTTACTCTACCATCTAGGAATGATGGGTTAGTTATTTATAGTGATGCTTCAAATAAAGGGCTTGGTTATGTCTTTACGCAGAATGATAGGGTTATTTCCTATGTATCACAATAGATAAAAATTCATTATCAAAACTATCATAATCATGATCATGAGTTAGCTACTGTAATCATTTATTTGAAGATATGGAGACACTATCTCTTTGGTGAGAAATCGAAGATTTATACTGATCAAAAGAGTTTGAAGTACATTTTCTCACAGAAACAACGCAACATGAGGAAATATTCCCACTAGGCCTCCGGGCTTTGTAATGGTTTAAATTCCCACTGGGCCTTCAGGCTATGTAATGGGTCTCCCTCTACCCAGTTAAAGAGGTATTTTCTTTGATTTAAAAATAAATGAGTCTTCGTCCCCAACCTTTAGAAAAATGGATCTAGTGAAGATGGATATGGGAATTACAATGGAAGCTGATACATCGATACTTATTCAAATGGTATCCAAACCATCTTTACTAGAAAGGATAAAGAGTTCTCGAACCGATGATAAAGAGTTTCAAAATAAGATTAAAGCTGTGAATGATGGGAGATTGAGAGACATTGTGTATGAAGATGGAATTTTGAAATTTTTGAAGAGACATTGTGTTCCCAATATACCTGATCTAAAAAGGGAATTTCTGGACAATGCTCATAGTTCCAATTTCTCTATTAACCATGGGAGCACCAAAATGTATAGGGATTTGAAGGAAATTTTTTGGTTGGACAACAAGAAGAGGGAGATTGTTGATTTTGTGTCAAGATGTATGGTTTTTCAACAAGTGAATGTTGGAAGGCAACAGTCTGGAGGAGTCATGCAACCTCTAACCATACCTGAGTGGAAACGGGATAATATCACGATAGACTTTGTCATGGGACTTCCAAAGAATCCTTGAAAGAACGATGCAATATGGGTCATTGTTGATCATCTAACAATCTCAGCACATTTTCTTGATATAATACGAGATCTACCACTTGACCATCGACCATGAATATATATTAATGAAGTAGTGAGACTTCATGAAGTACCCCTATCGATTGTTTCTGATCTTGATCCACGTTTTACTTCAAGATTCTGGAAAAGACATCAGAAGGCCATCGATACTGAACTTCGTTTAAGCACTTCTTACCACCCCCAAACTGATGGAAAATCAGAATGGACTATTCAAACCTTATAAGAAACATTGATATCATACTCAGTTGACATTCTGGGTATGTGGGATCCATATTTACCTATGGTAGAATTTCATTTTAATAATAGCTTACATTCAAGTATTCAGATGACACCAAATGAAGCATTATATGGAAGGAGATGTTGCACAGCAACCTGTTGGGATAACAATTGTGAAAGAAAACTCGTTGTCCTAGAACTGGTGAAGGAAATGATGGAAAAGGTGAAGGTAATCTGAAACCACATCAAAGAAGCTCAAAGTAGGAAGAAGTGTTATTCCGATAACTGAAAGAAGGATTTGGAATTTCATGTAGGAGATCATGATTTCTTGAAGGTTTCTCCATTGAATGGTGTTATAGGTTTCGATAAGAAAGGTAAATTGATTCCTACGTATATCGGACCATTCAAAATTATTGAATGAATTGGGGGTGTAGCTTACCGGTTGTCAATGCCGCAAAGTCTCTCCAAAGTTCACGATGTGTTCCACGTATCACTGTTGATAAAATACATGCTTGACCCAACTTATGTACTCACATATGAGAAAGTAGAACTGGATCCCGAACTATCTTATTGTGAAGAGCCCGTCAGGATTCTTGATATGAGAGAACATGTTCCGAGAAACCGGACGACTCAACTGGTTAAAGTCTTATGGAGAAACCATAAGATGGAATATGCAATGTAGGAACCTGATGAACTTATAAAAAAGAACCAGCTGAGTCTTTTTATGTAGTAATATTCTAGAAATATCTAGAGAGAAATTATTTGAAGGATGGGAGAATGTGACACACGAATCATTCATAGTACGATTCTCTTTGAATAATACAACAGCGTGTGTTGTACGCAACTTCGAGTTCTAACACACACCACAACCAATCAAACAATCCATTAGGAATAGTAATACCACCTTTTTTAAATTTTATAAATTTTATCATTCAAAAAGAACTTCATTTTTGGATTTGGTATATCAAAATTAACTTAGGGTGAAGTTTTGGTATTTTTATAAAAACGTTCAATTATTTATGAATAGTGAAAAAACATTGAATTATAGTTTAAAACTGATTTTTTTTTAAATAATTATTCATTTTATTTAAATTTATTTTAGGTCAAAATAGATACATAATACCTATATAAGTTCATTTTAGTTCATTGGAGTATGTTTATAATAATTTTAGATGTATAAAAAGTTTATCGAACTATTCACCATCTTTTACCCACCTCCTAGGAGAATTTGCAAATTCATATTAAACTTTATTTTACCACCTCTGTGAGTGGAATTTCAAAAATCTGAGAGACACGGTTGATATCAAGGAGTAAAATGTGGTTCAATAAGATAAATATAATTTTCGGTGAATGGTAACTTTTTACTTTTATTTACCACGGTAAAAAGTAAATACGATAATTACAGGTAAAAATTATATTAATATTATCCTAACACATTTCCAAATTATATTTGAAAAGTTTACTAGACCAAAACAACCTTAGGATTAAAATATTGCCATTTAGGTCCACTTGGATAAGATTAGAACATTTATTATTATTTAATTCAAAGAAGAGTTAAAAGAGTTAAAATCATTGTTTAATAACTAAGACATTTTCAATATATAGTTATAAATAAGATAAATTCGATTATAAATATTCATTAGAAATATAAAACGACTTTCTACATAGTGGTATTTTATTTATAATTTTTAGACATTAATTAATTTAATTTATTAATGACACAATGGCGATGCAGTAATTAACTAATTATTGAAATATTAAAATAAATGATATTATAAATATCATGATAAATGTAATTTGAGACTTTTTAAGAATTCCACTAATTTTCTAGGTTAATATGACATATTAATATAGTTTATATAAATTTTTTTTGACGTAATAATTCTTTAATGAAATTATCAAAAACAAAATACCCAATAGTGTCAAAATTGAAATAAAAGAGTTTTTAAAACAAATATTATATTATTAATTGATATTATATTCATAAAAATATAAGTATCAGCCAGAGGACATATATAATGATAGGTGTATCATTAATGGACAACTTGGGGGTCGCATGGAGGTATCTAGTATGTTTATTAATTGTATTATATAAAAATACAAAGAGACATGGTAAATGTCAATCTATTTAACTAAGAGTTAAATATAAATGATAAGGTTAATATAGTGACGTAAACCGGTCTAAAATCTATTGTTTGAAATAATTTCCACCCACCCCCACATTAGACTTTAAATAATCCACTTTTGATCCATTACATACCGGATATTAATTTATTATAAAATAATATTTTTCGCTTTTCCTAAGGTGCCCCTCACCCCTATTATAAAAGGGCACTCCCCCTTCTCACTAAATCACACATTCAAAGCCTTTTAGATCAGCAAACCATGACCAAATATTCTCTCAAATTCCATCAATTCAACCTATAGGCCTTATTTTGATCAAAAATCCAACATAAGGAGCCCTTTTTATCAAATCAAAATCAAGAACCCAAAGAAGAGGTAATGTTTTCACCACCCTCTTTCTAGTTCCTTTCTTCTTCAACTTCTTCATTCCTTGTTATTTCCACTCTAAAATAATAACTCCATTATCTTCTATATATTGTGATGTTATTAAAAATATGGAACAACCAAATTAAATATTCTATGTAACATCCCAAGTAAGTAATGAATAATAGATATTTTTATCTATGTCTATTAATGATTAAGATAGTGTTATAGAGGCTTAAAATGAAAGTAAATACAATCTTATGCATGGAATACACTAATATTCTTAAAAGATTGTTTTACTGCCTTTTGATGGAAAACCATTATTGAATATATCTTTTGACAATTTTATAAAATATGTTTGTCAAAATAAACTTATTCTTTATTATTGGGACATCAAAATTTACCTTGTGTGAATTTTTGGTATTTTTCTGACAATGTTCATTTTTTTTAATGAATAGTGAAAAATACTGCATTTTACATCAAAAATGATTTTTAATCTAATTTATTTATATGATTAGATTATGTTCTGAATTGGTTTTGAAGTGAAATTAGAATATATTTTTACCATTTTATCCAATGGTGGTCATTGGAATCAATTTCACTTTGAAATTAGACTTAAACTGGTTTCAATCTTTTGATGCTTGTTGTTTTGTAAAAACACGCTATTTGCTCTGGCTGCGGGAATTAATTATTAAATTAATTAATGTGACTTATATGATTTTAATTTTTTAAAATAGACTTCATTTTTGAATTCGGAATATCAAATATAGCTTAGGGTGAATTTTTGGTAATTTTCTGAAAAACTTCAATTTTTGATGAATAGTGAAACCACTAAGTGGTAACCAAGCAAACTGATTTTTCAGTTAAATGACAGTTTACCACTAATATGTATTGAATTTTGAAAATCTGACATACATGGTTGTCATTAAAAAGTAAAATGTGGTTCAATGAGATTAGAATAATTTTTTGGTGAATAGTAACTTATTAAGTTTTTAATCGCGATTAGTGGTAATTAGTGTAGTTTAAGGTATAAATGATGCTTTAATAATATGAAATGACCTAGAATCATGTCCCAACATTATTGGTTGTGTCATGGCCGACCGAGACAAGCCATGGGTCAACTTGGGGACCCCATGGGGACATTTTGGTTGGGAAATGACATAAATAACTTTTTATTTAATGTAAAAGTAAAAATGACACAAACATAATATGTTTTAAGAAAACAATTTTTACATAGGGTTATAAAGATCAGATATTTGATTATAAATAGTCATTGGAAAGCAAATAATATTTCCTACATCATAGTATTTTTTTTTATGATTTTTAGACATTAAATAAATTAAATTATTTATGACATAATAATGATGCAGCAATGACATCATTATTTGATGATTTAAATAAAATGGAAAGATAATGTAAAATCTATGAACTACACATGGAAAAAACCAATTGGTTGAGTGGATTTCGAACCCTTATCACCTTATCCCCGAATTATATCAATGTGGGTCCTTTTGAAACCGAAACACATTATCAAATAAAGTAATATTTCTTTACTTTCCAAAAGTGCCCCTCCTCTCCTCTTATAAAAGGCCCCCACCTCTACCTCATTTCACACACTTCTCAAGCCTTTGGCTCGGCCAACCCATGCCCATTTACTCTCTCCACATCCCTCTCCTCATCCTAGAGGATTTCCTTTGGGAATAATCCTTTCAAAGGATGCCTTTAGGCTCAAATCAAAAGGAGTTACACTTTTTAAGTTAATTCATTCTCTCATGTTCATTTGTTTTATTTTGCTTCTCCAACCCCCTAAACTCTATTTATTTACTTATTTTGTAACAAAAACAGTATCTTAAATATACAAGTATGCTTTTATAATATTTATTTGAGCTACACTCTCACACAACTACATCAAATGGTTAAAGAACATACGGTTTCCGTGGATGGCGAAATTCTGCCTCCCGAAACGATGATTGTTCAACACTCATTTAACACCTTCAAAGGTGGCCATTATGATGTCACTATTTTTATATATGATATATAATATGTTTATGTTTTCCTTAAGGTTCTGTTTTCTTCATTTTGGGCATACCTTTATGGTTTCCATTATGGGTAAACACGATATCTTCATTTTAGGAAGTGCGGACTACCGCCCCCTCAAAGTGATTTGATTCGTTAAATACCATATGTGGGATATATAAAGGATGGAACTATGATATTATATATGTTATTATACTAGAATTACAATATACTCTTATATCATTATGATTCCATTCCAGAAATATGAAATAAAAATGGAAGTAGCGTTCATGCGTACGTACGACTTACCGTCTCCATGAACGGTGCATTTCATTTCGTACCTATAAATGATTATGTAATATTATAAATGCATGTATGTACTGGATATATATGACATATATGATATCTACATCATGAATACCATTCTGTATATAATGAACCTTTGACCAAATTAACAACATGTAAGTGTAATAAGTCTATTTTTGACATAAGAACCAAATACCGACAAAATGAACATTATTAACTTAACTGATTACATGATGTTCATAACATGGTATAAAAGGAATAATGAACTTGAAAAAGATTAATAAGCAAGTAGAGATTAACTCAAGTTTATTATTCAGGAGATTAAAGAACAGTCGGGTCAAGTCGGATACGAGGTATGGGACTTCGTCTCAATCTCCTTTCGTTGAGGCATATTTTATTTTATACACAACTTTATTTTATATGGTGTATAAACCCCTTTGACTTTTACATTTATTCAAAAGGAATCTTTTTTATACGAAGCATTTACTAAACGACAAAAGGGAATGTTTTTGTCGTACGTATACGGCGACAATGACTTCTCCACCGTCGTGACCGTTATTTGAGTTTCATCTTCCTCTACAAGCCATACCTTCTTTTTAAAAGAAAAATAAAAACCATGTTTTACTTTTCTTTTAATTTGGTATTGAAAATGGTTTTCATAATGTTTTTATTATATCAATGTGTTGTATTGATATCTTGTGATTGAAATGTGGAAATGTTATGTTTCCTTTATGCATGTTTTATGTGATATGATTATGTTATGGTTCTTGGGAATTATTATGAAGACGGGTGGTTCCGTGATAAACTAAGTGCGGGTGAGCCCGTTATAGCTCTCCAATGCATTGGGTAACGCGAAGGAGTGAAACGTTAAGGTTTCTCCGAAGTGATTTTAGGGAATATACTATGATGGGTATTCCAAACGTAACCAAGAGGGTTACTCCCTACGTAAGAATGTTATGAATGCCTCAAGTTACCTTTATGTCTTATGATTTTCTATGATTTATTCATGATTTTATGAGGTATGTTAAAGTGCCTATGTTTTATGGGTAAAGTATGATTTCATTCTTATGTATATATGAACTCATGTTTCCTTTCCATGTTTTTTTTATAACCCATACTGAGTTTTTATGCTCATCCCAAGTTTTTGAAATGTTTTTCACAGGTCAAGGGAAAGGTACATGATAAGATGATAGAGTCAAGGATGTGTCAAGAAATAATCCATGTTTTATTTTTAAGGTGTTTCCATTGATGGGAATGAAGAATACTATCTTTATGTAACCACTTTGTTTATATGTGGAATGTAAGGCAAGTTTTATGATCTAATTCTCTAAAAATCTAAACCCGAAACGATCCTCAATGTGTAATCTTGTAATAACTCAAGATTAAGTAAGGTTTAAGGCTGGGGCCTTATAGTTGGTATCAAAGGTCGGTTTAGATAACTTTAGGAGTTAGAATTCTATTAAATGATTATCCAAAAAAAAAATTTCTTCAAAATGATATAGCATTTAAAGATTACCATGTTGCTTCATCTAAGACATGTTTGTTTAGAATGGTTTTCCGCAGAGGAAATAGGGAAGCAGTGCTAGGAAGGCATACAGAAATAAATAACCATCCGAATCAGCATCCTGAGATGGTCGGAATTGGAACTGAACAGTTTGTTGCAGTAATAGCGCAGTTGACTCAAGAGATAAATGGCGGTGGTATCCATGCACGGGATCAGCCAGATCAACCATAGAGGAACATGTCAGTGGTGGAACATTTCATGAGGCAACATCCACCATCATTCAGAGGATCATCTGCCCCTGTGCTAGCGGAAGGGTGGATTAAAGCACTGGAGAAGATTTTTGATGTCATGGGGTGTTCAGACAATCAAAAGGTTAGTCTTGCTATTTACCATTTGGAGGGTGAAGCAGATCAGTGGTGGTCTATGGTTAAAAATATCAGGGACGCCGATGAGATTGATGCTCTTAACTGGGATGAATTCAAAGGTATGTTTCTTGAGAAGTATTTTCCTAAGGCTGTTCGACTTAGGATGGAAAAGCAATTCTTGGAATTGAGGCAAGAGGAAGACTCAGTTGCTGCCTATGAAGAAAGGTTCACTCGATTGGAAAGGTATGCTCCAAATTTTATCCGGGACCTTGATAGTAAAATCAATCTTTTTTACTCAGGATTAAAGCCAAAATATCGAAGGGCATTAGCTTCTCGTGAGTTTAAAATTAATGAGATGCTTGTTCGATGTGCTGAGAAGGTGGAAATGGAGTTGGCCGATGACCAAGTTTTCTATAACAACCAGCAGAAGAAGAGACCGAGGTGGAAAGAGAAAGGTAAGAATTCTTCAGAAAAGTCTGATGGTAAGAGAACTAAGTTTCCATTTTGTGATAAATGTGGCAAAAGGCATGCTGGGGAATGTCTTCTGAATTCTGGAAAGTGCTTCCGATGTGGTAAGATGGGATATAAGGCTCGTGGTTTCACTAAAAAGGATCAAAGTGAAGGTAAGAACAAATTTGATTTATAGTTAGTGAAATTTTATAAGTGCAATGAGATGGGTCACTATGCAAACGAGTGTCCGACAAGGAGCTTGAGTGATGGGAAGCAGTTAGACTAGAAGCAAAAAGGGGTGGTGAAATCCTTTGCAACTACTTCAGCAGATGTTGGGCCATCAAATAAAGTTGTATTAGGTACTTTGTTTTTTTTTTCAGATTATGCCAGTGTGTTGTTTGATTCGGGGTCTACACATTCTTTCATCTCTGAAACATTTTCTAGTAAAATGGGAATACCATCTCAAGAAATGACTCCTGAACTTTTGGTAAAAACAGCTGGGGGAAATGTTGAGGCAAAAAGAATTTATAAGAATCTTCCTATCCTTTTCTGTGGAAAGAACCTACTTGCAAACCTTATTGTTCTACCTCTAGTAGTGTTTGATGTTATCCTGGGTATGGATTGGCTCTCTATTTACCATTCTAAGATTGACTGTAGATCTAAAGAAGTTTCTTTTCATAAAGACTTTCAGTTTTTTACAAGAATGAACCCTTACTTTTGATAACATATCAAGAGGCCGAGAAACTTGTGAAAGATAGAAATGAATGTTACCTTGCACACGTCGTTGAAAATAAAGGAACTGTTCAGATTAATGATGTGCCAGTGGTAAATGTGTATCCTGATGTTTTTCCTGATGAGTTTCCTGGAATAATACCAGATCGGGATGTTGAGTTTACTGTTGACTTAGTTCCGGATGCTAATCCAATTTCAAAACCCCCTTATCGAATGGCACAAATTGAACTTTTAGAGTTGAAGGAGCAATTTCAAGATTTATTAGAGAAAGGTTTCATTAGACCTAGCACATCACCATGGGGTGCTCCTGTTTTATTTGTTAAAAAAAAGATGGTTCTATGAGACTTTGCATTGATTATAGAGCCTTGAATAATATCACTGTTAAGAACAAATATCCTTTGACTCATATCGATGATTTGTTTGATCAGCTCCAGGGAGCTCAGTTTTTTTCAAAGATTGACTTGAGATCGGGGTACCATTAGCTGAAGGTAAAGGAGGCAGATATTCCGAAGACCGCATTCCGTACGAGATATGGCCATTATGAATTTGTAGTAATGCCTTTTGGCCTAACCAATGCACCTGCTGTATTCATGGACTTAATGAATAGAATTTTCCATGAGTTCTTGGATAAGTTTTGGTGGTTTTCATTGATGATATTTTGGTGTTTTCTAAAAGTAAATAGGAGCATGAAAAACATTTAAGGGTTATCTTGCAAACCTTAAAAGAAAAGAAACTGTATGGAAAATTCAGCAAGTGTGAGTTTTGGTTGCAACAAATTTCTTTCCTTGGTCACATTGTTTCTAAAGATGGAATAACTGTTGATCCTGCAAAAACAAAAGTTGTGGAAGAATGGCCAAGACCCACAAATGTAACCAAGATTCGTAGCTTCCTTGGTTTGGCGGGCTATTACCGAAGGTTTGTTAGAAATTTTTCACAGTTATCCAGTCCAATGACTAAGCTAACTCGGAAGGGTGTTAGGTTTATCTGGACAAAAGAATGTGATGATTGTTTTCAGGAATTGAAAAGAAGATTGGTGAATGCTCCAGTTTTGCCACTACCTTCCAGGAATGGTGAGTTTGTTATATACAGTGATGCTTCATTGAATGGACTTGGTTGCGTTCTAATGCAGAATGATCAGGTAATTGCTTATGCTTCACGACAGTTGAAAACTCATGAGGTAAATTACCCTACACATGATTTGGAATTAGTTCCTGTTGTTTTTTGCTTTATAAATTTGGAGGCATCATTTGTATGGAGTAAAGTGTGAAATATATACCGATCACAAAAGTTTAAAGTATATATTCACTCAGAAAGAGTTAAACATGAGACAAAGGAGATGGCTGGAATTAATCAAGGATTATGATTGTACAATTCATTACCGTCCGGGAAAAGCAAATAAAGTGGCTGATGCTTTGAGTCGAAAAAGTAATGCTTCATTAACAATGTAGTGGTTGGAACGTGATCCTTTGGTTAACGATTTGATGAACTTTGGCATAGAAGTTGTTGGTGCAGGAAGTCCTTCTGTTTTGTTTCATGTATCAGTGAGATCTTCTCTATCAGAGAGAATCAAGCAAGCACAGAAGCAAGATAGTGAGTTGCAGAAAAAGGTAGAGCTGGTTCAGAAAGGTAAGTTTACTGAATTCAACATTGATAATGATTGCATTTTGAGATTTGGGAAGAGATTTGGTGTGCCTTGTGATTCACAGTTGAAGAGAGAGTTGTTATGTGAAGCTCATAGTTCTTCGCTTTCAGTTCATCCGGGCAGTACTATGATGTATAGAGATCTGCGGGAGTATTACTGGTGGGATGGAATGAAAAGAGACATTGCTGATTTTACTGTGAAGTGTTTGACATGTCAACAGGTTAAAGCAGAGCAGCAGTTACCGAAAGGGATGCTTCAGCCTTTACCAGTGCCAGAGTGGAAATGGGAGAATATATCCATGGACTTTGTTGTTGGATTACCAAAGACATCTCGAGGTAATAATGAAATCTGGGTTATTGTTGATCGCTTGACCAAATCTGCTCATTTCCTTGCTATACGAGATACATTCTCTCTTGATCAACTTTCCCGTTTGTATCTTAAAGAGATTTTCAGGTTACGTGTAGTTCCTCTCTCCATTGTATCGGATCATGATCCCAGGTTTACTTCTAACTTTTGGAAAGGCCTTCAGAAGTCATTGGGTACTGAATTAAATTTTAGTACAGCTTTTCATCCTCAATCAGATGGGCAGCCAGAACGAACAATTCCGACATTGGAGGATATTCTATGAGCTTGTTCTATGGATTATCAAGGAAGTTAGGACCAACATCTTTCTTTGGTTGAGTTTTCATATAATAACAGTTTTCATTCCAGTATACAGATGGCACCATTTCAGGCATTATATGGGAAGCGGTGTCGAACTACAGCTTTCTGGGATGAAGTGGGTGAAAGGAAGTTGATGGGACCAGAATTGGTAGAAGAGATGGCAGAAAAAGTTCAGCTGATTCAGAAACACATGAGAACAGCTCAGAGCAGACATAAGAGTTATGCGGATAACCGGAGGAAGGATCTATCTTTCGAGGTAGGTGATCATGTTTTTCTCAAGGTTTCTCCTTGGAAAAGTGTGATGAGATTTGGTAAGAAAGGAAAGTTGAGTCCAAGGTTCATTGGACCATACGAAATTCTGGAAAGAGTTGGATCAGTTGCTTACCGAGTGGCTTTACCTCCGAGTTTATCTCAGGTACACAATGTTTTTCACATTTCGATGTTGAGAAAGTATATGCCAGATCCATCTCATGTTTTGAGTCCAGAGGTAGTTCAGATGGAAGAGAACCTATCTTATGAGGAACAACCGGTCCAGATTCTTGACCATAGGGAGCAAGTGTTACGGAATAAGGTGATTAAGCAGGTAAAGGTTTTGTGGAAAAACCACATGATTGAAGAGGCAACATGGGAATCTGAAAATGCAATGAGGGATAAGTACCCCCATTTATTGGATAAGTAAATAAATTGCGGGGACGCAATTTTCTAAAGGGGGGGAAGGATGTAACATCCCAAGTAAGTAATGAATAATAGATATTTTTATCTATGTCTATTAATGATTAAGATAGTGTTATAGAGGCTTAAAATGAAAGTAAATACAATCTTATGCATGGAATACACTAATATTCTTAAAAGATTGTTTTACTGCCTTTTGATGGAAAACCATTTTTGAATCTATATTTTGACAATTTTATAAAATATGTTTGTCAAAATAAACTTATTCTTTATGACTGGGACATCAAAATTTACCTTGTGTGAATTTTTGGTATTTTTCTGACAATGTTCATTTTTTTAATGAATAGTGAAAAATACTGCATTTTACATCAAAACTGCTTTTTAATCTAATTTATTTATATGATTAGATTAAGTTTTGAATTGTTTTTGAAGTGAAATTAGAATATATTTTTACCATTTTATCCAATGGTGGTCATTGGAATCAATTTCACTTTGAAATTAGACTTAAACTAGTGTCAATCTTTTGATGCTTATTGTTTTGTAAAAACACGCTATTTGCTCTGGCAGCGGGAATTAATTATTAAATTAATTAATGTGACTTATATGAATTGAATTTTGTAAAATAGACTTCATTTTTGAATTCGGAACATCAAATATAGCTTAGGGTGAATTTTTGGTAATCTTCTGAAAAACATCAATTTTTGATGAATAGTGAAACCACTAAGTGGTAATCAAGCAAACTGATTTTTCAGTTAAATGACAGTTTACCACTAATTTGTATTGAATTTTGAAAATCCGACAAACATGGTTGTCATTAAGAAGTAAAATATGGTTCAACGAGATTAAAATAATTTTTTGGTGAATAGTAACTTATTAAGTTTTTAATCGCGATTAGTGGTAATTAGTGTAGTTTATGGTATAAATAATGCTTTAATAATATGAAATGACCTAGACACATGTCCCAACCTTATGGGTTGTGTCATGGCCGACCAAGACAAGCCATGGGTCAACTTGGGGACCCCATGGGGACATTTTGGTTGGGAAATGACATAAATAACTTTTTATTTAATGTAAAAGTAAAAATGACACAAACATAATATGTTTTACGAAAACAATTTTTACATAGGGTTATAAAGATCAGATATTTGATTATAAATATTAATTGGTAAGGTAAAAAGATTTCCTACATCATAGTATTTTTTTATGATTTTTAGACATTAAATAAATTAAATTATTTATGACATAATAATGATGCAGCGATGACATCATTATTTGACGATTTAAATAAAATGGAAAGATAATGTAAAATCTATGAACTACACATGGAAAAAACCAATTGGATGAGTGTATTTCGAACCCTTATCACCTTATACACTAATTATATCAATGTGGGACCTTTTGAAACCGAAAAACATTATCAAATAAAGTAATATTTCTTTACTTTCCAAAAGTGCCCATCCTCTCCTCTTATAAAAGGCCCCCACCTCTACCTCATTTCACACACTTCTCAAGCCTTTGGCTCGGCCAAACCCTGCCCATTTACTCTCTCCACATCCCTCTCCTCATCCTAGAGGATTCCCTTTGGGAAGAATCCTTTCAAAGGAAGCCTTTAGGCTCAAATCAAAAGGAGTTACACTTTTTAAGGTAATTCATTCTCTCATGTTCATTTGTTTTATTTTGCTTCTCCAACCCCCTAAACACTTTTTATTTACTTATTTTGTAACAACACCAGTATCTTAAATATAAAAGGATGTTGTTTTAATATTTATTTGAGCGAAACTCTCACACAACTACATCAAATGGTTAAAGAACATACGGTTTCCGTGGATGGCGAAATTCTACCTCCCGAAACGATGATTGTTCAACACTCATTTAACACCTTCAAAGGTGGCCATTATGATGTAACTATTTTTATATATGATATATAATATGTTTATGTTTTCCTTAAGCTTCTGTTTTTTTCATTTTGGGCATACCTTTATGGTTTCCATTATGGGTAAACACGATATCTTCATTTTAGGAAGTGCGGACTACCGCCCCCTCAAAGTGATTTGATTCGTTAAATACCATATGTGGGACATATAAAAGATGGAACTATATGATATTATATATTTTATTATACTGGAATTACAATATACCCTTATATCATTATGATTCCATTCCAGAAATACAAAATAGAAATGGAAGTAGCGTTCATGCGTACGTACGGCTTACCGTCTCCATGAACGGTGCATTTCATTTCTTACCTATAAATGATTATGTAATATTATAAATGCATGTATGTACTGGATATATATGACATATATGATATCTACATCATGAATACCATTTTGGATATAATGAACCTTTGAAAAAATTAACAACATGTAAGTGTAATAAGTCTATTTTTGACTTAAGAACCAAATACCGACAAAATGAACATTATTATCTTAACTGATTACATGATGTTCATAACATGGTATAAAATGAATAATGAACTTGAAAAAGATTCATAAGAAAGTAGAGATTAACTCAAGTTTATTATTCAGGAGATTAAAGAACGGTCGGGTCAAGTTGGATACGAGGTATGGGACTTCGTCTCAATCTCCTTTCGTTGAGGCATATTTTATTTTATACACAACTTTCTTTTATATGGTGTATAAACCCCTTTGACTTTTACGTTTATTCAAAAGGAATCTTTTTTATACGAAGAATTTACTAAACGACAAAAGGGAATGTTTTTGTCGTACGTATGCGGCGACAACGACTTCTCCGTCGTCGTGACCGTTATTTGAGTTTCGGCTTCCTCTACAAGCCATACCTTCTTTTTAAAAGAAAAATAAATACCATGTTTTACTTTTCTTTTACTTTGGTATTGAAAATGGTTTTCATAATGTTTTTATTATATCAATGTGTTGTATTTATATCTCATGATTGAAATGTGGAAATGTTATGTTTCCTTTATGCATGTTTTATATGATATGATTATGTTATGGTTCTTGGGCATTATTATGAAGACGGGTGGTTCCGTGATAAAGTAAGGGCGGGTGAGCCCGTTATAGCTCTCCAATGCATTGGGTAACGCGAAGGAGTGAAACGTTAAGGTTTCTTCGAAGAGATTTTAGGGAATATACTGTGATGGGTATTCCAAACGTAACCAAGAGGGTTACTCCCTACGTAAGAATGTTATGAATGCCTCAAGTTACCTTTATGTCTTATGATTTTCTATGATTTATTCATGATTTTATGAGGTATGTTAAAGTGCCTATGTTTTATGGGTAAAGTATGATTTCATTCTTATGTATATATGAACTCATGTTTCCTTTCCATGTTTTTTTTATAACCTATACTGAGTTTTTATGCTCATCCCAAGTTTTTGAAATGTTTTTCACAGGTCAAGGGAAAGGTACATGATAAGATGATAGAGTCAAGGATGTGTCAAGAAATAATCCATGTTTTATTTTAAATGTGTTTCCATTGATGGGAATGAAGAATACTATATTTATGTAACCACTTTGTTTATATGTGGAATGTAAGGCAAATTTTATGATCTAATTCTCTAAAAATCTAAACCCGAAAAGATCCTCAATGTGTAATCTTGTAATAACTCAAGATTAAGTAAGGTTTAAGGCTGGGGCCTTATATTCTATCCATCACTTGAATGACATATCACCATACGTGCGTACGTACGGCCTACCGTCTCCACATTGTGGTGTAATTGTTATTCAATATATTATTATTTAGATGGGTATAATAATGATGTATGATTCACGTAAATAATAAATATAACATGATAATTATTCTATATATATTATATAAATTCCAATTATATATTATTTTAATATCAAATGATTGATATTTTTGCTCGTGCGTACGTACGGACTACCGTCTCCACGAACGCGATGAGATTCATTCCCCATCGTATCCATTCTAGTATTATTCTTATTTGATGATTAAAAATAAATTTTAAGGACATGATATAATTATGGATATGAATAATATACATCCCATCCATAAAAAATATATCTCACTTAACAAATAATATAAAGGAAAACGAATCCATTAACCCCCAAAATGCTGATAATACTAAGATATTATTAACAAATCAAATTTTAAAGATCATATATGATATCCAATTAATGTATATGGTTCTTGTACACATTAATAACAATTATTTCACCATTATACAGGATGTTAACCTACCCTCATCCAAGTAAATGTTCAAGGTAATGGTTTATTTCACAATCTCTTCATTATCTGAGGTTGTTTATACGTAATTATCTACTGAGACCTCTTTATCATCCAGAAACATAATTCTTAAAAATTTATTTGAAATAATTCATAGTATATTACAGACTATGGGTTAAAGTCATTTAAACCCTTTTTTGACTTTTTATAATATTTTTATAAAGGAATCTTTCTGTCATTTTCGAAACAAGGTCCTTTTTAACCTTTTCGACAGAATTAAGGTAAGAATGATTTTTTTAACTTATACAATAGGTGAGGATATTTTCCTCTATTATAAAAACTTCGAAGCTTCCCATAAAATATTATAAGACTAATTTAAAAGTAAATGTTTTATTTTATAATTATGTCACTTTTAAATGATTTCAAAAAAGAGATATTTCTATCAAATAGTTGTGATTTCATCTATGTCAACATCTTTTGATGGATTTTAAGCTTATTTGAAGTTGATTTATTATGTTACAAAACTCATATATTGTATTGAAGGTTTTGTGATATGTTTGACTATGGATGTGTTATTTTTATACCATTCATGGTTTATGGATAAAGTATTGACACTTCGTATGTTAGTTTTAATATGAATGTTTATATTATGTGTAAACGTGTTCATATGAGGATTATATTGGACATAATAAGTTATGGGTGGAGCCCTCTATATCTCCTTGATGCATTGGTAGGTCTCATGAGACAAACTAGTGTCTTGGAACAAGGCCTTGACAAAATCTTATATGTAGTCTTCGCATAAGGCCTTGACTCTGTGGTTACAATAGTCTGGAATTATGCATTCCATCATTATGAAAGTGGTTATTGATATTGCATGTGACTATTCGGTTAGTAGAATATCCATGTGAATAATTAAATGGAATTATTTAATTTTATCTTTGCCATATTATTCTGAATTTCATGTTTAAATGACTGTTGTTTTAGTTATACATTGCCTAAAATGTTTATGCTTATTTATGAATGTTTCCGCTAAATTTTTATCCTTACTGAGCATCAGATCTCACCCCTTTCAATGTTTTATTTTCCCCAGGATGTGAAGAAGTATTTTATGAATGAACTACAGGGATATTATAAGGGGATATGACTATGGAGAAAAGATGTTGTTATAGTTTTCACTTTATGATGTAATGTAAACATTATGAATGTATCTATTGATTCCATGGCTACTAAAATAATCGGTCTTTCGAAACATAATCTTTTGTGATCATGCCAATGTTATGTGATAATGTAATGACTCTGGGAAACTGTGGTCAAGGCGTTATAGTTTGTATCAGATTAATTTTAGTGCAAACCATGGATACTAGATTTAGATAAACTCTGATTAGAGCACATATACATAAGATGGACTTTGAGGATTAGTATTGAATAACTTCCTAAAATTTAGGTATTGTAGAGATTTTGTGTGTTTTATGAGCAATACATCCCTATCTAGATACGAGCAGGTAGAGGTGGCTCTGGCACAGATGTACCTAGGGGTAAAACCAGAAAACACCGCTTTGATCTAGAATAGAATGAGAATGGGTGCACGACAACGGGCCTTGCTGCACTCTTGGATACGACACACCCGGGGGATATGCTTAGGATAATTCTGATTTTATTTAAAAACCATTATGAAGGGTTTATGAGTATATAAATCCTCAAATAAAACATTTTTATGGTTATGGATTATATCCATAAACTGTTCAATTTATGTTAAGTGTTTTACAGGTTTGGATTTATGTGTTGTGATTCATAAACTAATCTAGTTTATTCCATTGTTTTGAAATCGCACCTAGTGGATGAAATAGAAACTGTATCAATGCACGCACTCCATTTAGGGATTTCCTTCTTTCTCAAGATAATTATTATGGAGTTTGTGGTCCAACTGGTGCTGATCAACTAATCACTAAACTGAGACTACTCACTCAGTTTAGGAATAATAACCTTACCCATATGGAGCACCCTAATCTACAGCGTAGAGGATCAATGTTAGATCTCTTCATGAGGAACCAACCACCAACATTCAATTGGAGTAAAGATCCCTTAGTAGCTGATAAATAGAAAAATTACTTAGTGAAAAAATTGCATTCCATTGGGAGTAGTGAAATGGAAAAAGTAATCATGGCAGTTTACCGCCTCACTGGAGATGCTGACCAATGGTTTTCATTGATTCAAAGAATGAAAGAAGATGATGATGTATCAAATATGGAATAGAGGGAGTTCAATGATATTTTCATTGAAAAATACTTTCCTCGTGACCATCGAGCAGATATGGAAAGGCAATTTCTGAGTCTGAGACAAAAGGAGGACGAGAATGTCACAAAGTATGAGGCTAACATTACAAGGTTATCTAGGCACGCAACCGATTATATACATAACCCAAGGAGTAAGATTGATTGTTTCTTTCATGGGTTAAACTCATTTCTCCTTCGAGCATTAGTCTCACAATCGTTCTCGCCGTACGAAGATATTGTCTCATGTGCTATCATGACAAAAAAGGAATTCTCTAAGTCTTATGACTTTAATGAAATGTAAGAGAAGAAGAAATCTTCTGATCACTTTGGGAATGGAAATAACGGAATGAAGGGAGAAGATGAATATCCATCCTATAGTAAATGTGGGAAGAAACACTCTGGTACTTACTTGATGGGAATGAGAGTCTGTTACAAGTGTGAAAAAGAGGGCCACCAAGCTCGTGATTGCTAGGGGATGAAAGAAGATACTGATGTTCAATGATACAATTGCAGGGAGATGGAACATTATGCAAATGAATGTCCTAAGCTTCAGTGAAACATACCTCAGAAATGGCCAAGGGATCAATGCCATGCTTATGCGATCACTACTGCTGAGGTTGTAGCTTCAAAAGACGTGGTTGCAGGTAATTTAATGGTTTCCTCAATATTAACAAATGCATTAATTGATTCTGGATCATCGCATTGATTCATATCATCCTAGTTTTCTAAGAAAATTAGATATTTACAATTTCATTTAACAAGGGATTGTTTAGTAAAAACTCCTAAGGGAAGTAACATCCCAACAAGGTTTTGTGAATCCGTTCGTATGAGAGCATATAAATGTTCTTTATCTGGTGATCTCCTTGTCATACCAATGATTTAGTTTGATATAATACTCGGTATGGATTGGATATTGGACCATGATGAAAAGATTTATTTTAAGAATAAATAGGTTATTATTTTTGATGATGATGATAAGGAACATCTTTTCATTAGAGCAGAATCGTCACCACCTAATTCTTATTTAAATCCACCCACAATAGCTCAACTAAATTCAATTATTGGTGAGGAATAGAATGAAATTACTGTGGGTGAGGAAAATAATCTTCAAATAGAGGATTTACCTATTGTGAAAGAATATGTAGAGGTGTTTCTGAAGATTTACCTGGACATTCTCCAGAATGGGAAATTGAGATTTCCATTGATTTAATTTCAGGATCATGGCCCTTATCGAAGACCCCTTATAGAATGGAAACTGTGGAATTAGTGGAAATAAAGAAACAACTAGAGGAATTGAGTAATAAGGGATTTATTCTCCCTAGTGTTTCTCCATGGGGAGCCCATGTCCTTTTTTTAAGAGGAAATATGGATCTATGAGGTTATGTATCGACTATAGGGAGATCAATTATATAAGAAAAAAAAACAAGTATCCCCTACCCATCATTGCTGATTTATTTGACCAACTTCATGGAGCTCAATACTTTTCAATGATTGACCTTCGATCTGGATACCATCAGTTGTGTGTAAAGAAATAATACATTCCAAAGATAGCATTTCGAACTTGTTACGGGCATTACGAGTTTACAGTAATGCCTTCTGGGTTGACTAATGCACCCTCTGTATTCATGGATCTAATGAATAGAGTTTTCAAGGAATATATAGATGATTTTGGGGTGGTATTTATTGATGATATCTTGGAATACCTCAAAATATACTATGATCATGAAAATCACTTGCGCATTACCCTAAAGACTATTAGAAGACATGAATTATATTAGATGTTTAGAAAGTGTGAATTATGGTTTCAGGAGATTTCTTTTCTTGTCCATATTGTCTCCAAAGATGAAATCTATGTTGATCCTTATAAGACCGGAGCAGTCCAAGAATGGCCAGCACCAACGAGTATAACCGAGTTATGCAGTTTTATTGGCTTAGTAGGTTATTATCGGCGTTTCATCCAGAACATTGCCCGATTGGCTAACCCATTAACAAATCTCACATGTAAAGGGGTTAAATTTGTTTGGAAAAAAGATTGTGAAGAATGTTTTGATGAACTAAATAAAATATTATTTAATGATCCTATATTGACTCTACCATTGGTGAATGATGGGTTTGTTATTTATATCGAAGCATCAAAGAAAGAACTTGGTTGTTTCCTTATGCAAAATGATAGGATTATTGCCTATGCATCACGACAGCTAATAATTAATGAGAAAAAATATCCTACTCATGATATTGAGTTAGCTACTGTAATATTTTCTTTGAAGATATGGAGACACTAGGTCTATGGTGAGAAATATGTGAGTTATAATAATCATAAGAGTTTGAAGAGCATTTTCTCATAGAAATAAATAAACATGAGGCAAAGCTGATGGCTTTAACTACTCAAGGATTATGATTGCACGATACACTACCACCCGGGGAAGGAAAATAAGGAGGTTGATTCTTTGAGCATAAAACATCAAAGAGTTTTGAACATGATGATAATTGAAAGGGATCCTATTTTAATAGATCTAGTGAAGATAGATATGGGAATTACCATGGAAGGTGAAACATCGATACTTTTTCAAATGGTTTCCAAATAAGATTTACTATAAATGATAAAGAGTTCTCAGACCGATGATGAAGAGTTTCAAAATATGATTAAGGCTGTGAATGATGAGAGAGAGAGTGACATTTTTTATGAAGATGGAATTTTGAATGTTGGGACGAGAATTTGTGTTCCCAATATTCTTCATCTAAAAAGGTAATTGCTGGATGATGCTCATCGATCCAATTTCTCTATACACCCTGGGAGAACCAAAATTTATAGGGATTTGAAAAATCATTTTTTGTGGGACAGCATGAAGAGGGAGATTATTGATTTTGTGTCAAGAATTATGGTTTTTCAACAAGGTAAAGCCGGAAGGCAACAGACTAGAAGTGTCATGCATCCTCTTCCCAATCCTGAGTAGAAATGGGATAATATCACGATGGACATTGTCATGGGACTACCAAAGACTCTTAGAAAGAACAATGCACTATAGGTCATTGTTGATTTTCTTACCAAGTCATCACATTTTCTTGATATAAGAGGTAATCTAACACTTGAATGTCTAGTAAGAATATCTATTAATGAAGTTGTGAGACTTCATGGAGTACCCACATCGATTATTTCTAATCGTGATCAACGTTTTATTTCAAGATTCTAGAAAAGTCTTTAGAAGGACTTGGATACTGATGTACAATCAGAATGGAATATTCAATCCTTAGAAGACATGTTGAGATCATGAACACTTGACATTCGGGCATGCGGGATCAATATTTACCTCTGGTAGAATATTCCTATAACAATATCTTCCATTCAACTATTTATATGGAACCATATGAAACGTTATATGGAAAGAGATGTCACACACCAACCTATTGGGATAACATTGGTGAAAGGAAACACGTTGGCCCAGAACTGGTGGAGGAAACTATGGAAAAGGTTAAGGTAATCCGAAACCACATCAATGCAGCTCAAAGTAGGTAGAAGAGCTATGCCGATAACCGAAAGAAGGATTTGGAATTTCAGGTAGGAGATCATGTTTTCCAGAAGGTTTCTCTATGGAATGGAGTTATACGTTTCGATAATAAAGGTAAATTGAGTTCTACATACATAGGACCTTTTGAATATCTAGAACGAATTGGGGTTGTAGCTTACTGTTTGGAAATGCCGCAAAGTCTCTCCAAAGTTCACGATTTGTTCCATATATCAATGTTGAGAAAATACATGCCTGACCCAACGCATGTACTCACATATGAGGAAGTAGAACTGGATCCCGAACTATCTTTTTGTGAAGAGCCCGTTAGGATTCTTGATACGATAGAACAAGTGCTGAGAAACCGGACGACTCATCTGGTAAAAGTTCTATGGAGAAACCATAAGATGGAAGAGGCAATATAGAAACCTGAGGAACTTATAAAGAACAACCACCTGAGTTTTTTTATGCAGTAATATTCTAGAAATTTTTATAGAGAAATTATTTGAAGTAGGGGAGAATGTAGCACCCCAAACTTCCACAGTACGATTCTCTTTGAATAATACAATAGCGTGTTTTGTACGCAACTTTGAGTTCTAACACACACCACAACCAATCAAATTAGCCTTTATGAATAGTAATACCCATTTTTTGAAATTTTATAAATTTTATTGTTAAAAATAGACTTCATTTTTGGAATCGGAATATCGAAATTAACATAGGGTGAATTTTTGGTATTTTTCTGAAAACATTCAATTTTTAATGAATAGTGAAAAACACTCAGTTATAGTTTAAAACCAAATTTTTATTTAAATAATTATTTATTTTATTTAAATTTATTTTAGTTCAAAATAGATACATAATTTCTATATATTTTCAATGTAATTCATTAGAGTATGTTTATAATAATTTTAGATATATAAAAATGTTATTGATCTTTTCACCGTCTTTTATGCACCTCCTAGGAGAATTTGCAAATTCACATAAAACATAATTTTACCGCTTTTGTGAGACAAATTTTGCAAATCTGAGAGAAACGGCTAATATAAAAGAGTAAAATGAGGTTCAATAAGATAAAAATAATTTTTTGTGAATAGTAGCTTTTTTACATTTATTTTCCACGATTAAAAGATAATAGGGTAATAAAGGGTAAAAATTATATTAACATTACCTCAACAGATGTCCTAATTCTATTGGACAAGTGTATCTCGACCAAAGAAACCTTAGAAATAAAATATTACCATTTAGGTCCACTTGGATTAGATTAGGACATTTATTAATATTTAATTCAAAGAAGAGTTAAAAGAGTTAAAATCATAGTTTAATAACTAAAACATTTTTAATATAGGGTTATACACAAGATAAATTAGATTTTAAATATTAATTATAAATATAAAATAAATTCCTACATAATGGTATTTTAATTATAATTTTTAGACATTATATTATTTAATTTATTTATGACATAATTGTGATACAGTAATTACCTAGTTATTGAAATATTAAAACAACTGATATTATAAATATCCAAATAAATTTAATTTGAGACTTTTTATGAATTAAAAAATTTTTATAGCTTAATAGGACTTATTCAGATTTTTTATATACATTTTTTTCGAAGTAATAATGCTGTTATGAAATTATCAAAAACAAAATACCCAATAGTGTCAAAAATGACATTAAAGAGTTTTTAAAACAAATATTATATTATTAATTGATATTATATTTTTATAAATCTAAGTATTGGCCAAAGGACTTATATAATGATAGGTGTTTTAATCATGGACCACTTGGGGGTCTCTTGGGGGTATATGGATGGTTATTAACTATATAATATAATTGTACAAAGAGTCATGGAAAATGTCAAACTATTTAACTAAGAGTTAAATATAAATGATAAGGTTAATATAGTGACCCAAAACATTCTAAAATATATTGTATGAAAGGAAATAAACCCCTCCCCAACATATACTTTAAATAATCCACTTCTGAGCCATTATAAACTGACATTGAATTTATTATAAAATAATATTTCATGTTTTTTCAAAGGTTTCCCTTACCCCTCTTATAAAAGCGCACTCCCCCTTATCACAAATTCACACATTAATATCCTTTTTGGTTGACCAACCCATGCCCACATATTCTCTAAAATTCCTTCAAGTAAACCAAGAGGCCTTATTTTGATCATAGAGCCATCCTATGGAGCCATTTTGATCAATCCAAATGGAAGAACCCGAAGAAGAGGTAATGTTTTCCCCACCCTCTATCAAATTCTTTTCTTCTTCAACTTCTTCTTTCCATGTTATTTCCATTCTAAAATAATAAATCCAGTATATTATGTATAATTTGATGTTATTATAAAAATGGAATAACAAAATTCATTATTCTATCCAACCCTTGAATGACATATCATCGTACGTGAGTACGTACGGCATACCGTCTCCACGTCGTGGTGTAATTGTTATTCAAAATATTATTATTTATATGGGTATAATAATGTTGTATAATTCATGTAAATAACAAATATAACATTATAATTATTCTTTATATATGATATACCATCCAATATATATTATTTTAATATCAAAATAATGATATTTTTGCTCGTGCATATGTACAGACTACCCTCTCCACGAACGCGATAAGATTCATTCCCCATCATATCCATTCAAGTCTAATTCTCATTTTATGATTAAAAATAATGTTTAAGGACAAATATCATTCTGTATATGAACCATATACATCCCATACATAACAAATATGGCTCACATAACACATAATATAAAGGATAACGAATTCATTAACACCCAAAACGATGATAATTCTAAGATATTATTAACTAATCAATGTTTAAAGATCATATATGATATCATATTAATGTATATGATTCTTCTATAATTAATTAACAATTATTTCACCATTATATAGGTGGTTAACCTACCCTCAACCAAGGAAAAGTACAAGCTAAGGGTTTATTTCACAATCTCTCCATTATCCGAGGTTGTTTATACAGAATTATCTATTGGGACCTCCTTATCATACACATATTTGTTTCTTAAAAATGTATTTCAAATCATTCATACTATTTTATAGAAAATGGGTTAATGTCATTTATACCCTTTTTTACTTTCTATAAGAATTTTTTAAAGGAATCCTTCTGTCATTTTTGAAACAAGGTCCTTTTTAACCATTTCGACAGTATTAAGGTAAGAATGACTTTTTTTACTTATACAGTAGGTGCGGGTATTTTCTGCCATTATAAAATCTTCGAAGCTTCAATAAAAAGCTTATAAGGATATTTTCAAAGTAAATGTTTTAATTTATAATTATGTGACTTTTAAATGATTTCTGAAAAAGAGAAATTTCTCTCAAATAGTTTTGATTTCTTCTATGTCAACATCCTTTGATGGATTTTAATCTTATTTGATGTTTATTTATTATGATACAAAGCATCCATATTGTATTGAAGGTTTTTTGATATGTTTTACTATGGATGTGTTATTTTTATACCATTCATGGTTTATGGAGAATGTATTGACATTTCGTATTCTAGTTTTAATACGAATGTTTATGTTATGTTTAAACCTGTTCATATGAGGAATGCATTGGACTTAATAAGTGATGGGTGGAGCCCGTTATAGATCCTTGATGCATAGGTAGGTCTCATGAGACAAACTAGTATCTTGGCACAAGGCCTTGGCAAAATCTTATTTGTTGTCTTGGCACAAGGCCTTGACTATGTGGTTATGATAGTGTGGCATTATGCATTCCATCATTATGAATGTGGTTATTGATATTGCGTGTTATTATTCGACTAGTAGAATATACATGTGAATATGTAAATGGAATTATTTAATTTTATATTTTCCATATTATGCTTATGTTCATGTTTAAAATTCTTTTTTTAGTTATACATTGCCTTAAATGATTATTCTTATTTATGAATTTTTCGGCAATATTGTTATCCTTACGGAGCATCTGAGCTCACCCCTATAAATGTTTTATTTTTCCCAGGATGTGAAGAATTATTTTATGAATGACCTGGAGGGATAGTATAAGGGGATATGACTATGGAGACAAGATGTTGTTATGGTTTTCACTGTATGATGTAATGTAATCATTATGAATGAATCTTGTGATTCCAAGGCTACTGAACTAATCAGTCTTTGGATACTTGATCTTTTGTGATCATGCCAATGTTATGTAATAATGCACCGACTCTAGGAAACTGGGTTCGGGGAGTTATAGATACCATATTTTATTTTTATTAAATTTTATAATTTATAACATTTAGTGATTCCTAATTCTTAAAAATCAACACCATCTCTAAAAACTTCATGTTAAGGGTGTTCTCATTTTCTTCCACTATTCTTGACTTGTCTCTACATTCATTATTTATCTTCTTCAATTACTCTTCATGAATTTTTATTGATTCTCATAAAAAAATATCAAGATCATTTACCCTATTTTCTTCTCCTATAATTGAGGATATATTACTACCATATACACATTGGACATGTTTTCAAGAGAACATGATTTTTCTAAATAACTATATCAAATAAAAATTTCCCACATGAATTTATTTTTATTTTTTAAAATTATTTAATATATATTTCACTGCAAAGATAAATTATTTACTCACTTTCTTTTACATTTTTTTTGATAGTGTTGGATATGAAATCATTTTTTTTCAATTCAACATTCATTGTAATAAATTCTTATTCCAACTATTTTTATTATTATTAATATACTTTAATCATCAAAATTAAAATTTACGACTTATTTTTGAACATTATATAGATATTATTTTGTTTCAAAATAATGATGAATAAGTGATAAATCATCTTCAAAAAATAAAAAAATATTATTAGAAGAATAAAAATCAAAATAAAAATTGAAAATTATACCATTAATATTACATTAGTTAGAGATTTCACTCCATTTATCACAAGAACCATCTTCATCTTCACTACAAGTATTTTATTCCAATTCTTTTGACACTTGAAAGAAATATCAATAATTCTATACATAGGAGTAACACCGTTTTTCTCTATCTAAGGATGATCACTCATTTTAAGAATTCAAAACATTATGAAAAATAAATTTTATCTTTTGACAGAACCTTTATCTGATACACATTTAATTTCCCTAGGCCAGATTCACCACTAAGAGGTGGTGTGTGATTCGGTGGGTTACATTTTATGAATTATTTCCTTTTAAATTCAACCAATTTAACTTTTTAGGGTCCTAAAACAACTTAGTGATATCTCAAAGTATCACCATTCGTGTAGGAATAATAATAGAGATCAGAAAACATTGTACTTACAGGGTTTGGTACAATGTTCCACTCATTTCGATGTTTGTTATCCCCCCCCAACATAGATTCTACACTATCATATATTTATCAATTTCAATGGTTGATACATAGTTTCAATGTATCTTAACTATCTAGTATATAGAGGAACATATTTATAATTTTCAACACAATGATTCTAGATTCCACACAAGATTTTTACTCCATATTCCACACATGAGGGTCTTTATACCACATCATAAATTTTTACCAATGTTTTATCTCACCTTCACTCTAATGAATCACACACTAGAATCGTTATATATTTTCAAATTTTCTTCTGATTATTAACGCTATATCCACTATAGGATGATCTATTGATATTTCTATATGTTCATGTAGTATTGGACTTTGTCATGTATTATTTCAATTAACTTTGTAGCCTGCAAGACATTCTCAAATTATTTGGATTACCTGTATATGACTAGTTTTCATAGTGAATCTTTTTTAGGAAAAGATTCCTTAAATTTAGGAATTATTTTATTCAATTAGATATGTTCTAGTGGTGAACACCAATTATTAATAATTATTTTATGAAAATTTAGGACATATTGATTCTCAATTTCTATCAATTTACATAAATGATTTCCGTTACATCATTGCATAGGGTTCTCATATTTGTAAACCATGGCACACAATAATTATTGGTCTATTATTATATATTATGCCTATTTAAATTTTCTCATGTTATTATGAATTTACATATGAATTCATGTGGTAACACCATTTTTATGCATGCACTGTACCTTTCACTTTTTAACATAATAGAGTATGTGAATTCCTAGAATAACCTCTTCACAAAAACTAATATGGGTATTCAATGTCAAATATTCTTCAGACAAATGAATGGTTGATTTTATCCTCCACCTTTAACACAGATAAATATATTCTTCGTATATAACACAATTTATAATATATTCATGTAACTTAATTCAAAATGGGATTACTATACAGAAATACTTCATCTTGAAACTCTTGAGTGAAATAATCACATGTCAGGAGGCTGTGGGATCATATTTGTCTTCAAGAATGATAAAATAATTGTAAAAAATTCACTTCACACAACAAGAGTTTCACGGTTCATTATTATTTTTTATTGAAAATGTGATCCTTAGATAATGAAAATAACAATAAAAGGCTCATACCACCCATTGTTTTTGTATGAGATGATCTTCGCATTAGATATGTGTTTCATGCCGCCTAAAAAACAATGAGAAATATTTCATTTTAATTTTTTTAATCCCCAACGATCCTAGTTAAATTAATCACATGAAAGTGGTTTCCATAACATGAAATTAAAACTCATGGAATACTTTCTTTCATGAATTAACTATTATTTTCCACAACTTTTCCCATATGCTGCCAACCCTTTTTCTTAAACCACCATACCATTATGTAGGTACCATTATTAAGACTTGGTTCTTACTTGGAATACATTACGTCTTCGTAAAAACATATTCATACACATTATAGTCTTCATGAAATATCATCTTGTGTATTATCATATTAAAATTTTATTTATTCATAATTTTATCAACAATATCAGTTTCAATATGTGAAGAATTATACTAGTTAGAAACTCTTCGAGTGAGTATAGTGATAAACGAACACATCCCTACTTCAGTAGACAACTCCCATGAATCTCAACTAATTAATAATATTATAAGAATAATGTTTTTATATAGATAAGTACTATTTTGATACTCTCTATCACATATTAATATTCACTATAGCTTTTCAATGTTATATAATCCATGTTCTTCCTTTTAATTGAATGATGTTAGTATCCCATATTTTCATATGGAACCTCCCCTCACACACCACCACATGATGACCCACAAATTTCCCCTATCACATCCATTTTCACAACAGTGTACACCTGTACACCTTATTCTATACACTTTCATGCCTATATGGGCTCTCTCACTCATGTCATTATTGGAACTACTCAGGCTATCTCTCCATAATGTTTTAGGTTTCTCCCACAACTTGGTAGATCAAGATGAACCTTGGGGATTGTGTGGTTGGATGATTTTTTGTAGATAAGGCCCATGAAAATATAATAGGATTATATATTAAGTATAAAATATTATTACGTGCCATTTCTTATAATAAATTAATAATCCACTTCCCTTCTCAAAAGTATCTTTTAATATTATTCTAGAAAATTAATATTTTCATGGAATTTAATATTTTTCATGGTTATATTTAATAATTCTTATTCTTATAAACAAATTGATCACACTAAACTGCTTTTGCACATGTTCTAGACATTAAAAAAATAATCACAATTGATATTATGAATTTAAATTATATAATATTATCAACTTGATCTCCTCATTGAATCATTAACATACATTGAACCTATATTGATAACAATTACAATTTAATGCCATAGGGTTCATTGGGAAGTAGTTTTTCCAATGACATACATGAATCATGCCTAATGTCAAAAAACAATATTTATATTCCAAAACTATAAAAATGACAAAATTTATTGCTTGTAAGGATTTAGAATGATGTCTAAAATTCTATATAATTTTAAAGAAAATTATAGAATAAAATATTCTAACATCATTAAGTCTCTATATTTTTCGTGGCTTTTAATTACATTCCACATATCCCACCATCCAAAATTACACCATTCCAAATAATAATGTGGAGACATATCAATATGGATCATGTGATCTAAATATATAGAAGACATTTTGTAACCCCCCATAAAACCACAATGGAAATTTCATTAATTATATATGGCTCCCATCACTCCCCTGATTTATATTCCAACCATTTATCTTAATCCCTAAAAATTAATTTCCCTTAATTAAATTTTTAACACTCCAACGAAAACCATGTCCAACCTTTAATTTTATTTATTCGTAAAAATATACATCTCTAAAGATGTAATATCCATGATTTTAATTCATCCATAATTGACATCAATCACTAAAAATTAACTGATATTATATTAAAAATATATTAATTAATATTATATGAATTAATTATTCAAATCATGTATTTATCATACTTATACAAATAATGTCATAATAAAATAAACAATGTATAAAAAATTATAAAATTTTAATCACACCCCATTTTACTAGAGCATTAATCAATATATGGAATTCATAATCAAATTTATTAAAAAATCTAAAAAATGGGAGTGTTCCATGAAAATACCCCCTCCCATACTAGTAATGTTAAGATGTATTTAGTTATCATTATTTTAATTATATCATAAAATATTCTTCAATTTTCTATGACCATGTGAATCTATCACAATTACATTTTAACTTCATTAATATATTATTATATCATGAAAAATATGAATCCTATTTAAAATAAATGTACACATTATAAATTTATTATATAACAATATTTCCAATATAGTTTATTGAATTGACCTTAAATATATTTCACGATCATAATAACCCCTAGAGAATATCATGATGAATTAGATAAATACAAATAAAAATTTATCCTATTATTATTTAAAAACTATATTTATTAGTTTAATAAATATAGAAGCAAAGAAAATTAACCCATAAATGTATACTCATGAATTTGTATAGTTCATACCTTGTATAGAAATCCATATTTCGAATATCCTCTTCGTTGACATTTAACTGATGATGCCCTAAAAAAATATTAATTTCTAAAAAATATTTCAACCCATGAAGATGTATTATCATGGATTCAGTTAAAATATTTTTTTAGGGCATCATCAGTTAAATATATCTATCCACAAAAAAATATTTTTTAGAAATAGGGTTGGTTATTGGTATGATTTATTTAAATATATCTATCCACAAAAAAATTTATTTGAACCGACCTAATAAATAGTATCCTTTTTCTGTCATAAAAAATTTTTACCATCATAATTTTATATCTAATATATATTCCATTCTAAAACTGATTTTTTATGGGAAACACATCTTAATTTATAACATGAGAACAAATATACATTGTAATATAAATTGTGTAATATTATTTTTCTGTAATTATATAATCACCTGATTTTCTAAATGATAATTATTTTCAAAATCTATTATTTGGTTCATTAAAATTATTTACCAATAAGGAAGAGATAAAGGAATGGTAAAAAATAATACCGAATATTATAAAGAAAATTATTTAATGAATAAATATTGAATATGTGATTAAATAATTTGGATTGTCAGCCTCTATAGTTTCAAAAAAATACATGACTATAATCCCTTATCCTCATAAATTATCAATTAAATTGATGTTTATATCATTGATTTAAATAGCGATATATTTAGTAGTAGTTATAATATATTATATGGGTTATATATCTCTTCCCCTTTCACTAATGATATTAATTTCCACTTTATCCATATTAAAAATGATCATATATTCTTATAAGAAATGATCTATAGTACCTTACCACAGTTTTTTATATGAATAAAACTCTATTATTCAATTATTATATCCTTTAGAATTTTCTTATATAGAATTACACCATTCTCTTTTCCTCTATATTTACGTTGGGAATTCACAAATTTAAATTTTCATTACATGTGTTAATGGAACTTTTCAACATGTCCTTACATGTGTAATATATTTTGGGACTATAAACCTCATTTTTATTGAACATAAGACATTAAATAATTCCACTCTCTTACTATAAATGTTGAATATATTGGTCATTGTTAACTCAATAACAGTGTGAAGTTAGATAAAGACATTGGTAACAATATTATGATATTTCCCCGCCAGGATCTAAGTATCAATGAGAGTGTAATGGGTGAATTATTTATATATTATTATTATTTGTTTTCTTAAATTAAAAACCACCATCACCGCTTATTAAAGAATTCATAATTTTTATAAAAAAACTATCACACATCCATATAAACATAATAATTTACATGTTTCACTACTAAAAAATTGTAGTTACATCGTTTTTATGGGTTGGAAACAATTCAATAAAACAAAATCCACTAGAAAACAATTCTTAAATGTGGATACAACATGACCGATAATCAATTACACATTTGAAACTCTATGTTCAACACAACAGTTCACGTGATTCAATTTTCACAAAATGATGTAATTCAATTCTCTGTTACAACCTAAGAAACATTCACTAGTTGCTTCAAAACATCTTACTGTACTGGCATATCATGTGTTGTAAATAAAAACATTAAAAAAATTATTCAATTTCTTACTCAACTACCGGTAAGAGCATTTATGGAATTTGTAATGATACTTAGTCTGATTCCCCAGTCCAATTGCTATATCTAATTTCATAGTCTAGATAGATCACTTTGTCAAATTACCATGTAAAAAATTATGAACAAAGTATTCCTTAGTCACCGAATCCTAATATGATTTTGTAGACCGACCAAGAAACCAATAAATAAAATCTTCCTCCTTTTCTTATATCCAACAAATTTCCTCAGGAATGATCAATCTAAAAAATTCATTCTCTCAAAAAACATTCAGATCTTCTATTTCTTTATTTCATGTTATCATGGATGTAAAACATTAGAATGTAACTTGTAATTCCATCCATTTATTGGTGCACCAAATGTGGTTTGAGTGGGAATATAAACATTATTACATCTTAATAAAATTTCCAAAAACCTCAATTTCAAATACATTTTTAATAGATCTTTGACATTTTTACCTATCCTCAACTCTTCTAAAATATTCTATATCACTCCTTAACTCTTATATCCTTTTGAAGTTATCTTAAAACTTCGCAAATATATTATAATCTCATTTTTAATAATTCTAATTAATTATACATTGTCATTAGTCTCAAAAATCTCAACATACAAATTTTATTTGACAATATTCCCAACAATTTAATTTCTATTTCAACCATTGATGCATCTAATGATGAATGAAAGGTTTAATCTGATTATCAGTAACACACTCCAAATGATGAAATTGGATTGATAGAAACTTCATTACTCTCCAGATTCTGGTAAAAACATTCAACTATATCATTGTAAGAATATTTGTATCTTGTAGAATATTGGTCGGACTAAAATCTGGTGTCTTCATCTTCTCATGATTGAATCACTCTTCCCAGTGATTCAATAGTTCTGATGATCTCACACCAATAAGATGAAACCATCAAAAATGAATTTTAATTTGATAAACATCTTATTTTAATAATGAATATTTAATGACGTTTAGAATATCTAATATTTGATTAAAATAATCATTATTACATTGGGTAGTTATATTAGTTACCACCCTTCTGGCATATTCTTTATTTCCGATCAAACACTATTCTGATTAGAATCACTTGTAATCCACCATTCCTTCAAATATAATACATCAAAGTTTCATATAATACATATGATTTATTAGAACTGGTATATTAGTAGACGATCGTTATATTTCTATCGAATCCATTCAGTCTCTAATACATGTTCTCCATGTGATAAAAAATTCATAACATACCTAATGTGAGTTTGATAGACCTTTTCTTCTAGAAACATTCTTCATGTTCTAATGAATTTTTTTACGAATTTTTATTATTTTTTTATTATTAGGACTGTGATTCAAAATTCCAACTATTTCAAAGTGAATTGATTTCTATTCTTCATTGAAAAAAAGACAACAATTTCAAAACAAACTTCTTCATCTATGAAAATAAACTTGTATCTAACCTAGTCTGAACAATATTTCTATTTGGACTTTGTTTTCAAAAAACGATTACAAATCACTAAAAATTATAAAATATATCAATGTATTACACATAAATTATTCTAATACTATATGAGAGAACTCATTGTAGGATGAAATATTCAATGATTGAGAAACCATGTGTTCTAAAAGTAGTGACTCATGAAACTACTTCATACTTCCTTATCATCATTATTCAAATGTTTCATAACATCATCAAAATTATTTTAAAAATGATTCTTATAACCACTTTCAAAATCTATTATAATCGTTAATAAATTTATATTTTGAGTTCACAACATACCTAGTTATCCCCCTGATACATGCTTCCTTAAAATGTTTATCACA
This sequence comes from Viscum album, assembly GCA_963277665.1. NCBI lineage: Eukaryota > Viridiplantae > Streptophyta > Magnoliopsida > Santalales > Viscaceae > Viscum > Viscum album. The sequence continues at coordinate 945,422,953 of OY728127.1, read as the reverse complement.
TATAAATGGATTGATTTTTGAAAAAAATTTCCCCCTTGAAAACACTATATAGTGAAAAGATGAGATAGGGGACATAACACATACCTCAACCTTGAGGAAAATGTGGTTGGACACCCATTTGCATCCTCAGTTTTTTAAAATCATCATTTAGTAAGGGTTTTGTGAATATTTCATCAACTTGTTATGATGTGGGAACATACTCTAGATTCTAATCATTCTTCTTCACATAACATTGATTAAATTATATTTTATATCAATATGTTTTGACTGAGAGTGTTGTAATATATTTATATTATGTTTTATGGATATTTTATTATCACAGAACAAGAGAATGTGTATCATCACTTCAATAACTTAGTCCTCCATCTAAGTCATTAGACACATATGTTGGTTAGTGGATTGAGTGTCTAAAACAAACCTATCTTATGTTTTGTTAAGAGTTACTATTTTCTTTTTCATTTTATTCCAAGAAATACAATTTTTTCATAGATTTAAAACTCAACAAGATGTGGATCTTCTATCATCAACATTTCCTACCCAATAAAAATTTAAATACACAAACAATTCCATACATTCTGTGCTATCATACCTAATTCTAAAATTACTCTTGACTTTGATATATATGATTATTTTTTCCCATACATTACATGTGTTTATTTTATAGAACACTAAATTAATTCACATTTGGTAACAATATAAAAAATGTCAGGTCGTAAGGCATTCAAATACCATAATCTTCAATAGGCTTCTGAAACACATTGGATTCAACTCCCTCATCCACATCATATTTAGTTAACGTGTTTCCCACTACTATGGATGTGGAAACTAGTTATTAATTTTACATGTTGAACTTCATAAAAAAATCCTAGTATAATTTTCTTGAGAAAGAAAAATGTGTCTCGTTAGTGAGATTTGTATCCCACGAAATTGTTTCCTCACAACCAACATTAACATTTCAGAAAACATCAACATCTCTATATAAAATATTTCATAGGATCATTCATCACTCCAACAAGTATAATGTCATCAATATTAATAATTAAAATGATGGAAAATTTGTAACATTAAATGATGTAAATATTACTATCAACCATTCATTTTAGGAAACACATTTTTTCTTAAGTAGATATAAAATTTATATTACCATTACCATAGTGTTTTCTTTGTCCCATACAATAATTTTTTAAACAATCACATATAAATTTCATCTTTACCAACAAAAAAGCCACATGTTTTTTCAATAAAAGATTCCTCATCATGTTCAAAAATTAGAAAAGATGAGTTTTCAACCATCAATTTTCTTTAAACTTCATTATATAGAAATAGAATGAAATATTTTAATTGTTTCCAAAAATTCAATCAGATCATAAGACTCATCAAAATCAATTACTTGTGATTAACATTTTCAAACAAATCATTCATTTTTTCCTATAGAATCACCATATTCATTCATCTTGTTCCAAACCACGAACTTTTTAGCAATACCATTTTTATTATTTGACTTAGTTATGTTGTCCCAAGTATTATTTTTCACAATCTAATCATACTCTTCATTTATATTCAAAATCCTTTCTAGATTCTCCAAATCCTCAGTCACATCTTTTGGCTAAACATTTGAAGAAAAGGAAGTGTGTGTAATAGCTTATAATGTTCATCTTGTCCAATACTTTTGATAATGATCACCGATAATGAATTGATCTTCCCCTTACATCCTCAACTCGGGATGATATTTTTGATATTCTTCCTCATTATGAAAAATATTGGAGCCTAATTATTCTTCATGAGTATGATTAAATTTTTTTTTATCCTTATAAGAAATCTTAACAAATGTTTTTTCATCATGTTTTTCTTTTATATTAGATTTAGTTTTCATAAAATCTTTATCATGGTTTTAATAACTATCACATCAATAGATTCAATGACTCTTCCTATTTATTGGTTGAGACATCTATATCATCTTCATTATAGAGAATATAAAATATTAATTCTATCTTCACCTGTCTATTCAAACTATCTAAGGTTTCTACCTATCTTAATTATGATTCTATGACTCCAAAAAACTCTTATGTGTTCCAAATTGAGAGTTTTCTGAAAAACAGTTGATATTGAGTCATATTGTAACTAGGCCTATAGAAACATCTGTTCTGATTATAACTACCAATTCTCATGAATTTCCAACAAAATTAATGAAAGAGACCACGTTCATGTAACATAGCTTACACCATTTCAATCAGACTTATATTATTCCATATAGAACCCCAATTATGTTAAGGAGTGTTTGGTGTACTGAACTCATGGTGAATTCTATGATTCTGAAGATAACATTCAATGCCTTTATTTCATTATTCCCCACTGTTGTCTTTTCTCAAATTCTTCACTGAAAAGGAACATTCCTTCTCATCTTTCTTCTTGAAAATTGTAAACCTTTTCAGAGTGTACAACTTATGTTTCATATACATTAAAAAAGAAATGAATGTAAATTAATCATTTAATATATTGATGTACTTCTATTCATGAGTTTGTCATTTGATTATTGTCCTATAGATATTAGAATGAATGAGTTCAATAGTTCATTTTGAAAAAATATCATGTTTCTTATGTAGAGTGTTTGTAATCATCCATTTCTCAAAAATTTTGAATTACCAATCTATTCTTAAGGACATACCAGTAATTAAACTACTGCTATCTAACTTTGGAAACATGATCATGTTTTTATGAACCATGTGTCATATAATTTTATTCCATTATGATAATGTTCCACCACACCTTGGTAATACTAATTTTTAACCACAATTAGTTGCAACAAATTTCCTTTTATATGTTGTCCTCTTATAAATATATTTATATCTTCATCACTTTTTACTAAAAAAAATATTTTTTAAACATAAATTTATTACTATCATCACAATGCTAATAAACACTATGAAGGTGGTGCTTAATACCATCATCAAATAGAAATTTCTTAGTTTTCTGCTCTTCATTCCTAATGATGGTTAATCCAAAACCTTTTGTTCTGATTGATTCATCATTTCCAAATGCCACCATTAACTACTTGAAGTATTTCACATTATTTAATAAAATTGTTTCTCCTTTCATATTATAAGAACACACAATATCCATGATCAATGATCATTATCATTTTATAGCGTTGAGAGTGGTTTCAACAACAAGTTCATTTTAATTCACTTAAAATTGTTCACATTTAGCTTCTGAGAATTGTTAAGAATATTTTGTTCTAAATATATCTAGGTTATTCATATCTCTGAAAAATAATTTCTAGAGGTTGGAATCTATTTTCAACATTCACACCAAATTTCTCTTCATTATTTTGAACATCCATCTCAAAGTACTTCGGAACATCCTACTCTGAAAACATCCTTTGAAAGGACTGCCTCCCCATCAAAATCTACATTCACTAACTTGTGGAATATTATTAATATAGTTTATTGAAAAACACATATTTTTCATCGGTACGAATCCAAAACAATACCATCGATTTCCATGGAACGAAAATTTTCCTCTGAAACTTCGATACTCTTTGGAGTTGTGAGAATGTTTTTGAACAATCATTTTATCTTTGACATCAGATAACTATTGACCAATATCCTTTATATTATCATCAAGAATCTTATTTTTAAAATCAAATTTATTTATATATTCATTGAAACTATAAGTAAAAGAATCTCTTTTACCCCTAATTTTTATAAACATATGACTTTATCAAATGATGGGTTTTTTCGGATAACTTTTTTAAATGTAAGATTTTCATAAAAAATCTAAAATTTCTAAACATTCATTTCATCCTTTGATCATAATTTTTTATCCCCTTATAGATTAAACCATTGATAAATTTTTATCAACTTTAGAGATGGATTTCATGAAACTTATATCCCTCTACTTAGTATTATATTTTTTTGTTGGAAATGTTCTAAGTATACTTATTTTTTCCTTAAACATTACTTATTAAATGTATTTTGATTCTTTTATTTCTCAAAATAAATATTCATGTAATCAATCTCTTTCAGTAGATTAATTTTCTCACCAGGAAAACACTATTGATTTTTTTTCGAATATTCAATATTCTATTTTCTATTTTCTTTATCATTAATTCCAATCATTCTAATATATTCATTCAATTATTATATTAGAAAAAATTCTAATCCCATTTTTTCCTATTCAGAACTGATTCTTCTGAACAATTAATTGTTCAATATTTCAAGGAAAGTGATATCTTTGGAATTTATATTAGAAGATTCATCTTCACTTTTTTATTCATCCTCACCTTTTTTTTAAAAAAACAACTATTATTTTTAGAAGTATTTATCTTGTCTTTTGGAATATTATTTACGCTTATCACACTATCTATTCCAATAAGGATACGTCGACATAAAAACTATAAGGAATAATTACCAAGATATTTTCAACAATATTTGAGTCTTAAGACTTCACACTAAGACATATGATAGGGCTATCAATATCATTCACTCTTGTAATGGAATGACCAATATACTCATACTCCCACATTTTAATGTCATCATACTTTAGTCTCTAAATTTATGTCCTAGATTTCTTCATCTTTGTATTTCCTTAAAAATTTTGTTTCATCTTTTCGCAGATACCATTGGAGTTTGAGAAACCCTTCAATCTTATGAAATATCTTCCATAAAGTGTTGAGTGTAACGAATTCTTAGCTGTTCCATATTTCTATATATTATTCATATCATCATGTGTAAGGGGAATTTTTCATAAATATAATGAAATTCATCTGTTAATGATTCAAAAAATAGTATCCAAGAGAAATTAGATATGGAAACATTCTATATTTCCAAATATGATTGATTTTAAAATAGAATAATCGAATCCCATTAATATTCAAATAATTTATATTGCCCATCACAAATTCCAAAAAAATATAATGAAAGAGTAAATGAAGGGAACCTTCATTATGATACCAATTGAGATTTCCCAAGCAATATCTTAGTATTTTTGATAGGGGGAGGGGGTGAATCATTGATATATTTTTGTTTTAATTTTTCATACTTTTGATAAAACATTGCCTCATACTAATGATTTCTTACATTGATGAAAAAACAATCACACATCTATTGTAATATAATAATTTTTAAGGTTCACTCCACAAAAACAGTAGGCACATCATTGATATGGTTTTGAATCAATCCTATACCATACATTACAATTGAGAAAAAACCTTTTGTGTTGATACAAAAAGTTGTATATTCTTGTATACTTGTGCAGAACTATGTTCAATAAAACAGCACAAGTGATTCACATATAATGAAATTATATAAAATAAATATTTTTATGATTTTAAGAAGCTAATACAAGTTTCTTAAAAATATTTTACAGTGATGTCAAGTCAAATTTCAAAAATATAAACATTAAATTAATTCATTACCTTCTAACCGTACACGAGGAAATAGATTTTATAAAAATCATATTGATACCCAATACAACTATGTAGTCGGATTTATTAATCTGATTTCTATGTATGGAAATATAACTCTATTATAATACCACTAAAAAAATTCTAAACTGCTTCTTCTATAGTCATGAATTCCTAGTTGATTTCTCAGACTTATTGGAAAACCACTAAATATGACCTTCCTTGTCTTTCATAGGTCATAAGAACTTCCTCATGAATTATCAATTTGGAAAACTCATTCACTCTAAAAAAATCATATATTCTCTCTCTTTCTTTTCATGTGAACAATTTTCTAGAACATCATAATGTTTCTAGTACTTCTTTTTTATGTGTTCTAAATATGGTTTATAAGGGAATCTAAAAAATTTTCTCACTGAAAATACATTCATGAAACATCAATTTCATTTTCAATTTGAATACATATTTTAAATCCACAACACTTCTAAAATATTCTAAAATATTCTCAAACCTTATATAATCTGGTCAAACTTTCATCTCACTTCATACATTTTAATTATTATTCAGTCCAATTTTGATAGTAACTCTAATTTCATTATTACGATGAAGAAATATTTATGATAAAATATTCTTTATTATGATGTTCCATTCCATTGAAACATATAAAAAAAGATGGATTCTTATTATGATGTTCATTACTAGTAGAAAACAATATGTTAATTCCGAATCTTAGTAAAGAGTGATAACTATAAAACATTAAAAATATTCATTCATATACATTATTTCAACTTTTTTTGTTTCAATTAATTTCATTTTCCATAATCATCATCAAAATTTATAAATATATCAACACATAGTAGTATCAATTTAGTACATTCTTCAATATGCATTTCACAAAAACGTCTGCTAAACTCATCAAACCATAAGACTCCCTTTACACTACTTTTTAAATATGTTTTAAATTGTTCTCCATTTCATATGTTCCTCATAATGATGATCCTATTTCTGATGAACTTATCACTATCCCGATGTATCTTATGAATCTGCTTGAATATTCCATTGATGGATCGATAGAACCTACAATATTATAGTTAGATCTGTATGTTACGTAGATTTTTGAACCAATTAAAAGGAAAAAGATCTTATATCTCTTTTAGAACTAGGTGATGAAAACCAAAAATAATAATTATGAAAATGGGTGAAACAATTGTGGATTGATCTCTGATCCCATTTTTTATTACTCCAAAAAACATGTACCTTAACAATTTTCTCATTGATTCCCACTGGATTATGTTCTTAAAAAAACTATTCTTCCTCTAATATAAGTTTGAAACCGTCACTGCATCTGATGATCGGTGTCAGGATTATTCAGATGATTGGTGGGACACCATGTCCAATGAATTGAATTGATTTGAAACTTATTTTCTTTATTGATCACAATGAAATCAATCACCAATATCTTTATACAAATATTCTTATCTTATGGAATGTTGGTTTAACTCACAACTTTCATCTTCATCTTCTCTTTTCCCAAATAAACTCTCGAGCCTTCAGACAATTCTTCATCTGATGATCTCACTCCAAAGAAATGAGATAGGAAAAAATAACTTTGTCTACCAAATACTTTTTATTGTAATCATGAAACCATCATTACTTTGAGAGTGTTTTAGACTGGAATAGAATTGTATTACTTACACTATGTAGTAATATATCATTGCACTCTTACAAAAAAAAATTCTTTCCAACCAAACACCATTCTTGATGGGAAGGATTTGTTCTCCCCCATTCCTTGATAAGGATTTATTAACATGTCTCACAAACTACATATGATTTTTTTAAATCCAAGATTAGTAAATCATTATCATATTTCCATTGATCCCTATAGACTCTGGTACACATCCTCATTATGATCTCAACATCATACAGGACATAATGTGTCACGACCCATCCCCCAGGTACCGTGTTGTAACCAACCCAAGCCTGCCTTCCATAGGCCAGAGACTGGTGACTAGCACCAGAGGCGTAAATCACTATAACTGGGATGACATTTACTTTATTAAATATAATCTCACAAAACCAAAGATCATGCAGAAGCAAAAAACTAGGAAAAACTAAATAGCAAAGTAGTGCTGAAAGTAAAGAGGGCCAGAAATACAAGCCCAACTGTAAAGTACAAGGAAGAAGACAAAACATCTAGAAGGTGACAAGATGCTCCTAGATCGTCCACCACACATCCTACCTGAAGGGTAGGCACAAATGTCCTCCGCAGCACTCCGAGTCCGTCCGTCCGTCTGTCCGTCTGTCCGTCTCCTCCGGGTACTGACTCCTCAGGAGATCCACCTCCGGGTACTGTCCAATCCTCATAAACTCTTCCTCGATCAGCAATGTCCATCGTCTTCATCCAACACAACGAGGTGTGGGCATAGCCCATGTAGGGGTGATTATAACGATACTCAGTAGGGACCCCGAGACTCCCAAGGTCTCATTAAAACCAACAAGGATAAACCACAAATAAAGATTTCAATGGATAACCTTTACATAGGTATATGACCATACATATACCTAAGTTATATAGTAACCCATCTTAATCATGAGGTAAATATAGAGGTCATTGAATCAGCTCAAACCAGGATTTTCATTAATGATATCGAAACCACAACTGCTGAAGTGCTCCTCCTCTAAAGAGTACGGTGATCCTGTCACAACTCGGAGATGCTGATCACAAACCATAGACTACTGAGGTACTCCTCCTGTCGAGTACCGCAGGTCTGCCACCCCAACACAGTAGTGCTCCCCGCCATGGGCCTGCCTCCCCAACACAGTAGTTCTCCCCCTAATAGCCTACAGAGGTACTCATCCTATCATGTACCGCGGGTCTGCCACCACAAAATAGTAGTGCTCCCCATTATGGGTCTACCACCCAAACATAGTAGTGCTCACCACTAGGCTAGTCAAGTCACTCCAACTCGAATCGGACAAACAATCATCAGGTCTCATTCAGCTACAAGGTATCTGTACTCTGTACGCTCGTCTCCAGGAGGATTCGCTCCACGATCTACTGGTCAATACTCCATGTATCACAATGTCCCATGAAGAAGTACCTCAAAGGACTGCCTCGTCAAAGGGGTCTCAACGCATCAGACGACATGTCTATCGGATGCCCGGTCTATGAGTTATTAGCCTTTTAGTCCCGGGGGCCCGGTTTGGTTTCGTGTACGAACCAACCTAACCGTATCTCAAATATACCCCGAACTATCATGGGGTATATTCAATGGAATGATTTTTAATGATATTACCAACGCCACTGATGATTCATCAATCAGACGTCGAGTCTGAGAGTTATTTGTTTTTCCGTTTCAGGTGCTCAGTTGGTTTGTAAGTATAACCAACCCGACCATACTACAAAAGCATCCAAACCTTAGGTGGAGTTTTCAAAAATAACCCTCTCATCAAAAGTAATCCAACATAGTCGACAACACGTCAATCAGACGTCCGGTCCACATGTTATAAGTGTTTCCGCACCGAGGGCCCAAGTGGTTTTGAATTCGAACTAACCCGGCCATTCTTAAACATCTACAAAACCTTGAGTATAATATAGAGAAATGACTGTCTCGACCCTAGGAATCATACACATCTGATGGTGCGTCGATTGTAGGTCCACAACTCATGTTATGAGCATTTAAATGAATATGGTCCGAAAATAAGGGGTCTGGGCCCGGTCCGACCCGGCCCAACACCACCTGGGTCGGCCCGAACTGGGTTGACCTGACCTGGGACTGGCCCGACCAGCGTGGCCCGCCTCGGCTTGGCCGGGGGATCTGGCTTGGCTTGCTGGGCCGAGTGAAACACATGGAGTAGGGGTGCTAATTGACACCGACGGTGCAAAGCCCCGCCCTGGCATCGTCTTGGGATCCCACGCAGATGCGGGATCCACCCCATTGCCCCATCGTGGCTGTTAACACAGTGGGTCTCCTCTGGCGGCGCCCTGGGCACCGCCGCCTCTAGGCGGCCGGACAGCTCCAGCCTCCTCCTCCAGTAGCCGGCGCCACCGCGCAGGCAACCTGCGCTGCCAGGAGCTTCCGCGGACCACTGGAGTTGCTCCGTTGGTCAGTTTTAGATTCCGTCTGTGCCGATGTTCTTATCGGGTCCCGAACATTACCATGATGGCTTTCAAAAACCGTTGCGATCCTATTTCATAATCGCCCGTCAATCCGTGCACAAAAGAATAACTGGCAGAGGGTCCGGCTTGTTCGTTATCCCGTGACCTCCACATTAGAGGCTCAATCATTAATTCATCAATGGGAAGGTTATAATTTATTCAAAAAAAATTATACAAACACCCTGCAATTAAATACCCTTTCATGAGGGTATAAATCACATATACACTATAAATGAAAACCCCTACCTCGAGAAAGAACCATGGTAACTGAGCATCGTGGATGACAGTGTCGTGAAAGGGCGGAAGTCGGCTCGTGGACGTCGTCGCAAGGTATCAGATGAAGGTGACGATGGTCGTTGGTGTTCTTCACTTCCTTAAAGTGCCTTCGATCCCGGATCGAGCATCGTTTGTTGGATCCAATGCAGTGAAGATATCGATGTCTATGTAGTTTGTTGCGCCCACACCACGCTACTGATCCATGCTCGTTCGTCGGTGTCTCGTCGGAGAGGATGGAACCTCAGTGGTGGTGCAACAAAGGAGGAAGGATAGGATGTTCTCCAGTGGATCCCACTCCCATCAAAAAGGCTCCTCCCTTTATAAAATATTAGTCGAGGCTAATATTTTTATTAACACATCCATTTCAAAATTCAAACACCTCATTATTTAAGTTGGAGGATTAAATTTATTAATTAAGGTCTTGTCATTAATTAATTTTAGAGGAGAAAGTGTAGAGGTGTCATAAATAGGTGAGTTGTAAACATTAACAAGTTAACAAAAAAGGGGTATAACAGAGATATTTGGGGAGTTTAAAGAGGGGTATGAAAACTATAATGGAAGGTGGAAGGTTGGGGCTCGTGTGGGCCCACCTCGCAAATATCCATACAAGGGTAGTTAGGTGGTTGTGGGTCCCACCCTCATATCCCCTTTGTAGGATTTAACCACCATAGATATAAATAAAAGTGTACAACAATTTTATTTACTTCTTTAATTAAACTAAAATAAATAACTTCTCCCGCGCACAAATGCGACTACGGTAAAGGTTCCATAAAGCAATTACCGGCGTTGCGAGTTCATCAGTGCCCTTAGATTTCAATTCCAAGCATCGGTTCAAAATATAGAAAAACCCGCTCATTTGTTTACTGAACGTACCTGAGTAAAACTTTGGAAATTGATTCTGGGCACACTGGGCCTCAGAATCAGGTGTAGTTAGAAGCCACAGACTTGTAAAATTCCAAAGAAATTAAGAAAAAAATTTCATTGAAATTTTCGGGTCTTTACATTACTCCCACCTCAGGACTTTACGTCCCTGTAAAGCTACAACAAAAACTAGGGAAAACAAATGAGATACTGAGCATGCAACTGAGCCTCCCGCTCCAATGTGCTTTCCTAGAGGTTCCCGTGCTGCTAGAAAAAACACACAAGAGGAATCGACCATCATCGTAGGACCCGATCCTGTCAATCCTCAATATCTACTGGAATCTCCATGAAGGTATCCGCATCATAGATATATAGCTCCCAATGGTAAATTATGATAGTTAGGTCATGCACGCATCTCCTCAGCTGAGATACGTGGATGATGTCATGCACCCGGTGCAACTGAGGTGGAGGATTCAAGATGTAAGCCACCTCGCCTACACTACTGAGGACCTGGAAAGTTCCGATAAACCTTGGTGATTACTTTCCACCACACAAAAACTTCGTAGACCTTGTCGAGGTGAAACCTATTAGAAGATGTGGTTTCCATCCTCGAACTTCAATGGTCTCTGTCTCATATCAGCATAAGACTCCTGTCTACTATGTGCAGTCTTCATCCACTCCTGGATGATCTGAACCTTCTCTTGTAGCCTCATGATGGGCGCACTGGTCAACCTATGCCTCAGCTCCTATAATGCTCTGCTGACATCTCTTTGACCCCACGAAGAGTTTCCCCTTCTTCATCAAAAAGAGGAGTAGCAACTCTAGAGAGGTCTATCACAAATTAAGGTATGGTCGACTTATGAGTGATCGACTGCACCCACTTATGCATGATTCCATCTTGTACTGCCTAGGGTTTCCTTTTATCTGACCAAGGAAAAACCCATCACAACATTGTATGTTAACAACAAACGTTTTTAATAATACTGTCAATTTGTGTATGAACAGTGGTTGCCCATTCCCTACCCAAACTAACGTCGTAAGGCCTCAACGCTACCACCAAGAGGTTCCAACCGAAACGCTTGCCTCAAGGGTCAGATCACACTGTCAGCGTATGTGTGATTATCAAGTCTCCTCCCAAAGGTATTTCCATACGTGGGGGTCAAGTCAATGGCTTAACCGGAAACTCTATGTCTGGGACAAGACTCATGGAAGGTAGGAATGATTGGTACCAATGTCTAATGATATGACATCTAGAAGTAGACACACACCGTACCTCAAATCTTTCATAGAGCCCTTGGGTCACACTCCTTGACCGCATGTATCTATTCTCTTCCCCTTCCATCCAGCTCTCTGAACCTGGTGGGGACTACAATGGCGGGTGGTTGTAACATGTTGAAATGTACACCACCTCATGCTCCTCTCCCAGATCTGATTCTACATCTTCTGCACTACAGATTCATCTTTCCTTAATAGTTCCTCTTCTTGAAACATTTTACATGCCCATGTCTATGTGACTGGTTCCAGTTTCCTGTTTTCCCACAGTTAACATTCACTGGATGTATCCATTCATCCAAATAACATTAAACCACAAAGGTTCTCTCTATAACCCTAGAATTAGTATGGATTCATAGATGAAAAGTGTTGGATCAAATGTCCTTTAAACACACCTCTCTCTGAGGTTTGAGATCGAAAGCACTGATCGAATCATAGTTATCAGGTACCAGGAATGATCAGTACACCTCGATGACAACTCAGCTACCAAAATGTCATCTTGTCGAAGATGTATAGCTCTATAAAACTCATAGCCACCTCATAAAGCCAGTCCTCATCCGTTTGTGAGACGATCTTGCCTCAGAACCTGTGGGGTATCAGATGTTGAATCACATGTAAGGCACTGAACCTACATTTGGCTTCTACCAGTACCACCGGTTGTAACTGCTATCCAACAGGTAGTGATATATCTGGCTCACTACCCTCGGGTACTATCTTAGGCATCAGTCCATGTTCTAAAGCCTCATTACTATGCGGACCATCCTCATGGTCACTCAATGGGAAACACTAGTAGCTAAGATCTCCATCTACTCTACTAGTGTATAAAATAGGAGGAAAAATCTAGCAATCGCCTCCATCCAGTCCTCTACTACCTAGGAATTTGTCTCATCTCGTAACCTTGGAGGTCTCTACTGCTAGAACTCGTGCAATGCGCTCTGTCATCATGCACCATTCTCTAGTAAGGCTGTCGGCATCTGTTGCACAACTGTTGGTGGTGTTGTTGGTACACCACCCGAAGGTGCCAACATAGAAAAAGGGTCCTGCACAGAAGCTTCTTCGCTCGGTGGGCCGTCATCATTTAATATCTCTAATCTTTAACTAACAGTCTGCTTGGGGTATCCTGAACAGATGCAATAAGGTCAAACAATTTAAACATGGCAAGCTTACCTGGTTTGACCTAACATAAAGAAAACTTTTGGAAACACACACGAAATCAGTGTTTTCGTGCACTGGGTCAAAAATCAGTAGTGAAGGTCCTGGTGAATAGATACGTCGGCCGATGCACCAACACTGGACTCCTTGAACTGACAACCACACTCGGTACCCTTAACACTATTACTTCACAGAAAGAAAATATCAGAGTCCCCAGTTTTACGGTAGAACCTCCATCTGATAACAATTTGTCACTACCCATCCCCCAAGGACCGTGTCGTAACCACTCCAAGCCCACCTTCCATAGGCCAGGGACTGATGACTAGCACCAAAGGCGTAAATCACTACAACTTGGAAGGAATTGCCTTTATTAAATGTAAACTCACAAATCTAGAGATCTAGTGGAAGCAAAACTCTAGGTAAAACTGAATAAAAATGAGTGATAAAAGTAAATGGGGCCAGAAATACAAGCCCAACTGTAAAGTACAAGGAAACACACAAAATAGCTGGAAGGGGACAAGCAGATTCTGGATCGTCCACCATGGATCCTACCTGAAGGGTAGGTACAGATGTCCTCCTCAGCACTGCGCGTCCATCCATCCGTCCGTTCATCTCTCTCCTCTGGGTACCGACTCGTCGTGAGATCCTCCTCCGTGTAATGTCCAGTCCCCGTACACTCTGCCTCAATCAGCGTTGTCTGTTGTCTGCATCCAACACAGCGAGGTGTGGGCATAGCCCGTGCAGGGGTGAGTATAACGATACCTAGTAGGGACCCTGAGTCCCCAACGGTCTAACTATAACCAACAAAGATAATCCACAAAGAAAGATATCAACAGAAAACCTTTACGTAGATATATGCCCATTCATATACATAAGTTATCATGTAACAGATCTCAATCATGAGGAAACACAATCGTCATTGACTCAGCTCAAACAAGGATTTTTATTAATGATATCGAAACCAAAACTATTGAAGAGCTCATCCTCTGACGAGTACGGTGATCCTGTCATGACTCTGAGGTGCTGCTCACTAACCTTAGACTGGTGAGGTACTCCTCCTGTCGAGTAATTCGGGTATGCCACCCTAACACAGCAGTGCTCCCAACCATGGGTATGCCACCCCAACACAGTAGTGCTCCCCATACTAGCCTACATAGGTACTCCTACTATCGAGTACCATGGTTATTCCACTCCAACACAGTAGTGCTCACCGCTATGGGTCTGCCACCCAAACACAGTAGTTCTCCCCCCTGGTCTAGTCAAGTCAATCCCACTCAAATCGGACAAGGAGGAATGAGGTCTCAACCAACAACAAGGTATCTGTACTCTGTACGCTCGTCTCCGAGAGGATCCTCTCCACGAGCTACTGGTCGATACTCAAGTATCACAATGTCCCACGAAGAAGTATCTCAAAGGACTGCCTCATCCAAGGGATCTCAACACATCATATGGCGCGTCTATCAGACGCCTGGTCTGTGAGTTATTATCCATTCAGTCTCAGGGGCCTGGTTGGTTTTGTGTATGAACCAACCCGACCATATCTCAATTGTACCCTGAACTCTCATGGGGTATATTCAAAGGAACCGTCATTCAACGAGATTACCAACTCCACTGATGATTCATCAATCAGACATCCGGTCTGAGAGTTATTGGTTTTTTCGTTTCAAGAGCCCGATTGGTTTGTAAGGTAATCCAACCTAATCATACTCCAATAGCATCCAAACCTCAGGTGGAGTATGTCAAAAAAACTATCTTATCAAGAGGAATCCAACATAGTCGACAACACGTCAGTCGGACATCAGATCCTCAAGTTATAAGTGTTTCCACTCTGAGGGCCCGGTTGGTTTATAATTCGAACCAACCCGGATAATCTGAACACCTATTAAACCTTGGGTGTAATATACCAAAACGAATGTATCGATCCAAGGAATCCTACACAACTGACGGTGCATCAATCAGAAGTCCACAACTCATGTTAGGAGCGTTTAACTGAAGATGGTCCAAAAATAGGGGGTCTGGGCCCAGTCCGACCCGGCCCAACAACCCCTGGGTTGGCCAGAACTAGGTCGACCTGACCCAGTGCCAGGTCTGGCCTAATTGGGAATGACCAAGCCTGGATAGCGCTACTCGGCCCAGCTGGTGCAGCCCAGCCCACGTGGCCCGCCCCGGCCCAGCCGGGGGAGCTGGCTCGGCCAGCTTAGCAGAGCAAAATGCAAAGAGGGAGGGGGGGTGGGGCGGCCCCCTACTAATTGATAGCAGTAGCGCAAAGTGTCGTGACGCCGTCGTCCCAGGATCCCACGGGCCTGCGGGATCCACCATGTCACTCTGTCGTGCCTGTTTCCGCGATGGGACTCCTCCGGCGGCGCGCCGGGCGCCGCCGCCTCCAAGAGGCTGGATGGCTTCGTCCACCACATCCGGTCACCGGCGCTACCGCGCCCGTGACCCGCGCCGCCAAGAGCATCTGCGGGCCACCGGAGTTGCTCCGATTGTCCGTTTTAGCTTCAGTCTGCACCGACGTTCTTCTCAGGTCCTGAACATTATGTGAAGGCTTTCAAACACCTTTTCCGTTCTATTTCATCATATCCAGTCAATCCGCGCACAAAAGAACAAGAAACAGAGGGTATGACTTGTTCATTAGCATGTTCCCTCCGCATTAGAGGCTCAATCCTTAATTCATCAACAGAAAGGGTATAATTTATTCAAAATAATTTATACATACACCCTGCAATTAAATACCCATTCACGAGGGTATATATGACATATACAATATAAACGAAAACCACAATATTGAGAATGATCTGTGGTAGCAGAGCATCGTGGATGATGGTGTTGATAAAGTGTGGACATAGGCTCGTTGACATCGTCACAAGGTAAGAGATGAAGGTGAAGATGGTCATTGGCGTTCGTGGCTTCCATAAAGTGCCATCGATCCCAGCTCAAGCGTTTTTCGATGGATTCAATGTAGGGAAGACATCGAAGTCAACATAGTTCATTGTGCCCACACCACACTACCGATCCCTGATTGTTCGTCGGTGTCTCATCGGTGATGTTGGAACCTCGGTGGTGGTGTAACAAAGGTGGAAGGATAGGATGTTCCCCAGCGGATCCCCCTCCCATTAAAAAGGACCCTCCATTAATAAAATATTAGGCTTGGCTAAGATTATTATTAATGTAACAGCTCGAGATTTTATGAAAAACATTCTTTTTAATTTTATTAATGCCTTGTGTTGTACGCTACACCAAAAGGAGCTTGCACAACACACATCCTTGACTTTCCTTGCACGCAATCGCGACCTTCCTTGATAGCATGTGTAGTACGCAATACCGAGTTTCACTAAACAATGATATGCTATTAAAATATTATTATAACTAGCCGTTATGAATAGTAATAACCACGTTTTAAAATTTTAGAAATTTTAGCTCTAAAAATGGACTTCATTTTTGGATTCAGAGTATCGAATTTAGCCTAAGGTGAAATTTTGGTACTTTTCGGATAACTTTCATATTCTGATGAATAGTGAAAATTACTAAATTTTAATTAAAAACAACATTTTTAATCGAAATAATAAATAGTGATAAATTATTAATTTGAGTGGTTTTAAAGTATATTTAGAATATATTTTTACAATTAAATACAATGTTGGTCATTGGATGTAATTTCACATTTACACAAGACATAAACAAGTGTTAATCTTTTGATTGTTATTATCTCTTAAAAACACGCTAATTGTTGTGACAGCGGAAATTAATTATAAAATTAATTAATGCAACTTATATGTTGGGAATTTTTTAAAATAGAAATCATTTATGAATTCGGAATATCACTTATATCTTAGGGTGGAATTTTGGCATTTTTCTGAAAAACTTCAATTTTTGATGAATAGTGAAACAACTATGTGGTAGTTAAAAAAATTATTTTTTTCATAAATCATAATTTTACCGCTTCTGTGAATGGAATTTCAAAAATCTGAGAGACATGGTTGATTTCAGTAAGTAAAATGTGGTTCAATGAGATGAAAATAATTTTTGGTGAATAGTAACATTTAACTTTTATTTACCACGGTTAAAAATAAATTGGGTAATTAAGGGTAAAAATGATATTAATATTACCCTAACACATGTACTAATCCTATTGGACAAGTTTATCTCGACCAAAAACAACATTAAGTGTAAAATATTATCATTTAGGCCCACTTGGATTAGATTAGGACATTTATTATTATTTAATTCAAAGAAGAGTTAAAAGAGTTAAAATCAAAGTTTATTTACTAAATAATTTTTAATATAGGGTTATACATAATATAATTTAGACTATAAATATTCATTAGAAAGATAAAAAGATTTCATAAATAATGGTATTTTATTTGTAATTTTTATACTTTAAATAATTTAATTTATTTATGACACAACGATGATTCAGTAATTACCTTTTTAAGAAAATATTAACATAATTGATGTTATAAATGCCAAAATAAATGGAATTTTAGACTTTTTATGACTTACACTAATTTTCTAGGTTAATATGACATGTTATTGTTGATTTTAGTAACTTGGTTCGAACTTATCATTCTGTTATAAATTTCATAAAAATCATGTACCAAATTGTGACAAAATTGACATAAATTAGTTTTTAAAACAAATATTTTATTATTAATTGTTTTTTAACTCCTAAAAATCTAAGGTTCGGACAAATGACTTAGATAAGGATATATATATTAATAATAACCAACTTGGGGTTCGTTTTTCTTGATATAGTAAGTTTATTAACCATATAGTGTAAGAAAACAAAAAGACACGGTAAAAGTTAAATTATTTAACTTAGAGTTAAATCTAATTGATAAGGTTAAAATAATAACCTAAACTTTTATAAATAATATTTTATGAGAGTATTTAGACCCATCCCCACTTTATCTTCGAAATAAGACTATTTGTAACCATTATAAACCGAAGTTGACCTTAATATAACATAATATTTTGAGATTTTCCTAAGATGCCCCTCTCCTCCCTTATAAAAGGGCACCTCCTCCCTCTCTTCCTCACACAACTTTGAGCCTTCATGCTCGGCCAACCCCTACCAAAATATCTTCTCCACTTCCCTAGTATCATACTAGAGGTCCTGGTCTTCTTCAAAGACCATCCTTAGTTCTTTAAGTGGAGGTTAAGTGAAGGCGCGCCCAAAAGAGGTAATATCCATTACCGACCTTTTTCAATTTGTTTCTTCTTCAACTTCTTCTTCTTTAGTTGTTTCATGATAAAGTTATAACATCAGTATTTATTATATACTGATATGTTATTATAAATATGAAACAACTCTAATTAACCTTCTATCCATCCAACGGAAAAAGGAAATCACCGCGCGTGCGTATGTACGGAATACCGTCTCCACGCCGTGGTGTAATCTATTTTCCGCCACCACCTTAATTGGATGTGTATAATTGTGTAATTTGTCACTATATATGATTATTATAAAGTGATTTTGATACTGAAATAGTATACATACACTTCAACACAATTCCACGACCATGGGAACGATATCATCGCTCGTGCGTACGTACGGACTACCATCTCCACGACGCGATAAGATTCATTCTCAATGATTAACCATTCATGAATGATTATAAAGTATATACAATAAGTACTAATGAAATATATGACATAATAATGATACTGGATTCATGTATATTTATATGTATATCATCTACTTAATTCCATTCAATTCAATAAGGAAACGAAAACAGCGTTCATGCGTACGTACGGACTACCGTCTCCATGAACGGTGTATTTAATTCCATTTATCGATATTATATATATATATATATATTCTGAATATATATTATATATAAATCATGTTTTATATTCTGTAATTAAGTAATCATGATCTATGTAATCATATGAATATTTACAAGTCAAAACACAGACGACAAATGAAACAATTATACCCAAAACGCTTCTTTAACATGGAATTTACAAATGAACGGGTAATATAAAGTCATAAGTGAACAATATATGATATAATAACAATGAATATGATTCTTTAATAACTTAATTACATTATTTAAATCATTATACATGAGGTTCGTACACTTACGAAGCAAATCGGACTTAAGGTAAGGGAAATATCACAATCTCATTTTTATCCGAGATTGTTTATACTTTGAAATTTACTGGGGTGTATTTTATCATCCACATCCATGTTTCTTCAATATGTAATATTATTTTCATCCACCTACAATTTTTTAAATCTAATTTTACCCTTCGGTGAGTTTTTAGTAAAATATATGAAAGGAATCTTTTGTCGTTTTTCGTACGAGGTACTTTTTGACTTTTCCGACAAAAGTACGAAGAATGTTTTTTTAACTTATACGGCATGAATAGATTTTTAAAACATTATTTCCAAGAATCTTCCTTTACATGTTTTCAGGTTTATTTTTAATCAAATTCTTTTAGTTTAAAGTTTTATGACATATTAAGAAAGGAAAAATGTTTTTGAAGAATAAAGGATATTTTCCTCAAGAATGGAGTTCAAGTGTTTTATCAAAATTATTTTCCATCTAAGATAATAAATAGTTCTGTTTTTCTCCCTATTATTACATTGATTTGATTATGTTGTGATGGAATTATTTATGAATTCCTTTATTATATATGAATTGTTCTATGATGTCATGATGTTTAAGATTCCCATTTTTATTACATGGGTTATGCAATGATGTATGGTTTATGATTTTCTGGCACACATAAGAATGGTATCATTATGAGATGGGTGGGACCTATATCTCCCTCCAATGCATTGGGTAAAGATTTTATATCTAATGAGATAGACATGGCTGGAACGGTAGGTTATACCGGTTCACTGAAACAGGACTGAAACAAGGGTGACTCGGTTTAGAAAGGGACTTTGTCCGCTAAGATAGTCTTGGCAAAGAGTCTTGTCTAACAAGAAATGATTCTCTATGATTATGTGTGTATGCCACAAAGTTTCATGTTTTATGTTATGATTATTGTGATTACATTTCACTGCCATGATTTATTCCATGTTATGAAATTATGATCTCTTTTGCAGGTTAAGATTTCTAAAAGTTATGTGCTTGTGTATACAATGAGATTTATATTTCTTTTGTTTACCCTTACTGAGCATTTGAGCTCACCCTTTTATGTTTTCTTTTCCCCAGGATATAAATAAAGGTTTTAGGTAAAAAAAGGGAGATCTTTATGGGAGATATTGTAGATCTTTCAACACGATTAGAAGATTACGTTCTGAGTTTCCAAAGACACTAAACTATTATGAACCTTGTGTGTGTGTTTTTTGTTATGTACTAAGTATTCCGAAAATGTAATTTAATTTCCATGTAAGTCAAGCTTCGGGTCTCTACAGTTGGTATCAGAGGAAAGGTTTAGTCAACCTTTGGAAACTAGGATGGGAAAGCATTAGTGAGATCCCTAGAGATATTTCAAAGGTATGTCTAGGGATGTCCCTAAGGATAAGTATACGTATAGAATATAGTCCTAGAACTATGGTAACGATCATAGAATTTAACCTAAGATGTTATATATTGATGTTACTCTCCTTTTATTATGATTTTTTCCTCTCACACTATTCTTTTTGGGTTTTAGACAATGGCTGGAACCCGAAGGAACCGTGTTGATCAATGCAATGGAAAATGCAATGATTGTCCTCCTGAACAAAAATATGTTATGGGAGATGGAGTGAAAAATCTTATTGCAATACTTACACAAGCTTTGAATCATTCTGGACTTCCAAATGAGCATAGAAGGGAACAATATTCTATTGAGTCCTTCATGAGGCAACGTCCACCTTCTTTCAGTGGGTCTTCTGATCCACTTGTTGCTGAACAATGGATCCGTACCAATGAAATGATATTTTTAGTTCTTCAATGTTCTGAACATGATAAAGTCATCTTAGCAGTATATCGTTTGGAAGGAGATGCTGATCAATGGTGGAATCTTATTAAGAATACAAGGCAAAGGGATGAAATTGAGTCCATGGAATGGGATGAGTTCAAGAACTTATTTTTCAATAAGTACTTCCCTTTTATTCTTC
This sequence comes from Viscum album, assembly GCA_963277665.1. Lineage (NCBI taxonomy): Eukaryota > Viridiplantae > Streptophyta > Magnoliopsida > Santalales > Viscaceae > Viscum > Viscum album. The sequence continues at coordinate 945,401,773 of OY728127.1, read as the reverse complement.
GAACAAAGATGGAAAAGGAGTTTCTTGAACTAAAGAAAAAGGATGATGAATCTGTTGGTATATACGAAGCGAATTTTACAAGACTTGCAAGGTATGCATCTGGCATTATCATCCAACCTGAAAGTAAAGTTGATCAATTTTTCAGTGGCTTAAAACCAAGTCTTCGAAGGGCATTAACTATAAGAGACTTCAGTAGCTATGAAGAAATTGTGCGTTGTGCTATCAAGGTAGAAATGGAAGTTGGTGTTACATATCCATCTCATGGTTTTGACAAGAAACGAAAGATGGAGTTCAAGGAGAAATCTCAGAATAATGGTGAAAAGAAGATGAATGTTTCCTTATGCTCAAAGTGTGTAAAGAAGCATGGTGGAGATTGACTTAAAGGGAATAGAAAATGTTTTAAGTGTGGAAAAGAAGGTCATTGAGCAGTTGAGTGTCGAAGTAATGGAAAAATGGATTCTAATGATGTGAATAAAGCAAAGACTGTAGAGAACGCACCACCAACACTTCAATGCTTCAAGTGCAAGGAAATGGGGAATTATGCTAATAAATGCCCTAATCCAAGGGTTAGTGATCATCAACATGAACAACCACTGAAGGAAAAGGACAAAGGGAAGTCACACGCGATCACTATTGGCGATGATGAATATGACAACGATGTGGTGGAATGATTAAGTGTTTATGTAATGGGATTCCAAAATAATGTGGTATCATAATGTATTGAAATATTTATGTATTGGTCTATTGTGGTTTTCAATAATTTTAAGGTACCGGTAACCATGAAAAGTGATTCAAATATTTTGGAAAGTAGATAATATGCCCATAATGAAGGGAGAAGGAGAAAATGAAATATTTGACAGTATTCATGAGCTCATGATTGATATAAGGACTAAGTGATATAATGGTTTGAGTATATAGAATTTTGAGGATTTTGGTATGTGGAAAGTGTTAACTTTTAACTGCATTCATGTTTTCACTAAGGTTCAATGGGTATTCATTCTTCAAGAGAATACATGATTAAGGTATTCACATGTTTGTAATTTGACCAACAAGATATATCTTCTGATATATGGGGGATAAATGATGGCATTCACATGATTATTTTCTTTATACTATGAGCTTGGACCGAAGTATTTTAGATAATCCTAAAGATTGGAATGGATTATGTTGGACATAAGTTATTATTGTTTAAGGATAGAAGTTTTTTCGATATTATTGATAGGGTGTTATAGTAATATAGTTTTAGAAAAAGGAAAACCTAGAGGACAGGCGACAGCCCATCGCGTCGGACAAGGCTGTGGAAATCGAACCCACAACCGAAGTGCAACTGGCCATTATCACCTACCACTGGCCTACAGAAAGTCCCTGTTTAGTATAAACTAGTTTTATTATATTAAGAAGTATGATATATAATGTATAAGTCCATTTTAGGAACCATATATGATTAATCTCACTATTTAATGACTTATGTATATTTAATAACTTTTTCTATCCTTTTGTTTGAGACAGATGGAATGACCCGTCATTCTATCACATGATCCGCTAACACTTCACGAATAACAAATTCAACTTCATTTATTTAAGAGATGAAGTAGAAATTGTTCAAGGCACGAACAACAGTGAGATTGTACCAAAATAAAGTAAGTATTTATTCTAATTCAAATTATTCAACTTTAGGGAAACGACCTTGAAAACCAAAAATGTTGTCCTAGTGCTCTTATATATGATTAATCAGATGGTACCTTAGATCGTCACAAATTTATGGATTTGTGATTGTTGGATTTTCCATAGCCATGTTCTCTACCACTCTCCATCAGAACATGATGGTGAGATTTTTCTTCCATATCCATATTTTCACCTATGTGGAAACCTAGTGATTAGTTTATTTGGGTAATCGTTACATTTCATGCTTTAGTTTTTAAATCCAAGTTTTGGAATTCCTTTTTACGATGTGGGTTTCTATTAAAGAAACTTTCGATAGTAAACCATTTATAACCCCGATGAATTTCGAGGGCGAAATTCATTTTAAGGGGGGTAGAAGGTAACATCCCGAGATTTTATGAAAAATATTCTTTTTAATTTTATTAATGCCTTGTGTTGTACGCTACACCAAAAGGATCTTGCACAACACACATCCTTGACATTCCTTGCACGCAATCACGACCTTCCTCGATAGCGTGTGTAGTACGCAATACCGAGTTTCACTAAACAACGATATGCTATTAAAATATTATTATAACTAGCCGTTATGAATAGTAATAACCACGTTTTAAAATTTCAGAAATTTTTGTTCTCAAAATGGACTTCATTTATGGATTCTGAGTATCGAATTTATCCTAAGGTGAAATTTTGGTACTTTTCGGATAACTTTCATATTCTGATGAATAGTGAAAATTAATAATTTTAATTAAAAAAAACGTTTTTAATCGAAATAATTAATAGTGATAAATTAATAATTTGAGTGGTTTTAAAGTATATTTAGAATATATTTTTACAATTCAATACAATGTTGGTAATTGGATGTAATTTCACATTTACACCAGACATAAACAAGGGTTAATATTTTGATAGTTATTATCTCTTAAAAACACGCTATTTGTTGTGACAACAGAAATTAATTATAACATTAATTAATGCAACTTATATGTTGGGAATTTTGTAAAATATAAATAATTTTTGAATTTGGAATATCTATTATAGATTAGGGTGGAATTTTGGCATTTTTCTGAAAAACTTCAATTTTTGATGAATAGTGAAACTACTAAGTGGTAGTTAAAAAAATTATTATTTTTTTCATAAATCATAATTTTACCGCTTCTTTGAATGGAATTTCAAAAATCCGAGATACACGGTAGATGTCAGTAAGTAAAATGTGGTTCAATGAGATGAATGTAATTTTTGGTGAATAGTAAATTTTTACTTTTATTTACCACGGTTAAAAATAAATAGGGTAATTAAGGGTAAAAATGATATTAATATTACCATAACACATGTTCTAATCCTATTGGACAAGTGTATCTCGACCAAAAACAACATTAAGTGTAAAATATTATCATTTAGGCCCACTATAAATATTCATTAGAAATCTAATAAGATTTCCTACATAATGGTATTTTATTTCTAATTTTTATACTTTAAATAATTTAATTTATTTATGACACAACGATGATGCAGTAATTACCATTTTCAGAAAATATTAAGATAATTGATGTTATAAATGCCCAAATAAATGTAATTTGAGACTTTTTATGACATACACTAATTTTCTAGGTTAATATGACATGTTATTGTTGATTTAAGTAACTTGGTTCGAACTTATCATTCTGTTAGAAATTACATAAAAATCATGTACCAAATAGTGTCAAAATTGACATAAATTAGTTTTTAAAACAAATATTATATTATTAATTGTTATTTAATTCCTAAAAAACTAAGGTTCGGCCAAATGAATTAGATAAGTATATATATATTAATAATAAACAACTTGGGGTTCGTTTGTCTTGATATAGTATGATTATTAACCATATAGTGTAGGAAAACAAAAAGACACGGAAAAAGTTAAATTATTTATCTTAGAGTTAAATCTAATTGATAAGGTTAAAATAATAACCTAAACTAGTCAAAATCCTATTGGATGAGAGGATTTAGACCCATAGCCACTTTATCTTCGAAATAAGACCATTTGTAACCATTATAAACCGAATTTGACCTTAATATAAAATAATATTTTGCGATTTTCCTAAGATGCTTCTCTCCTCCCTTTTAAAAGGGAACCTCCTCTCTCTCTTCCTCACGCAAAATTGAGCCTTCAAGCCCGGACAACCCCTGAAAAAATCTCTTCTCCACTTCCATAGTATCATCCTAGAGGTCCTGGTCTTCTTCAAATACCATCCTTAGATCTTTAAGTGGAGGTTAAGTGAATGCGCGTCCAAAAGAGGTAATATCCATTACCAACCTTCTTCAATTTCTTTCTTCTTCAACATCTTCTTCTTTAGTTGTTTCTTGATAAAGTAATAACATAAGTATTTCTTATATACTTATATGTTATTATAAATATGAAACAACTCTAATTAACCTTCTATCCATCCTACGGAAAAAGGAAATCACCGCGCGTGCGTACATACGGAATACCGTCTCCACGCCGTTGTGTAATCTATTTTCTACCACCACCTTAATTGGATGGGTATAATGGTGTAATTAGTAACTATATATGATTATTATAAAGTGATATTGATACTGAAATAGTATACATACACTCCAACACAATTCCACGACCATGGGAACGATATCATCGCTCGTGCGTACGTATGGACTACCGTCTCCACGACGCGATGAGATTCATTCTCAATGATTAACCATTCATGAATGATTATAAAGTATATATAATAAGTACTAATGAAATATATGACATAAGAATGATACTGGATTCATGTATATTTATATGTATGTCATCTACTTAATTCCATTCAATTCAATAAGGAAACGAAAACAACGTTCATGCGTACGTACGGACTACCGTCTCCATGAACGGTGTATTTCATTCCATTTATCGATATATTATATATATATATATATATTCTGAATATATATTATATATAAATCATGTTTTATATTCTGGAATTAAGTAATCATGATCTATCTAATCATATGAATAATTACAAGTCAAAACACGGACGACAAATGAAACAATTATACCCAAAACACTTCTTTAACTTGGAATTAAAAAAGAACGGGTAATATAAAGTCATAAGTGAACAATATATGATATCATAACAATGAATATGATTCTTTAATAATTTAATGAAATTATTTAAATCATTATACAGGAGTTTCAGACACTTACGAAGCAAATCAGACTTAAGGTAAGGGAAATATCACAATCTCATTTTTATCCGAGATTGTTTGTACTTTGAAATTTACTGGGGTGTATTTTATCATCAACATCCATGTTTCTTCAATATGTAATATTATTTTCATCCACCTACAATTGTTTAAATCCAATTTTAACCTTCGGTGAGTTTTTAGTAAAAGATATGAAAGGAATCTTTTGTCGTTTTTCATACGAGGTACTTTTTGACTTTTCCGAAAAAAGTACGAAGAATGTTTTTTTTAACTTATACGGCATGAATAGATTTTTAAACAATTATTTCCAAGAATCGTCCTTTACAAGTTTTCAAGTTTATTTTTAATCAACTTATTTTAGTGTAATGTTTTATGACATATTAAGAAAGGAAAAATGTTTTTGAAGAAGAAAGGATATTTTCCTCAAGAATGGAGTTCAAGTGTTTTATCAAAAATATTTTCCATCTAAGATAATAAATAGTTCTGTTTTTATTTCTATTATTACATTGATTTGATTATGTTGTGATGGAATTATTTATGAATTCCTTTATCATATATGAATTGTTTTATGATGTCATGATGTTTAAGATTCCCATTTTTATTACATGGGTTATGCAATGATGTACGGTTTACTATTTTGTGGCACACATAAGAATGGTATCATTATGAGATGGGTGGGACCTATATCTACCTCCAATGAATTGGGTAAAGATTTTATATCTCATGAGATAGACATGGCTGGAACGGTAGGTTATACCGGTTCAGTGAAACAGGACTTAAACGAGGGTGACTCGGTTCAGAAAGGGACTTTGTCAACTAAGATAGTCTTGGCAATGAGTCTTCACTTACAAGAAATGATTCTCTATGATTATGTGTGTATGACACACAGTTTCATGTTTTATGTTATGATTATTGTGATTACATTTCACTGCCATGATTTATCCCATGTTATGAAATTATGATATCTTTTGTAGGTTAGGATTTCCAAAAGTTATGTGCTTGTGTATACGATGAGATTTATATTTCTTTTGTTTACCCTTACTGAGAATTTAAGCTCACCCTTTTATGTTTTCTTTTCCCCAGGATATAAAGAAAGGTTTTAGGTAAAAAATGGAGATCTTTAGGGGAGATATTGGAGATCTTTCACCACGATTAGAAGATTACGTTCCGAGTTTCCAAAGACACTAAACTATTACGATCCTTGTGTGTGTGTTTTTTGTAATGTAATAAGTATTCCGAAAATGTAATGTAATGTCCATGTAAGTCATGCTTCGGGTCTCTAAAATTAACACATCCATTTCAAAATTAAAACTCCTCATTAATAAAATTGTATGATTCAATTCATTAATTATGGTGTTTTCATGAATTAATGGGAGAGGAGAAAGTGAAGAGGTCTCATAAATGGGTCAGTTTTCAACATTAAAAAGTTAATTAAAAAGGGGTTTAAGGGAGATATTTTGGGAGTTTAAAGAGGGGTTTGAAAAGGGTTATGGAAGGTGGAAGGTTGGGGCTCATGTGGGATCCACCTCCCAAATATCCACAGAACGGTAGTTAGGTGGTTGTGGGTCCCACCCATAACTACCCATTGTAGGATTTAACCACCATATATATAAATAAAATTGTATAACAATTTTATTTACTAATTTAATTAAACCCCAATAAATATCTTCTCCCCCCGCACAAATGCAACTACGGTAACATTTCCCTAAAGAAATCGTCGGCGTTACGAGTTCATTGGTGCCCTCAAATTTCAATTCTGAGCACCAGTGCGATAGATAGAACAACTCACTCGTTCTTTTATTGAATGTAACCGAGCTAAAATTGGGAAATTGATTCCAGGCACACCGGGCCTCAGAATCAAGTGCTGCGAGAAGCCATAGACTCGTAAAATTCAAATGAAATTATGAAAATAATTTCATTGAAATTTCCAGGTCTTTACACAAGGGGAGTTAAATGAACCTTTTATTCAAAAAAATATCACCACATTAAGATGAAATTTGTTATGAATATTGGGTATGATTGTTTATTTTTGATGGTGTTTCTGATATCGAACTCGTAAATGAAAAATTGTTTTTTTATATCTTGAAAAAAAATTAAAAAATCTTCAATCAAAATTCATCATCATCATAAAGTTATTTTGAGGAAAATCACTCCAATCATATCATATTAATTTTTTAATAGATTTCATAATTGTATCTCTATATTATTTCTATATCCTATATGAAATGCATATCCATGTAGATTGGTTTTAAAATATTAATCTCAATGTTTGTTACGTATGTATTCTTCATGGTTTTTTGATTAAACACCTTAATTGATAAACATATTCACTTAGTCAATATACAATGATTATAATTCTATCCCATTTTAATAATATTAAAATAATAAAAATATTTTTTAATTACCTAATACATCTATAGGTTATCAATGGATTGGTGGTTATAATATATGATGAAGAATGGTTTATCATAAATCATTCACACTTTGTTAATCCTAGTTGATAGGAAATATGTTGGTCCATATGAAAAGTTTTATTTATCAAAGCCAATATATAATATCCTAGATAATTGAAAATTTGATAAGTATCATTTAATATATTATTTAATAAATCCAAATATTATCCTCGTTTCTTGAAAACAAAAATTATCTCATCCATCAAACTATATTTTCCAAAAAATTCCTAATTTTTTTTAGTTATTCGGTTAAGTTATGAATTATAAATCAGAATATATAGTGTATATATTAATGTTGTAAATGAATTTAAAATAAAACTATATCAATTAATATATCCATTATAGTATAATTTTCATAATTTATTAATGTTTTATCATATATATATATATATATATTATTCCTAATCATTTTAATAAGTATTCTTTTTAAATATTTTAAATAAAAAATATAAACACCCCAAATATAATCCCCATGAGACAATGTAAATTTATTACATGGAAAAAATAAATATGATCATATATTTAGGATCTGATGTTTAGTAGTTCATAGGTAACTAGACACACAAAAAATTATTACAATTAAATTAGAAAAACAAAAAATAAATGGAACATGAACAACTATTTTCTATATAATTATTAATTTTTCAGTGCTATCATGTAATTTATTCTTATTCATTACCTATTCAATGGGGAAATATAATAACATGGTTATATTATGTGCTCAATAGGGGATATATTATCAATGATGAAACAAATATCATGATGATGGCATGCATAATATGTTAAAAATGAATAATAAATATTGATATATAAAAAATATATGGTCCTAAAATAATTATTTAATATTCAAGGGTAATTTCATATTTAGATTTCATGATAAAGGGAACATATAATGTTGGGAATCATACATATACCATCAATGATTTATTAATGGAATAATATATAATGTGAAAAGAAGTTCTCATTGATCTAATTTTATTGTCTCGTGATACTTAACAGTGTATTAGGGGCTATATGATTTATTGTTAAACCAAAAAAAATGTCATTAAATTTATTCTATTATGTAATATAATAGAATATATAATTTTCTTGATGGTGTTCAACTGAGAAAATTAATCAATCAAAATTGATTGGAGAGAGGTATAACCATCCCACAAATATTTTTATTGTAAAATAAATGGATCACTAATATTTTTAATATATTATTGTGAAATACTTTTTAAATTTGACTATGAGGAAATCTTTTAATTATATTTTTTACCACCCTGACATGGAAAATACTACCTATCAAGGGACTGAGTTTTTTCATCCATTATGGATGTTGTATAAATTATAATTTTTTACGATCAATTTCTATTATATATTATGCACATAACCTAAATATGGATAGGTTAATATTTATTTTAGAGCCACACAAGAAGGGAATTAGGGTGTAGATATATTTTTATGAAAATATATAGTTTATAGTTTAGTGACAGATTCTTAATTTTTTATAATCATACAATGGATTCTATGTGATATATAATTTTAAAATGTATACTCTGTAATTTTAATACATGAAGAGGAAAATTAAGGATTCCTTTATAGAGTACCCATTTCTAGTAGTATGAATTTATCATGTACACATATCCCTGTCTATTTATTTTTCACCAATGGGGAGTACCCAGTGACTGAGATTTACAATCATCACACATGGGAATCCATTTCCATTTTTGATTATATGAAAAAATCCTTCAATTGAATCATAACTAATAACAATTTCTATACCCATCACACATGTATCTTTTTCCATCGAATCATAACTAATAGAATCATCTAGAAGATCAATGATATAGGTTCGAGTATTCTCATCATGCACACAATTCCATTTATATCTGATAATTACCAAAAAACACATCCATTTTTTTCACCAATAGAAATGTAAAACATTGTCTCACACATAGATCCTCTTAAATTTGATAATTATATATGTATTTTTACATTATTTCATTATTAGATAACTTGTGTACAACCATTATTAATTTAACAACGAAACATGAATCACTTAATATGAGTCAGGGATCCATATTTCCCCATGGGTGCCTCCTCATATGCAATTGTTTTTGACAAGTAGTGAAGGTCCCAATACAATTAGTGGGAGAATATAAACTCAGTATCAATAAATATATGACAGAATAAATTCAAAAATATACAGATATGAATAAATAAGAAATTTTATAACATATGACATGGAATGTACCTCAAATCATATATAGTAAATAACCAAGGAACCTGAATGTGGTTGTTCTAAAATAGTATGTGAAATACATGTTAATAAATAAAACGTTGTGGTATCACTCCATGTATATCCTTGTACTAAATCTTAAAACCCTGATTTGTCTCATAACTCCCTATCAATGCCCCTTTTTCCTTCCATGAGTCTCTAATCATGAAGTCTTAATGTGTATTAAGATTACCATCCATGGTGTGAGTACAAACTCATTGAGACACCACCAATGATTCCTTAATTCATGTAATTATAAATACATGATGGTATATATAATGATATTGTAAATGTATAAGTAAACATACATCCATTCATGATGTGAGTCATCATGTGCTATCCAACTGACCATGAACTGAATCCCCAACATCTTTGGTACAATGTGGGTACGGATTTAAAATCTATTAAACCATGTAAAAATAAGTTCCAACATCCCTAGTGTTGGTTGGGACCCTATGAAAGTCAGTCCTTTCACCATGTTTTTTCAATAATTTTATATCACACACGTTACCATTATGGAATTCATTAAAAGTAACATTGCATTCCAAACCATAATTGTCATTTTAATCCTTATATGATGGTATTTCCCACCTAAACAATATGGTGAATTTGGATATATAAATCAACTATTCGTGGAATTCTCCCATATAATCATATATAAAAAGGATACACAAATCCATTACATGGTCTACTCCTAAATCATCTAACACATCTATGATCTGACTCATATCATCAAACATACCATATCTCATAGAAATTATCACATCATTACACTCCCCCTCCAAGGTGTTATATAACCATTTATTATAAACCTTTCTATCCTAATATCATAGGAATAGTTTTTTTAGGGAATTAAAATCCATATAAGGTATAATAAGAAATATTCTCAAGGGGAAACACACAAATCATAAGAATACATAATAAGCATGGGTAACAAGGGACATTCACTCATCAACATGAAATCACATATCAATATAGGGTTCAATGAATGAAAATAAATCATGAAAAATAATATACAAGGCCCTCTATAGTAATGAATTTAATTCATTAATATTTTATATGCTAACATCAATTCTCGACAAGAAGGTAGTCACCTGACCAACCTCACACACATGTCCTAAAAATAATTCACTAAGAGTGACACCATTGAGACACTGTAGAATTCCAATGACCCTCACAATGGGTTTTTATTACAACAAATATATATAAAAAACCATTATATACCACAAAATAACCATAGGCTATTCCATAATAGACATATTCTATTATTTTTTATGAAAAAAAATAATAATTCATCCATAATTGAAAGACTCTCCAGAGTTATCTACCAAATCTACCAAAACAAAAATCAATTGTAATTTAGGATAAACAAAGGATATCAATCAATCAAATAAATTTCACAATTTATCCAAAAAATGATGACAAATTGGATTGAATAAAAGTCACATCACTAATCGGTATTCTATCAAGAACATTCCAAATGTAACAAATCTATGAGAATGTAGAGGAATTATTCAATTTAATCAATGTAAAATGAATGTGAAAGTCTTTAATCATTCACAAATAATGTCTGATCATGTTTTGGAAAAGGAAAAATGCATAGTGATGAAGCTTAACTTATAAATGATGCATAATAGATTTTAATAAATGAATCATGAAAATCACCATAATATGCACCATGGATTGGACAATGATGTGGTGTTTGTGAACACAAATCTCTAAATGGACAACAATACACCATAAAACCAAAAGGAAAGCCAGTTTTAATTTACAAAAACTACAAAATAGAACAATATATGTTATTTTGTTTGTGGAACATAACATCCTACAATGATGCCCATGGTTTTGTTATATCTCTGCCAATTCATTTTCATTATGCAATTTTTCACATTGGTAGGTTTGTGACCACCACAGCCTCACTATAGTCGTTATGTTGCCTAATTTTTAGTTAATACTAAAAACATTTAATGATAAAAAAACCTCTGACATGAGCCAAACCTAACATTTAACAATTATAATGTTAAAAATATCACTTATGATATACTAGTTTTTACATTAACATAACCACCAAAATTGAGGTTGTTTCAATTCTTCCCCTCTAAGGACTTTTCATATTTGAGAAGTATCATTAGATATATCCTTAAATAACTTGGTAAATTATGGACAAACATTACACTTACATTCCCATGTGTCCTCCCAGACACATGTTTCCTTCATAATATCTCTACAACTATATTTAAAAGTAATAAATTCTTGATTAAATATATGATTGGAACATGGTACTCTAAAAATGTTTTGTTTAGATCAAACTCAACATCCTCATAGTCTATAACTTGTGTAAGATCGATCATTTAAATTAGAATGTGATATATTAGTACTGTATGAGGTATAATATGGTAATTCTATGGATGACACAAATGGTAAGACAATGTCCCTATTTTCTCAATGATCTCGAATGGTCCGACAAACTATGGAGTCAAAATTCAATTATTTCAAAGTTGTTGACGCACTAATAGAGGAGTTACCCTCAGGAATACCTGGTTGACCATAGAAAACTCTAATGGTCACCTCACATAGTCTATATAAATTCTATTTATACTATATGCGTTGACATCCACTTTGGATCAGATATAATCTATTTGATTTATCTTACACTAGGCTCAGCCAAACAATTATTGCATCACACACATCATTCCAACCTAACCATGTGTGGAATGGTTAACCATACAGATCCAAATAGGGTACCATCTAGATAAAATACCTATAATGATTATTTTAAGTAAATTCCTCCAAGTATATATGCTCATCCCATGATCCTCCAAAGTATATGATGAAATATTGAAGTATAACCTCTAGAATGTGAATTCTCCTAACATATTTTTCATCTATATATGGGTGGTATTATGTACGTAGATTAAAATATGTCCCCAAAACCTTATGTAGGTCTTTAAAAAATCACCACATAAAAAAATTGCCTTTATCTGATACAATTATCAATGGAACTCCATGATTATTTATAATATCATGGAAAAATATCCTTCCTAACTCATCCAAAAAAGATTCTCTAGGATTGGAATGAAATGGGCCACCATAGTCAGCTAATCAATTGTCACATATACATCATAATGATTACTTACTTTCCTTGGTAACCCTATCGAAAAATCCATCAAGAAATCATCCCATTTATTTATGGGCACTAGTAGTGTATAGGGGAATCCACTAAGAAATTGATGCCCATCGTTTAATTTTTAGAAGGTCAGATATCATGAAAAAAACCCAACGATGTCCCTCTTCATACCGGGCCACCAAAACTATCGAATGGTTTCATGATACAAATTTATTGAAATAAGAATAACTATCCAATGTTATTAATTGGAGTCTATCATAATATTGTCCCTGATAAGATAAGGAACTACAACTCTCCCAAGGATAAAAATATTTCATCATCCTATAAGAACCAACCTAGTACTGGATCATCTCCTACCAACCATTATTTCATGATTTCATACTCAAAATCTGAATCATTTATGTCCATTACCCATTTATTAAAGCATACATAATTAGAAAAGCTAAATATGGCACTTCCCCTTGCACCTCAGTCACATAAGTCCTCTAATCGATCAATAAAAACACCATACAACACTCATCATCTATAGGACTCTCTCTAAACTCCCAGTGTCATGAACCAAGCTACAATCCCATCGAAACTGACACATAGACCGATCCATGGAATGACCTGAAGGGTGTTCCCAATCCCCAATGGTGGGAAACTATTGCATGGGTACCTTCAATACACTTTGGGAATAATATCCCAATTTATATAATCATAAACAACTAACAATAATAAGAATCATAATAACGAATAAGAATATACAATGATGGTGAAAAAAATTTAGATTCAAAGTTTACTACTTTAATTGAATCCAAAAGTAACACAATAGTAGGGGAACAAAAAACCATCCTAAAAACCCCCATGTAATAAGAGAGATATCACCCTCTGGCCACCACCACTAATATCTTCAATAATTGGAACACTGCAAACTAGATCCACCACCCCCTCCCTGAAACCAATTTCCTTTACCTGGGTCATACATAAAAAATAAATATTCACCCGTAAGTTTATAATATGTGTCTGCAAAATCCCAGTAGGATTACAACCAAAATAAAATATTCAAGGCTATAACAGTAGAAGAAAAATCAACATGAAAATTTTCATGATAATATTTCGAACAGTCACATGAAATCAATTCATGGAAAACCATCATAAGAAAAACTTTTTTAAAAACCCCTATTTAGAAATAATCTTGCCTCAAATAAAATTGTACAAATGGAATCGCATATACTGAAGTCTAACACCATATAATATAATAATCATGTCACAAGAGAGATCCACGTTAAAATTACTATAGTAAACTACTATATGTGGTACCATATGAACCACATACATTGGTGGTCAGAATCCTAAAACTCAACTACCAACAAAATTCACACGCGAACTCTATTAGAGGGTATTTGATCCAAAGTATTATTGATCTCTATATCATATTCCAAAACAAACAGCATTCCAGAGAATGGACCACTAGAGGTAAACACATCCCAAGATCATGTTGTCTCCAATCATATCACATGTTTAATTAGTATTGTAGAATCAATATTGGTAGATTAATTCAAGCTTTCACAATGCTTATTCAACTAGCATACTAGTTCTAGTTCCCCAACATTGATTCCTTGGATCCTCGTTGTGCACAAATTCCATTTTAAATATAACATAAATCGTAACGTTCACACACCCATTCCAAGCATAAAAATCACACAAGGAAATCACTACGTTCCTAATCACATTGATCAAAAAACCAAATCACACATGGAAACAACAAATGTCATTAAAAAATAAACATTCCATTTCACACACACAATAAAACCATATGGAATTATATTTCACACCACATTCATAATTTATAAAACCAATTTGGATACATAATAAGGAGAACAGATATGAAATCCAACCATTTCCATTTGTAATTCCCCTTTCAAAATCACACACAAACTGAAATCATATAATAACTTGATTCCTATAACATTCAGATTTTGTAAACACAATTAGGGTGAACAAAAAATAAGAAAACATGCAACAAAATCCATTTTCTCATCGGAAAAACCTTTCAACACATTCTAACCATTAAATATCCATGAAAACGCATTTCATACCTGTCAAACAAGTCATATTACATTTTTAAGAAACCACACAATGATGAACACATGAAATATAACCACATCCCTTCTGAACACTCGTTTTCATCAAATGTGTATCTCATAAACCTTTCAAGACTTATTTTATGACACAAAAACAATTCACAAGACACATATAAACAACCATAAAATCATTTAAAACAAATAAATTAATGTAAAACCCTGGAACCACTTACCCCACACTTGTAAATATTCAGAAATCTATTAGAAACCACAACCACAAAATAATAAGACCCTATAATGGTAATACTGACTAAAAATTATCATTTTTCCCAAACAACAGAAGACATAACCCTATTTTGGTTGAACATCCATCTATAAAATAATAAATAATGAAGGGTGGGATATAAACAATATAATGTGGGGTAAATAAAGAAGAAAAGGACACACTTGATGATTCCTTGAAGAACTATTGTCAAAACCAACCAAGGATTAGTGCTCAAAGTCTCCAATAATGGTTAGAGGTAGATCTCATGGCTTCAAATCCTAAATTGGGTGAATGTGAGGGGTCTTGGAATTAAAATTGAAGAGAGTAGAAAGGTAATTTTCAAAATTTTAGTGACATGGAAAATTTGTATTGTTTTACCTCATAGTTTTCGAAATTTTGCAGCAACCATGCTCCCTCACTATCCCAGAGGAACATAATGAAGAATTTTTACCACACAGTCTCCCTACCCGAGCGGAAAATGTGTGTTCTATAATATCTAGAAATGTAAACTAGATGCATGGTTTCCTAGAGTAAGGCGCACAGTTTCTCATTATCATGCCCCAATGGTGCGGCACCTGCTTCTAATCCATAAATATTTATTTTCACCAAACAAATAAATGATAAATCAATTTATAAATGCAATACTGAAAATAAAAAAAATAATACCTCAAAATATAACATAGATGTTATAATTCTCCCATTATCAAAACATACAATGCTCAGAATATAAACATGAAGCATGATTAGAGAAAAAAACTAATACTCATCTGCAACACATTATTTATACTCCCAACTATAATGATCATACCCACAGTGATACCAAAAAATTGAGACCAATGTAATGGACTTCCCATCCTATATTTTCCTTAGTGAATCAAATATCCAGACTGGCCTCCCAAACACAGACAAATCAGTCTCTAATTCCAACTCCTCCCAATTCAACAGATGAGAAGGATTAGGGTTGTACTTCTTTTTAGGTGAGATACGTGGAACATGTCATGAATTTATGTCAAATAATAAGGAAAATCTATCTTATTTGAAAACATACTATTTTTCTCATAAATCTCAAAAGGTTTTTCATACCTCAACATTAGCATCCCTTTCTTACCAAAACAATGATGACTCAAGAGAGGTTCCAATTTTAAGATCACCTTTTCACCAATAGAAATCTCTAAATCCAATCACCTTTTATTGATATAAGATTTATAGTGAATCTATGATTTAAAAAAATATTTCCTAATCAAATCAAAATTTTCATATGTTTCTTTCAGAAGGCTCATTCCCAACACCAAGGTATCACCCACCTCATCACAACACAAATGAGTCTCAGAAAACCGACCACAAATAACCTGAAAAGGGTTACATTTAAATTGAGATTTGGTATCTATTTTTCTATGAAATATTTTCCAATCCCAAATATATTTCCTTCCCTAAGGTGTACCAGGTAAACCAAAAATAAAATCCATGGCGATATTCTCCTAATTCCAGGTAGAAATAGGCAGCAAATTTTGCAAACCAAATGACCATTGGTTATTTTATTTCACCTGCTAACTTGTATAACACTAAGATAAAAATTAAGCTCTATCCCACCTCATTCCTGGAAACTAGAACTACTGTGTCACGTCATAGAATAACTTGGTATAAATATGGTGAATGGCCCCCTAGGACTAGTGGGTATCCTACATCACCACCTTCATTATATAAAATTAATCCACAAAGAGACCCTTGATGCACCAAAAACCCTCAGGATAAAATTACTGATCCCAAGGCATCTCTCCATCATTTATAAACTGCATAGAATATTGGCACTACTCATCACCAAGTGGATCCATCAAAATAAACATAGGAAGGGAAGGTGTCAACTGAACACTGGACAAGAATTCCACTCCAATAATTCATTGTTATATAAGGTCATCTATGTAAGGATCTCTATCAAAGTACACTCATCAATAGACTCTTTCAATTCCTCAAGTTGAATTTAACTTCTTAAAGCAAAATCCACTACATTACCACTCTCTAGTGTATAGACTATATCAAAATCGAATTCATGGAGGTAATAAACCCAAAGATGATGCCTCAAATTCATATCCTTATAGGTTTTCATGTAGGATAAACTCTGAGGATATAAATAAACCAAAAACATATACCCAAAAATATAATGGTTCTATGTCTTTAGGGCGTGCATCAAAAATGCCAACTCCATGTTATACGATGAGTAATTCATTTCATGTGTCCAATGTTCACATAAACCATAAGACACCAAATGGTCATTCCGTATTATCACACACCCAAGAAACATACACGAGGTATCACAATAGACCCCATTAATCTTTCAATAATCCAAAATTATCAAAATAGGGGCAGTTTTTAATTGATTCCATTTATCCTCAAAGTACACATAACACTCTCGGATCCATTCAAACGTCATCCCTTTTTGGGCGAGTGTAGTCTTGGACAATGCATTCCATGAGAAATATATGATAAATAAGTGTTAGGTGTCCGTCTTCCCTTTTAGGCCAAGAATGATATTATAGGTAGTTCATAATTCTAGGCCTAACACGGTGAGTGCACAAGATGGACACCTAAAACTCTTATCTTACTTCTTATGAAGAAGTGTTACAAACTCCATAGCATACGACATAGGATTAGTTGACAACATTAATACATTCACAATATGGGAAGAAATAAAAGAAATTGAAGCATTGATATCAAATAGAACAGTAGATAATGATAATTTAATAAGAACGACACCTAGGACTATTGCATGTCCTACATATGATTTCACTATTGCTTGATCGCTGTAATGATGTTTCATAATACCAATTTGAGTTTGAGAATGACCAATAAATGATGGCTCTTTACTAAACTTATTATTCTAAAAATATTATCTATACCTACCATCGTATCTTCAAAATCAAGAACCTTCTGTCATGGATGGTTCATTCCATTATTACATCCCCCTGATTTCTATATACAACACACCACTTTGATATGGGTGAACCCCCATGAAAAATCTCACCAAGTGTCCCATAACATTGCATCAGTGAAAATGTAAGGGAAGAGATAAAAACACTGGTCACATGTTGTAACACCACATGGTTTTGAAAATAAATATAGAATGAAATTTTATAATCTATCCATTAAAAGCAACATTGCCTATTCTATGTTTTGAATTTCAAAAAATGGTCCTCTAGAACTTTGTTCAATGTGTCATTTGGAGTCTGATAGAAGAAACATGATTTTCGGTGAATATTGACATAACCTTATGAATATTAATATTATAATTATGAACTGTAAATCATGATATTATTTTATTTTATTAAGGTAATAAGATAATGGGATCCTAATTAATTTTTCAATGTTACATAAAACTAACTATACGTCTAACATTGTTATTTATCGAATTCACTATGTCATTATTTAAAAATTATATTAATAATATTTAGATAATTATTTTTGAAAAATGGAGTTCACTTTGGAATACTATACATCAAAAAATGGTATGGGTGAGTTTTTGGGATTTTTTTGAAATTCATGAATTTTTTATGAATAGTGAAATATGATAAAATACAGTATATACAAATTATCAGTTAAATACACTATTCATGACACTATAAGTGATTTAAGTCCACTTGGTTAGAACTCACATGCACTTATTACTATTATGGGTCACATGAAAAAACACTATTGGTTGTCTTGAGGGAAATAATAAAATAATTAATTAAATATTCAAAATTTACTCCTCTCCTCCACTATAAAAATCCCTCACCAATATCTCTTATATTGACTTCTATAAGCCTTGAAGCTCTTAAATGGTCTTCCCAATTAACCTTCCCTAATCTCTCCCCACGTCCAAGAATCATCTAGTCTTGCCAAAATACCAAAACCCCTTCCCTTATTGAGATTCTCAAGGAGGTTATTTGAAGAGGTAAATAAACCTTCTTTTTCATTTGGTTTCATTAAAATTTATCTTCTATTGCTATCCTCTCCTCACCTCCTTTGACCAAATTATCATGATATATCTAGTATCACATATATAGTAGAATTATGTCATCTGAATGTAAGAGCCGTCATAAATATTCTTATTACATCCCTTTTATTTTTATAAATGAAATCAACATCCATGAGGTTCCAATTTTTAGTCTTCGGGGAAGACAGAGTTTCATTTTTCAATTTCATTATCATTACTAGTCATGAAACCATATTTATTGTTGAAAAATACTATAATATATGTATTATAACATAATTAATATTCATGAAGCAGAATATGTACATATAATTAAGTAATGTGTCAAAACTAGTTCACAATAATCCAAATACCACCGAATAATAGAAGTGTTTTTCATCTAATGATTCATCCTCATTACATGTAACCAAATGATAGAAATTTCAATTATCGATTATTTATATTCATAAAAATATATATAATATCAATCTTGGTGATTTATAAACATTCCAAATGAACTCAATTACATAAAAACAAGTGAACAAATTATGAAAATAATGAAAACAAACACCCCTAAACAATCGAAATTCAATATAATAACATATAAATAAGGGAATAAATGAAATAAAAAGAATCAGGATAATCTAAATACATATCAAATACGTTCTAAAATATGTTATTAATAAATATAATTTCATATTCCCAGAGCATAAGTTCATGAGCCTAACAAGTTTGGAGTTAAGGTATGGATTTTTCCACCGGAACATCAATTTTCATTTAGGTTAGTTTCATTGTCTAATTACATCAATGAAAATCATTTGTATTGTTATTTAATATTTATATATTCTATTTGGGTATTATATATATGTTTAAAAACCATAACCTTTCCTTTTTTATGGATAGTTACATGTTTTAAATGGAAAATTCAAAATTTATTTCAAAATACCTGCCCTATTCAAGGGAATATATCAACTTCTTACCTATTTTCAAGGGAAATATATAATCTGTTTTTTGAAACCATTATATTTATAAAATCACTAATTTTATTATGAAAATAAGAACTTACTTTACTTATGGTTTTATAAAATGATTTTTCTGAAAGAACTCTTGTAACACCCCAGGTAAATAAAGAATATGACATTTTCATATTTATCAATATTTGTGAATAAAATATTGATATGACTTTAAAGGGGAAGCTATGCTCGATGGCGTACCCAACACGCCACAACGAATTTCTTGGGAATCTTACGTTGCACTCTAATAATAAAATAATATTATTTTAAATGGTAGTTAACATGTAGCCGTTGTATTGGCGGGAATGGATATAAATAACTAAAATATGATTATATATTTTTTTAAATGTTTTTACAATTATCCAATAAAGGATAGAGGCTTAAAATACGGAAAGAATTCAATTTTAGGCGTATATTCCCTAGTTTTCACTAAAGGTACACTTATCACCTTTTGATGTTGAACCATCATTAAATATAGTTTTGTTCACTATTAAACATTCTTTTGGACCAAATAAAACTCTTATAATGAATCGAGACATCAAAATTTACTTTGTGTAAATTTTTGGTATCTTTCTGATAAAGTTCTTTTTTTAATGAATAGTGTAAACTGTTGTATTTTAATTCAAAACCTCTTTTTAATCTAATTTATTTATATGATTAGATTATCTTTTGAATTGGTTTTAAATTGAAATTAGAAAACATTTTTACCATTAAATCCAATAGTGGTCATTGGAATTAATTTCACTTTGAAATCGAACTTAAACTAGTGTCAATCTTTTGATACTTATTGTTTCATAAAAACACGCTATTTGCTCTGAAAGCAGGAATTAAAAATTAAATTAATTAATGTGACTTATATATTTTGAATTTATTAAAATAGACTTCATTTTTGAATTCTTAATATCAAATATATCTTAGGGTGAATTTTTGGTAATTTTCTGAAAAACTTCAATTTTTGATGAATAGTGAAACCACTAAGTGGTACTTATAAAAACTGATTTTTCCATTTAAATGAAATTTTGCCATCTTTGTGTTTTGAAATTCAAAAATCCGACATACATGGTTGTCATTAAGATGTAAAATGTGGTGCAGTGGGATAAAAATAATTTTTTGGTGAATAGTAACTTATTAAGTTTTTAATCGTGATTAGTGGTAATTAGTGTAGTTTAAGGT
Organism: Viscum album; assembly: GCA_963277665.1. Classification (NCBI taxonomy): domain Eukaryota; kingdom Viridiplantae; phylum Streptophyta; class Magnoliopsida; order Santalales; family Viscaceae; genus Viscum; species Viscum album. The sequence goes on along the minus strand of OY728127.1, from coordinate 945,380,625 downwards.
AAAAATAATGATTTAATAAAATGAGATGAACTTGAAACATGTCCTAACCTCATTGGATGTGTAATGGCCGACCAAGACAAGCCATGGGTCATCTTGGGGACCCCATGGAGCCACTTTGGTTGGGAAATGACATAAATAACTTTTTTTTAATGTAAAAGTAAAAATGACACAAGCATGATATGTTTTACTAAAACAATTTTTAAGTGGGGTTATAAAAGTCATATATTTTATTATAAATAATAATTGGAAATCTAAAAAGATTTCCTACATCATAGTAATTTGTTTATAATTTTTAGACATTAAATAAATTAAATTATTTATGAAATCATAATGATGCAGCGATGACATCATTATCTGACGATTTAAATAAAATGGGAAGATTATATGAACTCTATGACCTACACATGTCCAAAACTTATTGGATGGGTGGATTTCGAACCCTTATCACCTTATCCACTACTTATATCAATGTGGGTCCTTTTAAAACAGAAACATATTTTCAAATAAAGTAATATTTCTTACTTTCAAAAAGTGCCCCTCCTCTCCTCTTATAAAAGGCCCCCACCTCTACCTCATTTCACACACTCCTCATGCCTTTGGCTCGGCCAACCCCTGCCCATTTACTCTCTCCAAATCCCTCTCCTAATCCTAGAGGATTCCCTTTGGGCATAATCCTTTCAAAGGAAGCCTTTAGGCTCAAATCAAAAGGAGTTACACTTTTAAAGGTAATTCATTCTCTCATGTTCAATTGTTTTATTTTGCTTCTCCAACCCCCTAAACTCTTTTTATTTACTTATTTTGTAACAACAACAGTATCTTCAATATACTAGGATTTTTTTATAAGATATATTTGAGCTACACTCTCACACAACTACATAAAATGGTTAAAGAACATACGGTTTCCATGGATGGCGAAATTCTGCCTCCCGAAACGATGATTGTTCAATACTCATTTAACACCTTCAAAGGTGGCCATTATGATGTCACTATATTTATATATGATATATAATATGTTTAGTTTTTACTTTATATTCTGTATTTTTCATTTTTGGGCATACCTTTATGGTTTCCATTATGGGTAAACGCGATATCTTCATTTATGGAAGTGCGGACTACCGCCCCCTCAAAGTGATTTGATTCATTAAATACCATATGTGGGACGTATAAAGGATGGAAATATGATATTATATATGATATTATAATGGAATTATAATATACCATTATATCATTATTATTCCATTCTATAAAATACGAAATAGAAATGAAAGTAGCCTTCATGCGTACGTACGGCTTACCGTCTCCATGAACGGTGCATTTCATTTCTTACCTCTAAATGATTATGTAATGTTATAAATGAATGCATGTACTGGATATATATGACATATATGATATCTAAATCATGAATACAATTCTGGATTTAATAAACATTTGGCGACACGAACAACATGTAATTGTAAGAAGTCCACTTTCGACTTAAGAACCAAATATCATCAAAACAAATATTATTAACTTAAATGATTACATAATGTTTATAACATAAAAATCAGTGACATAAAAGGAATAATGAACTTGAAAAAGGTTCTTAAGCAAATAGAAATTAACTCAAGTTTATTATTCAGGACATTAAAGAACGATCTATTCAAGTCGGACCCGAGGTAAGGGATCCTACTCCTCTCTTTCTTTTTAAGTAAACACTTTTATGTCATTCCTTTTAAAGATCATATTTCTTGTTATTGGGATGATCTTTTATATTAAAATTTATGTAATTTTTATGTTCATGTGATGAGAGACCCTATTCTCTCTCATCAATCCATTTTAAAAGTTTTCAGTGGCACCGTTAGGCTGCCGAACTTTCGTAAGAGATCTAACCTCTCTCTTTCTTTTTAAGTACTCTCCTTTATGTCACTTATTTTAAGCTCCTCTTTGTAATGTTGGGGGATGCTATTTTATATTACTCATGCTGTAAATTTTATTTTAATGTGATGAGATACCCTATTTTATCTCATCAATCCATATTCGGATGTTTTATGTGGCGCCGTTAGGCTGCCGAGTTTTCGTAAGGGATTTTTCATGTCACTTTTATTCCCGTGAGATTTATGCTACATTTGCCACAAATTCCATTGAGTAGTGTATTTACTGCCCATTATTATACACTTTGTGTAATATACTTTCGTTTATGAGTTTTGACATCAATGATCTATTGTCCTTCTTTCATGGGGTGTATGTTTTGAAAGATACCCAAGTCGGTAAGGGAACCTTTCACCCTCCTCTTTTTTAAAAGACTTCTTTTTTTGGGTCTTTTAATTTACATATTTTTATGTTAGGATATGTTCTCATATATCCTTATTGATTTAAATTTTATGTCCAAGTGATGAGATACACTTTTTATCTCTCATCAACTCATTTTGATGAGATGCTGTTAGTCTGTCAAGGGAGCTTTTTAACCCAATTTTGATTTCTTTGGGTTCAACATGTAGTCATTGAATATGTCATCCATTGAATATGTGTGAATGACCTTTTATTGTTTTACACATAATATACACTTATATATGGTGTATTTATATTTGTCACACATATTTTTGAGATTAATTTGTCCTTAATTTAAGGATACCTTCTTTATAATGGATTTCATCGCATTTGACATTTCTATTGAGGGTTCATTGTTGTTATGCACCAATTCACTCTTATATGGTGTATATACTGTCCTTTGGAGTATTATATCATGAATCCATTTATTCTCATGATATTATAAAGTTTTGACTAAATGTTATTCCTCAATTATTGTATTCAAGTGTCTCTAATTTTGGTAAAACCCCTTTAACAAAAATATTTTTAAATGTTTTAATTATTTGTTCTTATTAATATCCATGTTTTCAAAATGGTTTTAAGGATTTATTTATATGGATATTAATGGTTTAAAATTTTAAGCTTCAAGGTGGTATGGGACACTTTGATTCAAAAATCTCTTTATTAATTGTTTTAAATGGTTTTGGAAATGGTTTCTTTTTGAATGGATTGATTATTTCAATATACTAAAATGTTATATTGTGATTGAAATGTGGAAATGTTATGTTTCCTTTATGCATGTTTTATGTGATACATTTATGTTATTGTCTTTGGGCATTGTTATGAAAATGGGTGGTTCCGTGATAAACTAAGGGCGGGTGAGCCCGATATAGCTCTCCAACGCATTGGGTAACGCGAAGGAGTGAAACGTTAAGGTTTCTCCGAAGAGATTTAGGGAATATACTATGATGGGTATTCCAAACGTAACCAAGAGGGTTACTCCCTAAGTAAGAATGTTATTGAATGCCTCAAGTTACCTTTATGTCTTATGTTTACTATTATTTATGCATGATATGATATGCCAATGTTTTATGGGTAATGTGTGATTTCATTCTAATGTATATATGAACTCATGTTTCCTTTCCATATATTTATAACTCTTACTGAGCTTTTTATGCTCATCCCAAGTTTTTGAAATGTTTTTCACAGGTCAAGTGAAAGGTAAATGATGTGATGATAGTGTCAAGGATGTGTCAAGAAAGAATCCGTGTTATATTTTAAATATGTTTCCATTGATGCGAAGAATGAATACTATCTTTTATGTAACCACTTTGTTTAAATGTGGAATGTAATGTAAGTTTCATGATCTAATTATCTAAAACTCTAAACCTGAAAAGATCCTCAATGTGTAATCTTGTAATAACTCAATATTAAGTAAGGTTTAAGGCTGTATCCTTATAGTTTGTATCAAAGGTCGGTTTAGATAACTTTAGAGGTTAGTGTATTCTTTAAGCATACGGGACATTACCATAATGGTTAGGATTTCAGAAAGAGTCCTAGTTTTAGATAAAGTGAATGAGTAAGTATATCTTAGTGTTTATCTTCCTCATTAGTACATGATGGTTTTGTTGATATACTCACACTAACATTTCTATTTTAGTGAATGGATGGATCTAGCAGGCACCAAAGAGACAACATGTTTGAAGGAAACTGTGGTGGTTCTCTGATTAAGATACTAGATAAAATGGAGGATTCAATGAGGAAACGCGTGGTTGTTCTAAAACAAATATCAAGGAGTCATGATCAACCACTTGAACCTTGGTATGTTCTGTAATGCATCATGTATGAGATGACCAATCGATGTGGAAGTTCAGGTAATAATTATAAAGGTAACCATTAGAGTTTATATGATCCTTACTTTTGAGGTAAATATGGGTTATTATATGATATGCTGGAAAATGAAAGGCATGAGATAAACATGAGTTTAAAATATGTTATGATCATTTTTGATGATTTTATCACTTTTTGGGGAATTATTTAAGAATTATATCATTTTGGAAAAAGGACAACACGCAGACCGTGTGACAACCCGTCGCGTCGGACAAAGCTGCGGGAATCGAACCCACAACCAAAGTGCGACTGGTATTTATCGCCTACCACTAGAATACGTGAAGTCCCTGGTTAGTTTGACCAATTAATTTTTGTTATATGATTTTATGAATTAAGATTAAGTTGATTTTGGGTTATTTATGAAAATGATTAACCTATCATGGAGGACATGTGATTAGGTAATTACTTTTCAATACGAGACTTTAGGAGCAACTGATATTTTTTGGAGATAAATGTTATGATTTAAATTGGAAGACTATGTGACTAAATCCTTCAAATATTTGGGTTTCAATATTATATTGGTTTACTTTGAAGAATTTTATGGACAAATTATTTATCGGATGGTCCTCTTTGAACTTAGAGTTATGTTGAAAATTTTTTGAGATTAAGAATAGATTTTCTTTTTATAAAGGGTTATCTTTTTTTTGGGATTATCGGACCTTGTACTAACCTTTCTAGTTTTGGTTTTGGTTAAAGCATAAAGACATGGGATGTATATAGTTCACTTTTTTGGATTAGGTGATTCTCTAGAAGTTGATTATAGTACTCTTAATGTGAACAAGTCTCCCTAAATACTCGTCTTTTGGAAAAAATATGAGTTTGATTAAGGAATCTAGTAAAAGTTGAAAGTCAACATGATAAGTGATTATGCTTCCTTATGAATAAATTCCTCAATAAAAAGTAACTTAAAACAGAAATGTTGTCTATTAACTTTTCCTACTGGGGAACCAACCACCGTTTAACCCATCACAAGTTTGTGATTTTCTTATTGTTAACTTTCTTCTAAACATGTTTTCTATCACTCTCCATCAGAACATGACCCTATGTTTTCTCCTCCATGTCCATGTTTTCCTACATGGAGTCCTAGTATGGGTTAACTCGGGTGACCTCTGTACTTATCTTTCTTTATTTTAAAGTGATTGTTTTACCGACTCTTGTTCCGATGTGGGACTTTCAAGGATGTTTCCAAGCTCAATTTTAAAAATTGCGAGGACGCAATTCCCAAAAGGGGGGAAGGATGTAACACCCCAGGTAAATAAAGAATATGAAATTTTCATATTTATCCATATTTGTGAATAAAATAATGATATGAATTTAAAGGGGACTCTATGCTCGATGGCGCACCAAACACGCAACAACGAGTTTCTTGGGAATCTTACGTTGCACTCTAATAATAAAATAATATTATTTTAAATGGCTGTTAATATGTAGCCGTTTTATTGGAGGGAATGGATATAAATAACTAAAATATGATTATATATGTTTTTAAATGTTTTTACATTAATCCAATAAAGGATAGAGGCTTAAAATACAGAAAGAATTCAATTTTAGGCGTATATGCCCTAGTTTTCACTAAAGGTTCACTTATCACCTTTTGATGTTGAACCATCATTAAAGATAGATTTGTTCAATCTTAAACATTATTTTGGACCAAATAAAACTCTTATTAAGAATCGGGACATCAAAATTTACTTTGTGTAAATTTTTGGTAACTTTCCGATAAAGTTCTTTTTTTAATGAATAGTGTAAAATGTTGTATTATAAATCAAAACCTCTTTTTAATCTAATTTATTTATATGATTAGATTATATTTTTAATTGGTTTTAAATTTAAATTAGAAAACATTTTTACCATTAAATCCAATAGTGGCCATTGGAATTAATTTCACTTTGAAATCGAACTTAAACTAGTGTCAATCTTTTGATACTTATTGTTTCATAAAAACACGCTATTTGCTCTAACAGCGGGAATTAATTATTAAATTAATTAATGTGACTTATATATTTTGAATTTTGCAAAATAGTCTTCATTTTTGAATTCGTAATATCAAATATAGCTTAGGGTGAATTTTTGGTAATTTTCTGAAAAACATCAATTTTTGATGAATAGTGAAACCACTAAGTGGTATTTATAAAAACTGATTTTTCCATTTAAATGAAATTTTTCCATTCTTGTGTTTTGAATTTAAAAAATACGACATACATGGTTGTAATTAAGAAGTAAAATGTGGTTCAATGGGATAAAAATAATTTTTTGGTGAATAGTAACTTATTATGTTTTTAATCGCGATTAGTGGTAATTAGTGTAGTTTAAGGTAAAAATAATGATTTAATAAAATGAGATGAACTTGACACATGTCCTAACATCATTGGATGTGTAATGGCCGACCACGACAAGCCATGGGTCAACTTGGGGACCCCATGGAGCCACTTTGGTTGGGAAATGACATAAATAACTTTTTATTTAATGTAAAAGTAAAAATGACACAAGCATGATATGTTTTACTAAAACAATTTTTAAGTGGGGTTATACAAGTCAGATTTTTTATTATAAATAATAATTGGAAAGCTAAAAATATTTCCTACATCATAGTAATTTGTTTATAATTTTTAGACATTAAATAAATTAAATTATTTATGAAATCATAATGATGAAGCGATGACATCATTATCTGATGATTTAAATAAAATGAGAAGATAATGTGAACTCTATGACCTACACATGTCCAAAACTTATTGGATGGGTGGTTTTAGAACCCTTATCACCTTATCTACGAATTATATCAATGTGGGACCTTTTAAAACCGAAACACATTTTCAAATAAAGTAATATTTCTTACTTTCCAAAAGTGACTCTCCTCTCCTCTTATAAAAGGCCCCCACCTCTACCTCATTTCACACACTCCTCAAGCCTTTGGCTCGGCACAACCCAGCCCATTTACTCTATCCAAATCCCTCGCCTCATCCTAGAGGACTCACTTTGGGCATAATCCTTTCAAAGGAAGCCTTTAGGCTCAAATCAAAAGGAGTTACACTTTTAAATGTAATTCATTCTCTCATGTTCATTTGTTTTATTTTTCTTCTCCAACCCCCTAAACTCTTTTTATTTACTTCTTTTGTAACAACACCAGTATCTTCAATATACTAGGATGTTTTTATAATATTTATTTGAGCTACACTCTCGCACAACTACATCAAATGGTTAAGGAAAATACGGTTTCTATGGATGGAGAAATTCTGCCTCCCGAAACGGCGATTGTTCAATACTCATTTAACACCTTCAAAGGTGGCTATTATGATGTCACTATATTTATATATGATATATAATATGTTTATGTTTTACTTTAGCTTCTGTATTTTTCATTTGTGGGCATACCTTTATGGTTTCCATTATGGGTAAACGCGATATCTTCATTTAAGGAAGTGCAGACTACCGTCCGCTCAAAATGATTTGATTCGTTAAATACCATATGTGGGACATATAAAGGATGGAAATATGATATTATATATGATATTATACTGTAATTATAATATACCTTTATATCATTATTATTCAATTCTATAAAATATGAAATATAAATGAATGTTGCATTCATGCGTACGTACGACTTACCGTCTTCATTAACGGTGCATTTCATTTCTTACCTCTAAATGATTATGTAATGTTATAAATGAATGAATGTACTAGATATATATGACATATATGATATCTACATCATGAATAAAATTCTGGATATAATAAAAATTTGGCCACACGAACAACATGTAATTGTAAGAAGTCCACTTTCGACTTAAGAACCAAATATCGGCAAAACAAATATTATTAACTTAAATGATTACATAATGTTTATAACCTAAAAATCAGTGATATAAAAGGAATAATGAACTTGAAAAAGGTTCTTAAGAAAATAGAAATTAACTCATGTTTATTATTCATGATGTTAAATAACGATCGAGTCAAGTCGGACCCGAGGTAAGGGATCCTACTCCTCTCTTTCTTTTTAAGTACACACTTTTATGTCATTCCTTTTAAAGATCATATTTCTTGTTAATGGGATGATCTTTTATATTACACTTTCTGTAATTTTTATGTTCATGTGATGAGAGACCCTATTCTCTCTCATCAATCCATTTTGGAAGTTTTGAGTGGCGCCGTTAGGCTGCCGAACGTTCATAAGAGATCTAACCTCTCTCTTTCTTTTTATGTACTCTACTTTATGTCACTTATTTTAAGATCCTCTTTGTAATGTTGAGGGATGTTATTTTATATTACTCTTGCTGTAAATTTTATTTTAATGTGATGAGATACCCTATTTGATCTCATCAATCCAAATTCGGATGTTTCATGTGGCGCCATTAGGCTACCGAGTTTTTGTAAGGGATTTTTCATCTCACTTTTATTCCCGGTAGATTTTTGCTACATTTGCCACAAATTCCATTGAGTGGTGTATGTACTGCCCATTATTATACTCTTTGTGTAATATACTTTCGTTTATGAGTTTTTACATCAATGATCTATTGTCCTTCTTTCATGGGGTGTATGTTTTGAAAATACCCAAGTCCGTAAGGGATCCTTTCACCCTCCTCTTTTTTAAAAGACTTCATTAGTTGGGTCTTTTAATTTACATATTATTATGTTGGGATATGTTCTCATATATCCTTATTGATGTAATTTTTATGTCCAAGTGATGAGATACACTTTTTATCTCTCATCAACTCATTTTGATGTGATTCCGTTAGGCTGTCAAGGGAACTTTTTAACCCAATTTCGATTTCTTTGGGTTCAACATGTAGTCATTGAATATGTCATCCATTGAATATGTGTGAATGACCTTTTATTGTTTTACACTTAATATCAACTTATATTGGGTGTATTTATATTTGTCACACATATTTTTGAGATTGATTTGTCCTTAATTTAAGGATACCTTCTTTATAAGGGATTTCATCACATTTGACATTTCTATTGTGGGTCCATTGTTGTTATGCACCAATTCACTCTTATATGATGTATATACTATCTTTTTGATGTAATTTTTCCTTTCCATATTTGTATAACTCTTACTGAGCTTTTTATGCTCATCCCAAGTTTTTGAAATGTTTTTCACAGGTCAAGGGAAAGGTAAATGATGTGATGATAGTGTCAACGATGTGTCAAGAAAGAATCTGTGTTATATTTTAAATATGGTTCCATTGATGGGAAGAATGAATACTCTCTTTTATGTAACCACTTTGTTTAAATGTGGAATGTAATGCAAGTTTCATGATCTAATTCTCTAAAACTCTAAACCTGAAAAGATTCTCAATGTGTAATCTTGTAATAACTCATGATTAAGTAAGGTTTAAGGCTGGGGCCTTATAACTCTTCTTTTTAAAATAAAAGAGTATTTATCCCAATATTGCTAAATGGTCTTATAAGAGTATTTTCATTTGATTCAACACTCCTGTTTTTTGTTTTTTATTATTGAGTTTAATAATTTATAAATTCATCTTCCATATTTTCTTTAATAGTTTATTACTAACCTTATTGTGGATGATCTATCCTAAAACATTTCACTATACTACTCAGAATGGTTAGTGTTTTATGTATAATGATTGGGGAAAGATAGATACATTTTATATGATAGTTTCAATATGAATGTATATGTTGTTTATGTTTATCCCCACTCATATGGTGAATGAATTGGACATATTATCTTGTGGGTGGGGCCTGCTATAGCCCCTTGATGTATCAGTAGGTCTCATGAGACAAATAGACATTGAATTGGCCGAGGCATTTCCCAATGCGATACATGGATTTAGGCCGAGGCCTTAATTATTAGACGTCCTGGGAGAGTCCATGAAAAAATGTTTCAGAATTTCCCCCATATAAACGTCCCTCATTATGATGCTAGTAATTGAATTTTCATGTGGTTATTCGACTATTATAATACCCATGATTATTTTTTATTATGGAATTATTTAATCAGATCATATTTCTTCCATAATTGTTCAAGTTTATTATTAATAGAATGTGTTTTCAATTATGAACCATGTCTTGGGTTTATGCTATCTTCTACTGTATTACATACTGTTACTGAGTGCTTGATCTTACCCCTTTCTTATGTTTCATTTTTTCCAGGATATAAGGAAGTAAATTATGAATGACTTGCAAGCATAATCATGGAGGCATGGATGTATCTAATGGAATAAATTTGTGTTGTATTTCCTTTATTGGTGTAAATTTGAATTTATTTACGTGTCTTGTTTCCAATAACACTAAAATACTTGGTCCTTTAGGGTTCTTATTCCTTGTTTGTGTGTCAATGTAATCAAATATGGAACCATCTTTTGGGAACTGGGGTCGGGTCCTTACAATTGGTATCATAGTAAGTTTAGTATAAAACATAGAAACTAGATTTAAAAAACCTAGATTAGGGAAGATTCCATAAGATTGTATTTGAGGATAAAAATACAATAACATCATGGTATTTTTTTAAGTAATATATTATGTTGATCTTTCAAGAAATACATCCATGTCTGGATACAAGCTGATAGATGTGGCACTGGCATAGATATACCTAGGAGTGAAAACTCTGACAAGGTGTTTTGGGCTTGAACAGGGGTATCTTGATATATGAAAATGGGAATTTCTAAACTCTTGGTTATGACACTCCGGAGGGATATTCATAAGATAATTCATTTTTTCTTTACACGCCATTTAAAATGAATTAAATTTAAATTTTTCCTCAAAGATACCATGTTTCTGATTAAGAGATTAGCTATGCGTAGAATATCAATTTATGCATAGTATTTTTCTACATTGAGATTATAAATTATGATACATAGCCAAATCTAGTGTATGTCATTATTTAGAAATGGAACCTCTTAGAAGGAATGGAATCTCCATGAACGCGCCTAGGGATTTCCCTCCGATACAAGATAATGATGTTGTCTCTGGTGATGTGATGGGTGCTGAGCGACTTATAACTACACTAGGACATCATAATAAATTTATGAATAATAACCTTACCTGTATGGAGCTTCTGGATCCACCACAAGGAGGAGATATGTTAGATTGATTTATGCGACAACAACCTCCATTATTCAATGAGACTACAAACCCTTTTCTAGCAGAGAAGTTGATATGTTCCCTTAAGAAGATATTTCATGCCTTGGGATGCAATGAAAGAGAGAATGTTTTGAAAGTAGGCTATCATCTATCGGAAGATTCGGATCAGTGGTGGTAATTATTCCAAAACACAAAGGAGGAGGCAGAAATAGAGGAGATGGAGTGGAGGGACGTTAATAAAAATCTTCCTGGAGAAATAATTTCATCATGAACAAAGAGCAGATCTGGAAAGGAAATTATTGAATCTAATTTAGAGGGAAGATGAGAATGTTGCAAAGTATGAATCTAACTTCACAAGTTTATCAAGACATATTATGGACTACCTAAAAAATCCAAGGAGAAAAATTGGTCAATTCTTTGATGGCCTAAAGCCATTCCTCTGGTGGGCACTTATCTCTCAAAGTTTTTAATCATATGAGGATATAGTTTCATGTGCTATCTAGACAGAAAAATAATTCCTTATGCCTTATGACTTAAAGGGAAAGCAGGAAAAGAAGTGGGTTGTTTAAAACCATGGAAATGTAAACAAGGAAACAGGTAATAAGGTAAGTGTTTAATTTCCACTATGTGAAAATTGTGGAAGGAAACTCCCTATGCGTGCTTAAAAGGAAAAGGAGTATGCAACAAATGCCGTCAGAAATGCTATCTTTGCTGGTGATTGCAAATGAAATAAGAAAGCAAATGATGTTCAGTGCTATAATATTCTAGATGTGTTACACTATGCTAATTGTTGTCCAAAGCGTCAAGGAAATATACAATATAAAAATCCAAGGGATCAGGGACAAGCTTATGAAATCACAACTGTATAGGTTGAAGTTCCAAATGAAGTGGCGAGAGGTACTTTGATCATTTTATCAAACTTATTCAATGCTTTCTTTCTTTCTGGATCATCTCATTTTTTCATGTCTTCCCAGTTTTCTATAAAAATTAGAAATTTCAATTTGATTTAACAAGGGAGTTGTCAGTCAAAACTCTTAATAGATGTATCATTTCAATAATGTTTTTTGAATCAGTTCCCATTAGGGAATATAAATGTTCTTTATCTGATGATATCATTGTCATATCCATGATTAAATTTGATATAATCATCGGTATGGAGTTTCATTCAGACTATGATGTGAAAATTCATTTTAAGAAAAAGGTGGTTACAATTTTTGATGATAATAAGGAGTATCTTATCTTTAGAGCTGAAACATCACCACATGATTCTTATCTGGATCCAACCTCAGTGGATCAACTAAATGCAATTATTGGGGAGGAATAGAATGAAATAACTATTGGTGAGGAAAAGAATGTTCAAAAAAAATATGTACCTATTGTGAAAGAATATATTGATGTCATTCCAAAGGATTTACCTGGACATCCTCCAGAGTGAGAAATTGAGTTTTCCATTGACATAAATCCTAGTTCCTGACCCATATCAATGACCCCTTTAGAATGGCCACTGTGGAGTTAGTGTATCTAAAGAAGTAACTATAGGAATTGAGTGATAAAGTATTTATTTAGCTTAGTGTTTCTCCATGGGGAGCCCCTGTTCATTTAGTTATGAAAAAACATGGGTCTATGAGGTTATGCATTGATTATTGGAAAATCAATGCTATTATAATAAAGAATATGTATCCCTTCCATTAATTGATGATTTAATATATCATCATCATGGATCCTATTATTTTTTGAAGATTGATCTTCGATATGGATATCATCAGTTTCTTGTGAGAAGGAAAGACATTCCAAAATCAGCATTTCGTACTAGGAATGAGCATTATGAGTTTATAGTAATGCCTTTTGGGATAACCAATGCACCATCTGTTTTCACGGATCTCATGAACAAATTCTTCAAGGAATATCTTCCTGAATTTTTAGTGGTGTTTATCGATGATATCCTGGTTTACTCTAAGATCTATGAAGATCATTAAAATCACTTTCGCACCATTCTCAAGACTCCTAGAAGAAATGATTTATATGGGAAGTTAAAAATGTGTGAATTCTAGCTCAAATCATTTTCCTTTATGGTCCACGTTGTCTCTAAGGATGGAATATATGTAGATCCTTCATAGACAAAGGTTGTGCAAGAATGGCCTACTCCAACGAACATAACTGAGGTACATAATATTTTTGGTTTAGCAAGTTATTATCATCATTTCATTCATAAAATTTCATGCTTATCCAACCCAATTACCAAGCTCACATGAAAAATGTTTTAGTTAGTATAGGAAAAGTAAAGTGAAGAGTGTTTTGAATAATTGAATAGGACGCTAGTGAATTCTCCGATCCTAACCCTACCATCAGGGAATGTTGGGTATGTTATCTTGTGATGAATCAATGAAAGGGCTTGGTTGTCTCTTTATGTAGAATGATCAAGTGATTTCCTATGCATCTTGGCTACTAAAAATTCATGAACAAAAATACCCAACACATGATCTTGAGTTAGTATTGGTAATATTTGCTATGATGATTTGGAGAAATTACCTCTATGGTGATAAATGTGAGATATATAAAGATCATAAGAGTCTGAAATATATTTTCTCATAGAAAGAACTCAACATGAGACATAGAAGATGGATTGAGATACTAAAAGACTAGGATTACACAATACACTACCACCCTAGGAAGGCAAATAATGTGGCATACGTTTTGACTAGAAAGGACCGCAGAATTCTGAACAAGATGAGAGTTGAAAAGGATCATCGGTTCATGGATCTAGTTAAGATGGATATGGAAATTATCAAGGAATGTAACACTCACTACTTTTTCAAATGGATTCCAAACCTTCTTTAATGGAAAAATATAAAATGTTCTTAGGCTGATGATGAGGAATTTCAATATAAAATTAATGCCATAAATGATATGATGTTGACTGAATTCACATATGAATGTGGAATTTTTAAATTAAGAAAAAGGATTTGTGTTCCCTCTATTCCGGAGCTAAAGAGGGAATTATTGGATGATACGGGTAGATCTAATTTCTCTATACACCCTGGTAGCACAATGATGTTCAGAGATATAATGGAACTTTTTTGGTAGGAAAACATGAAGCGGGGGATTGCTGATTATGTGTTGAGATGTTTGGTTTGTCAACAAGTGAAGGCAGGAAGACAACATCCTGGTGGAGTCATGAAACCCCTTCCTATACCTACTTGGAAATGTGATGATATTATGATGGACTTTGTCATGGGGAAACCAAATAAATTAAGAATGAATGACACGATATAGGGTCATTGTTGACCATCTTACCAAAGATACACATTTTTTTGCTATATGGGAATATTTACCACATGAATGTTTAGCAAGAATATATATTAATTAAGTTTTAAGACTTCATTGTGTACCCTCATCAATTGTTTTGTATCATGATCCACATATTACATCATGATTCTGGAAGATTATTCAGAAGGCCCTAGATACGGAGCTTCGTAGGAGCACTGCCTACCACCCACAAACTGATGGACAAGCAGAATAGACTATTCAAACATTGGAAGACATGATGAGGTCTTGTTCACATGAGTTTCAAGTCATGTGGGATTAGTATTTACCTCTCATGGAATTTTCCTTCAACAATATCTTCCATTTAAATATTTATATGGAACCCTATGAGGCATTATATGGGAGGAGATTTCTACACCAACATGATGGGATATTGTTGGTGAAGAAATCTTGTGGGCCCAAATCATGTTGAAGAAACAATGGAAAAGGTGATGATTATCCAGAATCATATCAAAATAGCTCAAAGTAGGCAGAAGAGCTATGCTGATAACCGATGGAAGGATTAGGAATTTCAATAAGGTGATAAAGTTTTCATAAATGTATATCCATGGAAAGGTATTATAATATTTGGTATGAAGGGAAAATTATGAACCAGGTACATCAGACCTTTTGAAATTCTACATCGAAATGGAGTCTACCATTAGGAAATGTCGCCAAGTCTCTCTAAGGTTCATAATGTGTTCCATGTGTCAATGTTAAGAAAGTACATGCCAGACCCAACACATGTACTCACTTATGAAGAAGTAAAACTTGAGACCGATCTATTTTATTATGAAGATCCTATAAAGATTCTTGATACTAGAGAAAAATTATTGATAAATCAGATGACTTGTCTGGTAATGGTTCTTTTGGGGAACCATGAGATGGAAGAAGCAACATGGGAGCCTAAGGAGCTTATGTTAAAGACATACCTAGCTCTTTTAGGTAAAATTTTTTGAATTTCGAAGATGAAATTTTTGAAGGAGGGGAGAATGTATCACCCAATGGTTTTGAAAATAAATATAGAATGAAATTTTATATTCTATCCTTCAAACACAACTTTTCCTCTTCTATGTTTTGAATTTAAAAAAATGGCCATCTAGAGTTGTGTTCAGTAAGACATTTGGAGTCTGATAGAACAAAATTGATTTTTGGTGAATAGTAACATACACTTATGAATATTAATATGTCACTTATGAATATTAAATAATGATATTATTTTATTTTCTTATGGTAATAAGATAATCAAATATTAAATAATTTTTCAATGTCACATAAAACTAACTATACCTTTAAGATTGTTATTTTTCAAATTAAAAATGAATTTATATAAAAAGTAAATTATTAATATTTAGAAAATTATTTTTGTAGAATGGTGTTCCCTTTTTAATTCTACACATTGAATTATAGTAGGGGTAAATTTTTGGTATTTTTTTGAAATTCTTGAATTTTTGATGAATAGTGAAATACAATAAAATACCGTATATACAAATGATCAGTCAAATACACTATTCATGACATCATAAGTTATTTAAGGCCACTTGGTTCGAAAACACGTGAACTTATTACTATTATGGGTCACATGAAACAACATTATTGGTTGTATTGATGGAAATAATAAAATAATGGATTATATATTCAAGATTTACTCCCCTCCTCCACTATAAAAACCCCTCACCACTCCCTCTTCTATTCACTACTCTATGCCTTGGTGCTCTTCAATGTTCATCCCAATTACCCTTATATGGTCTCTCCCCACTTCCAAGAATATTATGGTATTTACAAATGACCAAAAACACCCCCTTAAAGAGATTCTCTAGGAGGTTATTTCAAGAGGTAAAGCACCCTTCTTTTTCATTTGGTTTCATTTCAATTTATCTTCTTTTGCTATCCTATCCTCAACTTCTCTATCCAAATGATCATGATTACTCCAGAATATTATATAAACTGTAATTATATCTTGTTAATGGAAGAACCATAATATATATTATTACTCCCTCTCTTTTATATTTATAAACGAAATCAACGTCCATGAGGTTCAAATTTACAGCCTTCATGGATGACGATGTTTCGTTCTTCATGTTCGTCTTCATTACTGGTCTTGAAACAATATTTATAGTTGAAAAAGACTATAATATATGCATTATAACATAATTAATATTCATTAACCATAATATGTTCATATAATTATGTTATTTGACAAAATAAGTTCCCATTAATCCAAATATCGCCGATTAATCGAAGTGGTTTTCATCTAATGATTCATCCTCATAACATGTATCCAAATGATTAGGAATGACCTTTATTGATTATTTATGTTCATAAATAATATATGATTTCAATCCTGGAGATTTATAACCATTCCACATGAACTCCATTACTTATAAACAAGTGAACCGATTATGAAAATAAACAAAATGAACACCCCAGAACAACGATATTCAATATAAAACATAGAAATAAAGGTATAAATGAGCTAAACCAAATTTTGATTAACTAAATACAAGTCTAATAGGTTCTTAAATAATTTATTAATAATTATAATTTCATATTCTAGGATCTTATGATCAAGATCGGAACATGTTTCGAGTTAAGGTAAGGGGTTTTCCACAAGAACACAAATTTTCAGTCGGGTTACATTCATTTTCTAATTACCTCAATGAAATTATTATTTATTGTTATTTAATCCTCATATATTATGTGCGAGTATTAGATATATGTTAAAAACCAGATCATTTCCTTATTTAATGGATTGTTAAAATTTTTAAAAGGAACTTTCAAAATTGATTTCAAAATACATTCCCGATTCAAGAGAATATCTCAACTTATTACCAATTTTCAAGGGAGTATATAATATGTTTTTGGAAACCATTATATTTATAAAATCACTGATTTTATTATGAAAATAATATATTCCTTCTCATATGGATTTATATAATTATTTTTCCAAAAGAACTCTTATTTTCATAATAAAAGAGTATTTATCTAAAGATTGATAAATTATCTTATAAGAGTATTTTCGTTTCATTCCACACTCCAGTCGTTTATTTTGTGTTATTGGGTTTAATAATTTATGAAGTCATATACCATATTTTATTTAATGGTTATTTACTAACCCTATAGTGGATGATCTATCCAAAAACCATTCACCATACTACTCAGAATGGTTTTTGTTATATGGTTAATGATTAGGGAATGATAGTTATAATTTATATGATAGATTCAATATGAATGTATATGTTATTTAATTTTATACCCTCTTATATGAAGAATTAATTGGACTTATTATGTGATGGGTGGGGCCTGTTATAGCCCCTCGATGCATTGGTAGGTCTCATGAGACAAATAGACCGGGAATTCACCAAGGCATTTCCCAATGTGATATATGGATTTAGGCCGAGGCCTTAATCATTAGACGACTTGGCTGAGGCCTAGAAAAAATGTTTCAAAATGTCCAACATATGAAAATACCTCATTATGACGCTAATAATTGAAAGTTCATGTGGTTATTCGACTAGTAGAATACCCATGATTATGTTGTATTATGGCATTATTTACTCAGCTCATATTCCTGCCATAATGTGTTCATGTTTATTGTTAAAGGCATGTGTTTCCAATTATCCACCATGTATTGTGTTTATAATACCTTCCTCTATATTTATTAATCTTACTAAGCATTTGAGCTCACCCCTTTATTATTTATCATTTTTCCAAGGATATGAAAATGTATATTATGAATGAATTCCAAGCCTAATCTTGGAGGAACGAATGTTTATAATGGAATAAATTAGTGTTTTATTTCCTTTCTTGACGTAAAGATGAATTTTTTTATGTATCTTGTTTCCTATAATACTAAACTACTTGGTGCTTCAGGATTCTTATTACTTTTTTGTATGCCAATGTAATCAAATAAGGAACCAACTCCGGGCAACTACTGTCGGGTCATTACACATGTTTCCTTCAATCCCACATTACTGGAACACAATAGACCGAACATCAAAATCCATAGATGATCACAGTTGGGAAGGAAGGCCTATACTACCTGCTACCTTCTTCCCCTTACTGTCGAACATCCTCTTCTTTTAAGATGAATTTCTATTTCCCCCAATTTCTATTAATTCAATGAATCTATAAATTCCTCTATAATAAATTTAGACTTTTATGCGATGATTGGCCACCTCAGCATAAGTTTTCATCTTGAATAGAAAAACAAGGGGACACATTTTTGGCTATAACCCCATCTCTAGATTATGATCCTTTTTTTTTCATTGGGAATGATACCAGGTGCATGTTGAACTAGATCTAAAAATAATTTAACATACTCCATGAATGTGTGATCTCCCTAGTATTGATCGAAAAACTATTTGAATCTATAGAAATCCAAAATATATGGGTAGTACTAATAATTTAAAATGACTATAATGTCTTTCCAACCCAAATTATTGGGCATTCCGACTAACACCATTAAGTCCCACCACATCTTAATGGGACATTCTATCATGAATGAATGGAAATTCAACCATTATTACATAAGAGAATCAAGAAACTCGAAAATCCTTTCTATAATCTTAGGAATCTACCCTGATTTCTAAGCTTCCATGCCACCTCAGAAAGGTGTCTTGTTCTTGATAAACTCATGATCTTTTTCCATTCTCAAACCTAGTTCAGTTTCTATAACTTGAGCAGGACCAGAGCCTACTCCATGACCAAAGTTATTAATAGAATGGACCATGACTTATACTATCCTATTATAATTTTGTTTGGTATAACTCTTTCTGGCCTCTTCTAGAAGTTGCATAAGAATTTTATAGGGAGGCATATTACTACAATAAGAAATAACCACAAGGAAAACCATTAATAAAACCATTATGAAAATATTTAAAAACAAAGAAAAATTAAAAATGCTTCCATAAATAAAAAAACCATGTACATCATAATATAAAACCCAAAAAAAACCACACCAGACAAAATCACTCCACCTTCCACCCAGTGTCCATATATAGTATGCAGCCTATACATATAACCTAGAGGATAAGTCAATCCAAATCCCAACATACCATGGAGATATGTTTTTGGCAACATGGTGTGTTGGCCAGAAACACCACTCCCAACTAGAAACACATGTCCTAAAAATCCTATTTCTGGACTATCCAATCACATTCCTAAATAACATGACCCTAGAAGAGTATTCCATACACTGAAGCAATTTTTTCATGAACCAAGCCATAGTTTCCTTCAACCCATCACTCAGACTGACCCATGGAATAGACTGAAGGGAATTTCTGATCCCCACATGTTGGAAACATGTTAATGATTATCAATAATACACATTCGGAATGATATCAACCATTTATATAATCATAAACAACCAACAAGAATAATCATCACACCAATTAATTACTATAACCAAATGGATACATCATTTTTTAGATTAAATGTTTACAAAAAAACAAAAAACAAATGTATCATGATGGGATGAGAACAAAAAATCATCCCAAAAACCTCCTTGAAAAAAGGGGACATCACCCTCAATCCACCACCCTCAAAACCTATAAAAAGAGGAACAATATCCACCAGATCCACCATAACCACCAGGAAATATCTTTCATGTACACTGGTCATAGATAAATATATCTATAATTATCCAAAGATGTATATAGGGTTTGAAGAAAATCACATAATGAAGAAACCCAAAATAAAAGATTCCATTCTATAAAATAATAAAACATCAACAGGAACATTTTCAAAATAATATATGAATCATATACAAGAAAACATTTTATGGAAAAAATTCTTATGAAACACTTTTTACGAAACCCATTTTTAAAAATAATCATGCTTGAATAATAGTGTACACAAGGTCTACCAAATACTGATGGCTAGAAACATATCATATTTGAATCATATCATAAGAGAGAACCGTGGGAAAATACATTTAGGTAACTAGCATATGTGGAACCTTGTGAACCTCATACCGTAGTGATCAAAATCCTCTAACCCAACTACCTATTGCATTCTAATTCATGGTCCATTTGAGTGGATCCCATCCCATGGTCTAATAGTAATTATATTATAATCCAAAAAATATATAATTCCCATGAATGGCCCACTATAAGGGAACAAATTCCATGGTGTATTGGTATCTGATCATATACCATGTTTTTTTGGTCTTGTACCACCGATATAGCTAGATGAATCTTGGCTGGGCCGCCGTTGAGTAAAAAAGTGTACTAGTTGTAGTTCTTCCACATAGATACACAAGACTCGCATTTTCCTCCAATTTCTATTCAAATATCATATAAACTGACACCTTCAGAAACACATTCCAATCATCAAATGATCATAAGGAAATCAGTGCATGGTTTACAGGGTGAAGGCAGATAGTTTCCCTAAATAATACGCCAACCATGAACCACTGACTACCAAGCCCAAAATATATATTCCTCAAAAACCCAATGGAAACCAAAGTGATTTATGAGAGAAAAAAATTATAAAATAATAACTCAAAATAAAACATGGATGTGACACCTAAAAATCTCGTGTATTCATTCTGAGAGCATCATTTTTTTACCATTTCATAGTTCACAATCCTTCTAAAGTCTAATATCTATGTATACTAAACCTAGTTCCACCAGATCAAATTATTATCACATAATGAGATGATATATTAAAGGATTTTATGGACTATGTAAAAAAAAACTCTCATAGAAGAGATAATATCACCAACACTTTAGATCATGGACCACTAACGAAAACTCCAATTCATAATCATGTAGTTATACTAATGGGTTCATAGTAGAAATGTCCCATATGTTAGTAACTGGCCTTTATGTATTATCATATATCCCAAACCAAATCATTATTCATAAAAAGGCCATATATCATATCATAGGTTCCTCAAATTTTACCACCAGATATTTCATAATCCTTTTCTTTATATCAAAAAATGAATCCTCACACTAATATTACCACATGATGTTCTCCCCTTCCAAGGCTAGAGGTATCATTGGGGCTTCTAATCATGTGAATTCCCAAATTAAATGAAGGTCGTACCCTAATTAAATAATGAATCACCTAATCTGAAATTTATTTTGAAGGTGATTCCAATAAATCATCACCTCCTCCTTCTTCGAGTATATTATAATTCCTTACTATATCACTACATGCACTAAGAAACAAACTTCCTGAATCCAAAAGTGACACATAATCATATATTAATAATGTTAATTTTCTAAAATTGTAACATATACTATCTTTGAATTCCTATAATGCCTCTATATGGTCAATGAATAAATGGGGATGATGTAAACAACCACCGTGATGAATGAGACTAGATATGGGTTAAAAAATGTTCATGTGGGATATGAAAACTTATAGAGAATTATTTATACAAAATAAAATCCCTAAGATCTCGTATATCCCATACTTGATCCTAAGGGAATTATTTAGTAAGTCTTCATCCATAACCAAAAGATAATGGTACCATGAATATAGGTTGATCATAGAAAACAAACGATCTCCTCACAAAAAAATTAACAGATCATTGATCCTAGGAAAAGGGTAAATATTATTTACTGTTAAATAAATTAACATTCTATAATCCAAATAGAGACAGTTTATTCAATCCATATTTTTTTTTGAAAAAAATTAGATCACACTAATGAAACATGATCGTTATGATAAATCCCTTCTTCTACACGTGAAAAATACTAACATTGATTTCCTTCAACATAGACAGAACTACATGATAAGGAGGAATAAATATAGTCTATTCCACCAGAATGAGATTTATTGAGAAATAAATCCCTCAATTTGGGGTTAAACCCAAAAATCCATTTATTAAATTTTTTTAGTAAATATTTAAACCTATATGGAATGATTAAGGGATAAATATGATCATATAGAAATATCAAATCTTACAACTCTTGTTATAATAGCGATAATCTAACTCAAATATGGGCCTAATATACAATCTCCAAACTATCAATCACCAATAATTATAAAATTATCCCCCTTATGGAGGTAAATTATAACCACATTTGATATCGTTCGATGAATACATGATATCTCATAAGAAAATCCATTCCAAAGATCACATTGATGTTAGAAATACATAGGATCATTATATTCCACAAATTCTCATTTTCAACAATAATTATATAAAATCAGATACGCCTTTGAATATGGTCTACATTAGTCTCTAAGGGTTTTTTCTTGAGAAAGAATCATTCAATATATTCTTATTGGTACGTCTAAAGTGATACTACATTATAAGAGACAAATGAATGAGAAGCACTAACATTGAATAAATTTATATATAGTGTATATGTGATCAATATCATGACTAGAATATTAGATGGTACATTTGCAACATGAGCTGTTGTCTAACAAACTATAAAAACTCAGCTTTCCTTAGTTCCATTCCTATTCCCCTGAGTCATCAATATCTTGGGATTTCTCATCCTCTATTAATGTTCTCCAACCCCAACCTATCCTAATTTCCCATAAATCTTCTTAGAAGCCCTAATTCAAAGGAAATAAATATAATTAAACAAAACACATCAATGTAACTCCATAGGTGGATTACCATATGCATTGGTATGATTCCTTATTTTCTCATAATTAAAGAACCCGATAGAATCACTTTCCATAGATTAATCTAAAGAAGTACAACATCGAGTCATCTTCCAACTACACTACTACTCCTGATTAGATTTTCTCTTCCTTATAACTGAAAGAATCATATAGTAGTGAGAATAAGCTCAGTCATTTATCTACTAGGAACTATGAGAGATCTAGATACCTTATCCAATTCTATTCCATTATCAATGTTCATGGTATTGCAGAAAACATCTAGGTATGATGTCATATTAAAGCTCATAATTGGTCTTTTGATCTCAGAATAATGTATTATATCTATCTTTTGTGGCTCATGGTTTTTATTTCAATATAGAATATGGATAAGGTTTAAAAACTCCATGAAACGTGAATAATATGTAGAGAAATACATAGATACCTACAAAAATATAATGTACTCGTGGGCATGGTCCATATTTATTGCATTTGGAAAATATTTTGTATTAAATATTTCTTTAAAGGATTCCCAAGAATGACTGTCCGCAATTTTAAGAAGACTCATGGTAGTCTGTCCTCTCCTGGTAGAACCCTAGAATATGAAAGTCACAAGAGTCACTCATCCAACCTCTAGAGTCCGAGGAAGATAAAAAATGATATTGATGATGGCTATCCATTCCTCTTCATCTTGAGTTCCTTCAGTACCCTAAAGGTATAGTTGATACTGGAGATAGATGTCCCATGTATGATTGGTCATATCCTTCTAATGGTTTCTTCCATAAATTATAATAATCTGCAAAAGTCCATCCTATACAAGATATATAGCTTAAATGACCAAATCCAGAATAAGTACATGTTGGTGTACATCCATCCACACCACATGGGGTTGTATATGAATATTATTACTAATGAGAGAATATTGAGAGACCTCTTCCTATGGTCCTTTTAAAAATATCCATGTTCGTACTTCTAAAATGAATTTTTTTTAAAAAAAAACATGAAACCATTTAGTTATGATAGTTCCTAATTAGTCTATGATATCATACAAAGACTGTAAGAGATTACTACTGAAAATCCAAGGCATGACCCTCCAAGAACTACCCATAACTAAAGAAAAGTTCTCAATATCTATATATTAATCCCAATCATATATATGTATAAAAAACATAACATCCTATTAAAGATTAAATAATCAATTCCAAATAGTGATATATCAAAAACTCAAGGGACAAAGATATACCAATCATTATATAATATAGGCCTACTCCGAACAGAAAGATCAAGGAATTAAATTAAGAACTACTATAAAAAATCAAAGTGTACATATATTGAATGTTATCATACATTCCCGTTCAAGAAGCAAGAACACAACCAAATATCATAAATAGTAACAATAGTGTATCCTCAAGATCATAAATAAAAAATTAATCTATATATATTATAAGAATACCAAAAATTGTAACATTGAGGTTTGTTACACATGTAGTAGCTAGAAATACATGAAACTCCCCTACCTGAGTCCCATGAAGCCAAAGATCCTTTTTTACCATACCCCCAAAAGATATGTAATGAAAAAGAATAATAAAAGTAGTCCTTGGTTACGATTTTTAACACCCCATCTTGAATCATCGGGTCCTAGCTGAAGTGCCACATGGCCTCAAATGTGCCTCCCTATATGAAAATATTTTTAAACTACAATCAAGGGTATAAGTTCTATTGGTATTGATAACATACACTCAATATCAATAAAAACATGTATAAATAATATAAAAAATAAAAACAATCGAATAAATAAGAAATGCATTAACATATGATTTTGAATATATAGAAAATCAAATAGAACAAATAACTAATGATACCCAAAGTGGTATGTCAAAAATAGTATGAGGAATATAGGAAATTAAATAAAATATTGTAGAATATTTCTATAGTATATTTGGGTACTACCTCTAAACACCATGATTCATCTACTAGATCACTATTCCTAGGCCCTTTCCCTTCTGTATGTCCCTGATCAATAATCCTCTCCATGCATTGAGATTCTCATGCATGATATGAGTATAAATCTGTTAGGAAACCACCAATGAATCACTAACAAAAGTGAAAAAATATATATGATTGTGTAAATCATGACAATGTAAATGAAAAAGTAAACCAACAATCAAAATGGTTTTTAACAATAATTTGATAATCAAGACACCATGAACCCTATCTCTACCCACTTCATCATAACTTTTGAATGGGTGCTAATGTCTATCACACCACGTCATAAGACATGCCACAGGTCCCAACGTTGGTCAGAACCATATGCCAATCAGTTTTGTTTCCCAGTTCTATGTTTTTGTAAATTCCATATACCCCACCCTGATAGTGGTTATTAATTGGAAAACTATATTCCCCACCTTAATAGAGGTTTCAATTATAAATTGATATAAATTCCCACCAGACATTCTTGGTGTTTTTGGATACATACTTCACCATTTCATGGAATTTGGCCATATCAACATAATGCCAACAGATTCACACCTCCTATGAATGATATACTTCCATATCACCTGACATCTCTAAGATATAACTCATACCATCAAATTATCCATAGTCTATATCCTTTTTCACATAATCACTCCCCCATAAAAGGGGTCGGTTATCCATTCATTAGACTCTTGACCATATTGATACATAAGGAAAGGTTCTATATTATATGAAATACCACAATCAAAATGTTTAATTGTGATGAAAATTAAGGGATACTAATAATACTTCTCAATATAATATAAAAATATCATAAAAACACATAAAAATCCTTAGACTCAAGGGACACTCACCCACCCACAGGAATGAACAAATCTTCCATGAGTTCCAAAAATTATAATCAATAATTATAAAATCATAATAAAAGCCATATATATATTAATGATCTTCCATACACATGATTATATATATTAACATAAATGTTGGATAATATGTTTTCACCCGATCTAATCTCACTCCCAAGACCTACAGAAGATTCACTAGTTGAAACACTATTGAGATGTCATAGAACACCAAAAATAGTTATTAAAGGATAATTCTTCACCAAATGTGTGAAAAAACTTTCTAAACTACTAAAAAACTTTTTTTTAAACCATCAGAACACCATTATTTGATCATTCAAGAAGAGAAGTAGTATTTGGATAGAATATAAAGACTCATAATATTTTTCCACCAAATCACACCAAAACAGAACTACTAGTATTGTAGTATTAACTATGTCTATGAATCAATCTATGTAAAGTTATGATTGATCCAAACAAGGAATAAAAATCAGATCGATTGTTGTTTAATTCACCATTATGAATTATATCAATAACATTCAGAAAATCACAAATCTAAAATAGGGGAGATTAATCATGTTATTTTATATAAGTAAAATTTGTGCGGAACTCATTAATCATCCCCTCATTATGTTTAAAAATGGTTTGAAGACCAAACAAGTATCATTTGTGGATATTTAATGTAAAAGGTGGATTTTTGGATATTTAATAATGAAGAATGACTATTTCCACACCCTAGAGCATTACATGTCCATGGTCATGGTGTTATTGTACACATAAAACAAAATTTATGATAATATACCAAGGCCCCAAATGATAATATCATTTCCATCACCATGACATCAAGACTGTTATGGTGAGGTCACCCAAGATGGGGCTGACAACAGCCAACACCGATCACCATGAATTGGCCATGTAATTTTTATAACATCCAAGGTAATGATATAATAAATTTTTTAATGATTATTATTATAAATTGGAAATCTATATTTGTTATAAAATATTAACTAATTTGTATATCAAAATATAAATAGATTTAATTAAACTCTTTTATTATAATGTTTTATTTAAAAGTATTCTTTTTTAAAATATATAATTATAATATGAAAAAATAAATATAATTATTAATATCATAATATAAAAATTATTTTTTTTGTGATTTTATGGTATTTTTTAGAATGTATTTATTTTTAGTGAATATTGAAAAATAGTGTTTTTTGTAAAAATGAAATTTCATTTCAATAAATTCAATAATTAAAAATTACCGTAATATTTTTAATACGATTAAAGTGACATAATTATAATTTAGTTTTATTTAATCCACGAAATTTATTTTTAATCAAAATTATAATGGATTTTAGTATACGTTTATTTTTTTGTATAAATAATGAGATTTTTTTGAAAACTATATTATAGTGATTATTGTATCTCAATTCTAATTATTGGAAAAACAATTAATTAAGAATTATATATATATATATTATATATTATTAATAAATAAATATTAATTTAAATTCATTTAATGAGTATCAATAGTCATTGAGTAAATATAAAATCATATTTTTTTTAAAAATACACTTTTGGAAAACCCACTTTTTAATCATGACTACAAGATACATTTTAAATTAAATTATGTCATTTTTGTACAATGAATTTGTAATCTGGATTTAATATTTTTAATCAACATAATTTAATTATCTAATTATTTAAACTTATTTTTTGTTCAAAATGAATATGAAAATATTAAAAATCCTATACCATGTTTGAGGTGAAAACATTGTTACTAAGAGGTTAAACTAAAATGATAATGGTTAAAATTACCTAAAACATGGTCTAAAATATTTTTCATTGCTATAAATATAACTTATCATGTCTAATTATTGATAATGGTCCATCAGTGATCCTTTGGGGATGTGAAAAATGTGAGTACGATTTTTTATTTTCAATAATTACTTGGGTATCACTCACCTCACATAGAAAAGTCCACCCCCTCTTTTAAAATCATTACACATTCATTTGAATTTTTCATGGCCAAGATCCATAATAAAATTCATAATTCTATCCCAAAAGCCTATAACCCCTTATTTTACTATAAATCTATCCTTTGGATTATTTTCATGCTAGCCATAGGAGGCTCGCCGTGGAACAGTTATAATGCTTGACCGAAAGTTTTTATATTATTTACTATTCCTACGCAATAAAAAATTATTTTAATTTGATGATATAGAGATAAATTATCTAAAATACATATAGTTTTTATTATTTTAATCTAATAACCTAAATCCATATCCACTTCTATCAAATTGAAAATTAAATCATTATTCATTTGTAGGTTTTGTCGTCGCCCCACGTAAGGATTTGATTTGTTTTTTTATAATCACCTATCATGGATTGTTATAATGATGGGTTAAAAGTATATATATTATATTTTTATAATATTTATACCAAGTTAATTATTATATAACATATATCATATAAAAATCTATTCCACGAGGGATACGATAATGTCGCTCATGTGTATGACAGAGTATCACACGACGAAGCGATGTGACGTATTTTCACTAACACTTACATGAAAGTTAATAAGGTTAAATTAAATATATCTAAATTATATATATTTAATTATTATGTTATTAACGACACATTCATCATTTTGAATGTATAATATATCATTTTTTTTACTTTCCACTCACAAATAATGGTAATGTCATTTGTGTATATGTGTAGACAACTACCTCCAAAAAGTGATATGATTTTTTTCATGAACAAAACCCATGGGAGATATATATAAGTATATATCAATCAATTGTAAAACCCCATTGTTTTTAAAATAAATATTGAATTCATTTTATAATCTGTCCATTGTACACAAATTTTCCTCTATTGTGTTTTGAATTTGAAAAAACTCTAAACTAGAGTTGTGATTAGTATGTCATTTGGAGTCTGATAGAACAAAATTGATTTTTGTTGAATAGTAACATACCCTAATGAATATTAATATGAATAGTAATATGAACCTTATGAATAGTGAATTTTGATATTATTTTATTTTCTTAGGGTAATAACAAAAAAAATATTAATTAATTTTTTAATGTGATATTAAACTAACTATACCTTAAAATTGTTATTTTTGGAATTTACTGTGATTTTATTTAAAAAATAAATTATTAATATTTAATTTTTTTGAAAAATATTGTTCATTTTTTAATTATACACATTGAAAAAGGGTAGGGGTGAATTTTTTGGATTTTTCAAAAATACTTGATTTTTTTTGAATAGTAAAAAAACATTTTGAGTTTTTTGTAGTATAATTACATTATAATTCTATAATAAAATTCTGATAGACTTATGTATACTAAAATATGACATGTGTTGTCCCATTTGGCTAAAACCATGGGTAAATACCATTGGAAATCCCATGGTTTGGAAAAAACAACTAATGAGGTGTCCTTTTGAAATTAATAAAAAACTCCATCTCCTTTCCTATCAATACCGACTAATCCATTCGTTTTCTATCATTCCCAATACCACATCCTATAATATCTCGTAGTTTTACCTCTCAAAGAGTCATCTCAGGGTGTCTTCAAGCCCCCTATGTCCCAAACTTCATGTTCTAGGAGTTACTCTAAAATGTAAGGAAATCATTCACCCTCCTCTTTTAGTCGACACTTCTTTTATGTTATCTCTTCGAATTTCCATTACAATATGTTGGATATTAATTTTATGTATTCATAATACTGTAATTTTTATTTCCATATGATTATATACCATTTCTCAATCATCATTTCCTTTTATGAAATTTTAAACAATGTCGTTAAGCTGCCGAATTATCATAAGGGATCTCTCAAATTTCCTTTATTTTCAAGTTCAGTTCTTTTAATTTTCACTCCCCACCTCCTCTATCCAAATAACCATGATGACTCTAGAATAATATATATATTGTAATCATTCATGTTAATGGATGAACCATCCTAAATATTCTTACTCCCTCCCTTTTATTTTTATAAATAAAATCAACATCCATGAGGTTCCAATTAATAGGCTTCGTGGATGACGAAGTATCATTCTTCAATTTCATCTTCTTTACAGGTCATGAAACCATTTTGATAGTTGAAAAAGACTATATTATATGTATTATAACATTTTTAATATTATGAAACAAGAAATCATTCCAGTTATTAAATCATGTGACCAAACTAGTTCAAAAAAATCAAAATACCGCTAAAACAATCTATGTGAATGTTGTAAATATTTCATGTAATGATTTACACTCATTCCTTGTAAAAAATTGATATAAATGACCATTGAAAATTATGGATGTTCATAAATACTATTTAATTTCAATTCTAGAGATTTTCAGCCATTCCACATGCTCTTTATTACTTAAAAAAAAGTAAAGTGATTATGAAAATCGAGAAAGAAAACACTGCGGAATGACAGAATTCCATATAATAACACATCAATAAGAAAATAAATGAATTAAAATGAATTATGATAAACTAAATATGTGTCTAATAGGTTCTAAATTATGTTATTAAGTACTAAAATTTTGTATTCTAGGACCATAATTTCAATAGTGGAACTCATCCATATTTAAGATAAGGGTTTTTCTAGCCGAACATCCATTTCCATTCGGGTTATTTTCATTGTATAATTACCATAAATAAATTAATATGTATTATTATATACTCATAATAAATTTGGTGTGATTGTTCTATATATGTAAAAAACCATAATACTTTCTTATTTTGTGATTAGTTACATGTTTTAAAAGGTGTATTCTAAAATATTTCTGAAATACGAGCTAGATTGAAGGGAATATCTCAATTTCATTCCTATTTTCAAGGTAAATCTGTAATCTATTTTCTAGAAACCGTTATATTTATATAATTACTCATACTACAAATAAAATTATATTTTACTTTACTTTTGGTTTTATATTAAGATTTTTTAGAATGGACTATTATTTTCTAAGTGAAAGAGTATTTATTTCAAGAATTACACAAAGATTTTATATGAGTATCTTCATCTATTTTAACACTCTTATTGATTATTTTGTATTTTTGGGAGTAATATTTCTTGGAATAATCTATAATACTTAATATAATGGTTTATGAATATTTTGTCTATGTATGTACTATCCTTAAACCATTTTAAAATTTACTCAGAATGGTTAGTGTTTATGCTTAATATTCAGGGAATGTAATTTACATTCCATATATTAGTTTACATATGAATGAATATGTTGTTAATACTTGATATAATGGTTATTTATGTTCATGGAATGAGGCCTTAACGGTATGGTTATGTTGTCTTGCATTATGAAGTCCCCCATTATGAAAATCGTATTGATGGTTCATGTGGTTATTTAACAAGTATAATACCCATGATTATGATTTATTATGGTGATATTTACTCAACTCTTATTCCTGTAATAATTAGATCATGTTTATTATTTGTTCAAGGAATATGTTCTTATTTATTGAACATGCCAAATGTTTATGTTATGATATCTTCCACTGTATTTCTTACTCTTACTGAGTGATTGATCTCACCCATTTATTATGTTTCATTTTCTGAGGACATGAAGAAATTTATTTTCAATGACATTCTGAAAAATCCTTGGAGTTATGGACGTTGTCTAAAAATTTTCTATGTTGTATTTTTCATTTCAACCTGTAAAGTAGAATTTATGTATGAATATTGTTTCCAATAATACTAAACTACTCAGTCCTTATGGATGATTATTAATTATGGTATGCTACTATAATCAAATATTGCACCGCCTCTAGGAAACTGGGGGTGGGTACATATAGTTGGTATCAAATGAAGTTTAGTAGAAACATAGAAACTGGATTTAGAAAATAACGATTAGGGAAGAGCCCCTAACATATTTTTTAGGATAAACCTTCAAGAACGTCCTGGTATTTTGGTAAGGAATAGATTATGTGGATCTTCTAAGCAATACAACCCTCTCTGGATACGAGCAGGTAGAGGCGGCTCTGGAAAAGATGTTCCTAGGTCAAAAAGCAACGACAAGGAGTTTCGGGCTTGACATGGGTTATCTTGGTTCACAATAACAGGCCTTGCATCACTCATGGTTACAAAACTCTTGGGGGATATGCGTAGGATAATTAACATTTTCTGTACAAACCATTATGAAGGATTTAAATGTAACTGTTTCCTCAAATATTCCATTTCTGTGATTAAGAGGTTATCTATGGATAGAAGTTTTATTTACGATAATAATTTTTCTACATTGAGAATATACATTATGATTCATACCCTAATATAGTTTATGCCATTATTTAGAAATGGATCTTAGTGGATGGAATGGAAACCTCACGAGTTCACGTCTCCCCTGTAGGGATTTCCCACTGATGCAAGATCATGATGTTGGATGTAGTTCTTTGACGGGTGCTGAGAAACTTATAACTATAATGGGACAATTTACTCAGGTTATGAATAATAACTTTCCTCGTATGGAGCATCTGGATCCACTACGTGGAGGAGCTATGTTAGATCGCTTTATGTGACAACAACCTCCATCATCCAATGTGACTACAAAACAATTTGTAGTAGAGTAGTGGATATGTTTCTTAGAGGAGATATTTCTTTCTTGGGGATGTAACGAAATAGAGAATGTTATAATCGATGTTTATCGTCTAATGGTAGATTTAGATCAATGGTTTTCCTAAATCCAAAAAAAAGGAGGAGGAAGAATTATAAGAGATTGATTGGTGGGATTTTAAGGAAATATTATTAGAAAAATATTTCCCTTGTGAACAGTGAGCTGATATGGAGAGGCAATTCTAGAATCTGAGGCAGAAGGAGGGTGAAAATGTTGAAATGTATAAATCCAACATTACAAGGCTGGAAAGGCATGCTGTGGACTACATTCATAATACAAGGAGAAAAATTGATCGATTCATTGATGGATTAAAACAATTCCTTTCAAGTGCTCTAGTATTCTAGAATTTCTCATCATATGAAGATATAGTCTCAAGTGCTATCAAGACAAAAAATTAATTCTCTATGTCTTATGAATTTAAGGGAATGCAAGAGTGGAATATGGAAGCTGAAAACCTTTGGAATAGAAATACGGGAATGGGGATGATGGGAAGAGATGAAATTACTTTGTGTAGTAACTATGGGAAGAATCACCATGGAACTTTCTTAAAGGGAATGTGAGTCTGTTACAAGTTCGGAGAAAATCCCACCTATCATTGTATTTTAAGGGGAAGAATTAAGTTACCAGTGTTATGTTCTACACTTGTAGGGAGTTGAAAAATTATTCACATGAATTTCCCATGCTTTTGAGAAATCAACCCCAAAGAAGGCCATGGAAACATGGCCAAGCATATGCAGTCACAACCATAGAGGTATAAGTTTCTAAAGAAATGGTGGCAGGTACATTGATCATTTCATCAAACATAGCCAACATGTTATTTTATTCTGGGTCATGGCATTCATTTATATCTTCCCAGTTTTGAAAGAAATTTAGATATGTCCAATTTGATTTAATAAAGGAGTTATCAGTCAAAAACCCTAATGTATCTATCATTGCAACAAAGTTGTGTCAATTAGTCCCCATCATGACACATAAATGTGCTTTAGTTTCTGACCTTATCATCAATCCAATGACTGAATTTGATATAATTCTATTCATGAATTAGATGTCATATTATTTTGTGAATATCTATTTCAAGAAGAAAGAAGATAAAATTTTTGATAATGGTGTGGAATCCCTTATCATCGGGGAAGAAACATCACCTTCTGATTCTCATATAGATCAAAACATAATGGCATAGATAAATTCAATTATTGGGGTGGTAGTTAATGCAATAACAAATGCCGTGGAACAGAAGGTTCCAATAGAATATGTACTTGTTGTGTAAGAATATATTGATGTCTTTTGAGAGGATTTACCTAGACATCCTCCAGAGCAGGAAATTGAGTCTTCTATTGACATAATTCTGGTTTCAAGACCGATATCAAAGACCCCTTATAGAATGGCCCATGTGGAGTTAGTAGATATAATGAAACAACAAGAGGAATTGGATTTATATTTCCTAGTGTTTCTCAATGGGGATCCCCTGTTCATTTCATTGAAAAGAATGTTGGGTCTATGAGGTTGTGCATTGATTTCATGGAAAACAATGATATTATAATAAATAATATGTATCCACTTCCACGAATTTATTACTTATTTGATCAACTTAATGGAGCCTAATATTTTTTGAAAATTGTACTTTGATCTAGATATGATCAGTTTCTAGTGAGGAAGGAAGATATACCAAAAGCAGCATTCCAAACCAAGTACGAGAATTATGAGTTTACAGTAACGCCTTTTGGACTATCTAATGCAACATATGTTTTTATGGATCTAATGAATATATTTTTCAGGTAATATCTTGATGACTTTTGGTGGTTTTAATTGATGATATTCTAGTATACTGTAAAATCTATGAGGAACATTAAAATCACTTGTGCACTATTATAAAGACTCTGAGAATAAATGAATAATATGAGAAGTTTAAAAAGTGTGATTCTTGGTTCCAATTAGTTTCCTTTTTGTGCCACATTGTCTCTAAGGATGGAATATCTGAAGATCAGCTGAGACAAAGGCTGTGCAAGAACGGCCTACTCCAACGAATGTAACTGAGGTATGGATTTTCATTGGTTTAGCTCGTTATTATCGACGTTTCATTTAGAAAATTTCCTTTTTATCCAACACAATGACCAAGATCACATGAATGGGGGTTATGTTCATATATACAAATGAATGTGAATAATGTTTTGAATAATTGAAGAGGAGGTTAGTGAATGCTCTGATCCTAAACATACCATCAGGAAATGATGGGTTTGTTATCAATAGTGATGCATCTAATAATGGACTCATTTGGGTCCTTATGTAGAATTATCGAGTGGTTATCTATGAATCTATGCATCTAGAAATTCAACCACAAATCCATCCAACTCTGGATCCTGATTTAGCATTGGTAATTTTTTCTTTGATGGTTTGGAGACATTACCTCTATGGAAAAAATGTGAGATATATACAAATTATAAGAGTTTGAAATATATATTCTCATAGAAATAACTCACCATGAGAAAAAAGAGTTGGATTGAGCTATTCAATGATTACAACTACACAATACACTACCACATGGGGAAGGAAAATAAGGTAGAAGATTCTTTGAATAGAAAGAATCATGGAGTTATGAACAAGATGATAGTTGAAATGGATCCTTTGTTCATGGATCTAGTAAAGATGGATATGGTAATTATTAAAGAAGGTAACATGTAACAACTTTTTCAAATGGCTTACAAACCTTCATTACTATAAAGGATACAATGTTCAAAGGCTGATGATGGAGAGTTTCCAACGAAAATTAATGCTATACATGATGGGATGTTGAATGACTACGTATATGAAGGTGGCATTTTGAAATTTATATAAAGGAATTGTGTTTGCACTATTCTTGAGATAAAGATGGTACTATTGGATGTTTATCATAGATATAATTTCTATATACACCCTGGTAGCACAATGATGTATAGTGATCAAAAGGATCATTTTTTGTTTGAATAATTGAAGTGGGAAATTTTTTATTACGTGTTGAGATGTATGATGTGTCAAGCGGTGAAGGCTGGAAGAAAATTTCCTGGAGGAGTCATGAAACCCCTTCACATTCCTACGTGTAAATGAGATGATATTATTATGTAATTTTTCAGTTGGATACCAAGGACTCTATGAAATAATGACTCGATATGGGACGTTGTAGATCATTTTACAAAATCAGCACATTTTCATACTATAAGAGAAGATTTAACACTTTAACGTTTAACAAAACTATATATTAAATAAGTTCTAAGACTTCATGATGTACCATTATAAATTGTTTCTAATCGTGATCCTGTTTCACATCACAATTCTGGAAGAGTCTTCAGAAAGCCCTAAATACCGATCTTTGTTTGAGTATTGCCTACCTCCCACAATCTAATGGACAATCTAAACAGGCTACTCAAACTTTATAAGACATTATGAGTTATTGTTCACTAGACTTTCATGGCAAGTGGGATCAATATTTTCTTCTCGTAGAATTTTCCTATAACAACAGCTTCCATTCAAGTATTCAGATGGAAACATATAAATCATTGTGTGGAAGAGAAGTCGTACACCAACTGGATAGGATGTTGTTGATGAAAAAAATCTTGTAGGCCAAGAACATGTTGAAGAAAAAACTGAAAAGGTGAATATTATCCAAACCCGTATCAAAACATCAAAATTTAGGAAAACCTGCTATGCTGACAACCAAAGGAATGATTATGAATTTCAAGAAGGAGATCATGTTTTCGTAAAGTTATCTCCATTGAAGGGTATAATACGACTCGGTAAGCAATGAAAATTAAGTCATAGGGACATCAGTCCTTTTGAAATTCTAGATTGAATTGGAATAGTAGCTTACCATTTGGTGTTGCTGCAATGTCTCTCTAAAGATCACTACGTGTTCCATGAATCCATGTTAAGGAAATACATGCGAGACCCAACACATGTACTCACCTATGAAGAAATAGAACATAGGACTGATCTTTCTTATTATGAAGAGCCCATCTAGATTCATGATAATAGAGAATATCTATTCAAAAATCAGATGATTCTTCTGGTAAAGGTTCTTTGGAGGAACCATAAGGTTGAAGAAGCAACATGGGAGCCTGAGGATCTTATAATGAAGAAATCCCCAAATATTTTTAGATAATATTTGTTGAAATTCGAGGATGAAATTTTTGTAAGGTGGGGAGAATGTAACACCAAATGGTTTTGAAATTAAATTTTTAGTTAATTTTATAATCTATACATTAAACACAACTTTGTCTCTTTTGTGTTTTGAATTTCGAAAAACTTTCATCTAGAGTTATAACTAATAAGTCATTTGGAGTCTGATAGAACAAACATGATTTTTGGGGAATAGTAACATACCCTAATGAAAATTAATATGAATAGTAATATGAACCTTATGAATAGTTAATAATTATTTTATTTTATTTTCTTAAGGTAATAAGATAATGAAATCTTAGTCAAAATTTCAATATTATATAAAATTAATTATACCTTAAAATTTGTTTTTTTCAAAATAACAATGAATTTATTTAAAAATTAAATTAATAATATTTTGAAAATTATTTTTGAAAACTGGAGTTCATTATTTAATTCTTCACATCAAAAATGGTAGTGTTGAATTTTGTGAATAGTAAAAATACAATTTTGCGTTTTCGGTAGTTTGGTGACAACATAATGACATAATAAAAGGCTGGTCGACTTATATATAGTAACATATGACATGAGGTGTCCCAATTGGATAAAACCATGGGAAAATACCGTGTACAAGCCCATGGTTTGGCCAAAACCACTAATGAGGTGTCCCTTTGAAATTATTAAAAAAACTCCCTCTCTTTTTCTTTAAATACCCACTCATCCATTCTTTTTAATTCATTCCAAATCCCTCATTCTAAAAGATCTAGTGGATTTACCTCTCTATGAGTCCTCCCATGATTTAAATAAGACCCCATGGTCCCACCATTCGT
This sequence comes from Viscum album, assembly GCA_963277665.1. Classification (NCBI taxonomy): domain Eukaryota; kingdom Viridiplantae; phylum Streptophyta; class Magnoliopsida; order Santalales; family Viscaceae; genus Viscum; species Viscum album. Next base: position 945,343,120 of record OY728127.1, on the reverse strand, counting down.
GTTCTAGGAGTTAGTCTACAAGGTAAAGGAACCATTCACCCTGCTATTTTAGTTGACACTTCTTTTATGTTATCTCTTTGAATGTCCATTCTGATATGTTCGAGTTTAATTTTATGTATTCCTATTACTATCCTTTTGATTTCCATATGATTAGATACCCTTTTTTACTCATCATTTCATTTTATGATATTTTATGCAATGTTGTTAGGCTGCCAAATTTTCATAAGGGATCTGTTATTTTTATTATTATTTTCAAATACATTTATTTTTATTTTCTATCCTTACCACCTCTATCCAAATAAACCTGATAACTCTAGTGTAATCTATATACTAGAATTATATCATGTGAATGGATGAAATATCATAAATATTCCTACTCCCTACCTTTTATTTTTAAAAACGAAATCAAAGTCCATGGGGTTCCAATTTATAGCCATTGTGGATGACGATATTTTGTTCTTAAATTTCTTCTTCTTTACTATTCATAAAACCATTTTTATTGTTTAACCAGACAGTCGAATATGTACTATAACCTATTTAATAATTATAAACCTTAAAACAATCAAATTATTAAATCGCATGACCAAACTAGTTCATAAAAATCAAAATATTGCTAAAACAATCTAAGTGAATGTCGTAAATATTTCATCTAAATATTTATACTATTTACATGAATCAAAATTATAGAAATGACCATTAAAATTTATTTATGTTCCCAAATAATATTTAATATCAATTTTTTAGGTTTTTGACCATTCCACATGAATTTCATTACTTAAAAACAATAAACCAATTACTAAAATCAGGAAAGAAAATACTCCAGAACGACAGAATTCAATATAATCACTCATTAATAAGAACATAAATGAACTAAAAAAATTATGATAAACTAAATTAATGTCTAATAAGTTATGAATTATGTTATTAATTAGTATAATTTCAAATTCTAGGACCTTACTTTCAAGAGGGGAACAAATCAAGATTTATGGTAAGGGGTTTTCCACCCAAACATCCTTTTCCATTCTGGTTATTTTCACTGTCAAATTACCTCAATGAAATTATTATGTATTATTATATAATCATAGTAAATTATGTTCTAGTGTTATATATTTATACACCAACCATAATCCTTCCTTATTTTATGGATAGTAACATGATTTAAAAAGAGCATTCCAAATTGTTTTCGAAATACACACCCGATTCAAGGGAATATCTCAATTTCCTACCCATTTTCAATGAAAATCTCTAATCTATTTTTGGAAAAAATATATTTATAAAATTACTAATCTTACTAATAATATAATAAATCACTTTAATTGTGGTTTTATTCAATTATTTTTTCAAAATAACTAATCTTTTCAAAGTGATAGAGTATTTATTTCAAGAATTACACGAGGATTTTACAAGAGTATCTTCATCTATTTCATAACTATAGTTGATTAATATGTATTTTTCGGACTAATATTTCATGGTATAATCTACCATATTTAACTTAATGGTTTATTATTATTTTGGTTTTGTATGTTCAATCTTTAAACCATTCACCAATTTACTCTAAATGGTTAGTGTTTATGCTTAATTTTCTGGGAAAGTTATTTACATTTCATATATTAGTTTAAATATTAAAGTATAATTTTCTTATCCCTATTAATATGAGGAATTAATTGGAAATAATAATTTTTTAGTACGTCCCCCTATATACCCTTGGTTCCTCGGTAGGTCTAATGAGAAAATCTATGGTTTTGGCACAAGGCCTTGACAAATGATTATTGAGGGTCTTGGAATGATGCCTTGGCTGTATGGTTATGTCATTCTGTATAATGAATTCCCTCATTATGAAAATTGTATTGATGGTTCATGTGGTTATTTGACTAGTATAATACCCATGATTATGTTATATTATGGGAATATTTACTCAACTCTTATTCATGACATAATGTGATCAAGTCTATTATTTGTTAAAGGAATATGTTTTTATTTATTCAACATGCCTAATGTCTATGTTATGATATATTCTGTTGTATTGCTTACTCAACTAAGAGCTTGATCTAACTCCTTTATTATGTTTCATTTTCTCATGAAATAAATAATTTTATTATGTATGACATGATGAAATATCCTAGGAGTTTTGGATGTTGTCTATGGAGTTTTTATTTTGTAATTTTCACCTCAATTTGTAAAGTTGATTTTATGTATAAATCGTGTATCCAATAATACTAAACTACCTAGTCCTTCAAGATGTTTATTCCTTCTTGTATTCTAATATAATAAAACAATGAAATCTCTCTGAGAAACGAGGGGCAGGTTCATACATAAATAATTTTTTATTTAAGATATTGTTATGATTATATAAATATAAAATAATACCTACCTTCATTCCATAATGATCATTGAAAAATTGAAGTGGTACTCATGTGTATGTACGACCTACCATCTCAACGATAGTTACATACATTATTTTCATAAAAATAATTCATTATTGGATTTAAATGAATTTTTTATGTTTAATAATTATTATTATTTAATTATTATTATTCTTTGGATGTTCAAATAATGAGGACATTGACCATTGTCTGCATACTAAAGTCATTTTTTACACATAAGCCGAATAACTTCAAAACATTCTATATGAAAGTAAATGATTATATAATCATATATAACATAGTAATATTTTATATAAAAGGAATTATAAATATTAATAAATTACTTAATAAATTATATCATTAATATATGTTCACTATTTAGGAATATAAAGAACGTATGACACGAGTCAGACTCAATGTAAGGGACTTTGTCTCAATTTCCTTTCGTAGAGGTATATTTTTATGCTATGATCCTATATTATTCTATGAGGTGTATATAAATTAAATTTCAAATTACATATAATTAATGTCTATATTACCTTGATATTTATGGTTTTTATTATTTTTAGTCTTTCATGGGGATTGCGATTCATCTGTATCCAAAGTGGTATGGGAATTTTCTTTTTTAAATCTTATTTTAACGTTTTCCATATAACTCTCTTTTTCTACCACATCCATATTTATAAAATGATCATATGAATGTAAATATATAGAAATGATAGTTTTATTATGGTTATTTTTTATTTCATTCAATGATTTAAAAAATGAATATTTTTATAGAATATTTGACTTTCTTTACAAACAATAGAAGGAATATTCTATTTTAATGTATACATCGAAAATGCCTTTTCCTAGCAACATAATCTTTATTTGAATTTTATATTCATTTACTGTATAGTCTGTTTTATATAAACATAAACCCTATTTATAGTTATTTTGTTATTAAAAATGGAATTTTAAGGAAAATAGTCTTTTTAATTCCCGATGTATTTTGTATACAGGTTTAAAAGAATTTTTAATTTTATTTAATGAAAATGGGAAACCATAAAATGTTTTATTCATGATAAGGTACTCATTATTAATATGATATATGAGTTACTCAAATATAACTTAAATGAATTTCTGATCCCAATTATAGCTCATCGGAGAGCCTGAGATATATTATAAGATGGGTGAACCCAGATAACACTAAGAAATCCCAATATAGCTTATATGATGTTTGTTTGAAAATAGACCACCCAATGCATTTGATAATGTTCGTAGTATTAAAACTAATGAATGAGGGAATTAATAGAGTGTTTCTTGTATGTATTTAACTAGGATATATTAATTTATGAAATCTATTTAAATGGTTTATGAATGTGACTCTCTAAGATTAATTTTTTTATTATCATTAATAGGTTCTAAAGGTCTCATTTGAGAAAAAAGGATGTCTATTTTTCATATGGAAATTTTTTATTTCATAAACTCAATAAACATTAAAGATATATTAAACATTACATGGGATTTCAATATTTTCACTAGACTAACATATTTCTTATTTTTATATTCAATATTATTCTTTTTATACTCATAACATGTTTTTAAATTATATTCAAATAGTTTAACAGTCGATAATATGAAGGAAGAAGTCAAACATAAATTAATAAATATTTTTGTTGAAAATGAATCATGTTTTGTTTTAAAAAACATTAACTATTAGGAAAATTTATACTAAATATAATTTTCTACTCATGATATTTATGTATTTTTTATGTACGTGTTATGAACTAAATCTCAAAAAATCTAAACCTAAAATATCATTGTGAATTTAAGAATATGAATTCTAGTTTAAAGTCAGTTGAATAATTAATTTTTATGATACAATTATTATAGCGGGTATCAAAAAAGGATTTGGATAATTTTAGAGTGCAAGATAATGTTAATGAATTCCCATGAATGATTTTACCTTATATTTAATTTGATGTGATAAAACTTTTAAATATTTCAATTTTTTCACAATATAAATTTTTATTGTTAAGAATAATTTTCTCTAGAATAAATAACAAAGTTGTAGTAAGAAGGCACCAAGTGGAAAATATTATTCTAAATCAGCATCCCATGATGGTTGATATTGAAACTAGGTATTTTATTGTTATTATTGAACAGTTGACATAACCATTAAATGATTGTGGTATCCATGTTAGAGAGTAGTTATCTCTGCAACATATGCGAATGATAATAGTGCATAATTTTATGAGAAAACATCCTACAACATTATGTGGAGCCTCATATCCATTGGTAGTCAATGTATTAATCAATTAACTATATAATATATTAGATTTCAGGGGGGTGTTCATAAAACTAAAAGGAAACATTTTCAATTGATCATTTAAATGTTGAAGTTGATCGATGGTGGGATTTAGTTATAAATACAAGAGATAAAGGTGATATTGATTACATGGGATGGGACATATTTAATAATATTTTTTTTCATGAGAAATATCTCCCTCATGTTGTCAAGATGTGTATGGAGAAACAAGTTTTCAAATTAAGGAAAAATATATTAATTCTACTACTGCATATGAAGAAAACAACCCAAAATTCTATAGGTCTAGGACATATTTTATTTGGGAACTAATTATTAAAATTTATATATTTTACTATGTGAACAAATGATGTTTATGAATATCATTTTCCATGTATGATTTTAATATTTACAAGAATGTGATTTGTTGTACTAAGACTGTTGAGATGTAATTTTCCTATGTTTATGATTCTCAAGATGAAAATAGAAAGACAAGGTCATAGTGTGTGGAAATAAGTATGTAACTAGTTATGTAGTATAAAGTTGTTCCCCCATAATGTTCCAATTCATGTAAAAATCATTTCAAGAAATGTTTTAATGTATATATAAAGTGCTTCTAGTGTGTTTAGTTTTGTCATAGAGCTTGTGATTGTAAAGAAAAGAGTTGTGAACAATCCAAGACCAGGGTACCCAACATCATATCAATATTGAGGTGATTTAGTTATAATGTGTTGAGTCATTTTGATAAAATGATTTATAATTTATTTTCATATGATTTAAATCTCAAAGATAACAAAAATAATGGTTTAGAAAATTTATTTTATAGTACTGCTACAACTATAGTTGACACCAGACTATCAAATAAATCGTTGACTAGTTTGATACTTATTTAAATTTTTTTTCAATACCTATTTTGACTTTGGATCTTCATATTAAATCAAATATTATAAATTTTCATTAAAAATGGGAATGTCACTAATATAAAATATGATATAACTTTTGGTGAAAACCCTCGATGGATATATTATAGCATCAATGAATTATTTTGATATATTTTTATTATTATTTGTATGGAATTTTCTAAAAATATAGTTAAAATATCCATAGTTGAGTATGATATTATTTTGGGCATGGTTAGAATTTTAATTTTTCAATATAACATAGATTTTAGTTCTGTGAAACTTCGAATAATTGAATTCCTACCTTTGATAACATATCAATAAGATTTTATATTTAATAAAGATAATAGTTAACGATACCTATCGCATTTTATTGAAAAGAAATATAATATTTAAACTAATTTTGATCTAGTAGTGAAGTATTTCCTAGATCTTTTCCGGACAACATTGTTGGGGTTATTCCAGATCAAGAGTCTGAGTTTACCATTTAATTAGTCCTAGATACTAAGACCAGTTCTAATCCCCCATATTGATTAGATCAATTAGAATATTTTTAATTAAAAAAGTAGTTAAAATAATTACCTGATAAAGGCTTCATTCATTCTATCACATCACCATAGGGTCCTCCAATTTTTTTTGTTAAATATAATGATGGATAAATGGGACTATTCATTTATTATAGATCCTCATTTAACATCACCATTATAAACATGTATCCTTCAAATAATATTTATTTTTTTATCAGCTATTGGGAGATCAATATTTTCAAAGTCTGAAATGAGTTCTAGGTTCCATTAGATAATGTTAAAGGAGGTTATCCGTTCATAAAAAAGTGTTTCACACTAGATAAAATCATTATGTATTTGTAGTTATTCCCTTTGGGGTTTCCAATTATACAACGGTACTCATAGAACTTTTGAATGGATATTTACGTTACTTCATGGATATATTTATGGTTTTGTTTATTGAATATATTTTTTGTATATGATAAAATTCTAGAGGAACATTATGGAAAACAAATTATTTCTGCTTTATACATCCAAAAAAGGCAAGAAGGTATATGGAAATTTTATAAAGTGTGAGTTTTTTTGGAAGAATTATATCTATGTGGATGTATTGTTTCAAACTATGGAATAACTATTGACCCTAATAAATCAGTATTTGAAGAATGTACATGACCCAACAATATCACAACGATTCATTGTATTCACAAATTAGAAGTTTACAAATGTTGGTTTTTTGAAAACATTTCATGGTTATCTTTCACAATGACTATGTCAAAACAAATTGGACATTAAATCATCATGAAAAAATAATGTGATGATTATTTTTTGTAACTAAAAAGAAGATTGGGAAATTCTCTAGTATTAGCACAAACATGAATAATTGATGAATTTTTCACCTACATTGATTCTTCATTTAAGGGAATTGGTTGTTTCCTGATGTGGAATGATCATATTATTTTATATTCTTCACATAGTGTTGTACATCATTAGTTAAATAACTCTATACATGATCAATAGTAATTTTATATTGGTTTTTAATTTAAAAATCTAGATAAATCATATATATATATAGTAAAGTGTGATATATATATTGATCAATAATGTTTTTTGTATATATTAACTCATAAATAAATTAACATGAGATAAATAAGTTAGTTGGAACTAATATAGGATTATAACTACATGATTCACTACCATCATGGAAAATGAAAAAAATATAGTCAATGGATTGATTTAGAAAAATATTTCTACATTAATCATATTACATTAGGAATTTGACCCTTTAGTTAAATAATTTAATGTATTTTTTTTATAGAATATTTAGATGTAGGGATATCATATTTATTATTTTTGGATGCAATGCATTATACCTTGATGTAGATAATTAAGAGAGATTGTGAAGAGGATCATGTTATATAGGAAAATACATAATCCATTAAGAAGGTTAATTTTACAGATTTTAATATTGATGGAGAATGTGTTATTAGGTTTGGAAAGTGATTATGTGTGCGTTGTGATTCTTGGATGAAGAATATTTTGTTGAATTAAGCTCAAAATTTTCAATTTTTCATTAATCCTAGTATAATTATGATGTAAAATAAAATTTGTGAGTATTACTAGTTAGATGGATAGAGAAGTGATATTGTAGACATTACCCTGAAATGATGGAATTGTAATTATATTAAATCATATTTAAAATTACCAAAGTTAACACCTCATCATTTCCAAGTGCTATCATGGAAATGGGAATATATATAAATGGATTTCATGGCGGGATTGAAAAATACATCTTGAGGTAACAATGCGATCTGATTTTTTGTTCATCAATTGACTAAATCTTCACATTTTCTTCCCATTCAAGATAAAAAATCTTTGGATTTCATTCTAGACTATATATAATGGATATTTTTAGGTTACATGGAGTTCCTCTCTTTATTGAATCTGAATGTAATCCATGATTTACTTTTAATTTTTGGAAAGAACTACATAATTCGTTTTGAAATGAAATAAATTTTAGTATAGCATTTCATTCTTAAACTGAAGGTCAATATGAATGAATGATTCAGACAATGGAAGATATGTTTTTTTATTTTTCAATGACATACTAGGAAATCTAGTAAAATCAAATTTCTATAGATGATTATTCATAAAACATGGTTTTCATTCCAGTATACAGATGGAACCATTTTAGGAATTATTTGGAAAGTGGAGCCAGAAACTAGATTTGAGATGAATTATGAAAAATGGAGTTTATGGGACACAATTTAGTATAATAAATACCTTAATAGGATCTATTTATTTAGATTCATATGAGAATGACTTATATAAGACATAAAATTTCAACAGATAAATAGAGGAATGATCATTCATTGAAGGTTAGTGATCATGTTTTTCTTAAAGTATCTCCCCAGAAAAGTGTAATGTGTTTGGATAAAATGGGTATATTATGTCCATTTTTCATTGAATCATATGAAAATTTTAATAAATTTTTATTAGTTTCCTTCCATGTTTCTTTTCCTCTTATTTTATCTGTGGTGCATAATGTATTTCATGTTATAATTTTAAGGAAACAAGTTCCAGATTTATCTCATGTTTCAATTCCTAAAGTAGTTAAATTACAAAATAATATTTATTATGGGAAACAATTACACATATTCATGATCATATATAGAGATTATTGTAGAATTAGGCGATTCACCAAGTTATTTTTTTTATAAAAACCCCATATGGTTGAAAATGAAACATGTGAATCAATAATTTCTATATGGGAAAGTTATACCCACTCTTTTAATAAGTGAAAAAATTCCAAGTACACCATTAAAAAAATGGTATAAGAATATAACAATATATTTAATTATGAAATAAATAATTTCCTTAATTATTACATTGATTTATCTAGTTATATTCGTTATAATATTATTAAGTAATTGTTATATCAAAAAAATTAGTTTTAATTAATGAGGTTAATTATGTGGTTTTATTTAAAAGGTTAATGTATAAATAATAGAAATTTAATTTTACAAAAAGAATATAATTATTGAAATAATAATACTGAAATTAAAATATTGTGAATTTTTGGGCTGATTTGGAAAATTTTTATTTTTATTGAAAAGTAAAAAATAATTATTTTTTGTAAAAATGTCATTTCATTTAAAAAATATTTAATTTAAATGATAAATTAAATTTTTTATATGATTTAGATTAACATAATTATTCTTTATTTATATATTATCCACATAAATATGTTTTGATAAACTTTATAATATATTTTATTATAAGTTTATTTTTTGGGTTTAAATAACAAGATTTTCCTTAAAAAATGTTTTAATGTGTATAATTTATATCTATTATAATTATTTAAAGAACCCCTAAGGTGGGTTAATATAATTTAAATTCAATATTATATGTGAATAAATATTAATTTAGATTCATATAATTATTAATATTATTCCAATAGTTAATATAAAATCTTCATTTTTTTGAAAAATATACTTCTTCAAAACCCTCTTTTTCATTGCGTCTATAATATTATTTTTAAATTAATTTATTCTAATTATGTGAATATATATTTTTAAAATATATTCTTTATTTTGAATTATCATAATTTATATTATCAAATATGTTAAACTTAATTTTTGGTCCTAATAAAAATTAAAAAATGTGATAATATTTCACCACGGTTAAGGTGAAAAGAGGTTTTCTAGGTGTTAAAGCAAAATCTAAAGGTAAAAATGACCCAAAAACATTTTTATAATATTTTTTATGGAAATATTTATTTTTTATAATATCTCAATCTTGATAATTGTGAGTTTTTACCCATTTCATGTAAAAAATGTGGGTGCACCTTTTACTTTTCGAAAATTACATGTGTTCCACCCACCTCACTTATAAAAGGCCACCCCCTCTCATATCTAATTCACATAATCAAAGAACATTGTCTTATAAAAAACATACACAAGTATCTTACATAAATAACTATCCAAAACTTGGATGCCTCGGTTTTATCATAAATCCTTTTTAATAATCATTTTTGTGCCATCCTAAGGGGGTAATCTGAAGAAGAGGTATCAGGATTAGCTGTGATGTGTTGTTTCATTTCATCTTCCACAACCTTAAAATTTTACCCAATTGTGATTATATAATAACACCAGTATATCCCATATACTTATATTTAATTATTTTAGTCAAATAACATAAATCCATCCAATTTTCTATCATATGGGAATCAAAGTAATCATTTTTGTTTACAGAGGACTACCGCCTTGTGAATCAATGTGATTCATTTTTCATATTTCCCTCTTATGGATAATTATAATAATTGATTTAAAGTATATATATGATATTTGTAAAATATTAGTGACTAATAAAATATTATCTCTAATATAACTTCTCATTTTCCATTCCATCTGGAATAAGGGAACATTGCTCGTTTGTACGAAAAACTACCGCCCCGTGAAGCGATGTCATGTATTTTTTCCAAATTCATTACATGGATGGTAATAAGGATATATTTGAAGAATATTTGTGATATTTTTTTAAATATATATGATAATAAAAAATTATTTATATTTCTATAATGATTATATATGATTTTATTTCATACTTTTCCACTCACTATTAAATGCTAACGCCATTCATGCGTACGTGTAGACAATTTCCCCCATGATGAGATGTGATTCTTTTTCATCACCACAACACATGGATGATATATATAATTATATTTAAATAAATATATTTTATTAATTATGTTATTATCATTATTTAAAAATAATATACTATTTTCCTTCTTTCAATAATGATTATTGAAAAATGGAAGTGTTACTCATGCATAGGTATGGCCTACGGTCCCCATGATTGTAACATAGTTAATTTTTCATAAAAACATTCATGATATTTTTTAAAGGTATAATTTATGTATAATAATTATAATTATTTCATTATTATTTTTCGTGATTTTTTTCTATTCATGAACTCTTAGACCGTTTTCATCTTACCAAAGTAATTTTGGACACATAAGCCGAATAATGTCAAAACATTTGAAGTGAAAATAAATAATTAAATAATTATATATAAAAATGTAATAAGTGAAATAAATAGAATATAATACTTGGAAATGGTATTTAATATAATAAATCATTTACATATGTTTATTATTTTGGAATATAAAGAAAACATGAGATGAGTCAAACTCAATGTAAGAGACTTTGTCTCAATTTCATTTCATTGCATCATATATTGATGCTTTGATCCTATATAATATTATGTGGTGTATATATATCCCCTTTTGAAATTATATATCATTAATTTATTTATTGTTAATATATTTTTTGTTTTTTTAATGTTATTCACTCATGGCTCTTATGATACAAATGTTTCCGAAGTGGTAAGGGACTATTAGTTATATAATGTCCTCTTTTAATGTTTCCTTAAAACTCAATTTTTATTCCATATAATTGTATTTAAAATGATATTATTATTGTAATTACATGGAAGTGTGAATTTTATAAAGGTAATTTTTTATTTATTTCAATATTTTTTAGAAAAGTAAACTCTGTATAGAATATTTGACTTTCTTTACAAATGACAAAATAAATGTTCTATTTTTACATATATGGTGATAATTAATATTACCACCACCATAAATGTTATTTTTTTATTATATTACTTTAAAATATTTAATTTTTTATTCAAATGAAAACCCTATTTATTTTTATTTTGGAATTAAAATTGGTTTTTTAATAAAATGGTAGTTTGGAATCCTAAAGTGTTTTGAATTATAGTTTAATTTCTTTTTCAAATGTTTTATGATGAAAAAGTTCAAGAATAAATTTTTTTCCATTATATTCCAATTGAAAACTATAGGTGAAATGTTTGAACCTAATACAACTTATACAATGGGTCGAGGCCCATTATAGCTCCTAGGCAAACCTGGTATAGATTATATGAATGGTGGACCCCAATAGCATTGGGTAATCCCACTACAACATAAATAATGGGTACAAATATAAAGATCTCCAATGAATTGGGTAATCACAATTGTCATAAAAAGAATTATGGAGTGAGTTACATGGGGGTTTCCACTATGGAATTAAATAATCTATAGTTATTTCTTACATGGGTTTAAAAGGGGTTTTAATGTGATTATATATGTTTCCAAAAGGGGTTATTATATTATTTTAGTTGTAAGTAAAACCTTTATTTGTGAAAAATGAGCATCTTTTTTCCAGTGTAAATTATTTATTTTATATGATAAATTAAATTTAATGTTAAAGGTTAAAATTAAATGGGTTTTAATGTTTTTCACTAGATTGACTGATTTTTTATTTTTATATGGCCCCCAAAAAGTTTTGTTCTCTACCAATGTTCTAAAATTATTTTTACATGGTTTAATGATGTGTAAGAATCATGAAGAATTCTATTTAAAAACCAAAAATATTTTTCATGAAAAAAATTTTGTTTTATTTTAAAATTTTTATATTATTGAAAAAAATGATACAGATTGGAAGTGTCCACTTTTTATATGTATCAGTTTGTTATTTATGTTTTATGATCTAACTCTATAAAAATCTAAACAAAAAGATCATTGGGAGTTTAAGACAGTGAATTTAAGTATAAATTCTTTAGAATATGTATTTCATTAGGATGGGTTCCCATAATTTCTCCGTTTTTGTTTTTTATGCTTGGAACAATGGGACCACCTGTAAAGACCTGAAAATTAAATGATTTTTTTAATTACTTGGGATTATTATGTGTTTGTGAAAATTGACGGCACGTGATTCTGAGGACCGTTGTTCCCATAATGGAATTTGGAACTTTTTTATTGTATGTTAAGTAAACATGCAGGTAGTGTTTTATAACATTTGAACTGGTGCTCAGAATTCAAATCCAAATAAACCGTTGAATCTACAGTACCTGTATTCACATAGGGGAGGCTTCACTTCGACCACAGTAGGTCAAGAGAAAGATAAATTTTGGACATTACAAAAAAATAATAAAATTACATAACAATGTTATTTTATTTCTTTTCTATATCTGTTGAGTGGTGGTGCTGGGAACAATGATTAGTCTATCAATTTAATGGTTAGACTCTTCTCTTTTTTAACCTCTACATTGTATCATTAAATGCGGTTCATTAATGAACATCATTAATGTCATGAAATACGTTTGGATCCTCCATCTATTTAATAGAAGATCGAGTGTGGGGTTTTGGAATGAAGGTGAGGAAACTCTGAGGAAGTGTTTTGGAAACATCTACTGAGGAACAAAATATTGGATGACAATGTCGGAGGAATTGAAATGGGAATGATGAACGTCTGTGGTTTCATCAAGTGCAGATTTTCCTTCAACCACCACGATGTCTCTAACGAAATTTGAGGTATGGGGTTTATTTATTAAGTAATATCATTGATGAATTGAATAATATACAACTTGTTACAATGATAACATAGATGGCATGATCCAAACTATCATGGCCTGACCCTCCACTGCTTCGTTCGTGTTGTGTTCTTCTGGGGAAAAATTTTCAACTCGACAGAAAGTGGAAACTGAGATGCACACAATGACACTAATATCCTAGGAGGCTTGTAGATGCATCCTAATGGAGGAAAGGACCACCAAATCTCAACCAATGGCCCGCAGGAGTCCCGCTGGCAGTCGAAGTTGGTAGCCGTTGCACGCCGGCCATGGAAGGAGGCAGCGCCGCTCGGTGCTGCGGTGTACAGACATGTGGCTGTCTCTTGGCGGGCCATGGAGGTGGGAGGTGGTGCACCGTCACACACCGCAGTGAACAGGTCATGGCTACATTTACGCGAAAAACAAGGGTACCATCTCCCTTCGGGTCTTGCGGGTGACAAGATGGCACCACCTAGTATCTCCATAAAATTAACTAAACAACTCTTTCAACCATTTTTGAAACACCCTGACCCCATTAACCCAGAATCGATGCATTTTTACATTCCATTGGTATGATTAAAAGAATCATGTCCTAAAAGAACAATTAGTTTTGTAGCCTTGGAAGTACTAGATAAAAACTTATGTTTTACATTACATTATGAAATAAAAAAACAACATTGTCTCCCCTTTTAAACAGTCTTATATCGCTTAGCCTATCCCTGAAGGTCATTTATGATATACTTCTTCACATCCCAGGAAAAATAAAACATAGAAATGGGTGAGCTAATATTCTTAGTAAGGATAAAAATATAATTTTTTTTTCATAAATATGCACAAACATTTATGTCAGTGTATAAGACTAAAACACAAGCCTTTAAAATATAAACTACAGCATAACATAGAAAATATAAATCAAATAATGCAATTTACTCTTTCACATGGATATTATACTAGTTGAATAATCACATGTAATATAATTATCTAATTTAATAATGATGGAATACATAATTCTGGACATCATAACCACACACTCGAAGCCTCATTCAATGACAAAAAATAAGATTTTGTCAAGGCATTGTGCTAAGACACTAGCTTGTCTCATGAGACATGCTGATTAATCAGGGGGGGTTATAGCGAGATTCACCCATCACTTACTATTTCAAATTCATTCCTCATATGAAAAGTGTGAAACTTTATCTAAACATTCGTAATAGAACTAGAAAATGAAATGTAAATATTTTAACCACAAATAGGGAATGCTGTAAAAATAGCACATCCATAGTCAAGCATAACTCATTCAATACAATATGTGTGATTGTATTATAATAAATTAACCTTAATCGTTAATAATGATGGATATTGACATATATGAAATTAATCATTAAAACTATTTGAGATAAATATCCCCCTTTTTCAAGAAAACACTTAAAAGTATCAGAATTTATTAATATGTCGTTTAAAATAGATTTTTGAATCAAAGTGTCTCATACCACATCAAAACATTTACATGAAAATTTAATTTTAAAACAATAATTTTCATATAAATAAATCCTTAAAACCATTTCTAAAACATGGAAATTAATGATAATGAATTAGAAGAAATTTTTATCAAAACATTTAAAATGATATTTTAGTTAGAGTTCCTAACCAAATGAGAGACGCTTGAATAAAAATAATTGAGGCAATCATAACATTATAATATCATTATAATAATGGGATTCATGATATACTATGTCATAGTATAGTATATACACCATATAAAAGTGAACTGGCATATAACAACGAAGAAGTCTCAAGGGATTATATGTTGAGATGAAATCCCTTATAAAGACTATATCCTTAGGTTAAGGATAAATCAATGTCATAATTACGTGTGAAAAATATAAATACCCTCAGTATGATTGGATAATCAATGTAAATCTATTAGTGGGAATTCATACAAATTCTTGTAAAAAACACCGATGACTTGGATGTTTAACTCATTGAATAAAAATTGAGTTAAAATTACTCTTATCAAGTTCAAATCGATCACTTGAGAATTAATAAATAGAGTGATTAGATGTATCTAAAGTATATCGACACAAATGGGAGTGTAAATTACCAAATAAGTAAATAAATAATTATTTCACACATAATCTTGGAGTAAAATAATCAATGATGTTTGCATAAAACCGAATAAGTGGAAATAGAAATTTGAAAGTCCCTTACTGATTTGGAAACATACGAAACATACAAACCATGAAAGAATGATCATACAATGATGATGTAAATACCAATAAATTAAATTATATTATAGATAGAGTACAATCATGTGTAGTACATACACCACACTAAAGGAAAAAGTGAAAAATTTAGAATGAATCTCAAGTGAATAAAAAGTGAAATGATAAACCCTTACCACATTGTAATCAATCGAGTCGTATGACCAAAAGATAATAACGATAAAAATGAATAACAAAATAAGATGAATATAAATATTTTCATGATAATATATATATCAAATGGTAGTAAATAATACACCACATGCAATAAATAAGTGGCGACCAATGGAAATATAACTGAATTTAAAGTGAGATTAGAAACCCCCTATTTTGTGTCCGACTTGACTCATATGTTTGATGTTATTCCTTAATAACAAACATACGTTAATTTATACTTACGAAAGAAAATTTTTCATGATCATTATTGCGTCTCTATCACTTATAAATATGCTATAACAATTAGTTAATTGTTTGAGTTCATATCAGACATTTCGTCGATGTTCGTAACGTTTGTCAAAAAATGAACCTGTTATAATTAAAATTTTTCCATGTGGTAAAATGTCTGTTATCTCTGTAATTATATTCATGATTTAGAGACCATATATATCATATATATATTGTGTATATGTATATATAATATTCCGTATCATTTTAAGTTATGAAATTAAACGCAACATTAATGGAGAATGTGAGTCGTACGTACGCATGAACTCTAATTTGATTTAAATTTTATATTTACAGGAATGAAAATATTATAATAAATAGGTATATAATAATTCCATTATAATATATATGTTATGTAATTTAATTAACTCCATCCATTATACATTCCACGTATGGCATTAATGAGTCTTATCAATTTGAGGGGGCAGTAGTCCACACTTCCTCAAATGAAATTATTGTATTTACCCATCATGGAATCCATAAAGGTATGATATAAATGAAAAATATAGAAGTATAGTGACAATATAAATATAATATATATCACATGTAAATATAGTTCCTTCTTAATGTCCACCATATGATGAGGTAGGAGAATATTCAACAATCATCATATCATGAGGCAGCAGTTCGCCGTCCACTGAAACAATATGTTCTTTACCCATTAGATGGAGGTATGTGTAAGTGTAGTATTAATAATTATCATATAAACCAACAAGTATATAGAGGACACAGTTTGTTTTATAATAGAAATGTATAAAGGAGTTTATGGGGTTGGATACGTAAAATAAGTGAAAAGAACTTAAGAGAATACATTATCTTTAAATCATGTAACTCCCTTTTGTTTGAACCAAAAGGATTTCTTGAAGTGCCTTGTGCTTAATGTAAGGAGTCTAGGTTGGAGAGAGGGATATTGATAACCTATTTTGGCAGAGGTTGGATGATCCATGGGGCATGATAGTTGTGAGTAATGTGTTAGAGGATAGCGCTTTTTATAAGGGGGAGGAGGGGCTCTTTAAGAATGTTTTAAAATATTATTTCATTATATATTGATTTTCGATTTCTAAAGGTCTAAAAATTATTAAATTATAAAAAATAATAACACTTATTCCACATAAAATATTCCAATATGAATTGGACATGTTTTAGAAGTTTTTTTTAATCATTATTATCTTATTTTTTTAAATCATTCATTAATGATGTAAACGCAACATCGTCATTGTGTCATATATAATTTTATTTATTTGATGTCTAAAAATTATAAATGAAAAAATATGATGTAGTAAATATTTTTAGATTTTAAATTAATATTTATAGTCGAAGATATAACTTATATAACCCCATGTATGAATTGATTTTCTAAAAGATATATGTTTATGTCATTTTTGTTATTACATTAAATTAATTAATATAATGTGTCATTATCACTCTTTAGTGGAACCATGGGATCCCAAAAGCTAACCAAGTATTCCCATGATCGGAAATTTATCAAAAAAAAGGATTAGGACACATGATAGGGTACTTTAATATTATTATAATATTATTTTTACCATAAATTACCCTATTTACCTTTAAGAGTGGTAAATAAAAGTAAAAGCTACTTTTCATCAAAAATTATTTTCATCTTATTGAACCATATTTTACTTACTAATAATAACCATGTATTTTGGATTTTCAAAATTCCATTCAATTTTTTGGAAAAATTTCATCTAAATGAAAAAAGTCAGCTTTTTAACAACTACTTAGTGTTTTCACTATTCATCAAAAATTGAAGTTTTTCAGAAAAATTCCTAAAAATTAGTCAATGATATATATAATATTATGAATTAAAAAATGAAGTCTATTTTACCAAATTAAAAACATATAAGTTTCATCAAATAATTTAAAATTAATTTCTGTAGTCAAAACAAAAAAACTTGTTTTTTAAGAAATAATAACTATCAAAAGATTGACATTTGTTTATGTCAAATTTCAAAGAGAAATTACATAAAATGCCCAAAATTGGATTAAATGTTAAAATTATAATCTAATTATACTCTAAAACAAATTTAAAATTTAATCTATCCATATTAATAAATTATATTAAAAGGTTGTTTTGAATAAAAATACAGTATTTTTCACCATTCATAAAAAAATTTTGATCAGAAAAATAAAAAAAAATGTACCCAAAGTAAATTCCGATGTGCTGTCTCTAAATAAGAATTTTATTTTTTCAAATACCACATATAAAAGTTTCAAAAATTGTATTTATAAAGGGTTCTCAATTAAAAGGCCAAATAACTGCATTTTTTTAAAATGTATTTTTTTCTAAAAAATTCAATTTGTCTGTATATTATGTCTCAGAAACACAAAACATATGTGTTAAAATTATTTTGGATTTTTATAAATATCAAAATTTTGTTATTAATATTCATAATTTCTTTCTAAACAGATAGTTTGATTGGTCATGGTGCACTTAAACTTAGTGTTTCTTACATCACATGTTATTCTATTATTCAATGAGAAGTGTATCGTTGATGCTTGGGGCGATACATTCCTCCAATCATTTGGAAATTGAGTTCTCATAATATTAAAATTGGACTAGATAACTTCATTGAAAGTCCCACATCAGAAAAAAGCTAATAAAACTATCACATTAAAATAATGAAAGAGAAGTACAAAGGTCACTCGAGTTAACCCCTACTATGATTACATATAAGAAATCATGGATATGGAAGATAAAATAATTGTCAAGTTCTAATTTAGAGTGATAGAAAATATTATCATGAGAATTTTAAAAAAAATACAACCACAAACTTGTTATGGGTTAAATGTTCATTAGTATCCCAGTAGGAAAAGTAAACAAACACCACATATTTACTTCAATTTCATAATGTTGAGTAATTTATTTATGAGATTGACTAATAACATAAAGTGATATTCTTACTTATTATGTAGTGTTTTATCTTTTAATAAATTTCTACGACTAAATCATCTTTTCTCAAAATGATGAGTATTCAACAAGACTGGGTTACACCTGAAGTGCTAGAATCAACTTTTAGAGAATCACATAATCAACAAAGGATGAACTATTTATTTCCCTTGTCTTTAGAGATTAACCAAAACCAAATGGTTTGTAAATGATCAGATTATCCCCAAAATGGATAATCTTTTATAGAAATATATACTAACCCTATTTTCAATAATTGTTCAAATATTACCCAAAGTTCAATTAATACCAGCCAATAAACAATTGTCCTTAAAATCCTTCAATATAATCCAAACTAAGATTGAAACCCAAAACATAGAATAATTTAACCACATAGTCTTTCATAGTAAATATTAAAATTTATCTCCAAATAAAATCAACTACTCTAAATGTCTTATATAGAATTGTAATTAACAAAATCACAAATTCTCTATGATAAGTTAATCATTTCAAATAAAAACACGAATCTATATTAAAAAATAAAGATTCTTCCAAAAAAATTTCCACCATTAGTCCTCAAATGAAATTGTAACATCTTAGGTAAACAAAGAACATGAAAATATTCATATTTATCAATATTTGATAATTAAATATAAATTTTACATTAAAATGGATGTTATGTTCGATGGCGTACCCAATACACAACAACAAGTTTCATTTAAATCTTACATTGCTCACTAATAATATAATATTATTATTTTAAATGGTAGTTAATGCCTAGACATTGTATTGGTAGGAATAAATATAACTAACTAAAATTGACTATATATGTTTGTTAAATGTTTTTTCAATTATCCAATAAAATTTATGGTCTTAATTTATGAATGAATCTAATATAAAGCAGGAATAGTCAAATATTATGTAAAAGGTTGATTTACCGCATTTTAATGGAGAACCCTATTTTAATCTAGTTATAGACATTTATATATGTTCTATATTAACAAATAAAATCCTTCTTTAGAATGGGGACGTCAAAATTTACATTGTGAAATTTTTGAACCTTTTCCGCGAATGTTCATTTTTTAACGAATAGTGAAAAATATTGTATTTTAATTCAAAACTACGTTATAATCTAATTTATTTATATGGATTGATTATATTTTTAATTTGTCATAAAGTGTAATTAAAATATATTTTTACAATTTAATATAATTTTTGTAATTGAAATAAATTTCACTTTTAAATTGGACATAAACAAGTGTCAATCTTTTGATTATTATTATTTCTTAAAAACACACTATTTGTTTTAACAACGAAAATTAATTTTAAATTAATTAATTCAACATCTATTTTTATAATTTGGTAAAATAGACATCATTTTTGAATTTGGAATATCAAATATATCATAGGATTATTTTTGGTATTTTTCTAAAAAACATCTATTTTTGATAAATATTAAAACCACTTAGTAGAAGTTAAAAAAATGAATATTTCATTTAATTGAAATTTTATAAGTTCTGTGGATTGAATTTCGAAAATAAAATATACATGGTTGTTATTAGTAAGTAAAATTTGGCTCAATAAGATGAAAATAATTATTGGTGAATATTAACTTTTGACTTTTATTTACCGTGGTTAAAGGTAAATAAGGATATTCAAGGTAAAATGAATATTATAATAATTGAAAATTACATTAAAACTTGTCCAAACCATATTGGTTGAGTCATTTATGACCATGTTAATCTTTGGGTCGATTTTGGGACCCCATGGATCTACTTATGAATGATAATGTCACTTTAGATTAATTAATTTAAAGTAAAAGTAAAAAATTTCATAAACAAATATCTTTTAGTAAATTAATTTTTATATGGTGTCATATAAGTCTTATTTTCGACTAAAAATATTATATAGAAAGATAAAAGTATATAATACACGATAGTACATTTATTATAATTTTAAACATCGAATAAATTAAATTATTCTTGACATAATAATGATGCAGTATTTACCCCATTAATAAATGATTTGAATAAATTAGATTATAAATATTTTAATATTATAGAAAAACAGTCGAATTCTTATTGGATGATTTCATTTCAACCCTGAATCATTTTATATTTTACTATAATTATTTTCAGTTCTTTAGAAATAGAGAATCATTATATAATAAAATAATATTTTCACACTTTCCTAAAGTGCCCTTCTCCACCTTATAAAAGAAGACCATTTCATTGCAATTCCTCACACCTCTCAAGAAATATTTCTTGTCCAAATTCTATCCAATTAAGCTCCCTACATCCCCATACTTCTCATAGATGCCTTAACATAGGAATAAGGAACATAAATAAGTTCTTATGGTTCAAACCATAGAGAGTTACCCAAATTAACGGTAATAGTTTCTCTTAACTTATTTTTTTTATTTTACATATTCAACCCCTAAACTATTTTTATTACTTTATTTTATAACAACAACAGTATCCTATATATACTAGGATGTTTTTATGAGAATAATTTTCACTACACTTACACACACTTCCATCTATTGGGTGAAGAACATATTGTTTCTGTGGATGGAAAACTAACGCCTCACAAAACAAAGATTGTTCGATTATCTCCTATAGCCTCTCATGGTGACCATTAAGATCACACTATATTTATATATGATATATATAATGTTCATATTTTCATTATTATTCTTTATTTTACATTTATATCCATCCTTCATGGTTTCCATAATGGGTATACTCGATATTTTTATTTGAGGAAGTGCAGACACCGCCCCCTCAAAGTGATATGACTCGTTAATGCCATAGGTGGGATGTATAAAGGATATTGTAAATTATATTATATATAATATTAGACTGGAATTATAATATAACAATTTTTAATTATCTTTTAATTCCATTAAAATACGAAATAGAAATGAAAGTGGCATTCATGCGTACGTATGACTTACCATCTTCATGAATGGTGCATTTCATTTCTTATCTCAAAAATGTTATGTCCTATTATAAATACATATATATGGGATATATATGATTTATATGATATCTAAATCATGAATATTATTCTGTAGATAATGTACTATTGACCATATGGACAACTGTTAATTATAAGGTGTTCATTTTTGACTCAAGTACCATATATCGACAAAACAACCATCATTAATCTAAATGATTGTGTAATGTTTATAACCTGGTTAAAAGTGATATAAAAAGGATAATAAAAATTAAAATGTATCTTAATCAGGTATAATTTAACATTATTTTTTTATTCAGGAAGAACTTGGAACAAACAAGTCATGTCAGACACGAGGTAAGGGATTTTCTTATCTCACTTTTAATTCCGTGATATTTCCATTGTTTTCCACTTATTCATTGAATGTGGTGTATTTTGTACTAC
This sequence comes from Viscum album, assembly GCA_963277665.1. NCBI lineage: Eukaryota > Viridiplantae > Streptophyta > Magnoliopsida > Santalales > Viscaceae > Viscum > Viscum album. Next base: position 945,320,661 of record OY728127.1, on the reverse strand, counting down.
CATTTGATATATATTATCATTATTCCCATTATATTCATGTTATTATATGATAAATTTGGTGGTTATTAACTTTTGGTCATACGACTTAGTTGATTACAATGTGGTAAAGGGCTTCATCTCACATTTTATTCCCTTGAAACTCATGCTATATTTGACACTATTTACTTTTGTGTGGTTTATGTATTGCACAAGATTGTAGTCTATGTAATATAAAATCATTTATGATATTTTAAATCTTTATTGTATGATCCTTCTTTCATGTAGCATATGTTTTTTATTTTACCAAATCGGTAATGGAACCTTTAACGCTCCTCTTTTTAAAATACATTGTTGTGTTTATCTTTTAATTTACATATTATTATGTTGTTATATGTTATTCCATATACTTATTGATGTAAAATTTAAGTCCAAGTGATGATATACCATTTTTATCTCATCAACTCTTTTTCTGACTTTTAATGTGACGTCGTTAGGGTGTCGAATTTCTACAATGGAACTTCTTAACCGAATTTCAGTTATTTGGGATCAACTTTTACTTCTTGAATATGTCATCCTATGAATATGTATGAATTACCTATGATTTATTTACACTTAATATCCACTTATTTGGGTTGTATTATAATTTTCACAAAAAATTATTTGATTGATTTATCCTTAATTTAAGGATACCGTCTTTATAAGGCATTTCATCTCAATTTATATTTCCACTGAGACTTCATTGTTGTTATACAACAATTCACTCATATATGGTGTATATATTGTCCTTTGACATATTATATCATGAATCCTTTTATTCTTATGATATTATAATGTTCTTATTAATTGTTATTCTTCAATTATTTGTATTCAAGCATCTCTCTTTTTTATAAAAAACTCTTTAACTAAAATTTCATTTTAAATGTTTTAATGATTTATTCTTCTAAATAAATCTCATTAATGTACCTTTTTTAAAAATGGGTTTTAGAATTTATTTATATGGACATTAATGTTTTCAAATGATAATTCATTTAAAATATTCAATGTGGTATGAGACACATTGATTCAAAAATCTCTTTTTAAATCGTTTCGAAAATGATTTGATAAATCATTGTTTATTTAAATATATTTATTTGATATATTGGAATATCGAAATTTTATAGTTCCTTTATACATTTGTTATATGTTATGATAATGTCATGATTATTGTGAATTTTTTACGTATATGGGTGGTTTCGTGATAAACCATGGGCGGGTGAGACTAAGATAGCTCTCAAATGCATTGGGTAAAGTGACGATGGTAAATGTGATATTTCTCCTAAGAGATTTAGGGAATATACTATGATGGGTATTCCAATTGTAACTCCCTACATAGCTGTGATAGCTACAATGTAAGTTTGATATGGATGCCATAAGTAACCTTTATGATTTATGATTATTTTGAGTTATTCATAAATCTTATGATTTGTTATGGTATGTTATGATAGAAAAGTATGGCTTCATGAAATTGTATTTATTGTTGGGATAATTTTTTCCTTCCTTATTTTATAACTATTACTGGGCTTTTAATGCTCATACCATGTTTATGAAATGTTTTCCAAATGAATTAAAGATAAATAGGGTCAAGTATGGGATCAAGGAAATGTCCTGTAGTTTACAACATGGAACTAGACATGATAATTTTTAAGAGTTATTATTTTATGAAATACATGGATATTGTGTAGTAGTTTCTTCATGAAATATTCATGTTTTTATATAATAGTTATTTCCTAATTCTCTAAAACTCTAAACCAGAAAATATCCTCAATGTGAATTATTAATTTAATTCAATATTATGTAATGTTTTATGGTCGGGTCCATATTGTTGGTATCATAGGTCTGTTTAGATAACATTAGAGGTTAGGGTGTTATTTAAGAACAAGTGACATGACCATAATGGTAAGCATATAATAAAGAGTGATTGTTATCAAATATAGGATGAATTAGTTTAAGATAACATGAATAAGTATATCTTAGTCTCTACCCTCCTCAAAAGATATTATATGATGATTTTACTAAGATACTCACACTGACCTTTTTGGTTTTAGTAAATGGCAGGATCTAGTAGGAACCAATGTAATAGTGGATGTGAAGAAAACTGTGACAGTTTTCAGAATGAGAAATTTAATGAAATGGGAGCAACAATGAGAACTCTTTTGGTTATTCTCAACCATCTATATAGAGTCATGATTTACCACCTGAACCATGTTGATTTTTATAAGGCAACATATATGAGAGAAACAAATCCCTGCAGATGTTCAGGTAATAATCATAAAGGTATGTTTGTTAAAAAACCTCTGTGTCAAGGATGTTGAAATAAACACATAGAAAAATATTTGAATGGGAGATGAAGATGATATAGTTGTGAAAATGATGGTTATAAAGAAAGAACCTACCCTGGAAAACGGAAGAATCTGGTTGAATCTAAGAAAGGGAAAGATGTTCTTTCTGAGGGATCAATTGGATGATTTAAATGTGGTGAGCATGGTCATTATACAAATAGATTTCTTATGAAGAAGTTTTGGGAATGGGAACACCAGGATCGTACAAATATATGTTTTCCAATACCTAATTCCATTCGAATTGAGGATGAAGAAACTAACAATGAGCAACAAATAGTATGGATTATTTCATAACATATGTTTTGAGACTATTGAATTTTAGGATATGACTCATGATTTAGTATGTAGGAAAGAAGTATTTCATTATATGTAGTAAAGGAATGGTTAATGGATCATGAAGAACAATGAATGAGTAAGAAGTCAATATATAAATGATTCAAAAGTTACAGTATATTTTAAGATTATGAAATGATTAAAATTATTAAGTCTCTTTTTATGATGGGATTACATAAAAAGACTTTTATAGAATGTGTAGCTATGAAGTTTGATATATGAAAATTTTATTCAAGGAATAATTATCTTTTCTTTTGTGGAGTAATGGTCAAAATTTTATTTTAGAAGAATATATGTTTTTTATGGACATATGGAGATTTGGGTTATTTATGGAAATGATCAAACTATCATAGATAATATGTGATTAGGTTAATTACACATCAATATGATACTTTAAGAGTAGTCAATTCTATTTGGACATAAAAGTTATGACTTACTGTGGAAGACTATGTGATTTAAATATTTATGTGTTTGGGGTTCCAATATTAGTTTTGATTATTTTGAAGAATTTTATGGACAAATATTTTATTGGATGTTATTTTTTGAACTTTGGGTTTTGTTTGACAAACATTGGAGATTAAGAGTAGTTTCTCCTTTTAAAAATGATTATCCTTTTTGAGGATTATATTATCTTGTAATAACCATTATGGTTTTGGTTGATATCTATATACAAGGGAAATATATAGTTCATCTTTTTTGGATTATGTGATACTCTAGAATTTTATTCTAGCGCTTTTACTATGACCAAGTCAGTTTGAGTACTCATCATTTGGAGAAAAGATGAGTTGGTGGTAGAAAAGTAGTAATGTATGAAATTCTACGTGACAAGTAAGTATATTTCCTTTTGTTTTCAGTTAATCTCATAAATAAATTCCTCAATGAAAATTAAATTAAAACAATAATTTTTTCTATTAACTTTTCCTAATGGGGATTCAAAGACTGTTTAACCCATAACAACTTTGTGATTTTCTGGTGGTTAACTTTTTCCTAATCATGATTTCTATCACTCTCCATCATAACTTATGATTTGATTCCACCTCCAAATCCATTTTTTCAAGGGATCCTAATATGGTTTATCTTGGTGACATTTGTACATATCGTTCTTTCTTTTAAAGTTATAGTTTAATTTACTCTTTTTCCAATGTAGGACTTTTAATGAAGTTTCCAAGCCCTGTTTTAAAATTGCGAGGAAACAATTTCCAAATGGGGGAAGGATGTAACATCTCAGGTAAATAAAGAAAATGAAATTTTTCATATTTATTAATATTCGTGCATTAGATATTAATTTTACATTAAAGGGGATTCTATTTTTGATGGCGTACCCAATACGCAACAACGTGTTTCTGTGAAATCTTACGTTGCCACTAATAATATAATAATATTATTTTAAATGGTCGTTAATGCCTAGAAATTGAATTGGTGTTAATGAATATAACTAACTAAAATATGATCTTATCTATTTGTTAAATGTTTTTACAATTATCCAATAAAACACAGGGGCTTAATGTATGAATGGATCTAATTTTATGCATGAACACACTAATATTCAGTAAAAGGTCGATTTACCGCCTTTTAAGGGAAAACCCTATTTAAATCTAGTTTTTTTAATTTCTATATGTTATATATGACCAAATTGAATCCTAATTTTTAATGGGGACATCAAAATTTACTTTGTGTAATTTTTTGGAATTTTCCGATAGAGTTCATTTTTTAATGAATAGTGAAAAATGTTGTATTTTAACACAAAACTGCATTATAATATAATTTATTTATATTATTTGATTATCATTTTAATTGTTTGAAAATATTAATAAGAATATATTTTTACCATTTAATCTAATGTTGTACACTGGAATTTATTTCACTTTAAAATTGGACATAAACAAGGGTCAATATTTTGATAGTTATTGTTTCATTAAAACACACTATTTGTATTATCCACAAGAATTAATTTTAAATTAATTAAATCAACATCTATGTTTAGAATTTGGTAAAATAGAGATTATTTTTTAATTTGGAATATTAAATATGTATTAGGCTATATTTTTTTGTATTTTTCTGAAAAAACATCAATTTTTGATGAATAATCAAACCACTTAGTAATAGTTAAAAAACTGAATTTTTCATTTAAATGAAATTTTACAACATTTGTGAATTGAATTTAATAAATCCTACATAAATGGTTGTTATTAGTTCATAAAATGTGGTTCAATAAGAATAATATATTTTTTGTTCAATAGTATCTTTTGACTTTTATTTACCGAGGTTAAAGGTAAATATGGTAATTCCAGTTACAAAGAATATTATAATAATTCAATATTATCTTAACACTTGTCCAAACATTATTTTTTGAGTCATTTATGACCATTTGAATCATTGGATTGATTTTGAAACCCCATGGAGTCACTTATGAATGAAAATGACACTTTAGATTAAAAAAATTAATGTAAAGGAGAAAACGTCATAAACAAAAATGATTTAGTAAATTAATTTATATATGTTGTTATATAATTCATATTTTCAACTATAGATATTATTTAGAAATATGTACAAATTTCCTACATTATAGTATTTTTTTATAATTTTTAGACATCAAATAAATTAAATTATTCATGACACAATAAGGATGTAGTATTTACCTCATTAATAAATGATTTAAATAAATAAGATTATTATGATTAAAATATTATCCAAAACTTGTAAAATTCATATTTTATGATTTTATATCAACCATTAGTCATCGTATCTTTGACTATAATTATTTTAGGATCTTTAGAAACCGAATATCATTTAATAATCAAATAATATTTTCACACCTTCCTAAAGAGCCCCTCCTCCTCCTTATTAAAGGATACCATTTCTATCCAATTCCTCGCACCTATAACGCAATTTGGCTAGACCAAATTCTTCCCAATTAATCTCCCTACATCCCTATCCAACTCCTAGATTTATTACATTATTCATAGGGAACTTCAAGAAGTTATTTTTGGTTCAATCCATAGAGAGTTACCCAAATTGAAGGTAACACTTTCTCTTGACTTCTTTTCTTTTTATTTTACTTATCCAACCCCTAAATTCTTTTTATTACTTTATAATATAAAAAAATTATTATAAATATAAAATGATATTTTTATGAGAATTATTTTAACTACACTTACAAACACCTCCATCTAATGGGTGAAGAACATACTGTTTCTATGCATAGAAAACTAACGCCTCACAAAATGATGATAGTTTGATTATCTCCTACCACATTTCATGGTGGCCATTAAGATGGAAATGTATTTATATATGATATATGTTATGTTTAAATTTTATCTATGCTTCTGTATTTTAAATTTATATCCTACCTTTATGGTTTCCGTAATGGGTAAACACGATAATTTCATTTGAAGAAGTGCGGACTATCACCCCCTCAAAGTGATATGACTCGTTAATTCCATATGTGGGATGTATAAAGGATAGAGTTAGTTATATTATATATGATATTATAATTTAATTATAATATAACTATGTATAATTATGTTTAAATTCAATTAAAATACAAAATAGAAATGAATGTAGCGTGCATGCGTACGTACGGCTTACCGTCTCCATGAACAGTGCATTTCATTTCATATCTCAAAAATGTTATGTATTATTATATATAAATATATATAATCGATATATATGATTTATATCATATATAAATCATGAATATTATTCTGGAGATAATGTAATATTGACCACATGGACAACAAGTAATTATATGGTGTTCATTTTTGACTCCAATACCAAATATCGACCAAACGACCATTAATAACTTAAATGATTGCATAATGCTTATAACATGGATAAAGTGACATAAAAAGAATAATAAATTTGAAATATGTTCTTAGAAAAGTATAAACTAACTTTATTTCATTATTTAGGAAGAAAAATGAACAAACAAGTCAAGTCGGACACGAGGTAAGGGATTTTTTTATCTCACTTTTAATTCAATGAGATTTCGATTATTCACCACCTATTAATAGAATGTGGTGTATTGTGTACTGCAATTATATATATATTATCATTATTATAGTAACATTATTAGTATTTTGTGATAAATTTGGTGGTTATTAACTTTTGGTCATACGACTCTGTTGATTACAATGTGGTAAAGTGTTTCATCTCACATTTAATTCTCGTGAGATTCAAGCTATATTTGAAACTATTTCATTTTGTATTGTGTATATACTACCCAATATTGTAATATGTGTAATATACATTCATTTTTGAGTATTTTCATATTCATTGTATGATCCTTATTCCATGTGATTTATGTTTTGTATGTTACCAAATCGGTAAGGGAAGCTTTCACCCACTTCTTTTTAAAAGACTTATTTTTGTTATGTCTTTTAATTTACATATTATTACATTGAGATATTTTCATATATATACTTATTAAATTAAAAATTATGTCCAGGTGATGATATACACTTTTTATCTCATGAACTATTTCTCTGAATTTTAATGTGACAGCGTTAGGCTGTGGAATTTTTACAAGAAACTTCTTAACCCATTTTCAATTCATTGGGTTCAACATGTACTTCTTGAATTTGTCATCCTATGAATATGTGTGAATTGTCTCTGATTTTTTTTCAATATATATCCACTTATATTGGGTGTATTTATATTTTTCACATATAATTATGTGATTGATTTATCTTTAATTTAAGGAAACCATCTTTATAAGGGATTCATCTCAATTTACATTTCAACTGAGACATTATTATTGTTATGCACCAATTCACTCTTATATGGAGTATATACTGACCTTTGACATATTATATCATCAATCCATTTATTCTCATGATATTATAAAGTTCATATTAAATTTTATTCTCCAATTATTTTCATTCAAGCGTCACTCATTTTGTTAAAAAACTCATTAACTAAAATATCATTTTAAATGATTTAATGATTTATTCTTCTAAATATTTCACATTAATGTAGATGTTTTAAAAATGGATTTTAGGATATATTTATATGGACATGAATGTTTTCAAATTATAATTCCTTTAAAATCTTCAATGTGGTATGGGATACGTTGATTAAAAAATATCTTTTTTAAATGGTTTTGAAAATGATTTGATAAAACATAGTATATTTCTATATCTTGAATTGATATATTGGAATGTGGAAATTTTATAATTCATTTATACATGTGTTATACGTTATGATTATGTTATGGTTATTGGAAATTTTTTACGTATACGGTTGGTTCCGTGATAAACCTAGGGCGGGTGAGCCCGAGATAGCTCTCCACTGCATTGGCTAACATGATAGAAGGTAAACATGATATTTCTCCTAAGAGATTTATGGAATATACTATGATGGGTATTCAATGTGTAACTCCCTACGTAGTCGTGATAGATACAATGTAAGTTTGATATGGATTCCATAAGTAAACTTTATGATTTATGATTTCTGTGTGTTATTCCTAAATATTATGATTTCATAAGGTATGTTATGATTGAAAATTATGGAATTATTAATTTGTTTTTATTGGTGGGATAATGTTTTCCTTCCTTATTTTACAACCCTTACTGAGCAATTTATCCTCATCTAATGTTTTTGAAATGTTATCCACTGGACATTAAGATGAACAGGGTCAATGATGAGATCATGGAAAAGTCGTGCAGTCTAAAACATGGAACTGGACTTGTTTCTTTTTAAGAGTGTTTATCATATAAAAAATATGGATATGAAGTAGCAGTGTCTACATGTAATATTCAAGTTGTTATGTAATTGTTATGTCCTAATTCTCTAAAACACTAAAGTTAAAAATATCCCCAATGTGAATTATTAATTTAATTCAATATTATTTAATTTTTTAAGGTTGGGTCCTTATAGTTGGTATTAGAGGCCGTTTTAAATAACATTGGAGGATAGGGTGTTATTTAAGAACATGTGACATAACCATAATGGTTATCTTATTATAAAGATTCATATTTATCATAGATATGTTGAATGAGTTAATGATAACATGAATAAGTATATCTTAGCATTTAAACTCCTCATAAGACATTATATAATGATTTTACTGATATAGTCACACTGACCTTTTTGGTTTCAGTGAATGGCTGGATATAGTGGGAACCAATGTAAAAGTGGATGCAAATAAAATTGTGATGGTTTTATAAATTAGAAACTGAATGAAATGGGAGGTACAATGAGAACTTTTAAGGTTATTCTCAACAAACTATCTGGAGTCATGATTGACCACATGAACCTTGGTGATTTTTATATGGCATCGTATATGTGAGAAACAAATCCCTACAGATGTTAAGGTAATAATCATAAATGTATGCATGTTCAAAAATCTATGTGTCAACGATGTGGAAAGAAACAGATAGGAAAATGTTTGAATGGGTCGATAAGATTCTATTGATGTAGAAATGAAGTTCATAAAGCATGAACCTATCATGGAAAAAAGAAGCATTCAGTTGACTCTAGGAAAGGGAAAGAAGTTCTTTTTGAGGGATCAATTGAATGTTATAATTGTGGTGTGCATGGTTATTATACAAATAGATGTCCTATGAAGATGTTTCAGGAATGGGATCACCGGGATCGTACAAATATATGTTTTCCAATACCTAATGGAATTATGATTGAGGATGAGGATACTGATAATGACCAATGAAAGGTATTAATTATTTCTTAACATATGTTTTGATATTATTGAATTTTAGGATATGACTCATGATTTCGTATGTAGGAAAGATGTATTTCAAAATATGTTGGAAAGGAATTGTTAATGGATCATGAAGAATGTTCAATGAGTAAGAAGTCAATATATAAGGGATTAATAAGTTATAGTATATTTTAAGATGAATAAATTATTAAAATTATTATGTCCCTTTTGATTAAGGGATTACATCAGAAGACTTTTTATTATATGTGTAACATTAAAGTTTGATATATAAAAATGCTATTCAAGGAAGAATTATCTATTCTTTTTTGGAGTAATGGTCGAAATTGTATTTGGATGAATATATGTTTTTATTATATATATAGGGTGATTTGGGTTATTTAAAGAAATGATTAACCTATCATAGATAATATGTGATTATGTTAATTACACTTCAGTATGAGACTTTAAGAGTAGTCGATGATATTTGGAGATAAATGTTATGATTTACTATGGAAGGCTATTTGATTTACATCTTTTATAATTTGGTGATTCAATTTTTGTTTTGGTTTTTTTGAATAATTTTACGGACAACTGGTTTTTGAATGGTTTATGGTGACGTTTGGGTTTTTTTACAAACTGTGCAGATTTAGAGTGTTTTTTGTAAAAGATTATACCTTTTGAGGATTATCTAATATTGTAATAACTATTTTGGTTTTTTTTATTTATAATGACAAGGGAAATATAAAGTTCATTATTTTTGGATTATCTGATAGTCTATAATTTGATTCTAGCACTTTTAATGTTACCAAGTCAGTTTGAGTACTCATCGTTAGGAGAATATATGAGTGTGTGGTAGAAATTTAGTAATGTATGAAAGTCTACATGACAAGTAAGTGTATTTACTTACTTTTTTAGTTAATATCAAATGTAAATTCCTCAATGAAAAGTAAATTAAAACAAAAACATTATCTCCTAACTTTTCTTTCTGGGAAATCAATGTCTATTTAACCCCTCACAAGTTTTTGATTTTCAGGTGGTTAAATTTTTCTTAATCATGATTTCTAACACTATCTATCAGAAAATTATAGTTTGTTTTCTCCACCATATCCATGTTTTCAAGGAATCCAATTATGGGTTTTCTCGGGTCACCTTTGTACACATCTTTCATTCTTTTAATGTGATAGTTTTATTTACTCTATTTCCGATGTGGGACTTTCAATGATGTTTCCAAGCCAAGTTTTAAAATTGCAAGGACACAATTCCCAAAAGGGGGGAAGGATGTAACATAATAGGTAAATAAATAACATGATATTTTTCATATTTATTAATATCTGTGAATTATATAATAATTTTTCATTAGATGGGATGTTATGTTCGATGGCGTACCCGATACGCAACAACGAGTTTCTTTGAAATCTTTCATTGCACACTAATAATATAATATAATTATTTTAAATGGTAGTTAATTATGGGACATTTTATTAGAGGGAATGAATATTAATAACTGAAATATGATTATATATGTTTTCTAAATGTTTATACATTTATCGAATAAATTTTAGGTGCTTAAATTATGAATGAATCTAATTTTAAGCATGGACACTATAATATTTAGTAAAAGGTCAATTTACCTCCTTTTAATGACGAACCCTCTTTAAATATTTTTTTATTCGTTTATATATTATATATAATACCAAATAAACCCCTTATTTATAATGGGGATATCAAATTTTACCTTGTGTAAATTTTTGGAATTTTTCTGATAATGTTGAATATTTAATGAATAGTGAAAAATATTGTATTTTAATTCAAAATTGTGTAATAATATAATTTATTTATATCATTATATTATCTTTTTAATTGGTTTTAATGTTTATTAAGAATATATTTTTACCATTTAATCCAATTTTGTTCGTTGAAATTAATTTTACTTTGAAATTGGACATAAAGAAGTGTCAATCTTTTGATAATAATTGTTTCTTAAAACACGATATTTGTTTTAACAACGAGAATAAATTTTAAATTAATTAATACAACTTCTATGTTTATAATTTGGTAAAACAGAAATAATTTTTGATCCTGGAAAATCAAATATATCTTAGGCTGAATTTTTGGTATTTTTATGAAAAACATCAATTTTCGATGAATAGTGAAACCACTTAGTAGTAGTTAAAAAACTGAATTTTTCATTTAAATGAAATTTTACCACTTCTGGGAAATTAATTTTAAAATATGACATATATGGTTTCTTTTATTTATTAATATGTGGTTCAATAAGATGAAAATAATTTCTGGTCAATAGTAACATTTGACATTTATTTACCACAGTTAAAGGTAAATAAGATAAATCAAGGTAAAAAGAATATTATAATAATTCCAAATTACATTAACACTTCTCCAAGACTTATTGGTTGAGTCATTTATGACAATGGTCATATTGGGGTCGATTTGGGACCCCATGGAGCCACTTATAAATGATAATGCACTTCAGATTTATTAATATAATGTAAAGTTAAAAATGACATAAAAAATAATACTCTAGTAAGTTAAATTTAATATGGTGTTATATAAGTTATATTTTCGACTATAAATATTATTTAGATAGACAAAAAGATTTTTATAAATGATAGTTTTCTCATTATAATTTCTAGACATAGAATCAATTAATGTATTTATGACACAATAATGATGCAGTATTTGCCTCATTAAGAAATAATTTAAATAAATACGATTATAATGATTAAAATATTATCCAAAACCATTCCAATTCCTATTAGATGATTTAATTTATACCATTAGAAAACTTATATTCGACTATAATGATTTTTGGACCTTTAGGCACTGAATATCATTATACAATAAAATAATATTTTCACACTTTCTGAAAGATCCCCCCCTAATAAAAGGAGAACATTTCTATCCAATTCCTCACACCGCTCAAAAAATTTGGCTCTTCCAAACTCTGAAAAATTAATCTCCCTACATTCCTATCCTCCTTCTAGAAGCCTTACCTTAGGAATAAGGCACATCAAGATGTTCTTTTGGTTCAAACCAAAAAGAGTTACCCAAATTAAAGGTAACATTTTCTCTGAACTTATTTTCTTTTTATTTTACTTCTCTAACCCCTAAACTCTTTTTATTTCATTATTTTATAACAACACCAGTATCCTCAATATACATGGATGTTGTTATGAGATGTATTTTTAATACTCTAACACACACCTCTTTCTAATTGGAGAAGAACATATGGTTTCTTTGGATGGCGAACTAACGCCTCACGAAATGATGATTTTTTTATTATCTCATACCGCCTCTCATGGTTACCATTAATATGGAACTGTATTTATATATGATATATGTTATGTTTATATTTTCTTTATACAGCTGTATTTTACATTTATATCCTACCATTATGGTTTCGTAATGGGTAAACCTGATAATTTTATTTGAGGAAGTGAGGACTACCACCCCCTCAAAGTGATATGACTCCTTAATGACATATGTGGGATTTATAAAGGATAGAGTTTAATTATGTTATATATTATATTATTCTATAATTAATATATACCTATGTATCATTGTGTTTTAATTCCATTAAAATACAAAATAGAAATTAATGTAGCGTTCATGCGTACTTATGACTTACCGTCTCCATGAATGGTGCATTTTATTTCTTTTCTCAATAATGTCATGTAATGCCATAAATACATATATATACTGAATTTATATGATTTATATGATATCTAAATCATGAATATTATTCTATAGATAATGGACTATTGACCACATGGACAACTGTTAATTATAAGGTGTTCATTTTTTACTCAAGTACCAAATATCGACCAAAAGACCATTATTAACTTAAATGATTTCCTAATGTGTATAACATGGTTACAAGTGATATAAAAAAATAAACTTGAAAAAGTTTCCTAATAAAGTAGAAATTAACTTTACATTATTATTCATGAAGAACAAGGAACAAACGAGTCAAGTCAGACATGAGGTAAGGGATTTACTTATCTCACTTTTAATTCCGTGATATTTCCATTGTTTGCCTCTTATTCATTGCATGTGGTGTATTCTGTACTGACATTTGATATAAATTATCATAATTATCATTATATTCATGGAATTCAATGATAAATATCGTGGTTATTATCTTTTGGTCATACGACACAGTTGAATACAATGTGGTAAAGGGTTTCATCTCACATTTTTTCCTAGAGATTCATGAAATATATTCCACTATTTCATTTTATGTGGTGTATTTACTGCCAAATATTGTACACTGTGTAATATAAATTCATTTATGAGTATTTACATCTTCATTGTATGATCCTTCTTTCATATGGCGTATGTTTGGTGAGTTACCAAATCAGTAAGGGAACCTTTCACCCTCCTCTTTTTAAAAGACTTCTTTTTGTAATGTCTTTTAATTTACATTTTATTATGTTGGGAAATGTTCTTTTATATCCTTATCGATGTAAAATTTATGTCCAAGTGATGATATACCCTTTTTATATCTTCAACTCTTTTTTTGATTTTTAATGTGACGTCGTTAGGTTGTCGAATTTTTTCAAGGGAACTTCTTAACCCAATTTCAATTATTTGGGATCAACATGTACTTCTTGAATATGTCATCCTATGAATATGTCTGACTGGCCTATTATTGATATAAACTTAATATCAACTTATTTTGGGTGTATTTATATTTTTCATACATTATTATGTGATTTATTTGTCCTTAATTTAACGATACCATCTTTATAAGGGATTTATCTCAATTTACATTTCGACTAAGACATCATTGTTGGTATGAACCAATTCACTCTTATATGGTTTATATAATTTCCTTTCACATATTTATCATGAATCCATTTATTCTCATGATATTATATTATTATCATTAAATGTCATTCCTCAATTATATGTATTCATGCGTCTCTCATTTTTTTAAAAAAACTCTTTATCTAAAATATCATTTTAAATGTTTTAAATATTTATTCTTCTAAATATTTATCGTTAATGTCCATGTTTTCAATATAGGTTTTAGGATCTATTTATATGGAGATTAATGCTTTCAAATGATAATTCCTTTAAAACCTTCAAATTTGTACAAGACAGTTTGATTCAAAAATATATTTTTAAATGGTTTTGAAAATGATTTGATAAAACATTGTTTATTTTAATATATTGATTTGATATATTGGAATTTGTAAATGGTATCTTTCCTTTATACATGTATTTTATGTTATTATTATGTTATGGTTATTGTGAATTGTTTATGTATACGGGTGGTTCTGTGGTAAACCTAGGGCAGGTGAGCAAGAGATAGCTTTCCAATGCATTGGGTAATGTGCCGGAGGTAAACGTGATGTTTCTCCTATGAGATTTAGGGAATATAATGTGATGGGTATTCCAAGTGTAACTCCCTACATAGATTTGATAACTACAATGTATGTTTGATATGGATTCCATAAGTAACCTTTATGATTTAGGATTTGTGTGTGTTATTCATAAATATTATTATTTCTTACGATATGTTATGATTGAAAAGTATGTATTCATTGATTTGTATTTATTGATGGGATAATGTTTTCCATCCTTATTTTATATGCCTCAATGATCTTTTTATGCTCATCCCATGTTTTCAAAATTCATTCGATTGGACTTAAGGATGAATAGGGTCAAGTATGGGTGATTAACGTTGATTGTTTCCCAAGGGAGTCTCTAGTTGCTGTGGATAAGCCAAAGGGTCAATTGATGATGTGTTCTTCAGAGTGTATTTTTCTATTTTTATTGCATTACTTGGCCTGAGGGGTTAGACTATGTGAGATTCCTAGAGGGTTAATGTATATATCAAATGTTAGTAACAAATCATCCAAGCCAAATAAAAAGCTTTGATTCGGTCATGTCAGGTAGTCTACTGAGATACCTGTTTGTGATATTTAGTTTATAATTTGTGGAATATTAATTACAATTGAATATAAATGGAACTGTAGGATTTTTTAAATTTGTTTACTCCTATTTCAATTTTTGGTTTTCCATTTTTACCTTCTCTATATACTCACTGATAGTTAGACACAGATCTTGTGGTGGTTTCATACTAGGATTCATCTCACACCCGAATTGTGTCACGCTTTTGGACCCAATAAGATAATATGGTCGCAGTTATAGATAAGGTCATGCACCCTTTGTCATCAGGTACTTTATTGTTGTGGAGCTGTAGAGCATGAGACCAAACTAAGCCTAGCGATGCTGCTGGAGTATATTTGTTTTCTTTTTTAATTTGGTTTATTACTATATTTCGTGCATTGTGACATGTTTGGATGAATTCCAAGACATCATTAATATGTGTTCTCCAGTTGTTTATTTACTTTCAGTCCTTCGCAGTTAACTTGTTGTATGGTATTACTGCTTCTGCTACAATTTTTTATTTATTATGACATTGTACATACTCTAAAAATGAGGGATTAGTTTTCCCACTATCAGACCCAAGTCCCCCACTGCTAGTCGGCATCCTATGGATTTTGGGGAAACGTCAAAGAGTCCATGTGACCACATAAGTATGGGGTACCATTGGGTGGAACCATGAACTGGGGAATTAAAAAGTGGTATCAGAGGAGGTTACATTCATCTTTATCTTATTATTTGGATCTTATAGACAGGGATAGGAAGGACTAGGTTGTTGGTAATAAGTTGTTCTCTGGAGTAGTTAAACCGGGTAAAGGAAAAAACCATGTTACCTCAAATATTGAAATTTTTCTATTTTTTCATTTGTTATAGTTGATTTTATTTCACCATTGGGTGATACACGTGTTATTTTCTATTATAATTTACATCATTGAAGTGATATTTTTATTACAACCCAATTAGATGAGGCTATTCCATATCATACATCATATAGACACTTGATAGGGATCACATGTCATACATTCTTATCACTCAATTTTGGGTGAATTACTAATTTCATGATGTTGTAATAGAGGTTTTGCTCGATATGTATGCAGTTGTGATAGATTTCCTAAAATAATAACTATTATTTTGATAGGTTATTGAAAATTTAATGTTTCATTTGAATGGGACCTCTTGGATCAGAATTTGGTGGATAATATTGAACTTTAACAAAATTCTGTTAAGATATGACATGAATATGATTCCATGCGTTGATTCGGGGGGAGTATGGGCCCCAACGGATTAGAATTTGGAAATTTAATGCTTATTTAATTATTTTATGGGGTTCAAAAGAAGTTTCTGAGGCTTACTCTCTATAAAATACTAGAATAAAAGGCATGAGATGATTAATACATGCCATGTATCCTTTGGTTCGAGAAGAAAATTTTTTTCTTAAGAAAACAAAGTGTACTACTTGAACATGTCGTGTAGTCTTTAACCATGTGACAAACTATGTGGGAAGAGACATAGGGTTAGGAAGTGTTTGGTGGAACATGCCGTGTACTGGAAGTGCATTCTGGGTTGTAGAGACCATGTATCAAGATAGGTGACTAACGACACTGGTGGATGAAACATAGGTTATACAGGCCATGTCTTGTTCTGACACACAGTGTATAGTTTACTGTGTCCCCGAATGTGTGACTAACAACATGGGTGGTTGAATCATAAGGGGTCCATGCCATGTTTAGGGTTAACATGCCATGTAGCATTACCCAGGAAAGAGCCATGTGTTCATCCATGTAGAGGAACTCAAGTAGGTGGGAAATGATCCATGTAAATGATCAGTATCAAGGAGAGCATGTCGTGTGTATGGGCATTACACGACTAGGTTTGGAAGAGGTACAGATCCTGTTAAAATCCTAGTGGAACACCATGTGCAGTGGATATACACGTCGTGTTCCCTTATTTTATAAAACACGATGTTTTCTTCTCATCATCATTTCTTGAACTTCTATGTTTTAGTATTTGATAACCTTGAACTGAGGTGTGCGCTTGACATTGAATATTCATGCCATAGATATGTCCTTAGATTGAACGCCAGGTGTAGGGCGATGACTAGATACCAGAAATGATAGATTTGGGGCTACCAGAAGACCCTCCAATCGTTCCCTTTATGGCACTAGCCATTATTCTAGATTTAGGTGAAATGGCATAGTTTTGAAAAGGATTCATGATGATGATGTATAATTTCTAGGGAGCATTTCATACTACCACATGTATGGAAGAGATTATGTGTGTTTTCTTGTAGTATAATCCCCCGAAATTATCATGGGATAGAGGACCACCGGTTATAGATTCTTGGTTAGAAGTGATGATGTCTATCTTTGATCATCTGGAGACGCCTCTAAGTAGGAGGTTGTAGCTTTCTATGTACAATAAATGTGATTCCACCAAGATATGGTGGGATGTGATATGAAATGTGGGACATCAGGGAGTTATGGCTTGGGATTAGCTGATGTAGACCATATATGACTACTTCTACCTAGAGAACTTGAGGGCTGACTGAGCTAGAGAGATCATGAGTTTGGAGCAGGGTAATCTATTACCCATGGTGTATTCATCTCGAATCATATTTTTGTAGCACATGACACCCATTCTGGGGGGTGATGGGTTATTTCTGGTGTGGGAGTATGGGGATGGCCTTAGGGATGACATCCGATCTCTGGTGAACATCTTTATCCTGACATCCATATCTTCTATAGTCAACCAGGAACTGAACACTAAGTACAACCTAAGTGATTATGAGGCAAGGTTCTAGGGAATTTCAGCATCCAGAGTTGGTACACATCCAACTGACAGACATAAGCGCCTTAAGGAATATATTCATGGATATATGAGTATGTGATATTTTCCTTCAGGTAGCTAGGTGGTGTGATACTAGTTCAAGAAGGGGATACATAAGAATCCTCAGTGGATGAAAGACCTAGTTGAGTGCCAATATCGCAGTATTATGGGACGTATTCAGTGTTTCTTCAATGCCCTCCTTCTAGATGCTAGTGAGGAAAGATCCTTTTCGACTACTCGTGCCAATGTAGGGACACTAGTCCCACATATGAATGGGGGTGGAGTTCTTCAGGCCATTCAGTATGAGGTGACAGTCGTGTCTATAGTGGTTAGACATAGGGTTTTCAACAGCCACATGGTGGATCATCTCATGGATCACAGATAGCTTCATCGGGCCATGGATCCGGTCAAGCTTTTGTGCTAGAAAATATATAGTATGAGTGGGACCCTTGACCCACTAATGTTAGAGGTATGATATTTGTTGCCTTATTTTTAGCTTCATCTCTTTTGGATATAGGGTCCTCCTATAGCTTTATATCTGTGCCTATCGTGGATATCCATTGGATTTATATCTTTACTTCTACTGATATCATGATTTTGGACACTCCGTTGGGAATTAGAATGACTAGTGTGCATCAGTGCAAGGATTTCCCTATTTATGTTGTTGGGTGTCACATATTATGGTACCATTATGTCTTAGAGATTATGTGCTATGACATCATTCTCATAATTAATTGGTTAGTTCCCATCTATGGATTTGTCGATTTCTATCATCGTCGCATTAGTATTACATCACTAGAGGGAATAGTTTTTCTATATATGGGCTAATGGGATGTCTAGGAAAGCACATCTAGACTTGAGCATCATGAGTTGAGAGGTGTTACAGCCCATATTGATAGTTTGTATATAAATGAATAGGAGAATTTCTAGAAGTAATTTCCTCCAGTGGTCGATCATTTCAAGGATGTATTTTCATATGACTTTTCTAGTTTTCCTCTATAGTGAGAGGTAGATTATTCTATTGATCTTGTTCTAGGGGTAGCATCAGTGTCCATTCCTCATTATAGGATGGTCACACAAGAGTTACATGGGCTCAAAATGTATTCATTGGAGGGAAATGTGCTCCATAGGACCTAGTACTTCTCCATAGGATTCACCTATCTTGTTTGCGAAGAAGGCTGACAGTACCCTCATACATTTTGTGGATTATCAGTAGCTAAACTAGTTGATGGTCATTAACCGATATACCTTACCATGTATTGTTGATATCTTTGATCGTCATCAAGGAGCTCGTGTGTTCTCAATGATTGAATTGATATCCGGTTGTCATCTATTTCACATTAGACAATCAGATATACATTATATAGTACTTCAAAGCAGGTATGGTTTATACAAGTATTGGGTTATGATGCTTGGTCTCACAAACACACAAGCCGTTTTCATGTAAATTATGAACTATGTGTTCCATCCTTACTTGGTTAATTTTGTGGTAGTATTCATTGACGGTACAGTGGTGTACTCTCACACAAGACAAGTACATTCTGTCCAACTTGAGATCATTTTCAGTACACTGAGGGAGCTTCAATTATATGATATGCTCTAAAAATTCCACTTCTAGATGGACGAGATTTACATCTTCAGTCATATTATCTCAGAGATATGGGTTTCAATAAACCCAGTGAATGTGGCATTGGTATTTTCCTAGGATCAGTCCAAAAACAATTTTAGGTACAATGATTTCTAGGGAGGCATGGTTACTACAAGAACTTCTGAAAAAAAAATTCACTTTTAACAACATATATGATGACCCTAACTAATAAGGGTTAATAGAATTTGTGGTCATATTCTTATTATTCAGCCTTCTGGGAGCAGAAGGGGATGTTTACTTCATTACTGATACTGATTCTTCTAGAGTCAGGCAAGAATTAAACTGTTTACTATAATGCATTAGGTATCAATAAGGGAGTAGTGATTATGTAAGGGGAAGGATTCATTGTGTACGGTTATTAGAAGTTGAGTCCACATGAGAGTAAATACTCAATGCATGTTCTCGAGTAAGCTGAATTTGTGCATGATTTTTACTATTGGAGACATTATCTTATGGGAGAAAATTTTGTGGGTTGCGCTGACCAAAAAAGTATCAAGTATATTTTTACTCATCGTGGTCTAAATTTCAGACAAGGAGGCTGGTTTGAGTACCTTCCATCTTTTGACATCGATTTTGCCTAAACACCTTGGAAATGAAATGCATTGGATGATGCATTGAGCCGGAGGACATAGAAACAAGAATTTTAGGCAGCTAGCAGTGAGTTGAAGATTATGGATCTATTCTATGGGATTCATTTGGAGGTTCAAGATAGACATGGATAGATGTTTATGCCATCTTTATTTTTAAACTTTACTCTTATAAATTGGGTGCAAAGGAGACAACAATCTGATTTCGAAGGCCTAGTCCTATGAGAATGTTTGTTATAAGTTGACTGTAGTCCAGGGTGTACCATATGTGAGGACGAGGATTTGATTTTTCAAGGATGCATATGGGTGTTAGCATACATATGTCAAGAGATGATGTGATATTTTCATTCCAATGTTTTGGTAGTTCATCCTGGTTTCACCAGGATGTGTCGTGATTTACACAGTTTGTATTGGTGGTTGGGTATCTAGAGGGATGTTGCTGGTTTTGTTAAGTGATGTTCCACCTATCAGCAGGTGAATGTAGAGAATCATCGACCGGTAGTTCCTTTAAAATAGTTACCCATTCCAAAGTGGAAGTGGAATGATTTCATGATTGATTTAATGACATGGTTTCCATGTTTTCCTCAATGAAATGGCATATTTTGGGTTCTCATTGACCGACTCATGAAGGCTGTACACTTCTTACCGATCATGGAGACCTTATGTGTTGATGAAAATGTAAGGTTGTAAATCTGAGAGATTGTACAGTTACATGGTGTTCCACACTCTATAATTTCAAATATAGACTACCATTTACATCTCATGTCTTGCAGGGCTTTGGGTATATAGGTACTTCTGAGTAAGTCATACCATTTCCAAACAGATGGAACGTCCAAATGCACGATTCATGGGTTGGAGGTCATGAATCAAGCATGCGTCTTGGATTTTGGATGTTATTGGGAGAATCATATACTTATGCGGTGTTTTCCTAAAATAACTGTTTTCAAGTAACTATTTAGATGGAACCTTATGAGGCTGTTAATGATAGTCCATGACAATCAACCCTATGTTGGCTGGGGTTAGGAGAGGTAGCTATGTGGGGACCTCACCTTTTCTAGGTGACAATAGAGTAGGTGAAGTAGATTCAGAGTATAATTGCTTCTCCAAAGACATGGAAGAAGTCTTATGATGATCGACGGAGACTACCTCTATTTTTCGAGGCCGGATATTAGGTTTCCTTACTTGTCACACTTAGGTTGGGACATATGAGGATAAAGAGGTAGGGAAAACTTTCACCATGATATATCAGGCCGTTCTAGGTTTTGGAGAGAGTCATGGCTGTTTCATGTTAGTTTCAGTTACCTCATAGGTAACGAGATATGCTTGATGTCCCGAAAGTCCCTCATCTAAGATGTTACTTCTCCAAACCATCTATTGTTTTTCAACACATGGTGGTTTAGTAGGAGGTGGTATCATCTTTAAGGGAGCATCCTATATAGATTTTGGATCATAAAATGAAGGTTCCCCATAGCCGGTATGTTCATCTGGTTTGTGTGTTATGGAAGCACAACAGAGTGCAGGACATGACAAGGGAGAGGGAGGCAAATGTGTGATCATAGTGGCCGAAGCTGTGTGAAGATTCTTTTTTTCACCTTGTTAGGTAAATTAGGAGAAAAATTTTATTAAGGGGGATTTTGTGAGAGCCTGGATCTTTGTTTCTTTCATGTATCTTTATTTCGATTATTTTTGAGAAAAAGGGAAGAATTTTCAAATTATATATGTACATGACCTGTACTTAAGAGTACACATCATAAACCCGATTGTCACGGGTAACCGTGCACTGGCCATGTAATAGAAGAGTACATGGTAGTGTGTGGTGACCTAGAGACTGCCTAAAGCGTGGGATGGTTGAGGCTTGTACATAACATGTACATTAAATGAACACATTGTGTACTTTTTCTTTTATTTGATAAATCAGATTGGGATCAAGTCTAATAACAAAAAATGTGTTCTTGTTTCTGTGTGTCAAATAAGAGAGCGACGTACAAATGACTTTCATTGAGCGCCTCTTGTTCCTCTATATCTGATTTTATCAAGGCACTATTGTGTGTGTTGGATTCCAACCAGGGAGTTCTCTTTTTCCATAGAGCATCTCTAACTGATTTCTTCTCTCTCATGAGTTATTCATCATTGATCATTTTTGACGTTTTTTTGGATTTAAATTGTTTTAGGCCAATTGAAAGTCCAATGTTTGAGAGTGTAAAATTTATAACATCTAGGTAGGTGGTATGCTACCTTTCGTTTGTTTTCTTTGAGTTTTATATGCCAGTGTTCTGATTACCCATATTTATGGTATTTTGGGTTAAGGAAATTGAACCCTGTTTTATCTACCTTACTTTGATTATTGGATTAAGGGTTTTGTTTATGTGATATTATGTGGAATTTAATCTTTAAGGAACACCCCAGGGGTGTGTTTCCTTGTTCGAATGTTTAGGTGCATTTGGTCTACATTTCCTATGAGGAAGACCTTGTTCAATTTAATTTCATAATAGGATGGAACTGATAGTCTTTTTTTCTTATTAAATGCTTGTGAAATGCATTGGAATTGAGTATCAATATAGTTTTTGAGATTTTAGGATCGAAATAACAATGTATATGATCAAAATACTAGAGGGGGGGTGAATTGTATACTTTAGAAATTCCTTTTGAACCATTAAATTTGGTTACGAAAAACTATGTTTTCCATAGACCAGGAAAATCAAGGTTTAACAAGGTTAAACTATGAAAATTCACAACACCTCTAATCATGAACGAGAGAATTGGAATCAGGGTTTACAATATATGATTCTACCATAAATTGTATAAAATCTATACTAATCATATTACAAGTGTAAGGAAATACAAGAAGGTTATACTTTCCATACAATAAAATATGTAGTAGAAAAACAAGTAGCAATACTATAAGTAACATGATATGAATCGTTTAACCTAATGTTAAGGGTATCCAAAAACCATGGGTAAAAGTTCCCTTGATTTATACTTTCAAGCAATTCTGTCTTACCCACACCAGGATAAGCCCTTGATACGAAGATCAGAATCTCTATCTTGCTATCCCTGCAAGCCCTCAACATCAAGGGAGTAGGATCCTCTGTCTTCCTTAGCAAGGAATCCCTCGAACTTCAAGGTAGTCGGAACCTCTATCTTCCAATCCCCGGAAGTCCTCGAATGTAATCACCAACATTCAGAGTCTCACAAAGCAATCTGAACGATCGGTTCAGTACGCCCAAGGCATGAAAAGCTTCTCTCTATAAAAATCAACTTAACAGCATTTGTTATCTAGATCGATCAACATGTTCTCTTTTTTAGCTCTTTCAAATGAGAACCTATTTATAGGCATTATTTCAATGGTCATCTCCCTCTTCCAATGATCATATTTTCCATGAAATTCAGAGGGACCTGTACATGTGTAACTCAACCAACGGTTAATTAGAAATAGAATTGACGACATTGTTTGATGACAAACCAAGTATAACTGAATGCACGACATCATTTTGAAAGAAAGCATATGTAAGTAAAATATAATCAATATTTTGGAGTGTAACAATTCAAAAGTTCAGAGTTTAACAAAAATGAAATTCGGAGTCTATGTTAAGAATTGTTCGGATTCTATTTTATAGGAATTCGAAGTCTGGTTTCACCTGAGATTGGAATATGAACATGTAGAGTTTGGTGTCGAACTTCATAAGAGTTTGGAGACGAACTGTTTAACAGTTCGGAGACGAACTGTTTAACAGTTCAGAGTCAAACTGCATAATAGTTCGGAGTCGAGCTCATGAATGTTCGGATTATAACTACTTAAGAGTTCAGAGTCGAGCTCATGAATGTTCAGAGTCAAACTACTTAAGTGTTCGGAGTCAAACTCATGAATTTTTGGAGTCAAACTACTGAAGATTTCATAGTCGAACTCCCGAAAGATCAGATTTAAACAACTTAAGAGTTCGGAGTCGAACTCATGAATGTTCTTATTCGAACTACTTAAGAGTTCAGAGTCGAAATCATGAATTTTCGGAGTCGAACTACTTAAGAATTCGGAGTTGGACATCTTAAGATATCGAAGTCCAACTACTTAAGAGTTTGGAGTCAAACTACATAAGAGTTTGGAGTCAAACTCATGAATGTTCGGAGTCCAGAATTCGGATTAGAACATCATCACAGATCACATCCAGAATTTGGATCCTAAAAACAAAATGATCCAAATCATTTCATTATATGGCTCCGGGATTTTGGGTATGAATCTGGTTGTTGTACATAAGAAAATAGGGCTATGTATAATAAAATATAGGTTAGGGAAAATTTCTTTAAAGAAGTAAATTTTTCTTATGGGGGTAAGAATAATATTTTCTTAAGTATAATCTGTTTGTGATTTTCAAAACAATAAGGAATGTAAAAGTCATAAGGAAAACCTTATTGACTCAACAATCTCCCTCTTTTTGGAAAGCACAAACATCCATACAAAAAAGAAAATAAGGACTTTGAAAAAACTTCCTTAGACTTTGAAATTAAACCCTTCTCTCCCTTTGTTCATGGATGAATGATACAACTAAATCCCCCTTAGTAATTGAAACTCTAAGGATTGTATTCTGAGTTTCCATAGTGGAGTTTTCATTATTGTATGTATGAAAAAGCTTCGTAGTGAGAAACTCCCCCTTTCTTTAAGGATATTTCGTTTAGAAATTTTTTATTTTCTCCTCTTTAGGAGTAGATCTTTTTCCTTATCCCCCTTTGTGATTTTCATAATGAATTCAAGGGAATGGAAAAAAATTATGATACCTAAAACATTAGTATATAACAAGCTACATCCAGCCAAATAATATTTCATTAGAGTTGGGAAAATTTTACAAGAAAACACAATGACAAAAAAAAGATTAGAGAGTTCATTTGTCTTCCTTTTCCCTCAGAATGAGCTTCTTTAATAGGATTTTGAGTTTCTTCGAGTCTCTTTGATCATCATCACCATGCTTCTCCAAGGATTTTACCATTTCTTCTTGGACCTTTAATTCTTCTGCCTGAACCTCCAGGGCTTCTTTCTACAACATTATTATATCATCTTGCTTTTCCATCTTCTTCTGAAACTCAATCCAGAAATCTCTTTCAGTTTTCCAATTCTGAGATACTGAGTTAAGCTTCCCATTCAGGTCCCTGACCTGTTGATTCCGAGAATTTTTTCTAGGGTCAGCTTTTCATAAATCTCGTTAACCTTTTTATCCTCTATTTAAAAAGTATTTTGAACTTCATCCAATAAAATCTCAAACTGAACTAAATCTTCATCAAATCTCTTAGACCACTTGGTTACCTTACTACAGGACTTTCTATGCACATCATAGTCGATCAGAAAAATTTTCTGGTCAGCTTCCAACTTCACAAACATATACATGACCATGGATAAAGAATCCGATTCTGATTCATAGTTTTTTGCAGTATATGGAATCTAGAATCTATTGTTGGAAGAATGGGAATTCTGTCCACCAACTTCCATAGAGACTCAACCACAATATCATGACCATGTGATTATGATTCCGAATCCAAAACTTCTCTTTGAGACTGCTCTTCTTCAACTTTCACCAGATGTCTTCTAGATGTACCACCAATCTCTTTCCTCCTAATGAAATATTTTATAGGTTTCTCAATGTGATTTTTCTTCCCCTTATCAGCTCTCTGAGTAGGTTATTTATTAAGGTAAACTTCCTCAGATTTAGATACTTGAACGATTTTGTATTCATCTGTTTTCTTTTTTTTTGTCCTTCCTCAAGGAAATTCCTCTCATAGGATTCTTCCTCATCAGACAAGACATTCTATTCTTTTTATTCTTACTGTTTCTTGATAGATTCCTCATCTCCCTTTCCTAAAGTAACTAACCTTTCGAATTCAGCATTATCATTACAGTCCTATACTTGCTTAATCAGGGTATCCAAATCTTCACTCTCCTCCTCTTCTTCTTCTTCATCTTCCTCAACTTCATCAGCTGCTTTTTCAACAATTTCGTTACCCTTGTATCTATCTGGAGAGACATAGTTCTTGGCTGGAGTTTCTCGTAATGTAGGTTCAAGATCGAATGTTTCTGGAACGGGAAGCATTTCGGAATCTAACTCTGAATCTTTCAGCAAAGATTTCACCACTTCAGCTTCGGACATCTTCTTTCTCATTTTCTTCTGCTTCGCTTGTTTCTCAAGCTCCTACGCAGCTTTTTCTTTCAAGGCCTTAGCCTCTGCAGGGTCATGTCTGAATTAAAGATCCCCTTACTTCCTCATTTCATTATCTTCTCTCCACTTTGCTACAACTTCATCCGTATTTGCTTTCTGCTTCTTCGGCTTGGGGGGAGAAAATTGAGTTTCCTTAGCCTGAGGAATTTCTTCATCAGCAATTACTTCCATAACCATTCTATTCCTTCTTTGCTTTTTGGATGGTTTTGGAGAGTGTGTTTCTTTTTGAACTATCTCAACCACTTCCATAGAAAGAGGGTATAATTATCGGAATCACTAGAAAAACCCATCTTCATCCTCTTAAGAGTATCATCAGTGACTATCATGAGCTTGCAATTATGGATCTTTGACTTGCAGGAAACCTTAAAAGATTCGAAGCATCGAACTATCAGCATAGATAGTAAAGTAGGACACAAGAAAATATGAGCTCTTAAATTTCCTTCTTTGATATTCTTGATCGCAAACAAGACATGCCTCATCAGATCTATCTTTCATATATTTTCCAAAAAATCTAAGACATATATATCACTTTCTTCAAATTGTTTTTATCACCACTTCTTGGAACCAGAATGCCTTGCACCCAAAGATGAAGAATTATATTTTTCGGAGTGGGGAGAGCAATCTTGATAGTTGAATCAGCCTTAATCCCAAGACACTTCAGTGCCTTCTCCTTGTTGAAGCTTCCTTGCGGATCTAGAAGTTTGTGTGAGCAGAATTCATCTTCTCCTTCATATTATATACAAACCAAGCTTGCGTACTTGGTGTAAGAAAGCTTATAAGTCTTCCAATAAGACTTGAAAGAAAACCACTCTCCACCATCTTCCATCAGGAAGGAAATAGACTCGTAGAACTCGGTCACCAAATCTGTATAAACCGGATCCTGTTTATCTGTCTTTGCTACGCAAAAATCTTACCATCCATTCAGCTTTATATTATTGGAAATAAGGGAATCAAGTTTATAGAAATCTGGATGAACTAACCTTTCAAAAAAAGACTAAACACTTAGAGATTAGTTTCACAGTTTACATATCTTGAGAAGTTACTTCAACAGACATTCAGAGTGATGAAATCTGAAAGATTTGGATCGGATTTTCAAAGTTCTGAACCGACTGTAACACGAGAAACAGGGCTTCGAGATGAAAGAGCATGAAAACCTGATGTGGGATGAGTCTCAGGGTCCCCTTTATATGGGCAATGGATGTGGACATTGGTCTTCCAAAATCCATCTAACGGTTGAAAAAGCTTTGATCTGATCTGACGGTTGAGAACAATCCCACAAGAAAAACATGACTATGATCTTTTGAGGTTTTTATAGAAAACATTCGTATTTGAAGGAAACTAGAATCCAATCATTTAAAAACTATGGAAAATATCAGCAAGAAAAATATGATTACAAAACTATAAGTAAGGAAATTGCTGCTCTCGGATTGGCTAGAAACATTGTTCGTAGTTGGTAATATTTTTCTTGAAGAAATAAATTTCAAAAAAAATGAATGTTCCAGTACAAAAACAATGTTACGAAAACATTAGTACGAAAATATCCATTCCGAAACTTACCAATATGAAAATTCCATTTCAGATCTTTTCAGTACGAAGAATTCCACTCCGAAAGTTCTCATTCTGAGAATTTCAGTCCTAAAAAATTTCAGTTCCGGATATTTCCATCCCTGAAAGTTTTTTTCAAAAAAAATTCCATTCCAGAAATAGTTTTTCAAAAAAAATTGAATAACTAAATAAGAAAAAAGTTTATTTAAACCAATTTTGAAAAACAGATTTCGAAATATTTTATTTAAACTAATATTTAAATGTACTCCCCCTATGAGAAGGAGTGTATTACTCTTAGGATAATTGATCAACAAGAAGTTAATGAAGAATGATTTCCTTACAGTTATCATTCCTAACTTTTTCTTAATGTATTCAAATCTATCAAAGGGTAATTATTTTGTGAAAATATCAGCAAGTTGATCTTGCGTTCCGATAAACTAAAGAATGTTATCTCTTTTAAGTGTGTGATCACTATGAAAGGGATGCCTAATATCTATTTGTTTTGCACGAGAGTGATGTGCTAGATTCTTACTCAGGGAAATGGAACTTCTATTATCACAAAAAAAATTAGTCTTGGTAAAACTCAGGCCATAGTCTGTGAGTGTGTGTTGCATCCATAATACATGAGCCCAACAACTTCCAGCTGCCACATATTTAGCTTCAGTGGTGGAAAGTGCTATAGAATGTTGATTCTTGCTGGACCAAGAGACCAATGAATCTCCTAATAAGTGAAAAGTTTTGGATGTAGTCTTTCTATTTATTCTACTTCCACCAAAGTCAGCATCCAAAAAGCTTGTTAGAACAAAATCATTTCCTGAAGTATAAAATAATCCTAGATCCATGGTTCCCTTTAGGTAGAGAAAAATTCTTTTTACCTCCTTTAAGTGATATTCCTTAGTATTGGATTGATATATTGCTCATAATCATACCGAGAACATTATGTCTGGTCGACTAGTTGTTAAGTAAATTAGACTTCCTATCATACCTCAAAAAGATGTTTGATCTACTGGTTTCCTAGCTTCATCAAGATCTAAAGAGTTTAAGGTACCGATTAGAGTACTTATACTATTAGTGTTGTCATAACCATTATTTTTGAGAATATATTTAATATAATTATGTTGACATATAGATTCCTTCTAGTTTATGAGAAATTTCAAAACCAAGAAAAAAAAGATAACTCACCCATCATACTCATTTCAAACTCATATTTCATTAGACTTGGAAAATAATCAGTTAATGATTGCTGAGTTGAACCAAATATGATTTCATCAACATAAATTTGAATAATAAAAACATTTTTATAATCATTATTTATAAAAAAGGTTGGATATTCATTTCCCTTAACATAGCTATTTTGAAGCAAAAATCATGTGAGTCTATCATACCAGGCTCGTGGGGCTTGTTTAAGACCATACAAGGCTTTGGTAAGTCTAAAAACATGATCAGGATGTTTTGTATCTTCAAAGCCAGGAGGTTGTTCAACAAACACTTCCTATTGAACATAACCATTAAGAAAAGCACATTTCACCTCCATTTGAAAAATTTTAAAATTGAAGAATGCTGCAAAGGCAAGTAGAATACGAATAGATCCAAGTCTAAAAAATGATGCAAATGTTTCTTCATAGTCTATTCCCTCTTGCTGATTATATCCTTTAGCAAAGAATCTAGCTTTATTCCTTACTATGACTCCATTTTCATCACACAGGTTTCTGAAAACCCATTTTACTCCAATAAAAGAAGTTTCCTTAGGTTTTTCAACCAAGGTCCAGACAGTGTACCTTTCAAATTCAATTAGTTCATCTTTCATAGCTTTGATCCAATCATCCTCACCTAAAGCTTCATCAGTGCTTTTTGGTTCTAATTGGGAAAGAAATGCTAGATGTTCTACTTCATTTCATAAGGAACTTCTAGTCCTTATAGGTTTATTTACATCAACAATTATTCTATCACTGGGATGATTCTGAATAAACACCTGATTTGGGTTTTGTAAAACCTGTTCATCATCATAGGGTAGAAAGTCTTCTGGGGTAAATGTTTCATAAGTATCTTCTTGAACATTTTCCTTATCAGAAGGATCTTTTATCAAGGGTTGACAATCAGTTTTTGAAAACACATCCGAGGATGTAGATTGGGATGGTTTGAAAACAAAAGGATCTGACACATCAAATTTTACATGCACTGTTTCTTGAACAGTTCAAGTATTTTTATTGGAAACTCTATATGCCTTAGAAGTTGTGGAGTATCCTATGAAAATTCCTTCATTAGATTTTGGTGAAAATTTATGGAGATTATCTTTAGTATTCAGAATGAATACTTTGCAACCAAAAACCTTGAAGTAGGAAAGTATTGGTTTTCTACCATTCCATAGCTCGTAAAGATTTTTATTAAGAAAAGGTCTAATCAAAACTCAATTTATAGTATAACAAGCATTACTTACAGCTTCATCCCAGAAATGTCTAGCTATAGAATATTCACTCAACATGGTTCTAGTTATCTTTTGAAGAATTTTATTTCTTCTTTCAACTACACCATTTTGTTGAGGAGTTCTAGGTGCTGAAAAATTGTACGTAATACCTTTCCTACTACAAAAAGTTTCAAAATCATAATTTTGAAATTCTCCTCCATGATCACTATGAATAGTTTTTAGTGGATGATTTTTCTCATTTTTAACTTGTGCTCTAAAACTCTTGAAATAAGTAAAAGCATCATACTTATTTGCTAGAAAATAGACCCAAGTAAATCTGGTGTAATCATCAACTAGAACAAACACATAGTATTTGCCTCTAATACTTCTAGTTTGTGTTGGACCAAAAAGATCCATGCGCACTAACTATAATGCATCAGTCGTTGAGACTTCACCAATTGATTTAAAACTAGATTTATGTTGCCTTCCATATTGACAGGGATCACAAACTTTAGAAGAATCAAATCTAAGCTCTAGTAGATCCTTAAATAGTTTTTTCTTAGAAAGTTTACATAATTTTCTAAGGATATGGTGACCTAGTCTTCTATTCCATAACCAGGAATGATATTCCATTGCACTTAGGCAAGGTAAATATTGACTCTTGAGGTCTTCTATGTTCAATTTGTAAACATTCTCTTTCCTGTTGGATGAGTAAATAAATTCATCCTTGGAATTGTGTACTAAGCACTTATCATTCCTAAAATTCACAAGGTAACCTTCATCACATAATTGACTTATGCTAATGAGGTTGTTCTTAAGACCCTTAACAAATAAAACATTTGAAATCAAAGTTTTACCTAGAATCACAATATTACCAATACCAACTATTTCACCATTTGCATTATCTCTGAAAGTTACCTTCCCTCCTTTCTTTTTGATAATCTTTTAAAAATAGATTTTTTTTACCAGTCATGTGCAGGGAACATCCACTATCCATGTACCATGTATTATTGTTGGTACTTCCTTAATCTCCCTGAAAAGAAGAAAATAATTAGTCTTTTGGAATCCAAACTTGTTTGAATCGGAGATTTTTAGAGAACAAAATTTTCAAAACCCACACTTTCTTAGAGAAATAAGCTTTATGAAAACCTAACGACTGGGTTTTATTTGAAGAACAGATCTTTTTACAGTTACCACCACATTGACACTTGGTACAAAATGGGGCACTTTGTGGAACAAAGTAATTGTTACTAAATTTTTTTAGAATGTATCCGGATTTGTTTCTTAAAGGTCGTATCTGAGAATACATTTTATCAAAATTGTCTTTACCATGGGAAAAGTTTGATAAACACATTATTAAGGAGAAAATTCTAGACTTGAGTTTTATAACCAAGTTTTTATCTTCAAAATCATTAGATTTGGAACTAGAGCTAGGCTCAAAAATACTTTTCTTAGAAATTAATTTTTCTAACTCTTTAGAAAGTTTATTCCTTTCAAAACTTACTTCCTCAAGATTTTTTGAAATCATTATAAAATAATCATTTTTTGTATCAATATATTTAGAAAGATTTGATATCACTTTTGTAAGAATAGAATTCCTAGAATTTTCATTATCAAGTTTCTTATAGAGATTATAATTTTTAGTTTTAAGAAGTTTAGAAAACCTAGTAACTTCTTCATAGGTAGGTGAAGTATTTTCTTCATCAGAGGAAGATTATTCATCTGAGGAGTTATAATACTTATTATATTTATAATTTAAAGAAACATTGGTCAATGATTCGGAATTTCGTACCTTAGACATAAAGCAATGATTGTAAATGGGTAGTCTGGCTATAAGACCAAGATTATTCTTTCTTGAATATTCATAATTAGAAGATTCATCTGATGAGTCAACACCACTGGCACACCATGTGTCATTTGATTTCAGAACATTTTTATCTTTGGTTTTTTAATACATCTTACTGTTCCTTTCCGAATTCCTTTCCTTTCTTTCTTTTTTAGGAATGGAAAATCTGGTCTAATATGTCTAGCTCTCCTGCATTCATAACAAGTAACTTCTCCATCTTTCCTGTATTTCCATTCATTTTTCTTATACTTGGATATTAATTTTTTCTGGCCGGCTATCTGGTTCATTCTTAGAGCAAGATTTTCTAACTCGTTTTCTTAGATTTCACTTTCACTAGATTATGACTGAATATCCACCTTCTTAGATTTGGATCGAGTTACTCTCTCAGGAGTCTTAGCTTTCATTTGATTCATTGTTGTTGTAAAAGAAACAGTACCATTCTCATTCTTATTTTTGATGTTATCAGCATCTCTCTTCATTCTTGTTTCATGTTGGAGAAGAGTTCCAAATAGCTCATCAAGGGAAATTTGAGTTACCTTCCTGTTCTCATCTATAGCTGTTTTCTTTGATTCCCACTCATTGTGCATAATATCAATTATCTTATCCACAAGAGCTTCATCATCTAACCCTTTTTCTCCCATAGACTGTAAGCTGTTGACTATAGTCATTAACCTCTATTGAACATTGCAGATTGGTTCTCCATATATAAAATTGAATCCATGGTATTCATATCTAAGCATAGCACTCTTAGTCTCAATCACTTTAGAAGTGCCAAAGTGTGTAACTTCTAACTTCTTCCAGATACAATTAGCTACTTCAAAAGAATAAATTTGTCTATATATGTTTCTAGTCATTGAACATAATAGAGTATTGCATACCTTAAAATTGAGTTGATACTCTTTCTTTTCCTGGTTAGTGAAAGTTCTAACTTCCTTATCAGGAATATTATAATCACCAGTAATAATAACGAAATTATCCACTCCAGTATTGATAACAAAAGTCTTCATTCGATCTCTCTAGTACTCATAGTCATTACCATCAATTATTGGTGGTCTTGTAAGATTTAGATTGTCAATAGAACCAACATTGATTTCTGCCATTCTTAAAAAAACTTGGCAACAGAACATGTTAGTAGAAAAAGTTCGTAACAAAAAAGTTCGGAATGAAAATTTTTTGAACGACAAAGTTAGGAATGACAAAATTCAGAACTACAAAATTAACTTTCTAAGAAAGTATGATGAACAATGAAAAAGATGAGCATGAAAAATCTATACTTGAGAATAATTATTTCTGAGACCTGCTCTATTACCAATTGTAGGCTCTAAATAACAATGTATATGCTCAAAATACAGAAGGGGGGGGGGGGGTGAATTGTATATTTTAAAAATTCCTTTGGAACCTTTAATGTTGGTTACGAAAAACTATTTTTTCCTTAGGCAAGGAAAATCTAGGTTTAACAAAGTTAAACAAAGCAAATTCACAACACCTCTAATCACCAACTGGAGAATTGTAATCAAGGTTTACAATATAAGATTCTACCTTAAAGTGTATTGAATCGAAACTAATCAGAGTACCATTGTAAAGAAATAAATGAAGGTTATACATTAATTACAATACAATATGCAGAGGAAAAACAAGTAGCAAAACTACAAGTAACAAGATATGAATATTTTAACCCAAAGAGAAGGGTATCCAACAACATTGGATAAAAGGTCCCTTGATTTATACTTTCAAGAAAGTCTGTATTACCCACACCAGGACAAGCCCTCGATACAATGATCGGAATCTTTGTCTTGATATCCTCGCAAGCCCTCAACTTCAAGGTAGTTGGAACCTCTGTCTTCCTCAGCAAGGAAGCCCAAGAACGTCAAGGTAGTCGATAGATCTGACTTCCTATCCCCAAAAGTCCTCGAATTTAATCACCAACATTCGGAGTCTCACAAAGAAATCTAAACGAGTGGTTTAGTACCCACAAGGCCTGAAATTCTTCTCACTCTAGAAATCACCATTACAGCCTGTGTTCTCTAGATCTATCAACTTGTTCTCTTTTTTAGCTCTTTCTAATGAGCTCCTATTTATAGGGAAACATTCAACGGTTGGATCCTCTTACAATGGTCATATTTTCCATGAAATTCGGAGGGACCTGTACACGTGTAACTCAACCAATGGTTAATTAGAAACAGAATAGACGACATCGTTTAATGACAAAACATGTATAACTGAATGAACGACATTGTTTTGAAATGAATCATATGTAAGTAAAAGATAATCAACATTTCAGAGTGTAAGAAAGTCAAAATTTCGGAGTCTAACCAAAATGAAATTCGGAGTCTATGTTATGAAATGTACGGATTCTGTTTTATAGGAATTCGGAGTCTGGTTTCACCAGATATTGGAATCTGAACTTGCAGAGTTCGGAGTCGAACTTCATAAGAGTTCGGAGTCTAACTGGTTAAGAGTTCAGAGTCGAACTGCTTAAGAGTTCGGAGTCAAGCTCATGAATGTTTGGAGTCAAACTAATTAAGAGTTCAGAGTTGAACTCATGAATGTTCGGAGTCGAACTACTTAAGAGTTCGGAGTCGAACTCATGAAAGTTAGGAGTCGAACTACTTAAAAGTTCCGAGTCAAACTCATGTATGTTCGGAGTCGAACTACTAATGAGTTCAGAGTCGAACTCATGAATGTTTGGAGTCGAACTACATAAGAGTTCAGAGACGAACTCATGAAATTTCGGAGTCGAACTACTTAAGAATTCGGAGTTGGACTTCTTAAGAGTTCAGAGTCGAACAACTTAAGAGTTCGGAGTCGAACTACTTAAGAGTTCAGAGTTGAACTACTTAAGAGTTCGAAGTCAAACTCATGAAAGTTCGGAGTCCAGAATTCGGATTAGAACTTCATCACAGATCACATCCATAATTCAGATCCTAAAAACAGAATTCTCCAAATCATTTCACTATATGGATCCGTGATTTTGGGTATGAATCTAGTTGTTGTACTTAAGAAAATAGGGATATGTATAAGAAAATCTAGGTTAGGGTAAATTTCCTTGAAGATGTAAATTTTCCTTATGGTGGTAAAAATAATATTTTCTTAAGTATAAGGTGTTTGTGATTTTCAAAACAAGAAGGAATGGAAAAGTCATAAGGAAAACCTTATTTACTCAACAGAGATTACATTGGGATACGTGATATTTTTTACACATGACTGAATTACACAGGGATATGAACCTGGTGTAGTTATACCACATGGGGAATTGAAATTGATTACTTTCTCAGAGTGTCTGTTATATTTCATGGTACAAGACCACATGGGTAATTGATGGTGAGTGATACCTCAGAGTTTCTATAGTTAATTTTATGAGACCACATGGTAAATTGATGTTCAGTGATTCCCCAGAGAGTGTGTAGTTGTTGTGGAAAGGATATATGGGAGAATTTATGTTGAGTTCTTCCTTAAAGTGTCTTTTCCCATTTTGTTGCATTCCATGGAAAAGGTGATTAGACTTTATAAGCTACCTATAGGGTTAATGTAAATATTGAATTCTAGTGATGTGTTTTCCATTCCAAATTACATGTTTGGATCCTACAGATACCTGAACATTTCTTACAATGCTGTTACATCATTTCAAATATAAACAACATAATTTTATTACACAAAGAGGATCCAATTGTTTAGTGTCTTGGGATAACTAGGACCATACAAAACAATTACAACATCAAGCTTAATCATTTATTTAATTTCTTCTTCTCTAGATTTTTATTAGCACTTTTCCTCTTCATAGAACATATTTTCACCTGGGGATATACATCAAAATGGGTGATCTAGAAGCCCAGTAAGAGGATTGAAAAGAAAAATATATCATTGGGTGGGAATAATCATGACATAGGTAATGAAATCATGAACATGAGAGGAATCATAAATAAAAGACTTGAAATGTGACAATGTATAAAAAATTTAACATCATGTCTTAGTGGTTTACTACTACACATACCTGTGAACCAAGATATAATATTGTTCACACATAATTTCACATTTAATGATGAGATTCACCAATTTACCCAATTCATTGGAGTGCTGTATAATTCCATGTGCTCTGGTCACATTCAAACATTCATATTGCGCTATATAATTTGGGGTGCACCCGTCACATAATAACATTATCATTATCATGCATGACACATGGAACATATATCAAAAGTGAACATACATAACACATGGAAATTAATGGTTTACATTTCATAATAAAAAATTCATAATCTTTGGGTTCCCAAAAGAATGAGGGAATATACATGTTACAAGAACTATCCACTTTGAGTGAGAAGTAAAAGGTGTGTTCTTAAAAGAAGAGTTCTTTTGGAAAACATTTTGTGTGACATAAAAACTAGTGAAAACTTGTATATCCCAGAAATGGAATGTAAATGATGAAAATATTATCTTTAAGGAGTAACCATATCAAAAATGGAGTGAATGAGGGAGAACCTGAAAGATGACAGTTGGGTTTGAGAATTTCCCCTTACCTTGTATCTGAATGCTTACTTCTCTTTAATGTCATGTATAATGACATTATATTAATTAATTAGAAATTAAAGAACCATTAATACATTAATACGGTTCATCCTGGTTTCATTATTTCATTTTATGTTCCTTTGGATGACTTATATAGTTTAAAAACATTGTTTGGGGATGTTCGTATTTATGGGTTTTCTTGGGTGGTTCACTTGTATTCCTAAATTGATGTTCGGGTAGAACATGGGTAAACATCCAAAACTAATATTACATGTTATTAATGACATTACATAATTAAATATGATTTTTTAATGAGTTATAATATATACCATGTGTAGGTTTCATTTGATAAAAATTATATGAAGATTGTTTCAGTTAATTTTGGAGGTTTTTTGATCACAATGTATTTTTTTTAATTTTTCACTTAGTAATATGATCATAAGTAAGTTCCAGAACATTAAATAGGACATAATATATATAAAATATTCTTTTTCGATCATATAAATGGTTTAATGACAATATTAGAATGTAGAAATGGAAGAAGAAAGCAGGTCTTCCTTAAAGGTGATAAATTAACACCTCCCGAACAACGTTATCTATAATAAAATAAAATGAAGTGGGAAAAGGGTTTGGATGTTATAATATACCATTATCATTATAAAATTCTAGTAAATGTATAATGCTGGAGTTATTATACCATTTGGATTATGATAGGAAGGGAGATATCAAGAAATGAACTTGAACTTGAAAGGAAATTAAAGAAGAAGTGGGAGAGAAATTACCTCTTAAATCCTCCTCTTGAGATCCTCCTTAAGGAAGCTAGGTATAGCCTTTCGATGAGACCAGTAGCTCTTGAACGTGGGAGAGGGAATATGGAGGATTTTTGGGCAATGTTTATTGAAGGGTTGGAGCTTGAGAGGTGTGAGGAAATGATGGTGTAAAGGGTGATATTTATAGTGGAGGGGAGAGGGGTTTTCTTTAATATAAAATTAATTATTTTATTATTTCATCACAAGACAAGTAATAGTGAGTATTCCCAGGCCAAGAATAGTAATTTTATCACGTTATCCCTAAACAAGTGTGCTTACATTAGCAGAACATCACACATGACTCTATAATTAGCTTATTTAGCATATTTTTGTAAATTACGGTATTTCACTATTCATAAAAATTCTTGAATTTTAGAAAAATCCCAAAACATTACCCCGACCCTTTTTCAAAATATAAAATCCAAAAATTAAGTCAATTTTTCAAAAATAATTTTCTAAATATGATTATTTTAATATTTAATTAAAATCATAACTTACCCAAAAACTGTTTTTAAAAGTTAGAACTGATTTTATAGGGCATTCTAAAATTACGTAGGGTCTTATAAAATTATTTAAAAACTATAAGGAAATTTTTAAATAATTTATGAAGACATATTAGGAAAATAAATTTTATTTTAAATTAATTAATTAATTATAATTAATTATTTATGACTTACAAAATACCGAAACGTTCATTGAGGTCAAATTTTCATTTTCTAAGATTTCTAAATTTTATTTAATTATTCATGGGTATGTTTACACTTATATTGGATTATTTAATATTTAAAAGGATCATATTACTATTTATAAGGGTATGTTACTATTCCTAAGGGTATGTTACTATTCACCGAAAATTATTTTTGTTTCATTAGACTCAAAAAATCATCTTGAACACCACTGTGTATGTCGAATTATTAAAATTCCAAACACAGATGTGACAAAAATATTTTTAAAGGTTACTTATCACTTAGTAGTTAATTATGTTGTGTTTTCATGTTATTTCATTACATAAATATAAGAAGTTAATTTCCATTGAAAAACATTGGGTCGTTACATTCTTCCCCCTTAAGATATTTCATCCCTGAAATTTCACTTTACACAAACAGGTGAGGGTGTTTCTCTTTCATTGCCTCTTCTGGTTCCCAAGTTGCTTCCTCAAACATATGGTTCATCAACAACACTATGAAATGATGGGTTGTCTTTTTTGCATAGAACGTTATCTTTCCGATCCAGAATCATTACTGGCTTCTTCTCATAGTAGAGATCATCTTCCAGTTGCAGCACCTCTGAGTTTATTACATGTGAGGTTTATGATATGTACTTCCTTAGTAGTGATACATGAAAGACATCATGAAAATGATCCATATTCAGGGTAAGTGCAATACGATAGGCCACGACTCATATACGGTCAATGACTTCAAAGGGGAAAATATACCTTTGGCATAGCTTCCATTTCTTCCTGAATCGCATGAATCTTTTCCATGGAGATATTTGAAGGAAGATTTTATCTCCAATGTCAAACCCCTTGTCCATTCGACGGTTGTCAACATAGCTCCTTTTCCGACTTTGTGCCACATTGATGTGTTTCTGGATGACTTGAACCTTCTCTATCATCTCTTTAACATGTTCGGTCCAGGTATCTTTCTTTATCCAACTTCAACCAAACAGGTTGGATTTCTACATCGCTTTCCATATAGATCTTTATATTGATCCATTTGAATACTCGAGTGGAAGCTATTGTTGTATGAGAACTCAACCAATGGGATAAATTGATCCCAACCACCTTTGAATTAAATAAAGAATTCTCTTAGCATATCTTCAAGCATCTGAATTGTCATTTTAGACTGGCCAGGATTTTGGGGGTGATAGGCCATGTTGAAATTTAATTCAGTACTCAAAGCATGTTGAAGGCTCCTCCAGAATTTAGATGTGAACCTTGGATCACATTCAAAGACCATTGAGAGTGGAACACCGTTTAGTCTAACCACTTCCTTCACATATATCTTTGTAAGTTGTTCAAGCGAGAGATCTTCCCAAAGAGTGATAAAATGGGCAGTCTTGGTGAGTCGGTCAACCCCAACCCATATCGCATTATTTCCCTTTGACGTCTTCAGGAGACCAATGAAAAAGTCCATAGTGTCATTTTCCCATTTTGACAAGGGTATAGGTAATGACTGCATCATACCTTTGGACATTTGTCTCTCATCTTTAACTTGCTTACATACCAAGAACCTTGATTTATATTCTGCAATATCCTTCTTCATGTTATCCCAGCAGAAGTGTTCTCAGATATCACATTACATCTTGGTACACCAATGAGGGATAGAGAATGCTGATCTATGATAATTTTCCAATAGATCCTTCTTTATCGTGGGTGATGAAGGCACGCAAATTCTCATTCCGAACCGAATCACACCATCATCACTTATATGGAAGTCCTGTAGCTTCTCTTCCGTTACTACATTCACCATCTTTTTTATCACCACATCATACCTTTTTTATTCTTTAATATTCTCCTAGATAGTTGGTTGCGCAATCATTTGGGAATGGTAGGATGTATCCCCTGCCCTTAGGATTTCCAAATCTATCCTTTGCATATCTAAGATGATAGGGTCTTTCTCAATCCATAACATGGATAGAGTAGTGGGTTACATTCTTCTAAGAGCATCTGCTGCCTTGTTCTCCTTTCCAAGATGATAGTTAATAGAGCAATCGTAATCCCTGATTACCTCTAACCATCTCTTTTAAAGCATGTTGAGCTCCTATTGTGTGAATATATACTTTAGGATCTTCTCGTCGGTGTATTTGTCTCAGATCTCACCATAAAGTTAGTGCCCCTAGGTTTTCAAGGAAAAAATCACGGCTACCAGCTCTAGATCATGCGTCGGGTAGTTCTGCTCATGGATCTTCAACTGCCGGGAGGCGTAGGCTATAAAATTTAAATTTTGCATGAGTACCCAACTGATGCCATTCATTAAAGCATCACTATATATCACCAAACATCCTCTACTTTTCAGTAGTGTGAGTATAGGTGTTGTGATCATACTTCTCTTTAGCTCTTTGAAGCATTCCTCACATTCTTCCATCCAGACATACTTTACCTCTTTCCTTATTAACCTAGTTATCAGGTGTGACAATCGTGAATTGTTTCTCTCAAAACGTCGGTAGTACCCAGCTAATCCATGAAAACTACGGATTTCAATGACACTAAAGGTCATGGGCAATTCCTTAATCTCCTTTGTCTTTGAAGGATCCACAAAAATTCCCATCACTTTTGATCACATGTCCCATGAATGTGACTTGTTTCATCCAAAAGTCACAATTTCTTAACAAGGCGTACAACTTCTCATTACTCAAAGTCACCATCACAAGTATTAGATTTTCTTCATATTCCTCATGGATCTTGGAGTAGATGAGAATATCATCGATAACCATTACCAAATATTTGTCATGGTAATGTCTAAAGAATATATTCATCAAATACATGAATATTTCAGGGGCATTAGTATGTCCAAAGGGCATCACTAAATATTCATAGTGCCCATACCTTGTACGGAAGGCAGTCTTCTATATATCTTCATTCTTCACCTTTAGCTGGTGATATCCAGAACAAAGATCCACCTTTGATAAGTATTAATCTCCTCATAACTAGTTGAACTAGTCACAAATCCATGGGAGAGGATACTTGTTCTTTATGGTGATCTTGTTGAGTTCCCAATAATCAATACACAACCTCATTTTTCCATCGTTCTTTTTCACAAAGTTCACCAGTGTACCCTAAGGTGATGCACTAGGGTGTATGAACCCTTTGTCAAGATTCTCTTGTATTTGCTTCATTAACTCCTCCAGTTCAATAGGATCCATCCTATAGGGACACTTCGAGATAGGAGTAGCTCTGGGTAAAAGTCCAATTGAGAACTCTACCTCACAATCCTGGGGAATTCCATGTAACTCTTTGGGAAATACATCGTTGTATTCCCTCACAATGTGA
The DNA here is from genome assembly GCA_963277665.1 of Viscum album. Lineage (NCBI taxonomy): Eukaryota > Viridiplantae > Streptophyta > Magnoliopsida > Santalales > Viscaceae > Viscum > Viscum album. The sequence continues at coordinate 945,279,038 of OY728127.1, read as the reverse complement.
ATTTCTTCAAGGATGGCACTTTCCTTCAACTCAACCATTTGGGTGAGGTAAGATTCTTCATAAGGAATCAACACCACCACCATTGAAGGATTTTTCAAAAGAGATTCATGATCTTCCTTGAATTTTTAGAGGATCATAAGATGGATCAGAATATGACAAGATATTTTCTTTTCCTGACAGTTGATATGTGCTCTATATAACATGAGCCAATCCATTCCCATTATAGCGTCGAATTCCACCAAGGGAAGAATTACGTGATTTTCCAAAAGAATATTCACACATACGCCAATAAGAGAAGAGTCAAACATATGGGTTGCAAGGATTGTACCACTTCATGTATTTATAGATATCTCTACCTTAAGGTTTCGGGGCTTCGATGCTATAGTTCTAGAAAACATGGAAGATATAAAAGAATGCGTAGAACCAGAATCAAATAAGACTTCTTTCAATATTGAGTGAATAAATAGTGTACCTTGTACGACTTAATTATCATTCTCCACCTCTGCAGTATTGATGGCATACGGCTTCCCTTGTTCCTTTATCTTTTGTGGCTTCTGACGCTGATTACCCTCAAGAACTCGAGGTTTAGTGAATTGGTATGCATAGTTCCCTAGATCCCTACGGTTGTAGTATTAAACCGTGAGTGGTTATCACCTTTGATCGACCACATTCTCCATCCTTTTAATGTCTTTTCGACACTCTTGAGAATGGTGTCCCTCTTTCCCACAATTGATGCATTTCCCCATCCTTGTGAGGTTGTTCCCATGGTGAAACATCCCACATTTGTGGCGTGTGTGTCATTGAATTTTCATCCAACCTTTGTCATTAGGTCTACCCACTTGAAACTCCATATTTCTTTTCTTATCACCATATCCATTGGACTATTCTATAAACTCCATATCCACATTGAGAGAAAACCGAACAACTTCTACATAACTCCAAAAGTCTCGAATTGTGAGAGCTTTCCGAAGGTGTGGTTTTAAACCACTAAAGAATCTATCAATCTTCCTATTATTGTTAATAGGAAAACCCGAAGAGTACCTTGAAGGCCTTTTCAAATTCACTTAATATGTGTTGAATGATTATCCTTATTTTTTCTTGATCTCTATGAATTATCTCGCTAACATCGCACGAAGAGTTTATGGGAAATACTTATTAAGAATCATTATCTTAATGTCTTCCCATTCCCTCTCGTAAATTTCCTCCCTTGTCTTGGTGTTCTTAATAAATTCCCACCATTGATCAGCTTCTCCTTCTAGATGATAAACGGCCACAGTCACCTTCTCTATCTTAGAATAGTGAAGCACAGATATGATCTTCTCCATCGAGTTGACCCACTGTTCCACAACTAGTGGATCAGATGATCCACTAAAGGTCAGGGTTCATTTCCACAAATAACATTCGATAGCAAGTTTTACCCTCTTTGGTGAAGGAGAACATTACCTATTATTATGTTTATTGTTCATAACCTGAGATAATTGGGTAAGAATCGCCATGATGTTTTGAACTCCACCTCCCAAATCATTGGGGATGTCGTTCCGACAATCGTTGCATTAGCCCTCGCATGAGTTGTTGGCCTTATTTCTCCTGGTTCCCACAATTTTCTAAAATAGAAAAGGTTAGAACAAAAAATAAGTAAACAAGTAAGGAATAACATATTTATTTAAACAATTTATACCAAAAACATAACAAATGGAATCCCTAGGTAAATATTCTTGTGTTAATATTTTTACAGAGTCTCATGCTATAGGTTTTCTCTAGGGTTTACTAATCCTAATTCCCATATTAACAAAACCATTCCCCGGATACCAACTACAGCGTCACGACATTTTCATACATTAATATTATATAATTTCTAAGGTAAAAAACATAGTATTATTACACATAGAGGATCCAAAGGATTAGGGTCTTGGGAAAACTAGGACCATACAAAACAATTACAACATCAAGGTTACACATTTATTTAATTTCTTATTCTCAAGCTTCTTATTGGCACTTGTCATCTCCTTATTACATGTAGCCACCTAAGGATATAAATCAGAAGGGGTGATATTAAAGCCTAGTAATAGGATTGATAAGATGAACATAGCATGGGGTGAGAGTAATCATTAAATAGGTAATGAAATCATGAACATGATAGGAAGCAGAAATAAAAGACTAGAAATGTGGCAATGCATAAAAAATGAAACATCATGTCTTTGGGGTTAACTACCACACATACTTGTAAACCAAGATAGAATATTGTTCACATGTAATTTCACATTTACTCATGAGATTCTCAAATTAAACCAATGAATTGGAGATCTGTATAATTCAGGGCACACCCGTCACATTAAAACATTCATATTGCGCTATATAATTCTGGGCGTACCCATCACATAATAACATTATCATTATCATGCTTTCTACATAGAACATATATCAAAAGTTAACATAAATAATACATGGAATGTAATGGGTTACATTTCATAAGAACACATACATGAACTCTGGATTACCAAAAGAATGAGTGAATATACATGTAACAAGAACCGTCCACTTTGAGTGAGAAGTAAAAGCTGTGTTCTTTAGAGAATAGTTCTTTTGGAAAATATTTTGTGTGATAAAAAACCAGTAACAAACATGAATATCCTAGAAAAAGAAGGAAAATGATGAAAAAATTTTCTTTAAGGAGTTTCCATATCATAAATGGAGTGATGGAGGGAGAACCTGAAGGATGAAAGTTGGGTTTGCGAATTTCCCCATACCTTGTTCTTGAATGCTGCCTTCTCTTTAATGACATGTATAATGACATTATATTCATTAATTGAAAATTCCAGAACCTTTTACAAATTAATAGGGTTAATTATGGTTTAATTATTTCATATTATGTTCTGTTGGATAACTTATTGAGATTAAAAACTTTGTTCGGGGATGTTCATTTTTATGGGTTTTCTTAGGTGGTTCACTTGTATTCATAAATTGAGGTTTGGGTAGAACATGGGTAAACATATAGAACTAATATTAAATGTTTTTGATGAAATTTGAAAATTTAAAATGATATTATAATGTGTTATATTATATACCATGTGGATGAATCCTTAGTTAAAATTTAAATGAAGATTGTTTGGGTTAATTTTGGTGTCTTTTCGATCACAATCAACTTGTTTTAATTTATCACTTTCTAATATGTTCATAAGTTAGTTTCTAAACTTCAAATAGGACATAATTCATATAACATATTCTGGTTCAACCATAAATATGGATTCATGACCAGATCATAAGGTATAAATGGAAGAAGAAATCATGTCGTTCTTCGAGGAGATAAATTAAAACCTCATGAACAACGTTCTCTTTAATAAAGTAAAAGGAAGAGGGAAAATGGGTTGGATGATATAATTTTACCATTATCATCATACAATTATAGTACATGTTGAATATTGGAGTTAAAATACCATTTTGATGAAGATAAGTGGTGAGAGGGAAAGAAATGTACTTGGACTTGAAAGGAAATTAAAGTAGAAGTGGGAGAGAAATTACCTCTTAAAACCTCCTCTTGAGATCTTCCTTAAAGAAGCTAGGCATGGACTTTTGATGAGACCAGCAGCTCCTAAACGTGGGAGAGGTTCTAGGGAGGATTTTTGGACCACGTTTAGTGAAGGCTTGGAGCTTGAGAGGTGTGAGGAAATGAGGGTGTGAAGGGTGGTATTTATAGTTGACGGGAGAGGGGTTTCCTTAATATAAAATTCATTATTTTATTAGTTCGTCACAAGACATGGAATATTGAGTATTCCATGACCATGAATACTATTTTTTCATGTGATCCCGAAACAAGTGGTCTCATATCAGCAGAACATCACACATGACTTTATAATTAGCTTATTTGCTTATTTTTGTAAATTAAGGTATTTCACTATTCACAAAAAAATTCAAGTATTTCAGAAAAATCCTGAAAATTTACCCCAACCATTTTTCAACATGTAGAATCGAAAAATGAATTCCATTTTTCAAAAATAATTTTTTAATTATGATTAATTTAATATTTGATTAAAATCATAATTTACACAAAAAATAGTAAATAAAAGATAAAACTGAATTTTTAGTGCTTTCAGAAATTATGTAGGGTCTTATAAAATTATCTAAAAACTATAATACAATGTTTCTATAATTTATGAACTCATTTTAGGAAGGAAAATTTTCTTTTAAATTAATTAATTAATTTTAATTAATTATTTATTACTTCCAAAATATCAAAACGTTCACTAATGTCAAATTGTTACACTTCTAAGATGTATAAATTTTATTTAATTATTCATGGGTAAGGTTACACTTATATTGGATGATTTAATATTCAAAAGGGTCATATTACTATTCATAAGGGTATGTTACTATTCCTAAGGGTACGTTACTATTCACCAAAAATTATTTTTGTTTTATTAGACTTCAAAAATCATCTTGAACAAAACTATGTATGTCGAATTTTCAAAATTACAAACAAAAAGTGAAAAACTTATGTTTAAAGGTCACTTATCACTTAGTTGTTCATTATGATGTGTTTTCATGTTATTTTATGACAAAAATATAAGAATGGAATTTACATTGAAAAACATTGGGTTGTTATAGATCCAACCATCTTAGGTAGTCTTCTAATATACCTGTTTGAGATAGTTACTTGATAATATGTTGAACATTAATTGCAAATGAATGTAAATAGAAACTGTAGGATTGGTTACTTTTGTGTAATCCTTGAACCTTTGCTGATTTCCCATTTTACCTACTTCATATACTCACTAATATTTAGGCACAAATCATGTGGTGGTTGACAATTGGGATTCATCTCACACCCTGTTTGGGTCATGATTTTGGACCCAACCCTGTTATATGGTTGCTGGAATAAATAAGGAAAATCACCCTTTGTCATCATGTACTTGATTTCTGTGGAGCTAGAGAGCATGGGACTAAGCTGAGGCTTCCGATTTTGCAGGAGATTCCTTGTTTTCATTTTTTAAATTGGTTCAGTAATGTATTTATTTCATTTTTACTTGTTTGGATTACTTCAAAGATATATGTGACATGCATCATTTATATGTGTGCCCCAGTTGTTTACTTACATTCAGTCTTCCACTATTTACTTGTGGTTTGGTAATACTTCTTCTGCTAATATATATTATTTTTTATTCTTCTATGAGTACTCTACAAATGGGGGAATAGTTTCCCCAATATCAAACCCAATGCCCCCGCTGCTATTCGGAAGCCTCTGGTATTCTGGAAAATGTACTTGGGCCTATGTGACCAACCAGGTATGGGGAACCTTTGGGAGGCACCTAGAATATGGACATTACATCAGGAGTCCTTGGTCCATGTATCCAACCCTAATAATGTAATTTCACTGTTATAAAGGCCATCTATATAGTGAAAATAAAAATCTACTTGACCCAGTACACTTTTTAAACTTACACTAAGAAGATTACATAATGGTCATACACAACATAAGAGACTAATTGATATAAATCTTTAATTAACAATAAATGGTCAAGAGATAGAAAAATAAAGGGATTTTTAATTAAATAAATAGAGTTTCATCAAAGCAAAACATGAATAAAATGATGAAAATAATCTCTAGAAACTCATCCCCTCACAATCACATAACCTGACACTAATAGGGCTACTCGATCATGCTAGGAATATTGAGAATGAGAAGTATGGGTACCCGAGGATGGGGGGCTACAAACGTCGGTGGTGAATCTGGGCCCCATATCATCACTCTGTAATTCGGTGGTAACCCATTGGTGTTTCTTGTCCTCCACTAGTCCAAGAGTAATTTTCACTATAGCAGGTAATCCCACTATTTATAGTCTTCAAGTTGGTTTTTCATGTTTGGTTTCTTAATGTAAAATTTGATAAAAAATCATGAAATTAAAATATATGTTTTTTAAAATGTATTTTGAATATGTGAAAATATTTTACGTGGATTTGAAACCATGACTTATTTCATGATGTGTAATCGAGACTCAGTGCTTTTAACATCATTTCATATCCTGTATTTAAGACTACTCCTTTCCCATGTGGCTAATTCCTTTTTAAAAAGGCATGATGTGCAATGTCATTAATGGAATTTAATCATGTTTCTATATTATTACTATTTTTCTTCTTTCTTAAAAACCTTGTATCATTTTTTGACCAAAGGTCATGGTGAAATGTGTCTTTTAGCACATACTTTATCATCTTTTCACTCATTTTTTCATAAATCACTTGTTCCTTCCATAAAAATAGAAAACAAATAAAAACATTCCAAACATAGCATGATTATTCATATAAATAAATAAATATATACATTAAAAAAATCTATAATGTTTTCATGAAATAAACTTTTCACAAATTCATGGTGAAATGAGTGACAAATATCGAAAGTATCATTCCCATTGATCTAAGAGACACATTTCAATTTGAAGACCGAAGGACAAATCTTGTTCCTCCAAAAATAACTCAAATCGACACAACGATTTTATAATTGAAATTATATAACCAAAATAGATCGATGAACTGAAAATGGAATAATGCCATTGATATTTATATTTTATATAGGTTCTGACTACCTATGATAATTACAAAGATATGTGAGGTCCATATTTGTAGGATAAAATATAGAAGGATCTTGTTGATCTAACCAATTCTTTCGAAGCTACAATCTTCTAGTTGTGTAGATAAATGGTGTTAAAGATATTACTATAATTTCCCTAAGAAACGTCCAATAATGGAATGTATATATGTATAGGGTCATAGTAGATTACCTGCGTGGTCCAAAATTAAATGCTCCAATCATTTTTCATGAGTAAAAAAAATGAATTGTCCAAATATTTTGAAGGGAAAAGTATGAAGACATAGTGATAATTTTGAAATTGAAAAGACGTGGAATTCCCAACCAATAATTGAAATGGATCAACATTAATCAATGGGATTGGAAGAAAAGAATGATACCGTTGTTAAAAGAAAATAGATTTCATGTATTATGCTTTAAAGATATCAAATCCCTTTTATCAAAAAAAAAATTTCACATTTGAACCTACTAACCCTTAACCCAAATAACAAACAAAAAAATTACTCATGATATACAAAAATAAATTACTCATTGGGTTTATTTGAATAAATTCATAAATACTATGGTGAACATTCTATGAGCTTGGGATGTCAAAAAATATTTTCTTTCAATTTCTACTTGAGTAATGAGTGAAATATTTTCGTAATTGTTTGAATAAGTGTGCAACGAAGAAGAAAAGTAGTTAATATATATATAATTTTAATAAATAATAAAATTGAACATATATTATTAAAGAGGAATGATTATATTGGGAATAATGGTATTGGAAAAGGGAAAACTCGTTATATAGAGTTGAAAAACATTTATGGTTTATATTTTTTAAGTTCACATGTACATGATTTGACTGATTAAGTGTAGTTGAATTGAAAAAGTAAACAAATTCATCCTATTTTTCCTATATTAAATTCAATTTTTTTAATCATTATCATTTATTCAATAAGTATTAGTATGTTTTTAGTTATAATTATATTTCATTGGAATTGATAAATATTAATTAAGATTGATGAATTGATAATTTAATTGATTTATTTATAATTTGGAGTTATTTGAATGTACTGATATTAATTCAAACCTATTTTTCTTTATTAAATGGAATCCAAGGAGACATTATGAAGTTATTGATGCTTTAGAGGATTCTAGATTGACTATAAAAAAATGATGAAAATATCATTCATGAACTCTTGGTTTCCCGTAAAATGTTTTAGAGGATAGAAATTATTATGGAAGGACCTCTTGGATGAAATCCTAGCGTTCTTCCTTGACATATATTTTTTTACCATGATGTAGAGTAAAATTGTATTTTTTGGAAAAATGATATGAAGGGGGAACTGTACATCACCCATGTATAATTTTCATAAACTCTTCATCACACATGTATATTTTCCTGTCACCCAAATAGATTAAATTTCCTTTCTGAAATTTCCCTACATGGGATGATATTGAAGAAATATACATAAAGATGAAATAAACTTCTATGAAAAATTTTGAAGTTAAGGTATTATTATTTATTTAACCATTCATGAGTTAGCACGTGGAATTCATTTAATAAAACTTGTTAAATACTGGGGATTATTTTTTTGAAAAAATAATGAAAAAAACCTCAAACTTAGAAGCCTCATTTTTTATAGAGTTTTGATGACCATAAAAATCTAATAGATATTGATAGAGAGTGAAACATTCAAAAATTCAAACAAGGTAGATTATGGGGATGAATTTTTAGCAGGAAGATGGTGAAAAAAAGATTTTATAAAAAGGTTGATTTTTGAAAATGGGGGGATCACAGTGTACTATCAATTTTGTAGATTTTTTTACAATGAATTGTCCACTGTAGATCACAAACATTTCATCTCAAACGGTGAGGAAGAACCTTTGGGTGATTGGGTATGAGAAGGAAGTCAAAATTCAATTCTTTTCAATTTGAACTATAATGAGTGTGATATTTCTTCTATCAAATGATGTTTGTGTGATGTTGTATTTATAACATAAAATGTAATAGTGCATGATTTATTTATGTTTACAATATGATTCCTTTTTCGACAATCCATCATCTAACTCGACTCATTTTTGACTATATACAATGTAATGTACTAGGATGCTTGATTAGGTTCTTGGAAATTATTGGCACATGTGGTAGGGTTAATGGGTACACCTAGGTTGTTTAGGAATCCCAATACCCGATTGGGAATTAAATTTGTAAACTAGGAGGGACTCACAATACCACTAACACAAAAAGTATATAACATTGACTATTAAAATATCTATATTTATTTTATCAACACCATATTCATTCGACCAAGTGTGAGAGGATTAAATATTGTTAAACTTCTAATTCCTCCATAATAAGAATACGAGTCAACAATTTCATGACTAGGTTATCATTACAACTGGATAAAAACCCTAGACTCAATCACATACCACAATATTTTGTTAAAACTATTTTCATTATCACTGTTATACTATTTTTAAAATTAATCAATGAATTTAATGCACCCCCCACATTTTCCTATCCTAAAGTGAAAAATGGTTCCGAGAACCCCTCTCTACAGAAAACACTATGTTGATACTAATAATACATTTATCTTATGATTGAATAACAATTAACACCCTAATATAGTTGATTACAAGTAATTTTTAAAGAAAAATCGAAATAGATATTTACCTAAATAATTAAAAGTGTTAAAGAGTGTATTACGATATTCATTCTACATGGTAATTTTGAATAGTAAGGATTGTTTCAATATCATAATAATTAATATCCTTACATAATCATATAGTAGGTATTGAAATACCATAGAATTTTATATTAAAATTAATATATTTACCAAACCAGGATAATTTTTTCACTTGAGAAATGACTGAATATTGATCATTTGATAGGTCAATAACATGAAATATTTTCTTCCATGCATTTCCATGATAAATAGTTCCTCTATTAAAAGAAATATTTTTATATAATGAAGTGTAATTCAAAAATAATCATGTTTAACAGAACAATACTATCCACATAGTTACACTTAAACACCACCACAAGAAAATTACTATAATAAATTTATTTTAAGATTATCACAACTTTAAAATATATTATTGACATGAAAATTGGGTATTTATATTTTTTACTAGAAAAAATAATTTCTTTAGTGCAAATCATTACTCTGCTATTTTGAATGGTACAAATTTTTTCTTTTTCTTTTTGAAAAATGTTTAACCATTAATGTAAAAACCTATTAGTGTGATCACAATATCACAGGGTTCCCCAAAAAACCATTTCAAAATGTATAATATAGATGAATCCTTGTTGAGTTTAATGTCAAACCATGTCAAACATTTATAATTATTCTCATTAATTAGACACTATGATGATCGTTTTTGATATTGTATCTTCATTTAATAAAAAACATGTAATGATATATTTGGTAGAAACTCAGTTGTGATATTCAAAATTTATTAATATACTTGAATCTCTATATCACATGGAATAAAATTTAATTTTATTCTATTAATCCCATTACATTATACACAGAATTCTAAATACTGATATAGAGGGAGATAAATGTTTATCAGTACATATATGTTGTCTAAATATAACATTATTTCCCTTTATGATATATATTTTTGATTAACAGAGGCCTCTGGTTTTGGTATATTTTTAATATATCTCTTAAAACATTTTACATATCATTCAAAAGGATATATCCAATGTAAATATATAGGCCCACATTTCGTTATCTCTTCCAAAAATGATTAACTAAATAATCCACTATATAAGAAAAGTTTCTGAAAAAATACATATATAATTGAAAAAGAAAGAGGAAAACACCATTCTCCACCATATCTAATTAATAATCATCAACAAAAGTGATGTAAACAAAATTTGATAAATATATCAATATGATAATAAAATTTCTAAAAGAATTGGAAATATTACATGAAGTGAAAGAGTTCGTAGTTGTAGTATTAATACATGAAAAATATATGTTTTCATCCCTATTAAATTTATTAATTTTAATGAAACCAAAATTTTCATAGTTTAAAAATAACCACTATTTACATTAGAATAATGAACACAAAAATATATTTGTTTCAATTCACTTTTTCATAACATGTGATAAAAATGATGATTATATTTTTTTTATCCTTTTACATGGGGATATATCTCTAAATTCAATCCCATAGATATTATGTCAAATCATTAATTCAATATATCTTTTTCATTCCACATATATATATAAAAGTTTTAATCAAGTTTCGTCATATAATTTTTTCAACATGCATAAAATCAATTTAATGTTTTACCTCTAACAATAATCAGTATGGTTTATTTAAAATGAAGTACTATTTTTTATATATATTTGTTTAACAACTAAAATTTCAATATTTCAAAATTAAATATAAATTTTGTATACCATGTTCTAATATTATAAAATTGATTTTTTAATGGAAAATATTATTCATGTAAAAAATTATTTTTTTAATACCAGAAATGGGTTATCCATTAATAAAAATTATGGATGTCCCATTTACAAAATCAATCATTAATTAATTAATATAATATATGAATTAATTTATTTTAAAATTTTATATTTTTTACGCTACTGAAAATTTTTAAATTTCTTTTTCAATATTAATAATATTAATTTATTGTGTACATTACCACAAAATGAATAAAATTAATAATCCTTCCTAAATGGATAAAAAAATATAAAACACATTAATAAAATAATTAAAATAATTAATCAATGACGAAAAATAGATATAAATATAATTTCTATCTTGGTTTGGCATAAAAATAATTAATCTCGTCATAAAATATTTTTTTATCAAAGTTATCTATGGGGACAGGTTGTAAACCAAAAAAATCAATGACCTATATTGGCTACTAAGGCTCAAATATAGATTTATTTTATCTGTCTATTTTCCCATTATGATATATGTAACATCATTTCTAAAATCTTAAAATAATTAATCATATATCATTTATTTTAGTGAATTAGAAGCGTTACATCGGTTTCCATTGGATATTCTTTAATCATTATTACATATTACCCTCATTATATCAAATAAATTCTTATATAAATGGATCAATCAAGTAATTATAGAATGATAATATATAATGTTTCATGAGGTTTAGAGCCTATACTATTTAATGAATGAATGATTGATCTGCTATCCCTTTTAAATCATGATGTCCCACATTTTGAATATTTTGATAATGTGTCATATTTCATTCTATAATATAAAAAACAAATTAGGGAAATCAAGTATTTTTATTTACCCCAGTCCTATCATACATAATATTTTATTCAGATAATAATGAAAACATATAAGACCATTTCCTTCAGGTTTTAACTCTATTAAAAATTAAATGAAATTTAGTAAACGAGTTGAAACACCAACCCTATATTCTTTTTTATGTTTACTGATCCCAATACAGTTGATAATATTATATATTTAATACAATATCTGAATTTTATCAGTTCCTCCATATAATTATTCAAATCATGATATTTTTCAAATGATTTTACACCTAAATCATGAATTAATTGATAAAAAAAATCATATATCTCACACATAACCTCTTTATCAATGTCATATTTTGACATGTTTGTCGTCTCACTATATTATATCCATCATGTATAACTAGGATTAACAACATATAGAAATATATGGAATTAAATTTTTATAGAATACTATTTTTTATATTGAACCAAATTGATAATGGTTAGAAAATTATATCATTGTTTTCAAGGATTCATTTAGAAAATTACAATAAATTGATAACCGATTTGTCATTTTTTTGAGCATTTCTTCATGTATTTATCAAATATTGATCACCTAATTACCATAAAACCACAATAAAATATCGGGATATTTTAGAATGTATAAAAATTAAAACACAAGTACAATAGTATAAATTTAAAACATATAAAATTAAAATTTTTAAGGTATAAATATAAAAAAATTAACTATAAAAAACATATAATATACTAAAATTATGTCTAAAAATATAAAAAATAAAACATATAAGCATATAAATTTATTAATAATATATACATGAATTGATAAAAATATAGATAAAAATATTTTAAATAAAAATATATAATTATTTAAAAACACCTATATTAAAAACATATAATTTTAATATATATACATATATGTATATGAATTAAAAATAAAATTATAATAAAATAATCATCTAATCTTAAAATCAATACCATATAAACTTATAAAGATAAATATTAATATATAATAAGTAGTTCATATATGTTAATAATAGAATCTAAATTTAATCTAAATTCATCATAAATAAATCATCCAAAAAAATGCCATGTTAGAACTGATAAAACATAAATATAAAATAAGTATATCCATGATTATATAAAGATAAATTAAGTTAAAAGTGGTGGATCATATGTAAAGGTTGTTGAAACTCCACCAAGGAAGGAGAAAACCATATGGATGGATGAATAGATATAAGGACGATGCATGGTGTTCAAGAGACACAAAAAAGAAGTAGATAAAGGTGGAATGATTCACAGGATGGTAGAATATTGCTGAGGACAATGAATCATGGATGAGAGTGGTAGAATGCATACAACGGTAACATAAGGTGGCCGGGGGAGGGATATAAAATACGAAGGGGATGAAAACTAGATAATTAATGATCCATATGGTTTCAAAAAATAGTAATCGGCAAGGTTGAGGTGACTTTATTAAAAAAAAATTATATTTTTGAAACATCATGTAACACCCTAAAATTTTAGAAAATAAAACTATGTTTGATAGCATACTAAACAAGCAACACTTAGTTTAAATGACACACAAAATATATAACTATTATAACATCATCGTTCAATTAGTGTGTGCGAATAGTATTATCTAATTACAGATATATATATATATGTATAAACATACTACTCAATATAAATTATTGACAATTTTTATTCAATAATACATCAATTTTTAGTAACGTAATCTTTTTCTTCAATTTTGTTTTTTAAAAATGAATTTTATTGAATTTCATAAAAAACACAATAATTTTATTTCAACTATTATTAACTTTATTAGATTATATTATATTAAATTCTTATTTTTTAAAATAAAAAGTTACTCTAGTATAAATTTTTGGATTTTTTTTAAATATTTTATCTTTCAGTTAACAATGAAAATACCAATTGTTTTCAAAAATATTTCTTTTCTTTTCAATAAATTATGTAAATTTAAATATCCCATTATGATTTATATGTTATTTATAGTATCATAAGTGTTATTTATTTTTATTTAATCCAATTAATTACATTTCAATCAAATTTATAATATATTTTATTTTTATTTTATTTTATCTTCTAAAATGAGATTTTTCATAAAACTATATTAATGTTTACAATGTTTCCCTTTTTTAATTAATTAAAAACCCTTAATGAGGAATTATTTTAATGAAATTTCTATATTAAATATCATTAAATATTATTTTATATTCATATATTCAAAACTATAGTTCACAAAGTTAATCTAATTTTATCTTTTTTTCTTGAAAAATACACCTCTTCAAAAGTAATTTTTTTATCTCGTGTATGGGTTTAATTTTAAAATCAATGTTTGAAATTATGTGAATTAAATTTGATATAATGGAATATGTACCTATAAAAATAATTATTTATATTATGTAATCATTTAAAATTTAGTTTTGTCCATAATGAATAGTGAAGGAAATAAAAATTAAAAACCGTAATTAAGGTACAAAGGAGTTTATTATGGGTAAAACAAAATAATTTACTATAAAAATGACATAAACCAATTAATAAATCTATTTTATGGACATATTTAGGCTTTATAATGACTTATTATTTATATTTATCCATTTTTAGTCTTTTTGTATGTGAAAATTGAGGGTACACCTTTTTCTTTTCAAAAAATACATGTGTGCCACTCATCTAACTTATAAATTGCCACCCCATATCCTTTAATATTCACACCTAAAAATGATTTTGGATTATAAAATAATTCATAATCACATAAAAATTTCAATTCTCTCATTGTAGAATAATTATTTTGTTCATTAATCATTTCTATGAATACATTAGGAATATTACAACAGATGTTGTTCAGGAATAGGTAAAATTACAAACTATTTGTTTTTGTTTTATTTATTCTTCCACCTCCATAATATTTTATTAAACTATTATAATAAGATAACACAATTATATAAAATATAATAATACGTTATTATATTAATTAAATAAACTAAATCCATATCCACATCCATAAAATGGGATATGCAATCTTGATTAATGTATATAGTGGACTACAACCTCATATATTTAAGTCATTAATTTTCATTAATAACCACTAATGGATTGTTATATTTATGTATTTAATATATATATATATATGTGAAATTTCAAAACTATTTACACTTATTTATGTATTATATCACATATTCCATCTTTTTTTTCATTCTGTGGGGCTATGATAAAGTCGGATGTGTGTGCGACAGACTAGATCCTCAAGAAACGATGTGATTCATTATTCATTAATTCATTATGTGGAAGGTAAAATGGATAAAGATAATTATTATATTTTTTATAAATGGAAAAATAAGGATAAAAATTTAATGTTTATAATTTTTATATTATAATAATTCTTTTTCTTTCTTATACTAAAAAATAATAACGTTGTTTTTGTATGTTTAGACTACTACCTTTGTAGAGTGATATTATTCTGTTTTCATCACCACATCAATAGAATGATTTTTATAAGTATACATACAGAAATAATATGGATTTTATATTTTATTATAATTTTTTAGTTATAATAGAATACATAAATTCTTTCCATAATATTCATTTAAAATCTAAAATGTTACTCATGCGTACATACGACCAACCGTCTCTTTGATTGTAACATAGTCCATTTTTCAAAGCCATATTTCATGAATGGGTTTCAATGTATAATTTATTAATAAATATAATAAATATAAGAATTATTTTAATTATATAAATGTTGAAATCATGATCTCTTTGACAATAGAAAACACTCCAAATTTTATTTGAAACAATGAACTAAACATCCTCAAATCACTCAATATGGAATTAACTAATTAAGTATTAAAATATATCATTATAATAAAATAAAATAAAATATTTAACTGTAAGGTTTTTAAAGTTGAAGTGGTTATTAAAAGATAAAATATTATTTTTATCTTATTATATATTTGTTAGTGGATATAAGAAAGGTATGGACTTGAGGAAAGATCTTCTCATATCAATTTCCATTTATGTAAGACATATGCAATATTCAAAACTTTTTTTTATTTTTTAGTTTCTATAATTCAATTTTACATGTAATAAAATGAATACTTAAAACATTATTTTATTTTATATTTCTATTTTAATTGTTTCATTCAAGAGAAATTGGCTTGAAATTTACCAATTAGTAAATAATTTCTTCTCCCAATTTCATTTTTTGGGTTATATAACTTAATTTTTGACATTATTGTGTAATGTTTTTGTGTTTAAAGATTTTTTAATTTATATAATGGTCAATCTCAATATTTTTTGTGGTTATAAATTTTAAACACATATTATATTCGTTGATTAATTCTCAAATTCAATGGTCTGATTTTTTTAAGGGTTATTCATCCCACATTTTCTTTCTTGGATACATAAGTTTATTATATGAAATTGAATTCATTTTTGAGGTTTATATTATTCCCGTTGACGTGTAATATCATGAAAATCCTCTTTTTCATGATATTTAATGTATCTTCCAATTTTATTCATTCTTAGACTTTCGATTGAAGTGTTGCCAAAGTATAAAATAAGCTATGTTGCAATATCAATTCATTCAAGATTGTTTATATTCAAGTATTATTTAGAGAAAATAGTATTATTTTTTCTCCTTTAACCATATTAATTTATTCTCCACTAGTTAAGAATTTTTATCATATTTGATTTTAATTTTTACCCATTATTATTTATGAAATATTAATAATGTCATTTGTAAGTGATATTGGTCTTGTAATTTAATTTAGATCATGTATATTTCTCTTCTATATCCATGTTTTCCAAAATGTTTTAAAAAATTTTATTTTCTAAAAATAAAATATTTATTTAACATATTTTACAAGAAATATTAACTTGTTTTAAAAGGTCTTAAAGATAAATTTAATAATATTTTCCATATGGGTCACTTTTGAGTCCCCCTTTCAATATTTTTTGAATAGAATATTTATTTTTAAAATTTAAAAGATGAATGGATTTTCATACCATAAAATTCATAATTTTACTTTATGTTTATTTTATATGTTTTAATTATTGTTTGTAACGAAATGTATTTTCAAAATATTTTATTGCTTTTTTGTATTTAATAGTGATTTTTAGAATTAAATGTTTATTTTTATAAGAATATTTAATGACCTTATAATGGAATTTCCATTTATCAACATCAAAAAACCTTTTTGTTATGTATGATGCAATGGGGATATTTTTTTATTTTTCAATCCTTATTATTTACTTGTATGGATTATGATGTTTCAAAGATATTGTTTTGAATCCCGTTTCTTTTCTATAAGCTAATCGTGTGTCAAATAGATTGTTATGGAACTCGTTTCTTTTCCATGTGCATGTTTCAAAGAGATTGAAATGAATCCAATTTCTCCTCCATAGGATAATCAATTTATAAAATTAACAATGAACATTTATATGATTTTATGATTATATTCATGATCTATTTTATTTAATTATGGTTCTTAGAAATTGTTATATAATTTATGCACCCAGATAGTGCTGCATAAGACAAATATAGCTTCTATGATGGATACACCCTGATAGCGCTCCAATTCTTTGGGTAATGTACATAATATTGAGATTCAAAAATTAGGGACCTAACAAGGGGTTTATCCAATTTATGTAATTAGGATACACTAATTTATAACACTCGTTTAACATGATTTATGAAAATAACGTTCTGAGATACCAATACATTTTTATCTATTATTTCAATGGGGTTTTAATGATTCTTCTGATCAAAAATGATATCACATGGCTCATTAATTTTATTATTATGACCATTTACATTTTTATAGACTTAATCTATATTTCTTGATTTATGATTCAGGTATTTATGTGAATGAGTTGTTTTATGGTTCTCTCATACACTCTGATTATTTTTTCATAACCAGATTCACTTCTTGTGCTCACTGATAAAATTAAATGATTAATTATTATTATTAACCATAATAATAATTTTGGTTCAATATTATTATGTTTCATTTCCCCCAAGTTTTAAATAAATATATTTAATTAATTATGTCATGAAGGGTTTCATATAGATTATTATGAAGACGTAATGTAAAATAATAATATAAGGGTTATGTGTGGTAAGTGAACATTTGAAAACAAGGGTTTTTGTTTGTAATAGTTTGTCGTAATTCTATATAAATCTAAAACTAAAATATTTATGGAAATTAAATTGATATATTTTTTCTATTTAAATTTTTGTTGATGGTGAAAATTAGGTCACTTTAGTCAGTATCAAATCTTGAAATGTAATGTTTATGATTTCAAAAATAGATCCGGCTGTGAAATTATGAGGCCTTTATATTTGATATCATAGGAGGGTTTAGATAAAATTAGAATTTTGGATATCTTCTTTTGAGGTTATCTTCGTACTTATAGATACAATCATAGGCCTATAATATTATGGTTGATCAAAAGTTAAATTTATTATGCACCAATTTATAGGATATAAGTGATGAGATCATAAGGATATTTATTTAATTTTACAAGATGTTTTATTGGGTTGATTTATATGTAAAGATATAGTTTAATTTGATGTATTCATTTAAATTAGTGGATTTTTTTAGTTGTTGGTAAAATATAGGGTTTATATAACCTTGGATATTTATGTAATTTTCGGAACATATGTTTATTATATATATAACCATGGGAATGAATATGGAATTGGTGACTAAGTGATTAATGTTATTTAAAAAGAAGATCTCCTATTTGTAAGATTAACATTTTTTGATAACTATATGTTTAAAAACTATTAAATTTTGAGGATATTAAGGTTATTTTGAATATATGGATATTCATACATGGATTGATTTAGTTTCATCATTGGTTATTACTATTAAAATATTATGTCTAATGTATCATATGAAGGCTTATTCAATTTGGTAATTATCTTAACATATGCTATCCATTTTTGTTAAGGTTAATGTATAAATAGAGTAGGAATAACATTTTATCCCTATTATGGTTGAATGGTATTTAAATTTTTTTTATAATTATTCAAGCATGAAATATTAATCTTGAATACTCATCTTTTAGAGAATAATATGAAATTGTGGTGGAAATTGAATAAGGAAAAATTATACTCACTAGGATTATTACCATATGATCTTAGTCAAGACAAAAAATAATTACTCAAATCTAGGGGAAGGATATTGAATTTTCTATAATATTATCATAAATTTTTATGATATCAATGACCATTTTCAAAACTCTTTGGTTTATGTTATTGGTGTTGATAACTATAACTTTATCATTCACTTTCTTGTGATCAATGGTCTCTATCAATGTAAGTAATTATTTTTGGAATTAGACTTTTATATAATTTCAAAATATTCACTAACCACCATTTTCTTCAATTCGGAAACCATGTACATATTATTCCAAATGACCTTCATACATCCTTTTTACTCTTATCAATATGATGTTTTATCAACCCTTTTTATGATGTGGTTTTCCCGAAAAATTTATTTTAAATTTTAATACATTTAATTACCAAGATAAAGTTAATTTTATGAATAAAATTTATTAAATGTGAGAGGATGTAACACCTTATTATTTTTGAAAATAAAACAATGTGTGATACAATATGAAACATGCAACACTAAGCTTAAACGACCTTTGAAATATATAAATTTTACGAACAAGTTGTAAAATTAGAAGGTGTAAATAATATTAATTAATTATGACATATATATATACTTACTACTAAATAAAAATTATTTATAATGTTATATTAAATAATCAATCAATGTTTTGTAATCCAATTTTATTCTTCAAAAATTTGTTTTCTTCAAAAATTATTTTTTATTGTATTTCAAAGAAATATAATATATTAAATTTTTGGAACATTTATAAATATTTTTACTATGAAATTAATTTTTTATATCAACATATAAAAAACTTACAATCAATGAAAAATTATCATTTTGTAGAAAATATTGATTTTTAGGGTATACTGAAAAAAATATTTTTATAAAAATAAAATTTAATTTCAATAATTTAATTAAATTCAAAAGTAACATTATATATTGAATTTTATTTTAATAAAAATGTTTTTATTAATTAATATTTAATCCACTTAATCCCATTTTAATCAATTTTATTTTGGATTTTACTATATGAATATTTTTAAGTCTGAAAATTAAATTTTTTTTAAAACTGTTTTATAGTGAACAATGTTTCTTCTTTTTAAACTAAATAATGAAACACATTGATAGGAAATATTTGAATAAAATTAATATGATATTTATAATAATATATAAATTTATATTCATATAATAATTATTATTGGTCGTAGAGTTAATCTAACCTCATCTTATATTGAGAAAAACATTTATTTAGAACCTAATTTTTCATCACATCTACGGGTTTGATTTTAATTAAATATTATTACTTTTATAAAATGAATTTAGTAAAATGGATTCCCAATTTTTAATAATTAAAATTTATATTATCCAATATATTCGAAATAAATTATTAGCATAATGAATTATGAAAAAAGTAAAAATTAATTACTGTGGTTAATGTAAAAATTGGTTTACCGGGAGTTTAGAATAGAAATATAAGGGTCAAAATGACAAAAAAATTGTATAAACAATATTTTATGGTCATATTTAGACCTTAATATCTATTATTCTAGATTATGTTCTATTATTGAGCCATTTATCATGTAAAAAACCTGGGTATACCAATTTCTTTTCAAAAAATACATGTGTGATAACCACCTCAGATATAAACAACAACCCCTCTCTACACTTCTTCACACCATAAAACCCTTTTGGTTCAGAAAATACCTTCCATAATAAGTCTTAAAATTATATAAAATTATTATAGAATAATATTTATGTCATAATACCCTTTATTGGAATGCTTTAGGTGTAATTCAAATGTGGTTGTCGGAGAATATGTAAAAATCATAACTATGTGTTTTTTATTAATTTATTCTTTTTCCTCCTTAAAATAATATTCAACAATAAAATTATGATAAAAATTATCTAATATATACATATATGTTATTATATTAATGGAAGAACTTAAATCCATCTCATGCTCCATCAAATGGGATACATAATCATTATTTATATGTACAACAGACTACCACCTCATGAACCGATTTCATTTATTTTCAAACATAGCTTCTCATAGATTGGTTTAGTAATGTTATTATTGTATATATATAATATTATTAATATATTTATACTTATACAATTCTGATACAGAATATACCCTCTTACTTTCCATTTCACAGAGGATACGATAATGTTGCTCATGTGTATGGATGACTACAACTTCACAAAGTGATGCAATTCTTTTATCATTAATGATTTAAATCGAATGTAATAATGTAAAAGTTAATGAAAATATGTGATATAAATAAAATAAAAAATTAATATAATGAATTATATATCATTATAAAAATATAATATATCTTATTCATTCTTACAGTAAAAAATGATAGTTTTATTCATGTAAATTTGGACTATCACCTACACGAAGTATTTTGATTCATTTTTCACCACCACATTAAAAAAATGATATATATATATATATATAAGTATTTATAAATAAATAATATGTTATTTAAGATATTATTATAATAATTTAAAGATAAAATAATACATACTTCATTTCCATAATTATCATTGAAATATGGAAACATTACTCATGCATATGTACAACCTACCATCAATATGATCATAACATAGTTCACTTTTCAGAACCATTTTTCATGATTATTTTTAAAAGAATAATTTACGAATAAGTATGATAATTATTTAGTTATTATTAATATGGATATGATGAAATATTTAAATCATTAACCACTATCAACACACTGAATCCATTTTGAGTCAGTGAAGTAAGCATCCTCAAAACACCCAAAGTGAGTATGACTGATTAATTATTCAAATATTCTATTATAAATAAATATAATAAATTATATCAGTAACAAATTTTAAACCTATAAAATAATATTTTGAAAGAAAATAATTTATATAATCTTATTAAATGGTATTTAATGGATATAAAAGGAAATTCTAGACACGAAGTAATGGTTTCTAATCTCACTTTTTTTATTTCCATGAGACATATGCCATATTCAATACTTATCATTATTTTGGGGTGTATATAAAGAAAATTTACATGTAATAACATTAATACTTCAAACATAATTGTATATAATTTTTTATTTTAATTATTCCACTCAAAGGGAATTGACTTTGAATTTACCAAGTGGAATATAATTTTTTAGACATTTTGTTGGGTTCTATTACTTATTCATTGAAATTATAATGTCATTATTATATGTGTAATGACTATTGATTATTTTATTTAGTATTTAAACATATTTTATATTGTTTTAAAAGAGATTCACATAATTAATTCGTTTATTAATTCTCAATTTCAGTTGTATGATTTTGGTAAGGGTTATTCATCTCAGATTATTTTTATTATTGACATACATTTATGATATAAAACAATATTTATTTATGAGTTGAATATACCCCCTTTTACATGTAATTTAATTAATATAATTATATTCATAATATCTAATTCATAATTCTATGCTATTAATTAATGGGGATTATGATTAAGGAGTTTCCAAAGTGGAAAAGGCATAACTTCATAATCTCATTTTTTTAGGATTGTTTATTGTCAAGGTTCACTTGGATGAAGTCATATGATAATATTTTACTGAACCAAATATATTTATTCTCCAATAGATATGAATTTGGAAACATGTATTATTTCCATTTCCTCCATAACATAGTTATTAAATATAAACAAATATATTTTTAATTTAGGCTGACCTTATATTTTATTTTAGATCAGGTATCATTCTCTTCCTTTACTATATTTTATAAATTTATTTAAAAACTGTTTTTTTCTAAAAATAAAATTACCTACTAAATATATTTTTTATTTTCTTTTACCTAATTTTAAATGGTTTAAAATGGAAGTTTACTAACATTTTCCAATGGGTCACTTTTGACCCCATTTCTCAAAAATAATTTGAAAGGAATTTTTATTTTTAACAATTATGAAATGAATGGATTTTCTTATGATGATGTCGATGATTTTATTTTAGGTTACCTTTTTTACATTACCAAAGTATTTTTAAATTAAAACATGTTTCAAAATATTGTTTTTTTAATTTATTTTAAAAAATTATATATTATTTTCCTAAAAAATGTTTTTAATGGTCTTTTAATGGTGTTTATAGGCATCAATAAGAATTACCCTTATTTTATTGTATTATTCAATTGGTATATTTTGTAAAACCGCTATCCTAATTATTTATCAATATGGATTATGAATTTTTAAAAGGATTGTTATGAAACCTGTTTCTTCTCCACAAGTTAGTCACATTTCAAAGATATTGTTATGAAACTCATTTCTTTTCCAGGTGTTAATTATGTTTCAAAGATCTTAACATGGAGCCCACTTAATTTTCATGTTTTAATAATGTTATAAAAGGAAAAAATATTGTTTCTATGAGTTTTATGAGGAAATTAAGGCTATATGTACTTAATTTGTATTCTTTGACATCATTATAAAATTAGTGTGCCCAAATATCACCGGGTGAGCCTAATATAACTTATACATTGGTGTACTCTGATAGCACTCCCATGCATTTGGTAATATACATTGTATTAAGAGGAAATAATGATGGATCCACCTAAGGTCTTATCATATTGATTTAGCAAGGATCTAGTTATTTTTTACATGGGTTTAAGACGGGTTATGATAAAAATAATCCCTGATAACAACAAATTTTTTATATATTATTGTTGTTGGATTTTAATGATTATTTTGATCAACGTTGATATCAAATTACTCATTATTGTTGATTCTAATTACCCTTTAATTTTTTAAAACATTATTACATATTTCATGAATGATGATTTTTATTATTATCGGTATGAGTTCTTTTAGGACCTTATAATGAACTCTGATTATGTCATCATACCCTTATACACTTCATATACACACTAATTACATTCAATTATTAATTGTTATATTTTACCTTACTAATAATTTTACCTCAGCATTATTACGATCTCTTTTCCCAAAGATATAAATGTTAATGTAGAATAAATAATTCCTTTTTGTGTTTCACATGGACGATGAAGATGAATTAATGCGAAATAAGATAAATTGGTTAAGTAGGAGAAATTACCATTTAGAAACATGTGTATTTTTTGAGATAGTTTTTCTAAATTATTTAAAACTATAATGATAATAGGTCCTTAAGTATGTAATTAATCAAATTTTTTATTTTTCTATTCATTTTTCCGATGGAGAAAATTGGATCACTTTCATTGGTATCAAATCCATAAATGTATTATTCATGATTTCATCATAAAATCTAGGAGTCCATGTCTGATGCCATTAACATGGAATAAACATTGGTTATTATATAACAAATATTAAAAACATCAAGGATTAAGGTATTAACATTGGTTATTGTATATCCGACGTTAATGTAAAACTCTCAATCATTATGACACTGGTTAAAAAAATTTAATTTAATATTAAAATATATTTAACAGTGGTTATTATATAAATAATGTAATAACCTAAAAAATATTTCTAAATATCCTATTAGCATGGTGTTTTATAGTATAAATTCAAGTAATAAGAACATGACACCCTCACATGAAAATTATACCATCATTTTAAATCCAAATGATAAGGGAATGACATAAAATATTAAGAATCAATACTTGTAAATTAAAATCATACACGATTTGTATACCATATATGTTGAAATATTTGAGTAATGATGATGGGTGTGATATGTATTATAAATATTTATACAAATGGAGTGACACTAACAATAAAAAAGATAGTTTTTAGTAAAAATTCATGCAATAAGGAAATACCATGTAGATTAAAATCATATTGATAGACTTGATAATGTGCTATATAATTAATATGAATATAGTAAGCACATGGTACTCATTCATTAGAATCGATCATTTTTTAAAAGAAATATATCAAGGTCATAAATGACTTGTATGAATGTGGGTAATACATTTTAATTTCATATAAGAATGGAATACTATATATTTTTATGTCTTATAGAGAGGATTTTTAGAGAAATATATAGTTTAAGTCATGTACCAGGGGAAT
Organism: Viscum album; assembly: GCA_963277665.1. NCBI lineage: Eukaryota > Viridiplantae > Streptophyta > Magnoliopsida > Santalales > Viscaceae > Viscum > Viscum album. The sequence goes on along the minus strand of OY728127.1, from coordinate 945,254,030 downwards.
TATACTTGGTATTTAGAATATAAAATTTTAGTTTAACGTAATTAATTAATAATGTAACAAATTCCATTAGTATGAAAAACTTGTATATTAATCATGTGAGAAGAGTTGTGTCTTGTAGTTTAACATCTGTTAGTGAGAATAATGGTACATAAAATTTGAGATCTTTTTGGGAAGTTGGTGAACCATCTAATTAATGTCTTGTAAAAACAACTATCAAACCATATAATTAAATGTCTTGTGGAAGAACCATTTATAAAGGTAGTTTAAAATTATTCAATACCCATATAAGAATCATGTGAATGCATTCATGATGTATCATAACCTATGAAATTAATCTTATTTGAGCTCAAAATATTATTTATGTGGAAATAAAGGGGATCTTAAATATTGAGAGGTTATATGAATGTGGTAATTCAATAAAAAAATTAATTTTTTCAAATGATTTGTGAGTTTTTGACATTGAGGTTAGGATATCAAGACTTCTGTAATGCCTACATCTTATGAATGTGGTGGAACTTCAAGAAACTTGGGGAAAAAATAAAGCACACAATTTTTTTTAAAATTGTATAAAATGGAGGTATGTAAAAAAGGACGTGGGTCAACAATCCATTTTTTTGGTTGGGGTATTTGAAGATTCAATTACAGAAAATATGTTAATTAGACTCGAATATTTCTCCGGATGAAGTGAATTTTATAAATTACAATGTTTGATTATTTTATTCATAATTTTATTATGAAATAAATTGTGGGAGATAATATTTTGTATTGAGACTTAATGATGTAGTTGTTCACATAAAAGATTTTTCTTCCTTTCACCAACTAGGAATCCATTTATCATAAACATTAATATGGTTATAGATAAGGTACTTATTGTAAAAGGTATGTTGGTTCAAGAATGTTTAAACATTTAATGGGTAAAGGGTTTGTGTGATCATATAGGCTAGAATGTCATCAAATTTTCTCATAAGATGAAAAACAATTCAAAACAATTCTCATTATTTATTCCAATGTGGTTTCCACTTTTTTATGTCTATTTTATAACGCTTTATAATTTTATTTTCATAGCATTAAAAATTATATTCCATTGTTAAATTAATAAATTTTAGGCTTTTTTTAAAATTTTCATTTAAATGTTTAGTGAGCAGTCACGTTAACCCCTATAAATGAGGTACGTGACATGAAAAGGAGGAACCCTTATTATTTATTATTCCTAAAAAAATTTATCTCCTTTCTATTGATCCTAGATCAATGTGACATCACTGAGATTTGGAGGGGTGAATCATTTTTTTTATCATTTATAAATTCTTATTTTGAAATAAACCTCTAATACATTTTAGAGTTTCTTTTCCATAAAACATATCTGTTAAACTCACCTCATATTCATTAAGTATATACATGTATATATATATTATCAAATAATATTTACAAGGTACTGTACAAATATAAAATACATTCCAAGTCAATTATCCCCCAAAAAGTATTCTTATCTAACTTATTATCAGATTACAATGGTACAAAAAAACGGGGCCTACACCCCAAAAAACATACCTCTAGTTGAATCTGGTTATACACCCCCAAAAAACTATTCTTATACCACAATTGGTCATACAACCTAAAATATCATTCTTACCTTATCTTCCACAACAACTAGTTATACCACCAACCACAAGCTTCTCATGTAAGTAGTTATACACCCTAGATATATGATCTTCCTTCTTCTTTGTTTATCCTCTATAAAATTATAATCTTATTCATATTTTCATCATACATTCAAATGTCATATCACCTTAACTTGTGTAAAATTTCTTAAATATATTAGAAAACATTCTAATGGTTTTAGTGGTATCAAAACATCATTATGATCATTAAAAGACTAGGATTCACTCAAAGTCACCCTTCTAGAATTTTTTTATTGTAATATAAAATAGAAAATGTCTATTTGGTACCCCTTAATACATTTTTATTTATTTTATATACTCTATCCAGTGAAACTTGGTCTGGAATGCTTACATCTAATAAATCTGCATTTGATTCTTTCTCTCGTTGATCTTTTTTGGAGATCTTCTTTCCACTTATCCTCTTATTCAACAAAGAAGCATCCGTGATGACACCTCATACCATTATCTCTTTCAAAAACATCATCAATTAAACTTTATTTAAATTGATACTTATAAAAGAGGCTTTACCCATATATATAGTAAATATTCCACAAAATTTTTTGGTATGGGTTCCAAATCCATATAAAATTTCTTGAATCAACTACAACTTTTATTTAACACCACCTAAACATCTTATAAAAATAGAATAATTATTATTTTTACATCGTTCCATAGATACATGTTTCAGATATATTTTAAAAACAACCTTGAATATAATAAATATTTGAAAAAATTTAATGAATATATTATAATCATCCTAATTAATTACATTACATACTTTATGTCATGTTCATCAAACCTTCATCTGATATGATATTTCTGATTGACTAATTTTGGTAAACTCATGATATATCTCTATGGTTCACATCTTAAATGTAAACTATATAATAGACTCATAAAAGTTAATACATGAAAATATATCTAATGTGATTGCATGACTCCACCCAGTCATCCCAAATATGATCAAACATAATTTTCTCTAGAGACATACTTAATACCTTTTTCTGATCATCTTTTTATTATGATACTCTATCTGGTGGATATTTTTAAGTCTTTACAATCATATCTATCAAATGGATTGATGAAAATTTTTTGTTGTACTCACAAGACATTGTCTATCCTATCATATTTGTTACCAAATATCAGTATGATTTTCATCCAAAAAAAAAATATCCAACATGAATGATATTCACTACCCAGTTCTTGTATGTTTTATGATCTCATGACAGTGTATCCATTGGAATTATTTGGATCATTTTCTCTGACTATATGGTATAAGTAGGTAATATTTTACCGATCATGTTATCCCAGTAGCCTTTATAATTCCTTATTTTATCATTATTTGAATCTTCACCACATTATAGATTGAAATTTATACAGTTATGACTTCAACTTTGTAACTTCCAAATTTCTAATGACATTATCATCTGAAAGAAATATCTTAAACCATGAAAAACATTTATTAATCAGGATTTTATATACATTCGGTATTCAAATAGTTTATTATGACTTTATAATGTTTCTATAATCTTATTAACAACTCTTTTCTCAATCATTCCCACAGGAATTTTTCAACAATCAAATAAATAAATATTTATATCAAAATAAACTATACTATCTCAGTTACAACAGTCTCCCATTTTTTGTTTCTTTTTAATTCTATCACACTTCATTACACATATTTTAGGAAAATATATGATCTCACATCTTTCCCCACCATATTTTTTTCCCTAATACTATTTCTCACCCCTGTTTAAAATAAAATGAAAAGGGTAAAATTTGGTTTATCTCATCTCACCATCCTTTATCTCAAAAACATAATTATTTTTTATATAATATAATATTATCTCATGAATCTCTTAATAATGTTCAATTAAATTGATATCAATATGTATATATGGGTTAACCAAATGTAGAAACCATGAGTGCATAATCAAGGTGAATAGTGTTTTTTCATAACACCAATATTATTTAAAGAATTCATAAAATATTATTCCAACATATTTACAATAGGATATTTCTAAGTATATTTGTTAAGATAAAATCTAACTCATCTCAAAAACACACAAAAAAACACTTGTTCTAAAAGATCCCATTAATATCAATGTTTTCAACAATAATCACTCCTCCTTGATGATGTATTTGATAATACCATTGAATGTTTGACAACCATACCTCAACATTAGGTTTGATCCCTATTAAGGGTATACAATATCATTTATTATGGTGATATAAATGTTTCATGATGAATGTCTCTTATTACTGTAAAACTATTATATCACATAGTCGAATCCTTTACTTCTCCTCATTAAATATCATAAAATTTACGTCAAATAAACAATAATAATTCAAATAATGAGGAACCTCATTGCTCCATAAAAGTTGCATTCAGACCGAAATTATTCTCTTTATCTATACTTATTCTTCTCCATCTTATATGACATATAATTTTATGTGCTTTATTACTTGTGATATCCATTCATAGATTTTATAATTAATTTAGTCTCATTTTTTTAGTCTTAATTTGAAGCCATCATATTTATTTTATTTTGAGAAACATATTCACATATTTGGGATTATAATGTTTTTTTTCGTGTTTTCCTCCCATAATGATAAGAAATTCATGTAGTTATTGTTACCATGGAATTATTATGAAAACCTCTCTTATTTATTCTGAATAATTAGTCAACCATCTGTATTTTTCCTATCATTAGTTTTTTCATATATTCTATAGGTTGTCACTGTAGTGTCTCAGATTTTTGGTTTATTATTTTTAAATATTATATGGAATTATTTTGAGACTGGGCGCGATGACGGAAAATAATTCCGAGGTCCAGTGAGCCTGGAATGATGGTTTGAATTTTTTTTAAGCGAGTCAGCACTTGTGTGCGGTTGTGGCAGTTTCCAAACGGATGCCCAGATTAAAAATATGAGTGCACCGTTGCATCCGGGATGACAACATTACTTATGAATGAGGCTAACCTCAACTGCCGCGGGTCGAGGGAAAAAGATAATTTTCGGACGTTTTATGTAAAATAAAATAAAATAAATTAACCAGTTTATTTTATTTCATTTAAGGAAACATCTGCTGTAGTGAGGAAATGGCTCAGCTATTTCCTAAATTGATGGCCCGTCTAAATGACTTTGAAATGGTATGTCAATGCCATTAATACTGCTGCGTAATTAAATGACAACATGTTTCCCTTTTTAATGGTTTAGGAAATTGTTGATCGTTGGCAATGTTTGAGAGGAATCACTGCTGAATCCACAAGGTGTTAGAGAGAATTCTCAGCGAAGAATGACGACAGATCGAGATCGAGGATCGATGCGCCGAGGTTGATGGATCCAAAAACAATGGAAGCGTGACACCTTCGTCAACAATCTATCCTTTCAAAAGGTAGGGGTTTGTTATTTCAATTTCTTTTTCCCGTTTTAGAGTTTATACAACAAGTGCAAATAAACCACGAACAAGTTGATCTGCGGATTCATACGTTCTTACAGGATGGTTTTCTTTCGATTGATTTTGGGGGAAATAATCAATGATTTTTATTCATTTTCATCTCTGCTCTATTTTAATCCTATTAACAGGAGTGGGTCAACACTGTGACGAACGATGACGGAGGTTTGTTCCTCATTATTTTATTTGGATTTCCTCCCCCATTCTTTCTTGGGCGTTCTTCACGTTCTTCATGGGGCATCGAACAATGGATCGTTGCACATCTGTTCCATGATGCAACAATCCCAACTCAAAGGTTCGACACCGCAACGACCTTGTGGTGGTTCCACGACGATGGTGGATGACGAATCGGACCGGATCGGGAAAAAGCGTTATTCGAGCGTTCATCACGCGGGAAGATCAAATCACATTTTCAGGGCCGATCGGAGGCCCGAAAATGACGGAATTGGATTCATGGTGTCGGGGCTACCAGAACCTAGATGTTTTGTGGCTATCGGATCGCTGGATTGATGATCAGAGCAGCATGGGAGGCGCACTGGCGAAGGGTGACATTTCTGGAAATTTCAAGAATACACGGCGTGTACTTCCGAAGAACACACCATGCAGTTATAGCGATGGAGGCTAGGGTTTCTGGGTTAGAGAAGAATCACATGGCGTGTGACCCCGATCACACAGCTTGTTGGACCTTCCCCGAAGCTCAGCGTTTACTTTTGGTAGTACACGGACACTGGATGCTCTACACGACTTCAGGCGGCACGGCGTGTACAACTCGGCAGAGGCAGCTACGCGGAGCTTGGCGTGTATCCCGGGGATACACGGACATGGGATGGAGTACAAAACTGTGTACTCCATCTCCCACCTAGGTGAGGTCAACAGAACAGGTCACCCCATGTGCAGATTGCACGGGTTGGAGTACACGGGTAGGTGACCGTGTACGAGCACATGGCCAGAGTACACAGAGCCAACCCCAGTGACCTAGACATGGCATGTACTCCATACTGCATGCCATGTATAAAGTTTTCTACACAAGCAACCTCACGACATGGGCCGTTGTACATGGGCAGTACCCAGGGTTGGACAACACGACATATATCATTTCTACACGCCGTATACTTTTTGGTGAACGGCTTGGTCCGTTTATTCACCGTGCCTTGAACATCTTTTGTTTAGGTTAGTGACCCTTCTTCTTGTTCCCCTGATGGTCAGGCATCAATCCCTGAAGTAGGATTATGATCCCTTTAGCAGGACTTTTCTATGATAGGGTCAGGCATCCATCCGAGAGGCCCGGATCGATATCCTAAATCCATTCCAGACCCTAGGTAGAGTCAGGCATCGGCGTGACCAACTTTACCTGGAATTGATCCTCTACCTAGCAGGTGAATTCCGGATGAGTCGCAGTATCCGCCATGGCCCTGGCAGTGATCCTCATCTGTGTATCGAAATCTTTCCCACTCAAGAGTGTGTCTCCCTTAATGAGTGTAGCTATCTCTCGTGACGTTTCCCGATGAACAGCACTTCCCGGACGGATGCCATCAGAGCTATAAGACACGTGGAGTGTGTTCTCCCAGAACGAGCGCATCACGGAATCTTTGAACGGAATCCCATTGGGGTGTATGCAGTTGCGTGACATTTCTCTAGACCATGGGTCTGTGTTTTGAGTATATCTAGTTTGTTTTATATGTTTTGTATACATATATTATGCATAGCCGACTGTACCTTTACTTTGTGTACTGCTTTGTGGTTTTCGGGGTCCTTCACTGAGTATTGTCATACTCACCCATGCATGGGAATTTCCCACACATCTGGTGTCTTTTGCAGATGAGCAGCCTTTTGACAGAGTCCAAGGTGGACCAGGATAGGACCGAGCTTTTAGATTTCCCTACAGGATGAGGCGTTCCTACGGCTACGAGCGGTAGTCCCAGTTGCTTTCTGCATAAAAGTTTTACATTGTAGTTTTTCAGACTCTTTGTTTTGGTGGGCTTGTATTCTAGCCCCATTTACTTTTACAGTACTCTACCTTTCGTCATATTATGTTGTATGGGTTTAGTCATATGCATGGATTTTTGTTCCTCAATGTTTTACATTTCAACATTTGTAGGCTTGGAGATGTGTGTGTGTGTACAGGTACATAGGCAATGCCTCCCATGTTAGTGACAAGCCTACTCGGTGCTAGTCACCGGACCCTGGCCTATTGGAGGCGGTCATGGGGAGTCATGGAGCGTGCCCCATAGGGACGGGTCTTGAGAGAGTGGTATCAGAGGTGGTCAGTTCTACCTTAGGACCAAGAGTCTGTGAGTTTGGTTTGGGGCAACAGTGTTAAGTGTTTTGGGTCTGGCTTTCAGGCCAGGGACCCCAGTGATGGTGCGACGACCGACGTATCCATACACCAGGACTTTGATAACAAGCTTTTCGACCCCATTCAAGAAAACACTGGTTGTGGGGAAATAAAAAGGTACATGCATCATATAGGAATGGGTTGTGTCTTCTATATCCTTGGTGTCACCTATCCAGATATACTCATTGACCGTGACCCATCTTTTTTATTTACAGGATGCCTCTACGATGCTTACCCGCATGGATTTTGCAGTAGATCATGAGGATGACCCCCTCAGTGACGAGTCTTCGATACAGGGACCAGCTCCACAGGAGTTGCCACCAGGTGGTGCACCAGCTATACCACCACCAGTGGAGAAGCCAGTGGAACCCGCTATACCAACCGGCGAGGAGTGCAGGCTCAGCGCGCTCCACGAGTTTCAAAGACAGAGACCCCTCAGGATCTGAGGCGAGCCCGATCCTCATGCATCTGAGGACTTGCATGAGGCGGTGACCAGAGTCTTCCGTCTAGTGAGGACACCGGCAGACCAGATGGTGATCCTAGGTGTGAGCCTTCTTCAGGGTTCGGCTGGGCGATGGTGGAGTCTGACCACGTAGACTCACGACGAGGAGACTCTTTCATGGACGGAGTTTGGTCGAATATTCAAGGAGGAGTTCTCTCCAGTTACGCTGAGAGCTATGCGCATCCAGGAGATTCTTCAGCTGTAGCAGGGTAGTATGACGGTGGATAACTATTCATCGAGGTTCAACAACCTCGCCAGGTACTCAATGGATATGGTCACAGATCAGTACTTTAGAGCTTGGACATTCGAGCGAGGTCTATGGCGTGACATCCGAGCTAGTGTCCTACATCGATGAATTTCGACTTATGCTGGAGTGCTCGAGCGTGCCTTGGTGATCGAGCGCTTCTTGATGGAGTAGAGACAGCCGCCGGCAGTCACCAGTAGGCGGACAGGTGCAGAGACACCAGCAGCAAGGAGATGACGTCAGGAAGAGGGATCTGGATGTGGGAGACGTCATAGGAGGACCCAGGATAAGAGATCAACAGTCCAGGGCTCTAAGGATGGATCCAGCCAGTCTAGGGAGAAGTGATGCTATGCATGAGACGGTAGGGGGAATCTCACTAGAGATTTCCCGACACGTCGAGATGCTGACAGGGATGTGGTGGATGGACCACCAAGGCAGAGACAGAGAACAGATCATGCAGATCCACCACGCGGCAGACGTGGTAGAGGAGCAGGGAGAGCTATAGGCGGTGGCAAACGCTTCGACTTACTTCCACCCCCACCCCCAGGAGGCCCGCACCAGGCTCAGGGAGCTGGGAGACATGGACGAGGACAGCTGTATGCGGTCGAGGCATACGACCCATGGGATCCAGGGATGATTCGAGGTACTATCTATATATTTTCTACCTTATCTGCTGTACTCATAGACATAGGTTCCATTCATTCCCTTATAGCCACATGTCTTGTACAAAACCTCGATATTCCGGTAGCACCGTTGACTTGATCCTTACGCTTGGAGACAACTACGGGAGGAGACTCCACGATCAAACACCTTTGCAGGCAGTGTGAACTTACCCTTGGAGGCGAGAGTTTCGATTGGAACCTATTGGTGGTAGCATCAAGGCCTTACGACGTCATTCTAGGTAAGGATTGGTTATCTTCGGTCCATTCCCATATTGAATGTTTTAGGAGAAGAGTGTGGTGTGTCCGCCATGATGGAACGCGGTTTTCCTTTGTCAGAGAAAAGGAAAGCCAGACTGCACAAAATTGGCTCATGCAAAAGAGGGTGTAGCCGATCAATCATGAGATGGCTAGACTTACCCTCAGAGAAGTAGATGTAGTGATCTCTCAGTTCCCAATAGTGGTGGCGAAGTATGATGACGTCTTTCCAGAAAGATGTTCCAGGGTTACCTCCCCACCGGGAAATTGACTTCTGCATCGACTTACACCCTGAGACGAAATTTATTTCCTCATAAGCATATTGGATGGCTCCCATGGAGCTTCGCGAGCTGAGGGTGCAGTTGGAGGATCTGTAGAGCAAGGGTTTCATAAGACCCAACGTCTCACCCTTGGCGGCTCCAGTCTTGTTTGCCAAGAAGGTAGACGGGAGTCTGAGGTTGTGCGTGGATTACCGGCGCCTGAACCGGGTGACGATGAAGAACAAATATCCACTTCCAAGGATCTATGACCTGTTCGATAAGCTAAGAGGGACCCAGTGGTTCTCGAAGGTTGACCTTCGATCAGGCTGTCACCAGCTACTAGAACGGGATGAGGATATACCGAAGACGACTTTTAGATGTCTCTATGATCACTATGAGTACTTGGTGATGCCCTTTGGCATGACGAACACCCCCGCAGTGTTCATGGGGTTGATGAAACGGATCTTACAGCCGTACTTGGACTGGTTTGTAGTGGTCTTCATTGAAGAAATACTTGTGTACTCAGCGTCAGAGGAGGAGCACGCGATACACCTACGGATGGTTCTGGACGTACTTTGGGTGCACCTTCTTTATGGGAATCTCTCAAAGTGTCAGTTATGGATTCAAGAGTTCCACTTTCTGGGACATGTCATCTCAGCAGATGGAGTAGCTGTGGACTCAGCCAAGGTGGAGGCTTTGTTAGCAAGGGAGCCACCTCAGAGCGTGACAGAGGTGCAAATCTTACTTGGGTTGGCAGGATATTACCGGAGATTCATCCATGATTTCTGCTAGATATCAGCTTCGATGATAGCCTTGACCAAGAACGGGAAACCCTTCGTGTTTACAGAAAAGTGCCATCATGATTTTGAGCAGCTATGACAGAGTTTGACGAGCACCCCAGTCATGAGATTGCTGGAGGAGGGTGTCGAGTACATAGTTTTCTATAACGCATCAGGGACCGAGCTCGGTTGTGTCCTGATGCAGCGGGACACGGTTATTGGTCATGGTTCATGCCAGCTTAAGCCGCATGAGCAGAACTATGTGACCCATGATCTCGAGTTAGCAGCGGTAGTCTTCGCATTGAAGATGTGGAGACACTACCTAATGGGCGAGCGATTCATTGTCTAATCGGACCAGAACACCCTTCAAGTACATCTTCTCACAGAAGGATCTGAATCTGAGTCAGAGGTGTTGGCAAGAGTTCCTCCAAGACAATGATTTCAAGATCATCTATACTCCTGGGAAGGGGAACAAGGTGGCGGACACTCTTAGAAGAAGGTCGAGCTCACAGCTGTTGTGTGAGGCGACACAACAATTAGCCGCGTTACAGTTATAGTTCATGGATGGAGAGGATAGAACTTACCTACTGTCGATGGTTTTCACCCCTCCACTCTTATAGAGAGTTAGGGAGGCACAACATGGGGATGTCGACTTTGTGACCTTACGTGCTCAGTTATCGACAGGACATGCTCCTGATGGATATTCGCAAGGTGGGTAGCACGTACTTCTTTTCAAGGGATGCACTGTTGTACTAGTGGCATTGCAGGAGGAGTTCCTGAGGGAGTTCCATAAATCCCCTTTGGTGGTACATCCTATAGTGTAAAAGATTTACAAGGACCTCCGACGTCAGTTCTGGTGGTCAGGCATGAAGAAGGCAGTAGCAGAGTTCGTTTCTCGATGCCTCACATGCCAGCAGGTGAAGGCTGAGCACCAGGCTCCAGCAGGGTTAGCTCACCCCTGGAAATATCAGAGTGGAAGTGGGATGGAATATAGATGGACTTAATGACAGGATTACCATAGACATCAATGGGGCACGATTCCATCTGGGTGATCGTTGACCGAATCACCAAGTCATCCCACTTCCTTGCTATCAGGAAGCAGAGTTCTGTAGAGAACCTGGGATGCCGCTACATATAGGAGATAGTTCTGCTTCATGGCATCCCCTCGACTATAGTCTCAAACCGAGACACCCGTTTCACATCCCAGTTGTGAAAGGGATTGCAGGAGGCTTTTGGGACTCAGCTACGCTAGAGAACAGCGTTTCATCCCCAAACGGATCTTCAAATGGAGATGACCATTCAGGTTCTATAGGATTTGTGGCAAGTCTAAATCATGGACATTGGTCGTAGTTGGGAGGACCACCTACCACTGGAAGAGTTTGCGTACAACAAAAACTACCACTCCACCATTGGTATGGCACCGTTCGAGGCCTTGTAAGGGAGACCCTTCCAGTCAACGCTTTGCTGGACTGACCCCGAAGAGTCAGAACTCATGAGTCCAAAGTTAGTGTGTAGATACCCTAATCTTAACGTACATGGACATTACATTACTTTTGTGGAATACTTAGTACATAACAAAATCACACACACAAGGACCGTAATAGTTTAGTGTCTTTTGAAACTTGGAATATAATGTTCTAATCGTGGTGAAATATCTTCAACATCTCCCATAAAGATCATCCGTTTTTTACCTAAAACCATTATTTATTTCTTGGGGAAAAGAGAAAATAAAAAGGTGAGCTCAAATTCTCAGTAAGGGTAAACAAAAGAAATATCAATCACATCATATTCATAAGAACATAACATTTTGGAAATCGTAACCTGCAAAAGAGATCATAATATCATAACATGGGATAAATCATAGTAGTGAAATGTAATCCCAATAATCATAACTTGAAACATTGTGGAATACACACATAATAATAGATAATCATTTATTTTTAGTCAAGACTCATTTCCAAGACTATCTTAGTTGACAAAGACCATTTCTGAACCGAGTTCACTCCTCATTTTAGTCTTGTTTCACTGAACCGGTTTAACCTGCCGTTCCATCCATTTCTATCTCATGAGATATAAAATCTTTACACAATGTATTGGTGGGAGATATAGGTCCCACCCATCTCATAATGATACCATTCTTATGTGTTCCACAAAATCATAAACCATACATCATAACATAACCCATGTAATAAAAATGGGATTCTTGAACATCGTGACATCACAAAACAATTCATATAAGATAAAGGAATTCATAAAAATAATTCCATCACAACATAATCAAATAAATGTAATAATAGGGATAAAAACAGAACCCTTTATTATCATAGATGGAAAGTAATTTTGATAAAACACTTGAACTCCATTCTTGAGTAAAATATCATTGCTACTTCAAAAACACTTTTCCTTTCTTAACATGTCATAAAATTCTAAAATAAATGAATTTGATTAAAAATAGACTTGAAAACTTGTAAAGAATGCTTCTTGGAAATAATGTTTTAAAAATCCATTCATGCCGTATAAGTTAAAAAAACATTCTTCTCGTACTTTTTTCAGAAAAGACAAAAAGTACCACGTACGAAAAACAACAAAAGATTCCTTTCATATCATTTAATAAAAACTAAGTGAAGGGTAAAATTGGATTTAAAAAATTGTAGGTGGATGGAAATAATATTAAATATTGAGGAATCATGGAAGTGGATGATAAAATACACCCTAGTAAATTCCAAAGTATAAACAATCTTGGATAAAAATGAGATTGTGATATTTCCCTTACCTTAGGTCTGATTTGCTTCATAAGTGTCCGAACCTCCTGTATAATGACTAAAATAATGTCATTGACTTATTACAGGATCATAATCATTATTATTATATCATATATGGTTCACTTATGACTATATATTACCCATTCTTTTTTAAATTCCATGTTGAAGAGCGTTTTGGGTAAAATCGTTTCATTTGTCATCCGTGTTTTGACTTGTAATTATTCATATGATTACTTACATCATGATTACTTAATTCCAGAATATAAAACATTATTTATATATAATATATATTCATAATATACATATATATATAATATATCAGTAAATGGAAAGAAATACACCGTTCATGGAGACGGTAGGCCGAACGTACTCATGAACGCTGTTTTCGTTTCCTTATTGAGTTGAATGGAATTATGTAGATGACGTACATATATATACACATAAATATACTATCATTATTATTTCATATATTTCATGATTACTTATTATATATACTTTATAATCATTCATGAATGGTTAACGTGGAGAATGAATCTCACTGCGTCGTGGAGACGGTAGTCCGTACGTACGCACGAGCGATGATATCGTTCTCATGATCGTGGAATTGTTTTGGAGTGTATTTATACTATTTCAGAATCAATATCACTTTAAAATAATCATATATAGTTATTATTTACACCATTATACCCATCCAAGTAAGGTGGTGGTGGAAAATAGATTACACCACGTCATGGAGACGGTATTCCATACGTACGCAGGCGCGGTGATTTCGTTTTATGTAGGATTGATAGATGGTAAAATAGGGTTGTTTCATACTTATAATAAAATATCAGTATATGAGTGATACTGATGTTATTACTTCATAATGAAGCAACTAATGACGAAGATGTTGAAGAAGAAATAGAGTTGAAAGAATCGGTAATGGACATTACCTCTTCTTTGAAGTGCCTCTTTGTGACCTCCTCTTAGGGCACTAAAATTGTTCTTTGAAGAATACCAGAACCTATAGGATGTTTCTATGGAAGTGGAGAAGATAATTTGGCATGGGTTGGCCGAGCTTGAAGGCTCAATGTGGTGTGAGGAAGAGAGGGAGGAGGTACCCTTTTATAAGGGAGGAGAGGGTCACCTTTGGAATAACTAAAAATATTATTTTATTATAAAGCCAAATTAGGTTTTAAATAGATCTAAATTGATTTATTTCGAAGATAAGGTGGGTATGGGTCGAAATCCTCTCATCCAATAGAATTTTGACATGTATAGTTTACTATTTTAACCTTATCATTTAGTTTTAACTTTAACATTGATAATTTTACTTTTACTGTGTCTTTTTGTGTTCTTACACTATAAGTTTAATAAACATACTATAACAATCCAAACGAACCCCAAGATGATTATTATTAATATATATAACCTTATATATGTCATTTGGACAAACATCAGATTTTAATGAATAAAATAACAATTAATAATATAATATTTTTTTTAAAAACTATTTTATGTCAATTTTGACACTATTTAGTAATTGATTTTGGTGAAAATAATAACAGAATGATTAGTTCGAAAAAAGTTAATTAAATCAATACTAACATGTCATATTAACCTATAAAATTAGTGGAATTCATAAAAAGTCTCAAATTAAATTTATTTGGGTATTTATAACATCAATTATGTCAATATTTCATTAATAAGATAATTACTGAATCATCATTGTTTCATAAATAAATTAACATATTTAAAGTCTAAAAATTAAATATAAAATAGAATTCTGTAAGAATTATTTTTAGATTTCTAATGAATATTTATTGTCGAATTTATCTTATGTATAACCCTGTATTAAAAATGTTTTACTTATTAAACTTTGATTTTAACTATTTTAACCCTTCTTTAAATAAATTAATATTAAATATTCTAATCTAATCCAAGTGGGCATAAATGGTCATCTTTTATTCCTAGGTTTGTTTTTGGTCGAATTACACTTATCCAATAGAATTAAGACATGTGTTACTGTAATAATAATATCATTTTTACCCTTAATTACTCTATTGACTTTTAACCGTAGAAAAAAAAGTAAAAAGTTACTATTCAACAAAAATTATTTTCATCTCATTGAACCACATTTTACTTACTGAAATCAACCGTGTCTCTCGGATTTTTGAAATTCCACTCCCAGAAGCTGTAAAATTATGTTTTATGAAAAATTCATTTTTTTACTACCACTTAGTGGTTTCACTATTCATACAAAAATGAAAGTTTCCAGAAAAATAAAAAAAATTAGGCCTAAGCTATATTTGATATTATGAACTGAAAAATGATGTCTATTATACCAAATTAAAAACATATTATTTGCATTAATTAATTTAAAAATTAATTCCCATCGTCAAAACAAATAGCGTGTTCTTAAGAGATAATAACTATCAAAAGATTGACACTTGTTTATGTCTGGTTCAAATGTGAAATTACATCCAATGACCAAAATTGTATTAAATTGTAAAAATATATTCTAAATATACTTTAAAACAACTCAAATTAATAATTTATCACTATTAATTATTTCTATTAAAAAGGTTGATTTTAAGTAAAATTAAGTAATTTTCACTATTCATCAGAAAATGAAAGTTATCCGAAAAGAACCAAAATTTCTCGCTAAGATAATTTAGATATTATGAATCCAAAAATGAAGTCCATTTTGAAAAATAAAATTTACAAAATTTCAAAAAGTGGTTATTACTATTGATAACAGCTAGTTTTAATAATATTTTAATAGCATATCATTGTTTAGTGAAACTCGGTATTGCGTACAACACACGCTATCGAGGAAGGTCATGATTGCGTGTAATGCAAGGAAAGTCATGGATGAGTGTTGTGCAAGCTCCTTTTGGTGTAGCGTACAACACAAGATATTAATTAAAAAGAATAATTTTTTTAAAATCTCGGGGTGTTACATTCTACCCCCCTTAAAATGAATTTCGCCCTCAAAATTCGCCGGGGTTATAAATGGTTTACTACTTGAAAGTTTATTTAATAGAAACCCACATCGTAAAAGGAATACTAAAACAAATCTTTAAAAACAAAATTATGAAACGTAACGGTTACCCAAATAAACAAATCACTGGGTTTCCACATAGGTGAAAATATGGATATGGAAGAAAAATCTAACCATCATGTTCTGATGGAGAGTGTTAGAGAACATGACTATGGAAAAGACAACAATCACAAAGCCTTAAATTTGTGATGATCTCGGGTACCATCTGATTCATCAGATATAAGAGCATTAGGACAATATTTTTGGTTTTCGTGATCATTTCCCTAAAGTTGATGAAATTGGAATTAGAAGAAATACTTTCGTGATTTTGGTATAGTCTCACCATTGGTCATTATTTGGACAATTTCCACTTCATATCTTAATGAAATGAAGTTGAATTTGTCATTCGTGATGTGTTAGTAGATCATGTGATAGAATGATGGGTCATTCCATCTGTCTCAAACAAAAGGTTAGAAAAGTTATCAACAATTACATAAGTCCATCTATAGTGAGATTAATCATATATGGTTCCTAAAATGGACTTATACTTCATATATCATACTTCTTAATATTATAAAACTAGTTTCTACTAATCAATGACTTCTTGTAGGCCGGTGGTAGGCGATAAAGGCCAGTCGCACTTCAGTTGGGGGTTCGATTCCCACAGCCTTGTCCAACGCGAGGGGCTGTCGCCCGTCCTGTAGGTTGTCCTTTTTCTAAAACTGCATTTCTATACCATCAAATAAAAAATATCAAAAAAAAGTTATATCCTTAAACAATACTAACTTATGTCCAAAATAATCCATTCCAATCTTTAGGCTTATCTAAAATACTTCAGTCCAAGCTCATAGTATAAAGAAAACGATTACCTGAAATGTAATCAACCAAGAAAGTGAATACCATCATTTATCCCCCATATATATTGTTGGTCACATTCCAATCATGTGAATACCTTAATCATGTATTATCTTGAAATACCCATTAAACCTTAGTGAAAAGATGAATGCTGTCAAAAGTTAACTCTTTCCACATAGCAAAATCCAAAAATTCTATATACTCAAACCATGATATAACCTTCTCCTCATATCAGTCATGAGCTCATGAATACTATCAAACATTTAATTTTCTCCTTATCCCTTCATTATGTCCATATCATCTATATTCCAAAAATATTTGAATAACCTTTAATGGATACTGGTACTATTAATCATACACTTTCAAAACTCAAGGAAAGACAACAGTGTAAAAATCCTTAGATGTCCCTTTATTCCATAGTACCATGAGATTACTTGTACAACATTACATTTGATAAACATGTAATCATTCCACTACTTTCTTAAACCATTGACCGAGCTTCAACAATTCTTTCATCTCACATATAATTTGTAGTCTCTTCATCATCATCAACATAAATACTACCTATACGGCCATACTGATTCTCTTCATGAGACTTTCCCTTAGGGCCTTGGTTTGCATAATACACGTACATTCCAAATTTAAAACATTTAACCATTGTTGATGTCATAGTAATACCATTATCCTCTTCCATGGTGTTAACTGAACCTTTTCCTTTGCAGTTACTGGATTTGTGTCCTTCTTTTCCACACCCAAAGCATCTTCTAGTTCCCTTGAAACAATATTCTCTATGCCTCTTCCCACATGATTTACATGAGTGAAATTGAACTTTCTTTCCTCTATGATCATCATGAAACACCATCTTTCTCTTATTATCTGAGTCGGGAAACTTACCAATGTTGAGATTATTGATCATATTTTGAGATTGCTGATTAGGCATAATAACGATGTTTGGACTTCCAAATCTTGTTTCATTTGGTTTCTCATGAAGAATATCATTCCATTGTCTGTCATATCCTCCATTATCATGAATCTTCCTGTTTCTAGCAATTTTCTTAAACCAAAAAAGAATAGTGTGAGAGGCAAAAATCAAGCTAGGGAAAACAATATAGAAAAGGGGGAGTACCCTCAATATCTAACATCTTAGGTTAAATTATAAGATTATTACTGTAGTTCTAGTACTATTTCCTATATGTATAATTATCCTTAGGGACATCCCTAGAGAGACCTTAGAAATATCTCTAGAGATCTCACTAATGTTCTCGCATCCCAGTTTCCAAAGGTTGACTAAACCTTTCCTCTGATACAAATTGTAGAGACCCGGAGCATAACATACATGGAAATTACATTACTTTTTTGGAAATCTTAGTACATAACAAAAACACACACACAAGGACCGTAATAGTTTAGTGTCTTTGGAAACTTGGAATATAATCTTCTAATCATGGTGAAAGATCTTCAACATCTACCATAAAGATCTTCCTTTATTTACCTAAAAGCTTTCTTTATTTCCTGGGGAAAAGAAAACATAAAAGGGTGATCTCAAATGCCCAGTAAGGGTAATCAAAATAAATATCAATCACATCATATTCATAAGAACATAACATTTTGGAAATCTTAACCTGAAAAAGAGATCATAATATCATAACATGGGATAAATCATAGCAGTGAAATGTAATCCCAATAATCATAACAAGAAACATTTTGGCATACACACATAATCATATAGAATCATTTCTTATTAGCCAATACTCATTTCCAAGACTATCTTAGTGGACAAACTCCATTTCTGAATCGAGTTCACTCCTCTTTTCAATCTTGTTTCACTGAAACGGTTTAACCTACCGTTCCAGCCATGTCTATCTCATGAGATATAAAAACTTTACCCAATGCATTGGAGGGTGATATAGGTTCCACCCCTCTTATAGTGATACCATTCTTATATGTGCCTCCAAATCATAGACCATACATCATAACATAACCCATGAAATAAAAATGGGATTCTTAAACATCGTGACATCATAAAACAATTCATATAAGATAAAGGAATTCATAAAAATAATTACATCACAACATAATCAAATCAATGTAATAATAGGGATAAAAACAGAACCCATTATTATCTTAGATGGAAAATAATTTTGATAAAACACTTGAACTCCATTCTTGAGGAAAATATCCTTTCAACTTCAAAAACACTTTTCATTTCTTAACATTTCATACAATTCTAAACTAAATGAATTTGATTGAAAATAAACCTGAAAACTTGTAAAGGAAGCTTCTTTTAAATAATGTTTTAAAAATCCATTCATGTAGTATAAGTTAAAAAAACATTCTTCTCGTACTTTTGTCGGAAAAGTCAAAAAGTACCTCGTACGAAAAACAAAAAAAGATTATGTTCATATCTTTTACTAAAACTCAGCGAAGGGTAAAATTGGATTTAAAAAATTGTAGGTAGATTGAAATAATATTACATATTGAGGAAACATGGATGTTTATGATAAAATACACCCCAGTAAATTCCAAAGTATAAACAATCTCAGATAAAAATGAGATTGTGATATTTCCCTTACCTTAGGTCCGATTTGCTTCGTAAGTGTCCGAAACTCCTGTATAATTATTTAAATAATGTCATTGACATATTCCCGAATCATAATAATTGTTATGATATCATATATGGTTAACTTATGACTTTATATTACCCGTTCTTTTGTAAATTCCATGTTAAAGAGTGTTTCGGGTATAATCTTTTCATTTGTCGTATGCGTTTTGACTTGTAATTATTCATATGATTACTTAGATCATTATTACTTAATTATAGAATATAAAACATGATTTATATATAATATATATTCAGAATATACATATATATAATAGATCAGTAAATGGAAAGAAATACACCATTCATGGAGACGGTAGGTCGTACGTACGCATGAATGCTATTTTGGTTTCCTTATTGAGTTGAATGGAATTAAGTAGATGACATATATATATTCACATAAATCCAGTATCATTATTATGTCATATATTACATGATTACTTATTATATATACTTTATAATCATTCTGGAATTGTTAACGTGGAGAATGAATCTCACTGCGTCGTGGAGACGGTAGTCCGTACGTACGCACGAGCGATGATATCGTTCTCATGATCGTGGAATTATATTGGAGTGTATGTATACTATTTAAGAATAAATATAACTTTAAAATAATCATATATAGTTATTATGTACACCATTATACCCATCCAAGTAAGGTGGTTGTGGAAAATAGATTACACCACGACGTGGAGACGGTATTCCATACGTACGCACGCGTGGTGATTTCATTTTCTGTAGGATGGATAGATGGTGAAATAGGGTTGTTTCATACTTATAATAAAATATAATTATATGTGTGATACTGATGTTATTACTTCATAATGAAACAAATAAAGAAGAAGATGTGGAAGAAGAAATAGAGTTGAAAGAATCGGTAACAGACATTACCTCTTCTTTGAAGCACCTCTTTGAGACCTTCTCTTGGGGCACTAAAATTGGTCTTTGAAGAAGAAAAGTACCTATAGGATGTATCTATGTATGTGGAAAAGAGAATTTGGGAGGGGTTTTCCGAGATTTAAGGCTCAATGTGGTGTGAGGAAGAGAGGGAGGAGGTGCCCTTTTATAAGGGAGGAGAGGGGCACCTTTGGAATAACTAAAAATATTATTTTATTATCAAGCCAAATTCTGTTTTAAATAGCTCGAAATTGATTTATTTAGAAGCTCAGGTGGGGATGGTCGAAATCATATCATCCAATAGAATTTGGACAAGTTTAGTTTACTATTTTAACCTTATCATTTAGTTTTAACTTTAAGTTAGATAATTTTACTTTTACTGTGTCTTTTTGTGTTCTTACACTATAAGGTTAATAAACATACTATAACAAGACAAACGAAACCCATGTTGTTTATTATTAATATATATAACCCTACCTATGTCATTTGGACGAAATTTATATTTTTAGGAATAAAATAACAATTAATAATATAATATTTGTTTTAAAAAATATTTTATGTCAATTTTGACACTATTTATTAATTGATTTTTGTGAAAATAATAACAGAATTATTAGTTCTCAAAAAGTTACTTAAATCAGTACTAACATGTCATATTAACCTAGAAAATTAGTTTAACTCATAAAAAGTCTCAAATTACATTTATTCGGGTATTTATAATATCAATTATGTCAATATTTGATTAATAAGATAATTACCGAATCATCATTGTGTCATAAATAAATTTACTTATTTAATGTCTAAAAAATAAAAATAAAATCTAATTATGTATGAAATATTTTGAGCTTTCTAATGAATATTTATAGTCGAATTTAGCTTATGTATAACCCTATATTAAAAATGTTTTACTTATTAAAATTTGATTTTAACTATTTTAACCCTTCTTTAAATAAATTAATATTAAATGTCCTAATCTAATCCATGTGGGACTAAATGGTCATATTTTATTCCAAGGATTTTCTTTGGTAGAATTACACTTATCCAATAGAATTAGGAAATGTGTTAGGGTAATATTAATAACATTTTTACCCTTAATTACCATATTTACTTTTAACTGTGGTAAAAAAAAGTAAAAAGTTACTATTCAACAAAAATTATTTTCATCTCATTGAACCACATTTTACTTAATGACATCAACCGTGTCTCTCGGATTTTTGAAATTCCACTCACAGAAGCAGTAAAATTATGTTTTATGAAAAAATCATTTTTTTTACTAGCACTTAGTGGTTTGACTATTTATCAAAAAATGAAAGTTTCCAGAAAAATAACAAAAATTAGGCCTTAGATATATTTGATATTATGAACTGAAAAATGATGTATATTTTACCAAATTCAAAACATATCAGTTGCATTAATTAATTTAAAAATTAATTTCTGTCGTCAAAAAAATAGCGTGTTCTTTAGAGATAATAACTATCAAAAGATTGACACTTGTTTATGTCTGGTTTAAATGTGAAATTACATCCAATGACCAACATTGTATTTAATTGTAAAAAAATATTCTAAATATACTTTAAAACCAATCAAATTAATAATTTAACACTACTAATTATTTCTATTAAAAAGGTTGTTTTTAATTAAAATTTAGTAATTTTCACTATTCATCTGAAAATGAAAGTTATCCGAAAAGTACTAAAATTTCACCCTAAGATAATTTCGATATTTCGAATCCAAAAATGAAGTCCATTTTGAAAACTAAAATTTACCAAATTTCAAAAAGTTGTTATTACTATTAATAACAGCTAGTTTTGATAATATTTTAATAGCGTTTCGTTGTTTAGTGAAACTCGGTATTGCGTACTACACACACTATCGAGGAAGGTCGCGATTGCGTTTAATGCAAGGCGAGTCAATGATGAGTGTTGTGAAAGCTCCTTTTGGTGTAGTGTACAACACAAGACATTAATTAAAAAAAATATTTTTCATAAAATCTCGGGGTGTTACATAGTGAGAGCTACCACAGAGAAGGTTTAGATCATCCGGGAGCGGATGAAGACTGCATAGAGCTGGCAGAAGTCTTATGACGACAGGCGACAAAGACCTCTGGAGTTCGATGAGGGAGACCATGTCTTCCTTCGGGTCTCACCTCGATGAGGGTTGCGGAGATTTGGCCGAGGCGGCAAGGTATCTCCTAGGTTCATCGGAGCTTTCCAGATCCTAGGCAAAGATGGCGAGGTGGTGTACCACCTGGATCTACCGCCGTAGTAGCATCGGGTATAAGATGTCTTACACGTGTCGCTGATGAGGAGGTACACACATGACCCATCGCACGTCATCGACTAGGGAGAGCTGGACATCAAGGATGGAGTGACCTTTGCTGAGTACCCGGTGGAGATCAAGAATTGGAAGGAGAGGATCCTTCATGGGTGATCAATTCCCTTAGTGCGCATCCGGTGGCAGCATGGGAATCTTCAAGATAGAACGTGGGAGCGGGAGGCCGAGATCCGTACCTAGTACCCTCATCTTTTTTAGTAGCCCTTGTTTTGGATTTTCGGGGATGTAAAGCCCCAAGGTGGGGAGAATGTAATGTCTCAGATTTTCTGTTTATTATTTTTAAATATTATATGGAATTATTTCGAGACATGGTGTGAAGACGACACATCATTCCGAGGTTCAGTGAGCCCGGAATGGTGGTTTGAATTTTTTTTAGGTGAGTCGGAACTTGTGCGCGGTTGTGGCAGTTTCCAAATAGATGCCCAGATTAAAAATCTAAGCGCACTGTTGCGTCCGGGACGATGAATTTACCTATGAATGATGCTAACCCTGACTACCACGGGTAGAGGTAAAAAGTAAATTTTCAAACGTTTTAAGTAAAATAAAATAAAATAAATTAACCAGTTTATTTTTTTTCATTTATGGAAACATCCGCTGTAGCGCGGCAATGGCGTAACTGTTTCCTAAATTGATGGCGCATCTTAATGACTTCGAAATGGTAAGTCAACGCGATTAATACTGAAGAATAATTAAATGACAACATGTTTCACTTTTTAAAGGGTTAGGCAATTGTTGATCGTTGGAAACGTTTGAGAGGTATCTCTGCCGAATCCGCAAGGTGTTAGAGAGAATTTTTGGCGACGAACGACGACAGATCGAGATCGAGGATCACTGCGCCGACGTTGAAGGATCTTGACGACAAGGGCAGTGCGACACCTTCGTCAACGATTGATCCTTTCAAAAGGTAGGGGTTTGTTATTTCAATGTATTTTCCCCGATTTAGAGTTTAAAAGACGAACACAGATCAGCCACGAACAAGTTTATCCGCAGATTCGTACATTCTTATGGGAGGGTTTTCTTTGGGATGATTTTGGGGGAAATAATGCATGATTATTATTCATGTTGATCTCTGATCTGTTTTAATCCTTTTAACGGGAGTGGATCAATGCTGTGATGAACGACAGCAGAGGTTCATTACTCATTTTGTTATTTGGATTTGCTCCCCCATTCTTTCTCACGCGTTCATCACGTTCTCCGCGGGGTGACGAACAACGGATCTTTGAGCATCCGTTCTACGACGCAACGATCCCAAATCTAAGGTTCAACACCGAAACAACCTTGTGGAGGAGTGGCGTCGATGGCAGATGACGAATTGGACCGGATCCGGAAAGGGAGATCATCGACCGTTCTTCGCGCGGGAAGATCAAATCACGTTTTTGGGGCTGATCAGAGGACCGAAAATGACGGAAGTGGCTTCGTGGTGTCAGGGTAACCAGAACCTGGATGTTTTACAGCAATATAATGGTGGGATTGATGATTGGAGTAGCACGGGAGGAGCTCCGGTGAAGGGCATGGTTTCTTGAAATTTCTAGAATACACGGCGTGTACTTCCGATGAACACGCCGTGTAGTTCTAGAGGTGGTGGCTAGGTTTTCGGGTTCAGAGAAGAATCACTAGGCATGTGACCCCGGTAACACGGCGTTTTGGACCTTCCCCGAAGTACGACATGTACATTGGGTAGTACACGGACATGGGATGCTCTACACGGCTTCAGGCGGCACAGCGTGTACAGCTCGGAAGAGGCGGCTACACGGAGCTTAGCGTGTATCCCGGGGATACACGGACACAGGATGGAGTACACGATCATGTACTCCATCACCCGGCCAGGCGAGGTCAACAGCGTAGGTCACCCCGTGTGCATATTGCATGGGTTGGAGTACACGGGTTGGAGACAGTGTATGGGAACATGGACAGAGTACACGGAGCCAACCCCAATGACCCAGACACGGTTGGTACTCCGTTCTTCACGATGTGTATATTTTTTTATACATGAACAGCCTCACGACATAGGTCGTTGAACACGGGCAGTACCCGGGGTCGGACAACACGACATGTATCATTTCTATGTGCCGTGTACTTTTTGGAGAATGGCTTGGTACTTTTGTTCACCGTGCCTTGAACATCTTTCATATGGGTTTGTGCCCCTTCTTCTTGTTCCCCTAATGGTCAGGAATCATTCCCTCACACATTATTATGATCCCTTCAGCAATACATTTCTGTGATATTGTCTGGCATCCATTTGAGAGGCCCGGATCAAGATCCTCTATCCATTCCAGGCCCTATGTAGAGTCAGGCATCGGCGTGACCAACTTTACTGGGCGTTGATCCTCTACCTAGAAGGTGAATTCCGGATGAGTCGCGGTTTCTTCCATGGCCCTGGCAATGATCCTCATTTGTGTATCGAAATCTTTCCCACTCAAGATTGTGTATCCCATAATGAGTGTAGCTATCTCTCATGATGGTTCACGAAGAACATCACTTCCCGGGCGAACGTCATCAGAGCTATAAGACTCGTGGAGTGTGTTCTCCCGAAAAGAGTGAATCACAGAATCTTCGAACAGAATCCCATGCGGGGGTATACGGTTGTGTGACTTGTCTCTAGACCATGGGTCTGGGTTTTGAGTATATCTGGTTTGTTTTGTATGTTCTGTAAACATATATTATGCATAGCTGACTGTACCTTTACATTGTGTACTGCTTTTTGGTTTTCTGGGTCCTCTACTGAGTATTGTCATACTACCCCTTGCACGGGCTTTGACCACACGTCTAGTGTCTTGTACAGACGTGCAGCCTTTTGACAGATTCCAGGGAAGACCAGGATAGGACTGACCTTTCTGAGTTCCCTACAAGCTGAGGCGTTCTTACGGCTATGAGCGGCAGTCCCATTACCTTTGTGCTTACATGCTGGAAATTACAGTTTCTCAGATTCTTGGTTTTGGTGGGATTATATTATGGCCCAGATTACTTTTAAAGTACTCTACCTTTCATTGTACACTATTGGTTGGGTTTAGTCGTATGCATGAATTTTTGTTCCTTAGTGTTTTACTTTTCACCATTTGTGGGGTTGGAGATGTGTTTGTGTGTACAGGTACCTAGGCAATTCCTCCCATGTTAGTGACTTGCCTACTCGGTGCTAGTCACCAGCCCCTTGCCAATTGGAGGCGGTCTTGGGGAGTCATGGAACGGGCCCCACAGGGATAGGTCATGACAGTCACGTCCCTTGTTTTAGCATCATATTGTGCATCATACATTCTTTAATCCTCTTCCATTTTATCTAGCCAAATAACTCAACACACTATCTTTCCTTACTAATCTTTATTGATCTTCTCACATGACTCACTCGAAGAATTATTGTTTTTCAATTTCTAAACATTATTTTCATAATCATCATGATTTATTGAAAATTTTGTACCTATTTTCTCATTATAGTTCCCGTTTGTTTCATACATATTTATTTATAGAGACATATTATACC
Source organism: Viscum album (assembly GCA_963277665.1). Taxonomy (NCBI): domain Eukaryota; kingdom Viridiplantae; phylum Streptophyta; class Magnoliopsida; order Santalales; family Viscaceae; genus Viscum; species Viscum album. The sequence goes on along the minus strand of OY728127.1, from coordinate 945,227,934 downwards.
AACAAGAGTGGGATTTGTGCCAAACTAATCTAAAAAATAAGAAGTTACCATTGAATCGTGATATTTTAGACTGATAGTAGTACTACTATGAACCTCTATTTTTTTCCTTTGGAAAAAATTGTGGGGATTTATTTAGGGGTAAAATATGTTGTCGTATCCCAATAATTCATTGTAGTGGGTGATTTCAAATTCATATTATTTTTCATATATTATATGATTTTATCCTGAGATGATCAATTTTTTATGTAGTGAATGAAATTGACTGGACCCAACCTGTCACCCGAGATGGCTAGCCAAACAGCCCATAGCACATTCCTGATCACCTCGGGCTAGAAACAACCATCATGCATAACCAAAAATCTATTGGGAATGGTTTTTTTCATGGAAAAATAGAATGGCCCATCCATCAAATGAGAGGACCTCAACAACATCATTAATGTAAAAAATAAGCATATAAATAATTCTAGATAAACATATAAAAATAGAAAAATATTCCATAAACAAAAATAAACATCATATAAAAACATTCCATAGTAGGACATAAACAAGTTGTCTCAAGAGATAATCCCAAATATCAAAGGGTATAGAAAAAAACATGTCCTATACATACATCCAAACGGATAGAATTCCACAAAAGAACTACATATGAGTTAAACCTCTATTACCACATCCCCTCCACAAAACATTGGATGATGGAAATCAAGAAGAGCCACCCTAGAATAAGCTATCCATATCATTACCCATTACCTATAAAATAAAATCTATGTATGCCTGAAGGCATATGTAGGGTGTGATTCAAAATGACCAATTGCATACTACCCTGAATATTTTTATGGATTTTACCTATCCATACCAATAAACTAGATTGAAATCATTTCACAAAACTAAAAATCATCAAAAACGTCCTATTTTAAAATACTCATTTGAAATCCATTTGGCATTCCATTAAAAACAATTTTCCAAAACAATCTTCAACATGGATCATATAAGAAAAAAATTCAATTGTACAACACGACCAAAATACTCAATAATTAATTATAAGAGTATGAATACACATCATTATCTTGTAACCATATAAAACTGAAATAGGCTTGACACATCTCGTCACATCAAAATGGTATTAATCAAATAAATACAACATATAAACGAATCCCTCTAGAGTAATGTTCACCCATGGATCAATCCGTTAGGACCACCATGAGATAAACTCAACAAGGTTCATAGCTAGAAAAGAAATAATGGAATCTCCCACAATTTTCCCCAGAAAAAATACCAATAGATCTCATAGTCCTTCTATAACCAATCGTAGAAGCGATCACGATCTTACTAAAAAAGGCTCTCACTGTCCCTTGTTAACGAAAATGGAATCTCACATAGTATTACATTTAATCTTGACACATTCCCAAAAAAACCTCTCACTTTATCTCTAGTTAACCCATATACTACTCCATTCCAAAAAAATCAAAATTTTAATTTGATTAAAATCCATTTGTAAAACCCATTTTAAACACTAAAATTTTCTAATAAAATTCTTGAAGATAAAAAATGGAATAAATATCGATCGTAAATAATTTATTCAGAAATTTGAACATCAAAAACTATATGTGAATAATAATTTAATTGTAATCCATGGTAATCAAACTAAAATAGATTCACATATCTTGTATTAAAATTTAACATAATCTTATTCGATGATATACATATGGAATATAATGGTCATGGACTCAGACACCTAATCCATAATAGAACAAACCATTTCACCCTTCACACACACTAGATTTGGAACCCCCCCCCCTACAAGGGTTACACACCTCCATGAAAATGGGGGAACAAATAAGAGTAATGGAAATTGTTGAAGAAAACATGAATAAAGTTGATTATGTAGAGTCCCGACCAAGATAACACTGAATGATTTGTTGGTATGGTGGGACACATGGCCTCAATCATTACTCCCCATACACTTGAGGTTATTAACTACCAGTGAGGTTCTGAGGTGTTACTGAGGGGAGACTGTACCCTCTTGGAAATGTATCAAAGTGTTTAGATATATTAATGAATAGTGGAATCACAATAAATTAGTGGTATTTGAAGGTAAATAAAATATCAATAATAATCACATATAATTTAATATCATATACAAAATGGTGATATATCATTTTTCTAACAAAAATGAGTTTTAATGTATGCTAAAAGATATATCTATCATAAAAGAAAAAAATACCCAGAATATTGATTTCAATAGAATCATGATCCACAACTTGGTCAAGTGACTCCCCACTCTAACGATATATACAAATCATACATCAATAACTAGGTTCTTTCCCATGTCCCTACCTACATCCAAATAATATTTTTGGGACCATCAGTATCCATGAAAAGGTGTGAGATAATGTTATTATGCCACCAAAAACAATGTATAAAAATACCTAGTCATTGTATATACTATTGTAGTGTAGAGGAAATAACGGAACACATTAATGAAAGACGGAAAAGTGGAGGGGTCTAGTTCTAGAAGGACACTATGTTGACAATACCTACTTCAATATAAGCTAGATATTCACTAAATGAGTAACAAGATGAATACACATATATATAATATATACGTAGTGGTATATAAAACAATATATATATAGATAATATCACTATAATGGGTATTATTTGTAACCTATACATCCATACAATGTTCCATGCATGTCACAAGTATCATGGTATTCCATTCCATGTATCACAAGACTAGGGGATTCCATGCCATGTATCACAATCCTTGGTACACAACGCTCATACCATATTAGTAAGGGTAACCACTACGATATCACATTTATAGGAATTCCATTCTTTTATCACATTTAATAGGGTCTCCAGGACCATGTTTCATATTTATTAGGACTCCATACTTATATCAAATTTATAAGGGTCTCCAATCATATAAATCATATTTATTAGAATTCCATGCATGTATCACATTTATAAAGGTCACAATGACCATGTACCATATTTATTCTGATTCCATACATATATCACCGTTTATATGTGTCACCATTACCATTTATCACATTAGAGAAAGGGAAACAATTAATATGAATAACTATATGGATGAAACTCCATTCTCGTAAAATAATTATCAAGGTTCTCCATTCCCAAATTTAACAAAAGGGTATCCATGCATGATTATATCAATTGAAAATATTCACTTCTTAAATCATAATTTTCTGTTAATTCATAACTCAATTACAATCATTAATAACAAGGGCATAATCATTATTCCATTTAATTAGGTTGCATGGTCATACTAATCAACTCGATTGAATTCATCTATAATGGGTATGTGTGTTAGTAAGGCTATACCACAACAATTATCTATTTCAATGATGATATCACAATTTATACGTAAGACCAAACACACTGATTGGTGTTTTGGATATATAACCATGAATTATAATTAGGAATGTAAATGGAACAACTATAGGGGTGTCATACATTGATTTTAATGAACTCACTTGTGTCTTGGGATTTACAATGGTTGTTAGGTTCCTAGATTGGGAAACCAATTTAGGAATGATTTAATTTAGGGGGAATTCGTGGTGAAACTACTATACAATGCATAAGTCATAGTATAAATAATTTCAACCTTGAGAGATAAATACTAGACCACCTACATTATGCATGGAGTGGAGCACTCATATAGTATGAGCCTTTGGTTTGGTGAAGATCGATAGAAAATGCAAAAAAAATCTAAATTCACTGAAAATAGTGCATATGAGGATTCACATAAATAATTCCTTTGAGAGAACAAAAAAATTATAAATGAACAAGATGAAAGAATATTTGACCAGTATTCATCAAATGAGATGAATGAAGATATAATCAGAGTCAAGATCATAATGTTATCGAATAAAATAGGATTTGAGGATATTTAGATCAGAAAGGAGGAGAATTTAGGTTACTATCCACATGAATGAGAAATCAATAAGGAGGCTGGAACATAATTGTTATTAAGGGTAAATTGTTATTTTGTTCAATTTTACCTAGTCGCAGGGTTTGGCCACACATTTGGGCAAAACGTCCACCATGAATGCTCATGCCACTAACAATAGGTGTGACCCATAGTGTTTGGCTTCACTGTCTGAGAAACCATATACCATCCATAAAATACGCCTCAATTATAAACTGAATTAATGTGGAATGCTCATTTGTCTTTGGGGGCACGCTAAGGGAATACCAGTCTCCCCTCTCTTCACTATAAAAACCCCTCATTGTAAGGATTATACTTGTGGGATCTGATGCACAATTTCTACTAACGATGGGTAATGTTTTGTTATTCAACTATACTAGATTTTGTTTTTTTTAACAAGCCCCATACACCAATATTTTCCCCACAGCGTCACTTAGTAGTCATATTAGTTAATAAAACAATTATACCAATATTTAAAGGATCTATAACCCATACACAAACTGGGTTCATATATTCTTATCCCTTTAAAGGAACTCTTCACTATGTTTTCCTTCCAAGTGTGGTGAATCATTATTTGAAAATAACTCCATCAATTAAGAATGTATGTTGACCTCTAGCTACCAAGTCGCATCCTATACATAGGCTTGATTACTTTAAACCAGTACTAACGAGGAAAAATGACCTTGGAGATCCTTCATGTTCCAGTTAAAAATACATATGAGATACTCCTTAATATAAGCATCATCATATATCTCAACATCCTCACGGGAAAAAATAATGAGAAATTTATGTTTTATAACAGTGATGCTCTGAAACATAGTAGATGTTGTGCATGTCACAATACCTATGAGGGAAAACAAACCGATAGTCTACAAGCCTGACTCTCTCTAAAATCCCAAACAGCCATAAAAAACAAGGAGACAACATCACTAGCCCTTATATCCATCTATGTTAATTTATGGGTGATACCTATAAGAAAAAATTATCTCTGACTTCAAACTCAATAGGTCATTCACGTCGATCATGATACATTTCATGACTCGACTAATTCATAGATAAAAACTTCATGATCATCTTAACCTACAACAATGACTCTAGAACATGAGGTGGACCATGTTCTCTATGTCTCCTGCCTCTATCGAGTATATGGGTGAATGATATGACCTAATTTACAGTTCCTCATAAGTGGAAATTTGAATTGTTAATAGATATCTATTATTATAGGTGAAATAAACGAGAAGAATATTTTTCACCCAATAACTCTTGAAACAAATTATTCAAGCTCAAAACATGTCCCCCAACACTTTTATAGTTTCTTATGACTCCTCACTACTCTAGAGTGGAAAGGTTGTGCTGAAAAGCACTGGTGTACCATTATATCTATGTAACCCCTTATAGATCCTTGAGGTCAAATGATCATACCTATATGAAATGAATGTGTAGGGGACCCCATGTATATATATTGTTTCATGGATATATAATCTTTTGATCTCATCAATTGAGATGGTCACCCAAATATTATGGAATTGGACTAATTCCATAAATTGGACTAGGACACCCCCTACCAAATCCATAACTCCTATAGACCTTAGTAATATAGAAATTAAATCCAGTGTTACATCTTCAAATATTCATTACAAGACTGATAATAAATATAATAATCTAGCAGGTTGATGGAGCTCCACCTTAACCTATTGATTGGTAGAACACCAAGTTATAAAAAATCCTTTTATGATGATTCTTCAATGGAAAACAATACTACCAATGCATATGATGATACATATTAGAGATACCTAGGAGAACATCCCATTTATAGGAATGTGACTCATGCATAATGTTCTATCTCATGTCTATAGTGTCCCAGATACACCCATGTATATGCATGAAATCATCACCATTGATAATCCTATCTCATGTTGGGTCCTCAGCTAAAATACTATATCATAAGACCAATACATAGGTTCTAAAAGTTTCCTCATATTTACTCTCTCTAAAATTGAAGAGATCACTAATAGTAAAGATTATATCGACTATCCATGACAGTCATGAATGTCTAGGTGAATCTTATAGAATGAATCCATAAGTTTCCACTTTCCACTGGCCTTCTGAACCATCTGTGTATGATTCCTCCTACTCATAGCATCGAAAAATATATTTCCCTTCTTTAACATATAATAAATCTCAAGGCTTATGTACTAAAAGTATTATAACCACCTTTTTTGCATGAAATTCAATTCACACAGCATAAAAATATACTCATGTATTTTTTGTATAATAAACTCCACAAAAATTGCTCCCTATAGGTAATTAATCCAATAATACAAGTCATGATCAATAAATACAAATTTAAAATAGTCTATTGGGTAATTACTCTCATGAGACCTCATCTGTCGTGACATATACACAATGAATTGCTATTCTTATATCAATACTACTCTTATCCCCATACATTATTCATCACATTAAATTATATAGGTTCTTCCCAACTCCGGAATAATCAAGATTGGTTCTAAAGTCAATATCATTTTCAGCTCCTAAATGGCTATATCAAAATAATCAGACCATATAATCCTCCCAACCATCTTAGTCAATCCAATCAGAGGTGTTTCTATGTCTGGAAATTATTATATAAAATTACTCTAGTAACTGGATTTCCCCAATAAACACTATATGTCAAAATATTCATAGACTGCTCCAGGTTAACAATAGTAGTCACCTTCTTTGGGTCAAATTATACTACTATCTATTAGATATCATGACCCAAGAAGTGAACCTTGTCAATCCAAAAGTGAAATTTAATGAGCATATCCTACAACTGGATCCCTTATATTTTGTTCAAAACCATATCAATATATGTGGCATGCGAATTTATAAATTTATATTAAACAAAGATAATATCTATGATGACCATGAAAATTGAATATAGATTGGTATGGAAAACAATATTAATCAAAGACAAAAAAATGGAAGGTATATTTTAAGACTAACAGGAAGAACTAGATAATCATATAAACCGTTCAAACTATAGAAATCCATATGTGGTATATATAAAGGTCAGACTCGAACATGATTACATTATGATCTTAGGTAGATCATTTAAAACAATATCAATTTTCTAAGCTAGTCAATCATATAATAAAAATGATGTATACAATTCTAGTTGATCACTGTATGATGATTTTTCTTCCGGTAATCCATGGAAATCGTGATGGTTACATCAACATTCATAGTGAAAAGGACCAGTGAACCACAAGGAGATGTACTACATTGTATAAAACATTTTTCCTCTAAACCCTCTACCACCATATGAAGATCTTTAAATGTAGTAGTAACCATCCTATAAGGATAAATGAATAATGGTTTACCACTAGGAACAATAATTATAGTAAAATTGACCTCTCTCTCAAAAGGGAGTCCATAAAATCCATTAGCAGAAATAAATACCTAAATTGATTAACTACAAGAGGAATTTAAATTTTATGTAATCACTAATCATCCATAAAAGGGTATAAATCTGGACAGTCACTCCCCCTATCCCAAGTTGATTTTTTTATATCTCTACCTACACGAAAATCCCACTCTCCCTTGTTAATATTAGTACCTCACTCTATTAATGTAAATGACACCCTCCAGTGATAACAATCCATATAGTTATGATTGGGGACCAACTAGTCCATCTCAATAATAACACAATATCCTATCATCTAAAGGATTTAGAGGTCCCATAATAAAATTTGGATGTCTACCTCAAGAGTAAAATCCCTCCATTTGTTTAAACTCCCTAACCGCAAAACCAATGGTGCTTAAAGTGTCATAACTCCAAATGAGTATTGAATATCAAGACCATGGATTTAAAAAATACCCACAATGATAATGTAATGTGAATTACCCATTTTAAATAATGCAGGAATAATATAAAATGTACTATTATCGTACCTGAAACTGTTGATGGACCAACACACTACTCCTCTTGTATATGTTGTACTAAATAAATATATCATGATCCACAACCTCATCCTACAACCTTACAACCCAAAGTGTGGCTCCTCTACAGATGTTATATATTTTATATTTGGTCTCTTCATACAAGAACTCCTCCTATACCTATATTTCTAGTAGTACATCATCTACCTGCCTAGCAAGGATCTACTAATTCTGTTCCAAAATTTGGAGCTGTGAAGGATCCCCTCACACTAGGCACAAATGGGATGGTCCAAAAAAAATACTGATGATGGCCCGATAATCCACATAATAAGCACTCAATGGGTTATATGGGACATTATGGAATCTTATTCATAGGCTACCCAAACAAGTGAATATGCATATAACTGTCAATGGGTTTCAACTGGCTATAGTTTCTCACACACACAGTCTCAATGTGTTCCTTCTGACCACTAGTCAAACCCCTAATATATATTGGTTCTAAAAAAACCCTAACCCAAACAATATACTTTCTCCTTGTTTCAATTGGAGAAAATATCCTAGTTCACTATTTTATATATGATTGTAAACCAAAAAAAATTCAGTGAATGAATAATATGCCTAACGACATCCTCAACTGTCTTTATTTTCCAGGATTATCATCAGTATAGATATGTGAAACACACTTATGATTTGAGAAACATGTTGGTTAGTCAAAAAATGTCATATAACCCTATTGTAGGTTAATGAACTCCCTATAATGAAAATCCATAAGGGTCTCAAGGAAGAGACATTCATAGAATTTCCAATGAATGTTCCCCCAAATCACATCTTGATACTAATTTGCATTGTTTAGAATATAACAGTAGGATTTGAAGCATATATGAAGGATATAAGTGATGATATTAACTCTATTATATAGAGTCATATCATGATGCTCGAAGATGGATAAGACTATCTGCATCCATAACTCTACAGGCTATGGGTTCCATCCCCTAAATGAGTAGGTGGATTCTATAGTTGGAACTCCTGTGTAAGATCTCCCATATAAAGGGAATGTCATAGAGATCCTTATATTGACTAAAAATCTAGAAAAAACACCCCACAAAATTGGACATTTTTACAGACATCAGGGATAACATGAAGTTCCACAAATGCAACTACTACTGGTATCTAATTTTCAAGTCCCATCACCTTCGTAGAATGGATTCCAACACTATCCTAGTGCATGACATGTTGATTTTATTAAAGAATAGAACTAGAAATGAAAAATTGATGCCTCATATAGGATTTAACTATGATAACATCATATATATATATATGAATTGTATAGTAAAACTACTTCCTATATTATAGTCATACACCTCTACCATCTTAAAGAGTCAGGCATGGGTGATAGAAACATTTACCCACAACATAGGAGAAATACCTACTACCCACTACTAATGTTGGATCTCAGTGAACCACTATGTCTTACTATCCATGACTAATTGTAAAGAGTGTTAATTGTAATACATGTAGTTAATAAACCATTAAATTCCAAATGGATACATTATTTAATGGTTGACATTTTATTTTATATTTCACATTCATTTTATCTCATTATCATTTTTATAGATTTTTTCTTTAAATTGTTGAACTATATGGATCACCACTTCAAATTTACAAGGACCAATACAACTAATAAACTAATGTATTGAGTTAAATTAATAGAGACCATTAAATTATCATGTTCCTAAATAAAATATTGTCATAATTCGGGAAAATAATAATAAGAGTCAAAACATGATTCATGTAATGAAGGAAGTAATGTAGAAATTCCATATAATAATTCATGACATATAAATCATATAATTTTCAAAAAATGATTTATGATCAATGATTACATGACATATCATGACAATGATAATATATAAATATTATTCATAGCAATAAATATCACATATCATGTGTGTCACCCAATTTTGGAATCAAAACATCTACAATAAGAAGAATATAGATCAACATGTATCAACCTAGGTTATTTGGCCTTTCCATATATGTGGGTTAGATACTCCCAGGAATAACACTTTACCAAATTCCAATTCATTCCTAATATATAATAAAATATTTCAAAAAAATAAGTAAAAATAAATAAATTATCCGATACAACATTGTGGTATCCTGAACTAGATACAACTAAAAGGTACCCCAATACAACGGTACATATGGCCTCCAGCGTGCCACCCCATAAACCAGAGGATTTCCAAAACATTCAATGGAATGAGGTGGTATAGTGGGGAGACTATAACCTCTTGTTATGAGTATCACAGTAGTGAGATATATAGATAAAAACAAAAACATTTTAAATGAATGGAATCAGAAGGTAAAAAATTAATTAATAATAAACAACTATCATCCAATATCTTATACAAAATGATGATAGGTCATATTTCTAAGAAAAAGGAATCCGAAATCATGTTATACAATGAATTTATCAAAAACCAAAACAAGACCCAAAATGAATGCCTATGATAGAATAATGAGCCAAAACATGGTAATGTTCCACCCCACTCCCTTGTTAATTATAAATCAAGAATTAATACTTAGGTGCTTGAAATTTCCCCAACATGCATCCACACAATATTATCTGGGATGATCGGTAGCCCAGATTGGGAGTTTGATAAACCCCATAGGACACTAAAAATTGTGTCTATAAATATACAGTCATTTCTTATACCATTGTAGCGTGTATGTAATAATGGAAAATAGTAACACAAGTTTTTAAAGGGGTCAGATCTATTTCTAAAAGGACCCTAGCCTGGAAGTACATGCTTTGGCCTAAGCCAAATAATCTATAAATGAGTAACCATATGTATAAAAATTTATTTAATATATATATAGTAACATCTAAAACCATATATATTAATAATATTACAATCCTGGAAATGAGGGGTATAATAGATATCCATAAGATGTGGCATGTGTACCACAAGTATGAGGGGATTTTGTTCCCAATATCACAATAATATGGGAATCCATACCCAATATCACAATCATATGGATAACATGACAACATAACATCTATAAGGGTATCAATTGACATGCTGCATTTATCTAGACACCATTCACGTATCACATTTTTCTGTGTCTCCATGACCATGAATCATATTTATAGGGACTCCATTATTGTATAGCATTTATATGGTTCTCCATGGCCATATATAATATTTATAATTATTCAATGACTCTATCACATTTATAATGGTATACAAGACCATGTATCTTTTTTTAGGGATTCCATAACAATATCAAAATTTTGATGCATCTCCATCCACATGTATCATAATAGAACAAGGGATTCCATGAATGTATTTAACAATACGGATGGTAATCCATGACTATAAAATAATCCATGAGGGTTATAATTCCCAAATTATAATAGAAGAGTACCCATGCATTATTATACCATTTAATAATAGTCAAATATTTAATCATATCCAACATTAAATTCATAACTCATTTACATTAATTAGTAATAAATAAATAAACATCATACTATTTAATTAAGTGATGTGGTCAAATCAGTCATCTCCATAATATTCATATTGAATTGATAACTGTGTTAGTCAATATATACCAAAATAAATATGCATTTCCATTAAGATATCATAATTTACAAGAAATAAGAAACACCCAGATAGGTTATTTATCTATATAAACAAGAATTACAATTATGACTATAAATGGTACACCCATATGACTTCCATTCATTGAGGTTTAAAACCTTACATGTTTCTTCGGGTCTACTATGGTTATTAGGTTCCAAAAATGGGAAACTAATTTATAGAAGATTTAATTTATGGAAAATGCAAGGTATAACAAGAATGTGTCACATAACTCATAGTATAAAGAATCCCAACATTGAGGGATAAATACTAGAGCACACACCTTATGATTTTAATGGATAATTCCTCCAGTATCAACATTTGGTTCAGTCCAGATCGATCGAAAATGAAAAAACATATGAACGACTTGAAAATAGGGTATATGGGCATATACCTAAATAACTCAATATGGATAAATAAAAAAACCAAAGGAGCATGATTAATGAAGATCTCATTGGAATGTATCAAATTAGATGGAAAAATTCAATTTGGAGTGTAGATCGGAATGTTATTAAAGAACCTAGGTTGAGAGGATCCTGATCATAGAAAGGAGGATAATTGAGTTTGATGTCTATTGTAATGAGAAGAAAAGGTTGTTTAAACAAAAATGTCATCAAGGAAAGATTCTAAATTATTCCAATTTTAGCAGGTTACACAGTTTCTCCACATGGTTGTCTAAAACATACACTAACCATGCTCAGGCCACAATACATGGGGAGGAATCCCACAGTTTGGAAGTAGAGTTTCATAGACCATGCACCTACTATACAATATTCCTCTAATAAAAACTATATATATTTTTACTTGGAATGAAACCCTCAGTGAAAGCTTAGGTAGAATTGTCTTCCTAGCTCCACCCTCTAAAATTCCACACACAGTTAGGAGAAACCCTATTGGATGGGTGGAATAGTTTTTACTAACTTTGAGGCCCACTACTTTCTTCCACCTGTCTAGGATCTAAGCATTGAACGTGTCTCAGACCCCCTCATATCTATTATATCTTAATTATTCATACATATTAGGTCAAAGGAAAAATAATCTGATAGAATTTAAAAGGCACTTCACCTCATATAAAAATCAGGTTATTACAAATAACATCAATAAAAAACAATATTTGAATTATAATCCAACAAATTTTAATGGAGGAAGCTTTCATGCCAAGGTTGGAGGATACACATTATGGGGAATGTAAAGGAGTCAAAATGGTTATAATATTATCTATATAAATTTTTAAAATCCATTTTTTTTGACAATGATGGGATATACGGTTTAGAAAAATGATGTGAAAACCAATTCCCCAATCATGCAGGACTATTATATCCCCACCAATAAATCCACAATGTTCCCCTAGGTGTCATATTGAATGAAAAAAATATTAAGATCATGGAAATACCCCCTATCTGTAACACCCCAAGATTTCATAGTGTGTTATTTCTTCAAAATAATTAAATAACTTGCACTACACGCAACACCGAGTTCAATCACACCATGACTTACAAAAAAAAAGGCATTAAAAGAGGTCATGAATAGCATTAACTACATTTTTCACTTTATATAATCCTTATAATTTTAGAATCCATATTATGAGTTTCTTAGTCATAATGCAAGAACAGATTAATTTTCAATATTGAACTTTTATCAACTTTTAATAGTGAAACATTTTTAAATACAATATTTTAAACTTTTTGACTAAATGGGGACATAAAAAAATTTAATATGAAACATCCCAAGCTTACACGGTACGCTTTCCTTTGAATAAAACAGTAGCGTGTGTTGTACGCAACTTCGAGTTTTAACACACACCGTAACCAATCAAACTAGCTGTTATGAATAGTAATACCTACTTTTTGAAATCATATATATTCTATATTTCAAAATGGACTTCATTTTTGGATTCGGAATATCGAAATTAACCTAGGGTGAAATTTTGGTACTTTTCGGAAAACTTTTATATTTTGATGAATAGTGAAAATTACTAAATTTTAATTAAAAACAACTATTTTAATCAAAATAATTAATAGTGATAAATTATTAATTTGAGTGGTTTTAAAGTATATTTAGAATATATTTTTACCACTTAATATAATGTTGGTCATTGGACATAATTTTACAATTAAACCGAAGATAAACAAGTGTCAATCTTTTGATAGTTATTATCTCTTAAAAACACGCTTTTTGTTTTGACAGCGGGAATTAATTTTAAATTAATTTCTGCCACTTCTGTGTTTTGAATTTAGAAAAATGGATTCCATATTTGGAATCAGGATGTTCAAATTGTGTAAATAGGTAACTTTTATTTTTAGACATTTTGAATAATTACTGCGGTAAATATTTTATTTACCATGGTTAAGGGTAAATCCGGTAAATAAGGGTAAAAAAATAATATTATAATAATACTAAATTACCCTAAAACGTGTCTTAAACCTATTGGTTGATACATGGTCGACCATGGGCATCTTTGGGTCTATTTTGGGACCCCATGGATCCACTTGTGAGTGATAATGACACTTTATTTTAATTAAGTTAAAATGAATACAAAAATGGCATAAGCTTACATCTTTTAGAAGAAGAATTTTTACATAAGGTTATACATGTTGGATTTTAGATTATAAATATTCATTAGAAAGCTAAAAAGTTTTCCTACATAAGGATATTTTATTTAGAATTTATAGACATTAAATAATTTATTTTATTTATGACACAATGATGATGCAGTAATTACTATAATAGTGAAAAATTAAAATAAGTGATATTATAAATACCCAAATAAATATAATATGAAACTTTTAATGAATTAAACTAATTTTCTAGGATAATATGATATATTAGGATTGATTTAATTTACTTTTTTCGAAGTAATCAATCTGTTATGAGTTTCACAAAAATCAACTAATGAATAGTGTCAAAATTGACATAAAAGAGTTCTTAAAACAAATATTATATTATTAATTGATATTAAATTTCTAAAAATCTAAGGTTCGTCCAAGAGACTTATATCATGATATGCTAATCATTAATGGACCACTTGGGGGTCTCTTGGATGTATATGGTAAGTTTATTAACCATATAATATAAAAATACAAAGAGACATTGTAAAAGTGAAACTAATTAACTTAGAGTTAATACTTAAAGATAAGGTTAATATAAGTACCCAAACCTGTATAAATTCTATTGGATGAGTTGTTTTAGACCCATCCCCACCTCAACCTTTGAATAGTCAACTTTGGAGCCATTAGAAACCGAATATGAATTTATTATAAATTAATATTTCTAGCTTTTCCAAAGGTGCCCCTCACCCCTCTTATAAAAGGGCACTCCTCCTTCTCATTTATTCACACCTCTCAAGCCACTTGGCTCGTCCAAACTCTGCCCAACTAAGCTCCCCACAACCCTATCCTCCTCCTTGAAGCTTCCCCTTAGGCAGAAATCATTTCAAGAAGTCCTTTGGTTCCAACCAAAGTGAGTTACCTAAATTAAAGGTAACGATTTCTCTTAAATTATTTTCATTCATTTTGCTTCTCCAACCCCCAAAATCTTTTTATTTCCTTTCTTTTGTAACAACACCAGTATCCTCAATATACTAGGATGTTGTTATAAGAAGGATCCAAACTACACATACACACAACTCCATCTAATGGATGATGAACATAATGTTTCTGTGGATGGAAAACTAACGCCTCACGAAACGATGATTGTTCAAATACATCTTACCGCCTCTCATGGTGGCCATTATGATGGCACTGTAATTAAATATGATATTAATGATATATATTTTATATATAAGCTTCTGTAATTCCATTTTATTTCATACCATTATTCGTTTCATGTTGTATATACATACGATAATTTCATTTGAGGAAGTGCGGACTACCGCCCCCTTAAAATGATATGACTCGTTCATACCACACATGGAACGTATAAAGGATGGTGTTAATGAACTTAAGTAACATATATAAAATATTATATTATACTGGAATAGTAATATACCTATGTATCATTTGGATTCGATTCTTTTAAAATAAAAATTAAATGGAAGTAGCGTTCGTGCGTACGTACGGACTACCGTCTCCACGAACGTGATGAGATTCGTTCTCCATCGTATCCATTCAAGTATAATTATCATTTTATGATTTAAAAATGATGTTTAAGGACTTGATATCATTCTGGATATGAATAAGATACAACAAACATGGCTTATGTAACAAAACATATAAACGAAAATGAGTAAGTTAACACCCGAAACGATGATAATTCTAAGATATTATTAATAAATCAATGTTAAAAGATCATATATGATATCATATTAATATATATGATTCTTGTATAATTTAATAACAATTATTTCACCATTATACAGGAGGTTAACCTACCCCAACCAAGGAAAAGTACAAGGTAAGGGTTATTTCACAATCTCTTCATTATCCGAGGTTGTTTATACGTAATAATCTACTGGGATATCTTTATCATCCATATCCATGTTTCTTAAAAATGTATTTCAAAACATTTTTTATGGGTTAAAGTCATTTATACCCTTGTTTGAATTTTTATAAGAGGTTTATAAAGGAATCTTTCCGTCATTTTCAAAAAAGGTCCTTTTTAACCTTTTCGATAGAATTGAGGTAAGAATGTTTTTTTTAACTTATACGGCGGGTGCAGTTATTTTACGCCGTTATAAAATCTTCAAAGATTTCCTTACAAGCTTATAAGAATATTTTCAAAGAAAATGTTTTATTTTATATGGATCTTAAATGGTTTCAAAATGAAAGGAGATATTTCTTTAAAAAGAATTTTGATTTCATCTATGTCAACATCCTTTGATGGATTTTAAGATTATTTGAAGTTGATTTATTATGATACAAAACTTCTATATTGTATTGAAAATTTGGTGATATGTTTGACTATGGATGTGCTATTTTTATACCATTCATAGTTTATGGTGAAATTATTGACATTTCGTATGCTAGTTTTAATACGAATGTTTATGTTATGTTTAAACCTTTTCATATGGGAATGCATTGGACTTAATAAGTGACGGGTGGAGCCCGCTATAGCTCCTCGATGCATCGGTAGGTCTCATGAGACAAACTAGTGTCTTGGAACAAGGCCTTGACAAAATCTTATTTGTAGTCTTGGCACGAGGCCTTGGCTATGTGGTTATGATAGTCTGTCATTATGCATTCCAACATTATGAAAGTGGTTATTGATTTTGCATGTGATTATTCGATTAGTAGAATATCCATGTGAATAAGTAAATGGAATTATTTCATTTTACTTTTGCCATACTATGTTGAAGTTCATGTTTAAAAGGCTTTTGTTTTAGTAATTCATTGCCTTAAATGTTTATGCTTATTTTGAATGTTCCGCTATATTGTTATCCTTACTGGGCATTTGAGCTCACCCCTTTTCTATGTTTTATTTTTCCCAGGTAGTGAAGAAGTAAATTATGAATGACTTGCAGGGATTTTATGAGGGGTTAATAGTGTGGATATGAAGACTTTGTTGTTGTAGTAGTTTTTCACTTTGAAATGTAATGTAAAACTTTATGATTATATCTAGTGTTTCCAAGGCTACTAAACCAAACGGTCTTTCGAGATTTGATCTTCTTGTGATCATGCCAATGTTACGAAGTAATGCACCGACTCTGGGTAGCTGGGGTCGGGGCGTTACAGTTGGTATCAGAGGAAGTTTAGTACAAACCTTGGAAGCTAGATTTAGATAAACTCTGATTAGAACACGTAGACCTAAGATGAACTTTGAGGATTAGTATAGAAGAACTTCCTAGAATTTTGGTATTGTAGAGATTTTGTGAGTTTTCCGAGCAATACATCCCTGTCTGGATACGAGCAGGTAGAGGCGGCTCTGGCACAGATGTACCTAGGGTTAAAACCCGAAAACACCTCTTTGAGCTAGACTCGAATTGGAACTGGTGCACGACAACGGGCCTTGCTGCACTCTTGGTTACGACACTCCCGGGGGATATGCTTAGGATAACTCTCATTTTCTTTACAAATCATTATGAAGGGTTTAAGATGTATATAATTCCTCAAAGAAAACATTTTTATGATTATGGATTATATCCATAAATAGTTCAATTTATGTTAAGTGTTTTATAAGTATGGGATTATGTATTTTGATTCATAAACTGATCTAGTGTATGCCATTGTTTAGAAATGGCGCCCAGTAGAAGGAATGATAACTCCAGAAATGCACATGATTCAAAGAGAAGGAAGGATCATATCTCTCATGGTCTTAAGCTAGAATTTATAAGAGAAATAGTCTCCCATGTATTATCATCATATGAAGAAATAATATCATGTGTTGATAAGATAAGTAAAGAGTTTACTG
Source organism: Viscum album (assembly GCA_963277665.1). NCBI lineage: Eukaryota > Viridiplantae > Streptophyta > Magnoliopsida > Santalales > Viscaceae > Viscum > Viscum album. The sequence continues at coordinate 945,210,069 of OY728127.1, read as the reverse complement.
AGTCCTATGGCTTTGAAGGGAAGCAAGAGAAGAAAAGGATGGAAGAGAGAAAGATGGATAAAGGGAAGAGGGAAAAGAAGAATTTTCTCATATGTGGTAACTGTGGAAAGAAACACCCTGGAACTTGCCTGAAAGGAATGGGAGTTTGTTATAAGTGTGGAGGAAAAGGGCATAAAGTACATGACTGCAAGGGTAAGAAAATGGTTTCAAATGTACAATGCTTCATTTGCAAGGAGTTTGGACACTACACGAACCTATGTCCCAGTCATCAGACTATGCCGCAAATGATGCTATTGGATAATAATCAAGTTATGATACTACCATAGATGAAGAGGGATGATTAGAGTTCTTATGTTGATTATGTCAATTGAGTGTTGTATCAACAATGTACTTGTTATAATAATTATGGAGTATATAAGGATTGTACTGCAGTACTATTTCATTAAGGACTTGAGATTGTGTGGAACAAAGAAAAGTGACTCATTAGCAGGATAGATTTTTGGAAAATATATGGTTGAGAGAATGATAAACCATAATATAGTTCTGATACTGAGGTAGTAATTTTGGAATAATATGTGATTGTTTTGGATAAATTATATTGGATATTCTTGACTACCTTGGAACTGATTAATGATTTGTATATTCCATCATTGTTGGGGTTTAAAACATTTTTGGATTAATGAAGTATATCCAGCATTCTATATGGAATAAGGGAGCATGAATGTAATCAATAAGGAATATGGTAATACATGATGAAGGTATTCATATGCTATTACGGGGTAAAAAGGATCTATATTATGTTTACCTTCCTTATGAATGTTGGACTGTGAGTTTGGACAGAAGTATTTTGGATAGTTCTAGTTTGGATTATTTTGGATTGCCATAAAAGGACAACCCGGAGTTCGGGCGGCAACCCGTCGCGTCCGGCAAGGCTGCGAGACTTGAACCCGCAACCAAAGGGCGACAAGGGTGTATCACCTACCACTATCCCACGAGATGTCCTGGATAAAATAAAGTAGTTTTTTAAAATATCTGGTAGATGAATTATAAATTCGTTTATTTTGGAACCCTCTATGAATAGTATAAATAGAATTTTGTTTTACAAATGAATGATGAGTTTTGGTAGAAATTTATTAATGGATAAGACTCTAATTATAAACTAAGTATATCTCCTTATGATCTTAGCCAATCTCATAAATAAATTCCTCATCATTAATAAAAGGAACTTAGAACAAAAATGTTGTCCTAGATGGTACCTTAAATCATCACTAATTTATGGCTTTGGGATTGTTGGCCTTTTCATAGCCATGTTCTCTACCACTCTCCATCAGATAATTGATGGCTAGATTTTTCTTCCATATCCATATTTTCTTACATGGAACCCTAGTATGTGTTATTCTCGGTAATCTTCATACTTTCCACTCTTTATTTTAAATAGAGGCCTCATTAATTCATTTTTCGATGTGGGATTTCAACTAAGATATTTTGAAACGTCAAAAATGTGTTATCCTAATACCCTATGTTTTGTTGAACCGATGGTATTTCAAATCATCATAGATTGATGAATTTAAGGACCTCAATTATACACTTGTTTGTGATTGATGATCTCAATCACTACCTATAAATATTTACGTTTTCCTCCAATTATATGTCTCTAATTGCCACCAATGTTCTCCTAATCGAGATCATAATTTGGTGGTGACCCTTTGATTTCTCTTTTCCTCATATTAAGACTAAATTTTAGTAACCCAATTTCCGATGTGGGTTTTCCCACAAATATATTATCTACTTTCAACCATTTATTTTTGAAGAACAATTTCAAATTGCGAGGACGCAATTTATTGAAGGAGGGGAGAATGTAACACCCCAAGATTTCATAGTGTGTTATTTCTTCAAAATAATTAAATAACTTGCACTACACGCAACACCGAGTTCAATCACACCATGACTTACAAAAAAAAGGCATTAAAAGAGGTCATGAATAGCATTAACTACATTTTTCACTTTATATAATCCTTATAATTTTAGAATCCATATTATGAGTTTCTTAGTCATAATGCAAGAACAGATTAATTTTCAATATTGCACTTTTATCAACTTTTAATAGTGAAACCTTTTTAAATACAATATTTTAAACTTTTTGACTAAATGGGGACATAAAAAAATTTAATATGAAACATCCCAAGCTTACACGGTACGCTTTCCTTTGAATAAAACATTAGCGTGTGTTGTACGCAACTTCGAGTTTTAACACACACCGTAACCAATCAAACTAGCTGTTATGAATAGTAATACCTACTTTTTGAAATCATATATATTCTATATTTCAAAATGGACTTCATTTTTGGATTCGGAATATCGAAATTAACCTAGGGTGAAATTTTGGTACTTTTCGGAAAACTTTTATATTTTGATGAATAGTGAAAATTACTAAATTTTAATTAAAAACAACTTTTTTAATCAAAATAATTAATAGTGATAAATTATTAATTTGAGTGGTTTTAATATATATTTAGAATATATTTTTACCACTTAATATAATGTTGGTCATTGGACATAATTTTACAATTAAACCGAAGATAAACAAGTGTCAATCTTTTGATAGTTATTATCTCTTAAAAACACGCTTTTTGTTTTGACAGCGGGAATTAATTTTAAATTAATTTCTGCCACTTCTGTGTTTTGAATTTAGAAAAATGGATTCCATATTTGGAATCAGGATGTTCAATTTGTGTAAATAGGTAACTTTTATTTTTAGACATTTTGAATAATTACTGCGGTAAATATTTTATTTACCATGGTTAAGGGTAAATCCGGTAAATAAGGGTAAAAAAATAATATTATAATAATACTAAATTACCCTAAAACGTGTCTTAAACCTATTGGTTGATACATGGTCGACCATGGGCATCTTTGGGTCTATTTTGGGACCCCATGGATCCACTTGTGAGTGATAATGACACTTTATTTTAATTAAGTTAAAATGAATACAAAAATGGCATAAGCTTACATCTTTTAGAAGAAGAATTTTGACATAAGGTTATACATGTTGGATTTTAGATTATAAATATTCATTAGAAAGCTAAAAAGATTTCCTACATAAGGCTATTTTATTTATAATTTATAGACATTAAATAATTTATTTTATTTATGACACAATGATGATGCAGTAATTACTATAATAGTGAAAAATTAAAATAAGTGATATTATAAATACCCAAATAAATATAATATGAAACTTTTAATGAATTAAACTAATTTTCTAGGATAATATGATATATTAGGATTGATTTAATTTACTTTTTTCGAAGTAATCAATCTGTTATGAGTTTCACAAAAATCAACTAATGAATAGTGTCAAAATTGACATAAAAGAGTTCTTAAAACAAATATTATATTATTAATTGATATTAAATTCCTAAAAATCTAAGGTTCGTCCAAGAGACTTATATCATGATATGTTAATCATTAATGGACCACTTGGGGGTCTCTTGGATGTATATGGTAAGTTTATTAACCATATAATATAAAAATACAAAGATACATTGTAAAAGTGAAACTAATTAACTTAGAGTTAATACTTAAAGATAAGGTTAATATAAGTACCCAAACCTGTCTAAATTCTATTGGATGAGTTTTTTTCGACCCATCCCCACCTCAACCTTTGAATAGTCAACTTTGGAGCCATTAGAAACCGAATATGAATTTATTATAAATTAATATTTCTAGCTTTTCCAAAGGTGCCCCTCACCCCTCTTATAAAAGGGCACTCCTCCTTCTCATTTATTCACACCTCTCAAGCCACTTGGCTCGTCCAAACTCTGCCCAACTAAGCTCCCCACAACCCTATCCTCCTCCTTGAAGCTTCCCCTTAGGCAGAAATCATTTCAAGAAGTCCTTTGGTTCCAACCAAAGTGAGTTACCTAAATTAAAGGTAACGATTTCTCTTAAATTATTTTCATTCATTTTGCTTCTCCAACCCCCAAAATCTTTTTATTTCCTTTCTTTTGTAACAACACCAGTATCCTCAATATACTAGGATGTTGTTATAAGAAGGATCCAAACTACACATACACACAACTCCATCTAATGGATGATGAACATAATGTTTCTGTGGATGGCAAACTAACGCCTCACGAAACGATGATTGTTCAAATACATCTTACCGCCTCTCATGGTGGCCATTATGATGGCACTGTAATTAAATATGATATTAATGATATATATTTTATATATAAGCTTCTGTAATTCCATTTTATTTCATACCATTATTCGTTTCATGTTGTATATACATACGATAATTTCATTTGAGGAAGTGCGGACTACCGCCCCCTTAAAATGATATGACTCGTTCATACCACACATGGAACGTATAAAGGATGGTGTTAATGAACTTAAGTAACATATATAAAATATTATATTATACTGGAATAGTAATATACCTATGTATCATTTGGATTCGATTCTTTTAAAATAAAAATTAAATGGAAGTAGCGTTCGTGCGTACGTACGGACTACCGTCTCCACGAACGTGATGAGATTCGTTCTCCATCGTATCCATTCAAGTATAATTATCATTTTATGATTTAAAAATGATGTTTAAGGACTTGATATCATTCTGGATATGAATAAGATACAACAAACATGGCTTATGTAACAAAACATATAAACGAAAATGAGTAAGTTAACACCCGAAACGATGATAATTCTAAGATATTATTAATAAATCAATGTTAAAAGATCATATATGATATCATATTAATATATATGATTCTTGTATAATTTAATAACAATTATTTCACCATTATACAGGAGGTTAACCTACCCCAACCAAGGAAAAGTACAAGGTAAGGGTTATTTCACAATCTCTTCATTATCCGAGGTTGTTTATACGTAATAATCTACTGGGATATCTTTATCATCCATATCCATGTTTCTTAAAAATGTATTTCAAAACATTTTTTATGGGTTAAAGTCATTTATACCCTTGTTTGAATTTTTATAAGAGGTTTATAAAGGAATCTTTCCGTCATTTTCAAAAAAGGTCCTTTTTAACCTTTTCGATAGAATTGAGGTAAGAATGTTTTTTTTAACTTATACGGCGGGTGCAGTTATTTTACGCCGTTATAAAATCTTCAAAGATTTCCTTACAAGCTTATAAGAATATTTTCAAAGAAAATGTTTTATTTTATATGGATCTTAAATGGTTTCAAAATGAAAGGAGATATTTCTTTAAAAAGAATTTTGATTTCATCTATGTCAACATCCTTTGATGGATTTTAAGATTATTTGAAGTTGATTTATTATGATACAAAACTTCTATATTGTATTGAAAATTTGGTGATATGTTTGACTATGGATGTGCTATTTTTATACCATTCATAGTTTATGGTGAAATTATTGACATTTCGTATGCTAGTTTTAATACGAATGTTTATGTTATGTTTAAACCTTTTCATATGGGAATGCATTGGACTTAATAAGTGACGGGTGGAGCCCGCTATAGCTCCTCGATGCATCGGTAGGTCTCATGAGACAAACTAGTGTCTTGGAACAAGGCCTTGACAAAATCTTATTTGTAGTCTTGGCACGAGGCCTTGGCTATGTGGTTATGATAGTCTGGCATTATGCATTCCAACATTATGAAAGTGGTTATTGATTTTGCATGTGATTATTCGATTAGTAGAATATCCATGTGAATAAGTAAATGGAATTATTTCATTTTACTTTTGCCATACTATGTTGAAGTTCATGTTTAAAAGGCTTTTGTTTTAGTAATTCATTGCCTTAAATGTTTATGCTTATTTTGAATGTTCCGCTATATTGTTATCCTTACTGGGCATTTGAGCTCACCCCTTTTCTATGTTTTATTTTTCCCAGGTAGTGAAGAAGTAAATTATGAATGACTTGCAGGGATTTTATGAGGGGTTAATAGTGTGGATATGAAGACTTTGTTGTTGTAGTAGTTTTTCACTTTGAAATGTAATGTAAAACTTTATGATTATATCTAGTGTTTCCAAGGATACTAAACCAAACGGTCTTTCGAGATTTGATCTTCTTGTGATCATGCCAATGTTACGAAGTAATGCACCGACTCTGGGTAGCTGGGGTCGGGGCGTTACACTATCTCAACCAATAGAACCCTTTCACGGTTAGTTTAATAGTTAGATAAATTTTACAAATTCCATGTGCCCTATTATTTCTTCCCCAAAACTCCAATTTCAAATCCGAGACAATAGAGAAACTCCATAAATAATCTAAAATTGAAATAAAAATAAAATTTGTTCATACTAATGACATAATTGTTGTAACAAATTCACCACCATGACACATTTCAACCCTAGAATGTCCTCATATGCCCTCAGAAGAAATCATGTGAGGTCACTACTTCCTTAGAAACACTTTCCACTACCATGTCTCATGGATATTTCAACCTCACTTCCATATAACACATCCCATCAATATTTACTTACCCGAAATAAAATTCTTCTTATAATCTATGATATATATTGGATGCACCAACATAATTTCATTGAGGTCAAGGTCTAAATCCTCTCAAGCGAGCACATGAGATGGGATTAGATGGAAACTATTTAACTAGGATACATGGAATAGTTGATGGATCAACGAAAACCATAAGGAAAAATAAAATCTAAATTATACCTTCCTAGGATTCTATACAACACAAAATAGAATGATATAACACTCACATCTTCCCCTGCTAACCCAAGAAATGATGTATTATATAACTGACACCTACAGGAACACCTGATCACCAACATTAAACCCCAATATACAATGAAGATGGTTGACATAAATATTTCAGTGACTCTAAGATATCTCTAACTATTTAGGAATTAGCTGAACTGTCTTAGTCACATCATAGTTGAGACTTAATGTAACCAATTAATACTATCCCACCATAACCCAACCCAATGAGGATTGATATGGACATCCATAAGAAATCTCTATGGGGTGAACCTTTATTAAGGTCTAATATTTGTTGTTTTATGAAAAATAGTCCAATGGAATTATAATTTCCAATGAAATTCAAAAATTAAGAACACATGTTTCCAATATATCCTTGATGGTTTGGATGGTCCACTTAGAAAGACCATCCATCAATGGGTGATACACAATTCTAAATCTCAACTCACTTCTAAATGCTTCCTAGATTTCCCTAAAAATTGTGGATTTGAAACATACATCATAATCTGAAAAAATCAATGAGGGAACTCGAAGAAGCTTAATGACCTCCCAAATATACATAAAATGTGAATTTATATACCATAGATGACTCCATAATGGGGATAAAATGGGATAATTTCATTGGACGACCAACAATCACCCATATTGATTTATTCCCACATAGATTATAAAGTATTATGATATTGAAATAGATAAACATATCATCCCACATCCACATAGGAATGGGATGTGGCTAAAAAACCAGAATATTATCTGATTCATAGAATTTAAGATCTGGTTTTTCAATCTTAAGAAAACTGAATCCACCACCACATATCTCATTTCTATCCACCAATAATAATTACTAATGAAATTAAACATCTTGGTCACCTCGATGTCACAACTGAATTGGAATGATTTTCCTAATGCATCACATCATCCCGTAAACTCAGTGAAACTAGCACTCACATGCAAAAATGGACGAAAAAATTGAGGAACCAAGACCAATAACCCGAGGTCACCCAAATATGTAATAAAATACTAATATACTAGAACATTGTGTTAGATACTTGATCACCCGAAACATAATTGAAGAGAGGGGGTGTATCCTGCACAATATACAATTAAACCCACTCTAGATCCTATAGAACCAGTATGACATGATTATAGAAAAAAATCATTTTACCCCATTAATCCACTAACTTTTTTCAGGATTAATTTGAATATTCTATCTCAATTCATTAGATAACAGATTCCCCTTCCAAGTCCTGTAAGGATTAAAAAAATAAAAATTATATAGATAATATACCATTCATCAATATCTATGGTTAATATCTTTCTAGGTGAAAATATACATTAAACTAATATGATATTAGTACACTGAAAAATGATCCCCTAAGGAGTAATGTTACCATGTATTCAAGGAATGCATCACAACTTCCAATTCCAGACTAGGGGATGGATAATTCTGTTCATGTGTTCACAGATTCCTTAAGCCATAGGCTACATCAAGTCCATCAAATATAAAAATAACCTAAACCCACACAAGGTATTTTAAAAACGATTTTATTAACTCTCTCAGCATTGAGAATAATCCGAATAGGTATGTACATCGTATGGTTTTGTAACTACTCAAAAGAACTATGGAACTTTCATTCCTACTCGGAATTCACTGCAGTTTTGTCAAATATATCAATGGAGATGATATTCTAGAGAAGTACTAAATGAAAGATATTTAATTCCCAAATATGAAATGGATATTACAGATGTAGATCTCATTTCTAGGCCAGTCACGTGATATAACCACTTGAATATTCTTTGGATGAACTAAAAACTATTCCATTAAAGTCACATGGCCCAAAAAACTGACTACTATGATCAAAAACTGGATATTAGAAATAAAAAACATAGAAGGTGATGCTTCAAAACACCCAAAAGAACCTCATAATGAAATGTTTGATCCCCCTAAATCATGGAATACACAAAGATGTCATCCCAAAACATAAAAATTTAGTGTCTGATAAGTTGGTGTGTGATAAGGATAATTAATGATAAAAATATATCTGGAGAATTAGTATTCCCAATAGGCCTAACCAAATACTCAAAATGTCCATCTGATCATTGGAAAAAAATTTGGAATACACTCTTACTAGAAACATAAATGGTGGTAACTAGATCTCACATAGTTATTTGGAAACCAACAGGGTCTCATGAGATGATAAAAAATTCCATCAATTCAAGGAAATGATTATATTTTCATAAGGATCTCCTGGTTAAGCTTACAATAGTCAATGAAATTTTAAATTATCCCTTCCACCTTCCTTTTAAATAACATTACATAAAAACCTTGTGACATGATGGGATGGATAAATACGTTTCTCATGAGGCCCTCTAGTTTTAACATCAAATCTTTCTTCTTAGATAGATCAATCTGTTATGATAGTATAGAAATCGGGCATGGCCTCAGGAGTAGATTTATTGTAAACTTTATATATCACTAGGTAAGAATGAAAACAACCCTTGTCATTATTAATCATTAAAACAAGATTTATTAGAAAGGATTAAAATTAATATAAACTATTAGATCAAGAAATATAATTTTTTTGGGAATTAGATACATTACATAAGAACTTAAAACAAGGAATACAACTTCTTTATTGAAACATTCTTTAAATGATTATAAAATTCCATCGATCTTAAAACTACATGGGTTACCCTAGGGACATACATAAGAAAGGGATGAGATATAAAGACCAGTAAGGGAATAAACAAGGCATAACATGAAGTAATTAATACCAGATATATATTATGTTAATAAATGTGGAATAAAATGGGTGAGAATCATAAAAATAAAAGATGAAGCATTATATAACATTATAATAAAAAGGAAACATGGGAAATATGGACACATCATAAAAATATCATAATAAAAATTTATCAAGGATAACTATAATGAAATGATACTGGAAAAATTATGATAAATGAATCGGGTTCACTCCCAATCCGATCATGAAATCTTAGGATACTGAACAAAACCCAATTCATTAGAGCACTATAAAATTTCGGGAGCACTTTTCACCTATATTTCATTGTCATGCTTATGTGTGCCACATATACCATAAAAAGGTATTCATTCATCATCAAATTTTATTCTACGATGAAGGAGAGTGGAATAAAAAACATGTAATCCCCCAATATAATAAGTATTTGTTTATAAATTTGATTACCCATGATATAATATTGTTATGGTGTTCACTACACAATTTCTTGGATTGGAAAATTATTATAAAATATCAGTACCATAACAGCCTCATTGAAAAAATCTTAAAAAGGTTGATGATAGTGAAAGGTGTATCTCATCATTTTTAATTAAATGGGAAGAAACAGGGACATGTAAATAAATATCACAACTATAGGAATTGGAAAAAATTCATAAGAGGGTAATTAAACATTAATAATGACGATAAGGAGAGGATCCCTAACAAAATTTCAGCAAGGAAATAGGTGTACATAAGAGGTAATGGGAAGAAATAATGAGAGGGAATGGGTCTTACAATAATTTTGAAATAATTGCGACTGTATGGGGGATATGGAATAATATATCCCAACATTAACATATGAAAATTAGGTCATATAATATAAAAAAGTGTTTTGAATGGAAATGAGAAGAGAGGAATACCTTACATGAGTGTCTGATTGATTGTTCTTGTGAGGAGCTTATTGAGATCTTGGGAGAACCTTTTAAGGACTCTAGAGATGGTATGAAAGAGTAAGGACAAGCTCTATTTTTTAATGAATATAGTTGGGATCTTGGGTGGATTGATAATGAAAAATTGAGGTCAATTCTTTAAAATTGCTCAAACATAGGATTCAGACTCTGTATAATAAAATAACCAAAACCACAAACCAACACATGGGTTTTTCTTTTTTTTAAAATGGGGTTGTTTCAATTTTTTTATATGTAAAAGGGCCTAAATTAATAAAAAAATACCCTTGATTAAGTGAATGTGAGTCAAGCACTTAAATAAATTATTTTTAAACCATATAATATATTAATGATTTTTTAGGATTCCCAATGGCATACTAAAATTAATAAAATAAACCATAAATAACATAATTTTATAGGGAAAACCTATATTTGGTCATGGACACCATTTATAGTATTAATTACCTCACTCTTGGGTCATTTTGATGTCATAATACAAATATAATATTTATATTGTATTTAATTTTATCCACAAAATTCTATTGTGTTAGAAAAAATATGAAACATTCACCTTTTTATAATTTCGATGTACAAATTCAAAAAATAATAATAAATTTATATTTATAATTTTTTAAATATGTTTGGAAATTGAGAGTATGAAGAATTATTCTTGATTCTCTTGTAGTTATTTCTTCAGTCTCTCAAGTTCCCCAATAGCCTTTCTATACAACGTCTTGGATAATAGTAACACCCCAGGTATAAGATTGATGGGAAATTAATCCTCTCTATAAGGAAGAAGACTAAGAAATTCATTAGAAAACACATCTGTATATCCCTCATAATGGGTATGTCTTCATGGATTATTATTTCTTTAGAATCAAGAATTTGAGATAGATATGATTTCTCATAGGGACGTAATATCCATGCTTAAGATATAGCTACTAAATAATATTCATATATCTCCTTGAATTTTAATGGAATCGATGGATGATTCATGATAAGAAGAGGTATTTCCTTGTCATGGAAATTTTTGTTTTTTCTATATAGTTAAAACTAATCCAGGCCTAAAATTTTATCAAATTCCCCTAAAGAAAGTATAACTATGTTCCCAAGGATGTTTAGCCTACAAATTTTGATAGGGGGAGTTATGTACTGGGGATTCAATAATTTCACAATTTTTCATTTTTACAGACACTCTACTTCCATTATGCTTTGGTGGATTTTGAATATCCTTACTAAATTTTTGTGATATGATGGATTACATAGAAAAATGGATGATAACACTACCTTTAAATTTTTTATTTTGGTTGTAACCATTTACTTAATACATAATTGACTTAGGGAAGGGTAATATTATACCTGTCAATCACATAAATGGTAAATACGATGTCATTAAAGGGATAAATTATAAACAATAATCATTTTTTAGCTTATAAATTTCTAGGATTCAATATATATTATCCATGATATATTTCATAACATATATTGTAATGGTAATTTTATTTTCCCTTAAAAATGGTTCATAATGATATTTTGAATTTACCAAAGCATATCCCCTTGGAGTGTCAAATTAAGTTGGCATAAAGACCCATTGTCGTGCACTATTTCCTGTTCAAGTCTATCTTAATGTAGTGTTATCATGTTTTACCCCTAGGTAAATTTTTTCTAGAGAAACATCCACTTACAGTATCTAGAATGGGATATATTTGTTTGATAAACAACATACTCTATAATTAAAAAATCTAAGAGTCATTCTCTATACATAGTATTATCCATGACGATTTTACTATAGTTTTCTAATACTAAACACAAAAATAACTAAAATATTCCATTAATAAAAAATACAAAAGGCCGTATCATTATTAAACATTAATAAATCATTTATTATAGATGATTAATATTAATTCATCCTGAAAGATCAAGTAGTCTAGTCTCTTTTGGAATTAGGTGTATTACACAACAAATAAAAACAATGAATGCACCATACTTATTGGAACTTCCTTAACATGATCATAATATTCTATTGAACATAGAACTACATGGGATAACCTAGGGACATAAATAAGAAATGGATTAACTATAAATCCAACTAAGGGAATAAACATCACATAAAATATTAAAATTAATACATGTTAGCCAATAGGAATATTAATGTGGAATAAAAGGTTTGTTAATCATAAATATAAACAATGTGTAATGATATGGAATGATAACATAAAGGCAACATTATAAATGAGTAAATAACTCAAAACACTACATCATAAACAGTGGTCAAGGATAACTGGCAACAAATCATGAAAAAAAGACCCATAAAGGATTATGGTTCATTCATTATCCCAACATGCCGTCTCATGAGACTAAAATTTCCCAATTCATTAGAGTTCTATATAATTTTGGGTGCACCTATCACTTTCCTTTCATTCTCATGCTTAAGTGTGCCACATAGACAATACAACATAGATTCATTCATCATCATAATTTTTTACAATATCATGGCTTGTTTGAAAAATACATGCAAGTGCCAAATTAAAGAAATATATTTTTATAAATGCCAAAACCTATGATAGAAAATGGGTATGATATTCACTAAATAATTGTTTTGGAAATGAAAATCAAGGTGAAATTTGGGCTACATAATTATGTCACTTAAAAATACATAGAAAGATTTTATGAGAGAGAAAAAGGTGAATCATCATTTGGAAATCAAATGGGAATTAATAGGTATAACTAGAGACATATCACAATATTTGGAATTGTAAATAGAGGTTATAAGATAATAAATAAACATTATTATAGAAGATAAGGCGAGGATCCCTTACTGAATGTCGGCATGGTAATAGGTGTACATATGGGTCTATGGGAGGGAATAATGAGAGTCATTGAGGTATCTCTTCATTTAGAAATAAAATTTATAGTAAGGGGATATAGAAGAACATTTCCAAACAAGGAAATCTGAAATTTGACATACATAATATAAATATGTTTCAGGAATTTAAATGAAAAGAGAGGAGTCCCATACTTGAATTTGTGACTCCAAATTCTGGAGAGTGGATTCTTGAGAGCTTTGGAAAACATTTGGATGACTCTAGATAGGGTTGGAAATAGTAAATAAGTTATCCCGGGGTTTTAACTAAAGATATGTTAGAGCCTGGGTGGGATTATATATGAAAAGATATGAGAATACTTAATCAATTCTCAAAAACAGTTTTTGTACTCTATATAATAAAATAACCTAAACAAAATACCTTCCCATGGTTTTCTTGCATTGTTTCTACCAAATGGGAGTGGATTTCCTAATCTTATAATAGAAAGGTCAAAAATTATTTAAATAATTCCATTTCATATGTTTAATTGAGTGACACTCTTAGTGAAATGATTTTTAATCCACAAAATATATTAATGGGTTTTGAGGATTCAAAAAAACATTTTATAAATAATCAAATAAACTAAAATTAACATTATTTGAATGTTAAAACATATATTTCGTATTGGAAACCATTTATTTTATTTATTACATCACATTAGGATCATTACTATTTCATAATACACATCATATATTTATATTCTATTTAATTTTTACACAAAAAAATATATTAAGTTTATCGAAATAATTTTATAAATATGTGAACTTTCACTTTTGAAAAATTGAAATTTGTTAAGCTATTTTGGTTATTTATAAATAAAATATTTATAACCCTTATAAAAATTACATTTTACATCATAAAAATTATATGATTATTTATATTTAATAAAAAATATTCAATAAAATATTTATTTAGAATATTTGTTATTTCATAAATCCATTAATTATTGAAAATAAACTCCATAACTAAATTTGAATATTACACAAAAATAATTTTTTTATTGAATCAATATCAAAATATTTTATAATTTAGCAATAAGAAGTAAATATAATAATTATTATACTGAAAATAATATATATATATATATATATATTTATATATACATATTGTTATAGTCTTGATGCATATCACTTTATTACACAATAAAAATACCTAAGAGTAAGGTGTGGAATGGTTGGACATTCATGGTGTGCTTTGGAGTACATGGTTTGGGAGATGATCTTGATGAGCATTAACTTCTCTAGTAAATGGTTTTTTCACATTCCTATATTTTCTGATCTGAATATGGGATTGATCAAAGTGAAATCCTAGTGATTTTATCTCCTTTATATGCTCTAATAAATGGGATTTATAGGTTACAATCCTATTGATTTAGGTCCCCACATCCGTTTTCATTGTAAATTGGATTTGATGAAACCCTATATTTATAAAAATCACAAGATCGATGTTAAATGTCTATTATTCAAATATTCATGAAGATTAATAATATTTCAAATATGATTTCATATAATAAAAGTGATGGATTGCATCTGTTTTTTATAACCATGATACTTGACCAGATTTTTAATTAATTACAAGGGGAATTTTTATTAATAAATGTTTACGTCATTAGATGATATCCCAATATATCCTTTGGAAACACATATGGTTAATTGTGTATGAAAAATGGGTGTTCCCCCCTAAACACTTATCAATATCATCAAGGACCAACTTGAACAACTAACATATGATCAAATTCAAATCTTTTTCAATTGGCCCTTTCGTACCAAATCACGGATCCCGCACATCCTAGAAGTCTTGAGTTCTCCCAAAATGAGTAAGGATCTAGATATCATGACAACAATAGTCAACTAGAACCTTGAATATGATCAAAGAATTCATTATAATAATATTATTCAAATAATCATGCTGTAAATCATGGAAGTCTAGAACAAATTCCATGCTAACTAATAGAACATGACACACAAGGCACTTGATTCCATGTTCCTTATTCCTACCCAAATGGGTTATAAATTACATAACACAATGAATAAATATTGTTATTATACCCAAATAATAAATTTATTTCAAACAAATTAATTAATGGGATGTCCTGGTGTCAAATAAAAATAATTCTATGGACGAAGAAATGAACGTCATACTTATCAATGGGGTCAGCCTATAATATGATCCCTCTATCATAGCCTATACAACATCAAGTGTACCTAATGTAGTGATCATAGGATTATTTGTTGCTAAGTGATAATATCCCTCAAAATCAGGGTGATATCCATTACCCTTATACGCATCTAATGGCCCCTAAGATCCCTTCAATAAAGTTAATTCCACACATGTCTCCCATGAATCCACTTGAAAAAGTACTACAGTTTCAATAATTTCAAACACTAGTGGAACATCCTTGGATTATATGAGAAATGAGGCATGGTGTGTCCATCCTTCTTCCACTTGTAACAAAATAATGGCATATTATTTAAAGAAACCTCAAGAGCTAAACATGATGACTACTGTATACTCTTTCCACTACCCCAATGAGACACTTCCCAGTAATGCTTCTATCATGAATAATAACTCTAATATCCACCCACTAAAATAGTTAAATTGGGACCTATCCTACCAGTTAATTTTTTTTCTTCCACTACCACCATATTAACCACCTTTTAATAGGTTAATAAACAGTGAAGGAAGAGAATATATTTGATCTATATCATTAATACCATCTCGAAACATCGTTCCTTGAGGTAATCATTCCCAAAAAGATCATTGGAAGAATATTCCAACTAAATAAAACAGGTGGTATACTAAATTATCAAATGACCCCATTAATAAAAATTTAGGAGCTCATAGGCCTTTGCTGGCCTCACAAACAATATGTATAAATTTTGATTAAAATCCACAATAAAATTTGTCCATTTGAGATCCTAATGCCTCCTGAAGACTGACATAGACCCCAAAAAATTCCTACCCAGTCCCTCAAACACATACACAATGAGTTAAACCATATAGGTCTCAGAGTTTTAAATAGATAAAATATAATTTCAATACATTACAACCAATCCTTAGTCTGGTTGGGTTACTTATCTCCATGACACACCCTTGTATTGTTTCTCAAAAAACAAACTTGAGTAAGGTCTATGGTTTGTGTCTAGTAATGAACACCCACATGATCCACGTATTCGATCAAATGAATCACCAAATCCCCCAAATATAATTCAATATTAGGGATTTCCTTGGGGGTGTTCTCCACAAAACCCTCTCCCCATGTGTATGAGGTCATTTTGGGAGGAATTTTATACAAGACACAAAAACACAAGATTCATTAAGTGTAATTCAATCTCAAACACATCATGGAAGAAAAATAAACTCACATCGAGGGTAAAAATATTCATCACTATCATAATAAGCCACTCAATGTGAAAAAGGGTTAAAAAATTTAAAAATACAAAAAATTTCAACTATAAATGGTTTGAGAAAATGGTTATCAAAACTATGCACCAACCATATGGGTATTACTGGAGGTTTGGAAGATAAGGACACATGGGCTATGAATAGAAACCAATAACCATTAATAGTAACCATTAACTTCTCCAAAACTCTCTATATCATACCCATAAATCAAAACTACCCCTAAATTACCTTGTGACTCAATACCTTGTAGGATATACTATGAAATATCATCAAAACCCCCATTAAATGGCACAAAACATAGCCATAATCCACTACAACCAATGTTAACTCAAGGTTTGACATTAGGAACAGTTGGCCAAAAACTCCCCCATTCATACCTCTCCAATCCTAATGGACCTATTTCTAGTATACATTTAAATCCATTTTAAAAAACAACTATGATATATTTTTTAAGGATCCTACCTAGTTCCAACCAACCCGTCACCCTAGAAATCACTCTACATGGACGAAATTTCTTCTTAGTCACAATGGGCTGGCAAAAAGTAGAAAGAACAATCCAAACTCTATTGGTTATCATTTCTACCATAGTAAACTAACATAACCCATCAATAAATTGAGATGTTGACACTGACATCATCAGTGTCAACAATAAGTATAAACATTCATCATAATAAATGTATCATATGATATGTGGATACAACAAACCAAAATAAACATCATATAAAAAACATGATGTAATAGGACATTTAAAAGGAATCTCAAGGAAAAATCTCAAAACTCAGAGGAATGGGTACCTGACCAAACACGGTCTATACATATATCTAGATAGATGAAATTACACAAAACAGCTCCACATGATCCAACCTCATGAGACAATATCTCCTCCATAAAAATCTGGATGATGGTAATCAAGAAGAGCCACCCTGGTACGTGGTTCCATTATCTTATATGATTAAAAAAATACAAAGTATACATACTCCCAATAAAATATATATTGTTTAAAAAAAATTCTAGTAGGATACCTCCATGAATTTATTTATGAATTCTAACAATTAAAACTAATTAATTATATTAAAATAGTTTTTTAAAAACTAATCAACTTTTAAAATATCAAACTTTGAAATATACCTTTCAAATCTATAAGGTTTTCCATTCATAAAACAACTACCACCTAAACTACCTCAAAAATAGATCAATTAAGAAACAAATCCAATGGCACAACAAGCATAACATATCCAACAAGTCATACCAATGATGGGTATAAACATAAACTCCATGTAACCATATAAAATTAATATGTTTATTAAATATCTAATTACAAAAAAATTGAACTAATAAAATTCATAAATCATTTTAACTGTTTTGGATTGAGTAATGAACACCTAAGGATTAAACTATTCAGCCAATCATGGGTGAGACTAAACAAGCTTCCTATCTAGCTATGCAACATTGGATGCTCCCATGGTCTTCCTCATACCAAACTCTACGAGATATCATGGTTACTCGAAAACAAATCAAGGAATATCTCACAGTAGTCCTACAAAAATGCTCTCATGGTACCTTGGAAACCAAATAGAATCTCACATGGTCTTCCCTATGAATACTCACAAGGTCCCTCTAAGAGTCATAAATAATTATTGAGAAATTATTTCAAACATGTAGTGTCCATAAAAGCCAAAGCAATTTGAAAACACCATTTTAAATAGATAGATTTCAAAATAAATCCATGATTCACATAAAAAAGGGATATATATATATATATCATAAATAATTTAAATAGTCATTTAGACAAAAAACAATAGGTGAATCATTACATTAAGGTATTCCATGGAAAACACCCTTAAATAGAGACACATACCTTGGGTTCACTTCAAACATTTTCTCCATGGATGATAACTACTTTTCATATGAATATCAAGGACCCACACAACTAATACCTAATAAAACAAACAATTTTCCCCATCACACGCCCTATATTTGGCCAACAACCCTACAAGGGTAATAAATCTCCATGAAAATGGATGCAAATGAAAGAGGAGGGTGAATAGAATAAAAAACCAAGAAGAAAAAGGCATTAATCAAGAAAAAACAACAAAATTCTATAGGGATTCCACCAAAATTTAAGGGAGGGAGCTTATACCTATTGGGGGAGTGATTTGGTTGACATGGAGATGAAATGAGACTAATATTTATAAAATCATCAAGGGAAATGTCAAAAAACAACTTTTAATTGATATGGAAAGGTCGTATGAAGAGCGAAACAATGAACTAACCAAGTAGGGAAATTATTTCCCAAAAGTTGAGGACACAAAATTTTCCCATCTATATAATATGGTTTGACAAGGCATGATCAAACCATTCAAACCCCCATTTCCCCATCCAGTAGAAACCTAACATTTTTTCCATATAGATATACAAACTATGCACTAATTGTATTCCCTATTCAATCCTCCCAACACAGCCATTTATGACCCCAACAACCAATAATATCTAATATAATTAAAAAAGTGAAAAAAAATTAATTAGACTTACTAGTGACCCATTAGGTGTCACAATATTTATATATTTACGGACATTGATATAGTTTGGAGACATAACCAACATGTCATTATGTACCCATCTTTTCACCATCTGGAAAATATTTACCTATAACCTCCACTCCATTGGTGAATTATTATCTAATATTAATTATTTTCACCTTATAATCTATAAATAATTGATTCTGTGTCTAAAAACTCTATATAATTCTCATCAAATCATTTCTCAAAATATTTTACAAACTTCTCAAATTAAACTAACATGAATATATTATTCTCACTTTTTTAAACATGTTTTTTATAAATTTTTTATCTTCTATTATCTAGATCATGTTTTTTAATTATCTTTCAACATACTTTCTATCTCATCCCCCTTTATGTTATATGATCTAGTCACAAGAAATAATTTCATTTACTTTTTGATTCATTCAATATCCTCAAAATTATTTCCTTAGTGTTTTAATTAAATTGTTCCACACCATCATGAGTTGTGTAATTTTCTCAAGTGGTGACTCTAAATTTAATTTTATAATAATCTTTATGTATGGTCCACTTTCTTCATCATCATAATCAATTTATGATGATGTAAATTCAATTTTAACCTTAGCTGTGATGTTAAATTAATAGTAAAATTCATCATTGGATGATGAATCATCCTTTTCTATTATAAAAAGTAAATTTTTCTTCTTTTACGTAATATTTTCATATTCTTCATAAATATATTTTAATACATTTATTATGTAATTCTTTGAAAAAATAATAATTAACCTTCTTCTTAGTATGTATTTTTATAAAATGACCTCAATAATTATAATCCCAACACTTAAGAAATTGATTACATTTTCCATTCCAATTTCCCTTTCAATATATTTTAAATCGAAGATTAGTGACTGTGTTAAAGTACTATTCATCCAATTTAGTATATAAATCAATTAATTCTTATTCTATTTAGCTGTCATTAAAATTACCTTTTATCATAACATTAAAATCTATTTCATCCTTCTTTTTTTCTTAAAAATTAATTCTTTTCTATTTTAATATGCTACTAGAATATAATAAAGTTCATCAATAGATATACACAAAAGATCTTCCAAATCTAAAACCATTTCATAAATCATATCTAGAAATGTTTTTATTAGTTCCTTAATATTAATATAAAGATATATATTCTCACTATAAAATCTAATGTTTCTGAAAATTCCATTGACTCATGTATTGTATTCATCGATATCTTCATCATCAATATTCTTGATATACTAATATATATATATATATATATATATATTTATTCATTACATTTCCTCATTAACATTTAGAATTATTTCATATTTATTACTCAACTAATCCTATATCTATTTATCTGTTACAAATATAAAAATCTTTGCATAAAATTTATCTTAAAGAGATATAAAAATGAAATTTTGAGCCTTTTAATTGACATCCAGATTTATGTTTCCACCATATTTCATAGAATCCTAATTAAAGGGAGGAAATAAAACTATTTCAGAGTCTCTAACCTATATTCCAAGATATAAAATATTTGGTAACATCATATTATTCAAATGTGATAATCCTTTTCATAAAATATTGGAACACAAATATTGTTCATTGAACTCATATTCTCTATTCATAGAAGATTGTTGGATCTGTTAGAGTAAACCTACCCATTTACACCACTTAAGGTTTGCAGTTCATTGAGAGAATAATGAGGGAATGAGGGGGTGAATTAAAGATCTATTTTTAAAAAAAATTCATCTAAAATCAAACATTGATACTTTTTAGAGTTAAAATACACTAAAATGTATCTCTAGACTAGACCTTGAATGTATCATATATAATGTGAGATCAATTCAAAATATCTAAAATGATTAATAAAAATAACTACATCATGACATGTTGGTTATCCCATATTAATTAGATTCATTGCTAAAATATTTTTAGATTAAAAATTAATAGGCATCAACTGCTTTAAACCCTAATAATCATTCCTCTAGGTGACTATGGTTCTTCACACCAACAACCAAATCTTCCTCCATAATTCTTTATATCCACCAAATTCCCATCATGAATGATATTCCTTCACTACATGTTATACCCCTACACTAAATATTCCTTATAAAATTATTTCACACCCCATCTAACACCACTTCTTAATTTATTATTAATCTAATTTAGAAATATTATCTTCATTTAAATTTCTTTATCCACAATAATGATGGATTTCCATCACCTATATAATTGTTTTTATATCATAAAAACACTGTGAACTGTGTTCTAATATCTAAAAATTGTCCTAATCATAGAAATCCATAGATATAATAAAAATAAACCATCCAATTTTTTCAAAATTATTCTTCAGAAAAATTTATTTCATTACTCCTCAGTCCATTTTTTCTCAGGCTGATGCACTATGTCCAGTAAACCATGTCCAGTTCACATAAATTTGCTGTTATATTGATAGATGAGACTCCTATAACCAATAATTCATTTATCCAATATGATTTTCCTAGTTTATATTTTACTTCATATATTTCATCCACTTCTCCCGAACATAAACCCAATAATATATTTTCCGCACATCATGTGGTGTTTTCTATAAAAATATTCATCAAATTCACTTCTGAGTAAAAACAATTTCTCAATGATCTTGAACCAATTCATATATGTAGTCTATATCCATAAATTATTGATAATTAATGGGTCAAATTTTAATTTCCCACTTCATCTCAAACATCAATTGAACACCTTCAAAATTTTGTATATATTTAGAGTGAACCTCCATTATCAATGAATCCTTAAATCTAAAAAACAGTACCATATTAAAAACATTATTTAATCATGGATAAATTTATGAATGTTGGATGAAAAACTCAACATGTTCCCAATTAATTAAATTATATAGTTCATGTAATGTTCTTTAAAACTCTTTCTGATCTAATCTATAAGACCAACTTGGTTTGGTAATCTTATGATTTCTCCATTCGATTCTCTTCACACATTTCCTCTTTTCAATGGAATAAAATATGATTTTCGGTGATGATATATATTTTGAGATGGTATTAATATATCCATTAATCCCATTTCTAATCAACATGACTTTCTATGATGACTTCCCCAAAACTATTATTTCATCATATTTATCTGATTCTACTCTATTTGGTGGATCATTCAAGAGTATTTATGATCATATTTATGATATGTAATGATGAAATTTTTTAGGCATATGCACAATAATTTATCTATTTGACCATATAGGATCAAATAATTTAGTCCATTGGTCATCACAAAATATTATCTAATAGGAATGATATTCACTACATGGTTCTCTTATGTCAAATGATCTCTCAAAGATATTATTACTTGGAACTTTCTTAATTATCTACACTATGAATTTGATAGACTTAATATATATATATCCCAAAACAGTATCTCATTATCCATCATAATTTACTATTGAATCATCAGTTATTACTCTTGGACATTTTAGCGTCAACTATTTATTTCTGCAACTCCAACTTTATAACTTCAAACTATAAATAAAATTAATAATACAAACACATTAGTGGAACCATGAAAAAATTTTAATTATCAAAATTTTGAGAATATTAAGGATCAAAAATATAATATTACAATTTAATTGTGATTATATAAAAATATAAATAACTTTTATTTCAATCTTCACCATGTAAATTATTCTGCGAACACAAATTAACATATTGAAAACAAAAGAACCCAACCATCATGGAAAAAATCATAAAATTTCCTACCTTCATGAAAAATTTCATCATGAATGTCTGTTCTTATTAATTATGTTGATATTATATCATGTTGTACATACTTTAATGTTATCTTTACGTAATCACTTTTTAGAAAACATTACTTTGACAATATACCTTGGATTTCCTATTATTTAATAATTTTAGACCATTGTACATTTTCATACATTATTTATGTGATTCAAGTCATATGATTCCATTATATTATGTAAATGGATTCAAACACCACTATATATATCCGTGATAATAACTATATTAAAATGTTAATACTAATGGATCTTGATATTTATCATAGTCAACTTTTCTTAGTGAAACATATAATTTAGTCACTATTATCACTCATGTTGTTTCCTCTATGAGGACATCATTCATACAACCATATATTATTACAAGGATTCATATTCCATAGTGATGAAATTATCCCACAAAAAATCACAATATATTGATCTAATGTTTTATTCGAAAAATGGAATTAAAGGATTAATAATAAATTTCGATGGAAAAATCATTATTGATGAAGTAGTCAATGAAACATACCTTCAAATACATATTCTTATTCCCTTGGAAGACCATAATCAAAATATTGGACCATAATTCCTTTAATAATAATTTATTCTCATATATCAAATACATATTAAAATCAATTTTAGAGCACTAACTAGGAACTACTCTGTAGTGAAATTTTAATGGACTAGTCATGTAAATAAAAGGTATGAATAATCTATAATGAATTAAATGATGGAGAAAAATTATTCATATTATATGAGTTTTCATAGGTCTTGTAACCCAAAACATTAATCCTTTATCCCTTCAACCCTAGTGTATTGAGTATATATAACCTATTGATGATTAATTTTCACCAAAATTATAGAGATTTTGATATCAGACATCGGGAAACATACAAAATTGATAAAGTCTCATTATTTTGGTATGTGTTTGATGGGTTCCATTCTAAATACATGAGTGATGGTGATGTATAGAAGATGATTTTTTTCATAGATAATATTAAATAATGATCAATATTTATTAGGGAATGGCCCATAGATACACAATGAAATCCATTTTGTTATATATGATTCAATGTTCATGAATACAGACATTCAAATGACAAAGTAAAAAGCAATAGGATTCATGATTGGTTGTACCAAAATAAATTTTGGTTCCAAATACCCCACATTATAAAATGAGTTTAAGAAGAAATGGGTACTTTTAATCCTACCAAAAATATAAATATGAATATCTCTAGAAGAGATAATAAGAATGTGACTAATAAACTATTTTTTCCTTATACAACTTGCCTAATGGGGTCCATCAAATTACACTTATCTTATTGATATAGTTAAAAAAGGAAAAATAATTAATCAAGTTGTTTTAGTCCTAGAAACAATTATTGATATTTTTTCAAATTTATAAGGAATTATATGTGCACCATATATTTAATCCATTTCATATTGTTTGAGGGCAGTTCATAACAAAATTATGTTTATAAAAATTCCAAAACCCAATATTTATCTAATGATCCTGATTCATATGATTTATCTATAGTGTTTTCTACTTACAGTCGATATAAATTAATGAATTATAAAAATAAAATTGTTTGATAAATTAAATAATTTGTTTATTTTCAATAAATATTATATTTAAAACTTGACTCATAATGGAGGGTAGATGAATGAGATATAATGAGTGATCATGTAATATGGTATTCAAAAACATGGTGGAAAGGGTCAATGATGTGTTGATCTATGAACCATCTGTTCCCTATAAATTTTATGACCAATACAAATACCATTAAAGGAATTACCTCACACTTATTAGTGAAGTTTGAGTTGTGAAGTATCTTATGGTGGTATGATAAATTTTTCTCCATGAAAAAAAGATTTTAGTTTTTATTATTTAAATTTAAATTTTTGTAAAAAAATATTCATGTGGTTGTTTTGTGGAATTTATTGTCAATATTTCAATATGTGTTTATAAACTAGGTTACTTGGAGAATATTTATAGAAGAGTCATTCAAGGGTTAGATAAATTTTATAATGTCAGATGATGCTATATTGATCGTTAATAATTCTAATATAATGATTTCAAAAAGGATTTCATGGTTTAACAGAAATTTTCCAGATGATGAATTCTATATACCGTTCTATGTAACAAATTTATTGTTACAACTATATAATGTTCATGAAATAATGATTCATATTTATAGCTAAGGATTGGAGAGAGAAGTACGAAGGCTAGTAATATGAGAAGTTAATATAGAAGTTTATGAATTTTACCAGATAAATAGAGTTCACAATTAATGAAGTTCCAATATACATACTCTCTCAATATCAATTGGCATAGGAGAACTAGTAGTGAATATAATTTCTGTCAGACAAAATTTTATGAAGAATACCAAACTGACTTGTGTGGAATGACTTGATCGAATAGTGGAAGTGTTGTGAATATACTATTCAATTTTTTTATGAATATTAAATATTAATGAAAAGAAAAAATCATTAATGATATACTAAACATGGTTGAATTAAACAAATATGATTAGACAATGGTTTGGAGGAAGTTTCCATAGAAAATCATGTTTGATTGACAAAATGTTAATTAGATGAATTCATTCCATATCATGAGATAGATTTACCTGGATTATATTTAATGAGTCCATCAGATATAATAAACACATAAATATTACAAGGATGAAAAATCCAAAATATATCATAAAGAATCAATCCGAAAAATTAGATCAGTCATAGGTTTGATGAACATCACACAATAATTGTGAAGTCATTAATTATGATGATTCTAAGACATTCCTTTCATTTTCATAAATCATTCCATCATTTAGGTATGATTTAATTAAATTTTTGACAAATATATTTTAGGATACTATTATGAATATGTTTTACTCTGATTATTTAGGAATTTTTTATGGTAGTCAATAGAAGTTTTAGTTGATGTGGGAAATTATAAATGGATCCCATGATTCATCCTTAACTTGTTGAGTAAAAACTACTATATAAATATGATACGTTTCATTGAGAAAAAATATATTTCACTAGAAAATATTTTCATATTTTTTTGGGAGAGATGGAAACATCAGGTGCCTATAAATATCTTACTTGGTTGAAGAAGAGGGTAAGATGATGGAAGGGATTGGGACAAAGATCCACTAGAAATAGAATATCATATGGATGGTGTACCTAATATAAGGGGAATATTGGATTATATAATATCAGACCTGGGCATACCATACCATGTATTACCTAACCGAGTACATTAGATAGAGAAAATTGTATAAAAGAGCACTATAATTAATTTTTGTGAAAAATATTTAGGAAAAATGTAATAGAATGATGAGTTTGAGTATATATGGTTATTCTATAGATTAAGAAATTGTTTTGAGACTATTATACTATAAAAATATATATTTTATATATTTAATATGTTATACGTAGGTGAATGTTATCCACCATTGTTATCCCAAAAGAACATCATAAGAAGAGATTTTTCTATAGTGGACTAACAAATATGAAGGAAGAGCTTGTAGGTGGGGTGTATTACTAGTTATTAATGAAACTTATTTATTGGAGGTATAACCACTCATTAAATAATAGGACACAAAGAATATATTTGGTGTTTAAATCCAACTATGGAATATGAGTTGGTTTATGGGAAGTACAACCATATTTATCTTGGGGAATGATTACTAGGATGTAGAACAAGTTATCACATGTGACATTATAATCATGAATGTTGAAAGAAATGATTCTGTGTTAGGAGTGGATAAATAACATGAAAAGGTATTGGTGTGTTTACTAAAACACGTAATTATGTGTCGTTGATCTCACTTTATATTTACTACATATGAGGTTAGTTTGAAATTTGAGTGGATTAAAACTCTGAAAAGTACCAGTGTTTGATTTTAGAATATTAAATCATAAAATAAAAGGGATAGATGATTCAACCCATCCCCCTCTCCTGGATCTCATCCTAAAAGGATTATTATTGGTAGTAATAGTATTTAATTTGTTCCTAAAATATCAAATTATCTATGGTGGATGGTGAATATTAGTTCAGTGAACAAAAAGGGTGTTACTATTTCCAATGGAATGAAATATCATATTTTAAATCATAATATGTTTCAATATATTTTATCTTGTCGACTATAATTTAGATATTATATAATAGTGAAATTTCCTGCCATTAATTAGATATATATGAAAACCGCTAATAAGATAAATCTCTGTGTCGATGGAAAAGCTCAAAATTCCAATTTTTGATCTTAACGTTAATGTTCTTACAAAGACTCTTGGATTTATAATAACTAAATATATGTGTAATAATTTTATAAGTAGCTATTAAGGATAATTTTAATTCCTCTAGGACATGTTAAAAATCTAGTGGAGAATATACAAAGATATCAATATGTATAATGATAAAGATATTGGTGATTACATTATAACGGTTAACAATATTTTTTGCAACATCAAAGGTTTTTCTCAAAAGATGGATGATTCTCCAATTATTAATTTGATAATGAGAAAATTTAGAGATAGTTTTATTTTTATGGTCTTAAACATAAAATATCATGATGATCTATATCAAGATTAACATCAGAATATTGTTGTTGTATATAAAATGAATAAACATCTGAATTTAAAAAGAACGTCAAGAACGAAGTAGATTTTTAAGAAATAATAAAAGTTATGCTTACAGATAAATAAATATATGAAGAATCATGTGATTTAGATAATTATTAAGATGAATAACACATCAAAAATTCATTTCTATTCCTTCTATGTGATACAAATAGAGATGTTTGAATGGGAATGAAAAAAAAATTTGTGTTGGAATCAAAATGGGAATTTTAATTTTAATGTATGTTATCCTAATAATATTATCAATGATTCTAAGTCAAAATATGAAGATAAAAAGTCTAAAAACTAAAATTCAATGAATTATATGATATGGTTTCTTAGTAAGAAGAATAATATGTTGAGTGGAATGGAGAAGAACAATTCATCATTGAGTATTGAATATTGACAGTGAAGTCATCTTCATAGATATTCTTAAAAGAGAAATTACAACATCAGGAACTTATAATGATGATAGGGAAATGAGACTAGAGCTCTAGTGTATTTTAATATAAAAACTGTAATCTACTCTTTGAGAAAATTACATAACTCAAGAAAGAGAAAAAAATTGAATACATAATAAAAAAATTACTTTTGAGAATAGTGATAATGTAATAAAGGAAATGACATTTCATAATGTTTTTATATCATATAAATTGAAAGTTAATGGCTAGAAAGGAATAAAAAAGATCTAAATAAATACTATCTAGACAATATAATCTCAATATTTATGAAAAAAATTCTAAAGAAAGTAATTAAGATAGATTTAAGTTGGATATATATTATAAAATCGTAAATGATCATGAGTAAATATTTGATGATAAATAGGTAGAGTTTTAAATAAAAAATAAATGTTTATTATATAACAATTTGTGATATATTATATCATAGTTTACATTACCAATGTAGATGAGGTGAATGGTGAATTTTCTCAAGATGGTCAAAGTAAGGGTCCGCGGATGTAGGTTGATTCTATCTCCAAACCATATCAATAAAAATTATACTATTATAATAATATAGTTTAAAAATATATGAGTAAATTAGATAAGAAAAATAAGTTTAATGATAAATCATCTTCTAAAATTAATGCTTGGAACACATGAAAAATGTTTCCCCCTAAATAATTGTACCACACATTTTTATGAAGGAATAAACAAAAAACATTATAGAATATACACTATCTGTATAAAAGTTCAAGATTTAGAGGTCAATGATATTGTTTTGGATTATTCAAGCATAAATACTAATAATTTTGGAATAGAACTTTTCTATCTAGAATGTGGTATGAATCAAGGGGGAGCCATAATGAGATGATAAGAAAACAATTTTCAGGAAAAAAATATGAAGAAGAAAGAAATTTCAGAAGGTGAACAATGATAATGTTTCAAATGAGGCATGTGAGAACCTAAATAAAATTGAGATTGGAATGAAATAGTGCTTATTTATTTTTTCAGATAAAATAGATAGGTCTAGAAAAATATAGGAACCAAAAAATAATACTAATGAAAAATGGACACAACATTCTTTAGAGGATGAGTAAAAATTTATGATGATATGAAATCTAAAAATATTGTTGTGAAGATTCCTAAAAAATGTGTGAGGTGTGGGAAATATGGAAATGCTACTAATTATTTCATGTCTATCATAACATACTAAAATTAAATAATGAATATGGTGTTACAAACTTGATGAGGTTAATTTTCTTTAAATTAATATAATGATGAAATATTTATCTGAAGACTCAATATATGATAATAAATCCATTATTAAATATATCAAGGAATATTATATGGAAGAAACCACATCAATTTCTATGTCAAAAAATATGAAGAATCAGAATTTTATACTGAGAGAAGAGTCTCATTATGAATGATAATTCTAAGGAACATTGTGGTTCATATTTATTCTCATTATTCTTATTCATTTTAACTAACAAGATAAAAATAGAAGGAGAAAAAGTAAATGGTCTATATGATTGACATAGTTGTTTTATACCATGTGGAGATATACATCATTGAATAATGTTAACATCATTATGAAGGATGTTGTACTACACTTCAAGTGTGTCAAATATAAAGCTATGGTAGGAGTATAACACTTTAGTTGGTAGTATCAAATTGATCATTATGGAGGTTGTATAAATGTTGAGAAATATAAGATGTATGGGGAGTTTTATTTTTGCACCTGAATTTTTTTAATATATTTTTTCTTATGGATGTAAGATTTAACATTAAAAAATACCCAGCATACTAATTTTATAATTATATTAATAAACTATTAAGTAAATTATTAGATAAGAGTGGTGTTGTGGATAACATTTATCACATTTAATATACACTCTTGTTTTTTGTATCCTCTTTTACCAAATAGAATCTCATTTTTCAATTGTAAGGCTCGATATTTAGATATTTATGTGATACTATTATTATATTGAGAAAATCTCTTAGGATTATGAGATAAAGGAATTTGAGTTGTGATGGACTTATGTTACCCTTTTCATTTGATTGTCCATAATGGGAAGAAAGATCATTGGGGGAAAACATCATGGGGTAGAAAGAATTTATCACACATACTAACATTGGAGATGTGTGGGATCATTGAGAAAAAAAATAGGGATAATTTTCTGCCCAAGATGCGTTGGATTCATTTATTATTAATATAACAACATGTGTGTGTAGAATAGTTTACATTGAGACAATTGAGAGAGGAGTTTTTACTATGTATTGAGAAACATTATGTACTTACAAGATGTTATGATGATCTCAAATATTCTTAACATCAAGATTACATTAAAAATTCATGTTTTAAGCTAAATTTTCCTGTTGGTGATGTCTATATAATGTTCAAGGAAACATAGTTATAACTTTTTCTACTCAAAGTGAATGCTATAAAGTGGTGAAGTTACAAAAAAAATTGTATATAGAAGTATGAAGAGATTGATATTTATGAATTATTTCATATGGATGGATATGAAGATCAAGGAAGGAATAATTGAATGATTCTTGGGAGATCATCAGAAAGATGAGAACCATATAGTGAATATCATTCATATGGTATTCAATTTTGGGAAGAACACAAGACTGAGTTGAGTGGATAAATATGGTTAGTTAGATAAATTATTATGAATAAAAATAATTAATTTGGTTCAATAAATTTGATAAAAAATGTTGTAAAGTCTCTTGAAAGATCCAGCAGATATACTAACCCCAAACAAAGATGATCAAACCATTCATTTCAAGATGTCTCTATTGAAAAACATCTTTCATCAGATGTATGATGACCAGAAGTAATCATTATATAATACCAGAGTGAACAAAAAAGATATAATTATATGATTCTATGGGAAAAATGAATCATATAAGGTGAACTAGATCGTTAAATATAGACTTTACTATACTAATATGATAATATAGATCAAATTTTTCATATGATTGATTAACTTTCCATTGAATTAATATAGCCATTAATTGTGATGATGCATAGATATTTACTAAATGATTTTAAATATATCTAAGATTCAAAAAATATTTGAAGATATTATTTGTGATTATATTTTAGAAACAATTTACAATTAATGTTGAAATTTATTATTTAGAATTTTTGGATGGGGGTCAATCTATTTTTGAGATGAATTTAGAAACTCCTAATGTATATTTTCATTCATTATTAATTTAAGAGGAAAAAATCCTCTATAATGTGGTGAATGTTTATTGAGATTTTATTTTTTTCTAGATAAAAAGTGATGATGTATTTGAGACAGATAATAGTGTGATATTTTGACCAAGATCTTATATTATTTAAGAATATGAGAACCATATAGAAGACCTATGAACAAATAAACACAAGAAAATCATACCTGAATGGTAGAATAATAAACATATGTGGTAGATTGAATAATTAACATCATATGAACGAATACCATACCAAGGTTCATGGGAAAGAGGGCATCAGATATGCTACAATAATCTAAGGTGTACCAGATGTGCTTCTTCTATAGAATCCATCTTGATAATGTCTTAGAAGGGTGGGTTTTAGTGTATCCAGATATTTAAAAGACCAATAAGTAGTTTTGAGGCCAATATACTCTTTTGATATTTTTTTATGATATCAATGAATTTTTACATAGGTGAAGGTGATACATATTTCTTGTGGAGGAACAACATTTGAGGAATAATATCTTACTATTTTCGATCAATAAAGAAGACGTAATATCTTGTATCTAGTGTGCATAGACAATTTCATAAGAATCTTGTGGGTGTGGGATATGAAATGTAACATATTTTTTTTATAAAAATTAATCTTCCATTTTATTTTTATTTTACTAATCATATGAATGGAAATTTAATAAATTTTAACTTAAATTTTTCCCTAATACATGGTATAGGTTTTTCATCGGGGTAACAATCCCCTACATTTATGCAGTGTGAATTTTAGGAGTTTTTTAATGATAAACCCCAATTTTTATTAGTTTTTAAGGGTAGTATTTAGATTATATTGTTTTTTTTTGGGGTATAGAGGATTTGTCCTTAGTTTCATAAGAGTAAAAATTATTTTATATGGGATATGTTAGGGTAAACTCATATATATTTCTATTTTTATGGGTAATTTGGGAGATGTGTATGGGTAAGACCCTACATATTTATGATGCTTAAGTGTATCCTATAATTATTTATGTATAGAGAATTGTGACTTTTAAACATTTTATTACAAACATTTTAACAATCATATCGAATAAATAAAACTAAAGGATCAAATGGCCTAGTGTCTTCCGAAGACTAGGTTCCAAAATCAATGAAATGAATATATTCTTTATTTTAATGTTCATAATGTTCCAAAAAACCCACTGAACTCCAAAAACATAATGGGATAACATGGGTAATAGATATATAAAAGGGATGATATAGAAATCCCAATAAGGGAATAACCATGATAATGTAACATAATGTGTGACTCAAAGTTAAAACATGATATCATATTATATAGGGATCATGAGTAATCAAATGGGTTGATAACATATACAAATGGTATCATAATTTCATGGAAATATATGAAATGTGTACACAACACAAAACATTAAAAAAGTAATAGTCAAGTATAAGTACCATGATTACATCATATGGTGCAAAGAGTCTCAGAGTGGGAAAGGTTTACTCCCAAAATCATATTCATAAAATCTAATGAGGAATAATATTTACCCCATACATTGAAGTTATATATTTGTGTACCCATTATAACATGTTCATGATTATGTGTTGTACAAAATAGAATCAATTATATGGTATAATCATAAGAATTACACATTAAAATAAATTATTCCAATAGTCCTGTATCCTATCAGAATCAACAAATATTTCATTATGAATCTATTTTATAATTAAAAACAATATAACGCAAATTTTTTTTAAAAAATATTTCTCTTTAAATAAT
The DNA here is from genome assembly GCA_963277665.1 of Viscum album. Classification (NCBI taxonomy): domain Eukaryota; kingdom Viridiplantae; phylum Streptophyta; class Magnoliopsida; order Santalales; family Viscaceae; genus Viscum; species Viscum album. The sequence goes on along the minus strand of OY728127.1, from coordinate 945,177,039 downwards.
ATTATATAATTTTTAGCTTGTGTAACATTCAACACCGAGTATAAATGTATCATGATATACTATTAAAAATTTATTATTTAAAATGAATTTTATCACCATGACTTTAGATTGTCGTGTGTGGATAAGTATAATTAAATTATAAAAAAATTAAGATTATATATGTATAAAATTTATTCATTGGTTATCAAAATATTCTAAATTAAAATAAAAATAATTTGATTTAATTTTTTTTTGAAATACAATTTTTTATACACCCAATTTATTTTATCCAAACAAATTAAATTAATAATGGTGTTTGAATTATTTTAAATATATATATATATATATTATTTACTTCATAAAAATTTTTAAATAATAAAATCATATGTTTCATTGCATAGGATATAAATAATTCCATATTTTTTGGTTAAAAATGAATTTTTTCCAAAAATATGAATTTTTTTTCATTTTGAGATTTGAATTAAAGTTTATTTATTCCATTTATTGGTATTAAATTATATTACATTAATTAAATATTTACAATCAAGAGGATAAGATTTGGTAATTATTCTCTTTTTATTTTTGATTAATATGAATAATAACTATGGTAACATTTAGAACCTCGATAAAGGGTAAATCATGTTGATCTGGGGGAAAAATAAGTGATAAGCACAATAATTTTTTATCATAATTATTATTTAATAATGGTAATTTTATATTTAACACCTTTGGATTTATATCAGGGTTTTACTTGATATTATTCCCCAAGAATGAACTATATATTATTTAAATCAAACTATGTTTCCAAATGTCACTCTATTACATTTTAATATTTTTATGGGTTTACATTGGGAAGACAACAATTAAGAATGAATATTAGTACCGATTTATTTAATAATAAAATTATATTCATGATGGAAATTTTTTTTGTAATTTTTAGCAATTATATAATTACATTAAACACTTACACAACAATAAAACATTATTTATTCAATTAATTGGAAAATGAAATAAATGATATTAGAAATATTAAATTTTTTATAACTTCATTAACTCCTAGTGTTAAAAAATTTAATAATTTTATATAAAAAATTTATTTTTTGAAATATTATATAATAATTTAAACTTTTTATTTATGTGTTTTAAGTTAAAGTAAATGAAAAATGTCAAAGTTGACAATCATAATATTTTATCAAAATAATATATTATTAATTTATTTTGAAATCATAAAAATATTTAAAATGGAATATTTTAATATTTTATGGTTATTATTTTCAGAAATTTTCCATTTATGGGACAATTTGTATGATATATGTGAAATATACAATCCTTTGATATTGAAAAAGGTGTTACCATAGTTAAAATTTAAATTAATTAACTAAGGGTTAATAAAAATAAAAAGTTTTAAAATTGACACCAAAACTTTTCAAACATATATATTTTTGTTTTATTACCATACTATCCTACATTATCATATAATACATTTCAATTATGAGGAATTTAAATTTATAGTTAATTTAATATAATTTATTCTTTCACGAAATTCCAAAAGTTCCCATCAACTAATTTATAAAAGGACCCCTCCTCTATCACTTATTTACACAAATTTGGTGTTATAGATTGAATAATCTATTCTAATTTACCTTATAAACTTCCATATAATGATTATAGAGGTTATGGTATTCCAAAAAACCAACCTTAAAACCCATTATAGGAGATCTAATGTAGTCATTTCAGAGAAGATGTAATCAGATTATGAAATAACATTGATTTCTACTCTCTTATACCTCATATAAGTATATGGTATTTATCATAATCTAATCTCTTAAGTATCCTGATTCTTATTAAATGTAATTATAGTTTTCAAAAAACCATTATTCACCTTAATTCTCATAAAATTATAAGTAAAAGTATCACTTGTGTATACATACTACCTGTTATCTCCACATAGTTATGCAATTCATTTTTTCCTAACAATATTTTATTGATGGGTAATACTATGATTTTAATATTTATAAATGATATATATTATAAATTTATACTTATGACATTATAATATAATAACTACATACTTTCCATCCAATACTTTGGGAATTGATAACATCATTTGTGCATATGTGTAGACTACCACCTATAAAAAATGATGTGATTTGTTTTTACAATATATTTTACATAGATGTTAATTATTATGAATTTCATGTATACATATTTTAAATATGATATAATATTTTCCTAATAAAATTCTACTAACATTTTAATTTCTTTTTTTCCTATCCGTCGAAAAATGAAAACATCATTCATGCATACGTACGACCTACAATCTCCACGAATGATGTAATTCATTTTACTATATCTAACATCAATAGATTAATCTAAATTATTATACAATGAATATTTATGATATTTTATTATAATTAATATTATTATGTTTATTTAACCAATATACAAATTCAACGTTTGAAACTAATGAGCTGAAATATTGATGATTAACGAAATAGTAAACACTATTAAATAACAATGTTAATAATGAATTAATTATAAGAGGTGCAATTAAAAATTTTATAAATGGATTATATATGATATTATAAGTATTAAAATATTTATTTTTATAAATATAATAAATATGAAGTTTTTATACATGTTTTTTGGTTGATTTTGATGTAAGGAGCACTTGAGGTAAGTGTTTATTTCAAAATCAAGTCAATATTCTGGATTTTTGTGTGTTCATATATACACTGTGGTATATTTATCTTTTATGAAAATATTTTAAAAATAATATTCAATTTATTATTTCTAGATTCAAATAAGTGTTTAAATATATTTTTACCTATTATTGAAATTTTATAAAACTGTCTGAATGAAATATTTCAGTCGTTTTCCAATCAAGGTACATTGTGACTTTTTAGACAAAATTTGGTTAAGAATGTTTTTTGACTTATAAAACATGTTTGTATATTCTTTAAAACATGAATAATTTTATATTTAATGCTTTATTTAAAATTTTACAAGGTTTCTATCAATGAAAATGTGTTCCTTTATAATAATGCATCAATTTAAAAAGAAATGATTTCAAAATGGAATGTTTATTTTCAACCTGAATTATTCCATGTGATATATAAAAATAATTTTCCATCTAAAATGACCCCCTTTGATGGTTATTTTTAATTATTTTGATATAAACCATGTATACCAACCATATTCCTTCTTTTTATCGTTTATAAATAAGAAGATACAGAGTTCTTTAAACCCATTTCCTTTACGTGGGTTATGTTGTAATGAAATGATGAAATGTTTAGGATACCCATTTCTATTAAATGTGTTATACTATGGTGAAATTTTTATGAAACCCATGTTTTCATGGATTCTAATATGAATAATGATTTATGATATTTTTGAAAAAATATCTGTTCTTTTCATTATATGTTTGGTTGGACCAATATCATTATCCAAAGTATTAGGTAAATACTTATATCTCACGAGATAAGATAGACAAGAATAGGGGTCAACCTAGCTCAGTAAGTGACTATGTATACTATGATATTCATGGAATTAATCCTTAACAACTATGATGTTTTTGCGGAGTGAACCCATTCCAATATGATAGCCTTTGTAATTTTCTTTTATTACTAAAGAAATGATTTTATATTCTTATGTATAGACTATAATTCCTTTCTTATGACTATATTAGGATCTCAAGGCTCATGTTCTTTGATTACTTTATAATTCATGTCTTATGAACATTCAATATTTATTCCATGAATTATGATTTTGATCACTGATATATAGGGTATAGATTACAAATATTAAAATCGTGTTCATATAACATTATTATTATGTCATGTTCAAGTGGTCATTGATATCTCCATTGTTTAAATTTACTATGTATTTATGATCTCTCTTTTCTTTTGTTTACTTTACCAAGGTTATGAAGAATGGTTTTACTTATGATATGATTAAGAAGGGTTCTAGTTATTACGAAATAAGTTGGTTATGATGTAGATATTTTTTGAACAACTTTTAATGTTTCCTTGTTTCTAAAGATACAATACCTAAATGGTTCATGAATGGAATAATGATATTTAATGAATATTCATATATTATTATGTAACATAAATGCATAAAATGTATGGGTTCTTATATTTTTTATCTGTGTTTGTTTTATTTCTCTTTTAGAAACTAGGATGAGGAATATTTAGTATTAACACTATCAATAAGACTAAATATTATATCGAGTCAAAATGTATTTATAGTGATTATAAATTACCATGGTTAAATATAAGGTGTCATAAAATTATTCTTCACTATTTAGAGATATTATAAATTATTTTTCATTAATATATAGTTTCGCACTCTAATTGTTATTGATCACACAATGTTTTTTTTGCTTTAGTCAATGGTCAGAACTAAATGGAATCATTTATTGGCCTGATGTAATGGAAAATGATAAGATTATCCTCTTGAGAAACCTAATGTTGTAGGAGATGAAATGAAAAATAACATTTTTTTGATCTGAAAACATTTTCATGCTATGAACCAAGTTAAGATTCCAAACATGAAAATGAGTGAACAATGTTTTTTTGAATCCTTCATGAGGCTACACCCACCTTCATTTAGTGGGTCTTTTAATCTTACTATTATTGGGAAATGAAACAATATAATTGAAAATATATTTTCCATTATATAGTGTTAGTGTGGAATATTATCAATAACATGATAAAATAAGAAGAAATTGAATCTATAGAGTCGTTTGATTTTAAAATCATATTTTTCAACAACCAATTTCCTCTTCTTCATCATATGAAAGTGTAAAAATAACCCATTGACTGAAAGTAGAAGGATGATGATTATTTTTTTTCTTCTAATGAAAATTCTACAAGACATGAGTGGTAGAATTCGAGTATTATTATCTACCTTGAAATTATGGTTGATAAATTCTTCATTGGGATAAAAACCATGTCTCCAAATGGCGTTATACATAAGGGTGTTAAATAGCTATGAGTATATTTTTTGATGTGCTCTCATGTTGGTTATGGAGATTAGACTTACACATAAATCACATAGTTTTGATAGGAAAATGAAAATGTAATTTAGTGTAAATTCTAAAAACCATTGAGAGAAGAACAAGATCATTCCTTTATGTTCAACATGTAGAAGGAATGATTGGGGAGATTGTCTTAAGCGAGAGGGTAAATAATTCATGTTTATAAAATAAGGTCATCAGAAAATAAAATTCCAAAGTGTTGGGATACATTTATTTAATAATATTTACAAAGATAAATATCCATAGAATGCACGACGCACACTCTAGTATTTTAAATGAAAATATAATGGGAATAATGATAACCTCTTCAAAAATCTGAATATAAATGATGATGATAAACACGAACAATCTCATAATCCTAGAGAAAATGAAAAAACCATGTGACCACTATTTATTGAAGAGTGGTATGATAATGAAATGGTTAAAGGTACACTTTCTATCCAATCTATGTCTACTAATTTCTGATATTATTTTCAATCTAAAAAAAATTATATCTAAAGACTTCTAAAAGGGTATTATTGTCACAACATAATAATTAGTTGTTGAGTTAGATATAAAAAACCTCATGGTAAAATTATCACATCCCAAGTCAATAAATATTATTCGTTTTATTTATTTTGGTAATTTTATTCTTCAAAATCATTCAATTATTCCTCTATTTTAATTCAAGGTTATTTTGGGCTTGTATTGAATTTTGATAAATAAATACCACATCAATTTCGAAATAAGGGATGTTATGTTTTATATTCTAAACCAACCTTTGTGTGATATTGAAATTTACATTTGATGGAAATTATGTCCATTTTATGGGTCATTATTCCTATTCACAATGGGAATATCTTTTATTATTTTGTGGAGAAACTAAAAATCAAAGATATTCATAATGTGAAAGTGTTTATTGATGTATTTCAGGATGTGTCAGAGGTAATTCTACAAAATTGTATAGTTATTTTTTCAATCAAACTTATACCTGATGCTACACATATTTCTAAGACTTTATATAGAATGGAATCGATTGAGTTGAAATAATTGAAGAAGAATCTCTATAAGAATATTGACATGGGATTCGTGAATCCAACTCCGTCAACTTGGGGTGCACCAATTATTTTTTATGAAGAAATATATATTAATGATACTCAACATTAATTATATAATACTAAATTGGATAACTATCCAGAACAATAATACTATCCCCAATATTTATGTCCTGTTTAATAAATTTTACGATGATTTAAAATTTTACAAGATGGATCTTATCTCTTGACATCAACAATTGAGAGTCCAGAAGAAGGGTATACCCTAGAAAACATTGTCCACAATGTATAGACATTATTAATTTATAATGATGTATTTTGGTATGACTACTTCCTCCACATTTTAATTTATTTAATGATTAAATCCCTAATATATTATCATGATTTTTTGGTGGTATTATTTATATATGATATTCATATTTATTCAAATAGAAAAGAAGTGCATGAAGATCATTTAATAATTGTGCAGAAGTCTTTGAAGAAGGAAAATATATATGAAAAAAATTCAAGTTTGAATTTAGGTTTTATAATCCTTCATTATTGGGTTATATATTCTCATGTGATGGTGTATCAGTGGATCCTTTATTGGTATAAGTTAATGAACCAAATCCTATACCAAAAAATATATCTAAGATCAATAGTTTTCTTGGTTTTTAGGGATATTATCAGTTATTTTTTTATAATTATACAATCATATGAAATACACTAACCATTTTAACTCTATAAGGACCTGGCCTTAAAACATTACATAATCATGAATTAAATGAAGAATTCACATAGAGGATCTTTTCAGGTTTAGAGTTTTAGAGAATTAGGTCATAACTATTACATCTCAAAATATTAAAAAATATACACTTCTACTAGGTTTCCATTAAATAAAAAATCTTAAAAAGAAACATGTCTAGTTCCATTTTTTAGGTATCAAGTATTTCCTTGATCCCATCCTTGACCCTATTCATCCTTAAGTCATATGGAAAACATTTCAAAAACATGGTATGAGCCTAAAAACCCTAGTAAAGGATACAAAAGAAGGAAAACAGTTAGTTTTTCAAAACAACAAGTAAACCATGAATACTTTACCAATGTAATACTTTTCACCTTTATGAAGTAGTAAAAACACTTCACTAAATATAAGACCATTAATTACCCCTTTTGTAACCAAATTATTACTATAAACCCATATAAAGAACACATAACAAATAAAGGTAACTTGGGACATAAACATACTTAAATGGAATAACCATACGGTCGAGTTCCAGACATATCACTTAAGGGAATATCCATACAGTCGACTTACATACCCAATGCATTGGAGGTTATAACGTAAACACCCGTCCTGGTATTCACGGCCCCACCCATCATATGGTTTATCATGTAACCACCCGTCAAATGTCCATGTACCATTATAAACTCAAAACACATAAAACAATTATAAAGGAAAGAAAACATTTCCACATTTCAAGAAAAATATATCACTTAAATATATTGACATAACAAATCCATTATCAAAACAATTTTCAATACCAAAATACATAAAAGAGTATATGGAATTTATTTACTTTTAAAAATATAACGGCTTGTTGAGGAAGCCAAATATCAAATAATACTCGTATGGTGGCATAAAGGTCGTTGTTACCATGTACGTTAAAAATAAACATTATTTTTTTAATTTAGTAAAACGCTTCATATAGAAGAGATTCCTTCCATATAAATGTAGAAGTCAAAGAGGTTTATACACCGTATAAAAGAATGTTTTGTATAAAACAAAATATGACTCAATGAAAGGACAATGAGACGAAGTCCCTTACAAAGTCGGTATCCTTATATTAAGGATAAATCAATTACATGATTATGTGTGAAATATATAAATACACCAAATATATGTGAATATGAAGTGTAAAACATCAGATTTCATTCACACATACACTTGAAAAAACAAAAGCAATGACATAGATATTTAACTCAATGAAATGGGATTGAGTAATGATTTCCCATAAAAGTTCGTATAAATTACGTAAGAATTTATCAATGAAATGATTATGTGTAGAAATAGTATATCCACACAAAGGTTTTTGGAAATTACAACATATTGATTCCACACATAATCTCGGAATAATAAAATCAAGAAGTAGAGATTTAACCCAAAGAATTGAAAGTGGGTTAAGAAGTTCCCTTATAGAAGTCCGACAGCCTAACGACGTCACTCTAGAATTCATAAAATGAGATGATGAGAGATAAAAAGGGGTATATCATCACTTGTACATAACATTTATATCAATTAGTATATATAATAACATATCCCATATTAATATGATTAAAAGACCTAACAAAATATGTCTTTTAAAACGAGAAGGGTGAAAGGTTCCCTTACCGAATTGGGTAACTTCCGAAACGTACACCGCAGGAAAGAAGGACTATACAACATTGATAGAAATACACATAAATGAAAGTATATTACACATAGGGTATAATAATGGGAATTACATAGACCACTAAAAGGAAATATTGGAAAATGTATCAAAAATGTCCCGGGAATAAAAGTGAGATGAAGAATCCCTTACGAAAACTCGGCAGCCTAACGACACCACTTAAAACTTAAAAAATGGATTTATGAGATAAAATAGGGTCTCTAGTAATATTAACATAAAAATTAAAGTATGAAGAATATAAAAGAACATCCCCAAACATAATAAATATGATCTTAAAAGAAATGACATAAAATAGAGTACTTAATAAAAAAGAGAGTGGTTGGATCCCTTACCTCAAGTCCAACTTGTCTTGTTTGTTTCATTATATTCCGGAATAATAAACGTTGGTAAATTTATAATTGCTTATGGACCTATTTTAATGATTATTATTCATTTCATATCACATATTATAATGTTATCATAATTGGTTAATAATGTGAGTTAATATCAGACGTTTTTGTCGATTGTTGGTACATGAGTGAAAAATGATCTTGTTTGAAAATGATTGTCCATGTAGTTATAAGTAAATCATTTCTTTGTCATATTAATGGAATTAAAAATAATTGATAGATATACATATTATAATTCTAGTATAATATATATGTTATATAGGTTACATATGATCATTTATTTCATTCTTTTTACATTCCATGTATTGCATGAACGAGTCACATCCCTTGAGGGGGCGGTAGTCCACACTTCCTCATATAAAATTATCGCATTTTCACAACATGAAAATCCAAAAGGAATATTTTAAATATAAAATTCAGAAGCATATAGAAAACATAAATACCATATATATCATATATAAAATATAGTGACATCATAATGGCCACCATGAAAGGTGTTAAGAGAAAATTGAACAATCATCATTTCGTGAGGCCGAAATTCACCATCCACAGAAACAGTATGTTCCTTAACCATTAGAAGAAGGTGTGTTTAAGTGTAGCTCAAATCCATCACATAAAAATATCCTAGTATATTGATGATACTGTTGTTGTTTAAAAATAAAGTAATAAAAAGATTTTAGAGCGTTGGAGAAGCAAAATAAAACAAAAGAACACAAGGGAAGAAATTACCTTAAAATCGGGAAACTCTTCATAGTTTGAACCAAAAGGGTTCCTTGAAGAGATTTCAGCAAAGGTTAAGGCATATTGGATGAGGATAGGGATGTGGAGAGATAATATGAGTAGATAGTGGATGAACCAAATTCTTGAGAGGTGTTGTTAAGGTGGTAGAGGTGGGGGACTTTTATAAGAGGGGGGAGGGGCACTCTTGGAATGTCAAGAAATGTTACTTTATATTAAAATGAGTTTTGGATTTTGAAGGTCCCAAATTGATATATTTCAAGGATAAGGTTATAAGGGTTCGAAATATACACATACAATAGGTTTTTTACATTTGTTGATCTTATATTTTTAATCATCTTTTCATTTTATTTAAATCCATAAATAATGAGGTAATCGATGCATCATCATGGTGTCATAGATAATTTAATTTATTTAATGTCTAAAAATTAGAAAAAAAATATCATGATGTGGGAAATCTTTTTATCTTTTCAATGAATATTTATAGTCAAAATTAGGACTTTTTTAACCGCATGTAATCGTTTTAGAAAAACAATACATGTTTGTGACATTTTTATTTTATCTTTAAAGAAAAGGTTATTAATGTCATTTTCCTACCAAAGTGGCTCCATGGGGTCCCTAAGATGACCCATGTATTTTATTAGTCTGAAATGACACATAATATAATAGTAGGACATGTGTCTCGGTCATTTCTTATTATTAAAACATTATTTTTACCTTAAATTACACTAATTACCTTTAATCGTGATTAATAAAACATAAAAGTTACTATTCACCAAAAAATTATTTTAATCCCATTGAACCACATTTTACATCCTAATGAAAACCATGTATGACATATTTTTTAAAATCAAATCACAGAAGTGGTAAGGTTTCATTTAAACGAAAAATCAGTTTTTTAACTACCACTTAGTGGTTTCACTATTCATCAAAAATTAAAGTTTTTCAGAAAAATACCAAAAATTCACCCTAAGATATATTTGATATTCCGAATTAAAAAATGATGTCTATTTTAAAAAATTAAAAACATATAAGTATAATTAATAAATTTAATATTTAATTCTGGTTGTCAAAACAAATAGCGTGTTTTAAAAAAACAATATCAATTAAAAAAATTTACACATGTTTAAGTCCAATTTCAAAGTGAGATTAATTCCAATGACCACCATTGGATTAAATGGTAAAAATATATTCTAATTTCAATTTAAAACCAATTAAGAAGATAATATAATTATATAAATAAATTAGATTAAAATGAGGATTTGAATTAAAATACAACATTTTCCACTATTCTTTAAAAATTGAACATTATTAGAAAAATACCAAAAATTTACACAAAGTAAATTTTGATGACCTGATTCTAAAGAAAGATTTTATTTGGTAATAGAGAATGTAAAAGGGTGACCAAAACAATTTTTAAATAGGGTTCACCATCAAAAGGTGATATATCGACCTTTTAGTGAATATTAGAGTCATTGTGCTTAAGATTGAATCCCTTTCTTATTTGAAGCCTTTATCTTTTATTGGATAAATGTAAAAACATTTAACAAACATAAATAATCATATTTTAGTTATTTATATTAATTCCTACCAATACAACAGCTACCTGTTAACTACCATTTAAAATAATAATATTTTATTATTAGTGTGCAATGTAAGATTTCAAAGAAACTCATTGTTGCATATTGGGTACGCCATCGACCATAGCATTCCCATTAAATTAATATTATCATTTTATTCTAAAATATGGATAAATATAAAAATGTCATATTCTTTATTTACCTGGGGTGTTACATCATTCCCCCCTTTTGGGGATTGTATCCTCGCAATTTTAAAATTGGGCTTGGAAACTTCATTGAAAGCCCCACATCGGAAAAGTAGTAAATTAAACTATCACATTAAAAGAATGAAAGGGAAGTACAAAGGTCACCCGAGCTAAAAAATACTAGGATTCCATGTGTGAAAACATGGATATGGAAGAAAAAAACAAAGGGTCATGTTCTGAGGGAGAGTGATAGAAAACATGTTTAGGAGAAAGTTAAACACCAAAAAATCACAATCTTGTGATGGGTTAAACGGTATTGGATTCCCCAGTAGGAAAAGTTAACGGAAAACATTTTTTTAGGTTACTTTTCATTGATGAATTTATTTTTGAACTTAAATAAATCATAAGGAAACATACTTACTTGTCATGTAGACTTTCATCTTTTACCAGATTTCTAACACAAACTCATACTTTCTCCAAATAATGAGTATTTAGGATGACTTGTTCACATTAAGAGCACCATAGTCAACATATTGAGAATAACTTAATCTAAAAAAGAGAACTATATATTTCCCATGCCTTTAAACCCTTACCAAAACCAAAATTGTTAGTACGAGATCAGATAATTCCCAAAAAGGATAATCCTTTATAAAAAGGAAATATATTCTTAATCTCCAAAATTTATCCAAAAAGACCCAAAGTTCAATGAAGACCATTTAATAAACAAATTTTCCATAAAATTAATCAATATAAACCAAACTATGATTGAAAATCAAATATTTGAAGGATTTAATCACATAGTCTTCCATGTTAAATCTTAGAATATAACTCCAAAAAACATCAGTTTCTCTTAAAGTCTTGTATTGAAAAGTAATTAACCTAATCCCATATTCTCCATGATAGGTTAATCAGTTTCATAAATTAAACTAAATTTCATATGTCCTCAATAAAAACATAGATTCTTCCAAAATAAAATTCCATTGTTTCTCCTCAATTGAAATCCCAAAGTATTCTATTTTCTATAGGCATATATTGTTTCCACGAAAGAGAGAACATCTTCCAAAATTACCTTTATTACTCAGTCACCAAATCATTTTCCTACGTTAAGGATATCTATAAAATAGAGGTTCTGAAAATCATCTTATTCTTGATCCATAAAATCATATAACTAAAAAGTATAAGTCATACTAACCAGGGACATCACATAGGCTAGTGGTAGGCCATGCGCCCTTGTCACCCTTCGGTTGTGGGTTTTATTCCTACGGCCTTTCCAGATGCAATGGGTTGTCACCCATCCTACGTGTTGTCCTTTTTATAAAACACCAAAAATATCCCTAACATATTTTAAACTCAATTGTTTCCTTATACCTCCCATTTTCATCAAAATTCATTACGATCTCAACATATTAATTCATGAAGTCTTTTTTCACCACCATAAGATAAAATAAAACGATTCCCATAAATGAATAACAACATACCTTGATCACGGAGTCCACTCGGTTTCATCGTCATCTTGTTCACGTAGGTAGAAGTTCAATGCATCACAACAATGATTTAGAAAAACTTCAAAATCATTTGCTTCCTCCATCCAAATACACCTTGTACAACATGGGTCATATTGTTGTTCACAGAAAAACAGTTTTGGAAAATAATCACGTATGACACATAATTCCAAAACATCTGATAAAACATGATTTCTATAAAATAGTCGGACATAATTTGAGTTGAAACATTCAATGATTGTTCCTTTTACAATACCATAAGTATGTGCTGAGAGACTATATTTTAAAAGTAACTATAAATAGGTTGCGCAAGGGTCCCCTTCTTCAGCACCATTTTTAAAATCATAATATGCTTCAAAATATTGTGATAAGGTAAAATAATTGAAAATACCTTGAAAATATTTACCTTTCTTGAAAATATGAGAATATTGTGAAAATAGTATTTGTCTAAATACAACCCATGATCCATGATGATAACGAGGTATAGTGGAGGTGTTTGATATTTCAAACAACTTCTTGAAAGTGAGTTGTCTGGTAGAAAAAGTTTCACAATCATCCGAACATGACCTTGAAATAATTATTTCAAGCATGTCATTAGGATAAGATAGGAATGTCGTTTGAGATCCTCCTCCTTCCATTTATAACCGACTTTAATTTACCTGAAAAAGCTATAAAATAAGGATTTATCTGAAATAATAGATATAGTGACTAACCATGTGTCTAACGAAATCTCTTAGTCCCTAATGTTGTCTAAACTGACCATTGATACCAACTATAAGGACCCGACCTTAAAACATTACATAATAATGAATTAAATGAATAATTAACATAGAGGATATTTTCAGGTTTAGAGTTTTACAGAATTAGGTCATAACTATTACATATCAAAATATTAAAAAGTAGACTCTTCTACTAAGTTTCCATAAAATAAAAACTCTTTAAAATAAACATGTCTAGTTCCATGTTTTAGATATCATGTTTTTCCATGATCCCATCCATTACCCTCTTCATCATTAAGTCCTGTGGAAAAAATTTAAAAAACAAGGGATGAGCATAAAAATCCCAGTAAAGGATACACAAAGATAGAAAACTGTTAGTTTTTCAAAACCACAAGTAAACCATGAATATTTTACCAAATTAATACTTTTCACCTTTATGAAGTAGTAAAAACTCTTCGCTGAATAAAAGACTATTAATAACCCTTTTGTAACCAAATGATTACTATAAAACCCATATAAACAACACATAACATATAAAGATTACTTGGGACATAAACATACTTAAATTGAATAACCATACGGTAGACTTCCACACATATCACTTAATGGAATATCCATACGACCGACTTCCATACCCAATGCATTGGAGGTTATAATGTAACCACCCGTCTTGGTATTCATGGCACCACCCATCATATGGTTTATCACGTAACCACCCGTCAAATGTCCAAGTTCCATTATAAAATCATAACACATAAAACAATTATAAAGGAAAGAAAACATTTCCACATTTCAAGAACAATATATCACTTAAATATATTGACATAAAAAATCCATTATCAAAACCATTTTCAATACCAAAATACATAAAATAGTATATGGTATTTATTTAATTTTAAAAATATAACAGCTTATTGAGGAAGCCAAAGATAAAATAATACTGACGGCGGCATAAAGGTCGTTGTCACTGGGTACGTTAAAAAGAAACATACTTTTTTCGTTTAGTATAATGCTACGTATAGAAAATATTCCTTCCGAATAAAAGTACATATCAAAGAGGTTTATACACTTTATAAAAGAAATTTTTGTATAAAACAAAATATTACTCAATGAAAGGAGATTGAGACGAAGTCCCTTACAAAGTCGGTAGCCTAAGATTAAAGATAAATCAATTACATGATTATGTGTGAAAAATATAAATACACTAAATATAAATGAATATTATGTGTAAAACAATCAGAGTTCATTCACACATACTCTTGAAAAATCAAAACCAATGTCATAGATATTTAACTCAATGAAATGAGATTGAGTTATGATTTCCCATACAAGTTCGTATAAATGACGTAAGAATTTATCAATGAAATTATTATGTATAGAAATAGTATATCCACCCAATGTTTTGGGGAAATTACAATATAGAGATTACATAAATAATCTTTTCATAATAAAATCAAGAAGTAGAGGTTTACCCCAAACAATTGAAAGTGGGTTAAGATGTTCCCTTACAGAAGACCGACAGCCTTACGACGTCACTTTAGAATTCATAAAATGATATTATGAGAGATAAAAAGGGGTATCTCATCACATGGACATATCATTTATATCAATAAAGATATATAAGAACATATCCCATCATAATCTGATTAAAATACCTAACAAAAATAAGTCTTTTAAAATGAGGAGGGTGAAAGGTTCCCGTACCGAATTGGGTAACTGCCGAAACGTACACCCCTTGAAAGAAGGACTATACAAAATTGATGTAAATAACCATAAATGAAATTATATTACACATAGAGTAGAATAATGGGCATTACATAAACCACTCAAAGGAAATAGTGGCAAACATAGCATAAATGTCACCAGAATAAAAGTGAGATGAAAAACCCTTACGAAAACTCGGCAGCTTAACGACACCACATAAAACTTCCAAAAATGGATTTATGAGATCAAATATGGTATCTCATAATATTAACATAATAATTAAAGTATTTGGAATATAAAATAACATCCCCAAACATAAGAAAGATGATCTTAAAAGAAATGACCTAAAAGAGAGTACTTAAAAAGAATGAGAGAGGTTGGATCCCTTACATCATGTCCAACTTGTCTTGTATGTTTCTTTATATTCCTGAATAATAAACATTGGTCAATTTTAATTGCATAAGGTCATATTCTAAAGATTATTATTCAGGTGATATCACATATTATAATGTTACAATAATTGGTTAATAATGTGAGTTCATATCATACGTTTTTGTCGATGTTTGGTACATGAGTCAAAAATGATCTTGTTTGAAAATGATTGTCCATGTAGTTATTAGTAAATCATCTCCAGAATAGTAATAGGGATTTAAATATAATATATATCTCATAAATATTCATTTTATACTACTCCATAACATTTTTAGAAAAAAATAAATGAAATTCACCGTTTATGGAGACGGTAGGCCGTACGTACGCATGAATGCTACTTTCTTTTCATTGTCATATTAATGGAACAAAAAAATAATTGAGAGATATAAAAATTATTATTCCAGTATAATATATATGTTATATAGGTCACATATGTTCATTAATTTCATTCTTTATACATTCCATGTATTGCATGAACGAGTCACATCACTTGAGGGGGTCGTAGTCCACACTTCCTCGTATGAAATTATCGCATTTGCACAACATGAAATGCATAAAGTCGTGTTTTAAATATAAAATTCAGAAGAATATAGAAAAAATAAAAACCATATATATCATATATAAAATATAGTGACATTATAATGGCCATCATGAATGTTGTTAAGAGAAGATTGAACAATCATCATTTCATGAGGCAGAAATTCACCATCCACAGAAACAATATGTTCCTTAACCATTAGACGAAGGTTTGTGTAAGTTTAGCTCAAATAAATCACATAAAAACAACCTAGTATATTTCAGATACTGGTTTTGTTTAAAAAGGAAGTAATAAAAAGAGTTTAGAGGGTTGGAGAAGCAAAATAAAACAAAAGAACACAAGTGAGGACATTACCTAAAAATCGGGTAACTCTTCTTGGTTTGAACCAAAAGGGTTCCTTGAATAGATTTCTGCCCAAGGTAAGGCTTATAGGATGAATAGAGGGATTTATAGAGATAAAATGAGCATATATTGGCCGAAAAAAGGTTTGAGAGGTGTGGTTAAGGAGGTAGTGGTGGGGGCCTTTTATAAGAGGGAAGAGGGGCACTCTTGGAAAGTCAAGAAATGTTACTTTATATTAAAATGAGTTTCAGATTTTGAAGGACACACATTGATATATTTCTAGGATAATGTGATAAGGGTTATAAATATAATCATCCAATATGATTTTGACAAGTTTAGGTCTTATATTTTACATCAACTTTTCATTTTATTAAAATCATTAAATAATCAGGTAATTACTACATCATAATGGTGTCTTAAATAATTGAATTTATTCAATGTATAAAAAATATAATAAAATATCATGATGTAGGAAATGATTTCAGATTACCAATGAATATATATAGTCAAAATTATGACTTTTATAACATTATGTAAAAATTGTTTTAGAAAAACAATACATGTTTGTGACATTTTTATTTTAACTTTAAATAAAAATTTATTAATGTCATTTTCCTACCATTGTGGCTCCATGGTGTCCCCAAGTTGACCCATTGATTTTATTTTTCGTCCATGACACATCCAATAAGGTTAGGATATGTGTCAAGGTCATTTAATATTATTAAAACATTATTTTTACCTTAAATTACATTAATTACCTTTAATAGCGATTAATAGAACATAAAAGTTACTATTCACAAAAAAATTATTTTAATCCCATTGAACCAAATTTTTCATACTAATGGAAAACATGTATGTAATGTTTTTGAAAATAAAATCACAGAAGTGGTAAAGTTTCATTTAAACGAAAAATCAGTTTTTTAACTACCACATAGTGGTTTCACTATTCATCAAAAATTGAAGTTTTTCAGAAAAATACAAAAAATTCAACCTAAGCTATATTTGATATTCCAAATTCAAAAATGATGCCTATTTTAAAAAATTCAAAACATATAAGTTTCATTATTTAATTTAATAATTAATTTACGCTGTCAAAACAAATAGCGTGTTTTTAAAAAACAATATCTATTAAAAGATTGACACTGGTTTAATTTCTATTTCAAAGTGAGATTAATTCCAATGACCAGAATAGGATTAAATGGTAAAAATATAATATAATTTCACTTTAAAACCAATTCAAATGATAATCTAATAATATAAATAAATTATATTAAAATGATTTTTTGAATTAAAATACAACATTTTTCACAATTCATTAAAAATGGAACTTTATCAGAAAAGTATCAAAAATTTACACAACATAAATTTTGATGTCCCAATTCTAATGAAAGAATTTATTTGGTCCATGAAAATGTACAAGAGTGACCAAAACTGTTTTTAAAGAGGGTTCACCATCAAAAAGAGATAAATTGACCTTTTAGTGAATATTAGAGTAATTATGCTTAAGATTGAATCCCTTTCTTATTTTATGCCTTTATCTTTTATTGGATAAATGTAAAAACATTTAACAAACATAAATAATCATATTTTAGTTATTTATATTCATTCTTGCTGGTACAACGGCTACGTGTTAACTACCATTTGAAATAATATTATTTTATTATTAGAGTGCAACGTTAGATTTCAAAGAAACTCTTTGTTTCATATTGGGTACGCCATCGACCATAGAATTCCCTTTAAATTAATATTAAAATTTTATTCAAAAATACAGATAAATATAAAAATTTCATATTCTTTATTTACCTGGGGTGTTACAAACTCAAAATTGAACTATGTTACCTTAGGGAAATGAGTGTGAGGTATGTATTAAGGAACTGAATAGAGGGCTAGTTAGCACACCTATTCTTACACTACCCTATAGTGGAGATGGGTTTTAAAACTATAGTGATGCATTAAATAAGGGACTAGGGTGTTTACTCTTTAATAAAATATAGTTATAGATTATTACTTAAAAATTTTAAATTACATATGAAAGATTTCCCAAAAAAATGATTTAGAGTTAGCTTTGGTATTTTTTACATTAAAAATATGTATTCATTATCTATAAGGGAAAAAGTGTTCTATATATATAGCTCATAAATTTTTTAAGAATATATTAACATATAATGATACGAATATCTGACTATTATGTTTGTTGGAATTGATAAAATATTATAAATATGAACTACATTACCACCAACGGAATGAAAAAAAGGTGAAAGATGCTATGGGTAAAAAAGATAATGCTTTAATATCAATGATAAGGAATACAAAAGATCCAATATTATTCAATTTCAAAAATATGTTTTATTGAAATACTAAAACATGTAGAGAAATATTATCTGTCTCAAATGAAGGTTTAACCACCTATCCATGTAAAGTGTAAAGGGGATTTGAAGTAACATGAATAGATGGAAAAGAAGGTGAGACATTTTCCTGAGTCCATCCTTGATTGTAATGGAATAATAAGGTTTAGGAACATTGTATGTGTCCCTTTGTTACCATATTTGAATATGGAACTGATGGATGAAGCTCATAGTTCATTATTCTAGGTTCATGTCGGATGTATGATGATATATAGATATTTGAAAGAGTTTTTTTGGTAATATAAAATGATGAGAGATACTACATACTATATTTATCGGTAAATTGTATGTATGTAAGTTAATTCTTAGATATAGAATTATAATTAGATGTTACAATTTTTACCCACACAAAAATTGAAATGGGAAAACATAATAGTGGATTATATCATCAGACTCAGCAAAAACCCTTAAGGGAACAATGCTATATAGGTTATAGTCATTATCTTTATAAAGTCAGTATACTTCTTTAATATCTGAGAAGATTTATATCATGATAAACATACTCTTTTAAGAATTAAATAAGTAGTAATATTTTATGGTTTTCCGTATCAATAGTATTTTATCAGGATATGAGGTTTACCCCCTTGTATTGGATATGTCTTAAGAATTATCCAGATAGAGAGTTATGCTTATTCACTTATTTCATTCTCAGATAGATGTTCAATCTGAGAGGAAAATTCAAACTCTAGAATATATGTTGAGTTTTTTCTCTATTTATTGTAATATTGTTTGGGATTAACACCTTACTTTAGTGGAATTGTCTTACGAAAATTTCATTCACTCTCAAATTCAGATAATTCCTTATGAATCCCTTTATATTAGTAAGTCTAAAAAATCTACATGGTTGAAGAAAATTGGATATAAGAATCAATTGGGAGATGATATATCTTAGTATGTAGTGTATAATGTTAGAGAAATTCAATAACTCAAGAGACCATCATAGAGTCGAAAAAATTGTTATGTTGAAAATCATATGAAGGATCTAGAGTTTTAATTCAGTGACAGGTTATTCCTTTGAATATATCCCAGGTAGAGTGTGATGAAACTTTAAAAAAATGTAATGTTAGGCACTATTTATTGTGGATCTTTTGGAATTATTGATCTTATCAAGATGATATATTATTTATTGGAACATCCACAAAATATCTCCCAAGATCCAGATG
Organism: Viscum album; assembly: GCA_963277665.1. NCBI lineage: Eukaryota > Viridiplantae > Streptophyta > Magnoliopsida > Santalales > Viscaceae > Viscum > Viscum album. The sequence continues at coordinate 945,156,859 of OY728127.1, read as the reverse complement.
TGTTATATATATCTTTCATAAGGATGTAAATATTTTATGATTAATATGTAATAAACATAGAATCCATACAACTAGAGCATGATCAATATTTAAAATAACCAACAACAGTGATCCTGGATAATAGAGACAATTTTCTAAAAAACAAGGCCACTAATCTGGGTAGGATTTGTGGTGAAACCACAAATTTTTTGAAGCTACGTGATAACCGAAGGATGTGAAGAGGAAGATGTATCATCATATATTTGAATAAGATTGATGGATTGTGATGGTGAAATTAATTTGGGGGGGGGGGTAGAATCTAACAACTTATGTTTTTTATGCAAAATTACTTTTTAAATAATTTGATTTATTCGATATCTTGTGTTACACGAAACAACATGATTAATCAAAAATAGATATAATAGTAGATTAATATTATTTAACACTAAATTTTATATTGGTAGGTAAGATTAGAATTAACAAAATTATAAAAATATTCAAATTAGTTTTTTGTTAAATAAATTCATTGGTTATCAACCAATTATTAATGAAAAACAAATCATTTGAGTGAAAAAGAAAAATTTTTCTGAAAAAAAAATTTTATGAGTAAAATTTCATTTCATCATAATAAATTGAATTAATCACAATTGGTAAATTATTTTATTAAAATATAAATATTAATGACTAGTTAAAATTTTTTATACAAAAAAAATATTTCTCTAGGTATAAGATAATAATAAATTTAGTTTAATGCTTGAAATGTAATATTTCAAAAAAAATTCAGTTATTATCGCATTTATCACACTTACATTAAATTTAATTTATTCCATTTATTGGTATTAAATTATATAAAACTAATTATATATTTATAATAATTAGTTTTAGTTTTGTTAATTAGGACCCTTCTAGTTTTTTCTATATATATAGTAACCATGATCAAATTTATCACCTGGAAAAGTGTATATCAGGTTAAACATGGTTAAAAATAAGTGAAAACGTCAAAATATTCATCATAATTAATATTAAATGAGGGAAATTATAAACATGACAATATAAACTCTAAATTTAGTTTTTTAATGTAATATTGTCAATCGAAATTACTTATATTTTTCTAAATCAATGTATGTTACAAAATATCACAGTCTTTGTTTTTAATATTGTTTGTGTGTCCACATAGGAATAAAAATAAGTTATAAATGAATATTTATAGATATTTTTTGAATAATTAAATCATTGTAATTATGTAAAATCATTTATAAATTTTTGATACTTTATAATTACATCAAATTCTTACACAATACGAAAAAATATTTATTCATATTATAGAAAAATTAAATATATGTTAGGAAAAATAATAAATGTGGTATAATTTGAGAAATTTATATTATTAAAATAATTTCTTAATATAAAATGATATTTTATTTTTGTGTTATAATATTATAATATAATTAAAACTATTACACTATATCTGTTATGTAATATTGAATGAATTGTATCAAAATCGACCATATTGATATCATAACAAAATAATATTTTGTTACCATATTTAAAAATCATAAAAAAACTAAAATATACCAATTTAAAAAATATATAGTAAATAATTCCATAAATTTTTAATTTCTGGGCCATGTTTTACATTATAAGTAAAAAATATAACTCATTAATATTTAAAAAGGTGTTACACTAGTTCAAATTAAAATTGGATAACTAAGAGTTAATCAAAATGATAAGGATTAAAATTTGGACCAAAACATGTCTAAATTTTATTTGTTGATGGGATTACCAAACTATAATAAATTATCCTTCAATCCATGGAAACATTGTGACATTGTTTTGAAAATGAATTTATTATAATTTAATCTTTTAATAAATTCTAAAAGATCCCCTCACCTATATTATAGATGGAACATCCTCCCTCACTTATTCACACCACATTTATCCATATATATCACCAAAACTCAAAACATTTACCTCATAAACATATATAGACACATTATAGAGGTTTTATTATTCCTAATAGACCAACCATATAGGATTTTGAAATGATTTAAATGAGTTGTTTAAAATAAGAGGTAATCTCCTTGACCAATCATTTTCTATTCTGCTCTTTTTTAACATCTCTAAATCAACAGTATTTATAGAAAAATAATAAATTAAATATCTTGAATATTATTAAATGTTATTATTGTTATTAAAAGATCATTATAAACTATCATTTATATAAAAATGTGAACTGAATGTATCGCATGTGCGTCTGTACGACAGACCATCTTCATATATTGATACAATTCATTCTTCATCACAATCATTGGTGGATGGGTACTAAGAATTTTTTAATCTTTAAAAATGTTATTTATGAAATAAATTGACATATATATTTATAATATAAAATCTACTTATTTAGAATCTAATCCTTTGGGAAATAATTACATCATTAGTTTGTACATGTTGACTACCACCTTCATCAAGCGATGCAATATGTTTTTATTTTATCTTTTACATGGATGATAATGTGGATAAAGTTTATTAATATATATTTGATATATTTTATATAATAATGAAATTTTATTGACTATTTAATTTTTGGATTACTTTTTTTCATCCATCGAAAAATGATAATAGAATTCATGCGTTCATATGACCTACTATCTCTATGAATATTGTATTTCATTTTTCTTGGAATTTTTTTTTGAATATAAATATGTATATAATTAATACATATGATATTTATATCATGATTAATAATTTTATTGTAATGGAACTAATATAAATATATAATGACCAAAAATAATGAACTGAAATACTTAAGATAAATTAAACAGTTAACACTCATGAAAAAATTTAATAAGAAATTTGTGATAAAAGCAGGTGTAGAGATGATATAAAGGGGTTATATATGAATTTAAAATTAAAAAAAATAATATTTTGAATAATTATAAAAAAATTAATTTAATATATTTAATTTTAAAGTGATTTTTAATAAATTTGAACTTGAGATAATTCATTATTTCACAATCTCATCAATATTATGGATTTTTTATGTTTACATATCTAGTGGGGAATATATCTCTTAAATATCCAGGATATCTAAAAATCGGTTTCATTTATTCCCATTATCCTTTCAATTTTTAAGTCTATTATTACCCATGTTTTTCAATTTAATAAAAATGGATTGAAAGGAATCTTTTTTTTCCAAATTAGTTATTTTCAGAACATTCCTACAAAAGTATCAGAGGAATGATTATTTAACTTATATAACATGAATGGAATTTCAAATCATGTTAAATATTATTTCATTAAAGATTCCCTCACACGTTTACAAGAGTATTTTCCATAAAATTTGTTTCCTTTAAATTGGTTGTAATTTTTAATGAGAAATTATTTTAAAATTGAAAGGTTTTTTTCAACCATGAATTATTCCAAATTATATTTCAAAATAATTTTCCATCTAAAATGACATCCTTTGATGGTACTTAATGTTTAACTAGTTATACTTCAAGGATACCAACTTTATTCTCCCTCTAAATAGTTTATTAACATGATTTCATAATTCTTTGGAAACTCATTTAATTTCCACATGGTTTTCTACAATGAAATGATGAAATGTTTTTGAATCCCATTTCTTTTACATAGAATATATTGTGATGAAATGTTTATAAAACACATTTCTTATCGATTTTAACATGATGAATGATGCATAATCTTGTGGAACAAATATTAATGATTTTAAATATGGGACATATGGGACCTATATCTCCCACCAATGCATTGGATAATGATTTATATCTAATGAGATAAAAAAGGGTCAAATTGGGGAGTGAACTCGGTTCAGTAAGTGTTTATATTAACGTTATTATTCTTGTGAGTGAACCATGAATAATATGAAGGTTTAGGGAGTGATCCCAATACATTATTATAGGATTATAATTTATATTTTAATACTAATGAAATGATTTTATAGGCTTATTTTTAAGCTACAATTCCATGTCATATGCCTATATTATGATCTAATGGTTCATAGTCTTCGATTCTTTTATGATTCTTATCTCATGAACTACCAAGATTTACTCCATGATGTAATATTATGATCATTCATATATTGGGTGTTGTTTTAAAACAATAAAAACATGTTATTTTATAATTATGTTCATTTTATGATTATGTGATCATTGATATCTCCCTTTACACCCTTACAATGCATATAAGAACACCCTTATTTTGGATTCTTTTACCCATGTTATGAAGAAAGTTAAATTTTATGAAATTTCTAATAAGGTTGATAATTATAAATGAATAAGAAATAGATGATTTATAAATTATATGAACCAATTATTTATGTTTCCATGTTTCAAAATATATATGAATTAGCTATTCTCGCATAGATTTACAATTATGTGATGAATATCAATCTATTAAGATGTAATATCTACGTATGAAATGTATTAGTCACTAAAAAAAGGAATATATTACCCCATGAATGGAAGGGGTAAATAGTTGGTTATATATGTGAGAATCATATTTACAAAATTTATACGCTTTCCATAACATTAAATAGAGAGTGGGTGAGGTAGAGAGAGAACAGTCATAATCCAATAAAAATGGTTGTTTCGAGAGAACCCTTAACTGGAGCCTGAATTGTGACATACATTAATCATATTCCAGAATAATAATTTTATCCTAATTATTTACATTATTATGAAAAATTATCATTTTTATTATTTCTGTTATTTTATATATTACCCTGTAATATTCAGGTACTTAATCAATAAATATTTTTTTCAGACATTTTGATGATATTCGACTAATATGTCCAAAAGGAATTAGAAGATGTACTATGGTAAATTATTTATGTATTAAATAATAAATATAATAATAATAAATACCTAATTATAATATTTATATATAAATTGTACTTTTAAATGAAATCATGTAAAATTGTTATGAAAAAATTACTATGCTACAATCATAGAGATGGTAGGTTGTATGTACATATAATAACATTTCAATTTTTTTACAATATTGATAAAAAAATGCATGATCAGTTATGTATTTTTATAATTATAATTATATAATTCATATCATATTAATCTTTATATAGTCTTATAAATACCATCCATGTAATATTACAATGATTAGTGAATCACAATACTTTGTGGAGGTGGTAATCTGCACATATTCACGAACAACATTATCATCATAAAAATTAATGGAAAGGAAAAAAACATGTATGATATATTAATTTTAAACAATTATAAATATGTAATTAATTTAATATATATTCATAAAATCAATCCTAAAAATTATTTTTTAGAGGCGATTTGGTGAAATGAATTATATCATTTTGCAAAGTGGTAGTCCACAGTACACCCAAATGAGGGTTTAATTTCCAATTTTATAGAAGAGGATATAGATGTAGGATAATCCATTAAGACTATAAAATATAATAATATGAGAGATAATAATTTTATTATATCATCATGGTTGGATTATGTTTTTAGGAGTTTGAAGAAGAAATAAATAAAAAACAGTCGATTAAGAACGACACCTACCCTATAGAAAACCTCATTAGTTTTAAACCAAAAGACTTCATAAAATGGTATTATAATAAAAAAAATTCTTATAGGTTGTGGGAAGGAAAAAATTTTATTTTATTTTGGATTTTTTTGAAATAATAGGATATTTATTTTTGTGGTGGAGATGGGATGAGTTTTTCTTTTATAAGTGGGGGAGATCACCCACATTGTTTTCATGAAAGGAATATTTTAAATGAATGTATTATTCAAAAAACATGGATAAAACTTGTACATTATCAACTATTATATGATATAACATTTTTATATGTCTATAAAATAGAATTACACAAATTTTTAGGTCATTTTTACCCTTATTAATTTTGTTATTATAACTCCGCAACCACATAATCCTAGATCTAATGTATTATTATAATACATTGTATGTATTAAAATGATTAAAATACTAATGGATAGATTATTTTAGCAGTATTAGATGACAATTTTATAGGAAATGTGCACATTTTACTTTGGGAAAAAAATACAATACATAACTAATTCTAAAAAATCATCCTTGAAAACTCAATAAATGATCTATTCTTCATAACCCGGGGAAGGAAAAAAATGAAAGGGTGTGATCAATTTCTCAGTAAGGGTTACTGGAAGAAATAAAAAGGGAAGTAAAGTTAATATGGCATATACATTATGTTATGGTAAATAATTTTAATAACTCATTCCATCAATACACTGAGCATGATAAATCAATCCATAGATTTTGTAAAATTGAAAATCATCAACATAATAATAATAGATTACTAAATGAATGAAATGGGTAATTATTAGAAACATTATATCATTCACATGAACCATAATATTTTCGATATCGTTTAATGATGTGGTTATATACTCGTCTAATTCAGTTTTGAAACATACATGAAGGGTTTCTCACCAAAGGGTTGGTCTAAATAGACCAATCGAGGAACCTAGGGGCTCTATAGGGCCACTAAAATCACTAAAATTCCAATTAATTATTAATACATATATTTAATTCATTATTATTATTTCTTATAAATATTCATATTGAGTATTGGATACAAATTAAGATCTATTTCATCAGTTTAACAAACATTCAAAATAATCAACATATGTAAAATTGTATATAGATTAGACAATAATCATATCCATGAAAAAATAATGTGTATATAAAATAAAAATGCTATTTCAAAATAAATATTAACTCAAATGGGGCAATAGATACACCACATAAAATTGATTATCTACACAGTACCATGAAAGTCTCAATGAAATAAAAATTGAGATTAACGCCCTTACCTCAAGTTAAAATTGTATAAAATATGTTAAAAATAATTTATAAATTTTTAAAGAGTATTAATAATATTATCTGAAGAATTAACATATTATAATATCTTATATGATATATTTATATCATTTCCACCTGTTTATTAATAATATTTAGTTATGTCTATTATTTCGGGTGTATTCTCTTCATGGATTACAAAGTATGTTTATTATGGACGTACTAGTAAAAAAGAAATAGAAATCTTGAAGTGATAACATATATACATACATACATTGGTATTTAAAGATAATTATAATGAAATTAATCTTTCCATGATTTCAGTGAATGGAAATGAAACTTATCGTCCACGAAGGTGGGGAATTGACACACTATAGGTGATGATTTCATTATTTAAGAATAAAGGAATAAAATATAATATTTTATGATGCATATACGATAAAAAAATCATGTGTTTATAATACACAATAATTTTTAAGAATCATTGGATATGAGGTGAGGATTAGGTAGAAGTGGAAAAAAATTACAAGAGAAGAAAAATGAATTTTACTCTTTTAACGTTTCTCATGGAGAACCTACTTGGCCTCTTGAAAATGGTATTTTTGTGAGAATAGAAGCACAAGAAGGATTAAATGGACGCGGAATACGGAATTTAATAGATTATAGTTTATAATGTAAGCCCAAGGTGATGAATATTTGGGAAGGATGGAGACTCTTTTTTAAGCGAGGTGAGGGGTAAATTAAGAATTACCTGAAATATTAAAGTATATTACGTCTAATATTGGGTCATATAATTTCCAAAGGGATACAAGTCTTATGATATCACATTTTCGAAGAAATATTTTAATTTTCTGCTTATTCAAAAATTGAGTGATTTTTAAATATTTTAATCAAATATTATATTCATAAAAAAATATTTTGTAAAATTAAACACTATTCCTAAATTTTGTATTTAAAAAAAAGTGGTTAAAAATTTGAATATTTTTATTATTATATCATATATATATCATATTAATCTAGGGAATTCAAAAATTATCTAAAAAATATAAATTTGTTATTTTAATATTTTTATTATAAATAATTTGATTTATTCATTAATTAAATAATTACATTTTCATTATTGTGAAATCCATTAGGGTTGTTATTTATTCCAAAAATATTAAAAATAAAATTCCATAAAAGGATAATTTTGATAGATGTCAAAAAACTATTTAGTTTTTTAATAAACTTATGTTAAACCATAAATTAAAATGTTATACAAACTAATACTTATAGTTTGAACACCATGAATTATCATTAAATAAAATATTCTATGGTCTCTATACAATTCATGTGGGTCCAAAATGTCTCAAATTAAAATAAAAGGGATATAATTGTAGAAAATGTATCATGGGAAAATATTTATATAACTGTGGAACCATTTTATGGTACTTATAATTTTAACTAAAACATTTTAATTATTTGTCTATTTCATGCACAAGTGTTGCATCAACATTTCATAAGCCATAAATACAATTATATTTAAAAAACAAAAATAATTATTATTATAATAAAAATAAATTAATTAGGTTCAAAATAATCGTAGATATTTCTTAATTAAATTTTTTTATACATATATACATCCAAACAATTTCCTTAAGCTTATAAATTTTCTTTTTATTATTTTCAAGAGGATTGCAAGTGCATTTAGTTAAGGCTAATGTAATATAACACTAAGTTTAGAATTTAACACCTAAAATATCTAAAGTACATAATAATTAATAATTAAATAATGAAAATAATTTATAGCAGTCAACTATTATATATAAAATGTTACCAATTTCGACTTTGTTAGGGTTGTGGAAACAATGTGTGAATAATGAAAATGATTCTATTATACATAGAAAGAAAAATATAAATTATACATCTTGAATTATTTATATATTAAAATACACTTATAATATTTATACTTATTTTTTTCATAAGTTTAATATATTTTATATTATAAATATCTCGTTAAACTATAATAAAAAATACCATACACTCAAAAAAATTTCATTTTTTTTACTTTTAACTAAAAATTATACTACATTAGAAAAATACCAAAACATCATCCCAACCATCAATTGCATGTATAATTCAAAGATGAACATAATTTTATGAAATTAATTTTCTTAATATAAGAAGTTAATTTGTTAATTAAAATCATATTTTACTGAAAAAAATCTATAATTTTAAATTATAAACATTTTTATGACACATTGAATAATTATGTAAGATCTAATTAAATAATAATATAATAATACGGCATCAAAATATTAATTTATGATTCCATTTTATGAATATAAATTATCTTTAGAATCATTATATTAATTATATTATTTTTAATAAACATTTATGATTTATAAAAACAATAATACTTAATTAATGTAATGTCCCAAAAACCATTTTAATTTTTTTAAAATTATATGGGATTATTTCAAGGCTACCATCTCAGATGGTAGAAGATTCCCAATCTCGGTGAGGATGGAATAAGTGTTTGAACTTTTCATTATGTTTATTTAAAATAGTGTACGCGCACCTTTTTTTCTAATTCAAAATAGGTGCCTAGATTAAAAATCCAATGAAACTATTGCATGTAGATTGATAAATTTTCTTATGAAAGAACATAACCTCACCCAGATTGGGTGGGGAGAAAATGTTTTTAGGCACTTTTTAAGAAGAAAAAATAAAATAAATTTCTTATGTGAAATAAATTAAACCATAAGGTTTATTTTATTTGAAATTTGAATATGGTTGCAACATAAATACATTGAAACCCAAGCGTAACTGAAACTCTGTTTCATAAATGAAACAGTGTACTAATTCTACAACACAACATCCAAGAAAAACTAAAAGACATTTTCTACGTGTAATGGATTAGCTGAGGACGGAACGTTGGCACGATAGGTGACCACTATAAACCATTGGATAATTGGTGTGGGTGGGTGAAGATAAATGAATGTCCGCCAATGATGGGTTGTGGATCGAAAAATAGATCGTTGTAATATTCACCAATGAATGATCCAACACCGATTTTTTTTCCCCATTCTGTCTTTCTAAACAATTAATGCTGATCAACCCATTAAAAGGTTGATCCACAGGTCGTTTGATCATGTGGTAGGATTACATGATCATGGGTTTTTGATTTGGGGTTATAATATATATAATCTTAAAACCTCCCCAAAAATATTTTAATCACTAAGGCAAAGGGATTGGGCCAATACAATCAATGCCTAAATCCCTCCGTTGTGGGAGTTATTTTTCTCTTCATTAATGAACCCTCAGATTGAAGGAAAGAAAAATTTGAGCCTGTAGTAGTGACGATAATGATTATATGATCTTTGATACACTCATGGATTGAAGAACATTCCCCCATAGTGGACCTAGTAGCCCATAGAAGAGACCATCGGTGCATCGGAGACGGTAGACGATGGCAGGCGACAACGACACGTGGCGAAGAACACATGCAGGAGGTGGCACACACTAACAGTGCTTCATTTAGGAATAAAAAGCCTATGGTAGGGGCCAAGGGTGGTGTATAGTGTCCTTATTTCGATGACCATGATGATTCGGGAAGGCGGTGTGCTAGTTTGGTTGCCCGTGACACAGGCTGTAGGTAGTGGATTGGACTGCAGACAATGGCCAGCGGCAACGGTGTGAGTAGATTTTGAGAGCCACACCACGATACATGGATGGAGGGCCACTATATACCTAGACTATAGTGTTGGAACCTTTTATGTCCTGTCATGTTTGGGAAGGAGACGTGGTGCTCCCGCTGCATCTCAGATTGAGCAGGCCACCCCACTGACATCAGGTCTGGCAGGAGGAGGCGGGTCGCCCATGGCAGCCCAGCGGGACAGGACCCATGGCCCACCCGATCTGGGACAGGCCCCGCTGGTAAGTCCATATATAGATCATCTCAAATTTGGATCCCTTCACACTTGGGATATGTCAGTGGATCTCGGACCGAGTCGGGTCGGTTCAGTCTGCCATGGTCTGACAGGACCCAGACACCATATTTCCCTTTCTAGTAAAATGAAAATAACATACAAACTGTATGTTTTATTGATAAGACATTTGTGGAATTTGTACCCCCGCAATGATGTGGTCATTTTGAAAAACTACAAGTGAGTTCTTTTTGAGTTATGGATAAGACTGATGGCATGAGAAATTGATTCTCCCAGAATCAAGCATGCTACGAGAGGAAATCGTACGACCGTATATGGCAAGAAGAAAGTGACATTCAGAACTCATTGTCCCAATAGCTGAGATGACCTTATTTACCTAAAAAAGGGGTCCTTGGTGGGCCGGTAGATAGGTGGTCCTTAGTGGCCTGTCAGACGAGCGATCATAGGTGGCCTGGTAGTGGAGAAGACCTCAGTGGCCCAACAGACGCACGAACCTCATTGGCCCAATTGCCGAGCGGGACTTAGTGTCCTGGAAGGAGAGTGAACCTCAGGGTCCTGATATACCTCGGTGACACATCTAGGATGAGTCCCTCTGCAATAAAAGATGTTCATCTTTATGACTTATAATCTTTATTTCTATACATTGGGTTATATTTCTTTGAGTTGAGAATTCATCGTGTGTACTTTTCTTTTGTGGCCTTTCATTTTGGATTGTGATACCTATTGAGTATTTCGTTAGTCACCCCATCATGAGCTTCATTCTCATGTTTTGTGTATTGTGAAGACAAATGACACTTTTATGGAGACCATGGTGGTCTAGGAGTAGGTAGGACCCAGTGATATCGGATAGTCGAGGTGTGCTCCTACAACTTCTAGTAGCTAATCTACTACATCACATCAATTAGTGTTTTCTACAGAGAGATTATCAGAGACCTTATACTCTTTTTTTCATCTTTTCTCATTATAGGGTTTGTATTCTTGCCCATTTTTCTCATATCTTGTACTTCCACATTCAGTTGTTGCCTATGTGGTATTCATGTCTTCCATTTAAATGTTTTAGGATAGGGTTGTGAGTGTTCATGTGTATAGGTATTTTGAAAGTGCCTCCAACTTGGATGATAAATCCTTTTGTGCTAGTTTCCAGCCCTCTGGAATTTGGTAGGTGGCCATAGGGTAGTTGGGGTATTGGCCATGGGTGGTGGGTCATAAAAAATTAGAATTATAGGTGGGCGGTTCTCCCATAAAGACCGACAATCTGAGGTTTTGTTTTGGGGAATTTTTTTTGAATATATTGAGTATGAATTTCAGGAATAGGGGGTCCAGTGTTGGTGTGGTGGCCGATATATCCCTACACCATGACGCTGAAGTCTTATTTTCTACTTGGTACAAGAAACCACTGGTGGAATGAATCATATAGAATTATTATTGTTTCCTCATGTGATTCTTGAGTTATCTCACATGGTATAACCTATTGATCATGGATCATCATTATCTATCACAAGATTCCTCCATGTAAACATCCAATGAGGATTCCAGAGTGTGACCACAAGAATCATCAACCCAATGATGAGGCATTAATATAAGGAATAATACTTGAGATAGCCCCACTGGGAGGTGCACCTGTGTTGCAACAACCTGTCGGTTAGCAGTTTCTACTAGTGGGACCGATACATGATGCATGTAGGCTTAGTGCCTTAATCGAGTTATATAGGTAGTGAAATCCTAGGATCAGGGATGATACTTACTGCTAGGTGGAAGAGGTTTCGCTGGAGGTTTGTACGTGGGTCTTCTATATGGTGAGGACGTCTCTCGACCAAATGGGGATCATAGTCGTGAGCCTTCTTTCAGTCTCGGTGGGGAGATGCCGAAGCTTGATGATCCAGACACAAGAATAGGTGACCCTAAACAAGAAAATCAATGAGTGAATCTATAGAAAGGTGTTATTTCAAGTGACGTTGTGCTTAGTGTTCATACAATTACTACTACACCTACAGTAGGTTGGTGTGATAGTAGTGGAGTACTATATGAGATTCACTAAGATTTCTTGCTAAATTGTACACTTTGATCAAGATCTATTATTCATGGATCGTGATTTTGAGTAGGGACTATGCCGGGAGATCATGGTGTCCATGGTATCACATAGCATCCCTACTCATGCTAGGGTGCTACACTGAGCCCTACTCGTAGATAGCATCCTTGAATAGTAGATTGCAGCAGTAGGGGAAACCAGAAGACCTCATGTTGCAGAGTCTTCAACTGTGGGTAGTTGGTATTAGACATGGGGCCCATCCAGGATAGACATTTTAGGGGTTGAAGCTTGGATGAAAGATCAATATTAAAAGACCCACATGGGAGGATTTATCAGTAGGGTTGGTAGTGCTACTCATACTGCAGGAAGGGGCACATGGATCAGGACTTCCTGACTCACTGTGCATACGACAAAAAAAATGATCGAGCAACCACATAAGAAGATATTCCAGTGGTTTCTCCCTTGGGAAACAGATGCGGCATGGGATATGTCAGAGTCGAAGGCGGTGGGCATAGGTTTGGTGTGCTACCACCAACTCCACTGTGTGTTCTACCATGGGCTTTGAGAGGTGTTGGACTGGGGTAAGTCCAGCTACATGCCATTGAGGCCTATGTCTATGATTCTAAAGAGATTATTAGAGGTTAGATTTTTGTCTTCTCCACCTTTGATGAATTTCTTATTGACATGTGTTCAATTCACTCATTCCATTCCATGGAAATTTTTCAGATCTTGACGATTATGGTGAAGCTGATGGCTCAATCATTATGATTAAGGACTCCAACAAGAGTGGATTCAACAATTAAAAACTATCACTAGAAGTGTGAGATTACTATATGAGGTATGATATTTCTCTTTAATATCATAGTAGTGGTGTCGTGGTCTTATGACATCATTTGAGGTATAAAATGGATATCCACAATTCATGCTCATATTGACTATATTATGCATAGAGTGTGGGGTGTCCATGAGGATGTGACTAGGTTTTCCTTCACCTCTGAGAAGGGATCCATTGTAGTGTATGATGTAATTTCTTGAGGGAGTGTGAAGATGATCACTCACATGTTGTCTAGTGTCACCCTCATGGCAGTGGATAAAAAGTGTTCTCACTTTTCCTTAGGGGTTGACGAGTACAAAGACATCTTTCCTGAGGATGTTCCAGGATTGGCCCCTCAGAGTGATGTTGACTTCAGCATTGATTTGTACCCCGGGATGGCACTGATATCCACACCAGCATATCATATGGCTCCTACAGAGCATCGTGAGATTATGTTACAACTAGAGGATTTGCAGTGGAAAGGATTTTTGGGGCCCAATGTTTCACCGTAATAAGCCCTAGTATTGTATTCCAAGAATTAATATGGAAATTTTAGATTTTGTGTGGTCTTTAGGCACATGAATCAGATGAATATGAAGAACAATTATCCACTATAGAGGATTGATGACCACTTGGATAAGCTAGAGGGGGCGAGATAGCTCTAGAAGATATAAATAAGATCAGGATATCATTAAATTTGTCTACAGGATGTGGATGTACAAAAGAAAAACATTATATGTCATTATGAACACTATGTGTTCTTGGATATGCGTTTTATCACAACCATTTCCCCATAAATGTTTATGGGAATCATGAATAGTATATTCCAGCCTTATCTTGGCTGGTTCATTGGGGTCTTCACTGATGATATCCTAGTGTGCTCGGCGTCAGAGGAGGAGCATGGTACACACTTGTTAAAAGTCCCGGATACACTCTAAGAGAACCAGTTTCATGGTAAGCTCTAAATGTGTAAATTCAGGATTTGGGAAGTCCACCTTATGGGAAACATCATTTTGGAGGTTTATGATTCAATGGATCAAGCAATGATATAGGCATTTCTTGATTTGGAGCCACTCTAGTGCGTGACTGAGGTATGATGTTTTTTGGATTTGGATGGTTACTACTGAATGATGGTGCCGAGATTATATTGGGTAGCAAAACACTAATCATCATTAATATGGATTGGAAATCACTTCGCGTGGACAGAGAAGTTCCAGCAGTGTTTATTGGAGCTGAGGCAGATACTGACACATACCCCCATCTTGAGACCACCAGAGCGGAGCTTATTTTATTTAGTATTTGACAGCACATCGGGGAATATTTTGGGTAGTGTCTTGATGTAGGGGAAATTAGTGATCTCCTATGGTTCATCATAGTAGAGTCATAATGAGAATAAATATGAGGCTCATGACCTAGAGCTAGCAGCAATGGACTTTGCCTTGATGATGTGGCAGACCTACTTGATGGGTGATCGATTTACCATCTCCTCTGACCCGAGAAGTCTCAGGTTTATCTTCCCCAGAAGAACCTAAACATGAGGCAAAAAACAGTGGCTAGAGTTCATCCAGGACTATGACTATAATATAGTCTACATTCTTGGGAAGAGGAATGTAGTAGTTGATGTGCTCATCAGATGATATGGATTTCTATTATTATGTGAGGCATAAGAGTAGTTGGAGATGATGCTTATATCCTTCATGGATCAGGATGGGGCATATTATCTTTATTTGATGGTTGTCACTCCCCCATTCTTACAGTGAGTTAGGTTGGCCTAAAATGTGGTTTTAGACTGTGAGGCCCAATATGCTCAGTTATCCTCAGGACATGCTCTTGAAGGTTACTTGATAGGAAGAGAACACATCAATAAGTTTAGAGGGAACACCATTGTGAAAGTGGCGTCATGTGAGGATGTTCTAAGGGAGTTCCAAATATCCCCTTCGGAGGTACATCAATGATTTTAATCGATGTACCAAGTCCTCTGATGTCAATACAAGTATTCAGGGACGAAGAAGGAAATGTTAGAGTGAATTAGGCAGTGCCTCACTTGTCAGTTAGAGAAGGTAGATTATCTGGATCCCATATGCTTGACTCAGCTACTTGAGGTGCGACAGTGGAAGTGGGGTGGTATCTCGATGGACTTTGTGACAGGTTTAACCCACACATCTTGGTGTAAGATTCCATCTAGGTGATTGCTGACAGAATGAAAATGGTGGCCCACATCCTACCCATCAATGAGAAGGGTTTAGTGGAGGAATTGAGATGACATTATGTGCAGGAGGTTGTTCGACTTAACGGGGTACCATTAACAATTGTCCCAGATAAAGAAAAACACATTACAACCCGATTCTGTAAGAGATCATAGGCGGTGTTAGGGATACAACTTCACCTAAGCATTTTTTTACAACATCAAAAAAATGTTCAGATTGAGAGGACAATCCATGTTTTAGAGTAAAATCTTTGTTCTTGCATCTTGGACTTTGGTCACAGTTGGGGGATCGCCTACCACTGGTGTAAATCACTTACAACAACATCTACCACTCCACCATTGGTATGGAACTATTTGAGGAACTGTATGAGAGACCATGTTGATCACCGTTATGCTAGACAAACCAATGGGAGTAATCACTCATGGGTCTAGAGCTAGTATGGGCTACCACAAAGAAGTTGTAGGTCATCAAAGAGTAGACGAGGAATGGACATAGGAGAAATGAATATTTTGCTAACCTGAGATAGAGGACCTTCTACTTTGATGTGGATGACCATGTGCTCCTTTGGGTCTCACCCTAACATTGATTATGGAGATTTGAACAGGGCGGCAATTTGTCTCTAAGATTCATCCGTCCTTTCCAGATTCTAAACAGAGTTGGAGAGGTGTCATACTATCTAGATCTTCCCCCACATATGCCCTGGGTGAATAATTTATTCCATGAATCATAGCTGAGGATGTACGTGCTTTAACCATTTCACATCATCGATGGGGGTGGGTTGAAAATTGATGATGGGGGGACATTTGTAGAGTCTCTGATCGAGATTGAGGATCAATAGGAGGAGATCCTCCATGGATGGTGGATTCCTATGTTGTATGTTTGGTGGAAGAATGATAATCTATATGAGTGAAAATGGGAGTGCGAGGCTTAGATACATGCTCAGTAACACCATTGGTTGGTTTAGCCCATGTTTTGGCTTATAAGGATGTAATTACCAAAAATTGGGGGAAATTTAATGTCCCAGAATTTCATGTAAATTTATTTAAATCATATGGGATTATTTTTCGACCACGTGCTTAGAAAACACTTGATTTTGGGGCCTGGTTATTCTGGAATTAGTGTTTGAACTTTTCAAAAGGTTTATTTAAAATAGATCACATGTGTAGTTTTTTGAAACATCTAAATGGGTTCCTGGATTAAAAATACAAGGTCTCCATTTCAATTGGAATGATGAAGGTACATAACCTCAATTGTCTTTGTCCAAGGAAAAATGTTAGTTTTTTTACTATTAAATAAAAATAAAACAAAATTAGTTTCATAAGGGAAATAAAATTAAACATAATGTTTATTTTATTTGAATTTATAATTTCGTTTCAATGTAACTATGATGCAACCCACACATAATAGAAAAATTGTTTAATAAGTGAATAAATGTAATGATGCTTCCACACAATGTAGCAGAAATGCTGAAATGTGTTTTCTACTATTAATGGTTTAGCTGATGATAAATCCTTTGCATGATCTCGTACTGCTCTGAACCTTTGGTGATTTGGAATTGGTGAGCGATGATTGTTGAATGGCTACTAAATATAGATTGTGGAGCGACAAATGCAGTGTTGAGATCTTCATTATCAAACAATCCAACATCACTGAAAGGGATTGTCCTTGATGAAATTGTTTCCCCCATTGTTTCATTATATACAAAAAATGGGGATAAACTCACTAACATGTTAACTTATCAGTCGTATGTTCATTTAGGAGGGTTACATGATCATGGTGTTTTTTATTTGGGGTTATAATTGATAAAATCTTAAAATCCATCCACATAATATATTAAGCCCTAATTAGGAGGGATCAGGCGAACAGAGAAAAGGCTGAGATCCCTCTTTTGTGGGGGTTATGGTGTTCTTCATGACCGAACCCATGGATTTACATCAATACAAAACTTATCATATATACATGATTTTGATGATTTAAGGACCCTGAATACCCTCCAAAATTGGAAATCATAACCATGGAGTGGACCTAGTGGCCCGTGAAAGAGACTGCTAGTGCGTCGTAGTGGTGGAAAAATCTCGTGGAAGGGGGTCGCATGTGTTGCACATGGGCTACGACTCGAATGATACTATGGTGTGGTAAAGAAACATTTCAGTGGAATTCTATTATAGAGTGGTGGAACATGACATCATATGCTGGTGGTAGGTTCATCTAGAGGCAATGACCAAAGGTATCAGAGTGAGAGAACTTGGCGAGCCGCACCATGTCCCATGGCAGGAGGCCTTCAGTCCACCTAGACCGTAGTGGTTAACCCCACAGTGTCCCTTGGGTTCAAGGGAGAAACAGAGAGTGCCCCAGGGCTATGATAGAGTAGGCCAGACCAATATCATTTGGATGTGCATAAGGAGCTGGGTTGCCCCATGTGGCCCAGCAAGTCTGACCCATGGTGCCCTAGTGGGTCGGGTTGGACGCTGAATGGGTCAGATTCGGGTCAGGTCGGACCCCAATCGGGTCGGCGGGCCATGGTTAGGCCAATAGACCCAAGACTAGGTTGGGTCTATTGAAACAGGACCCCAATTAATGTAATGAAGTTGTATTTTTTCAAAACTAAGGCCCATATTATATACACAAAATTTTTAGCATTTGTTTTTAGTAAAATAGTTGTCAAATAATTTTAAGTCTTTTTTGTCATCGGTCTGACTAAAAACAGACAGGAAAACCCACAAAAGAAATGACTTATTAATTCTGTGTTTACAAATACCATCCCCATAGATAGGTAACTCATGATCTTTTCTATTGGTATTTCTTAAAACATTTTCCATATATTAGAAAAATATTTTTAGAAAACAGTTTTCCCAAAAAATGGTTGGAAAATTTTATTTGGACTATTCGGTGTTGGGTTTTGTAAAAAATGATACTAAATATGTTTTAAAAATATTCTGGATTGAGAAACCCTTCATGTTTTTGGATTTTCAAAAGATATACATGTTGTAACTCTTCTCGACTCGTGACCAATTCGATGACATATTTGTGATTGAAATTTTCCATTGCTGTTGATTTTCGTCCATTTTCACAATATGTATTCTTGGATACTAATTATATCCCCTTCTTTCATCATCTGTGGATTATTCTCTCTTCAAAAACGTTTTATTGGTGACATTCAACAGTGGTTGAATTTTTTTTCATCATTTTTTTCATTTTTATAACAAATTTTTGTACAGATTCTATAGTGTTTAATTTTCTAAAGCATTACACAATAAAATTTTATTATTTGTCATTTAATTTTATTTTTTCTTTTCTTCAATTATTAGTTTATATTATTTTATAAATGTGTTGGAACATGGATAATAGTTATACCTAAGAGGGATCATCCCATATATTGTGAAAATTCCAAGTGGAAAGGGATGTGATTATAGTTCATTGATATTTTTTTATTGTTTATTATGGGTTTAGATTTACAAATGTTAGTATATTCTTATTTTCACTGATTTATGATATTTATTGTATGTACACTTGGCCTGGTACAATATGGGTGTAGAATTACATGCATCTTTATATGGATTTACAAATAAACATGTAATGCTTATGACATTCTATATAGGTTTCATTACTATGCTATTTTAAATTTACAGATATACCTTATATGTTACATTAGAATTCCTTTTACATACCATGATGTGATTTTTATTGGAAAACATAATATTATCCTTTTTAGGTAATTGAAAAGCAAGCATGTTTTCAAAAAATGCCTCTATTATATAATTATCGTTCTTTGAATATATTCTACTATAGAGTGTTTCCTACTTATATAGTCTCTTTCCATGGATATTTGTTATGTCAGTGCTTCTCTAGCATGTCTACCTATACCTGTTGCATTGTGCATTATTCCAATAGTTTTATTAATGGGTCCCACGCACTTTACATATTTAGGTGATTAATAAGTAATACAGGGTTGTATTCTATGCATCTATACTTAGACGTCATGTTTTCCATTCTTTATTACTTGTGATCTCATGCCCTTATATAATTTACATTTATTGTTGGGTCAAAATAAATGCTGGAATCAATATAATGGAAGTGAATTTATAATTTAGAATCCAATTATAGAAAACCTATACATTCAGTGGTTTATTTTTATGGGATATGTATTTCATATTAATCTAAAATGATTTAAAAATGAACATTTGTTTTTATTGGTTTTTCTTTAGTTGGTATAGATGTTCCCTTTCTTATTTTTTATTATTATTATAATAATTTTTGGATATAATAAAAAAATAATAAACCAAATGTGTTGATTGATTTACCAATTTATTATTTTATTGAATTTCATATATCATAATTTTGGGAGTGTTAGGATTGATTTCACTTATTATATGATAATTTACTATAATTATTATTTCATATTACTAATAATAAGTAATTTTTCACCCATTAAATTAATGCAATATTTAATACTTTTGAAACACACAAAATCAAAATAATTCAACTAGTTTATAAAATGAACTAATAAATTGTTGAATATTAACATTATAATTAAATTATAATATCTATATAACACATGTATATAATATGAAAATAAAAAATTTTGATATGTGTAAATGTGTTTCATATTTAATGATTTAGATATGATTATCAATAGTTTTTATTAAATGTGTTTCTGTTTATGATTTTTCTATAAAAATCTATATAATTAAACGTTTATATTTTTTTATATATTCACCAATTATATTGTGATATCAGGTATTTAATGGATCATAATTGTATACATTTACAACGAACTACTATTGATTATGAAAAAGAATCCTATGAATTATTTTTATTTTCTAACTGATATCTTCAAAATATTGATTTGAATTTCTGTCCATGTGTAATGTGTTTAAATATGAGAATGTTAAACTCCAGAAAAATCAAAGATCATATAATTATAATGGTTTTTTATTAATTATTTAGGTTGGATCTGGCATGGGGAAAGATCTCAAAATTCAACATCCAATGTAGATAAAGATATTAATAATGAGGTAGAGGATCATGTAGAAGATTTATTTCATGATTTAGGTGTTGAAACAATAAAAAAATATCAACTGTTGAAAAATTTTATAGATATTATAAGATACCATTATTCTCATGTTGTAGTAAATATACAGTTTTATCAGCTGTTGTGAGATTAGTTATCTTAAATGAATCAAATGGGTGGAGTGATAAAAGTTTGTCCATCATACATGAGCCTTTAAAAGAGATACTTCAAGAATGCAATGAGCTTCTAGATTCCAATTATGTGGCGAATTAAATATTAAGCCCAATGGGATTGGGGTATAAAAAGATTCATGAATCTCCCAATTATTTTGCATTGTATCGGAAGGAATATGAATATTTATCATGATTACCTACATGTAGACACCACCCTATAAGATAGATGGTAATTTCAACAAAGATTAATTCTCAGGTACTATAATCTAACATCATGAATTTTCTTTTTACTTTCTATTGATATCATCCAATATTTTTTTTCTTACAATTCGGATAATTTGGCTGTGATTCATTCTTAGGAAGCAGTATCAAAACCCATTCAAATGCAATATTGTTCCTTTAAATTATTCCTCATTTGAAGAATTGTTTGAAAATTCAATTTACTCAAAAAGGTTATGATGGAATTCAGATGAGTGTATCTCCGATATAAATTTATGTCTCCTTATCGATTTACTACAGTGGATGAGTTTTGATAAAAAAAAATTCATGATTTTGGAAGAGAGGATATAAATCATAGAATGGGATTGGGTACTCATGGAATGAATCCATATCGGATCCTATGAATCTATAATACTTCATGGTCTATTATTCTGGTAATTTACAAAATTTCCCCATGATTATATATGATGAAAAAATATGTTATGATGTTCTTGATCATTTCTGGAACAAAACAACATGGAAAAGATATTGATGTGTATCTTTCACCATTAATTGATGATTTGAAAATTCAATGGGAGGCAGGTGTTAAATTTTTTTATGCATAAATTAATGATTATTTTTATTTACATGCTACGATAATGTTCACTATTAATGACATACCTACATATGGAAACATATCTAGATATTGTTTTCAGGGACATAATGAATTTACTATTTTTTAAGAACATACTTCATAATATCAATTACATAATGGAAGAAATATAGTATACATAGGAAATCAATGATTTTAATGAATTTATTATACATATCAAAAATTGAAATAAGAATTTAACGGTTTATAATAATACAACTTTCCCTCGAGGCCGTTGATAGTTGAATAATTTTATGATAGGGAGAAAAATATTTATTCATCATTCTGAAATAAAATATGTTCTGTTCATCAATGAAATATCTGGATGAAGCAATCTATTTTTTTCAAACTACCTTATAGGATATTTTTAGTGATAAAACATAACATAACTGTTATGCATGTTGGCAAAAACACATGTGACGGTTTGATTGGAACATATTTAGACAGAAAAGGAATTATAAAATATGGATTTCATTCATGATTGGAATTGATATTAATGTAAATACACTTGGAGTTAGTAACCAATATGAAATGAATCAGAACATATTTACGTCCCTCTTATCACACATTAATCAAGATTTAGAAGATACTTTTTTTTAGTGTCATAATGGTAGTAAAGTACCCTGTGTTTTTCATCAAATGTTAATAATTTGGTGTCATTGAAGGATTACAAATTAATAGGTATGAAATCTCATGATTTCAATGTATTGCTGCCACATATTATGCAAGTAGAATTGGGTAGTATATTATTAAAAGTTTTCAGAAGGACTATCATTAGGTTATGTAATTTTTTCAAATACATTTATGGAAAATTCATTGATCTAAATTTGTTAGATATGTTGTAGAGTGAAGAAAATATTATTCTTTTTCAACTAGAAATCTATTTCCCACCTACATATTTTTTATAATAGTTCATCTACTGATTCATTTGTAATGTGAGATAAGATTATGTGGGACTATTTATTTTCTATTGATTTATCCTTTTGAAAGATATATGAAAATATTGAAGGGATATATTAATAATCCTTATCATGTAGAGGCCTCTATTGTTCAAAAATATGTATTTGAAGAGGTGATTGAGTTTTTTATTGATTATTTGTATAAGGTGGAACATATTTTTCTCCCTATATTTTTACATATGACATATGATACTGTTGGTAGATGGGATTGAGGCATAAAGGAAAATTTCATTCCACGTGTTGAAGTGATCCAGGAACATTTATTCATTATGAATAACACAGATGCGTTTCAATCATATATATCCTCACATATTGCAGAAGTAATGTTATGATATCAGAAAAGAAACAAAAATCGGTTGGTGATTGAGCATAAGAACACATTTTATTCATTTTTTTATAGTTAATTTCAGAACATATATATATATATATATCACAAACATTTAAGTGGTTAGAGAAGGGACCAAATCTTAATTTGATTACATGATATAGTTTTGATATTAATCGATACACATTTTACCCACAACAAATATGGATGAAAAGCGTACCATTCACAATATTGGTGTGATGGTTTTCATTGATGTTGTGCATTTATTGATTGTCAATGATAAAAACCAAATTTATGTATCAAAACCATATTTTGGAGTTCTTGAAGACATATGGGAAATTGAATATATTAAATTTCAAGTCACCAATTTTAATTGTAATTATGTTCATTTTATGAGTGGTGAGAAACATGATAAATATGGTATTTAACTGGTTGATTTGAAAAGCTTTAATTACAATGAGAAACCATTTATCATGGTGACACATGAAAAAATAGTATTTTATATCATTGATCTATCAAATGATCATTGCTTCGACAATTTTAATGAAAAATGTTACCATCTGGGTGATTAGGATGTTGATGATGAGGTTATTGATTTACATGACCCTTATTCATCTATAACACAATTTCTAGATGATTACAATGATTATAATACATACATAGTTCATGTTGTACGTAATTATCATGATGACGTCATGTGGAAAAAACATTAATTTAGTACCCTAATTTTTCTGGTAAATATTTATATTTGGATTTTTTTGAAACTTACAAATGCATTCTTCTTTTTTACCTTTTTTTCATTATTCATTCTAAATATTATATTTTATAATTATATGAAAGTACAAATAATTTCTTTAGAAATTCTAGTAAAAATTTCATATATTGATATAGAGTATCAATTTACGAGGTATATATATTTTTTCATATATATATATATATTAATTATTGTACTTATTTGTGGAAGGAAAACAGTTAATTTAAAAAAAATATTTTCATGACTACTGATGCATCCACGGCAGAAAATACTTCTCCTCTTACTACTAAAAAATAATGTTTTCATATTGGTAAACATGGTATTACAAATTTAGAAAAACTATCACTTGTTCATGATGTTGATAGATTGCACATCCATTTTATTGATAATAGTAATGTAACTATCCCAAATTTAGTTCAGATTATCAGCTCTATATTGATGCAGAGCCGCTGTATTATTAGTAGCTTATATCCTGATTGAAATTTAGTGGACAAGATGATGTAGCAACAGATTTGGGAGTCTGTGATGGTAAAATATCCTAATTTATTTATTTGTCTCATTTTATGAGTATTAAATATTAATAAGGAAATATTTAATTTATTCCATTAATCCTGACATTCAATTTGAGGAATGTAATGAAATTATGAAAATACATCTCTCTTTAACAGCGGTTCGATGTGGAGAATTTAAAAAAACTGAATGAAAATTATATTTTTGGAAAGAGAATGTTTGATAGTCCAAACCTCAAGTATCAGTTTATTGATGAAGATACATGGAAGCAATTTTTTGAGAATCACCATGGAAAAAAATTCCATGTATGATAATAATTTTATATTTTAAAATTTATTATATAATCATCTAATAACTTATTAGTTTATTTTTATATATGTGTCCAGTAGGAGATATCATCAAGAGATCTAGTTTAGAAATCTATACCCTCATACATTATCACATTGGGGGTATATTTATTTTGAGAAGAAGTGAATGAATAAATATTTTAACCATTAGGAGTTCAATCTAATAGCGGTTCAAAAGTTGTTGATTTTGGTCCTCTATCTCCACATACTCTCCATGAAAAATGGAAACAATCAAGAAGAAGGAAAAATGAATAGAACATTATAGGGTAAGATAAGCATGTAGCTGATAAAATTGTAAGTTAATATAATTTACTTTTTATAAATTTTTCTATTTTAAAAATTTTAAACACTAATATGACTTTTTCATTTTTCATTTTAGGATAAAATTCAGGAGAAAGAAACATAGTGCTCTTTTATCCTAGGATGTATGATCTGAATCATAGCCAGTACTTTGGGCAGGGCAGAACGCCCCAGCAGTTTTGGTGGACAACTGGAAGATATTAGTATTCCGATGGTTTTTTCTCATAGTAAGTAATCTGGAGACCTAGAAATAAAATCTTTAAAAGCTAAGATGAAGTATATGAAACAATCAATTAGTGAAAAAATTCAAAAAGAAATGTAGACAAGTTTTTAAGATTACTTGGCATGACAGTCGTAGTCTTCAACGAAATCCCATGTATATTATTTATTTTTCATCAAATTTTCTATTTTATAAATTATAAACAATAATATATCTTTTTCATTTTTCAGCCTTCCCAGCCTGCTCACATGGACTACCCTCCCCCATCCTCCATCCTTGATCCATTTCGGTGGAATTACCAGGTATATTATTTATTTTCAACAAAATTTTCTATTTTATAAATTATAATCATTAATATAGATTTTTAATTTTTTTAGACCTCCCAACCCACTCAACTAGACTACCCTGCACAATCTGCCTACTTCGATCCTCCACCTCCCCACTAAGACCAATCTGTATATTATTTATTTATCATAATTATTTATATTTTATACAATATAATTCATAATATAATTATTTCATTTTTCATCATTCCCAACCAGCTCACCTAGACTATGTTGCCCCATCTGCATACTTTGATCCTTCACCTCCTCGCTCAGATCAAATAATATATTGTGAGTTGTTTTTTTGGAGATCCTCCTATCCATAACATTTCTTTAGGACTCATGAATGTTTTGGGGTATTACATAAAACGCTAACCTATGTAGATGGGTCAGGTTAGAGTATCAGTACTAGATATTATAGATCCTATGGCTCTTCTACGATTTCCAACTAAGGAGATCACTAGAGTTGGAGATTTTATGGGTCATTTTTTAATTTTTACAACTATTTCTATTATTTATAATTCATATTAGGGATGAATTTTTTATGTATTAATTACAAATTATTCAAAATTACTTTTTATGACATTTATCTTATATAGGATTATCCAAAAGTAAAAGAAACTGTACAAATGAAACAAAATGATTATGAATAATCGACTGTAGATACTTCTGATATTTTTTATGGGATTCAAAGATTATTTTGGTATTCTTATTTATTGAATTATATCTATGTGCTTCATATGATGTTTGATATATGAACAAGATAATATACAATGATATTACTCAATGAAGATATCATGCATCTAGTTTATTTTGAAGATCACAACCTAAATGTGGTGAGTTGCATTCCATATAAGTAAATTGAAATTGAAATTTTTATTTATTTAATAAAACATGGGTTCAAATTGGCTAACTATATTTTCATATTAAATTAGGTATCTACTCATTCTTATTTTACAAAATGAATGTACATGCATTTATGGTTTTGCAGTTCCAAAATTCATTTCCATAGAAGTACAACATGTAAAGAATCTGAATAGAGTTTCATATATATGTGAGAGATTATTAAATTGGAATAATGATAGTTTTTTTCAATTTAAAGATAAGTAAGAATGGAAAAATAATTATTATATAATAATAATTATAATTTAATTATGCGTAAAAATTTTGTATTATAGGTGAAATCAGTTGTTATGAGTATTTTACCCCAGTGAATGATCCTCATATTGGGTTTTCACTTTATTAGGGAATGTTTGTAAATTATTTTCCATGTTATTAGATAGGTATGTTTTTTAGACGATGATTATGTTTAATTATAATTGTTCAGACATTTATTTTTAGATCATATATATGAAAATGTAGTTCATGTAAAAAATTTATCAAGGAATATATGTTGATAAATACACCAAATAAAATCCAAAATGAGTAACTACAAGTAATTAGTTTTTATATTATATTTTATTATAATTTTTTGATATATATTGATCTTTATTATTAGTTTAATTTTTAATAACTATAGTTTCATCATTAAATAGTACATGTTGAATATGGTTACTATATTCTATGATTCATGTATGAGATAATCGAAGCTGGGGAAACTACTAAATTAAATAATGTTTGTTGTATTATTTTTATATATTTTTTTCGTTATTATTATATTTTTTAGTCTCATATCATTCAATGTTATTATAGTCATTCAAATATTACCATTTTTATTCTCAATCGTATCTTACACATATTCAATAATTTTGTGTAAACTATTTGTTCTATTTGATTTGGATTTTAGGTATGTATATTCTCATAATTATGAATAATATTACATACGGGTTCATAAAACTAACTCTTTTGATATAATAGGTGTTTGACCATATTGATAACAAAATTAATGCTTTAAAAATAACCAATAATGATCATGTTGTAAATTTTAGGTACATATATTTTAATTCTACTTTATAAAACAAATGTATAGATAATGTTTTGATTAACTAGATAAAAGCAAGTAATTTTTATATTTTTATTAAATAATAAGTATTATTTTTAGTATTATATTGTGTTTTTATTATAGTTGTTATGTTTATTTTGGATGTGTAATATTTTAAACTTTCTACAAAAATATTCTGTTTTCGGTGACAGTTTTTATAGAAACAAAAAACAAAACATACTCAGAGTGGGTTTTTGGTGTCAATTTTTTTTAAAAAGGACACTAATACCCTTAATAGAAATGATTTTCAATGTCAGTTTTAGAAAAACCAATCCCAAACACATATTGAAATTGAATTTTAGTGTCAATTATTGTAAAAACGACACTGAAAATAATATTTCTTACATCGCCATTATAAATTTGAGATAAAATCCAATGTCAAAAATAAGCAAAAAAAAGTAAATCCTATTTTTTCACTAATCTAAATATCTAACTAATAACAACCATGTATGTCCATGTTTCGAAATTGAAAACACAAAAGTAGAAAAAAAAATATTTTTTATGCCATGGTTATATCTATCATTTAACAATAACACAGTTTTGTTTCATTGAGACTTTTTGTTTCATGCATTACATTATATATTAAATATATTTTTAAATACTTATGGTGTTACGGATTAACCCTTAGTGAACTTGTCTTAACAATAACTGTGTTAATAAATTTTTACTAGTTTTACTATTCGTTATCAACAAAAATTATGTTGAACTTATTACCAAATTTTAATTATTATAATTAAACATATGTAATCCATTTTATCATAATAAATTCCTATAATTAGATTAATTTATCTTAAAATTAATCATTTACAATTTGATAAAAATTCGATTATGTTGAATTGCATTTTCAATAAAATAAATGAGCTTATGTTAACTGTAACTAAACATCATCATTATAGAAATTTAAATTAATATAAAAAGTTATATAATAATTAAATTCCATTTAGATATTTCCTTATTATGGGTTATTTTAATTAATCAAAATTGATAAACCATATGCACTAAAAATTAGTTTTCATAAAATTTAAAATTTAATTATAAAAATAATCTCATAACAAAACTAGAGAAATTATTAATAAAAATCAAATGTATTTTATTATTAATTATAAAATGGTTCATATTTCATGTTAATAAAAATTCCATAATATAATGGGACTTTAAAATCACTTTATTCAATTAAACATATGATTGTATTTGAAAAATATGTAACTTTTAATATTCATTGATAAATTAATAATTTCATAAAAATAAAATAAGTTTACCATTGGTAAATTTTCATGTGTTTATTTAAAAAATTGTGATAATTCTATAATATTTTTTTTAAAATATCCAGATATTTATTATAATGTTCTCTAAAAAAAAGTAATAAATACCGTTTTTGAAGAAAATTTTTTTTTGATGAATATAATGTCTTTTCAAGAAATTGAGTGGTTATTTCCTATGAATGTATCAATACATTAATATTAATTAGAACCATTATATCTATTTCCTAAATGAATTAATCATTTTCAAAAATAACAATTTAATATGGAGGATATAATGGTAATATATATGTAATCATTGTTTTTCTAGCCTCTATGTTTTATGTCATATAAGTTACCAACCATAGTTTTATTTTTGAAAATTTTGTGGTGTTAGGTTCTTCCCCCAAAAGTAATTTGTCCCATGAAATACCATAGAACATACTAAGGTGAATATAGGTGGGTTTACGTTACCTTAATGGATTCCTATGTATTCCTAGTTTCCACTTCATATTAATGGTTCCTCCATAGTACTTTGACTAAGTGTGTTTTATTGTTACATAGAACATTTTCCTCAATATCCAAGATCATCACCTGCTGCTCCGCAAATGTGATATCATTTTCAAGATATACCACCGATTTTTTATACACGTGTTGGATCTGTTATGTTTTTCCACAACAATGATACATGGAATAGGTTGTGTTATTTATGAACGGTTGGTGGGATTGCTTGTCGAAAATACATAGATCATATTCGATTGAGGATCTCAATGTGGAGGATTAACCTATGGATTTTATTTTTATTCTTCCAAAATAATATGGATCACATCAATGATGATATACAATGAAAAACTTTATCCTCAACCTCAAACACTAGTCCTCATTGATGATTGTTAGCATATCTCATTAATTGACTATGAGTGGTTATGGTATGTGATTGAATGCTCTTGATATTTTTTACTATTTACATAATTTTTTGAACATCCCATGACTTTTGTTCCATAGAGTCATCCCAACATCCTAATGTTCTACTTATATCACCATATGTTCATCATTACGATCCATTTGTATATGTGATTAAAATATATTATTTTATGAAAACTCAACAAAAGGAAGATTTTGATCCCATCCTCCATTGATGTTCATCGATCTTGATCCCAAAATTTCTTCCTATTTCTGATCAATCTATCTATATTTTCCATAATTTTGGGGGTTATAATACATAATAAAATTTAACATTGGAAATAGATTATATTGAAGTATCTCTTAGAACATGGTGGTAAATATCAGATTTGGGTTATATACAATCTATAGTGGTGTTCCCTGCATCCTCACCTCCTCATTGATGTTTATCTATGAAATTTTATTGTTTAAGATGTCCTATAATATTAAAATAAATTGGGTAGTTTTTTAAGATGATCCCCCACAATAGATATAATAATTTTTTTCTTGATGTCTTTAGAATACAATTGAAAATTTCCATGTTGATATTTTCCTATTTCGATATAATTATGAGAAATTGGTGCATTATCCCCTTGTAATTATTCCTTTAATCCATCATTGTCTATCATTCCTGGAATATTTATGTATATTCCATGATATCCATCAACATATTCTCCCACCAATAGTGATCATAGAGATGTCAATACATCTTCATTATCCATTAGTGGATGTTCAAGGACAATCTATTATCATTAATAAAGATCACTTATTTATTATACGATATGATGGTACACATATTGTTGACCCAAATCAAAAAAATCCTTATTTATCAATTATGGACCATAATGATTTTTTATTTTCATATAGATTCTTCTTTCTTCTAAATTTATATATCATCTCTTTGAGTATCAATTGACTTATCTATAAGAGATGTTTCATAAATAAATTGATAATATAATTATTATTTTCCTACCTTTATGATTCTCACATCAATACTTTTCATGTATAGGAGGATTAGAACATTTTCAATTCACAACACTGATAAAATTATCAGATCATTTCTTCTTAGAGAATCTATAACTTTTATACTTTCCTAGAAAATTAATGGATTTAGGATTCATAGTCTATGATATACTATAACCATATTTTATGGAATATAGTAATCTTATTATGTGTATATATATAAATATATATTTAAGGCACTTATGATCTATATATATTTCATGCTAATCCCCATGGAGATAATGTCACCATATTTTCAATGAAAATATTAGTACATACAACTCCAGATCATGTGTTGGATATTTCTATTTATGTATGATCAATTTACAATAAGTGTAGGCAACAAATTTTACAATTATCATTAGAAAACAACCCAGACCATTCTTTTGAGCGTCACTTTATACCATCATTAGTTCCTCAATATAGGATGGTGTGGGGAATATTGTAGTGCTTTTACAATTTTTCAACTCTTTAATGCTCTCCTCACACTCAATAGTAATGAAAAACATTACCCCTTATCGAGATTGATATATTATTAGTGTCTATTTTCATGGGACGTTTCTAAAAAATCATCAGTAATATCCAGCTTCTACAAGGAAACTATTTATTTATATTAAACGTATTGTCCTAGGACACTAATCTATTTACTTTTAGTAGAAGGGTGTATAAATATCTCTAAGATAGTGATAATTTTCCCAATAATGTTTTTTTGTTCATACAAAACTCACAGTAACTGTAAATTTCATATATCATCAATTCTCATAATGTATTTAGCCTAATATTCAAACTCCTCCCATTTCCCTCATTGATTTTTGATTATATTAAACTAACATTTATAAATTGTACAACAAAATTTGTGAGGTATCATTAATGACGATATTAATTATGTTTATAAATACTGCTGCAAAATTATTATGTCTGAAGGGAATCAATATGAACTTATACTGTCCATACATAGTTAAAATTCCATCATTTGGAATATCATCCTTCTTCACCCTTATTTTTTGATATCCTACAAAAAAGTACAACTTAGAGAATCAATAGGTCATATATAGTATATCGGACAAGACATCTGTCTATAGTAGGGGTATTTGTTCTCTATCATGATTTTTTGAGTTCATTATAATTGATTCAAAGGCTAATTAAGTAATCCTTATTTTATATAAGGTGGACTGGTGCACCCCATGGTGGAACAATCGAGCATATAAAACCCTTTAATAGATTATCTTGTAACACATTTTTTAAATTTCTCTAACATAATAGTGTCCATTTTGTATGTTTTCTTGGATATGGGTAGAGATCCTTGTATATGTTCGATTCACACCATATGCTCTTGTTTTTGAGGAATTCCATATAAGTCTTTAAGTAATTTATCAGTATAGTACTTCACAATGGGAATTTCATCAAGAATTATTCATTTATTTTTCTTGAAAATTTGTTTTATATATACTTTCTCATAAATAAATAATATCCAAAACTGCATATAAGAATCCATGAGAGAGTCTTACTACTCACACTTGTACCAAATCAGATGATGAATTTGGATGTAAATAGTTGATGTTGGAATTATATATAGATAGAAAATATATTCCCAATATAATATATAATTATACTAATTTATGTAAGATGATAGTTTCTACAAGACTCAATCCATAAAAATTCATTGGGAAGAAGTTATATACATGGGATACAATAATTTCTCCATTTTATGTTCTCACAAATTGTTAATACCTTATGTTATGAGTTGGTGTTGTAATAGTTCGACTAAACTTGTATGATATGAAATAATGTGAAGAACGTGAATAAGAATTTAAATAACATAATCCTAAAGGAAAATATATATATTTCACTCTATTATTTTCAGAATCCTCCTCAATATCAGTGATATAATATTCCCTTCCTTCCTCTCTATTTCATTGAGTTCGATATCATATATTTTCTTTTACAAATATTGGATTAGATAATTAAATTGCATAATTCCGATGTTCCTCAATGTTGAAACACTGAACTAAAGGTTGGGTGTTGATACGAACCATATTTTATTCATCAGAATTTATGGGATCCTTCATTTCCTTTCGATACTTATTTCCATAATTCCCCACTTTTTACTAGTGGGATATTGGGATTTCATTCTACTATGGTATTTGTTGGATGATCATCCTTACAAAAAACTATTTTATGATTTTTATCTTTAATACCATGAGGCCACTATGAGTGTCAAATCTCCATCCAAACATTGAGGGAAAAACAAAAAATATATTTATATCTATCAATATATTTTATTATTGAATATCATTATAGTCATGGCATTAATCCACTAAAGAAGTGGTCTATAATATATTCTATATTGATAATGAAGCGTTGGGTGTATTATGAATGAATTGTGAAGTTTGACTTATACACCTTGATATAATCATTTTCATTTTGATTCAGTTATAGGAAATCCCACTCCATTTTAAGGTTCATACTTTAGGGACAATATTTATTGAAACATATTCTCCTAATGTCTTCCCATACCATGGAATCAATATACTATTTAGATTTCATGTTCTTGATCAGTGTCTACTAGTGATCTACTTCCCCCTCAATGTTATAAAAGAAAACCACTAATTCCTCATTTAATGAGGATTATAGTGAAAAGAATAACTCCCTAATGGAGCTAGATCATTATATTGTTATGAAGAGATTAAATTATCTACTAGTGTTAGGTTCATTTTTTGTTAAATGGATTGACATCAAAATTAACCTTATTAGGAGAATTTTGGTGTTCTGTATGATTCATGATTTTATTTATAACGTTAGAAAGCTGATCTAGAATTTCCAGGACAATCTCAGATCCAACTCACTTAACGATAATCATATAATTGGGGTAATCATCACACTTCCTATCATGTTGAATTTTGGAATTATGTCTATTATTTTCCACCATTAAATATAAATACAAATTTGAATACATTAATATAAAAATGGGAACTTATAAACATAGATGTCATAGA
Source organism: Viscum album (assembly GCA_963277665.1). Taxonomy (NCBI): domain Eukaryota; kingdom Viridiplantae; phylum Streptophyta; class Magnoliopsida; order Santalales; family Viscaceae; genus Viscum; species Viscum album. Next base: position 945,123,142 of record OY728127.1, on the reverse strand, counting down.
TTATAAATATTAAGTATATATAGACATATCAGTTTATTGGTTTTAATCTTTGTTATCCATGTAAATGTTTCATATAGGGTTTTCTAACCATATAATCCATTCAATTCCTTTATATTGGTTTGTAAAGGGTTTGTGAGTCTTCCTCGCCATGGAGTTTCAAACAAAAACTGTAATATGTTATTTGTTTCATTCCCCATGTGATGATTGATTTAATGCCTAACATGCTATTTTTGGGGTTAATACCACAAGGTGCAACTATTACATATCAACATCCATATGTAGTTCTCAAAAATTGATGTAATTTCATTGAATCTACTCGCCCTATATTTCTCCAAAATTATAATATATTTTACTATTCATAGAAGTATCCCAAGAGTTATCATTTAAATATATTAATATTAATCCCCAAAATATCTAGAATAACCTATTATACAAAATATAGTGGTCAAAGACATTATAAATTTATTTAAATGTTTTTTAAAATAGATTTACATTTTATAAAACCAATGCATCTAAAGGATTAGTGTATTCCAAAGACTTGGTTAGTAAAACATGAACATGAATGTGTTATTTATTTTAATCTAAATTATAAGATCCTATATCCATTTTTTTCATAAAACAACATGGTATAACATGTGGAATACATTTACAAAATTGGTGATCTTAAAATTTAATTATGGGAATAAATATGACAAGGAAACATAACATGTATGTAAAAGGTATAACACGATATCATAGCAGATAAATTTAATAAGTAATTACATTAGAGAATAATATATATAACATAATACCAGAAATCAAAGGAAACATATGAAATTTTGTAGGGAAACAAAACACGACACACAAATTAGTCAAGGCAATTATCCAAGACAACATGAACTGGTGGAAAAAGTCCCACTGTAGAATATGGTTCCTCCCTAATTCTCATACACAATATTACATGAAACAAAAAAATTACCCAATGAATTGGAGTTCATATGGGTGTAACCATAATATAATTTTCATGAATATATTTTCTATAAATGGGAATGAAATAATCATATGAATTACCCTGATAAAGAAATGGATTGCACAGTATTTTATCATATCATAATCAACAGAAATTTCATAACAAAGGCATTTGAGAGATGAACATATGGAAAATATTACCCCATGAAAGGAAATGAAAAATAAAAAGGTTTATTTGTGACAAATATATATATATATAATTTAATTTTTTTCGAAAATATAAAAGCGGGCGAGTAAATGAGTTAGAGATAGAATAGTTATAACCAGAAGAAAGTGATGGTTAAGAGAGATCCATTACCTAGATCCTCACTCATCACTTGTGTTCCTTATCTTCCAAAATACTAATGTTATAGTAATTATTTACATTCTTAATAACCATTTTAATTTTTTTAGTTTTTTATTTATTACCATGTAATATTCAATTACTTAATGACAAAACATTACATAAGAGGTTTTGATGATATATGTCTCATATGCCCAAAATGGCTTCAGAAGGTTGAATATTGTAAAATGGTAATTATTTCAACATATCTAAAATAATAATCATGAAATAATTATAATATTAAAAAAAATTATAATTTTAAAAAAAATATTCAAATATGGTTATGAAAAATGAATGATTTTATAATCAGGGAAAGAGTATGTCGTACGTACGCAAGAGTAACATTCCCCTTTTTCAACAATTAAGATTAATATGATGTTAGTTTTATTTTATAATTACATAATGATAAATATATCATAAATATTAGATTATTTCTTAAAAAATCATATATATACCATCTATGAGATATAATATGAATCACATCGATTCATGGAGTTAGTAATTTTCACGTACTCATGAAAGCTTCTACCATCATTAATGAATGGAATGGTATGAAAATATATGATATATTAATTTTAAAAAAAATTAACATTTAATTAATTTCATATATAGAAATTACATCCATCATCATAAATATCCATGAGAGGAGATGATGGAAAACATATTACTATGATTCACGAGGCGGTAGTCCGCTATACACGTGAATGATGGAATCATTTCTTATTTCTTGGGAGAGGATATGGATGATGAATATTAAATTAACATAATAAAATATCACTATATGGGATAACATTATGTTATTATATCATCATGGTTGAATACAATTTGATGGATGTGTAATAAGAAATTAAAATGCACGATTAAGAAGAATATATCTTTTCAGATATCCATTGTAGGTTTACTCAAAAACCAATCCTTTGAGAGTTTTATAATAAAAGAAAGACATATAAGAAATGGTAAGGAATGTAAGGAAGGGATTGGGGTAGGAATAACTATAACCAAAAACATATCGATGTGTAAATAGGAGATTTTTTCTACTGTCATTTCATAAGTTGATGGAGTGGACCAATTTGATGTTTTTGGAAATAATAAAATATTTAAAAGTATTATTCAGAAATAATTGATCCAAAATGGAATATTAAAATATATTTGATGATATAGGGTTTAAATAGTAACAAAAAATATAAAGTATGAATTTTTTACGTCATTTTACCCCTTATTTATTTAGTTTCACCCAAAACCGTCCTCTTTTATCCTTAACCATGGTATCATGTTTTCACTGTTTTTACTACTAGTTATCAATAAAAAGTAAGTTGAACTTATTAAATCTTATAAATTATGATTTAAAATTTTTATTAAATTATATCAAACATATTTTCCTTAAAATTTAATAATTAATTTAAAATTAATCCCACAAAACATGATGATAGTAAATTTTTCCGAGAATGCATTTTCCAAATAATATGTGATCTTATATTAACGTTATGTCTACCAATAATTTTTATAGAAATTTAAATTTACATAAATATATATATAATATAAATATTGAAATTAAATAATTCCTTAATATCTGTTATTATAAATAATTAAAATGGATAACCTTGTTTACTTAAAAATAGTTCTCAGAAACATTGATTTTAATAAAAATGACCATACACAAAAACATGGAAATTATTAATTGAAATAAAATTTATTATATTATTACAAATATAATGGTATATTTTTAACCTTAATAAAATACAAAATATTTAATTTTACTCTTAAACTAAAATATTTAATAGAAATAAATAATACTATTTAAAATTTGGTAATTTTAAATATTCACTAAATAATCAATTATTTTCGATAAATTTAAAATATAACCCTATGTTTATTTTGATATGATTGTTTGAAAAATGATTTTAGTATTATGAAATAACATTTATAAATGATCTATAAATTAATTATAATATTTTCTCACAAAAATTAATATAATTCAGTTTTTGAAGAAAATATATTTTTTAAAGAACAAAATGTCTTTTATAAAACTTATGTGCATCATTCCTATTAATTTTTAAATATATTAAACCTTAGAATTATGTTTTTGATATATTTTAAAAAAAATACTTACTCAAACCCATCAATTTAATGGCATGATTATAATGGTTATATTTATATAATCATTTTTCGTTTTTTCTCACTATTGTATGCCATATATGCTATCAACAACAGTTTTCAATTTCCAAATTTATGGTGTTAAAATAAGGGTAATATCTTGATTATATGAGTTTTTTAAGGTTAGGAATTAATTTTCAAAGGTTCCATAAGGGTAATTTACGTTTTCTGTAATGGTACACATTATTTTTCAAAGGATACGTATGTGTTTCCTAGTTTTTGTGTAATGTTAAATTTAAATACATAAGTGTAGTCCATTAGTTTCAAATGATGTGTAAGGGTAACATCATACCTGTAGAGACCCGAAGATTGACTTACATGGAAAATACATTACTTTTTCATAATACTTTATACATAACAAAAAAGTCACACAAGGATCGTAATAGTTTAGTGTCTTTGGAAACTCGGAATATAAACATCTAATCATGTTGAAAGATCTTCAAAATCTCCCATAACGGTCTTCCCCTTTTCGTTTCCTTACCTAAAACCTTTCTTTATTTCCTGTGGAAAATAATACATAAAAAGGGTGAGCTCAAATGCTCAGTAATGGAAAACATAGATAACATAAAACAATCCATAATCATTTGAAAGAAAAAACTTGAACATGAAATCTAATCATTTAAAACCTTGATCAAAGACCTAAATCATGGAATTACGTAAGGAATATATCATAATGGAACATCAATCATGATAAAATATAATGGGAATAAATCATGGAATTGTGGAAACCATTCAGCACGTGTCATGATTTCCATATTAGCCAAGTCATTGCTACTAAGACCATCTTAGTGGACAAAGTCTCTTTCTAAATCGAGTTCACTCCTCATTTCAGTACTATAACACTGAACCGGATTAACATACCATTCTAGCCATTTCTATCTCATGAGATATATATCTTTACCCAATGCATTGTAGGGAGATATATGTCCCACCCATCTCATAATTAAATCATTCTTTCTTGTGCCCCAACATAAACATAAAACATTTATCACAACCCAAAGAATAAAATGGGTTTCATAAACATAATATCATCATAAAATAATCCACATAAAATAAATGGATATTTCATCATAAGAAAAGTGAAATCATGTAAATCATAGAGACATTATAATTGAAACATACACATATGAAATAATTTCATCTTAGATGGAAAATGGTTTTGATAAAACACTTGAAATGAATTCTTGAGGAAAATATCCTTTCTTCTTCAAAATCATTTTCTTTTCAAAAAATGTCATGAAATTTTAAAAGAAAAGGTTTTTTTTGAAAATAGTAATGAAATATTTTGGAGGAATCATCATGAAAAGAAGGCTTTATAAAACCGTAAAAATCCTTTCATGTCGTATACGTTAAAAATACATTCTTCTCGTACTTTTGTTGGAAAAGTCAAAAAATACCATGTAGAGTAAATAAAAGAAAGATTCCTTCCATACCATGGGGTAAAAGTCAAAATGGGAAAAATGACTTTAAAAATACATGAATACAATTTTATAAAACATGGACATTGATGATAGCAATAACCCCAGTAAATACTTATGAATAAGCAATCTCGGATAAAAATGTGATTTGCACAATTATCCCTTACCTTAGGTTCGATATGCTTTGTATGTTTCCAAACCACATGTATAATGATTTAAATAATGTCATTGACTTATTACAGAATCATATTCATTTTTATGATATCATATATGTTTAACTTATGACTTTATATTACACGCTCTTTTGTAAGTTTAATGTTAAAGCAGTGTTTTGGGTTAAATCGTTTTATTTATCGTACATGTTTGGACTTGTTGTTTGTGATATTATTACTTATATACTGATTTTTTTAATTCCAGAATGTAAAAAATGATTTACAAATAATATATATATAATTATATACATATATATATGATAGATCGATTAAATGAAATGAAATACACCGTTCATGGAGACGGTAGGCCGTACGTACGCATGAATGTTGTTTTCGTTTCCTTATTGAATTGAATGAAATTAAGTAGATTACATAAAAATATATACACATAAATAAAGTATCATTATTATGTCATTTATTTCATGATTACTTATTATATATAATTTATAATAATTCATGAATGGTTAACATGGAGAGTGAATCTAATCGCGTCGTGGAGACGATATTCCGTACGTACGCACGAGCGATGATATCATTACCATGATCGTGGAATTGTATTAAATTGTATTTATAATATTACAGAATCAATAACACGTTACAATAATCATATATATTAATTACTTTCACCAATATACCAATCCATGTAAGGTGGTGGTGGAAAATAGATTACACCACGACGTGGAGACTGTATTCCGTACATACGCACGAGCGGTGATTTCGTGTTCCATAGGACGGATAGATAGTGAAATATGGTTGTTTCATACTTATAATAACATATCAGTATATTATTGATACTGATTTTATGACTTCATAATGAAACAACTAAAGAAGAATAATTGGAAGAAGAAATAAATTTGAATTAATCGGTAACAGACATTACCTCTTCTTTTGAAGAGCCACTTTGAGACCTCATCATAGGGCACTAAAATTGGTCTTTGAAGAAGACCAGAACCTGTAGAATGTTTCTATGGAAGTGGAGAAGAGAATTTTTCAGGGTTTGGCAGAGCTTGAAGGCTCAATGTTGTGTGAGGAAGTGAGGGAGGAGGTGCCCTTTTATAAGGGAGGAGAGGGGCACCTTTGGAAAAACTACAAATATTATTTTATTATAAATTCATATTCGGTTTTTAATAGCTCCAAATTGAGTTATTTTGAAGATAAGGTGGGGATGGGTCGAAATCCTCTCATCAAATAGAATTTAGACAAGTTTAGGTTTCTATTTCAAAATTATCATTTAGATTTAACTTTAAGTTAAATAATTTTACTTTTACCATGTCTTCTTTTTTTCTTACACTATAAGGTTAATAAACATACCATAACAACCCAAATGAACCCCTAGTTGTTTATTATTAATATAGATAACCTTATATAAGTCATTTGGCCGATCTTTAGATTTTTTGGAACAAAATAACAATTAATAATATAATATTTGTTTTAAAAACTATTTTATGTCAATTTTGTCACTATTTGGAAATTGATTTTTGTGAAACTCATAATAGAATGATTAGTTCTAAAAAAGTTAACTAAATCAATACAAACATGTCATATTAACCTATAAAATGAGTGTAATTCATAAAAAGTCTCAAATTACATTTATTTGGGTATTTATAACACCAATTATGTCAATATTTCATTAATAAGATAATTACTATATCATCATTGTGTCATACACAAATTAAATTATTTAATGTCTAACAATTACAAATAAAATACCATCATGTAGGAAATATTTTTAGATTTATAATGAATATTTATAGTCGAAATTATCTTCAGTATAACCCTATATTAAAGATGATTTACTTATTAAACTTTGATTTTAACTATTTTAAACCTTCTTTAAGTAAATTAATATTAAATGTCCTAATCTAATCCATGTAGGCCTAAATGGTCATATTTTATTCCTAAGGTTGTTATTGGTCGAATTAAACTTATCCAATAGAATTAGTACATGTGTTAGGGTAATAATAATATCATTTTTACCTTTAAGTATCCTACTTACTTTTAACTGTGGTAAATAAATGTAAAAAAGATACTATTCACCAAAAAATATTTTCTTCTCATTGAACCACATTTTAGTCCTTGATATTAACCGTGTCTCTCGGATTTTCTAAATTTCACTCATAGAATCGGTAAAATTACGTTTTATGAAAAATTCAGTTTTTTAACTAACACTTAGGGGTTTCACTATTCATCAAAAAATGCAAGTTTCCAGAAAAATACCAAAAATTTAGCCTAAGCTATATTTGATATTATGAATTCAAAAATGATTTCTATTTTACCAAATTAATACCATATTAGTTGCATTAATTAATTTAAAAATTAATTCTTGACGTCAAAACAAATAGATTGTTCTTAAGAGATAATAACTATCAATAGATTGACACTCGTTTATGTCTGGTTTAAATGTTAAATTACATCCAATGAACTGAATTTTATTAAATTGTAAAAATATATTCTAAATATAATTTAAAACCACTAAATTTAATAATTTATTACTATTAATTTTTATATTAAAAAGTTGTTTACAATTAAAATTTAGTGATTTTCACTATTCATCATAATATGAAAGTTATCCGAAAAGTACCAAAATTTCACCCTAAGCTAATTTCGATATTCTGAATCCAAAAATAATGTCCATTTTGAAAGATAAAATTTATAAAATTTCAAAAACTGGGTATTACTATTCATAACAGCTAGTTCATAATATTATTATAATAATATCTAGTTTAGTGAAACTCGGTATTGCGTACTACACACGCAATTGAGGAAGGTCGCGATTGTGTGTAATTCAAGGAAAGTCAGGGATGCGTGTTGTGCAAGATCCTTTTGGTGTAGCGTACAACACAAGACATTAATAAAATTAAAAATGATATTTTTCATAAAATCTCGGGGTGTAACATTCTACCCCCCTAAAAATAAATTTCACCCTCGAAATTCATCGGGAATATAAATGGATTACAACTAGAAAGTTTCTTTAATAGAAACTCACATCGTTAAAAGGAATACCAAAACATGGATTTGAAAACTAAAGTATGAATCATAACGGTTAGACAAATTTACTCATCACTGGGTTTTCACGTAGGAGAACATAGGTGAAAATATGCATATGGAAGAAAAATCTAACCACCAGGTTCTGATGGAGAGTGGAAGAGAACCTGGCTATGAAAAAGCCAAAAATCACAAAGCCATAAATTTGTGATGATCTAGGGTACCATCTAATTCATTGGATATAAGGGCACTAGGACAACATTTTTGGTTTTCAAGATCTATTCCCTAATGTTGAAGAATTTGAATTAGAATAAATACTTACTTTATTTTGGTACAATATCACTGTTGTTCGTGCCTTGAACAATTACCACTTCATATCTTAAAGAATTTAAGTTGAATTTGTTATTTGTGAAGTGTTAGCAGATCATGTGATAGAATGACGGGCCATTCCATCTATCTCAAACAAAAGGTTAGCAAAAGTTATTAATTATACATAAGTCGATCTATAGTGAGATTAATCATATATGGTTCCAAAAATGGAATTATACATAATATATCATACTGTTTATTATAATAAATCTAGTTTCTACTAAACAAGGACTTCTTGTAGGCCAGTGGTAGGTGATAAATGCCAGTCGCACTTCAGTTGTGGGTTTGATTCCCACAGCCTTTTCCGATGCGATGTGATGTCGCTCGTCCTAAAGGTTGTCCTTTTTCTAAAACTACATTACTATAACATCCCATCATTAATATAGAAAAAAGTTCTAGCCTTAAACAATACTAACTTATGTCCAACATAATCCATTCCCATCTTTAGGCTTATCCAAAATACTACTGTCCAATCTCATATTATAGTGAAAATGATTACCAAAGAGTTCATATAACAAGCATGTTAATACCATCGTTGATCCCCATATATCATGAGATATGTCTTTTTGGTCAAATTCCAAACATTCGAAGGCCCTAATCATGTATTATCTTGAAAAATGGATACCCATTGAATCTTAGTGAAAACATGAGTGCTGTTAAAAGTTAACTCATTCCGCATACCAAAATCCAAAAATTCTATATACTCAAACCAAGATATATCCTTCTCCTTATATCAGTCATGAGCTCATGAATACTATAAAACATTTAATTTTCTCCTTATCCCTTCATTATTGCATATCATCTACTTTCCAAAAATATCTGAATAACCTTTCAATGTTACTGGTACCATTCATCATACACTTTCAAAACATATGGAAACACAACAGTGTAACAATACATAGATGTCTCTTTATTCCACAGTACAATGAGATTACTTATACAACATTACACTTGATAAACATGTAATCATTCCACTACCTTCTTAATCCATTGACCGAGCTTCAAAATTATTTCATCTCACATATCATTTGTAATATCTTCATCATCATCAACATAAATACTACCCGTATGACCATACTGATTCTCTTCATGAGACTTTCCCTTAGGGCATTGGTTTTCATAATTCCCGTACATTCCACATTTAAAACATTTAACCATTGTTGATGTCATAGAAATACCATTATCCTCATCCTTAGTGTTAACTGAACCTTTTCCTTTGAACTTACTGGCTTTGTGTCTTTTTCCACACCCAAAGCATCTTCTAGTTCCTTTGAAACATTATCCTTGATTCCTCTTCCCACATGATTTACATAGGGAAAATTGAACTTTCATTCCTCTATGATCATCATGAAACTCCATCTTTCTCTTATTAGCCGAGTCAGGAAACTTACCAAATTTGAGTTTATTGATCTTATTATGAGATTGCTAATTCGAAATAATAATGATTTTTGGACTTCCATATCCCATTTTATTTGGTTTCTCATGAAGAATATCATTCCATTGTCCATCATATCCTCCATTATCGTGAATCAACTTGTTTCCAGCCATTTTCTAAAACCCAAAAAGAATAGTGTGAGAGGAAAAAGATCATAATAAAGGGGGAGTAACTTAAATATCTAACATCTTAGATTTAATTCTAAGATTTTTCCAAAAATTCTTTGATTATAACCTATACTTATACTTAACCTTATAGACATCCCTAGAAATACCTTAGAAATATCTCTAGGGATCTCACTAACGTTTTCCCATCCTAGTTTCCAAAGGTTGACTAAACCTTTCCTCTGATTCCAATTGTAGAGACCCGAAGCTTGATATACATGGACAATACATTACTTTTGAGGAATACTTAATACATAACAAAACCAGACACAAAAGGATCGTAATAGTTTAGTCTCTTTGGAAACTCAGAATATAAACATCTATTCATGTTGAATGATCTTCAAAATCTCCCATAACGATCTTCCCCTTTTCCTTTCCTTACCTAAAAACTTTCTTTATTTCCTGTGGAAAATAAAACATAAAAAGGGTGAGATCAAATTCTCAGTAAAGGAAAAAATAGATAACATAAAACACTCCATAAACATTTGAAAGCAAAAACTTGAACATGAAATCTAAACATTTAAAACCTTGAGCAAAGACATAAATCATGGAAGTACGTAAGGCATACATCATAATGGAACATAAATCATTATAAAATATAATGGGAATAAAACATGGAATTGTGGAAACCATTCAACACATGTAATGATTTCCATAGTAGCCAAGGTATTGCGGCCAAGACCATCTTAGTGGACAAAGTCCCTTTCTGAATCGACTTCACTCATCATTTCAGTCCTGTAACACTGAACCGGATTAACTTACCATTCCAGCCATGTCTATCTCATGAGATATAAATCTTTACCCAATGCATTTTAGGGAGATATAGGTTCCACCCATCTCATAATTAAATCATTCTTACTTGTGCCACAACATAAACTTAAAACCTTCATCATAACCCAACAAATAAAATGGGTTTCATAAACATAATATCATCATCACATAATCCATATAAAATAAATAGATATTTCATCATATGAAAAGTGAAAGCATGAAAATCATAGAGACATTAGACATGAAACATACACATATGAAATAATTTCATCTTAGATGGATAATGGTTTTGATAAAACACATGAAATGAATTCCTGAGGAAAATATCATTTCTTCTTAAAAATCATTTTCTTTTGACAAAATGTCATGCAATTTTAAATGAAAAGGGTTTTGTTGAAAATATTCATGAAATATTTTGGAGGAAGCTTCATGAAAATAAGGCTTTATAAAACCATAAAAATCCTTTCATGCCGTATACGTTAAAAAACATTATTCTCATACTTTTGTAGGAAAAGTCAAAAAATACCTTATAGGGTAAATAAAAGAAAGATTCCTTCCATACCATGGGATAAAAGTCAAAATGGGATAAAAGGACATTAAAAATACATGAATACACTTTTATAAAACATGTACATGGATGATAGAAATAACCCCAGTAAATACTTACTAATAAACAATCTCGGATAAAAATGACATTTTCACAATTTTCCCTTACCTTAGGTCTGATATTCTTTGTAAGTTTATGAACATCATGTATAATGATTTAAATAATGTAATTGACTTATTACAGAATTATATTAACAACTATGATATCATATACGGTTCACTTATGACTTTATATTAGCCGTTCTTTTGTAAGTTTCAAGTTAAAGCAGCGTTTTGGGTTAAATCGTTTTACTTATCGTTCATGTCTGGACTTGTTATTATTTATATTATTACTTATATCCTGATTTACATAATTCCAGAATGTAAACCATGATATACATATAATATATATTTCATTATATACTTATATATATGATAGATCGATTAAATGAAATGAAATACACCGTTCAGGGAGACAGTAGGCCGTACGAACGCATGAACACTGTTTTCGTTTCCTTATTGAATTGAATGAAATTAAGTAGATGACAAACATATAAATAAACATAAATCCAGTACATTATTATTTCATATATTTCATTATTACTTATTATATATAATTTATAATCATTAATTAATGGTTAACATGGAGAGTGATTCTCATCGCGTCGTGGAGACAGTATTCCGTACGTACGCACTAGCGATGATATCATTCCCATGATCGTGGAATTGTATTAAAGTGTATGTATAATATTAAATAATAAATATCAGTTTACAATAATCATATATATTAATTACTTTCACCATTATACCCATCCATGTAAGGTGGTGGTGGAAAATAGATTACACCACGGCGTGGAGACGGTATTCCGTACATACGCATGCGCGGTGATTTTGTTTTCCGTAGGATGGATAGATGGTGAAATATGGTTTTTTAATAGTTATAATAACATATAAGTATTATAGTGATACTGATGTTATTACTTCATAATGAAACAAGTAAAGAAGAAGATGTGGAAGAAGAAATAATTTTGAAAGAATCGGTAACGGACCTTACCTCTTCTTTGAAGCGCCTCATTGAGACATCCTCTTAGGGCACTAAAAGTTGCCTTTAAAGAAGACCAGAACCTCTAGGATGTTTCTATGGAAGTGGATAAAAGAATTTGGTAGGGTTTGGCCGAGCTTGAAGGCTCAATGTGGTGTGAGGAAGAGAGGGAGGAGGTGCCTTTTTATAAGGGAGGAGAGGGGCACCTTTGGAAAAACTAAAAATATTATATTATTATAAAGTCATATTCTGTATTTAATAGCTTCAAATTGAGTTATTTCGAAGATAAGGTGGATATGGGTCTAAATCCTCTCATCAAATAAAATTTAGACAAGTTTAGGTTTCTATTTTAACAATATCATTTAGATTTAACTTTATGTTAAATAATTTTACTTTTATCGTGTCTTCTTTTTTTCCTATACTATAAGGTTAATAAACTTACTATAACAAGCCAAAAGAACCAATAATTGTTTATTATTAATATATATAACCTTATCTATGGCATTTGGCCTATATTTAGATTTTTATTAATAAAATAAAAATTAATAATATAATATTTGTTTTAAAAACTATTTTATGTCAATTTTGTCACTATTTGGTAATTGATTTTTGTGAAAATCATAACAGAATGATTAGTTCGCAAAAAGTTAACTAAATTAATACTAACATGTCATATTAACCTATAAAATTATTTTATGTTATAAAACGTCTCAAATTACATTTATTTGGGTATTTATAACATCAATTATGTAAATATTGCATTAATAAGATAATTACTGCATCCTCATTGTGTCATACATAAATTAAATTATTTAATGTCTAAAAATTAAAAATAAAATACCATTATGTAATAAATCTTTTTATCATTCTAATTAATATTTATAGTTGAATTTATCTTCTATATAACCCTATATTAAAAATTATTTACTTATTAATCTTTGATTTTAACTATTTTAACCCTTTTTTAAGTAAATTAATATTAAATGTCCTAATCTAATCCAAGTGGGCCTAAATGGTCATATTTTATTCCTAAGGTTTTTTTTGGTCGAATTAAACTTCTCTAATATAATTAAGACATGTTTTCGGGTAATAATAATATCATGTTTACCCTTAATTATCCCTTTTACTTTTAACCATGGTAAAAAAAATAAAAAGTTACTATTCACCAAAAAATATTTTCATCACATTGAACCACATTTTAGTCCTTGATATTAACCATGTTTCTCGGATTTTCGAAATTCTACTCATAGAAGCTGTAAAATTATGTTTTATGAAAAATTCAGTTTTTTAACTACCACTTAGTGGTTTCACTATTCATCAAAAAATGAAATTTTCCAGAAAAATACCAAAAATTAGGCCTATGATATATTTGATTTTATGAATTCAAAAATGATGTCTATTTACCATAAAAAAGATTGGAAGGGATTATAGAGGGTTCCTACCTATCCCATTACACAATGGACACCACAATGAAGGAAGAAGAGTGTTTCTGTAATGCCTCGACCGTAGATTCCCAAAGTCGGTGCATTATTTTTAATACATTAGCATGATAACAAAGAATCAGGTCCCGAAGGACCAATCTATTTAGCAGTCATGGAAAATACATTACATACAGAAATGTTACATTACACATTATAAAATACAACAAAACATAAATAGTCCTTTATGAATGCCAATATTCCCTTAGCATAACCCTGCATATCAATCATAATAAACTTCTTGGAATCCTAGGAAACATAAAACATAGAACGGGATGGATGAAAACAGTAAGTAAGGGTAAACAATAAAGTATAGAATAACATAAATATTATGTATGGTGATTAATTTAAATCACATGCCTTTACCAATAATAAACATGAATACTTTTATGGAAAGAATATGAGCTGATTAAATAATGCCATAATAAAACATAACCATGGGTATTCTACTAGTCGAATGGCAACATGAACAATCAATATTATTTTCATAATGAGGGAATGTATAATACCAAACATTAATTTCATTGTCATGGCCTCGTTCTAGGACCTATGGGCTAACTGTAACCAGACCCATTCTTGGAGAGCCTCTGTAACCGGACTCCATCTAGGAGAGCCTCTGTAACCGGACTCCATCCTGGAGAGCCTCTGTAACTGGACTCCATCCCGGAGATCCTTTGTATCCAAACTCAATCCCAGAGGGTCTGCTATAACAGGACCCCAACCCGGAGGGCGTACTTCTACCCGTCTAAAACCCAAATCATACTAGTCCAATACATTCATCATAATAAAATGTTTAAATATAACATAAACATTAATAATAAAACTTGAATATGAAATTTCAATACTTTAACCATAAACCATGAATGGTATATGAATAGAAAATCCATAGTCAATCATATAAAAAAAACTTCAATACAATGTGGATGTTTTGTATCATAATAAATCAACTTCAAATAAACTTAAAACTGTTCAAATGATGATTACATAGATGAAATCAAAACATTTTTTTCTGAGAAATATCTCTTTATATTTTGAAATCATATACAAGACACATAATTATAAAATAATCATTTATTTTGAAAATGTTCATATAAGCATATAAGGGAAGCATTTATTATGTTATAATGACAGAAAATAGTTGTACACTCCATATAAGTTAAAAAGACATTTGTACCTTAGTTTTTTCTAAAAGGTTATAAAGTACCTTGTTTTGAAAATGACAGAATGATTCCATTCAAAAAATCTTATAAAAAGTAAAAAAAGTTTATAAATGACTTTATCCCGATTTCTAGTAAATAAAAAAATGTTTTGAAATACATTTTTACCAAACATGGATGTGTATTATAAAGTGGTCCCAGTAGATACTTACGTTAAAACTACCTGGGATATAAAGTGATTGTGAAATTAACCCTTACCAATTTGGTAACATACGAAACATATACTCCATGAAAGACGTATCATACAATGAATATGTAAATATACATAAATTTATGTGTATTACACAAATAATGCAATTATGAGCAGTTCATACACCATAAAATGGTAATACTAGCAATATTGAATGAATCTCATGGCAATAAGGAGTGAGATGAAAACCTCTTACCTCGTTGTAATCAATCAAGTCGTATGAATAATTGTCAATAACCACCAAATGAATCACATAATATCATGATTATAAATAGAATCATTATAATATATATCAAATTTAAGTGGAAAATACAGCACATAAAATAAATAAGTGGTTAACAATAGTAATATCATAGAATTAAATGTGAGATAAGAAACCCCTTAACTAGTGTTCAACTTGACCCGATCATTATTTAATATCCCTTAATTTGGTTAACTTCCATTGGTTTGAACCAAAAGGACTTCTTGAAATTACCTCTTCTAAAGGTAAGGCTTCTAGAACTAGGAGAGGGATGTAGGGAGCTTAATTAGGCAGAGTTTGGAGAAGCCTAAAGGCTTGAGAGGTGTGAGGAATTGGTTATAAGTGGTCTCTTTTTATAAAGGGAGGAGGGGGTCATTAAGAATGTGTGAAAATATTATTTTATTATATAATTATATTCAGTTTATAATGGTTTAATAATCATTAAGGTCATAGATAAGATGAGTCATGGTAGAAGTAAAATCATCCAATATGAATTGGACATTTTTTGGATATTATTTTAATATATATAATCTAATTTATTTAAATCATTTATTAATGAGGTAAATACCGCATCATTATTGTGTCATGAAAAGTTTAATTTATTTGATGTCTAAAAAATATAAAAAAAAATATCATGATGTATGAAATATTCATAGATTCCCAATGAATGTTTATAGTTAAATATATTACTTATATAACACCATATAAAAATTAATTACTAAATGATTTTGGTTTTTGTCAATTTTGCCTTTACTTTATATTAATTAATTTAAAGTGTCATTATCATTTATATGTAGCTACATGGGGTCCCAAAATCGAACCAAAGCTGCCAATGGTCCGTCTTGACTCATTCAATAAGGTTAGTTCAGGTGTTATGGTAATTTTGAATTATTATAATATTATTTTTACCTCAAATTACCCCATTTTCCTTTAACTCCACTAAATAAAAGTAAAAAATAACTATTCATGCAAAATTATTTTCATCTTTTTGAACCACATTTTACTTACAGAGATTAACTATGTCTCTCGGATTTTTGAAATTCAACTCACAGAAATGGTAAAATTACATTTTATTTGAATTCACAAATTCTCATAGGAGGTGGGTAAAAGACAGTGAAAACTTCAATAAAATATTTATATATCTAAACATCTTATAAAATGACTCCATTGAATTATAATGATCTTATATAGGTATTATGTATCTATTTGGACCTAAAATAAATTTAAATAAAATAAATAATTATTTAAATAAAAATTTAGTGTTAACCAATAACTCATTGTTGTTCAATTTTCATTAAAAATTGTTGTTTTTCAGAAAAATACCAAAAATTCAGCCTAAGATGTATTTGATATTTTGAATTCAAAAATGATGTCATATTTGATAGTCTAAATACATATAGGTGGCATTAATTAATTTAAAATTAATTCTCGTTGTTAAAACAAATAGTGTGTTTTTAAGAAACAATAACTATCAAAATATCGATACTTGTTTTTGTCCAGTTTCAAAGTGAAATTAATTCTCGTAAAAAACATTGGATTAAATGGTAAATATATATTATAATTACACATTAAAATCATTTAAAACAACACTATATCTATATAAATAAATTAGATTAAAAGGCTCCTTGGAATTAAAATACAACATTTTTCACCATTCATTAAAAAAATGAACTTTATCGGAAAAATTAGAAACATTTACAAAATGTAAATTTTGATGTACCCATTCTAAAAAGTAAAATACTTTAGTCAAATTTAATATACATAAGTGTCTTATATTGGATTTAAAAAGGGTTCTCCATTAAAAAGCGGCAAAACTGCATCTTTTTATAAAAATACTTCTTTTATCTAAAAAATGAATTTATTCATACATTATGTCTAAGAAACTCATTATATGGATTCCAAAATAATAAGTATTATATAAAGATCAGTATTCAGTTAATACTATTCATAACTGCTTTTTAACGACTAGATTGGTAAGTCGTGGTGCGCTTGAACTCGGTGTTGTGTGTAGCAGAATTTTTTGATTTAATTTGATGAAATGATGTATTATGAAATATTAAGATGTTACATTATTCCCTCATTCTATAAATTGAGTCATCTCAATTTGAAATTTTTCTTCAAAAAGAAGGCTGAAAATAGAAAAAAGTTTTGTGGAAAATCCCACATCAAAAATTGGGTTAATAATATTTAATCTTAATAAGAGGTAAAGAGAAATGAAATGGTCACACCAAATTATTTTCTTGATTAAGAGAACATTGGTGGATATTAGAGACACATTATTGGAGGAAAAACTTAAATATTTATGGGGAGTGATTGAGGACATCAATCACAAACAAGTGTAAAAATTGAGGGCTTCAAATCCATCAATCTATGATGATTTAAAATATCATCGATTCAACAAAACATAAGGTATTAGGATAAAACATTTTTAGTTTTAAGATCCCTTACCTAATTTTTAAGAATTAATTTCATCGAAGAATAAGAGAAGAAAAAAAATTATTCATGACAAGTAGATTTCTATACATTAACTAATTTCTTCCACAAAATCATCTATCTCCCTAAAAGATAACATAACATAAAAAAATAATCTGTTTATCTTATTCGTATAAGGATCCATAAAATATATTTATAATTAACTTTTAAAAAAACTACATTAATAAATCCAGGTCATCACATGGTCTAGTGGTGGGTGATACACCCTTGTCGCCCTTCGGTTGCGGGTTCAAGTCTCGCGGCGTTGCCGGACACGTCAGGTCGCCGCCCGACCACTGGGTTGCCATTTTATAGCAATACAAAAATAATCATAAACAAGAATTATCCCATATAATATATTGAAATAAACCATCTCTTATCCAAAAATCACTACCACATTATAGGGACCATTTTATGAATTACATTTCCTTCAACCATGTATTTTTAAAAAAGTGTAGCTTTCTATTATGTAACTTTTCCTATAACAATATAATCTCAAATCCAAAATAAAATAGTACTAGAGTACAATACTTATTTATCTATAAAACTCATATAACCATTATATTTCTGATACAACATTAATATGAATTAATTCGATAATAACAACATAAGAACACTAGTCATTTCTCTTCATCTGAGGCAGTATCATAACATGATTATTATCCAATAGCATCATTTGCGGTATACATTGATTCACGTAATGTCCCAATGCCTTACATATGAATCATTTTACAATTGAATCATTTTTCTTACCCTTTAAATCATGTACTTGGTGTCCTTTTTTTCCACAAATATAACAAACTCTCATTCCTTTCAAGCATTTAACAAGGTGATTATTTCCACATTTTCTACATATGGGAAAGTCCTTCTTTTCCCTATTCCCTTTATCCATCTTTCTCTCTTCCATCCTTTTCATCTCATACTTCCCTTCAAATCCATAAGTCCCATAGAAATTGTTACTTATCTTATTAACACATGATACTATTTCTTCATATGTTTTTAATACAAGGTAAACTATTTACATTCTAAATGTTGGTTTAATACCATGAAAGATATGATCCTTCTTACTCTTTGGATCATACGTATTGCTGGAGTATACTTTCCTTCTACTGTCTGCCATTTCTAAACAGTGGAATACACTAGGTCAGTTTATGAATTGTAATGAATAAATCCAAACTTGTAAAATACCTTATGTAAAGTGACCAGTTTATTTATATAATCCATTATCATAAAAAAAATTCATTGAAAAAGTATATACTCATAAACACTGTATAATGATTTGTACAGAAAATGAAAATTATCCTAAGCATATTCCCTGGGAGTGTTGTAACTAAGAGTGCAACAAGGCCCATTTTCTAGCACCAATTCTCGTTCGAGTCTTGCACAAAGTTGTGTTTTCGGGTTTTACCCCTATGTACATATGTGTCAGATCATCTTCTACCTGCTCGTATCCAGAAAATGATGTATTCGATTTGAAAACACACAAAATATTTACATTACCAATATTCTAGGAAGTTATTATATACTAATCATCAAAGGATATCTTAGGGCTATGTGTTCTAATAAGAGTTCGTATAAATCTAATTTCCCTGGTTATTAGTAAACATCCTCAGATTCCAATTGTAACACCCCGACCCTAGATTCCCAAAGTCAGTGCAATATTTTAATACATTGGCATGATTACATGGAATAAAGTCCTCAAGGACCGATCAGTTTAGCAGTCTTGGAAAATATATTACATACATGAATGTTATATTACACTTTATAAAATACAACACAACATAAATAGTCCTTTATGAAATCCATTATTCCCTTAGATTTACCCTTCATATCAATCATAACACAGTTATTGTAATCCTGGGAAAAATAAAACATAGAAAGGAGTGAGCTCAAACATTCAGTAAGGGTAAACAATACAATGTAAAATAGAATAAATATTATGTATGGTGAATAACTGAAAACACATTCCTTTACCAATAATAAACATGAATAAATTTATGGCGGGAATATGAGATGAGTAAATAATGCCATAATAATACATAATCCTAGGTATTTTACTAGTCAAATGAACACATTACCAAAAATATTATTTTCATAATGAGGTAATGTATAATAAAGAAATTTAATTTATGTTTCAAGGCCTCATGTGAGGACCTATGGGCCAACTATAATCGGACCCAAACCCGGAGATCCTATTTAACCGGACTCCATCCTGGAGAGCATCTGTAACCAGACTCCGTCCCGAAGAGCCTATGTAACCAGAATCCATCCCGGAGAGCCTCTATAATAGGAGTCCATCCCAGAAGTTCTGCTGTAATCAGACCCCAACTTAGAGGGCATACTTTTACCAGTCCCCAACCGGTAACATACTAGTCCAATACACTCACCAGAAGAAAAATTTTGAAATATTTCATAAACATTCGTATTAAAACTAGCTTACAAAATGGCAATACTTTAACCATAAACCATGAATGGTATACGAATAGCAGATCCATAATCAAACATATCACAAAACCTTCAATAAAATATGGATGTTTTGTATCAAAATAAATCAACATCAAATAGTCTAAAAACCCATCCAAGGATGCTGACATAGATGGAATTAGAACCTTTTTTGAGAAATATCTGTTTCTATTTTGAAATTATTTACGAGTCAAATAATTATAAAGGAAAACATTTATTTTGAAAATATTCTTATAAGCATGTAAGGGATGCTTTTATGATGTTATAATAGTGGAAAATTTTTGTACTCACTGTATAAGTTAAAAGACATTTTTACCTAAGATTGGTCGAAAAGGTTATAAAGTACCTTGTATGAAAAACAACAAAAAGATTCATTTCAAAACATCTAATAAAATGTCAAACAAGGTTATAAATGACTTTATCCCATTGACTAGTAAATAAAAAAATGTTTTGAAATTCATTTTTAAGAAACATGGATGTGGATGATAAAGAGTTCCCATTAGATAATTACGTAAAAACTACCTCTGATAAATAAGAGATTGTGAAACTAAACCTTACCAATTTGGTAACATACAAAACATACTCTCCATGAAAGAAGTATCATACAATGAATATGTAAATTCACATAAATTAATGTGTATTACCCAATGAATACAATTTTGGGTAGTACATACACCACAGAAATGGTAATAGTGGAAATATGGCCCGAATCTCACAGGAATAAGGAGTGAGATGAAAACCCCTTACCTCATTGTAATCAATCGAGTCATATGAATAATTGTCAATAACCACCAAATTAATCCCAAAATATCATGAATATAAACATAATCATGATATTATATATAAATTGGTAGTACACAATACACCACATGCAATAAATAAGTGGTGAACAATGGAAATCTCACAGAAATAAAAGTGATATAAGAATTGTGTTTGACTTGACCTGTTCGTTCATTAATATCCTTTAATTTGGGAAAATTCCTTTGGATTGAACCAAAATGAATACTTGATGTTCTTTATACCTAATTTAAGGCTTCTAGGATGAGGAGAGGGGTGTAGAAATATTAATTAGGTATATTTTGGATGAGCCTAAAGGATTGAGAGGTGTGAGAAATTTGTTAGAAGTGGTCTCCTTTTAGAATGGCAGGAGGGGGTCTTTAGGAATGTGTGAAAACATTATTTTATTATATAATGATATTGGTTTTATAATTTTGCAAAAATAATTTCGGTCGATGATAAAATGACTCGTGGTTGAAATAAAATCAGACGATAAAAATTGGACATGTTTTGGATATTATTTTAATATATATAATCTATTTTATTTAAATCATTTATTAATGAGGTAAATACTGCATCATTATTATTTCATAAATAATTTAATTAATTATATGACTAAATATTATAAAAAAATTACCATGATGTATTAAATATTTTTATCTTTCTAGTAAATTTTTATAGTAAAATATATTACTTATATAACACAATATAATTATTAATTACTAAAAGATTTTTGTTTTTGTCAATTTTTCCATTACTTTAAATTAATTAATCAAAAGTGTCATTATAATTCATAAGTGGATCCTTGAAGTCCCAAAATCGACCCAATGATTCCCATGGTCGGCCATGACTCATCCAATAAGGTTAGTACTTGTTTTAATGTAATTTTGAATTATTATAATAGTCTTTTTACCTTGAATTCCCCTATTTACATTTAACCGCGATAAATAAATGTCAAAATTACTATTCACCAGAAATTATTTTCGTCGTATTGATCCAAATATTACATAATATGGTTAACAGTGTCTCTCAAATTTTGTAGATTCAACTCACAGAAGTGGTAAAATTACATTTTTTGTGAATTTGCCAATTCTCCTATGAGGTGGGTAAAAGACAGTGAAGAGTTCAATAAAATTTTTATATATCTGAACTTATTATAAAATGACTCCAATGAATTATTTTGATCATATATAGGTATTATGTATCAAATTTTTCCTAAAATGAATTTTAATAAAAAGGCAGTTTTAACCAATAACTCAGTGTTTTCACTATTCATCAAAAATTGATGTTTTTCAGAAAAATACTAAAAATTAATCATAAGCTATATTTGATATTCCGAATTCAAAAATTATATTTATTTTGAAAAAATTGAAAAATAGAAGTGTAATTTATTAATTTAAAATGAATTCACATTGTTAAAACAAATAGCATGTTTTTAAGAAACAATAACTATAAAACAAATTGATACTTGTATATGTCTAGTTTCAAAGTAAATTTAATTACAATAAACCACATTGGATTAAATGGTAAAAATATATAATAATTAACCTTTAAAAGCAATTAAAAAGATAATCTAACCATATAAATAAATTATATTAATAGGCACTTTTGAATTAAAATACAATATTTTTGAGTATTCATTAAAAAATGAACTTAATCGGAAAAATATCAAATATTTACAGAAAGTAAATTTTTATGTCCCAATTTTAACGAATAAATTTATTTAGTCATATTTAAAATATATATGTTTCAAAAATTGGATTTAAAAAGTGTTCTCTATTAAATGGTGTTAAAATTTCATCTTCTTTTTATAAAAAATATTTCTTTTATCTGAAATAATGAATTTGTTCATATATTATGTCTATGAAACTCATAATATAGATTATAAAATTATAAGGATTATATAAAGTTCAATATTCAGTTAATAATTTTCCTAACCGCTTTTGAACATCGTGTTTGGTATGTCGTGGTGCGCTTGAACTCAGTGTTGCGTGTAGTGCAAGTTATTGATTTACTTTGAAGAAATGACGTACTATGAAATATTTTGGTGTTACAGTTTCTCCCCTATTTTTTTCTCTTAAAAATTATAAAATTAATATAATATAATAATATTTATAATTAAATTATTATGTTAGAATATGGTATTAATGAGGAAATAATCCAAAAATTCATATATTATTAATCATTATAAAATGAAAATCACAATACCTCTTCAAATACATGTCCCTCCATAATCATCAAAAATAATAAAAACACAAACAAGGAACCTAGAATTTAATAACTAATACATTTCATAAGGAAATGAAAAGTAACTTCTTAACACATTATAAATTAATTACAAGAACATATCAATACATTGAAATAATACAATGATAGTGTCTCAATAGATATTGAAATGAAATTTAGGATTATAGGTTAAATTTAATGATATGCAAGATCACCTCACATGCTCACTAGTACCGTGATTACCGACTATGAAACATATAATATTTATTTAAAATTTAAATACAAATATATTTATTCACATGAGATACCATTACGATTAAAATATTATAAAATAGGAAATTGGGGAATGAAAATTATCCTTGTCATAATGTTTTCTATCCAAATAACCCCACCCCCATCCGTTAGGTAATGTAATTTAGAATCATAAGATAAAGGTACAACGTAATTAAGATTAATTCCCTAATAAAATAAATCACATTAAATAAAAATAAATCGTTATGAAGAGTGGTATTATTCTCATTAATGGTTTTTCCCACCATAATAATTTTCTTATCAACTATGATTTCATATAATAGATCTATATATTAGAACATTGTATCCTTCTCTGATGCTCCTCACCCTATTAGAGAACAATATAATCGTTTATTAATTACTATGGATCCATTACTCAAATTCTAAACCATCTCAATAGTTTCTAAATTATAAAACTGAAACTATACATTCCTTATAAATAAACATTTACTTTGATGAAAACCTATAGTTTAGAAAAAAACCATAAAAATTTATTTCATTTAAAAATCCACAATAATTTTAAATACCTTAATTTATATTTAATAGTTTTTTATAATGAAAATTATTAACAACCCATGATATTATCTCCAAATTTCCAATAAACAAGGTAAATTTGGTACTTTACTTAAAAATCAGTTTTAAAGGCCCTTTGGGACTTTCTTTCCATATAAGAAATTATATTAAATGTACTATTATTTTCATAAACCATATATCTCATTGCATTATATGATTTAACTGCTAAGAGATCATTAATGGATACCTGGATTAAATGTTCTAAATTTTTAATATTTTACTTCTATCTATAAGTTCTCTTAATATATTTGAGATTTGAATATGCCGTTAAAAGTACTTATAGAGTTATTAGGGTCAATGGTGGGTTAAAATATGATTTATAGGTATTTTTCATACATTATAACAATGTTGTTTGGTCTTTAGACCATTCTCTATCCATGTAGTATGATATAGAAATTCCCACAGTTTTCACTATCACTATTCAAGATCATTCAAAAACTATTAAAATATTTATGTCCTAAAAATTATAGGTTGAATATTCTTATATAATATAAATATATCATATATTTATAAATATTAGTCTAGAGAATTATGAAAAAATCTTGGATTCAACATATTTTTTAAAATTCTTACCAGGATCTTTCTTGAGACATTATTAATATAAAATCTCATATATTAGAGACAAACATTTAACTTTTTGAATTTTTATAAAACATTTTTCATCATTAAATAATTGATTTATTTTATAAAGAACAAGGAATTTAATTATTTTGAAGTTAATTCAGTAATCCATCATGTTAAAATCATAATTTGAATTCAAAAGTCATCAATCGAAAACTTAATATACCTATTTAGGAATATTCCATATTGTTAAAACATTAATTATGAATCTTGAATCCATGTGAGAATAAAACCAATTAGTAAATAAAAAATATTATGAAACTAGTATAGATTAAGAATTTTCATGAAAAATTCATGAAACCAAAAATACTTATCAAGAAACTCCAACAGACACACTAAAGAATCTTATCTAAAAAGACATGAAATTATATTTTCTACATTTAAATCCTAAATAGAATCTCTGGTTTTTAAATTGATCAAAAAAAATGAACGAAATGAAATTCAACTAGTTTTATATTTTATATTATTTATGTAAAACCAGAGTTATTCCAATCCATTATTAAAAATTAAATAAATTATGTTAAGAAATCACCCACCTTATGAAATAATATAAATTTCAACTCAGGCCTTACAATTCAAAAAATGTTCGACATCACTAAAACTAACTAATTATCAATATTCAACTAAATTGAAAGAAAAAAATTGTTAAAAATAATTTTTTATAAATTTTTCAAAAATAAAGAAGATTTTTTACTATAAAACACTTTTATATATAAAAAATCACATACAAACAACATATTTAAAATCATCCTCTATGTTGTTTAAAAAAAAAATTCATAGAAATGATGATATTTTTTAAACAAAACTCTCATAAACCTTTTCATCAAAAAAATCTACCCATAAACTAATTATCATGGAATTTATATTATAATCCTTTATTTAATACCTTAAATGAGTTGTTCAATATATATTTGATATAAAAACATTTCCATGTAAACAATTAACCTAATTTTATAATTTTAAACATGATTTTATCTATGTAATATTTCTTCCTTTGATTTGAATAAATTTTAAATAATTACTATTAAAATTATTACACATATAACTAATATTTTAAAGGTTTTAATTCATTCAAAATAATTGGTTTTTCAACAATTTTAATTATAAATCATAAAGGTAAGAAAAAACCAAAAAAATCACTCAATTTTATTTAAAATAATTAGAATTATTCTAAAAGGGAAATAAAAATATGTAATTTATAGAAACAAAAAAATTACATATTGTTTTATGAAATATAATAATATATCTACAAAATTATTATTTTTATATCATGGTTAGCACTAATTCATGAAATTATTAACCATATATATTAAAATAAAAAAACTTGAAACATAATTTATGATGGATTAGAAAATATAATCACATAAAATAATGCAAAAAACAAAATAAACCCCCAAGGACATTATTTTAATGAAACTATATATCAACTTTTATATAAATTTCAGTTATATTAAATTTCGACACCCTATTTAAAAAATACCAACATGCCAACATTTATTTCATCCAAGTAACATAAAAAAATAGAAATAAATAAATATCCAACTAATAGAAATAATTAAAATTACTATAAAATATTATAACACTTAATATTATTATACTTAAATAATTATAGACCATAAATTGAATCATTAACCTATTTCGAAAACAAATTAACTATTAAAATAATCTCTTTATACATATCCATAGTACATATTGAGATAGATTTAAATTTTTGAAAAATTTCATCATAATTTATAGTATATGTAGAAAATATAATATTTTTAAATTATATATAAATTAAACAAAAAAATTGAAACACAAAAAATGAAATACCTCAAGAATAATGTATTCCATAAATAAAAACCATTAATTATGTTAAATAATATAAAATTCATATGAGGAAAACAAAAAAAACATTATTTATATTTATATTTAATTCATTCAATTATAAAATACAAATTATAAGACACTTTAGAAAATAACAACTCAATCCATTTTCTTTGTTAGGTAAAGTATCAGAATTGTAAACAATTAGTGATGCATTGCTAGAAAAATTTAATAAAATCCATCAATACTATAAATCATTAGAAACCATATCTAAAAAAATGGTTTTTATGTCCGAAATACCTCTTTTTTATTTATATTTGAACATTATGAAACAATTCCATGTAATGGTTTAAATTTTATAAATATCAAAATACCAAAAAAACTAATCAATCAAACAATCGTTGAACATATTTTATTTATAATGTTAAGAAAAGGTATGTCAAAACATGTCAAACCATGTTAACAAAAACAACATTAATCAACGTACCTCCAACTACCATTTTAGTAGCATAAATGTTTAATGGAGGAATTTAACCAATTAAAATAACTTGCATTTAGTGAAATAATTATTCAATAGAATCACATTCCATGAACATAATTTTTCAAGACACGTCAAAATTGAATGATAATAAATTTTATCCCTAAAAAGGGTTGATAAACTTCACTAAATCCACGAATACCAATGTAACAATATATTTCATCATAAATAGATAATATATCAAATTTTTGGTTTAATTATCAAGTATTCATGGTCTTACTACCACATAATATTGAACTAGATATCTATAACTTATCTCTAATATCTTATTTTAATGAACCCCCCTTAGCTACCTCCACCCAATCCGCACAACCAATAGTTCAAAGGCATGTCCCCCATAACATTAGGATAGAAACAAATTCCAATAGAATCAATTTTGATCAAAAAAAATTTTGAGCCAAAATAAAATCATTGAAAAATATATAAGATAAAAAAACAAACTAATGAACATAAAAATTTTATATAAAGAATATATGATGTATATCTCAAAATGTATAAAAAATATTATTAAGGATGATATAAGGATGAATATATAAAATATAAATTATGGGAGATATCTGACTAACTCCTTAAAGAACATGAACTCCTTATATTACTGAAAATATTTGGATCTATAATGATACAATTTTACCACTCATAAAAATAGATGATATCTTGTTTTCCCCTAGAAAAAAACAGAATACTGGAAAATCTATATACACATAATGGTGTAAATAGGATGTGATAGTAAATAGTCTATTATGATCCCATCTTATTCTCTATATAATTAAAAAAACAAAACATGGTCATGCATGGTTGAACTATATATAACGAAAATATTATTTTGTCTTTCAATAATACAGCAAACATGGATTATATTTTATATTAAAAAATGTGAAATAAAGAGAGAGTAAATTAAATAAAAATAAATTTCATAAAACAAATAACAAGAAAGAAACGACATGGTTTTTAAACATCATAATATGAATCATTGGTCATAATCAATGGAAATATGATATAAAGTTCTAAGAATTCATTTAAAACATTTTCATTGAAAAATGTTTCCCAAGGGAGATTCGTTCCCATTTAAATATTGTATGATAAAATAATAATAGAGCATCGTGTCCCATGAACTAGGGTAAAAGGGAAAACTAATTCATATATCAAATCAGGGAGTGTCATGTCTTGTATTATATATCAATAAGGTTACATATCATTAATTATGTAAACTCATCAAATACAATCACCAGCCCTAAGATCCCTCCCAAGTAACAATTGGTCTCTCCCATGGTGTTTAATAAGGTCCAATATTTTAATTTAGATACACTTCAGATACGAGTTTCCGGATTATTAATGTTTTAGCAAAAATTTTCAACTATTAAAGTGATTTAACAACACAAATTTCATTAAAAATTACATTATGTATAGGGTTAATCAAAATAGTTAATGTAAAAATTAATTTAAAATTCTATTTATATTTTATGTTTCTTTATAAAATTATTCATGTTAATTAATTATAAATAATATAAATAAATATTCCATAAATTAATCTATTAATTCCATTGCAATTCCCTTATGTTATTTTCATAAACACCTTATAAGAAAAAAATATAAAGGATATGTGAAATTTATATTATGGATTTAGTTTAAAAAAATAATTTAAATGAAAGTAAGAAAACAAAAAATATATTTCAATTTGATTATAAATGGTAAAATAAATATATATTTTTTCATATTGACATTAATTTTAAAAATTTATTAAGAACATATGGTTCAGGATTGAAAGTAGAACATTGATAATCCAATCATTAGAGATGATTTTCTAATTTCCAATAGGATATGGTCATGTAATACCTCCCATATAAATATAATAATTCATTATAAAAATTGAAAAATCCTATAATTATAATAATCACACTATGTATTGAGACTTTAAAAATTGGAACACTTATCAGTGATCTATGGTTTAAAATTGAACCCTCTAATTGAGTGCAGATAAAATATATTGGGATAATATTACTTCTGATAGAAATATCCCTATATGTTTTAGGTGTTTCAATTTGACATGGAGGATCCCCTATAATATTTGGACCCTATGGTCACGAAATCATGAGATTAAGCATAAAAATTGATGAGTAAAATGAATAAAGGAAAGGAAAGTTACATAATGAAATACCGCTTCCTATAATGGATCATTCCTGGAATGATAGGGGACGGTATTGTGTAATCATCCACCGAATAATTTTGTGATTCGGCTACGAAAACAGTAAGGTAGAGTGTTTAAATATAACTTTTTTTATATTAATAATTATAAAATTAATATATTTAAATAATATTTATAATTAAATGATTAAATTTTTACATGGTATTTATATGGAAATATCCTCGAAAAAAATCATTAATAACTTAAAATAAATAATATATAATTTAATACTATTTCCTCATTAATTATACTAAATTAATAAAAAATACCAACATGAACATGAAATTTAATAATAAATTCATTTTTTAAAGAAATATAATCTTTGGTTTTAAAACACATTCAATTAATTTCAAAAACACTTCAATACAAGGAAATAATAGAATAAATATATCATGGGAGGTCCTAATATGAAATTAATGTTTCCTAGATAATTTTCATGTTATTAATAGTTCTCTTTCATGGTCAATAGGACTATGTATAGTGGCCATGAAACAACTAAATTTATTATAAATTTAACGACCTCTCTTTTTATTACCCAAGATATCATTATGATATAATTATACTAAAAATAAAAAATTGTTATGTTTCATTGTAGAAGTATTATATTAGGCGTGGGAGTCAATCCTCTATTTCTCACCACAAATTCAACATTTATATCACCTAATGACGATGTGATTCTATAATTTTTCTCCACCTAACACAAGATTCCAAAGAAACTTCCCTCATTTTTAGCTATAAAATTTACACTCAACCACCAATTTTAATACCATCACATCCTTTAGTAATATATTTAATATCTAGATATTTTCCCAACAATAATGTATTTTTATACATTTTCTAGCTTTTAGTTCAAAAAGGGAGGCCTAAATCTTTCATTACATATGAACTTTTTATTAAAAATACAGATCTCATCTCAATATGTGTCTAGATATTTTCTATCATTTTTTAGTTACATTCACTTTTAAAATCGTTATAAGTATCATTCACCCTAGTAATGGTGTATTAATTACTATAATATTTTTTTATGAAATTATTATTACGATAATATATCTCTATATTATTACTGTTTATTAGTATAACATGTTCATGTTTTGGTCAATTCAACCACATACATGGACAATATCATCAAATCATCCTCACATCAACCATAGATGATTATAGAAAATTAAATTTCTGTAATATATGATATTAAATAATAATTTATTAATGTATTATTAAGGAATATAATAAAAATGAATTTTCATTATAAATTTACTCATTGTTTTCAATAAAATAGCTGAAATATGTGAATTAAGAATTCCATTTCTACAAACCGTACTTGTATCTTCAATAAAATAAATGGGGGAATATATAAATCATTTTAAAAATCGATTACAATATATTGAATAATCTATAAGTGGATAAATGTTTATCATATAACATTGATTAATATATCCATTATGGATATTTTTTGAATATATCAAAGTAACTAACATTTGATATTGAAGATAAACAATAAATAAATAATATTTTTTAATCACTTATTTAAATTAAAATTAAAAACAAATAATATTTCTGTATATGTTTTATAAATAGTTGATCAATATATATCTCTATATTATACATGGGGTTAGAGTTTGTTTAAAAAATTCGAGAAAAAGGGTAAGGGTTACTCATCTTAATTATTCATCATTAAACATTGATCCATATTCAACACTTATATTATTGTGTTTAAATTATATAATATCCCATGGAATTATTTTAAAATTATTTTTATAAAATTAATTTTATTTAAAAATCCATCTTATGGTCTCAATTTAAATCCCTTTTGATTCAAAATTTACTAATATCATAAGGGTTTATTTTCCATTCTCTCATTTAAAGATAGATTCTCCATGTATATAATACAATTATAGAAAATTTTATTTTTTTAACTATAATAATATAGTTATTTACATCCCTCATAGTTATTTTTTGTGTTTTATATGACATTTCAGTTTTTCCTATAATACTAGTTTAAACTTTAACTGAAATGATGCTTATATGTGGAACCGAACCTATATATTCTTCTTAGATATGAGTATTTCCTTCCATGTCTATGTTTTCAATATTATATTTTATATTTCATTATCCTTATTTCTATGATTTCATTTTCTTTATTTTCAACATACTATTAATTTATTTTCAATAGTATTAATTAATGTTTTTGAGAACATTTTTTTGGTATCATTCAACCACATTATTCATTCGTTTTTTTGAATAATACTTATTATGTGTTTATTATTCAAAAATGATATTTTTATATACATTACCATAAATTTTAACAGTATATTTATAAATTATTTATTTGAAAATTCATTTTAAATTTAAACTATATTTCTTATTATTCACTGTATTATTTTTCTATGATTATTCAAATATAATTTACATCTATTTAAATATTCTTTAATGTTATCATGTTTCATGGGATATTCGTTTAAGGGTTATAATCTACATTCTTTCTCAAGATGATTTATTTTTTCCTTATAGAAATTTTCTTTAAACCCATTCTTTTAGCTTTTCTAATTATATCATGGTTGATTTGTAAATTTTATCATCTTCATGTCACAGACATATGTATGGTTTTTCAATTAATGATGAGTGTAAGGAAAATTATATATCCCTCTAATGAATTTTATTAATCATTATATAATATGTGATGAAATTTAATGGACATGGGAGTAATTCTAGTCCACCATGGTGATTGGAAATGGGAGTTAACCCCATCGACTTTATTTTGTAACTCTATCAAAACTGTGATGGTGGTGTTATAATTGACACTTTAAATATTAAATGAGAATATATTCATATTTTTGTGATATATTTATATATTATACAAGATTATTGTGTCAAATTACTATTTTTTATGATACGTTTCTCATGATTACATATTATCATACCTCTTTTTTATGTCATCTCAATAAAATATCTATGATTCGTGAATTGTGATCCATGATGTATTTGGTATGATTTACTTATGAAAAATACATTTACCTTGATTCTATTCTCAAAAACACATAGTAACCTTATGCTTAATTATAATCATTAATTAATATCTGTTAATTTTACCACATACATTGAATATGAGAAAAATTCTTTGTTTTGTTTGCATTCCCCCTGTCATGAAGAAGTGTGTAACATTAAATTTTTATATAAGTGGGTCATGTGAGGTTTGATTATAGAGAAATGTTCAATGTTCTGTAAAATTAGATGTTTATGTGTATAATCACTAAATAAACTAAACCTATTGGATCTAGGGGTGTGATTTATTTTGAGATGTATTGGAATTTTGTAACACCCCAAGGTTATGATAATAAATATAGAATAAAATATTATAATATAGCCATTAAAACACAACTTTTCCTCTTTATTTATTTGAATTTTAAAAAATGGTCATTTAGATTTGTGTTGAGTATGTTATTAGGAGACTGATAGAACAAACATGATTTTATAGTGAATAGTAGCATACACTTAGGAATAGTAATATAAATAGTTATATGACCCTAATGAATAGTAAATTTTATTATTATTATTATTTTCTTAAGTCTAGAAGATAATAACATCTTGGTTAAGTTTTCATTTTGATAAAGAAGTAGTTGTAAAATTAGAACTGTTAATTTTTTAAATAAGTATGCTTTTATTTAAAAAAATTATTAATAATATTTAGAAAATTATTTTTGAAAATGGATTTCACAATTTAATTCTAAATGTAGAATTATTGTATGTGTGAATTTTTGGGATTTTTCTAAAATACATGAATTTTTCATGAGTAATAAAAATATCTTTTTGAGTTTTCAGTAGATTAATGGCATCATAATGATGTAATAATTAAATATAAAAGAATGGTAGACTTTTTTATATTAACATATGACATGAGGTGTCCCAAGAGGCTTAAACTTTGGGCAAATACCATGGGCAAGACCATGGTTTGGCAAAAAACCACCAATGAGGTGTCCCATTGAAATTATTAAAAAATTACCTCTCTATTTCTATAAATACCCACTCATCCATTCATGTTATTTCATACTGATTACCTCTTCTTCGAAGATCTGGTGGTTTTAACTCTATAAGAGTCCTCCAAATGTTTAACTAAGCCCCCATGGTCCCATCCTTCATGATTTAGGAGTTATTCTACTAGGTAAGGGAATCCTTCATTCTCTTCATTAAGTCTACAATTATATTATGTTAGCTATTTGAAAATAAATTCTCATATGTTGAGCTTTGATTTTATTTATTATTCTTACTATAATTTTTATTTAATTATTATGAGATACAATTTTTTTTCTCATCATTTGATTTTATTAATTTCTAAGTGACGTCGTTAGGCTGCCGAATTTTCATAAGGGATCTCTTAACTTTTCATTATTTTCATGTTCATCTCTTTTATTTTTATCTCATCACCTCCTCAATAAAAATGATCATGATAGCTACAATAACATATTAATACTAGATTTATCTCATGTGAATCGAAGAACCATCATAAATATTCTTATTCCATCCCTTTTATTTTTATAAATGAAATCGATGTCCTTAAGGTTCTGATTTATAACCTTCGTGGACGATGAAGTTTCGTTCTTCAATTTCATCGTCATTACTGGTTGTGGAACAATATTAATGTTTGAACCAGACAATAATATATGTTTTAAAACTTAATTAATATTTCGTAACCAGAATACGTACATATAATTAAGTTATATAACCAATGTAGTTCCTAATATTCCATATACCACCGAATAATCAAAGTGGTTGTCATCTAATGATTAATCCTCATTCCATGTAACAAAATGATAGAAATGAAAATTAATAATTTTTTATGCTAATTAAAAATATATAATTCCAATCCAAGAGATTTATAACTATTCCACATGAACTTCATTAATTAAAAAAAAGAGAACCAAATATGAAAATAAAGGAAACGAACACTCCAGAACGAAGAAATTCAATACGATAACTTATCAATAAAGACATAAATGAACTAACCAGAATTACGGTAAACTAAATAAATTTCTAATAGTATCTGAAATAAGTTATTAACATGTATAATTTCATATTCCAGGATCTTAAGTACATGAGAGGAACAGATTTGCAGTTATGCTAAGGGTTTTCGACCCGAACTTCCACTTTGATTCGGGATACATTCATTGTCTGATAACCTCGATTTAATTATTATTTATTGTTATTTACTCATAATATTTTATGTCTGAGTATAAAATATATCTTTAAAAACCATAATACTTCCTTATTTTATGGATAGTTACATGTTTTAAAATGGAACTTTCCAAATTGTTACCAAAATACAAGCGTGATTCAAGGGAATTTCTCCAATTCATATCTATTTACAAGGGCAGTCTATATTATGTTTTTGGAAACCATTATCTTTATAAAATCAATCATTTTTTAATGAAAATACTATCTTATATAACTTTTGGATATATACAATGATTTTCCAAAATAAATCTTCTTTTTAAAATAAAAGAGTATTTATCTCAAAATTTCTTAATGATTTTATAAGTGTTTTTTTGTTTAATTCAATGATCCTGATGATTCCATCGATTTATTGGGTTTAATAATTTATAAAGTCATATACAATATTTTATTTAATGGTTTATGTCTAACTCTATTATGGATGATCTATCCTAAAACCATTCACCATATTACTCAGAATGGTTAGTGTTTTATGTTTAATGTAACTCCTCAGGTAATAATGAATATTAATTTTTTATATTTATCCATATTTGTGAATAAAATGTTATTATTAATTTAATGGTAATTCTATGGTCAATGGCATACCCAATATGAAACAATGAGTATCTTTGAAATAATATGTTTCACTCTAATAATAAAAAAATATTATTTTAAATGGTAGTTAACACGTAGTCGTTGTATTGGCAGGAATGAATATAAATAACTAAAATATTATTATTTATTTTTTTAAACATTTTTACATTTATCCAATAAAAGATAAAGGCTTAAAATAAGAATGGAATTCAATCTTAACTATAATTACTCTAATATTCACTAAAAGGCCGATTTATCACCTTTTGATGGTGATCCCTCATTAAAAATGGTTTTGGACACTCTTGTACATTCTCGTGGACCAAATAAAATCTTTCTTTAGAATAGGGACATCAAAATTTACTTTGTGAAAATTTTTGGTACTTTTCTGATAAAGTTCAATTTTTAATGAATAATGAAAAATGTCGTATTTTAATTCAAAACCACTTTTTAATCTAATTTATTTATATGATTATATTATCATCTGAATTGGTTTTAAAGTTAAATTAGAATAATTTTTACCATTTAATCCAATGGTGGTCATTGTAATTAATCTCACTTTGAAATTTGGACTTAAACTAGTGTCAATCTTTTAATAGATATTGTTTTCTAAAAACACGGTATTTGTTTTGACAGTGGGAATTAATTATTAAATTAATTAATGAAACTTATATGTTTTGAATTTTGTAAAATATAAATCATTTTTGTATTCGGAATATCAAATATAACTTAGGTTGAGTTTTTGGTATTTTTCTGGAAAACATTAATTTTTTATGAATAGTGAAACCACTAAGTGATAGTTAAAAAATTGATTTTTCGTTTAAATAATTCATTACCACTTCTGTGATTTGATTTAAAAAAATATGTCATACATGGTTTTCATTATGATGTAAAATGTGGTTCAATGGGATTAATATAATGTTTTGGTGAATAGTAACTTTTATGTTTTATTAATCGCGATTAAATGTAATTGGTGTAATTTAAGGGAAAAATAATGTTTTAATAATATGAAATGACCTATACTGTTGTCCAACCATTATTGGATGTGTCATGGATGACCACGAAAATACATGGGTCAGCATGGGGACCCCATGGAGCCACTTTGGTAGGAAAATGACTTTAACAACTTTTTATTTAAAGTTAAAATAAAAATGTCACAAACATGTATTGTATTGCTAAAACAATTTTTACATGGGGTTATAAAAGTCATAATATTGAATATAAATATTAAATGGAAATATAAAAGGATTTCCTACATCATGATTTTTTTTTATAATTTTGAAACATTAAATAAATTAAATTATTTATGACACCATGATGATGCAGTGATTACCTCATTATTTAATGATTTAAATCAAATGAAAATATGATGTAAAATCTAAGACCTACACTTGTCTAAAACCTATTGTATGAGTATATTTCGATCCCTTATCACCTTATCCAAAATATATATCAATTTTGGACCTTCAAAATCCGAAATTCATTTTAATATAAAGTAACATTTATTGACTTTCCAAGAGTGCCCCTCCTCCCTCTTATAAAAGACCCCCACCTCTACCTCCTTAACCACACCTCTCAAGCCTTTGGCTCTGCCAAGCCTTGCTCATTGTATCTCTAGACATACCTATCTGCATCCTAGAAGCCTTACCTTGGGCATAAATCTCACCAAGGAACCCTTTTGGTTCAATCCAAGAAGAGTTACCTGTTTTTAAGGAATATAAAGACACAAACAAGACATGTTGGACTTGAGGTAAGGGATCCAACCTCTCTCTTTCTTTTTAAGTACTCTCCATTATGTCATTTATTTTATGATCGTCTTTCTTATGTTTGGGGATTTTCTTTTATATTCCTCATACTGTAATTTTTATGTTAATATTATGAGAGACCCTATTTGATCTCATAAATCCATTTTTTGAAATTTTAAGGGGTGTTGTAATGCTGCCGAGTTTTCGTAAGGTATTTTTCATCTATATATTATTCACGTGACATTTATGCTACTTTTTCCACTATTTCCTTTGAGTGGTGTATGTTCTTCCCATTATTATACTCTTTGTGTAATATACTTTCATTTATGGGTATTTACATCAATGTTGTATAGTCCTTATTTCATGGGGTGTAAATTTCGGAAGTTACCCAATTCGGTAAGGGATCCTTTCACCCTCCTCATTTAAACGAATTGTTTTTGTTAGGTGTTTTAATGTTATTATGAAGGGATATTTTCGTATATATCCTTATTTATATAAATGATATGTCCAAGTGATGGGATACCCCTTCTTATCTCTCATCATCTCATTTTATGAAATCTAATGTGACGTCGTTAGGTTGTCGGGTTTCTGTAAGGGAACTTCTTAACCCACTTTCAATTCTTTGGGATAAACCTCTAATTCAGTATTTTATTATTCCAAGATTATGTGTGTAATATCTATGATTTAATTTCCACAAACCTTTGTGTATATATACTATTTCAACTCATAATCATTTCATTGATAAATTCTTACGTCATTTATAAGAACTTGTATGAGAAATCATAACTCAATCTCATTTCATTGAGTTAAATATCAATGTCATCAGTTTTGTTTTTTCAGGAGTATGTGTGAATGAACTCTGATTGTTTTAAACTTAATATTAACTTATATTTGGTGTATTTATATTTTCCACACATAATCATGTAATTGATTTATCCTTAATCTAAGGATACCGACTTTGTAAAGGACTTTGTCCCAATATCCTTTCACTGAGTCATATTTTGTTTTATACAAAACTTCATTTTATATTGTGTATAAACCCCGTTGACTTCTACTTTTATTCGAAAGGAATATTTTTTATACAAATCGTTTTACAAAACGACAAAAAGGATGTTTCTTTTTAACGTACGCGGTGACAATGACCTTTCCGCCACCGCGAGTATTATTTGATCGTTGGCTTCCTCAACAAACCATTATATTTTTAAAAGTAAATAAATACCATATACACTTTTATGTATTTTGGTATTGAAAATTGTTTTTATAATGGATTTGTTATATCAATATATTTAAGTGATATATTGTGCTTGAAAGGTGGAAATGTTTTCATTCCTTTATAATTGTTTTATGTGTTATGATTTTATAATGGTACTTGTACATTTGACGGGTTGTTACATGATAAACCATATGATGGGTGGTTCCATGAATACTTGGACGGGTGGTTACGTTATAACCTAAAATGCATTGGGTATGGAAGTCGGCCGTATGGATATTCCATTAAGTGATAGGTGTTGAAGTCGACCGTATGGTTATTCCATTTATGTATGTTTATGTACCAAGATACCATTACACGTTATGTGTTCTTTATATGGGGTTTATGGTAATATTTTGGATACAAAAGGGTTAGTAATGGTCTCTTATTCAATGAATAGTTTTTACTACTTCATAAAGATGAAAAGTATTACTTTGGTAAAGTATTCATCGTTTACTTGCTGTTTTGAAAAACTAAAATATTTCCTTCTTTGTGTATCCTATACTTTGCTTTTTATGCTCATCCCAAGTTTTTGAAATGTTTTCCACAGGACTTAAAGATGAATAGGGTCAAGGATGGGATCAAGGAAAGACATGATATCTAAAACATGGAACTAGACATGTATATTTTTAAGTGTTTTTATTTTATGGAAACTTAGTAGAAATGTCTAATTTGTAATCTTTTGAGATGTAACAGTTATGACCTAATTCTCTAAAACTCTAAACCTGAAAAGATCCTCTATGTGAATTATTCATTTAATTCATGATTATGTAATTTTTTAAGGCCGGGTCCTTATAGTTGATATCAAAGGTCGGTTTAGACAACTTTAGGGATTATGAGTTTTCATTAGACACATGGTTAGTCCCTGTATCTATTATTTCAGTTAAATCCTTGTTTTATAACTTTTTTTTAGGTCAATTAACTTCAGTTACGAATAGAAGGAGGTGGATCTCAAATGACATTCCTGTCTCCTCCAGATGACATGCTTGCAATAATTATTGCAATGTCATGTTCGGATGATTGTTAAACTTTTTCTAGCATACAAATCACTTGAAAGAATTTGTTTTAGATATCAAACACCTCCACTATAACTCGTTATCATCGTGGATCATGGGCTGTATTTAGACAAATACTATTTTCACCATATTCTCATATTTTCAAGAAAGGTTAATATTATCAAGGTATTTTCAAATATTTTAACTTATCACAAGATTTTGAAGTATATTATGATTTTAAAAATGGTGCTGAAGAAGGGTACCCTTGCATAACCTATTTATATTTACTTTTAAAATATAGTCTTTCAGAACATACTTATGGTATTTTAGAAGGACCAATAATCAAAAGTTTCAACTCAAATTCTGTCTGACTATTTTTTAGAAATCATTTTTTATTAAATGTTTTGGAAATATATTTTGATACATGATTATTTTCCAAAACTGTTTTTCTGTGAACACCAATATGACCAATGTTCTATAAGGTGTATTTGGATGGAGGAAGCAAATGATTTTGAAGGATCTCTAAATCATTGTTAAAATGCATAGAACTTCTACCTACGTGAACAAAATGACGATGAAACCGAGTGGAATCCATGATCATGGTATGTTGATATTCATTTTGGGGAATCATTTTATTCTATCTTATGGTGGTGAAAAAAGACTTCAAAAATTAAGATGCTGAGATCCTAATTAATTTGCTTGAAAATCGGAGGTATAAAGAAACCATTGAGGTTAAAACATGTTAGGGATATTTTTGGAGTTTTATAAAAAGGACAACTCGAAGGATGGGTGACAACCCATCACATCTAGTAAGGTCGTAGGAATCAAACCCACAACCAAAGAGAGACAAGGGCGCATGGCCTACCACTAGCCTATGTGAAGTCCCTAGTTAGTATGACTTATACTTTTTAGTTTAATAATTTTATGGATCTAGAATAAGTTGATTTTGGGAACTTATGTTTTATGGATATACTTAACATAGGAAAATGATTTAGTGACTGAGTATAAGGTTATTTTGAAAGATTTACTCTCTTTTGTGGAAACAATATATTCCTATAGAAAATAGAATAATTTGGAATTTTAATTGAGGAGAAACGGTGGAATTTTATTTTGGAAGAATCTATGATTTTTTGAGGACATATGAAATTTTATTTTATTTATGAATATGATTATCCTATCCTGGAGAATATTGTATTAGGTTAATTACTTTTCAATACGAGACATTAAGAGCAACTGATGTGGTTTGGAGATAAATGCTAAGATTTAACTTGGATAACTATGTGATTAAATCCTTCAAATATTTGGGTTTATATCTTAGTTTGTTTTACTTTGATGAATTTTATGGGCAAAATGTTTATCGAATGGTCTTCGTTGATATTCAGGTCTTGTTGGAAATTTTTTGGAGATTAAGAATATATTTCCTTTTTATTGAGGATTATCCTTTTTGGGTATTATCTGATCACGTACTAATAATTTTGGTTTTGGTAAGGGTTTAAAGACATGGGAAATATATAGTTCTATTTTGTGGATTAAGTGATTCTCGATATGTTGACTATAGTGCTCTTAATGTAGACAAGTCAACATAAATACTCCTCATTTGGAGAAAGTATGAGTTTCTGTTAGAAATCTATTAAAAGGTGAAAGTCTACATGAAAAGTAAGTATGTTTCCTTATGATTTATTTAAATTAAAAAATAAATTCCTCAATGAAAAGTAACTGATAAAAAAGTTTTTCGTTAACTCTTCCTACTGGGGAATCCAATACCGTTTAACCCATCACAAGTTTGTGATTTTCTGGTGGTTAACATTCTCTTAAACATGTTTTCTATCACTCTCCCTCAGTACATGACCCTTTGTTTTTTCTTCCATATCCATTTTTTCATACATGGAATCCTAGTATGGGTTAACTCGGGTGACCTTTGTACTTACCTTTCTTTCTTTTAAAGTGATAGTTTAATTTACTCAATTTTCGATGTGGGGCTTTCAATGAAGTTTCAATGCCCAATTTAAAAATAGCGAGGACGCAATTCCCAAAAGGGGGGAAGGATGTAACACCCAAGGTAAATAAATAATATGACATTTTTATATATATCCATAATTTTGAATAAAATTTTAATATTAATTGAAAGGGAACTCTATGGTCGATGGCGTACCCAATATGCAACAACGAGTTTCTTTGAAATCTTACTTTGCACTCTAATAATAAAATAATATTATTTTAAATGGTATTTAACACGTAGCCGTTTTATTCTCATGAATGAATATAAATAACTAAAATACTATTATTTAATTTTGTTAAATATTGTTACATTTATCCAATAAAAGATAAAGGCCTAAAATAATAAAGGAATTAAATCTTAAGCACAATTACTCTAATATTCACTAAAAGGTCGATTTATCGCCTCTTGATGGAAAACCCTCTTTAAATATAGTTTTGGTCGCTCCTGTACATTCTATTGGACAAAATAAAATCTTTCTTTAGAATTGGGACATCAAAATTTACTTTGTGTAAATTTCTGGTATTTTTCTGATAAAGTTCAATTTTTAATGAATAGTGAAAAATGTTGTATTGTAATTCAAAACCACTTTTTAATATAATTTATTTATATGATTAGGTTATCTTTTTAATTTATTTTAAAGTTAAATTAGAATATATTTTTACCATTTAATCCAATGGTGGTCATTTTAATTAATATCACATTGAAATTGGACTTAAACTAGTTTCAATCTTTTAATAGATATTGTTTTTTAAAAACATGCTATTTATTTTGACAGTGGGAATTAATTATTAAATTAATTAATGCAAATTATATGTTTTGAATTTTTTAAAATAGAAATCAATTTTTAATTTAGAATAACAAATATATATTAGGATGAATTTTTGGTATTTTTCTGAAAAACTTAAATTTTTGATGAATAGTGAAACCACTAAGTGGTTGTTAAAAAACTGATTTTTGTTTAAATGAAACTTCAACACTTCTATGATTTGATTTAAAAAAATCTGATATACATGGTTGTAATTAGGATGTAAAATGTGGTTCAATGGAATTAAAATAATTTTTTGGTGAATATTAACTATTACGTTTTATTAATCGCGATTAAAGGTAATTAGTGTAATTTAAGGTAAAAATAATGTTTTAATAATATGAAATGACTTAGAAACATGTCCTACCCTTATTGGATGTCTCATGGCCGACCAATACAATCCATGGGTCAACATGGAGTCCCCATGGAGCCACATTGGTAGGAAACTAACTTTAATAACTTTTTATTTAAAGTTAAAATAAAAATGTCACAACCATGTATTATCTTACTAAAACAATTTTTAAAAGGGGTTATAAAATTCATAATTTTGACTATAAATATTAATTGGAAAGAAAATAATATTTCCTACATCCTGATATTTATTTATAATTTTTAGTCATTAAATACATTAAATTATTTATGACACCATGATGATGCAGCGATTGCCTCATTTTTTAGTGATTTTAATAATGTGAAAAGATGATGTAAAATATAAGACTTAAACTTGTCAGGAACCTATTGGATGAGTATATTTCGAACCCTTATCACCTTATCCTTGATATATATAAATTTGGGTCCTTTAAAATCCGAAATGCATTTTAATATAAAGTATCATTTCTTGACATTCCAAGAGTGCCCCTCCTCCCTCTTATAAAAGGCCCCCACCTCTACCTCCTTAACCACACCTCTCAAGCCTTTGGTTCGGCCGAGATCTGCTCATTTAATCTCTCCACATCTTTATCCTCATCCTAGAAGCCTTACCATGGGCAAAAATCCGTCCAAGGAACCCTTTTGGTTCAATACAAGAAGAGTTACCCGATTTTAAGGAATATAAAGAAACAAAAAAGACAAGTTGGACTTGAGGTAATGGATCTAACCTCTC
Source organism: Viscum album (assembly GCA_963277665.1). Classification (NCBI taxonomy): domain Eukaryota; kingdom Viridiplantae; phylum Streptophyta; class Magnoliopsida; order Santalales; family Viscaceae; genus Viscum; species Viscum album. The sequence continues at coordinate 945,079,914 of OY728127.1, read as the reverse complement.
TCTTTCTTTTTAAGTACTCTATTTTATGTCATTTAGTTTAAGATCATATTTCTTATGTTTGGGGATGTTCTTTTATATTCCTCATACTGTAATTTTTATGTTAATATTATGAGAGACCCTATTAGATCTCATAAATCCATTTTTGGAAGTTTTAAATTGTCTCATTAGGCTGCCCAGTATTCGTAAGGGATTTTTCATCTAAATTTTATTCCTGTGAAATTTATTCTATGTTTTCCACTATTTACTTTGAGTGGTGTATGTACTGTCCATTATTCTACTATTTGTGTAATATACTTTCATTTATGGGTATTTACGTCAATGTTGTATAGTCCTTATTTCATGGGGTGTATGTTTCGGATGTTACCCAATTCGGTAAGGGAACCATTCACCCTCCTCATTTTAAAAGACATCTTTTTGTTAGGTCTTTTAATATTATTATTCTGGTATATGTTATTATATATCTTTATTTCTATAAATGTTATGTCCCAGTGATGATATACCCCTTTTAATCTGTCATCATCTGATTTTATGAATTCTAAAGTGACGTCGTTAGGCTGTTAGATTTCTGTAAGAGAACTTCTTAACCCACTATTAATTATTTGGGTTAAACCTCTACATCTTGTTTTAATTATTCCAAGATTATGTGTGGAATCTATATTTTTTAATTTCCATAAACCTTTGTGTGGATATACTATTTCTACACATAATCATTTCATTGATAAATTCTTACATCATTTATACAAACTTGTATGGGAAATCATAAATCAATCTCATTTCATTGAGTTAAATATCTATGTCATTGGTTTTATTTTTACAAGAGTATGTGTGAATTAACTCTGATTGTTTTACACTTAATATTCAATTATATTTGGTGTATTTATATTTTTCACACATAATCATGTAATGGATTTATCCATAATCTAAGGATACCAACTTTGTAAGGGACTTCGTCTCAATCTCCTTTCATTGAGTCATATTTTGTTTTATACACAAATTTATTTTATATGGTTTATAAACCCCTTTTACTTCTACTTTTATTTGGAAGGAATAATTTCTATACAAATCATTTTACTAAATGACAAAAAGTATGTTTCTTTTTAACATACGCGGTGACAACGACCTTTCCATCGCTGCGAGTATTATTTGTTCTTTAGCTTCCTCAGAAAGCCGTTATATTTTTAAAAGTAAATAAATACCATATACTCTTTTATGTATTTTGGTATTGAAAATGGATTTGATAATGGATTTGTTAAGTCAATATATTTAAGTGATATATTTTTCTTGAAATGTGGAAATGGTTTCATTCCTTTATAATTGTTTTATGTGTTATGATTTTATAATGGTACTTGGACATTTTACGGGTTGTTACGTGCTAAACCATATGAAGGGTGGTTCCATGAATACCAGGATGGGTGGTTACGTTATAAACTCCAATGCATTGGGTATGGAATTCGTTCGTATGGCTATTCCATTAAGTGATATGTTTGGAAGTCGACCGTATGATTATTCCATTTAAGTATGTTTATTTCCCAAGTTACCTTAATATGTTATGTGTTCATTATATGGGTTTTATGGTAATCTTTTGGTTACAAAAGGGTAAGTAATGGTCTTTTATTTAGTGAATATTTTTTACTAATTCATAATGTGGAAAAGTATTACTTTGGTAAAGTATTCATGGTTTAATTGATGTTTTGAAAAACTAATAGTTTTCCTTCTTTGTGTATCCTTTACTGGGCTTTTTATGCTCATCCCAAGTTTTTCAAATGTTTTCCACATGACTTAATGATGAATCAGGTCAAGGATGGGATCAAGGAAAAACATGCTATCTAAACATGTAAGAAGGCATGTTTCTTTTTATGAGTTTTTATTTTATGGAAAATTAGTAGAAGTGTCTACATTGTAATCTTTTGAGATGTAATAGTTATAACCTAATTATCTAAAACTCTAAACCTGAAAATATCCTCTATGTGAATTATTTATTTAATTCATGATTTTTAATGTTTTAAGGTCGGGTCCTTATATTTAATGATTGAGAAAAGTTATTTACATTTCATATGATAGTTTCAATATGAATGTATATGTTGTTTATGTTTATCCCCGCTCATATGTGGAATTAATTGGACTTATTATGTGATGGGTGGGTCCCTCTATAGCCCCTTGATGCATCAGTAGGTTTCATGAGACTAATAGACGTGGAATTTGCCGAGTCTGTTCCCTATGTGATATGGATTTTGGGCAAGGCCTTAATCACTTGATGTCTTGGATGAGGCCATGAAAAAATCATTCAGAATGTCTGGCATATGCACTTCCCTCATTATGAATAAGTAATTAAATGTTCATGTGGTTATTATACTATTAAAATAACCATGATTATGTTTCATTGTGGAATTATTTATTCACCTCATATTTCTGCCATTATGTGTTCAAGTTCATTATTAGAGGCATGTGTTTTCAATTTTTCACCATTTATAATGTTTATATTATCTTCCGCTATATTTCTTACTCTTATTGAGCATTTGAGCTCACCCCTTTCTTATGTTTCATTTTCTCCGGACATGAAGAAGTTATTTATGAATGACTTGCAAGCATAATCTACGAGACATGATGTTACTAGTGGAATAATATAGGGTTTTGTTTCCCTTTATGTTGTAATGATAAACTTATGTATGTAATTTGTATCCAATAATACTAAACTACTTGGTCTCTCGAGATTCGTATTGCTTGTATGTATGACAATGTAATCTAATAATGCACTGACGCTGGGAAACTGGGGTCGGGTCCTTACAGTTGGTATAAGAGGAAGTTTATTATAAAAATTTGAAACTAGATTTAGAAAATGTAGATTAGGGAAGAGCCCCTACGATAGTCTTTGAGGATAAACATACAAGAACGTCCTGTTATTTTGGAATGATATATATGTTGTGTATCTTTTAAGCAATAAATCATTGTCTGGATACGAGCTGGTAGAGATGGCTCTGGTACAAATGTATCTTGGGGTAAAACTCGAAAACAACGATTTGAGCTAGACTCAAATGGGAACTGGTGCACGACAATGGGCCTTGTTGCACTCTTACCTGAATGGCCCGAAGGCCTTCTTTTTTATTTTTATTATAGATAATCCCCATTTTAAGGGTTTAATGGGAACCCGTACATGACCCGTAGGCCCAAGGCACAAGGCCCAACATGACCCGCAATACATGAACCGATGGCCCTGAGGCATACCATACCCATTACATGACCCGTAGGCCCAGTGCACTAGAACTTCCCCTCCCCAGTGTGTTGAATCATTGATCTCCTTAGCTCCCCACCATGCATTGCTTATCGGCTAGCATTTCCACGTATAAAGCTGCACGGTGCCTGGTCCCGATGGTGGCTGCCATACCCTCTCATTCTTCCAATCCGATTAGCTTTACATCTGGTGGCTGCTACTCCTATTGCTCTGATCCACTTCTGGGGAAAGTTTTCTATGAACTGGGATATTCCATAGTCTACGTGACCCGAACGCCCTGTGTCCCGAAGGCTTTTGATGAAACGAAGGCCCTGGAGAACCGTAGGCCCAAACCGGTGGCCCGAAGGACCAAATCAGGTGAATAGTTCTGGATGCTACAGACAATGATGCCACCTATTTGATGAAATGGAAATTTCACGAATGAACGTGTCCCTTGTAGGTATTTTCCTCCGATGCTAGACAATGACATGGGATCTGGTACTGTGACTGGTGCTGAAAAGCTCATAACTATACTAGGACAACTAACTCAAGTTATGAATAATAAACATACCCGAATAGAGCATCTAGATCCACCAAGTGTAGGAGCAATGCTGGATCGTTTTATTCAACAACATCCTCCAATATTCAACGGGACTACAAACACGTTTTTAGCAGAGCTATGGATATGTTACCTTGAGATGATATTTCTCACTTTGGGATGTAATGAAAGAGAGAAAGTTTTCATGGTTGTATATCATCTATCAGGAGATACAGTTTAGTGGTGGTTATTAATCTAAAACAAAATGGAGGAGGAATAGATATAAGAGTTGGAATGGAGGGATTTTTAGGAAATATTCTTAGAAAAATATTTACCTCTTGAGCAGCGAGAAGATATGTAGTGGAAGGTCATGAATCTCCGGCAGAAGGAAGATGAGAATGTTGCAAGGTATGAATCTAACTTCACAAGGTTAGAAAGACATGTTGTAGACTACATACGAAATCTGTCGAGAAATATTGATCAATTATTTGATGGCCTAAATCCATTCTTCCAGAGGAAACTGGTCTTCCAAAGTTTTTCATCATATGAGGATATAGTTTGGTGTGCCATCCAGACAAAAAAATATTTCTCTAAGTATAATGAATTTAAGGGAATGCAATAAAAGATGAGGGATGATGAAAACCCTGGGAATGGAAATAAGAAAATGGGGAAGATGGGAAGATTCAAATTTCCACGATGTGACAATTGTGGAAAGAAACAGCTTGGTGCATGCTTAAAATGAAAATGAGTATGTTACAAATGTGGCCAGAAAGGCCATCTTACTAGTGATTGCAATGGTAAGAAGGAAGCCAACGATGTTTAATGCTATAGTTGTCAGGTGATGGGACACTCGGCAAATGATTGTCCAAAACGGCAAGGAAATATGCAACAGAAAAGGCCAAGAGATCAGTGACATGCTTATGGAATCACAACTGTAGAGTTTGAAGTACCTAATGACTTGGTGGAAGGTACTTTAATTGTTTCATCATGTTTTTATAATGCTTTATTTGATTCTGGATCCTCACATTGTTTCATATCTTCCCAGTTTGTTAATAAAATTAGATATTTACGATTTTATTTGACAAGGGAGTTGTCAGTCAAAACTACTAAGGGAAGTATCATTGCTACAATATTATATCAATTAGTTCCCATTAGGACATATAAATGTTCTTTATCTTATGATCTCATTATCATACCCATGATTGAATTTGATATAATCCTCGGTATGGATTGTCTTTCAGACCATGATTCAAAAATTTATTGTACGAAAAAGGAGGTTACGATTTTGGATGACAAATGATAAAGAACACCATATCTTTAGTGAAAAATCATCACCACCAGATTCTTATCTAGATCGACCCACAGTAGCTCAACTAAATTCAATTATTAGGGAGGAAGAGAATGAAATAACTGTGTGTGAGGAAAAGAATGTTCAAATTGAGGATGTAACTATTGTGAGAGAATATGTTTATGTGTTTCAAGAGGATTTACCTGGACATCCTCCAGAATGAGAAATTGAATTTTCTATTGACTTAATTCCTGGTTCAAGGCCCATATTTAAGACCCCTTATAGAATGGCCACAATGGAATTAGTGGAACTAAAGAAGAAACTAGAGGAATTGAGTAATAAGGGATTTATTCATCCTAGTATTTTTCCATGGGGGTCCCCTGTCCTTTTAGTTATGAAGAAAGATGGATCTATGAGTTTATGTATCGATTATAGGGAGATCAATTCTATAACAAGAAATAACAAGTAAACCCTACCTTGCATTGATGATTTATTTTACCAACTACATGGAGCTCAATACTTTTCAAAGATTGACCTTCGATCTGGATATCATCAGTTGCATGTGAGGAGGGATGATATTCCAATGATATCATTTCGGACCAGGTACAAGCATTAAGAGTTTACAGTAATGCCTTTTGTATTGACTAATTCACCATCTGTCTTTATGGATCTAATGAACATAGTTTTCAAGGAATATCTCATTGATTTTGGGGTGCTATTTATTGATGATATATTGGTATACTGCAAAAGCTGAAAAGATCTTGTAAATCACATTAACATTATCCTGAAGACTCTTAGAAGACATGAATTATATGGGATGTTTAGCAAGTGTGAATTCTAGCTTCAGGAGATTTCTTTTGTTGGCCATTTTTTCTCTAAGGATGGAATCCTAGTTGATCCTATAATGAAAATAGCAATCAATGATTGTCCCACGCAAATAAACATAACTAAGATATGCTGTTTTATTGGAATAGCAGGTTATTATCGGCGTATCATACTAAATTTTTCTCAACTGGGTAACCCGCTAACGAAGCTCACACCTAAAGGGGTTAAATTAGTTTGGACAAAGGACTGTGAGGAATGTTTCAAAGAACTAAATAATAGATTAATCAATGCTCCTATATTTACTCTACCATCGGGGAATTGACAGGATTGTTATTTATAGTGATGCTTCAAATAAAGGACATGGTTTTTTCCTTATGCAAACCGATAGGGTTATTTCTTATGCATCACGATAGCTAAAAATTCATGAGAAAAACTGTCCTACTAATGATCTTGAGTTAGCTGCTGTTATATTTTCTTTGAAGATATTGAGACATTATCTCAATGGTCAAAAATGTGTGATTTATACAGATCACAAGAGTTTGGAGTATATTTTCTAATAGAAAGAACTCGACAAGAGGAAAAGGAGATGGCTTGATTACTCAAGGACTATGATTGCACGATACACTACCACCCGAGGAAGCCAAATAAAGTGGCATATGCTTTGAGAAAAAAGGATCATAGAGTTTTGAATAAAATGAGAGTTGAAATAGATCCAATTTTCATTGATCTAGTAAAGATGGATATGGGAATATCCATGGAAAGTGAAACATCAATGATTTTTCAAATGGTTGCCAAACCACCTTTACTAGAAAGGATAAAATGTTCTCAGGCTGAAGGTGTAGAGTTTCAAAAGAAGATTAAAGATGTTAATGAATGGGCGATTGAGTGAATTCTTATATGAAGATGGAATTTTGAAAATTGGGAAGTGACTTCGTGTTCCCGATATACTTGATCTAAAAAGGGAATTGTTGGATGGTGCTAATAGTTACAATTTCTCTATACACCCTGGTAGCACTAAGATGTATAGAGATTTGAAGGATCATTTTTGGTGGGACAACATTAAGAGGGAGATTGCTGATTTTGTGTCAAGATGTATGGTTTGCCAACAAGTGAATGCTGGAGGGAAATAACATAGAGGAGTATTGCAACCTCTTACCATTCCTAAGTGGAAATGGTATAATATCATGATGGACTCTGTCATGGGACTACCAAAGACTCCTAGAAGGAAAAATTCAATATGGGTCATCATTGGTCGTCTAACCAAGTTAGCAATTTTTCTTCCTATAAGAGAAGATCTACCACTTGAACATCTAGAAAGATTATATATTAATGAAGTTTTTAGACATAATGGAGTACCCCTATTTATTATTTTGGATCGTGAGCCACCTTTTACATCAAGATTCTGGAAAAGTCTTCAGAGGTCCTCGATAATGATCTTTTTTTGAGCACTGCCTTCCACCCACAAACTATTGGAAAATCAGAACGAAAAATTAAAACATTGGAAGACATGTTGAGGAATTGTTCACATGATTTTCACCGCATATGGGATCAGTATATACCTCTCATAGAATTTTTATACAACAATATATTTCATTCATGTATACAGATGTCACCCTATGAAGAATGATATTGGAGGTGATGTCGTACACCAACTTGCTGGGATGATATTGGTAAAAGAAATCTCGTGGGCCCCGAACATGTTGTAGAAAAAATGGGAAAGGTGAAGATTATCCAGAACTATATCAAAATAGCTCAAAGTAGTAAAAAGATCTATTCAGATAACCGAAGGAAGTATTTGGAGTTTGAAGAAGGTGATCATATTTTCTTAAAGGTATCTCCATGGAAGGGTGTTGTATGATTCAGTAATAAGTTGATGTTAAGTCCCAAGTACATCGGACCTTTTGAAATTCTGGACCGAATTGGAGCCGTAGCATACCGTTTGGAAATGCCACCAAGTCTCTCCAAGGTGCACAATGTGTTCCATGTTTCAATTTTAAGAAAGTAAATGCCAGACCCAACACATTTACTCACTCATGAAGAAGTGGAACATGAGCCCGATCTATCTTACCGTGAAGATCCTTTGAGGATTCTTGATCCTAAAGAACAAGCATTGAGAAATCAGATGACTCGCCTGGTGAAGGTTAAATGGAGGAATCATAAGTCGTAGGAAGCAACATGGGAGCCTGAGGAGCTTATGTTAAAGACATACCCAAATCTTTTTAGGTAATATTCTATGAATTTTGAAGACGAAATTTTTGAATGGATGGGAGAATGTAACACCCCATGGTTTTGAAAATAAATATAGAATGAAATTTTATAATATATAAATTAAAACACAACTTTGCCTCTTCAATGCTTTGAATATTGAAAAATGGTTATCTAGAGTTGTGTTCAGTAAGTCATTTGGAGTCCGATAGAACAAACTTGATTTTTTAGTGAATAGTAGAATACCCATATGAATAGTAATATGAATAGTAATATAACACTAATGAATATTAAACTTTATTATTATTTTATTTTCTTAATGCTATAAGATAATAACATCCTGGTTATGTTTTCATTTTTATACAGAAGTAGTTGTAAAGTTAGAACTGTTAATTTTTTATTTAATTATGATTTTATATAAAAATTAAATTAATAATATGTAAAAAATTATTTTTGAAAAATGGATTTCACTTTTGAATTATACATGTCGAAAAATACTAGTGGTTAGTTTTTGGTATTTTTCTAAAATACATGAATTTTTCATGAATAGTAAAAATACAGTTTTGAGTTTTCGGTGGATTAATGAAATCATAATGATTTAATAATTAACTATAAAAGTATGGTCGACTTGGTTTTAGTAACCTATGACATGAGGTGTCCCAAGTGGCTTATACCATGGGCAAATACCATGGGAGATCCCATGGTTTGGCAAAAACCACCAATGAGGTGTCCCTTTGAAATTATTAAAAAATTGAATCTCTTTTTCAATAAATATCCACTCATCCATTAGATTTATTTCATTTCAAATTCCTTAACATCAATGATATGGTGTTTTTAACTCTGTAGGAGTCCTTCCAAGGTTTCCCTATGCCCCCAAGGTCCCATCCTTCATGATCATGGAGTTATTCTACAAGGTAAGGGAATCCTTCATTCTCTTCTTTAAGTCTACACTTCTTTTATGTTCGTCATTTGAAATTACATTATCATATGTGGAGGTTTGATTTTATTTACTCTTCTTACTGTCGTTTTGATTTCAATATTATGGGATACCCTTTTTGTTCTCATCATTTTATTTTATGAATTTCTAAGTGATGATGTTAGGCTACCAAATTTTCATAAGGGATCTCTTAACTATTCTTTATTTTCATGTTTATATATTTTATTTTTATCTCCTCACCTCCTCTATCCAAATGATCAAGATAACTCCAGTAAAATCTTTATACTATATTTATATCATGTTAATGGAAGAACCATCATAAATATTTTTATTCCCTCCCTTTTATTTTTATAAACGAAATAGATGACCATAAGGTTCCGATTTATAACCTTCATGGATGATGAAGATTAGTTCATCAATTTCATCTTCATTAGACGTCATGAAACCATATTAATGGTTGAAACATGATATAATATATGTTTTATAACGTAGTTAATATTCAAGAACCATAATATGTACATATAATTATGTTATATGTCCAAAGTAGTTCATAATATTCCAAATACCGCCGAATAAACAAAGTTGTTGTCATCTAATGATTAATCCTCATTCCATGTAAAAAATTGATATAAATGACCATTATAAATTATTTATGTTCAATAATAATATATAATTCCAATCCAGGAGATTTATAACCATTCCACATGAACATCATTACTTAAAATCAAATGGACAGAATATGAAAATAAAGGAAACGAACACTCCAGAACGACAAAATTCAATACAATATCTTATCAATAAAGACATAAATGAACTAACCAGAAATATGGTAAACTAGATACATGTCTAATAAGTTCGGGAAGAACTTATTAACAAGTATAATTTCATATTCCAGGAGCTTATGTACAAGATAGGAACACATTAGAAGTTAAGGAAAGGGTTTTTCCACACGAACTTCCACTTTCATTCGGGATACCTTCTTTGTCCGATTACCTTGATGTAATACTTTTGTATTGTTATGTACTCATCATAATTTCAGTGTGAGTATCATATATATGTTTGAAAACCATAATAATTACTTATTATAAGGATAGTTAAATTTTTTAAAAGGAAATTTCAAAATTGTTTCCAAAATACAAACCCGATTCAAGGGAATTTTCCAATTCAAATTTATTAACAAGGGCACTCTATATTCTGCTTTTTGAAACCATTATATTACAAATATCACTCATTTTATTATGAAAATACTATCTTACATCACTTCTGGTTTTATACAAAGACTTTCCAAATGAACTCATCTTTTTAAAATAAGAGTATTTATCTCAAAATTGCATAAGGATTTTATAAGAGTATTTTCGTTTGATTCAATGCTCTTGTTCATTCCATGTTATTATTGGGTTTAATGATTTAGGAAGTCATATAAGATATTTTATATAATGGTTTGTGAATAACTCTATTTTGGATGATCTATCCTAAAACCATTCACCATATTACTCAGAATCGTTAGTGTTTTATGTTTAATGTTTTAGGAAAGTTAGTTACATTTCATTGGATAGTTTGAATATGATTGTATATGTTGTGTATGATTATCCCCACTCATATAAGGAATGCATTGGACTTATCATGTGATTGGTGGGGCCCACTATATCCCCTCGATGCATCAGTATGTCTCATGAGACAAATAGATGTGCAATTTGCTGAGGCTTTTCTCAATGTGATAGGGATTTTGATCGAGGCCTTAATCACTAGATGTCTTGGCCGAGGCCATGAAAAAATTATTCAGAATGTCTATCATCTGCACTTCCCTCATTATAAGGCTAGTCATTGAAATTTCATGTGGTTATTCAACTATTAGAATACTCATGATTTTGTTTTATTATGGCATTATTTATTCACCACATATTTCTTCCATAATGTGTTAAAGTTCATTATTAGAGGCACGTGTTTTCAATTATTCACCATGTATAATGATTTATTATCTTCCACTGTATTGCTTACTCTTACTGAGCATTTGAGATCACCCCTTTCTTATGTTTCATTTTCACAGGACATGAAGAAGTAATTTATGAATGACTTGAAAGAATAATCTAGGAGATGTGATGTTTCTAGTGGAATAAAATATTGTTTTGTTTCCCTTCATGTTGTAATGATAAACTTATGTATGTTATTTGTTTCCAATAATACTAAACTTCTGGGTCTTTTGGGATTCGTATTCCATGTATGTATGCCAACGTAATCAAATAAGGTATTGACTCTGGGAAACTAGGGTCAGGTCCTTTCAAATTTCATGTAAAATTACTAATAATTATGCAAGATATGGTTGATTAATAATAGTGGAAATAAAAGTGGGGTTTAGTTATTTATATTTATTGGGTAATGAATCATAAGATGAAAAAACTCCAAACAACCTTGGTTGAACTATAAGTGAGGTTAATAGACTTTAGCAATATGTAAATAGGTTTGACATGAGGTTTCATAAATTAAAATTAGGGTGTTATAGATTAATATATCTTAGGATTAGTTTTTTTCATATAGTTGATTACTACTGATATTAGTATTTAATACTCACAATAAAATTTTTGGTTTTAGTAAATAATTATAAACAAAATCAAATTGAGTTATGGGTTCTTATTTTCCATTCAAAAAAACAAATATTTAATTTATTTATAGTTTTAACCATATATTAATTTATGTATTGTATTTTTTATCAATTCACCACCCATACTATTACATATAAAATTATCAAAAAAACTCTTAGTTATGTAATGAGTGAATATGATGTTTAAAACTATTTTTAGATTATATTTTATACAACTATGCTTCATGAAAATATTATAACTCACCATTTTGTCAAATTTGATCTTATTTTTGGCATATATTAGATCTATCTAGACTTATACCATACAAATTATTGTGATAGGTATATCACATTTCGCATCCTAAATAAAACATTCATAATGTTTTTGTGGATGGATAACTTTTAACTCCCTAAAGAAATTATTTCCCTTATATGGGTCTAAATACCTTATCATGAGGCTTACTTAGATAAGTTGGAGATTAAATAAATATTGAAATGATTAAAATAATATAATAATATGTAAATGTACTTTCTAAATATTTTCTTATTATTACCGTAGATCATAATATTTAGTTTTCATTTGAATTCATATTATAGGGAATGACAATATCTACAAATCCATTTATAATTAACCCAATTGAGATGAAAGAATTGAATAAGAAACTACATGATAATTTAGAAAGGGGGATTTTTAATCCTAAGTGTATCATTATGGGGTGTACCTATTCTTTTTCTTATGAATAATTAGGGGTCATTCTGTCTCTATAATTATAATCATGAACATATAAAATTCAAAATCAGCAAATCATATAATCTACCACATATTAATCAATTGTCTTGTCAAATGTGAGTAGCTTAATAATTCAATAAGATTGTAGTTTGATATAGATATCACTAATTATGGATAGATATTAATCATATAGGAAAAATACCTTTCATAAAAGATATGAACACTATGAATTCACATTGAACCATTTCAAACATATAAACAGCCTTGTTATCATGATAGATTTAGTGAATTAAATATTTTTTAATTACAACAATAATTTTGTTGTAGTATTTATTAATGATATTCATATATATTCAATTAGTATATAGTAGTATTAAATTCATTTTATGTTATTTATAAAAACATTAATAGAGGAGAATATATATTGGATATTTATTAAATGTAATTTCTTTATATTGAATTAATTATTCATGGATTATTTAAAAAATATAGGATATATCTATGGATATTTCCAAAATAGAGGTGATATAAGAAGGGACAAAATGAACAAAAATCATGTAGATCTATAATATTATTAAATTGATTGAATTATATTAGAATGTTTTTTAAAATTTATTCTTATTGATAAATCCTCAAAAGGTCTTACGTATAAGGGATTAAAGATCATTTTGATAGATGAATGTTAAGATATATTCATGGATATTAATATATTTTTAGTTACTACACCTACAATTGGACAACCTCATAGTGGAGAATGGTTTGTGACATAAAAAGGTGCATAAAAATGGGGTTGTGAGGTTTCCTATTGAAATATTATAAATTGGTATCTTATTACTTGCATCAATTAATAACAAATTAGTAAAATTAACTGGCATAGAATTTGGGACAACAATGGGTAATATTTTTTTAATGATATGGATGAAAAATCTCTCTAGTGAAATGTGTAAAATATTTATATATTATTAGATATTAAATATTTTATTCGCATATAAAGATTTGAACATACACCAAAGTGTATGGTTAAATGGGATCAAAGATTGTGACAGTTTGATATATTTCCACTATTGAATGAAAATAGGTAGTAAATGCTTCTAGAAAGAAGGATCATTATACCATATCCAAGAAGAGGATTAAAAAAGACCAAATTCTCATAGATTTAAAATATATTGACGTATTAATCATACGATAAGAAGAAAAATACTGTTGTTCCTAATTGACTTCCCAAATATACACCCATGTGAAGACCAAGGAGATGTAGATGAAATATATGGAGCTATAGAAGAAGGTACGAATATCCCAGAGTTCTAACCAAATAATTATGGAATTATATAATTGTGGAAATTAAAATTATTCCCTACAATACTAGAATTGATGAATTATTTAATTTATGGTGCACATATCTACTAAATATCTCTCAAAACATGAATAATATAGATATATATTTATCTCAATATGAATGTATAGTTGGAAAACATGAATGGGCTTATCATAGGGGATATATCTCAATTTTTTGTTATCCTGCATGTTAAGGTTGAAAGAATGAATTATAAGGTGATGATACAACCATTTCTCATATCCATATAGATATGGGAGAATAACACCATGGTTTTCATTATAATATATCCCAATTAAATTAAAAGATATAATTCTATTTGGGTAATGGTTGATTGCTTTATGATTTAATCTTATTTCATTATTTTCCATGTGGGATTCTCACAAAATCAACATGAAAATATTTATATAAATCATGTTTTAATGATTCATAGATTAGGAATTCCATAAATATGTTAGTGAGATTCAATATTCATTTATATTTTCAATAAATTTTTTTAACAATCATTGGTTATATAACTAAAATTCAACATTGGTTATCATCCCAAAAAAATTTCAATCTTAAAATACCATTCATACCATAATGGATATGATAAGATCTTGATCATTGGATTTAAAATGATATCAAGATCAATATATTCCTTTGTTTGATTTTAAATAAAAAAAAATTCAACTCTCTCAGACAAATGACATTATTTGAAGATTTATATGGGATGAAATGTTGAACTCTAACTTGTTTGGAAGAATGGGACCTAATATTTATCAATAAATGATAATGAAGGTAGAAAAAACTCAATAATATAATAAATTAATTTAACATCATCTAAATATTTATGTATAAAATCTTTAATAAGATTTTGAGTACGATTTAAGATACAAGGTATTATTTTGAATATATCTATGGAATTTGGTTATGGGATTTGAGAATAAGTGAATATTCATTACTAGAAATTCATTTCTCTTATAGATCGTTTATTTCATTGGAATTATGTACGACCACTTAACACATATAACAAACAATTATCATGTACAAACAATGTTACATGTATCACTTTTGATGATGTATATACCAAATCTATCACATGTATTAAACTCGGATGTTAAAAATGTAGAACTACTTATCTCGTTTGAAGGACAAACAATATATATATTGGTGAATGAATTTATTTCGGGTTTATTGAATCTTAATTTATGTGGAAGACATGATTAAATCTTTTTTCCCTTGAACCCCATTATAGAAACATGAAAAAATGTGTGAATGTGTGAAGAATAAACAACTATAAATATTTTCCATTAATAGTATAATCTTCAAAAACCAACATAATTATCATTAAATATGATTCATGAATATCACATGAGTGGTAAAAAAACATTCAAAAAATTATAGGTATCCATGGGTTGATCTCGAATCAAATATTGCCTCTATAAGTTCTTTATTTTCTTCTAAAGGTACTATGACACCTAATCACGAAAAGGAAGAAGAAAAATAGATGCATGTTTCTAGGAGCATCATCTAGTTACCTACATACCACTATAATTCCATGAAAAGGGTTTATATATCCTAAGGATATCCTCATCTATTAATACACTAAGTCATCCCTAATAATGCATTATTTTTTATTTTAGATAACTCCTGAATATCATACATGAACAAATCCCCCGTATTTAATTAAATATCATGTACCATATAATAAAGGATATATTTATCTGAGTTTGAACCATTAAAATATTAACACACCCTTAATATCACGCTTCTAAAATTAATATTCGATGTATCAAATATGAAACCAAATTTTATGAATGAATCTCTTATATTCCTTGTGGTTGAAACAATCCTATTAATATAGAATTAGAGAATATATCTCTTTCAATATCATACTTACACTAAAGACTCAAAGACATTACGTAATTAATCTTAATATAATATTATATAAAATAATTTGTCAAATTAAATACAATGTTTCTTTTATATACATTCCAAAAGATATTTTAGATGATACTTCCATTAACATTACCTTATATAACATCATCTT
The DNA here is from genome assembly GCA_963277665.1 of Viscum album. Taxonomy (NCBI): domain Eukaryota; kingdom Viridiplantae; phylum Streptophyta; class Magnoliopsida; order Santalales; family Viscaceae; genus Viscum; species Viscum album. Next base: position 945,064,240 of record OY728127.1, on the reverse strand, counting down.
AAAAACACTGGGAACACCCATCCAAAAAAGTTTTAGATTAAAATTAAAATACATTTAGATTAAATACCTGAGTCCAAATTAATCGTCATTCCAAAAAACACAATGAGTGACCACATGGAACATTAAAATAATTAAAAAAAATAAAACTATGGTTCTATAAATATAAGAAAGTAGTTTCCTCTTGAAAAATATCAGTGCTACTAGAGCTATTACATGATCTAACACTAAATTTGTCAAACACATATATTTTCTTACCAGTGTCCACCAATCACATCACATGCAGGTATTCATTCTCATATTTTCCATTTGTTTATGGAAATGAATAACCAGGGGGCTTGAAGTATGTTAATACCCTATATTATATTGTTATATTCTATATTATTAACATATATACCGAACCGGTGAAAGAAAATATCCCATTTCATTTATATTAATAGATTAAAAAATAACATTTACATCATACGAATAGATATGGGAATAAAATATTAATATTTCCATTTTTACACTCCAAATTCGATCTCAACTAAGGTCTTAGATGTTGTAAACATATTATGATAGAAGTTATCACAAATCTAGTTGAGCTGTAAATGATGACATAATCATCAGCACACTCAACTGCACCCTAATTATCTAATTCAACATGTAGACTAGGATAAGTATGTACTCAATATGCTAAGGTTATTATTCTAGGTATTTCCAAAATTCCAGATAGTAGGGACTAAAATATTATACATTCACCTCTTGTATACCAAATAAATTTGTATATAACTGAATGTGGTATACTTAATAGATAATCTAAAACACAAGAACAATTTTGTGCCTCATGAGCATATTATTTTTCTCCTTCGAAAAATCCAACACACACTATCAGTAATATTCTTTTATACCTTTTAATACTCCATAATGAAAATCATTTGAGAATAACTCAATGTCATGCATTGTGAGGTAAATTTTCATTCTACTTCATAAAATGTTTTTCTATATATACCTTTTTACAACCAACGTGAATGGATGAAAAATTGGAGACTACCTTAAAATTTCAGACGTTTTATATACTTAACAATCTTTTAATAATGTTATATAATCCCAAATAAGCACCACTCTATAATTTCATATCTAAAAGACTACTATATCAACCATATGTGTACTACACATTGATGGGTTTTCTTAACACATAAAATCATATGTAATTATTTCCACATCTCTATGTGTCAATATAATAAAACATTCACACTAATATTTTCAATGAGAAACATATATGATACAATATGGTTTACAAAAATGTTAGATTTACATATCATATTCTTAACTTTTAACAAACTGATCATATTCAAACCCCTTAATTTCTGAAAATATATTGTTATGATGTTAATTTATTTTTCCAACTTAGAATACATTATATTTTCATTTCCATCATTCCTGTAACTTTTACAATAAAATTCCATAAAAACATTAATAAATGTAAATATTAACATTTTTATTTTAATAGGAAAACCTAAAACCTTTTAGAGAATAGTAATATCCATTTATGTAACTTCATAAATATCCGAAAATATTTTGGGTAGTGTGAAATCACTTTAAACATTGGACTGGTATAATATTTTATTTTTTATCAATTTGTCTTATCTATGTTCAAACATAGTCACACCAGTTTCATATTCTCTATATTTTATTTATGATACCTCTATATAATTCAAGATAAATAAATTAATGTTTTTAGGAAATATCCCTTATTTCTGTTTAGTATAAATATTTATCAAATAAAATATTTCACTATATCTATTATGGTGAAATTTATGTATCATGAGAATTTTCCATTGAAAATATATTAAAAAATATCTACACACTTTATCCAGGATAAAACATTTTTATTTATATCTTCTTCTAAAAATATGTTATATAATCCATTGAATCATATTTTATCTGTGAAAATTTCATCATATCATGTTTTTAATAATAACTATTTGTTATAAAACCATTTATTTTATCATATAAGATAATTGAGATGATGATAAACATTATCTACTTAAATCCAACTCAGATTGACTCATTAAATTTACATTATTTAATTTAATATCAATTTTTTCTCCACATTACTTCAAACTAAAATAGTTATAAACTATTTTTTTAATTCATAACATATATATTAGGTAAATTAATAAATTATACATTTAGCATCAAATATCATTGAAAATCAAAGAATTAATTTCTATTATTTATATATTTGAAAAATACATTCCCATGCGTTGCTAAAACTCATTTAGGTATAATAAACAATAAAATCATATATAATTATTACACTTATTAACTAAAAACAGTGATGCAAGTTTCATTTACAAGATTCATTAATATTTCTTACTTAACTCTTCAATAAAAGAGTCTTCTTTCAATTTGATCTTTTACCCCCTAGTGTTATCCACAAAGTACCAAAACCCATAAATCATGTACCAAGTTCATCTATTATCAACTCATTGAGAATATGAAGTAAACATATCATGAATTAATTTATATTTGTTGAACACTTAAATAAATGATAATATGTTAAATTATATACCCAGAAAAAGATAATTTAATTCTCCCTGAATTAATATTATAGTATTTAAAAAATCATAAACAATGTGTATAAAAAAATAATCTCAAATTATTAAACAATTCATGTTTAAAAAATCTCTTTATGATAAGAAATTAGATTCATAAAACATATCTTATGAAAATTTTATCTGATCATGAAGAATCAATGTTATCAATGTAGAAATTAATTAATTCTATTACATGAATTCACATAATCTTCTAATGTTCAATTAAATTTCATTTTCTCACTTATATATATTTGTAACACATGTATATGATATAGCTAATATCCCATATCTATAAAAACAAAAAGATTATATTACATGAAAATTATACATGATGGGGACTCCCCACATTCTTTTTTTACCCTTAATGTAATTTGGTCAATGCATCTTCCTCTGGAAAATATTTCTATAGTGGAATCATTGTCATTCCTTATTCATTATTGACTTCTTTGGAGGATTGGACTCTCCATGACCTATTTTAATAAACTTATATCCCAAAAAATTCCAATTGAATTTCTATACCTTGTACACTGTACTTGATTTTGGAGCACCTATGTCCTACATAGTAACCCATAACATAATTAAGGGTCTAGAAAATGTTTTATATAATTCATTCAAATTATAATTGAAATCAAATTTTCAGAACCTTTCCATTTGGGATTGGACATTTAATTTTGTAGAAACTGTGAGAAAAAGTGGTGAACCCAACCACGAAACTTAATTACCAATCCAGTAATAGTGATTATATTAGTGGAGGATGAATTTCAGTCTTTCATATTAGAGAAAAAATAAATATCAACGAGTTATATTATTTGTTCCTTGATTTCTCCTCACATATCCTTCTTAGGTTATCTATCATCTAATGGAAATATAAGTTCTATTTTGGTGTTTGTATATTATAATCCATATTAATTATCATGAGTATTAATGATTATTATACATCCCTTTTATGATCATGATAATAATATATATCATTTTTTTGGACTGCATTAGAATAATGTTCCTTAGGAATATATTTTTAATCTACAAAAAATATTCCTGCCTACTGGAGAACTATTTTCAAATTTGGATACCAATCCAAAAAATTTCACCCATTAAAATCCAATTTTCCAAAATTGATCTCAATTTTAAATTCCATGATGATAAATCCTATTATCTATAATATAAATATTTATAATATGATTATCATATTTACATCAATTTATTATGGGAATTATTTAAATGGGGTCCCCTAAAATAATTCCCCCTATATAAAACATTGTATCCATTAGTGGGACTAGATCTAAATTTCAATAATATATAAGTCACATTAGAGTTTCTACCATTACATATATATTAATTTATTAGATAATCATAGTCATATAACAAATTTTTCGTTGATATTTGAGTAATCAATTCTATATCCAATTCATCCTATAGATAAACTCAATTATATTCTTCTATAATCCTAATCATATTTAGGTCTCCTAGTTATTGTAACCGAAATAAAAGTTCAATAATAAGGTAACAAAGGGACACTCATGGGCACTTAAATAATTAATACCCACCATAGCATAACACAAATTTACCTATACATGATTTCCTAACACGTTATAATCCTGGGGAACTCCTCATTTGCATGGCCTATAGGATTGGTTAATTGAGGTATTAAAAATCATCTAAATTGAATGTACCATATAACTAGTAATATTTGAAGATTTAATATCACCATGTTATATCATGTTACTCATTTTTTTATTCATGCTTTTGGTAATATAGTTTTAGAATTTTAATCTCTTCAACATGCCAATATGGTTTAACCATATTAATGTGAAACCCTTTACACAACCGAATTGATTGTATTATTTTCCAAGAAAATAGAAGTCGTTTACATTGGAACATAGTTAAATACATCGCATTCAGAAGGTACAGGAACATAACATGATAACCATCAGAGTTATTTCAGATTAATAATCTCTTTATGAGTAAGATCAAAGCAATAGATAGCCCGCCATATCCACCATTTTAAAGGTATAATCCTAAACGAGGATAGGTAGTATAACTCCAAGGACAACTCCCTAGGTAGTGTATACTCAAAAGATATTTCAATTCATGATATATCTAAAGTCTAATTTGAAAAAAAAATATATTCAATAAAAAAATTCAGGTTCTTAATTTTCTTACAAATCAAGGTCAAGGAAGATGGAAGACAAAAATTATTATAGTGCCTAGAATGTAATGAATGGATCTATGCAAGAATAATTTTATCATATAAATTAAATCATATATATATATTCTATAAATAAATATTTTATAACTATTTATAGTACATGGAAAACCTTTAAATAAATGAACATTTCAAATATTTAAGCATGTGATAATCATTTATGAACAACTAATAAATCAACGATGACTAAAAAATGTAGATTTTTGTATTTTATTTTTAAAAATCCATATTATTAAATTAAAAATATTCAGATTAATTCTAACCGGAATTAGTTATTTTTAAATAATATATATCAATTAATAATAAAGCTCGATTAAATGGAATAATTTTAATTTTTTTACATAAAATTTTTATACTTTTCAACTTATTTCGTAATTTATACCCTTTATTAATTATTTATTATAATATCTAAATAGAAATCATATTTTTACATCTTAATTAATTATATAAAATATTTGAAAATATATTCTTAAAATGAATCCATTAATAATAATTAGTTTTTTATAATAAATTTTTTAAAAAAATTTCATTAAATCATTGATATTTTATAATGAAATAATTTCAAAAAACATTTATAATTCTATAAATTAATAAAAATTTCATTAAATCATTGTTTTTATTGTGTAAAATATAAATCATATTAAAACAAAAATATATTCCCTTAGTGTTGTGGGGCTCATTGTAGTTCTATAAAATGGTTTTCGTACATGAACTAGACTACGACAAAGGGATATTTAGGTTCCTCATATGAGCATCCATGCTATGGTGGATCTGGTGTTTTCCATGGATAAAGATGATATTAGATGCTTTATTTTTTTCTTTTTCTTAATTTATCTTGATTGGCATTATAAATATATATCATAATATTATTTGATACCATTTAATGGATTAATTAGTTTTATAATAACTCTTAATATATGGAGTGTGCGTGATTAAATCTGATTTCCCAAGGTCTACATGGATGATATATGAAAAAGACATGGAACTGAAAATGTGAACCATTTACTATAGAATCATAGAGAACCATATTTATCAACAATTAATATGTTTTATGATGATCTCATTAGTGGAAAATAATATAATCCCACATCAATAGTTATTCAATAGTTGTTACTGAATCACCAGTCATACACGAAATGTCCTCCATTCTTATAGAGATGGGATAACAGCTCATCATGCTAAGGAAGAAGGAGGAGATGTATATGTTTCAAGGATCTTATACTAGTTCTCTAAATATAATTGTAATTTCATTAAAGTTGGATATATATCATAAGGAAAATCATTGTCTATTTGACTATAAAATGATAAATTATAACACATGAGATAGTGTCTCAAAAAACTCATACATCTCATGCATGAATTATTTTTCCTACTTGCATTACATATGATTTAATTTATTATCCAATGGTTACTTTAAATGATTTTTAATTATTCATGTATTAACATGAACTTAAAATTTGGTTTTTCAATGGAATCATTGTTGTAGAATGCATGAAATATTATTTCATGCATGCATCTCATATATGTGTCACTGCTAATGGAATCAAAAAAATATGTATTTAGGTATATAGCTCATTCACTTGGATCATCGATATAAATTAATTAAAAATAATAATACTCACCCAATGGGTTTTTTTGGTGAAATCAAAAGTTTTAGGAATCTTTGTGGCAACCTAACGATATAATGAGGAAATAATAGAATCATTTTTTTCATTTCAGTAAAGATTTGTTTTTGTAAGGGGTATGAAACACCCCTTAATTTTAGTATATATTTACCATTAAATAAATCTTTACTTTTTGAAATCATATGAAAAATATGACACAAAACAAAATTGAATAATACATTATTCCATTATGGTATATAATTAAACTTAAAATGAAATACATTAAATGTAAAATATTCAAAACACGATATGTTAAATTAATAATGGAAGGAAAAAACTTATAAATAAAAACAATATGTGGTTGAAAATATCATCATCGTGATATTCCATGAATATCATAATGTTAATGTTAATTATATAAATAATAAAAAAATGAGAAATATGATAAACATATTAGAGAATAGAATGAGTTATTTTAGTGAATCATGTAAGGATATATATCGGAATTCCATAATGGATTTAGGGAAAACATAAGTTGATGGTTGATGCCTGATTTTGAGTTCTCATCAGTTTCAATGGATATCATCTGATGAAATTTATGAATTAATTCATAGAATACTCTAGAGAGGATCTTTCACATTATATTTATAATTAATTAAACACAATATTTTCCTCACACGATTAATTAATTTTGATTCACTTAAAAGATGGTGTTTCTATGTCACCATTATGGTGGATAATCCATGTAAGGATTCATCTAGAAGTATTCAAACAGTTTCCATGTATCATTGAACAATGTTCCTAGTATTTTGAGTTCTAGAAAAATGAAAAATTGAGCTATATACTATTAGTCATTGATTTAAATAATGGATTATCTTGTTATAATTTTTTTCTTTAGAGGGAGTGAGGATGAATTTATTACATTATCTTGAGATAATCATCAACTATTATTCTGTTGTTTATAATAACAAACATTTACTAAAATGATATAAGTTAAAATATATAATTAGTTCAATAATTTGATAATTTTACAATGAAACTGTAAAAATTATATGTTCTATGTTATTCCCAATTATTATATAAATATCACTATTATTATTATTTCCCATGAAATGAACATATTTAAATATCATTTGTTAAATAAATAAATATTTATTTATTTAAATGAATCTAAATAAATATATCATTATCATCTAACCGTGAACTTGACCAGTCAATCCACCATTGAATTTATCGAATAAATAATAATAAAATATTTAGCTTAATAAATATATATTATTTATTCAACAAATAAATAAATATTATATTCATTAAACTCATGGATCATTATTTAGTTTCTAATATTAATGTAATGAAATTATTTATATATACAGTAAACTTATTAGTAAATAAATATTTCATTATTATATATGAATAATACACATGTGATAATATTAAACACACACATTCAAAACTCAAATATCCAGTGATTGAATTTTTCATCTAAAATTACTCAAAAAAATTTATTCTAATAGTTAGAAATAATATAAATTTTTAACTTGAAATTAAATATAATTTAATTTGATTCTAGATACACATTATATGTGGATATATATGACCCTTTCATTGTGGAATTATGTGAACCGTCATAATGTCCAAGATCAATGTCTAGAAATATGTCATGGATCCTATAAATAAAGAAGTTACTGTCATAGGGAAAACAACCTTCCCATGAATGTACTGTGCAATATAATCCCTTTACAATGACATATTTATTAGGAAGGATTTATACATGTTTCATCATCAATATTCATTATTAATCTTTCATTTAATTTATGAAATAAATTTATTGATGAAAAACCTAGTCCATGGATTTAATAAAAATGTTACATTTCAGTCAAATGGTAATAGATATCGACATGCATTAAATCTTAAAGAAAAACCCTTCAATAACTTATTTTATAAAATTAATATTACTTATGATGCACCGAATTTATATTATCTCACCGTGATTAAATTCCATCACTATTTCTATCTGTATAAAAAAGGATGCAATTCAGGATATACATTAATAATAATCTGAGGTCTATTGACCTATACACATTTATGAAGATTGGAATATATAATGAAAAATAAATATGTGGAATTTCTATTTTTTATTTTTTTCATTATAACCACCATGAATATTTCCATGTGAGATCTTTATGAGAATAAGTCATAATTTTTTTGTCCTCTAACACATAATATTAGAAAATAACCTATTTATTTTTATATTGAAATTCTCTATACCATATTTAATATGTCTAAGAATATAGTCATAATATATATAGATTCTAATTATAGTGGGGATCAATTATAACCAATGGTGAACTATTACAACCTTTTAATGTCAAAAATATTCTAATAAAACTATAACTTTAATTTTACAGAAAATAATAATAATCATGTGATAAGATTTAAATTAATATTATGGTAATTATTAGTATAATGTTAGTTGTATCTATGGCTCCAAATCCAAAAAAACTCCCACATTAACTAGAGACAAATGATAATAAATTATAATATACTACCTCTCACATAATCCGAATGTTTTTTCTAAGATAATGATTCTGTCAATGGCTTGGCTATGTTTTCTTCTATAGATACTCTTCTTACTACAAATTTATCTCTGTTAAAATATTCTCCCAAAATGTGATACTATTGCGATATATGCTTCATCTATTTATTTAACATGGTTCCCTAGATAGAACCAAAACTCTTGTATTATCCCAATTAAGAATAATTATGTCTTTACTAATGGGTAAAACACCATGTTCCTATATAAAGCCTTCTATTTACACTGCTTCATTAACTTCAGCATAATATAAAATGAACCATGACTCTACTATAGAAATAATGATCACTAGATACCTTGATCACCTCAATCTCATTACTCTTCCATTAAATAAAATCACAAAATATTACTATTATATCAAGTAATTTTGATCTATTTGGATACTAGAGTCAATGAGTCACCTCTCAACTGGTTCTTTATGCCTTCTATAAACTAAGAACAAATCATTTGTTTGCCTCAAGAAATTAAATATTATCATTATAGTTGAACAATGGGTCTTTTATAATTCTACAATATTTCATCCCACCATGGTTAATAAGTTGGAAACATCAAGCCTAGTTTATAGAATGACATACATGATAGATCCATATTTTGGATCATAAGATATTGTACTCATTATCTCTCTCTCTCTCTTCATGTATTATAGGAATATTTTTCCAGGAGAGTTATGTCCCAGGTAACATCAAAATAGTTCATTGTTTGGATTCGTCAATATTGAATATTTTAAATAAATTTTCAGGGTTTATACCATGAATTATTCTAATAAAACTATTTGATCTATCTTCAAGTATCGTTGGCCTAAGAATATAGAATACTTCACATATGTTTTTGAAAAAGAAGCATTTATTTAACCATGTATTAACTAATTGTAATACTCATATCATATTTCACATTAGTAATATATTATTAATATATAATACCATGAAAACCATAGAAAAACCACTAAATACCTTACAGATATATGGTACACATTTATTTCTTTTAAAATGACATTACCTAACTGAGTTATCAAAATTAATGTTCCATTAACTTAATACTTTCCTCAAACTATAAATGGATATTTGTAATATGAACAATGTATTGTCGTCCTTTGGATTCATGAAATGTTTTTTATGTTTCAAATAAACATACTCTACATGGTTCTATTAATGAAGGATGTATTTACATCCATCATCCAAATATCATGATCATTATAAGATACCATAGAAAATGAAATTATAATATATTTTAATATAGAGACTAAATAAAAGGATTAATCAGTATATATTTATTGAAATTTCGTAAAACATTTATAATCTAGTCACCCATTATAGTTTTTAAAATTTTTATCCATAAAATGTTTTCTATTAAGTATCCATTTTAACAAAACTTGATTTGAATATTTTAAAGGATCAACAAAAACCAATATATTAGTATGGTGCATTCAATATACATAATAATTCATGTATTCATTACAATTTTAAACTTATGAGATATTTAATACCTCATTTTATAAAATATTTTTATTATTTTCAACTAATAATATTTCACCTTCGTTAGTGAATTAAAAACAAATCACTATAATTTTATGACCATTGAAGAGTTAAAATGTGGTACTTGTTCCATTAGAATAACATTCCATGAAATCAACTATTAAAAATGGTGTGTTTCATTTTTATTATTGTTAATTTACATATTATATGGTTTAATAATCGATTCCTATGAGTAGTTATTTTATCAAGAGTGACTCGATCATTTTGGACATGGGAAGGGGGGAATGGGGACCATCCAATGATGGAATCATAGTTAGTAATAACGGTACTACCTATAGAATGAGGGTTCATAGTTTGTAAATCATGAAAGGGGATTTTACAAACCATGAATCGTTATACATAACCAGATTCATGGGCTATGAATGGTGTTCTAAAAAATGAAGTAATCCTAAAATACCACGGGAACCATGTCTCTCTTAGATAGAGGATGTTTCACAGTTATCACACACTTTGGTAAACCTTATTCCCAAACCATACACTTCATTAATAGTAGAAAAATACCTTCTTTACCACCATAATTTTATAATTATTTTTATCCAATTTTAAAACCATTTTCTTCCCCAGCTATCCAGGGTGTAAAATAAGAGCTCTCCCCTTTTCAAAGGATCATCCTCTTTCTGTTATGTTTTTTTTCGTACCATTTAGTGTCAATTGATGCTCTGGGTATGTCTTTGATTTCATTTACTTCTATTTTCCTATACAATTATTTTGGGTGATTTTCTCTTGTTTTGAATCTTATAAATCATATTTCCTAAAAGCTCATAAAATTTTAATTTTAGGCCATTTTATTTTAAATAAAGGGTCATTGTTGGATGTGTTTTTGTCTACAAGAATTAGGGTGGTGGTTTATAATCTTTCCCCCATATTCATGAGGTGATATTAGTTTGTATGGTTGTTCCATTAGGTTTTATTGTGGTGTTTTTGTGTTTTTGGTTAGTAAATGTTTTTTGGGATATAAATTGATGTTTGAGACCCTCACGGACCCCTTTGGGTAAATTTATGATTTCAACATTGGGATTATAACTACATATAGGGTGTGAAAATCCCATGATTCAGGTGAAATGTTTTTTCAAATGATGAATTAGTGTGTTTATGGGAATGAATCTCTTGAATTTATTATTGGATTGTTATCATGGTAAATTGGTTTTCTAACATAAAAATCGAAAAGATAAAAGGGTTATGAGATTATGAATATTATAAGTGATAAATTATTTCAGGGGAATGTCCATGTTGTTAATTAGTTTTAAATAATTTTTTATGGTTGTGGTTATGGATAAATGGTAAAATGGACAAGTCATTGAAATGTTTTAAGGTTTGGAATGTAATGAACAATGTGAATATTGACAATTGTAATGGTACACCATTATTTATTTTTATTTATAAAATGTTACTAATGTTGATCCTTGGTAAATGTGATTAATGTTGTTGTTGATATATTGGATTGAGCCTCTGCATCCTTTAGTTAGGCCAAATTAATAAATTGTGCACCACTAATGCATTTTATGGTTCATACACTACACTAATTCCCTATGAAACATTGGTGGAGATAGGGTTAAGTAGCTATAATGATTCTCTATGATTATATTGTGTGGAAATGGTATACATTTCGAAAATGATCCTCCAAGGTACATGATTTAAATTGATATTGAATAATTAATAAACCTATAAATTAATGTTTGATGACCCTATGGTCTATAGTTCATAATCTAAAATTGGTTGAATATGGTTGGATTTGTTAGTCACTATAGTAGATATTAGGTTCCATGTGGGTAGTTGTTAATCCTTATTATGAATCCTATTTCATTTATTTCCCAATTCACTAATTTTATTTATAAATCCATATACAATGTTATCCTACTAGATATTTCATTATACACCAATGGCGTTGGCCTAAGGATTTATACTCACACACCTATTTGGCCACCATTGGTACCCAACTAGACCCCATGTTTTCAAGTTTGGATAAGGTAAGGGGTGCTATGTTAAATAATTAAATTGGGATGGATCATGGATGATGGGACCAGACATGATATTGGGACCTGTCATAGGATATTTTTAGTGTATATCTATTTTTTTAATTTTGACGATGTATATTTTCATATCATTAAATATGTTAACTATATTAGTTTGTTGGTACATAACTAGTTTGGTAATGTGGTATGTGTTGCATGGTTATTTTTCATTATTGAATTAAATTTTTCATTTTTCATTTTGATGTTTATATACTCTGATATAGAGGAAATATTCTCCCATTGTATCTCTTTAAACCCTAGCTTCTAGTCAAAAGCCTCTTGTATTAAAGGAGGCACTCCGGAGGTCATGTGATGAACCTTCTTGGGGAACTGCGTTTGTGGAACCTATGATGGGATATCACAAAGCAGTGTCTGTATGATTTTTCTATTATGTTGATTTAATGTTTGAGAAATGTAGATAGAAGATTAGAATTTTTTTCATGCCCTGGTTATGAGTAATTTAGAACTATTTAAAAAAAATTTGAAGTTGAAATGGTTGTAATATAATGTTTGAAATTGGATTTTTGGTTTTACCTAAATTTTCCAGGTCCCAATATAGGCATGGTTGAATGTAATAATGGTTATGTGTTTGTGATGATTATTATAGTGTTTGTGGATTAATTTTTTTAGATTTTTGTGACCCCTATTTTTCATAATAATGATATAGATTTTTATATTGCCAAAAACATACATTTTTAATTGTTGAGAGATGCCAATATGATGATGTTTATCGGTAGGGAGAAATGAGGGAATTTACCATAATGCACCATCCTTATTGGGGAAAGAACCATTCTTCGTTTTGATCAATATAGGGAAGAGAGGTTTAATGATAACTTCACTCATTTTATATAGTTTATGGAGAGAGACCCAGAGTGGGAGGTGTGGGGAAGGATTGATCTAATGAGCGTGTTCCAGCTATAGCACCCTCTGATGTTTGTTGGATAGGGTTGAACTAAGGAAGAAGAGATTTATATTGAGTCTATCAATAAAATACTAGATTACATGGATACTCCTATAGAGAAAACTTTTAGCATATAAGAATATATTTTATGACGACTATCGATGAACCCATTATATATTTAGGTCCAACATAAGAATATTAATTGTATGGCTTTGAAGGACTTCTCAAAAGGGTCCTTTTTTCATTTCAACATAAGAGTGTAAAATAGTTTATGCACTTGTACATGTGGAGAATTCCATTTATATATTATATTGGCTACATCACTAATTTTTTTTATTTTGTTCTAGAATTAATAACAGACAAGGTAGCAGTAGAGAGAATTTTTCCAGATGGGATTATATGAGAGACCGATTCTCATGTGAATACAAATTTTCTTAAAAACATTATTGAAGTGGTGAATTTGACTATCATTTCATAGGGGAACCTGATGAATGCTTCTAGTGGTGGATATGTAGAATAAGCTGATTGATATAGTGGTACATATTATGATATAATAAGGAATCGTTAGGTGAAATATCACCATTGAAGTAGCAAGGAATGTATTCAGTGAAGAGAGTTAGTATAATTAGGAAGAAATTGAGTGTTCTATAATTAGGGTGGTGAACTAGGTCACATGAGTGGTTTTTTCCATAACCACCAATGGTGTGCAAATATTTTTACTCGATGGCTCATGAACAGAGGTTTTATAGGACCCCATGATAGATGGGTGGAGATGAGGGACCTAGGATGATACTGATCATGGGTACGGGATCTTCTACCATCGAATCAGTCTTGAAATTAGTGTACCATATTATGTACAAGATAGGGATTGGGAATGCTGATTTAGGGAAATAATGTCTATATCAGCCGGGTATTTCTATAGAAGAGACTTATAATTGATCCTAGGGAATATAGACATGTTAGCTACATGTTGTTCATATTGTACCTATTGGAAGTGAGGCTCGGTCATCAAAAGTTTTAGGTATAATTGTTGTATATTATATCCTTGTTAATTTTTTATTTGATAAGAGGGATTCACATTCATTTATATCTAATCGGGGTATCAATGGTTTGGGATTAGAGGAGGAGTTTATATATGGGTTTATGTCGATTGATATGTTGTTAGCGGTGAGAATGAAGGGTATCCAATTTTCCAAATAATCAACCCTTGATATCGGTAGGTACCATCTCATTTGGGTCTTATTTATTCTTGAGATGTCATGTTTAGAAATAATTATGTGAATGTAATAGTTTTTTATGTACCAACTCATGTATACTTTTATCACTTGAGGGTGACATTCTCATCTCTTAAGGTTGACCGTTATATTCACCACGGAGAGGAGGAAATTTAGGATGTCCATGTATGGAGAATTTTTTAGCTGGTGGGTGAGCTCACAAGTCTGGTGTCAAGTCTTATTCTTGATGATGGGGGAGCGGAGCATGATGTTTTCCATTATATTGTGGATAAATTTCAAGATGTGTTTCCTAAGGTGTTTTCAGGGTTTTCACCCAAAATAGTGTTTTAGTTTATGATTATCCTTATTTATGGATCAGATATTATTTCTATTCATTTATATAGTTTGCAACCAGGAGAGATTATGGAGCTTAAGAATCAACTGGCAGAGTTAGAGGATAGACGGTTTCATTATCCATGTATATCCCCTTTGGGATCTTCTGTACAATTTTACAAATAAGGAATATAGAAAATTTCATTGTGTGTCAATTTTCAGAAATTGAAAATGATGATTATTAAGATCTGGTACCATATTCCTAATATCTATAACCATTTTGACCAGATACGAAGTTATTGTGTGTTTTTTATATCAATTTGAGATCATGGTATCAAAAACTAAGGGATAGGTCTTCTGATATACCACTGAGTGCTTTGAGAATTATGTAAAACTTTTATGACTTTATGGTTATTATTTTATGGTATAATAAAAATATTGTTGCGTTCATGGATTTGATGAACCTGATCCTTCCCCCACACCCAGATTAGTATGTGGTCATCATCATTGTTGACATCTAGGTGTACTCCTAGAATCAAGATCATCATGCTAAAAACACCATGATAATATATGGAGTAGATATAGAGATAATTTTAAATACTCCAATATATCTAAGTGTCATTTTTTAATTAACAATGTAAATTTCATGGGTCACATAATCTTACAGGATGGTGTGTCAGTGGACTCTAAAATAGTTTGAGCAGTTGTTTCTTGCATGCAGGATATGGATGTTTTTTATATCAGAAGGTTTTTGGGATTTGATGGTTTTTACCAATGCTTCATCAATGACTTCTATTTCTTTGTAGAACATCAGTCAAGACTGACTGGTAAATGTATAATGTTTTATTAGTATGAGGAACATCAACATATTTTCCAGGTACTAAAGAGGAACTTGACAAGAAGATTAATTCTGATCTTTCTCAACTAGGGTGGGAATTATACCTTTTTTTTACACATCCTGGGTTTGTCATAGTGTTGTGTTTATATAGGGTGATTGAATCATAGTGAATGGATCATTAATGATGAGACCACATGAACTAAGCTACCCTATTCATGAACTTGAGTTATCCATTATTGTAATTTCCTGGAATTCATGGTGGAATTATCTTCTAGGTGAAAACAATTATATTTAAAATAATCATAATACATAAGATATATCTTTTCTAGATGTGATTTAAATATTCATTAGTGAATATGGTTTGAGTATATGAAATATTTGGATTTTGATCTTGCTTATACTCTCAGAATTTTGAGTAGTGTTACTAATTATTTGAGATGTAAGACATAGTGTCAAGTAGTATGGGAATCTAGTTTTTAGTTAAAGATGATGGAATTTTTTATGAGATAAATGTAGGTGTTTATTTGTAATGTATGATTATGAACCTTTTGTATTTATTTATTAAGATCAGTCTTCTGTGATGGATCATGGAAAGGTAGTATGTGGATTTTGAATACATGGAAGTGAAGAATATTGTTAGAAGATTAGGGAGACCTCTTGAATGTGATTTCAATAATGATGAGATCATTCATGATCATGATGGTGTTATTGTGCCAATTTGTGTTCTTGTGGAGATGATGTGAGAGTTTCATGCCATTATGTGAGAGTTGCACCATTGTTTTTTCAGAATGTATTTTAACCATTGTAGTTACTATTGGTGTTTGGAGATAAATAAGGATTTCATTGGTTTCATGATACAGTGGTACACTCATTAATAGTTTAAGGTTGACCCATAGTGACCTGCTAATATGTTTTAGTCATTTAACATTTTGGAATATATGTATGATAATTTCATGATGTATTTTTTGGTGGTATTACTTATGAATCCTCGGAATAATGATTTGATATGGGTAACTGTGGATCATTTGAATTTTTTCCCTATTTTCTAACTGATCAGGGAGATGTTCACTCGGGATCAGTTGGTTGACATGTATGTTAATTAGATTTTACGTTTTTATGGGGTTCCTTTGATTGTTGTTTTTTAGATAACACAATTTTATATTGTTTTTCTAGTAATTTTTGAATAATGTTTTGGGAACTTATGAGTTCTCGAGTGCAAAATTTCACCCAAAGATGGATGTGAAATTAGAATTGACTATCCATGTGTTATAAGTCATACATAGAGCATGTTTACATGATTTTGGTAGGACTTTGGAGAAGTACCTAGTGCTTATTGAGTTAGCCTATAATAACAGGTACCATGTGACTCTTTAGATGTCACCATATGAAGTTCTCTATGTTTAGAGTATTATATAACCACTATGTTTGATTGAGGTTGGTGGATTGGGGTATCTGAGACTGAGTGTTTTATAGGAGACATCAAAGATGGTTTATTTTATCTAGAATACTATGGATGTGGATCAATGTAGAAAGAAGTCATATGACAATCAAAAATATTAAGCTAGAGAGATTATTTATGGTGAATTCATATTTCTTATAGTGTCATAATGTTTGGAGCCCCATCGGATTTCAATACATAGAATGTTGTGACATAGGTAGGTGAGGTTGTTTGATATTTTGGAGAGGATCGAATGTGTATCTTATCAGTTGGATCTTCCACATCAGTATAGTGTTGTACATGATGTTTTTTATGTGTAACATCTTCAACAGTATCACCCAAAACATTCTCATATGATTGATAGTAATGATTTTGATATTGAGAACAATGCAACCTTTTTGGACAGTCCAATTCATGAATTGGGTCATATTGAGAACACTTTTTAGGGAAAGACCATTACATTCATCCATGTATAGTGGAAATATGGCTATGTTTAGGAGGAATCATTGGAGTGAGAAGATAATATGTGGCCCTAGTGTCCTGAACATCACATTTTTTAGGCTTAGTGGTTTGGAGAAATTTATCAAGATAATGATCTATTTTAAGGTGGGGTGGTTCTAGGATATTGACATTTTTGTGAAGTTCTCATTTTTTATATTCAGTTAAATTACATTGAAAATTGTTAATGAAATGATTACTCATATTATAGAAGGTCTTGGGAGTATCTATGCGGTTTGGGACATGGAAATTGGGAAAGGGGGTCCATCCAGTGCTTGGTACATGGTTGGTATTTGGTTAGTACTAACCATTCACCAGAATCATGCACCATAGAGAAGGGGGTGAAGGATTTTTATACCATAAAAGTTGAACACAGAAACCATATGACTGTGGATAGAAGTATGTTAATGGAATCTATATTGCTTTCTAAACCACTCGATATCCCTATAAAATTATTTTTTTCCCTACCTCTCTTACATAGAGGAGGCCACATGGTTAGCACACAGTTTGATAGACCATGTGGCCAAGCCATACACCTCATTAAAAGTGGAAATATGAGTTTTTTTCTCTAAATATTAATACTATTTTCACTGATTTTCACCCCATTTTAATCCATTGTATCGTATGGTGTGAAAATTGATCTCTTATCTTTTAATGATCAGTATTTTTCATTATTAAGCATTTGGAGTGCTTTTTAGTGTGAAACGAAGCTTTGGATAATTCGAAAAATATATTTCCTTATATTTTCTAGGAAATAATTGTGGTTTATTTTATTAACATCTAAATTTTATAATACCTACTTACATTGAGTTTATCATCTTGTCATTTGTGGTCATTTTAGTTTGAATGATGGTTCACTGTTAGATGGATGGATATCAAAGAGCATGAGGTTAGTGGCCTGCATGATTTCTCATATAGTCATGATTTTATTCATGTGTATGTGGTTATTACATTTCATTGTTATCCTGTATTATTATGTTATTGACTAATAAAAATGAATTAGTATTTAAATTGATGTGTGAGACCATTCATGGACCATGTCGGGTCTATTGATGATTCCAAGGCTAATCGTGTGGCCATTCATGGGGTGTTCCAATCCTATGAAAATGGTGAAATGATTTTTTAAATTATGAATTTTATTTATATGATATTAATCCACTTTTTTTATAATCGTAATTTGAATATAGTATTTGGTGTTTTTGGATTAATTTTTGAAAAGTTAAATGGTTTATGAGACGATTATGTGTAACGTGTTAAATAGTTAAAGATAAATTTCCATGTTGATAAATGGATTAAAATAATGGTTAGTTTTTATTATTGTTAATGAATGGAAAATAAAAATTTTAATGTAAATGATTGAATTATTTTAAAGAAATTGACAATGTGAATATTGATAAATGCAATGGTTAACCCTTGAAGCCTTTGTTTGAGAAAAAGGTCACTATTGTTGAACCTTGTTAAATGTGATTAAAGGATTGGTTGAGATGTTGGACTGAGGCTCCTAATCCTTAGGTTGTTGGAGATTGATGCTCTAGGATACACCAATGCATTGTATGGTATGAAGGTAGGACTGATTATCCATTCCCTTATGGTGTCAACATAGTATAGGTAAGATGAACAATTCTACTATCTCCTATTTTGTGGGCATGGTATGTGTACCTAGACTGATTCTCCACAGAACTTGAATTAAATTGGAATGTAATGACGAATTCCCCAAAAAAAAATAAAGTGGTATGAACATATGTTATATGGTTCAGACTCTGATATGGGATAATTAAGTTTTTATTTGTTTGGATTCATGGTGGAACCTGGGTTCCATGTGGATAATTGGTAATCATTATTATGAATTTTTTTATTTATTTCCCAATTATAATATTTCCTAAAATATCTGCATACATTGTTATTAAAAATGATGTTGAATTAAAAACTATTATAGGAAATGGTCTGAGTCATACTCACACCCAGTTTGGGATGCTTGTGGTACCTAAGAAAAACTCATGTTTGATGATTCAAATAAGGGAAAGGAAGTATGTTATATGGTTGACTTGGGATAGAGAATGGATGAGGAGACCAGACATGATTTTAGGACCTCACATTAGAGATTATTTTTTTCTTCTATTTTGTTTTTTTTGACATAATAGACTTCCATAATATGAATTTTTTTTGGGCTATTTTATTTAAACATCCTGAGTATGGGAATTAGGTAAGTGATGCAGGTTATAGTTCAATATTTCATTATATTTATTATTTTTATTCCTTCAATTTCTCTACTCTAGTAAAGAGGCTATTGTATCCCCATGTATCTCTTCAGACCCTCGTTTAGTCAACCACATATGAGGCACACAATAGGTAATGTGATAAACTAGCTCAGGGAATCAATTTATTGGATCCCAAGATGGTATGATAAAAAATGTTTCTTATATATAGGGTGTAATGTCTTTCTCTACCAAATATTGGACTTCCTAATATTAATCTTCATCAATGTATTATTTTATCCCATTATATAATGGAGGGATGTGTTCCCTTTTAAGGATGGTTTCATGTCAGTTGGAGATAAAAATTACATATAAGGTGTTCTATAGATTATTTCCATTAGTCCCATTTATATATTCTCTAAATATTCAAATAATTACCCATTATTCCATTTTGTTACTAGAATTAGACCTAAAAAAACCATTAATCACATTATATTAACATGTAAGCAAACATATTTATTATAACCCCATAACTTGATTGAAATTTTATTTTCTACTTTATTTGGAGCTCTGATTAGCATGTATGTTGTAGTATGTAACTTGTATCCCCAAAAGGATAATATTATATATACATGGATCATTTTTTATCTCAAATAATCCAAATTTGTGTGGTTATTCCTTTCACTAACACTATTCCACTATAGGGAATTAATATTAGATATTTGGGATAGTATCGCAAAATTTATTAGATAATTAATGGTGTTTTGTTCATTATAATCCTGATTTCAGTATGAGTTTTTTTTTCAATCACATTAGCATGTTTATTCTCAAATTTATTCTGTCATTCCAAAAATATCTAAAATAAATTATTATTTTCATTACTAAATAAATATTTATATTCCTACTAATGTAATTCTTAAAAAATTAAAATTTATGAGTATCCACCTATAGTTTTAATTAAAAATGGTCAATACACATCTATATGAAATAATTATGGATTCTTTGTGGTGTTTTAACTTTCTCCACTGAATTGGGATTCATAAATTTCACCTTATAATCAATCATATCATATATCGATGTATCTTAATTAAAGAAGATCTAAATATCCATCTTGATTTAATTTTGATAAATTCATCATGCTTACATGACCAGACTAGTGATTCCACAACTAGATGAGATATGATTCAATCAAACATGTCTTTAGATCTATTAGCAAAACATTTTATCAAAATTTTGTACATAAATACTATTACTCAAATGCTCCATCTAATTAAGTATTATATCTTTATAAAAGTATCATTATTTTTTGAAAACTAAAAATATTTTATGAATATATTAACTACAAATATAAATTATATTACTAATTAGACAACAAAAAAAATTCATTAAAATTTGATCCAATCTGGTCGAAAATGTGGGATGGTAGCATTAAATATTAAGCATAACTAGTATTGTTCTATAAGTATCTTGATGATCAACCTTAGATTTTTTAATCATATAAATTTTAAATGGTTACTATATATATATACCAATGTGAGAACCATAAGTTATATATAATACATAATATGTAGAAATATTATATTTTACACATGATTATAAATGTACCAAATGCTTCACCTAAATTAATTACCAATGCAATGTTTTTCATCTAGTGGAATTTTTGTACAAAATAAAAAAAATATAAATCAAAACCCTTTATCCCCTCTATGGATATTTCTCCTTTTGGGAAGGGTATTGTGAATGTCATTTGGACTTGTGTTTGTTATGAAATTTTTTCCTTGGGTTTCTTCTTATTCCCTATAAGAATATAATATTTTTCATTCTTCATGAGGTTATTCTCTTGTTGAGTTAGAGTAAATAATTTCATGAGTGTTTCTATATTTTCTATATAATAAAATTCATAAGAAATCATGATAATATTGAATGAAGTAATGTGATGAAGTTATCTATGCACAATTCCATGGGTATGTTAAATCCTATAATTTCCAAAACCTCAATATATCATATAATTTTAACTATATGAGGTCCACATTGAATTTCTTCTCCTATAATTTATATTAAGTGTCGGTATATGATTGTGTACATATATTGTCTTGATTATTCCATATAGATATTACAAAGATAAGATAAAATGTGTATGCTACCATACAATTATGAATCTTTCAGAGATAACTAGTCATCGATGTATCATGAGGCATTTCATATCCAATACATCATTCACATGTTTCATATATATTTTTAGTACCTCGTAACATTACTCCCTAAGTGGATTAGTAGGAACTCTTTCCCTAAGTAGATAAAGCTTTATCTACATTCATAGTAAATCACGCAATGGACTATACGATTTCTCTTTAATATAGTTATTGTGATTTTTTTGAATTTCCTTCCATTATTTATTATAAATAAAAGAAATTATTTAGTACATTATAATGATTACTAGTTCTGATTTAATAAATAAATTTTAGTTGTATCCTACTATATTATCAAATCCCGACAAACCTCATCATTGGATTTGAAATAATCTATTTCTTGGATATTATTGAAATAAGGATCCACATTCACTTTCCCACAAACAGGATTATAAATTTCAAAAAATTTCATAGAAATTTTGGTAGGCATTACATTTCAATATCTTTATTGAATATTTACTAAATCTTATGAATGGATTCTCCAACCCAGAATATTATAATTATATATCCTTTATTCTTGCCTCCAAAATTGTATAAAGTAGTCTATGATTTCTACACTCGACACAAATTATGCTAGGTCAATCAATTATCATTATTATGAATCCTTGATAAAGAAAAAATATCCAAAACAATGGTATGGATGACATATTAACTATGGTTTCACCTTAACAAAGAAAGGAAATGTGTTTACCTAAAGAATATTTTCTATGAGGAATTTTGTTTTAACTTAGGGGTAAATATTCATTACATATTCTTCACATGATAATTATTATTATGTTAAATTTACCTATTTAATTAACTATGTCTAATAAAAAATTATTTATAATAGTTTTATTTTATTTCAACTCATATTTCCACATAATTTATATTATTTTTGTGATTATGTCAAATCGCCTAAAAAATATGCATCACAAGAATAAATAAATAATCTTATACTATGAAAGAGAATTAACATATGATATGATCATATGAATTTATCTAATAGTTTTTGTATCGTGAAAAACTAAACCAACCAAAACCATATGAGAAATTACTCATCAATTTCATAAATAAATCGATTTACATCATTCCTCTATTAACCTGTGCACATCCTAGGTTTCTTTTACCACTAATGAAATCCATACATTTCTTGTATCACTAGAGGTTCCATACTTTACAAATGATCACACAATCACATGTGATTGATACTTTGTGATTCTGGTAATATAAAATAATCATGGTATATATAGGATTGTACATAATAATGGAGGATGTTATGATTCATATATCATCATATATAATTTAATCATAAAATATCAAACAATTACATTCCTAAATTATTAAATTAAAAAATCCCAAATGATTCATAGATCGGTCATGTTCATGATCAATCCCAACCTGATACAAAATTAAAAATATTATAATATTTTTCAATTTTTTTATTAATATAAATTTTTTGGATTTATTAATTTAATTTAAGAATTAATTAATTAATATTCACCTTAATATTATTTCCAAACCATCCATGATATATGTTAATATTCTCATTCTATATTATTTTAAATAAATTTATTTGTTAATTAAAAATAATTACATACATGGTATCTGCTGATGAGGTCATTCTGTTTGTACCTTTCCATGTTAGATCAAATTCATTACTCATATTTAAAATTTATGCATTTTATGAACAGATTCATGCCATATAAATTATGTGTAATATTAACTCCATATCTAGAATCTTATTATTCAAAAACTAGTATAATAATTAATGCTTTCTTGTGTTTTATGATGTGTATTTTCCTAATAAGGTTCTATATACTTGAACAAAATGTTTTCCCACATGGAATGTCATGATATACCTGGTGTATGGTTTGATGATTCTATCCATGTACTATATATTGTGTGCATGGACACAAGTCTTTCCATAAATATACAATGTTTGGAGTGCTGACAATGTGTGTCAAGTACACTATGTTTATGGGAACCATTACTTTTCATATAGTTGTAGAATTTAAAATGTTAATATTTATGAATTTATAACAAAATGATACACTAAAAATAACACCACATGTACGTGAAAAAAATAATTCATACCACAAATTGTACACCTGTTGCTACAAACCATTTTGTTTAAATCTAACTTTAATTATCTATGTATTGAACTAAATGATATGCCAGTCTCAACATATACATTATTTGGGTCGAAATATGATATATACAGTTTTGATTTCTAGATACACTTCATGTAATCTATGTTTGTGCACATCACAGATCTGGTAGTCAATAAACCTTTTATAATTATGTCACTAGTTGACTACAAGACATGTCATAATTTATGTAGGGACAAAACCATGTGAAGTTACATTATGTGTAAGTATAATATCTGTTTTTTAATACCTATAAAAACATGTTTCATGTAGTAGTAAAACTAATGAAATGTAATGAAACCACATAAAAATCCACACAACATGGCATTATTTTCGTGACATGATCTTTCTGTGGTTGAACATGGGATTACTATGTGTACTTTACTATTACTCATCATGTATTCCTGTTGTCATGTAAGCAGCCTTGGAATTTATTGATCAAATCGTCAAGTGTTCTTAATTTTCCCTTAAATTGTTCTTATCCATACATACTAGGATGAATGTTCAATATTTTTAGTTGTATTAATAACTATGTAATCGAAAAAAACTATTCAATTAATATATAAATTGATCAGTCATCATAAAAATTATTATAAATTTGAATTGGACCATTTTGATACAACATAATGGTTTATGGTATAACAAAAGTACATGTTCATTTCCCAATTCTATTTTTCCATTTTTTGAGCAAAGATTCCCAAAATAAATTGATAAACATAATATGATAATATCCTAAAGTGGATCTTTCATATAAAATTTATAAATATTTTTAAAAAAAACATCACGTCAAACATGGAATTACATGTCATCAATTCCATAGTGGATCTTGTCATTTCACCCTTATAATATTAAATCTAATTGAGGTTTCCACTATTTTTGTTAACACACCCCAAAAAATATACATAAAAGGATCTTGGTATTTTGTGTTCTATTGTGAATAAACATAGAGAATTACATCATTCTAAATTGATCGCAATAAAAGACTCTCTCATTCTCTCATTTTTTAGGGAGGGACATGGTTTTTTCCTCTTTTTATTGAAATAATTCCATATAGATCATCCTTTTTGAATCCAAACTATAATTTTCTAAAATGATATAATTTGGAATATAAACATAGGGTTATCATTTAATAGTTCCACAATATACCATTAGCAAATTTTAATTGTATGTAATTAACTATGTATAGTAAGAATATTATTAATATTAGTATTTTATAATATGAAATAAATTTCCCGAAAAATCATTTGATAAATAAATAAATAAAAATTAATTTAAATTAAATTAAATAAAGCATAAAATTTTCATCGAGCATTTAACTCGGCCTGTAAGTCCTCTATGGTATTTATTTGAATATTTTATCATAAAATAATAAATTATAAATATATATATTATTTAACATTAAATGTAATGTATACATGTTATGTAGATAGTAACCTTGGTAATTTGATATGGGATATTCATGTGTTCATCATATGTTCTTAAACTGTTCTTATCCATAAAAACATGGATGAATATGACATCTCAATATTGGGATTAAGAATGATATTATGGAAATAGAAATAATAAATATTATAAAAAATATTGAATCAAATTTAAAATATTTTTAAATTATAATGTATCCATTTTGATACCTCTTGAGGTTTTTGACTCATAACAGATGAATCAATACATTCCCTATTTTGGATTATCCTTAGTTTGAATAAATAACACACAAATAACACCATGAACATAATTTTATAATCTCTAAGAGATGTTCTTCCATATATAATTTATAATTTATTTAAAACAATTATTACTAAAATTTTGTAATTCTACTGGATCATTTATAAAGCTGCTCTTTTCTTCCCGTCATTTTGATATAGTACTTATGTATGGATTACATTAGTGGCATTCACACATACTCCACAAATATAAAAAAATGGTATTTTTAGTGTTATCATTAAGAAATCTAGAGATTCACATCAATCTTTATTGATCATAACAATGGATTATCTTGTTCTATCATTCATCATGAGAGTTGAGGAAGTGTATTTTCCCTCTTGGCCTTGAAATAATTCTCCAAAGTTCATCCATTGTGTACAAAAACACTCACAATCTAAAATGATATAAGTCTACATATAGATTTATGGTTATCATTTAATAATTAAACAATGGACCTTTATCAAATATTTATTCTATGAAAGTCTTCGGGTCTAGTAATTATAATATTATTTTTATTTTATCATATGAAAACATTTATTTATGTATTATTTTTTAAATAAATAAATATTTATTTTATTTAAAAGACATTAAATAAAATACGTCGTTTTCATTTGGCCTTTAACTCGACCCATGAACACCCATTGAAATTTATCTACAATTAGAAAATAAAATAAAATATATATATATATATATATATATATTATTTCTTAAATAAATATTTAAATTTTATATCCCCAAAACTCATTAACATTTAAATTTTTTAATATTCATATAAATAAATCAATATTTATATTAATCTATGTACTAAACTAGTATATACATATCGTTTATAATA
Organism: Viscum album; assembly: GCA_963277665.1. Lineage (NCBI taxonomy): Eukaryota > Viridiplantae > Streptophyta > Magnoliopsida > Santalales > Viscaceae > Viscum > Viscum album. The sequence continues at coordinate 945,037,449 of OY728127.1, read as the reverse complement.
TGAAAAATAAAAAAGATCTCAAATTCAAATCAAATATTCTAAATTTGAATATTTGGTTATTAAATTTATTTGATGAAAAATTAATGAATAATTATAATTTCGTAAGACAAGGATAATGTTTTTTTCATAATGTTAAATTTAATATAATTTAATGATATTCTTCATAAACTTGTCTGTGAATTTTTTTCTCCTTATTAGTGGAATTATTTGTACATACATAATGTTCAAGATAAACCACTAGAATTAGATATAGGTAGCCATAGTCAATAAATTTATTGTCACTGTGACAATAATCATCCTTTGAACTCGATTACCGAATATAATCCAATTGTCACAATATCTTCATCAAAAAGTATTCCTACATATTCCATCACACTACATTATTTATTTATATTTCATTGAAAATTTAAGATGAACATTTTAATGAACTACCATAAACATATATTTAATCATATAGTTCCATTTTAATCAAAGTACCATAGATATCATTATCCATTACCTTATAATGGGAACATCCTTTATTGAATTATTTAAATAATACCATATCACTTATTGCTCACCCCACATATTCTTCCTCATTGCATGAAATTGTCATCATGGATTTCAATATTACATAAAAGTACATGATTCTTGATATAAATTAATAATAATATCAAGACTATGTACCAATATAAATGCTCATAGATAGGAATATCATGTGACACAAATAACAGTTGGAATTCCTACTGGATGGATTGTCCTTATAACCTCCTCCATTGGAGAATACCAATTTTAAATTTCAGGATAAGTAGTCTCAATGTATTATGGGATTTTAAAATATGATAGTAAAACATCATATATTTCTTATTAGAATGATTTAATATATATCATAGAAATATTTTATGAATATTTATTAAATAAATATTTGTTCACATTATAGTGAGGAACTAATTTAAAAATTTAATGTGATAAATATTCATGGTACATTGTCAAATTAATGTAACATATAGGAGAATATATAATTTTATTTTATATTTTTTACATTTATAGTAATAGAATGTGCTAGGACCAAGTACTAGTGTATTCAAAACTAACGGGTTGATTCATTATTCAATGATTTTAAATTAAAATAAAATAAATTGTCCCCTTTCCTTTTATATTGTATTCATTATTATGATAATGGTTCTCTCTAGTTATTACATTAAATATTCTAATAATATCAAACATAATATTGATAAAAAATTAATAGTGTTAACCATTCAAAAATAAAGGATAATCCTAGCTGTGAATGAAAAATAATCCACAATCACCTTACTGGCTAGTAATAATCCTATGAGATACAACAAGAAGGGTGTATCCCTAAAATTTAATATCACTTTTAGTCTAGAAAAATGAATCATCATCCCATTTATTTTTATACTAACTTATGAATTATTCAAAATAATTGTAGGTTTTAAATAGGGAAATCTTTCAACAACATATATTATATGTTAGAATCTATTTTTTTATTGGGTATTTTTCCTCTTCTCTTACTTTCACAATAGTATAAAACCACCTCTGTTCTTATTACTATATCTATATTTGTAAATTATTCCACAAACCTTCTTCTAAAACTTCATAATAACAAATTTAGTGAAACCACTATTCTCATTCTTTTTAGTAGCATGTTTGGATAATATTCCATCATATTCATATACAATACAAATTAAAAAAACGTTATTTATTTTCCACCCGAATAGATGAATGTCAACTAATTTCATGTGAAAATTTAATTAAACAACACATATTAAATTTTACTTCAAATGGATGAAAATTGGATAAGAACATTACTTATTGTTCTTATACAATAGAACTGTATGGAATAATTCTTTTTCTAGTGAATATCATTTCCAACTTGACCTCCCTTTATTCATGTTCCACCTTTTTCTTTTTCTTTTTTGGTGGAACAAAATGGCACAGTTTCCCTTATTTTCACTTAATTGACACACATAATTGAGTTGGGAGAAACCTATATGTGTTCTTCAACATCAAAGGATCGAAAACATCATTATAGTCAACTTCACAATATCATCAATATTTTTGGATTTTTTCAAATTGAATTTAATATTTTTCATCTCAATTGTTATTCGACCTTCAATAATATATATTAATTTATAATAAAACATCATATCCTCCTTGAAATTACTCACATTCAAGAATAAATTACTTAATGTACTTCAAATTTATTATAATATCAACTATTTCAGATTCCCAAAGACTCAAAATATTAATTCATTATGATATTTATATATATTATATATTATTATTTCCTCTATATACAGTCAACGAATCTTCTCCATTAAAAATATACCCTAATGCATAGAAATATTCATACTATTATTATGGTTTTCTTCGATAAACTTCTTAGATTTAATCATTACATATATATATATATATATATCTTCTTATCCTTTTATATATTAAACTGTTCTAGAATATTAATTCTAACCAGGTCCTACTGATATTTTTTAAAAATAAAACCATTGCTTACATGAACCATTAGATTCAAAATATACCCGCGTATGAATTACAGATTTTTATATTACCCATATGTATCCATATTTACATCAAGATATATCAAAAAAATACACTTATTTTAATCTTAATTATAAATTACATTTCAGTGGATTTATTTTAATATGTTTTAATTCATGGTCAACCAATTAAATTGATCTTCACTTTTGGATCCCCATAAATGCTTCGACCACTATACTGATTCACATACATCATTTTACACTCTTCATTTGTATTTGATGAATTATTATTATGACATTAAGAGTTATGATAAATTTAATTCGTATATCCATCTCATTTATTAGGTATTCACTTCACATTATCATATTATACTATTCATTCTTTCTAATAGTGTGCACGTCTTCTACTTCTTTATCCGAAACTCTTACTCTCATATCATGTATACATAAAATACCTAGTTATACTAATTAATTAAATTTTAAAATTACTCTTACACTTCCACAATTATTATCTAATCACAAATAAATATCAATTTTATTTAAATAGAGGTACGTCACTTGAGAACTAAAGACTCATTGTGTAAATGATCATTTGGGGATGACAATCACAATACAGATCTTTATTTCATCCTAATGCCCACTTAATTTTAAATGATGAACAATAACCTCATTCAGTGAGTCTAAAATCACAACTATGGTAAAAAAATATCCCATTTATAAGACTTGGTGCTTCATTGATCTATCAAGAAGAATTTTGGTGTCACCCTACATCAGAAGGTCATCCAAACCTTCTCATGTTATAACTCACCATCTATTTTTCCTCCACCTACCCATGTTTTCGTATATTCCATCAATAACCAAACCTCATAGTAATTCCAAAATACTAGATCCCTACATCTATATACTACACTTACTAAATCAAAAATTCATCTAAGTACCTAATAAATATTATTATATAAACTATGTTTGTATCTCTTAAATGATAAAATTCATTGTGATTTAAATCCACTATGCTACTCAAATATTCAAGCACTATTTTTCTTTATTTTTTCAATCAATATTTAAAACTCAAATAGAAAAAACTCCAATTATTTTTTATTTATAATGAAACTAAACATTTCACACCAACTTAAATGACATTTCTAAAAATATTCACAGTCTTAATATAAATTGATTAATTCTTCAGATCTACTTATTTAGAAACAATCTTGAGATCTATTATCATTCTTCCAAGAACTTCTTCTTCATCCAAATTCCACTTTAACATATTGACATCACGAATCATTGATACTAATTATATATTAAAAAAATAAATAATTTATAAATCATATCCAATAATATCCCCCGTTTTGATTTTTGCAATTAAAATATCAAATTACATGTTAAAATGTTCACCATTAATTTTCTCATAAATTTTTTATTTTTATTTACCTCTTACCATTTTTCATCAATGAATTTATTTTCATTACTCCCCCATTGTTGAAAATAAATTAAAATACCCTAAATTATTGGATTATATAAATTAATAATCATGAAATTTCATATAAATAATTTTACTCATATTTTACATGTGTCATGATTTATATAGTAATTCAGGTTGTTTATTAAGAAAACAAAGATAAAAATAATGAATTGAATTGTATACCAACTAAATTGATAAAATCTTTACCATTCTAGTAATATATCTCATATGTTAAGGATAATAAAATTTTTTATAGTACATGAAATTTCAGTTTTGATATTAATGTATCATAATACAAATCAATGGTAATTTCATGTACTAACTTCTACACACAGGCTGAAAACATTCATGTATAATAAGTTGCATTTATAATTTAATAAATTTAAATGTATTTTGTTAATCTCTATATGTATATCATTGATTTAAATAAATTTCATTATGTTACATTATTATTTTGTTACCAAAGATGATATATTTAGAATATATAACATTTTAGTGAGAAGTTCTTCGGAAAATTTTCAGAAAATACAAATTTTCATAGAATATCAATTAAGACAGTTAATAATTCATTCTTTTCATATATTATCTTATTAGTGTACTCAAGCTATCTGTATAATGGTGGAAATATTTAATAGAAACATTAAAATATTATTTAATTAGTACATAATCATAAAATAGAACTCTCTATATGGTGGTACAAGTTTGGGAATTTATGTATGATCACCAAGAATTATATTTTAAATACATTATCTCTATAGTACTAAATTTGAGTAAAAATATTGATTCTTTATTATTCTATTACTTTTCCATTTTAGGAAAACATTCTCACATTCTTAGGTTTTCCCCCTTGACAAAATTAACCACCGATAATTATTTTTATCCATAATAAAAATATAACACGCAAATATAATTAAATGAGATTGATTTTCCTTCTTATCAATGTGGATGGAATGATTTATACTATTTTCTCAACTACGTTTTTCCAATCACCAATGAATTTATGGATGGACATTTTTCCTTCAAATATAATTTTACTTTTGGAAACATGGTACTGATAACAACATTAATTAATTTTCGGGGGACGATAATTCATTATATATTGATCAAAAAATATACATGCATTGATACAATATTCATTCACTTCATAGTATATTCTTTTTTTAAAATCAAGGTTAAAAATCATTTATCTCTGTGTATATACTTTATATATCTATCAAATAGTACTTATAAAATATTTGTGTTGTAATTTATTGAATAAATTTCATGAAATTTACAGTCATTATGTCGAATATTCTCTTTCCACTTTCTATAAATTTTTCTTGTGTTGATTCAATTTATTTTCCTCATTACAAATCAGCAGTTGTAGTTACTACGTAATATATGTGTGTATTGATATCTTGGTTACATCTTCCACATAACATCATCATGTGAATTCATTAATTTGTAATATTTAAATTTGATATAAAACTCATATTTATTTTGTTTTATTATTTTTATGTACGATATTTGTGTATTTATCTTTCCATGGATAAAATTCATTTCTTTTGTAACATCATGGGTGTAATCTGATTTTTATCTTTATATATTTTCCATCACAAAAAATATCTTCTTTTTTATCAAAATTGAAGGTATTATATCCTCAGCATATTTTGATACATAGATAGTTGATCACACACCATTTCTATGACCACAACCATAAAAAACATCATATGTATTATCAATAATTTTAAATATATTTTATGTATGAACAGTTTTCTAATATGATAGTGGTTAGAATTTTTCTCGGGATTTCACCCTTTTGAAATGGGAAAATATTTATCTTCATGATTTAAAGATATATAATAATAATCCATTTTATAGTTCCAAAACATATCGAAATACCATATATAATTTAATATCTCTAAATATTAAAATAACATTATGTTTTATATTGAATACACTATGCAATTACATCCTTAAACAATGCATGACATAATAATATTGGAATTTTGTATTTCTAACATGGACGTAAAATTAGGTGGTATGAATAAGATAAACAAAATCTTAATATATATTTTTATATATCAAAATCAATACAAACTTATTGATTAAATCTTATGATATAAGTATTCAACTGTTTACTAAAGGGTTTTTATGGTTCAAAAATATGTTTTGTCAGAAATTTGTATTTATTTATTTTTTTTAGAGAATATTATAAATAATTTCAATTTTTTCGGGACATTATTTTATAAAAATTATATAATTTTTTGATTCATCATTTCAAAATTATGTTGGGATTAATTTTTGAGAATTCAATCAAATGTTTAATTTATTAATGAATAGTGACAAATATGGATTTTTATTTAAAAGTGTATATTTATTAAGTAAATACAATACCACATTCTATTTATGGTAATTTTAATAATTAATTGCCTATATTTTATTTAATATAATCCAATAAATATTATTTAAATCAACATTATTCATGAATTTGTTTTAAAAAATAATTATAGTTAAAATGGTATTTTTCAAGAAAATCATTTTTTACCACGTGTAGCATGTTTAATTTTAAATAAATTATACAATTTCTATAAATTTAACTTGATAAAAAGGATCCCATATTTTTATTCATTATAATTATTAATAGTTAATATGTTTAACTTTTTTTTTCATCAACCTTAATAGTAACCATATTAGTTCTTTACTACCAGAGTTATGGTAAAATGAGTTAATTGGCTTTAAAACTTATTTAATAAGGCTTATAATAAATTAAAAGTGTATTAATTTAATTTTAGAGCCTATTTATGCTATAATAAGTTGAAATTTGATAACATGACTTTGTTAATTTATCTTTGTTTTGTCATTTCAAATATTTTATGTAAATTTTAAAATAAAAATTTCACATTCTTGATTTTAATGATATTAAATTTTTTAAATGGGTAAAAACAACTTATTTTCTTTTATAAATATTTATTTTAAAAAGAAAATATTTTTTATTATGTTAATATTTTTTTAATTTTAAGTAATGAAATAATTTTCATAGATGCTAATGCAATGTTGTCACAATGCTTTTGAATGAACTAGAAAAAATCATGCAACTAATTTAGAAAACCCTAAATGTAATATTATTTGTATAATTTATTGTTAACAAACATTTTAATACATAAATGTAGTATGTTAGTTATTTTTGAATGGTTTATATTACAAATCCTTTACTATATTCTTATGATTAAAATTCAAATAAAACGAATAGTGTTAAAATGAAAATAATGATATTTTATGATAAATAAAATATTAGTAATTTATTTAAAAGTTATAATAATATTGAAAGTGAAAAATAGGATATAGATTGTTCAAAAATCACATAAAATGTATATATTTGGGACAAAAATCACCTTATATATTAAATAATAACACATTAATATTGAAAATTTCATTACAATGGTTAAGATTAAAATTGTTCAACCACGAGGATAAACTAAAAGATAATGTTTATAACAATTTAATAAATATAAGGCCCAAACCTTAAATATTACTTATTCTTGTGTTTTGATCAATAATTTAACTTCTTTCACATTAAGGATCATTTTAGGTTTAGAGTTTAAGAGAATTAGGCCTTAACTATAATATTAAATCTCAAAAATCACAAAGTAGACACATATACTCTATCATATTTTTTCACAATAATAAAAGGATTATATTATCGATAAAAATATTCTTGAATTCTTAATTTCGCTTATCATTATTCATAACATGTGAAAATAATTTAAAAATCTGAGGATGAGTATAAAAATCTCTTTAGGTAATATAAAATATAGAAAAAACCATTAGTTAATGAATATTTAAAACCGATGATAACATTTTCATAAAATTATACTTTTCACCCATAAAATATAAAATACATATCTTACATCATTTAATAATAATATTCCAACATAACAATGTAGAAATAATACAACATATCAGTAACTTGTGGCATGTATAACATAATTAAATTACAGATTTCTCAACTACATAAGGTGTAACCTTAATGGTTACATTCAGAATACTCATCAATGTGTATTTACAAAGTATATTTGTATAAACCATAAAATTTAACTCTGTCACATTACCCAATTAATTAGAGATCTATCATGGGCTCACTCATAATAAGTTTATCATAGAACCACCTGTATACATAAGAAATTCCCCAGAACCATTACATAATAATAATCGATGTTCAAACAAAAAGGAAATATAACATTCCACATTACAGTCATAAGATGCCATTTAAAGATATTGATATAATATATAAATTATAAAATCCATTTTCAAAACCAAAATACTTAATATATGAGTATGGTATTCAATTTAATTTTAAAATAATATTATGGATTGTAGAAGATGCCACATATCAAATAATGCTCGCAGTGGTGGAAAGGTCACTGTATCAGTATACATTATAATGAAACATTGCTTTAGTAGTTTAATAAAATGCTTCATAATACAAAAGATTCGTTTATAAAATCTTGCATTGAAATTAAAAGTCAAATGGAATGATTATACACCATATAAAATAAGATCATATATAAATCAATATATGCCACAATGAAAGGATATTGACACGAAACTCCTTACCTTGAGTCCAAATTATCATGTATGTTCTTTATTCTTCATGAATAATATTCTTATGTAAATTTATACTTGATTTAGATCATTTTTCAAGTTTATTATTAGTTTTATATCAATTATTACCTTTTTATAAAACAAGATAATTATTCAATTTAATATTTTTCTTTTTTTTATATTTTATACTTGAGTCGAAAATGAACTTATTTTGATGTTAACTATCCATGTATTCAAAAATACATTATCTTGATATTTATTTTCATGATTTCAATATCATATATATTCAGTATATATATATATCTATAATATCAATAACATTTGGAGAAAATAAATTAAATACACCATTCATGGAGATGGTAATCCATACGTACTCATGAACGATACTTTTATTTCTTTTTCATATTAAAGGAATGAAAAATAATTGATAAATAGGTATGTTATAAATACAATATAATATATAAATTATTTATGTTACATATGTTCATTAATTTAATCCTTTATAGGTTAGATATATGTAATGATCGATTCATATTACTTAGAGGGGGTGGTAGTCGGTACTTCCTCAAATAAAACTATCATATATAAACATTATGAAATCATAAAGGTAATCTCTAATTAAATAAATAAATATAGAAGCATATAGGCAATATAAATATAATATATATCATATTAAAATACAGTATGTTCATATCCATTAGATAGTGGTGTGTGTAAGTGTAGTTTTAATAATTCTCATAAAATCATCATTATTTTTTAAGGATACTGGTGTTGTTATGTAATCATAGAATAGGAAGAGAATATGGAGGGCATAAGGAATAAATAATAAAGGGACCTAAGAGAATACATCTCCTAAAAATTTGATAGCTCCATTTTATTTCAGAGAAAAGGATTTATTGAATTTAATTATCCCAAATATACATCTTTTAGGAGGAAGGAAGGATTTTGGGAGATTTTTTTGGTAGAATTTGGAAGATCTAAGGGTCTTGAGAGGTGTGAGTATGTGGGTAGAGGCGATGGCCTTTTATTAGATGATGGAGCGCCACATTATGAATGTTTTGAAATATAATTTTTTATAAATTTATTTTTGAATATAAATAGTTAAAATGTTTTATATTTGTACAAAAAGAGGATAATGGGTCTAAATCCTCTCAACCATTCGGAAAAAGAAAATTTTAGGTCAAAAAAATGACATTATATTTTTGCATTAACCCTCAGTTAAAAAAATTTAACTCTTACGATGTATTCTTGTATTTTTATAATATATGGTTACTATAGTTACTATAATATACCAAGAGAACCAAAATTCAATCATTAATGACATTTGAAACATTATATAATTCAGTTGTATAAAGCATATATTTTTAGGACTATTATATCATTTGATAAAATTGTATTTAAAAAAAATAATTTATGTCAATTTTGACACTATTTAGAAATTAATTTTTTTAAACACATAACAACCTGATTAATTAAAAACAATAGAATTAATCCAAATATATTATTTTATAATATTCCATAAAATTCATGTATCGAATCAAAATATAAAATTATATATTTATAATATTTATAATATCATTTATTTGAATATTTCATTATCAAATTAAATATTACATCATCATTGTGACATAATTAAATTTATTTATTTAATGTCAAGAAATTATATTAAAAATAAAGTGATGTAAATTTTTTTTGGATTTGTTATGGTTATTTATATTCAAATAGATCAGTTATATAACCATATATTAAAAAAGTTTTAGTAAAAGACATGTGTTTATGTTATATTTCACGTTACTTTAAATTAAATCTTATAACATGTCATTGTCACAACCATGTTGCTCCATGGGGTCCTAAAATAGACAAAAGGATGAACGTGGTTGGAAATATCTCATCCAATATAATTAGGCCATGTGTTAGAGCAGTTTTATATTATGATAATATTATTTTTTACCATTATTTAAAATATTTACACTTCAACCACGATAAATAAAAATAATAACTAAAGTTACCATTCATAATTTCCAAAAATAAAGTATCATATTTACACAATTCGAACATTATGATTGAAAATATTTAATCCACTTTTCCAAATTCAATATACAGAATTTTTAGACATTAATTTAAAATCGATTCCCAGTGTCAAAACCAAAAAGTGAGGTTTTAAGAAGTTAAAATTATCAAAACAATAACATGTGTTTAAGTACATTTTAAAATTGAAATTACATCCAATTACACAAATTGGAAAAAATGTTAATAAAAATCCAATTACACATTATGATAAATTAATATGATAATATAAATATATAATTTACATAGATGAAAATTCAGTTTTTAATTAAAATGACGTATTTTTCCCTATTCATTAAAAAATGAAATTTATAAGAAAATTACCAAAAATTTAACCAAATTAAATTATCTTGTCCTAATTCAATAGAAGAAGTTTATTTTGTCAAATATAAAATATAAAAGTGGCAAAAACAAGATTAAAATGGGGTTCTCTATCACAAGGCAGTAAAATGACCTTTTAAAAATATTATAGTATTTTATGTTTAAAATTGGATTCCTTCTCATTTTAAGACTCTAAAATATATTGTATAAATTTAAATAAAATTAAAAAAAATTCAATCATATTTTAGTTACTTATACTCATTCCATCTAATATAATTCCTATGCATTAACTACCATTTAAAATAATAATAATATTATATTAATTTTTTTGTATAACTCAATGTTGTGTGAAACATAAGATAATAGGGAAACCCATTGTTGTGTGTGGGTTACACAATTGGAAAAAGTGTCCTCATTGACATAAAATTAATATCTTATTCATGAATAGTAATATATATAAAAATTTATTATTCTCTAAATACACGGTTCGTTACATCATTCAGCCCTTTTGGAAATTGTTTCCTCTCAATTTTAAAATTTGTCTTGTAAACATAATCGAAATTCAATATTTGAAAAAGAATCAATAAAAATATCACATTAAACAATTTAATTAAATTAAAATGTTTATGAAATATAATAAAGACTGATATTCCATGTAGGAAAACACAGATATGGATGAAGAACTAATCATCTTGTTCTTATAGTGAGTGATAGAAAACATGATCTGGAGAAATTTAACAATCTGAAAACCACAATCTTGTGATGCGTTAAACCGTCTTTGATTCACCAGTAGGATAACTAAATAGACAATGTTTTTTGTTTTCAATTCATGTTTCTAAATTTGAGTAATTTATTTATGATCTTGACTAAGAAAAAAATAAAACATACTTAATTGTCGAGTAGAGTTTCATCCTTTAATAAATATCTACCACAAACTCATCTTTTTTCCAAATCGATGAGTATTAAAGATGACTAGCTCACACCTCAAGGGCTAGAATCATCTTCTAGAGAATCACATAATCAAAAAAATATGAACCATAAATTTCCCTTTTATTTGTATATTAACCAAAATCAAAATTTCTAGAATAAGATCAGATAGTACAACAAAAAGAATAATCCTTTAGAAAAATATATACATCTCTTAATCTCCAAAATTCAACAAACAATACCCTAATGATCAAAAATTTCTAATTAACAAATAATTATTTATATAACTCCTCAAAATAGTAATCCAAACTAATACTGAAACACCAAATTTAGAAGGATTTGGTCACCTAGTCTTCTACGATAATTCATAACTTTTATCTCCAAATAACATTGACTACTCTTAATTAATCATCCATAAAATTAATTAAACTATTCACAAATTCTCCAAAATTGTTTAATCCCATAAAAAAATAACCCAAATTGCAATAAGTACACCATAAAACATTGATTCATCCAAAATCAAATTCATAAATTCTTCAAAAAATAAAATCCCATATTATTCTATTTTCATTAGTCATATATTGTTTCAAAAATAGAGAATGTCTTCCAAAATAAAATTTATATCTTAATAACCAAATCATTTTCTTACACTAAGGACTTCAATTGGATAAAACATATGTTCCAAAAATCTTTTTATTCTTGATCCATAAAATAATTTAACTAAAAATAATATGTAATACAAACCTGGGACATCACGTAGTATAGTGGTAGGCGATTCACCCCTGTCACCATTTGGTTGGGGGTTCGATTCCCACGGCCCTGTCAGACGTGACATGTTGTCACCCATCTTGAAAGTTGTCCCTTTTTATAAAACACAAAAATGAACCTATCATTTTTATCCTCAATTGTTGTCTTATACCTCTCATTTTCATCTCAACTCATAATGAACTCAACATCTTAATTCAAGAGGTATTATATATATTGATATTTTTTCACCAATATATGAAAAAATAATACTATTCCCAATATAAATAACATCATACCTTTATGATGGAGTCCACCTAGTTTTATCATTAACTTCTTCATGTAAATAAAAGGTACATGCATTTTAATAATAATTTATAGGTCATTCAAAATCAATTGCTTCATTTATCCAAATACACCATGTATAACATGGGTCAAATGGGTGTTCATAAAAAAATAGTTTCAGAAAATAATAATGTTGGATATAAAATTCTAAAACATTTGATAAAACATGATTTTATAAAATAGTCATAACATGTTTGATTTGAATCATTATATAAATTTTCCTTTTAAAATATCATATGTATGTACTGAAAGACTATATTTTAAAAGTAAATATAAGTAGGTTACACCGGGGTATCCTTCTTTAGCACCATTATCAATATCGTAACATGCTTCAAAATATCTTGATAAGGAAAAATATTTGAAAATACCTTGATAATATTTAACTATATTTAAAAAATTATTATATTAAAAAATCAGGATTTGATTAAATAAAGCCCATGATCTATGATGGTATCAAGTTATAGTGGAGGTGAATGATATCTCAAACAACTTTGTGCAATTGAGTTATAGGATAAATAATGGTTAACAATAATCCAAACATGACTTTGAAAAAATTATTGCAAGAAATTCATTAGGGATTGATATGAATGTTTTTAGAGATTTTTATCATTACATTTGTAACTAATTTTCCATGATCTCCAAAATTTATAAAACAGGTATTTAACTACGATAACAGACATAGAGAATTATCACGTGGTAATCCAAATCTGCGAATCCCCAAAGTTTTATAAACTGACCTTTGATTCCAACATTAAGGCCCCAACTATAAAACGTACATAATATAGATTTTTGATCAATAATTTAATTTATTTCACATTGATGATCTTTTTTGGTTTAGTTTTTTAGTGAATTTGGACATAACTATTACATTGCATCTAAAAAATTACAAATTAGACACTTTTAATCTATCATATTTTTTCAAAATAATAAAACACCCTAAATAAAAAAAGAATTGTATTCTTGATAAAAATAATTGTGAATTATTCATTTATCATATCCTTAGACATACCTTTTGAAAATGATTTGAAGAACATGGGATGAGCATAGAAAGCTCAGTGAGGAATGTATAATTAGGAATTAAACCATTAGTCCATGAATATTTAAAACCCATAAAAACATTTTCACAAAATCACAATTTTTACCCATAAAACATATACTTCTTTTCATACATCATGTAATATTAAGATTTCAACATAACTCCATGGAAATAATAAAACATAAAGGTTACATTTGGCATCCTTAACATACTTACATTGTAGATTTCATATCTACATAGGAAGTAACCTTCATCATTACGTTTCGAATATCTATCACATTATATATCCAAAACATATTAAGATAAACCTCAACATATAACTTTGTTACATTAATCAATGAATTGGAGAGTTATTATGGCCTCACCCACCGAAATTATATCAGGGATCAACCTGTATACATACATGATTCCCAAGATCCATAACATAATAATAACACTTCATCATGGATAAAGGAAAAATAACATTTCCACACTGAAATCATAAGACATAATACCAAGATATTGATATAGTCAATCAATTATAAATACCATTTTCTATACCAAAATACCTAATAAACGAATATTTTATTTAAATTTTTGAAAAAAACATTATGGCTTGTAGAGGACGTCAAATATCAAATACTACTCACAGAGACAGAAATGTCATTACTGTTTTGTACATAAAAAGAAACATTCCTTACATCAATTAGAAGAAAGATTCATAAAAAAATGATTCCTTTTGAAAATACATGATTGGACATAAAAATAAAATGGTATTATTACACACCGAATATAATAAAGACGTATATAAATCAAAATATGCCTCAATAAAAAGAGATTGAAACGATGTCCCTTACCTTGAGTCCAAATCATCACGTATGTTCCTTATTATTACTGAGTAATAAAAATATATTAATTTTTACTTGGTTGAGTAACATTTTGAAGTTTATTATTTATATTATATCACTTATTGCCTTTTTATAAAAATCACATAATTATTCAAGTTCATATTGGTCATTTTGTCGATATTTAGTACTTGAGTTGAAAAATGAACCTATTTTTATGTAAATTGACCATTTACTCAAAATTCCATCATCACTATAATGATATTAATGATTTAAATTTCATATATATCCATTATATATGGATTTAAAATTGTCCATAAATTTTGCAGATATTAAATGAAATGCACCATTCATGGAGACGGTAGGCCGTAAGTACACATGAATGCCACTTTCATTTCTTTGTCATATTAATGAAAAGAAACCTAAATGATTCAATTGTTTGGTATAATTAAAATATAACATATATGTTATACATGTTATATATGTTCATTAATTCCATCCTTTATATGTTCAAGGTATGACATGAACGATTCATATAACTTTGTGGGGGCTGTAGTCTGTACTTCATCAAATGAAGTCATCATATTTACACATTATGGAGAGAATAAGGGTATTCTATAAATGAATTAAAACAAATACATAATAATATAAACAATATAAGTTTAATATATATCATATAAAATTAGAGTTCCATCATAATGGCCACCATGAGAGGTGGGAGGAGAAAATCAGAAAATCATCATTTTGTGACGGAGTAGTTAGTCATACATAGAAACAGTTTGTTCATATCCATTTGATGGAGATGTTTATATGTTTGGTTAGATTAATTTGGATAGAAACATCATATAATATTGAGGATACTTGTGTTTTTATGTAATCATATAATTAGAAGACAATAGGGAGTAATGATGGAAAATGGAGGAAATGAACTTCGGAGAAGACATTACCTTTAATTATGGTAACTTATTTATATTTTTTCCAAAAGGCATTATTAAATTATCATACACCCAATGCGATGCACTTAGTAGAAATGGGTTCATTTTGGGATATTTTTGAGTAAATTTTTATGCGGGAATGGGATTTAGAGGTTTGAGTATGTGGGTAGAGATGGTGTCCTTTTATAAGAGGAAGGAGGGGAACTTTAAGAAAGTCATGAAATATTATTTTATTATATACTACTTTTTAAATTATATTAGTTAAAAATTAATATATATAGTGGATAATATTATAATGTGTATAAATCCTCTCAAACAGTTGGTTTTATACAATTATAGGTTACAAAATTAACCTTATTTTTTTGCTTTAACCCTTAGTGAAAAACATCAACTCTTACCATGTCTTCTGGTATTTTCACAATATTTGGTTAGTATAGTTACTATAAAATACCAAGAGAAAAAAATGGATAATTAATTAATTTTTTAACATTATATAATTCATTTGGTGGATTCTTATATTTTTAGGACCATTATATCATTTAATAAAATATTAGTTTTTATAACACATTTATATCAATTTTGACACTATTTTGTAATTGATTTATTACGAATTAAAAAAACATGATTAATTCGAACCAATGATATTAAATCAAATATAACATGTAATTATCATAAAAAATAGTTCATTTCATTAAAATGTCAAAATTACATTTTTTTTAAATTTATTCTATCATTGATTTGAATCATTCATTAATACGGTTATCATTCCATCATTATTGTTTCATAATTAAATTTATATAAATAATGGCTAAAAATTATAAATAAAATACAATGAGGTATGAAATATATTTATCTTTATATTTATTATATATATTAAAATATATCATTTATGTAACACTATTTATTTTTTAGTAAAAGATACATGTTTATGTTATATTTTTCAACACGTTAATTTATTTTTTATAACATGTCATTATCACACCTGAGTTGCTCTATTGGGTCCTAAAATTGACTCAAGGATTCTGTTAGGGTATTTTTATATTTTTATAATATTATTTTTTACCCCTATTTACCAAATTTATCCTTTCACAATGGTAAATAAAAATAATTACTGATGCTTCTATACATAATGTCGAAAAATAAAAGGTACATATAAAATCAATTTGGACCTTATGATTACAAATATGGGGTAAATTTTTTCAAATTAAAAACACATAATTTTCATAAATTTATTTAAAATTCATTATTGCTGTCAAAACAAAAAAGAGGGTTCTTAAGAAGTAAAAACATTCAAAATATTGACATGTGTTTATGTCCAATTTAAATGTGAAATTACCTCCAATGAACATAATTTGACTAAATTATAAAAAATTATTACAATAACCCATTAAAACCATTTTATATGAAAATATATGTATATAAATAATTAGATGAAAATACATTTTTGAATTAAAATGTAGTATTTTTAACTATTCATTAAAAATTTAAATTTATCATAAAATTAACAAAAAATTAACCAATGTAAATTGTGATGTTCCTATTATATAGAATATGTTTAGTTTGTAAAATATATAATATATATGTGAAATAATACTGGATATAAAATAGTTTCATCATCAAATGGCAGTAAAATGACCATTTAAAAATATTAGAGTATTCTATGTTTAAATTTATATTAATTCTCATTTTAAGCCTCTAAAATTTATTGGATAAATGTAAAACAATTTAGAAAATATTTTCAATCATATTTTAGTTAGTTCTTCTCATTCCCACCAATACAATAGTTAGGCGTTGACTACCATTTAAAATAATAATATTATTATATTAATTTTTCGGTATAACTCAATGTTGTGCGCAACATAAGGTTTAAGAGAAACTCTTTTTGAGTGTTGAGTATGCTATTAGACAAATTGTCAAATTTATCATAAAATTAATTTCTTATTCATAAATATTAATAGAAATTAAAATGTATTAATCCATAATAAATAGGTCGTTATAGGAAACCTGTCCAATTTTGATTTGATGAGTATATTATAACAATAACATAATTATATTCTAAAAAAATGTAAATTTTTAACCATTTTACAAAAGTTAAGAGAATATTATATTATAATATTTACAAAATTACCAAAAAAATTTCCTCTTCTCCCCTCCAATAAACTCATACTATATATTTTTGGCACCACTTAGAGCCATATATATCGATAAAAACCTGACCAATTCTCTTCACAAAATCATTATCCAGGATGTATTTGTGAAATTATTCTTCAAATAAAATTCAAGTTGTATGTTAAAGGTATCCAAATGAGGTCTACCAAAGGAGAGGAAAACAACGAAATCAACCACAATCATTTAGTTTCTTCTTCTTCCATATAAAATATTCTTAAAACATGATGATATAATAAAATAAGTATCTAATATATACCAAAGTGTTATTATGAGTATGGTGAAGAGACCCAAAGCATGACGTACATGTACATTACATTACTTTTACAGAATACTTAATTCCTAAAAAACACAGACACCATATGACGGTAATAGTTTAATGTCATTGGAAACTCAAAAAATAATCTTCTAATCTTCGTGAAGGATATTCAAAATCTCCCATAATGATCTTCCCCTTCTATTTTCTTACCTAAAAACATTCTTTAAATCCTGGGAAAAATAAAACATAAAAAAGGGTGAGATCAAATGCCCAGTAAGGGTAAACATACAGAACATAAAACAATCAATATTCATTTTAATGAAAAAACTTGAACATAAAATCTAAACATCAAAATATTAAGCAAAGACATGAATCGTGGAAGTACGTAAGGCATATATCATAAGGGAAGATCAATCATGATAAAATAGCATGGGAATAAAACATTTAATTGAAGAAACCATTAAGCACATGATATGATTTCCATAGTATCCAAGGCATTGCTGCAAAGACCATCAAAGTGGACAATGTCCCTTTATGAATCGAGTTCACTCCTTGTTCCAGTCCTATTTTACTGAACCGGATTAAATCACCGTTCCAACCTTGTCTATCTCACAAGATATAAATCTTTACCCAATGAATTTGATGGAGATATAGGTTCCACCTATCTCGTAATGAAATCATTCTTACTTGTTCCACAACAAGAACCTAAATCATTCATCATTACCCAAAGTATAAAATTGGTTTCATAAACATCATCCCATAATAAAATAATCGATACAAATAAAATGGATATCATTTCATCATCATAAAAGTGAAAACCATGTAAATCATAGAGAAATTATACTTGAAACGTACACATATGAAACAATTCCATCTTATAAAGAAAATTGTTTTGATTAAACACTTGAAATGAATTTTTCATGAAAATATCCTTCCTTCATCAAAATCATTTTATTTTCACAAAATGCCATGAAATTCTAAAAGAAAAGGATTTTGTTGAAAATAACCATTAAAAATTTTAGATTATGGTTCATGAAAATAAGTCTTTATGAAACAGTAATAATATTTACATGCCGTATAATTTAAAAAAACATTATCCTCGTACTTTTGAAAAAAGTCAAAAAGTTCCTCGTATGGTAATCAAATGAAAGATTCCTTCCATAACACAATGTAAAAGTCAATGAGGGATAAACATCACTTTAAAAATATATGTAAGAATATTAATAACTTTAAGAAAAACATTTTTATGGACATGGATGAAAAATATAACACATGTAAATACTTACGAATAACAATCTCGGATAAGAACGATATTGAAATAGTTATCCCTTACCTTATGTCTGATATGCATTGTATGTATCTGAACCTCATATATAATGATTTAAACAATGTCATTGAATTATTAAAGAATCATATTCTTTGTCATGATATCATATATGTTTTACTTATGACTTTATATTACCCGTTCTTTTTTAAATGCGATGTAAAAGCAACGATTTGGGTAAAATTGATTCATTTATTTTACGTGTTTTGATTTGTTGTTCTTGATATTTTTACATTTATCCTGATTTAATTAATTCCAGAATGTAAAAAATGATTTATATATATTATATATTCATCATATAAATATATATATATGATAGATTGATAAATGGAATGAAATACACCGTTTATAGAGACGGTAGACCGTACGTACGCATGAATGTTATATTTTTCCTTATTGAATTGAATGGAATTAAGTATGTGAAATAAATATATATATACATAAATCCAGAATCGTTATCACATCATATATTTCATTATTATTAATTATATATACTTCATAATCATTAATGAATGGTTAACATGGATAATCAATGTCATCACGTCGTGGAGACGGTAGTCCGTACGTACGCACGAGCGATGATATAATTCCCATGATCATGGAATTGTGTTGAAGTGTATGTATAATATTTCAGAATCAATATCACGTTACAATAATCATATATAGTAATTTATTTACACCATTATACTCATCCAAATAAGGTGGTGGTCAAAAATAGATTTCACCACGGCGTGGAGACGGTATTCTATACATACGCACGCACGGTGATTTTGTTTTCTGTAGGATGGATAGAAGGTGAAATATGGTTGTTTCATATTTATAATAACATATAAGTACATATTTAATACTTATTTTATTACTTTATAATGATACAACTAATGAAGAAGATTTAAAAGAATAAAGAAACTTGAGAAAATCGAAAGAAGAGATTACCTCTTCTTCAACACACCTCCTTTAAGATTCCTCTTAAGTTATTAGAGTTGGTATTTTGAGAAGACCAGAACCTCCAGAATGTTTCTAGGGTTGTGGAGAAGAGAAATTGTCTGGGATTTTCTGAGATTAAAGGCTTAAAATGGTGTGAAGAGATGAGGGAAGTGGTTCCCTTTTTATAAGGGAGGGGAGGGGCACCTTTGGAAAAGCTTAAAATATTGTTTTATAATAAAGTCATATTCGGTTTATAATAGCTCAAAATTTATTTATTTAGAATATAAAGTGGTATGGGTAGAAATCCTCTCATCCAATAGAATTTAGAAAATTTGGGTTACTATTTTAACCTTATCATTTAGATTTAACTTTAAGTTAAATAATTTTACTTTTACCGTGTCTTCTTGTTTTCTTATACTATATGGTTAATAAACATACTATAAAAAGACAAACGAACCACAAGTTGTTAATTATTAATATATATAACCTTATCTAAGTCATTGTACCAAACCTTGGATATTTAGGAATAAAATAACAATTAATAATATAATATTTGTTTTAAAAACAATTTTATGTCAATTTTGACACTATATGGTAATTGATTTTGTGAAAATCATAACAGAATTATTAGTTAGAAAAAAGGTAATTAAACCAATACTAACATGTAATATTAACCTATAAAATTAGTTTAATTCATAAAAACTCACAAATTACATTTATTTGGGTATTTATAATTTCAATTATCTTAATATTTTATTAATAAGGTAATTACTGCATCATCATTGTGTCATAAATAAATTAAATTATATAATGTCTAAAAATTATAAGTATTATAAAATTATGTAGGAAATATTTTTATATTTCTAATTTATATTTATAGTCTAATTTATCTTATGTATTACCCTATATTAACAATCTTTTGGTTATTAAACATTGATTTTAACTATTTTAACTCTTCATTAAATAAAATTATAATAAATGTCCAAATCTAATCCTAGTGGATCTAAATGGACATATTTTATTCCAAAAGTTGTTTTGGGTCAAATAAAACTTATCCAATATAATTTACACATGTGATAGGTTAACAATAATATCATTTTTACCCTTAATTACCCTATTTACTTTTAACCGTGGTAAACAAAAGTACAAAGTTACTATTCATCAAAAATTATTTTTATCTTATTGAAACACATTTTAATCCTTGATATTAAATATTTCACTCAGAATTTTTAAATTATACTCAAATAATCTGTAAAATTAAGTTTTATGTAAATTTTCAAACTCTCCTAGAAGGTGGGTAAAAGGCGGTGAAGAGTTCAATAAAATTTTTATGTGTCTAAAATTGTTATAAAATCACTCCAATGAATTAAATTGAACATGTATAGGTATTATCATTCAATTTTGACCAAATAAATTTAAATAAAATAAATTATTATTTATATAAAAAGTAGGTTTTTAAATAGTAATCCAGTGTTTTCAGTATTCATAAAAAATTGAATGTTTTCAGAAAAATACCAAAAATTCACCCTAGGCTAAATTCGATATTCCAAATCCAAAAATGAAGTCAATTTTGAAAAATAAAATTATAAAAATTGGTCATTACTATTCATAACAACTAGTTTATATAATATTTTAATAACATATCGTTGTTTAGTGAAACTCGGTATTGTGTACAACACACACTATCATGGAAGGTCATGATTGCTTGTAATGAAATCCAAGTCAGGGATGCATGTAGTGAAAGCTCTTTTTGTGTAGCATAGAACACAAGACATCAATGAAATTAAAAAGAATATTTTTTATTCATAAAATCTCGTGGTGTTACATTCTACCCCCCTTAAAATGAATTTCTCCCTCAAAATTCGTCGGGGTTATAAATGGTTTACTATTAGAATGTTTCTTTAATAGAAACCCACATCATAAAAATGAATACCAAAACGTATCTTTAAAAACTAAAGTATGAAATATAACGGTTACCCAAATTTACTAATCACTAGGTCTCCACATAGGAGAACATAGGTGAAAATATGGATATGGAAGAGAAATCTGACCATCATGTTCTGAGGGAGAGTGGTAGATAACATGGCTATGAAAAATCCAACAATCACAAAGCCATAAATTTTTGATGATCTAAGGTACCGTTTGATTCATCGGATATAAGGGCACTAGGACAACATTGTTGGTTTTCAAGATCATTTCCCTAATGGTGAAGAATTTGAATTAGAAGAAATACTTACTTTATTTCAGTATAATCTCACCATTGTTCGTGCCTTGACCAATTTCCACTTCATCTCTTAATGAAATGAAGTTGAATTTTTCATTCGTGAGGTGTTACCAGATCATGTGATAGAATTATGGGTCATTCCACATGTCTCCATAAAAAGGTTAGCAAAAGATATCAAATATACAGAAGTCCATCTATGATGAGGTTAATCGTATAATATTCCAAAAATGGACTTATACTTCATCTATCATACTACTTAATATAATAAAACTAGTTTCTACTATCAAGGGACTTCATGTAGGCCAGTTGTAGGCGATAAAGGCATGTCTCACATCGGCTGTGAGTTCGATTCTTGCAACCTTGTCCAACACGATGGGTTTTCTCCCGTCCTGTAGGCCAGTGGTAGTCGATAAAGGCATGTCTCACTTCTGTCCAATCTCATAGTATAAAGAAAACAATTACTAGAAATGTCATCAACTGAGCATGTGAATGCCATAATTTATCCCCCATATATGATACAATATAACTTTTTGGTCACATTCCAAACATTTGAATACCTTAATCATGTATTCTCTTGAACAATAGTGAAAACATGAATGTTGTCTCAAGGTAACTCTTTCCATATACCAAAATCCCAAAAATTCTATATACTCAAACCAGGATATCACATTCCTCTTATATTAGTCATGAGATCATTAATACTATCATTCATTTCATTATCATATTATCCCTTCTTTATACGCATATCATCTTCTTTAAAAAATATTTGAATCACTTTTCATGGTTACCAGTACCATATAATTATTGAAAACCACAATAAACCATTACATAAATATTCCAATGTTCCACAATACTATATATGATATTCCACAACATTATTTTGGAATGCCTTTACATAAACATATAATCATTCCACCACATTGTTGTCATACCCAACATTGATAATAGTGATCACATGTGACTTCCCTTTGTCCTTTTCCTTAAGAGTTTTCTCATGTCGATCATCATTAACCCTTGAATTAGGGCATTGATTAGCATAATGCCCCATTTCCTTGAACATGAAGCATTGAAGTGTTGGTGATGCGTTCTCTATAGTCTCTTCGTTATTCACATCATTAGAAACCCTTTTTCCATTACATCGACACTCAGCTGCTCGTTGACCATCTTTTCCACACTTAAAACATTTTCTAGTCCCTTTAAGACAATCTCCACTATGCTTCTTTCCAAAATTTGAGAATAAATAAACTTTTATCTTCTTTTGACCCTTATTCTGATATTTCTCCTTCAACCCCATCTTTTGTTTCTTGTCAAAACCATGAGTTGGATATGTAACACCAACTTCCATTTCTACCATGATAGCACAACGCAAAAATTATTCAAAGTTAATGCCCTTAGAGGACATGGTTTTAAGCCACTGAAAAATCGATCAACATTACGTTAAGGTTGGATGATAAAACCAGATGTATACCTTTCAATTCATGTAAAATTTTCTTCGTATATACCAACATATTTATCATTATTTTTCTTAAACTCAAGGAAATCCTTTTCCATCATTTCCCTATGAATACGGGGGAATTACTTATTGAAAAATAATTTCTTAAACACATCCCATTCCATGGATTCAATTTCATCTCAGGGCTTCATATTCTTTATCAAAGTCCACCATTGATCTGCTTCACCTTCTAAATGGTAAATAACCATAATGAATTTTTCATCTTTCGAATAACGAATTATGGAAAATATCTGTTCAATGCTACTGATCCATTGCTCAACAACAAGTGGATCAGAAGACCCACTGAAAGAAGGTGGATGTTTCCTCATTAAGAAATCAATAGAATATTGCTCCCTTATCTGATCATTAGGATGTCCAGAATGATTCATATCTTGTGTAAGTATAGCAATTAGATTTTTCACTCCATCTCCCATAACGTTGGTTTGTTCAGGAGGACAATCATTTCATCATCCATTACATTGATCAACATTGTTCCTTTGGGTTCTAGCCATCATCTAAAACCCAAAAAGAATATTGTGAGAGGAAATAATCATGCTAGGGAATACAACATAATAAAGGAGGAGTACATTCGATATCTAAAATATTAGGTTTCATTCTAATATCATTACCGTAATGTCTGTACAATAACCTATACTTATAATTAACCTTAGGTACATCCCCAGACATACCTTAGAAATATCTCTAGGGACCTTACTAAAGTATTTACATCCTAGTTTCCAAAAGTTAACTTAAACTATCCTTTGATACCAACTGTAGAGACCAAAAGATTGACATACATGTACATTACATTACTTTTGTAGAATAATTAATACATAACAAAAACAGACACCAAAGGACCGTAATAGTTTAGTGTCCTTGGAAACTTGGAAAATAATCTTCTAATCATGGTGAAAGATATTCAAAATCTCCCATAAAGATCTTCGCCTTCTATTTTCTTACCTAAAACCATTATTTAAATCCTGGGGAAAAGAAAAAATAAAAAAGGGTGAGCTCAAATTCCCAGTAAGGGTAAACATAGAGAACATAAAACAATCTATAATCATTTGAATGCAAAAACTTGAACATAAAATCTAAACATCATAATCTTTAGCAAAGACATGAATCATGGAAGTACGTAAGGCATATATCATAAGGGAAAATCAATCATGATAAAATATCATGGTAATAAAACATGTAATTGTGGAAACCATTAAACACATGATATGATTTCCATAATAGCCAAGGCATTGCTTCCAAGACCATCTTACTAGGAAAATTGCATTTCTGAATCGAGTTTACTCCTCGTTCTAGTCCTGTATTACTGAACCGGATTAAATTACCATTCCAGACATGTCTATCTCATGAGATATAAATCTTTACCCAATTAATTGGAGGGAGATATAGGTCATACCCATCTCATAATTAAATCATTCTTACTTGTGCCACAACATGAACATAAATCATTCATCATTACCCAAAGTATAAAATGGGTTTCAAAAACATCAACCCATCATAAAATAATCAATATAAAAAAATGGATATCATTTAAGAATAAGAAAAGTGAAACAATGTAAATCATAGAGAAATTATACATGAAACATACGCATATGAAATAATTCCATCTTATATGGAAAATGGTTTTGAGAAAATAATTGAAATGAATTCTTTGGGAAGATATCATTTCTTCTTGAAAATCATTTTATTTTCACAAAATGCCATGCAGTTTTAAAAGAAAAGTATTTTGTTGAAAATAATACATAAACATTTTAGTGGTTGATTCATGAAAATAAGGCGTTATGAAACCGTAAAAATCTGTTCATTTCATATAAGTTAAAAAAAATTCTCCTCATACTTTTGTTGGAAAAGTCAAGAAGTTCCTCGTATGGAAAACCAAAGAAATAATTATTCCATAACACAATGTAAAAGTTAAATAGAGGTAAAAATGACTTTAAAAGTACATGGATGAATATTAAACACTTTATTAAATACATTTTTATGCACATGGATGAAAAATATAACCCCAGTAAATACTTACGAATAACAATCTCGGATAAGAACGAGATTTAAATTGTTATCCCTTACCTTATGTCTGATATGATTTGTATGTTTCCGAACCTCTTGTATAATGATTTAAATAATGACATTGACTTATCAAAGAATCATATTATTTATCATGATATCATATATGGTTTACTTATGACATTATATTACCCGTTCTTCTATAAATTCGATGTAAAACCAGTGATTTGGGTAAAATTGTTTCATTTATTGTACGTGTTTCGACTTGTTTTTCTTGATATTATTACTTTTATCTTGATTTACTTAATTCTAGAATTTAAAACATGATTTATATATAATATATATTCATCATAAACATATTTATATATATGATAGATTGATAAATGGAATGACATACACCTTTCATGGAGATGGTAGGTCGTACGTACGCATGAACGTTATTTTCGTTTCATTATTGAATTGAATGGAATTAAGTATATGACATATATATATATATATATAAATAAATCCAGTATCATTATGATGTCATATATTTCATTGTTATTCATTATATATATTTTATTATCATTCATGAATGGTAAACATGGATAATGAATCTCATTGCGTTGTGGAGACGGTAGTCCGTACGTACGCATGAGCGATTATATCATTACCATGATCGTGGAATTTTTTTGATGTATATTTATAATATTTCAGAATCAATATCACTTTACAATATAAATATATATATATTTATTTACACCATTATACCCATCCATGTAAGGTGGTGGTTGAAAACAGATTTCATCGCAGCGTGGAGACAGTATTCCGTACGTACGCACACGCGGTGATTTCGTTTTCTGTAGGATGGATAGAAGGTGAAATTGGATTGATTCATATTTATATTAAAATATCAGTATATAAGTAATACTTATGTAAATAATTTATAATTATATAACTAAAGAAGAAGAATTAGAAGAAGAATGAAACTTGAGAAAATACGAAGAAGAGATTACCTTTTCTTCAACGCACCTCCTTTAAGCTTCCCCTTAAGTTAGTAGAGTTTGTCTTTTGAGAAGACCATAACCTCCAAAATGTTTCTTGGGAAGTGTAGAAGGGAAATGGACAGGGTTTGGCTGAGCTTCAAGGCTCAAAATTGTGTGAAGAGAAAAAGGAAGGGGTTCCCTTTTTATATCGTAGGAGAGGGGAACCTTTGGAAAAACATAAAATATTATATTATAATAAATTCATATTGAGTTTATAATAGCTCCAAATTGATATATTTCGAAGATAATGTGGGGATGGGTCGAAATAATCTCATCCAGTATAATTTAGACAATTTTGGGTTACTATTTTATCCTTATCATTTAAATTTAACTTTAAGTTAGATAATTTTACTTTTACCGTGTCTTCTTGTTCTCTTAAACTTTATGGTTAATAAACTTATTATAACAAGCCAAACGAACCCCATGTTGTTAATTATTAATTTATATAACCTTATCTAAGTAATTTGACCGAACCTCATATTTGTTGGAATAAAATAACAATTAATAATATAATATTTGATTTAAAACATATTTTATGACAATTTTGACACTATTTGGTAATTGATTTTTGTGAAACTCATAACAACATTATTTGTTAGAAAAAATTTAATTTAATCAATAAAAAAATATCATATTAACATATAAAATTAGTTTAATTCATAAAAAGTCCCAAATTACATTTATTTGGGTATTTATAATATCAATTATGTTAATATTTCATTAATAAGGTAATTTCTGCATCAACATTGTGCCATAAATAAATTAAATTATTTAATGTATAAAAATTATAAATAAAATAACATTATTTAGGAAATCTTTTTATATTTCTTATTAATATTTATACTCGAATTTATCTTATTTATAACACTATATTAAAAATGATTTAGTTATTAACATTGATTTTAACTATTTCGACTCTTCTTTAAATAATATAATAATAAATGTCCTAATATAATCAAAGTGGACCTACATGGTCATATTTTATTCTTAAGGTTGTTTTTGGTCTAATTAAACTTATAAAATAGAATTAATATATGTTTCAGGGTAATAATAATATCATTTTAACCCTTATTTACCATATTTATTTTTAACCGTGGTAAATAAAAGTAAAAAGTTACTATTCACCAAAAATTATTTTTATCTTATTGAAACACATTTTACTCCTTGATATTATCCATGTCTCTCGGATTTTTTAAAATTCCGCTCATAGAAGCGGTAAAATTATGTTTTATGTTAAATTTCAAACTCTTAGAGGAGGTGGGTAAAAGATGATGAAAAGTTCAATAGAATTTTTATTTGTCTAAAATTATTATAAAATGACTCCAATGAATTACATTGAACTTATATAGGTATTATCTATCAATTTTTACCTAAATTAAATTTAAATAAAATTAATAATTATTTATATAAAAATTTGGTTTTTAAATAGTATCCCAGTGTTTTCACTATTCATAAAAAATTCAATGATTTTAGAAAACTACCGAAAATTCACCCTAGGATAATTTAGATATTCCAAATCCAAACATGAAGTCCATTTTGAAAATTAAATTTTCCAAAATTGGGTATTACTATTCAAAAAGTCTAATTTATATAATATTTTAATAGCATATCGTTGTTTAGTGAAACTCAGTATTGCGTACAACGCACGCTATCATGGAAGGTCATGAATGCATGTAATGCAAGCCAAGTCAAGGATGCGTGAAGTGAAAGCTCTTTTTGGTGTAGCGTACAACACAAGAAATCAATGAAATTAAAAAGAATATTTTTCATAAAATATAGAGGTGTTACATATGGTATAACCCTTTTATCATATCATTTTCTATCATATAAGGAATGAGAACATTGTTCATGAATAAGTGCGGACAACCACCTCCATGAAGCGATGCCTTTCATTTTCCATCACTGCCTTTCAGGGCTTTTTATATTGAAATATTAAATATATCCATATAATTATATGATATTAATAAAGTAATTATAATTTTATAAAAATGATATATAATCTATTTAATTAGATTTCCACCAATTTAAAAGATGATAACATAGTTTTTGTATAACTATGGATTACCATCTCCATGAATAGATAATATGATATTTTTTATACAATAATAATTCTTCAATTATAGAAAATACCTACGTTCTTTCTCTCATGTTCCTTGATAAATGGAAAGATTACTCAAATATTAATATGAACAGTCATATGTATAATTGAAAAAAATTTAATTTTTGATAAATATATTCCAAATATAATTATAAATGTATAATTAAAATATAAAAAGTATTATTACATTTATTTTTGAAATTATGGAACAATTATCTCTTTGTCCAAGACTAATATACAAATCTGTTTTGAAATAATGAGCCAATAATCCCAAAAACACCCAACATGGAATTAACTAATTATGTAGTTAAATATTTCATTTAAATAAATTAATGAAATGTTTTAATGATAAATAAATAATCCCAAATTTTTTAGAGAAGTAAATAATTTATATATGTTTATTATACCATAGATAAATGACATACATGAAATTTTTAGACTCAAGGAAAGTGATTTTTTCTCAATTTCCATTTATATAAGAATGTATAAATGTAATGAACCTAATATATTTTATATGGATTATATCTTTCCCCAATTAAATTTTTCATTATTAATCATTCATAATTCATGGTATTTTATTCTACAAAAGAATTATTTCAGCCAAGGGGATTTTAATGGAAAGTTACCGACTCGTAAGAGGTTTATCAAATTAATTTCCATTCATTATGTTATAAATCTACTTCATATAATTTATTATGCTTTGAATATATGGTAATTGATATATAAATCATTTTATTCTATATTTAAACTTGATTTATGTCGATTTAAATATATGAATGTAATCAATTTTGTAAAGTCCCAAAAATTCCACGTAATATTTTTAAATTATTATGGATTTTCATGAGTTTGTGAAAATTGACGGCACATGATTCTGAGTCACAGTGTACCCGAAAGAATTTTTGAACATTTTTTCTGCTACGTTTAGTAAACGTGAGAGTGACGTTTTCTATCTATTGAATCAGTTCCTGGATTTAAAATTTGATGGCACTGATGAATCAAAAATTCTGAAATTTTACTATAAAAAACATAACATTGACTGGTGAGGGCCAAGAAGAAAAGTTAATTTTTTGGAAATTTCTGGAAAAATTATTAAATTATTTAAAAAAATTATTTCATTCTATTCTCTCATTTGCATAGAGGATAGAGAAGCTGAATAGCAGCGATGACACGGAGAAGGGGAACATTAATGAAACACATGGATGACCCATATTATACAATGCAACAATGAATTTAATTGTGAGAAACAGTGAAGTTATTTCATAAATTATATGTCATAACTATGCGATGTCACATCATTATGGAAAAACTGCAGCATGGTTCTATAAATAGTTCGATGTGTCCCGAAAAATAAGGAGGAAATATTTGGAGGATTCTCGGGTGAAGCTCTAACGCACTACCACCCCAGCGAAGAATGATTAATGACCAAGAACACCATTAGATGCTCAGAACTGAGAAGCGTTATCAACACCATAAACCCTAGATAAGGAACATGTGACAACAAAATTCATTAAAGGTAAGGTGTTTCTGTGCTTTGATATTCCCTCTCTTCTCGTTCTTGAAAAATATAATGAACGCGGACCAACTGACTAACGGGTTGATTCGCGTGTGGTCTAATCATGCATAAGGTTATTGGAGGATCTTAAAATGTTGTATTATTATTTATTTTTTTATAATTAAATTTTCATCATTTTCAAAATTCTAAAGAAGGGGACGCGGGAAAATACCAACAAGTCCTGGAACCTCCGCCAAAATTTTATTTGGTGTGATCTTCGTGGTAGAGCAATGAATGTCAATACAAGACGTTTAAGGGCGCTGAAATGATGGCAACATTCCAATGGCCCGTGGAAACAACCGTCGGTGCCCCATATCGGCGGTGACTGATGGGTACCGGAGGAGAGCCGTGACAACTGGCCATAGGCAGTGGAAGGTGGTGTACCATCGCACAATTTGGAGGCCAGAGGCGGCTGGACGTGTTGATGATGGGTGGCCCCCATAGCCTCCCCCGACAGCAGCAGCGACAGCCAACGGGCCGCGAAGGGAGGGGTCAATGTCGACCTCACGACATGCTACATTGCATATGATGAAACGACCATGAATCTTCGGGGCTAGCTGGGTGAAGTTGTGTGCCTTTAGAAAAACCAGGCCGGACTCGTGCCAGACCCGCCCGACGGACCAGCGAGGGTGGGCCGAGCCCCACCTGGTGGGCCTGGCCAACCGCGGCCCTGTCCAATGAACAAGTCAGGACAACCCAGACTTTTCAAACCCTGTGGACCAGGTAGACCCTTAATGGAACGGATCCGAGCGAGGTCAGGTAGACTATGAGATCGGTTGCGTCGCACCGACCTGATCAAGTCGGACTGGGCCCAGTCCCAACCGCCATCCAAATAAATAAACACATGTAACTGATGAACTGGGATTCCATTTGACATGTTGTTAGTGGCATTGAAACATCATTTGGGAAGCGGCCCTTTTGGGAATATTCAGGTGGGGCCGACCAAGTACGACCCAAGCGAGCTGCGATCACCCCCGTTTCATAGAAAGGGGTGTATCAAATAGTACGGGCGTCTGAGGGACATGCCATCTATGGAATAAGAACCATTGTGACATTGCGGTCCATTGGTGATTATCTTTGTGATTTTTTATGGAGTTTGACATAATAAATGGGTTGGATCAGACTGGAATCCAACCGGGCCATTTTTACAAAAGTGCCCATATCTCACAGACTGAGCATCTGATCGATGCGTCATCGCTCACGTTGGGACCCATATAATGGGGTTGTTTCCTTGGTATACATTTTTCATGATTTCAAACTGGTTGAAATATGGCCGATGGATTGAGGAGCAGAGTCTTCTAGAGATCAGGTATACATTGTGTGGGAATCCAGTGGCTGGCTGTGACATGAAGAGGTGGAGCGACCAATACGAGTCAGCATCAGAAACTCTAGAGTGGGATGATCTAGTTGTATGACTTATAATCTCTACCTCTATTTTAATGATAAATACGGGTCATCACCATCAACCAATACTGTTTTGAACTAGCGACCAATCCGGGTCATCACCACAGGCTAATACGGGTCAACATCTAGCGACCAATACAGGTCATCATATAGTGACCTATATGGGTCAGTAGTGGAGTTAGTATGTATAAGATGATCTAGTTTTACGACTAGTCATCCTTATCCCAGTATCATTGAATTAATAATATTTGAGTGACCTTTCCCTTTTTCATTGTGTTTCAGTAGTTAGATCAGTATTTTGATATTACCTGTGTTGTATTTCATATTATGTTTTTCATTGTGGATTACTAAGAGACCATTAGGGGTGTCGGGGTCCCCTATTGGGTATTGTTATAATCACCACTGCATGGTCTTAGCCTTCACATGCATGTTTGGTGCATAATACGGACGCTCTAAAGATGTCTTTAGAGGTTCGGGACTTGGTAGAGCTTTCTGCGACGGGAGAAGCCGAGATCCTCATCTTTGACATCAGAATTATAGATAGTACCCTCTAGGTAGAGCACTAGCGAATATGAGATAGCTGTTTTCTTTCCTATAGTTTCTAGTTCTTTTATTCTAGCCTAATGTTTTCACTTTATAGTTGTACTTGTGGTTGTAATTTACTCTCATGGTTGTACTATAATTTTGTTGGTTTTTACTTAAGTTTCCCTTTTATAGTGTGTACAGATCTCTAAGACAGTACCTTCCATGTTCGGGAAAAATACTGAGGTGCAATTCACCAAACCTTGACCTATAGAAGTTGGGCTTGGGGTAGTCATGTTCGAGCCCCATGGGATGGGTAATGACGAAGTGGTATTAGTGGGATATTGGTTATACTAGAAGAACTAAGATTTTATGTTTTCAATGGATCCATAGTGATATGTTTCATGTGTTTGGGATTATGTTCATAGATTCTAGTGTTGTTGCGGTAGCCAATGTATCAATACAATAGGACACTAAATTCTATTCTCCGACTTGGTAGATTATGACACGAGTTGCTAATGTTTTGAAAAGTTTTCTTGAACTTTATTGATTCATCTCCACAGGTATTACTTTTTGATTGTGGAGCATCTGTTTATTGCAGGATTCCTCTATAATATTATAATGCCATGATTCTAGTTGGAGGTCATTATAGTGGTCCATTGAGTGATGAGGCATCAGTGTAGGGGTCACTCACCGTGATGTAACCATCGGGTGGTGTACCAACTGGACCACCAACCGTTGAGCAGAAGAAGCTACCAATGGATCATGCACTCTAGTTGAGCGTGTTTCATGGGTTCCAGAGTTAGAGGGCTCTATGGTTTCGATGCGATATAGACTCTGAAGTAGAATAGTACTGAATTGATGTGGTTTCATAGGTCTTTCACTTAGTAGTGAAACCCGCCGAGTAGATGGTGATCTTGGTCATTCTCCTTCTTTGGGGATCGATAGGACAATGGTGGAGCTCGATGCTCTAGGTTCATGAGGTTAAGACCCTCACATGGATGGACTTTGAGATCCTTTTAGGGAAGAGTTCATTCCAGAAACACCATTCTCTATGCATATTCAAGAGCTGCTACAGCTGCATTAGTTAATCTAGAGAGTGGCTCAGTACTCGAAAAGATTTACTGACCTCTCCTGATACTCCACCAATATGGTACTTGAACCATAAATCCAGCCCCAGACCATTGACTAGGGGCTCCAATGATAGATCAGAGTTGTGACAGTTTCTCTCAACATCCTGATGTATGATGGGGAGTTAGAGAGAGATTTGTGGATGGGGAGATTCCTTTCCGAGTAGGAACTGATAGTGAGATCCCCTAGCTGATGATATAGAAAAATAAAATGTAGATGGTAGTAGATAGATGGTAAAGAAACCCAAGTGGGCTAGACCCTCCAGACGGTGACCCAGTGGATATAGGGTTAGAGGTATGAGGATTTAGAGGATAAGGGAGTCAGCAGTGAGGCATGATCTATTTTTCCTATGGGGAGCAGGGTCATAGAGCTTTTGACTATCCGATGCCCAGCACGGATGATTGGCATACGGTGGAGGGGCCACCGAGGTTGTGGCAGCGGTAGGATCATGAGCGTCATCCTAGTAGAAAAGGCTGTAGGGGAGCAAGATGTGCAGCAGGAGGTGGTTGGTGTCACCATGAACTACTACCACCACCCCTAGGTGATCCACCATGATCACAGTGAGCATGTTGATAGGGATAGGCCCAGCTATAGGCAGTAGGGGGTCACAATCCAGAATTACCTGAGAAGATATGAGGTACGATCGATATCTTCTCTACTTTAGTAGTACTACTTATCGACATTGGGGATAGAAATTATTTCATTGTCGCGGACATAGTTAGGGACTCTAACATTCTGACTAAGATTTAATCACGACATTTTTGTTTGGATACTCCTACTATAGGATATCCAACGGTCACACACTGGTTCCGGTAGTTTCATCTTACTCATGGAGGAGAGAGTTTCAGATGGAATCTTATAATAGCGTCACTAAATCCCTTCGATTCCATTCTACGAATGAACTGGATATCAACAGTTAATGAATAGATTGACTTCTTGAGACATATAGTGTGATGTACGCGTAGAGATGGAGGCCAGTTTTTTTTAAAAGGAAAATAGAGTAGCATGATATGGGGTTCCTCTCTGCAGAGTGAAGCCAATTTCATATCGGCTGGCTTCCCTAACCATTAACACGGTGGATGAGGTGAGTAAATTGTTCCTAGCAGTGGTGGACGAGTATGAGGACGTATTTCTAGGAGATGTCCCAGGACTACCTCCTTATAGAAAGGTAGGATTCCGCATTAACTTGTACCCAGGAACAACACTAATATCTACATGAGAAAATCATATTATCCCTATGGAGCTCAAAGAGCTGAGGGTATAATGGGAGGACTTATAGAGGAATGGATTTTTAAGGCCTAGTGTTTCTCCACAGAAATCCCTAGTGTTGTTCTCCAAGAAGGCAGATAGAATTTTTAGGCTATGCAAGGAATTCGGGCACATAAACCAGGTGACCATGAGGAATAAGTATCCTCTGTTTAGGATCGATGATATCTTCGACCAACTAAGGGAGCTCATTGGGTTTCAAAGATAGTCCTATGATTTGTCTATCACTAGCATCGTGTGCGGGATGAGGAAATCCCATATACGGCCTTCATATGTAGGTACATACATTACGAATACATAGTGATGCCATTTGACATGGCGAACTCCCCTACGGTATTCATGGGTGTCATGAACAGGATCATCCAGGCATACCTCGATCATTTCATGGTGGTCTTCATTGAAGACAGCTTGGTGTACTCAACGACCGGGGAAGATCACACTGTACACATGAGGATAGTTCGAGACACACTCCGGGAGAACCAGTTATATGGGAAGCTCTCAAAGTGTGACTTTTGGATATAAAATGTCAAATTTGTGGAACACATCATCTCAGTGGATGGAGTTGCTGGGGATCCAGCAAAGATCGAGGAAGTAATTACTTGGGATTCACCCATGAGTGTTACTGAGTTGCAGAACTTCCTTGGTTTAGTAGGATACTATAGTAGGTTTGTATCCAATTTCTCCAGAGTACCATCACCAAAGAATCCCTTGATGAAGAAGGAGAAACCATTCTTGTGGTCAGAGATATTCCAATAGAAATTTCAACATCTGAGGTAGGGCTTGACTAGTGCTCCCATCCTGAGGTTGCTGGAGGAGGGCACTGGATAAGTGGATTACTATGATGAATTAGGGATCAGACATTGTTGTGTCTTGATGCGGTGTGATGAAATTATTTCTTATGTCTCACGATAGCTAAGGACACATGATTAGAATTAATAAAATCACTACATAGAGTTGGAAGAATTATTCTTCGCACTGAATAACGGGTGACACTACTTGATGGATGAGCGTGTCATTGTTTACTCAGACCAAAATAGTCTCAAATATACATTCACATTGAAATATCTCAATCTGAGATAGCGCCTTTGGATAGAGTTCCTATAGAACTATGAAATTGAGATGGTATATACTATTGGGAAGGGGAGGATTGTGGAATATTAACTTTCCTGGAGATCAGGTTCGCAGCTACGGAACAAGGTTCTAGGGATGATAACCACGCTTCAGATATCATACATGGATAGAATTGAAAAAATCTACCTCCATTCAATTGTATTTTACCCTCCACTACTTTAGCATGTTAGGGAGGTGCAACTCAGAGATAGTAGCTGTGAGGCTACACGTGGTTAGATATCCCTAGGACATGAACCTGACATATATTATAAAGGTGGGGAGCTTTCTATCCTATTCAGAGGACATACAGTTATACTGGTGGCACTACGAGAGGAGGTGTTGTGGTAGTTCCATACATCCCTCTTGGCATTAAATCTTGGTGTGATGAAGATTTATTAGGACCTCCAACATTAGTACTAGTGGCCATGGATGATGAATGATATGGTGGAGTTTGTTTCTTGATGCCTAACTTCCCAGCATGTTAATGCCGATCACCAGGTACCAGGATGCTTGACCAAACCCCTTGAGATATTAGAGTGGAAGTGGGAAGGTATATCGATGGGCTTCATGACGGGGTTACCACGTATATCAAGAGGGAACTATACCATTTGGGTGATCATTAACTGACTCAACATGTCGGCCGACTTCTTTACTATTTGAGAGAAGGGTTCGGTAGAGAGATTGGGATGTCTCTACATTTAGGAGATCAAGTAACTTCACAGTGTACCTTCATTGATAGTCACAGACTATGACACACACTTCCCATTATGATTGGGGAAAGGATTGCATAAGGATTTCGGGACTCAGATTTTCTTGAGCACAACATTTCACAGGCAGACAGATGGTCAGATTGAGTAGACCATCTAGACCATGGAGGACATGCTTCGTGCATGTGTCCATGATTTTGGTCGATGTTGGGAGGACCACCTACCCACGGTGGAGTTTGCGTAAAACAACAGTTATTATTCCACCATTGGTATGGACCCTTTTTAGGCATTGTATAGATGACTTTGAAGATTTCCATTATGCTGGATGGATCCTGGAGATCCATCACTCGTGGTCCAAAATTTGGTGCAGGATACCACTATGAAGGTTTAGGTCATCCAAGAGAGGATGAAAACTGCACAGAGCGGATAGAAGTCCTATACTGATAGTCAACAGAGACCACTAGAGTTCCAGG
Organism: Viscum album; assembly: GCA_963277665.1. NCBI lineage: Eukaryota > Viridiplantae > Streptophyta > Magnoliopsida > Santalales > Viscaceae > Viscum > Viscum album. The sequence goes on along the minus strand of OY728127.1, from coordinate 945,000,016 downwards.
AGGGGGACGGCGTATTCTGGAAGGTCTACCCTTAATGGGGACTACATAGATTTTCCTAAGTTGAAAAACACTCAACAGGGTTATCAGACCATTCATGATACATCGTAGGATTGGAAGGGTGGCATACCACTTGGCACTACCACCGCAGTTGGAGAGGGTGCATGACATCTTCCACTCATTCCAACTGAGGAGATACGTGCATGGCCCATCTCACGTCATTGACCATGGAGAGCTATAGATTGACAACATGGCGTCTTTTTTAGCGTTATTGTAACACCCCAGGTAAATAAGGAATATGAAATTTTCATATTTATCCATATTTGTGAATAAAATATTAATATGACTTTAAAGGGGACGCTATACTCGATGGCGTACCCAACACACAACAACGAGTTTCTTGGGAATCTTACGTTGCACTCTAATAATAAAATAATATTATTTTTAATGGTAGTTAACATGTAGCCGTTGTAGTGGCGGGAATGGATAGAAATAAATAAAATAAGATTATATATGTTATTAAATATTTTTACATTTATACAATAAAATATAAAGGCTTAAAATACGGAAAGAATTCAATTTTAGGCGTATATGCCCTAGTTTTCACTAAAGGTTCACTTATCACCTTTTGATGGAGAACCTTCATTAAATATAGTTTTGTTCACTCTTAAACATTCTTTTGGACCAAATAAAACTCTTATTAAGAATCGGGACATCAAAATTTACTTTGTGTAAATTTTTGGTATCTTTCCGATAAAGTTCATTTTTTTAATGAATAGTGTAAAATGTTGTATTTTAATTCAAAACCAATTTTTAATATAATTTATTTATATGATTAGATTATATTTTGAATTGGTTTTAAAGTGAAATTAGAAAATATTTTTACCATTAAATCCAATAGTGGTCATTGGAATCAATTTCACTTGGAAATCAGACTTAAACTAGTGTCAATCTTTTGATACTTATTGTTTCATAAAACACGCTATTTGTCATGACAGCGGGAATTAATTATTAAATTAATTAATCTGACTTATATGTTTTGAATTTTGTAAAACGGACTTCATTTTTGAATTCATAATATCAAATATAGCTTAGGGTGAATTTTTGGGTTTTTTATGAAAAACTTCAATTTTTGATGAATAGTGAAACCACTAAGTGGTACTTATAAAAACTGATTTTCCGTTTAAATGAAATTTTCCCATCATTGTGTTTTGATTTTCAAAAATCCGACATACATGGTTGTAATTAAGAAGTAAAATGTGGTTCAATGAGATTAAAATAATTTTTTGGTGAATAGTAACTTATTATGTTTTTAATCGCGATTAGTGGTAATTAGTGTAGTTAAAGTTAAAAATAATGCTTTAATAAAATGAGATGAGCTTGACACATGTCTTACCCTCATTATTTGTATCATGGCCGACCATGACAAGCCATGGGTCAACATGGGAACCCCATGGATCCACTTTGGTTGGGAAATGACATAAATAACATTTTATTTAATGTAAAAGTAAGATTGACACAAACATGATATGTTTTACTAAAACAATTTTTAAGTGGGGTTATAAGAATGTCATATTTTTGATTATAAATATTCATTGGAAAGCCAAAACGATTTAATAGATCATAGTATTTTTTTTATAATTTTTAGACATTAAATAAATTAAATTATTTATGACATAATAATGATGCAGCGATGACATCATTATTTGACGATTTAAATAAAATGGAAAGATAATGTAAAATCTATGAACTACACATGTCCAAAACTTATTGGTTGAGTGGATTTCGAAGCCTTATCACCTTATACACGAATTATATCTATGTGGGACCTTTTGAAACCGAAACACATTTTCAAATAAAGTAATATTTATTTACTTTCCAAAAGTGCCCCTCCTCTCCTCTTATAAAAGGCCCTCACCTCTACCTCATTTAACACACTCCTCAAGCCTTTGGCTCGGCCAACCCATGCCCATTTAATCTCTCCACATCCCTCTCCTTTTCCTAGAGGATTCCCTTTGGGAATAATCCTTTCAAAGTAAGCCTTTAGGCTCAAATCAAAAGTAGTTACACTTTTAAAGGTAATTCATTCTCTCATGTTCATTTGTTTTTTTTTGCTTCTCCAACCCCCTAAACTCTTTTTATTTAATTCTTTTGTAACAACACCAGTATCTTCAATATACTAGGATGTTGTTATAAGATTTATTCGAGCTACACTCTCACACAACTACATCAAATGGTTAAATAACATACGGTTTCCGTGGATGGTGAAATTCTGCCTCCCGAAACGATGATTGTTCAATACTCATTTAACACCTTCAAAGGTGGCCATTATGATGTCACTATTTTTATATATGATATATAATATGTTTATTTTTATTTATGCTTCTGTATTTTTCATTTTTGTCTAACCTTTATGGCTTCCATTATGGGTATACGCGATATCTTCATTTAAGGAAGTGCGGACTACCGCCCCCTCAAAGTGATTTGATTCGTTAAATACCATATGTGGGATGTATAAAGGATGGAAATATGATATTATATATGATGTTATACTGGAATTATAATATACCTTTATATCATTATTATTCCATTCTATATAATACGAAATAGAAATGAAAGTAGCGTTCATGCGTACGTACGGCTTACCGTCTCCATGAACGGTGCATTTCATTTATTACCTCTAAATGATTATGTAATGTTATAAATGCATGCATGTACTGGATATATATGAAATATATGATATCTACATAATGAATACAATTCTGGATATAATAAACATTTGGCCACACGAACAACATGTAATTGTAAGAAGTCCACTTTCGACTTAAGAACCAAATATCGGCAAAACAAATATTATTAAATTAAATGATTACATAATGTTCATGAAATGGTAATAAGTCATATAAAAGTAATAATGAACTTGAAAAAGGTTCTTAAGAAATTAGAAATTAACTAAGGTTTATTATTCATGAGATTAAAGAACGATCGAGTCAAGTCGGACCCGAGGTAAGGGATCCTACAACTCTCTTTCTTTTTAAGAACACTCTTTTATGTCATTTATTTTAAGCTCATATTTATTATGATTGGGATGTTCTTTTATATTACATTTACTTTAATTTTTATGTTCATGTGATGAGAGACCCTATTCTCTCTCATCAATCCATTTTGGAAGTTTTGAGTGGCGCCGTTAGGCTGCCGAACTTTCGTAAGAGATCTAACCTCTCTCTTTCTTTTTAAGTACTCTCCTTTATGTCACTTCTTTTAAACTCCTCCATGAAATGTTGGGGGATTTTTTTTTATATTAAACTTGCTGTAAATTCTATTGTAATATTATGGGATACTCTATTTGATCTCATCAATCCATATTCGGAAGTTTTATGTGGCGCCGTTAGGCTGCCGAGTTTTTGTAAGGGATTTTTCATCTCACTTTTATTCCAGTGAGATTTATGCTACATTTGCCACAAATTCCATTGAGTGGTGTATGTACTGCCCATTATTCTACTCTTTGTGTAATCTTGTAATAACTCAAGTTTAAGTAAGGTTTAAGGCTGGGGCCTTATAGTTGGTATCAAAGGTTGTTTTAGATAACTTTAGAGGTTAGGGTATTCTTTAAGCATAATTAACAATTACCATAATGGTTAGGATTTCAGAAAGAGTCTTAGTTTTAGATAAAGTGGATGAGTAAGTATATCATATTTTCTATCTTACTCATTAGTACATGATGGTTTTGTTGATATACTCACACTGACCTTTTTGGTTTTAGTAAATGGCAGGATCTAGCAGGCACCAAAGTAACAGTGGGTGTGAAGGAAACTGTTACAGTTTTTTGATCAAGCAACTGAATGATATGGGAGCTGCAATGAGAACTCTTTTGATTATCCTCAACCAACTATCTGGAGTCATGATTGACCACCTAAACCTTGGAGATTTATCTAAGACATCATATATGCAAGAAAAAAATCCCTACGGAATTACAGGTAATAATCATAAAGGTAAGTGTGTTCAAAAACCTATGTGTCAAAGATGTGGAAATAAACACCTAGGAAAATGTTTCAAAGGGACAGAAATATGATATAGATGTGGAAATGAAGGTCATAAAGCAAGAACCTGCCATGGAAAAAGGAAGCATCCAGTTGACTCGAGGAAAGGGAAAGAAGTTCTTTCTGAGGGATCAATTGAATGTTTTAAATGTGGTGTGCATGGTCATTATGCAAACACATGTCCTATGAATAAGTTTCATGAATGGGGTCACCAAGAGCGTACCAATATTCGTTTACCAATACCTAATGCCATTCCGATTGAGGATGAAGAAACTGACAATGACCAATCAAAGGTATGTACTATTTCATGACTATTGTTTTCTTATTTTGGAATCTTAGGATATGATTCATGATTTTGTTTGTAGGAAAGAGGTATTTCGGAATAAGTTGGAAAGGAATGGATAATGGATCATGAAGAATGTCGAATGAGTAAGATGTCAACATATAAGGGCTTCAAGAGTTAGGGTGAAATTCTTAAGAGTATTGTGTCTCTTTTGATGATGGGGTTACATTAGAAGACTTTTTATATTATGTGTAACCCTGATGTTTAATATAGGAAAATTTTATTCAAGTAATAGTTATCTTTTCTTTTGTGGACATAGTTATAAAGAACCATTTGGGTTTATATGATCCTTACTTTTCAGGAAATTATGGGTTACCATATGTTATGATTGAAGTGAAAGGCATGAGATAAAATTGAGGTTAAATTATGTTATGGTTATTTTTGATGATTTTATCCCTTTTTGGGTAATGATTAGAGAATTATATAGTTGTGGAAAAAGGACAACACGCAGACCGTGTGACAACCCGTCGCGTCGGACAATGCTGCGGGAATCGAACCCATAACCAAAGTGTGACTGGTATTTATCGCCTACCACTGGACTACGTGAAGTCCCTGGTTAGTTTGACTGATTCTTTTTATATATATGATTTTATGAATTAAGATTAAGTTGATTTTGGAGGATATGTGATTAGGATAATTACTTTTCAATGTGAGACTTTAGGAGCAACTGATGTTGTTTGGAGATAAATGTTACGATTTAACTTGGAAGACTATGTGACTAAATCCTTCAAATATTTGGGTTTCAATATTATATTGGTTTACTTTGAAGAATTTTATGGACAAATTTTTTATCGGATGGTACTCATTGAACTTTGGGTTTTGTTGGACAAATTTTGGAGATTAAGAATAGATTTTCTTTTTATAAGGGGTTATACTTCTCTGGATTATCTGATCTTGTACTAACCTTTTTGGTTTTGGTTTTGGTTTAAGCCTAAATACATGGGATGTATATAGTTCTCTTTTGGGGATTAGGTGATTCTCTAGAAGTTGATTATAGAACTCATAATGCGAACAAGTCTCCCTAAATACTCGTCTTTTGGAAAAAATATGAGTTTGACTAAGGAATCTAGTAAATGTTGAAAGTCAACATGATAAGTGATTATGCTTCCTTATGAATAAATTCCTCAGTAAAAAGTAACTTAAAACAAAAATGTTGTCTATTAACATTTCCTACTGGGGAACCCAACACCGTTTAACCCATCACAAGTTTGTGATTTTCTTATTTTTAACTTTCTCCTAAACATGTTTTCTATCACACTCCATCGGAACATGATCCTATGTTTTCACCTCCATGTCCATATTTTCATACTTAGAATCCTAGTATGGGTTAAATCGGGTGACCTCTGTGCTTATCTTTCTTTATTTTAAAGTGATTGTTTTACCGACTATTGTTCCGATGTGGGACGTTCAAGGATGTTTCAAAGCGTAATTTTAAAATTGCGAGGACGCAATTCCCAAAAGGGGGGAAGGATGTAACACCGCAGGTAAATAAGGAATATGACATTTTCATATTTATCCATATTTGTGAATAAAATATTAATATGACTTTAAAGGGGACGCTATACTCGATGGTGTACCCAACACGCAACAACGAGTTTCTTGGGAATCTTACGTTGCACTCTAATAATAAAATAATATTATTTTAAATGGAAGTTAACATTTAGCCGTTGTAGTGGTGGGAATGGATATAAATAACTAAAATATGATTATATATGTTATTAAATATTTTTACATTTATACAATAAAATATAAAGGCTTAAAATACGGAAAGACTTCAATTTTAGGCGTATATGCCCTAGTTTTCACTAAAGGTTCACTTATCAACTTTTGATTGAGAACCGTCATTAAATATATTTTTGTTCACTCTTAAACATTATTTTGGACCAAATAAAACTCTTATTAAGAATCGGGACATCAAAATTTACTTTGTGTAAATTTTTGGTATCTTTCCGATAAAGATCATTTTTTTAATGAATAGTGTAAAATGTTGTATTTTAATTCAAAAACACTTTTTAATCTAATTTATTTATATGATTAGATTATATTTTCAATTGGTTTTAAAGTGAAATTAGAAAATATTTTTATCATTAAATCCAATAGTGTTCGTTGGAATCAATTTCTCTTTGAAATCAGACTTAAACTAGTGTCAATCTTTTGATACTTATTGTTTCATAAAACACGCTATTTGTCATGACAGCGGGAATTAATTATTAAATTAATTAATGTGACTTATATGTTTTTAATTTTGTAAAACAGACTTCATTTTTGAATTCATAATATCAAATATAGCTTAGGGTGATGTTTTGGGATTTTTCTGAAAAACTTCAATTTTTGATGAATAGTGAAACCACTAAGTGGTACTTATAAAAACTGATTTTCCGTTTAAATGAAATTTTTCCATCATTGTGTTTTTATTTTCAAAAATCCAACATACATGGTTGTCATTAAGAAGTAAAATGTGGTTCAATGAGATTAAAATAATTTTTTGGTGAATAGTAACTTATTAAGTTTTTAATCGCGATTAGTGGTAATTAGTGTAGTTTAAGGTAAAAATAATGTTTTAATAAAATGAGATGAGCTTGACACATGTCTGACCCTCATTTTTTGTATCATGGCCTACCAAGACAAGCCATGGGTAAACATGGGGACCCCATGGATCCACTTTGGTTGGGAAATGACATAAATAACATTTTATTTAATGTAAAAGTAGAATTGACACAAACATGATATGTTTTACTAAAACAATTTTTAAGTGGGGTTATACAAGTCATATTTTTGATTATAAATATTAATTGGAAAAATAAAAAGATTTAATACATCATAGTATTTTTTTTATTATTTTTAGACATTAAATAAATTAAATTATTTATGACATAATAATGATGCAGCGATGACATCATTATTTGACGATTTAAATAAAATGGAAAGATAATGTAAAATCTATGAACTAAACATGTCCAAAACTTATTGGATGAGTGTATTTCGAAGCCTTATCACCCTATCCACGAATTATATCAATGTGGGACCTTTTGAAACCGAAACACTTTTTCAAATAAAGTAATATTTCTTTACTTTCCAAAAGTGCCCCTCCTCTCCTCTTATAAAAGGCCCCCACCTCTACCTCATTTAACACACTCTTAAAGCCTTTGGCTCGGCCAACCCCTTCCCATTTACTCTCTCCACATCCCTCTCCTCATCCTAGAGGATTCCCTTTGGGCATAATCCTTTTAAAGGAAGCCTTTAGGCTCAAATCAAAAGGAGTTACACTTTTAAAGGTAATTCATTCTCTCATGTTCATTTGTTTTATTTTGCTTCTCCAACCCCATAAAATCTTTTTATTTACTTATTTTGTAACAAAACCAGTATATTCAATATACTAGGAGGTTGTTATAAGATTTATTCGAGCTACACTCTCACACAACTACATCAAATGGTTAAAAAACATACGGTTTCCGTGGATGGTGAAATTCTGCCTCCCGAAACGATGATTGTTCAATACTCATTTAACACCTTCAAAGGTGGCCATTATGATGTCACTATTTTTATATATGATATATAATATGTTTATGTTTTATTTATGCTTCCGTATTTTTTATTTTTGTCTTACCTTTATGGCTTCCATTATGGGTATACGCGATATCTTCATTTAAGGAAGTGCGGACTACCGCCCCCTCAAAGTGATTTGATTCGTTAAATACCATATATGGGATGTATAAAGGATGGAAATATGATATTATATATGATATTATACTGGAATTATAATATACCTTTATATCATTATTATTCCTTCTATAAAATACGAAATAGAAATGAAAGTAGCGTTCATGCGTACGTACGGCTTACCGTCTCCATGAACAGTGCATTTCATTTCATACCTCTAAATGATTATGTAATGTTATAAATGCATGAATGTACTGGATATATATGACATATATGATATCTACATAATGAATACAATTCTGGATATAATAAACATTGGGCCACACGAACAACATGTAATTGTAAGAAGTCCACTTTCGACTTAAGAACCAAATATCGGAAAAAAAAATATTATTAACTTAAATGATTACATAATGTTTATGACATGGTAATAAGTGGTATAAAAGTAATAATGAACTTGAAAAAGGTTCTTAAGGAATTATAAATTAACTCAAGTTTATTATTCAGGATATTAAAGAACGATTGAGTCAAGTCGGACCCGAGGTAAGGGATCCTACAACTCTCTTTCTTTTTAAGAACACTCTTTTATGTAATTTATTTTAAGCTCATATTTCTTATGATTGGGATGTTCTTTTACATTACATTTACTGTAATTTTTATGTTCATGTGATGAGAGACCCTATTCTCTCTCATCAATCTATTTTGGATGTTTTGAGTGGCGCCGTTAGGCTGCCGAACTTTCGTAAGAGATCTAACCTCTCTCTTTCCTTTTAAGTACTCTCCTTTATGTCACTTCTTTTAAACTCCTCCATGCAATGTTAGGGGATTTTATTTTATATTCCACTTGCTGTAAATTATATTGTAATATGATGGGATACTCTATTTGATCTCATCAATTCATATTCGGAAGTTTTATGTGGCGCCGTTAGGCTGCCAAGTTTTCGTAAGGGATTTTTCATCTCACTTTTATTCCCGTGACATTTATGCTACATTTGCCACAAATTCCATTGAGTGGGGTATGTACTGCCCATTATTATACTCTTTGTGTAATCTTGTAATAACTCGAGTTTAAGTAAGGTTTAAGGCTGGGGCCTTATAGTTATAGATGAAAATAGAGGATCGATATGACGATAACCATCATGGTAAGTCAATTTCGCTGGTGCAAGTTCATTCGCGGCATGAGAATCTCCAGGAGAGAACATGGGAGCGAGAGGCTCATATGCATGCTTGGTAGCCCTATTTATTTGTATAGTCTTTCTAAGATTTCGGGGACATAAAGACCTACTGTGGGGATAATTTAAAGACCCAAATAATTGATATAAATTTTTTAAAATTATTTTGGATTTTTATGGGTCTAAAAAAATTGATGGTGCGTCATTCCAAGTCCAGGTGTGGCTGTAATTAATATATGAACTTTTTTTCAGGTACGTTTACTAAATGCATGGGTGGAATTTTTTGTCTTTTGATCCAATTCTCATATTAAAAATCCCCGGTAACTATTGAATCTGGAACACTAGTATTCTACTAGAAACATATTAACTTCGACCAAGGAGGGCAGAGCGAAAAAGTTAATTTTTTGTAATTTTTTTAAAAATTAAAAAATGAATTAAACAACTTACATTATTTTTTCTCTCTTTTTCATGGAGGATGGTGATTTTGTGGGGTAGCAATGATGCAGAGATGGGGATCATTAATTAAACACATTGATTACCTGCATTCCACAATGTAACAGTGAATTAAAGGGTGCGAAACAGCGAAACTATTTTATAAATGGAACATTATAATGGCGTGAAGTCACATCATCATTGAAATGGGGAAGTGTGGTTCTATAAATAGTTCGGTGTGTTGTAAGAAATAAGGTGGAATGATTTTTAGGATACTTAGGAGAATCATTGACACACTTCCACCCCAGTGAAAAATGATGAATGACGAAGAATGACTTTTGATGATCAGAATTGGGAAGTGTCATCAATGTCGTAAAACCTCGAGAACAAACATGCTGAAATGAACGTCTTAAATGGTTGGGGATTTATGTAATTGTTTGATCCCTCTCTTCCCATTCTTGAAGAAATGACGATCATGTACCATCCCAAAAATTGGTTGTTCCGCCTCTTGTCTTATCATGATGATGGTTTTTCTGAGATCATAAACTCGGGGATTATTCTTCCTTTTGTTATTATTAATTTTTACTCATGTTTAAAACACTAACATAGAAAGCGTGGGCCAAAAATAACAAGGCTCGGACCCTCTGCTAATCTTTTCCTTGGTGTTTTCATTGTGGCATAGTAATGAACGCGGCAACAAGATGTTCACTGGCTGTGAAACGATGGCGACATTCTGGTGGCTCGTGGAAATAACCACTGGCACACCATGCTAGTGGAGGCCAGAGATAGCCAGAGGAGACCCATGGAAACCTGCTGATGGTGGTGGAAGGTGGTTCACCATCGCACATTGTGGTTGAAAGAGGTGGACGACATGATCCGGCCACAAGGGAGACGGGCAGTTCAAGCAGGCGTTGTTGGTGGTAGTAGTCACGCCGTACGGGCCGCGTTAGGAGTGACTGGTGTGGACATTGTGCCGTGCCAGATGAAATATCCCCACATCGGCGGGGCCAGCTTGGTAAAGCAGTACGGCTTCTAGTAGACCGGGTGTGATGCAGACATGACCCATGGGCTAGCACGGGTGGGCTGATACCCACCCGGCGGGCTGAGCCAACCATGGCCCGGGCCCGAGAACTGGTCGGTCCAACCATGATTGTCCATACCCAGTGAACTGGGAAAACGCTTAAAGGGCCAGACCCAGTTGGGGTCAGGTAGACCCCAGGACTCGTTGCATCAGGCAGGCCTGACCAAGTCAGACTCAGCCGAGACCAAAGCTGCACTCGAATAAAAAAATAGGTATAAATGCTAAATCAGGTGTATGTTTGACACACCATCTGTGGCATTTAGAGCCCTTTTTGGAAGCGACCTCTTTGTGAATATTTTGGTGGGCCTTAGTGAGTTGGGTCGCACCGAGGTGTGATCACCCCGGTTTCCCGGAAACGGGTGTAACTAACAGACCAAGAATCCGATCAAATTTTCATCGGTGGCATATGGACCCTTTTGACAAGGCAGTCATATAGAGACAATCTAAGTGTGTTTTTTAGGATTTTTACATATGACCTAGTTTGGATCACACTTGAATCCAACTGGGCCCTTTATGAAAAAGTGCCCATATCTCACAGACCAGGGCATCTGATCAACACGTCATTTGTCATGTTGGGACCCATATGACTGGGTTGTCCCTTGTGTTTACTTTTTGTGGGACTTTGTAATGGATGAAATATGAAAAATTTGTTGAGGATCATAGTCATCTAGAAATTAGGTCTGCTTCGTGAGGGAATCCAGTGGCTGGTTTTTGAATTAATAGGAAGAGCGATCAAAAAAGGATAACATCATAATCTTAAAAGTGGGATGATCTAGCTATAGGAATAATCGCCCCTACCTCAGCACCAGTGACTAATATTTGTCAGCACCATCAAACAATTTGGGTCAGCACCAGTGACCAATACGGGTCATAACCAGCAACCAATATGGGTCATCACAAACAACCAATATGGGTCAGCATCTAGCGACCAATACGTGTCAACAAACAGTGACGTATATAGGTCAGAAGTAGTGTTAATAAAAATATGATGATCTAGATTTATGACTTCTCATTCCTATCCCAGAAACATTGATGTTATACTTTAAAAGTGAGATTTCTCTATTTCTTTTTGTATCATGATTTAGATCGTTCTTGTGATATTACATTAGTGGTATTTCTTGTGATTTTTGTCATTGTGGATTACTAAGAGACCTTCGGTGGTCTCGAGGTCCCCTACATGGTATTGTTATGAACAACCCTATATGGGCTCCGCCCTCACATGTGTTTCTAGATCATACTTCTGATACTACAATGAAGACATTGGAGGTTCGGGACTTGGTGGAGATTGTTGATATGGGAGAAGTCCATATCTTCGTATTTGAATTCAGAAATATAGCCACTACCCTCCAGGTAGAGCTACAGGGTAGATTCCATAGATGTTTAATTTCCTTCTATATATAGGGATTGTATTCCGGCCCGTTGTTTTCAGTTTACTGTTGTACTTGTGGTTGTAATTTACTCTCGGGTTTGTACATTATTATTTTTTGTTTGTTTTCTTCAGTTTTCCTTTTAGAATGTGTACAGATCTCTAAGGAAATGCCTTCCTTGTTCATGAAAATGCATTAGGTGCATGTCACCAACCCCTGGCCTATAAAAGGTAGGCTTGGGGTAGTCAAAACATCAGGTATTAATTATCACTTAAAAAATTTTGATCTATTCAAAGGGTTTTTGTCATAATCACATTTTCCCAAAATAGGATTCATATCCTCCACCATTAATTCCATATATGGTGTTATTTTTCTAAAATGACTGAATTTTTTAATATTAATTCTTGAAATTATTTGGATTTATAGATCCATAACATACTCTTTCTTTCAATAAATATTCATTAAAAATTTACCAAACTAAAATGGCTTAATTTTACAATCTCATCTCCTTTTGATATTGTTTATGTTCAAGGTTCCACTATGGATATCACATTCTCTAAAATTCTTGAAACAAATATATTTTCTTATAATATAGTTTTGAATGTGTTATAATTTTTTATTTTCTATTTAATCTATTATTTAACAAAGAAACGTCATGAATTTTATCTATAAGTGATAAAGATCTAATTTATTATTTTAGATCAAGAATATTTATCTTTCATATAAATGATTTATAAATTTATTTCAAGAATGTTGTTTTCTAAAAATTTATTATTTACTGATGTTATTTAAGATAATATTTTTCTCTTATTTTAAATTTTTTTTAGAATAATATTTAATAACGTTTTTCATTCAGTTCATATTTTACTCTCTTTAAAAAATATTGAAAATAATTTTTAATTTTATCATTTATGACATGAATGGATTTTCCCATTATCGTGATAATTTTTTTTAGTATTACTATATAACTTTACAATGAATATTGAAATGAAATATATTATCAAATAAAATTATTTTAATCATTATTTATAAGAATGAAATGATTTTTTTAACTTTTAATATTTATGGAATGAATATATTTTCAGAGTATCATGACCATTATTTCCTTTTAATATCCATTTATATGTTTTATATGGTAATTTTGTTTATTTTTTGAATTTTATGTTTTTAAAATGGATTTTCAATGGGGGGAATGGTATTTTCCTCATGATTTTTTTATATGATATTTTGATATATTTATTATTCAAAACCACCAACAACAGATGATGTTACCTATTTTACACTCAGGATATGTTGTAGTGGTATTTTCCTAGTTCTTTATATAAATGGATTGGGATTTTTTTAATTTTAATTTCACGGAACCTTTATCTTTTCCCTGGTAAAATCAGTATGTGAAAGATCAATGGAAATTATTATGTTGTGAAATGAAAACCTACATGTCTTATGATTATGTAAATGTTCATTGAAATTGTCCATGTGGATGTATGAACCTAATATAGCTCATGATGTTGTGTGGGTCTGTTATAGCTCTCCAATTCATTAGGTAATGATGATGAAGTTTGTTGATTATAAGTAACTGTAAAAGGGTGTTGAAATTAACAAGAAACTAGTTTAATCCAAATAGATTATTGTAATTGACCATGTAATATTAAAATTAATAATGTAACTTTTAATGGTCCTATAAAGATAATGTTTAATGATAAAATCAAATTTTATTTATGTTTTCAATGTGTTTTAAATATTTTTGTTGATCACAATAGATGTCACATGAATCATGATTAATGATTCATCTGAATATTTCTTTTAAAATATTTATTCCATGTCACATGTATAATGATCATTATTTCTTAGTCTATTAATTCTCTTATGATTTTTTCAAAAAAATTGATTATGTCATAATTAACTTGTTATCATCTAATGTTCACCGATGATATTTAAATTTGAATTCTTATGTTTACCCTTTCTGGGCTTTTTATGTCACCCTTTGGTGTTTTCCTTTTACTAGGTTATGTTGAATTTCATTAAATTGTTTTTTCATGAATGGTTTCGTGTGTGAATAATTTTATGCAAGATATTGAAGGCCTAATATTGAATATGAAAATTTCGGTATATATGAAAAATGATTATTAATAATGTGAGTATTGTAATGTTCATGCCTTTACCCATTCACATAAACCCATAACATAAATTTTCTTGGGTTATATGTCTTATCCATATTTACTTATTTATATTATAGTTTCTCGATGTATAAAATTGGGTTATGTTTATTTGTATCAATATTGAAATTTAATTATTATGTATTTAGTAGCCAGTTAATGAGTATGGATTTGGGACTATTATAGTTAGTACCAGAGTAGGGTTTAGACAACATTTGAGAACATGATTTTTTCTTATGAGGTTAACTTTGAGTTGTAGATACCATAATGAGCTTATATATATAATGTTGTTCACATGTTAAAAGGATTAAAAACAATTTTCAAGGATTTATGTGATGGTAAAATATGGTAATTAATTTTATTTTGGGGGTTGTTTTATTGGGTTGAGGTATATGTATCCCATTGGTTTCATGTGAAGTATAATTGTGGAAGAATTACCTTACATTTTCAGTTATTTATGATGAAAGGTTTGATAAGACCATTGAAGTTAAAACATAATTTAATGTTATGGTTTTTGAGGATATATTTTATATAAGTTAATTTATTTTTCGAATGATCTATATTGAACCATTATGTATGAATTTTTTAATTTATAGATTAATGTATTATTTCTTTATAAAATGTATTACAAATATTTGATATTATCATACCTTGATCTAAATATTTCAGTTTTGGAAAATAATATAATATTGGAATAATAACATCTTATTCAATTTTGGATCATGTGATTCAATAAAATATTACATTAGTGATTCATGAATGAAATTTTCCTCTTGTATAATTATATTATTCATAAAAAGATGATATTTTGGGGGAAATTTGTTAAAGGATTAAATTCTATGTGTAAAGTAAGTATATTTACTTATTTAATTAGTAAATAAGGTTAATGAATTCTTTAACTCTATGAAATAGATCTAGAAAAAAATGATATCATATTACTGTAATTTTTAATGAATGAATGGTATTTTTCACACCTCACTAGTTTATGGTTTTATTTTCTTATATATTCCAATGTTCATTCACTTTATTATGATACATATTCTCTTTCACTCTCTATCACTATTTCAGCATTTTGATTTTCCTTAATGACTATATTTTCACATTCCAATATTGTTATAATAATTATAATCAGAGTATGAGTTATCGAAGAATACCTTCTTATTCTACATTAAATATTCTAAAATGATGTTTTTCAACACTTTCTATGATTTGGGTTTTCAATAATGTAATTTTCAAATTTCAATACCTTGATTTCCAAGATCACATTCAAATTAACAGAATAAAATTTAAAAAAGGGGTTGGGGATAATGAAATATCCAAATATTTTAAAATAACACTATGTTTGATATTATATACAACATAAAACAATAATCTTAAATGATGTAATAGTGGTGAACCTGCATTCTTGAATCTAGGGATAAAAATATATTCATTTCATATCTAATTTTTATACTGATAAATGTGACCCAATTTTTTCAAACTATATATTACCATTTAAAATATAAATATTGGATCGGAAACATACTAATGGGAATTGTAGTTTTTTAGTTTTTGAGAATTAATAAAATCTGCTATATGAAAACCAAAAATGACTTCATGATGGTATTTTTTATTATATATTTATATCTCTATAATCCATATTATGTATTAAAAATATCTCTAAAATATCTTTACATATGAAAACCTTCTTGATAAAAAACATAGAACATAATTCCTTATAAATTAGGTCAAACAAAACATAATAATGTTAAGAAAAAATGTCGAGTAATGGTAAAAATTAGCATTAAAAATAGAATGCCATCAGTGAGAGTAAGACGAGCATAAGGTTATAATGACACAATAAAGGTTAATGAGAATTAAATAACATATTTCATACCCAAAAAGACTTGGATAATCAGTAATATGTGTCATGAAATAAATATTTTATAATGTAATTTTTTATAAGTGTAAAATATTATGACATATGTATTGTCAATTTGGATCTTAAGAATCATTTTAAACATAGACAAAATATTAAGGAAAGATGTTGGTATTATGGAACCTCATTATCATATAACCCTTACAAATTGTAATTGAAATAAACATATTGGAATCATCCATTATAATTCACTACAAATCATAATCATTACCCAATCCATTAATTCTCCATCTGGATACACCCATAATATAAGTTATATAAGGCTCTCAAATTAACAAAATTGAGGAAAACACATTTATATAAGGTATATTGATCTCACCTATGTTCCATAACATAGAAATACCCTTTATAAAAAATTTTATATAAAAACAAAATAAATAAAACATTTAGAAGGTTTCATCTTTCAATATAGACAACATGAAAAAACCAATCTTAGTTTTCTTAACCCGTAAAAAAAGATTTGGGTTTCATGAAAATATTAATAAAAAATTTATCAGAAGACATCCAGAGAATGGATATTGATGTTTTCATAAGACCGCAATCCTCGTGAAATTAAGGAATCATTAGAACATATCAAAATGGGCCTGAATGGCTTGAAGGCCTTCATTTCTATTGATTTTTGATAACCCCTTTTTCAAGGGATGAGGGGGATCCCTTACAAGGCCCATAAGATCCGAGAATACACAGCCTATATTCTTAGGTGATTACATTACCCGAAGGTCTTAGGGAATTCAACCAGACTCTCTAAAAGGAACCGCCCCTCCCCAGCATGTGCATCCTGATAGTAGCTCTCCACCTTTGCATGACCATCTGGCTAGACTTCCCATGAAACCATATGCTGGTACCGATGGCATATCCATACCATCTCATTATGAAAATCCATTTGGCTCTGTTCTGGTGAGTGCACCTGCTCTGAATCCTCTTCTGGGGCTGCTTCTTTTTTGTAGTGTATCGGGGGCCTCCATTCATGTGTCCTGAAGTCCTTGAGGTGGCCCTAAGGCCTTAAGTTGGCTCAAAGGCCTTGATAATCAACTGGACCAAAGGCCTTGGGTGGCCCGAAATCCTTGTAGGACCTGACGACCAAACTGGTGGCCTGAAGGCCCAGATGGACGAATAGTTCTGGCAGCTACAGTACTAGATAGTGCCTGCTACAGTACTGCTACAGTACCTGGAAAAATTCCTCCACCCGGATTTTAGAAAATATTACAAAGAATATATAATTTGATAATAAAAATGGAAACAAATTTTTGAATATTAGAAAAAAATAACAGTCATGAAATTGGAAAAATTTATTTCTATCATTGGTGTTAAAAATAAACATTCCCTTCAATCATTTTGTAAAATATAATCAAAAGTCGCCCATTTAGAATGATTTTATATATTTTATTTAAATGATAATAATATAATTTTAGGGACCACCTGAAATAAATTTAAGAAATAATTTAATTTTATTAATTATATTTTTGAAAACATTTTATGAATCATGTATATGGAAGAAAATGATTCCTGATCTAGGGAAAGATACATGATCAATATAACTTAAAAAACTATATTTATGTTTCTTTACTAATAATGGATGAAAAAGAGATTAAACATGTAAAACAATTCCATAAAAATATAATAATAAAATATATATGTTTCATGAAAATAAGATCATATGACCTCTTATAAATGAACAATGAACATAAACAAACACAAAATTTAAAGAGATTGAAACATAAATACATTAACAAATTATTCACTTTTAAATCATATTCCTCCTGAAATAGTAACACAAAATGAATCATTAATTATCATAATAATAATTTCATTTGTTATATATTAAGTAAATTTATTAGTAAATGCACATAATAATGAATTTTTGGTGCATAACATCAACATATGTCCCAAAGAAATAAAATTTGAGATGAATTTCCCAAAATAAAGTCTTATCCTTCAATTAAGAATTATAAAAAGGTGGTATTATTAATTAAAACGTTAAATAAAAATGTTTTAAATTTATAATAAATCAACATAGTGATAAATTCTCCCATAAACGTGGAATAATAGAGTAATTTTTGAATACATATAAACCAAAATAATGAAATTGAGTTAAGAATCCCTTTACCACTGGGTAACTATCAAAGAAAATCCCCTTAGATAAAATTACACAAGATTCAAATTAAAATACCATGATTTATGTAGTATTGATGATATAATATTTAAATGGAAGTATATACACCATATAAATTTTAATTATTTTTGTAATAATAAAATATGCATCAATTAAGAAAAATCGAGTAGATTCCTTTAATTGGAGTCCATAATTTCTAGGAATTTCCTTTAAATACTGTATAATAAACTCACATAAATTATTTTATATCTTATGGAACTTATTAAGGTTTAAAATCTTACCCTTAATCCATTTATTTAATATAATTCAATGACATTTATAATTACATAATCTAGTTAACATTATGTATGGTGTTTTGCAAATGTTTGGTCCATAATTTCAAAATCGGTTTTGTGTATTGAAAATAAGAAATTGGGCCACAATAACATCATATAATGAATATTAATCAATAACTAATATCCAGTTTTGTACATCAATTATAATTTTAAAACAATTTATGAAATATGGTTTTGGAAAAATAACTACACTACAATCATTGAGATGGGATTCCATACATATTCATAAGTAACCATTCAGTTTTTCAATAATAATAAGGAAAAGAAGGTATGTATTATTTTACCCTTAAGAAATAATAATAACATCATAAATAAAATATTTATTATTTTAATACATTTATATATATATATATATCATCTATTTGATGTGTGGATGAAAATAAATCACATCAGTTCGTGGAGGTGGTAGTCCACACATACACATAAATGATGTTTTCAATTTTTAGTGTATGGTAATTTAATAAAATAGATGATATATTAATTATATATAATGATAAAAATTTAATTAATATCATATTTGAACATTAATTCCATCATTACAACTAGATTTTAGATGTGATTATGGAAGAAGAATCACATCGGTCCACAAGTTTGTTGTTCATCATATGCATCAATAATGAATTATATTCCAATTTCATAGAAGATGTATATTAATATGAGATATGTCACCAACATAACAAAATACCATTATATTTATTAATTTCATTTTAATATATCATCATGTTTATATAAGACTTTTTGGAGGTGGAAGATGAAATAAAACAAAAAAATTTGGTTAACCTCATTTCATTTACACCATTATGCCGCTAAAGTTGGTATAATGCCAAATAATAAGACCAGTAGAATATAGGGAGAGACTTTTGGATGTTATTTGGTTATATATTGCCTAAAAATGGTTCATGTAGTGTGGCGCAATGAGAAGAAGTAGTGTCCCTTTTTATAAGAGCGGATGGGTGCTCCCGAAATTTCATAAAAAATTAAATTAATATAAAGTAATTTACAATTACAAATGGATAAATATTTAATTAATTAAAATATATGATTATTAGTGGTTAAATTCTCATAAAATTAATTTTGGACACGTTTTTAATTTGTTTTTTACCCATATAGTTATCTATTAACACCTCATTCACCCATTTATAACATACTTTGATAATAATGTTTTTTACTTGTTGGGGGCCAAGAATGTTACTATAGATAGAAAAAATGACCACAAATTTTTAGAAATGATCCTTCCATTAACCTTAATAACATCCTGAAAAGAAAAAAAATTAAATAAATATATTAATACATCCCCAAAAAGTAATTTTAATATATTAAATTCATACATCACATTAATTATCTCAAATTATATTACATTATATAATTTTTAAATCATTTATTAGATGTTTTCCTTTAATTAAATAGTTATTGCTTCAGCCTTATGTAAGAATTTAATGTAATTATATCATCCCTAATAATTAAAAATAAATAAACATGATGAATATAAATAAGTTATATTTATAAATAATATATATAATAAATTGTATCAACTAGTTATCCCCATGTTAAAAATATTGTAGTTATGAAAAACCAAGGGGTAGCATATTTTTATATTCCCTTATATAAAATATTATAAAAGTTATAATCACATAAAAATGGAAAATGTTCTTAAAAATGAATATTTGATGAGTATGGATTAAATTTAATAATATAATAAAATTAAATAAGTGTTACGTAACTTTATTTTCCATGTCATATTATTTTAACCCTTAATGAACATATCTACCCTCACTATGGTAAAAAAATATTTCTAATGACTTTTTTCATAATGTCAAAAAATTAAAGGAAATTATTTCAAAAATATGGAGGTTTTGGATGGTTCTCGCTCTCGTTTCCCACCGATGGCGAACCTTGTGATAGGGTTTGGCGATGGCCGCTGCCGCAGCCCCTCCTCCCTCTGTGGGGGGAGGGGGACCATCCTTTCCTGCGCCTGAATCTGGGAAGTGTGGGGACGGTGCTCTCCAACCCTCGCTAGCCACAAGCTTCCCTTTTCTGACTATCAATGTCTCCCCGAAGGTCCCCGGAAGCATCTCTGGTCAACCCGTTGTTCCAGTTTCGTCAGAGGAATTCTATGCGGCTTTGGCATTGCTTTATAATTCCTTTATTGCAAGGTTTATGAGAAGACATCCGATGTTGGAGGATTTCAGTAAGTTTGTAAATGAAAAATGGGGGCTAAAGAATTTTTCGCATGTTGGAATTCTTGTACCACGACAAATCCTCATCCTGTTTGTGGATGATGGGGATTTGGGGAAGGCATGGTCCCGAAGTAAGATGGATTCGAGTTTCCATCTTCTTCGATGGACCTTTGAAAATCATTTGAACCATGATTCTCCAAACACTGCAATCTGGCTGCAGTTGCTGGGACTTCCCATTCCTTTCCAAAATCCAGGACTTCTACGCTCGATAGGTAACTCTATTGGACGATTTATTTGATGCGATCAAAGAAATGCCTCTTTGTCAAATCCTGCATCTGCGAGATTTTGTGTTGAAATGCATCTCTCAAGAGTTCTTCCAGAGGTTGTTTGGATCATCGTTAAAGGTGAATACAGGTACATTTAAAAAATTCTGTATGAAACTTGGATTCCGTTTTTTTCCAATTGTTGCAAGCAGGGGCATGAAGCAGCTAAATGTCGAAGAAGGATTCTGACGTCTCATTTGGGTGCGATTAATAACGCTGGGAATAGTGATATGGTTCAGACTCAAGCAGATATGAATCCAGGGGTATCTGAAACTAGGTTGGTCCCGGCGGTTGATGATATGGTTCAGCACAAAACAGTTTTGGATCGAGGGGTATCTGAATTTGGACTAGCCCCAGTGGTAGATGACCTGGTAAATAATCAGGGTCATGCTGAGGTTTCTTCAGGAATGTGTGTGGGGCAGGAGACTCAATCAGGAGAACTGCCAAATGGAAGTAAGAGAGGTATGGGGGGTTCAATGCAGGATAATGAGAGTTCAATGAATATTGATAACAGAAAGGGGAAAGAAGTAATGGAACATTCTGATAAAGAGGGGATGAAGGCTGGTGAGCCTGATGTACTGTATATGGGCTGGGGACTGGAGAAAAATCAGACATATAGTGGGAGTAAATCTACAGGGTAGAGCTCTCCTGTCATGGTACATGCGAGTGATGATGGATTGATAAATTGTTCGGAAAATAGGTTTGTTGTTTTGATGGATAATGATCAGGCGGAGGATGAACCAATGGAAGAGGAGAAATTTCAGTGTCTCCCATCTCATGAAGATTCCATCATTGTCCATGTGATGGAGAGCTCAGCTGTTCTGACTGTGGGTGACTCTGGTGGACAGCCTCATGTCTCACCTGGGATGGAGCAGGTAAAAAATGGTAAAAGTTTAGGGGGTTCTGATGAGCAGATCAAGGAGATCTCAAAGGAGGTGAATGGGGTATTGGAAGCTTCCCATGGACATGTTTCTCAAGGTAGGTTGGTCGTTAATGGTTTGGCTGAACAACAGCATGGTTCAGTGGTGGAAGAAGGCTTTGAACATGACCTTGCCATGCCAACTGAAACAATGGTGATGGAAAATCCGAAAGTGTGTCAGGTTGTTGGAAGAATTATGAATGACTAGAGTAAGAGTAGTAAGGATGACCATGGATGTGTTGTGGAGTCACATGGTTACCCCATGCAAGAAGAAGAACTCCATAATCACAAAGCATCCTATACTGATGTTGTCAAGCATGGAATTCATGATCCCCTAAGCAAGGAAGTGGAGGGGAAAACCAAAAGTAGGAGGAAGACACGGAGCGACTATACAGACCTACCCAAACCAATGGCGATGAGGTCTGCTTACAAGAATGAAGGGTCACAAGAAATTGTTCATGCAAATGGGAACAGTGGAAAGCGAAGGGGAGGGTCTTCGAAGATGGATAATGGACATAGTGGGAAACGGACAATCAAGGAGAAGATGTCTAAGGAGATGCTTAGGAAGAAAAACATGTATCTTGAGATGATGCGGAGGTATGAATCTTCAGAATGGGAGTCAGCTGATCCTGGTGATGAGTTATCCGATGATAGGGAGAGGGATGAGTATGGGTTTGATGTAATGTAGCATTTTCATTTTCTACTGTCTTTAATTTCAATTTTTTCTTAATAAATTTTTGGGATCGGGCTTTCGCCTGGTTCAGACTTTTCTGGTATTTCCAAAATATGGATCCAATTATTCCAAATAGGGAATCCTTTTTTTTAAAATAATAAACATAGGATTGTTATATATAAATTTAAAATTAATTCAGTAAAACACGACAATTTTTTTATATAAAATCTATCTTTTAAAATATGAATTTATATATAAAAAAATTCCCAGTAAAAAATTCATTTAAAACCTAATAAATGGATTATTTAAAATAAATATAAAATAATGGATTAGTATTATTAATCCAAAGTTATATTTTAACTTGTATATACTATAATTTAAAACACATTTTAAAATAAAAAATGTTATTTTCATTATATAGTAATAAGAATATTCTAGAAAAAAATCCAAATTTTTCCATTTGATAATTTGGATATTATTATTCATAAAATCATATTTAATTGTTCATATTAAATTTACAAATCTTCTAAAATTGAATTTTATTGTTTTCACAGAAATATAAATAAAAACCATTTTAAGGAGAACTCATTAATGATTAATAAAATATATTAACGTATAATTAAGATCATATTTCAAAATTATTAATAAAAAATTACTAATTATAATATATATATATATATTACAAAATATATTTAATATGGTTTATTACCTCCAATTTAATGCGCAGGGTATAACAGGTACATTCAAATAATTATTATTATTTTTATTTAATATTGGTGTTGTGTATCTTTTACGCTATCAATTATTATCTTTCCATCTAAAATATAATGATATTGCATTCTCTACCCCTTAAATAAATTTCATCATTACAATTTTAACTATATATTAGTAATATATGGTAGATAAATTAAGTAACCTTTATTGAATTATCACATCGTATAAAGGGTTAATATATAAACCCCTTGAGAAGAGAGAAAGAGAAGTATGAAGGATATATGTGATAGTAATTATTATTTTTAAAAATAGGAAAACATTAATTGTAAGTGAACACATAGACATAAAATTAAAAAACTCCTATGTGCTTATATATAGTAATATAGAACTTGGTTAGGAGAAAGTTAAGAATCAAAAAATAGTAAACCTATGATGGGTTAAAATACCATTTATTTATCTGTATAAAATGTAAAAAGATACAAAATAAATGTCATTTTACTATATTTGAGAAATTACATTACCATTTATAATAGATACATTGGTATTAAATGTTATTCATCATGTGATCGTAAATTATGAAAAAAATGGTTAGAACAAAATAAGATTATTCCAAATATTAAAAAACATTAATGTGGATAAATAAAACTTTAATATCCAAAAGTCAAGTGTAATACCCAATGTTCAAACTAAATCAATCCATAAAAAAAAAATAATTAAAATTAATCCATATATACTAGAACAAGATTGAAACAAAAATATTAGAATGATTTTATAACCTATTAATCCAATAAAAACACAATACTTTTTCTTAGTTATGAATATAATTCATAAAGTTTTATACCAGAAATGTATATAACATAGTTATAAAATCTATTAGATATTATAATAATATAATAAATAACAATAATAACCATATATACATCATAAAATCAGTTATGACTCCAAAATATAATTCAATCATCATTTCAAAAATAAATTACTATAAAATGCTATTTTCTTTAATCATATCGGGTTCCAAAAATCATGAAATTCTTCATAAATAACATTAATCGCATTATGACAAATTTTCTTTTCAATATCATTGATGTCAGTTGGATAAAACATATCTTCCCATTATATTTTTATACTTTATCTATAATATAGATAAAAAATGAAAAATAATTTCATGCTACTCGAAAGTCTTGTAGGATTGTGGTAGGTGATGCACCCTTGTCTCCCTTTTGTAGTGGGTTAAAGTCCTCTGGACTTGCCAAATGTGTCAGTTTTTTACCTAGAGAATGGTTTATCCTTCTTATAAAATAAAATAATTATCAGAAAAATATAATAAATATGATGTACATATTCAAAAATAACTCCAATCATTATAGGTAATATTAACACTATATGGTATCGAAAACATTAAACATATGTCCTCCAAATGTAAAGGTATTATTCATAAAATAATAATTCACATTATACCTAAGGGTTACATATAACGAAACCCTATAACCCTCCCCCCATGTCCTTAACCACATCAAAATTTAATTAAATAAATCCTAAAAATGTGTTTCAAATACATTGAACATATAAATAACACCCAAATTATAAACCCATGATAGTATCCAAGAGTCTTATGATAAAAACACATGAAAACATCATAATAACCAATGTTATCTAAACCATTTTCCAATAAAATTTATAATAGTATTTAACCCACAATCTATGATCTGGTGCTAAAAACATCAACATTTCATTTCTAGCTTTGATACTGTTAACTATGACCCAATTGTTTCCACCAAAATCATACAACATCATATGGATGTATTGTATCACTTACAACCCCCAAAAAAATTAGTTTTAGAGTTTTATTGAATTAATAAAAAATAATACATAAATAATACCCAAAACATCATAAGAGTATTTTTACACAATGAAAATATTTTCATATTCCATATAAGTCCTCAACATCTCCCATAAATTTATTTTCATATGAAATCATTCTACACTAAAAAATATTCAATCGTACTTCATAAGCTGTATTTTCTCAGTTAGGGTAAACATATGAATCATTAATAGAATTTCATCAGTGGGAGTAAGATGGGTATAAGGGTAAGATTACTCAATCAAGATATATAAGAATAACATAACACAATTAATACCCATAAATACATGTATTATCAATAAATTTCTATTATGAAATAATGATTTAATAAATTAAATAGTCATAAGAATAAATAATAATTATACATGTGATATAAATATTTATCAAAAATAATTTAAAACCCTGTAGAAATAAAAAAGAAGATATGTTAGTATCTTTGTATGTCATTATCATAAAACACTTAAAAATATCGTATAATTTTAATAACCAAACAACCGACATCCAAAATAATTCTTAAAAACATAAATGATTACCTAATGAATTGGAGCGATATTTGGTTTCACCCATCATATAAGATATATATTGATCTACCATGAGTTATAATGGGTCTCAAATATTCATATAAGATTTATCAAGCACAAACATATGCTATAATGGGGCTCCACCATTGGTATGAATTTTCCAAGAACAATAAAAATAATAAAACATTTATAATTTTTCAGTTTTCAACATCGCACTAATGAAAACAAACTACAATCATAACTTTAATTACCCATGAAAAAGAAATGAGTTTCGTGGAAATATATTTAAATAAATTTTTATAAAACATCTATATAATGTAGTTGGATAGTAACAAAAATCACAATCCTGTTGAAATTTAGGAATCATTAGTAGATGTTGAAATTATTGATAATACCTTTAATAGAAAAGTTATATCATTTCATTCAAAATAAGGGGAAATTATCTTTTATCTTAGAAATATTTTAAAAAAATTAAAAATTATTCGGAAAAATGTTGAATTTGAAAAAAACCTTAGAATTTTTTTTGAATTATCAAATAAAATTACATTCCTTATTGTGGGAAAATCCATTCATGTACTAGATATTGAAAAATATCATTATTTTCAATCATTTCCCAAAAGTGAATAAAAATTGACCCGTTTGGAAGGAAAAAATTTTATTCTAAATACATATCAAATAAATTCAAATAAAATTTAAATTATCTTTAAGAAATAATTTAGTTTTTTAAAAAAACATTGTACAAAAAATTTTACTAGACAAGGATATAGAAGATTGAAAATCTTGATCTAATGAATGATATAATATCGATATCCCTTACAAATAACATTCATGATGTTCAATTAATAAATAATAGGATAAATGGAAATTAAAATTTTAAAACACATTAATAACTAGAGGATAATAAAAGAAATTTGGTTTATGAATATAAGATTATATTATTTCCCCTAATGGAACTGTGAACTTAAATAATCCCAAAAAGAAAATAGATTGTAACATAACGAAATTTCCTCTTTGGTAAATTTTCAATAACAATCGAAATAAAAAAATAATACCTAATGAAAAATTAAATATCTTGAAAATAACTAGTTTAATGTTATATTATTTCAATGGTGTTGTATATTCAGATAAAATATATATTTTAGGGGAATAACATCAATATTTTTCCCAAAGAAAAATAGAATTTGAGAAAAATAACAGTTATAATTATAATACCATGGAATTGATATTTAATCAAAGGATATATTATGTGTAACTAATTTAAAACCAAATAAAAAAAGGGAAATATTAAATTAATAATCATACAAATCAATTCACACCTAAACATGGCATAAAAAAGTAAATTAAGAAGGGTTGTAATAGAACATACTGAAATTTAGTTAATAAACCATCTAACACTTGGTAACATTTAAATAAAATATGCCTTGATGATATTAATAAAGTTGAAACATAAAATATAATGAAGTATGATGTATTCAAGATATTACCTATAAAAGGGATGTATATGCACCATATAAAACTAATTATGTTCATAATAATAAAATATTCCTTAATGAATAAAAATTGAGATGAAATATTTTACCTTGGGTCTATAAATTCATTTTATATATTACAAATCCAATATAATAAACTCATATATATATTTTTTTATTTCCTAATAAAATTGTATAGGTTAATTTTTTCCCTTAATCCAGTGTTTTTTATTTTAATTTCATGTAAAATTACATAATCCCTTCAGTCCACATTTGGTTATTCAGTGAATATTCATTTGATAATTTGAAAATAGATTTATTGTGTTGACCATGTTTAGAGGGGTTATTGAACCATCATATAAGGAATAATAATAATGAAAAATTTATAATTTTAATACATCAATTATACTTTTATAATCATTTTGAATTATTTTTATGATGAATGAACAACGTTCCATTTATAAAGTCGGTAGGACTTACATATGCGTGGATGTCATTTCCAATTTTAAAAAATAATTATGAGAATATGGTAAGTATTGTTTAATACATAAAAATGATTTTAATATCATAAATAAAATATTATTTCTTTTAATAAAATTATTTTTACAATCCATGGGATGGAGAGGTGAAAATGGATCAGACTGCTTTGGAGAGGTGGTAGTCCAAATATAATCGTAAATGACATATCACTTTTTAGTGTGTGGGAAGTTATGGATAAAGATTATTTATTTCTTATAAATAATGATAAATATGTCTTTAATATCACATAAGAAAATTTATTCCTTATTTATAACCATCCAATATGGGATGTGGTGGGAAATGAACTGCATTGGTCTACAAAGGGCTAGTCCACCATACACAAGAATGATAAATTCCTTTTCCATTTCATGGTGTCTAAACACTAATATGGGATATTACAGTAAATAATAACATGAAATTATATTTATGATAATTATATTATTATATAATCATGGATAAGGAATACATTAATGGGTTGTAAGAATATTTAAATCAAAAAACACATTATTAAGAATGATACCACTTATTCGAGAATCCTTCGTTACATAATATCTTTAGACCTCTAAGGTTATTATTATTCAAATAATAATATACCTAATAATTCATGTTGAATGTAATAAATGTATTTTGTAAGATTCTATCGAAATCGAATTATTCTTTATGTGTGAAGTAATGAGATTAAGTGGTTCTATTTTATAAGAGACGGGAGGGGCAGTCATGGAAATTCTTAGATTATTAAATTAATATATATTAATTTTCAATTACATATAGATAAGAAATTACTAATTTATAACATTATATATTATTATATAAAATAATCTCATAAAATTAAATTTGGACAATTATTTATTATCATTTTACACTTATCATTTTCTTTTAACCAATTTTTAATCATTTTCAATATTATCGCAATAATAAGGTATTTTTTACTATTTGAGGGTCAAGATAGTTACTATAAATGAGGAAAAGTATTATAAATAGAAAATAGATAATATTTTCAACCATATAATAATAATTTTTATAAATTTATAAATTTCTAAAAAATTATATCTTCTAATAAAATATTATTTATTTTAAAATATCATTAATGTAACATTTTAGAACTGTTCATTACTTTGACGTCAATAACATCAGGAAATAAATAAAATTTTAAAATTTTAATGCTCAAATAACATTTCATTATATTATATAATTTTTTATCACATTAATTTCTTCTAATTATATTGATTTTAGTAATTTTTTATATCATTTATTTGTTTTTCATAATTGAATAATTATGGCATCATCGTTCTGTATGCATTTAAGGTAATGATTCCTTCTATAAAAAACATAAAAACAATTAATATGATTGAAATAGTAAATTTATATTCTAGATTAATATTTATAAATGTTTATATCATCTTATTATCTCCATGTTAACAATATTATTGTTATTAAAAGAAACAATGACTTTTTTCTCCTTTCGTTACATAAAATATTTCGGATGTTATAAACACAAAAAAATTGTAATATAAAAAAATATTGGACGAGTATATATGAAAAATAATATAAAAATTAATTTTGTTTAGGTGTTTCTGTATTTTTATAGTCCATATTATATTATTTGTAACCCTAAAATACGTTATTTTCCCTTACCATGTTTAAAAAAAATTAACCAATTTTATTATACATAATGTACAAAAAATAATAAAGTCATATAAAAAATTGCACCAATGGATTCATCATATGGAATAAATTTTTTGAAATTAAATACACATAAATAGAATAATTTAATTTAAAATTTATTTGGAAAATTATGACAAAATTATTTTTTCAAAAAAATATCCCTTTTAAGTATAAAATGTTTTATAGTAAATACAAGTATAAAACTTATTTAATAACACATATTTGATATTATTTTAAATCAAAAGGAAATAATTAAATGTTAAAATTGATTCAAAATATATTTTTAAATTATAAATTATTTAAAATAAAATGTATTTTTCAATAAAAATCAATATTTTCACTATTTATTGTAAAGTCAATGTTTTTAGAAAAATTTAAAAACATCACCATACGATAATTTTGATATGAGGATTTAAGAAGTGGTGTTTATTTTATCTATGAAAATTTATAATTTTTTTAAAATTTCTTTTATTATTTTCCAGAAAAATAATCAAAAAATTTTTTAAAGAAAAAATATATTTGTATAATAAAATTGTGGTACTAAGAATTTTTTTCTTATTTCTAATGAATTTGTCAATATTTTTTTTATTAGAGCCTTTATATATATATATATAAATATATATCATAATTATGTTAATAATATTTATTACCACCAATTTATCATCTATGTTATAATGTTTAGATTTATATAATAAACTTATGTTTTTTATTCAATCTTAGTGTTGTGAATATTGTACGCTATTGAACATTGTCTTCCCTTCTAAAATCGAAGGATATCACAAATAAACCATGAAATAATTAAATTAAAATGTTATAGGTTTAACCTAGCGATAAATTTTTATAGTATGAATATTATTATTTTCACAATGAAATATATAGAATGGTCATACTTATTAATAATTTATTTATTATCACATCAGTAATATTTACTAAATTTTTCAAAAAAAGCAATTTTGTGCTTTCCAAATTTTCATTCTTTAAAAATGGTTATTATTTAATTTTTTATATAAATTTTATATTTAATTTCATTAAAATTTTGAATTATTATTTGAAAAAATAGAGATCATTTTTTTATCCAACATATCAAAATTAGAATACAATGAATTTTATATCCTTTTTTGATAAGAATTATTTTTAATGAATAGTGAATAATCCTATTTTTTATTAACAAAAATATTTTATTTTCAATTACTAACAATGTCACACTCTATAAAGAATTTATCAGTTCCTTTTGATTAAAACTATCTTAATAAAATTTATAGGAATGAATATTATACATGTATTTGGTATAAATATATTTTTATACATAAAAGTAAATATTAATGAAATATATTTATCATATAATATAGCGATTTTAATTGCGAATTAAAATCTAAAAAATATGTTAATTGAATTTGATAAATTGGATTAAATATTTTTAATCATAATAATTCATCTTTCTTAATGATATGAACTAAAACTTTGAATAATATTAATAGTGACCATAGTAAATTTTGGAACTATGAAAAAGGTAATATGAGTTAATAAGGGGTAATATAATTTGATGAGGCTTCAAATTCATTAAAAATAATTGTTTACTTTTATTTGATGAGTCTTTTTCATCCATAATCATCAAATCATAAAAAATATTAACCATTTTCCATTTATCTTTGATTCTGAAATATATAATATTTAATGTAAATTATAATGTCAATAAACTCACACTCCCATTCTCTCAATGATTTTTTATATTATTTGAATTTGATAGAAATATATAATTTTCAGTTATAATTGGTTATTTTAAATATAAATTCTTTGTTCCATTTTATATTATTTTTAATTTTTCATGATTAAATAATTACCTTAAATTATTACACTATCGTAACATAATTCTTGTCCAATTAGTATAAAAAATAATGTAAATGATTTTAAATAATATATATGTAATGTTGTTTTTATGATTTATGGGGTACTATGATTATTATAAAACATTATACCATATTAGGGGTATTTTAATGGGTTATATTTTAAATCCATAATAATATTTTTATCATTATAGTGAAACTAAATGAATAATGCCAAAACAACATTGATGATATTTTAAGATAAATAATATTTTATGAAATTATTTAAAACATATCAAAATTGAAATCAGAATATTATGATGTAAAATGGTCCAACATTTCTTCACCTATCCATCAATGATCTAATTATCACATTATAAGTAAAATAATAACCCTTTGAAATTGAAAACGTCATTACCACATTTCTGGTAAAAATGTGTTAACCAAGGGGTGAAATAAAGAAGATATGTTTTAAAATAATATCTAAAACAAAATAAATTTAATTGGATGATTATATTAATATTATATTCTCAATATATTTGAATCAATGACATTTTTTTAACATTTTACATTAGTTAGACACAAAATATATCATAATATTTCATGAATTTCCAAAAATTCCCCTCCCATCCATTATAAATAGACCCCACTCCTTTATCTTGATTACCTAACAAGGGTCCATCTAGATCAAGAAAACCCAGAAAAAATATCTTCTCAAATTCCTTATAACGGAATCCATGGTTTTTATCTTTTTGAAAGACATTTCATATGATCCTTAATAAGGGATCTAAAAAAGATCTACCAAAGAAGATGTAATCATCCAAATATACCTCCTTCAACTTATTTCCTCATATACCACCCTAAAAAATTCTAAAAAATGATGATATAATAAAATCTTTAGGTATTCTCTATTTTAGTATTATTATGAAAAAAATTAACCATTTTTTATCTCCTTTTCAATCCTATGGGGAACTAGAACATTATTTGTGTGTATATGTGGACTACAACCTCCTTGAAATAATGTGTTCCATTTTCCATCATCTCCACTCATAGATACTTATAATTTTGTTTTTAATGATTATATATTATATTCATAATGTAATTATAATTATATAATGATTTTGTGCCATATAGTTTCTAACCAATTAGACTATTAAAAAATGATTATATCTTCCATTTGTACATGTCGATTACCTCCTCCAAAAAGCGATGTGATCCATTATTCATCACTAAATCGCATGTATAGAAAATAAAATATATTTAAAAAGTTATTAAAATGTTTATAACATAATTATAAATCTATAATGATAAAATAATACTAACCTTTTTCTTCCATGTTCATTGAAAAATGGAAACATTACTCATGCATATGTATGACCAACCACCTCCATTACTATAATGTAAATAATTTTCCTCAATAAACATTCATAATAAATTTTAAGATTATTATTAATTTTTAATATTAATTATTATTTCATTATTATTATTCCCTAGATGATGGAATTGTTACGTTATTGACTTTGGACAACATACCAAAGTTTTTTTGAAATTTGGAACCAGATGTCCTCAAAATACCTAAAATGAACATAACTGATTTAGAAACTAAATATTTTATTTAAATAAATGAAAAAAATGTTTAATGAAAGATTAATAAAAATGAAAAAAATTCATCATGTAAATAATCTAAATAAGTTAATTATATATGAGTTAAATTATATACATGGAAATATTGGACCAGAGGATAAGGATTTTGTTACATTTTCATTTCATTATGGCATATTAAATTGATATGCATCTAATTTATTTTATATAGTGTATTTGTATCCAAATTTCAATGTTTTATATTCAATACATTATAATTAATTGTATTTTATGTTACAATTAAATTATATTATCCATGGGGATTTGAATTGAATGTTACCAAGTTGTAAGGGGTTTCTTAGCTCCATTTCCATTAATTTAGTTATACTTCTACTTCATTAACTGGTCCTTCTGTGATTAATTGTTAATTGATATCAAATTTTTTAATTATATATTTATTCATTTTTAATATGTATTTAAATATGATGGAAAAATCACTTCATGTATTAATTTTCACTTAAAATTTTTTTATCGTGGTAAGGGTTTTATTTATCTCAATCTCAATTTTGTGAGACATGTTTCATGTCACACACCATGATTTCCTTATATAGCATACATATAGCCTCTAGAATTAAATTTTGGAATACTAATTTTTAAAATTCATAGATATTATATTTCCATACGATTTATTTTATTTTGAATTCCTTTTATTCATAGATTACCATAGGGGAAAAGGATTTATATTAGAGTCTCTATAATTTTTATATTTTTTATATTTCTGGTTCCTTCTAGGAAGTCACAGGGCCTTGTTTTCATCATTCAAATATTTTATTATCTTATCATTATAAATGTTTTTTAAATTTTTATTTTTCATTTCTCTCATTACTTAGTTATGAAACAATAATACGTTTTTCTGTAAGAGATGTTGACCTTGTATCATCATTTAGATTAATAATATTTCTATTTCATATCCATGTTTTCTAAAAAAATTCAATAATGATATTTTTTAAACAAAAAATAATTCATAATGATTTTATTCATGAAAATTGAAATTATTTAAAAATATTTTTAGGTGGGGATTTCATAACATTTTTAGCATGGGTCACACTGGACAAACATTATTTTTTTAAAGGAAAGTTTGTTTAATGTTTAGGATAAGGATATATAATCCCAACGCAGTGACCTATATTTAATTTCAATAATAATATTTATGTTTCTATGGTTATTTCAATATAAAATTATTTTCAAAATATTTTGGGATTTTTTAGTTTTTAAAATTGATTTTCAAAGTGTAAATGGTATTTTCGTATTGAATTTTTTAATGATCATTTATTGGTATTTGTATTCACCAATAGAAAAAACCCATGATATAAGTTATTCTCCACTAGGGATATGTTATAATGATACCATCATAATTATTCAATTGGATGGATTGTGATATTTTGAAATATATTTTAATGGAAAATATATCATTTTCCACAGGTAAATAAAGCTATAATAGAACAATGGTTATTATTATAATGAAAAATGAATGATTCCACATGTTCTAATTATATTACTGTTCATGGAAATTTCGTATGATAAGGGGTGATCATAATATATCTCATCAAAATATTATATCCTGATATAACTCTATAATTCATCAAATAATGACAACAAATTATGTTGAATATAATTAACTCCCAAGAGAAGATGAAGTTAATCAGTTAATAGGTTTCTCCTAATATCTTATAAGTATTAACCACGTACAATAATCCTATATTTAAGGGTTATTATAAGGGTTATATAAAGATAAATCTCCAAGATAAAAACACATATTCCATATGATATTTAGGTGTTTTTAATGTTTCATTTGATAAATACTGACACCACATGGCTCATGATAATTTATTCATATGACTTTTGAATTTGTTAATGATTTTTTCCAAGCCACATTTTTAATGGTCCTAGTTTTCTGGGTAAAATAATATTAATTTGTGATGATTAAATTTGATTAATTCATGAAACCATTTCTTTAATATTATATTCATTGATGACATTTAATTCTAAATTATTTTGTTTACCCTTAATATGTAATCCATATTTCCCTTCTTATGATTTAATTTATCGAGTTATGAAAAAAAATTTCAAATGATTTTTGTATTGAATGATTTTATATGTTAAATATATTATGAGTGATGTTGAAGAAATTATATGGAATATGAAAATATGGGTATAAGTTGGAGAAATTATCACTTAATGACATTATTATTGTTATATAGGAGTTTTTCCGGATTCTCTAAAAAACTAAAACTAAAAGGCCCTTCAGTATGTAACTCATCAAATATTTCGTTTTGACAATTTCAATTTTCAATGGATAATAATGGGCTCCAATTATCAGTAAAAGAAATAATTATAAAGATAATTTTTATCCCCAGATATATTAATATAGGATTAAGGCTATTATTAATAACCCAAAACCATGTTCTAATAGTTTCAATTTTATGATATCTAGAAATTTATGAACAAATAATATGATGTTTTTGGGACATACAAATAATATATTGATCTCTTGTTAGGGAACTGATATTCATAATCATTATTTTATCCACCATAGTCATTGTGGCATGATTCTCTTCATTTTTATTTATCCATTTTTATACTACTTTTTGAAACAAACAATGTTTGGAATGCCCTGTTTAAAATATTTTTTAGAAATTGGGATGGAAAATACCTCTTCATTAT
Organism: Viscum album; assembly: GCA_963277665.1. Classification (NCBI taxonomy): domain Eukaryota; kingdom Viridiplantae; phylum Streptophyta; class Magnoliopsida; order Santalales; family Viscaceae; genus Viscum; species Viscum album. Next base: position 944,964,433 of record OY728127.1, on the reverse strand, counting down.
ATAATTAAATGGATTTATCATGCGATTATCTTAATTTAATTTTAATATATAATAGATTACATGATGAATATTATAACTCATTGGAACACTATTTTGGATTATCATGTTTTCCCTTAGCCTTGTGTAAATTAATATCTTGAGTAGTTTACAAATTTTCAATTTAAACCACAAGAACAAGGTTTCCCATTATAAGAATATTCTTCCCATATTAAATCCCTTTTATTCTATCTTCACATCCCCTATTGCTTTTTCTATGTTCATTTTAATTTATTTTATTCATTTATTGTAATAAAGTTTCATGTTCCATTATTTTATTTTCTGTACATATTAATAAGAATTATCTACATCAGTGATATATTTTCTGTAGTTTCACATGATTGAATAATATATTTAATACTTATATTGAATTATTTTTTTTCTTATATTTATTCGATCCATTTATTATAAAATCGTGAATATCTCCCCTAATGATTCACATTTTTTTCATTCACAGATTCAACTTGTTTGGATGAAATTAAAAATTATATAAAAAGTTCCAAAAAAACATTATTCATGTTATTTACTTATCCATCATGTTGGGTTATAGATTCATGTATGCTTTAAGAAATATCAAAAATAAATGAATATATTTTTTTAGGAAAATTATCTAGTATACCCATTAGTCCATCAACACGAATATCTTGAGAGTATACTGATATATGACCTCACCCACTGATTAATGAGTCTCTTTTATAATATTTTAAAAAAAAATACATACCTCCTAATGAAATTAATTTCAATAATCTTTTGAGTTTTAATAGATATCCATAATGATAGTGGAATATTGACTCACCAACCCATATCCATTAATTCCAAATCTAACATATTTACATCCATTCAGTGGTTGAATAAAAAAAATACTCTTCTTAGCATGAGAAGCATTACATATTTAATCTTCAATTCTCTAAAATGTTTCTTATTTATAATTTTATTCATAGAGATAATTTTTTAGGCGAGATACATGAGACTTCACTCAAAAAATAAGAATTATTGTAAATGTATGAAAGAAGATAAAATCATAAAAAGTTAATTCCGTTCATGTGTAGACAATAAAAAAAGGAGGAACTTATATATCATACAAATTATTAGCAAAATGATATGATATATTGAAAACAAAGAAGGTTCATGGTGTGAATTAGTTTTTGTGACTTTTAATACAATTTATAATTTATATCCATTTCTAGTTTTTACCATTATAACTATTTGGTGAATTATTTCCACTTCCCCATATCTTACCTACATTATCCAAAAATAAACACAAAAATGATTCCAACAGTTTTCATGTATTCCCATTCACTATGATAGGACGATCCTTTTTCCGAATGAGAATCAATCCATGATAACACTAACAACTATTAACAAAATTATGAGCTATAATTCGCAAGATATATTAATGAATGTATACTATATTTTATCTCTTATAAATGTGAATAAACATTTTTTTGGATCTTTATACAACCATTAAAACTTTGTAAATTTTTTGTAGGATGTAAAAATGTAAATATTTATCCAACAATGATTCTAACACATCAATAGTGTGCTTATTGGGTATTAATCATCTTCTATTAGATTCACATGATCATGTAATTACATTCAATATGATTATATATGCTCATTAGGGCACACACCTTCTTATTCAACTTCTATATATAAAGAAATGATTGTTGAGTTTCCTCTAATCCTAAATATAAAACATATAGGCTACTAAAACTTCCTCTTCCTATCAAAACTCAATTTTACTACACCCTCATTCCTTAACTTCATTCACATAAGTAAGTGACCTTATTTCCTATGACAATACAACAACATAAAACCTCTTTTTCTACTCTTAAAAGATAAAAACAATGAATATAAAAATTACTTTTTATTTCAATGTAGAAAAAATGCATATATTTCTTCTTCATCAAGTGAACTTCATGGCCAAATTGGATACTCTATCTTCATTTTCCCTCTAGATAATATTCTTTATCAAATGATAGGAACACTGGCTCATTTCATTTTTTTTCTTCAACATAAGGAGTTGATTCATGATAACTCTCTCTATAATTTTTAACTACAAAGGATCTAAAACACTATCATATTTGAATGTACATAGTCTTTAATACTTGATAATGCTTCAATAGGAATGTAGTATCATTTCTTAATATATGTTCGTCTAAATAAAAAAATGTATGTAAATTGATATTAGAACATCAAGACAACCTCAATATTTTTCACACTCAAGTCCCTATTCATTCTCATTACCTAAAACACCCATATTCTTATCTGATTTAAATTCATAAAGAGTCAAAAATTTAAATCAATTTGATATTTAATGATATCATGTAGTCATGTTTCCTAAATCTACTCCAACAACATATTATTCATCAAATCCTTCCATCTATTCATTAAAATATTCGTGTCATAATTATTGTTTGACATTCCATACGTCACTCATTAAATATCAATCTTTGGTCCCATTGACTAGGGTCCAGTTTTAAAATATCATGATTTACTAAATTTCATTTATACCAATTAAAATATGTTGATGTCAAACGTAGATAATTAAAATGAAATTATATTGAATGAATTAAAAACATTGTAATTTTCAGTTAATAGATTTAAATAATTTCAATAATCTTTTACCAATAATTCCAAATTCATTCTCATTAATTAAATATTTTTTCCATTATATGAGGATCTATTTAATTAATATCCATTATTCAAAATATCCCTAAATTTATCCATACAAGAAATAAATATAGTTATATAATACATATTAAATTCATTTTTAACATTGCGAAATTGAAACATAATTAGGGGTGACCTCTGATGCTCAGTAAGGAAATAATGAACGTAAACCATGATGGTGAGATATGAAATATAATATGGGAATAATAAAAAGAAATTTTAAAAGGGAATGATCATAATTATAGAAACATGGAATATTGAAATGATATAATAAGATAATGTAATTATAAATATGTGGAAACCAGAAAAATAATGAAATCAATACCATAAGTCAAAGATCACTACCAAGACCATCATTACATAGTATAAAAAGTCCCATAGTGTAATGAGTTTACTACCAACATCAATTCGTCCCATATCATAAGATTTAATAACTTTACCCAATTCATCTAAGGGCTATATTATTCTAGACCCACCTGTCACATAATGAAAATCACATAAATGTAGACCAGATGATTTCAATCATCATGTCATAAAACTCATTTAAAGAAAATCGGTTTCATAAACATATAAAATATAATAAAATATGTAAAACATTTATTATTCCAACAACAATCTTAACATGTCTACCCCATGTAAATTAATCAGATTTTAATTGATATAAAGATAATTTATATTTAAATACCCTTCATGTAATATAAAATATTATATAGTATTTAAACATTATAGATAAGCGGTATACGATTTAGTAAATAATTTCCCTACTTAATTGATTCATGGTATCTAGGTGAAGACCCTTCAATCAAAGGAATGATATATAGAGTATTCTAAGAATAAATGAATTGGGATGAAAAATCATCTTTATAAATCATGGAGGATTATCTAAAAAAGGTAGTGAATTATTTTTTATCTTATAGAAATTTAATTCTACACATACATGGGAACATCAGAAGATAATTTAAGGTTAAATGAAATAACACTTTTTGAATAACATTAGAATCCCACGATGAAAAATGGTGAAACAACATATTATTTTGGTCACTTTTTTTAATGGAAATTCAAATAATTATAGGAGAATAATTTAATTTATTGAGTCATGAAATCTGGAAGATGAATCCTCAAAAATAAGAAAATATGGGTTGATGTAAATATACTTTATTGAAAAATACAATAAAAAGGATGTTTCATTTTTTAGATTTTTTATGAAAGGTTGAATTTATGAAATCCTATATTTATTTCAAAAAATAATTTTCAAATAAAGTTCATAAGAAATAAATTTCAGAAATTATTTAAAAAGAGATAACCTATTTATAAAATCTTATGGAAGTTGAAATATGTAATTCAAGATAATATATATATAAATAACAAAATTACATTATAATATTTTAATAAAACATTATAGATAACCACATAATAAAAAGAGTACAAAATATTACTTTTGAAATTCTGTATGAAGAAGGATGAAGATCAACAGAGATATGACGTATTAGGTATTACAAATTGAATGGGGTAACACCAATGGGATGAAAAAATATGGATATGTAATTGAATGGATGATAATTATTTCCAATACCATCACATTTAATAATGGAGTAAAATTCACTAAATAATAATATTTTGATGAATACATGTAATTTTAAATATAAAAATGTGAATTATACTTAGTAATAGTGAAATTTCTTTATATTTTAGACTTGAACGATCATAATAGTGAGAGATAATTCTAATCTCAAAAAAATGAATTTGTCTTGATGAAAGCCCTTACAAATGAATTATTCTCAAAATCAAAAACCCATGAATTGTATAACATGGGGATAACTTTTAAATACATTATACTGCGTAAAAATAATGATAAAATTAAGTACGTATTCAATATATAAATCATATTACTAAAACATATGGTTAATACAAATGTTATCTTAATAATGAAAATTTGAGATATGGAATCCCTTTCCTCAAGTACCGATTCACTCTATGTATGTAAATAAAATCCTAAACAATTCAATAATATTTATTTAATACCTTTTTAATATCATTTCAAATCTATATTTCATTTTATATGATATATATGTTATCATATGATAGTAATCTATCATATATTTTTCTCTTATGTTAGTTACATGATGTTGTCCTGTGAATTTCTACATAACTCATTTGGTATGTTGATTATGGTCAAGGGTGTTGTAAAATGTCTTAATAATGGATAAAATTATATATTGTATTTTAATTTTATCACATTAATTATATAGTTGATTTATTTTTCAAAAAATAGACTCAAATTAAAAGACGTGCATTGATTTGTTCATTTATGAAGTTACATTTACTATAATCATCTATTATTAATAAAAGTTTTAGAATTTTTTTAATTATATTTATAAAATATTAATAGTTTCATAAATAATTTTTTTTCATTAAATACATTTACAAGTATATATATTAAAGGAGATATTTTAACATGAATAAACGACTTTTTTTCATGGAGGAGATAGTCCTCACATACACATAGATGCCACTCTTGTTTTTTGTAAAATAGAAGGAAGGAAGGAAATACAATAATTTATCATTTCATAATCATAATCAAGTTTTATGAATAATATTATTTCCATAAATATGATTTTTATCCAAGCATTTAATGTGGGGATGGAAAATTAAAATTTTCATCTCGTCGAGGGGTCAATACTCAATACAGAAAAATGGATTTTTAATTTTAATTGAAATTTTAAATGGATGGAAATGGTTTAAAATTTTTGAATGTGAATAATTTTTTAAATATCATATAAATCCTTCTAATTAAACATTATAATAATCCAAGAATTCATATGAAGAAATGTAGAACACATCGTTTATGGAAGTGGTAGTTAGCATGCACAGCTGATGTTGTTTTCACCTTTTAATTGATTTTGGAAGAAGGTAGAAAATGTATATTAAATTAATATAATAACATGTAGTAATATTAATAACACATAATTTATAATAATGTCATGGATAAAATATATTTTATGGGGTAGAGGAATAACACAGTTAAGAGATCTCAGTTGAGAACATTACATTTCCCTTTAGATGTTCCAACATAGTTAAATTTTCCACGATCCTTATATTGGTATTATGATATGACCAAGGATTAAAGGATGTAAGGAAATATTAGAGGAGGAAATATGTAATAATTTTTGTGTATACTAAGAGGCGTTGGGAAGGACAATTTGTTTTGGAGTTATCGATCCTTTTTATATTGGATATGAGTGGAATTTTTATAATAATTAAAATGTAAAAGTAACTACTCAGAGAAATTGGATTCAATAATGGTTAATAATGAAGAATTATTTAATATATGGTTGATATGTCTTTGATAATTCATTTTAAAAAATATTTTAAACTTGTTTTTACTCTTTTACTATAATATTTTTCACTATTAGCACTTTTTACTGTGGTAATTAAATTTAAACCTAATTAATTATATTCTATACTATGATATTAAATGGTACATGATAAATAACATTAAAATAATATTTTTGAATGTGATATATATATTATATAATAAATTATTTATAAATAATAAAAAAATTAACATTAGAATGGGTAATGCATAAAACTCTTCTTTAGAAAAAGTATGTTTTTATATGAAAAGGTTATGTCTATGATAAATATTTAAATGTTTTGGATATTAATGGAATTTATTAGTATATTATTAAAGAAATAAAATTAATTCTAAATTAAAATAAACCTAATACCTAGTTCTACCTTATAAAAATATATTAAGAGAAGTTGAATATATATTTTTTACTATAATAAGAAACTACCTAAGTTTCACAATGATAAACAAAGAACATATAATTCCAAAATAGTATTTTATAATTATATATTTCACTATATATATATATATTGAAAATTTTAATTAACATTTATAACAATATACTACTATGTTAGTGGCATAAATGTAACATTATATTCAAAATAAATAAAATTTCACTATCCACCTAAAAATTGTTTATTTCGGGAAAAAATCGAAAAATATCACCATAAAATAATTTTGTTAATAATATTCTAAAAATGAAGTTAATTGTATTAAATCTGTATTAAAAAAATTATAATTTTTTCTTCTTAATTTAAATACAAAATATCACATAATCATCCTTTATAGAAATTAAATTTTTTAAATACTATGAGTTATTAATAAATTACTAAATAAATACATGTCAAAATACTCTATATTTGAAAAAAATTTAATTGAGCACTAATATATTAATTTTGTAAATTCATATTATATACCAATAATTTTATTGATTATTTTCTTTTGTTACATTGTACATATATATTTTTTAAAAATTAACCTATAGATGTGAAACATGTAAAAATGTGATACAAATATAAAATTTACTAGATTGATATTTAAATAATAAAAATTTATAGAAACATAACCATGCATTATTTCTATATATTATTTAAGGATATGATATTCCATGGTGGCTGTTGTGGGTGGTAGTTTAGCTGGGATAAAGCTCATGGATATTTTCAAAACAATAAACCCTCTGATGAATGGTTTCACTCAAATTGTAATTATTGGAGGTCATATTGGTCAATGTCATAGTCAAACCCAATAAATTATGCATCCTCACATGGTAAAAAATGAAATTTATTATAATGAATCATACTAATTGATCTCATTCATTCTCTTTTAAATATAGTTTTCATAATGCTATTATTACTATTTATATCCACTAATTTAATTTCTATATTATAATGTTCATATTTAAATTTTATTTTTATTAATTTGTGTTGGATTCATTTTTTATTATTATTTCTCATGATAAATGTAACCAAATATATAGTTAATTTGGGCAAATTTTATTTATTAAATTCTTAGGGTGTTACATTATCCTCCCCTAAAATAAACTACATCCTAATAATTTTTTATCATAACTTAATAATAAATATTGTTATGGATATATAAAATAAAATCATAAATTAAAATATAATATCAAATGATATATATTCCTTAATATATTATGTAATACTCAGGAATATATCTTTTTCCCACCATAGTGTTATCCAGATACATCATTTTCTATTTGAAAATATTTTATCTCTGCCCTCAATTTACAAACATAAGTCACCTTAAATTTTTTTTGATACACTACCCAATTGTATTCTTCACATATTATTTACCATGTTGTAAATTTAATCTTGTTCACTTGAGGTTCTTTATCACTTACAACTTCAGGGAACTCTATCACTATATTAATCGGTAAGATTAGTAATTTGGTGAGGTTTATATTGGTAGTTATATATTATGATACATGATTGGGCAAATTAAAATATTTTTCACTCCAGTTATATTACCATTTGGATTCCCATTAGTAAAATTACCAAATTTTACATTGAACACATTGTTTACTCAGTTCCTCAAATAATCTAACATTCATGAATCAAGTAATGATTAGGGATAGGAATACATAAAATTAGGGATTCATCTTGAGTTAAAAAATATGAAATAACTTATAAATTTTGTGAAAACCCAAACATTAAATATATGTGTTTCAATTTAGGTTATTAATGGTCGTATTCGTATTATTGTTTTAACCAAACTAATTATTTGAAAAAATATGATTAAATCCTTCATAATGTTTCATAAAGATAATTTTAATTAACTACAACATATCCCCTATGAGTTTCCATATAGTTTTGTTGTTGCGATTAATTCCCATGTATCAATTGAGGATTTAGTTAAAACCCAATCTTCCTTATTTAGGGTTATTATCCATATGAACAAATGTGTCAGTGCCCAAATCCACTGTTTGCATCTAGAATTAGATATCATTACTAGAAAAACCACACAATATAAACTTAAAAAAATCACATATATTTTAAAATACTTATACAAATCCATGTGGTTTTCTAGAAAATTTTTTCATTATAGTACCAAAAAAATAAAATATTCAAAATTAAAATCCAAAAATATTCCTCATGCCTTTAAAAATACAAGAAACCATAATTTATAAATCCATGATAACATTTATATCTCTTTAATTATCCTCAACCATTAACATCATAGCCTTTAATGTTATATAAATCCAACTCTGGTAATTTATAGGAATCCCTCTTCTAGAACACAATGATCTCAAGATGAAAACAAATACATTACATAATAGAATTGATATTAATTAAAATATCATGTTCTCAAACATCCATAATTACAAATTCATTATATTTATTAAATTTCAAACCAATGAAAATTTATGATTAGAGTTTTATAGAATTATGAAAATTATTCAATTAACAATGATCATGTATTTATTATTTAATATTCATTTTCCCCATTGAACTAAGACATAATTAATCTATAATAGGACTTTAGAATCTCCCATAAATTATCCACCCTATATAATTTTTAGGAAATAAAATATTTAATACTTTACATCCAAACATGCGAAATTGTAAAATAATAAGGGGTTATCTTAGATATTTAGTGAGGGAATAATTAGAGTAAATCACAATAGTGTGGAAACATATATAAGTTAGGAGGCATAAAATAATATCATTAATAGAATGATCATAATAATGATAACCTGACATAATGAAATAATATCATATGAGCATGGAATAATTAATATTTTGAAATAATATAAAATAATGACATAAAAAAGAATAATTCAAGGGCCACTACAATGACCATCATCACATTGTGGATAAATTTCATAGTGTATTTGGTTCACAACCCATTAAAATTTATTTCATCTCAAGGGAAATAACAAATTTAAACAATGTAATTTACGTAAATATAATCCCTTCCCTATCCATGTCATAATTAAAACCATACTTATGTATTCCCCATGACTTTAGTCAACACATCGTAAAACCCATGGAATGAAAATGGGTTTCAAATCGTTTTTTAATGGGATCCGATATAGAAAACATTCAAAATTCCGTCTGTAAACAAAACATGAAAAAGAAGTAGAAATTATATTTGTATTAAATAATGTTAAATGATATTTTAGGTAAATACCATTCACTTAACTTAATGAGGAATATAGGATTTACAACATATAGATAAAGGATATATTTTTTAGTGAATAATTTCTCAATACAATTGATTCAAGGTATCTAGGTGAGTAACCATTAATAAAAGAAATTAAATATAGATTAATCACAAAATTAAGACATCAATAAGGGATGGTGAAAATAATTGCAGGTTTGTCCCTTTGAATGGATAATGGTGAATATTGGTTCTAAGATCATTCTAAATCGTGGAATCATTCAATTTGTACTTGGGAAGGTCCTTCAACTCTCCCTAGAATTGTCCACATGTGGGTTGTGGTTTCTACTATGTTTCTCTGAAGCTATCTTGTTTACAGAAGCTATTAATGTTCCATTTGCTTTATCAGGTTATAGCTCATCACCTTTTATTATGTTCTCAAGGGATGGTTCAATCATGGTGAGTACATATCCAAACACACTAATGAAAATGATAGATCTATGTATGTTTTCCATGCTCAGTCATATATCCTACAAAAAAGGTATTAATCCCCAGTCCTTTATGGATATGAAATATAGAGTATCACGCAACTGATGTTCATTGAAATAGAGACAAATTCCAATTGGAAAGGTGATTTTACATGTCATTATAGAATGTCATGAAGTCCATGATGTAGTTTGGCTTATTGGAAATATGAATCTTTAAACTGAGTTTTTCATGATTTCTGCTTGGGATCATAATTTTAATCATTTCACTCAGTGCCACTGATTTTCATATGTTTGGACTAGAATACATATTCTACCATAGGTTTACTGGTACACCAAAATTTTCAATGTGTGTGATTTTAGAATTGGAAAACCCGTGAATATTGACCAGTGCACAAATAATGGAGATCTTGGCCTATATTCCAGGGTTTTCATAGTGATTAATATAAAAATTCCACCTCCTAAAAGGATATACCTCAATATAAGTGATTATTAATTGGATATTAACTATGAATTTGAACACCTCCCCAAAATATATGATCCCTACAAGATATTAGATCAAACCTTCTAAAAACTACAATGTGGTTTAGAGGATATTTAAACCAGCTGTACAATTTCATCCTAGTAGGATGTTTCAAGAGGTGAGAGGAATAAATGAGGGGTCACTAGAATGAAGGTCCCACTGGTCCATTGTAAAGAATAAAAATGGATAATCCTTCGACAAAAAGTACCTTTTGGGATACTCTGGTTGTATAAGAGGAGCAGTTACTGGGAAATAATGTGATTTCAATTAATCTATATTTGAATAACATATAAGGACATTCCTCAGTGGAATCAATTAGTCATATTTTGAGCACATAAGTTCTCTACACTTCATTTTATATTCAAGATAAATATTTTATAAATGATCTCATCTATTCAAATCTAAATGCTATTCTATAATTGAAAAAATCATATTTATTTCAAATGAATACCTGCACACCCTATCTATTTGGAAGAAAACTATTTTAGAACTTTAACAAACTACATATGATACTTTTTCTAAGAATGGGGTTGTAGTGCTCTTGTAATGAATGCATGTGACACTTTAATTAAAGAAACCACTATTTAGTAACATATGAAATAGAAACTCCCTACAACTACTCAAATTACAATTTTTGATGACTATAAAGGATCAAAATCAATCTGCTCCAGGGAAGAAATATCCAAGATGTCACCAAGGAAAGTGGAGAGAAAATATTAAGGGGGACATACCCCCAGAAAATCATAATAAAGATACTCATTTGGAACTTCCATGGAATAGCCAATTCTACAATGGTAGGTTTCATCCGGCTCCTTACTAGTAAATATTACCCTAAAATTTAGTGAGTCTCTGATCCAAAGACTAACAATTCAAATCGTGGCCCTTTTGTTAAATACATAAGGAAATTCTTGCTAGGGACTGCTCGGGATAAGTACACTCATGACAGGATTTGGTTATTAGTCCACAATAGCATTGATATTCCTTTTATTACCTAGGATTATAATCAGATCATCACAAGTAGTTTTGATAAATATTATCAAGAGATGTTTTGTTGAATTGTTTATGACTTCAATAGATACATTGGAAGGGGGGTTTTATGGACTAAAATCAAGGTCCAAGCTAGTGTTATAATTTATTCCTAGACTATCATTATTGACTTCAATTCTCTACTTCACATAGATGAGGATTATGGAGAAACCTTCAATTCCATCTCCACAAAAGACTTCAAATCATGTGTTGAGGATGTAAGATTAACTGAAATAAATCTCATTAGAGATAAGTACAGATCGTATAGGAGGAATTTAAATACAATGAGATAATATTTAAATGATAGGGCCTTTTTCAATGATACCTTTAATGGATGTTGTTTGGTCGATTCCATGACATTAATTGGTAAAATAAAAATATTTATCACAAACCAATACTGATAAAAATTATTGAAAATTAGAAGAGACCACCTTTCCCATTCAGGTTACAACAATTATTGGATTGCTCTCCCAGACATCTCTATGATTATCCAGTAATCTTGGGACACAGATTATTATTTTTGGAACCCCATTGGTTTGAATTTACAAACTCAAAATTCAAAAAATTAAACTGAAGGAATTCAGAGAAGTAATGTTCAGTCACATGATACTAAAATCTAGGACCTTGAATTCTCTTTACATAATCTACAGGAATCAAATACAAAGAAAAAATTATTTGTAGATTCCATCTAGGAAGTTGATATTTATTCTAGGTTCAGAAATATTATCCAACATAGTGACAACATCAAAAAGGACATCGTCAATGTGAAGTGGATTACTGAAGGGGATATAAAAACCATTTTTTTCAACACTCATCAAATAAATAGACAAGAAATTTGGCCCCTATCCTTTCTAAATGATGGGGAACAAATTCTAGTTTAAAGACAATAGATATCCAATAATATTTCCTCTTTTTACCCAAATCTATTAAATGAAACACCAAAAGATTTAGTGCTAAAGGAATACATTATTCCCAACTTAATATTTGGGGAGGAAAACCATTTCTCCCATCTACCCCATTGGGAATTGAAATAAATTATGCATATTTTTGTCTTAAGAAAGACGGATATCCTATTCCTAATAGGTTCACCAATAGTTTCTTCTAAATTTATTAAGAGTTTATTCATAATGATGTGTGAATTCTTGTAAAGTATTTTTTAAATGTGTACCTTTACTGAAAGATTCAACACTCAATTAATTTCCCTTCTACTAATAGTGATTAATATGAACGATATTCATCAATTCTTCCATGTTTCTATTGTTGACATAATTCATATGGTCATTAAAAAATTACATTCCATTAAATTTTCATGGGTATTAGATAGAACTATATACTGGAATCAATTTTAGATTGTTTAGGGAAGGAGAATTCTAGATTGTTAGCATACTACTTCGTAGAGTCCTAATCTCTATATAAAAATCAACATGGGTGGAAATATTTCACTAAAACATTATATAAAAAATTCCATTGATATAATGGAGTAAGGATTTATAGTAAATTTTCATAAAAAATTTTGATTCATCATTCAGTTTATTCATTGGATAACTTATCTTCTAAGATCATTCCACATATAAATTATTATTAACGGGTATCTAGAAGAATAATTTAAATGTTACAGCATATTAAGGAACATGTACCCTCTATCAACTTTTATATTTTGAGTTGTAGTAGATTATATAAGAATGATACTCATTCAAATGGGTGAAAAGGGTGAAATGTATCCTATCAAAGCGGATAAAGGTATCTATGCACCTTGTCACATATTTTTGTTTCTGATTAAAATATCATATTTACTCAGGGAAAGAGGTGGAACATAAATAACATCAAGAATTCCCTAATTCACTATGAAAATTTTTCATGAAAAGAAGTTTTTTGGAGAAAGTCATTTATTTACTTTGTTATAAATATTACAAATTTAAGAAAGAGTGATATTATCAATGATCTAGGAATAAGATAAGCAACCATATCTTTTAGACACCTTGATGTTCCCATGATTTGGGGTAGACCTTATGCCTCATATTTTTCTAATTACTTTAGTCAAATTAGAATAAATATCGTATCTTGGAAGGAAAAGTATCTCTTAATGGAGGGAATATTTTTCCCTGTTAAGACTCTGGTCGTTTCAAATCTTGTTTACTATTTTATGGTGTATCATTGTCCTATCTCTATCACCAAAACTAATAATTACATGATGATGTATTTTTATTAGAGTTGCATCTTGATGGAATGTAAAGTTATCACGTGACCTTGGAAACAATGTTGCATGAACAACACCTTGGGAGGTATTGGCACCATCAACCTAGATCTCTTTAATCAATCTTTATGTGTTCATTCATTTAGTGGTTAATAGATAGAAAATCTTATTCCTTGGTATTTCTTAGATAAATATTCATTACAAGGTTTATTGTAGGGAAATATAACTTCATTTAATCCTTAAATTGGTCAAGGCTAAGAACAGTTTTCCTAAAAATTTATAAGTACTCTCATTGGATGGTTAGTATGAAATGAAATCTTAATTTTTGACATGCCCAATGGATCAGAGATCCCATGATAGATTGGAAAATATCTTTGGATTATTAAATAAATCACAACATTTTGATGAAAGACTAATTTTGAAATATGGATATGCTCCATGATGATGATGTCTCATATATTGCAAACTATAATTTCATTAACAAGGATGATATGCTTATATGAGAGAAGTCTTCAAATGTACATATTGTTTATAAGACATGATATAATAACCTATTACAAGGATAATTCAAGTGGATTTATACCTTCCAAAAATGGTTTGCTTCTTTCTAGGCTCACCTTTCTATGGAGGATTTATCTCAACAAAATTCAAGAGGATGAAAGACATAAATGTTTAATTATTTCATTATGTTAAAAATCGGTCTTGTGACACTTTTATAATGAATATGTCAATCATATTTTCATGAGATAAAAATCTACCTCATCTCTATGCAAATATGTTTTTGATATTTTTGAAATCCAACCACCCCAAACAGAATTATAACATAAATTTTTGCCTGCTATACATGATACTCAGCTCTCCAAACATCTCACAACCCTTCCCAGGGTTTCAAGTGTAGAGGTTATTTACACCATTTGGTGTGGCATGAACAATGTTGTCCAAAATTGGGAATGATTTAGATTACAACATTCTTTTATTGTTTTCATTGTAGCTATTCAGAACTCAAATTCACTGCATGCTGAGTACTACTACAACTCAGCAAGAGAACATACAAATATGATATGCCTAAATTTAACACGAAACTATCCCCAAGCATGAGGAATGCTCGAGGTCTTCTGGATACCTCCATTCATTGGCTGGTAAAAATGAAATAGAGAATGTCCCTTTAGTGGACACCCAGAGCCAACAGGATATGGTGTAGTCTATATAGACCACAGTGGTGATGTTTTGGAATATCTTCATGGTTTATGTGTTCATGTCACTACACTAAAAGCATAAATTATGGGACTTATCAAATATTCATCCTTACTTGTTATTGAAACTAGGAGAACATATGGTTCATGTGTTACTGTACTACCATTTTTGAAGCTAATAGAATCAGAAAGATTTGTCTCTAGTAGAATCTTACAAAAATTGGGTTAATTTCCATGATAATATCACTAATTTTAACTACAGCATCACTCACACCTACAAAAAATATAATTATATTATTGACGGTATATCCAATAATGGGAAAAATACTGAGGGATATGTCTGATATAGAATTTTTCCTTATGAGATGATTCTAGATTTTCTTTAGGATAAATGTAAAATTTGTTCCATTATACTCTTCTAAATTTTTGAAATTCATAATAGGCATGATAATATTTTTCTAAAAAAATAAGGACATCAAAAAACAGATCATGTCTATAAACCACAGATGTTTAGGAAATACAAAGGCAGTGATGTATCATCTCTATTATAGATATTTAATTCATCAAATAATTATGATCATAGGTATAGAATAAAATAATAGATGAAAAAGTACTTTTATAATAACACTATGATCTCACTTTGAAAAAAAAGAAACAACATTATATTTTGGAAACTATTAAAATGGAAAATAATATATTGACATTATATGGATTGATTTATATAATCAGGAAATATTTTAAAGGAAACTATATGATGAGGAAAACACTATATGGAATTAATATCCTTTAGTGTAAAATTTATTAAAATGATTTTTCATTACTATGAAGTTTAAAAAATTTAAAATTGATGAAATCAGATGTTTCTGTCAAAAAATAATATTTTGAAAATTAAATATATATTTTTGAGAAATTATATCAAAATAGAATCAAAATTAATAAAATATTATGAATGTTTAAATATTAATTGGAAGACAACATATTGGTAGGTAAAATAAAATGAAATTAAATATTATTTAAATATAACATAATAGAAACCCATATCATAAAAATAATAAAAATTATATCTATTGAAAAAATATAAATATAAGATTTAAGATCACATGTGATAAAACATGTTAGTTTTTAGAACATTGAGTGGATAACATTGGTGAGAGAGTCAATTATGTTTTTGTAGAGAATTTTTGACAATAGAGGATGACAATTATTTGTAGTAACATAATATTTTATAAAGAAGAAAAATTCACTAAAGAAGAATATTATATTGAAATTAATAAATTTTTCAGAGAAAAGGGGGGAATATCATTTTGAATAAGGAATTAACAATATGGGATAAACATAAAGGATCATAATCAAGATTGATAATTCAAGACTCAATAAAAGTAAATTGGATCGATGAAAACCCGTACAATATCATTATCATTCGAACAAAGAACCCATTAATCGTAGAACATGGGTTGGATATCTATATCCATTATATTTTGTCGAAAATCTGATAAAATGAAATCCATTTCAAATATATTCACCAAAATAATAAAAATGTAGAGAATAAAATTCAAATATCAATAATGCTAAATTAGTATACGAAAACCCTTATACCATGTAATTATTCATTATACTTGTGTCACTAAATAAATAACAAAAAAATTTATGTATCTTAAATACCTTCTCAAGATAAATTTTCATCTATATATAATTTTTTGCCTTTTACATTTTATCTTATGTTATTAAATATTCTTATATATTATTCTTATTCTAGTTATTTGAGGTTTTCCTATCACATTCTGCAAAACTCATTATGTTTGTTGAAAATGGTCAAAGGTGTTGACATTAGCTTTTTAATATCTTGATTTTTAAATTTATATTTATTTTATTATTATGATATCAAATTAATTATATATGTAAATTTGTTTTTCATATATGTGATCAAATAAAAAACATGGCACAGTGATATGTTTTTATGATGGGAAATTAACTATAATTGTGTATTGTTAATATCACATATAGATTGTATGTTATTATATTTTAACACTATTAATATTTTATATAAATTATTTTACATTTAATATATTTTTATTAACATCCATGATGGGCGGAATTGGAAAATTAATGAAAAACATCTCTTTAAAGAGGTGGTACTCTACCCACACAAATAAACGATACACTCATTTTTCATAAAACATAAGTATGGTAGAAAATAAAACAAATTATCATTAAATAGTCATAATGAATTTTTAAATATAACATCAGTATATAAAATAACCTTTTTCGTCCAACCATATATGTTGTTGATGAAAAATGGATTATGTCATTTCGTTGATATGATAGTCTGCACATACTTAAAAGATACACTTCCATTTCCATATAAAATGGGGGAAATGAATGATATTTATTTTATTTTAAGAGTATTAATAATGTAATAAAAACATATAAATCCATTATATATCCTTTTATAACAATAAATTAAATGTGGTGACTAATAATAGAACATTTCCTTCATATACGTGTTAGTTTTAACATGCACATAGAAATACCCTTGCCCTAGATACAAAGAGTTGTTTCATTATTACATAATATTTGCATGGTAAAAGGAATCATGTCCTGACAGACGGATTAGTTTGGTATCCTTGGATGTACTATATACATCCATATGTTTTACATTACTTCATGAAATAAAAAAAACAAAAACACTATGTCCCCGTTGAACACTCTTATATCCCTTATCTTATTCCT
Source organism: Viscum album (assembly GCA_963277665.1). Classification (NCBI taxonomy): domain Eukaryota; kingdom Viridiplantae; phylum Streptophyta; class Magnoliopsida; order Santalales; family Viscaceae; genus Viscum; species Viscum album. Next base: position 944,946,603 of record OY728127.1, on the reverse strand, counting down.
GCAAGTTAAAGGTAATATACTTCATCGCATCCGGGGAAAAATAAATCTTAAGAAAGTGGTGAGCTCAGATTCTCATTAAGGATATCAATATATCTGAAACTATCATAAATAAACATAAACATTGAAGGAAATTTATAATACTAAATCACAATCCTTTTAAGCATATACATTAGAATAACATGTCAATGATAAATCAAATAATTCCATTTAATTATTCACATTGTTTTTTTATTTTGTCAAAAAATCACATGTAATAATTACTTCCATAATGAGCTAATGTCTAACGCTGGACATCATTACTACATTGATAAGGACTCATTCCAATACTAAAACTAAATAATTTTTTTATGGCCTTATTACAAGACACTAATTTGTCTCATGAGTCCTACTGATGAATCGAGGATCTATAACAGGCCCCACCCATCACGTACTTTTTCAACTGCATTCCTCATATAAAAATGTTGAAATATAACACAAAAATTCATATTCAAACTAGCATAAAAAATGTCAATAAGTTTAACCATAAACCATGAATGGTATAAAAATAGCACATTCGCATTCAAACATATCATAACACATTCAATAAAATATAGAAGATATTATTATAATAAATGAACCACAATCAAGAATAATATCCATGAAAGGATGTTTCCATTGTTGAAAATGATCATTAAATTTTTTTTGAGAGAAATATCCCTTTTGTAAAATATTTTAAAAGTCACAAATTTAAAAAAAGTAATTTAAAATGTATTTTTGAATCAAGGTTTCCCATTCCAGTTTGAATCTTTTAATAAATATTTTAATTTTAAAACATTCATGTCCATATAAATAAATCATTAAATCCTTCTTTAAAAAATTAACATTAATGAGAAATATTTAAAGAATAAAAATTTAAAACATTTAAAATGATATTTTATTTAGAGTTTATATCCAAATGAATTATTCTTAAATAATACTAATTTATGTAATAAAAACCTTATAATATCTTGAGAATAGAGATATTAATGAAATTATATGACAATGTATATTATATACACCAAAAAAGAGAATTGGTGCATAAAAACAAAAAGTTCTAGATTGAACATAAATTGGGAAAAATTAATTTATAAGGACTATACCCTTAGTGTAATGTTAAATAAATAAAATAATCATATGTGAAAAATATAAAAACCCTCAATATGATTTGATATTTACATTAAATCAATCAGAGGACATTCACACTTATTATTGTAAAAACTAAACCAATGACATTGAAGTTTAACTCAATGAATGGAAAATGAGTTTAGAATACCCTTATCAATATCATAACAATGGCATGAGAATTTATCAGTGAAGGTATTATGTGTATCAAAAGTATATCCACAGAAAGGGTAGTGTAGATTACTACATAAATAAATAAATAGTGATTATACACATAATATTGGTTTAAAATAATCAATTATGTATACGTAAAACCCAATGAGTATAAATTAAAATATGAAATTCTCTTATCGATTTGGTAACTTAGTAAACATACACCCCAAGTGATATGGTTAGTCCATGTATGGTATGAATGGGCCATTTAACATTGTGGGGGCGGTGGTCCACACATCCCCAAATGAAATAATCATATATATGGAACATGTAAAGAATGAAGGTATTTTATAAAAGAGAATGAAAAAATCTTAGAGATAATATAAATAATATAAATATAATATATAATTACAATTCCATCATAATGGCCCCCATAAAAGGTGGTAGTATAGTATTGAACAATCATCGTTTCATGAGGCAGTAGTTTGTCGTCCACAAAACAATTCTATTCTATACCCATTAGATGGAGGTTGTGTAAGTGTAGTTAGAAGACATATCATAACAAAAACCTAGTATATAGAATATACTAGTGTTGTTATAAAAAAAATTAATAAATTTATTTTAGGGTGTTGGAGGAGTAAAATAAAAAAAATAGATCTTAAGAGAAGATGTTACCTTTAAATCGGTTAAATCCATTTGGTTTGAACCATAAGGCTACCTTGAAGTTCCTTCATCCTAATTTATGGATTCTATGAGTAATATAGGGTTGTTAGAACCTTGATTTGGTATATTTTGGATGATCCAATGGGCTTTAGAGGTGTGAGAAATGGGATAGAGGTGATGGCTTTTTAAAAGGGGGAGGAGGGGAACTTTAGGAAAGTGTGAAAATATTATTTTATAATATAATGTTTTTATGTTTCTAAAGGTCCAAAACTTTTTAATGTTGAATATAGGATGAATATTGTTTGAAATAAAATCATCCAATAAGAATTTCATAGGTTTTGGATTTCTTTTTAATTTATATAATATTATTTATTTAAATCATTCTTTAGTGAGGTAAAAACTTCATCATTATTGTGTCCCAAATAATATTATTTATTTGATGATTAATTTTTTTAAAAAAATACCATCATATAGGAAATATTTTTATATTTAAAATTAATATTTATTGTTTGATAGATATGTTATATAACCCCATTTAAAAAATGATATACTAAAATATATATGTTTATGCGATTTTTATCTTTAGTTTAAATTAATTAATATAAAGTGTCATTAACACTCCTAAGTGGCTCCTTGTGGTCCAAAAATCTACCCAAGGATATCCATTGTCAGATATATATCAACCAATAGGATTAGGACACATGTTAGGGTAATTTAATATTATTATAACATTATTTTTACCGTGAATGACCATATTTAACGTTAACTCTGATAAATAAAAGTCAAAAGTTACTATTCACAAAAAATTATTTTCATCTTATTGAACCATATTTTACATACTAATAACAAACATGTGTGTATGATTTTCAAAATAAATTCACAGAAGAGGTAAAATTTAATTTAAATGAAGAAGTCGGTTTTTAAGTACTACTTAGTGTTTTCACTATTCATAAAAATTGATGTTTTTTAGAAAAATACCAAAAACTCAAACAAATATATATTGTATATTCCAAATTAAAAATTGATATCAATTTTAGAAAATTCATAAAATATAAGTTGCATTGAATAATTTAAAATTAATTTTCATTATGAAAACAAAAAGTGTGTTTTTAAGAAATAATTAATATCAAAAGATTGACACTTCATTATGGCCAATATCAATGTGAAGTTACTTACAACAGAAAAAATTGGATTAAATGGTTAAATATAATATAATAACACTTTAAAAACAATAAAAAATATAATATAACTGTAACATCCCAAGATTTTATGAAAAATATTCTTTTTAATTTCACTAATGCCTTGTGTTGTACGCTACAAGGAGCTTTCAAAACACGCATCCTTGACTTGCCTTTCATTACACGCAATCGCAACCTTCCTCGATAGCGTGTGTAGTACGCAATAACGAGTTTCACTAAACAGCAATATGCCATTAAAATATTATTAAAACTAGCCGTTATGAATAGTAATATCCACTTTTTTAAATTTTTTAAATTTTATTTTTCAAAATGGAATTCATTTTTGCATTCGTAATATCAAAATTAGCTTAGGGTGAAATTTTGGTACTTTTCGGATAACTTTCATTTTCTGATGAATAGTGAAAATTACTAAATTTTAATTACAAACAACTTTTTTAATAGAAAAAATTAATAGTGATAAATTATTAATTTGAGTGGTTTTAAAGTATATTTAGAATATATTTTTACAATATAATACAATGTTGGTCATTGGATGTAATTTCACATTTAAACCCGACGTAAACAAGTGTTAATCTTTTGATAGTTATTATCTCTCAAAAGCACACTATTTGTTGTGACATTGGAAATTAATTATAAAGATAATTAATGCAACTTATATGTTATGAATTTTTTAAAATAGAAATCATTTTGGAATTCGTAATATCAATTATAGCTTAGGGTGAAATTTTGGAATTTTTCTGAAAACTTCAATTTTTGATGAATAGTGAAACTACTAAGTGGTAGTTAAAAAAATAATTTTTTCATAAATCTTAATTTTACCCCTTCTGTGATCAGAATTTCAAAAATCCGAGACACACGGTTGATTTCAGTAAGTAAAATGTGGTTCAATGAGATGAAAATAATTTTTGGTAATAGTAACTTTTTTCATTTTTTTAACACGGTTAAAAGTAAATAGGGTAATTAAGGTTAAAAATGATTTTATTATTACCCTAAAACATGTCCTAATTCTATTGGATAAGTGTAATTCTACCAAAAACAACCTTATAAATAAAATATGACCATTTAGGCCCACTTTAATTAGATTAGGACATTTATTATTATTTAATTCAAAGAAGAGTTAAAAAATTTAAAATCAATGTTTATATAATAAAACATTTTTAATATAGGGATATACATAAGATAAATTCAATTTTAAATATTCTTTAGAATGATAAAAATCTTTCCTACATAATTGTATTTTTTTGGAATTTTTATACATCAAATAAGTTAACTTATTTATGACACAAATATGATGCAGTAATTATCTTTTGAAGAAAATATTAACATAATTGATGTTATTAATGCCCAAATAAGTGTAATTTGAGACTTTTTAGGACTTACACTAATTTTATAGGTTAATATGACATGTTATTGTTGTTTTAAGTAACTTGGTTCGAACGTATCATTCTGTTATAAATTTCATAAAAATCATGTTCCAAATAGTTTCAAAATTGACTTAAATTAGTTTTCATAACAAATATTATATTATTAATTGTTATTTATTTCCTAAAAATCTAAGGTTCGTCCAAATTACTTGGATAAGGATATATATATTAATAATAAACAACTTGGTGTTCTTTTGGCTTCATATAGTATGTTTAATAACCATATAGTGTAAGAAAACAAAAAGACACTGTAAAAGTAAAATTATTTAACATAATGTTAAATCTAAATGATAAGGTTAAAATAGGAACCTAAACTTGTCTAAATTCTATTGGATGATAGGATTTAGACCCATACCTACCTTAGCTTCTAAATAAATCAATTTGGAGCTATTTAGAACTGAATTTTGCTTTATAATAAAATAATATTTTTAGTTATTCCAAAGGTGCCCCTCTCCTCCCTTATAAATAGGCACCTCCTCCCTCTCATCCTCACACCAATTTTAGAAAACAAGATCTGCAAAACCCTGAAAAAACCTCTTCTCCACTTCCCTAGTATCATCCTAGAGGTCCTGGTCTTCTTAAATGACCAATTTTAGTTCCCTAAAAGGAGGTCTCAAAGAAGCACTTCAAAGAAGAGGTAATATCCATTAACGATCTTTTCCAATTTCATTCTTCTTCAACTTCTTCTTATTTACTTGTTGCATTATGAAGTAATAACATCAGTATCACTAATATACTGATATGTTATTATAATTATGAAATAACCCTATTTAACCATCTATCCATCCTATGGAAAATGAAATCACCGCACGTGCGTACGTACGGAATACCGTCTCCACGCCGTGGTGTAATCTATTTTCCACCACCACCTTAATAGGATGGGTATAATGGTGTGATGAGTAACAATATATGATTATTATAAAGTGATATTAATACTGAAATAGTATACATACACTTTAAACACAATTCCATGACCATGGGAACGATATCATCGCTCGTGCGTACGTACAGACTACTGTCTCCACGACGCGATGAGATTCATTCACCACATTAACCATTCATGAATGATTATAAAATATATATAATAAGTACTAATGAAATATATGACATAATAATGATACTGTATTTATGTATATTTACATTCAATTCAATAAGGAAACGAAAACAGTGTTCATGCGTACGTACGGACTACCGTCTCCATGAACGGTGTATTTCATTCCATTTATCAATATATTATATATATGTTCTGAATATATATTATATATAAATCATTTTTTACATTATGGATATAAGTAATCATGATCCAAGTAATCATATTAATAATTACAAGTTAAAAACACGAATGAGAAGTGATACGATTTTACCCAAAACGCTATTTTAACATGAATTTACAAAAGAACAGGTAATATAAAGTCATAAGTGGACCATATATGATATAATAACAATGAATATGATTCTGGAATAATAAAATAACATGATTTAAATCATTATACAGGAGGTTCGGACACGTACAAAGCAAGTCGGACCTATGGTAAGGGAAATATCACAATCTCATTTTTATTCGAGATTGTTTATACTTTGAAATTTACTGGGGTGTATTTTATCATCTCCATCCATGTGTCCACAATATGTAATATTATTTTCATCCACCTAAAATTGTTTAAATCCAATTTTACCCTTCGGTGAGTTTTTAGTAAAGGATATGAATGTAATCTTTTTTCTTTTTTCGTACGAGGTACTTTTTTACTTTTCCGACAAATGTACGAAGAATGTTTTTTTAACTTATACGGCAAGAATGGATTTTTAAAACATTATTTCCAAGAATCATCCTTTATAAGTTTTCAAGTTTATTTTTAATCAACTTCTTTTAGTTTATAATTGTATGACATGTTAAGAAAAGAAAAAGTGTTTTTGATGTAGAAATGATATTTTACTCAAGAATGGAGTTCAAATGTTTTATCAAAATTATTTTCCATCTAAGATAATATAGGGTTCTGTTTTTATACCTATTATTACATTGATTTGATAATGTTTTGAGGAAATTATTTTTATGAAGTCATTTACCTTATATGATTTGTTTTATGATGTCATGATGTTTCAAGAATCCCATTTTTGTTACATGTGTTATGCGATGATGTATGATTTATGATTATGTGGAACACATAAGAAAGGATTCATTATACAAATGGGTGGGACCTATATCTCCCTCCAATTCGTTCGGTAAAGATTTTATATCTCATGAGATAGACATGGCTGGAATGGTGGGTTATACCGGTTCAGTGAAACAGGACTGAACGAGGGTGACTCGGTTCAGAAAGGGACATTGTCCACTAAGATAGTCTTGGAAATGAGTCTTGAATAACAAGAAATGATTCTCTATGATTATGTGTGAATGTCACAAAGATTCATGTTTTAAGTTATGATTATTGTGATTACATTTCACTGCCATGATTTACCCCATGTTATGAAATTATGATCTCTTTTGCAGGTTAAGATTTCCAAAAGTTATGTGCTTATGTATATGATGTGATTGATATTTATTTTGTTTACCCTTACTGAGAATTTGAGCTCACCCTTTTATGTTTTCTTTTCCCCTGGATATAAAGAAAGGTTTTTGGTAAAAAAAGGAGATCTTTATGGGAGATTTTGAAGATCTTTCACCACGATTAGAAGATTATATTCCGAGTTTCCAAAGACAATAAACTATTACGGTCCTTGTGTGTGTGTTTTTGTTATGTACTATGTATTCCGCAAAAGTAATGTATTGTACATGTACGTCAAGCTTCGGGTCTCTACAGTTGGTATCAGAGGAAAGGTTTAGTCAACCTTTGGAAACTAGGATGCAAGAAATTTAGTGAGATCCCTAGAGATATTTATAAGGTAGGTCTAGGGATGTCCTTAAGGATAAGTATATGTATAGGATATAGTCCTAGAACTACGGTAACGATCATAGAATTTAACCTAAGATGTTAGATATTGAGGATACTCCACCATTATTATGTTGTTTTTCCTAGCATGATATTTGCCTCTCACACTATTCTTTTTTGGGTTTTAGAAAATGGCTGGAAACAAGATGATTAACGAAAATGGAGGATGTGATGGACAATGGAATGATATTCTTCATAATGAAATGGGATTTGGAAGTCCAAACATCATTATTAAGCCGAATCAGCAATCTCATAATATGATCAATAAAGTAAAATTTGGTAAGTCTCCGGACTCAGATAATAAGAGAAAGATGGAGTTTCATGATGATCATAGAGGAAAGAAAGTTCAATTTCCCCTATGTAAATCATGTGGGAAGACGCATCAAGGAGAATGTTTCAAGGGAACTGGAAGATGCTTTGGGTGTGGAAAAGAAGGACACAAAGCAAGTAAGTGCAAAGGAAAAGGTTTAGTTAACACCATGGATGAGGATAACGGTATTGCTACGACATCAAAAATGGTTATGTGTTTTAAATGTGGAATGTATGGGCATTATGCAAACCAATTTCCTAAGGGAAAGACTCATGAAGAGAATCAGTATGGTCATATTGGTAGTATTTATGAGGATGATGATGAAGAGACTATAAATGATATGTGAGATGAATGAATTGTTGAAACTCGGTTAATGGTTTAAGAATGTAGTGGAATGATTACATGTTTATCATGTGTAATGTTGTATAAGTAATCTCATGGTACTATGGAATAAAGAGACATCTAAGGATTGTTACACTATTGTCTTTCCTTGAGTTTTGAAAGTGTATGATTAATGTTACCAGTATCCATGAAAGCTTATTCAGATATTTTTGGAATGTAGATGATATGTTCATAATGAAGGGATAAGGAGAAAATTAAATGTTGGATAGTATTCATTAGCTCATGACTGATATAAGGAGAAAGTTATATCATGGTTTGAGTATATAGAATTTTTGGATTTTGGTATGTGGAAAGTGATTACTTTTAACTGCATTCATGTTTTCACTAAGGTTCAATGGGTATTCAAGAGAATACATGATTAAGGCCTTTGAATGTTTGGAATGTGACCAACAAGACATATCTTATGAAATATGGGGATCAAAGATGGTATTAAATCTCTGGTAATCATTTTCACTATATTATGACAATGGACTGCAGTATTATGGATAAGCCTAAAGACTAGAATGGATTATGTTCTTTTTTGATATTATTGATGGGATGTTATAGTAATGTAATTTTAGAAAAAGGACAACCTGTAGGACGGGCGACAGCCCATCGCGTCGGACAAGGCTGTGGGAATCGAACACACAACCGTAGTGCGACTGGCCTTTATCACCTACCACTGGACTACAGGAAGTCCTTGTTTAGTGGAAACTAGTTTTATTTTATTATGTGGTATGATATATTTGTTCATTCTTGGAATCTTATATGATTAACCTCACCATAGATGGACTTATGTATATTTGATAACTTTTGATAACTTTTTGTTTGAAACAAATGGAATGACCCATCATTCTATAACATGATCAATTAACACTTCATGAATAACAAATTAAACTTCATTTCATTAAGAGATGAAGTGGAAATTGTTCAAAGTACGAACAACAGTGAGATTGTACCAAAATAAAGTATGTATTTATTCTAATTCAAATTATTCAACTTTAGGGAAATGATCTTGAAAACCAAAAAAATGTAGTCCTAGTGCCCTTATATCCGATGAATTAGATGGTACCTTATATCATCACAAATCTATGGATTTGTGATTACTGGATTTTCCATAACCATGTTCTCTACCACTCTCCATCAGAACATGATGGTTAGATTTTTCTTCCATATCCATATTTTCACCTATGTTCTCCAATGTGGAAACCCTGTGATGAGTAATTTGGGTAACCATTACATTTCATACTTTAGTTTTTAAAAGCCATGTTTTGGTATTCCTTTTTACGATGTGGGTTTCTATTAAAGAAACTATCGAATAGTAAACCATTTATAACCCCAACGAATTTTGAGGGCGAAATTCATTTTAAGGGGGGTAGAATGTAACAGCCCAAGATTTTATGAAAAATATTCTTTTTAATTTCACTAATGTCTTGTGTTGTATGCTACAAGGAGCTTGCACAACATGCATCGTTTACTTTCCTTGCATTACACGCAATCACAACCATCCTCAATAGCGTGTGTAGTATGCAATAACGAGTTTCACTAAACAGCAATATGCTATTAAAATAATATTAAAACTAGCCGTTATGAATAGTAATAACCAGTTTTTGAAATTTTGTAAATTTTATTTTTCAAAATGTAATTCATTTTTTCATTCGTAATATCGAAATTACCTTAGGGTGAAATTTTGGTACTTTTCAGATAACTTTTATTTTCTGATGAATAGTAAAAAAAATTACTAAATTTTAATTAAAAACAACTTTTTTAATCGAAATAATTAATAGTGATAAATTTTTAATTTGAGTGGTTTTAAAGTATATTTAGAATATATTTTTACAATTTAATACAATGTTGGTCATTGGATGTAATTTCACATTTAAACCCGACATAAACAAGTGTTAATCTTTTGATAGTTATTATCTCTTAAAAGAACACTATTTGTTGTGGCAGTGGAAATTAATTATAAAGTTAATTAATGAAACTTATATTTTTGTAATTTTGTAAAATAGAAATCATTTTTGAATTCGGAATATCAATTATTACTTAGGGTGAAATTTTGGCATTTTTCTGAAAAACTTCAATTTTTGATGAATAGTGAAACTACTAAGTGGTAGTTAAAAAACTAATTTTTTCATAAATCGTAATTTTACCGCTTCTGTGATTGGAATTTCAAAAATCTGAGAGACACGGTTGATGTCAGTAAGTAAAATGTTGTTCAATGAGATGAAAATAATTTTTGGTAATAGTAACTTTTAACTTTTTTTTAACACGGTTAAAAGTAAATAGGGTAATTAATGTTAAAAATGATATTATTATTACCCTAAAACATGTCCTAATTCTATTGGATAAGTGTAATTCGACCAAAAACAACCTTAGAAATAAAATATGACCATTTAGGCCCACTTGAATTAGATTAGGACATATATTATTATTTAATTCGAAGAAGAGTTAAAAAAGATAAAATCAAAGATTATTTACTAAAACATTTTTAATATAGGGATATACATAAGATAAATGCGATTTTAAATATTCATTAGAAATATAAAAAGATTTCCTACATAATCATATTTTGTTTGGAATTTTTAGACATCAAATAAGTTAATTTATTTATGAAACAATGATGATGCAGTAATTATCTTATTAAGAAAATATTAACATAATTGATGTTATAAATGCCCAAATAAGTGTAATTTGAGACTTTTTAGGACGTAAACTAATTTTCTAGGTTAATATAACATGTTATTGTTGTTTTATGTAACTGGGTTCGAACTTATCATTCTGTTAGAAATTTCATAAAAATCATGTACCAAATAGTGTCAAAATTGACATAAATTAGTTTTAAAAACAAATATTATATTATTAATTGTTATTTAATTCCTAAAAATCTAAGGTTCGGAAAAATTACTTATATAAGGATATATATATTAATAATAAACAAATTGGGGTTCTTTTGGCTTCATATAGTAAGTTTATTAACCATATAGTGTAAGAAAACAAAAAGACACTGTAAAAGTAAAATTATTTAACTTAATGTTAAATCTAAATGATAAGGTTAAAATAGGAACCTAAAATTGTCTAAATTCTATTGGATGATAGGATTTCGACCCATCCCTACCTTAGCTTCTAAATAAATCAATTTGAATCTATTTAAAACCGAATTTGGCTTTATAATAAAATAATATGTTTAGTTATTCCAAAGGTGCCCCTCTCCTCCCTTATAAAAGGGCACCTCCTCCCTCTCCTCCTCACATCAATTTGAGCATTCAAGCTCGGCCAAACCCTCAAAAAATCTCTTTTCCACTTCCCTAGTATCATCCTAGAGGTCCTGGTCTTCTTAAAAGACCAAGTTTTGTTCCCTAAAAGGAGGTCTCAAAGAAGCACTTCAAAGAAGAGGTAATATCCATTACCGATCTTTTCCAATTTCATTCTTCTTCAACTTCTTCTTCTTTAGTTGTTTCATTATGAAGTAAAAACATAAGTATCACTCATATACTGATATGTTATTATAAGTATGAAACAACCCTATTTAACCATCTATCCATCCTATGGAAAATGAAATCACCGCACGTGCGTACGTACGGAATACCGCCTCCACGCCGTGGTGCAATCTATTTTCCACCACCACCTTAATAGGATGGGTATAATGGTGTGCTGAGTAACTATATAAGATTATTATAAAGTGATATTAATACTGAAATAGTATACATACACTTTAAACATAATTCCACGATCATGGAAACGATATCATCGCTCGTGCGTACGTACGGACTACTGTCTCCACGACGCGATGAGATTCATTCTCTACATTAACCATTATTGAATGATTATAAAGTATATATAATAAGTACTAATGAAATATATGACATAATAATGATACTGGATTTATGTATATTTACATTCAATTCAATAAGGAAACGAAAACAGCGTTCATGCGTACGTACGGACTACCGTCTCCATGAACGGTGTATTTCATTCCCTTTATCAATATATTATATATATGTTCTGAATATATATTATATAAAAATCATGTTTTACATTTTGGATATAAGTAATCATGATCCAAGTAATCATATTAATAATTTCAAGTTAAAAACAAGAACGACAAGTGAGACTATTTTACCCAAAACACTACTTTAACATGAATTTACAAAAAAACGGGTAATATAAAGTCATAAGTGGACCATATATGATATAATAACAATTAATATGATTCTGGAATAAGTCAATAACATGATTTAAATCATTATACAGGAGGTTCAGACACGTACAAAGCATGTCAGACCTGAGGTAAGGGAAATATCACAATCTCATTTTTATTCGAGATTGTTTATACTTTGAAATTTACTAGGTTGTATTTATTCATCCACATCCATGTTTCCTCAATATGTAATATTATTTTCATCCACCTACAATTGTTTAAATCCAATTTTACCCTTTAGTGAGTTTTTAGTAAAGGATATGAAAGTAATCTATTGTCGTTTTTCGTACGAGGTACTTTTTTACTTTTCCGACAAAAGTACGAAGAATGTTTTTTTAACTTATACTGCAATAATGGATTTTTAAAACATTATTTCCAAGAATCATCCTTTATAGTTTTCAAGTTTATTTTTAATCAACTTATTTTAGTTTATAATTGTATGACATGTTAAGAAAAGAAAAGTGTTTTTGAAGTAGAAATGATATTTTCCTCAAGAATGGAGTTCAAATGTTTTATCAAAATTATTTTCCATCTAAGATAATATAGGGTTATGTTTTTATACCTATTATTACATTGATTTGATTATGTTTTGAGGAAATTATTTTTATGAAGTCATTTACCTTATATGATTTGTTTTATGATGTCATGATGTTTCAAGAATCCCATTTTTGTTACATGTGTTATGAGATGATGTATGATTTATGATTATGTGGCGCACATAAGAAAGGATTCATTATAAGATGGGTGGGACCTATATCTCCCACCAATGCATTGGTTAAATATTTTATATCTCATGAGATAGACATGGCTGGAATGGTAGGTTATACCGGTTCAGTGAAACAGGACTGAAACAAGGGTGACTCGGTTCAGAAAGGGACTTTGTCCACTAAGATAGTCTTGGCAATGATTCATGAATAACAAGAAATGATTCTCTATGATTATGTGTGAATTACACAAAGTTTCATGTTTTATGTTATGATTATTGTGATTACATTTCACTGCCATGATTTACCCCATGTTATGAAATTATGATCTCTTTTGCAGGTTAAGATTTACAAAAGTTATGTGCTTATGTATATGATGTGATTGATATTTATTTTGTTTACCCTTACTGAGCATTTGAGCTCACCCTTTTATGTTTTCTTTTCCCCAGGATATAGAGAATGGTTTTAGGTAAAAAATAGAAGATCTTTATTGGAGATTTTGACGATCATTCACCACGATTAGAAAATTATATTCCGAGATTCCAAAGACAATAAACTATTACGGTCCTTGTGTGTGTGTTTTTGTTATGTACTATGTATTCCACAAAAGTAATGTATTGTACATGTACGTCAAGCTTCGGGTCACTACAGTTGGTATCAGAGGAAAGGTTTAGTCAACCTTTGGAAACTAGGATGCGAGAACTTTATTGAGATCCCTAGAGATATTTATAAGGTATTTCTAGGGATGTCCCTAAGGATAAGTATATGTATAGGATACAGTCCTAGAACTACGGTAACGATCATATAATTTAACCTAAGATGTTAGATATTGAGGATACTCCACCTTTATTATGTTGTTTTTCCAAGCATGAATTTTGCTCTCACACTATTCTTTTTTGGGTTTTAGAAAATGCATGGAATAAAGATGATTCACGAAAATGGAGGATATGATGGACAATGGAATGATATTCTTCATAATGAAATGGGATTTGGAAGTCCAAAAATCATTATTATGCTGAATCAGCAATCTCATAATATGATCAATAAAGTAAAATTTGGTAAGTTTCCTGACTAGGATAATAAGAGAAAGATGGAGTTTCATGATGATCATAGAGGAAAGAAAGTTCAATTTCCCCTATGTAAATCATGTGGGAAGAGGCATCAAGGAGAATGTTTCAAGTGAACTGGAAGATACTTTGGGTGTGGAAAAGATGGACACAAAGCAAGTAAGTGCAAAGGAAAAGGTTCAGTTAACACCATGGATGAGGATAATGGTATTGCTACGACATCAAAAATGGTTAAGTGTTTTAAATGTGGAATGTATGGGCATTATGCAAACCAATGTCCTAAGGGAAAGACTCATGAAGAGAATCAGTATGGTCGTATGGGTAGTATTTATGAGGATTATGATGAAGAGACTACAAATGATATGTGAGATGAAAGAATTGTTGAAGCTCGTTTAATGGTTTAAGAATGTAGTGGAATTATTACATGTTTATCATGTGTAATGTTGTATAAGTAATCTCATGGTACTATGGAATAAAGAGACATCTAAGGAATGTTACACTATTGTCTTTCCTTGAGTTTTGAAAGTGTATGATTAATATTACCAGTATCCATGAAAGGTTATTCATATATTTTTGGAATGTAGATGATATGTTCATAATGAAGGGATAAGGAGAAAATTAAATGTTTGATAGTATTCATGAGCTCATGACTGATATAAGGAGAAGGTTATATCATGGTTTGAGTATATAGAATTTTTGGATTTTGGTTTGTGGAAAGTGTTAACTTTTAACTGCATTCATGTTTTCACTAAGGTTCAATGGGTATTCAAGAGAATACATGATTAAGGCCTTTGAATGTTTGGAATGTGACCAACAAGACATATCTTATGATATATGGGGATCAAAGATGGTATTAAATCTCTGGTAATCGTTTTCACTATATTATGAAAATGGACTGCAGTATTATGGATAAGCCTAAAGACTAGAATGGATTATGTTCTTTTTTGATATTATTGATGGGATGTTATAGTAATGTAGTTTTAGAAAAAGGACAACCTGCAGGACGGGCGACAACCCATCACGTCGGACAAGGCTGTGGGAATCGAACCCACAACCGAAGTGCGACTGACCTTTATCACCTACCACTGGACTACATGAAGTCCCTGTTTAGTAGAAACTAGTTTTATTTTATTATGTGTTATGATATATATGTTCATTCTTGGAATCGTATATGATTAACCTCACCGTAGATGGACTTATGTATATTTGATAACTTTTGCTAACCTTTTGTTTGAAACAAATGGAATGAACCATCATTCTATCACATGATCAATTAACACTTCATGAATAACAAATTAAACTTCATTTCATTAAGAGATGAAGTGGAAATTGTTCAAATTACGAACAACAGTGAGATTGTACCAAAATAAAGTAAGTATTTATTCTAATTCAAATTCTTCAACTTTAGGGAAATGATCTTGAAAACCAAAAAAACGTTGTCCTAGTGCCCTTATATCCGATGAATTAGATGGTACCTTATATCATCACAAATATATGGATTTGTGATTACTGGCTTTTCCATAGCCATGTTCTCTACCACTCTCCATCAGAACATGATGGTTTGATTTTTTTTCCATATCCATATTTTCACCTATGTTGTTCTATGTGGAAACCCAGTGATGAGGTAATTTGGGTAACCATTACATTTCATACTTTAGTTTTTAAAAGCCATGTTTTGGTATTTCTTTTTACGATGTGGGTTTCTATTAAAGAAACTTTCATATAGTAAACCATTTATAACCCCAACGAATTTTGAGGGCGAAATTCATTTTAAGGGGGGTAGAATGTAACAGCCCAAGATTTTATGAAAAATATTCTTTTTAATTTCACTAATGTCTTGTGTTGTATGCTACAAGGAGCATGCACAACACACATCCTTGACTTTCCTTGCATTACATTCAATCACAACCTTCCTCGATAGCGTGTGTAGTACGCAATAACGAGTTTCACTAAACAGCAATATGCTATTAAAATAATATTAAAACTAGCCATTATGAATAGTAATAACCACTTTTTGAAATTTTGTAAATTTTATTTTTCAAAATGGAATTCATTTTTGCATTCGTAATATCGAAATTAGCTTAGGGTGAAATTTTGGTACTTTTCGGATAACTTTCATTTTCTGATGAATAGTGAAAATTACTTAATTTTAATTAAAAACAACTTTTTTAATAAAAATAATTAATAGTAATAAATTATTAATTTTAGTGGTTTTAAAGTATATTTATAATATATTTTTACAATTTAATACAATGTTGGTCATTGGATGTAATTTCACATTTAAACCCGACATAAACAAGTGTTAATCTTTTGATATTTATTATCTCATAAAAGCACACTATTTTTTGTGACTGTGGAAATTAATTATAAAGTTTATTAATTCAACTTATATGTTGGGAATATTGTAAATTAGAAACCACTTTTTAATTCGGAATATCAATTATAGCTTAGGGTGAAATTCTGACATTTTTCTGAAAAACTTCAATTTTTGATGAATAATGAAACTACTAAGTGGTAGTTAAAAAACTACTTTTTTCATAAATATTAATTTTACCACTTCTGTGATTGGAATTTCAAAAATACGAGAGACACAGTTGATGTCAGTAATTAAAATGTGGTTCAATGAGATGAAAATAATTTTTTGGTAATAGTAACTTTTTCCTTTTTTTTAACACGATTAAAAGTAAATAGGGAAATTAATGTTAAAAATGATATTATTATTACCCTAAAACATGTCCTAATTCTATTGGATAAGTGTAATTCGACCAAAAACAACCTTAGAAATAAAATATGACCATTTAGGCCCACTTGAATTAGATTAGGACATTTATTATTATTTAATTCAAAGAAGAGTTAAAAAAGTTAAATCAAAGTTTATTTACTAAAACATTTTTAATATAGGGTTATACATAAGATAAATGCGATTGAAAATATTCATTAGAAAGATAAAAAGATTTACTACATAATGGTATTTTGTTTGGAATTTCTAAACATCAAATAAGTTAATTTATCTATGACACAATGCTAATGCATTAATTATCTTATTAATAAAATATTAACATAATTGATGTTATAAATGACCAAATAAGTGTAATTTGAGACTTTTTAGGACTTAAACTAATTTTCTAGGTTAATATGACATGTTATTGGTGTTTTAAGTAACCTGGTTCGAACTTATCATTCTGTTAGAAATTTCATAAAAATCTTGTACCAAATAGTGTCAAAATTGACATAAATTAGTTTTTAGAAAAAATATTATATTATTAATTGTTATTTAATTCCTAAAAATATAAGGTTCGGCAAAATGACTAAGATATGGATAGATATATTAATAATAAACAACTTGGGGTTCTTTTGGCTTAATATAGTAAGTTTATTAACCATATGGTGTAAGAAAACAAAAAGACACCGTAAAAGTAAAATTATTTAACTTAATGTTAAATCTAAATGATAAGGTTAAAATACGAACCTAAACTTGTCTAAATTCTATTGGATGATAGGATTTCGACCCATCCCCACCTTATCTTCGAAATAAATCAATTTTTAGCTATTAAATACCGAATTTGGCTTTATAATAAAATAATATTTTTAGTTATTTCAAAGGTGCCCCTCTCCTCCCTTATAAAAGGGAACCTCCTCCCTCTCCTCCTCACACCAATTTGAGCATTCAAGCTCGGCCAAACCCTGCCAAAATATCTTCTCCACTTCCCTAGTATCATCCTAGTGGTCCTGGTCTTCTTAAAAGACCAATTTTAGTTCCCTAAAAGGAGGTCTCAAAAAAGCACTTCAAAGAAGAGATAATATCCATTATCGATCCTTTCCAATTTCTTTCTTCTTCAACTTCTTCATATTTAGTTGTTTCATTATGAAGTAATAACATAAGTATCACTCATATACTGATATGTTATTATAAGTATGAAACAACCCTATTTAACCATCTATCCATCCTATGGAAAATGAAATCACCGCGCGTGCGTACGTACGGAATACCGTCTCCACGCCGTGGTGTAATCTATTTTCCACCACCACCTTAATAGGACGGGTATAATGGGGTAATGAGTAACTATATATGATTATTATTATGTGATATTAATACTGAAATAGTATACATACACTTTAAACACAATTCCACGACCATGGGAATGATATCATCGCTCGTGCGTAAGTACGGACTACCGTCTCCACGACGCGATGAGATTCATTCTCCACATTAACCATTCATGAATGATTATAAAGTATTTATAAAAAGTACTAATGAAATATATGACATAATAATGATACTGGATTTATGTATATTTACATTCAATTCAATAAGGAAACGAAAACAACGTTCATGCATACGTACGGACTACCGTCTCCATGAACGGTGTATTTCATTCCATTTATCAATATATTATATATATGTTATGAATATATATTATATATAAATCATGTTTTACATTCGGGATATAATTAATCATGATCCAAGTAATCATATTAATAATTACAAGTTAAAAACACGAACGACAAGTGAGACGATTTTACCCAAAACGCTACTTTAACATGAATTTACAAAAGAACGGGTAATATAAAGTCATAAGTGGACCATATATGATATAATAACAATGAATATGATTCTGTAATAATTCAATAACATGATTTAAAACATTATACAGGAGGTTAGGATACGTAAAAAGCAAGTCGGACCTAAGGTAAGGGAAATATCACAATCTCATTTTTATTCGAGATTGTTTATACTTTGAAATTTACTGGGGTGTATTTTATCATCCCCATCCATGTTTCCTCAATATGTAATATTATTTTCATCCACCTACAATTTTTTAAATCCAATTTTACCATTCGGTGAGTTTTTAGTAAAGGGTATGAAAGTAATCTTTTGTCGTTTTTCGTACAAGGTACTTTTTGGCTTTATCAACAAAAGTACGAAAAATTTTTTTTAACTTATACGGCAAGAATGGATTTTTAAAACATTATTTCCAAGAATCGTCCTTTATAAGTTTTCATGTTTATTTTTAATCAACTTATTTTAGTTTATAATTGTATGACATGTTATGAAAAGAAAAGTGTTTTTGAAGTAGAAAGGATATTTTCCTCAAGAATGGAGTTCAAATGTTTTATCAAAATTATTTTCCATATAAGATAATATAGGGTTCTGTTTTTATCCCTATTATTACATTGATTTGATTATGTTTTAAGGAAATTATTTTTATGAAGTTATTTACCTTATATGATTTGTTTTATGATGTCATGATGTTTCAAGAATCCCATTTTTGTTACTTGTGTTATGCGATGATGTATGATTTATGATTATGTGGCACACATAAGAAAGGATTCATTATAAGATGGGTGGTACCTATATCTCCCTCCAATGCATTGGGTAAAGATTTTATATCTCATGAGATAGACATGGATGGAATGGTAGGTTATACCGGTTCAGTGAAAGAGGACTGAAATGAGGGTGACTCGGTTCAGAAAGGGACATTGTCCACTATGATAGTCTTGGAAATGAGTCTTTACTAACAAGAAATGATTCTCTATGATTATGTGTGAATTCCACAAAGTTTCATGTTTTATGTTATGATTATTGTGATTACATTTCACTGCCATGATTTACCCCATGTTATGAAATTATGATCTCTTTTGCAGGTTAAGATTTCCAAAAGTGTTGTGCTTATGTATATGATGTGATTGATATTTACTTTGTTTACCCTTACTGAGAATTTGAGCTCACCCTTTTATGTTTTCTTTTCCCCAGGATATAAAGAAAGGTTTTAGGTAAAAAAAATGAGATCTTTATGGGAGATTTTGAAGATCTTTCACCACGATTAGAAGATTATATTCCGAGTTTCCAAAGACACTAAACTATTACGGTCCTTATGTGTGTGTTTTTTGTTATGTACTAAGGATTCTGCAAAAGTAATGTATTGTACATGTACGTCAAGCTTCGGGTCTCTACAATAACAATATAAATAAATCATATTAAAATGAATTTTTGAATTAAAATACATTACTTCCACTATTCATTAAGAAATGAACATTAACAAAATAATACAAAACATTCATCAATAGTAAATTTTCGTGTCCCGATTCTAAATAAGATTTTATCTGTCAATTGGAATATATAAAAGCTTCATATATTGGATTTAAAAAGGATTTTCCATTAAAAAGTTGTAAAATAGAATTTTTTTAAATACTTCTTTTTTATGAAAAAATAATTTTGTTCTTATAATTTGTCAATGAAACACATAATAAGGAAGGTAAAATTATATGGAGAATAAAAAATTCAAAATCTAGTTAATACTATGCGTAACAACTTGTTGAACTACTATTTTGTTATGTCTTCGTGTGCCCGAACTCATTGTTGTGTGTGGTGCAAGCTATCTAATTACTTTAAAGAGATAAATTACTATAAAATTTTGGGAGGTTGCATTCTACCCTCCTTCAATAAATATCTTATTTGAAATTTAAAATTGGGATTGAATACTTGGGGTTTGAAATTTCAAAAAATCTTAGTTGAAATCCCACATCAAAAAAGTGATTAATGAGGCCTCTATTTTAAAATATAGAAAGGTAAGTTTGAAGGTTACCAAAAATAACACATACTTTGGTTCCATGTAGAAAAACCTGGATATGTAAGATAAAAATAACCATCATGTTCTGATAGATTGTGATCGAGAATATTATTATTAGAAGGTTAATTATCTAAAATCTATAAAATTTTGATGTATTGAATGGTCTTTGATTACCCAGTAGGAAAAGAAAATGGGAAACATTTTTGTTTCAAGATCCTTTTCATAATGTTGAGGAATTTATTTATTAGATTGACTAAGAGCATAATGAGACATAATTACTTAAAAATTATAGTGTCACCCTTTAATAAATTTATACCACAAACACATCTTTTCTCCAAATGATGAATATTAAAGATTACTTGGTCACACCTGAAGCTCTAGAATCAACTTATAGAGAATCACATAATCAACAACTAATGAACTATATATTTCCATTGTACTTATAAATTAACCAATACCAAAATATTTAGTACAAGATCAGATGATCCCCAAAAAGGATAATCCCTTATAGATATAAATAC
Source organism: Viscum album (assembly GCA_963277665.1). NCBI lineage: Eukaryota > Viridiplantae > Streptophyta > Magnoliopsida > Santalales > Viscaceae > Viscum > Viscum album. The sequence goes on along the minus strand of OY728127.1, from coordinate 944,925,341 downwards.
TTCTCTTAATATCCAAAATTAAATAATCAATACCGAAAGTTCAATAAATACCCTTTAATACCCAATTGTCCTTAAAAATATTCAAAATAATCCAAAATATATTTGAAAACCAAAATTCAGAATGATTTGATCACATAGTCTTCCACGATAAATATTAACAATTATTTTGAAATAGCATCGACTAGTATTAAAGAAACATACATAAAATTAATTAACCTAATCACATATTATCTATGATAGGTGAATCATTTCCATAAATAACCCAAATCTCTATAAGTCCACAATAAAAACATAGATTCATCCAAAATAAAAAATCCAACATTACCCCTCAAATGAAATCCCATAGTATTTTATTTTCCGTAGGCATATAGTGTTCCCAAAATAGTGAACGTCTTCCAAAATAACATTTATCACTTAATAACCAAATCATATTTCTCTAAAAATTATATCCATTTCGTAAATCATAAGTTCCAAAATCAACATATTATTGATCCATTAAATCATTTAACTAACAAGAATTAGTCATACTGTCCAAGGACCTCATGTAGTCAAGTTGTATGAAATATATCCCAATCAAACTTTTGTTATGGGATCGATTCCCGAATCATGTCCGATGCGACGATTTGTCACACGGTCAGTGTTTTTTCCTTTTTCAAAAACTATATAATTTTGCAATATTCCCAAAAATGATATAAATTATCCATAAATAACCATAATATTTTTTAACCACAAATGTTATCTCATCCCTCACATTTTCATCCCAAAAATTAGTAACATGTAATTGACTCAGTTTCAATGATCCTATAAACCCAAATGGTTCCTTATAATTATATCCATCAATGAAAAGATACTTCTTCCTCAAATAGTATTATTACATAAAAAATTGCACGGTTACAAATATAAGAGAAATTTATTCCAAATTAATCCCACTAACAAATATCTGTAATATGTTTAAAAATTTCTCTATCTATTTATATCCAATTTGGTTCTTCAATGATATAGAGGTTATCCTATTGAATATGTAATTGACTCAGGTAATTACCAGGTCCCCTATAATTATAGAAAGTGACTGTAAATATATTCCTAGGATCATTTTTATTTTCTTCTATAGTACTCTTCATTTTTTTCCTTTCAACTCATTACTTTATGTCCTTCATTCCCATTCATAAATCATCTATTTTTTCTATTAAATCACATTCCTGGGTGTCTCCTTCCAAATTTCTAGCATTATGGAAATTTATATTTCTTTTCTCTATAGTCTCTACTACTGGAGATCTTATAATTATGTTATATTCTCTTCTTTGACGATTTCAGGAGATGGTTAATCTATATGTTGTTGATCATATTTTTGGAAAATTGATTCTTCAAGAACACAATATCTTTTACGCCTATCAATTTACCATTTCGTTTCAAATTTCCGCAACCATTCCCACCTTCGAAAACATGTTCAATGTTACTATGACTTCCTAGGAATCCATCCATCTACTAAGACAATAAAGCATAGTGTGAGTATAAATAGTAATAAAATCATTTAAAGAATATCACGACAAATTATTTTCAATATAAAAAACCTTAAGATTAATGAAGATTATTTATTCACATCTTATATTTAAATCATTCAATTCAGGTTTTAAAGAAAAAGTGAATTATCCTAAACATATACCAAGGGATTGTCGTAACCAAGTGTGCAGCAAGGCCCGTTGTTGTGTACTACGATACCTCAGGTCAAGCCCGAAACTCCTTTTCAATGTTTTCACTCCTAGGTACATCTATGCCAGAGCCTCCTCTACCTTCTCATATCAAGGCATGGAAATGTTTCTTGGAAATATCAAAAAATCTCTACAATTGTTGAATTATTTTATTTTTTTATATACTAATCCTCAAATTTTATCTTAGAGTAACATTCTATAATAAGAGTTTTTCTAAATAAATCTTTCAGGGTTTGTACTAATCATACTGTGATACCAAATTTAATGTGCCCACTCCATTCAACCAGATTCGGTGCATTATTAAATAACATTGGAATGATACATGGAATAATGTCTCAATATCTCAATTTTTAGTATCCTTGTATGTACTAGATACATACATAAGTTTTACATTAAATCCTGAAATAAAATAAACAACAACATTGTCTCCCCTTTCAAAACTCTTATATCCATAGACTATTCATATAGGATAAACGTAATATACTTCTTTTCATCCTGGAAAAAATAAAACATAATAAGGTGTTATCTCAGATGCTCATTAAGAATAAAAATATAGTGGAAACTACCATAAATAAGCATAAAAATATAAAGCAATATGGAAAACTAAAACACAAGCCTTTTCAACATTAACATTAGCATAATATGGAAAATATAAATCAAATAATTTAATTTACATATTCACTTTGATATTATAATAGTTGAATAATCACATGTAATAATTAATTTCATAATGAGGGAATACCAAATGGTGGACATCATTACCACATTCTCAAAGCCTCATGCACAGACTACAAATAAAATATTTTTCTAGGTCTTGTGAGATGACCCTAATTTATCTCATTAGACCTACCGATGCATCGAGGGGCTATAGCGGTCCCCACCTGTCACTTAAAAAGTCCACATAATTCCACATATGAATATTTTGAATCAGAAAACAAACATTCATATTAAAACCAGCTTACGAAATGGCAATACTATAACCATAACCCATGAATGGGACAAAAATATCACATCCACATTGAAACATAATATAACTCATTCAATTCAATATGAATGAATTTTTTATAATAATACAACCTCCATCAAGATTAATATTGAGTAAAGGATATTGAAAATGTTGAAAATGAATAGTATAACTTTTTGGAGAAATAACCATTTTTGTGAAATCATTTAAAAAGTCACACATTTGTAAAGGAGATCATTTAAAATAGATTTTTGAATAATATTTTCCCATTACACTTTGAAACATTAAATATAAATTTTATGTTTAAAACATTCATTTACATATGAATAAAAACATTAAACCATTTTTAAAACATGTACATTAATGAGAAAGATTTAGAATAATAAATCTTTAAAATATTTAAAATGATGTTTTATTTAGAGTTCCTAACCAAACAAGATATGCTTGAATAAAAATAATAGAGGAAACAAATGCATTATAATATCATGATAATAAAAGGATTCATGATATACTATTTCAATGTACAATAAATACAACACACAAAAGTGAATTGGTGCATAACAACAATGAAGTCTCAATGGAATGTAAATTGAGACGAAATCCCTTATAAAGACTATATGCTTAGATTAAGGTTAAATCAAGGAAATAATTATGTCTGAAAAATATAAATACACTCAATATGATTGGATATAATGTTTAAATCAAACATAGAACATTCACACATATTCTTATAAAAACAAAAATAATGACTTGGATGTTTAACTCAATGAATGGAAGTTGAGTTAAGATTACCCTTATCAAGTTCCTAACAATGACATCAGACATATCGGCTTAGTGATTATGTGTATGATAAGTATATCCATAGAAAGGGGAGTTTTAATTAATACATATATAAATAAATTGTGATTCTATACAAAATCTTGGGTTAAAATAATCAATAAAGAATGTGTAAAAGCCAATGAGTATAAATTGAAATATGAAATTCTCTTACCGATTTGGTAACATAAGAAACATACACCACATGAAAAAAGGATAATAAAATTAACATTCATATACCCATAAATATATTTATATTCCCCTAGGAATACAATCATTGATAGTACATACACCACACAAAAGGAAATAGTGAAAAATATAGCATGAATCTTACGGGAATAAAAAGTATGATAAAATCCCCTTACCACTTTGTAATAAATCGATTCATATGACCAAAAGTTAATAACCACAAAATGAATCATAAAATAGCATGAATATAAAGAGAATAATGATAATGTATATCAAATGGCAGTACACAGTAATCCACATGCAATAAATAAGTGGTGAATAATTGAAATCTCACGAAATTAAAAGTGAGATAAGAAACCCCTTACCATGTTTCAATCATCTGATCCATATGAAAAATAATTAATTACCAACAAATTATTTATATAATACAATATATTTAAAGATTATCATGATAATATATTTAAAATGGAATTACACAATTCTCCATATGCAATAAATAAGTGGTGAATAATAGAAATCTAATGAAATTAAATGTCAGATAAGAAACCCCTTACCTCTTGTCCGACATGGCCCATTAATTCTTTAATTTCATGAATAATAAACACATGTTAATTTCTACATGCCAAAGATCCTTTTTTATGTTTATTATTACTTTTATATAACTTATTACCTTGGTAAAACAATTATTTTATTTCATATCAGACATGTTGTCGATGTCCGAAAGATGAGTTAAAAATGAACTTGTTATAATTATAAATTTCCCATTTGGTCAAAATTACAATATCTATAGAATTATATTCCTAATTTATATATCATATATATAATATATATCCAGAATATATGTATTTAGAATAGTCCTTGTCATTTGGATATATGGAAATAAAATACACTGTTTATGGAGACGGTAAGCCGTGTGTACCCATGAACACTCCTTCCATTTCATTTTTATATTTTTAAAAGGAATGAAAACCAAATGATAAATAGGTATATTTTTATTCCAATATTATATAACATTTAATATTTTTATTTGAGTTGATTAACACTATCTTTCATACATTTTATGTATGGTAGGAATGAGTCATATCACTTTGATGGGGCTGTAGTCCGCACATCCTCAAATGAAATTAATGTATATATGATACAAGAAAAGGATAAAGGCATGTTATAACATATAATTAAAGAATAATAGAGATAAAATAAATATTATAAATATGACATATAATTATTGTTCCATCATAATGTCTACTATATGAGGTGGTAGTAGAATATTGAACAATCATCGTTTCGTGAGGCAGCAGTTCACTGTCCACATAAAAATTATGTTCTATACCCATTATATGGAGTTGAGTGTATGTGAATCTTGAATACTTATCATAAAAACACCATAGTATTTTTAGGATACTATTTTTGTTATAGAATAAAGGAATAAAGAGAGTTTTGGGTGTTGGAGAAGTAAAATAAATTTAAAGAACATAAGATAAGATGTTACCTTTAAATAGGGTATCACCCTTTGGTTTGAACCAAATGGCTTCCTTGAAGTGCCTTATCTCTAATTAAATGCTTATATGAAGAATAGAGAGATTTATGGAACTTAATTGGGTAGATTTTGGATAATCCACGGGGCTTGAGAGGTTTGAGTATTGGGTTAGAGGTGATGGATTTTTATTAGGGGGAGGAGGGGCTCTTTAAGAATGTGTGAAAATATTATTTTATTATATAATTATATTCGGTTTATAAAGGTCCAAAACATAATCAAGCCAAATATAAGATGACTCTTGTTCGAAATAAAATCATACAAAAATAATTGGACAGGTTTTGGATATTGTTTTATTTTTTAAATTCTGATTTATTTAAATCATTCATTAATGAGATAAAAACTACATCATTATTGTGTCGTAAATAATATTATCTATATGATGTCAAAAATTATAAAAAAAATACCATTATGTATGAAATATTTTTAGAATTCAATTTAATATTTATAGTTGAATATATAACTTATATAACCCCATATAAAAATTCATTTACTAAAATATATGTGTTTATGCCATTTTTGACTTTACATTAAATTAATTAATATAAAGTGTCATTACCACTCTTCAGTGGCACAATGTGGTCCCAAAAGCAACCCAAGAATGCCCATTGTCCAAAATAGATCAACAAGTAGAATTAGGACAAATGTTAGGGTAATTTAATTTTATTATAATATTATTTTTTCCTTGAATTACCCTATTTACCTTTAAATGTTGTAAATAAAAGTCATAAGATACTATTCACAAAAAAAATATTTTCATCTTTTTAATGACATTTTACATAATAATAACATAAATGGATGTCAGGTTTTTTCAATTCAATTCACTGAAGAGGTATAATTTCACTTAAATGAAGACTTTGGTTTTTAAACTACTACTAAGTGTTTTCATTATTCATCAAAAATTGTATTTATTTAGAAAAATACCAAAAATTCAGCCTATTTTATATATCATATTCCTAATTAATAAATTATTTCTAATTTAAAAAATTAAAAACTTATAAGTTTCATTAATTAATTTAAAATTAATTCTCTTAGTCGAAACAAAAAAGCCGGTTTTTAATAAATAATAACTATCAAAAGATTGACACTTGATTATGTCCAATTTCAACGTGACATTACATACAATGAAAAAAAAATTGATTAAATGGTAAAAATATAATCTAATAATACTTTAAAATCAATTAAAAATACTATCAAATTATTTAAATACATTATATTAAACGATAGTTTTGAATTAAAATATAGTATCTCTCATTATTCATTAAAAAATGAACATTATCAGAAAAATTCAAAAATTTCATCGAAAGTAAATTTTGATGTACCGATTCTATATAAGAACATTATATTGAAAAATTAAAAACATAAAAGTTTAAAATATTGGATTTAAAAATATTTTCCATTAAAAGATGGTAAAATTGCATTTTTTGAAAAATACATCTTTTATCTAAATCATTTAATTATTTTTTATAAGTTGCCTATAAAACGAATAATACAAAAGTTAAAATTATATAGAGAATATATAATTCAATATACAATTAATTCTATTCATAACCTCTTTTTGAACGGCTAGTTTGGTAAGTCCTCGTGCGCTGGAACATGGTGTTGTCTGTGTTGCAAGCTGTTGAATTATTTTAAATAGATAACGTACTACAAAATCTTGTGGTGTTGCACACATGATAACGTTTTTAAATATTGAATGGTTTTGGATGAATGTGTAAAAAAGAAATTAAATTTATATAATAAAATATAAAAAATTGAAAATAATTATATTCCCATAGTTACATGTATATATTGTACATTTGATGGGGTTGAAGAAAAAAATAGTTAAGAGTTCTCGGTATAGAACATTATCATACCCATTGGATGTTATCCCTAGGATAACAACTTATGGATCCTTAACATGGCCTTTTGGTAACACCAAGTATTCTAGGTTGTGGGGATAGAGTTTTGCAAGGACTATGGTATAGTTGTTTTTATGAATCTGATATGGGTGTAAGGAAAATTAATGAGGTGACATATCCCTTTTAAATAGTGATAAATGGAATTTTTATAATAATATAAAATTCAAAGTAAATATTAAAGTAGTTTATCATTGATATTTATAAATAATGGAGTTTTGGATGAGATAATGTCGATTAATCCTCAATCATTAGTTTTCAAACATTTTTGCTACATGTTTTTGATTATTTTACACTTCGATTTTTCACTTATTACATATTGTTTTTTTACTATGGTAATTAAATTGTAACATAAGTAAATTACTATTATTTCATCAAATAAAATAGAGAAAAATAAATGATATGAAAATAATTTTAAAAATTTTGAAATCTTTTTATCGAATATAATTTATATTTCTATTAATAAATAATTTTAATATGAGAAAAATTAATGATTAAAAACCCTTTTTGGAAAAATATTATTTTACGAATAATATGTATTTTAGGATAAAGTAATAATTTTTTTTAATATTATTTGATGTAATTATTTTTTTATAAAGAATATATATATATTAACTTCATTTTATCACAAAAAAATCCATCCATGTTAAAATATAAATAATGAAACATATGAAAAATTATTTTTACTAGAATAAAATAATAATAATGTTTCAAAATGAAAAACATGAGCCTTATAAATTCTAAATAGCGTTTTAAAATAAAATTTTTTACATTATAAATTTATATTTGATATGTAATTTTCTTTCAGAAACATTATAATGATTATTGTATTATTTAAATGTCCTAAAATTGCCATTATATTCAAAATTGATTTTTTTGTATTAAAATAATGAAAATATTTAAAATAATTACAAAAATATCATCAGAGACTAATATGTTTTATTAAAATTATGAAATGTAGTTAATTTAATGAAACTGAAGTAATGTTTTTTAAAATTTATATTGTAAATGAAAATAAAAAAGATCAAATAAATACTTTTATAGAAAATGATTTTGTTAATCATTGGGTGTTATTGATAAATTAATAACTAAATGCTTACTAAAATAAAATATATTTTTTAAAAATTATTAATAAACCATAACAAATTTAGTTTAAAAAATTAAAGTGAATAAAACAGATTTCCTTGAAATGGTTTTATTTAGTTATTTTATCAATAAATCTATTTTTAATGTAATATATACATTTAAAACCTATAAAAATACTTGAAACATATATAAAATTTACAATATGTTTAATTAAATTATCTGACTTTATCCATATGTAACCCATAATTAATTCCATGGAATATTTCAAGCCAAGATATGCTTTGGTGGGTGTAGTGGTTGGTGGTAATACTATTAAGGATCACATGAAAAATTCCTTGTGCTTTTACTTATCTCTGAATCATATTCAATCAATCCATATGTATTGTAAAATGGAATGGGATACTTCTAAAAAACCCTAGAGAAGCTATATCCTTTCCATCCACGATCAAACGAACTTCATAAGGAATACTCCTAATACTCGTTTCCATCTTATTCCCTTTGAACTATTTTTTATAATTTTTTTACTACTATTTGTACCAAATAATTTTATGACTATACAGTAACAATCATATTTATATATTTTATTTTATTAAAGTGTCTCAGATATTTTAGTTTAGTATTTCATAACAGATAAGTTATCAACCATAATATAAATTTAATGGAAATTATATATATATAAATATCAAGTTGTTCCTATTTCTTCCTAATTCACATTGAACTCTGTTTATTGATAGTGAGAGATGGTCCCATCATGATTGTTCACTGAATCCTTTTTAATTTGTTGATGAGGTGCATCATTTTCATGATCTTGGAGGGAGATTGGAAAGGGAGTTATGTGTTTGTCTAATCGGCCTATGTCAGTTATGATGTCCTTGGATGGTCTCCAATGAGTTTTTTTAGGGATATAAGAATACCCAACGGCCCTGGTATCCATGATTCATGGAACTTTTTTCCAAAGGAAGTTGCACGTTGGATGGTGTTTTTGAAAATGACACTTCAGTACTCCATTTGTTGAATGGATGGGAGGTCCGGCCTATCATAGATTTTGGGGGCAAATTGATTCCTACTATTGGTCTCTGTAATAGATTTAAGTATTGTTTATATGTCTATAAATCATTGGTTCTTTCCCAAATACTATGTCCATAGATTGGCCCTAGGTTTCCAGATGAATCAAGGATTTGTGGATGAAAATTTTTCAATATCAAGATTGAACCATTGATATGGTATTACTAATTATACTCTTGATGGGAAACACAACCCACATAGTTAGGTGTCACATAACTAGGCATATAACCTTTTAATGTCATATGAAAAGGAACCGTCCATCCCGTTTGACATCATGCAGCAAGGACATCTAGTTGAAAGGTGCCTTGTCAGGATCCAATGGGAGGCATATACCGAGCCAGTATGGGATACCTAGGAATGATATGGTCTCCTAGAAGAATGTAACCCCATCGATAATATGTGCTGAATAATTATTGGATTTTTTGGGTATTGATTTTAGACCTTAGGGAGTAATCCTTTGTATCCCAGTTGATTAGGAATCAAATCTGTTGTAGTTAGGTTAGAGATTTGACTTGATTAGGACATCTGCATTTTAGGTTCCCATTTGAACGGTACATGATCTCCCATTTCATGGATGATATTATATGGAGATTTTGTCTAGGTAAAGGCTTCCTATGTATCCTAGTTGTGTTGGGAATTAGAGTTCTCGTTGTTCATTTTTGGTTGTTCCAATGTCGTATTATCATATAACTCTAAGCCCATGCGAGTCATGCTTAGTGTGAAAAACATGAAGATGTAATGGATTCCACAAAGGCACACTTTCACCACTCGGTTAAGGGAAAAGGAGGAGACCACTATGAAATATGCAGGGGATACGATGTACGAGGGTGTGAAGAAATCAACCCTTAAATGTGAAATGAATGTGTTGTTTATTAGGTCCATCCCGAAAGGTTATGGGATTACAAAAAAGGTATCCCTAGAATGGGTTCATGGAATGGGTAGTAATTTTTCATTTCACAAAAAGGGAAAAAGATCATAATTCTTCTGACTTATAAATTCCACTCATTGAATGGAAAAGAATGTGATTATCCTTGATCCCTATAATTGGTAGATTCATGTTAGTATACCATGTTTGGAAACTAGGTCACCAAGAGAATGAAGACTTAAGAACATTCCTAGATTCTATACCGATTTGAGGATTACCATCTTGACTCCACTTACCATGGGTATGTAGACTTAGAAGTGTGTGTTGATGCGCCCAATCGTCTGATCATTTGGGTATGGTGGCTTTGTAAGAAGATTTGGCATAATACTGATGGATTGGTTTGTATAGGGGATTTATATTAAGGGATGAAAGTGGAATGGCATGATTTGTACAGAAAGATGTAATTCCCAGAGGTACCCTAATCTGTGTAACATTTTTTTATGTGGGGTGGCATACCTTCCACATAGAATTTTTCTATGAGGGTTGAAGGGTTGTCTGTGTACCAGGGTGGTACGTGGATATGGTTTTGGTTCACATACTAAGGGGGAATGTAGATATGGATGGGGTTTGTGTACTTGGGTGGTACATGGCCTCAGGTTCTATTTTCATACCATGGTGGTGTATGGAACTAGATTCGCTCAGTGAGGTGGAATTCTACAATGGGAAGGGATTCATCAATATAGGGTTATACTATGCGGTATGTCAAGTTGATGAAGGGTAATTATACATTAAATTCAAGTGGAGTTCATCTAAAAAGGGACTATAGTTTTTGGTTAACCTTTTATGTTCACGGTTCTCCTATTAGGTTCACTGTTTGTCCATATTATTATGCTTTCTTCTATTTATGGTTCACAACATGTTTATATCTACTGAAAATAAGTCATGGTTCCAAACTTCCCCGACATCAATATATTTATGTCTTCCATCCAAAGAATCCTAGATCTACCAAAATCCATTCCTTTTCACAGATCCCCATTGGGTCCTTTTATAGAGTGCTCAGGAGGCCATATCTATGGTAACTCTACACCTTTTGCTGAAGCCCATGGAAGGATCATACTACTTGTGGATGACTTAGTTAACAGAGCCTTGCAGTGTTTCAGTTCATTAAGGTGGAAATCACCCACTCAATTCTACCAATGATGTGGTTTGTGGGGCACTATTAGCCTTTCATCTTTTGAAAATTGCTAAGTCCACAAGGATGGTATGAGGGGGTATAACATTCCATCATGTTTTCTCCAACAATTTAGTTCGCAAGAGTAATTTGTCAACCTCTATTATTCTAATGATGTGGTTCTTGATTGTCCAATGCATTTAACAACCAATTCCAAAAATATCATGGTTTATTGGCCAATGCTTCATAGACAAGTGTTTTAAGGACCAACTGCATAACACTATATTTTTTGTCTGTGCCTTCCGAGGTAATTTTTCATTAACAAGTCCATAGACTAGTTTCGGTCCATTACCAAATTCTATAACTTCAATAAATTCATGAAATTTTCATCACCACTTTAATCCATTTACTTTATCAATATATTGGGAGTATTTTTTCCCTTTGCCGATTTTCCTGGGCACTAAAAATGCCTCCCATAATAATGTGGTCCAATCAGAATGAAGATGAAGCTATTTCGAAGATGAAAATGCATCTGAACTAAAATTATTTTTGTTAGAAAGATAGACCCATTTGGGACCATTCCAATATGTACAAGGCACAAGTCATTTAACATTTAACTAGTTTCTCAGTGAAAAGTACTCTGTAATGAACTCTTAGCTTTCCTTGCTTCCACATACCAGCTCTATCACAAATTTCATTATCAGTGAGTGGTGCCATTTATTCAAAGAACTACCTACTCTTCATAGATTACTCATCCATGAACTGTCCATTGTATTTGAGAACCTAGCTGTGGAATTTTAAAACATACATATGATGTTCTTCATATTAAGTTGCTACATGACATCCTTGATATATAGACATAATTTCAATGTCAGAGAACTGAATTTTTAATAGTAAAATCAGAATTGAAATCTATGAATTTTGAACATTGATCATCCTCATAGAAGGTCTTATTATGAGGCTTTCTCATTTCATGAACCGATCAACCATCTAGCCAATGCTTCGCAAACCAACATCTTATAGTCCATTATACATACTACTGGTTCACAAGGGAAGCATTCCAGGAACAATTCCCAGTCCTTAGTATGCCGAGCCTTGCACTGGGTGGACTTCTTCAGTCCATTGGAATTCATTATCCTTTCCCCCAAATTATCTTAATTTGACTAAACCTTTTGAGTGGTCTTTTTGTTGTAAGTAGGAGATGACTCTTCCACACACTGCCGCTAATGATGATGTTGTGGTTGACGTTGAATTCTCTCCCCTTTCGTCTTTGGATGAAAGGAAATAGGCTATGGAAAATTCTATAGGCAAAAAAATACCCATCACACCCTACATCAGTCTTTACTGAAGCTACTTACTATGGCTCAAAAATAATATTTAATATCAGACAGGATTCCCATTTAAAAATTTTTCGGGCTATCTGACATATCAATCATGGAGCTGCATGTGGTGGAAGAACCCGCCACCTAGTTATTTAGTGGAAGTACCCCTAATGATCTCATATCACCTATCAAACTGAAGGATACCTATATCAAGTTCTTACTGAACTATTCCCATCAAACATTATAGGGGTCATAATGAATGTCTGGAATGACATCCCATTACTATCATAAAATTTCCTAGAGGGCCATATTAAATGAATAACATGGATGGATCTCTAAATGGGACCCTCCCTCTGGGGATCATATTGTTTAGATTTGGGGTGGTCCTTATAGGTTCATCAATGATGTGAAAAATTTAGTTTCAAATTACAGACCATATTGAAATACGTGGCCATCTTGTATCCCAGACATGTACTCATCGAACCATCACCCACACATCATAGCTTTTGAGCAGGTGGAGTCAAAACAAGAATACCATTAACTTGTTTCTTGGTTAGGATGACATCTACCTTTGGGATATTAGGTTGATTTTGCGGGTTACCGTTGTTGGGGACATTTTTTTTGAGCTTCAACCCCCAGATTAAATGTGGGATGATGAGGAGAGGACTCCTCTTTGGATAAAATGATCATCTATCAAGCGGAGAAACTATCGGAGGATGATCACCTCTGACCGAAACTATACATATCCTTATCAAATTGTATTTGTGAATTTTCCAAGTAGAGGGGCCTAGATCATGATATGTGTACTCCTAGGTCATGTCCACTGATGGAAAATTAAAAGATTGAAGGAACTTCTGGGCTCGTATTGGTGGAGGTTTAGTTCTGCGAATTTGGATGGGAAATAATCCCTAAAGAGGACATTTTGATTTAGTTAGTGGCCTTCTTGGACTTTATTTTTTGAGAATGTCTCTTACCAGCATGAGATTCTGGTTGCATAAGAGTCACGAATTTTGTCACAGAGGCTCTGCTAGCCACCAAAAAACATATCGACCCAGCCATTCCTATAATGACCAAAATTAACCACCTAATAGGTTGGATTAGTGAAGGAATGTAATCTTAGTGGATTATTGGCCCCTTCCAAATCCTCTAGGGGTTGATAGGATCCAACATGGGTGGATTCTTATTTTTCACATACATACTGATTCATTAATCAATTCTCAATCCATTTCATCAGATCACAAGTGAGGTTATGCCAGTAGGCTGAGCTACACATGATAAACAGGAAGACTAGATTTAAAAGAATGTTTGAGAAATATTGGCTCGAATCTACTACAATGACCACTTCACCCATCACCCTTTTGATTCAACTATTAGAAACATCATGAATACTAAATCTGATAACATTCCTAAACAAGGGTATCTATTTTCTTTGATGGATGATATCTTGATCGCACACATTGATGGGGAGCTTATCTTTCTAGGATACAAACCTTGTATATTCTATCATCAGTTCAACTGTGTTGTAATGTTGTGTTCCCTGACTCTTATCCATGCTCACTAGGAGAAACAACTTATGATAGACAATAAATTATGGTTAATGTTTACTAGGGGGAAACATGGGGCAAGGTTGACCTCCCATATTCCAAGAGTTTCATACCCTTCCATATGAAAGGTTACACTGACCCCTAGATTCAATATATATATAAAAAGTCATTTTTCAAATTTAGTTCCCATTGTTACAACCCTCATATAATCTATAGATAAGGTAAAGGAGAAGCATACAAAAGATTTTGGGCATTCCTGAATAAGGGAAGTTCTTCATAAGACTCTTGGTCTGATCCCATGGATGGTTTTATGACATTGGAATGTGATCTCAACATCTATCGATGCTTCCACTAGAGACCAACCACCCATCCTTCCTAATGCTAATTTTATAGTGGCCTAAAAGAAATGGGATATCATGAATGGTCTTCAGCCTTTTTACCATAATTCCACTTTCACCTTGTGGTAGTTACTCTAAGATAAGGTGGTTTCCCCTAATAATCTTGTCCATTTGTCGGCACTTAATTATATTTCTTATAACGTGGAAGCTGGGAGGGTGGGTTGTTACCTGCAGAACCATGAAAATTGTATCTATGCCCAGAACTGTCATTTCAAATAAACTAGTCACGTACCATCAATGTGGGGGCCAGTGTCATGTGGAGAGGGTGATGGTAATTTTTGTTTTCCAGTTGTGGTTGAGGCAGGGTAAACTCCTTGATCGCACACATAGTCCCATAATCATCCAAATCATGAGGGTCTTGGGACTGTTGAGGATCCTAGCAATCAACTGCAACATATGAACCCTTCATCGCTTCCCCAAGCCGATCCTCCAGTGCTATCCCTCCCTATTATTGCCTCTTTTCTATATTCATGCAGGGTATGATATGGATTGTAGGATAACGCCTCCAATGAATACATTTGGAGGCTTCCTCGAGGAGTATTCATTGACCATTCTAGTTTTGGGGTATCCATCACCCCCTTTTTATTTTTTCTAAATAACATCTATATGAGGAGGTCATTTTTGTGAGTGAAATGGGTAAATAAAACCATGATCCTTGGAATAGACCTTACTAGTCTGAAAAGGTGGTATTGATGGGGGCTGTCTTGCGACAGATGGATATCAGGGGTTGATTACTTTGATTCAAAAGCTCATACATTAATTCTTTTTGTATTCAATATTCAAAATATTCCCTTCTTTAATTTCATTAGAGCCTGGGGAGTATTAGGAAATGTTTCCTTCCATATTATACACTACAAGAGGCACTTTAGCAGGAGAGTGTGTACATACAAATATGTTTTTTTTTCTAGGGAAGATACTCCTGATGAGGAAAAAAATATATGTAGTCATTATTGACCCTTTAGATGAATTTCCTCCTCCTGTTCTGCTTAATATTCCTTCTACAGATCCATACCCATGGCATACATATAAATGTAGGTAGGCATCTCAACTATCGATGTGTATCAGGAAGGGAATTACAATTAAGATCCACAGATGTTAATCTGGTCATCATACCATGAATTTTATCTTTCTAACCCATTTTTCACATCCCTATTTTGATGAAATCCAACTAACATTCCAAGAAGTGGTTTCCCAAGCATCTACGACTCCTCTCCCTTATGTGGCTGATGAAGGGACATTAGCAACCACGGTTTCCCCTGATCAAATGATTTCTATCCTAATGGTAAAGGAGAATTTATATGTTGAAGTCCCGACTTAACATGATGATCTAACTTCCAGGGAAGAATATAGGAATACCATAATAAAAATGGATGAATTAGTAAAGGAGTCCCAGTCACCCTAGGAATTTGAAGGAATTCCCTATTATGGGGAGTCAACCACTCCAATCCATCTAGACACCACCAGTATAGAGATAACACATTCAAAAAAAGATACTTCAACTGAGAAAGCATATCTTACTCCCTCAGATGTTGAAAACAAAAGGGAAGGCTTTTATCCAAGCTCCTTAGAACCTAGACTAGGATATTGTTTCATTTCATCTGATCACAAGAGAGAACATGATCCCATCCCCTAGTGTTTTGTGGCCAATAATCACACTTTTTTCCATGATGATTGTCCCTAAAAGAATGTTCTCATTAAGTGATCTTCTGGAGGATACCATGGTGGTTACTACACCGGTTGGGCATGGTGCTAAGCCATAATTTCTCTTGAGTAACTATGGGTCTCAATTTATCCTCGAGGATACAGTAACATATTTACTGGGTGATGATGTCACCATGAAGGGTGAAGGCATTATTGCTTCAGTATGTGGAGGTTAGTTTTATAGTCCTCATACATCTCTTTATACTATTAACTACTTGTTTTAAGTGTTACAGATGTTTATTAGTTTTTATTCTGATTTCATGATTACAAATGTATGTATCGAGGTGTTTCAATACTTCTTATACTCAAAACTGTGTGGGATGATACTCCTGAGGGATCTATTTGTGTTGTAGTGTTTGAATCAACCACCCCTTGGTGACGTTCATTCAAAAATATATTTCATCATCTGAGAGATATTTTGAGACTGATCGAGAGAGCCTGTTCAGCCTTTGACATGGTCACTAGAGGTCATGTGAAAACATCTGGAGATTAATTTCTAAAACACCACTTAAAGACATACCTAAAAAAGCTTCAAATGTTTCACCATTGGTTTTTGGTTCAAGGATTTTTTGGATTTTGTTATCATGGAAGTTATGATATTGTAATATAGGTTCTTTCTTCTGGAGAAGAAATGGGCACGAACAATTGTCATATGTTTACTAAAGATTATGAGACTCATCTATCCACTACTAGGAAAATCCTTATGTAAGTAGCTTCTAATAATGCTGGGGTAGTCACAATACCTCAAAGAGAGCTCACAAAGTAGTGGTCCTTAGTATAATAGATTGAATAGGGAGTAGATTAGCTTATCATGGAATTATATAACCTTAAATGGGAACATGGCTATGTTGCATCCATAATTAACGAGTGGATGTAGATGGTGGATAAATTGGGATGGGTTGGCCTTGATATTGCAGAGGTGTTGGAGGCATTTTGGGTTGGTGTGGAGGTCGAGACTGTGACATTTTGAAAGCTGTGTCAGACAATTGAAGAGTCAAAT
The DNA here is from genome assembly GCA_963277665.1 of Viscum album. Taxonomy (NCBI): domain Eukaryota; kingdom Viridiplantae; phylum Streptophyta; class Magnoliopsida; order Santalales; family Viscaceae; genus Viscum; species Viscum album. The sequence continues at coordinate 944,908,079 of OY728127.1, read as the reverse complement.
CAAACACTAATACAACATTGTGAATTTTCCGAACTTATTTTGTAAAAGTCATGTCCTCCGATATAGAGTTGCTCCGAATTATGGGTGCCTCAATATCATTATTTAGTGAGATTAAAATATTTTCCTCTCCAATACTCCTACATTATCTTTTTCTTGATATATTAATCATTTATTAACAGCAACATTTGAAAAATTATCTCAACTAGATAACAATTTGAATTATAATCTAGGATTAGGGAATAATTAGGTTATGCTCAAATTTTTTCATGAACAGTAGATCTCATCGATCATAGTTTGAATCCATCTATGGATACATGGAGAAATCTACAATCATCGTGTCTTTTTATTTATAACACGAATTGTTCCCTATACCTATGGTTCATAATTAATTGGAATAACTATAGTTTTTCTTTGGATTCCATTTTTGGTTTTTCAACCTCACAAGATTTGTTTCTTTTGATGATATTTTATTTCGTGATGTCTTGGCTAAACTATATATAAAATAGATTTAGTAAGATGAAACTCGACTTTTTTCTGTGGTGCTCGTTGTGTGTTTTCATCCTGGGGAGTGCTGTATCTTTTTCATTTTTAGTTTCTATTTTTACCCATCAAACAATCATTACTGATGTTTTAGGTCAAACAGATTTGGCCATGGTATGCAGTGCAAGGGCCCAAATTCAAGATTCATTAACTGAGAATGTTTTGGAAAATTTTAGACACTGATGTGGGGTGTTTTCTAGACATGGAGTCTTTATTTCTGGATATAGGACATCATTTGGTGGCGGAAATCCATGATGTTCACAGAGATAGGAAAATATTTTCTGGAGGGTGGATTTATAATTAGTTGATAGGACATTTTTTGGAAAACATATACTGAGTAGTCGAGGCATAATGTACATAGTCAAACAAAGGATTCTAAAAGAAAATGGCCTTCCATTTTCATTTACTGGGATCTTTTTAGAGAATATTGGATTATTTTTCTGATTAGGACCATAGTGGGTAGACATTTGAAGAAATGATGTCTGAAATTAATAAGGTCATTTGTATCAGATTTTAATGGATAACCACTCACACATGAATTTAAATTGTGTAAAAGAGGGTTGAAGCGTAATGCAGTTAAATGTCATACAACTAGGACATTTGGGTCCAGTTTTAAGAAATCATGATATTCTTTCTACAGGAGGTTAACTGATTCATTTTCTCCACAATAGTTTGGAAGAGAATGTCCTTGACCTTTAGGCTTTGATAGGGGGAATATAAAAACTCTAATCGAAAGGGTTTTTGAATCCGAGGTATGAGGTGGGACATAAATCTCATTAGGGAATACGTAGGTACAAAGTGATTCTCTTGAGGATGGATTTACCTTCGGTTGATAGGAAATTTTTGTGAGAAACATTTTTTGAGCATTCAAGGCATAATGTTCATAGTCAAAAGAAGGTATTCGTAAGACACTAGTCTTCTACTTTTGATGGCCATTGAGGATTATAGATATTTAGACCATTTTGGGAAAAAAAAGTATGGATCATGAAAAGGGGTATTCCTAAACATGAAAAAGGGGCATTTCAGGTTGAACTATATCCCAAATTCCAGGAAATGGTAAAGACTTTTCTATCCCATCCATGTGAGTTTCTTCCATACGTAGGCCATACCCTTGCGCAGATAGGGATGGGATGTTTCTCATTCGTATTTAGATTCGATTATGATATTTAGATATCACTATGTATCCTGTGGTGACAGGAATCAAGAGATACATATTTATTTAAGGTTTTATTGTATTCGTATATGATTTTCGCATACGAATGATCTTATTTATTTTGGAACCGGATTCACCAATGTGGTGGGGGTGTATTTCGAATCCCCCCTATGTAGATTGATTTCATGCCTAGGGTCATAAGAAAAAAATACCCTTGGACATGACCTAGACTAAGGGTGAATATCAAGTATCATGTATTAGGAGGTTTGAAAGTCATTTTATCTGAACATCTATGTAGAAGCCCAATGTAAATGAAGGTTAATCGAGCTTGGTGTTTTGATATATCTAGGATGTGAGTAGGAATGAAATTGAAGACCGTGGTTTCTATGGTTTTTAAAACTAGAAGAATTCAATGGGGCATAGAATCCATTAGGAATAAAAAAGTAGTAAAATCTTTTCCTAGGTATGATTTTTTCCATTAGTAGATGGGCCATTATTTAGGGCAACAAATGCAGAGACTCCAGGTAATAATGTGTATTTTCAATCAAAGGTGTATGCAGGAAACTAGCCATCAATTTCTAACATCCAACAAGGGTTATGAGGATCCACAATCACATAATGCAAAGATTATGATGAAGGGAGACGATTCATTTGGATTTTTCAGAAACAATCAGTCCATGATTATTCACAGAATTCCTTTATTATTCGTAGAATTGGGAGTCTCTCAATATAGAATTAACATGTATGTGATGTAGGATATCTTTACTTCTCTGTCAGATTGGGGCCTAGTTTTGAAGATCCAGGTGTCCTTAGACTATGTTCCTTCAACAAATTTGGATTCTTATGTAAGTATTGTGGGAATTTTAGCCAGATTTTGGGTACCATGAAGTTTATATCACACACATAGAAATTTGTTCCTTGTAGTTTAATTTCATGTGGCGAGGACATCTTCAATGAAGTTTAATGTTGTGTGAAAAGGTCATTGACCACACATTTTTATTTTCATGTTCCTAAGATGAAAAATCAAAGAGATCATGTGTAATTATGACATAATCCGGCCAGGATATTCCCAATATGCCCCAAACATGATCATGGGATGAAACTGTAAACCATGATTCTAGGATTTCATGGATCATGAGGGATGTCATGGGGATTAAAAGTCATTAACCATAAAAAAATAGAAAATTCTCTTCTAGGGATGAATATTCCTTTGGATGACATGCCTTTTTTGGAAAATATATATAGATCCTCTGGGGTATAATGTGAAAAATTAAACAATAGTGTCCACAAGACACTGAACATCCTTTCTCGGTATCAAGGAATGATTATACTGACTCTATAATTTCTAGTGCATGGAGTTTGATGAATGAAAAGAGGATTTCTGGGTTCATGTTGAATTTCCAAACCATGATTATCTTTTTGGTAATAGATAAAATATGTATAATTGATTCCCATGTAAGTGGAATCAAGGGCACTTAACACATTTTGGATGTAAAAATTTATATATTGAATCCATTGTATCAATTTTAATTTCAATGCATGGGGTTTTTTTGTTTTTCCTTTGTATAATTCTACCTGGATAGACTCAAGATTTTCAGATTGAGCATCACTAGAAATCTCGTTATACTATGAAACAATACATCTGTAGTTCTTGAGATACCTTACATCTTAATGTTGTGTGGTTATAACTTCCTTGGACATGTAGTTTAACATAATGTGGTGAGGACTCTTGAATTTACCTATTCAATTATGGCTTATATATATGGGGAGTAATTTGTTTCATGACAACTGGACCCGGGAAGGCACATGTTTCACCATGTTTCCCATAGGTTGGTGGGAATCAGGAAACATGTAGTTCTATAATCCAATGTTTTTTTAACGTCATATGTGAAGGTTGAATATGAACCAAATTGAAAAGGATGAGGTGAGTGAAGTGTCAGGTTTGAACATCATGGAGGATTTCTAAATATCCCAGTTAATTGGGTATCAATTCCCATGTAGTTCTTGAAGGAAATTACTTGAATGAGTATGATTTATACAGAGGAAAGAAGAAATTTTTTTAAGTGGCAGCTAGACCAGGATGGAGAAGCTGGGAATCTCTACCTATACAGAGAGAGCGTGAATCAATCCATACATAGTTCTATATCATTTCTTGGTTTGTGAATGATGCTGGTGGTAGAGTCACCTTGAGTTAGAACAATCACAGGGGATATATATTTTAACATCATACTGTAAGGAAGATTTTTCTTCCCATGCAAGTCTGACATGTATATAGGGAGAGGGGAATTATTGATTTTGACTGGTGGCATGAAAAAGATGTAGAATCTAGGTGTCTCTAGGTATCTTGTTAGTGTGATAATCAATCGATATGTAGTAATAAGGATCACCCCTCATGCTAGTCTGGCTAGGTCATAGAGATGGGGATATTTTATACCATGCATTCGTGATCATGAGATTATTATACTCCTCTATGATTTTAATATATGGGGTAAATCCTGACCTCCATTCCTAGGATCACATGATTTATACCCAATGTGCGAAGTCAGGAACAATGAGGAATCTCCTAGTAGTGTAGGGGTGAAAGAGGATACAATAGAGTCATTCCATGTCTTGTGGTGTTTGGACCAAGATTTAGGTTCTATATGTCTCTACATATCCTATTGATGAATAGGAATCAATCTATATGTATTTCTCAAGTGTGAATTGGTAGGTTACTGATGTTCGAGACAATGTCCCCTTGGGTGATAACATTTTTGGGGACATTTAGTTCAATTTCATGTGGGAATGATGATGGAATTAAACATTTTAAGGGTGTGAAACATGAATGAATATGTCACTATGCAGTTTAATATCACGATGCATGGATGTCTTCATTGTGAAGTTTATTATCACACTATCAGGATATCATTTTTATAGATTAACATCATGTAGATATGACCTATGTGTCACTATGTAGTTTAACTTCATGCAGTTAAGATTATTGTGTAATGATTACACAATGTTTTTTTAAGAAACTCACATTGTTAGGAGATGTTGTGAGTTTTATATCAATTTATATTAGGGACTACGCTTCCTTAGAGTAAAAATTATGTATGATATATCACTATTCCCTTTTTTATCCAACTCTAGAGGTTTACTCAGGATTATCATTTTGGTTATGAGGACCAACACCATCTCTAATTCAAGGACTTATCAGAGGGGATCCTTCTTATTGATGGATTGTGAAACCCAATTTTTGTAGAAATCACGATAGTGTATATTGTACATTCATTTCTCATTCAATCACTCCAACTCATCATAACATTTTTTGGATCTCTCATCTATAAATAGTTGATCACAGACTATGACGTGGAGTGATGGATGTTGAATTTTAGTGGGTAAAACCACCTCTATACCATATACCAAGGAGTATGGGTTTACAATAGTGACAGTGTGGTTTGGGGTCCGGTAATCCCAAAGAGAATGGATGATCATGTCAAGCCTTAATTTCTATCCCTGTATTCTATATTTTGGAGTATTATTGAAAGAGTCTTGTTGAAAGCATCTTAAAATATTTTGGATGCCTCATAGTAGCGGGATGAATTGTTGGCATTGATTCCAAACTCATAGAAGAGTTTTTTTAATTCAACAAAGCATAAATTGGTGCCATTTTCCATTGGTATTGTGTGAGGTGCACCAAACATGGTGATTATATTGGATTTCACAATGCTATAAATTATTTTTTTCTATGACTTCATTATGGGGTGTGGCTTCTAGACATTTGGAAAATTAGATGTTTGTTGTGAGAAAAAATATAAATTTATGTCTGTTGAAGGAGGATGTGGTCACACGATGTCTATTCCCTATAAGAAAAATATAATGGAGTAATTATACTTTTCAACAAAATCTTGGGGTTGATGGGTGAAATTGGCATGGATATGATAGGAAGGTCACTTTTCTATGAAATAGGCAGAATATTTCATCATGCTTATCTGACAGTATACAATCCTCTAAATTTGGTTAGTGGGTTTGGATTCAGATTGGTGTGCCTCTCATCTTATAGAATTTAAATTTTTCATAATGGTGGTGGTATCACCCCCATCAACATACCAGATAAGGACTCCCTCAAGACCTCACTTATAAAGAACATTTCTCATGTTTTTTCCACCATAGTACATGAAATTGACCACACTTCCCCATATTGATTCCCTTATATACATATCTAGTGGGAGTTATACCTTTTTAATATAGTCGACAAAGGGATTCATCTTGATGGTGGTAGGATCATATCGCTTGGAAAATGGGACTGATATCATTATTTACATCCATGTTGGCTAGAATGTATGGTAAAACCATCCAGTGTTGGGTGACACTTATGACTATTTCATTCTGATCCTGATCGGCTAGATCCATGGATACATTTATCAATGCATATACTTGCACATTTGGTGACCAAAGAATATAAGAAAATGTTGGTTCTGAAGGGAATTCTACCATTAGTTCGCAGACATTGTTCAAAACAGAGATCTATTCCTCCTTCTTGATAGCATAGTCACCATTGAATTTATTGATGGTATGTTTTGAATCTACTTTCATCTTCAAGTGTTCTTATTTCCCTTGGAGTGATAATTCCATCCCCGCAACGAGGATCTATTACTCTGCTTCATTGTTCATTCATCCATATAAAATTATGATAGAGTACGGTGGAATTTCCTTTTTTTAGGTTATGAGTACGATGCCCAAACTAACTTTTTTGAATTTGGGGTCTTTCATTTTACTTCATGTCAGGCTTCTGGAGGCTCCAACGATGTGAATTTCCCATATCTTAGAATTTTATTGAATAGAAAACACTTCCTTGTCAGGTATATCAACATCTAATTGGGCCACTCATGCAGAGGGATTTTTGGAAATTTTCTAATGCCTAGACTTTAAATGTATTTGTTACTATGAACTGTATATCAAACATCTATAGGATGACCACCAACTGTGATAGGCATCCATTTAACATTGGATGTCTATGAATATCCTGGTGTAGGTTTCAACATGAGACCAAATAGAGTTTATGGTTCTTCCTATAAAGCCTCATCTTTTGTACTGTAAATTTAAATGCATGGTAGCTCTTCTGATTATTTTAATGATGATTCTCAGCATCAATTATGGTTTATCTATGATATTTGAGACCATTGGTGATGTGGGACTCATTTTTCTACACGATAAAGTCTCTTAGTGTTACCTCCAAGTCAGTTACATACAAAATTAGTGGTCTTCCTTCAACGGGAGGCATTACCACCATCAGAATCAGGAGGTATTTCTTGAGATTGATGAATTATTTCAGATAGTCTTGAGTCCATTGATATTTAACCCCTTTCATCTGCAACCTGGTGATGGGAAAACATTTTCCTGCATGGTTGGATATGATGTTCCGAATGTAATCCAAATTCCCATGGAGTCTTCTAAGCTCAGTGAGGTTTTGAGGTGGTGGAATTCTAATTATTTCCTTTTTCTTTTCAGGGTCGAATTCAATTGCATGGTGGCACATGAAGAAGTTGAGAATTTTCCTTGAGATAACACATAAATCACATTTGGGGGTTCATTTTTAAACTAGGATGTCATAGTTTGATGAAGATGGTTTCAGGATCCACTACATAATCTAATAATTATTGTGATTTAACTAATAAATCATCGACATATAATATGACGAAAATTCCAAGTAAGGGTTTTAAAATGTGGTTCGTTGTGCTCTAATATATGGAGCCAACATTTCTCAAACCAAAAGGCATCGCATGGTAGCAAGACACTCCCTTTGGAGCCCTAAAGGTAGTGTATTCTTCTAAATTTTCCACAATCCTGATTTGGGATTATCCTGACTCACCATCCATGAATGAGAGAGCCTCATATCCAATAATTGCATCAATCAACAATTCTCTGATTGAGATTGGGAAATCATCAATTAGATAGTGTTGGTTTAAGTCCTTGAAATCAATGAAGACTCTAATCTTCCCATTTTTATTATTGATGGGGATAATTTATGCTAGAATGATGGAAAATTGTACTTTCTGAATGAACTTATATTTGATGATATTTTCATCTTCAGCCTCTATTTTTGGATCATGTTTTGGTGGAATCCTTCAAGAAGATTTATTGTAACCAAAATAATCTTCTTGTAGGCCAAAGTGGTGACTGGCCACCTCTGGATAAAAAACTAGAATTTCTATATAGTTCAAGGTGAAAACATCTAGATTCTATTTAAGGAAAGAGGTGTATATCACTTTCTATTCAGGAGGCATAGCCTCACTATCAAGATTGGGTAATGGATATTCTTCCGTACAAAATTTTATTTCCTTAAGTTCATCAACAATGGTGTAAATGACTTACTAAAATGCTAGAAACACATCCCTTAGGTATTATTCTTCCTCCTAACATACATCCTCATAATCTTCTTCATTGTCTTCTGATATAGAAAAAATGTTTTAAATAATTTCTCCACAGTTGAAGAATGAGTTTCAATTTCACTGTCTTTGAGGTAAGGTCGTCTCTTTTTCATTGGCCAATGGTGGGGGATTCTCTGAAAAAAATATTGTGCAGGGAAAAATATTTTACCCATTTTTCATGAATGAATAGACACTTCTTCTTACCAGAGTGAGTGCAGTGTGAATTTTTGGGTGTTTTGATATCAGTTCGGGGTTATTTTTATCCAAAACCTCCCCATTATATTGGGTCTCAATGAGCCTTTTTGACATTATTAGGTTTTATAGTTGTAAAAGAAATATCGAGTATTGTGGAATATACATCCTAATTTGTCGTTGTGTATTCAATATTATTGATGGGATGTATGTATTCATCCTCAAGATATATGAAGGGATCAGTAGGAAGCATTTCAAAACTGATTGGGGTGGCGACCAAGTCAAATCCTTTAGCTATGGTTTTTTTCATTTTAGTTCATTGAACCTTGCATCAATGTAGTGTAATTTGTTGGAATCGAATGGGGACTTATCAGCATGAAGCGTCCCTCTATTTCCATTAACTATAAACATAATTAACAAATGGTCTGATGAGGGGATTTTTTCATGTTGATTCAGTCAGGGCCTTCCTAGATGAGCATTGAAGGATTTATTATTTCGAACCACCAAAAATTCTATTTCTGTTATAAGGTCACTGAACTGGGTTTCAAACATGATTTCTCTGATCTTCTTATACTATCTTTTTTTGTATCCTAATAGGGTTTAGGTATAGGGAATCTAACTATTGTCTGTTCAACCCATCGAATGGAGTGTTCGCAGTGGGATGCAATTAACACCAGAGCCATTGTCAATAAATAATTTTTTGATATGAACAACATTTATCATTCTAGAAATGAATAATGGTATAATGTTTCGATTCATGATGTTATCCTAAAAATGATCTATGTAGGTGATGACTATGTGACATTATACAGGATTGATCTCTGTATAGTACACATCAGCAAAGACTACATCAACTTCAATCTCTTGGGGACTCATCAAAGCCTCTATGAGAGCTTAAATAAGAGTTTTTGAGAGATTTAGTGCATCAATGATTGATATATTAGTTGGGTCTAAATCCAACTTGTTCATAATGACATATTTATAATCTAAATTCCAACACATACGAGATTGGGGATTCTATTTCATATGCACTTTATGGGATCGATCATCTGATGAAGATAGGCCAACCCTTGGTATTGGAGCTGGAGGAGTTTCCATTCTTTGTGGATTGTGATGGGAAGGTCTGCTCACATGATGAGGCTAATTGATAAATTGTTCTTCCTTTATATGATATTTTAGAAAAATTGGACCATGGTGGTTTCTTATAGGGGTAGTAGAATTTTCTTATCCCTATCAGATTCAATAGAGGGTCCTTCTGTGAGTGTCCATAATAGTAACAGTTTCAGTAGGGTTGGGGCCATATTATTGATTTATATCATAGATGTGTATCCATTAGTATCCCTTTATTCATTTCCTTCTTACTTTGGATCCCTAGTTAGTTGCGGAGTATTCTAGTTGATAATTATACTAATCATTAGAGAATGTGTCCATCAAATGGATGGCATTAACGAAGCCAAAAATCTTCTTTTCTTCTAATGATGACTTTTGCTCATCATCTGTCACTAGTTATGGCATTTGGTGGGCAGTTCCCATTATGCCATTTGTTGGGGTGGTGCCCATTGTTCTGTTGAGTGTGACAGTTCCTGTTATGAAATTTTGTGGGGTGGTTCATGTTGTTTCAAATTTTCTGGTATGAAATCTGAGATTGTCGAAGCCAAGCTTGGATTTAGTGAGAGTTAATATACATGCACATTATTTCTTCTCTTCCAATTGGACTGGTTTTTGGCAGCTATCCTTTGTAGGATTGTGGATCCGAGGAAGATAGGTCTATTTCATTTAGGGTTGTATAAGTAATGGCTACTTTCTTCAAATGTTCTTGGTTTATTCCATGAGCTCATGCAACAATCTTCCAAGTCATCCAACCATCTAACATTTTCTCTATTTTGATAATAACTATTTACCAATTTCCATAATTTCCTGGATTTGTGGTGGAATCATATGAAACATGGATAGGTGGTAGTCCAAACATGACCTATACAGAATCTAAAATATTTTGCAGGAGGTCATTAATGACAAAAAACTCCTAGATATTTTGTCCCAATATCTTATGGAAGGGAAAATAATCAGGCCAGTCGTAAAGTCATTCTTCATCATCCCAATTTGGCTTAGGAAGCTGAAAAATATAATTTAAAGGAGGCTATTATGTAAAAACGAACTTGATTTTCCCAAAATCAGTATAAACTATTTCATTGTTCCTTTAATTGATATTTTTGGGCCCCCTTAACTCCTCTTCATTGGGTAGGGTCGCCGCTGACATTCAAAAGACCATATAGGGATAAGTGGGGGTCATGGAGTTAGAGCTTGTATAGGGGGTTTCTTATGAGAGACAGAAGCATATTCTACTCTCCCTTCTATTTTTATTGGGATTTATGGGGCTTCCTGATAATTGAGATTAGTTCATTATAAGGAATAATCTATCCTTTGAGTGATGACAGAGATGTCTGGGAACCCACTTATTTAAATCACTAGAATGAGTGGTGTTCATAGCTCATCCGAGAGATTATCAATGCACCTGGAGAGCATCTCATCTTGGGGGAGTGGACGATTGAAGTAGTATGTCAGACCATTCCATTTAGTGATTATGTTTGAGATTCTATCATTATCTTTTAGTTTCATGTTTATGAGATTACATACTGTTGTTTTGGGAAACATCGAGCTAAATTTGAATAGAAAATGGTTTCATAAATCCTCCCATCCCATTATTGAGTTTGCTAAAATAATAATGTATCATACAATGGCTAAACCTTGTAGTGTTAGAAAAAATCCAATCATATTTATAGCCTCTTGTTTCTCTTGAGTTCCCATCATAATATCATAATATGAAGAACATTGCATTAGAATATTCATCAGGTCCCCTAAGACATTGAACACCAGGAATATGAGATTCCAAAAAAATGGTGGGGGAAGGTCGTTTCTCACCCAATCAGGGTAAGGCCCCCATTTTTGTTGTACTCCTGTGTGACATACTTTCATAGATTCTATTCGTGTTACTAAAAAATTAATGGTATTCAGGATAACTTCATGCATGTCCTATTGGACCTGAGCATGAGTTGTCACATCCGGGGAAATATTGGATGTGACGTGCTAATGGACATTGATTTAGATACACAGATGGGGGAATCCTTTGCAGATTTTTCAGAATATGTTTCGTTTTCTTCCCAAATGGACGGAAATCATGATATCATTCCGGGAATGGGTTCAGGTCAACTGATTTTCCTGGTGTCACCCTAAATGAGGCTTCTAGCCTCTCTATTCATCGAGATGATCCCATGATTCATAGGGACGTGTGGTGGGTGTTTGTTTTGATGCTCCACCTAAGGAACATACCTATTAGGATGGACTACTCTAAACAACTCAACTGTGAGTTGACTCACCTCTTTTATTTCTTCCTCCTATAGAGAAAATATCTCTTTAATCATAGGGTAATCATCCACATGGGGTGGAGGAGTTGGGTTATAGACCATTATCTTATTCTTCTCATTGTTATGGACTCACATGGGATGTAATAGAATGTTGACCAAGGGTTCAGCGATATTTGAGACAACTTTTTTGTTTCTGGTTTGCACACCTCCCAGCTTAGTGTGGAGCATCTCGGGGAGGAAACCAACATCTCTGAAATCCTTATTATTTGAATTATTTTTGGAGAGTTCTATAGGGTGGTTTCCATAACATTAATAGATGCATACCACATTAGGAGGGGCGTACTTGGGGTTTAATGTTTGGAGTGATTCTTAAGCCCTTTATTGGATCTTTTCAAAGAATTCTGTGATACGTTTAGAGTTTCATGGTGACGAGTGACTCAAATATTGCACTACTATGACCTTTCAGTATGCCTCCATTATAGGGGATGTGAATCACGAAACAAGATGGAAGGGGTGGCTCCTCTATCCTGAGTTCCCCCCAGATGAAAGATGAAATACATACATTGGGTGGGAATTTGAGGTCAAAATACCCACATCTATGCGGGTTGGGGTTTCTACCATTATTTTATTGACAGCCCTTGTCCCATATATTTTCATTTTACTAGGGTATTTCATTATAAATATTACCCCAAACCTACGGTCTACGGTTGATCCCATGTTATGGTGGATGCTGCTTCTATTTCCACCTTCTAGATCATATTCATTCACATGCTTATGGGATCCAGATATGGTGTCAGGTCTATGCATGAATTACTTTCTTCTGTGGACATTATCAAATCTTGTTTAATGTATTCCCTTAAAATTGAGGCCTTCATATTCTTTCCTATCTCAATTTAGGAGCTTTTAGAATTATCTCTCTTATCGGGCATGACACTTCTGAGACATAATCAATGATGACTCTTGTCGAATGTTCCACCATTCATGGGTGAGAACTTTATTTGACTGCTGTATATGGGTAATGAAATTACCATATTTTATTTGACGTGAAATATTATGCATGAAGAGTGGGGTGAAATGTAGTGCTCTATTTTCTCCCAATCCCCAACTATGATCAACAGACAAATTATTTTCGATAATGAAGTGCATCTTATGCAATAAAAGGAGGTAGTCCATCCAAAGGTCATTCCTTTTTTCTTTCCTAGTTGTGGTTGTCAAAGAGATATAATGGCTTCAAGGTTGATTTGATAGAGAAGGTATCCTAAGAAATTAACAGGATATGTATCAATTTTTGGGTAAGTAACATTGCTTCTAACTACTAGAGAGTGGTCGTGATGTTTAGGATAATGTTATTCATACATTATTCTAACAACTCTTTTGGTATTTAAAACTAATAAGTCTTCGTCGGACCATACATAATTTTAATTTCATCCCTAGATATTTTCTCCTCACATGAAACATATCTTTCAATTGTTTTAGTAGGGATTCCACTACCTGATCCACCTCATTTGACTGCTCTATATTGATTTTGATACAAGTAGTGGGGCTGGCGGGAGTCTTGTTAACACTTGATCTGTACAAGGGTGGATTGGAAGATGAGTGTGGCCTCAATCCTTATTCTATGTTAAAAAGAATATTATTTTCACTGATATATTATCCCATTTGTGAAACTCCATTTTTCTCAAGCGCCTCAGTATATGAGGGTTTTACATATTTGACCTGATGAGGGGAGGACCTTCTAGCCAACTTAATATTCAATTGTGGGGAGGAAAATTGTTTTCGGTGTTGTGATGGTGATGGATATAATCACAGATTACTATCTAGATGTATAGAGGAATTTTTTGTTTTATAACCCAAATATTTCCCTTATTTAAAACCATAGTGGGGGGGGGGATTTCATGCTGGTTCGCATCCATGAGTGGAGGGCCTTCACAAATAACTTTTATAATTGAGAGGACAAACATCATTGTTCTATATTTAGGGAGATTATCTATAGTGTATACATTTGGGAGGACATTCAGGATGTATTAAAATGTTGGGAGGTCCTTCCTGTTACTTAATGTCACTATAGGTAGGACCGTGGTAGTGACGATCATTATAGAGGGGACTACAGTCATAGCTTGACGTCCGACAATAGGATAAAGCATCTCTGCAGCGCATACCCTCCGGAGGAACATCAGGACCAACAACAAGAAGGGGAGGGAATTCTTAAGGTAATATATTCTAGTCTAGTGGATGGATACCATGACTAACATCATAATATAGGCTCTCGTGATCAGTCATTTTTGGGACCTTGGGTTATGCCCCCATGGGTGCTCTATGGAGGGCTTTAAAAAGCTATTGGTCGCAACATTACATGGATGACCATCTAATCTACAACTGTCACATCCATAATTTGGTAATGGACTAATAGTTTCATGATCCTATGTTGATAAATATTTAATGGAACCATGAACCTTAGCTTCCAGCAGAGCAGAATCATGAATGTACTCTTCATTTTTCGATTACCTTTGGCACCTTTAATTTTTTTACACTCACTTGCGAGCAATTGGGGCCACATACTATTGGTAATGGACTTCATCCATGGGTCCCAATCTAATTGGTTCCTGGGATGCCTCCAATATATGCTAATGATCACCCTGAGTTCTGGTATGGATATATTCCTTCCCTAGGGAGGCCACCAAGTTAGACCGGTGTCCCCCAGTTGGAATGAGTATTTGTTCCCAATTTGTTTCTCATTATATCACTAAATACTACTTTCTATCCTTATGGTCTAGAACATTGATTATGTTCTTATTCGAATTGATTATTTGATATGGTGGATAGATTACCTCTCCCTAGAAGATCATGTTGTGTGCCCAATACCTCATTTTTTTCGCTAAATAAATAATGTCTTGACATGTCTGGATGATGTAGTTTTGAATAAACATATAATACTACACCATGGACAGGATTTGATGAGATATTTATTTTTCTATAATAGGTAAAAATTTCCATTCTAGTTTAGGAGAAATAGTTTGTGCATGCTCTGGACCCCCATTAGTTTCCAGGGGTACTGATGGTTCACTTGTGTCGAGGCTGGGGAATGAGTGTGCCAATATCTGTTTTCTTCTATTTCCACCATATTTGGATGATGGATTTTTATTTTCATGTAGGAATATGCACCTTCTCATTTTCCTTTGTGTTTTTATCATGGTCTTAAATTTCATCTGTAGGAATTTGACTCTACTCATAATTAATTTCCACCATATTTTGTTGGTGGGCATCTTATGTGCTAGCAGTGTTATATGACTACCAATAATTTTCCACTCTATTTAGAAAGAGGGATTGTTTTGTGTCAGTAGGGACTTGTTCCTCCTTATAGTATGGTTCTATCCAATTTGGATGAAGGGATTCTTATGAATTGACTGAAAGTTTCATTTTCAAGTAATTTTACACTCTGTCTATTCGGCAGGACCGGCGAGCGCTATAAGGAATTTTTGATTTCTTGTAATGTTCCACCCTATTTTTGTGGTGGGATTCAAAAATAGAGGTAGGATTGTGTTCCCTCCTATAGCATCCCACTGCATTTGTCTGGAGGAACTCCTCCTCACGATTCAGGGCGATAAATGTTCCTAATTTTTTATTTTCTTCAATAAATATGCAATCGTTGGGGGCCGTGTCCATTGGAAATTTTCAAGTTCCCCGAGCATAATATCATATAATGAGTGAGGATATGAGGTTCTAATCCAAAAATGGTGATTTACAATGGTAGGATACCTTGATAAGGTTTCCAATTAATAATGGATGAAGTCATTATCATTGAATTCATCTACATCCTTATGATAAGAGAGGTACAAAATATCACACTATGGGGACAAACTCTCGAAGTGGTTAGAAATGGACAGTGGGGTAATCCTATGTTGGATCTTCGGTAATTAGTAAAGAGTCATCTAGAGAGATTTATCTTATTTGAGGTCCTTCCTTATGGCCTCCACAATAGGACGAGTACTTTACTGATGGTAATATTTGATCAGGACGTTCAAACACATCATTGAAGATGTTGGGTAGGTTAGGGGGTCCCACTATTTTATGGGGATTCGGGCACCCATGTGGTCACTGACATGTCTCTCTAAACAAGTTTTTGAGATTAAATTTGTATCGAAGAGTGATCATCAAAATTCCTACAATTTATATATAACATAATTCCACAAAAAATAACCATATCAAAATACTATATGATGATCACATGTGAAATTGATGATATTTTTTGGCCATCATTCATTTGAATGTAAATGGTCTTGAGGTTGGGTAATATTCCACCTTGGTTAAGGATTCATCTCATATTCTCCTTTTTTGTTTCATCTATATTTTCATCACACTAGGTATGTTGATAGGTTGAGATGGCACCATCGAGATAGAGTAGTGTATCTCTATTATGTTATCGAAGAGGTTTCACATTTACATGATCATTATTTGAAATTGAACGGGGGTTATGTGTCCGTGTAATCAGCCAATGGTGGGTAGGATGTTTTTAGATGGTCTCAAACGTGATTGTCCATAGAGACAGAAACAACCAACACCCCTGTTATCCATGATTAATGGACCCAATTTTCTAAAGGAAGACACTTTTTGGATGATGATTTTGCCAACGATACTTCAGGATTCCATTG
The DNA here is from genome assembly GCA_963277665.1 of Viscum album. Classification (NCBI taxonomy): domain Eukaryota; kingdom Viridiplantae; phylum Streptophyta; class Magnoliopsida; order Santalales; family Viscaceae; genus Viscum; species Viscum album. The sequence continues at coordinate 944,891,773 of OY728127.1, read as the reverse complement.
GTCATGGGGATGGGAGGTTGGGCTCACCACTGCCTTTTTGGGGGAATTACTACCTACTTCATGAAATATCTTATATATTTAAGCAATTTTCTTATATTCATGAATACATGGATCAATCTCGAAGAGTTTATCCATTGAACACCAATTTTATGTTCAATAATGGATACACAAGGATTAGGAATTACTATGACAATGATCTCAGTTAATCGTATCCCAGTTAATTAGGTATCAAATCCCTCCTAGTTTTTTAATAGTTGTATCTTTATTGGTGATTACACGTGGGAGCTTGCCATTTGAAGGGGAAATGATCTCTCATTTCATGGATGACAAGATATAGATCTTAGTCCTGGGTAAAGGCTTCCTATGTATCCTTCTTGTGTTGGGAGTTTGAGTTATCATAGTTCATATTATATTGTTCCAATGTCATATTACCACAAACCTTTTAGCCTGTGACAGTCATTCACAGTGTGACAAACAGGAGGATATGAAAAATTCAACAAAGGAACACATTATACTATCAGTTTATGGAAAATGGGGATCCCACAGTGAAATATTTCAGTGAAAATGGTTGATTATGGTGCAGAGAAAAAACCCCGTCAATGTTTAATTAATATGTGGATCATTAGTTTTATCCCAATAGGGTAAGGGATTACTCTATTGGGTATTTCTTAGTATAGGTTCTAGGATAGGGTGAATTTTCCTTCTCACCACAATAAAAAATGAGATTAAATACTTTGACAAATTACCTCCCTTTGTAGAATGGAAATGAAAGTGATTTCCCTCTATCTCGAGAATGGGAATGTTATCACTAATATTCCAAGGTTGGAATCCAAGATACCATGGGAATGAAGGATTTAGAACATTCCTGGAGTCCATAATTATGCAGGAATTACATTCGTGGATCTACTTAAAATGGGTATGTTGACTCAAATGGGGGAATCGATGCACTCGATGGTCTGTTCATACGGGTCCAGTGGCCTCAGAAGAGGTTTTTCCTGATGAAGATGGTCTAAATTTTGGAGGGGATTCAGAGGAAGGTATGTAATCATAAGGGCATGATAGGTATTGGATAGTGGAAATCCTATAGGTACCCTTCCACACATACCATTTGTTAATACTCATTGGGGTACCTTCCACATATCATTTATTATGTGGGTGGAATGTTTGTCATCATTCTACGGTTTTATGTAGATCAGGATGTGGTCTACATAATGGGATGGTTTAAAGATCCTGATGTGGTCTTCATAATAGGGTGGTACAAAACCTCCAGCTCTGTTAATATACCATGGTGTATTAGGGCATTGGAGTCCCTTCGTGTGGCTGAATTTTACATCGTTCAGTGGTTCATCCAGATAATGATACACTCTGTGGTACTCCAAATTGAAGAAGGTGTATTAGTATCATAGTTCACATGGAGTTCATCTGTGAAGGGAGTACAGTTCTTAGATAACCTTTTAGGTTCCCTATTTGTCCATATTATTATGAATTCTTAAATTTATGTTTCGTGGAATGTGTATACCTATTGAAATCTATTCAATGTTTCGTACATCACCAACTTCATGCCATTTAATTATTCAGTCCCTAGAATCCCAGTTATCCCAAAATATGATCCTTTACACCAGTCCTCTTGGGGTACTTTTATAGAGTTCCAAGGAGGAAATATCAATGGGAAAATAGAACCATTTGTGGAATCCCATGGAAGGTTCATCTGACCTGTAGACGAATCGATCAACCAAGATTCACAGTGTTGTGGTTCATGAGGACAGAAATCACCGCCTCAATTCCATGAACGATACAGTTTTCAGGGCACTGTCAGTGTTTCCTCATCCATGAACTACTCCGTCTGTGAGGATGTTATGTCGGATGTAGTTTTCCATCATTTTTTCTCCAATGATATGGTTTTCGGGTTGAATTTCACAACTTCTATTCTGCCGACAATGTGGTTCGCAGTAGAACGATGCCTTTCCTCAACCATTCTATGAACTGACTAGTTTTATGTCCAATGCTTCATGGACCATCATTTCATGGACTGCTTTCATATATCTCTATTCAAAGTCTTTGTATTTCATAGAACACTACCTATAAACAGTATGTGGACTAGTAGGGGTCTACTTCCAAATTGGATTCCTTCATTCTTTTCCTCCAATTTACATATACACATGCATTCCATTCCATTATCAATTCTGTGGGAGTATTTTCATTACCTTTTATTTACTTTCAGGACCCTATAGTTACATTATATTCCACATAAATAAATTACAACATCATAATTTTAAATAATAAATTAAATAAAATTACTTAATGGTATATAATGATAGTCATGAATCATAATATTACGTAAAATTCTATGTTTTCCTTACTATCTTATTTTGAGAAATCCATTGTTGTGTTAACCAAAAATTCATTTGTTAAGGGAAACTGGTTTATCTATGGCCCCATTTTCCATACATATAGAATCTTATTATTACTTAGAGTCATTCCCTTAAGTGATTCAAATAAAACTTTTCACATGTAGAAAATGTAATATCCATTCATCTCTGGTAATTATCAATTTATCATTTAGGGAACTTCATCCTTCTATTCTATGGTAATTATGGGAGATTTATATGGTTTAGGTTTTTATTTATATATCCTAATAAATGATTAATAATAATTAAATGAATTTTCACCCTTGATATTATATCATTTGTTTGTTCGTTTTGAAAATTAGAATATTATACTTTTCACCCATTATTCGCATATTTCTTCTAAGAAATTCACATTTCATGAATCAAGTAAATTCTAGGGTTGAAATTTCATGAATTAATAAAATTAATATAGAGTGAAATGAAATTAAACAACATATAAATTATGTGTAAAACCTATTTTATTAATATCTACGTTTCAATAAATTTTATCCATGGTTATTTTCAAATTAGTTTCATTATCGTAACTGATTCTAAAACAAACAATCATCAGATCCATTATAATGGATCATAAATATAATGTGAATAAACTACAACATATCCTTCCGGAGTGTCAAAAGATGTGTGGAGTTAGACTATTTTTTTCACCATGTGATGATTAATTTAATTAACAATCATCCCCTTTTAGGGTTACTATCCTAATATACATCTATGTTAAATCTCCATCCACATGTTTTTATTTCGATAGAGAAGTTATTTCGTGGAAAACCTCTCAATTCATAGCATTTCAAAAAAATAGATGTCTTCTTGTACGTTAAATTTCCCCAAAGCAGTTTCTATAATATTATATCATCCCAACAATTATATAGTATAAAATATTCAATATTATTTTAACAAACCAGACCGAAAATCCATTTTAATTACTTCTTGAACTGATCCTCCACTAACCTGATGGGAATCCATGATCCCCCATACCAATGAGGTGTATCAAAATCATAAAAAACTAATAATTAGAGATGGTTTCTTCCATAAATTAGAGTTAAATCTCAAAATGAACCTCACTATAATATACAACCATAGCCATCTATGTTTGGTAACTTCATTCAAAAATCATATATTAAATTTTAATATAAAACGTATTCAGGGAAAAACATATCAAAAATTAAGAAAAACATACAATAGATGTCAAATGAATCCCTTTTATCATCCTCCAAACACCATCCAAAGAAGAATACCCCTCCACTCATTCCCAATTTATTCTTAATATATCATCTCCACCAAATCACAATAACTCTATATAGATAATATATATCCACCATGACCCAAAAATGAATGTTGTAATGGAATATATGTATAGTCATGTAATGAAAATAAATACATACATGCATAGAGTTACCCAAATTCACTTTCCTTATAACTAATTAGATCGATTCTCGAGCAACCAAGAACTAGATATAAACCTACAAGAAGGACCCCAAGTCTACAAAATTTTACTATTGTATGTAGGGTATGAGTTAATTCCCAATATGTAAACACCAAAAAATTATGTGTTACCCATTGTGAAAAAATTCCATAAATACTAGTTTACATTTTATTTATAAAAAAATATTTTCATTATTTTTAGGAAAACATGTCTGACTTCATTGGAAATCCTCTTTTATTAAAAAAATATTAAGGAAATCCTTGAAATACACATTAAGAATTTATTTAAAACATTAAATTTAAATATCCTTTTGACACATTCATTTTCAAAAAAAACATTTTTATTTAAAAATAAATTTTTAGAAAATAATACCAAGGTATGGAAAGTAATTATAGAAAAGAGTAAAAATAAATAAAATTGAAATAAAAGTATCAATAAAATAACTAATCAAGAATGATAAAAATAACTTGAGTGTGGGATAATAAATATTCATCACCAAATTAATAATACTATAAGCACATGAAAAACATTTACCTATCGTTTCCTTAGGTAACTAACTTACTATTGAAACACTAGATGCCCAGAAGAACTTGTCAAAGTAACCAAATATATGCCTATCAGGGACACTATTTTAACGCATTTCATGTAAATCATTTCACTAGAGAAGCCCCCATTTGGTTTTCCAATTACCTAATGATCCAATGTTCCACCCATAAACCATATCACATAAAAATAATCCTTCTAGAACATTCATATAACCAACACAGACAATGAAAAATAATAAATAAATTCTTATTTTAAAATGTCCTCTAGGAAATAAATTTGATTTTTTTAAACCCATTTAAAATACCCATTGGAAATTACATTCCTCAATCAAAGAAAACATTTGAGAACTCATGTTTTTGTATATTTTTATTATAAAATTATCTATATATAATCATGTAATCATCTATATGTATATATTTATTTTCATGCAGATATATAACTATTTGCTTTTAATTTATAAACAATAAAAATGAATGCTAAAGAATCAATGATGTGATGAAATTTTATCATTCTTCATGAACATATTAGTTTCCAAATAAACCAATCCAAATTATAAAAGTATAAATTAAAAATATTATTAAACAATATGTTAAATTGTATAAATATTTAAAATCAACAAAAACAAAAAAATGTATTCCATAACAAAATTAAAATTAAATTACAACAAAAACCCTCCACTAAAACCCATTAATTTTATGTTAAAAATTAATGAAAATATGAAAAAATTATTCTAATTATTGAATTTCCTTTAAAAATTATAACAACAATATAATTGACCACATGTCTCAATTTATCTATAAAAATTATATATTAAGAAACTCAATCCCCACATATGAAAATAAGAAAGTATAGAAAACAATCAAACACCTACCTCAATAGTGTTCATACTTAATGAAATCCACAAAATAAATATTAAGAAGGTCAAAAGGAACATTCATACACACTAACAACAAGAACCATAAAAGATAAGTTTTGAATACTCCACCTAGGGATTTTTCAATGGAAATCACAGTGGGGTTGAGGGTGAAACAAGAGATAAGAAGGAGATGAGGGTGGTAATCCCTTATCTAGGAAGATCTCATTCTAAATTTAGGGGAATGTGTCCATAAGAAAATAATTGGAGCAGGGGTGAGCAAGTGAATAGACATTATATGGGAAGTTGTTTCTTGAGAATAGACAGGGGAGGAAGATTTGAGGTGAGTGTTTTATTATAATTATGGGTATTTATTAAAATTCAAAAATAAATGAACTTGTAATACTGGTATATTTTTCTTACATGATTTATAATATTGTGATGTACCCTTGAATCATGTATTTGACACCCTCAAACATCCCAAGGGTTTCTTGTGGGACCATTTATAGTTCAATAAGCTAGGTGGGACATTTTCAACCAGATCTATATAGTTATAGACTCAATAAAATGGTCACTAAATGGTTGACCAAACTATACTGCCTACTGTTAAATAACTTAAAATTTTTAAAACACAAAATTTCATTGCTCTAAATTTAAAAAAAGCATGAATTTATTTAAAATAATATGAAATAATAAAACAATATCTAAATACAAATTCATTTGGTGTTATAAAATTTCATTATAAATCATTCTTCCCCCTAAAAGACTCATGTGTTAAATGTATGTTCAGATAATAATGAGGTTCAATCCCTTGTTCTAAAAATCAATTCTTGATCCAAGTGTCACCATGACATTATACACAACAATAATTGAAGACATTGAAGATCAATACTGAAAAAACACATTTTTAACTCCTATGAATTTTTATAGAAAACTGATTGTACCTATACATCTCCATGAATGTAACACCCTAGGATTTCATAGTATGTTATATCTTTAATGTAATTCAATTACTTGCGCTAGAAACAAAACTGAGTTCGAGGGCAAAACGACTTACTAAACTATCCATTCAAAAATTGGTTATAAATAGTATTAATTACATTTGGATTCTTATATACTCCATATTATTTTAACATCCATATTATGTTTTTCTTAGAAATAATATAATAACAAATTCAATTTTTCTAATAGAAGAAGTCATTTCCAAAAAATGAAATTTTACCACCATTTAATGGTGATCCTTTTTAAAATAAAATATTTGACACTTTTATATATTCAATTTGACAAAAAAACATCCTATTTAGAAGTAGGATATAAAAATTTAGTTTTGATAATGTTTTGTTGTTTTTATAATAACTTTTGTATTTTGTTGAATAGTAAATAATACTAAATTTTAATTGAAAACAACTTTTTTAATCAAATTAATTTGTACTGTTAATATATGCATTTGAAAGGATTTGATGTATAAATTTATTATATTTTTTCATTTAATCCAATGTTAGTCAATGGAAGTAATTTTACATTTAAATTGGACATAAACATGTGTCAATCGTTTGATTGTTTTTACTTCTCAAAAGCTGCGTTTTGTTCAGACAATTAGAAGTAATATTATATTAATTAATGAAACTTATATGTTTTAAATTTGGTAAAATAAGAATAATTTTTTAATTTGGAATATCAAATTTTTCTTAGGATGATATTTTTGTTTTTTCTAAAAACATTTAATTTTAGATGAATGGTGAAAAATAATGCAATGTACATAAAAACCGAATTTTTTATTTAAATAATTATTTTTAATTTAAATATATTTTAAAATAAAAATATATACATAATACATATATTAGTTTAGTGTTATTAATTACTTTATTTTTATAATGAGTTTATATATATAAAATTTTAATGACCATTTTAACATCTTGTACCCAACATCTTGAAACATTTTCAAACTTGCATAAAATGTAATTTTACCGCTTCAGTGAATTGAATTTAAAAAATCTAAGAGACACGGTTGAAATAATTTAGTATATTTTGGTTCAATAGGATGAAAATAATTTTTGGTGAAGAGTAAATTTTGAATTTTATTTACCTTGGTTAAAATTGAATTGGGAAAATAAAGGTAAAAAAATTATTATATTAATATAATATTACCACCAACACATGTCCTAATTATATTTCATACATTTTTCTCGACCAAAATCAAACGTAGGACTTAAATATGATCCTTTTTTATCCACTTGTGTTAGATATGGATTTTATTATATTTTATTTAAAGAAGAGTTAAAAGTAATAAGTTCAAATTTTATTCACTAAACAATTTTTAATATAGGGTTATACATAAGGTAAATTAGACTATAAATATTCAATGGAATGATAAAAGTTTTATTTACATCATGGTGTTTTATTTATAAATTATATAAGTTAAATAATTAAATTTATTTATGACGTAATGATGATGCAGTAATTGCCTTATTAATGAAAGAATCAATTAATGGAATTATAAATATTAAAACAAATATAATTTGAATATTTTTATGTCATCCACGAATTTTAATGGTGAATATGACATGTTAGGGTTGATTCAATGATTTTTTATGTAAAAAATTTGTGATGACTAAAAAAAACAAATGCTAAATAGTGTAAAAATTGACATAAATATATTTTTGAAACAAATACAATTTTATTAAATCATATAATATTCCTAAAAATATATTATTCAAAAAAATTTCCTATATAATGATATATATGTAATTAATTAACAACATTACATTATATTTGAATTTATTGTACGTTTATTAACCTTGTAATATAAAAAAACAAGAATACAAGGTAAAAGATAAACTATTTAACTAAGAGATAAATTTAAACGATAAGGATAATTTGGTGACTTAATCTTGTCTAAAACCTATTGGATGAGACTATTTTGACCCATCCCCAACATAGTCTATATATAAATACATTTTTTACCTATTAGAAACTGGAAATGATTTTAGAATAAATTAATATTTCAAGAGTTTCTTAATGTTCTCCTCACCTCTCTTATAAAAGGATACTTCTCCTTCTCTAAAATTTTCAACCCCATGAAATTTGACATGACCAAAACCTACTCAAATATCTTCTCAACTACCCTCACATAAACCTAGAAGACATACTTTGATCAGGAATCCAGCCTACAGAGCCCTTCTGTTCAAATCAAATGGAAGAACCTGAAGAAGAGATAACTATTTCACAAACTCTTTTGAAGTTCTTTTCTTCTTCCACATCCTCTTTGTTTTTTGTCTGCATAACAAAAAACTAACTCCATTACCTTCTATATATATTGATGTTATTATAAATATGGTACAACCATATTAATTATTTTTTCAATCCTATGAATGACAAATTCAACATACGTGCCTACATACGACTTATAGTCTCCACGTTGTGGTGTAGTTTTTTATTCAACACATCATTATTTTGACAGGTATAATAATGATTCTAAATTATGTAGGTATTAAATATAGCATTTTAATGATTCTATAAATATATTATACCATCCAATTATAGGTTACTTCAACATCAATATAATGATATCGTCGCTCATGCATACGTACGACTTACCTTCTCCATGATGTGATGAGATATATTTCCACATTCACCATTCAACGATGAATATAAAAATAAATATTATTAATAAGTACGTAATATTTGACACAATAATGATACTAGAAATATATATATATATATTATGTATTTATATATATCTCATTCATTTACATTTGTTTAATATGATATGAAAATGGAAACAACATTTATACAAATTCATGACCCACCATCTTCATAAACAATGTTTTCCAATTCATATATCTATCTATTTTACCTATTTATATTGAGAATATATAAGATACATAAATAATTTTTTTATATTCATGAAGCAATTAAATCATGATATAAGTGATAGGATCAAGAATAAGATGTCAAAACACGTACGATAATGAAAGTGATTATAACATAAAATGTTATTTTAACATGGAAATTTTTATTAAATGGGTGGAATAAAGTCATAAATGAATCATGTATTATATCATAAATATGAATATGGTTATGGTATAGTTTAGCAACATATTATGGTTATTATATAGGAGGTTAAACATACCAACGACCAAAGGAGAGTACAAGTTAAGGGTTATTTCCACAATCTCATTATTATTCGAGATTGTTTATGTGTATGTTTTTACAGGGACATAGTTATTATCCATGTAGATATTTCATAAAATTGTTTTCAAAATAATTATTTTTAATTAAATTTTTAATGAAAATTTCATTTTAATTTTTTTAATAATTGTTCTTATAAATCATTCTCATTAATGGACATGTTTTCAAAATGGTTCTAAGGATTTATTTATAAGGACATGATTGTTGTAAAATGTTAATTCCATTAAAAAGTAGCAATGTTGAATGGAAAACTTTGATTAAAAAATGTCTTTTAAGTGTATTACTTTCTAAATTATGTTAATTATAAATGGTTTCAAGGAAAATGGTGATTTTTCTCAAAGTGTTTTACATATCATTTTAAACTATGTCAACATCTTTTAGAGGATATTATTCATGATTGAGGTTTTTTTATTATAACAAAATATTCTATATTGTATTGAATGTGTTATGATATGTTTGACTATGGATTTGATATTTTTATACTATTCATGGTTTACTGTTAAAGTATTTAAATTTCATATGCTAGTACTAATACTAATATTTATGTTATGATTCAACATTTTCAAACGAGGAATGCATTGGACATAGTAAGTTATAGGAAGGGCCCTCTATAACCCCTCAATGCATCAGTACCACTCATTAGAGAAACCGGTTTCTTGGCATAAGGCCTGGAAAAAAATTTATTTTTAGTCTTGACATGATCCCTTGACTATGTGGGTATGATGTCTGGCATTATGCATTCCATCGTTATGAATATACCTATTACATGTTATTATTCAACTAGTAGAATATCGATGTTCTTGTTTATATGGTAATGATTGATTTGTTTTTTCCATATTATGTTATGGTTTATTTTTAAAATGTTGTTGTTTTTATTACAAATCTTACCTTAAAATTTTATAGCTTCCACTAAATTTTTTACCCTTACTGTACATCTGATATCACACCTTTATTATGTTTTTTTATCAGGATTCCATGATATGTATTATGATTCATATGGATGATTATGCTGAGGGAATAATTGAATTATACAATGATTATATATGCTCTATTGTATGTTAGAAATTGTAATGTAACATTCGTTTATGTAATATATATTCCAAGACTGCTAAACTGATCAGCCCTTCAGGACTTGATTCCTTCTAATCATTCCAATTTTCTAAAATAATGCACCAGCTCCAGGATTTTTGGGTTAGTGGATTACTATTTGTATCAGAAGTTGTTTATTACAAAGCATGGAAACTAGATTTATAAAAAAACCCTGATAAGAGAACATTACACTAAGATAATATTTAAGTATTAGTATTGAATAAATTCATAGAATTTTGGTAATATAGATATTTTTTTCATTTTCCATGTAAAACCTCTCTGTTTGGATATGAGCAAGTAGAGGCAGCTCTAGCATTGATGTATCTATGGGAAAAACCTGAAAACACCACTTTGAGCTATACTCGAATGAGAACTGGTGCATGAAAATGGGCCTTAATGTACTCTTGGTTATGACATTCATGAGGAATATACTTAGTATAATTCACATTTTCTTTAAAACCCATTATGATGGATTTATGACAAAATATGTCTCCAGGGATACCATTATTATGATTATGAGACTATATGTATTAAAATCCTCAATTAATGTTGATAATTTTTCTACCTCATGGATTATTCATTATGATATGATGTAACATAGTGTATATCATCATTTAGAAATATCACATAGTAGAAGGAATGAGAACTCCAACAATAGGCATGATCCTAAGAGTACGAAGGATCATATGTTTAATGGTATTAAGCCAAAAATTATAAGGGAAATAGTCTCCCACATATTCTCATCATATGAAGAAATATTATCATGTGTTAATAAGTTAAGTAAATAATTATTTATGTCATATGGCTTTGAAGGGAATCTAGAGAAGTAGAGGATGATTGAGAGAAAAATCAATAAATGGAAGAAGGGAAAGAATCACATTCCCATATGTGATAACTGTGGAATGAATCATCATAGGAAGTTCTTGAATGGAATAAGACTATGTTATAAGTGTGATGAAAAAGGACACAAATCTCATGATTGAAATGGTAAAAAGAAGGTTTCAAATGTACAATGTCTCATCAGCAAGGATTTGGGAAACTACCTGAATCAATGTTCCAATAATCAGAGTATACCCCAAATGATGCTATTTTATAATAATCATGTTATGATACTACCATATATGAAGAGGAATGATTAGTGATCTTATGTCATTATTAAATATTTGTGCCATTTGAGTGCAGTATTATTGATGTAAAAGTTTTAAGAATTATATATCATATAAGGATTGTATTGTAGTACAATTTCAATAAGGATTTTAGATTGTATGGTACCAAGTAAAGTGTCATAGTTTCGAGTTAATCATTTTTGAAAATATATGTTTGGGATAAATGAAACCCTTAATATGTTTTTGTAATTGAGATAAGAAATTCAGAATATGATATGACTGATTTGGTTAAATTATATTTATATTCATTAATACCTTGATACTAATTAATTCTTTGTTTATTCAGTCATTGTTAGAGTTTACAAATTTTTTTGATATAAGGTGTATACCCAGTATTCTATAAAGAATACAGGAGCATGAATGTAATCAATAAGGCTTTATGGTAATTCAGGGTTTTATAATGTTTTAAAATAATTTCAAATTAAGGTATTCACATGTTATTACACGGAAAAAGATATATTCATTATGTTTACCTTACTTCTAAATTTTGGATTGTGAGTTTGGACAGAAGTATTTTGGATAAGTATAAACTTTGGAATGAATTCAGTTTGACATTGGATACTATTTTTTAAGGTTAAAACATTTCATAATATTATTTTTTGGATATTTATAAAAAGTAAAACCTGGAGGTTGGGCGAAAACCTGTCATGTCCGACAAGGCCACGAGACTTAAACCCAAAATTGAAGTGCGATAAGGGTGCATCTCATACAACTATCGTATGGGATGTCCATGTTTGTAAAATGTTTATTTTTTAAAATGTTCTAGCAATTGAAATATAAATTAATTATTTTTAAATCCTTATAAAATTAGGATAAATAGTATATTTATTAATTCTATTATCTTTTGGAGTAAAAGATTAGTTTGTGGTAGAACTTAGTTGAAGGATGGATCTCAACTTGTCAAGTATTTTTTTTTATTATTCTATGAATAAATTAATTCTTAAACATTAAATAATGGTTATTATAAAAACAATGTGTTATGTTAATACCTAATGTTTTGTTGAGACAATGATATTTATATCATCATAGATTTATGGATTTGAGGCCCCCAATATTCCATTTATTGTTCCCCTGTTTTTGATTGATGACCTCAATCACTCCCTATAAATATTTACATTTTAATCCAATTATGTGTCTCTAATTCCACCAATGTTCTTCTATTCGAGATCATAATTTGGTGGCGACTTTTTTATCTCTTTCCCTCTTCATAATACAAAATTTTATTAACACTATTATTGATTTGAGTTTTCCACAAATTAATTTTCGATTTTAAACCTTTTATTTTCGAATAACAATTTCAAATTAGAGGATGAAATTTATTAATATAGGGTAGAATATAACACCCCATGATTTCATTGTATGTTATATCTTTAAATTAATTCAATAGCTTGTGCTACACACAACACCATGTTTTAGCGCACCACGATTTACCAAACTAGATGTTCAAAAAGCAGTTTTGAATAGTATTAACTCCATTCTGAATTTTATATATCCAATATTATTTTAATATCCATATTATGTGTTTCTTAGACATAATATATGAACAAAGTCAATTTTTCAGATAAAGGATGTTTATTTTAGTAAAGTTTATTTTTACCACCTTTTAATGGAGATCATTTTTTGAATCCAATATTTGACACTGTTATATATTCAATTTGACAAAATAAACTTTTCATTAGACGAAGAATATAAAAATTTATTTTTCATAAACTTATTTTGTTTTCTAATAACATTTATATTTTTTTGATTAGTGAAAAATAATAAATTCTAATTCAAAAAATTTATTAATAAAAATAATTTGTAGTCTTAAACTATACATTTGAATGGTTTTGATGTAAAATTAGATTATATTTTTTTCATTTAATCAAATTTTATTAATTGTAAGTTATTTAACATTTAAATTGGACAGAAACACATAGATCTTTTAATATATTATACTTCTCAAAAATGCGGTTTTTTGTTTTGAAAATGGAAATTAATATTAATTTAATTTATGAAGATTCTATGTTTTTAATTTTTTAAAATATACATCATTTTTGAATTCGGAATGTCAATATAACATTAGGTTGAATTTTTGGAATTTTAGGAAAACATTCAATTTTTGATAAATAGTGACAAAGACTACATAGTACATAAAAACCGACTTTTTTATTGAAATAATTATTTTCAATTTAAATTTATTTTAAAGTAAAAAATAGATCCATATTACCTATATTAGTTTAGTTTAATTCATTAGAGTAATTATATAATAATATTTGATATATAAAATTTTATTAAACATTTTAACGCCTTTTACCCACCTTCTAGGAACATTTTAAAATATGCATAAATTGTTATTTTACCACTTCAGTGAATTGAATTTCAAAAATCCATGAGACAAGGATGAAATCATTAAGTAAAACGTGATTCAACAGGATAAAAACAATTTTTGGTGAGTAGTAAATTTTGAATTTTATATACCATGGTTAAATGTAAATAAGGTAATTAAAGATAAAAATAGTATTTTAATGTGATAAAATTACAAAAACTAAAGTCTTAGTTATATTGGATAAGTGTTTTTCGACCAAAATAAAATGTAGGAAAAAATGTGATCTTTTCGATTCACCTGGGTACAATTAAAACATTTATTATATTTTATTTAAATAAGAGTTAAAAGTGTTTGGTTCATATTTAAATAACTAAAACATTTTTAATATAGGGTTATACATAAGATAAATTAGACTATAAATATTCAATATAAAGATACAATGATTTCCAAAATCATAGTGTTTTATTTTTAATTTCTAGACATTACATAATTAAAATTATTTATGTCACAATGATAATGCAGTAGTTACATTATTAATCAAAGAATCAAAAAAAAGGTATTATAAATATAAATATAAATATAATATTAATGTTTTGATTCCATCCATGAATTTTCTAGGTGAATATGAGATATAAGTGTTCATTAAATTTATTTTTTTCAATGTAATCAGGTTGTGATGAATCTCAATAAAAAAACAAATAATAAGTTGTGTCAAAATTACATTAATGAGTTTTTAAAACAAATAAATTTTTATTAAATGATATAATATTACAAAAAAACAAATATTAGACCAAAGAGCCTTTATAATGATATATAAGTCATTAATGAACCACGTTATTTTATTTTATAATTTTATAGTTTGTTTATTAACATGTAATATAAAAATACTAGATGAAATAGTAAAAGTTAATCTATTTAAATACAAGATGAATCAAAACTATACGGTTAATATGATGATCTAAAATTGTCTAAAACCTATTCGTTGAGAGGATTTCGACCCATATCCACCTTGAGCTCGACATAAATAAATTTGGATATATTAAAACCGAAATATATTTTAGAATAACTTAATATATCTAACAATTCATAAAGTTCCTCTCACCTCTCTTATAACAAGATACATCCCTTTATCTCAAATCCACACCTCCAAAGCCATTTGTCTCAGAGAAACTGTAACACCCCAAGCTTCTACGATACACTTCTCTTTGAATAATGAAATATCGTGTGTTGTACGCAACATCGAGTTATAACACACCACAACCAAACAAACTAGCTGTTATGAATAGTAATACCCACTTTTTGAAATTTATAATTTTTTTTAAAAAATATGGACTTCTTTTTTGGATTCTGAAAATTGAAATTAGCCTATGGTGAAATTTTTGTATTTTTCTGAAAAACATTATTTTTTGATGAATAGTGAAACCACTAAGTGGTAGTTAAATATCCTGATTTTTTCATAAAACATAATTTTACCTCTTCTGTGAGTGGAATATCAATAATCAGATAGACATGGATAATATTAATAAGTAAAATGTGCTTCAATGAGATGAAAATAATATTTTGTGAATAGTAACTTTTTAATTTTATTTACCACGGTTAAAAGTAAATAGGGTAATTAAACGTAAAAATGATATTAATATTACCCTAAAACATGCCCTAATTCTATTGGACATCTGTATCATGACCAAAAAGAACCTTAGGAATAAAATATTATCATTTAGGTCCACTTAGATTAGATTAGGACATTTATTATTATTTAATTCAAAGAAGAGTTAAAAGAGTTAAAATCAAAGTTTATTTCATAAAACATTATTAATATAGGGAAACACATAAGATAAATTCGATTATAAATATTCATTAGAAACCTAAAAATATTTAATAAATAATAATATTTTATTTATAATTTTTAGACATTAAATAATTTAATTTATTTATGACACAATGATGATGCAGTAATTACCATAATAGTGAAAAATTAAAATAATTGATATTATAAATACCCAAATAAATATAATTTGAGACTTTTTATGAATTAAAATAATTTTATAGGTTAATATGATATGTTAGTAATGAATTAATTAACTTTTTTAGATCTAATCATTCTGTTATGATTATAAAAAAATCAATTTTTCTAATGCTGTCAAAATTGACATAAAAGCTTTTTTAAAACAAATATTATATTATTAATTGATTTTCAATTCCTAAAAATCTAAGGATCGTCCAAGAGACATGTATCATGATATGTGTGTCATTAATGGACCACATTGGGGACGCGTGGATGTATATAGTAGGTTTATTAACTATATAATAGAAAAATACAAAGTTCCATTTTATGTGTCATACTGATTAAATATGAGTTAAAACTAAAATATAATTTTAATATAATGGCCCAGACCTATCTAAATTATATTGGTTGAGTGTTTTTCGACCCATACCCACCATAAACATTAAATAATCTACTTTGGAGCCCTTATAAACCGTATATAAATTAATTATAAAATAATATATCTAGCTTTTCCAAAGGTTCCCCTCACCCCTCTTATAAAAGGGCACTCCCCCTTCTCACTAATTCACACATTAAAAGCCTTTTGGATCAGCCAAAATCTGCCCAAATACTCTCTCAACTTCCCTCACTACAACTTAGAGGTCTTTGTTTGATCAGATAGCCAACCTAAAGAGCCCTTTTGATCAAATCAAAAGGAAGAACCCGAAAAAGAGGTAATGTTTTCACCACCCTTTTTCAAATTCATTTCTTCTTCAACATATTCTTTCTTTGTTATTCACATTCTAAAGTAATTAATCCAGTATCCCATATATACTGTAATATTATTATAATATGGTAAAACCATATTTAGTATTCTATCCACCCTTTTAATAACATGTCACCATACGTGCGTACGTACGGCTTACCGTCTCCATGTCGTGGTGTAATTGTTATTCAATAAATTATTATTTGGATGGGTATAATAATGATTTGTAATTCATGTAAATAAAAAATATAACATGATAATGATTCTGTATATATGATATACCATCCAATTAAATATGATTTTAATATCAAAAGAATGATATTGTTGCTCGTGCGTACGTACGGACTACCATCTCCACGAGCGTGATGACATTCATTCTCTATCATATCCATTCATGTATAATTCTAATTTTATGATTAATTATAGTATCTAAGGAATTGATATCATTTTGGCTATGATTATGATACAACCTATCCATCAAAATCACAACTTATGTAACAAAACATATAAAAGAAAACGAGTAAGTTAACACCTGAAACAACGATAATACTAAGATATTATTAACAAATCAATTTTAAAAGATCATATATGATATCATATTAATGTATACGATTCTTGTATAATTTAATAACACTTATTTCACCATTATACAGGATGATAACATACCCATAACCAAGGAAAAGTACAAGGTAATGGTTTATTTCACAATCTCATCATTATCCGAGGTTGTTTATACGTATTTATCTACTGGGGCCTCTTTATCATCCACATCCATGTTTCCTAAAAATGAATTCCAAAACATTCTAAATATTTTAAATAATATGGGTTAAAGTCATTTATAACCTTGTTTGACTTTTTATAAAATGTTTATAAATGAATCTTTCCGTCAATCAAGGTGCATTTAACCTTTTTGTCAAAATTAAGGTAGGAATGTTTTTTATCATATACGGCGGGTGTGGCTATTTTCCGCTATTATAAAATCATCAAATCTTCTGTTACAAGCTTAAAAGAAAATTTTCATTGTAAATTTTTTATTTTATAATTATGTGACTTTTAAATGATTTCAATAAAAGGGATATTTCTCTCAAATAGTTTTGATTTTATCTATGTCAACATCCTTTGATGGATTTTAAGCTTATTGGAAGTTGATTTATTATGATACAAAACTTCTATATTTTATTGAATGTTTTGTGATATGTTTGACTGTGGATTTGTTATTTTTATACCATTCGTGGTTTATGGGTGATGTATTTACATTTCGTATGCTAGTTTCAATATGAATGATTATGTTATGTTTAAACCTTTTCATATGGGAATGCATTGGACTTAATATGTGATGGGTGGAGCCCGCTATAGCTCCTCGATACATCGGTAGGTCTAATGAGACAAACTAGTGTCTTGGCCCAGGGCCTTGACAAAATCTTATTTGTAGTCTTGGCACGAGGCCTTGGCTTCGTGGTTATGATAGTCTGGAATTATGCACTCCATCATTATGAAAGTGGTTATTGATATTGCATGTGAATATTCGATTAGTAGAATATCAATGTAAACAAGTAAATAGAATTATTAAATTTTATTTTCACCATTCTATATTACTATTCAAGTTTAATAGGATTTTCTTTTAGTTATACATTTCCTTAAATGTTTACTCCTATTTATGAAATTTTCAGCTATATTGTTATCCTTACTAGGCATTTGAGCTCACCCCTTCTATATGTTTTATTTTTCCCAGGATGTGAAGAAGTAATTTATGAATGACCTGCAGGGATAGTATGAAGGGATAAGAGTGTGGACTATGGAGACAATATTGTTGTATTTTTTATTTTATGATAAAATGTAAACCTTATTAATGGATCTAGTTATTCCAAGGCTACTAAACTAATCGGCCTTTCGAGACTTGATCGTTTTTGTGATCATGCCAATGTTATGTAATAATTCACTAAATCTGGGTAACTGGGGTCGGGGCGTTACAGCCAGTATAAAAGGATGTTTAGTACAGACCTTGGAAGCTAGATTTAGATAAACTCTGATTAGAGCACATAGATTTAATATGGACATTGTTGATTAGTATAGAATAACTTCTTAGAATTTTGGTATTGTATAGATTTTGTGAGTTTTCCGAGCAATAAATCCATGTCTGGATACGAGCAGGTAGAGGCGGCTCTGGCATAGATGTATCTAGGGGTAAAACCCAAAAACACCGCATTAAGCTGGACTCAAACGGGAACTAGTGCACGACAACGGGCATTGCTGCACTCTTGGTTATGACACTCCCGGGGGATATGATTAGGATAACTCTCATTTTCTTTACAAATCATTATGAAGGGTTTATGAGTATATACATCCTCAAAAAAAAATTTTTTGATTATGGATTATATCCATAAATAGTTCAATTTATGTTAAGTGTTTTATAAGTATGAAATTATGTATTTTGATTCATAAACTGATCTAGTTTATTCCATTATTTTGAAATGGCACCTAGTGGAAGAAATGGAAACCATATCAATGCATGAACTCCATGTAGGGATTTCCCTCCTACTCAAGATAATTATAGTGGAGCTGGTGATGCAACTGGTGTTGATCATCTAATCACCATACTGGGAAAACTCACTCGGGTTATGAATAATAACCTTACCCGTATGGAGCTCCCCGATCTGCAGTGTGGAGGATCAATGTTAGATCTCTTCATGAGGCAGCAACCACCAACATTCAATGGGGGTAAAAATACATTGGTAGCTGAGAATTTGATATGTTTTCTAGAGAAAATATTTTAGGCATTGGGATGTAGTGAAAGGGAAAAAGTTATCATGGCAGTTTACTGCCTCACTGGAGATGCTGATCAATGGTGGTAATTTATTCAAAAAATGAAAGAAGGTGATTAAGTATCAAATATGGAACGGAGGGAATTCTAAGATATGTTTTTAGAAATATACTTTCCTCGCAACCATCGAGCAGATATGGAAATGAAATTTATGAGTCTGAGACAAAAGGAGGATAAGAACGTCGCAATGTATGAGGCTAACTTTACAAGGATATCAAGGTATGATGGAGATTATATACGTATCCCATGAAATAAGATTTGTTGTTTCTTTTATGGTTTAAGACCATTTCTCCATAGAGAATTAGTCTCACAATCCTTCTTATCATATGAAGAAATTGTCTCATGTGCTATCAAGATAGAGAAAGAATTCTATAAGTCATATAAATTTAATGCAAAGAAAGAGAAGACAAGATCTACTAATAAATCTTGGAATGGAATTAAAGGGAAGAAAGGAAAAGATGAATATCCATCCTGCAGTAAATGTGGGAAGAAAAACCTCGGTACATTCATAAAAGGAACGAGAGTCTGTTACAAGTGTGGTGAAGAATGACACCAAGATCGTGATTGCAAGGGGAAGAAGGATGCTATCGATGTCAAATGCTACAATTTCATGGAGATGGGACATTATGAAAATGAATGTCCTAAGAGTCAGGGGAACATACCTCAGAAAAGGCCAATGGATCAAGGCCATGCTTATGATATCACTACTGCTGAGGTAGAAGTTTTGAAAGACGTGGTAGTAGGTAATTTAATGGTTTCCTCATGTTTAGAAAATGTATTATTTGATTCTGGATCATCGCATTGTTTCATATATTTCTAGTTTGCTAAGAAAATTAGATATTTCCAATTTGATTTAACATGGGATTTATCAGTTAAAACTTTTATGGGAAGTATCATTTCAACAATGTTTTGTGAATCAGTCCCCATTAGATCCCATAAATGTTCTTTATCTGCTGATCTCATCGTCATACCTATGATTGAGTTTGATATAATCTTCGGGATGGACTGGCTTTAGGACCATGATGAAAAGATTTATTTTAAGAAGAAGGAGGTTATGATTTATGATGATGATGATGATAAGGTACACCTTATCTTTAGAGAAGAATCATCACCACCTAATTCTTATCTAGATCCACCCTCAGTAGCTCAACTAAATTGAATTATTGGGAAGGAAGAGAATTAAATGACTATGGGTGATGAAAGTAAAGTTCAAATAGATGATGTACCTATTGTGAAAGGATATGTAGATGTGTTTTCGGATGATTTACCTGGACATCCTCCAAAATGAGAAATTGAGTTTTCCATTGATTTAATTCCTGAATCAAAGCGTATATCGAAGACCCCTTATAGAATGGCCACTGTAGAATTAGTTTAACTAAATAAACAACTATAGGAATTGAGTAATAAGGGATTTATTCGACCTATTTTTTCTCAATGGTGAGCCCTAGTTATTTTTGTTAAAAAGAAAGATGGATCTTTGTGGTTATGTATCTACTACATGGATATCAGTGCTATAAAAATAAGGGTCATGTATCCCCTACCTGGCATTGATGATTTATTTGACCAACTGCTTGGATCTAAATAATTTTCAAAGATTGACCTTCGATCTGGATACCATTAGTTGTGTGGGAATAAGGAAGACACTCCAAAGACAGCATTTCGAACCAGGTATGGGCATTACAAGTTTACAGTAATGCCTTTTGGATTGACTAATACACCCTCTGTATTCATGGATATGATTAACAGAGTTTTCAAGGAATATCTCGATGAATTTCTGGTGGTATTTATTGATGATATCTTGGTATACTAAAAAGGCTATGAAGATCATGAAAATTATTTGCGTATTATCCTGAAGACTTTGAGAAGACATGAATTATATGGGAAGTTCAGTAAGTGTGAATTCTGTATTCAGGTGATTTCTTTTCTTGGCCATATTGTCTCTAAAGATGGAATCTCTGTCAATCCTTCTCAGAACAAGGAAATCCAATAATGGACAACACCTATGAGTATAATTGAGGTACACGGTTTTATTGGTTTAGTAGGTTATTATCGACGTTTCGTCCAAAATTTTGCCCGATTGGCTAACCCTTTAACAAAGCTCACACATAAAGGGGTTAAACTTGTTTGGATAAAAGTGTGTGATTAATGATTCGATGAACTGAAGAGAAGATTAGTCAATGCTCCTATATTGACTCTACCATTGGGGAATTATGGGTTCTTTATATATAGTGATGCATCGAAGAAAGGACTTGGTTGTGTCCTTATGCCGAATGATAGGGTTATTGCCTATGCATCAAGATAGTCAAAAATTCATGAACAAAACTATCCTACTCATGATCATGAGTTCGCATATGTGATCATTTCTTTGAAGATATGGAGGCACTACCTCTATGGTGAAAAATGTGAGATTTATACTAATCACAAGAGATTGAAGTATTTTTTCTCACAAAAAGAACTCAACATGAGGCGAATGAGATGGACTGAATTACTCAAGGATTATGATTTCACGATACACTACCACTCGGGGAAGGCAAACAAGGTGGAAGATTCTTTGAGAAGAAAATATCATGGAGTGTTGAACAATATGAGAATTGAAAGGGATCCAATTTTAATAGATCTAGTGAAGATGGACATGGGATTAACCAAGGAAGGTGAAACATCACTTCTTTTTCAAATGGATTCCAAACCATCATTACTAGAAATTATTAAGAGTTCTCATACCGATGATGAAGAATTTCAAAAGAAGATTAAAGCTGTGAATGATGAGAGATTGAGAGACTTTATGTATGAAGAAGGAATTTTGAAATTCGGGAAGAGACTTTGTGTTCCCGATATACCTGATCTAAAAAGGGTATTGATGGATGATGCTCATAGTTCCAATTTCTCTATACACACTAAGAGCACCAATATGTTTAGAGACTTGAAGGATCATTTTTGGTGGGACAAAATGAAGTGGGAGATTTTTGATTTTGTATCAAAATGTATGTTTTGTCAACAAGTAAAATCTGGAAGGCAACAACGTAGAGGATTCATGCAACCTCTTCCCATACAAGAGTGGAAATGGGACAATATCACGATGGACTTTGTCATGGGACTTCCAAAGACTCTTATAAGGAATGATGAAATATGGGTTATTGTTGATCATCTTACCAAGTTATCAAATTCTCTTGCTATAACAGAAGATCTACCACTGGAACGGCTAGAAAGACTATATATTAATGAAGTTGTGAAACTTCATGGAGTACCCCTATCGATTGTTTCTGATCATTATCCCAATTTTACTTCAACATTATGAAAGAGTCTTCAAAAAGCCTTGGATACTGAACTTTGTTTGAGCACTTCTTAACTCCCTCAAACAGATGAAAAATCATAATGAACTATTAAAACCTTAGAAGACATGTTGTGATCCTGCTCACATGTCTTCCAGGGTATGTGGGATCAATATTTACCTCTGGTAGAATTTTCCTATGACAATAGCTTCCATTCGAGTATACAGATGGCACCATATGAAGCGTTATATGGAAATAGATGTCACACACCAACCTGTTGGGATGACATTGGTGAAAGAAAACTTGTAGGCCTAGAACTGGCGAATGAAAGGACGAAAAAGGTGAATGTAATCCAAAACCATATCAAAGAAGCTCAAAGTAGGCAGAAGAGCTATGCTGATAATCGAAGGAAGGATTTGGAATTTCAATTCAGTGATCATGTTTTCCTGAAGGTATCTCCATGGAAGGGAATCATACATTTTGGTAAGAAAGGTGAATTGTGTCCCGTGTACATTGGACTATTAAAAATTCTAGAACGAATTGGGGTTGTAGCTTACGGATTGGCAATGCCGCCAAGTCTCTCCAATGTTCACGATGTGTTCCACGTATCTATGTTGAGGAAATACATATCTGACCCAACGCATATACTCACCTATGAAGAATTAGAAATGGAACCCGATCTATCTTATTGCGAAGAGCCAGTCTAGATTCTTGATACGAGAGAACAAGTACTGAGAAACCAGACGACTCTTCTAGTTAATGTCTTGTGGAGAAACCATGAGACGGAAGATGCAACGTGGGAACCTGATGAACTTATCATGAAGAACAACCCGAGTCTTTTAATGCAGTAGTATTCTAGAAATTTGGAGGATGAAATTATTTGAAGGAGGGGAGAATGTTACACCCCAATCTTCTACGGTACGCTTCTCATTGAATAATGCAATAGCGTGTGTTGTACGCAACATCGAGCTCTAACACACCACAACCAATCAAACTAGCCCATTCTGAATAGTAATACCCACTTTTTCAAATTTATAAATTTTGTTTTTCAAAAATGGACTTCATTTTTGGATTCGGAATATCGAAATTAGCCTAGGGTGAATTTTTTGTATTTTTCTGAAATACTTCATTTTTTGATAAATAGTGAAACCACTAAGTGGTAGTTAAAAAAACTGATTTTTTCATAAAAATTAATTTTACCGCTTCTTTGAGTAGAATATAGAAAACCCGAGAGACTCGGTTAATATCAAGTATTAAAATTTTTTTCAATGAGTTGAAAATAATTTTTGGTGAATAGTAACTTTGTAATAATATTTACCACAGTTAAAAATAAATAGGGTAATTAAGTGTAAAATGACATTAATATTACCCTAAGACATGTCCTAATTCTATTGGACAACTATATCTCGACCAAAAACAATATTATGAATAAAATATTATCATTTAGGCCCACATGGATTAGATTAGGACATTTATTATTATTTAATTAAAAGAAGAGTTAAAAGAGTTAAAATCAATGTTTATTTACTAAAACATTTTTAATATAGGCTTACACATAAGCTAAATTCTATTATTAATATTCATTAGAAAGATAAAATGATTTAATACATAATTATATTTTATTTATAATTTTTAGACATTAAATAATTTAATTTATTTATGACACAGTGATGATGCAGTAATTACCATAGTAGTAAACAATTAAAATAATTGAGATTATAAATATCAAAATAAATATAATTTGAGACTTTTCATGAATTACACTAATTTTCAAGGTTAATATGAGTTGTTAGGAATTATTTAATTAAATTATTTCGAAGTAATAATTCTGTTATGATTTTCACAAAAATAAATTTTCCAAATAGTGTCAAAATTGACAAAAAAGAGTTTTTAAAACAAATATAATATTATTAATTGACATTAAATTCTTAAAAATCTATGGTTCGGCAAAGAGACTTAAATAATGATAGTTGTATCATTAAGGGACCACTTTGGGGTCTCTTGTAGGTATATAGTATGTTTATTAACAATATAATATAAATATACAAAAGTCCATGGTAAGTGTCAAAATAATTAACTAAGAGATAAAACTAAAAGATGAGGTTAATAAAATGACCCAAACCAGTATAAATTCTATTTTTAAGTGGTTTTTGACCCATATTAACCTTAACCTTTAAATAATACACTTTGGAGGAATTATAAACCGAATATTAATTTATTATAATATAATATATCTAGCATTTCCAAAGGTGCCCATCACCCCTCTTATAAAAGGTAACCCCCCTTCTCACTAATTCACACATTCATAGCCTTTTGGATCAGCCAAACTCTACCCAAATACTCTCTCAACGTCCCCCACTACAACCAAGAGTCCATAGTTTGATCAGAAAGCCTACCTAATGAGCCCTTTTGATCAAATCAAAAGGAAGTTCCCGAAGAAGAGGTAATATTTTCACCACCCTTTTTCAAATTCATTTCTTATTCAACTTCTTCTTTATTTGTTATTCCCATTATAAAGTAATGAATCCAGAATCTCCTATATACTATAATATTATTATAAATATGGTACAACCATATTCAGTTTTTTATCTATCCTTTGAATAACATGTCACCATACGTGTGTACGTACAGCTTACCATCTCCACGTCGTGGTGTAATCGTTATTCAATAAATTAATATTTGGATGGGTTTAATAATGATGTGTAATTAATGTAAATAATAAATATAACATGATAAGGATTCTTTATATATGATATACCATGAAATTAAATATTATTTTAATATCAAAATAATGATATTGTCGCTCGTGCGTACGTATGGACTACCATCTCCACGAACACAATGATATTCATTCTCTATAGTATCCATTCAAGTCTAATTCTCATTTGATGATTAATAATAGTATCTAAGGACTTGATATCATTTTGTATATGATTAAGATACAACCTATCCATGACAAACATGGCTTATGTAACAAATCATATAAAAAATTGAGTATGTTAACACCCGAAACAACGTTAATAGTAAAATATTATTAACAAATCAATGTTAAAAGATCATATATGATATCATATTAATTTATATGATTCTTTTATAATTTAATAAAAATTATTTCTCCATTATAAAGGAGGTTAACCTACCCCCAACCAAGGAAAAGTACAAGGTAAGGGTTTATTTCACAATATCTTAATTATCCGAGGTTGTTTTTATGTAATTATCTACTGGGACTTGTTTATCATCCACATCCATGTTTCATTAAAATGTATTTCAATTTTTTTTTTACTATTTTACAAAATATGGGCTAAAGTCATTTATACCCTTGTTTTAATTTTTATAAGAATTTTATAAAGGATTTGTTCCATCAAATAAGGTTCTTTTTATCCTTTTTGACAAAATTATGGTAAGAATGTTTTTTTAACTTATACGGCAGGTGCAGAAATTTTCTGCCGTTATAAAATATTCGAAGCTTCCCATACAAGCCTATAAGAAATTTTTCAAAGTAAATGTGTTATTTTAGAATTATGTGACTATTAAATGATTTCAAAAAAGGGATATTTTTCTCATATAGTTTTGATTTCATCTATGTCAACATCCTTTGATGAATTTTAAGCTTATTTGATGTTGATTTATTATGATACAAAACATCTATATTATATTGAGGTTTTTGTGATATGTTTGACTGTGGATGTGTTATTTTTATACCATTCATGGTTTATGGATTAAGTATTTACATTTCGTATGAAAGTTTTAACACGAATGTTTATGTTATGTTTAAACCTTTTCATATGGGATTGCATTGGACTTAATATGTGACGGGTGTAGACTGCTATAGCTCCTCGATGCATCGGTAGGTCTCTTGAGACAAACTTGTGTCTTGGGAAAAGGCCTTGAAAAAAATCTTATTTTTAGTCTTGGCACAAGTCCTTGGGTATGTGTTTATGATAGTATGGCATTATGAATTCCATCATTATGAAAGTGGTTATTGATATTGCATGTGAATATTCAATTAGTAGAATATCCATGTGAATAAGTAAATGGAATTATTTCATTTTTTTCCATAATATGTTGAAGTTAAATTTTAAAAGGCTTTTGTTTTAGTTATAAATTGCCTTAAATGTTTATTCTTATTTATGATTGTTTCCACTATGTTATTATCCTTACTGGTCCTTTGAGCTCACCCCTTTTCTATATTTTATTTTTCCCAAGATTGAAGAATAAATTTATGAATGACCTGTAGGGATAGTATTAGGGGATAAGAGTGTGGACTATGGAGACTATATTGTTGTAGTTTTCATTTTATAATGTAATATAAACCTTATTAATGTATCAAGTTATTACAAGGCTACTAAACTAATCTCTATTTCATGACTTGATCTTTCTTGTGATCATGCCAATGTTATGTAATAATGCACCGAATCTGGGTAACTGGGGTTGGGGCATTACAGAAACCAAGAAAAAATATCCACCCAACTACCCTCAATTCATCTTATATGCCTTATTTTGATCATAAATAAACCTAAGGAGAACATTTTTCCAATCAAAAGGAAGATCATGTTGAAGAGATGATTATTTCATCATCTATTTCAAAGTTATTTTCTTCATCCACATCCTCTTTATTTGTTGTTTCCATACCAAAATAACAACTAGAGTACCTTCAGAATACTATGATGTTATTATAAATATTGTACAACAATATTCATTATTTAATCAATCCTTAGAATGAAAAATTCACCATACTCGTGTTCGTACATCTTATCATCTCCACGACGTCGTTAGATTCACTTCCACGTTCACCATTCAACGAAGATTATAAAAATATATATTATTTTTAAGTATGACATATGTGAAATAATAATACAAGATGAAATATATAGATATATATGTGTGTTTTTTTACATATATCTCATTCATTTACGTCTGTTGAATACGATATAAAAATGGAAATAACGTTTATGCATACGTACGGTCTACCATCTCCATAAACATTGATTTCCATTTCATATATCTATCTATTATTAAAATTTATATTATAAATATATATGATACATAAATATATATTTTATATTCTTGAAGAAATTAAATCATGTTATAACCGATATGATCTAGAATAACATGTTAAAACACATATGATAAAGAAAGCGATTATAACTGAAATGTTATTTTAACATGGAAATTATTATATAATGTGTAGTATAAAGTCATAAATGAATCAAGTATGATATCATAAATATGAATATGGTTAAATTATAATTTAATATAATACTATGCTAATTATATAGGATGTTAAATATACCATCAACCAAAGGAAAGTACAAGGTATGTTTGATTGAGGTTTATTTATTCTAACACAATATTCTATATTGTATTGAATGAGTTATGATATGTTTGACTATGGATGTTCTATTTTAATAACATTCATGTTTTATAGTTAATGTATTGAAATTTCGTATGCTAGTTTTAATTTGAATGTTTATGTTGTGTTTCACACTTTTCATATGATAAATGCATTGGACTTAGTAGGTGATGGATGGGGCCCGTTATAGCCCCTCAATACATCCGTACATCTCATAAGATAAACAAGTGTCTTGGAACAAGGCCTTGACACAATTTTTGTTTGTAGTACTTACTCGAGTCCTTGACTATGTTGTTATGATGTCTGGCATTATGTGTTCCCTTGTTATGAACTTATTTATTACATGTGATTATTCAACTTGTAGAATATCAATGTTACATTTTATATGGTAATGTTTTATTTTTTTTCCAAATTATGTTCATGTTTATGATTAGATGGTTGTTGTTTTTATTACACATATATCCTTAAATTTTTATAGCTTTTGCTAAATTATTTTCCCTTACTGAGCATTTGAGCTCACCCCTTTCTTATGTATTAATTTCCTAGGATTACAAGAAGTTATTATGATTGATCTGCAGGGTTATGCTAAAAGGAATAGTAGAATTCTCAATGGATTATTTATGTTGTGTTGAATTTTAGAATGATTAATTCAACCTTAATGTATGCAATCTATTTTACAAAACTACTAAACTAATTGGTCCTTAAGGACTTTATATCTTCATATCATTTCAATATATTAAAATAATGCACCAGTTCTGGGATCTTGGGGTTAGGGTGTTATAATGAACACACTATTATCAGACACTCTTAATCAACCCATGAAAGTAGATTCAAGGGACATGAGACTAAAATATAACCATAGGTTCTGATTGATTTAGGGAAAACAAGAACCCCAAACATCAAAAAATGGGTAAGGACATAATTGAAATAGGAACATTCAGGGTGGTCTCTCACTGTGTGTTAATGTTTATGGAACTATAATTTTCCCAAACTCAATGACAACCAGATTTCCAACAAAGGACACAACAAGTGAAATAATGTGTTTAAGAAAAAATCTAAGAACCTTGAAAATATTTGACACACCTGAAAAAAAATTCAATAAAACTCAATTATGAATTATTCCCAGAAAAGAATAAATCAATCCAAAAAACAAGAGCTCGGAAAAGCTACGTAAATAAAATAACTCAAGATAGACCATGAAACCAAGATATTATATAACTAAAAACACATATCGCATAGAGATTTATAAGCAAAAAATATTGGAATATATTATTGGGTTTTGAAAGGGTATTCTAGGACCTCACCCTAAAAAACAACCTCTCCCATTGAACCTAATCTAATAATAAATCAATAGATTGAAAAAAATTGTGTTTGGAGAAGCATTGGTCCCAGTAACAAAAACACACCCCTATGACTTCCCACATAAAAACCCTAGAAATTTTAGTTCATAGAAAGGATTACTACCAAAATAAAGGGTTATCTCCACTAATAATCTAGGAAATCATCAAAACCACTACATTTTATAATCCAAAGAAAATAACTACAAAGAAACAAATCAATCTGAAATTATAATGATATTTGACTAGTCTAAACACTACGACAATAAATACCGAACATCGAACCACCAATAAAAAATAGATATCTGCCCAAAACACTAGAATTTAATTACACCAACACAACAGATGAAGGCACAATATGGATCCATCCTATAGATTAAATCTCTAGCTTTATTCACGATCTCTAGGGGTAATACATAAATTGACACAAAAAATGAGCCTATCTACAAATGTTGTTAGATTCAATGAAAATAACCCCAAATTAAAACCATAAGATTAAATAAAATTAATACATCCACTAAGAAAAACACATTTTAACACACATGTCATTAATTGTTTTCCAAAATGAAAACAAAATTTTTTCTCAAAACCATTTAAAAGGGAAACCCACTTTTTAGATAATCCATCTATACTGAAACATAATATAATTCACAATAAAACACGACATTTTATTGAGAAAAAAAATTAAATTTTAATTTTTTACAAACAATCAACAGAAAACAATTTCCATACCAAAATATCATAAATTTCATAAAAATATCAAACTTTTAAAAACATCTACCAAAACACACATAAATTTTTTCTTAATAATTTTTTTAATTTAAAAAATGCTATCCTTAAAATCTAAAACACTAAAATATATCTTTTTTATTTTTTAAGATACTAGAAATAATTTTTAAAATTCAAAATATGATTATTTAAATATATTTTATTACATTTTTAAAATATAGGATTTAAAAACAACAAAAAATATTCAAAACCGACTATACATTCATAAAAAATATTAAATCACAATGAAAGAAGAATTTTTAAAATATTTTTTAAAAATTGTGCATTTCTCACCCCTGAAGGATGTTTGACATATTTATAACAAACCATTACACACCTCAATTAAAATAAAAATTATTATCCAACATACTGAACACATAAAAAGGACACTAATGTAACCTTTAACAAATTTTGAGATCATAGAATCAATGAATCTAAATATAAATTTTATGTCACATGTAGAATCTCTCTTGACATTGCCATATAGATTGATGGTCTATATAATTTCATATAAAAATTAAACAAAATGTTTTGGGATATAAAATTTGTTCAATAGTTATTTTATAAATCCATGTAAACCAACCATATTACATAGACCCTTTCTATGCTTCCATTCCAACTCCAATAAAGACTAGTAAGAAAAATCAACAAGCAAATGAGAATAAAAATAATAAAAGATAATCAAAAAATTATAAACTAAATTTTCAACTAAAAACCACCCTTGGTAACTCCATCATTATCATGTTGCTTAGTGATAAGGCACCCCTCAAAACTAACCATTTAAATCATGATGACATTCCTATTCTCCTATTTTTCTATACCAAAACCAATAAAACATGGACATTTCCATGACCCTAGTCTCTCAATGAAGAAAATTGTCTTTGATTCCATTTTTAATGAATTTGATGGGACTACAACCTAAAATTACACTAAAACCAATCTCACATTAAACCAAAGAGAATAATTGATCCCCCTATCAGACTAAATGTGACATAAGAATGAACATAAATCGTTGGAGGTGATTTAACCCTTAAATCAGTGTTATGGAAAAATGTAACATTAACTAAAAAATTTAAAATGGACCATCCAGATGTCGGATAATTATGAAAATATATGATATAAAATTTTTATATACATATCCAATACAACCACATATATAAAAAATTTAAGCAAACAAAATCTATAAAAGCTGTGACATAAATCCCTCCTCTCACACTCAACAAACCATCCACTCATGAAAACCACTTTGATTTGATCCAAAATATCTCTATAGATATAACCACTTCCAATCACCTGGTATACTTATAAATATTTGATATTATCCCAGAAAAATAAAATTAAAATGGTAGAGGATAAATTATCTTGTATAATAATAAAAATAAATAAAGGTATAATAGATGTGGCCCAACGAAACACTCTATCCAACAAAAAATACCACTACATGAGAAACCTATAATTTTATTTAAACAAGAAAGAAAGACAATTTGTCTACATACACCTTGTGTTGTATGTAATTTTTGAGCTATATTATATAAATGAAGCACCACAAAAACCATATGTTCTATTTTTACATGGAATTCCCAAAACACTAGTTTTATTTAAAATAAATAAAGAACAATGACTTTATTATTTTCATGAAAAAAACCCTAATAAATAATGATATATTATTTTATAACACAATATATCATTTCATAAAAACCATTGAATAAAATTTAATAATTTTATTTAAAAGATACATTAAAAAGTCGTTATTAATCATACCTTTTCCAAAAATAACCTTTTATTTCTAATTCATTTTTAGAAAAGAAAGCCAAGGTAAGGAATCCATTTCTCCTAAAAATTTCCAATAAATGAATAACCATGTGAAATAAATGGGAAAATGAAATAATATATCAACCATGAAAATGAAAAATAACACAAGTTTGGGATGAAATGAAAATATATAATTATAATAATAATCATCTAAACATGGGATGAGCTTTGATCAGTTGGTTATAAGTGTAATTCACTCAATATACGAACACTACCAAAATATGTCAACCCATAAAAATATCCAAATTTGGTCATCCCAAGGACAGTTGAATGACACCAATCATGTATACCAGCTGACTAGATAAAGACCCATCTAGTATCCCTCCTACCTATAGTCTCCCATGCGTAAACCACAAACCATAACACATAAAATTGACTAATAGAGAAAAATAGTCAATACGACACCCAAAAAAACATAATACCAAAATTATACTTAAAAATTAATCTTTTAAATCCATTTTAAAACCATGTTACATTTAAAATCAATTTCTGACCCCCTTTGGAAAGCCCCATTTTGAAGCTAGGAAAAAAATTTAGAACCAATTTTTTAAAAAATCATTTTTTTTAATTTGAAAAACAGATATGAAATATAAAAATAAATATATAAATATATAGGTAAACATATATATATACCTATGACCATCATATATATAAAAATTAAAAAATAATGCCAAAGAATCAATAATGGGACACAATTTAAATAATTCTTCAAGAATATATGTGTTTCCAAATAAAACGATAAATATTATAAAATAATTGAGTAAGAATACTATTATAAATTATTTTAAATATAAAAGATATGTGAAATTTATAAAAAATCTAAAAATTTATTCAAAAATATATATTAAAAGACCAATATAGTTGATATCTTCAATTAAGACCCATCAAATTTTCTCAAAATCATAATTAAATGTACTAAAAATTATTAAAAATACCTATTCAATATAGATATACTCTTTAAAATTAAATTAAAAATTGATGAACATTTTTTATTAAATACATGAAATTTAGAAACAAAATAAAAACATAGATAATGAAGAAGAGATAGAAGACATTGAAACAACTACCTCAATCCCATATAAATGTGACGGAACCTCAAACAAAGTGGTAGAGGGCCAAAATGGACCATCATATTACCATGAATTAAGAACTAGAAATTAATATAGCCATAAACCCCACCTAGCATCCGAACTATGGAAAATAAGAGTAAGAGATAGGGTGTAAATGGGATAGAAGAGGGAAAAAAGGAGAATAAGCACTTTCCAAAAAAGAACACACCTAATATTTGAATGAATAATGGATATAAGAAATGATGTGAGAGGAGGTGGGGTGTGAGAGTGGATCTCTATATGGGATGTTGTTTCATGAGATGGTGGAAGGGCGAGAGAGGTATGGTTAGTTTTTTAGTATAATTAATTATATTTTAGAAAAATTAAAATAAAAAAAGAACTTGGGTAATCTGCATGGTTTTCCTGTAATGTTTACCAAATAATGAAATACTCATGAAACTCCTACTTGAAACCCTTAAAATACTAGAAAATATACCCATAAGACATATCATGGTTCAAACATCCATGGGCGGATCATCCCAAATGGCTCTATTTTGTTAGAAACTCAATCCCATGGCCATCACACGGTTTTGTAAACTGTGTTGTCTATCCATGATTCCCATTAAATTTCGTCAAAGATTAAATTTCAAAACACAAAATTTATTAAAAAATGAAATAAATAAAAAACATATGAATAATATAAAACCAATAAATTAAAAAACATGAGGTCTTATCATTTCTACACTAAATTTTTATTTATACCATTGAATCTATGGTCATCCTTATCCTATCAATCATTGATTAAATTTATGACTCTCAAAATATATTGAATTGTTAACATTGAATCCTCTAATGTTATTTAAAACCTAGTTATATATCATCTATGTCACCCTAGGCCAGTAATTCTAGTCTCAGTGCTGAAGAAAATTACATTACACAGTATATTTGATATGAATTAAAACATCTTGATCACACAGTACAATAATTAAAAGATATTTATATTGATGTAATTACAATAGAAGGTCATTATAGTATTGGGTTTTCAAAATGTTATGATAATAATTTAAATAAGCAATCCAATGTATTTATCATAAATGGTTATATGTTCCAGTATACTATGATATATTTATTCCTTAAAAATTATTAAATATATATTATAAATTCAATATTAATGATACACTTCTAGACATAATATGTATAATAATTTCCATCATAACAAAGAAAATAGAAACATAATAATGGGTGAGCATAGATTCTAATTAATTGTATAATCAGTGTAGAGCATGATGATGAGGAAACACTTATAATTAATGTTTCATAAAATTTTATCATTAAGATAATGACTATAATAATGGAAAAATTGAATAAGGAATAGGTATCATAATATCATGGAATTATTAATATGTAGAATCAACATAAAACTATGTCATAAAAATAATAATTCATGGATCACTTCCATGATGATCATCAGATAGTGGAAAAAAGTCTCAAAATGGATTTGATTTACTCCCCATTCCCATTAATTTCATATCATGAAATATAACAACTTTTCTCAATGCATTGGTTGGAAATATAATTTGGGTCCCACCCATAACATAATAAAAAATAACATATATGTGTAAAAAATTATATTAATCATCATATCATAAAACCATTGAAATAAAATGTGTTTTATATCCATTTTCAATTGGAATAATCTGAGGAAACATACATAATTACATAAATAATGAAAACATGAAACCCCATTGGATATAAAATTAGAATATAATGATATATTTCTAACTTTAAAGGTAAATATATTTATTTTATATAATAAATAATTTGATATTTACACTATATAAATAATAAAAAAATATATCAGTAAATATTTAATTTAATCAAATGATGTATTGTATCTAGGTGAATACCCATAAATTAAATTAATAAAATATAGATTATTAAAAGAAATAATTCATTAGAAGAAATATCTTATTTATAAACCATGGATGATTATAAATGTCAACTAAAGTGATGAAAAATTTATATTTATGATGATTTATTCCACATATATATAATAAGATAGGTAGAGAGTCAATGGATATATGAGAAAATTATATTGGTATGACATTAGAATCTCACTTTGAAAAATAATAATAAGTATCATTTTATTTTTGTAACATTTAAAAAGGAAATTTTATATAAAACTAGAGAAGCATTATCACTGTAGAACTATGAATTTTTTTAAAGGAAGTCTAATAAATATATAAACAAAAGATTGATTGAATAGAATTTCATTTAAAATTTGTCATAAAAGAAGTTTAATTTTGCAAATTTTTTTATGAATGTATAATTAGTAAAATTAGATATATATTTATAAAATAAATTAAATAATATTTCAATAATAAATAGTGATAAATTAATTTAAATTACTAAATATATTAATAGAATATTAAATAAGTTTAAATTTAGAGTCAGAGATAAAATATATATATGTAAAATAAAATATATATGTAAAATATTAAAAAAATTATTAAAACTACATAAATAAAAGATTATAAAATATTAAAATTAAAATATGTGAACATAATATTAAAAATCATAGGTAATAAAGAATATTGGAAATTCTAAATGTGAAGGGATAAAAGTAATTAGAAGAAAAAATATGGACATGGAAAGGAAATATATATTGGAATGAGTGGGAGTTATTCTTAATAATATGAAATTTTAAAATATTGGAAAATTATCCAATGAAATATATTTTTATGTAATGTATTAATTTACATTAGAAAAATAGGAAATATAAATTTCAATATTGAAATAATAGAATATAACAAATTTAATGTATCATAATCTAGAATGATAGTCTAGTATTTAGTTAAATAAAATATAATCAATGATAACCCATACAACATCATTATCAATTGAATCAAAAAAATGTATAAAAAGGGATAAATTTATCAATCCATTAGATTGAATAAAAATTATGGTAAAAATAAATCTATGTCCAATATAAACACCATAAATATGAAGCAATTCATTTATATGAATCCTATATTAATGAAGAAAAATTGAGATAATGAAACCCTGACCACATGTCCTAATTTACACTTTGGTTCTATAAAACTTCATGATAAATAAAATTAAGCTTATTAAATACCTTAATAGGATAGTTTTTAATATACATTTATTTTTTTAACATCAATATATTTTCATATGTTATAAATTTATCATATAGTTTTTGATTATATTTGTTAGGTGAGGTCTTCCTGTGAATTTCATGGTAACACCATCCACTACTAGAACCAAATCTATACCAATGTCAAGATCCCAACAGTTTAAAAAACAATTGGGATAGGTTTCATATACCAATGGTTCTATGAAACTACTGGTAGTTGGTTGTTCAGAGATTATTTTACCAATGGTTCTAAAAAACCATTGGAATTGGAGTTTCAATGGTGGATTTCCCCAACAGTTTTTTGAAACTATTGGGATTGTACATGGGCATCCTAATAGTTTTTAAAAACAATTGGCATATATCATATATCCCAATGGTTTTCAATAACCTTTGGGATATGAACCAATAAATAACTAATATCAAGCCACATTCTTCTTGAAGTAAGATCTGTCGACCTTTTTCCCTAACTGTGAGCATCTGTCCACATTTATTCCTAGGCTCGATCCTCCTTCTTCTAGAAGAAAATCAGTCCGTATTTTATCCTATAGGATAGTTCTCTTCTACTTTAAATTTTTAATATTTTATTTTCTTCCTCCATTTATTTGGCTTTTACGAGTAGATTTTTCATCAATATTTATTCACGCATCTTCTTTTGGTGATCATCCTTGAAGGTGAAAAGTTTTTTAGTTAATTTAAATTTCATTATGACATGTGATTCAATAAAATAATTTTTTTTTGAATTAAATGTTTTTTATCTCATTTTAAATTGATTTTTATTGAATATATGGATATATGTAATATCTATATAATGATTTTAATGAATTAAAATGTTTCTATTTTGAATACTATTTTTGAAATTGAATTTTATTTATAAGAATTTATTAGACACCATTGAAACCTTTTGAAATGGAATTAATGTAATGTGATATATATTTATCTGATTTCATTTTTCTTGGAGGGAAAACTATGTTTTAAATAGGAAATTGATTTAATTTTTGGTGTTGATCATTACATGTTTTAAAATGATTCTAATAATTAATTATAAATGATTGATTGAAATTAGTTTCTAGTTTTCCCATTATGACAATATATAAATTGATATTTGAAATTTTTTATGATGGAAAATGATATTATTGGAAAAGTTTAATGATTTAAAAGATAAATATTCATTTTTTTGTTATGGATTTAAAATTTTTTCAATATTATTTGAGATTTATATTGGATTGTAATGAATTTTTGAGGTCATATTTTATAAAAAGTATAATCAAATGGAATTCTGAACCCCATTTTACCATTAAATACTCAATTGGAATACAGTTTTTAAAGGGTTGGTTGTGCGATAACATATTAATTTTCCCATCGAGTTTTTTACCCATAGTGTGTTTTTTTGTGAGTACATGATTATTTTTTCTCACCTGATATGGTAAGATGAGTCTATACATCATATATGATCATGATATATGGTCTTCTTCATTTTTGAGGTGATACAAGTGATGGAGAATCACTTCATATTCCGTGGTTTTAATACTTGCGTACTTATTCATCATCATCAATCCATTATTGGTCATTGGAAACATGATACTAAGTAGGAGTTCTATATTTATATTTCTATAGAGGTATCATAAGACACTAGTGGACAAAAGGACACACATATCAATTTTAGTGATGAAGATAGAACTACATAGTCGGATTATACTATATATGAAAATATGGATTGTCATGTATCTGAATTATGTCACTTAGAAAAATTATTGGGATTCATAGAGGATTTTTTTAACACATAAGTTATTGCATCCTTATATTCAAGAATAAAGAATCATAATCATAATTTCCAATATTCAATGTTACAATGGAAGTGTTTCATGAGGAAGTGCACTTGGAATCACCGATAAACAACCATAGATATCAAGAAATACTTTGAGAATATAATTTTATTCTCAATATTTTTAACATGTGATTACAATGTATTGTAATATATTATTATATAAAAAACTCAATGAAAAAGGATTCATATAATGACATAATGATATTGTATATTAGGGACATGAATAATGACAGAGAATTTGTCTGTCCGAAAGGCACTAAGTGATACTCATATGTCCTATATCAGATCCATGATTTTTTCTTTGATATTTTTTTTATTCTGCGAATTGAAGATGTTGGTATCCATGACAAAGAATATTATTTTATATCTGTTGGGATATAATTAATTAGTTAATGTTTTCATCAATACATGGAAACATGTATCCATTTCTCACTGTGATTTGGTCCAAAATTATTTAACATAAATAAAGATGTGACTACCATATACCTTATTATAATAAAACAATGAAGCACCCCAAGGGTAATTTATCGATTCTGTTGAGTGTTTAACCTTAATATTTTCATGATATGCCTTTATCTCATTAAATTTGGATTTCTCAATGAAATAAAGTTCTATTAATATTGGTCACACACTAGGCCTGATCATGATTTTGAACTTTCCTCCCCTATATAGAGGTAATCATAAGATATAATAGAGACTTGAATATAATAACTAGACCAACATAGTACAAAAATATGAGGGAGTCGTTTTCAGATCCACTGTAAGGACCGTGATAGACACCAATTGTGAAAATACATCTCTAGGAAAACTATATGGTCACACTCTACATGCTTTGACATCACATTCACCAGTCCATATGAACATCTCCACTTTAGTTGATGCATATCTCACTTAAACCCAATCATAATCAATGTGTTCCTAGACACTGGTAAAATACACCTCTCTATAGAACACTTTGAATCATGGAATTGATATAATTGTGAAGCTCTAGACATGTTCAAAGCCATCAATATCCATTAAAAATTGGAGACATTTTTGTATTTGATATGATTTATTCCAAAGGGTTTTAAAAAAAATATCATATAAGAGAACATAATTAGTATGTGTAACCCAATAACTATATGTGTTGATATGAATGAATGTGACAAACGTATATCATAAAATGAAATATATAGTGTACATGAAATAAGAACTATACCTGAAACAATTAATTTTCCCTATCCATAATCATCATGATATTAATATACAAATAATACATTCCCATAAAATGATCCATGATTCCACATAGGCGCATGGTTCAATCGATTCAACAACCGTTGTGGGCTCTTCACCTCCTTCTATGTTCCACCACCTATACCATATCCTAAAATGTTTATTTTCATTTGAGAATAAATTTTAAAAAAATTGCATTTGGTGACTTCTATTTCCAAACTATAGTCAATTCATGAGAAAAATTAGACATTCCATGAAATATTGTCCTTTCGCCCCATAGTTATAACACATAGAAGAATCATGTTCCATTAAGGGACTCAAAGAATCATTGATCATTTCTTAATAGAAACCACTAGCATATAATAACTCATCATAATTCCTTTTTTTTTCAAATGATCTGGAGTGGAAACCAAATGACCTACTAGATGATTGAAGAATAAATTTAGTTCTTCCATCCTCATGTCCCTCTATATTCTAGGGGAATTTCTTAACATGAAATTTTTGGGGGTGTTGGAGTTGTGTTTCGTGAGTTTAATTAACCATTTCCATCTCACACATGTAGGATTTTCCACCCTAAACATGTACTTTATGAAAAGAGGCCCAAAATATTGATTCTAATTCTTGTGTTGTTAGAGAAAATATAGGATAATTCTTATCAACATTCTCCTGTACAATAGGTGGAACAACTTTGACTTCCACTAGTATGAAAACATTCTATTATAATACCCTAATCAACTACATGGGACCACTATGAGGATTAATTTTATGAAATTCAATACCAAAATAGAGATAAATCGAACATCCAAAAAAATAATTATGATATTAGATCACATGCACAAACAAGGGGTTACAACAATGTTCAACGGAAGAGGATACCCACAAATAAGGCATAAACCCCTAATCAATACCTATTACTCAAACCATGCCTTCTATAGATTAATTTTAGTAACAACCATATATATTTATATATATAATGTCTTGATAGTGCCTGCTTTTAGTTAATACCTTATCCCCATTTTTTCTAGTTAGAAGAATCTCAATGGTTGACTCAAGGCTCCTTATTTTTGGACTTATATAAGACTAATTGGGGAATTATATACATCCGTAGTATTTATGATTTTTTTTTTATTTTTTGAGAACTATATGATGTATTTTGGATTTATTTGATGTGTTCTGTTAAGGTGTTCTATTGATACCCTTTTGATTAGAAGCATGCTTCATGTCTTGTAGTGACATTTTGGTAATGTCCTATCATATTGATCCACCATTATAGTGAGTTCTTAAATGGTAGGGAGTCCCACAATGGGTCTCTATCTCATAATTTAATTTTAGAGGAAGACAGTTGTGAGCTGCTTATTAGTGATATTTTTAGTTTCTTTGGATTTTTAATGATTTCATTGGAATTTTGCGATTGGTTGATTGTTATTAGAGTGTTTTTGTTTTAAATGTTTACTAAATAAAATGGACAGACAATAATAGATTTTCTTTTATTATTAGTATTTCCTTGTTTCCTATGGAGTGTGATATCTCATTTCCCAAACACAACCATTCCCTAAATCAGATTTTAGTCCAATTATTCCTCTATCATTTCCCCCTATTTTGGATTCTATGTTAGATTAACCTTATTTGATGAGTTGGTCACTTGTAACAAGATTTATGTTTAGTTGCACTGGGAGGGGGGATTCACTATAGTAGACTATGCCATGGTAGGCATTTTGTTTTGGGGGGATGTGCAGTGGGAGGTGGGGGCTGTAGGGGGTGTGTGAAGTGGCCGTGGGGGTTTATGTAGTGAGTGGGGGGCATTGTTGTAGGAGGGGGTTGTGTAGTGGGAGGGGGATGGATATAGGAGGGGAGCTATGTAGTGGGGGGTTTGGCTATATGGGGGGGGGGGGTTGGCTATACGGGGTTGTGCAATGGGAGTGGGGGATGATGATCTGATTCCAAACACTAACTAGTTGGTCCATCATGAGTAGAAACACTAGTTCCCAATAACCCCACTTACCGGCTGGTGGAGATTGTATGGATTTTATGCTACAACATCTTCCACAAGTCACTACTTTTCGATTTCCAGCCTCCCAAACACCTCTAACCTTACTCAAACACGTTATATGATATAAAATATATATATTCATGTTGAAATGAGATTTAAATTCAATAGAGGGTGTCACACATTGTGTGATATTCCCTCTTTCTTCGTAACTCTTAAAAATGGGATAAATTGTTACACCACATGCTTCCACGGTACGCTTCTCTTTGAATAATACAATAGCTTGTGTTGTATGAAACTTCGAGTTCTAACACATACAAAAAACACTCAAACTAGCTGTTATGAATTGTAATACCCACTTTTTGAAATTTTATAAATTTTATCTTTCAAAATGGACATCATTTTTAGATTCGGAATATCAAAATTAGCATCGGTGTATTTTTGGTATTTTCTAAAAACATTGAATTTTTCATGAATTGGGAAAAAAACTGAGTTATAGTTTAAAACCGAATATTTATTTGAATAATTATTTATCTTATTTAAATTTAATTAAGGTCAACATAGATGTATAATACCTATATAAGTCCAATTTAATTCTTTGGAGTTAGGTTAGAATAATGTAAACTATATAAACATTTTATTGAACTTTTCACCGTCTTTTACCCACCTCCTAGTTGAATATAGAAATTCACATAAAACATAATTTTACCTCTTCTATGAGCAGAATTTCGAAAATCCAAGAGACATGGTTAATATCAATGAGTAAAATGTGGTTCAATGAGATGAAAATAATTTTTGGTGAATAGTAACTTTTTACTTTTATTTACCACGATTAAAATTAAATAGGGTAATTAATGGTAAAAATGATATTAATATTACCCTAACATGTGTCTTTATTCTGTTGGACAAGTGTATCTCGACCAAAAAAAACCTTATGAATAAAATATTATCATTTAGGTCCACATGGATTAGATTAGGACATTTATTATTATTTAATTCAAAGAAGAGTTAAAAGAGATAAAATATATGTTTAATAACAAAAACATTTTTAATATAGGGTTATACATAAGAAAACATTTTTTATAAATATTAATTCGAAATATATAAATATTTCCTACATAATGGTATTTTATTTATAATTTTTAGAGAGTAAATAATTTAATTTATTTATGACACAATGGTGATGCAATAATTATATAATTAATGAACTATTAAAATAATTTATATTTTAAATATCAAAATAAATGTTATTTGAGTCTTTTTATGAATTAAACTATTTTTATATGTTAATATGACATATTATGATTCGTTATATAAATTCTTTTGTAAGTTATAATGCTTTTATGAAATTTTCAATAACAAAATACCCAAGTGTCAAAATAGACAAAAAAGTGATTTAAAAACAAATATTATATTATTAATTGATATTCAATTCCTAAAAATCGATGTTTAGGACAGAAGACTTATATGATGATAGGTGTATCATTAATGGACCACTTGGGGGTATCTTGGAGGTATATAGTATGTTTTTTAACAATATAATATAAAATTACAAAGAGACATGGTAAATGTCAAAAAAATTAACTAAGAGTTCAGTGTAAATGATAAGGTTTATATAGTGACCCAAACCTGAATAAAATATATTTTTTGAAAGGATTTATAACTATCCAAATCTTAACCTTTAAATAATAACATTTGGAGCCATTAGAAACCGAATATTAATATATTATAAAATAACATTTCTAGCTTTTCCAAAGGTTTCTTTCACCACTCTTATAAAAGGATACTT
This sequence comes from Viscum album, assembly GCA_963277665.1. Lineage (NCBI taxonomy): Eukaryota > Viridiplantae > Streptophyta > Magnoliopsida > Santalales > Viscaceae > Viscum > Viscum album. Next base: position 944,848,666 of record OY728127.1, on the reverse strand, counting down.
CCCCTTATCTATAATTTACACCATCAAAGCCTTTTGGCTCACCCAAACCCTACCCAAATATTCTCTCACATCCATAACTTATCCTAGAGGCATTTTTTTTATCATAAATCCAAACAAAGTATCCCTTATGATGAAATCAAAAGGAAGAACCAAAAGAAGAGGTAATGTTTTCATAACCCTCTTTCAAGTTTGTTTCATCTTCAACTACTTATTTCATTGTAATTTACATTATAAAATAATAACTCCAGTATATTTTATGTAATGTGATGTTATTTTAAATATGGTACAACCATATTCAGTATTCTATCCATCCTTTTAATGACATGTCACCATACATGCGTACGTACGGCCTACCATCTCCACGTCGTGGTGTAATTGTTATTCAATACATTACTATTTGTATGGGTATAATAATGATGTGTAATTCATGTAAATAATATTTATAACATGAAAATGATTCTTTATATATGATATACCATCCAATTTTATATTATTTTAATATCAAAAGAAGGATATTATCGCTCATGGGTACGTACGGACTACGGTCTCCACGAATGCGGTGAGGTTCATTCCCCATCGTATCCATACAAGTCTAATTCTCATTTTATGATTAAAAATAATGTTTAATGACTTGATATAATTCTGTATATGAATATGATACATCCTATCCATAACAAACACGACTTATTTAACAAAATATATAAAAGAAAACGAGCAATTTAACACCCGAAATGACGATAATACTAAGATATTATTAACAATGAACTGTTAAAAAATAATACATGATATCATATTAATGTATATTATTAATTTATAAATCAATAAAAATTATTTCACCATTATATAAGAAGCTATACTACCCTCCACCAAGGAAAATGTACAAAGTAATGGATTTCTTATCTCACTTTTAATTCCCTGAGATTTCCATTGTTCACCACTTATTTATTGCATGTGGTGTGTGTACTGCCCATGATTGTATTCATTGTTTAATATACATTAATTTATGGATATTTACATCATCATTGTATGATCCTTATTTCATGGGTGTATGTTTCGTATGTTACCAAATCGATAAGGGAATTTGAAATTTCAATTTCCACTCATTCGGCATTATGCATAATTCATTGATTATTTTACTCCACGATTATGTGTGTAATTACTATTCATTTTCTTATGTCATAATTTCCACTCCCCTTTATGTGAATATACTTTTGATACACATAATAACTCCATTTATAAATTCTCATGTCATCAATATGAACTTGATAGGAGTAATTTTAACTCAATCTCCATTTGTTGAGTTAAATATCCAATTCATTAGTGTTGTTTTTAAAAGAATATGTGTGAATGTACTCTGATTTATTTACAATGAATATCCATTCATGTTGAGTGTATTTATATTTTTAAAAGATAATTATGTCGTTGATTTATCCTTAACCTAAGGATACGGTCGTTATACGAAGTTTTATCTCAAATTACATTCCATTGATACTTGTTTGTTGTTATACACCAAATAACTTTTATATGGTGTATATAATGTACTTTTACATAGTATAACATGAATAGATTTATTCTCATTAAATTAAAAAGTTTTTATTACCTCAATTATTATCATTAAAGTGTCTCTCTTTTGGTTAGAAACTCTAAGAAAAATATCTTTTTTTAACTGTTTTAAAGATTTATTCTTTTAAATCTTTCTCATTAATGTCCATGTTTTAGAAATCTTTTTAAGGATTTATTAATATGGACATTAATGTTTTAAAATTAAATTTCAATTTAAAAGTTTCAATGTGGTATGGGACACTTTGATTCAATTTTTTTTTAAATGGATGTTTGAAAAATAGTGTGACTTTTTAATGTTTTAATGAAAAAGGTGGATATTTCTCTAGATAGTTTGATGATTATTTTAATCTATTTCAATATCCTTTATTATTCTCTATTGAGGTTAATATGATACAATACAATCTTCCATATTGTATCGAATGAGTAATGTTTGACATTGGATGTGTTATTTTTATACCATTAATGGGTTTTAGAAAAGTTATTGACATTTCGTATGCCAGTTTTAATATGAATGTTTATGTTATGATTCAAACTTTTCATATGTGGAATGCATTAGACTTAGTAAGTGATGGGTGGTGCCCTCTATAGCTTCTCAATGCATCGGTAGGTATCATGATACAAACTAGTGTCTTGGCACAAGGCCTTGACAAAATCTTATTTGTTGTATTAGCACAAGGCCTTGACTATGAGGTTATGATAGTCTGGAATAATGCATTCCATCATTATGAAAGTGATTTTTGATATTTCATGTGATTATTAGACTAGTATAATTTCCATGTAAATATGTAAATGGAATTATTTCATTTTATTTCTTCCATATTATGCTTAAGTCCAAGTATAAATGGCTTTTGTTTTTGTTATTCATTTCCTTAAATGTTTATGTTTATTTATGAATGTTTCTACTATATTGTAATCCTTATTGGGCATCTAATCTCACCCCTTTATATGGTTTATTTTTTCAAGGATATGGAGATGTATTTTATGATTGACCTGTAGGGATAGTATGAGGGGATATGTTTGTGGACTATAGAGACTATGTTGTTGTATTTTTCATTTTATTATGTAATGTAAACCTTATGAATGTATCTAGTGTTTCCAAGGATACTAAACTAATCGGTCTTTCAAGACATGATCCTTTGTGATCATGCCAATGTTATGTAATAATGCACTGACTCTGGGTAATTGGGGTCACGGCATTATAGTTGGTATCAGATGATGTTTAGTACAAACTTTAGAAACTAGATTTAGATAAACATAGATTGTAGAACATATCCATACGATAGACTTTAAGGATAAGTATATAAGAACTTCCTAGAAAATTGTTATTGTATAGATTATGTGAGTTTTCCAAGAAATACATCGCTTTATAGATACTATCAGGTAGAGGTGGCTCTGAAACATATGTACCTAGGGGTAGAACCTGAAAACACCACTTGGAGCTGGACTCGAACGACAACTGCTGCACGACAATGGGCCTTGTTGCACTCTTGGTTATGACACTCCCGGAGGATATTCTTTGGATAATTTAAATTTTCATTACAAACCAATTTGATGTATTTTACCTTGGTTAATCCTATGGTGTTTAAAATTGAGAATATGGTGTCATGATATTCTCTATATGATTTTATGACTACTGTTACTCACACAATTCTTTCTGGTTTTCGTTAATGGCTGGAGTCCAAGGAAGTCATAGTAACTATGAGAATGATGTACAAGGTGGGAATGGTGGTGGAAATGTGAAATAAAATGGAATGTTGATAAGAGTAAAAGATATTGTTTTCATGCGAAATCAGTTTTCAAAAAATATGATAAACAACATATATAGTAACCAACTCCCAGGCTCAACAAAGAAGAGAAAGGTGAAGAATGATAAGAGCTCTAGTAGTGGAGACTATGGAGAAAATAATCCTAAATTTCCATCATGCAGGAAATGTGGAAGGAGACACCCAGGAAAGTTTCTCAATGGAACAAAGAAATGCTTTATGTGCGGGAAAGAAAGACATAAAGTGAAGAATTTCCGAGGAAAAATGAAGAGTATTATGGAAGAAAATAAAAATTATCCCAAGAATCCATTTACAGTCATTTACTATAAATTTAGGGGACCTGGCAATTACCTGAGTGAATTTCGTATTCTCTAGGATATTTTCTTGGTCAAAGAAGAATCTATGTGGAAATAAATGGCTGGAGAAATTATTAAATGTATTGGTCTTCCTTATTGATGGTATTACTTTGGAATAATTTTCTCTTGTATTTGTAACCCCGCAGTTTTCCATGTGAGAATGATATTTGAGGAAGAATTATCTTTTCCCTTGTGGATATAGTTATAAATAACCATTTGGTTTTATATGATCATTGTGTTTGAAGAAATTACAAGTTATTATATTTTGGGATGAAAATGTGAGGTATGAGATAACATTTCTGGTTAAAATTATGTTATGCTTATTTTGAGAAATTTATCTCATTTTGGTAATGTTATAAAATATAGTTTTGAAAAAGGACAACATGCAGATCGTGTGACAACCCGTCTCGTCGGATAATGTTGTGGGAATCGAACCTACAACCAAAGTGTGATTGGGATTTATCGCCTACCACTGGACTATGTGAAGTCTCTGGTTAGTGTGACTAATTATTTTTAATTAAATTATTTTATTGATCAATAATAAGTTGATTTGAGTTATTATGTCTAATAAAATGAATACCCAGGAAAATGATTCTGTGATTAAGTGAGAAATGTTATTTTGGAAGATGTTTACTTTTTTGGTAACACTATATGCCCAAGGAAAATAGAATACTTTGGTATTTTATTTGAGGAGTAATGGTGGATTTTTATATAAGTTTTTATTATCGATTATTATTGATTTGGGTTATTTATAGAAATTATTAACCTATAATAGAGAATATGTGATTAGGTTAATTACATTTATGTATGTGACTTTAAGAGTAGATGATGTCTGTTGGAGACACAATTTAACATGGAAGAATGCATAACCAAATTCTTCTATGTTTTGGGTTTCAATATTAGTTTGGATTATATTGACTGATTTTAAGGAAAATTGTTTATTGAATGGTATTTATTTAACTTTGGGGTATTTTTGGTTTAATTATTAAAAATTATGATTAGTGTTTCTTTCTCTAAAGTAATATCCTTTTGGGGATCATCAGATCTTGTACTAATTGTTATGGTTTTGATTAATATCTAAAGACATAGTAAATATATAGCTTATCCTTTGTGTATCATGTGATTATATAAATGTTTATTCTAGATCATCCAGTGAGACCAAGTCTTCTTGAATAATCATAATTTTAAAAAATGAGTTAGCGGTGGAAATTTATTAAACAATGAAACTCTACTTAAAAACTAATTATATCTCTTTATTTTCTTAGTTAATGGCATAAATTAATTACTCATCTTTATGTAATGTAACTTAAAAATATGTTATCCATATAATTTTCCTAATGGGAAACTAATGACCAATTATCCCATCACAAGTTTGTGGCTTTCTTGTTGTTAACTTTCTCTTGGTCATGTTTTCAATCCCTCTCCACCAGAACTTGACACTTTGTTTATCTTCCATATACATGTTTTCCTACATGGAATCCTATTATAAGTTATCTTGGGTGACCTTTGTACTTCTATTTATTTCTTTTATGGTGATAGTTTTATTGACTCTTTTTCTAATGTCGGACATTCCATTATATTCCCAAGCCCAATTTTAAAAACTTTGAGGACGAAATTATTTGAAATAGGGGAGAATGTAAGACCCCAAGCTTCCACGGTATGCTCCTTTTTGAATAATCCAGTAGCGTGTGTTGTACGCAACTTCGAGATCTAACACACACCATAACAAACCAAACTAGCCATTATGAATATTAATACCCACTTTTTGAAGTTATATAAATTTTATCATTCGAAATGGAATTCAATTTTAGATTTAGAATATCGAAATTAACTTTGGGTGAATTTTTGTATTTTTCTGAAAACATTACATTTTTCATGAATAGTGAAAAACACTAAGTATAGTTTAAAATCGAATTTTAATTTTACTTTTTTTTATTTCAATTTAATTATGGTCAAAATAGAAACATAATACCTATATATGTTCAATTTAATTTATTGTTGTTAGTTTAGAATAATTTTAGATATATTAAAATGTTATTGAACTTTTCACCGTCGTTTAACCACCTCATAAAAGAATATGGAAATTCACGTAAAACTTAATTTTACAACTTCTATGAGTGGAATTTCTAAAATCCAAGAGAAACGGTTAATATCAAGGAGTAAAGTTCTGTTTAATGAGATGAAAATAAGTTTCTGTGAATAGTGACTTTTAAATTTTATTTACCATGTTTAAAAGTAAATAGGGTAATTAATGGTAAAAATGATATTATGATTACCCTAACACATGTCCTAATTCTTTGGGAAAACTACATATTGACCAAAAATATCCTTAGGAATAAAATATTATCATTTAGGTCCACTTGGATTAGATTAGGACATTTATTATTATTGAATTCAAAGAAGAGTTAAAAGAGATAAAATCAATGTTTAATAACAAAAAAAAATTTAATATAGGGTTATACATAATATAAATTAGATTATAAATATTCATTAGAAATATAGAAATATTTACTACATAATGGTATTTTATTTTTATTTTTTATACAATAAATAAGTTAATTTATTTATGACACAATGGTGATGCAATAATTACCTAATTAATGAAATATTAAAATAATTGATATTATACATATCAATATAAATGTAATTTGAGACATAAAAATAATTCAACTAATTTTCTAGATTAATATGACATATTATTATTGGTTATATAAATTTTTTTCGAAGTAATAATGCTATTATGAAATTATCAAAAACAAAATACCCAATAGTGTCAAAATTGACAAAAAAGCATGTATAAAACAAATATTATATTTTTAATTGATATTATATTCTTAAAAATATATGGATTGGACAAAGGGATATTATAATGATATTTGTATCATTATTGGACCACTTGTTGGTCTCTAGGAGGTATATAGTAAGTTTATTAACTGTATAACATAAAAATACAAAGAGACATGGTAAATGTCAAACTATTTAACTAAGAGTTAAATATAAATGATAAGGATAATATAGTGACCCAAATCTATTTAAAATATATTGGTTAAAAGGATATAGACCGACCCCCACCTTAAACTTTAAATAATTTACATTGGAGCTGTTAAAAACTGAATATGAATTTATTATAAAGTAATATTTCTAGCTTTTCCAAAGGAGCCCCTCACCCCTCTTATAAAAGGGTACTTCCCCTTCTCTCTAATTTACACCTTCAAAGCTCTTTAGCTCGTCCAAAATCTGCCCACATATTCTCTATACATCCGTCACTTCATCCTAGAGTCCTTAGATTGATCAGAAAGCTATCCTATGGATCCCTTTTGATCAAATCAAAAGGAATAATCTGAAGAAGAGGTAATGTTTTCATAACCCTCATTCACGTTCCATTCTTCTTCAACTTCTTCTTTAATTGTTATTTCCATTCTAAAATTATAACTCCAGTATTATTTATATAATGTGATGTTATTATAAACATGGTACAACCTTATTCAGTATTCTATCCATCCTTTTAATGGCATGGCACCATACGTGCGTACATACGGCATATCGTCTCCACGTCATGGTGTAATTGTTATTTAATACATTATTATTTCGATGGACATAATAATGATGTGTAATTCATGTAAATAATAATTATAACATTATAATGATTATTTATATATGATATAACATCCAATTATATATTATTTTAATATCAAAATAATGATATTATTGCTCGTGTGTATGTACGGACTACCATCTCCAAGAACGTGAAAAGATTCATTCCCCATCGTATCCATACAAGTATAAATCTCATTTTATGATTAAAAATAATATTTACTGACATGATATAATTTTGTATATGAATAATATAAAACCTATCCATAACAACCATGACTTATGTAACAAAACATATAAAATAAAATGAGTAAGTTAACACCCGAAACGATCATAATACTAAGATATTATTAATAATGCAATGTGAAAAGATCATATATGATATCATATTAATGTATATGATTCTTCTATAATTCAATATAAATTATTTCACCATTATACAGGTGGCTAACCTAACTTAAACCAAGTAAAAAGTAAAAAGTACGGGATTTCTTATCACACTTTTAATTCCAAGAGATTTCCATTGTTCACCACTTATTTATGGAATGTGTTGGGTGTACTACCCAAGATTGTATTAATTTTGTAATATACATTAATTTATGGATATTTACATCATCATTGTTTGATCCTTCTTTCTCGGTTGTATGTTTCTTCAGTTACCAAATCTATAATGGAAATTGAAATTTCAATTTCCACTCATTTGGCATTACGCATAATTCATTGATATTTTTACTCCAGGATTATGTGTGGAATCACTATTCATTTTCTTATGTCATAATTTCCACTCCCATTTATGTGGATATACTTTTGATACACCTAATCACTCTATTGATAAATTCTCAAGTCATCAATATGCACTTGATAAGGGTAATTTTAACGCAATCTCCATTTGTTGAGTTAAATATCCAATTCAATGGTGTTGTTTTTACAAGAATATGTGTGAATGTCCTATGATTGATTTACACTGAATATCCAATCATGTTTAATTTATTTATATTTTTCACACATAATTATGTCGTTTATTTATCCTTAACCTAAGGATATGGTCTTTATACGATGTTTCATCTCAAATAAAATTCCATTGAGACTTCTTCGTTGTTATACACCAAATCACTTTTATATGGTGTATATAATATACTTTTACATAGTATATCATGAATCCCTTTATTCTCATGATATTACAGATTTTTATTACCTATATTATTTTTATTCAATTGTCTCTCTTTTGGTTAGATACTCTAACTAAAATATTATTTTCAAATATTTTAAAGATTTATTCTTTTAAATATTTCTCATTAATGTCCATGTTTTAGAATTTATTATAAGGATTTATTTTTATGGACACAAATTTTTTTAAATTTAAATTCCTTTTAAAAGCTTCAATGTGGAATGGGACACTTTGATTCAACAATCTATTTTAAATGGCTTCATTGACAAATCGTGCGAGTTTTTAATGTATTTAAGAAAAAAGGGTATATTTATCTCAATAGTTTGATGATTATTTTAATCTAGGTCAATATACTTCACTATTCTCGATAGAGGTTAATCTGATACAATACATTCTTCTATATTGTATCGAATGAGTTATGTTTGACTGTGGTTGTGTTATTTGTATACCATTCATGGTTTCTGGATAATGTATTGACATTTCGTATGGTACTTTTAATAAGAATGTTTATGTTATGTTTCAATATTTTCATATGAGAAATTCATTGGACTTAGTAAGTGACGGGTGGAGCCTGCTATAGCTCCTCGATGCGTCGGTATGTATCATGAGACAAACTAGTGTCTTGGCATAAAGCCATGATAAAATCTTATTTGTAGTCTTTTCAGAAGGCCTTGACTATGTGGTTATGATAGTCTGCCATTATTAATTACATCTTTATGAAAGTTGTTTTTGATATTTCATGTGATTATTCAACTAATAAAATATCCATGTGAATTAGAAAATGGAATTATTTCATTTTATTTCTGCAATATTATGCTGTAGTTCAAGTTTAAAAGGATTTCTTTTTAGTTATACATGCCCTTAAATGTTTATTCATATTTATGAATGTTTCTGCTATATTGATATCCCTATTGGGAATTTAAGATCACCCCTTTCTCTATTTTATTTTTCCCATGATGTGAAGATTTATTTTATTAATGAACTGCAGTGATAGTGCGAGGGGATATGAGTGTGGACTATGGAGACTATGTTGTTGTAGTTTTCATTTTACGATATAATGTAAAATTTATGAATGTATCTAGTTTTTTCAAGGATACTAAACTAATCGGTCTTTTGAGACGTGATCCTTTGTGGTCATGCCAATGTTATGTAATAATGCACCGACTCTAGTTATCTGGGTCGGGGAATTACATAAATGAACCTTATATTCTGCAGATGACTCTTAAAAATATTTTCTCTACCCTTATGGGTGAATTTTTTATTTTTTAAACTCAAAATCCAATAAAATCATGATCAATGTTCTCACAATGTGGTTTATGATATTATCCTTCATAATTTAATTTATACATATTGTTTTAAATTTAAACTTCTTTAAACAATTATACATAATTATCTTGGAATTTTTTTTGATATCAATATATGTCAAGACATCCCATTGAATTTGTCAACAAATTTCTCATGATAACATATTCTTTAAATTGTTGATAAATAATACCATATCATAAAAACATCAATGATATTACATATTAATTCATATATTTTATATCATTCTATTGATTAGAATAAATATGACACTAAATTGACCATTTACTACAAAATTCCACCACGCTGGATTTTATTTTCATATCGTATTTTTTATTCCATGTAAAATACCTCAATCCTCTCACTCATAGTTGATATCATCACTACAATAAATCATGTTTATATCATTAATATTGAGAAAAAATAGTCATAATATCACACTTCATATCTCTGAGTTATCCACACAATAATCCCCACTTTGCTCAATGTTATAGGGCAGCTGATATATCTCAACAACACATAACCTATCCCAGAATACCATAATAATTTGAACCATAGGTCATACCCACCTATTATTGAATTTTATATTATCTAAATTTTTAGATGAATTTATAGTGGTTCTTTATATGTTGTTGAATTTGTTTTTTTTCAAGTGTTTATTCATCACTATTCAGAATTATTTTTTTCCGATGTTGGTAGGGTATTTTTTGGTGTTTTTGTTTTAGGGTAATTCTTTATATTGTCTCCATGATTTTTTTTTGAATTTTTTACATTTTATTGTGGGATTAGTGTTTTTTAATTCTATATTTTCCGGTGTTGTATAATCATTATATATTGTCATTGCCTATTATATTTTATGTATTTTTAGGTGCTGAATTATATATATTATCATTTTACCATTATTTCAGAGGGGAGGCATACTGTTGTGTAGTTCTTGAGTACTATATACCAACGCCTCACAAACTGTTGGTATAGAGATGAACAAATTCATCTATACCAACAGTTTAAATAAAACCTTTGGTAAAACACTATATGAACGGTTCAGGAACCATTGTTATAGATTTACATCATTAAATATTCCAACATTTATAATAAAATAATTGGTTAAACTATATACCAACGGTTTAGAAATAGTTGTTATAGCTTCTAGATTTAAGATTTACCAACAGTTGGAAACTATTGGTAATTGTTTATTCATACAGTTTTTTAAAAAATGTTGGGATATTGTATTTTCTATTGTGTTATATCGAGGTATATAGAATAACCATTTTTTAGGGCTATCTCGGTGCCTTACCCCACAATATTTTGGGAAACCATTTGGATAACCTATACCAACGGATTCCCATCCTCTCCCAATGGTTTTAAGAAGTTGGGATATCCTTGGATTCAAACAATGTTCATTATATTTACCATGGTCAATGTTTCTGGAAAATATCTTCTTAATCTCCATTATTATAAATTTATAAGCCTTATATTTTTCCATTAAAAAATAATTTATATAGTTAAAAAGGTTTTCCAAAAATGTACAAAAAATTAAAAAAAATCCTTATTATGTTTTTTAAGTAGTCAAATTTACTATAATAATTTATTATTAATGTTGTAACATCCCACCACCCTTGAAGACTAATTGGTACCTAGAATGTTGTTTTATAAATTATTTGAGGTTCACCTCCTTGTATGCTAGAGGATATCAGCTAGTGGTGGGGGATCGTGATGTCACAAAGGGGAGAATTTTCCCTTGTTATCCAGGTGCAAACCATACTATAAAAAATGACAAACAAATAAAAATCACAGATAAAATCACAATAAAGTAAAGTTCTAATAAAATAATGCAGAATCACATATGATAATAAATTAATGTTTCATTCATACCATAATAGGTCCCTCATGGGAAGATAATATACAACAATTTTAAAAACTAAAATACTAATAATGCTAAAAAATCCTCTACAATTTGTTTTGTGTCTAACTCAGTTCCATAATCCAAATAAAATTTATGATTCCAATCATCATGAATCAATATTATTTCATGTTTGAAATATTTTACTATTAAAAAAAGTGGTTTCTAAAAGAGTACCCAGGATTCATGGTGGCCTGTGGAGGGTGTGAGTACAGCTCAGAAGGCCTCCACCATTGGTGTCCATAAATATAACCATTCATTACAAAGTGGTGAGGAAGTTCTCATCGAATACTATTAAATAGTTTTTAAATCAATTTTAAAAAAATTATTAGGGGCCATTGATTCCCAAGATAGAAATGATAGTTGGGGATGACCATACCATTTTTGATCCTTAGGTTTGTGACCGTGATCATCCATACCTACTTCTTATAATTCGAAGGTGTCTTTAATCATCTAATGATTATTTTGATTCTATATGTAACCACATAGAATCCATGTTCTCATATTGTAATTCCAATGGACTAGGAAGTATCATTCAAAATATGGGCTCTCATCTCAACAATCCCATGAAAACAAAGAGTACATCCTCACCTTAATCATAAATAAATCCCATGAAATCTTCGATCCCATCATGTAATCCCCATGTACGATGTATCATATTGAATTTGAAACTCATCCAAAAATTCCCATGCATCATCAATTCCATGATATGAAATCCAAGCATTGATACTTACATTCATATACATTGAGTATTATATGGAATTCAAGCGCTCAATTCGGTATTCCAAAAAACCATCATCACATGGAATACGAGGAGGACATCTTGACATTCTCAGGTCCTCAAGAATCATATTTTAGATGGAATATAAGGAGATAATCCCTGTATTTAGAGTTATACAGAATCATGTTACTGATTTAATAGAAGGAGCTCATCGCAAATTACCAATTAGTTATTTTATATATTTCAATTTATTATTCAAATACATGGCCACTTATTCTATTTAATTTCCATTTCCCCAAATTCCAATTCAAGAAATCATATATCCCATTCCTAAATATCATTTCAAAATAACATTCCAAAAATAACATTTCCCAAATACAAATTAAAAAAATACAAATCATGTGACATCAATGTCATTTTCATTTAGACTTAATTACCTATTTACACCTTTTCATTTCAAAAAAATAAATTTACCATTCCAAAACCCCCTTTTTCATGTTACCAATTTTATAATTCCATACCAAATAAAAAAACCATTACTAAAATATCATAAACATGACATCAATATCATTCCATTTATTAATTTAAAAAACCAAATTCTATTTCCATTTTCTATTTGCATTTTCATGAACCATTTATTATTTATTTAAAATATGGTGGGTTTCCATGTAATAAAAACCCTGATATTAATACATCATTTACATTGATAATCATTAAATAGAAAACTAACAAGACCGAACCCAAAACAAACTTATAAAAATAAAAATATAAAACAATGGGATAAAGTTATTGACCACCTCCCTTTAAGAAATATTTCAACATTTAATTCCACATTCTAAATATCACTTCACATGCTCTAAAAATTACTTCCATACCCAACCAGTCCTCACTCTCACTCCTAATTCTTAAATAATCACTATAGATTAATTTCAGGAAATTATAAATAATTATCATCATCTCTCAAAATAGGAATAAGTGGAAAAAACAAACTCGATACTCTCACCACACCAAAAACATATCAGTCCACGTGTATTATGTTCATATTGGACCCTTTTCACAACATCCAACTAAAGACATAAGAGGAAACATGGATTCCAAAGTAAATTAGAAACTAATTTGGCAGAAAACATAAGAAAATGAAATATGGAATCAGAAATTAATGAATCATCGCTCCACCTTTGGAAAATCCACCATGAATGTCTAATATCAAGGGAAAAAAATACCAAAGATAATCGGGAAATTATACCATGGTCTAGGTGAATTAGAAATGAATAGATAAACCAAATAATCAAAAATTAGATCTAATAAGAGAATATATGAATAAATATTTATGTAGGATGATACTAATCTCAAATCATAGAATAATTACCAGCAAACAAGACCAAAATCATGGTGTTTTGATGTGGGAAGGGGGAGATGGATTATGGTTGTCATGTTCACAAAAAATTATGGAAATATGGAGATGCACCTAAAAACATAATGGGGAAATATTTTAATTTCACGTTTTAAAAATCACACATGTTGGTTGTTCGTTTGCATCAGTTTTGAAGTAGCAACTCCGACCACTCTTTAGTTCTCTCTCAAGCTCCCATGACACTTCCTGAACACTATTACCAATATAAAACACCAATTTTAGGTTTTCTAAATCCCAAAATTTAACTTGGATTTCCAATAAAAAAAATTATCATGTCTACCAGATGAAACACAAATTCCTCTTGAAATTCCAAATTCATGTTTGAACACAGAGAATAAAAAATTTAACTTATAGAATACCTAATTATATAATTGAAAATAATAATTTTTTAAATAATATAAATTTATGAGTTAAATATTTTTTATCTTAATCAGTTTTAATATTTATTGAAATATAAAATGAAAATAACATTTCCTTGTGGCAGTTGTCTACACCTATACATGGAAAATGCTCTAATTTTTCATAAAATTGAAGGAAGGTTGAAAATTAAATAACTTATATTTTTAAATTATTAGTAATGGTATAAATGTAATATTATTAATATAAATACCCCATTTTAAACAACCTTGTATGTTAGTGATGAGAAATAAAATGTTCTATTTAATGGAGGTAGTATTCCGCACATACACATGAGAGAAAAAATTAACTTTTACATAGAACAAGAGAATGGTATGAAATATTTTACTATTTAATAATTCTAATAATATTATAAGTATCATATTAATACATTTAGTGAAACTTTTTATCCACCCATGAATGGTTGTGATAAAAAATAGAACACATCATTTATGAAGGTTTAATCCACACATACACATTATAAAATTTTCATTTAACAGATGGTTTTAGAGGAAGGTATAATGTGGATATTCCATTAGTTCATTAACATTCAATTTTTTTATAAGAAAATTTTTTATAAAAATTTAATGTATAGAATAAATTTTTTGGGATAGAAGACTAAAATAATAAAGAGGGCTCAGTTGAGAACATTTCCTTTCCCTTTGGATGTTCTCCCTTATTTAACACTTTAAGGCTACATAGATTTTTTTGAATGAACAAGAACTATTGAGTGTGGGTATAGAGTTGATAAGGGAATATGTAATTTTTTTTTATTCATAAGGGGATTTGGGAGTAAGGATAATTTCAGTGGTGAGGGATCCATTAATGTGGAAAGGAGTTGAATTTATATAATAATAAAAAAGTAAAAAATAACTTTTCAAGTAATATGGGATAAATAATAGAGAATAATGGACTGAGGAAGGATTTATTGTCAATAATTCCTTAAATATTCATTTTCAATCAATTTTAATCAACTATTTTTTTCTTTTATGCTTTTATTTTTCACTTTTACAAATTATTTTTATCATTGAAATTATATTTTATTCTATGTAATTTATCTTTTTTTCATAGAAACATAATGAACATAATTAATTAATTTTTATCTAATTATTTAATACATAAAATAATTTTTAACACATAAATATTATATAGATATTAAAAATAAATTTTAAAATTATCATAGGTAACAAGTAGATTCATATTATTTATAAAAAGTGTTTTTTAGAATAAAATTTATGTTTATTTTGATATTATGAATGCTTTTGATAATAATAGAATTAATTTGTTTATTTTAAAAAAATAAATGTACTATGACAATAAAGGAAATCCAAAACATAATTCCACCTTATTTAATAAATTTTAGAGAAACAGACGAAAAACAATTTTTGTTAAAATAAAATAATACTTAATTATCAAAATTCTGAACAAGGGATTATAAATTAAAAATAGAAAGTTAAAATGATATATTTTAATTTTTCAATGTATAATATTTATATAAAAAATATATAATAAAAATCAAAATCATTCTTTTAATTGAATAATTTAATAAATGTGAAAGTATTAGAGAAATCATCATCTTTCATTATTCACCTAAAACTCAATTTTTTCAAAGAAATCCCAGAATTTTATAATAACCTAATATTTTTATGAAAATGTTAAATTTTTGTTAAATTTTTTTTAATGATACTTCTAAAATATATAAATGTATCTTTTAAATGATAATTACAAAATTTAAAATAAACTCATTTAATAGTAAATGGTCATTTAAGACAATTACAGTTACATATGAATTAATAACTAAATGAGTTTTAGTCTGTATTATTTTTATTTAAAATCATCACCTAGAAACGATAAATTTATTTTCAAAATTTATAGAGAACAAAATAAATTTTCTAGAATTGAAAAATGTCTAAAAATACACAACACAAATATACAATTGACTATATCAATAATTACACTATCATTATTTCTAGTCACATTATCCCTTATGATTTACACATAATATTTATGGATAAAATAAGATGTGGTGGATGTTATGGGTAGAATTTCATCAGATGTGGATCTCATGTAAATGTACATGATATTGAAGTTCTCCTGAAAATATTTTAGCTCAATCAATAATTTGTATTTTTCGTATTGGGATTGGTGTAAACAAAAGCCTAATGAAGCTAACTAATTACCATACATAAAAATGATCTTCTAGAGTAATACTTTTACGGGTTATTCTATAATTTCCAAATTTTTCTTA
The DNA here is from genome assembly GCA_963277665.1 of Viscum album. NCBI lineage: Eukaryota > Viridiplantae > Streptophyta > Magnoliopsida > Santalales > Viscaceae > Viscum > Viscum album. The sequence continues at coordinate 944,832,241 of OY728127.1, read as the reverse complement.
GTTTTCTTTTAGATTTGGTTACAAAAATATTTACTTCCTAATTTTTAAATGATATTTCAATGGTCATTTTAAATATTTTATTTTATTAATGTTTCTCGGTTTAATTTTAGTTCGTTTTTTATGTGGGATATGACCTGAAACATAGAATTAATATAATGGATAGTATATATACTAAAAAATTATGGTGCTACATAAAATATCTTCCCATATATTTTAGTATTCCATTTTTTAAACATTTCTAGAATCACAGTTCTAACATAGGTTTGAGGATATTTTGGAATCCTGAAACCATTTATTACATGCAACCATATTATTTGAAATTCAATCATAAAATATTTACACTCATTTGGATTACCCATAAATATACATGTTTAGGTCAGCCTCCAATATGTTCCACTCTTACATGGATCTCTCTTCATAAATACGTTTTAGTGGATTTATTTATATGGATAACTTATGTAGTAAGCCACTTATAATGGTCCACACCATTGGATTCTACTACAAGTTCTGATCCATGTATAGATTCTAATACATCATTTTTATTAATCTATTTTATTTTTACACATTTTATTTATGTATAAATAATTAAAAAAATATTTCATAATTAATATCTTATTGTTGAAAAAATTTCCTTGCATCATCAGATTCAACTATTATATATTTCATTCTGTGTAAATATATTCTACATCTTCCCTAAAAAATATTACACTTGATTTTGGTATAATTAATATTCATATTTTTTCATCGTGAATTTCTTTTTAATAATCCTAACACAATTAAACTGTTAATATGGTATTTTAACTCAATATCAATTATGCTTCGATGGATATACATCACTTGAGAGCTGTTGATTCCGTATGTATGTGATTTTGTTGGGAGTTAAATCGGGGCAGATTGATTTGCATCAACATAGTAGCTAGAGGTTTTTAAATGATAACTACTAGAAACATTTTTTTAGTTCCACGTCAATGTTGTCATGGGTTGGATGCCTCTATATATGGTTGATATCTTCAAGGATCACTCAAAAAAATCCATTAGGATTCACCTTGTATTGAAATGTCTCCCAAACCCTTCCATGTGATAGTTCCTCATTAATTTCTCATATACTAAACATCATTTTAGTTCTCCACCACCATTATCCTCAAAAGATTCTAGAATAAATTTATATTTGAGCTTGGCATAGCAATCCTTGAGATGGCATGACTACTCAAGTAATCTATAAGCATGATCTGGTATTTATTTTTCTGTCTTCTCAAGTATTATTTTCATTATAAAATATTTTATTAATTTCAATAAGCCAAACTAATATAAAAAATTCCTTCTAATACACTTATTTAATCCAACATCATCCTAGTTCATATGAATTCGTTTTATAGAAACCATGGATAGAACTCCTCATCATCTAAACTCATATAGATATAAATACTCTATCGTACTCAAATATTTAATCACCTCGTTCTTATATTAATTGAATAAATATTTATAACTCCAAAGAAAAAAATAAATAAATATATATATATATATATATATATGTAATTATATGTAAATTTAAACAATAAAATTCAATATATACCTTATTTTTTAAACACTTCATGTAAATGACACAATTCATGGGATCTACTTCTTCAATAGTAAATTTCGATTATAATAATAAAATTCAAAAAACATTTTATTCATTTTGATTAATTATAAAATGATAACATCATTAATCATTGAAAATCATTGTTTATTGAAAACAAATACAACAAACACAATGTATTTTGAATATTAAATACAATATTATATTTTTCTAGATCATAGACTCCCACATGAAATATAACCATTATATATATAATCATTAGATATATGGTTATTGAACATATTGTTGTTGGATATATGGTTATTTTATTTTTTATCCTTAGATATACATGTATCCAATAGGAATATTGAGTATTGTATATTTTTAAGTAAATACTATGTTACACATAAAATATTTGACATATAATTAACATAAATTAAATTATTTTCAAATATTATATGATGATAAAAATTAATCTATAAAAATTTATTTTATTATAATGAATTATTTTTATGAATTTCTTTGTTTTTCTAATAATTATTTTTATAAAGTTACAAAATAAAATATTGTTAATAATTAGAATAATATGTCAATAAAATCTATTGTATATGTAAAAAAATAATCATTAACAGTCAAGGAAATATTTAGCATTTAAAAACATGATTTTTATTATATATTAGGATATTTTATTTCAAATATTTTGATTAAAATATTTATTAAATAACTTTTTAGGTAAATAATTTAATAATAATGTGTAAAATGATTATGAATTGGTTATAAATAAGAATGAAATCATTTTATTAATAAAAATAAACTGTTCTAGAGAATGAATTTTTATCAGTTAAACATTTTTTTAAAATACTATATATGTCACACCCAAACTCATGTAACCCCAAACTAGAGTTTATTTTATCACATTGACACAATATATAGGAGATCACATCCTAAGGATAAAATAGTTTAGAATAATTGGGAGAAGTATACTTATATGATCTCATAATACTTTTGATAAGACAAAATAAAACATAAAATTATTGTGAGAAAATTTTTATTTCTTTTAGTATATACCTAAAATCATTCATAGAGACCTTTTTGGAATCATGGAGTATTGAAAAGATAATAAATGGTGAACTAAAATTCTCAGTAAGGGAATGTGTATAAAAATAACTATCATAAAATAAAAAAAGCAAGAATAATATGACAGAGATAGACAAAAATCAAACATTCCATATAACTAATTCCATATAAGGGGAATATATCCATGGTTGAAATTAAAGAATAAATAACTACATGGATAATAATAACAAGTTTCATAATTATAGAATTCCTAAAACTATTCCTCAGAATCATACCATCCAAGACTCGTACCAACAAATCATATATAAAAAGGTAAGGCTAATGAAAAAGACCATAGATAGATTGTATCATTAGATGTACCATTGTATTAATGTTCTATTACATGCCCCTAATTCCAATTAATAAGTCTAATTCCATGATTATATGAACAAAAAGAATTACAATTCAATTCATAATCAATATAAACATTCATACTATAATACTTGAAAAGGAAATGTTAATATTTTCCACATTTAATAAATAGACATACCTGACCATAATCCATGCTGCTAAATAATGTGGATGATATCATTATAGAATATACCTAGTGAAGAACAAAATTTATTAAATGTTGTTTACATAGATGAAAATACTTTTAAAATATCAATGGAACATCTCTTGCAGAGAATTCGCTTTTAATTTTTTATTACCTTATTTAAAATAATCTATATTTTTATGAAAAAATTACATTTAAAAACTAGGGAAACACTATTGGAACTAGAAACTATGATACTGAAGACATAAAAAATAAATGGACCAAGTCACTGCTAGTTTTAAGTTCATCAAGACAATATGGGCTCTCTATCCACAAAAAATCATCACAGGGGTCTGTTTCTAGAAGAACTTCTTTTGGGACCCCACGCTAAACATGCCCACGAAGAAGGTTTATTGTACCCATGAGAATGCATGTCCTTCATGGTGCACCATTTCCTATGTGGATAGCACCACAATCTTCCTACCTATGGTTCCCACATGAAGGCCCTCCATTACCCAAATAAACGTCCTTCGTTACACACAGAGTCATATGCCCTCTGCGAAAAACAATTTCCTCCACACTGATCCCTGCAAGCATCCACCCTCTAGTTCCTTCTTGAATAAACTCAAGTACCAATGTGAAGTTATATCATACACAATGTCCCATTTCATCCACAGTGAGCATCGTGATTGTCTGGTCACCAGTACCCATGTGAACCTATGTCCCTTCCGACATTCTTTTTTTTATCATGGGGTTCTCTATGAGCCCCCTACAAGTCCATGCTACCTATAAATAGCCAGCTCACCTCGACCCCTACAAATGATTGTTATTTGGACATTTCACTTTCCGAGCTCCATTTTTTTGAATCATATAATGAACTATAAAATTGGAACACCTAAGGTACATGAACACCATGATATGTGATTCCTTTTTCTCTTCATGGCCACTACCTATGACAGAGCAATACATAGAGAAAAAAATCATGATTTTGTGAATGAGGAATATCCTTCAAGTTTCTTTAGTCTTTATTAAGCATTAATACATTATTGATCACTCACCTAAGGAATAACTATTTTTCTAAGGTGAATCCCTACTCTGCCAAAGTCTTTCTCTCATGAAGAACCCTTCCTTTGTAAATCACGCTTCATTTGCGAAGAATCATTCCTTGATAAAGAACCATTCCTTCATGAAGCACTCTTCCATTATGTGAAATATCTACTTCGAGAATATCATCTATTCCATCAACTTGGCATCGTGATCCCCTTTCCCTCATGGCCCTCTAGGCTTGTGTGAAGTTATTTCATGGTTCCTGTAGTGATGTTTATTGTTGAATTTCAACGACTTATTCTTATTAGGATAGGTACTCTAAAACCTATTTCTTATTCAAATAGCTTTGCTAAAGTGTCCCCCTCGATTTATCACCCCTCCACCTCACTCCTATTAGAAATTTCATACACCTTCCATTACGCAAGTATGGGTTGGTACAAGATATGTATGCCCAATGTATGAGGAGTCATTCATCATCGTCAATGATTCTGGATGCTAAAATGAAAATCATTCGACGTCCTCAACAAATAACATTAAACTATGATCACCATAGGTGTAGCAGGCCTGAGATGACCATAGTTGGGATGGGACCATGAGTTTTTTCATCCACCCTTTTCAATCAGCCTTCTATCTGTTTTTTTCACATTATCTTCATGTTCCCCTCAAGAAGAGTCCACATAAGAACTAAACCACCTATTTGGTATTCCATCGTTGAGTAAGAACCAATATCCATCTCTCTATGCCACTATCCATGTGTAAACCCCACACTATCCCCCGTGGATGAACCTTTCATTAGAGGAATATCAGGTATGTTGCTACCTCTTGATTCTCACATTGAAAATGGCTAAAATGAGGATAGATTAAGGAGAATCCATGAAATATTCTTTGGGCTGCTAACCATGAGTAACCCCAATCCCGACATTGGGCTGCTAAACATGAATAACCCCATCATGGATTTGGGCGGCTAAGCACATATAATCCCTAGGTTGAATATGGGATTCTAAAAACACATAATACATAGAAAAGATTTGGAATTCTAAGCATGTGTAATCCACATGCCCCTATGTCCCAAAAAATGTGAACTAAAATCCTTGTCTTTTGAAAAGGGTATACAAGAAGCCTCTCCAAGATTCAAGCACCTCACTACCCATAATCCATCTGTTCTGACCATTTCATGTTGGTTCAGTCCTCATCCCACATGAAGTTAAATATCATACCCCCTACTATATGAAATGATTTTTTTTATACCATTTGGGTATGTAGGATACCTTTATGGTCTTCAATCCCAACCAATGGCGAACTGTAGTTCTCCCTCCATGGTATGTACCCTCATAATGTTAAATATTCTATTTTTGGGGCACAATACCTGGATACGAATCTCAGTGGTGTTCCGATCTATCCATATATGCATGTAAGCATGGTTAGGACTCATACTTCACTGAACTACTCTTACCAATAGTGTACCTCTTGCAAAGAGCCACTAACAACATGTAAGCCCCTGGAATGGTTCTGAGTCACCTTCCATTTTGTACACCCCGATTCTATGATCCATCATAAAATATGTGGACTTTTATTCAAAACTATTAGAATACATAGGAATCCCCTCAGAGGATTAATCACATCACTCATTACCTTCCTGGTCACTACCATGATCATTTGTGTCTTAGGAGGACCATACCCCAACGCTGAGGTTCAAATTCCTTCATATCCCAACCCATGTTCTCCATTTCACATGAGTCGCCTCCTAATGTGTCTTATCTCCCCACCAAACTATGTGGACATTGATTCCAAGCTACTGGGATATGTAAGAAGACTCCCTGAGGTTCAATACCAATACATAAATAGTCACTTCAGTTCCATCCCATTCATCCTCATCCTATGATACTTCCTCCATATCGACTCTGATTTTACCTGGCCACCACATCCTGGAAAACTCATTCCATACATAAGGGAAGCTATCCATTATTAATCCCCACACAATCTTACCATGTGCAACCATGATTGTTCCTATTTAGAAGGGATAGTAACCATGTGTAATCCCAAAATCACCCCTCTGAACTATGTCAGTGATGATCCTTTCTTCAACATAGAGTATGTTAAAATGGAATTTGGAGTTCAATCCCAGCCAATGGTAAACCATGGTGTTCCCATATACTTGGTTCAGCCTTCTCTGATCTACCCTTTTTGGTGTGCAGATCAGCTTTCATGGTGTGAAATATTTCATTTCAGGGACACACCATCCAGGGTTCATACTCATTGGACATTCTGATCCATCCATCTGAGAAACCATCTAGGTTGTCCCTCTTAGGTGTGTACCCATCTAATCTACGCTTGTCAGTGTTATAATTATATCCATATGTTTCTTCAAGACATTAAAATTCAAGCATTCTCCATGATAAACATGGGAAGATGAGGAAAAACTCATAGACATGCCTCGAGCATAGGATACCCTACAATCGATGTAAGATTCCTAGGGCTTCTGCACCCTCGAGAAGCCCTCTAATAAATGAGAACTTTGGTGTACCAAAGTTCCAACATATAGACATTCCATCAATGCCCAATGTGACTATTATTCTAACTGAAGGCTGCTGCCCTCACTTGTCCATTTGTAATTTCTTGATAAAAGAGACATAATTAACCGGTGTCCGTTAAGATATGGATCCAGAAATGAGGTTCACAAACCACATCTTAATCAATAAGGGAGAACCAAAATAATTGATAAATTCATAGTATGCATCTATGGAAGTGGATACTTACATCCCATATTCCTATATCGATAAAGGAGAAATCAATACTATGTTAGTTATGAATTCCACATCCCTTAGTAAATTGTAAAAGATGCATAACAACAAAGGCAATCCATTCGAGTGAATGATGACACGAGAATACCTCGATAGAAAGTGTTCGAAATAGAAAATGGTGAACAGATATGAACTAGTTCTCCTTCATCCAAGGAGTCGGGTCATGTTTGTCATAATATCATCAATTTTATATAGATGTAGTTATGTTCTAGAAACCAATAGATAATGGTGGACCTGAAAAAAAATTATTTTCCCCTTCACTATTGTGGTTGGTAGTGTTAGATACATAAGTAGAAAATCATGTCCCTGGATCAAACTATCGGGCACAAGGACCCAAAAAAAAGTGGGTATTGCATGAAACCCCTAAAAATAAATGGAAGTTAATTATTTGGAATTCCATTTTGTGACCACATTAGTGAAGGTCTTTCTATCCATCCATGGATGACCTAGCGGCACTAGGGAACTATGCTCTACTTTCCTATTATCTGTCCGGATGGATAAATCTCCCAGCATTGAATGACCCATGCTACTAGAAACCAGTTCCCTCATGCCCAAAGATGTAGGGGTAGATGTTATTCCATAATAGCAATTCCACACGGCACCACCTCTTCCATGACAGCTTCTAAAACCGTGGATACCGGGAAACCACATCATTTATAAGCCTCGTAAAAATTCCAGATAAGGTTTATCGATAATATTATTCAACTATATAAGGAAAAGGGAATATTACAATGTGGAAAATGGACCACCAAGACTTGCTGGCTTTTGTGCCCCACCACTACTACTACCCCCAAGGGACAATTAGGGATTTGATAATCCCCACTCTAACATTCATACATTTCCGAAGCCTCTCCATAGAATACTCATATGATTACATCTGCTATGCTGAGGAGGTAAGGGATGTTCGAGTCATCCTAGCTTCAACATTATTCCAAGAGCTTTCTAGGAGGGCTCTCACCATTCCATGTCAACTCCACAATGTAGTCCCACAAACTGAAGATTAGCTTGTCTTTACCACCAAAAAACCAGCCCCGGTCTGTCTAACCCAACACCAACGTTGGGGGGAAATCTCTAATGGGTTCCTGTTAGGGAGAATCATCTTCAATAGAATCAATGTACCATGCCACCCCCAAAACATACTATCAGATCCCTGTTATTACATAGGATGGGAAATTCCTTGTCTGGTCATGATTGAGATCTAAACCAACCCATGGGAAGGCGGGGTTGATGCTTCCGATCACCTGGAAGAACAATAGTTGTCACATGTTGACCTGTTACAATGATATTATCAATAGATATCTTTCTCATTCCATCCCCATCTTGATTAAATCTCCTCACCACTCTATCAAATAGAAGGGTTGTCCTCCATATTCAACCAGAATCAGTCCATGCAGAGGCCCTCCATGTTATGTTGACATCTAGAATGAAGGTCCTCCACTTGAACATGGGCACATAAATGGATATTTACCCCATATATCAGGTTATAAACTCGAATGTCTTCTTTAACCTATCATGCATAAACATGGAGGCCCCCCCCCCATGTTCTCACCAGTTCTAGAAGAGGTCCTCCCTACTCTAGTATCCATCAAAGTGGAGGCCCTCCTCGCTTCCTTGAAGGTCAACACGGAGGTCCTCCCCATGTCCAGTTTTATCAGTACAATGGTCCTACACACACCTCTAATGCTAGCCAGGGTGGAGGTCCTCCCCGTTCCACAGGAGGAAAACATGGAGGCCCTCGCTATGTCCCCATCAAATCCAATAGATTCCATCCTTTCTCTTGGACTCTCAACCTCGTAGGTCCTCCCCAAGCAACTACAACCCAAACAGTGGTCTTACATGTACCCAGAATCTTAAATATATTGGTCCTACCCATGTCCCATTGGATATCTTCTCAGGTGATCCTCTCATCGTAGCTCATCTAAGCGATGGGAATCCTCGCTCTCACAGTCGGCATGGAGGCCCTCCCCATGTTCTCATTGGAAATTCTAGTGGAGTTCATCCTCGCTTCAGTCAAAATATATATGGAGGATAACTGTAACACCCTAAGCATTCATGGTATGCTTCTCTTTGAATAATACAATATATTTTGTTGTATGAAACATCATGTTCTTGCACACCTAGACCAATCAAACTGGTTGAAAAAAGAAGTTATGAATACTAACACCCACTTTTTAAAAATTTATAATCTTAATTTTCACATTGGAATTTTTTTTGGATTCAGAATATCAAAATTAGTTATGGGTGAATTTTTGGTATTTTCTAAAAAAATTCAATTTTTTATGAATATTGAAAACCGCTACGTTTTTTTAAAAAAAATGAATTTTTATTTAAATAATTATTTATTTTATCTCAATTTATTTCATGTAAAAATAAATAAGTTATACCTATATTAGTCCAATGTAAATTGTTGGAGTCATTTTATAATAAGAATAGATATATAATATTTTATTAATCTTTTTACTGTCTTTTACCCAGCTTCTAGGTACATTTGAAAATTTGAAGAAAACATAATTTTACGATTTCTGTGAGTTGAATTTTAAAAATCAGAGAGACACCATTAATATTAGTAATTAAAATTTGGTTCAATAGAATGAAAATAATTTTTTCTAAATAGTATCATTTGAATATTATTTACTATGGTTAAGTGTAACTAGGGTAATTAAAGGTAAAAAATATATTATGATTACCCTAACACATTTCCTAATTTTATTGGATAAGTGTTTTTCGACCAAAAATCACGCTTAGCAATAAAAATTGATCCTCTTTGATCCAAATGGACTAGATTATTACATTTATTACTATTTTATTTAGAAATTGTTAAAAGTGTAAAATTCAAGGTTTAATAACGGGACCATTTTTAGTATAGTATTATACATAAAAAAATTCTACTATAAATATTCATTGGAAATATAAAAAGACAACCTACAAAATTTTATTATATTTATAATTTTTATATTTTACAAAATTATATTTATTTATGACAAAATGATGATGCAGTAATTACCTTATTAATGAATGGTTAAAATAATTGATAGTATAAATATTAAAATAAATGTAAACTCATACTTTTGATGACTTCCAAAAAATTTATAGGTTAATATGACTTGTTAGGGTTTATTAAAAAATCATATTTAGAAGTAATAATGTTTTTATGAATTTTAGAAAAATAAAATACTAAATAGTGTCAAAATTGACCTAAATGAGTTTTTAAAACAAATACTATATTATTAATTTATATAATATTCTTAAAAAATGTAGGGTTACTCCAAAGGACATATATAAGGTTCGATATGTCAATAATTAATGTAAAGACCCAGACATTTCTAGGAAAGGCTTTTTAAATACTATGGAATATTATGAGTCTGCAGTTTCTGACGGCGCCTGATTCTAAGGCCTGGCGTGCCAGAAATAATTTTCTGAAGTTTCGTTCGGGTACTTTTAGTGTAACACCCCAAGATTTCATAGTGTGTTATTTCTTCAAAATAATTCAATAACTTTCACTACACGCAACACCAAGTTCAATCGCACCATGACTTACCAAACAAGCTGTTCAAAAGAGGTTATGAATAGTGTTAACTAAATTTTAAACTTTATATAATCCTTATAATTTTAGAATCCATATTATGGGTTTCTTAGACATAATGTAAGAACAAATTCATTTTCAGTATTTCACTTTTACCAAATTTTAATAGTGAACCCTTTTTAGATACTATATTTTAAACTTTTTGACTAAATGGGGACATCAAAAATTTAAAATGAAATATCCCAAGCTTCCACGGTACGCTAGCGTGTGTTGTACGCAACACCGAGTTCTAACACACCGTAACCAATCAAACTAGCCGTTATGAATAGTAATACCTACTTTTTGAAATTATATATATATTATATTTTAAAATGGACTTCATTTTTGGATTCGGAATATCGAATTTATCCTAAGGTGAAATTTTGGTACATTTCGGATAACTTTCATATTTTGATGAATAGTGAAAATTACTAAATTTTAATTAAAAACAACTTTTTTAATCAAAATAATTAATAGTGATAAATTGTGATTTTGAGTGGTTTTAAAGTATATTTAGAATATATTTTTACCATTTAATATAATGTTGGTCATTGGACATAATTTTACAATTAAACCAAACATAAACAAGTGTCAATCTTTTGATAGTTATTATCTCTTAAAAACACGCTTTTTGTTTTAACAGCGGGAATTAATTTTAAATTAATTTCTGCCACTTCTGTGTTTTGAATTTAGGAAAATGGATTCCATATTTGGAATCAGGATGTCCAAATTATGTAAATAGGTAACTTTTATTTTTAGACATTTTGAATAATTACTGCGGTAAATATTTTATTTACCATGGTTAAAGGGTAAATCCGGTAAATAAGGGTTAACAAAATAATATTATAATAATACTAAATTACCCTAAAACGTGTCTTAACCCTATTGGTTGATACATGGTCGACCATGGGAATCTTTGTGTCAATTTTGGGACCCCATGGATCCACTTGTAAGTGATAATGACACTTTATTTTAATTAAGTTAAAATGAATACAAAAATGACACAAGCATATATCTTTTAGAAGAACAATTTTTACATAGGGTTATACATGTTGGATTTTCGATTATAAATATTCATTAGAAAGATAAAAAGATTTCCTACATAATGATATTTTATTTATAATTTTTAGACAATAAATAAGTTATTTTATTTATGACACAATGATGATGCAGTAATTACTATAATAGTGAAAAATTAAAATAATTGATATTATAAATACCCAAATAAATATAATATGAAACTTTTAATGAATTAAACTAATTTTATAGGCTAATATGATATATTAGGATTGATGTAATGGACTTTTTTCGAAGTAATCAATCTGTTATGAGTTTCACAAAAATCAACTATTGAATAGTGTCAAAATTGACATAAAAGAGTTCTTAAAACAAATATTATATTATTAATTGATATTAAATTCCTAAAAATATAAGGTTCGGCCAAGAGACTTATATTATGATAGGTTAATCATTAATGGACCACTTGGGGGTAGCTTGGATGTATATAGTAAGTTTATTAACCATATTATATAAAAATACAAAGAGACATTGTAAAAGTGAAACTAATTAACTTAGAGTTAATACTTAAAGATAAGGTTAATATAAGTACCCAAACCTATCTAAATTCTATTGGATGAGTTGTTTTCGACCTATCCCCACCTCATCCTTTGAATAGTCAACTTTGGAGCCTTTAGAAACCGAATATGAATTTATTATAAATTAATATTTCTAGCTTTTCCAAAGGTGCCCCTCACCCCTCTTATAAAAGGGCACTCCTCCTTCTCATTTCTTCACACCTCTAAAGCCTTTTGGTTCGGCCAAACTCTGCCCAAATACTCTCCCAACATCCCTCAATACAACCTATAGGCCTTAGTTTGATCAGAAAGCCATCCTAAGGAGCCCTTTTGATCAAATCAAAAGGAAGAACCTGAAGAAGAGGTAATGATTTCACCACCCTTTTCTAAGTTCATTTCTTCTTCCACTTCTTCTTCCTTTGTTCTTACCATTCTGAAATAATAACTCCAGTATCTCACATATACTGTGATGTTATTATAAATATGGTACAATCATATTCAGTATTCTATCCACCCTTTGAATAACATGTCACCATACGTGCGTACGTACGGCTTACCGTCTCCACGTCGTGGTGTAATTGTTATTCAATATAATATTATTTGGATGGGTATAATAATGATGTGTAACTCATGTAAATAATAAATATAACATGTTAATGATTCTGTATATATGATATAACATCCATTTATATATTATTTTAATATCAAAAGAATGATATTGTCGCTCGTGCGTACGTACGGACTACCGTCTCCACGAACGCGATGAGATTCATTCTCCATCGTATCCATTCAAGTATAATTATCATTTGATGATTTAAAAATGATGTTTAAGGACTTGATATCATTCTGGATATGAATAATATACAACCTATCCTTTACAAACATGTCTTACGTAACAAAACATATGAAAGAAAACAAGTAAGTTAACACCCGAAACAACGATAATACTAAGATATTATTATCAAATCAATATTAAAAGATCATATATGATATCATATTAATGTATATGATTCTTGCATAATTTAATAACAATTATTTCAACATTATACAGGAGGTTAACCTACCACAACCAAGGAAAAGTACAAGGTAAGGGTTATTTCACAAGCTCTTCATTATCCGAGGTTGTTTATACGTAATAATCTACTGGGATTTCATTATCATCCACATCCATGTTTCTTCGAAATGTATTTCAAAACATTTTTACTATTTACAAGAATATGGGTTAAAGTCATTTATACCCTTGTTTGACTTTTTATAAGAGGTTTATAAAGGAATCTTTCCGTCGTTTTCAAAACAAGGTCCTTTTTAACCTTTTCGACAGAATTGAGGTAAGAATGTTTTTTTAACTTATACGGCGGGTGCGGTTACTTTCCGCTGTTATAAAATCGTCGAAGCTTTCCTTACAAACTTATAAGAATATTTTCAAAGAAAATGTTTTATTTTATATGGATCTTAAATGTTTTCAAAATAAAAGGAGATACTTCTTTTAAAAGAATTTTGATTTCATCTATGTCAACATCCTTTGATGGATTTTAAGATTATTTGAAGTTGATTTATTATAATACAAAACTTCTATATTGTATTGAAGGTTTTGTGATATGTTTGAATGTGGATGTGCTATTTTATACCATTCATAGTTTATGGTTAAACTCTTGACATTTCGTATGCTAGTTTTAACCCGAATGTTTATGTTATATTTCAAACTTTTCTTCAGATGAATGTGCTAAACAAGTATGTTCCGGGTTGGGGACCGGTAAAAGCAAGCCCTCCAGGTTGGGGACTGGTTAACGTAAGCCCTCCAGGTTAGGGACTGGTAAAAGCAAGCCCTCCGGTTTGGTCCCCGGTTATTAGAGGTACTCCGGGTTGGTGTCCGGTTATTAGAGGCACTCCGGGTTGGTGTCCGGTTATTAGAGGCACTCCGGGTTGGTGTCCGGTTATTAGAGGCACTCCGGGTTGGGTTCCGGTTAGAAGTAACCCCTAGGTCTTGGGATGAGGCCTAGACAATGAAATTAACGTTTGACATTATGCATTCCAACATTATGAAAGTGGTTAATGATTTTTGCATGTGATTATTCGATTGGTAGAATATCCATGTGAATAAGTAAATGGCATTATTTCATTTTATTTATGCCATACCATGTTGAAAGTTCATGTTTTAAAGGCTTTTGTTTTAGTTATACATTGCCTTAAAATTTTATTCTTATTTATGAAAGTTTCCTCTATATTGTTATCCTTACTGGGCATTTGAGCTCACCTCTTTTCTATGTTTTATTTTTCCCAGGATGTGAAGAAGTAAGTTATGAATGACCTGCAGGGATTTTATGAGGGGTTAATAGTGTGGATTGTGGAAACATTATGTTGTTGTATTAGTTTTTCATTTTATGATGTAATGTAAAACTTATGAATATATCTAGTGTTTCCAAGGCTACTAAACCAATCGGTCTTTCGAGATTTGATCTTTCTTGTGATCATGCCAATGTTATGTAATAATGCACCGACTCTGGGTAGCTGGGGTCAGGGCGTTACAGTTGGTATCAGAGGAAGTTTAGTACAAACCTTGGAAGCTAGATTTAGTTAAACTCTGATTAGAGCACGTAGACCTAAGATGAACGTTGAGGATTAGTATAGAAGAACTTCCTAGAATTTTGGTATTGTAGAGATTTTGTGAGTTTTCTGAGCAATACATCCCTGTCTGGATACGAGCAGGTAGAGGCGGCTCTGGCACAGATGTACCTAGGGGTAAAACCCGAAAACACCGCTTTGAGCTAGACTCGAACGGGAACTGGTGCACGACAACGGGCCTTGCTTCACTCTTGGTTACGACACTCCCGGGGGATATGCTTAGGATAACTCTCATTTTCTTTACAAATCATTATGAAGGGTTTATGAGTATATACTTCCTCAAAGAAAACATTTTTATGATTATGGATTATATCCATAAATAGTTCAATTTATGTTAAGTGTTTTATAAGTATGGGATTATGTATTTTGATTCATAAACTGATCTAGTTTATGCCATTGTTTAGAAATGGCGCCCAGTAGAAGGAATGAGAACTCCAGAAATACACATGATTCAAAGAGAAGGAAGGATCATATCTTTCATGGTCTTAAGCTAGAATTTATAAGAGAAATAGTCTCCCATGTATTATCATCATATGAAGAAATAATATCATGTGTTGATAAGATAAGTAAAGAGTTTACTGAGTCCTATGGCTTTGAAGGGAATCAAGAGAAGAAAAGGATGGAAGAGAGAAAGATGGATAAAGGGAAAAGGGAAAAGAAGAATTTTCCCATATGTGGTAACTGTGGAAAGAAACACCCTGGAACTTGCCTGAAAGGAATGGGAGTTTGTTATAAGTGTGGAGGAAAAGGGCACAAGGTACGTGACTGCAAGGGTAAGAAAATGGTTTTAAATGTACAATGCTTCATTTGCAAGGAGTTTGGACACTACGCGAACCTATGTCCCAGTCATCAGACTATGCCGAAAATGATGTTATTGGATAATAATCAAGTTATGATACTACCACAGATGAAGAGGAATGATTAGAGTTCTTATGTTGATTATGCCAATTGAGTGTTGTATCAACAATGTACTTGTTATAATAATTATGGAGTATATAAGGATTGTACTGCAGTACTATTTCATTAAGGACTTGAGATTGTGTGGAAAAAAGAAAAGTGACTCAATAGCAGGATAAATTTTTGGAAAATATATGGTTGAGAGAAAGATAAACCATAATATGGTTCTGATACCGAGTTAGTGATTTTAGAATAATACATGATTGATTTGGATAAATTATATTGGATATTCTTGACTACCTTGGAACTGATTAATGATCTGTATATTCCATTATTGTTGGGGTTTAAAACATTTTTGGATTGATGAAGTATATCCATCATTCTATATGGAATAGGGGAGCGTGAATGTAATCAATAAAAAATATGGTAATTCAGGATGTTTCAGTGTATTAAAAGAATACACGATGAAGGTATTCATATGCTATTACGGGTTAAAAAGGTTCTACATTATGTTTACCTTACTTATAAATGTTGGACTGTGAGTTTGGACAGAAGTATTTTGGATAGTTCTAGTTTGGATTATTTTGGATTACCATAAAAGGACAACCCGGAGGTCGGGCGGCAACCCGTCGCGTCCGGCAAGGCTGCGAGACTTGAACCCGCAACCGAAGGGCGACAAGGGTGTATCACCTACCACTATCCCACGAGATGTCTTGGATTAAATAATGTAGTTTTTTTTAAAAGATCTGGTAGATGAATTATAAATTAATTTATTTTGGAACCCTGTACGAATAGTATAAATAGAAAATTTTTTTTACGTTCTATTATCTTTTAGAGTGAAAGATGAGTTTGTGGTAGAAATTTATTAATGGATAAAACACTAATTATAAAGTAAGTATATCCCCTTATGATCTTAGCCAATCTCATAAATAAATTACTCAACATTAAGAAAAGCAACTTAGAACAAAAATGTTTTCCTAGATGGTACCTTAAATCATCACTAATTTATGGATTTGGGATTGTTGGCCTTTTCATAGCCATGTCCTCTACCACTCTCCATCAGATAATTGATGGTTAGATTTCTCCTCCATATCCATATTTTCCTACATGGAACCCTAGTATGTGTTATGTTCGGTAATCTTCATACTTTCCACCCTTTTTTTAAAATAGAGGCCTCATTAATTCATTTTTCGATGTGGGATTTAAACTAAGATATTTTGAAATGTCAAAAATGTGTTATCCTAATATCCTAGGTTTTGTTGAACCGATGGTATTTCAAATCATCATAGATTGATGAATTTAAGGACCTCAATTTTACACTTGTTTGTGATTGATGACCTCAATCACTACCTATAAATATTTACGTTTTTCCTCCAATTATATGTCTCTAATTGCCACCAATGTTCTCCTAATCGAGATCATAATTTGGTGGTGACCCTTTCATTTATCTTTTCCTCATATTAAGACTAAATTTTAGTAACCCAATTTCCGATGTGGGTTTTCCCACAAATATATTTTCTACTTTCAACCTTTTATTTTTGAAGAACAATTTCAAATTGCGAGGACGCAATTTATTGAAGGAGGGGAGAATGTAACACCCCAAGATTTCATAGTGTGTTATTTCTTCAAAATAATTCAATAACTTTCACTACACGCAACACCAAGTTCAATCGCACCATGACTTACCAAACAAGCTGTTCAAAAGAGGTTATGAATAGTGTTAACTAAATTTTAAACTTTATATAATCCTTATAATTTTAGAATCCATATTATGAGTTTCTTAGACATAATGTAAGAACAAATTCATTTTCAGTATTTCACTTTTACCAAATTTTAATAGTGAACCCTTTTTAGATACTATATTTTAAACTTTTTGACTAAATGGGGACATCAAAAATTTAAAATGAAATATCCCAAGCTTCCACGGTACGCTAGCGTGTGTTGTACGCAACACCGAGTTCTAACACACCGTAACCAATCAAACTAGCCGTTATGAATAGTAATACCTACTTTTTGAAATTATATATATATTATATTTTAAAATGGACTTCATTTTTGGATTCGGAATATCGAATTTAGCCTAAGGTGAAATTTTGGTACATTTCGGATAACTTTCATATTTTGATGAATAGTGAAAATTACTAAATTTTAATTAAAAACAACTTTTTTAATCAAAATAATTAATAGTGATAAATTGTGATTTTGAGTGGTTTTAAAGTATATTTAGAATATATTTTTACCATTTAATATAATGTTGGTCATTGGACATAATTTTACAATTAAACCAAACATAAACAAGTGTCAATCTTTTGATAGTTATTATCTCTTAAAAACACGCTTTTTGTTTTAACAGCGGGAATTAATTTTAAATTAATTTCTGCCACTTCTGTGTTTTGAATTTAGGAAAATGGATTCCATATTTGGAATCAGGATGTCCAAATTATGTAAATAGGTAACTTTTATTTTTAGACATTTTGAATAATTACTGCGGTAAATATTTTATTTACCATGGTTAAAGGGTAAATCCGGTAAATAAGGGTTAAAATAATAATATTATAATAATACAAAATTACCCTAAAACGTGTCTTAACCCTATTGGTTGATACATGGTCGACCATGGGCATCTTTGTGTCAATTTTGGGACCCCATGGATCCACTTGTAAGTGATAATGACACTTTATTTTAATTAAGTTAAAATGAATACAAAAATGACACAAGCATATATCTTTTAGAAGAACAATTTTTACATAGGGTTATACATGTTGGATTTTCGATTATAAATATTCATTAGAAAGATAAAAAGATTTCCTACATAATGATATTTTATTTATAATTTTTAGACAATAAATAAGTTATTTTATTTATGACACAATGATGATGCAGTAATTACTATAATAGTGAAAAATTAAAATAATTGATATTATAAATACCCAAATAAATATAATATGAAACTTTTAATGAATTAAACTAATTTTCTAGGCTAATATGATATATTAGGATTGATTTAATGGACTTATTTCGAAGTAATCAATCTGTTATGAGTTTCACAAAAATCAACTATTGAATAGTGTCAAAATTGACATAAAAGAGTTCTTAAAACAAATATTATATTATTAATTGATATTAAATTCCTAAAAATCTAAGGTTCGGCCAAGAGACTTATATTATGATAGGTTAATCATTAATGGACCACTTGGGGGTCTCTTGGATGTATATAGTAAGTTTATTAACCATATTATATAAAAATACAAAGAGACATTGTAAAAGTGAAACTAATTAACTTAGAGTTAATACTTAAAGATAAGGTTAATATAAGTACCCAAACCTGTCTAAATTCTACTGGATGAGTTGTTTTCGACCTATCCCCACCTCATCCTTTGAATAGTCAACTTTGGAGCCTTTAGAAACCGAATATAAATTTATTATAAATTAATATTTCTAGCTTTTCCAAAGGTGCCCCTCACCCCTCTTATAAAAGGGCACTCCTCCTTCTCATTTCTTCACACCTCTAAAGCCTTTTGGTTCGGCCAAACTCTGCCCAAATACTCTCCCAACATCCCTCAATACAACGTAGAGGCCTTAGTTTGATCAGAAAGCCAACCTAAGGAGCCCTTTTGATCAAATCAAAAGGAAGAACCCGAAGAAGAGGTAATGATTTCACCACCCTTTTCTAAGTTCATTTCTTCTTCCACTTCTTCTTCCTTTGTTCTTACCATTCTGAAATAATAACTCCAGTATCTCACATATACTGTGATGTTATTATAAATATGGTACAATCATATTCAGTATTCTATCCACCCTTTGAATAACATGTCACCATACGTGCGTACGTACGGCTTACCGTCTCCACGTCGTGGTGTAATTGTTATTCAATAAAATATTATTTGGATGGGTATAATAATGATGTGTAACTCATGTAAATAATAAATATAACATGTTAATGATTCTGTATATATGATATACCATCCATTTATATATTATTTTAATATCAAAAGAATGATATTGTCGCTCGTGCGTACGTACGGACTACCGTCTCCACGAACGCGATGAGATTCATTCTCCATCGTATCCATTCAAGTATAATTATCATTTGATGATTTAAAAATGATGTTTAAGGACTTGATATCATTCTGGATATGAATAATATACAACCTATCCTTTACAAACATGTCTTACGTAACAAAACATATGAAAGAAAACAAGTAAGTTAACACCCGAAACAACGATAATACTAAGATATTATTATCAAATCAATATTAAAAGATCATATATGATATCATATTAATGTATATGATTCTTGCATAATTTAATAACAATTATTTCACCATTATACAGGAGGTTAACCTACCACAACCAAGGAAAAGTACAAGGTAAGGGTTATTTCACAATCTCTTCATTATCCGAGGTTGTTTATACGTAATAATCTACTGGGATTTCATTATCATCCACATCCATGTTTCTTCAAAATGTATTTAAAAACATTTTTACTATTTACAAGAATATGGGTTAAAGTCATTTATACCCTTGTTTGACTTTTTATAAGAGGTTTATAAAGGAATCTTTCCGTCGTTTTCAAAACAAGGTCCTTTTTAACCTTTTCGACAGAATTGAGGTAAGAATGTTTTTTTAACTTATACGGCGGGTGCGGTTACTTTCCGCTGTTATAAAATCGTCGAAGCTTTCCTTACAAACTTATAAGAATATTTTCAAAGAAAATGTTTTATTTTATATGGATCTTAAATGTTTTCAAAATAAAAGGAGATACTTCTTTTAAAAGAATTTTGATTTCATCTATGTCAACATCCTTTGATGGATTTTAAGATTATTTGAAGTTGATTTATTATAATACAAAACTTCTATATTGTATTGAAGGTTTTGTGATATGTTTGAATGTGGATGTGCTATTTTATACCATTCATAGTTTATGGTTAAACTCTTGACATTTCGTATGCTAGTTTTAACCCGAATGTTTATGTTATATTTCAAACTTTTCTTCAGATGAATGTGCTAAACAAGTATGTTCCGGGTTGGGGACCGGTAAAAGCAAGCCCTCCAGGTTGGGGACTGGTTAAAGTAAGCCCTCCAGGTTAGGGACTGGTAAAAGCAAGCCCTCCGGTTTGGTCTCCGGTTATTAGAGGTACTCCGGGTTGGTGTCCGGTTATTAGAGGCACTCCGGGTTGGTGTCCGGTTATTAGAGGCACTCCGGGTTGGTGTCCGGTTATTAGAGGCACTCCGGGTTGGGTTCCGGTTAGAAGTAACCCCTAGGTCTTGGGATGAGGACTAGACAATGAAATTAACGTTTGACATTATGCATTCCAACATTATGAAAGTGGTTAATGATTTTTGCATGTGATTATTCGATTAGTAGAATATCCATGTGAATAAGTAAATGGCATTATTTCATTTTATTTATGCCATACCATGTTGAAAGTTCATGTTTTAAAGGCTTTTGTTTTAGTTATACATTGCCTTAAAATTTTATTCTTATTTATGAAAGTTTCCTCTATATTGTTATCCTTACTGGGCATTTGAGCTCACCCCTTTTCTATGTTTTATTTTTCCCAGGATGTGAAGAAGTAAGTTATGAATGACCTGCAGGGATTTTATGAGGGGTTAATAGTGTAGATTGTGGAAACATTATGTTGTTGTATTAGTTTTTCATTTTATGATGTAATGTAAAACTTATGAATATATCTAGTGTTTCCAAGGCTACTAAACCAATCGGTCTTTTGAGATTTGATCTTTCTTGTGATCATGCCAATGTTATGTAATAATGCACCGACTCTGGGTAGCTGGGGTCGGGGCGTTACATTTAGTAGACGTATGAGCGGGATTTTATGTCTTTTGAAATGATTCTCAGAATTGAAATCTTTGGGCACTGATGAACTCACAATGTTGATATTCGTCTATGGGGTCCTTTACCGCAGCTACGTTTGGTCGAGAGCGGGATGGGCCAACCCACCGAGCTAGGACAGGCTGACCCGCCAGCCCACCGAGCTTGACGGGGTGGGCCCATTTCACTTAAATGTGTATAACTCATAGACCGCGCATCAGATTGATGCACCTTCTGCAGAACTGGGACCCAAGCGATGAAGCGGTCCTTCGGCGATACTCCAAGTGAGTGTTTGACATCATTGGTAAGCGTCCAGGTCTGGAACGAGCATTGTTCCAACAAGACCCTTGGAATGGAAAAACTAATAACTCTCAGAACGGGCGTCTGATTGATGCTCCAGATGTCATGTTGGGTTTATTTTGATGAGAAGGATCTTCTAGATACATAAACTCTGGACTTCATGATGGTTGATGTATCGACCCCTTAGCTCGAGGAGTGGACCCTCCTGGAATCGGGCGTGTTCTGTGTGGGAACCCTAGAGCTGAATGCGACTTTGTTGACTGCTGTACTGGATTACTCGGTGGGTTCGACAATGAAGACTACTATACTAGAATCCTCTGGGGGTAAAATATTGATGACTACTATACTAGAATCCTATGTGGGCTCGATAGGGACGACTACCATACTGGGATCCTCCGTGGGTTCAACGATGATGACTATCGTTCATTTTCTTGTGTTGGTCCGGCAGTTTGACCTCTGTACTTGTATCTTGTGTGGATCTGACAGAGTAGATGGTCTTTTATCCTATGTCGTTCCGACATCATAGTTGTTCTTGTATCCTGTGTGGGTATGACAGCTTTGATGAATCAGTGAGTACATCTGATCATCTCTATTACTCTCAAGATAGCTGGTCTTGTATCCTTCGTGGGTCCGATAGCTTAGATGGTATTGTATGTTGTGTGGGTCCGATAGCGTAGATGATCCGATGGTGATATATGATCATCTATATATCTCTACTATTGGGGCATACCTGTGTGAGCTGATACATGTCTTTCAATAATTATCATCATTGTGATTGACTTTAATTCCTTTGTGGAACTCATTTGTTCTTGGGCTCGTGAGTTGGATCCGGACTGAGTTTGGTAACATAGGTATATGTATGTGAATATACCTTAGTAGGGTTGGTTGATACTTTTTTGTTGTATCTTTCTCTTGTGTTTTATCCTTTTATAATTATTGGAGAACTTTGTGGGTCTCAGCGTCCCTACAGAGTATCATCTTACTCACCCCTGCATGGGCTATGTCCCCACCTCGTTGTGTTGGATGAAGATGTCGGCCAACATTGACGGAGGTAGAGAGTGAGTTAAGACCAGATGTTATATGGAGGTGGACCACACGGATAGATGGTTCACGGAACGGACCGATAGTCATGAAGTGCCGAGAAGGACATCTGTACCTACCCTTCAGGTAGGATACTCGTCAGA
The DNA here is from genome assembly GCA_963277665.1 of Viscum album. Classification (NCBI taxonomy): domain Eukaryota; kingdom Viridiplantae; phylum Streptophyta; class Magnoliopsida; order Santalales; family Viscaceae; genus Viscum; species Viscum album. The sequence goes on along the minus strand of OY728127.1, from coordinate 944,809,272 downwards.
CGTTCCAGGAGCTACCCTTTTTAGTTTTGGTCCCTTTTTCAGTTGTACTCCATTGTACCTATATTTTACTGTTGATATTTTATTTCAAGCCCCTTTAACTTTCAGCACTACTATTTGTATATAGTATTTACTTAGTGTTTACTTCCAGCTGTGTACGCTAATGTATTTGTTTACTTATTAAATGCAATGTCTTCCCTTTTATCGGGATTTACGCCTTTGGTGCTAGTCGCTAGCCCCTAGCCTATAGAAGGCAGGCTTGGGGTAGTAACGACACGGGTCCTAAGGGAAGGTCGTGAAAATTAACCACTTGGGTTTCTTATGGCTTTTTAATGTATGTTTATTAACCATTTATTATAATAATACATGAATACATGGTAAAAATTAAACTATTTAACTAAGTGTTAATTTTAAAACATAAGGTTAATGTGGTGACGTAAACACATCTAAAACCTATTAGTTGAGAATTATTACAACCAAACCCATATTAACTTAGAAATAAATCCATATTGAGCCATTAGAAACCGAAATTGTATTTATAATAAAATAATATCTTTATATTTTCCTAAGGTGCCCCTTAGCTCTCTTATAAATGGTCACTTCCTCTTCATTCAAATTCACACCTCCAAATCCATTTTTCTCATCCAAACCCTCATGAAATATCCTCCAAAATACCCTCACATAAACCTAGAGGCCTTAATTTAATGATAAATCCAACCGATGGATCCCTTTAGATCAAATAAAAAAGGAAGAACCCGAAGGAGAGGTAAATATTTCATCACCTCTTTCAAGTTCTTTTCTTTTTACACTTCCTATTTCATTATAGTTTCAATTATAAAATAATAACTCCAGTACCTTATAAATACTATGATATTCTTAAAATTATGGTACAACTATATTAGTTGTTCCATCCTTCCTATTAATGACAAAGTCACCACACATACGTACGTACGGCTTACCGTCTCCACGACATGGAGTAGATTGTTATTCAACGATTCATTATTTTCATTGGTATAATAATTAGTATAATTGATGTAAATAATTAATATAAATTGTTAATGATTATATATATATGATATACCATCCAATTACGTATGATTTCACCATCAATATAATGTTAATGTCACTTGTGCTTACATACAGATTACTATCTCCACGAACATGATGAGATTCATTCTCCACCATAACCATTCATGAATAATTTTTATTTTATGATTAAAAATTCTTTTTGAGAACCTAATATCATTTGGGATATGAAAAAAATACATCATATCCATAAAAAACATGACATACATTTATAATTAATATGAAGGTAAATGAATCAGTTAAAACCCATTACAGTGATACTACTGAAATATTATTTAGAATGCAATATTATAAGATCATGTATAATATAATATTTGTTCATGGGGATCTTGTATAATGTAAAAAAAATTAATTACCTATTATACATGTGGTTAATGTACCCTCTACCCATAAAAATTACAATTTTGGGGTCAATTTTACAATATCTTTATTATTGGAGGTTATTTATACGTGAGTATCTAATGGGACCTCTTTATCATCCAAATCTGTGTCTCTTAAAAATGTATTTCAAAACATTTTTACTATTTATTATACAATGGTTTAAAGTAATTTATACCCTTTTTGAATTTTTATAATATGTTTAAATAGGAATCATTTCTTCCTTTTCCAAACATGGTCCTTTATAACCTTTTCGACAAAATTAAGGAATGAAAGTTTTTTAACTTATACTGCAGGTGCTGCTATTTTCTATCGTTATAAAATCATTCATGATTATATTACAAGATTATGAGAATATTTTTAAATTATATTTTTTATTTAATTTTGAATGATTTCAATGTGGAAAGAGATATTTCACTCAAATAATTTTTGTATTGATTTCATCTATGTCAACATCCATTTTCATATTTTATGATTCTATCAAGTTGATTTATTATGATATAATCTTTCCTATTATATTGATGGTTTTGTGATATGTTTGACTATGGATGTGCTATTTTTATACCATTCCTGGTTTATGGTTATAGTATTGACATTTTGTATTCTTGTTTTAATAGGAATTTTTATATTATGTTTCAACCTTTTCATATGAAAAAAGTATTGGACATATTAAGTGATGGGTGGAGCATGTAGTTCCATCTCGATGCATTGGTAGGTCGCAAGAGACAAAAAAGTGTCTTGTAACAAGGCCTTGAAAAAATCTTATTTTAGTCTTGGCACAGGCATTGAATATGTGGTTATGATGTTCAGAATTACGCATTCCATAATTATAAAATTAGCTATTGTTATTATAAATGATTATTCAACTTGTAGAATATCACTGTGAATAAGTATATGGGATTATTTTTTTGAAATTTCTACATTATGTTGAATTTAATGTTTAAAATACTTTTGATTTAGTCTTATACATTTCTTTAAATGTTTATTCAAATTTATGAATGATTCCGCTATATTTTTATCATTACGAACCATCTGAACTCACTCTTTTCATATGTTTTAATATTTCTAGGATGCGAAGAAGAAAATTATGACTGACCTGCAGGGATAATATAAAGAATATGAGTGTGTTCTACAGAGAAAAAATGTTTTTATTTCAATTTATAATGTAATATAAAACTTATTTATGTATCTAGTACATCCATGGATACCAAACTGTTTGGTCTTTCAGGACATGATTCTTTGTATCACACCAATGTTATGAAATAATGCCCCAAATTTGGGTAATTGGGGCCAGATCATAACAGTTGGTATCAGAGAAAGATTAGTACAAACCATGGAAACTAGATTTAGAAAAACTCTGATTAAGGAAAATTACCCTAAGATATTCATTGATAATTAGTATAGAATAACATCCTTGAATTTTGGTAATGTAAAGATTTTGTGAGTTTTCCATGAAAATAAATCCTTTTCTAGATACGGGCACGTAGAGGTGGCACTGGAATAGATGTACCTAGGAGTGAAAAATATGACAAGGAGTTTCATGCCTCACCCGGGGTATCCTCGTACACGACAACATGCCTTGATGCACTCTTGGTTTCGAAACTCCTTTGGGATATTCTTAGGATAATTCACATTTTTTTACAAACCATTATGAAGGATTTATGAGTAAATATTTCTCAAAGAAAACATTTTTTATGAATAATGAGTATATGCATTAATATTTCGTTTTTTAGTTATTTTACTATTCTAGATTTTTGTATTGAGATTCATAATCTAATATATTGTATGCCATTATTTATAAATGGCGCCTCGTGGAAGGAATGGAAACTATATCAATGAAAGTAATACATGTAGGGATTTCATTCCTACCCCAGATATTTATAGTGGAGCCGGTGATGCAACTGGTGCTGAATAGATTATACCCATGCAGGGAAAACTCACCCATGTTATGAGTAATAACCATACTGGTATAGACCACCGTCATCCACAACGTGGAGGTTAAATGTTAGTTCACTTCATGAGAAAATATCTACCAACATTCAATGGGACAATCCATCCATTTGTAGATGAGGAATGGATAAGTTCCTTAGAGAAAATATTTCATGCTTTGGGGAGTAGCATAAGGAAAAAATTTGACATGGAAGTTTATCGCCTCATAAGGGATGCAGACCAATGGTGGTCATTGATTAAAATATTTAAAGGAAGATAGAGAATTTTGGAATATAGGTAGTTTAGCATAAATTTAAAAGAAAAAAACATTCCTTGTGAACATCGAGAAGATATAGAAATGAAATTTATGGTTTTGAATAAAAATGACGATGAGAATGTTGCAATGTATGGGGATAAATGTACAAGGTTACCAAGGCATGTTGCGGATTATATAAATAACTCATGGGGTATGATTGATTGATTCATTGATGATTTAAACCAATTCATCCATCGATCATTAGTCTCACAATCCTTCTCTTCGTATGAAGATATAATCTCATGTGCTACCAAGAAAAAAAAGAATTATCTATGTCTTATTACATTAAAAAGCATCATAATAAGAGATCTGTTAAACACTCTCAAAATGGAAACAAGGTGAAGAAGGGAAATTTCAAATGTCCATCCTGTAGTTATTATGGGAAGGAACACCTCAGTACTTGCCTAAAGTAAATGGGAGTCTATTACAAGTGTGGTGAAAAAATCCACCAAGCACATGATTGCAAGGGAAAGAAAGAGATTGTCAATTTATAATACTACAATTGTAGAGAAATTGGACATTATTCAAATGAATGTCCTAAGAGCCAAGAAAACATAACTCAGAATAGGCCAAGGGAGAATGGAAAATCTTATGCAATCTATACACCAGAGATTGAATCTCTAAATGATTTAGTTGAAGGTAATTCAATGGTTTCCACAAATTTAGCGAATGCTTTATTTGATTCTAGATCATCTCATTGTTTCATATATTTCTAGTTTTATAAGAAAATTAGATATTTCCAATATGATTTAATAAGGTATTTGTTAGTCCAAACTCTTAAGGGAAGTATCAATTCCAAAATATTTTGTCAATAAGTTCCCATTATGGCATATAAACATGATTTATGTAATGATCTCCTTGTTATACCCATGATTTAATTTGATATAATCCTCGTTATGGATTGGCATTCAGACCATGATGCAAACATTTATTTTATGAAGAAGGAGGTTACAATTTTTGATGACTATAAGGAGTACCTTTTCTTTTTAGAAGAAACATCACCATATTATTCTGATCTAGACCCACCCCCAGTAGCTCTACTAAATTCAATTATTGGGGAGGAAGAAAATTAAATAATTGTGGGTGAGGAAATTAATGTTCAAATTTATGATATACATATTGTGAAAGAATATATTGATGTGTTTTCAGAAGAATTACCTACACATCCTCCAGAATGAGAAATTGAGTATTCCATTTATTTAATTCCATTTCAAGGCCCATATCGAATACCCCTTATAGAATGTCCATTGTTGAATTAGTGGAACTAATGAAAAAACTAGAGAAATTGTGTAATAAATTATTTATTCTCCCTATTTTTTTAATGGGAAGCCTCTATTATTTTTTGTTAAAAAAGATGGATCCATGAGGTAGGGCATTGACTATAGGGAGACCAATGATATGAAAATAATTAACAACTATCACATACCTCACATTGATGATTTATGTGATCAAATTCATGGAGCTAAATATTTTTTCAAAGGATAACCTATGATCTGAATACCACCAGTTGTGTTTGAAGATGGATGACATTCCATAGATAAAATTTCATACCAGGTATGGGCATTAAGAGTTTACTATAATTCCTTTTGGACAGACTAATGCACCCTATGTATTCATGGATATAATGAATGGAATATTCCAGGAATATCCTGATGTCTTTGTTGTGTTGTTTACTAATGATATCTTGGTATACACCAAAAGCTATGATGATCAGGAAAATCACATGTTCAATATTCTAAAGACAATTAGAAGAAATGAATTATATGGGAAGATTAGAAAGTGTGAATTTTGAATTCAGGAGATTTATTTAGAGGGGAATATTATCTCTTAGGATGAAATCTTTTTTGATCCTTCAACGTCAAAGGAAATCCATGTATGGACATCACCTAGTTCTATAACTGAGTTATGCAGTTTTATTGGCTTAGAAGGTTATTATAGGTGTTTCGTCCAAAAAGTATCCATATTGGATAACCTATTAATGGAGAACACACAAAAAGGTGTTAAATTAGTTTTGACAAAAGAGTGTGACTAATGTTTTGAGGAATTCAAGAGAATATTAATCAATGCTTCTATATATACTTTACCATCAGGGAATGATGGGTTTGTTATTTATTTTGATTCTTTAAAGAAAGGATTGGGTTGTTTCCTTATACAGAATGATAGGGTTGTTGCCTATGAATCATGGCAGCTAAAATTCCATGAACAAAACTATCTAACTCACAATATTGAGTTAGTAGCTGTAATCTATTCTCTGAATATATAGATACACAATCTATATTGTAAAAAATGAGATATTTTTAATTATCATAATATTTTGAGGTATATTTTTTCACAAAAAGAAATCAACATGAGGAATATAATATATCATGAACTACTCAATGATTATGATTGCACTAAACACTACCACCTAGGGATGGAAAATAAGGTGGAAGATTATTTGAGAAGAAATGATAATGGAATTTTGAACAGGATTAGAGTTGAAAGGAAACTTATCTTCATGTATCTAGTAAAGTAGGAAATGGGAAAAATCATGGAAGGTGAAACATCGATGCTTTTTCAAATGGTTTCCAATACATATTTACTAGAATGTATAAAAATTTATTACACTGGTGATGAGAAGTTTCAAAAGAAAATTAAATCTGTGAATGATGGGGGATTGATCGACATCATATATGAATATGGAATTTTGAAATTTGGGAAGAGACTTTGTGTTCGTGATATACCTCATCTAAAAAGGAAATTGTTGTATGATTCTCATAGCTCTAATTTCTCTATACACTCTGGTAGCACTAATATATATATATATAGATTTTAAGGAATATTTTTGGTGGGACAACATGATGAAGGTGATTGCGGATTATGTGTCAAGATGTATGGTTTTTCACTTGGTGAAGGATGGAAGACAACATCTTATAGGAGTCATGCGACCTCCTCCCAGACCTGATTAAAAATGGGATGATATTATGATGGACTTTGTCCTGGGGCTACCAAATACTCCTAGTAGTAATGATTCAATATGGAATATTGTTGGCTATATTACCAGGTCATCACATTTTCATGATATAAGATAGTATTTACCACTTTAATGTTTAGAAAGTATATATATTGAGGATATTGTAAGACTTCATGGTTTACCCCTATCTATTGATTCTGATCATGATCCTCGTTTTATATCAAGATTCTTGAAATGTCTTCAGAAATACAAAGATACTAAACTTCAATTGAGCACTCCCTACCACCCTCAATCTGATAGACAATCAGAATGTACTATTCAAACAATAGAAGACATCTTGAGATCATTATCACATAACATTAAAGGTATGTGGGAACATTATTTACCTATGTTTGAATTTTCTTATAAGAACAGCTTCCATTCAAGTATTCAGATGGCACCATATGATGCTTTATATAGAAAGAGATGCCACACACCAACATGTTGGGATGATATTGGTGAAAGAAAACTCATAGTCCCAAAACATGTTGAGGAAATAATGGAAAAGGTTAAGATTACCCAAACCCACATCAAAGAAGATCAAAGTAGGAAAAATATCTATACTAATAACTGGAGGAAGGATTTGGAATATCAAGTAGGTGATCATGCATTCATGAAGGAATCTCCATGGAAGGGCATTATTAGATTCTTTAAGAAGTGATAATTAAGTCCTAGGAACATCAAATCATTATAAATTCTAGAACGATTTTGTGTTGTACCTTACAATTCGGCAATGCATCCAAGTCTCCCCAATGTTCATGATGTGTTCAACGTATCACTGTTTAGAAAATACAAGCCTGAACAAATGCATGTACACACCGATGATGAAATAGAACTCAAGCCCGATCAATCTTATATTGAAAATCCTATCACAATTCTTGATACTAGAGGAAAAGTGTTGAAAAATCGGATGACTCATCTTGTAAAAGTTTTTTGGAGAAACCATAAAATGGAAGAGGCGATATGGGAACCTGAGGAACGTATGATGAAGAACCAACCGATTCATTTTACATCTTAATATTCTATAAATTGCGAGGATGAAATAGTTTTATGGAGTAGAGAATGGAACACCCCAAAAATTCCATATTAAGCTTCTCTTTGAATAATAAAATAGATTGTGTTGTATGCAACAACGAGTTCTAACACACCATGACCAATCAAACAAGCTGTTAACAAGTATCTATGAATTATAAAACCCAATTTTTTAAATTTAATAAATTATATTTTTCAAATTTGACTTCTTTTTTGGATTTATAATAACAAAATTATATTATGGAGATTTTTTGGTATTTTTCGGAAAACATTCAATTTTTGATGAATAGTAAAAAACACTGCATTTTTGTTTAAAATTGACATTTTATTTAAATAATTATTTATATTATCTAAATAAATTTTATGTCAAAATAGATACATAATACCTATATTTTTTTAATATAATTAATTGGAGTAATTAAATAAAATGATTAGATATATAAAAGTTTATTGAACTTTTTACCGTATTTTACACACCTTCAAGGCACATTTGAAAATTTTTATAAAATGTAATTTTACCACTTCTGGGAGTTAAATTTATAAAATCTGAGAGGCATGGACCATATCTATAAGAAAAATTTGTTTCAATATGTTGAAAATAATTTTTTCGAATTGTAACTTTTGAATTTTATTTTCAACGGTTAAAAGTAAATGGGGTAATTAATGTTAAAAATGATATTATAATTACCCTTAAAAATGTCCAGATTATATTGGATAAGTTTTTATTGAAAAAAACCCTTATTAATAAAAATTGATCATATTTGATCCACTTGAATTAGATTAGGTCATTTATTACTGTTTTATTTATAGAAGAGTTAAAAGTGTAAAATTCTAGGTTTAATTACTAAACCATATTTATTTAGGGTTATACAGAAGATAAATTCGACTATAATTATACATTAAAAATCAAGAAATATTTCCTACATCATGGTATTTAATTATTATTTTTAGATATAAAAAATGTAAATTTATTTATGAAACAATGTGGATGAAGAAATTGCCTTATTAATGAAAGATTAAAATAATTGATATTATAAATATTAAAATATATTTCAATTGATACTTTAGAAGAATTACACACAATTTTTAGGTTAATACGACATGTTAGGGTGGATTAAAAAAAAATTCGAAGTAATAATGTTTTCATGTTTTTCAGAATAATCAAATACTAAATAGTATCAAAAATGACATAAATGAGTTTATAAATCAAATAATATATTATTAATTAATATATTGTTTCTAAAAATATATGGTTCGAAAAAAGGATGTATATAAGGTTATATATGCCAATAATGAACCACTTGGGGTAATATTGGATTTTTTTATCTTATGTTTATTAACCATTTATTATAATAATATCGAAATACATTGTAAAAGTTAATCAATTTAACTAAGAGTAAAATCTAAATGATAAGATTAATATGGTGACCTAAACCAATCTATAACCTATTGAATGAGAGTTTTTCAACCCAACCCAACTTTATCCTCAAAATAAATCCATTTGGAGTTATTATAATCCGAAAATTCCTTTATAATAAAATAATATTTCAATCATTTCGTAAGGTTCCCCTCACCTCTCATATAAAATGGAACATACCCTTCTCTCAAATTCAAACCTCCAAATCCATTTTTCTTGGAGAAAACCTACCCAAATATCTTCCAAAAAACACTCACCTCAACCAAGAGGCCTTATTTTTATCGTAAATCCAACCAATGGAGTCGTTGTGGTCAAATCAGAAGGAAGAACCCAAAGAAGAGGTAAATATTTCATCACCTCATTAAATTTATTCTCATCTTCCACATCCCCTTTCTTTGTTGTTTCCATTATAAAATAATAACTCCATAACCTTCTATATACTGCAATGTTATTATCAATACTGTACAAATATATTCATTATTCTATCCATACTATGAATGAAAAAGTCACCAATCGTTTGTATGTACAACATACTATATCCACGACGTGCTTTAGTTTTTCAGTCAACACATCATTATATAGATTGGTATAATAACGAGTATAATTGTCTTAAATAATAAATATAACATGTTAATTATTATGACAATCCTGGTTTTTATTACAACTTAAACATGCTTTATTACATAAAACTTCATTTGATACAACAAAGAAGATTGAGAGGTTTAGTGTCTATGGGGCTTAGGATTATTACATAAAAACTAAAAACAGGAAATTCAACATCATTATTGAAAAATTCCTTTACATGACCACTACATTCCCTCATACTTAGCATTGGATTGGAAAACCGGAGGACATGAATAAGAAAAGGGTGAGCTATAAAGTCCAGTAAGGGAGTACACATGGAATAACATGAGGAGTACAATACATGTTATACAATAGGAATATCAATAGAGAATAAAAGAAAAATGAACATAAAGTCATGATAAATCATGATAATTATAACATGGAAATGTGGCAACAACACTTAACATGGATTTAGCATTAGCCAATGCTCATTGCACATAAAGCATCAGTAAACCCTCATTACACATGAAGAATGAGTAAACTCTCCTTGTACATGAATTATAATGAGTCAACACTCATTGCACATGACGTATCATGATACTATACTTAACCCAATTCATTGGAGTGCTATAAGGGCACACCCTTCTTAAACATTTCATTTCATGCATAAGTGTGCCACATGGATCATAAAACATGGATTCATAAAACATTATCATTTATTCCACGATAAAGGAATGTGGAATTAATATATGAAACTTTATAATCAATAAGTAAATGTGAATAATGGTGAATACCCTTAATGAAGAAATGGGCATGGTATTCACTACACAATTACATTGCCCTAGAAAATCGGTGCGATTTTGGCAGCGTAACGGCGTGACATAAGAATTCATAAAAAAATGGTTGATGAGAGAGAAAGGGGTTCCTCAGCAAATTTACATGTAATTGAAAGTAAGGAGGTCATATAGATACATGGCCCAACAATTGAAAAGGAATTTAGATTCATGATACAAATGTATTTCTTGAATGTAAAAGTAGAGAGAGAAGTTCCTTTCTGAATTTCGGCATAGTAATGGGTGTACATGGGAGGAATTTAATGAAAGAGAAAGGGGTCTACCATCATTAAAAAAATAAGAGGGCAGTATGGTGGAGGTGAGAAACCATACCCCAACAATCATAATTGAAATTAAAAGGGAAATACAACTTGAATAAAATTGACAAAATGAGAAAGGAAGAAAAACCCTTACTTGGAAGTGTGCTTCCAAAGGTTAGAGAGAGGCCTGTTAAAGGCTTCTTGGAGGCTTGGGAAACCTTGGGAGGATTCTAGAGAGAGTAGGGCAGAGGTTGGACGAACTCAACAGGATTTTAGTGAGGAGGAAGTGGGAGCATGGGTGGGTTTATATAGGAAAGGTGAGAGAATTCTTTATTATTTATTTTTGGGACACCTTATATTAAACTAATCCAAACCACAAACCATCCCATGGTTTTTCCCATGGTTTCTGGAAAAGGAAAGAGGAAAACAATATTTTACAAGGCCAAGGTACAAAATTATTAAAATAATAAGGATGCATATGTGGAGGTGAGTCACACTCCCATGGAAATTAATTTAAAAGGTCAAAGTGTTGAATAAATCATGAGGGGTTCATTAATGCTTTGAAAAGTAAGAAAAACAAACCCAAAACCTCATTATTTTACTGATAAAACATATATTTTCCGAAAATCAGGATTATGGTATTTTATTACATCACCATTGGGTCATTATGATGTCATAAAACACATTATATCATTAAACGGTATTAAATTTTTACCCAAAAATTTGACTGTCTCAGAAGATTATGAAAAATTCACCGTTTGATAATTTCGACATCCTGATTCCATAAATGACAATTATATTATCTAAAAAAATTTCTTTATATGTTAATTTTCTCTTTTAATATAAAAACCAACATTTATCGAAAATTCACGGGTTTTGACAGAAATGGCCTTCAAACCTGAACAAAAATTTTAATTGCATTAATAAAATTATAAGATCATTTATATTTAATAAAAATTAATTTAATATTAATAATAATATTTTATTAAAATATTATTTAAATCAAAAATTCTGTAATTTAATAAAATTGAATTCTTAATTAAATAACAACTAAAAACACCATTTTTTATTTAAAAACTATTTACAAGTTATCAAAAATCACTAAAAATTATATTCATTATTATATATAAAAAAAATTTACGTGAACATTGTAATACTTATTTGTTACATAACACCTTAAAACAGCTACATAAGTCCTAAGGGTAAGGTGTGCGATGGTGACAGACTCTTGGGGTGGCTCAGATAGCATCGCTTGAGTGGTAATTTCAATCAACATCCACTTTTCCCCTAGACGGTCACGTTCGAGCTTGAAATAATGAAGCTCGGCTTGGGCTTGGTCAAGGTAGAAACCCAAGGATGCCACCTCTTTTCCGAGCTCTGACAAATGGGCTTTTTATGGGGAAATTCTACTGGATGAGGCCATCACTTCCTTTGTCTGGGTAAAATTGGGTTTGGTAAAGCCTTATATTTATACTAATCATGTGATCACTCATCAATGGCTATAAAAGTAATGGTCACAACCATTATCATAAAACCAAAGAAGTTGAAATCTTATAAAAACATTTTTTTATAAAGAGACAATTAACTGGATCAAGATGGATTATCCATTAATGAAACTTTGGGTCGTTACAATATTCCCTCTTTAAGAAATTTCTCCCTAGAAATTTTCCTTTTCCCAAACTAAAAAAATGTGAGTAACTCAGCTTCATCATATCCTCCGACTCCCAATTTGCTTCTTAAAACTTGTGGTTTCTCTAAAACACCTTGACGAGGGGCATTGTCTTATTTCGTAGAACTTTTTCTCTACGATCTAAGGTCTTCACTGGTTGCTCCTCATAAGAAAGATCGTCTTCCAATTGTACCACCTCGGAAGAGAGTACATGTGAAGGGTCTGGTATGTACATCCTTAAGAGGGATACATGAAAGACATCATGCACCTTGGCCATAGTAGGTGGAAGTGCTAGTCGATAGGCCACAACCCCAACACGATCAAGAATCTCTAAGGGGCCGATGTACCTTGAACTTAACTTCCCTTTCTTTCCAAACCTCATGACATTATTCCATGGAGATATGCGTAAAAACACCATGTCACCAACTTTAAATTCAAGGTCTCGTCGACAATTATATACATAACTCTTCTGTTGACTCTGGGCTGCCTTGATAGACTACTAAATGGTTTTCACATTCTCCACCATTTCTTCGACCATTTCTGGTCCATGCAGCTTACGTTCACCGAACTCATCCCAACATGCCGGTGTCCTGCACCTTTTCCCATATAGGGCTTCATATGGTGCCATTTGGATGCTCGAGTGGAAACTGTTATTATAATAGAACTCAACCAGAAGAAGATGTTGATCCCATCCTCCTTTAAAGTCCATTGAGCACGCTCTCAACATATCCTCAAGTGTTTGGATAGTCCGATCGGATTTGCCATCAGTTTGAGGATGATAGGCAGTACTGAAGTTCAGTTTAGTATTGAGAGTATGTAGAAGACTCTTCCAAAACTTTAAGGTGAATCCTGGATCTCAGTCAGACACAATAGATAGTGGTACTCCATGCAACCTTACCACTTCCCTGATAAATATCCGTGCAATTTGATCCAAAGAGAAATCCTCTCGAATAGAAATGAAGTGTGCAGTCTTTGTAAGATAATCCACAACATCCCAGATTGTATTGTTGCCTTTGGATGTCCTTGGAAGTCCAGTGAAAAAGTCCATGGTGATGTTTTCCCATTTCCATTCTGGTATGGGAAATAGTTGCAACATCCCCTTAGACTTCTGCCTCTCTGCTTTCACTTGCTGACACACCAGGCACTTTGATGTATATTCGGCAATCTCCTTCTTAATATTATCCCACCAAAATTTTCTCGAAGATCTCAATACATCTTTGTTTTCCCTGGGAGAATAGAGAAATTTGAACGATGTGCATCATCCAAAAGTTCTTTCTTCAGCTCCGAACATGATAGAACACATAGTCTTTTCCCAAACCACACAATTCCTTCTTCATTAAGATTAAACTCCAAGGATTTACCCTATTTGATAGCTTTCACTTTTCCTTGAATTACCATATCATAATTTTGAGAATCCATTAACCTTTCCAAAAAGAGATGGTTGAGCAATAATTTGTGAGTGGATTGATGATGTCCCCTTATTTATGATTCCCACATCCATCTTCCTCAAGTCTATGAAGATTGGATCCTTCTCAATTCTCATCATTGATTGAAGCACTGGATCCTTTCTACTTAGGTCATCTGCCACCTTGTTCACTTTCCCAGGGTGGTAATGTACTGAAAAGTCATAATCCTTGATTAGCTCTATCCATCTTCTCTGGCGCATATTAATCTCTTTCTGTGTGAATATATATTTAAGACTCTTGTGGTCAGTACATATCTCACATTTCTCACCATAGAGATAATGCCTCCAAATTTTCAAGGCAAAGATCACAGCTTCCAACCCTAGATAATGAGTAGGACAATTTCTCTCATGGATTTTCAACTGCCTTTAGGCATATGATGTCACTTTATCATTCTGCATTAGCACACATCTTATGCCCTTCTTCAAAGCATCACTGAATACCACAAAATGCTCCCCACTTGTGGGTAATGTGTGAATGGGTGCAGTGATAAGCCTCATTATCAACTCCTTGAAACTTTCTTTGCATTCATCACTCCAAGTAAACTTTACTCCCTTTCATGTTATCTTTGTAAGAGGGTTGGAAAATCGTGAGAAATTTGTCACAAATCGTCGATAATATCCAGCTAACCCCAAGAAGCTACGGATATCTGTTACCGATGTTGGCCTCGGCCATCCTTCAATTGCATCTGTTTTAGGGGGATCCACAGATATCTCATTGCTTGTGACGATATGGCCCAACAATGAGACCTCCTTCAACCAGAACTCACACTTGATGTACTTTTCATAGAGCTTCTCCTTGCACAATGTCTCTAGTATAGTTCTTAAATTCTCCTCATGGTCCTCCTTGAGTTTGATATATATTAGAATATCATCTATAAAGACTACCACAAATTTGTCAAGGTAATCTATAAAGACAATATTCATTAATTCCATGAAGATTTCTGGAGCATCGGTGAGTCCTAAAGGCATTACTATGAATTCATAGTGCCCATATCTAGTATGAAAAGCAGTCTTGGGGACATCTTCCTTCTTCACCTTTACATGATAATATCCCAACCGCAAGTCCACCTTGGAGAAGTATTGTGCTCCACGCAATGGATCGAACAATTCATCAATTCATGGGAGTGGATACTTGTTCTTTATTGTGATTTTGTTAAGATCGCGATAATCGATGCAAAGCTGAATTGACCCATCCTTCTTCTTGACGAAGAGGACTGGTGCACCCCATGGTGAAGCACTTGGGCGTATAAACCATTTAACCAGATTCTCCTGTAGTTGTTTCTTCAGCTCTTCAAGATCAACAACAACCATTCTATATTGATTCTTGGATATTGGTAGAGCCCCAGGTATAACTTCAATTGAGAACTCAACATCTCTTCTTGGAGGAAGACCAGGCAGTTCCTCAGGAAACACTTCCATGAATTCCCTCCTAATAAGCATTTCTTCAAGGATGGTTTCTTCTTTGGACTCAATCATCTGAGCCAGATATGCGTGCTCATAGGGCAGTAATATCCATGCTTGAGATGATGGAGCTAAAGGAGATTCATCTTCCTCCTGACACTTGTAATGAATCGGGGTTCGATTCTATATATGGACTGTGATTTCCCACTCTCGACAATTTCTGTTGGCTCTATATAAGGAAATCCAATCCATGCCAAGAATTGCATCAAATTCCACCAAAGGGAGTGTGACAAGGTTCACCGGGAAATTCAATCCACAGATTATAATAGGGGAGGACTTATATTCAGGTGATGCAATGATTTCCCCATTTTCCATACTCACCAAAATCTTTACTTCCATGATTTGTGGTGGTGCTGGGAATGTTCTACTAAACATTAGAGATATAAAAGAATGTGTATAACATTAATAAAAAAGTATGTTCACTATTCTTGAATGAATAACTAGCGTACCTGTCACCACTTCGTTGTTGGGGTTCACTTCGGCAGAAGTGATGGAAAAAGCTCTTTCTTGTTGTCTTGGAGGTTGTTGGTTGCCTCCGATAACCCTTGGATTAGGGCACTGATTTGAAAAATGACCAGGTTCTTTGCATTTATAGCATTTAACAATACATTGAGGTTCTATCGGAGTGTTCCTCTCCTCTGTCGCAACCGCGGGTCCTTCTTGCCGACAGTTAATAGGTAGGTGCCCTTCTCTTCCACACCTGAAGCATTTTCTCGTCCCCTTAAGGAAATTTCCAGGGTGCTTCTTTCTGCACTTTTGGAAAGTGGGGTGCTGGAACATCATAGCTCTGTTGGATTTATCCATCGGACCACCATCATTGAAGTTCACCTTACGCTTCTTTTCCCCATGATACCCCTATGGGAGTGGATACTTGTTCCACCAAAGGGAGTGTGACAAGGTTCACCGGGAAATTCAATCCACAGATTATAATAGGGGAGGACTTATATTCAGGTGATGCAATGATTTCCCCATTTTCCATACTCACCAAAATCATTACTTCCATGATTTGTGGTGGTGCTGGGAATGTTCTACTAAACATTCGAGATATAAAAGAATGTGTATAACATTAATAAAAAAGTATGTTCACTATTCTTGAATGAATAACTAGCGTACCTGTCACCACTTCGTTGTTGGGGTTCACTTCGGCAGAAGTGATGGAAAAAGCACTTTCTTGTTGTCTTGGAGGTTGTTCGTTGCCTCCGATAACCCTTGGATTAGGGAACTGATTTGAAAAATGACCAGGTTCTTTGCATTTATAGCATTTAACAATACGTTGAGGTTCTATCGGAGTGTTCCTCTCCTCTGTCGCAGCCGCGGGTCCTTCTTGCTGACAGTTAATAGGTAGGTGCCCTTCTCTTCCACACCTAAAGCATTTTCTCGTCCCCTTAAGGCAATTTCCAGGGTGCTTCTTTCTGCACTTTTGGAAAGTGGGGTGCTGGAACATCTTAGCTCTGTTGGATTTATCCATCGGACCACCATCATTGAAGTTCACCTTAAGCTTCTTTTCCCCATGATACCCCTATGATTCTCCGATCTACATTTTGACCTTGAGGGCACATCAGACAATTTCTTCATAGCTGTCGAACTCACGGATCGCTAATTCGTTCCGCAAGCTAGGATTCAACCCACCAAAGAAGTGGTGAACCTTGCATTTGGGGGTCACGACGAAGACGGGAGCGTATCGTGCAAGGCTTGTGATTTTTTCCTCGTATGTACCCACTGATTCTTCATCTTTTTTCTTGAGGTAAAGGAAGTCCCTTTCCATCTTAAAACGGAGGGTGCATGGAAAATATTTATCAAAAAACATCTTCCAAAATTCCTTCCATTCAAAAGCCTCGATCTCCTCCGCAGGGTTCGTATTTTTGATCAACGTCCACCATTGATCAGCTTCACCCTCCATACGATAATAAGCTAGGAGAACCTTCTATTGTTCAGAACATTTAAGGATGGAGAAGATCTTTTCAATGGAGTTGATCCATTGATTAGCGATCGTGGGATCAGATGATCCACTAAAAGTAAGAGGAATTTGCCTTATGAAGCTCTCGATAGAGACTTGTTCCTTCTTAGGGGGGGGGGGGTTTGGACGTACCTCTTGACCGATGTTTCTATTCAAAACATGAGTTAGCTAAGAGAGAAGTGTGACAAAGTTCGCGATTCCCGCTCCAATTGGATAGGGCATCTCATTAGTACAGTCATCACACTGATCTTCACAACGGTTGTTAGCTCAAGACCTCCTATTACTGGCCATTGGATGGAATAAAAGGAAAGTTAGGGGTAACACATAAAGGGTAATCCAAAGATAAAATTTGATGACATATAAATAAACATTCATTCCTCAACTCATGAGTCTTTAGGCGTCAGTCTTGGATTTTCATGATCTACTTTCTAACAAATATTTGTAGGGATTTTTTTTAAATTACTTTAATAAGGGTTCATAATAAGCATGTGAATTTATCAAAACATATCCCTTGGGAGTGTCGTAACCAAGAGTGTAGCAAGGCCCGTTGTCGTGAACCAGTTCCGGTTCGAGTCTAGCTCAAAGCGGTGTTTTCGGGTTTTACCCCTAGGATACATCTGTGCCAGAGCAGCCTCTAACTGATCGTATCCAGACAGGGTTGTATTTGTTTGACAAACCACTTAATTAGTATTTTCTAAAACATAGGGATGTTTTTATTATACTTAGTCTTGTATTTAAGGCTTTACTAGGGTTTCCTAATCCAAAAAATAACTAAACCTATACTCCGATACCAACTATGACAACCCTGCTTTTCATTACAACTTAAACATGATTTATTACATAGAACATCACTTCATACAAAAAAGAAGATCGAGAGGTTTAGTGTCTTTGGGGCGTAGGATCATTACATAAAAACTTAAAACATAAAATTCAACATCTTTATTGAAAACTTTTTTTACATGACCACTACATTCCCTCGTACTTAGCATTGCATGGGATAACCTGAGGACATGCATAAGAATAGGGTGAGATATAAAGACCAGTAATGGAGTACACATGGAATAACATGAGGAGTACAATAAATGATAGAAAGTAGGAAAATAAATAGATAATAAATGAAACATGGACATAAAGGCATGTTAAAGCTTGATAATTATAACATGGAAATGTGGCAACAACACTTAACATGGATTTTGCATGAGCCAATGCTCATTGCACATTAAGCATGAGTAAACCCTCATTGCACATGAAGAACAAGTAAACCCTAATTTCACTTGAATTAGCATGATTCAACACTCATTTCACATGACATATCATGATACTATACTTTACCCAATGCATTGGAGCGCTATAAGGGCACACCCTTCTTAAGCATTTCATTTCATGCATAAGTGTGCCACATGGATCATAAAACATGTATTCATAAAACATATTCATTTATTCCATGATAAATGAATGTGGAATTCATACATGAAACGTTATAATCAATAAGTAAATGTGAATAAAGAAGAATACCCTTGATGGAGAAATGGGCATGGTATTCACTACACAATGACATTGGCTTAGAAAATCGATGTGATTTCAGCAGCATAACGACGTGACATAAGAATTCATAAAAAAATGGTTGATGAAAGAGAAAGGGGTTCCTCATCATATTTACATGTAATTTACAGTAAGTAGGTCATATAGATACATCTACCAACAATCTAAAAGGAATTTAGAATCATGACACAAAATTATTGCTTGAATGTAAAAGAAGAGAGAGAAGTTCCTTTCGGAATTTCAGCATAGTAACGGTTGTACATGGGAGGCATTTAATTAAAGATAAAGGGGTCTCCCATCATTCAAAAAATAAGAGGTCAGTATGGGGGAGGTGTGAAACCATACCCCACCATTCATAATTGAAATTAAAAGGGTAATACAACTTAAAGAAAATTGACAAAAATGTGAAAGGAAGAAAAAACCCTTACATGGAAGTGTACTTCCAAAGGCTAGAGAGAGGCTTGCGAGAGGCTTATTGGGAGCTTGAGGTACCTTGGGAGGATTCTAGAGAGAGTAGGGAAGAGGTTGGACGAACTCTAAAGGATTTTAGTGAGGAGGAAGTGGGAGCTTGGGTGGGTTTATATAGGAAAGGTGAGAGAATTCATTAATATTTAGGTTTTGGACCCCTTATATTAAACTAATACAAACCACAAACCATCCAATGGTTTTTCCCATGGTTTCTAGAAAAGGAAAAAGGAAAAAAATATTAAAAAAGGACAATGTCATAAATTATTAAAATAATAAGGATGCTTATGTGGAGGTGAGTCACACTCCCAAGAAAATTAATTTAAAATGGAAAAGTGTTGAATAAGTCTGGAGGGGTTCATTAATGCTTTGAAAAGTAAGTAAAACAAACCCAAAACCTCATTATTTTAATGATAAAATATATATTGGCCTATCATAAGGAATATAGTATTTTATTACATCACCATTAGGTCATTATGATGTCATAAAACACATTATATCATTAAATTGTAATTAATTTTCCCCAAAAATTTGACTATCTTAGAAAATTATGAAAAATTCATCGTTGGATAATTTTGACGTCCTGATTCCAGAAATGAAATTTATTTTATCTAAAAAAATTCCTAAATATGTTAATTTTTAATTTTAAAATAAAAAGCAACATTTATCGAAAATTCAAGGGTTTTGTCAAAAATGGCTTTCAAACCTTAACAAAAATTTTAATTGCATTAAAAAAATTATAAGATCATTTATATTTAATACAAATTAATTTAATATTAATAATAATATTTTATTAAAATATTATTTAATTCAAAAATACCTTCATTTATTAAAAATGAATTCTTAATTAAATAATAACTAAAACACCATTTTTACTTTAAAAACTATTTACAATGTATCAAAAATGTCTAGAAATTATATTCATTATTATATACAAAAAAATAATTTACATGAACATAGTACTACTTATTTGTTACATAACACCTTAAAACAGCCGCATAAGACCTAAGGGTAAGGTGTGCGATGCTGACAGACTCTTGGGTGGCTCGGATAACATTGCTCGAGAGGTAATTTCAATCAACTTCCACTTTTCCCATAGACGGTCACATTCGAGCTTGACATAATGAAGCTCGTATTGGGCTTGGTCAAGGGCGAAGCCCAAGGATGCCACCTTATTTACGAGCTCTGACAAATGGGCTTCATAGGGGGCAATTCTACTGGATGAGGCCATCGCTTCCTTAGTCTGAGTAAAATTGGGTTTGTTAAATCCTTATATTTATACTAATCATGTGATCACTGTTCAACGTCTATAAAAGTAACGGTCACAACTCTTATCATAAAACCAAAGAAGTTGACATCTTATAAAAAAAATTATAAAGAGCCAATTAACTGGATCAAGAGGGATTTTCCATTAATGAAACATTGGGTCATTACAATTATTATGAATATATTTTATACCATCCAATTACGTATGATTTAACCCTCAATATAATGATATTGTTTCTCGTGTGTACATACGGATTACTCTCTCCATGAATGCGATGAGATTCATTCCCCATAATAACCATTCTAGAAAAATTTTCATTTTATGATTAAAAATAATGTCTAATAATGTAATTTCATTATGTATTTTAATAAAATAAATCTTATCCATAACAAACATGACTTATGAATTGAATTATATAAAGAAAAATGAATTAGTTAACACCAAATACAATGATACTACTGAAAGCATATTAATAATGTTATATTAAAAGATCATATATGATATCATATTAGTGTATGTGGATCTTTTATAATTTAATAACAATTATTTAACTATTATACAGGAGGTAAACGTGCCCTCTACCATGGAAAAGTACAAGGTTAATGTTAATTTTACAATCTCTTTATTATTCGGGGTTGTTTATACTTGAGTATATACTAGGACCTCTTTATCATATACATCCTTGTTTCCTAAAAATGTATCTCTAAACATTTTTACTATTTCCTATACAACGGGTTAAATTCATTTATACCCTTTTTCATTTTTTATAATATGTTTATAATGGAATATTTTCATCATTTTCCAAACAAGGTCCTTTTTTATCTATTCGAAAAAATTAAGGAAAGAATGGTTTTTTATCTTATATGTAGGGTGCTGCTATTTTCCACCATTATAACACCTTACAATATTCCCTTAAAATATTATAATAATATTTTCAAAATAAATATTTTCTTTAATTTAGAATGAATTCAATTTAGAAACAGATAATACACTCAAATAATTATTGGATTGATTTATTCTATGCCCACATCCTTTATTAGATTTTACTCTTGATTGTTGTTGATTTATTATGATAAAATATTCAATATTGTATTGATTTTTTATATATATTTGACTGTAAATGTGCTATTTTTATACCATTCATGGTTTATGGTTAAGGTATTGAAATTTTTTATGCTAGTTTTAATATGAATGTTTATATTTTATTTTCATCTTTTCATATGTGGAATGAATTGGACTTAGTAAGTGACAGTTGGAGCCCGCTATAGCTTCTCGTTGAATCAGTTGGCCTCATGAGAAAAACTACTATCTTGGGATAAGGCATAGAAAACATCTTATTTGTAGTTTTGGAATGAGGCCTTGACTATGTGGTTATGATATCCGACATTATGCATTCCATCATTATGATATTATATATTGATATTACATGATATTATTCGACTATAAGAATATCCATGTGTATAAGTAAATGGAATTATTTTATTTTTATTTGAATCATTATTCTTATGTTTATATTTAAATGGATTTTGTTTTAGTATTATACATTTCCTTAAATGTTTATGATTATTTATGAATGTTTCTACTATATTTTTATCCTTAATGAGAATTTAAGCTCACCCATTTCTTATGTTTTATTTTTCCCAGGATGTGAAGATGTAAATTGTGACTGACCTGCACGGATAGGATAAAGGATATGAGTGTTTTATACAGATATAATTTTTTTTTTCAAAAAATAATGTAATGTAAAACTACTATATGTATCTAGTATTTAGATGGATACTAAACTGATCTGTATTTCAGGTCATGAATCCATGTATCATGACAATTTTACATAATAATTTACTAACTCAAGGTAACTAGGTTCAGGGCGTTACAGATTTTATGAGATGATGTTTCGTACAAACCATGGAGACTAGATTTAGATGAACTCTGATTATAGATCATTACCATAAGATAATATTTGAGTATTATTATAGAATAACATCCTAGAATTTTGGAAATGTTGAGATTTTGTGTGTTTTCCAAAATAAATAAATCTCTATATGTATACGAGTAGGTAGAGGCAGCTTTGGCACAGATTTACCTATTAGTTAAAACAATAACAAAGTGTTTCATTCTTGACATGGGGTATCCTAGTACACAACAATGGGCCATGATGCACCCTTGGTTATGACACTCTCGGGTGATATGTTTAGGATAATTCACATTTTCATTGTAAACCATTTTGAAGGATTTAGGTGTAAATACATTCTCAAAGAAAACATTTTTTATGATTTGTGATTATATCCATAAATTGTTCAATTTATGTTAGGTATTTTACTATTTTGGAATTATGTATTGTGATTCATAAACTAATCTAGTGTAATTCATTTGTTTAGAAATGGCACCTGGTGGATGGAATGGAAACTGTACCAATGCACAAAATCTATGTAGGGATTTCCCTCCTAATCATGATTATTATAGTTGATATGGTGATACAACTGGTGTTGAAAAACTTATAACCATACTGGGTTAACTGACATAGATAATGAATAATAACCTTAGCCATATGGAGCACCCTGATCCACAGTATTGAGGATCAATGTTAGACCGCTTCATTAGGCAACAATCACCAACATTCAATGGGACTAAAAATACATTTGTATCTATGCAATGGAGAAGTTCCTTAGTATAAATATTTCATGCTTTGGGGATTAGGGAATGAGAAAATGTTTTTATGGTAGTTTATCGCCTCACAGGAGATGTAGATCAATGGTGGTCATTGATTCAAAACACAAAGAATGACGAAGAAGTATAAAATATGGAATTGAGGGAGATTAATGTACTTTTCTTAGAAAAATACATTCCTCGTTAACATCGAGAAGATATGGAAAGGTAATTTTTGAGTCTGAGGAAAAAGTAGGATGATAAATTCACAATATATAAAGAAAACATTACATTTTTAGCAAGGCATTTTTCTGATTATATATATAAACTAAGGAGTAAGATTGATGGATTCTTCGATGGGTTAAAACCATTCCTTCCGTCCAGAATTAGTCTCCCAACCCTTCTCTTAGTATGAAGATATATTCTCATGTGTTATCAAGACATAAAAGTAATTCTCTTTGTCCTATAACTTTAATTAAGAGATGGAGAATAATATATCTATTGGAAACACTCCAAATGGATATAAGGGGAAGTAGGGAAAAGTTGAATTTCTATACTGTAGTGAATGTGGAAAGAAAAACCATGGTACCTGCCTTAAGGGAATGGGAGTGTATTACAAGTGTGGGGAAAAAGGCCGCCAAGCACATGATTTATAGGGATATAAAGAGGATATCATTCTTTAATGCTACTATTGTAGAGAAATGGGGTATTATCCAATTGAAACATCTAAGTTCCATGGAAAATTTCCTCAAAAAAGGCCAAGGGAGAAAGGACAAGGTTATGAGATCACTACTTCTAAGGTTGATGATCCGAATGACGTGGAGGTTGGTAATTTAATATATTTCCCAAATTAATCCAATGCTTTATATGATTCTGGATCAACACATTATTTCATATGTTCCCAGTTTGCAATGAAAATTAGATATTTACATTTTGATTTAACAAGGGAGTTTTCAGTAAAAAATTTTAATGGATGTATAATTGCAACAAAAAATATTTCAATCAGTTTCCATTAGGTCATATAAACGTTCTTTATCTATTGATCTCATCATCATTCGAATAATTTAATTTGATATAATCCCCATTATAGATTGGGTTCCGGACCAGTATGTAATAATTTATTTTATGAAGAAGGAGGATACTATTTTCAATGATAATAAGGAGTACCATATCTTTAGAGAAGAAAAATCACCATATGATTTATATCTAGATCCACTCCCTGTATCTCTACAAAATTCATTTATTGTTGATGAAAATAATGAAAAAATTTAGGGTGAGGAAAGGAATGTTAAAATAGAAGATGATGCTATTGTACAAGAATATGTTGACGTGTTTCGAGAAGAATTACCTAGACATCCTCCAGAATGAGAAATTTAGTTTACCATTGATTTAATTACAGGTTCAAGGTTAATATCCATGACCCATTATAGAATTAACATTTTGGAATTAGTGGATCTAAATAAAAAACTGGATAAATTGAGTAATAAAGTATTTATTCACTCTACTGTTTCTCCATGGAAAGCCCCTATTCATTTTGTTAAAAAGAAATATTAATCCATGAGGTTGTGCATTGAATATATGGAGATTAATGTTGTCATAATAATGAACAAGTATCCACTACCTTTCATTGATGATTTATTTTATCAACTTATGAGGGCTCAATATTTTTCAATGATTGACCTTTGATCTAGATACCATCATTTGGGCATGAAGAAGGAATAAATTCTAAAGAAAACTTTTTTTACTTGGTGTGGGACTTACGAGTTTACAGTAATTCCTTTTGGAGTAACTAATTCACCCTCTGTCTTCATGGATCTAATGAATAGTATTTTCATGGAATATGTTGATGAGTTTGTAGTGGTATTTATGGATGATATCACGGTATACTCTAAAAACAATGAAGATAATGAAAATAACTTGTGCAATATTCTAAAGACTCTTAGAGGAAATGAATTATATGGGATGTTTAGAATATTTGAATTCTGGCATTAGGAGATTTCTTTTCATGAAAATATTTTCTCTAAGGATGGAATCTATGTTGATCCTTCAAAGACAAAAGCAATACAAGAATGGCCATCACTGACAAGAATAACTGAGGTATGCAGTTTTATTGGTTTAGTATGTTATTATAGGTGTTTACTCTAGAATTTTTCCGAATTGGCTATCCCATTAATGAAACTCACACGTAACGGGGTTAAATTTGATTGGTCAATAGTGTGTGAAATTTTTTTTGAGGAATTGAAGATAAGATTAGTCAATTCACCAATATTGACTTTTCTATCTGGGAATGATAGGGTTTTTAATTAATATTGAAACTTCAAAGAAAGTATTGGGTTGTGTCCTTATGTAGAATGATAGCGTTATTTCCTATACATCACAGAAGCTAAAAAATAATGAAAAAAACGTTCCTACTCATGATCTTGAGTTAGCAGTTGTAATATATGCTTTGAAGATATATAGAAACTATCATTATGGTGAAAAAATGTTAGATTTATACTAATCATTAGAGTTTGAATTATATTTTATCAGAAAAAGAACTCAACATGAGCCAACGATAATGGATATAACTACTCAGATATTAAGATTTAACTATTCACTACCACCCAGGAAAGGATAATAAGGTGTAAAATGATTTGATCAGAAAGGATCATGGAGTTATGAACATGATGAGGGTTGAAAGGGATCCTTTGATCATCGATCTAGAAACAATGGATATGGGAATAATCATTGAAGGTGAAACATGGATACATATTCAAATGGTTTCCAATCCATATTTACTAGAAAGGATAAAAATTTATCATATTGATTATGAGGAGTTCGAAAAGAAATAATTAAAGGTGTGACTGATGGGAGACTGATCGGCATCGTATATGAAGATGGAATTTTGAAAATTGCAATGAGTCATTTTGTTCCCGATATACCTATCTAATATGGGAATTCTGGGATGATGCTCATAGAATTAATTTCTATATTCACCCAAGTAGTACTAATATGTATAAGGATTTTAAGGAACATTGTTTATGGGAAAACATGAAGAGAGAGATTGATTATTTTTTGTCAATATGTATAGTTTTTTAACAGGTGAAAGCAGGAAGAAAACATCTTGGAGGGGTCATGTAACCTATTCCTATACTTGAGTGAAAATAGGATGATATTACGATGGACATTGTCATGGGGATACCAAAGAATCCTAGAAGGAATGATGGAGTATGGGTCGTTGTTGACTGTCTTACCAAGTCATAAAATTTTCTTTCTATAGGATAAAATTTACCACTTGAATATTTAGAAAAACTATATATTGATGAAACTGTAAGACATCATGGTGTAACATTATCTATTGTTTCTTATCTTGATCGTTGTTTTACATCATGATTCTAGAAAATTCATCAGAAATACCCAAATACCTATCTTTGTTTGAGTACTTCCTTCCACCCTTAATCGGATGGACAGTCATAATGGACTGTTCAAACATTATAGGTCATGTTGAGATCTTCCTCATATGACATTCAAGGTATGTGAGATCATTATTTACCTCTATTAGGATTTTCCTATAACAACAGCTACCATTCATGTATTCAGATTGCACCATATGAAGCTTTATATGTAAAGAGACATCGTACACCATCTTGTTGGGATGATGTTGGTGAAAGGAAACTCGTAGGCCCATAACATGTTGCGGAAAAAATAGAAGAGGTGAATACTATCCAAACCCACATCAAAGTATCTCAATGTAGGAAAAAGAACTATGCTGATAACCAAAGGATGAATTTGGAATTTCATGAAGTTGATCATGTTTTCATATAGGTATCTTCAGGGAAGGGTGTAATACAATTCATTATGAAGGGAAAATTAAGTCCCAGGTACATCGTATCATTCAAAATTTTCGAATGAATTGGAGTTTTAGAATACTATTTGGCAATACCGCCAAGTCTCTCCAAAATTAATGATGTGTTTTTACATATCACTATTGAGAGCAAACATGCCTGACCCAATGAATGTACTAACATAAGAAGAAATAGAAGTAGAACCCATTATGTCTTATTGTGAAGTGCCAATCAGGATTCTTGATACCAGACAACAAGTGTTGAGAAGCTGGATGACTAGTCTGGTAAAAGTTCATTGTAGAAACCATAAAATGGAAGGGGCAATGTGGGAACCTGAGGAACTTATGATGAAGAACCACCAAAGTTTTTCTATGTAGTAATTTTCTAGGAATTTTGAGGGTTACATTATTTGAAGGATGGTAGAATGTAACACCCCATGCTTCCATTATATACTTCTCTTTGAATAATATAATTGCATATAGTGTACGCAGCTTCGAGTTCTAGCACCCCACGACCAATCAAACTATTTGTTAAAAAGTAGTTATGAATAGTAATATACACTTTTTGAAATTTTAGAAATTTTATTTTTCAAATTGGACGTCTTTTTTGGATTTGGAATATCAATATTATCTTGGGGTTATTTTTTAAATTTTTTCAGAAAACATTAAATTTTTTATCAATAGTGAAAAACACAGTTTTTTTGTTTAAAAGTAAATTTTTATTTAAATAATTATTTATTTTATATAAATTTATATTAAATTAAAATAGATATATACTACCTATATTAGTCCAATTTAATACATTGGATTCATTTAATAATATTATTAGATTTATAAAATTTTATTGAACATTTTACAATCTGTTTCCCACATTCTAGGCACATTTCAAAATTTGCATAAACTGTAATTTTTATGCTTCTATATATTGAATTTAAAAAACACAAGATAAATGGTATAAATATGTAAGTAAAATTTGGTTCAATAGAATCAATGTAATTTTTTTGAATAGTAACTTTTGAATTTTATTTACCATGGTTAAAAGTAAATACGGTGATTAAAGGTAAAAATGATATTATAATTACCCTAAAAAGTGTCCAGATTATATTGGATAAGTGTATTTAGAAAAAAATTAACCATATGAATAAATAATTTTCCTCTTTTATACACTTGGATTAAATTCAGACATTTATTATTACATTATTTAATGTAGAGTAAAAAATGTAAAATTAAAGGTAAAATAACTAATCCATTTTTAATATAGGGTTATACATATGATAAATTAGACTATAAATATTCATCAGAAAGCTAAAAGTATTTATTAGATAATTTTATTTTATTTATCATTTTTATACATTAAAAAATTAAATTTATTTATGACACAATGATGATGCAATAATTACCTTATTAATGAATGATTAAAATAATTGATATTATAAATAAAAAAATAAATGACAATTGATAATTGTCGTGCATTCCACGAATTTTCTAGTTTAATACGACATGATAGGGTTGATAAAATAAATTTTATTTGATATAATAATGTTATTATGACTTTTAAAAAAACTTAATACTAAATAGTGTCAAGTTTGACATGATTGAGTTTTTAAAACAAATACTATATTATTTATTGATATAATATTCCTAAAAGTGTAATGTTCATCCAAAAGAAATAGATAAGGTTATATATGACAATATTTAACCACTTGGGGTTCTTTTGGATATTTATAGTAAGTTTATTAACTACTTATTTTAAAAATACTAGAATACATTATAAAAGATAAACTATTTAACTAAGAGTTAAATCTAAAAGATAAGGTTGATTTTGAGACATAAACATGTCTAAAACCAATTGATTGAGATGATTAAGAACCAACACTGCCTTATCCTAGAAATGAATTCAGTTTGAGCCATTAGAAACCAAAAATTCCTTTGTAATTAAAAAATATTTTAATCTTTCCATATGGTGCCCTTCACCTCGGTAATGACAGGGCACTTCCCCTTATCTCAAATTGACAACTACATAACCATTTACATCGGCCAAAACCTGCCCAAATATCCTTCCATAAACCCTCACCTGAACCTAGAGGCATTTATTTGATCAGAAAGTGAAGCTAAGGTTCCATTTTAATCAAATCAAAAGGAAGATTCCAGCGTAAAGGTAAATATTTCATCACCTCTTTCAAGTTCTTTTCATCATCCACTTCCAATTTTTCTATTGTTTCTATTCAAAAATAATAACTAAAGTACCTTTTACATACATTTATGTTATTATAAATATGGTACAAATATATTCATAATTCTATCCATCTTATGAATGACAATGTCACTGCATGTGCCTACGTACGGCTTACCGCCTCCACATCGGGGTGTAGTTTGTTATTCAACACTTCATTATTTGGATTGTTATAATAATGATTATAATTGTGGTAAATAATAAATATAATATGTTAATGATTATATATATATATATTATATACCATCTAATTAAATACCATTTCACAGTCAATAAAATGATATTGTCACTCGTGTGTACGTACGGATTACCATCTCCACGAATGTGATGTGATTCATTCCCCTTTATAACCATTCAATAATAATTTTCATTTTATGATTAAAAATAATGTTTAGGAACTTAATATCATAATGGATATGAATAAAATATATCTTATCCAAAAAAATAATGACTTATGAATCTAATCATATAAAATAAAATGAATCAATTAACACCAAAAACAATGATACTACTTAAATATTATTAACAAAGAAATATTAGAAGATCATATATGATATCATATTTGTGTATTTGGTTATGTTATAACTTAATAAAAATTATTTAACTATTATTTTGGTGGTTAACATACCCTCTACCATGTAATAGTAAAATGTTGGGGTAAATTTTACAATCTCTTTATTATCTGAGGTTGTTTACGCGTGAGTATCTACACAGACCTCTTTATCATCCACATCTATGTTTCATAAATATGTATTTGACAACATTTTTACTATTTCCTATATTACAGGTTAATGTAATTTATAACATTTTTTAAATTTTTAAAATATTTTTAAAAATTAATCATTCCATTTTCTTCCAAACAACGTCCTTTATGACCATTTTGAATAA
This sequence comes from Viscum album, assembly GCA_963277665.1. NCBI lineage: Eukaryota > Viridiplantae > Streptophyta > Magnoliopsida > Santalales > Viscaceae > Viscum > Viscum album. Next base: position 944,779,052 of record OY728127.1, on the reverse strand, counting down.
AATTAAGGAATGATGGTTTTTTTGACTTATACGGAGGGTGTAGCTATTTTAAACCATTATAAACCCTTCTAGGATTCCTATACAAGATTATAAGAGTATTTTTTAAATTATTTTCTTCTTTACAATTGAATTATTTCAATGTAGAAAGAGAAATTTCACTCAAATAGTTTTTATATTGAATAAATCTATGTCAAAATCCATTGTTAGATTTTTCACTTGCTTGAAGTTAATATATTAGGATACAATCTTCCATATTGTTTTGATTGTTCTGTGATATTTTTGTGAATGGATGTGCTATTTTTATACCATTCATGTTTTATGGTTATCACATTGACATTTCATATTCTAGTTTAAATATGAATGTTATATTATGTTTCATCCTTTTCATTTTAGGACTGCATTGGACTTATGATGCAATGGTTGGAGCAAATTATAGATCCTCGATGAATCGGTAGGTATCATGAGACAAACTTGTTTCTTGGAACAATGACTTGAAAAAATTTTATTTGTAGTCTTGGCACGATTCGTTGAAAATGTGTTTATGATGTCTGACATTATGCATTCCATCATTATGAAATTAGCTACTGATATTACATGAGATTATTTACCTAGTATAATATCCATATGAATAATTAAATGGAATTATTGGATTTATATTTTCCACAGTATTCTTAAGATTATGTTTAAAATGCTTTTTCTAGTCTTATAACTTGCCTTAAATGTTTATGCTTATTTATAAAATTTTATGATATATTGTCATCCTTAATGAGAATCTTAGATCACCCATTTCATATGTATTATTTTTTCCAATATGTGAAGAATTAAATTATAACTGACCTGTATGGACAACATAAAGGATATGATTGTGTTCTATGGGGATACAATCCTATTTTAATTCATGATGTAGTTTAAAACTTATATATGTATCTTGTAATTCCATGCCTACTAAACTGATTGCTCTTTCAGGACATGATTTATTGTATCATGCCAATGTCTTGTAATAATGCATTGAATCTGGGTAAAAGGGGTCAGGTCATTACATTAATACCCCATTACATCGACCTTCAAAGGAGGTCTTCATTGCTCCCTCACCACCCTATATCGAGTTCATCCCCATGTCAATTATTATACTAATATATAATCCATCATGGGGTATAAGGGAGAATCTTCGCTACCAAGGGAAGAACACTAACAAATTTCAGATCATAGTCAAACCGGTCAGCTTTTCATATTCGGAAGAAGAATGTGACATGATTATGAATCTCTCATATTGATCGTCAACTTTAGAGTCTAGAGAATGAATGATACATGTGAGCTTCATCCTCCAAGAATGTAAAATACACTAAATCCATGAATCCCTCCATAAATACATAGAGGATGAAGAAGATTTGGATCCTTTTCAAGGCTCACCATACATTCATATCTGTTATCAGTAGTATCATTCTATACCTCCACCAGAAATCAATGAGATAATTCTTGAGGTGTGATGGATGATGAGCATAATACAGACCTTACCCAATCCACCACCAACTGTTGACATTAAATGGTGATCATTATCCCATCCTATAGGTACATGATGACACAGTTAGTATCGCCCCTATGAGACGATCCAATATGCAGTTGGTTTTCTATCCATGCAGTATTATCTCCACCAGCTAGTCCTATACTGAAATAGTCCATATTGGTAATATTTCTAGTTCCACATACACCCACATTCGATGAATGGGGAAACCAATGGACAAATCTCGAGTCCAAATGACGAATATTGTGGGATGCTCTCGCAGTAGACTAATTTCCCAAGATGTTCCGTCCAATTTCCACTACTAGCATTTTTATTCCAGAATCACTCACTCAGGGTGAATTCATGTTTCTCCAATGAACCTATGGGATATCAACATTTAGACTCTATCATCATCAATTTTCTTATCCAAAAATCTTTGATCATTAGGACAATGTCGACCAACAATTCCACCTGGTTGAGTTAGTCAATCTTCATATTCTTCCACGCCCTACATTTCCCCATTATCACCAGAGCCTCCAACAAAAATGAATCCAGTTCTTCAAAATGCTCCAGACAATTATTGATAAGGTTCCTCCACACATCAAATCCATGGATCATATATTATGTTTTTCTTCATTTTAGTCTTACCCTCGACAAGACTTACTTACAAGGTTATATAGTGGATACACTGCAAGGTATAGTCGCAATAATATTGGATCATCTCATATTGAAATACACCGAGACAAGGATCATTAAAGAGAACCTACCCATGTGGATGACACAAATTTTATTGGATCCTCTAGCTACTATCACTAGCCAAAAAAACAATATTTTCCTTGTTGATCTTTTTAATTCATTGGCTCTCGGACGAGACCCTAATAAGTGGAAAGGAAACCCTAAGATCGGTAAGCCTTCTGACCCATTTGGTTCGGTTCATAAGATGGGGGATGATTTTGAAAATGATGTGTTGCTCCAACATCTCATGGAATAGAATAGGTACATTGGTTAGATCCTTACAAAGTTAATTGTGGAATGACAACCAAATTTTGGGGATAACTAGTATGATCCTATACATCCTCCACTAGTGCAGTAGGGACATGAACATATTCTCATTAACATGTTTCCTCCAATTTATCTAGAAAAGCTTGTATACCCTGATTGGGTAGAGGTTGATGTTTAGTGAAAATAACCTTGGTATGAATCACAAAATACGTCTGAGAAGCATGTGAATATTTTCTAATATCCCACTATATAGGTCATTCCTCATGAAGTTCCTATAACTACTCCACATATTATTCCTACATCAGATCCTTGGGTCTATCTCCCAGCCGCTCCACGAGCCTCTGAGCCTGACTATAATTTTTTATATCCCACTAACACACTGGTGGTCAAAAAATATTTTGAATATAGGAATCCGTGAAAGGAGTATCTGGTGGTCAGTCTCAACACCCACCTTGAGGATCTTGAAACCAGACATGTGGATGTACCACCTGATGGAAAATCATATCTATCATGGGTGGATGATATTATATCACACTCGGTAGTAAAGAATCCTACCTTCCCCTATTTCATTGGGAAGTGTAACCCACAACAGTATTTGGACCAATTTCTTTCATGATGTGGACTTATGTTGGGAACTCTACTGCAACAAGAATCCCATATTCTCTGGTGATTCATACATACCTAGCATGGGATTATGTTCATCTGGTACACCTAGCTGTTCATTGGGTCCATAGCTAGCTGTGAAGATGTTCGTATGCAGTTTATTTATCAATTTAGCTCAAACACTTGGAAGACTAGTAAATCCTCACTCTTCAAGTGTAAAAAACATCATGATTATCATGTCCCAAACTTTGTATCTAGGTGGGGGAGCCTCATATATTCACTCGATATTACATATAATTCAGAGTAGTTTATGAGGTTGTGTGTAGGGAACATAATTATTGAATTGGTACCATATTAAATCACTCCATACATCCTAGGTGAATTCTTACATTTTTTGGAAAGGATTTGTTCCTAGATGAAACCTTGCATGAGTCCAATAAGGCATTCTCATTTCATCCCATAACTCTTGTGAGAAGAGAATCTAAGGTAAATATGGTTTCCATTTTATTTTTAGAGGCCTCCATTCCACTAGAGATTCTAATAGTTGAGCCACATACATAGCCTCGCCAAGGGCCGTAGCATCAGGCTCTGGATATCATACCTCAAAATTAGTTGGTGTTTCTACATAATGCACCATCACCACCCAATCAAGATAATCAGGTTCCACCTCCTCGCTATTCATCATCCCCTCTCCAGGGCTGGGATCATAGGGAAAATTTTCTATACTGTAGAAATAAAACCTACTCGTTTGAATAATATTATTTCCCATCTATTCCAGAGTGACTTGGAACAAGGAATCCAGTAGTTTCCAGATTGCAGTAGACCCCGTGAAGCTGGTCTCATTGATCAACCTAACTATTTCCCCTATCAATGGATCCATGGACACACTCTCATGAAATGATATGTTTCCAAGGACTGTCTCCAGGACTATGGTGATTACAACATAGTCAATTTTGGTCCATCCTCAGCTCCGGTGGAATGTGTTTATGAAAATCAATATAGCTATAATGAAGGTGAATTTCAGCATGTCTCCATTTATAGGTCTCAAAAGTATGAACAATGGTTTTCCCTCAGGGACGTCACACGCTCTCATGGGATCATCCACAAATGATTTAATTATCCCATCCGTACTGAAGTAGCCACACCTCCTCCTCATACTACTTCGACATCAATATATCAGCCTTCTACAAATCATAATGGAAGGAGATCGTGGCACAATGGAATTAAAATCCCCCATCCATTGATAAATATGTCTTTCCCTCTTGGAAAATTCATTCTACCAGAGATGGGATTCTACCCCATAATTATATGAGAAATGAAGGATTCCGCATATGATAATCATTAGTATCCTTATTTGAACACTATCAAGTCAGTGGACACTTATATAGATTCCCAATAATGAAGGGTTCTAGGAATATCCTCCTTATGTCCTCAGTCGACACAATCATCAACAAAACCAAGGATACATGAATATTCAAAATGCACCAGCCTGCACATCCAGCCACGTTGAATATTCTACTGAGACCAGGTAGCTGGTTCGACACAGAGATCAGTGTGGGCAGTCCTTTCCCCATTCCTCGTCAAATTAACAACCACATTAATTTTTTCTGATCGTCTAGGCCAAGCCACTACGACCAAATCATGATTAGGTTAGTTTTCTCATGGATAGATCCTAGAAATCTGACAACAAGTAGATATCCACTTTTAATTTTTAGCTAGTGTGTAGTGGGATATCCCCAAAATCATCCAGAATCCATAGTTTTTACCATCATCACCCATTATAACAGGTTCTACATACTAACCTTCTTTTAGTAGAAATGTGCACCTTGCATGAAAGTATGATGTGATTAAGCACCATTCCATCATTCTTGAAAATATATTTATTATTGAGTCTCTTATCCTACAAAAATATATGCACAAAAACCTCACAGTGGCTTTGAAAATCCACATCTACATCCATATAACGGTAGAAGCTTCAGATGTCATTCATGCTAAGGAAGTTGAGAAAGAATAATGTCAAGATGATATCTCATTTTCAGGAGACGATTAGGGATCTATGATATATGGGAATATTCATCTACTGTAAATCATTAGCCAGTTCAATGTCTTGAATTTTTTTTGTTGTCTTTTCAACACAGGTTCTGGGATTATTCTTATCTTGAAGAGGACACTCGACAAGCTAAGACTGATAGAAGAAAATATGAGTCCCTTTGACATGAAGATTCATGGGTAAGGTAGGATAGAGAAAATGTTTCTTGGAAAGATATAACTAAAGACCCAATTTAGTGTTCTTACTGACAATACTATGTTCATGATCATCTCATTGGACACCACCTACAATGCGCTGATGGGTAGACCCTAACTCAAACTGTATGCAACCATTCCTTCCTCATATTATCTATGCCTCATGTGCTCCCTCAATGGTTGAGTGTGTGTGCTCTATGGAAATTCATCTCTCGTTGCCACTTTTTATGTCCTCTACCTACATGGGGACTATTAGAAAATCAAGGAAACAACTGTTTAGGATAATGATATTGAGCACACTACTATTTTGGCTGACTTGTGGACATACATAGATGATGATTTTATCCTCCCAGTTCACCATTTGGAGGTCACAATGACAAAAATGGGACACTTCATTGTTATTTTGGAGAAAAGGGGAAGGTGTGTTCTTAGGTAGAAGGAAAATAGAAATATCACATTTTACCCCTACATGAATCTGGATAGAGTGATTCAAGATCCCTTTACTCCTATATGGTATCAGGAAATTCACCTCATGACAACAAAAGTACACCCTAAATATTAGTTCTTTTGATCAGGGTTGAACTGACTCAAGCCAACGTGCCACTACTGCTTTGAAATTATCAAGATTATCCCCATGGGTTGAAGGCCTAATAGAATCAGGTTGGTATCTTTTGTCTCCATGGATTCAATTGTGGTGGGGTCTTCTAATGATGATAAAACTGATTCTCTGGCCAATGCCAACATTCCTTCAAAGTCATACAACATAGAATACTTTCCCTCTTCCAGTGATCCTCCCTCTGTGGATGATTAATAAGACTTATAGGACACCCCTCCCACGTTAGAAGAATGTGTTTACACAACCATATATGACTTGGTATAGGTGAATATCGATATCAAGGAAGATTAGAGACCAACACTGATTAGTGTAGTTATGCATGTAGAAGAAAAATAATAGTATGTGGAGTTCCTGAACCAATATCAGGATATATTTTCATGGTGTTATGATGAGAATCAAGGGCTAGATCCTCAGATCCATGTCCACATTCAATTCCACCCATTTAGTCATCACATTTTCAAACAACCTCCTAGAAATATACGCCCCTCTCATGGTGCCATGGTAGAGGCAGATTTGGATAATATCATCCAATAAAAAATGATCAGGGAATTATAGTACAGGAGATGGTTATCCAACATCATTCTTATCTAGAAGAAGAATGGATTGATTAGAGTCTTAATTGACTTTCAGGACCTCTACCATCACTACCTGAAGGCTGATTTTCCCATTCCTATGATAGATTTGATGATCGATGCCACTATTGGATTCCTTTGCCTCTATTTCATGGTTTGACATTTCAGTTATAATTATTTCTAAATGGGTCCCAAAGAAAAATATTCCACCCCCATAAGGTTACTTCAAGGTACCTTATGATATATGGTAATGCCTTTTGGTATGAACATTATACGATCTAGCTATCCGAATTCAATGCACCATTTATTCAAATTGGTCCTCAAGATAAAAGTGGAATGTTATATAGATGATTTGGTGGTCAAATCCCACCAGCATTAGGACCATGATTGAGATCTTGATTATGTTTTTTGCTTCATCCATTCCATTCATATGAAGATGAAACCCATGAATTATGACTTTTTGGTTTCCTATGGAAGGTTTCATAGATTTTTTTTCAGACATAGAGGCATCAAGATCGATCTACATAAGTTGAAGTCCATCAGTCATATTCCTCCTCAGATCAACCATCGAGAGATCCAAGGTTTTCATGTGTACTTAGCCTAAATAAAACAATTCTTCATGAATTTGTATAGTATGTTTAATACATTTTCCCAACTCATGAAGAAAGGACTCATCTATTAGGGGGATGAAGAGTGTCAGGATGCTTTCAAGGAGATCATGTAGTACTATTTGTAGCCTCTATTTATAATACAACCCATATCTAGAATGTATTTGGTCCTTTATTTGAATTCCCTCAAATGATCCCTCAATGCCCTTCTCTCCCATAAGAACAATGAAGGGATGGAGAATAGTTTGTTTTATGCCATCTGCATGCCCCTCAACACAATGAATATATATTAATCTATCGAGAAGAGCTATTGTGCACTGGTCTATGCAGTGCAAGATGTGTGACACTACTTAAAGCACCATGTAATACATTTGGTATCCCACGTGGATCCACTAAATAATTTTATGAACTTTCCTATGTTAAATATATATATATATCAGTGGGTAGTAATCCTTCAGTTGTTTATCATATGTTTCATCCTGCAAAAATCAATCAAAGGTCTGGTGCTAGTAGATTTTCTGTCCACACATGCATCCCCAAATGGGTAGTCTCTAGATATTGACGTTATTGATGAGGCCATCATATCAATGGATCATTTCAAGCCATGTTTGTAGTTGTACATTACTGGAAACTCATAAATACACACTATTTAGAGACTGAATGTTCCCAGACTCAACAGATTAAGCATGGGTTTCATCTTTATCACGCCTAAGCATGCTGTATTTCAATACTCATTCCTATAGCCAGAAGGATGTACCAACAAGAGGTGGAGTATCGGGCTCTCATCACTGGACATAAGATTTCACATGATATTGATGTTCTTAACCGACATATTAAGTGGGAATATATGCTAGTCCTCAAGAATATCAAATGTGACTACGTCATTAGGAACCCTAATATCGTTCCCATATTGTGGCTTGCTCACAATCTAATGACCCATTTCCCTTCTTGAATTGAGGTCTTTCATGTTCCTTGGTCATAAAATGGTTGAGTTGATGCCTTGTCTAACCTTGTCATCTCTCTCGTTGATCCTGACCCGGACACTATGATTATCCATGTGGCACATCGAAGATTCATCACTCTTGTCACTAAATATTATGATGATAACTAGATGGAAAGACACCTTACTAATAATGGTTTCAAATCAGGACCTCCAGGTCCCCCCCTCCATAGAATAAGAGACACATGATTGTAAAACACATTTCAATGAGTACATTTAACATGTCAATATCCGTAAAGATTGAGCCGAACATGAGAAAATCCATTAGTGTACAGTGCAATTCACCATCTCGAGTTGTCCCATCCTTGAGAATATCATTTAAAAACATGTGATCAATGGATTTCACTGTATTTGTAATCAAAGAGATGAGATCCCCCATGTTATATATGATTTTCAATCTGGATACAATAGAACTCATAAAGTATGGTTGAAAATCTTTCATAGGATTGGATGGTTGGAATACTTCTCTCCCACAATGGTTTGTGACCATATCATGTTATCCAAGAGTTATCACACATGTAATATCCATGATAATTTGTGCATCATCCACCAGAACCCCTCTATAATATCAAGTAATCATGGACCACTTTGGTACATGGCCTAAATTCCATGGGACCATATCCACCAGCAATACCTCGCTATTGTAATTTCATCCTGACTACCATAGATTTCTTCTCCATGTACGCAGAAGTGATTCTTCACAAGAAAGTTAATTATCATTCTATCAATGATTTCATGAGCTCTAACATAATCCTTTATTTTGGATTCCCTCATGCAATCCTAACCAATAACAAAACCATCTTTTGATAATCTAAGTTGAAGAAATTGTATGACATTAATATTATCCAGTGTAAGTACACATTTCACTACCATGCACCGAAAAATGTGCAAATCCTGGAATTCAACCAAAACCTATCCAGATATTTTCAATATTTTGTTCGTCATTAAAAAAAAAGCATTTCCCAGAAAAGCACCCTAACAATCTCTAGGCTTACCGGATAAGAAATCCTAATTCCACCATGTTTCCCCCATATTCCTGTGTGTACTGAACTGAATCTATTTTGCTCATTTAGATTTAGTTACCATCACATTCTATAACACTCTACTGTCAGATGACAACAGACAGAGGAGAAAAATTATGTGTTGAATGGATTGATGATCTCAATGACAATATGATTGGGGACTCTCACAATCATGAGAGGCATAAAAATATGATATAAAGGTATTAGAATAAAATTTTTTTCTGTGATACTTCCTTCAAGGTGAAGTGGTATTTTCCTTAATAATTCAGATCATACACGGAAAAAAGAGACCAAATTTGGAACCCAAATGGGATGGACACTATATTATCCATATGGGTTACCCCAATAGTTCATAATCTTCGGTCACCATAAATGGTGAGCTAATTACTCATACCACCAATTCGAAGATCCTCATGAAATACAATGCATGAGAGAAATTTTTTCTTCATCCCACATGATATTAAACAGCATGATATTAGACATCCCATGTAATAATTAACCATGAGATCATCCTTCATGACATTAAACTATTCATGCATCTTTAGTGCATGATGTTAAACTGCACTTAATTTAAGAACTATGTATAGCTTTTTTCCCATACTTATGTGATATGTAGGAATTCCTAAACATTTTTTCTTTATGTCCTAAACCATGTTCCTCTATATTCGACCTCATTGCATGAGGTTCCTCTGTGGACTATGTGGTGTGGTGTGGAATTCCGTGGTCCACATTCACATAGATTTTCCATAGCTTCACCATATTCTCCCCTTTATAATACCTATCCACTCACATCCTTAACGCATGACATTAAACTGAATGAAATTAAAGAACTATGTATGGCTTGATTCCTATACTTATGCAATACATAGGAATGGCCATACATTTTTCCGTTGGGTATATCCCCACATACTATAAATCCAAACATCTCTTAGTCCTCTAGGCCTGAGTGTATTGGGATCACGTGATGTGGTTTGGAATTATATTTCCCTTACTTGTGTCGTGTTTGCAACTACTGCATTACATACCCCCTTTAGTTATATCTTATTTGACCCATGTCCATAAGGCATGACGTTATAATACACATCAGCTAAGAACTATGTATATCTTAATTCCATCCCTTTTAGTATATATAAGAAATACCACACATTTATTATTTGGGTCTATCCCCTAGTAGATAAACTTGTTTGGACCTTTTATCTTCACTTTATGGTTAATGGTATTTAACCATAAACAATGATCTATCTCATCCCATGTGATGTTATATTGTTCTGTCCTGCCTACAAGACATTAAACATCATAACATCTGTAGTTTATTTTTCAAGAACTTAAAAGAAAACTGTCCCATCATCCAATGTGATTTTGAACCATCACTTCATCTCGTATAATGTAAAACTTAACTAAACATTCCAAAATCCCATTCTTCCATTCCCATGGCCTGAGTCCTTTCGTGGTAGTGAGTGGTGTGGTGTCCATCATCCATCTTGGGTTCATTTTACCATTCCATGGACATCCCCTTGTATGATACGTCTCATTCCAATGTCATATCCCTAGGATAAAAAATATTTCCTTGCCCACATACTCACCACCTAACGTTAAACTGCACGAAATTTCATAACTACATTTGGATTAATTACCACCCTTATAGGATAAGAACAAATTCCATGACATTTTTTCATCAGGTCCAAACCTAGGTTCATCAACTCATTGTTTCTCCTTTCTCCACTCATCTTTTCCAGTCATCTTTTCTTTACTGTCTCTCTCGACCTATGTTTTTCCTCATTAATATGACTAGGTGTGTCATGGTGCAAGACCTTGAGTGTTGGATTCTCCATGTAAATGGAAATTTTCTCATTCCATTCCATGCTTCACAAATTTTCTTATTTAGGTCTCCATCATCATTCATGTATGAAGGGAACCCAAAATGGTATTTATGATTGGACACATGGCTCACTTACTTGATTGGGCCAATGTCCCAAAAGACATCAATTGACATTTTGAGACATGGTCCACATTTCAAATAAGGTCAATGGTAGAACCTAATTAGTTTTTTCCCATCCAAGGTCACAAAATATGGATAATATGTTTCGAATATGGTTACTAGTTATACTACATCATTATGATAGTCCCATTGCATCCCAAACATCATATTCTTTGATTTAAATCCTTTTAAACAACATTATGTACAAGAAGAACTTCAAAACTCTCATGTTTATCCCACCATGAGAATATGTGCATTGAGAGTGCATACCAACAACGTTGGGTCATTCTAGAATCCTCACCTGCATTCCCCTTCAATGTGCATCCATGCTCCATAGAGATTATTTCCACCCATTTTTACCCACATCAAAAATTAGATCATGTTGGTATAGGGGTCTTTGTAATGTTTATACCTGGATAGAAGAATCATACCATCCTTCGGTCTAAACTCTGGGATACTAAACTAGGAGGTTACATCCTACATTCATTTGATCATCGTGACTTTAAAATGTATGTTCTTTCCCTCCGGAATGTGTGGTGTGGTGTGGACTTATATTATCCTCATTCATGTTGGGTTTCATCCTGGTGTCATACTACATGCTCCCACTTCTGAATGATGACCATAATTTCCAAACTCTATGAACAATAAATAATATTTCTAGTGTCCATGTTATCATGATGGTAATATATGTAACACAAATAATTTTATCCTTTAATAGAATGTTCCACCTTTTGGAATTGGCCATTTTCCATTCTATCTCTATGAACTACTTGTTTCTTGATTCCCATCGTTATGGGATATATATAGGAAGGACACGAACTTTCATCTCTGGTCCTATCGCGTAGGCTTTTAGGTTTTCTAGCCGCTAGTCCTGCGTCCTACCCAAGTGTATGCATTGTGGTTGATGCAACTTTGTTAATCATTCACATTGGGTTTACAATAACTACACCATGTACATCCCTTGATATTGAACCTAGTCCCACCTGCAGATACATTCTATCATCATTTCTATAATAATCACACCCCTTTAGATGGGTCTACATTATATTTCATTTATGAAGGGATACCTAATTGTATGGATTCGTAGCCTCATGGCTCACCTACTATGATAGGCCAAAATCCCATAATTTTTCAAATGATGTTTTGTGACAGGTTCTTCATTTCAAATATGGTTAGTGGCTGAATCTCATTTCTTATTCCCATATCAGGTCCATAAATATGGATAAGCTGTTTTGAATATGTCCAGTAGATATCTTCTATGATTATTCCACCCCAGTTGCATCTCAAATATATGGTGATTTGATTCACAGTTTCCTGCCCTTCTATTCTAATTGGTCTCCAAAACCCTCGGTGTCATCCCTTCGTGCAACCACACACGTCGAGTAGGAAAGTTGACATGTTTGGATTATCCTAACTGACATTTCTCTTTCTCTTTTTTATAATCTCATGTGATGGGGAAATATTGACATCACTCACTATTTCCTAAAATTTGCATGACTCACGTTGGATTATGAGTCTTGGTTGGGCCATACCCACATAGAAGGTTGTGCGACCTTATCTTCCATGTTCTATTAAATTACACTATGACTTCTATCATACATGAACATTGACATTAAATTACTCTTCCCTATCATGTATGATGTTACACAATTGTATCTATACTACAAGACTTTAAAATGAGTGAGCTGGTCTTGTCATGTAACCATAAGCTGAATCATCATTTTCCTGGTCACACAATGAATAATGGCATATCATTGGAATGATCTCACTTGAGAGGGCATCACCTTTTCCACTTGTCATCTACAATGAAACTTATCAAGACCAACACAAATCCCGATTCCCATAGACACACCAAAAATTTTATTACATGGCTTGTCACTCCAATAAGACATTCATTCCAATAGAAAAGAACAAAAAGGAAATATCTAATGCCTTCTTTCATTGATCATGGGTCAGTCATGCACGAATACATTACCACCAATGTTGGTACCTTACCATGACATATATAGGCAATATGTGTTGATTGATTTCCATTAATATGGGATACATAGTGACACTCATATTATCAATCTTGGGTCCAGCCACAACACCATTTCATCTTTTGATGTTGATTCATCATCTTCCTTACTACATGGTGATAACAAACATGATATTCATGAACTATTTATGGCTTGATTCCCTCCCTCTAAATATATGTATAGACATCCAAACATCATATCCCTAGTCCTAGACACATAATTTCAACATCCCATTTTTTTCTATTTTGGACTAGATTCCCCATTGATAATGTGTGATGTAGTGTGGACTTCTATAGTCCTCATTCAGGTTAGATTATGTACTGCACCACACATTTCTCCTTTTGGGTGTATTTTTCCTAGTTGTATAACAATAAACTACACTGCAACTCTCCTCCCCATCACATGATAATAAATTTATTGACCTTTATTAAAAACATGTAGATTGATTCCCATCTTTATTAAACAATTAGTGACACCCATACACATTTTATTTGGCCCACCTATAAGTTCACTAACCTACCTGGCCCTTTGTCCTTGATTATAGTCTATATCATGTATACCACATCCACTTATGATCCATGGCATGTTACCACTGTGGTAACTGAAACTGATAGGTAACCAGCCAGAATCTCTCCAGAAAATCAAATGGTCCGACATACCTTGGTGAGTGTTTACCCTATCTCCTAATCCACCTGTGTCCCATCCTTAGTGAATCACGTATGAAATAATGACCCCCGACAACGAAATCCAACATTTGTCTGTGGCGATCATCATAAGATTTCTGACGAGATTGTAGAGTATCCATCTACTTTGGTATCAACTAGACATGCCCTGAAGTATCCTGCCCATGAAATGGTCCCAGATAACCTGCTTCACCGGCCTCCAACAAGCACTAAGGTGATCATCATGGCCTACCGTATAAATCATCGTAAGGCTCCATCTCAATCATTTCCTGAAAACTGTTATTATAGGAAAACTCGACCCTGGGTATGTGCTTCTCCCAAGAGACCCCATAGTCTAGGACGCATGCACACAACATGTCCTCAAGAACCTGTATCATATGATTTGAATGGAAATCAGTCTGTGGGTGGTTAGCTGTGCTCAGAAGCACCTGTGTACCCATTTCCCTTTAAAAACACTTCCAAAAACGAGACATAAAATAGGCTTCCCTATCTAAAACAAAAGAACGAGGGACCCATAAAAACATACTACCTCTCGGATATAAAACATCCTGAGATCATCAACACAGAAGGTCTCCTTGATTGGAAAAAAGTGAGCTCCATTCATATTTTTGTCCACCAAAACCCAGACGGCATCACTGCCTCGAGCTGACTTCGGCAACCCAGTCACGAAGTCCATTGCGACATCATCCCATTTACACTCTGGAATTGGTAATTGTTGTAATAGTCCGACTAGCCTCTGATGCTCCGGCTTCACCTTCTGATAGGTGGAACATCTCGCAACGAAACCAGCTACCTATATTTTCATACCCGGCCACCAATACTGACATCTCATGTCACTGCACATTTTGTATCTCCGGGATGCACTTCCCAAGATGAAGCATGAAATTATCACATAAAATCCTCGTGTATATCACTTGGAACCCACACACATCCATGGACACACAGTACCTCCTAATCACTTATCGTCTAACCAGGAGGAGGGTCCTCACTTGACACCATCTCTCATTGAACTAGGCCTTCTGAATCTAATAGTTGTGTCATCCTCCCTCTATCCTGGAGGGTAGAAGTCACACCTAAGGAAGAAGGATAGGTTCATCCCTGACTATCGTGCACCTCCAAATTCATCTCAGAGAACAAAACCATGAGCTTCCACTGACCACTTTCCTCCTGCAAAACATGTATCTGAGTCCTCCTACTCTGTGCATCACCTACTGCATTACCTTTACCAGGTGTATAGGAAAGCTCAATGTCTATGGACTGAAGGTATTAAACCCACTGTCGTTGTCTTGAATTCAGGTCACACCGGGTAAATATATCTTTCAGAATATTCTGGTCCGTAAACCCCCCAAAATTCCATCCCAACAGATAATCTCTCCAACATCGTAATGTGTTAAAAACTGTGCCCAACTCGAGATCATGCGTTGGGTAAATCCTATCACGTGGCCTCAGCTGTAAAGACTCGTATGCAACTACTCGATTTTCCTGCATCAACACTACTCCTAACCTAATACCTGATGCATCACAGTAAATAGTATAGCACTGCCCCTACTATAGAAGTATCAGGAATGATAATGATGTCAACCTTCCCTTCAACTTTTGAAAGGATGTCTCGTAACCTCATGACCAAAATAAAGTCACACCCTTCATAGTAAAACCCGTCAACGACACTGCTATGTGGGAGAAGTCCTATATAAAGCACATGTAGTAACCAGCTAGCCCCAAGAAACTCCATATCTCATACATGTTCTTAGGCTGCTCCCAGGAAACTGCTGCTCTCACCTTCTCTGGGTCCACTGCAACTCCTACCTCTGAGATAATATGACCCAGGAAGTGTATCTGGTCCATTCATAAGTGGAACTTGGAGAGATTAACATATATAAGATGATATCTCAGTGTACTCAGTATGATCTCAATATGGGTAGAATGGTCGTGTCAAGTGTGAGAGTACACCAATATATCGTCCACGAAGACTACCATAAATGAATCTAGATAAGGGTGGAACACACGATTCATCCGAGCCATGAATATTGTTTCCACATTTGTGAGTCTGAACGGAATAACCAAATATTTTTATAGGCAATATCTACTTCCAAAATCTATAAGTGATACGCCTGATGGTCAAATGCATAATTGATGATATCTGGATCTCAACTCATTCTCATATAACACTTGTGCTCATTAATGTTGATAAAAAATATCCTCAATACTAGGAAAGGGATACCGGTTCATGACCGTCAACTGGTTCAGCTTCTGATAATCCACACAAAGTCTGAGGATACCATCTACCTTCTTAGAAAACAGAACAGGCGAACCACAATTAGAAGGACTGGGTCGGATGAAACCCTTTGCCTGCAACTCCTCCAACTACCTCTTGATCTCCAGAAACTATATTGTTGCCATCCTATAAGGAGGAATGGACACCAGTGCTACTCCTGGCACAAGCTCAATAAGGAAATCCACTACTCTCTCTGGAGGAAGACCTGAAATGTCATCTGGGAAGACATCCCTAAAACGATCAACTATTGGAGGTAAATCCTTCTAACATGTTCCTTGGTAATCCATAAATAAACTATAGATTTGTGTTATCACACTACCTCACCCATGATACTCAAGTCTAGCTCAGATTTCCTGGACATTCCATTAGCCCTTGTATAGAAAATCTCCGCCCTCTGGTGACGTGAAACTCACCCTACCACGATAGCAATCTACAAAGGCTCGAAATTGTTCCAACCAGTCCTTCTCAAGAATGAAATCATAGCTTGTAATCTCTAAGACATAGAGGTCCCATAGAAAGTGACACCCAACAACCTATTGGGTGAAATCCCTACACTAACGCACACTAGCCATTCTAATCCCCAATAGAGTTTCTAGAGTCATAAAATTAGTAGAAGAAGATAGACATAGCCCAAGGATCTCTACAATGGGAACATATTTAAAGCTATGTGTAGCAACCATATAGAAAATTACAAAAGATAAAACATTAGCTACTAGAATAGTACATTTGACGGAGGAAGGTCCGAGATCTTGCTTTTGTGGGGTATGTTGTACTGTATATGCCTGCCATATGTTGCGTCCCTATGAAACAGCCAGCCTACACTGAGCTGATCCGAACTATTGTCTCTGAGATCCTCGTGTCTGGCTACCACGACCACAACCACCACCTCAGCCTGAATGTCCTGACGTATCCCAATTCCATGACAAGTAAGAAGCTGGTGGCCCATACCCCACATGTGGAGTCTGCACAAAACTCCACTCACTAGCCACTGGTAAAAATTCCTTGCAAAAATGATGGAGATTACACATCCTGCCGCATGCTTGGCCCTCCACTGGGTCACGTGGACACTATGGTATTTTTTTCACCTCTCTACCACACTGGTAGCACTTGACCTAGCCACATAAAGAAATATTCTGGCTAGTACAACCACTGGGAGAGAAATACAACTATCTATTCCTCTTACTGGTAGAAATATTACCAGAAACTGGAGTCAAACTACCCTGGCCTACACCACTAGCTTCTCGTAGGTACCGCTCAATAATTAGTGACTGGTTCACAATATCATGAATTGTAGGCGACCTGGTAATGAATACCAGTTCTCAGATGTCATATCAAAAATCATACACAAAGAATCTTTCCCTCAACGCCTCATCACCCACCAGAACAGGTGGAAAGAGCTGTAGCTCGGTGAAACGGGCAGAATAATCCATCACTAACATAATTCCCTACTACAGATACAGGATCTCTTGAGCTCAATAACCCTCAGCGTCTCCAAAAAGAAAAAGTCATAGAAGAATGCTTGAAAATATTCCCACACCATGTCTCTGTGATGCCCTGTATGGTTTGTAATATCCCACCATCTCTTGGCGGAATCACACAACATGTATGTAGCAAGCGTGGTCCTCCACCATGGAGGTGTCTTCACCTGCTCAAAAATAGTAACATAGAAACTATCCTGGACTCTGAAGCCTATGGTTTGCCATCCCCTGAAAACATAGGCAGATTCTACGACTAGAATATGAGCGTCTGCTATACCATAGATTTGGCATCCTGCGGTGCTCCCTAGATGGTCCTCCTGAACCGCATGAAGCTTTCACAGAACTGCACATCAGCACATGTGGCTGATGTAACCGCTAGCGCCTCCTATGGATTTTTTAATGGATTCATCGGTACCCCATGGTCTACCATCTCTGAAGTATACTCGTTGTTGCTCCTTTGGATAACAATGAGTGGTAGTCTTGGTGGCATGACTCTACAAGTTCAAACAAACACCTTAGATTAATATCTTCATGGACTGAAAATAAGCAGTATAAGAATGGAAAAGGAGAACGAAAAAATTCAATTTTTACAAAACAAGACTACACAACATGTATAATATCTACACGGCATGTTATTTCAAGTCTTTCACATGGGGGTGTACTTCTACCAAACTGGTTGTGTAACACCCCAAAACACACGACATGTTGTCCACACACACGGTGGGTACTTGAAATTTCTTCCTTTGCCTGAGTCCTTCTACACGGCATACCCACACAACTATCTTTTAAACGAGACCACACAACGTGAATAATATCATCACAGTGTGTACTGCTTAGATTCCAGCTGCTTTTGTTTCTAGTGACACGGTCGGCTTCCCAGCTAAAACTACATGCCATGTTAGACTGGCACATGGCATGTACACCACCCCATTTCCTCAGCCACACAACCAAGTCCAGACGGTCTCTCACCGGTCAAGACTACTGGGCATGTCCCATAGGTACACGGTGTGTCCATGAAGAGGTGACACCGACCAGTGTCTATTAGTTACCTGATCAGTTCCCTAGGTTATAATACACGGTGTGTTCATGGTTTACACGACGTGTTTAAGCTTAGATTTTTCTCCATACATGTTTGTTAGTTACAAGGCAGACACATGGTCAACATAACACGACATATACAATCAGTACACAACATGTTCCCTCTAGTACTTCCCCATCCCGTGTCTCTCCCACATGGCCTATGATACGGTTGGAGACTAAACATCATGTACATACGGTACAAAAAGTGTAATTAATTGTTTTCTCATTTCTTCCTGAACAGAATATTAAACGACATGTAATCAGAATTACACGGCATGTATACTGGGTTTTTTTGGGACTGTAGGCCTCAGAAACTACTCTGAAGCCCGAAAAAATAGTGAAACCAACACCTAAATTCCAAATTCGGATTCTTGAGGGCCCAGACCTCCCGCGAATGAAATCTTGGCATCATTTAAATTTTATTACAAGGTAAAAAGTCAATGTGCACCAAATTCCGTTGAATGAGGGCCCATACGCCACAAGAACCATTGTTTGGAATTCATTCTACTAAACATTACATAATAATACCCTATTTAATAGAATGTATTTTATCAAGACATATATCATAAAATTATGATTTTACTATCACAACATCTATCAAGAAAATATGAAAAATATTAATGCACCTATATTGAATGGAAACTATGCAAGGTATGTGATTCCAACATTTTCTTAATGATGCATGTGATGGAAAACCCTCATCTCATCGGGTTGTGACTAAATAGAACCCATGTATAAAAATATAACAACACACCACTAGTGCATCACCCAATGGTGAAAATCAAATGAACTAAAAAAGTACATAATCAAAAAAATTGCAACACGAGAAAAATTGGATTTCTCGTCTACATGGGTTAGGTACTCCTGGGAACAACTTATTACCAAGTACCAATTCCATCCTATCTCTGACAACAGGCTCCAAATAGTATGTCAAGAATTGAAACCCCTTTGATACCACTTTTTAATATCCCGGATCCGGGTGCCACACAACGGGTTCCCCAAACCTGGTTGGTCCCATGACCACAAGTGCATTTCCCCAAATGCCAGAGGCTGCTGACTAGTAGCGAGGGCCTAGGTCTGATTTTTGGGTAATTATGCCCTCATTTTTCAAAGTGTAATGCAGCGGAATTAGATATAAACATAAAAAATGCGGAAGCGGTAAACAATACTCAACTGAAATGGATAAAAATGCAGACATAAAAGATAACAACAGTCATATATATATATATATTTAATGATGCATTATGTCTCTAAGTCTAGGAAAGTATCCAAAACAGGATTCACTGCAATCTAGAATAATCCAATATAACGTACAAATAATGCAAAGTAAAACAAAACAGTGTAGCAGGAACTCAACAGCATCACAAGCCTAAGCATTGTCTCATGCTTTCCCACTCCTCTACAACAATCAAGTACCTATATAGGGACTCATGCCCCTATCTACACCTACAAAAATATAATCTATTTGGGGCTAATCCACGACCCAAACATGGTGTGAGAAATAAATCCCAGTAGGAAACCACCAAAGGCCCATTCCCAACTTCCAGTGAAAATGTCCTACATCAATGTGCCATAATAAAATACAGTAAATAGGTAGTACTAAAAAGTAACTATCTCTAACAATTAAATTTCCATTTTATTAATTAATGATCAATCCCATGCTTCTGCTTTAACTTGGCAGGTACAACATAGTAAATCACCATAATGAATATAAAAAGTAAGTGTTGTCTTCAAACATGCAAATCCTTACCCTCATGTGATGAGAATCGAACCCTGTAGGTGACTATCCACGGGCATAATGAATATTTCCCATAGGAATAGAAGGTGTCTCCCACAAGCATAGAAGCTACTGCCCACATGCATGAGAAAAGCTGCTCGTAGGCTAAACGAAACACTTCCCTCAGGCTAAGAAAGTAACTGGGTCGAGCCCAATACATAGGCAAGAATTTTTTATACCACGCCTATGAAGGAAATTTAAGGAACGATAAATCATGACATACACATGAGTATCATGGCCAAATGTCTAAACAAGGGAAACTGACCCAAGGGGTGTCCCGAAATCCAAGAAATGATCCCAAACAACATTTGTACAAGTTAATTAAATTACCTACACAATTATATGTATTTTAATTAATCAAGACCTCATCCATACAACACCCTAATCATGGGCGCATAACACAACGACACACAAAAACCACATAATATTTATAATTAAACACTCGACCACCTACCTCGAGCTCCTTTGATCAATATTCGTGAATGACGCCTTCTGAAACGTCTAAGAACAACGTAGATCTAGGAGAAATAGTAACCAGTTTAATCACAAATTACTTCCCCTCTATAAATAGTTTGTAAGAATGGTTCATGGAGAATGAAGATCTTACCGGTATGGTTTAACCAAAATCGATGGCGGATGAAACGGATTCCTGGCGTATGATCGGGAGCTCCTCTAAGCTTCGACCTCTCCTCCCAAGATCCAAATGTGTCCACAGTCTCCTCTACCAAATGAGGAGGCTAGTGCCCGTTTTAAGAGAAAAAAAACAAACTACATGGTGTGTACTCTCAAATACACAGCGTGTAAATTTCATTATTTTTCTATTACTTTAGTGGCTACTTTTCACCACCACATTGTTCATCCATCGACAAGAGTACATGGTGTGTGTTACTGAGTACAAGGCGTGTACTGTAGCTCCACTGGTGGCTACCTTAACTACCTTATTGTTCCCTTGCTAACTGATTACACTGTGTGTATATACTAAGTATGCGGTGTGTAGTTAGTTTTTACACCCTTCAACGCCAATAGGCCTACACACCCTGTGTACTCATCCCACACGACCAAAGTACATGGTGGGTGGAAATGTACGTGACGTATACTCAAATAATATGCGATTTTCCCCCATTTTCTTTATTTTTATCAAAAACACTTATGAAAAGAAGACAAAAAGAAACTCGTACCACCAGAATATGAACCCAGTTCTTACATCAAAAGTAGGGGATGTATACTTTTTACCTATATTTTGGTAAAAATGTTATAATTTTATGTTGGTTATTGATTTTTTTGGGTTCTAAATGTATTCATCTGCATCGTCTACTCATGCACATTATTTGTCATTTATGGATTAATTTTGGAATTGTATATAATAATTGTATATATATAAAGTTGTGAATATATTTATATTGAGTCCATTTTTTATTTATCATAAATTTTTATGATTTATTAATTATATTATGCCTTATATCGAAATTATTATTTAAAAACTATTTATTTTACATGTTTGGAATCACCAGCATATGAAATGTCCACATCAAATTCCATTATAGAATACCTAATTCAATATATAATTATTTAGGAAAAAATCATTCCTTAAGTGTAATTTTATTTTCATGGGAATGTTTTACTATGCTATGGTAATCATGAAATTCTTCAGGTCATATGGAGGTTCAACTCAGTATATAGATTGGGTATCTCAGTTTAGTTCAAAAAATAATGGTGTTAAAATATATTTTCCCTTATGTTATTTCGAAAATAAGGTAGTGTGGAGATAGTACCATCAAAACATAAAAGTTATGGTATGACCAAGAAAATAAGAAACTATTTTCATAATGATAGTTGAGATGTTATGGGTTTTTAGGCATATATTATGGGATTTAAACATTTATTATTTTTAATTTATGAAATATTTTTTAACATAAATTTTTTTGGATACATTTTTTTGAGACACGTTGTGTATTTTATTGATATTTTAAGGACATTATAAGGTATCATAGTTAGGGTGCAGGGCATAAGGACCATGCATATTAACCCTGAAATTCATTTAGAGGGTATAAGAAAAAATTTTAAAATTGAGTCATGATTTTTTAGTTCATATTCTAACAATGAATCAAAGAAAATAATTTCATTATTTTACATCCTCCCCTTGTGAATCAATGTGATTTTTGATGGTAATTATGATATAATGATGACCTTAAAGTATCCATGTAAGAATTTCAATTTTCTCAACATCTTAATATGATTTTAGTAAAGGTAATCGTGATGCATAGATGATATTTATATATTAATGAGATGAAATTGTATATCATGCTTGATAAATAATCCAATAAAGTAAATCTTTTGATTGAGGTGCTTTTATAATTAATGAAAAAGGGTTTGAGGTTTCATCTGGATGTTCATGTATGTATAGATTCAATAAACATAGAATGATTCAAGACAAAGAAGAATTAAATATATTTGATAATTTTTGGAAAAATTATCTTCAAATATAATTAAATATGTCCTGGTGGTGGGAGTAATATATACAATGTGTTCTAAAGGTGATTTAAGAGCAGAAAAAATGATGAGATCAAAAGGATTGAGTTAATTTAGTTGAGGCTAGATTGAATGTTAAATAGTACCATATGAGGGTTTTATACATGTAATCAAGTGTATATATTGATTAAATACACTTGGATGGTTATTAATTTGTTAAAAAGCATGAATACAATTTGATAATGTACTGATGATGTTTGAAGAAATCATGAAATGATATTTGGAATTATAGAAACTATATAATTGTAAAATGAATTGATTTTTATAGGTAATTGGGCTTGAATAGACCTACATAAAGGTAAATACTAATTCCATATAGCTATATAATGGTTAGAGATAATATATGTAAATATATTTTGTCAAATAAAATTCTCTAAAAAATGTAAATCTATGAAGTACTAATATATGGAAAGGTATTTTTCACCTATGTAAAGGTAATTTAGGGGGTTTTTAATGGCTATGTAATGGTGAGATTTACCAAAAATGATCTATTTAAAGGTCATAAGTGAACTATATAAAGGTGAAGTGATATTTTCAATGGCTACAATACAGTAATTGTCCTGTAATATTAATGTAATAAAGTAGTTATAAAGGATATCTGAGGGTATACATGATGATTCATATGGGTGAACCCAGTATATAGTGAGATACATAATAGCCACTTTTATATTGTAGACCTATGTAATGGTAAATATATTGTTTCCAAATGTTAATTAAATGTTCAGTTTTTTAATTTCATTTTTAATAAAGATTTAATTGATTTAGATGATGATTTTCTTACTGATCGTCATGGAATTAATATCAGAAAACAATGGGGAAGTTATTGTGATTCAAATATGAGTAAATTAAATATACAAAAAGTCAATTAAGAAATGGGTAAAAGTGAATCATAAGGTGTATATCATTTAATTTTATTGAAAACAATAGATATGTGAGGGATATTAATTAAATATTACATGCATGGATCACAGATTAGGAATAATACCTAGTATTATACCATTTATTGGATTGATGTAGTAATCCGGGTGATGAAATTTAGGAATGATATAAAATCAGAAGAAGACTTGAGTCCTTTAGTTATTTAAAAGGAGTAAAATTCAAATAAAAATAAAATAACTGGAAGAATTGAATACGGTTTCACCATATTAATGGAATAATAAGTGTTATATTAGGAAAAATATATTTATTATAATAATTATTGTAACTATAAAAAGAATAATATAGGTATAAAATTAAAATTTAGGATTCTATGTATAAATTGAGATTAATCTGACAGAACCCAAAACACTATGGTATAACGAAGACAATGAAATCAAAATAAAAGATTAAATAGGTGAAATACACCTTGGTTTTAAAAGACTACGGAGAATTCAAATCACCTTATATATAGAATGTGTTTTAACACCTATTGTACAATTTCATGTACTTATTGAATATTATGAATGTGTATACAAGAAATCTTTATCCTCTAGGTTCATGGAGAAGGATTGTCTGATGAAAGAGATATTTCTCTTGCATGATGAACATGGATAAGGAAGGAGTTTAAAACTTTGTTGTAAAAATAGCTTCTAAATAGGCTCATTATTGGGTTTTACAACCAGTCGAGGAAGAGGAGGGAGGTTCGGTTATATAATCAACAAAAGATAAAGAGTTAGTTGTTGGGGTGTAAAAATATGATCAATTGGAGGATCGGGTACTAGGGTGTGTAACAAGTTACATCCTAAGAAATTGTAAATATTAATAAGAGGATAGTATTTCATATATGTTGGGGAATATAAAAAACATGTCAAGGAGTATGTTATTGAAATGAACCATTTAAATTTTGTGTCATTCTATAATAAATTTTCACATGTGTTGTGGTTGACAGAAAATATTTAAGGGATTTATATCCTTAATATGTTCATGATGTATAATTTAAAAAAAGAGAATATATAAATTTGTTACATTGTTAACCCCCAGTGATCTAACAAGAATGGGGAATTAAATGTGGTATCATAGAATCTTTGTTTCCTTTAATGAACTAAAAAGTATTCAGAATGGAAAATAAAATGTTTGTGGTCATAACGAGTGTACAAATTTATAATGAAAATGATAATTATTTCACTTAGATCGTTAACATTATTTCAAGAATACTGAAAATGTGTAATGTAAAAAAGGGAAAGAAAAATTACTAAAGTATTGAAATCTTAATGGTAGTTGGAAACATTCCATAAATATCCCAAAGAATAATCTAATTATTTGAAAGGGGAAATGTTATTCAACATTTTGAAATTTTCAATTTAGTAGTTAAATGAATACCCTTTCCTATGTTTTGAAATAGAATAAATATAATCAGTTTTAATAGAGAAAATAAAATCTAAAAGGGGGTATGAATAATAATTTATGTTGCAAAAACTAATGTTGTTCCAATATTATATAATTTTTTAGGTATTTTCCGTACTTAAAAAATCCAAATTTCTTTTATAACGAGTAATTTTTGTGCCTTTTAGATTACATTGATCAAAATAAATTTTATTAACATGATTTTCTAAGTGATTATCATACGTTGTGTGGTGTATTTTTTTTAATGGAAATTTATTTTATATACAATAATCAATGATTATCTTCTATCTTCTAAGAATTAGAAAACAATGTGTTGAAGGATTATCTTATTATGTAGGACGATATCTTATGAATATAATTTTTGACATTTTACATATTGAAGGTCAAATATCTGAGATATAATCAATCAAATTAGATGATGTTATCTTATGAAAAGGATATTTTTATTATATTGTATTATGAAATCCAAAATAATTTCTAAAATCTAGGTATCACATCATAGTGACATATTTATCTTACACAATATTTATGCAACTTATCTTACACATAGATTAATTAAAATATCTTATTTCTCTTATAAAGTCTCTCAAGATGTTATCTTATGATGAATCATACTATAAGTTAAATATCCTACTAATATATCGTTGTTTTAAAAATTTCATGATTAAGTTTAAAATAACATGATAATTCATAACATGATTTTAGAATATATTTGAGAAAGGAATATCACTTTAAGGAATGTCTATTCTATAAATTATTTAATTTTTCAATGAATGGAATGATCATAATTCCAATTATATTTATAATAGCATTGATGTTGATGAAATTTAAATATTTTGATGGATTGGATGCATGACTTTAATAAAATGTAGTATTAACTTCTCAATGGATTAATCACTCAAAAATTTTAATTATCAATTGTATTTGTTGTTTAAAAACAACATATAAAAAGGATTTATCCATTTCATGAATATAGATTAATGATTAGAACAAATGGATTTCATGTATATACATATTAATACTCTTAATCCCTATAATAAACAATATCAAACATAAATTCTCATTATATGATGACATTTTTTTAGTTTAAATAAATATATCACTAAACCACACCTTGAAGACTTCAATCTTCTAAATACATGTCTTTGAATACAGTCAGTTGCTGCTAACAACTGTGTGCAACAATAATTCTTTCAACAACATTTTTCATTAAATATTGTTTATACTCATTATAAGAGTGTGTATTTGGAATATGGATAGCTATTTCAAAGGTATATCCTAATTAAAATATATCTACCTTTTTATTAAGTGATAACTACTTTTACTCATCTTGTATCCCCCCATTAGAAGGGATTTTATTGTGAGAATCATCAAACTCGTAGAGTATAGTGTTGGTGGAGTAGAAGAGGGGATTGATGTTCCCAAAACAACTATAAATATCTTCTGTTCAATATTATTCCATTACTTTTTTATTTTTATATTTACATTTCATTCTATGGAAATTGATTTCATCTTTCTTACTTGGAGAGGTAGTTTTTTATAATGAAAATTTTAGGAACATAATTCACACCCCTCTTGAGTTTTAACCTATCCATATTCTTGGACAATAATTGGTATCAATGTTCTTGACTCTTGATTTCAAATATATAAAAGGTTGATGTAAAATATAACTATTTTCAAATGGTTGTTATGGATGATTACTGAGAAGGTGTGTCAATCATTAGAGCTTCGTACTATAATGATGAAAATTGTGGTTGCTCGAAGGGTGGAATGACCATCAATCTAAAGAATCTATGATTAATTTTGTATTATAATATAATTAATATATATGAAATTATATATATATGACAAGAAATGTGTGATTATAAAATTGAATGAAAATATGATTTCAACTCCAAATCTATGAATTCTATAATCTATGGATTATGACTATATGAATTCAATAGAGAGTATCATTGTAAACCAACTGAGGAAATGTTGACCATTATAGAATCACATAAAAAGGTATTTTTGGTGTGAATGTTCTTAGATAAGAAATATTCAAAATTAAGTTAGAAATATTCAAAATTGAATAAGGGGAAATTATTACTCCATTGTATGGAAGTCCAACTGAGATTGTTAAAAATACTAATTCTCTTGGAACAAATATCATCGAGACTAAAAAATCAATGAATGATCTTAGAGTTCTTACACTAATGTGGAATGGAATCTCATCTTCAACACAAAATCTATATAGGTAAAAATCATCATTATAGAAATTATCATTTTAATTCTTGTTACATATTAGGCAGAAATGGTAGTAGTAGTTTGATAGTATAAAATGACTGAGAGAGAAAAATGGTACTTGTTGGTTTCAAATTATAAAGATGATTAGAAATAAAATATTTTCCAATTATCTAAAATGTCTGAATAATAATTTTACTCAATCTATTCAGCATAAGATGATTACCTTTAATTATTTTCTTGAATATCTGAAAAAATATATAATAAGAGAAGAGGTTTTAGAGTACCTTTCAACAACTACAATAAGCATAGTTATAAATCTACATAATTTAGATGTTATTATTGGAAGAATATTGCACACAAAAAGACTTATTTTCCATAGCTTTTGATATATACAAATACATATAATATATACATCAAGAAATATATTAATAAGAAGTATGAGATGAGATCAATAAAGGCCACCTAGAGTGATTCTGAATATTCAAGTTAGTGAACATCATCAAAATCAGATGTCAAATCTCTTAAATAAAAGTTCAACATATTATTTTGATAAAATTCATATGAGGTAAATTTTTACTACTCTTATGATCTTTAGCATGAAATGGAAAATGAAACTTAATCATATAAAGAATTAAATGAATATAATACCATATTATAGACTATGTATGTAATATTAGGAAATAAAAATTATGAATAGAAATTCAATTCCAAAGGACCAAAGTATAGCTAAATTATATTATACCTAGTTTTAAAAATAGAAACATTTCCAATGCTACTTTCGTTCATTATGGGGAAATAAGATATTTTGAAATTATACGTAATCTATAAAGTCCTCAATTTTGTGGAATTAAATATTCTTATCATATCCAATATTTCTCAAGGTAAGTTTCTATTTTTTATATAAAACAAAATTAAAATGTTAACATTAAACATCTTTTAGATATAATTTTGGCCCCAAAAGAGTGTGGTTACAAAAAAATATTATTGTTTCATATTACATTATTGGGATAAAACCACATGAATATCAATGTAATATGGTTTATGGAATTTGGTATTTCATTGAATATGAATATAAATATCATTATTTCTTATTCATTATCAATGATTTATGGATTTTTCGAAATGTTTTGTTGAAAATACTAATGTAAAAATTGATGGCAATGAATTTTTTTGGAAGTCATCAATAAATTCTTATCTAAAAAATTCATTATGTTCAATTATTTATGCCTAGCCTAATATGTATATAAATATATTTTTATAATTATTATTTAGTTTATTTTTATAATAATGCGTGTTCAGCATTCAATGATAAATATCTCAAGTTTAAAGCATGTAGAACTGATACTGTTTATAAATTAGATCTCAATTTCTTGTTTAGAAATAATGTAAATTTTTCTATTACTATAATGGATGAATAATGGATTTAACATTAAATTCATGGACACTATAATGTTTATTCGTTGAAATAATTGAGTAAAAATCATATGATTTCAGAATTTCATGACCATAAATTGGATAAAAAGAAACAATGTGATACATGTCATCTAGGAAAGTAACAAAAGTCATAATTTAAACAATTTAAATATTTTTTTACCTATAGGCCTCCTAAGATTATTTATATAAATACTTTGTAACCTACTAGAATGGTATGTATATCTATAAAATCATTGTTTAATTGTTTGTTGGTGATTTTTTAAGATATACATGGTTTTACTTTTTAATTCTTAAAAAACCATGTCTCATATTTTTTCATTAACTTTTGTAATATAATGAAAATTTAAAAAGCTGTAAAAATTATGACATTGAGATGTGGTTATGGAGAATATTTTATAATAAAATAATTTAATTCATATTTTTCAAATAATGGAATTAAAAATAAATTATAATCCCTTAATTTATCTCAACATAACCGTGTTGTTGAATACAGGAATAAGAGAATGTAAAAAATTTATAGATCCATGTTATGCTAAAATAAAAATCCCACTCATTGATGGGATGAAGTTGTTATCATATCACGGTATTGCAGTAACAGAGTTCTAATAAGGCCTAATTCTATGAAATAACTATATGAGTTATGGAATAATAAAATTCAAAATGGGGGATACTTGAATGTATTTGGATGCAAGTGTTACAACATGAACACCAAGGATAGTCTTGGTAAATTTGACAAATATGTTGATGAAGGTATCTTACTAAGATACTCTACTAATTCTAATGATTATATAGTTTTCAATATAAGATCAAGGATTATTGAAGAATAAACTAATCTGATTTTTGGATAAAGTGATCCTTTTGATCACCAAATGATTCAAAATAATAAATAAATAAATTTTCTCAAGGATATGAGACCGAAAATTCTCTTCAAAAGAAAAAATGATAATGATTTGGAAATTGATTAATTTAATAAAAATCTAGTATGTATTGATACCAGTGAACTAGAAAGAGTGATGCCTAGATTACCTATAAATATTAAAAACCATCCTCTTTAAATAGTTATATGTGTCAAAGATAAAGTATTTATAACTAGAATAAATATAGGATAACTAGTAGAATTAACTTCTTTTCTATCCCTGCTAGAACCTAGGGTTGCAGATGAAGCATTATACGCTAAAAGTAGTTTCATGGATATAAAATACAAATTAAATCTATTTAAAATGAACAATGTATGGGAATTAGTTGATACAACCTCAAACAATCATTTAATTGTAACAAAATGGGTACTTAGGAATATGAAATATGATCACGGTATAATCACTAGAAATAATTATTAGTTATTTAATAAGGTTACAATCAATAAAAATGAGTTGACTTTGAGAAACTACTTCACATGTAGCTAGATTAGAATAAATTATTTTCTTTATTATATATATATATATATTAATTGAATTTTAAATTATATCAGATGGATGTGTAATATAATTTTTAATATGTATTTTTAATTAATGATGATTATTTAGAACAAAATATTTGTTTTGAATAAACTACCTTTCAAAATTATTTTGTTAAACTTAACATATCTCTATATCAACTTAAACAAGAACCAAGATAATGGTATGAAAGATTATGTTAATTTATTTTAACAATTTATCTTATAGTAAGAATGAAATATCCTACATTAATTAAGAAATCCGTATCCTAAAATATTCTATTAATAAAAATATATGTTGATGATTAAAATTTTATGTTGTAAAATCAAAAATCATGTAATTTTTTTTCAAAACATATTCAGAAAGAATATGAAATGATTATAAAGAGTGAATTGAACTATTTTCTTGTATTTTAATTTTATCAAATCAATTTTTAAGTGTTTTAAACTAATTAAAATGAATATTCTATTTCCCTATAGAGTTTTTACTTGAGAATAGTAAGACTTACTCAACTCCTAAAAATTATATTATTAAACATTATTTGGATTAAACTGAAAATCTAGGTGAAAAAAATGTTGTATAGAAGAATCATTGGGATTTTACTATACCTTACTGCAATTAGAACAGAAATTACGTTTTCAATATTATTTCTTGCATAATTTTAATATAATTCTAAATTATCTCAATTAAAGTATACTAAAAGGAAATCATGATATTTAAAAGTAATTTCTTCTCTTTTTATTATTTTTCACCAAAACAATTGAATTTAATATAAATTTTTATTCAGATGATGAATTTTTGGGATGTTTATTGTATAGTAAAATCATCTTAGGAACCAATGATTTTGCATGTAAATCACTTCTATCATGGTTGAATAAGATTCAAAACACTGAACAATTATAAATTGCTGATATATTATATATTGTTTTAGGATGTTATTGTGCAAAGTTGTTGTGGATAAATCATACTCTAACGAATTTTTTTGTTAATTTTAATGTTATTGAAATGACATTTACTTGAGATATTATTTAAAAATAAATTAAGCACAAAATAATAATTTCAATTTAAATTTTGTTTACATAGAAAAGAAATTAACCTTGATTTTAACTAAATCCTTGCTTTATGACATATTAGATTTTATTAAATTTTAATTAGGATTATATATTTTTGAGTGATTTCAATATTACCTATAGAGTTAAATATTTTTATAAACTTCTATTTATTTTTAAAATTTTCTTATTCATGATTTTTAACATTATATTACACAATAATATTATAAACTAGGACATGTAATCTAAATTTTGTAATGATTGATCTTCACATCTATATGTGTCTATTTTTTTACTATGAAACAAAAGAATGTGTGTCAACCCGAAGTGGAAAACCTATTACAAACCTTTAAATAATATCCTATTTTTAAATCCAAACCCTCCTTTATCTAATGTTCCATAACCTCCAAAACTGTTATTAAATTTATGAAACTAAGATAATATATGGTGCCGCTATACAATGAGTCATGAGACGAATGATTCAAGAAAATTTATGTGTGGTTGAGAAATAGGTATAATTCAACTATATAATACATATATGTTACATAGAAAAGGATTCAATCATGAAGGATGTGAGTGTGTATTAAATGGTAAACTTTTAGAATTTATATTTCAAAAAAGCATCCCAAGTGTTATGAGACTATATTTTTCACTTTATTGATAATGAAGACTTGGTAACTACAATAGTGAAAAAGAAGAATATATTTATATCCTATTCTCAAAAAGGGAGAAATTTCAATATTCCTCATGAAGGATATTCATTATTTAAAACTTATTTAGTATTTGTAAATATTTTGATTCCACTAGAGATGATTAAGTCACTTTTTGGAATAGAAGATACTAAAAATAAATTATTAAGAGACATAGAAATAGGAATAAAAGTTTATTTAATATTTATTCAATTATCTATCCATTAGACAAAAAGTGAGTTTGAAAAAGACATTTTCAATATTTTACTTTGATTTTGTTGCATGAATGAAAAACCAGTTAACCTAGAACGATATGAGTTGAGATTCATATATCATGTTTAAAAAAAGAATCTGCATTTTTATCCATTTTAGATGTATTTTAAACCTTGTTCTTTGATATTGTAAAAGTTTTCCTAGATTAAAATACCATAGTTCATTTCCATGGTTTGAAAAAAATATGTTTGAATATCTTAAGGAAAAGATTCATTTTATGGAATTAATCTATGTATAAGTTGATGCTCGTGGTGTATAGAGAATAATTTGAAGTTGATCCTACATCAACATTAGGGGATTCATCCCACATGGAAGAAAGTATTATTTTGGTAGACAGATCAAATCAAAGTGTTGAAATGATCGAAGATCATAATACAATGAATCTTACTAAATGATGATGGAGAGTCATAGTGGTTGGTCAAACTAGATAATGAACTACTCCTCAAGAGATTTCACCTCCTACTCCTATTGCAATTCCTATTTAATAAATATAAAAATTTTAACCTCTATTTTTAATTAATTTAATTGTAATAGTGAGAAATAAACATCTCAATAATACTAATAAATTTACCTCATATTTTTTATCCTCATTCTGAAGAATTGGGTATGTTATCTACACTAATAAGAATTAGATTGGAATCTCCGGAATCAAATCATGTTTAAGTAATTACACATTATCTATAAAGTCATCAAGTTGGTAGTGAAAGTATAAAAGTTAAAAAATATAGTACTCTCTTATTCATAAATATTGAAAAAATACAAATGTCCCTAAAATCGATTAAGATGGTATTATGGGTGATCAAGAAATATTCACTAAGTTGGTGCTTGAAGTGGAATATGTGAAAGCCTATTTATTTTAATAAAAAATAGAAATTATGCATCATCATGAAAGTGAAAATTAAAAAGAATAAGTAAATGAATATAGGTTATCAATTCATTCACTTTTTGAGAGATATTATTCCATATCCTTCAGATAAATCACAGTTCATTGTTATGCACTTTCAATGTTATAATGTTTTTCATAGGAAATATACACATTGAACTCTTTCATTTCCATAATAAAATGAGACCTAAGCACCATGTAAATCATTTAGGATCATCAAAAATATATGTTTTTTCATGAATCTTTTATATAAATTGATCAATATTGAAATGAGATGTTTTTTTTCAGATAATGTTCTAAAATCATAGACTGTGTCATCTAAATTAAAAAGGATGTAAGTCTTACTATAACTGGATTACAAGGAATGGAAGGTTATATGGAAAATAATTTCAATTTTATAGAAAAAACGTTTTCATACTTTCATTGGATATTTGTAAGTATTTTAAATCATGAATATTTTGAAAAAGCTAATAAAGAAGAAGCAGGTGCCTCTAATGAGCAATAATAATCTCATAACTCTTTAGAGGGAAAGTAAATTGTTTCCATTGGTCATCCAGTGAAAATGTCATATAATCACATTTATTAATTAAAGAAGTTATTTTTTATGTTGTAAATAAATTAGATATATATAATTTCTTATGAAATGTATCATAGAATGTTTGGAATTGATTTATTACTATCCTTGACAATTAAAAGCATGAAATGTTAATAATGATATATGCTTATGTTGAAGTTTTATTTCGTACATGTAGGAGATTCCATCCAGGACCTCGTATAATTCATTTTCATTCTTCTAATCCTTAGTGATTAAAGGATATCATTTAACCATATAATTTTTATTTAAGGGGGAATATTATATTTGGAAAATAAGTTTCATTAAATTTACCTGAACCGGCCTTTAATTTATCCTCTGTACCTACATATATCTTCAATATTGTTAGATCATATTATTTTGTTCCAAATATTGAATCAATATCACTAAAGATATCTTGATCTAATTAATCATGTATTGGATCATCCTTACATACATTGGGAGATGATTTTGGAGATAATGTTGATGCATTAATTCCTTTATCCACTCTATCTAATGTATAACCCTTATCATTAAAAAACAAACCACCAAAAAGTCATTTGAATTTAAATGATTGAGAAACATTCAATGTACAAAAGTTTAATTAAATGGTTTTCCAACAATAATTTGAATAGGTTTTTCCAAACATTTGAATCGTTATTGGTTAAGTATCATTTTTTAAACATTTGAATATTGATTTTTATCATAATTATTAGTTTTTATACTTTCAATACATTTCTTTTTCATGATAATTTGTTTGTTTTCAATATGAATCTATCTTTTTTGTGGTTATTCACTATTCATTTAACATAATTTCTTTCACTCTTTATTTTTATATACTTTTTGAAACAATATTTTCAATATTTTTTATCCTCGGTATCTATTCTCTATTCATGAGTACATTGCAATATCCGTATTTCTTTAATGATCTATATTCATTTTATTTCACAACATGATGCCAAATTATATTCATAGTCAGTATAATTTACTATTTAATACCATTCATGTGAAATATTTATTTTAATCTTATATTTTAATTTTTTTATATCACACAATGGGGGAGAATAAATGGAGATTGCAAAAAATTAATGTGTTATAGTTGATATTTTATAAACAAGAAAATGGGAATATAAAGAATGAAAATTTTTATTTCAAAGGGTAAAACATTTTCAATGATGGAGAAGAAATAAAGAATACATGGTTTACTAGTTTTGTTTTAAAATAAAAAAATATATTTTAATTCGACTTTTGTGGATTTATTTGTATTCTATTTCATGCATTTTCTTCTCATAAAAAGGGGGAGATTGTTAGAGAATCATAAAACTTATTTTCATATCTACGTTTTTATGTGTTTTGATGATTCAAAAAATCTATATTTCTATTATAATTATTAATTTTATATATTTTATACAACATTTATCAAAATGATTTATCTTAGGAAGATTCTATATGTGATTTTATTTTTTCTTATAAAGTAATTATTTTATGACAAAGTATTTTATCTTACAATAATTTAATATTATTTTTTCCACTCAAAATAAAAAAAACTCAATGTTGAATGTCTATCTTACTATATAAGATGATATGTTATGAATAGAAATAATTAATTTTCACATATTCAAAATAATTTATCTCTAATTAATGATGAATGTGGGAAGACATTGTCATAAAAAAAAGTATACACATAAAATATTGCCTTACGAAATCATGAATAAATTACGGAACCTATGTATCATATCGCATTAACATATATGTCGTACATAATTTGGAATCGATTTTATCTAATCTATAGTTTAATTAAATTATTTAATTTATCTTAGGAACTATCTCACGATTCTATTTTATGGAGTGCATAATACCATATAAATATCTTTTGATGTTCTGGGAGTTATGTAGAATGACATAATTAAATTTAGAATATTTTTTCATGTAATGGAAAGCTATTATAATTTATCTGATAAAGTATTATCCATTTAATGAAATGTTGATCTATAAAATATGTCATTTTTCATGAATGGGATGATCTGAAGAACAATATTATTTTTGAAATCACTACAATAAAAGTAGTTTATATATTTAGAAGGAATGAACAGAAGTCCTTAAAATACTATCTTATTGACCTCTCAGTGGATTTAATTCTCTACCAATGTAATTGTATCATGTGTTTAATGTTAAAAGTTACAATATAAAAAATTTTGGTATACATTGAATGGAAATAGTTGAAAAAATATAATTAATAGATCATAAATACATATATTTGAATACTTTGAATTCTATTTCATAGAAAATATCTACCATAAAGGCTTGTCATGTGCTTAAAAGATTTTATATTGCACTAATGGTCATTCTAAGATACACCTTGATGAATACCATCTTTTGGTGTTGTATCTTCGACTACTATCAGTTTCATCTTCCAACATTGTGTTTCAATTTTTTTTTATAAATTATTATCCGTTGTATATTTTTACACTAATTTTAAAAGTTTGTGTTGACACCAAAGATATTTCCTTTAAAAGTATATCCTAGGTGAAATCTCTTTATCATTTGTATTTAGTGTGTTCTTCTTGTAATAATATAGAATCCCCCAATAAAAGGGTTGTTATATTGAGGATCACCAAACTCATAGAGTACAATGTTAGTGGAGTGGACTAGCAAATTTCTATTTCAAAAACAACTATTGATATATTTTATTAAATCTCATTGATTTATGATTTTTTATTTCTATTGATATTACATTTTTATAATGATTATTTGATCTATCATTCCTGAAGATGGAGGTTTTTCTATAAATAATATTATAGTAAATAAATTTACCCCTTCTTGAGTTTTCGTCTAGCCATATTCAGTGAGAAAAAGTTAATGGGTTCCAAGATTTTGTAGATAGTGAATGATGTGAAGGATAAAAAAGTTTTTAGGTAATAAGAACTATGATATAATAAATCAATATGTCTTTTAGTTAAAAAAAATATAAAAAATTATAGAATTCTTAAGAAACTCAGTAACATTAATATTTTCTTCATCTCAAGTTGGTGAGAGGGGAGACTAGAGGAAACAAGGTATATTCATTATTTCTATAAGTTTGGAGGTTTATATAAAATTTTAATAGGTTTCAAACATGAA
The DNA here is from genome assembly GCA_963277665.1 of Viscum album. NCBI lineage: Eukaryota > Viridiplantae > Streptophyta > Magnoliopsida > Santalales > Viscaceae > Viscum > Viscum album. The sequence continues at coordinate 944,742,066 of OY728127.1, read as the reverse complement.
ATAAGAATATAACTCTTACACATAAAGGTTCATGGATAATAAGGAGAATATATAATAACCCCCCATAAAAATGTGATTTATTTTATAGTTGGAAAATAATAGAATAAAATTGGAAAAATTTATAATCAACATAGAAATTTTATACTGTAACTTTTCTACATAATTTGGGGAGTATTTAGGAAAAATTAAATTTATTAATAACATAATAAGATATTTAAAGGGGTGATTAATGTGCCATGGGGCGATTTGATATGAAAATTTTGGGAAAATTAGTAAGAGATGTAGGTGGAAAGTCTTACATTGAATATTTTAACTTGAAATAGATTTGGTGTTTTAATTAAAATAAATGGAAGTTGTTGTTTATGAAGTCACATATTAGAGGTATGTATAACAAGGATTATAGGATATGGTCTCTAAGACATGTAAGGAATGATAAATCAAATGAAAACATGACAATATTCATGCATGATGGAATAATTCAATAAGGTATGTGAGAATCTCCCATATGTTTGGAGATCAAGGAAATAATTCCATGGATGTTTGTTCTCACCAATTGGATAAGGATAAAAAATTGAGTAAGCATAGTTTACTTTTGTTAATAAATGCATAACGGGTTATAATGTTCTTTATGAGTCATACAGAATAGCTAAATTGAGAATTGAGAAGAGGTGTGAAATGATTCAGAAAACTCGGAATGGTAAAAAAATATATAACCTTCCAACCATCCCAAGAAGAATCATTGAAGAAGAGGTTGAAATAACATGGTAATAAATATTCATTCAAAATGGATTTGGAGAACAAAAATCCTTAATATTATTGAATTAATGGGAGTAAAATTTGTGCACAATCAATTTTGGTTTTCAACATGGATGGGATCACATTCCATGATGGTCTTAAATGAAGTACAAATAAAGGGTGGGAGGTAAATCTCACCCATAATTTTTAATTTAATGAAGTGAATATGTCACAGATTATTCCATCTTATCTTTATTTGTGAAATAACAAGTATGTAATTGAAGTATTTGAATGATTATTTTAATCATTGTAAAAAAAATTAAAAAAAATGTTTTCACCTATGGAACACAAGAAATATGTTCTTCCTAGAGTATTCCAAATTCAATGAAATGGAGGAGATATGATCATTCAATTATAGAGAGTAAAAAAGTAGATGGTGCTATCAAAAATCACATATTGGTAAAATTTGGAGATTTTGTAAATTCTTGATAGTCCCATAAAGTCTAAATAATAAGGTACTCAATCTCACATACAACCCTTGTGTTTATTATATCATTTATTTATATTAAGGAGGTTCTTAGTTTATGAAAATATGAAACAATGGGGGGTTGTTCTTTTCAGTTGATCTTTTTAATTTTTTTATATGGTTGAGCAATAATATTTTTTGAATAGCCCAAAAAATGAATGATAACTATGGTATCACATTCAAGGAAATTTATAGACAACATAGAGAACATTGGTTTTATCTATCTTATTTTATACACTACTCTAGATGGAATAGGCTTAGAGTAGCCCGAATAAAGGATCTTTTCTAGGACAACCATGTGCTATCATCCTTGCATAATATCTTAAGTAAGGGGGAATGTATATGAGTATCATGAAATATATAAAATTATATTATAATTACCTTATATTGGAAAATGATTTTATTTTAAATAAGAGTGATAAGAAATAATTCATCTGGGAACACATAATCAAATTAAGGATTGGTATTTCCAATAAATTCAAAGGTGGAGATTAATGTGACTTATTTTGAATTTAATTTTTAATCAATGTTTCAATATGCATTTGGTGAGGGTGAAAGTCATAAAAGAATTATTTTTTTTGATTCATGATAGATAATTATCATTAATGCTTGATAAAGTGACCATGTAAGTAAATAATTTTATTGAGGTTATACCAAACATAATTTGAATTATTTTGACCATGAAACTTGAAGTTCTTTTTGGAAATATTCCATAGAGTTGGTAAGACTCAATATTAAGAATCATTAAATATATGTTATGATTTTTCTGTAAATATCTTCAAGGATAATTAGATAATTGTTAATGGTGAGAGTAATATATACTACATATATTGAATGTAATTGATGAAATTTTTGAATTAGTAGATCAAAAGGATTATGTTTAATTATTAGAGGGTGGATTAAAACACAAAGAGAACCATTTAATGGTTTTCATACCTAGAAGATCTATAATTTCGTATTTAAATGATCTTGGATATATTTTTGTTGTGTTGATGAATCTTAGAGATCTGTTCATGAGGTGTCTCTGATGATTGAGGAAGTCTAGAATTGAAATATATAATTACAATAGATACATAAGGGTAAAAAAAATGGGTTTTTAAATTGATAATGACTAGAATAAACCAATATAATGGTAAATGAAATATTTTTATAGCTTGACAAAGTTCGGTAGTAAAATAATATTGTGTATGTAAAGGTAAATAAATTAATTCTTGATCCATATAAAGGTATTTTGAACCAATATAAATATAATATAAGAGGATTAAATTGATGTGTAAATGTTATATTGTATGGAAGTGATATATTAAAAAGTCACCAGTGACCAATGTAATGGCATAGTGATATTTACATAGGCTATAGAAAGGACATTGGAAGATCACATAATGTTATTTAGGTTGTTATGAAGGATATTTGAGAGTACTATGAACGGTGTGTTAGTGTAACACCAGTTTACAATGATCTACATTATGTTTACTTTGATATTTTGGATATACATAAGGGTAAACATATAGTTATTTAATTTTAATGAATTGTTGAGTTTCTAGAATTCATTTCTCATGATACAATAATTAATTCATGTGATGATATTTCTTATAATATTTATATAATTAATATTGCAAATTAAATATGAATTTATTTCGATTCAAAACTAATTAAATTGAATGAAGTAAAAGATGATTAAAAAAAGTAAATAATATATTCATGTGGTGTATAGTTTGATTCATTAGGAAATGTAAAGGTCACATAATTGATATTTATAAAAAAATATATACAATAATCATGTCTCAAATATCATTTCCATTTTAATATAATTTAATAATTTAATATTGCATGTTATTTGAATAATTTTACGAATGACATCAAATGTGAAAAGGACATGAGTCCTTGGGTATTTAAAGGGAATATAATATTAATGAGAAAAAAATACTCATTGGAATTGATCGTGTTATTTCTATATTCATAGAATAATATTTGTAATTTTATAAGAATAATATTTATAATAATAATATTTATGAAAATAAAATTAAAATATAGTTGATTACGAATAGTTAAAGAGTCTATGCATATAATTATATTATTCTGAGAGAAACTAATACTCTAAATTATTGATTAGAGTAGTGAAGATAATTATAAGAGTACCTAATGCAGATAAACATTAGTATTATATGATTAAGAATAATCAATAGTTGAACATATTATAATGGAGTCTCAAGACCAACATTCCTATATTTACCAGCTTTTAATGATATTGATAGTGTACAAGGGTAATCCCATTCAAATAGGCTCATAAATAATAATAATTTCAAGAAGACGAAGGAAATTCTGTAATACGGTCCACATAAAGAGAGAAGCATATTTTGATTGGGAGTTATAGATATTTTATAATCAGACTCATGTATGGGGTGTCTTGGAAATTGGTTAAGAGAGGGTTGGTTGAGGTATATAAATAACTGATGTAGAAGATCTGGTGGCTAGGGTGTTGAACCAGGATCAATTTTTGGATTGAGTACTATGGTGTATAACCTATTCCATATATATCCATTGAAATTTTGAATAATATTATAGTGGTTAATCCATGTTGGGTTGTCTACCAAACATGGTGAGGAGTATGTCTTTGTAACTACAGACCATTAAACGTATAAATTTTCACGTATGAAATTTTTGTGTGTAAAATTTTGCTATATAGTATAGTATAAAATAAATTCTACACATAATAAAACATTACACCACTAAATTTCATTAATATAAAATAGTGAATTTAGATAATAATTAAACCACATATAATTCACATAACCAAAATATGAAAATAAATTCTAATAATTAAGAAATATTGAGTAATTTTTTTTACCATATTTATCAACTATAATTCTTATATCCATGAAAAAAAATTAAAAAATAAATTAAAAATGATTAATGGGACATTAATTTTTATAATACTGAATATTGGGCCTTGATTAAAATTCATGTTAATGAAGATTGATGTATGAGGTATTTATAAGAAGTATAAAACCAACATAACCATTGGAAATATGTTCATTGTAATAGTAAAATTAATTTTAGGAATAGTAATTTGATCATTAGGAATACTAACATGACTATTAGAATAGAAAACATAACAATGATATAGTAAAATAATGATTAAGTATATTAAAATATAAAAATATAAGTAATTAATATCACAATATAGTTAAATAAATGCGCTAAATATGATAAAATAAATATTTGACACAAATAATGCACAATAGAATTTTTGGTAAAATTTATCTATTTTATTTTATTATTTTTTGTTGACAAAATTTAAATTTTGAAATAAATTTTATTTTCTTATAATGGTATTCTAAAATGCAAATTACTTTTATATAAATGGATATATAATTTTTAGAAGTTCCATATAATATTACTTTAGGTCAAAATGTTGATAATGTCATAAATATTGTTATATTTCAATAAATATGGATATTTTATAGAAATTAAATTTATTATTTTAGAGAGTTATTTTAGTAAAATGGTTGAAATTTTCAAGTGAAAAAATTGAAATTATCTTAGAGTGATTATAATTACTTTTTTTCTAAAAAACAGATTTTCAGCGAATGTTTATATATAGTAATATATTATATTTTATATTACCTTTGAAAACATGATTTATTACATATGTTAGGTTGTAGAAAACCAATATCTTGGCCTTAAATAGACTAATCACTATACATGGTAAATTGAATAAAAATTTATTATAGTATTGGGAAAATATAATAAACTAATGAATTTTATATTGAAAATCCCCCCTCATAACCTTATAAATACCAAATGTTATCCACATACTTTATATGGTTATTATCTCACACATATTATATGTCCTCTTCATCTATTCCAGGAAAAATGAATTGATGACTCATTTATAATCAATAAGATCAAATATTATAATTTAAATGGGATTTAAATTATATATACTCTTCTTATTTCAATATAAAATGAAAACTCTAGTCTAATTATTTTCGTTTCACCTCCCTCATGAACAAAATGAATAATTTTTATAGCCTCATTTATGGATGGTTTTATTAAATTTAAGATGGATAAAAATTATCTATATTTTAATACTCTAGATTTTTTTAATATTCTAGAAAATATTAAATATTCATAAGATTAAATTAAACCAAATAATTTTTCATTTGTTAAAATATTGACTAAAGGTATTAAATCTATAAAAGAAAATATTTATACTCCAAAAAAAGTTCTATTTTTAACACTATTTTATATTTAAAACCTTTCAAAACCCTTCAATGACCTAAACATCATTTCGTAACACATTTAGAGTTACATAATGTAAAATATAAGAATGGGTATTACTACCAATAAACTGAAGTGACCATGAAACCATGACTTTAATGATATTTTGACACTGAATATATATGTGATATCATAGTTAAATAATTATAAACGGACATAAAAAACATATTTTGAAAATTCTTCTTCTCAAATTATTTATTCAAGTTTAATTTTATTATTTAGGGGGATATGTGATAGTGTAGAGGGAATCTATTTGGGAAAATTCCCCCAAGTATTCCTCTTGGTGTTTTGTGTGTAATTAAGTTTGATGACAATGATTGGAGAATATGAATGAGTTTGGATGTTTTTTTTCCTATGTAGGTGTTTAAGGTGGAAGAATTTCTCAATCTTCCAAATTTCCAGGCCTCAAAATTTAGAGTTTAGTTTTTGGAAAATAAATGTGTTTAAGAAAAGGAGTTCGCGAAATATAAAAGAAAAATCCAAAAGGTCGGGTTTTCTGGGTTTTAATTCCTGCAGTCCATGATTGATGGTACTCGGACCATGAATCATGGTATGCAGAACACGTAGTGAAAATGGTTTCGGGGAATCCTTATGGTTCGCAGGAGAAAAGTATTTTGTAGAAGACTATAGGATCATGAGATGATTCATTATTTGTGTAAGTGAAGTGGTTATTCATTACATTGAAATTGGATTCTTTCATCGATGAGGTCATCCACAATATAAGAGTAAATTCATTATGTAGACTGTGATGGAAACAAGGGTTCGCAGAAGCAGCATGGTCGGTGGTGATGGTTGTACCACATCAATGATTTGAGTAAAACAAATTAAAAAAAATTGGGTATGTTTACATTAATAAGGACCACTAAAACCATAATTAATTACAGAACTCTTCATTAGGAAACATGTTATCTCTGGGAATAAATTCTGGTCAGTTCGAAATATTTTTTGGGGAGTACGCAAAAGAGAAAAGGTTCGCAACAAGGATTTTGTGAAATAAGATGGAGTTCATGGGAACAGTTTGCTAAAGGGTTTTGAGGGGATCCATAGATCACAATGGAAAAGTTTCCATGAAAGGGATATAGGTCATGATAGTCGATGATGTATCCCGATGTGGAAGACAATCCATGGAAGAAGAATTGGTTTGTGCAGGAGAAACTATTTCACGAAAGAAGAAGAAATATGTTGTAAGAAGAGATTTGTAATGGTGGAGATAGTCTATGGAGGATAGGTATTATGAAAATAATATACACTATATAGTGCAGTTTAGTACGTGGAGGAAGCATATTGTTCACAAAAGGACTTAAAAAATTCATTGAAGAAATTTCCACAAACGAGCATTACCCTGAAATGTGGATTTCATCAACGAGTGAATATACGACTTCAACAGAGAATCTTACTATAGTTAAGGATTCATGAATTCATGAATATGAAGGGAATTAAAATCCTATAAACTATTAGTGGATTTCTTCTAAGAAAAGTGAGCGAAGGAATATAATACAACTATCCTTAATATAGGGAGAGATCCAAATAAAGAGATATATAGAGTGACCATTGGGATTTGAGTGAGCAGACCAAAAATCTTGTAAAGCATGTGATCAGATGAATAAAATTGATATATCCCAAACATTGTAATTGGAAGTTATTTTTAGTGGAAATGGTTCATCGGAAATTGTTTTTGGTTTGATCTGTAGACATATACTTGTGAGGGTGAACCATGTAAAATCATTATGTCATGTGCATGATTTATTTTCTTTTAATATATTAATATTGGAGAAAGAGAAAAATGTGTGTTATATTTAATGAAACAATAATATCTGATGGGGAAGAAGTTTTAATCTTCCATTCCCTAATTCACCCCTCCCCCTCTGAGGGTTTTGACCTATTGGACCTAGTAAAATCAATACCCAAGTAAAGGGTACTCATTAGACCACCCTATTTTCATTATGTTTTTTCATTTCCTTATATTATAATATTTATATATCTATTGATATTATTTATAAAATCCAAAAGTCGTATACATTTCCCATATTTATAAACACATATATATTTCTTCCTCTCTTCTATGGGTATACATGTTTTAGGTTAATTTCTCAATACCTTCTTTAAATCAAACATGATTAAAAAAGATTTTTCACTACCTTAATCATCTACATATAAAATTATATTAATTCATTTTATTATTTATTATATATTAATATAATGATATTTTAATGTGAAACTATTGTGTTTTTTTCTGATTTAAAATAATATTCTATGTTTTTAACTTCTTCAAGGACATTTACCCATTTTGTAAAATAACATTTCAAATGATCATTTATATACCCACATTTTTACCCTTCCTCGTGAAATTTTATTCAATTGAACTAAATTCATTATAACAATGATAAACTAGTCAATTATAAAAAAATATTTAATTCCTTATTATATTGAAAATATTTATGAAATGTCAAATGATTAATCTTTAATGAAATATTATGACACCCATTTCATTAAGAAAGGATTTTCTTATTCCAATTCCTTATGTATGATATCATCTTGGCACATATATCTTTTTACATATTATGATGTTATGGGTGGTCATAGAATTATAAATACCTCTAGTACATTGGGTAATGTTAATATCTCATTAGATGTTATATATAGGATTAAGGAGTAAAAATAATTTATTAGGGGGTTTTATCCACTATGTTGTGATTTCCTAGAAGAGAGCCTTGACATATTTATATGGCGATGTGTTTGATATTGTTTCTATATTTAAATAATTACATGATCCCATAAAATCAAATTATTGTTGAGATTTGTCCATGTGATTCTAAATGAGCCTCATATTTTCAAAAAACATATTATTCCTTTTATCGCACATATTATTATTTTTATAATTTTTATTACCCTACTCATTTTTATGTCTTATAATTTTTCGTTATGTATTCCCTAGGGTATCCAATTATGTATTATAAGATCAAATAAATGTTAGTAGAACCATGTGGTGTTTTAAATAAAGATGTCATGTTTTCTATTTAGATTACACAATTTACATGTCTAATTCCCTTACATAGCAAACATCTAGATCCTGGGATACTATTTTGAACACTTTTTTCATTGAATAATGGAAAATAATGTGAATGAGACTTGATTTTCTATTTTTGGTATCAAATAATGGTCTAGTAATTTTTAGTTATTATGATTAGGAAATATTTTTTAAAAACTCCTAAGGATAAATCTATATATAGGAAATCATATTTAATTTTGGTAAAGTAATGAGTATGTGATTATATTTTAATAGAAATACCCATATAGATACTACATGTTAATGTAGGATTACTTCAGATGCTCCTTGGGGTAAAACACCAAATAATGGTGTTTGTGTATTAACTCAATCTTTACACTAGGCCATGGTGATTGTCCTTACTTCAAATCAGGTTTGACACTCCTGGTGTATTTTCCTTGGTTGATTAAAAATCTCTTTACAAACCATTAAGATGGACATGAAGATGCAGTTATTGAATTTTATAATGAAGGGTTAGAGTAAAAAATAGAATCCTGAACATGGATAATCATGATTGAACCCACGAAATCTATAAATTACGTTATACATATAATTTATTAGTTATTCATTCAAAGTTAATTTTTTATCTAATTATTTATTTGAGAAACCACATCCAAGTATTATTTTGGTTTTATTATATTATTACAACTAGAATAAAATGTTGAAAGTGGTTTTTAGTATCCATTCCTGAACATCATATGTATTATTATAATATAGTTATTTAAATTATTTTATATCATACAATTTTAGTATAACAATTTAAACACCACCACAAAACATTTTGGTTGAGTTATGGGTGAAAATAAGAAACAAGGAAATTGTAACATTTAAAGTACACATCTATTTCCCAGTTAACATCAATGGGATGAATTTCCCATAAAACATTGTTATACTCATTTCATTAGAAATCAATGTTTCATTGGTAATTTATTGGATTTCAAAAAATTCATCCAAAATCAACAATGATGTGATGGAAATCACTTTCTATATCATTAATCATCCTTCAATTCAACACAGGTTAATGAATGATGATGAATTTCCTTTGGAAAAGTTTTCTCAATCATGGATAATAATTCATTATGAGAAAAAATCATACTCAAATGACTGAGACAGTGGAGAAGATCACAATTGAGGACTTGACCATTATGAGGGAATATATCGATGTATTTATGCCCATCCTCCAGTAAAAGAGTTTTAGTTCTCAACATATCATTTACTCGGATCTTTTCCAATATCTAGGACTCTCTATATAATTGATATCCTTAAATTGGATAAACTAAAGAAGTAGCTACATGAAATTTAGTATAAGTGATTCATAATCCCAATAACATCTTCATTGATTTTTTAGATCCTATTTCTCAATAAGAATGTGGGGTCAATGAATCTTTAAATTTATTATAGTGGTGTCAATAAGATCATGATAATGTATAATTATACCTTATCATGGATTGATAACATATTTAATCATCTATGAAATGACTAATACTTCTCTAAAGTGTAACATTTGTAGAGTTGTCACTAATTAATGTTGAATAAGGTTGATACTCCCAGGAATGCTTTCATACTAGGAACTAATTAATGTTTAATAAATTGGATACTCATATTTGGAAAAAAATTCATAATAGACATCCCATTGATGATCGTCTTCAATAGTCTAGTTTTCATCTCTGTTCTAAATATAGCCTCTACAATCAGTACAGAGAAGATACTAAGCATCTCTTTCTTTCTTGTGCAAATGCTTCTGCTCTTTGAAATTATGTTTTTTACATTTTTGGTTGCAGATGGTGGATGCATGACTCCGTAAAACTCAATTAATGTTATGGGTGGATATTAATAGTTCTCAAATAATTAAATAAAAATTTCTTTCTGCTGTCACTGAGCTTCACCATGTGATTTGGTATGATAAAAATGCTATTATTCATAACAAATGATCATCCAATCTTAATGCATGATAAATTCAGATTCTCATTTTTATTCCTGATGCATCTTAAATCCATAAGTGTCACTGCAACAATAGGGTGAAAGACATTAGCTTCCTTTTATGTTTACATACTTCCCGAAACTATTTCCAACCTTGCCGTACATTTGAATTATTCTAGCATGCCCCTATTACAGGGTGGATTAAGGTTAATGTGGATGGAGATTCCAAAGGCAATCCTGGTCCTGCCGGTTTTCATGCAATCATTAGGAATCATAATGGTTAGATCGTTGGTTTCAACTATAGTAGATGTGGCATTTATCCCTCTCTCGAATCTAAAATGATGGGTATGATTCATGTTGTCTCTTTTTCCAAACAACATGGCTAGAACAACCTCTCGATTGAGAGTTATAAGACCACTATTGTGAAATCCATTTGGAATGGTGTGATACATCTTGTGTGGTTGATCACCACCCGTTTGATGGACTGCATCCATGCTCTACATAACATCAATTACAACATCACTCATATATATCATGAATCTATCATGGTTGATGAGGGTCTTGCAAACAAGGGATTCAATCAGGACATTACCATGCTTGATGAACTTTTTGTTGACTTGATTCCTTTTCATAATAAAGATTGTAATATGTTTCCATATTTCAGACTTTTGTAACTCCTCTCCATTATATTTATAGTGCCATGGTTTTCCTGTTAGGGACCATCATATTAAAAAAATTAGGTCATTTGAAGGTGCTTAAATAGAAATATTCAACATTTTATTTGGAGTTAGCCACAATAATTTTAACATTGACGATTCAGAGTAATTATCTCCATGATGAACATTGTGATATATATATGGATCAAAAACAGTAAAATATATATTCACATTGAACAATATCAGCATGCACCAATGAAGAGGGTTAGAGTTTGTCAAGGTTTATGACTTCTAAATACACTATCATCCCTTGAGGGAAAATGATGTAATAGATTCTCTAGGTATAAAGGATCCTACAAACATATCCATAATGAGGATTGATAAGGATTGAATATACTTATATAGTCATAGGATATTAATGGGAATCATAATGGAAGGAAAAATATTCTACCATTATCCAATGATTTATCAACCATCCCTTCTGGATAAGATTAAGAAATCGTAACGGGATGATGTGGAGATATATAAGAATGTGAATGCTCTAAATATTTGGAAACACTCATATTTTAAAATTATTGAATATAAATTTAGGAATTTTTTTACATTATTATGTATACCATGTGATCTGGACACAAACAAGGAGCTATTTAATGATGCTCATAGATTAATATTTTCCATCCACCATGGAGTCACAAATATATATAAATATATTCATGAGAACTATCATCGTGATAATATAAGGAATGATATTATAGAGTATACATCTACATGATGAATATGTAAACAAGTGAAGGAAGAAATGAAAACCCACAATGGGATTATATAACCATTTTCAATATTTATAAGCAAATGTGAGAACATCACCATGGATTTTTCATAGGGTATTAGAAATACATCCAAAGGAATAATTTAATATGGGTAATGGTGAAAAATATAATAAATACTTCTCAATTATTTAATATATATGAGGAATTATCAGTCAATTAAATTTGATGGATATACACCAAATAAGTGGTTCAGTTTCATATAACATAATTATAAATTATATGTGATATAGATCCATGGATCACAATAATGTTTTGGAAAAGTATTAAAAATGAACATAACATAGATTTAATCAATAGTACAACCTCTAAACCTCAAAGAGATATCCAATATTAATGAAATGTATATACACTTGAGTATATGTTAATTTATTCCCATATGAACTTAAAAAGAGGATGGGATCAAAATAATCCAATAGTAATGTTATTCTAAAAAATTGATTTCGATCAACCATTATGATGGAACCTGGTGAATCACTCTATAGGAGATGTCAAACAATAGAATATGGGGATAAATATGGAGAAAAATATATATTGGCACCTAAATGGGAAGAAAAAATAAGAGTGTACATAAAATATATTAAAAAATATATTTGAGTAGAACATAATCATCATTAGAGTTATATTGAAAATATTAAATGAAATCTATAGTTTGAGATTAGTGAAAAAAGCCTCCTTATATATCCTAAGAATATATTCATGAGGTTTTGGAAAAAATGGAAAGCTCTGTCCTAGGTATACTTCCCCTTATAGATCCTTGATCACAAAGAAGTTGTGGCATCTCTACTAACACTTCCTACAAACTTGTTTCATGTACTTAATGTGTTCCATGTATCCTTATTGAGGATGAACATACCATATAACTCACATGTAATTAATTCATTTGTGGTAAAGATAGATAATGATCTCTATTATGTTTATAAATTGATTATCATAGAGAAAAGGATCTACAGATTATGACAACTCAACTATACAAAGTAATAGAGAGGAGCCATAAATTTGATGATGTGATATGGGAATCCAAGGAATAAGTGAATCAGAAATACACAAATATTTTTTCATCATAGTGTCTATAATTAAATTTTTAGGTTTTAATTTATTATTTATAGAATAATGTAATGAATGTCACCTCTATATGTACAAAATTTTATTTCTAAATAAAATTTTGTTTCATATTAATGAATATAGTGTTGTATATAATACATGAAGATTGTAATAAAAAATGAAAACACTAAATTTAATTAATTTAATATGTTAAATTAAGGCAATAATTAAATAAAATATAATTAACATAACTAAAATGTGAAAATAAATAATAACAAATAAGAAAACTAGAGTAGAAAAATTTTAAAGATCTTTATCCAAATGAATTATTGTATCTGTGAATAAAAATGTAAAAAGAAACAGAATACTAGAGTTGGAATATTCATTTTGAAAATAATGAATATTTAACCTCTATTAAATTATATATAATTTATTTAAGAAATGTGATTTATTTATATGAAGTACAAAATCAATATGAATGTTTGAAAAAAATTAATAAAATTTTAGTAATTTTCATGTAATTTCTCAATTTCTGGGATGGTTTATAATGTCAAAAAAACTAGATTCATTAAATAATAATATATTGTATTTAAATTTTAAATTATTTATATTACTACTTATGTACATGATTTATTATATATGGGATGATTTAAGAAACCATTAGATCATAATCACATGAACTAATTACAATATATATTAACAAACATCAAAATTAATAGTCTTGGGATAAAATAATAAACAAATTAAAATTATATTGAAAATTATGCCACATATCCAGTTATAAATAAAACTCCTCACTACCCATTTTCCTCACACAATAAAATCATAATAGATTTACCATATTTCTGAAAATTCTCTTCCCAACCCACTTCCGCACATCACTGATCTACTGGTCTCACAAAAAGACTAAATCATGCATCCATTAAGTGTATGCCGCGAGAAGACATCCAATATATTAATATGGTTAACTAAACCATCTTAAATTGTTTTAATTTTCTACCTCCTCATAATAAATTACATAAAACATGACATTAAGACTTCTTTATAGTAAATATGACATAATTTAATTATGTTAATGGGGTTTCCATTATTTAACCTCATCCCATTTCATTCTAAAATGAAATCATTGTTCATATTATAGTTAGTTCACTACCTCTATGAAAAAAGTACTTCATTTTTCGCCACATTATTTTATAATAGTTTAAATACATTTATTATAAATTAAAATTATATATATGTGTTTAATATATCTTGTTTTATATTCTAAAAAATATTATGTTCCCATAAGTTTTAAAAAAACTAAAGAATTTCTTAATAAACCGTAAAAATCACATTATTCACACTCCAAATACACTGTATATTTTTAATAATATTGTACATTTAAAACCATAAATTATCTAAAATGAAATTAACATAATTTAATCTCACTTATGGATTTATGGAACCAATACCATATGAACTCTCATAATTACCTGAAAACCAATGCGACCTTTGAACCATGCATTGAACAACCATTCAAAAAATAATATAGATTTGGTATCCCTATAAAATTATTATAAACCAAAAAATAAAAATATATTGAAAACTATTCCTGATCATGAATTTAATGAAATTTAATATTATTATTTAGGGGGTAAATAAGACTGCACAGTGAATCAGGACCTACGGTAAGGGAGCTCTATGAACCACCTTCCATTATTAAGGTTGTGACTTTTATCTCTCTATCTCATATTATCATAAATTTTTTGTGATTTAGTGACTCTAAATTAAATATAAATGTCACTTACTGATATAAAATGTTGTTTCGCCCAATCATTTCTTGTGTTAAACATGTTTGACATCTGTTTATCAATTTTTTTCATCAGATGATTCCCATTTAAAAGAAAATTTTATCTATCTTAATTCTCCCAATGTAACATTATTATAAAGAATTTTACCATGTTATATCCAATATTAATTAATAATTTTATATAAAACCATTCTCATTTCCATATAACATAAATGAATAAGAAATATTTTTTATTCCATTAATGGACTTTTACATGTTCCTAAACACATCATTTTATAATTTCCTTTCTAAAACAACGTCATTACCCTTCATTGTGAAATTTTCATCAGTTGAAATATATTTTTTATACCTATTATTATTTATTAAAATATAATCATCAGATATATTTTATTAATTTTTATCGTCAGTGTTTTTAAGAAATATAATTTGATATTTCTTTATGGACATACAATGTAACCAATTTCATTCAAATTTTTTTATACCTATGAATTTTTTATGATTATTTATTTAAACACATATACGTGTAAATATAATGATGTGAAATATGGGCTTGTAATTAAATATCCTTCTAATGTATTGGGTAATGTTTATATACCCTGATATTTTATGTATGACATAAGAGATAAAAAAAATTATGTAAAATTTCAAACTATGTTACAATGTCATCGTATGAATACATAGCTTTTGTGTATGATGACATTTTTTTATGTTATTTCCACATTGTTATAGTGTCATGAGGTTTTGACATCAATTTATTTATTTCTTGCTTCCATGTTATTTTATATGTGCCTCCACTTTTATGAAATCTTTAAATGCTTCTTGTATTACATATTATGATTAGTTATCGGGTTTATTCCCATACTAGGATTTATTTCTCACCCCTTTTATTAATGTATTCTGTAGTGTGACCAATAAATTATTTGAAAATCAATGGAATTTTATGATCACCCTGTGGATTATTAAATTATCATGTTCTATTTTATAATTTTGATGATGTATTTATATAGGTAAAATTCTACTGACACGAGACCTCTAGATCATTGAATTATATTTTGTGATTTTTTTTAAAATCATGGAATTAAATGTGAATTTGACTTATTTCACTATTCTCTTACTACTGATCCTTGTAAATATATTATGATTCTCTATTCTATTACTATTGTTCGTGTGTTTAGTTTTATATATGATATTCAGAAAACTAATTACAATAATTATATTTAGGGGTTAAAATCAAGATAAAATATCTTGTAAAAGAGGACCACTGGTCACCCCCCTAGTGGTACAACTGGCATGGTGAATTATTAGTGTTCTCAAAGCATTCATGTTCCCATTAATGATCTAAGAATAATATTAGACAAAATGTAATAATTATGTAATCATTAGTATTATTATAACACCCAATTCTATTGATAAGTATTTCAATGAGATCATTGAAATTATTTAATGAATTTTCAATAAAGGTAATTGGAGAATACAAGTAAAATAATTACTAAAGACCTAGAATTGTAATGGAAATGCACAACATTTCATAAATTTCCAAATGAATAATTTGCTAAGTAGTAAGGATAATAATTATTGATCATTGTTAAGAAGATAATTTAATGATCAAATTGATACCCTTGATTATGTTGGAAAAAAGAATAAAAAATAACAAGTTTAGGATGAAAACATAAATTCCTCAAGGGATAAAAAAGGATATTTAAGGTGGTCATGCCTGAGAAGATGGTTAAACATATTGAGAAGAAGATTTATATAAGAGAAGAAGAACAAGATGAGATAAAATGAATGTATTCCTATCAAAATGATCTAAAAATAAATTTTATAATCATTAAATTTAGAAAAATTAAAAGATGGATCCACTCAAGAATGATAAGATAGAGGTCCCTAGTAAGATGGTAAATATTTTGAATTTTTTAGTGTCGGTATAAAAATAAAATTTGAAGACGATTGGTTCAAGAAATATGAAAGTAATTTTTAAACAAAAAAGGGGTAGGAGATCATGATTAAGATATAAATTCCCCTAAAAAAGAATGATTATTTTAGAATAGTAAAAAAATAATGTAAAACTAAAAAAATATAGAATCATCCTAGAAATTTTAAACTCCAAGGTTTCTACTAATGTATTGGAATGTGAGGACACAAATCCATTAATTTTTAGAGTTATAGGACAAATATATATATATATATATTTGAAGAATGTAGGGGTGTTTTATTAAGAAAATTACGATAAAAAAAGAATGATAAATTTGGGACCACAAATACGTCAAATCTATTAACCAAAAACATATTTGGTGTTTAAAAGAAAATTTGATGAAGGTGTTGTCAAAAAGTTCAAAAAGTGGTGGTTTTCATCAATAGTATGACACGAAATAGTCCATATTAAATGAAAGGGAAGTAAATTCAAAATAAAAATATAGAAAATCAATAAATATCAATAATTTCTAGAAGGGAAGTGAGAATCCTATTGATATTACAAAATAATATAAAGGGTTCTTGGATATTTGGCCTGATAGATTAGGAAAGGATAAAAAAATGAAGAATAATGGGTTATTGTTGTGAATAAATGAAGACATGTTGTAGAAGGTCTTGAGGACTCATCCATGTTATATGAATTGATAATTAATAGTCGTGAAAATTTTGACCAAATGGTGTATGATAAAAAGGATTTTATAGAAATCTTACGATCCCATGTAGAATCCTTAACGAAAGGGATGCAAGGATAAGGCAATATATTCTCACTGAGACTAAGATGAAGAAACGAACTCCACATGGGAATCCAAATCATATGAGGAAAATATGTGCACAGTATTTTAATATTTACAATAGTTAAGATATAACATTCTATTATATGATTCAAAAGAGGAAGAAAGAAAGGATGAGAATAAACTCTTGCCCTAAATGTTTATTTTAATGAAACAAAGAGGACCCTATTTATTCACCATTCTTGTTAATTTTTTATCCAACATGTAATGAGTTAAAGTAATAAAATTAGTGCATTAAATACAATATAAAGAGGGTATAATATAGGTGTTCACCTCTAGATAAAAATGAATATTCTCTTCTAAGATAATTTTATCTTCCATGAAATAGAGGAGATTATTACATCATATAAAGGGAGAGAAAATTGAAATAATGTGTTCATGAATCCTAGAAATATCTATAATATATGAATAAAGAGACACTCAAGATCACTTATGAGACCTATTTTTAGTGAATTAATCATGTTTAATATGTGGAGTATTGTATGATGGGATGATGAAACAAAGGGGTTATTTTCTTTTCACTATATCATTTTAATGTGTTAGTTGAGATCTCTATAAGATACAATATTTTTCATGATAAATATAAATTTGAGAAGCATAAAAAATTAGTTCTCATAATGGAATCACATTCATGGTAATTTAAAGATGATATAGGCAACCTTGGATATATATCTAATATTTTTTAATTAAGGTTATCCCATATAGACTTAGAGAAGAACAACTCAATGCTCATTTTAAGGACTACAATGTTGAATCATACTTCTCCTAGATTTAAAAATGAAGGAAGAGTACATGACTAATTTTAAAGGTGGAAAATGATATTAGAAATATTAAATAAACCATTGAATATATTATAAAAATGTTCATGATTAAATATTCTATCTGATTACACATAATGACATTGAGTATTGGTGTTTCTAAAAAATTAAAAGAGGGAGATTGATCTGACCAATTTAGAGTTTCATTTATTATAAATGACTCAATATTTGTTTAGAAATGATTAGGTTGATTAACATAGTATTGTTATAGATTCCTGATTGTTCATTATATGTAATTATTGAAAAATAATTCATGTAATTCTGCAAGTTGATTGACGTTCAAATAGGATAAATGGAAAAGGTTTTGATTTTTTAGATTGATGTTCATATTTGTAATGATTCAATATAGTTGTAAATTTTCAAGAATAATAATAATTTGAAATATTTAATTATATATTTTTAATTAAACTTCATAGATTATTATAAGAGTGTTTATAGTGAGATTACATTATAATAAATATTTTAAGGTGATTAAATAGCCATTTCAATTAAGATATGAAAATGATTGAGTGTGATATATAGAGGATATAATAAAATTTTAATAGAACCATTAAACGGGTTTTTGTAAATGGTTGATATTGTATTTAGTTTTCAAAAACAAATGGATCGTGTCATGATGTGTCAAAGAATCATAAATATCAGTTGAAGATGAGTTGATGACATTAGGGGAAGTAGGAAATGAAATTTGGAATTATAATAGTTGTGTATGTGTAAAAAGAGTGGTTGTGTAAAGGTATAAGGGAAGGAATACACCATTATAATGTTAAATGATAATTTGGTGTAATTGTGTAAACGTTAAAATGGAAATACAATAAAGTGACTTTTGAAGTAACAATATATATATAACAGAAAATGAAAAAATTAAATTTCTCTAGAATGGTATTTAAAATGTTTGTAATGGTCAGTTAGAGTGTTTTAATTATTTTTTTAATGGTGAGATGGTTTTGAATTAAGATACATAAATGTCATAAGAAACCTATGTAAAGGTCAAGTCAGATTTTTATGTGATATAAAAGGGTAAATTCCATTTATGTAATTATATTGAGGAATTTCTAAAGGATAAGTGACTCGAATTTTGAAGTTGTGTAAGGGAAAAAAAGTTTACAACGACTTATGTAATGATCACTCTAGTATTCCATACCTACATAAAGGTAAATTGATGGTTATCGAATGGTAATTAAATTTGGGACTTATGGAATCCATTTATTATATAGATTGAATTTATTTATATTATTTTATTGGTAAGGATATGTGAAGATCACTCCGGGATAAACACATTGAGAGGTGGGTGTCAATTATTTTGGAATTATATTTTTATCATGTTAAAATTTTAATCCCCTTTTTGTTCCTCTATTACATATTCCTTGAATGGTTATCTTCTCTTATTAACCAATAATTCACAAGAATCCACACAAAATAATAATTCATAAATAACAACAATATTTTTAGTGAGGTGTGCCTCTAGTGTGGATAACTATGACTCCATTTTGTAGTGTTTATTATCCTACACATACAAAAAATCATATTTAGTATCATTTAAAGAATGTGAAAGTGAATTTTTGGGAACCGATTTTTTTGGAACTCATAGTGTACAATATTAGAATTAACATTAAATAATGAGATCAAATGATTTCATCATGTCCCTTCTAATGTGATCAATGATGTATACCAAGTATTTTTTAATAATCAACTATTAAATCTGATCAAATTCCCTTATGTGAAAATATCTTCTCGGATACCTCTACTTTACATGAATCAATGATCTATCTCTAATATATAACAATCAAGTAGGCTGCCTCTTATATTTCTTATACAATAATAACATTAATATATTGAAGATTGGATAAATCATAAATCTTTTTGAGCTAAATGATAATCAACTAAATTCATATTGGGCACTCTCTTATTCATCTTGTGATTTTTTATGAAAAAATTATAATATAAATCACTGAGAGTAGTGTCTGTTTCTTCCTCATACCCACGATCACATTATGTGTATCGTTGAAATTACTTTTATAAATTCTATTACATTTAAAATATATTTCATGTAATTTAGATTTATCAATATTGATTATTTGGACTCTAATCTATATTAAATTCTAATTTTTAAATCAACTTAGCTCTGTTCATTTCATGCATTCCAATTTTTTGATATCCATTAAAAGAATACTTCAATGAAAAATATGATTTCATGAATACTTAATAAAAATAACTATAAATTATTTATGTCTTCTTCATGAGAGTGCATGTACTATCTTTGTTGTTCATTTATCGCAAGAACAAAACAAATAGTTTTCTTCTACCTTATTCTTCTTATTCTTCTTCTCAATTTAAATGGAAATTATAGATTCCAAAAACTATATAATCTAATAGTGTATATACATTAGATCTCATTCTTATTATTATTCTCTTGAATAATTCATTTGTTTCATATATTAACGTTATGATACTAAATGTGTGCCGATATATTCTCCATGAAACAATGAATCTCACAATTTCATGACTTCACAAATAATGAATTTATTTTTATTGGCTAAGGATCCTTTTTTACAATATAATGTTTATGTAGGATCTCATTCTTCTTCATGTTTACTAAGAATCTTGTGGGATGTTCTTTCTTCATTTTAATAATTATTATGGGATTTATTTCATTCAAAAAAGTGGGTATGGAAATTCTCCTTCACATAGCTGAGTGGATCCTAAAAC
Organism: Viscum album; assembly: GCA_963277665.1. Taxonomy (NCBI): domain Eukaryota; kingdom Viridiplantae; phylum Streptophyta; class Magnoliopsida; order Santalales; family Viscaceae; genus Viscum; species Viscum album. The sequence goes on along the minus strand of OY728127.1, from coordinate 944,720,956 downwards.
CTCAATTATTATTCATTCCTCATTATAGATTCTATTTTTCATGATAAATATTTTTACTTCTCATGGTTCTACTAGCCTCTCTCAACTATTGATTCATTTCCTTTTATATTTCAGTTTGACCACCTCCAAAATTGATTTTTATGACTTCTAACAAATAATTCAAAATCTCACATGATATTTCATGTTAATTAATGAATTTGATTGGAAAAATGTCTCATAATTTTTATAAAATGGGTCACATTCTTATAATGTGATCCCAATAATTATGGAATCTTAACATATTTAGTTTTTTATCTCATTAAGCAAAACTCACATGAATGTGTTCCTGTACCTATCCAATACATGCAATCATAGTGTATCAAATTTCCTTCCATCTACAAAATAGTTTCATGAACATCAAAATTTTCAAATATAGTGATATTAATGGTGTTAAATGTTTGAACTTGATGAGATATCATCACTATTAATAATATTTCAGTTGTTATAGATTATCATTATAGAAGGATTGGATTCGAGGGTTGTTGGAGGTTAAAGAAAGAGTTGATAGATTAAAATGACATATGATAGGGGATTTGATGGCATAGATTGAAGAAGTTAGAAGGTCTTATTTTTATCTACATCTTTTTAATGGTGAAATGGTTCCTCCACCTATGATATCCAATGTTAGACTTCCAAGAAGATTCATACAGGTTAATTAGAGTCTCAAATTAAATAGTTGTTTGAGCTAACACTAGGGTCAACACATCGATACACTTTCATACACTTAAACACGTGGGTTATTCCACATCTTTATTCATGCAACAACCCAACAATAACCACCTAATTGGATTCATATTGACACACAAACTCATGCAAACCTTCTTTTATGTATGAGGCCACAAACAACAAGTGAGGGTCTATGTTTTTTAGTTGGGAGACTATACTCACAATATGATTTCCTTGGATAAATTAATAAAGTGATAAAAAATAAATCAAAATTTAATGAATAAACAATTAACAATCATAGTATAATAAAAAAAGAAAAAAATCTATTTCATATAGTATCAATTTGGTGTTTTGTATATATAATCCAAAACATACTACGGATAGAAGAAATTGGGAAAATCTAGTCTATAAATGTATTAGTAGACATATTACAAGAACTCTATCTAGAATCATATGAATCCATATTCTCATCTAGCTCAATAATTACCCCTCAGCCCCATAAACTGTATCGGATCCCTAAGAATGAAATCTACAAGCGCATCAAAATGCTTAATTATTTTTTAGTACAAAACGTAATTTGACAACACCAAAGGCCATTAACATTGGTTCATAATATATACAAGTGTATTTCATGAACATAAACTAGCTATATGTATATATAAATATATAACATTAGATCAAAAATATTCTAGGTTCTTAGAGTCTAACTATTCTTTCATTGCCACCATTTTAGATGAAATACCAGTCACCTACCTGATGCATCCCCCTTAAGGGATAGACCAAAATCATGGGACACATCCCACTAGCTAGGATAGCCCATGTATATAAGGACAAATGTCTACCACATCCTTATAAGGTGATATCCCAAAAGAATGTGACAAATCCCACCAGCTAGTGTAGACTAAGAATGTGTCAACCAATGTTTAACACATCCATCATAGAGGATATCCCAAATTTTCTCAACCTACATGGTCAGACAAAAAATAAAAAAGATTTGAAGTAATGAAACAAGATGAAATGGATAAATTTACATAATTTCAACTAAAACAAAAACATCATTAGAATAATCCAATATGCATGTAACAAAATAACATGTCAAATCTATACACACATCATGTGATCAAGAATTAGACATAGGTTTCCTAGGTCCATACACACATGCCAACAATCATACCAATAGCCCAGAAAAGACACACATGATAGTTAATTGATTTTAACACTAATGATTTTGATGAATAACTCCATGGTCTATCAACTAAATGTCACTAGAATAATGTACACTAGTTCTTTGTCTCAATCCTCTCATCATGGATTCTTATAATTGATTTTAGATATTTTATTTCAACAATAAATTAAAACACCACATGCGATAACAAAATTTTCTATCCTAGATAATTTCAAAATTTTCCATTTATTCTATAGAATGTTCCTAATAGTTTCTTTATAATGAATAATTATAATTTCAAAAGAAATAATATTATTTATATCTATAATAATCTATGATAAACATGACAGTTATTCATTACCATTGTTTTAAAATTCTAGGTTATTATAATATATGAATTCATTATATTTTTCATAGAATGTTTTGGAAAGATAGTCTTTTAAAATATATCTTAGAAAATAAAGATATTAATTCATATGGCAATATAGAATTATCATTTTAAAACAAATCACCCATGCCTATAGGAGATAGGGTGAGTGTTCTACCATACCTAAAACCTACAAGAATAACTCGCATTAATCAATGATAGATTCACTAATCTTGAACAAGGGAATCTGGTCTAGTTGGACTCAAGAGTGAAACCATATATAACAGTATAACGGTTCGGGTGTTTTCAAGAATAAAAAAAATCTATTGGATCACAATGTTAAAACAAAAAATTTAAATTAACCATTTAATTTTTATTTTACCCTAATCATGAATGTTAATTATTAAAAATAAATTATAAAGAAAATATAACATATAAATGAGACTAATTAATTAATACAGGTGGTTTAAAACATTTACCAGTACATGATATGCATTATAGATGAGAATAGGGATAAAGGTGATAAAAATGTGGGTTTTAAAAGCATTCCTCCCAGAAAAGGACTTTTGAAGGGGTAAGATGTGTTTTCACTTATATATATCCTAAACATCACATAAGGTTATTATTTTACACTTATAAAACCTCATTTTACCCTTATGTGTCCATTATAAAATTGAATCTACCCTTACACAGCTCAAAAAAACTAAGGATATCCATACGCAAATCCAAATACACCCTTACATACCCATTGAAAACTCTGGTATCCCATTATGCAACTAAATAAAACTCCCACTCATAGATATGTGTCCTTTAGGAACTCCATATTACACTTCTGTGAGCAGAGAGTTTCTCAAATGTCCCTTGCACATAAAATAAAAATTCATGATTACCTTTTCACAATCCTTTATTACCATTTTTGGATCTTTTGGAATTAGAAGTTACATTTTCATTTTGGATTGAAGAAACACCCTACCATTACACATAAGTTTTTCTCCAAATGTAACCCCAGAAAAATAAGGTTTATAGATACACATCTAAGGAAAACTCCTATATACCATTTTTATAGTATTAGAAATCATCTTACCTTGACGTAGACCCTATTATCTATATAAAGATAGAAATTTAGTTGAATATTTTTCATTCTTCACCAAAAATATTATTATAAATTAGAGAAAATAGGTTTTAAAGGATAGTTAAAAATAGATAAGGTTAAAATTATACATCTCTAATGACTTATCATCGGCAATAAGTGAATCCAATCATATAACTACTACTCTCCACCATTGTAGTTTCCATATTATGATTTAAAATGTTAATTTTCATAAAATTATAATCATTATATTAAAATTCCATTTAGTCTCATTGAAACCATATAATAAATACATGTTGTTCAAAAATAGATTATGTAACCAAATTAACATGACAAAAAAATAATATTAGGTGATAAACTAATCCAAATTAGTTATTAAATCCAAATAATTTCATGTATATGCCCAATTTAGAAAAAAAAACATAAAATTATCCATAATAGACGACATGAAAATAAAGTAACACACAAATAACATAACACTTATTCAAGGATTAGGTCCAAATTACTAAAATGTTCATGTTATTTTCAAAAACATATATAATCTCAAGAATATAATACTATTGTCGGGAATAAAAAAAATCTTGATGTAATGTTCCAAGGAACACATCACATTTTCAATTGGAATTTAATTATCTAGGATCAAAAAAATATCAGAAATAGGTACATGGAATGTGATCCAACATTACATTCATGATGTGTGTATAGAAAAAAATCCCTTAAAATATAATATTCAAATCATTTACATCACCCAAGGTAAATATAATCAAATTTAACATCGATCAATAGGAAAAAATCAAACATTATGGAAACATGAAGTTCTTCTATACATTGATATCTAAACAAAAACATAATTCCCTTTCCCATGTCCTAAAAATCATATCTATTGTCTACCACATCTCTAATCATCCGAAATACAAGAAATAAGTTTTAAAAATGGTCTTATAATACCATTTTGTAAAACCCTAACCCGATCCACCAATTCTGAGCCAGAGTGCCACACAATCCCATGCATGCATCCATGTATGCAATATGTCATCAACTAGAAGTGAGGGTATATGTATATTAGTGGGGAGAATATACCCTTAGTATCATTTATTATGAAAAACAAATGGGGAAATAAAAAATAAGTCCAACGGCAATGAATAAACACATAACATTCAGAGTATCAACCACATATACAAAAATGCTAACTCATGCAGTACCAATATCGCATGACAAATATATAAACCAAAACTAAAATAGGATCCAAGGTATGGGGTTAATATAGAAAATAATTGTAGTATTTTAAATACCGATCAAACACCATCTATAAAAATCAACATCATCATTCTCCACCTTCTCAATCAATCACCAAATGGCCCTTTACCTTCACTGAATCCTTATGTTTGAAATCATCAAGATAACTGAAATTAAAAAATTGGGTGTGAGTACAATAGTATTTTGGACACCACCAAAAACCCTTAACATTATAGAAAAATATATTTATGGTCATTCTAAAAATATAAATTGTGTATTGATATAAACAAAAAAATACCACACAAGTACAAAAAATAGTGGGTCCTTAGAGACATGATACACCTTCTTTAACACCATTCTAGAAGAAAAATCATATCATTGGTTGAATCATACCACATATAGGAAATCCCAAAATCATGTGATACATCCCATGGGCTAGGATATGTCATGTTCATGTCAACTGAGGTATTATAGATCTCTATCAGAGGATAGCATAAAACAAGGTGACACATCCCACAATGTGGGATAGACCATGTACACCCCCACCAATGTTTGAAACATATCTCATACAAGATTGTCTTAATAGGACCAGAATGCATGATCAGTATAAAAAATCAAAAGAATAATTAATATGATATAATATGGAAATGATAGATCCACACCATGTCATGTAAAATTGTATCATTGTAAAAAAATCATTATTAATTTAACAAAATAATTGGTTAAGGCTATGCATGCACACCTCTTGTGATCAATCATTAGTCATAGGTTTCATAGGGATAGACACACTTTCTAGAAAACATTAAAATAACCTATATTAGACTTGAATTAATTTTATGTGATTCATACCACGTGGTTATTGGAAAAGGACACTAAGGTTCATTATAGAGAACTATTTTTCCCTAGTAATACATTGAAATATTTCAACATATATTTCTAGAGTCATGCGCTGAGATGGCATGAAATTATAATTCCCAATCTACCTAGAATAAATTTTTAAAAAATATTGTGTGTTTTTGCATTTTTCATGTGGTGAAAATGGTATATATCACAAACGGTAGGTCGAATTAGAAATTTGATGTTGTGGTTGAGTCCAAAGAATGTTGTTTACCCTAGGAGGGGTATAAGATTTATCAGCATTGTATTCCAATGGAAAATTCTATCGAGAGATTTTTCATAAATAAATAAATTAAAATAATTAGTTTATTCTAGAAATCATATCGAATAACTTATGAACAGATATTCTGATTGGAAATATGAGAGCATCATTGAGTTCGTAGCAAGTTTTTTTCCCTCAGGGTATCCTCAGCTGAGAGTGTGTGGGAGTTTCGGATCTCATGACCACTAATATTTTCCTATAAATATGTTCTTATAGAAATGATTAGGGGTTACGATCATTTCCTCTCATGCATTGGAGAAGCAATACTCTCCCTTATGATGATGAATCGACATCTCTTCTTGGTTGGATCATGATGAAACATCAGTCGAATGTAGATTATAGCACATAGAAATTAATTGTAGTCCAAAATCTAGGTATGATTCTAATTTCATAATATATATTTCCCAATTGTATAATTTTTTGTCAAAAATATTTTCTATCTATTTTCCCTTATTTGGAATTCATTAATGGTGTAAAAACTAAAAACGACCATTGTCCGATTAGATTTTTCGTTTCTCGTTCTTTCAATTTTTCGCATTCTATGTCCATTGGATATTTAATAAGCCAATTATTCAATGAAATGTGGTGTGTGGACATATGTATATGATGCTCTTGACTTGAAGAGTCATGATCTATGCTAATATTTGAGTTTTGGGTGCCGGAGGAGGTGCAACGACGAGCAGAATATCCAACAATTTTTTATCATGCCTAAACATTGATGGATAATTGAGAGGAGGTTGTGTTAGTGATGATCAAATTTCAAGGATTCCAGTGGTAGTATCGAATAAATTTTACAATCATCATAGTGATCGTGGTGGTCCGTGGATGTTCTTTCGACATGTGGTGCCGGACCAGTGGTGCTATGGTGTGGTTGGGCAGCAGAACATAGTAGAAGTCAGCGGAAGGGGCGAGTGGACTTGGGGAGCGGAATCAGTGTGAGGTGGTATAGGGTTAGTGGATAGTGGCATGGGATGGGAGGCTGAGTTATGGTGGAAAAATCCATAGGAAACCCTTACCGGGTGGGGAAAATTAATAAAATAAAATATTAAATGAAAATGAAAGAATTTGAAAATTGTAATATTATTATTAATAATATTATTATAAATCTTTAAACAGCTATATCTCCCACTCTAGGAGTCTGATAAAATCGTTGTCAGTATTAGTGCGATCTCATGTGAGGTACAATATTTGGATGACTATTTTGAAAGTTTTTACTAGACCCGTTCTTTCATCCCACAAAATTACCAAGAAATAATATTTTAATAGTTTTTATTAAATCATTGTCCTGTAATAACTTCTTAATGAATCATCCATTTTGTATGTTGTATGTGGCCATTTTTTCCATTAATTGAGATAGATATATTTATACTGGTTTGAGGGTTTTATGTTTCGATATTATAGATTGGTTCCATGAAGCTCTTGAGTTTAATAATAATAATAATAATAATAATAATATAATCATTATTATTAATAAATCTTATGTCGGACCTTACTTAAAAATAAAATTTATAATTCACGTTCCATCTATGGAAACATGACCCAAACATTTATGCACTCCTTTTGAGGCTATATTAGGATATTTATAATTCATAATTGAGGCTTAGTAGAATGAAATGATTGATTATAATTGTTGAATCATAATTATTATTATTTTCAAAGATTGTTTCATGCTGTACACCTACATACGACATTCGATTAACGTGTCGTTAATGATATTAAAACCATGTATTTGAGGAGTATTTTTTCAAGAATGATTTCAGGTGCTTAAACTAAAATTGAGGAGCAGCCCCCTTGAGGTCCATTTTGAACAATGAACTTGAATTTGGATTCTTCACCTAGTGTCTGTTTAGAACAATTGAATAGTCGAGATTGTGATCTTTACTGAGAGGATCACAATTGTGGGATATGTTTGATGTATTTTAGGATTATGGTGTGCTTCCCATGCAGTATTTCCTGTGTGTATTATAGTGAAATATATCTTCTTCACTGGGAGTTCTTTTGAGATGAATGAAAAGTCATTTCCAAGTGTTTTTATTAGAGTATTTTAATGGTTCGATCTATTTTTCTTGTTCCAGAATAAAGGATTAGGCCCCATGAAGCACCATTCATGTGTGATACTGGGAGTTGCAATTTTTTTGCTGAATGTCTAATTTGGGTTAAGAAATAGTTGAACCAATGTTCTTTTTCACAAGGATCGAAACAACATGATTTTTTTGGTTACCCGGGGCCATCAGAGGAGTCCTGTCAGTGGAGATGATATTTCTACTTCTCATATACCATCATTTTGAAATCATATGTTTAATGGTATTAGCCTATCGTGAGCTATTTTCTTCATATAATTAAATTGTTCCCTCTATAGTTTATTTGGAGATACGATACAAGATGTTCCAGATGTGATGCATATTCAAGAAATGTATTAAAATTTTATTGATTAGGAACTAACATATCAGTTCTTTAGGAAATGTACCATCCATTTGGGATGGCTAGTGTAGTTCCATGATACCTTCATAAGGGATTCCCACTACTTGGTATGGTGTGGGTCTTCAATGAACTTGAGTGGAATCCCCCATCAGCATGGGTGTGGATCCTCCATGTCTACTATGATAGTTTAATCCACCTGAAGCACCATGGCATAGGTCCACTATGATAATCTTTGTGGAATCCCCAATTGGTATAGGCATGGGTCCTCTATCAGCTAAATCCGAGTATAATTACCCTGATTCAATAGGGTAGGGACCTCAATGAACAAGAGTGGAATCCCCATGATGCATCAGGGTGTGGTTCCTCTACAATAACTATTAGAGTGGAGTCTGGAATTGCATGGATGGATGAGTCTAGTATCTTACTATAGGTAGTGTGGACTCGATAATAATTCCATCCTATCCACATTTATATATCCTTGTTTGTGGATTATTTTATATCACTATCTTTGTAGGTAGGTTATTAATCATTTACTGTACCTTGATCTATCTACTGATCCAATCATCACTACTTAATTTTCTTCTCCCTTGAGCCTTTGTGGCATCCTACTGGGTATTTTTATACTCACCCCTGCTTGGGCTTTTCCCGCACTTGGTGTGATATTGCATACGATGAACAAGTTGATCATGACATCAAAGAAGCATTAGGATATGAGGGGTTTTGACCACATGTTGTGGTCATAGATTGGGATCTAGGAATGGGTATCTCTCAGCTAATTAACATTTCAACATTTTCTCAGGTTGTGGTAATTTTCTAGTTGGGTGTGTATTTTTCCCTTTTCCTTTCAGTATACATTTCAATACTTTTTCTTTTTAGAGGTCTATGAATATTTGAGGTTTATTTATAGAAATTCATTATCATTTACTATTCCTCATAACATATTCATTTAATTAATTGGGTGTGTATGTACATGTACTTAGGTAAAGGACATCCCGAGTTTATTATTACTTCAGTGCTTATCACCATCCCCTAGCCTATGGAGGTGGGATTAGGGTAGTTTCATATCGATCCCCAACATGGGTTGGGTCATGAAATTGTGGAATCATATATGGTTAATTGCATGGGATGTCGTTCAAATGTTCCCTAAAATGGAATTGTTTGGGTTTTTAGGAAATAGTGTCAATGTTTCTTGAGAGAGACTCTCAAGAAAAGGAGTCTATTGATGGTGCACACTACTGGAAATCCAATTCCAATATACCAACAGTTTTTAGAAACCAAGGATATACCCCCCTATTCCAAAAATTTGTGAAAACCATTGGGATAAGGTGAGGATATCCCCATAGTTTCCCAAAATAGATGGGATATACTACTTTGAGAACACTGATCCCAAATGTTTTGAAAAAATGATGTGATGTAGTAAGTCTATCTCAATAGTTTCACAAAACCATTTGGATAGACCACTTTGAAAACACATATTCCAAGGGTTTTCAAAAACCGTTGGAATTTACAACCTTCAAAACACCTATCGTAACAGTTTTTGAAAACTATTTGGATTAGTTAAGGCTATACCAATGGTTTTCCAAAACTATTGGGATTGACAACATTGAAATCGGTATCTATACAATCAGTGGTTAAAACAATTCGGATATGTAACCTTGTTATTTATGAATTCTTTTGTATAATATCATAAAATAAATAAATATTTATATAAACTAATTATATATATGTTTATATATCCAAATATATTCTTAAATATGATTTTATGAAATTGGTAATGTCCTTAATATATAATGTGCAGGTCGTGGGTTCTGACCTCCACCATAAATTTTATTTTATATTTACCTATCGCAACAGTTTGGTGAAAACCATTAGGATATGTTTATACCAACGGTTTTCTAAAATGTTGGGATAGGTCTATAACAATTTTTTGAAAACCATTGGGATATGCCTATCATAATGCCAAAACATCCCAGAGCTTCCCAAACAATTGTAATAGGCTATACCAATGGTTCCAAAAAATTGGTATAGGAAATTGTTTCATTAGTGGTGGCAGTTGACGTATCCAATTAATATGAATCATATAACCTACATGTTGACTCAGAATGCTTTGACACATGGGACATGGAACATTTCTAAATGCATCACAATGGAATGAGTCTTTTACTGACCTTATTGTGTTATCTCCCCATTTTTTTAAATACAAACATATATATTTACACACAATTATTTGACAGTGGTATTACTTGATGTATTTCAAGATTTATACGTGATGATAGCCATCCAGGATACTAGCACTGAATTTTGATAACAATTCCATGAGTGACATGGCCTTAGTTCAGGATCCATCGTATGATCCCCCTTCCTCTAAGTGAGAAGATTGCAGCACCTCCACCTATTGATCAGCAGTTAGGACCATAAACATTTGTTGATGATGAGTGTATGTTCTAGCATCACAGACCACTGATGTTCCATGGTGGGCCATACACTCAATCACTGGAGGTTTGGCTAGAGTCATTAGTTCACCTATTTAGGATTGTTTGGACACTAGTGTATCAGATGGTGGATTTGGTAGCCAACCTTTTCCAATGAGTAACAAGACATTGGTGGACTTTATTGACTCAGATGGATGATGGGTTGGTTCTCTAATGTGATGATGGTGGGAGAGTATGTGACTGGGGTTGAAGACCTTACTCAATAATATATAGATGTGGCCTACATAGGATACTTCTAAGAAGGAATGTTTGATAATGGTATTCATATAGAGATATGTGCCATTATACTATCCTTGTCCCTTCCCACCTTTTATAAGGTGCTGGAGATAGTATTGGTGACTTATAGTTTTCTTTCATAGGGGAACCCATAGTCTAGTTTTTCTATTGTGCATGATAGAGTTGAGATGTTTTCCATAATTAGAATATGTCAATTGGAATTGCATCAACATAGTAGGTATTTCCATGATCAGCCTAAGGCACATAGTTGGGGACAACGTAGATCATTGGGGAAACCTTGGGAGGGTCAGTTCTATGTTTCTGACGGGTGAGGTCACATTGCACAGGACTACCCAATCTGACATGTTGATCTTCCTATGAAGATGTTTTATGCACAACAAAATCAAAGACAATGTCATGATCATGTAGGCACACGGTGGACCCCATGGAGACAGTTCTGGCAGAGAAGCAGGGGAGATTATGGTTTTTGGATAACATTATGAAGTCCTTCCACCACCAATGAGCGTCCAATGTTAGGGTAGGGGAGATGGAGACCAAGGCCACAATCAGCTGCATGTATTGGATGTCTATGATCCTACAATGTGTGATATGATAAGAGGTATGTTTTTTGATTTTTTATCATTTTCTGTAAAACATATTAGACACTGTGTGAGGTATTCTTTTCTCCCTTCTTAAGGCTTGAGGTTTTCCTAGGGGACACAGGGCGTCGGGGTAACCCTATGTCAGTGTGTTGATGTTGCTTTTAATGTAGGATGAATATGGATACATCCCCCACTAAGACAAATTTTTGTGATTTGAGAACAATCATGAGGGAGAGTTAGTGCCACCCAATGCGGATAGTATCATGGTGTGTTGGATGAATCCCTCTGACATGGTGTTTATGGAGGGGATTTGGAGTGGAGTTTTAGAGTAGGTCATGGATTTTCTAGTGAAGTATTTATTCATGTTCCCATTATACATGGAATATCACTAGTGGGTCTGGTAGAGATTCTAGGTTATGGAAAAACACCTTCCAAATGAAATAAAAGATGTGCAGGGTATTCCATGTGCTTTCTCCGTCTAGATACTAGTTTTCAGATGAGTGTACTCACCTTCCATGTTCGTTGTAACCAAGAGTGTCTAACGTCAATATTGAAATAGTTTATAAATTACATGTAGAGAAGATGGAGACCCCATAAATATAACTAGATGAATCACAACCTTTTTAAGGAAGTGGTAGTCATTATTGTGAGAGTGGGGAGATATGGCCTTTTGGGAGAGAAATTTTTTTTCACAGACCACCACAGTCTCAGGTGCATCTTCACTCAGAGAGTCATAAACCTGAGATGGTGACATGGGATGGATGTTTAAGTAGGACTATGAAATCGAGATAGTTGGTACTCTTTGAAGGAGTAGCGTTGTAGAAGAAGCACTTAGAAGTATTTCCCAGACTTTCCTAGTTTGGGATGTTACAGAGCTGTTTTCTTCCATGTAACTGATCCTTGTGGAGTAGGAGGGTGTATTTTTTCTTCAGTTGATGGTGTTGAATTATTTTCTTCTCCAGTGTTTGTGGAATTATGACCTATTAAATATCTACTGTGAGGTCTTTTTGGACTCCGTTATTCATAGGTGACACACCCATTGGATATTCTAAAGAAGGGAATCATGAGATCTTGTTTTGGCCGAAAGGAAAATTTACATATGGGAGATCATCCATATTTATGGAGACCCTTGACGTTAGTCTCCGACCGTAACATGTGGTTCACATTATGAATTTGGAGATGCCATCAAGAGGTGATTGAGACCCATTTTTGGATGAGTATAGGCTTTCACCCCCAGACATATAGGCAGACTAACATGCAATCCAGTTGTCGAAGAATATGCTATGGGCTTGCGAGTTATTTTTATGTTGGGGTGGTTATTTTCCCTAGGGTCCTTCGAACCATTTTAGATTGTGTAGTGGATAGAAAGATTTCCTACTAACTTTCCTAACCACCCTGACCTAGAGTGGTGCAAGAAATTTTTATCATATCACAGTTAATGATATGTGTTCTCAAATCTATGTACAAAATAAATTAGAGTGAACCTTATAAGGATAGACCATACCCTTGGGTTTCATGACATGGAAGCATGAGAACATGCTTGATAATTACTAAGAGTGGGAGTGAAAAGACGGGGCTTAGTATCTTGAGTTGTTTTCCGTATTTTATCTTTTTGGGGATGAAAATCATGAAGAAAGGATTTATTTAGAGACCCTGTTTTTACCTCATGAGACATTGGAATATTTCAACCAATATTTCAAGAGCCAAGAACTAGTACGACGTACAATTTCGAGGCCCGTTGGTCTTGAAATATATATTTTTTAAAATATTAACTGTTTTAACAATATGAATGTGGAGGAAATTAGATATCTCACAAACGATAGCTTAGATCAAAAAATCTGATGCCACAGTTGAGTCTGGAGTTTGTCGTTTACTATAGGTGGCGTATAAATTTTGTGGACATAGGGTTCCTATGAAAAATGCTATCAAGGTCATTTTCATAATTAAATAAATTAAAATAATTATTTTATTCTTGAAATTAGAAATAATAACTTCTGAATATATATTCGGATTAGAAATTTGAGATCACTATTAAATTCATAGCAAGGTGTATTTTCTATGGAAGACCTCAGGTGAGACGACATAGGAGGTTTAGATTCTGCGACTGCTGACAGTTTTCTATAAATAAGATCTTTAGGATATGAGTAGGGGTTTTTCTCAATTCTTCCCAGGAGTATGAGAACTTCCAATCTCCCTTCTGATGGTGATTATACATTCATTCTTCATCAGATCGCGATGAAACATCAGGAATTTGTAGATCAGAGCGTAGGTAGCATAACAATGAATCCAAAATCGAGGTAAGATTCCTATTTTAGATTTTTCTTCTCCTAATTGTATAAATTGTACACAAAAAACATTTTTTTTAATTTTTTGTTCTCTATAATTCTTTAATGATGTAAAAACTGACATGGCCATCATTCGATTCAATTTTTGGTATCCTGTTCTTTTCATTCTTCGTGTTCTGTATCCTCTAAAATTATAAACTTTCAAATCTTCAAAAAAACATTGATTGGGGAATATGTATCTAAATATCATGACCCGAGGAGTCTGTATATATGATCAGATTAGATTTTGGGGCATTGGAGGAGGAGAAACATTGAGCGAAAGACCCACAAAAATTTTGTCATGTGGAAACATCGACAGATCTTCCAGTAGAGGCAATGTTAGTGAAGATCTCATCACAAGGAGCACAGATATGGTATATGATACATTTTTAGATTACATTAGTGACAGTGGTGATTTGTGGAAGATTTTCCAATGTTGGGTTATGGGATGATGGTGGTTTGGTGTTGCTGGTCATTGTGGCATGACGAAATGCGTTGGTTGGGGTGAGTATAACGGTGGTAGCTGGTGGAGTGGGACCAACATACAGAGGTGCAGGGCCAGAGGATTGTAGTGTGTGGCATGTATGTTTTGGAATGATATTGGAGGCTTGGTGATGGTAGAAGATGCCATAGGAATCCCTAATCGTGTGGAAAATAAAAAAATAAAAGATAAATTGAAAACATTGATAATAATAATAATAATAATTTTTAAACAAATGTAACTCCCACTAGAGAATCCTGATTAACATTCCATCTATGGATCCATGGTCCCATTTGTATTATGGTCATTTCAAGACCATTTTAGGTGATTTCCCCTAACCCATGGCTTAGTCCCACAAAATGCCCGAAAAATAATGATTTACCATTTTTATTATATATAGGTCCAACAAAAACTCATCTATGGAGCATCCATATTTCATTTTTTATGCATCCATGCTTTCCTCTTATTGAGACAGATGTTTATATACTGGTTTGGGAATATTATTTGTTGATTTTGTTTCCTAGTTCCACAAAATTCATGAGTCTTAATTTAATAATATAATTAACATTTTTTAGAAATCTTGTATCTGCCATATCTTGAAAACTAGAAATCTAATTCATGTTTCTTATATTAAATGTGACCCAAACAATGAGGATAATATTTTTTGGATGTTTTGGGATTTTTATAATTCATTCTAAAGCCTCATTAGCACAAAATTCTTGATAATAATATCAATAATACAATTATTATTATATACGAATCATGTATCAGACCGTACGTCTACATAAAACATCTGATTGAGGTGTCTTCAATGGTGTTTCATCACTATTGTTGAGTTGAATATTTCAAGAATAATTTTGTCTTCTTAAAACAAAACGGAGTAATGGGTCCCAGACGGGCTGTTTTTGGAATTGATAGTGAATTGGGGATTCATTACCAGTTGTCCATTTAGAAAAATATAATAGTCAATATCGTGTTCATTTCTAAGAGGATCACAATGGTTCCATCCATTTGATGTGTTTCAAGATCATGGTGTGGCTCCCACATAGCACCAATCGTGTGTGGTATAGTGAAATGAAGCTTCATTACCTATTTTCTGTTTAGGTTTATTGACCAGTCCTTTATATGTGTTTTTAGGAGGATCACAATGGTGTGATTTGATTGGCTTGTTCTAGGACCTATTCATGGACCAATAGACACACTGTTCCCATGTGATGAAGTTTCATTTTTTCAATTGAATTTCCAATTCTGGTGGATAAATAGTCTATCATGTTAAATTATTTTCAAGGATCTAAATAGCATGATTCATTTGGTTACCCAAGTCGATTTGAGGATTCTTTTATATGGAAATGATATTTTTTCCCTTCGGGCCAACAGCGAGGGCTCATCTGCCCATTTTGGGCCAGAGATTCTATGTAACCTGAGATGACATGGTTAGGCCTAGAAATACTTGTGCGGCAGTTTAGTACTCGAGCAAAGCTATTTTCACAGCCCGAAGATGAGATAGGGTCACAAAAATTTTGGGCCCCACAGGCATCGTGTACCACTCTATGAATATTCTACCTCTCGTATCCCCATATTTTGATCTCTGAATTTGAAATGAAAGTATAATATACTATTTTTTCACAAACATGATGGTTCCCTTTTTAGTGGATTTTGAGATATGATGCAAGATGTTCCATATTTGATGCCTATTTAGGAAACATCTGATGATGATAATGATGAGGCACTGGCATATATGTGCTTTCCATGAGGTACCATCGAGCAAGGATATCCAATGTAGTTCCATGGTACCATATGAGTGGAATACCCTTACCCGTTAGGGAATTGTTCCCTGATGAGCTAGATTGGAATCCCCCATCGGCATGGGTCTGGGTCCTCTATGATTACTATGAGAGTGTAATACACCTAACGCAATAGGGAATGGGACCTCTATAAAAATAATAGTGGACACCCCCCATTAGCATGGGAATGGATACTCTATCATCTACTTGTGAGGGGGATCCCCCTGACGTACTTGGGTGAGGGTACTCAATTAACAAGAGTGGAATCCTTCTGATGCATCAGGGTGTGGGTCCTCTATAAAAACTATTAGAGCAGAGTCTCCTGAACACACTAGGGTGTGGGTCCCCTAATTTTGGTTTACTCTTTCCATCACAGATTATTAGTGACACATGCTTTGACATTACCATGGATTCACAAGTCAGAGGGGTGTTTTACACATCAAGACGCATCCTTGTGACCTGACCTAAAACCATACGAGAGAGATAGACCCACCCATTATTTATAGTACCAATTTGTGGTGATTAATTCCCATTCACTTGTGTATTCAGGGAACTTGTGAGGGATGTTGGGAATCATTCGTGGATACTTATGGATCATTTATTATCTCTTTTCATGGGTTGAGTTATGAGATGAATATCCCCATTACACTCTTGTTTGGTTTTCTTTTACTAAGCATATATATGTATCCTATTTCAGTTCCCACTCATTTGTTTTGGGTTACTCTCTTTTAGGATAGGTGAAGAAGTGTAGTGTATGCCACATGATTTCTATGTCTTTCATCTCTTGGATGGATGAGTCCACTCTCCTACAATAGGTAGCGAAGAGTTATAGATAAGTTCATCCTCTCACCATTCCAATATCCTTGTGTTTTGGATGAGTTTACCTCACTATTTTTTTGAGTAATCCTATAATATTTTACTGTACCATGTTCTTTCTACTACTCACCTCTTCATTACATATTTTTGTTCTCCCTTTCTCCTTCTGGGTATCCTACTGAGTATTTTATACTCACCCCTGATTGGGAATTTCTAGAAATTGGTGTGCCCTTATAGACTAAGGATATATTGATCATTAAATCATAGGAGATTATGGATACACGGTTCTTGGACCACATTCATCGGATATATCATGGGATCTAGGAGTTAGGCTCTCTTAACTATTTTACTTTTCCACTTGTTGTCATGATGTGGCCCCTTTCTAGTTCGACATGTATTTTCTCCCTTTACCTTTCAATTTTCTTTTCCATAATTGTATTTTTTAGAGGATTATGGATATCTGTTGTTTATTTACAGTATTTTTTTTCATTACCTATTCCTCTCCACATTTTCATTAAGCTGGTTGTGTGCATGTGTACTTGTGTATAGGGAAAGGTTGTCCCAAGATTTTTTTTCCTTCAGTGATTGTTGACAGTCGATGGCCAATTGATGTGGGAATGGGGTAGTCGTGGCTTGATCCACACAATGGGTTGGGTCATTACATTGAGCAGGGAAGCATCACCCAAATCGCATCCATGTAATATTCACCTAAAATTGCTCTATAAGGGCTCATATAACCCATTATAGATATATTATTTATAAAAGAAATATTAACTCCACATGAGATCACAAATTTACCACTCCTAGATAATTAATAAATTATATATTTAAGACATATAATATTCTTAACAATTTATTTCTTAAGAATAATTTTAAATTCACATGTGTTAATATTCTCTCTAGAATAATCCAAGACAAGCATGATAATTATTTTTTAACAATATTTGATAATTTTGGGTTATAATATTTTAAGATTTCATTATTATTTTCTTATATGGTCATGGAAATATAAAATATCAAAATTTCTTGTGAAAAAGGAGAATATAGAAAATTAATTTTAGCTAGATTTATGCTTTTAAAATATAACATCCAAGAATAGAGTAGGGAGGTTGACAATTCTACAATTCCTTGAATCTAGAAGTATAACATTTATTTATTGATTAAAGCATCTCCATTATTGAACAAGGGAATTCCTAGAAACCCATACATAATAGAAAATCAAAAAAAATATTATAAAGGATCTAGTATTTATTAAGAAGGAAAATCATGTACATGTTCATAATATTAAACCCCTAAAATTAAATTTACTAATAAATATTCCATTTATCCAAATCATGGATATATAGTGTATATAAATCCTTCATAATTTTTTTTAATACCATTAATACGGTAAAAATAATAAATTCCAATTATTTAAGTTAATTAATAATGCATGAAACATGTTACATGTGAAAACATGTAAGAAGGATATGGAAAATAGTTTTTAAAATAATTTTTTATAATTATAGTGCTACATAAGGGTACGATGGTTTTAAACATATGTATCCCATATGAATCATATAATAGTAATATTTTTCATTTAATCAACCATAGGATACCCTTAAGTGTCCTCTAGAAAAATGATATACCCTTATGCACCTCAGGAAAACCCATGTTACACTTACAAAACTCTAATATTACCCCAGCACAATCCTTAAAAAAATATGCATGCATATACGCAACTAAGGAAAATCCAACATAACATTATTTTGTCTATTATAACTCCAACATAACCTTAATAAAAAATATGGGTTATTATCTAAATTTTTTGCAACACATTCGAATTCATATATACCTTTAGGAACGTTAAAATTACCCATACAGAACCCTAAGGAATTGAGTTTTAATTTATTCAATAGCTTGAAGAAAGAACCTACCCCTATGTGATAATATTTTACCCTTATATAGTTGTTGGTAAATAAGAGAAACATTTAAACAAATAAGGAAAATACTTATGTACATATACATAGTTTCTTTAGGACCATCTTACACATACATAAAACATATTTCATACACAAAGGTAGAAATTTAGTTAAAATGATTTAAATGTCCACCACAAATATATATAAATTAACAAAAGAGGTTATAATGGTCTTTTAAAAAATGAAAATGTTACAGGAAAATCCAATTTTTCTTTAACCCATGGGCCCTATGTGCAAGATCTTCACATCGTGCACTCCCTGTGGTCGCTATGAAATCCTATGAAAACACTTTCCATCTATGGTTGTTGATTTATCCCCATCCATTTCGTGACCTATGTCCCACATGTGAGGTTTAGGGTGTTCTTGGTTGGACATGGGATATCCCTTTTTATAAATTCACACATAAAATATTTAGTATTTTTACCAATTTTGAGATTTCAAATCCTAATAATATTGATTCAATAAAAAGAATTCATTATAAAAAAGTAAAAATATTTTTATTTCTAAATGGACTCCAAAAATATTAAACAAATAATGTGTCAATACTAATAAAAAAATACTTTCATGGTCTTCATAATACTCCATATTCAATTATAGAATATTACACGGTCTCTCTCTTTGATGTAGACAATGTGTACATATTTGCGTTCCATTTTCACCTGTCTAATCAATACGAGTTCAAAAAAATCAAATATATATTCAATTCACCAAAAATATAATATATTAACTTTGAACTTCAATGTAGTGATTCCATATTAAATAGGATGATTTAGATTAATAGTATACATCCAAACTGTTATTATTTTCCAATACATATAAAAATCTAGTGATGAATCACATGATGTAAATATATATTAGAAAATATTAATATCGATGAATAATAATAGATATCCCAAGAATGCGGTTGATGTGGATTTCAATCAATGGAATTTCATAGGCGATATATTATATTTTCTTTAAATGAATATATGTCTGAATACTTATGAAATGGTATTAATTTCATAGAAAATGTTAACATCATAAATTTCTATTTACATATTTCTATGACATCAAAATAGTTCAACATTCATCATAGTTGTATTAAATTTTACCAAATTATAATATATAACCATTAAATATCCTAATACGGATCTCATATTCAACAAAATAATTTGGATATCGATTATGAATCCATGTTTTTCGTATTTTACAATATATATTGACATCATGTGATTCATCACTAACTAACTAATTGACAACAGATACAACAAAAACACATTATTAAATAATAATTATCCAAATTTGGTATTTTTTCCAATAATAATTAAAAAAATGGGAAGTCAGCAAGTTCTTCCTTTCCTCTATCATTTTTTTCACTCCACACTTATTGATACAAATTTCAAACTAGATTACATAGGATTGTAGCATTTATTTCTCATGAAATGTTCTATCTATTATTCCAGTCTATGTATACATGGGATAGCATGATTTAAAAGACAAGAGGCTCAAATTTGTACATAAATTTTGTGCATTATCAATTATGAATATGATATCAAATGATAAATCAAAACTTTTCTCTTTCCTTAGATACTATTCTACAATTCTTAGTTTGCTATTAATTGGTTGATATCAATTGAAACTGTTCAATTATAAATTATATGATACCACATATAATGATTATTAACAAGATATAATGATCATAAAATTTCTGAAATCATCTCAACACATATTCTAAAAACAATAAATTATAATGTGTAGGTATTGATCATGAAATATAGCCTATAACTTCTTCAGGATTATTATTTTTATGTCACTGAATAATTTATTTTCTCACCCATAAGGTCATAATTATTTAATTTTTATAAATAAGGATAAGAGAGTATTCTAAATTTCTTCATCAATTATATCTTAAAAATTTTACTTTCAAATATATTAGTTTTGAATGGAATATAATTCTCTAGTAATTTCTTTAGATAGTCCCCCACAAGTAATGACCTCACTTTTACTTTATCAAGGATGATATTCTCATCTATTGTTTTTTTTTGAATTCTAAATAATGTTTTTCCAATGGTGGTGATCTCATCCAATATGGTGACTCCAAATTATGTTATCACATATGTCATCTTTATCATATTTATCGAGGATGCTCTTTTATCTTTTGCATAATAAAATATTGAAGATAAAAATAGATAGATAAAAACAGGATGGTTTCTATCATTATTAATGGAATGAATATTCAAGCAAATAAATATAACAATATAATCTTCATCATTTCTCATATTATATATTCTCATCACCTTCAATACCCTGTAAGTAATGAGAAAACACAAAAAACATGGTAATAAGGTGGATCTCCTTTTCTTTAATAGAGAGAAATATGGACGAGAGTAAAATATCATCCATATGAATCCTTTATTTTCTATACTATATGTGGTTGAACTCTTCATTCTTATTTTTTCACTTTCATTGAGATTATTGGTAGAGTTTTCGATTTAATTAAAACAATTTATTTGTGTTCAATTTCCCCTTAATGTTTCCCATCATGAAACAATCTCCATCTTCTTATTTTTTGGATATTTTTTTATTGAGTTAGAGTTGTGATCATACAATTATTTGAGGTGTGTGTATCTTTATTTCACCTTCCATGTAAAACTTTTCAAATTTAATAGTCACAAATTTTTGAAGAAATCTCATATAATTTTATTTCATCATGTGTAATATTCTATTTGCCTTTAGCATTTGTTTTCTCTTTCTATTTTAGAATTTTTGTTCACATTATGCATTATCTATCCAAAATTACGTTATATCATTAAAATATATACAACATTATTGGTGGTTCAACATGGATTCATTGGTTTTCTATTTACCATTTCAATCCTTTTATTTTTCTCTTGGACGTGTCTCTCCCTTAATATTTTTAATCATGACTCTATATATTATTATATTTATAGCCTACATATAGTGATCCATGGAGTGAAATCTTTTTTGATAGTTAATATTGCTTATTTTATTTGTTGTATCAAACTTCTTGATATTTTTGAGTTTTTGTTGAGCATCAATATTCTTCTAATTTTCATCAAATTGTGACTTATATTTCTTTTTTATTGTCTATTTAGAATAGATTTCATCTTGTTCATTCCAAATGTTGTATTATCTCTATTTTTAAGCTGATGTGGTCTTCTATTATGAATTATTTTAGTTTCATTATTGAATTATTTAAATTTTCATATAACATTACCATGACAACAACAATTGAAAATCCCACATAGAATCTTTAATCCTTAAAATCTGTTTGAAATATATAGCTTCGTCCCTTCCTTTTGAAGACTTTGATTCCATTATTATTTAATCCTCCATAATGTTGGTAAATTTTATTTTTAAATTGTAACATATTATACATACATTCATATTCTATGTGATCAAATATATCTCAACACAAAAAATTGCCAACAAACCTTGATCCTTACTTTGGAATAACATTATCGATAGACTAAAATGCTTGCTGTTTCTATTTCATCATATTTTCCAAAAGGGATCCTTTGGGGGAATTTTTTTTCTACTCAAGTATTTCATTAATAAATTTGTAGTGGTAATAAATTAATCATTTTATTTATATATGTTTACATGGGTTTTTATTTTGAACCTTCACTATGAATAGAACCATAATTAGAACAAATTTTATTATCATAGATTTATGGTATGTTTTTCTATGAAATATATTTTGATTGATCATTAGGATATTTTAATCTATTATTACTACCATGTTATCTTATTTTGGAATAATAATCCCCTTATATTTTTATGTGGCTACACCGCTTTTGGTATCAATAAATAATCCTTTTTTTGAATACTCAACTTGGGTATTTAAAGATGATTCCAATTTTTCTTCAATATCTAGACAATTAATGTTTAGAATTTTCATTCATCCCATAACAAATAAACTATTTATTCAAATTAATTATCAATAATTATTAATTTTCCATCATGAATTTTCTTCTTCTCCTATATAAATTTTTCAATCTCTTTGATCATATTTATTTTTATTGTAATTTCAAGATTCTGGATATCAATGGTATTATTGGAATTATATTATAATGCAGGTAGATTCTCTTAAAACATATCTATTGGTTTATATTTCAATTTTATTTATTGAATGTAATCCTTATCAACTCTTGGTCTTGATTCTGAAGGCCACAAATTCTCAAAATTTGGTAATTACATTTTTAATGAGATCCACACACATTGTTACCTTTTGAAAAAATTAAATCTCTCAATAAGGAATAGACCATAAAAATTACATATTCTAGTGACATAATACAATAATTAATTTTATTAAATTCCCAAATATTCATTAGGTGTATATTTTTAGAGATTTAGGTCACAACACTTATATAAAATCCCCATATAATATAATTTAAACCTTTTAATCAGTATTTATTATTCCCATAATGTAAATATTTTAAATTGAAACTTTTTTCCTTTCATGAAAAATATTCATGACATAAAAAATTTATACTTATTCTCAAATACCAATCCATTAAACCTATAAAAAAAGTTTTAAAATATGGTATTACCACAAATGACTCATTAAGGTATACAAATAAGAAAGAAAAACCCATTTGTCCCTGAATATTTATATAAAATATATCCTTTTTAAAATGAAATAAATAATTGAAATAAAAATTTTCTTACCAATGTAAACACCTTATCTGAAAAAATATTTTATTAATAAAATTTTTAATAATTATTAATCAAATAAACATCATATGGTTTTTTTTAAATCTAGAAAAATAAAAAAAAAAATTCAAAAAGATATAATTTTCATAAGGGTTTTAGAAGTCGAAAAAAATTTCTTAGTAATATACATTTCAATAGAACATTCCTTGAGTCTTTTTATAATTAATGAAAAAACATTGTAAATTTATTAATTTTCAAAAATATTGATTGAATGTAAAACAAAACATAAATTTTATTTTATAGTTAACTTATATACTTATAAATAAATTCATTAAATAATTTTAAAAATATGGATGTAGAGGAAAAATATATTTATAAGGGGAACATTGAAAGAGGAATTATTAAATGAAACTCCCTTACCATGAGTTCAACTCATCATGTACGTTATTTATCAACATAAATAGTAAAATTATGTTAATTATTTACATTAATTATAACTTTTTTCATGTTCAATATTCCATTACACTCACTTATTACCATTTTATAATAATTTATTAATCGGTCATTTTTATATGGGATGTTTTCATAATATTTATTTTGTAACTCCAAAATTACCTTGCTAAAATGAATATGGTTAAAGTGTTAATTATTATTTCATATATAAAATAATAACTATAGAATAATTTTCTTTTTATACATAAATTTAAATTTTAAAACCCATATTAATGTATGGTTATGAAAAATGAACTATGTTGCAATCACGGAAAGGTGGGTTGTATGTATGCAAGGGTTGCGTTTCGATTTATCAAAGATAATTATGGAAAAAATATATGTAGTCTTTTTATATAAATATGGATAATGATAAAATAAAAATCCTATAATTTTTTCAATTAGACATGTATATATAATCCATATGATATGTGAATAAAAAATGAATCACATCAATTTGTGGAGGTGGTAATTAATATTTGTGCACGAAGAATGGTGTAATTTTTCATTGAATGGAAAGATAAGAAATTAAATGATATATTATATTTTCATACGAATATATATTTCATACATATCATATATATACATTAAATACACAATTATACCTATCATGAGAGAGAGTGATGGAAGGAAAACTATATCGATTTGTGTGGTTGTAGTCCATTGTACACCCGAAAGTTGAATCAATCTCCAATTTTATGGAGTATGGAGATGAATATAAGTTATAAAATTGACATAATTATATCTATGTATATGTAGGATATTTTTTTATTAATTTATCATGGATTTAAAATGTTTTAATTATTTCAATAATAAATTATACTAAAACAAGTAGATAAAACATATACCTCTTCATTGGAAGTTTTACTTGATTAACTCCTTTTACAAATACATTGGGAATTATAGGTAACGACATATAGAATGAAGTTATGGATTCTAGGAATGTTTTTGGGAGTTAGTTTTGGAAAATTTTGTTTTTAAAGTGTAATTAAATAATTAGAAGTTTTTCACTTTTATAAGAGATGGGTGGGGTAATCATGGAATTTATTAAAATATTAATTTAATATAAATTATTTTTGTTGTCCAAATAGATCAAAATTTGTAATATTCAAATAAAATATTTTTATAAGTTAAAATAATCCCATAAAATAACTTTTAAAAAAAATTTATATCATGCTTTTACAATTCTATTTTGGTTTTACACATTATTATCCCTTTACACAATTACTTGGGAAAAATGGTTTTTCACAGTTTGAGAGTAATTATATTTACTACAGATGGAAAAAATTCCTATAAATAAACAGAGGATGACATGTTAAAAAACATACTATTAATTTTTACCAATATATAATTGTTAGTAATTTAATATCAATTACTAAAAAGTTATTTTTATAAAATTTGAATAATATCAATTTTAGAACTATTCATTTACTTTGATATTTTTACCTCAATAAAACCATGAAATTAGAATATAATATATTTAAATATCTATATAATGATATATTTATCAGAAAAATGTTGATGAAGTTAATTATTTCAAATTATAATCTTTTATAATCTTTAATATCATTTATTTTAATATAAATTTATTGAATAATTAATGTGCAGTGTTTTATATGAACTTATGTTAATTATATCTTCACTTAAAATTATTAATATATTATAATAATTTTTATAAAAAATTTATATTTAAAATTATTAATTATAATAGAACATATTTTCTATTTTTTCCAGTGTAAAAAAACATTAAACTTATTTAAAAAAGAGCATGACATTTTTTACTTTTATATTAATAAAATATTATAAAAGTTATAATCGCAGAAAAATGGAAAAAAATTATATATAACCAAGTATTGAAATATAATATATGAAATGGACTCATGAAATAAAAAATGGCAAGTGTTAGGATATTTTTATAATCCTTATCATTTTATTTTTAACAATAATTACCTGATCTACCCTTAACTGTGGTAAAACAAATCACATAGGGTGATATTCTAATTCGCCAAAAATAAAATGGAAATATTTATCAAATTTTTACCAAATATGTAATAATTTGGGCTACTTTTTTGAAAATTAAAAGTATATATGTTTCATAATTTAATATTAAATTTGATAGACAAAACGCAATGAAAAATAGGTTTACAGAAAATTCCCATTTTTTGTATAAAATATTTTTATACTAAACTCAATTATAATATTCATTAAAAACTGAATAAATCAATTGTTTTAAATAAACGTATGAAAATAAATTTTAAAACATAATAAAAATATAATTTTACTTTATAAGATCCTTAAAAAATTACAACATTCAATAAAAATCTATATTCTTAAATATTCATTGAAAAATAAAACATTAAATTTTTTTTTAAAAATCATCCTAAGATAATTTCGATGTACTAAATTTATATATAATGTTTATTTTTATAAATTAATATTCTAAAATTGTAATATCAATATTTTAAATAAAATAAAATAATTCATGAAAATTTAATTATAAGAAATAAATATTTCTTCTTTTATTATAAAATTGCCTAATATTTTACAAATGAATTTGAATATATAAAATAAAACTAATAAATATTTTTTATTATTTTATATAAAAATAATTGAGTTGTTACATTCTTAATACTATTGGAAATTGTGTCCTCAAGATTTTAATCACTTGGTAATGACGTGGAAATATCATACCCTCATAACATTTTCAATATCCACTATTATTTCTTCAACTATATGTATTTTACACAAATCATAACCAGGTAAATTTCCTTTTTCGAAATTAAATGATATATAAATTTAATAACTTGAATAGGATATTCACCATATTAAGTGTTCCCATCAAACTGAACAAACTTAGAACTCAAAACAAGAAATGGATTTAGCACATACATTCTTAACATCGAAACATGAAAATTTTTTTACATGGGTTAAACTCAAAGGCTAAGCCACTCGATAGGAAAATTGTCCAAATCTCAAAAATATTTAATATGGTCCGAGGAATATTGGACATAACTTCCACTTTTTAAAAAATAGCTAATTAATTTCCACATAGATAATCTAACAAAAACATTATCACATTTCATGAAAGAATTATCTTTTCTCTTCTTATCTACATAAAATTTATACCTTCTCTGAGATTTCCTCATATTTCTCTGAATTACCTTCAAATTATCATTCATTTACTCTATCAATTTTGGTTCTATCATCTTACTTTCTACTAATTAATCACAAAAACAAAATTTCTAATATCAATTTCCATAAAACCCCTTCAGGGGTTTCATCTGTATACTACAATGAAAACTATTAATATAATAATACATAAATAATGAAAGATTATGATACCAACTTCCTTGGGGATACATTGATCAAGAAAAAAGCATATATTACATGATCTGAATAAATTTTTTTGGACTATCTATTAGATTGAGCATGAAAAGTTATATTGAAATTTAATTTAGAACCCAAATACTTCTGAAGTTCGTTGAAAAAAAATACGTGAACCTGGCATCACAGTTAGATAAAATGGATAAAGATATTCCATTCAATATGGATATCTCTTTGAGACATAGATATTAATGTTGAACTAATGAAAGATTATCTAAAATTGGAATTGAATGTGGGGATTTATTTCAACGATAAATAATAAGAAAAATTACACTATTACCTTAAGTTGTATTTGGAAATTTTACTATGAAATCCATAGGTATAGTTTCCTATTTCTACTTCGACACAGGCATAGGCTGAATCATCCCCTTTGGAATGTTTTGTTCTGTTGAAACCTATTTTAAAGTAATTCATTTCATATTAAATTAAACCATATCTTTTTTTTCAGACCCACTAGTAATACTCCTAAATGACTCTACACATCTTAGTACTTCTAGGATGAATGGAAAATAGAAAACTATATATTTCACTCAACAATTAACTCATTAATCGGAAAAATGTTGTACACATAACATACATACATATATGAAAAAACAATATTTTTAAATATTAAAATCAAGAAATATAAACTTCTAAACAATTTATAAATTATCCTATAACTCACTACCATTCTTCTGAGCTAGTTTAATTCATTCAGATAGAAATTATTATACTAAAACATAAAACCAACCAGTGGATGCTCCCATATCCACAAATTATAAATAAAATATATCAAATAATTTACCAAAGTGAATTTTCTAATCATAATATAGTTAATGAATAATTATTTTCTATCTCAATGAATCATCTTCTTTGTTTTCCTTAAAGGATGGTTGGGGATCATATAATAAATATCCTTTATCAATTCTATATATTTGTGCTATCAGAATTTCAACTTCTTCTGAGTGAATATACACAATATATATAGACAGATTATCTCTATATAAATGATGTCTGCAAATTTTTAATTAAAAAACTAAAGTAGATAATTAATGATGATGTGTAGCATTATTTAACTCATGAGGATTTTGATGATGTAATGCATAACAAATTACCTGGTCATTCTACTTCAGGACATAACCATGTCCCATAAATGAAGAATCACTATAAATGGCAATTTCTCCACATTTAGATGTCCGGGGAAAACTATATCATTTACTAATATTCGTTATAGTTCCTAAAAAAGAAAAAAATTATTTTTTCTAGATTAATTGTACTCATTTTTTAAGATAACATTGTTAGTTGGCTACATAACAATGTAACGTTGTAAAAAATATATAATAGATAACTAATAGAGGAAAAATATGAATATCAGGAACATTGTTAGATCATTCCATTCAATAATGACTTTTATTGGTGTTGAATAGTTATTTTATCATTATTTATGATGTGTTCATGGAATGAAATCTGCTGTAAACATTAATCACATTTGAAAAAAATTCTACATAACATATTTTCATTTAGGGTTTCCAAATCAATCAATAGATTTTATTCATTATCATCATAAATTTTTCAATTATATCATCAATAAAAACAACCACAATCATTAAAAAAATTAATAGAAAACAATATTCATAAGATTTATTAGTACAACTTGGTAATTTTTCATTCCAAAGGAAATAACCACAATCTCATGATGCTTATATCTAAACTATAAATATATTTTTTAAATTTCATCCTCCATCTAATTTATCTAATAGTAATAGGACCTTAAGTCAAACTTTTGAACGTATTGAGCTCCCAAAAGCTGTTCTAACAATAATTAATATGAAGCAATGAATAATTTTCATTTTTAAAGATGTTATTAAAAGATCTATAATCAATGAAAATCATCAATGAACTATATTTATTTTATTGAAATAATATATTTTCACACCATCGTGATGTGATAGTATGAAGTAATACTTTTTCAATAAACTCATGTAACTACTATTGCAACTCTAAAAGTAATAAATTGAGAAATTATATAAGGGGTTTATGAAATTTTCTTAGTATCATGAACTATGTTAATCAAAAATTTGAAATCCTAATTAGGTATAACACAATGAAACTCATCTAAAAACCATATAGGTGTAATATTACTATCATAACATCATTAATATAAACAGTTTACTTATTTTTAATATTATGTTTAAGATAAAATTAATTTTCATATTTCAGTTGTTTCTCAAATTGTTGATATGTCATCAAATGTATCAAATTATATTTGTATAAAAACGTATATTTTTTCTGAAAACAAGTATTTTTATCTGAATAATATATCATATTATGGTCAATAAAGATCTAATCCATACCCAAAATAAGATCAACCTCTACCATTGGAAATAAAATAAGGTTTTCATGTAATTCATTTCCATATACAATTGTTGTAAGATTATTGTAATTTCATTTCCTCGTAATACATCCCATAGGTATTTTTAACATATCATCTAGATTTATTTGCAGAGGTACAATTTCCAATTTTTTTGAAAATTTCCTGAAAAGAAAAATTGAACAGACCCAAAATCTAATAATACATTTTCATAATCTGAATACACAATAATGTTACATGATAGAACATAATTCTATAGACCATAATATTCTGATGTGGCTTAAATAGATTTCACCACACCTTTTTACGTATATCTCAGTTTTTTCCAATCATTTGGGTTCTTGTCTAGAAAAACACATGCATAATTGACCATCTCATTTAGTTTTAAACATTTTACTTATTATTTATCATAATTGGTCTTACCACTATAAAAATATTTTTCATTGAAATTATGATCAATGTACCTAAACATTCTGCATCAGAATAAAATACAAGACCTTATAATGTATAAATCAGTTCTTTTTTACATAAGTATCAGCTTCTGAAAAATTTATTGTCATACCCTTTGATTTCATTTATCTATTATATCCCATTTCTAGCCACCCAAACCACTTTTTATGGTTGTTTTTATGTATAAGAGATCATTGAAAAACTCCATTTCTACCTTCTTGGCACATCTCACAGGCTTCTCAAAACAAATGATTTATCTAGAAGCCAATACAATATGATATATTGGCTTCACTCCATAGTAAAACTTAATTAAATTAATATCAAGATAACATATAATATATGGTGTGTACCAAGCCCACAAAGTGAACTTTTATTTTTAAGAACCCATTTAATGTTCTCATCATTTCTACAATTATTTGAATTTTTTCTATTATAAATCTATCATAATTTAAAAAAAATTTATTTTAGGATGATATTCTCTAATACATCATATTCTAATGAATCAATATCATATACTTCCCTGATATTCTGGACCATTGACAACAACTAGTAGGCTGCACTTTCAAAATGGAAAATAGAAAACTTACCTTTTGATGATCCAAAAATCCCATGACATCATATATATTTTCTATATATTTAATCCATCCTTAAGATACCACTGAGTCATAATATCAACTAAATTCTAAAGGCTGTTTTCTCATAAAATTTTCCACTATTAATAAAATCCTATATGATAGATCTGGTTATTAGTTATCTTTTACACAAACAGAATTTATATTATGTATTAACTGTTCTATCGTAGTAAAAAATTATCTATTCTATATCGAACCATTCCAACATACTGATTTAGAATGATATATCCACTTGGTTCCTTCCAACTTCATTTTCCTTGTCCCCTTTGTGAAAACCCATTCTGAATGTAAATATTTATTAGAATAAACTTATAAATTATCAAATGATTTATCATTTCAACTTAACGATATATTAAACTATTTCAATGGTATTCTATTAAGATTATCTTAACCTCCAATTATATCTAAACATTTCTCGGATAACAATTGTAATGACATGTCCATAAAAATTAAACATTCTAGTGAATTTACACTTGATTTAACATTAATACATTCCCAAATATCTTATATTTTTATAGTTTTATAGAGTTAGTTTCTAAATATTACATAAAAACTATATATTATAAGGTGGTCACTTCTAATAATTATCCTTTTTTTTATTATATGAATCTTTTAAAATGAAACCCACCTTCAATTCCAGTAAAATCATTGTGGCCTTGATCATGACTTCTTATTACCATTTTCCATCCATACACCCTATAAAAATAATTTTAAAATGTTGTTTGAGTAAAACAAATTATCAAGGGACATAAATGGAAATATAGAAACTGTAATTCCTTAAATACATATAAAACTTATCCTTTTTCAAAAGAATATTTGAGCTATAAAATATTTTCTAACATGAGAAATCACAATATTGTACAAAATATTTTCAAAAAAAATCATGAAAAATATTAATGAAAAAAATAAAACCCATATGGTTTCTTTAAAATCATGACAATATATTTATAAATTTTTCAGAAAGATATTCTTTTTAACTATACAAATTAGTATATTCATTCCATTTCAATTTGAAATAACAATATTTCTATTAAATTTCATTGAAAATATAGATAAATTATGTAGGAATATTTAGGAATAATTTTCATATAAATAATACCTATGGAGTAACCCTAATGGTTACATAAGGAGTAACCATCATGGTTTCACATAGAGTAACCATCACAATGTATTCCCATATTCTTTTAAGAGAAACATATTTAGTTAACTATGTCCGGTAACCCAATTCATTAGGGATCTATAAGAGTATCACCCATCATCGATTTATAAAAAATGTACCTATCTTAATAAAAAATTCCCAAGAACCATCACATAATAATAAAATATAAAAATATTGAAGCAAAAAAACATTCTTTTCAAACAGAAAAACTTGTAGTTAGATATTTATATATCCCTTTTATTTTATATCTAATATTCATAACAAAAAATCATAGAATAAAAGGATAGTGTTTTTTTCTATGAATAAATCATGTAAACTTATAAAGGAATAAATAAATAAAATAATGTTTATTTTTGTGGTAAATTTTTTTATTTCCGTATATGTTAAAATATATCATTCCTTTTGTCTTTTTTAAAAAGAATGTTAAAATAAACTCTAAAATATTATCTTTTAAACCCATTGAAAAAAATCAATATGAAAATAAATTTTACATTATAATAATCTTATATCTATATAAATTAATAAATAAACTAATTTTAAAAATATTAAAATGGAATAAAAAAATATTTTTAAGGGTTAATTTTAAAGACGATCAATAAAAACAAATTCCAACACTTTGAGTCTGAATCATCTCATATGTTCTTTATCATAAAAATTAATAAAATAATTTTTATTATTTACATTCCTAAGAAAACTTTTTGAATTAATTATTCATTTCACCAATGTTATTAAAATGTTATAACAATCACTTAATAATTAATGTTCACATTAGATGTTCTAAAGATATTCGGTTTATAAGTAAAAAATGACTTCTGTAGATTGACTATGGTAAAAGAGGAAACTGTAAGATCATTATTATAATAATAATATGGGAATAATTATCATTTTTATACTTCAATTATAATTTTAAAACAAAAAATGTAAAATGGTTTTGAGATATTAACTATGTTACAATCATGGAGACGGTAGGTTGTGCGTACGCATGACTAACATTTCCATTTTTCTACGATCAATATTGAAAAAGGTATGTATCATTTTAAATGTATATAATGATCACAATAAAAAAAATATTATTTATATAATTATACATATATATATATATATATAATACTATTGATGTGGTGATGAAAAATGAATCACATCAATTTTTAGAAGTTGTAATCCAAACGTACACATGAATGACCTTATCATTTTCAAGTGAATGAAAATGTAAGAAATTAAATGGTATATTTTACTTTAATAATTATAAATATATCATAAATAATATATATATATATATATATATATTAAATCCATCACTATAACTAGACGTGATAGATAGTGATGGAAAACAAACTACATCGATTTGTGAGGTAGCAGCCCTCTGTACACATGAGCAAAGAATTATTCTCCCATATGATAGAGGTTAGAGATGAATATAGGTTATTAAATTAACAAAATAATGTCTTAATATATTTAGGATATTTTGATAATTATTTTAGAATTTTTGACGAATATTTTAATGTGTTTGAATAGGAAATATTTTAAAAACATGTTGTTAAAAATTATATCGATTTTTTGGAAATTTCCCTTTGATTTTGACCTTCATCTCTCTAAGGTTTGTATTATAGCTAAAAAATACATCTATTAATAGGTGATAAATTCTTGGAATTAATTTGGATAGATATTTTGTATACATAATGGGTTTTAAGGGTGAATAAATTAGAATATGTGGTTCCCTTTTATTAGGGATGTGAAGGGAATAATTAAAATGATTTAAAATATTATTTTAATATAAATTAATATTGAAGTTACAATGTATAAAAATTGAGAATATTAATATAAAATTTATTTATAATTCTAAATACTCTCATATCATAATTTTTGGACATGTTTATAAAATAATGTAAACTTATCTTACAGTTTTCACACAACATTAACCTTTTTCACACTTATTAGAATAACACAGTTTTTTATTTTTTTGAGGGTCAATATAGATACTATAAAAATAAAAAACCCATAAAGGGAACACAGTTGATATATTAAACCATATCATAATAAGTTTTAAAAGTATTGTATTTTTAGTAATTTTTTATCTTCTAATATTCTATTGTATTCCTAAAATATCAATAAAATCAATTTTAGAACTATTCACTTTCTTTTATTTATATAACATCAAGACAACTAATGAATTGAAATATAATAAATTCACATAATTAAGATAAATGGTTTATATTTTAAATTACCATTTATGACTAAATATATTCTCTATTTATCCCCACATTAAAAGAATTATATTTATTAAAAAAAAGAGTGTTACATTTTTGACGTTTATATAAATAAAATATTATAAAGCATATAATCACATCCAAATGGTAAAAATGTCATATAACCATAACTTAGGTGATTATGGATGAAATTGAATTATAAAAAAATATTTATTGTTTTAATGTCATTTTCCATTCCATATCATTTTTTTAACTTTAATTACATGATTTATGAATAATTGTGGTAGAAAAAATACTAAATCTACTATTCATTTTGATAAAAAACTATTGTTTCTTATTCATCATCTTTGGACCAATAATTAAAAATTTGGAATTCATTTTCCATAATTCAATATATATAATAGGAATAATTTAATAGAAATTTAAAAATCCAATACACAATAAAAAATTGTTTTTTAGAAACATATCATTTCAAGTATAAACTATTTTTATAAGAAATTCATGTGGTAATGTTCCTTTAAAACAATTTTATGATAATTTCCAATCAATATAACTAATTAAATCATAAAAACAAATCAAAATATAATTTTAATTTACAAATATTTTAAATGAAAATATAGTTCTCCATAAAATATAATATATTTCAATAGTTACAAAAAAATTAAACATTTCCTAAATTTATCGAAAAATTAACTTAATATAATTTTGACAGACTAAATTCAAAAAATTAATTCCATTTTACCAAGTTAAAATTCTATTATTTTCAAATCAATATTTTAAATAAAACCATATTATGAAGAAAAAAATATAAATAAAGTATTTTCCTTTTGATTGAAAAATTGTATAATATTCATATGATGAATATAGAAGTCTTTAAAATATAACTAGTGAATATATGAAAAAAATTAACATTAATTTTTTTATTACACTCTCCCTTATTAGATTCTTCTTTAAGATAACTAATCATATCTTGAAAGGTATTCCTCACATTTTTACTGTCATCTTTTTCAAAGTAATGATCATTACCACTAGTTCGTGATTATATTATTGGAAAATCGTGGATAAAATAAATCAAATATCTCTTCATCAGAATATGAGGTTGAAATATTTTCCAGTTCATTGATAGTATATTGAACTATCAGATCTTCAACTTCCATACAATACTTGTATGTCACTTAATTACATCTTAGTAAAACTAATACTTCTTCCTTTTTGAATAAGAGGGATTCGTTCATCACATTCATCAATTATTTATTATTTATATTTTTCATTGTGTTGGAAGAGTTATAATTTTGATCTAAAGTATAAAAAACCTATATTGATACAATCCATTATTAATTATGAAGATATATATTTGATCATCAATAAAATTACACTATGAGAAACTAATCATAGGTGTGATCTCACTCTAATGCCAATTGATAGTAACACAATGGGGTGACTACAGAATGTGGGGTGGGGGATTCATTGTGGAAATAATTTTAAGAACATTAAATCATTTATCCCATTTCTATACCATTGTTTCTTATTTGGTGAATGGTTCTATTATCTTATTCATCTCCAATCATAAATCATAGAAAATTAATAAAAAATAACGCCATGGTTTTTAATAGTGTGTTCTTTTATTGTTAATGATTATATCCATGTTATATGGTTGTTGTTATCCCATACACACAAATCACCCATTTTATTATCAATGAAATCATTGGTAAGGGAATTAATATGAACCTATTTTCTTGTAACCGACTATGTACCAAACCATATTTATCATTGAGACAAATGATTTTAGGATTTATTCATAATCATTATGATGTGATCAAAAATCTATTGTTATCCTTTTTAAAAAACATCAATGAACTCTGGTCATCTGCTTATATGTGTCGGAATCGTTGGGTTTCCACTACATCAGAGTAAAGAATGAGATATCTCAAAAATTCATAAACCATGTAAGCTTCCTCTTTTTTGCATCATTACAAACAATTTAATTATAATATAGACATGATATGTTATAAATATTATTAACCTAAATAATAATCACCAAATATTTATATTTTCCACTTTTCTATTCATCTTGTAATCTTTGATACATAATTTTTGATAACAATAATAGATATTAGAGTTAGTTTCCAATTATTACTCAAGTTCACATTAAGATTATATTAAACATTTTTTCTCAATTTTATTGATATTCAATAAATATATCATGTTGTTTAAATTTCTAAAACATGATTTGAAAGTCATAAAGCCTTATTGAATTATTATATTTCAATTAAATCTTCATTTTTTAAATAATGCATGCTTGTTTTATGGTCTTAATTCTTGGAATAATTCATAGTGAATTATGTTTCTATAAATATTACATGTATATCTATACACTATTATTAAGCCATTGATCATGAAAGTGTAAAAATTTTACACATTTTTTATCTCTATTTTGAACAGAACATATTTTCTTCTTCTATCTGGGACTTCATTACAATACAAAGTGTGATTGTGGATTTATCAAAATACATCACATAATAATTTGTATCCATGAGATCTCCTTATACTTCTACATTACATGAACATTTGACAAGGTTTCTTATATTATTTCAACATAACATTTATTAAAATATTTTTTTCTTCATGAAACAATGAATCATGTAGTTATATGTCTTTTCCAAATATTTTTTTCTCCATAGTAACTAATGATGTTTCACATAAATGAAAGTATACAGAGGATCTCATTCTTTAATATGGATCCTTAGATAATCAGGGGATAATACTTCACTTAATGAATAATGAATATTGTATTTACTTTACAACAAATGTGTACAAGTAAAATATTCTTCTCATAGTTAAGTGGATCTCAAAAACTCAATTTTTCTTTATACATCTTTATATGTTCTTTGTTTTCATATAGGAAATGAGATATCTCAAAATGTTATAAAATTATCCCATATATTTGGTGATTTACTTTTATAGTCAAGTTACATAACAACATATGTCATTTTCCCTTATCATGCCTCATTAAAAATCATACAAAATATTAAATGTAAATAACTTTTTTTGAAATCACAATGGTCGTGGATTTTTTTTCAGTGTTGGATTCCATAACATCACAAGATGATGGGGACTATGGATTGTTTATATAATCATCTTCTTCTATCTTGAATATATAATTGCATTCATGTTTTATTATACCCATCCCATACATACTATCATTGTGTATTAATGGTTCATCAATCAACCAAATAATTTTATGAACACAGGATTATGCATAAAGGAGGATATCTATAGTGATCAATGTATAAACATTCTGAGATCTAAACACTATCAATCTTGTTTCACTCATAGATATGATCTAAATGAAGGGAAAATGATAGGTTTAATGGGAGGTTAAAGATAATGGTCTTTGTTTAAACCTTCTATAAATAGAAGTTAAAATGGCCCATATTAAAGTAATTGGGATGTTTGGGTTTTATCCTTAATTTATTAAATGAGAAATTGTACCCATAATGGTCGGATCCCACATATAACATAAAAAAGGATTCAACATTATAAATGAGTGTTTTCACTTATGTAGCCTCTAGATCTAGTATCCGGGTTGGAACTTATGTACACTGCCACACACCATCCTACAAAAGTTGTATCACACAACTCAATAGTCCACCGAGCATTCACCCATCCACATTCTATGTACACTATATACATTGTACCCTGTTTTTGGGTTCTATGAAAGTCCATGATCATTCCTTCAACCTATGGCTAGAAAATTTGAACCCCTAATACATGGTAGAGTTGGGTCCCATATGTGTTATCCAAGGGGTTATTGGTTGGACAAGTGCTAGATAATTATTTTGTTAAAGGACCACTCAAAATATTATGTATTATACAAAAATATGAAATTTCCAAGCCAAATAAAATATCATTTAAAAAAAATAATTCACAATGGAAAAAATTTAAATATATTCTTGTTTTACATGGTATTCATTAATATTCCACAAGTGATCTATCAATATCAATGCAAAAAAACATGGTCTTTATAAAATTCTTCTTGAGGTAATAGAATATTTCATGGTATATTTCATTGAGATTAAAATATTTAAACTACTTTAAATTCCATTTTCACACATCTGAGACATTAAGACTACATGAAAAAATGTAAAACATAATGAAAAATAAAATAGATTACTTCTAAACATCCATAGATAGAAATCATATGAAACTAAATTCATGGGATCTCTAGTGGACTTGAAAGTTGGTATTTTATTCCAGTACATATTAACATCGTGTGATTCACTAGATATTAACTAATTAAAAGAAATTTCAACATATAAATGAATATCCATAATATTTTAATTAAATTAATATCATAAAATAAATGATAATGATTTATAAATCAAATATGAGTAAATTGAATCATGTTCAGGAAGATTCAAATAAAGGAAACAATAAATTGTTCTATCTTGTAGTTTGATGCTGTGTTAAAAATCGAGGTTTTGTGAGAGATATTCTATCAAAATTCCATGCATGAATCATGGATCATGAATAGTATCTAGTTTTGAACCATTTTCTAGTTTAATGAGGAAATACACGTGATAAAAGTTATGAATAAGATAAAATTATAAGAATAATTGAGTCATTCACATATACAAAAGGAGGGTAATTTTAATGATAAAAAAAATACTTGTTGCTGTTGCTCATGGGGTTTCTATATTTATGGAATAATAAAAAATATGTTATGACAATAATATTAAAAACAATATGTATTATGGATATAAAAGGAAAATGTAGAGATGGAGAATAATGTCATAGTTTGTGAATATATTTGGATTACTTTGATAGGACATGGTACATTAGAGTATCGAGGAGAAATGTTGAGCTGAAGTCAGGATTCCTTAAAGGAGATACAACTGAGTATTTAATGGTCAGGGATAATCATGATCATACTGTTTCTAGACGTATTTTTAAGAAAAATATACGTGTTTCATTAAGGTATTGATGATATTTATGGAGTACGTGAGAAATCCTAATTTTACAGGCTCATCGATAGGGTTCATTTGAAAAATAAGGGGATATCATTGTTAAAAGGTCAAAATCATGAAGTTAGGATATTTCGATTATGGGATCTATCCAGTTGAAAAATAGTATTCCTTTTTTCATTATAACCATTTGAGTTAGATGAGAATTGATTATGTTTTTTTCAACCCAACATAAATGTGTTGGTAGCTGGGGCATAGAACTTTTATCAAATAGAGGATAAACTATTGGGGAGTATAACCAGTTGCTTCATAATCCATTGAAATTATAAATAAGATTATAGTGGTTATTACATGTTGGGGGAATCATACCATCATGGAAAGGGGTGGGTATTAGTAATACACCCTATAAATATTGTGTGTTTCCATCTATCTTTTTATTACTACTACACATGAGGTGAGGTTGAGAGGTAATATTGAGTGGATTAAGATCCTTAAATAGTTTATTTGGTTTAATTCAAAAGAAATGAACTAGTAAAAAAGGACCACTATTCACCCCCATGTGGTAGAACCCACATGGGTAATTACATGAATAAGTTTATGTTTCTTTATATGATATCATTGGAATTTATATGTGTTTGATAAAAAAATTAATATTCATGAAATTTATATAGTTCCATATCACATTGATTTGTCCCATTGAATCCTCCCGTAGGATTGATGGATAATTTTCTACAACCTACACCTCTAATTGATTAAAATATTATTGAGATAATTGTTCATACCATTTAATCCATGTAAAAATAAGTAGATCATAACCTAGTTAAATATAGTGATTGATATCAAGAATTTAACCATCAAATTCCCCTTAATTTTCCAAGGTAGTTATGATCCTCAGCAATTTAATGCTTGGTTGGATAAGAAAGAAAGGATTATATAATTAATCAATAGTCTCAAGTACCAAAAAGTAAAATGTTCTACATTTATGGTCTAGGGACTTGGTATAAAATTAGTCATGTCTCTAGTTCAAGATAATCTACATTAGAATATATCATGGAATGATTTTAAGACCATGTACAATGAGTTATATTATACTCAAATGAAGATATTAGATCAGGAATGATAGTTTGTGTTTTTCTAGCAAGTAAATTAGATATTATTGGTGTATGTTTAACAATTCATTAATATATTGTTATTTTCACCATATATGGTTGATAATGATGCTTTGCAAACTCATATGTTTTATATGGATATTCACCCAAATTTTTTTTTGAAGTTATTCTTGTTTAGAAAATCATATTATATCAAATTGGAAGATAAATCATTGATATTTTAAATAAGAAATGATTTATTTTTTTAGAATGGGCGGATCTTCTTATATTCATAATAATATTGAATATGGCTACCAAGAAAAGTATAGGACATCAGATGAGTTTTTTGAAGGAAGAAGTAGGATTTGGAGGTGTCAATATAATTCTATTTGATCAATACCAATTGATAATAGGCCTCCCATAAGTTATCTGTGTGTAAATTTGGTATCATTTAATGCTTCTTTGTAGGAGGATCCCTAGGCATGTCATTCTTTTGGTTTCATGGTACATCTCTAAATATTCATTAGGATAAATCCTCCATAAATGAATGGTGTGGGATCATTCAGACTAAAAGTATTATATATACAATTTTATGCCTCCTAGGCAATGGTGTCCCACCCTTAGGAGAATATTTTGAGTAAGGAAATTATTCTCATGGGGAAAGAAAATTATTAATAAAGATATAGTTTACTAGGAGATGAAAAATGAACATATGTTTGGGAGTATATATTGCTGATAAATTTCTTGTGGAATATGATTTTTGACATTCTGTGGTGTAATGTATTATAGATATAACATTATATATATTTCACATTGCTATATACAGGTTCCACTCAACTATTTTTCTTATATAATACTGCTGATTTATATAATCTTTTATTCGAATCAATGTTTTATATAATGGAGATATAGACACATTTTTGGAAAAAAGGAGCCACATTTATTTTATTTCACATGTCTCATACATATTTCTTATGTAGAGATGGTATATAATTTTGTTAATTATTTTTTTACCACCATCCATGAAATATATTGGATCATTTAATTCCAATATCATAATAATTGTTTTCATTAAATGGTTGTATTTTTCTATTTTGATTTAAATTATAAGTTACATAAAGCGGAAAATGAACCTATATGGGTTTGTGTTATATCCATTATTTCATATGTTTTAGAACATTCATATTAGTTATCTTATCTTCTAGTGGAATCTATAGAAGGTATGTCATTGAATAAGATTCTTTCTTTGGTGAGATATTTTTTTAATGTGTTTCCCAATTATATTTCTCAGTTTCCTCCATAACAGTTTGTAAACATTTCTATTTATCTATCCCCTAGGATATTACATAAATCATTCCCACTATTTGAATGGATCCATATAGTTTATGGAGTTAATGATTCATCTGTATGGTTTATAATCTAAATTATTTATTCATTGTATTATTTCATTATAGTTAGCTCATATGATTATTGGGGTTAAGGTTAATTGGAACCTACACCTATGTACTGATTATCATACACAAAATATAGATACTATGAAAAATAAATAACATTTACCTCATACAGATGACCACTCTAATCAATTTAAAGGGGATGGGTGGTTCTTATTATTCCTACAATATTATTGTAAGCACATTAAGAGGGTGGAGGGGAATTATTTTTCTACATTGTTATCAATTTAAATTGTTTCTCTTTTTACTTCCTCACTTGTTAAGGTGAATAGATCTCACACTCTCATCACACCTTTGGTTTTCATACATTCAAAGTAAATAGGAAGTCTCAATAACATAACATACAAATATTTATGATGTTTACTCAAATTTATTGTGCCACCCATTAGTGTATGGTGGTTAATATCCTCCACATGAATGAAATATAAATAATTATTAAGAATAAATAAATGGAAATTAGATGGGATTAAACTATTTATGTAGTCACAAAATAGGTAATACTATGAGACACCATCCAATATTATTAAGTACATACTTACTTTCTTCATTGGTTTTGGAACTAACCATTCATTGCATTAAAATACCATATTTGGTTGGATACTATTAATGTGTGGTAAGTATTGTAATATTGTGTTTATTATTGATATAATGAATCAAATATACATACGCAATTCTATATTATCCAACCTATTACCTCTACTATTGTAATATTTTAGGCTTATCTCACTTATTCATCATTAAAATAAATGAATGCGATAATAAGTGGGTGTAATGTTATTCTATCCACCTTATCTTATTCTCTAACAGATAAAAAAGGTTTTGTTACAATAAAATTATGAAATAAAATTTTCTTTTTCTTCCATTGATGATAATATATTCAGCTATTAGTACACATCAATCTCACTCCTATTTATTTTTATTCTTATTGTCCTTATGTATTCTCCTCTACTCAATCACATGAATATGTTTATATATTAATATATAGAATATTTTATAAAAATTTAATCATCATGAACTCCATGAATGTTTTTTTGGTGGAATACCCTTTAACTTCAGTCTCCAAATTACAAAACAATTCCTCATATATATCATTATTTAATAAAAGATATTTTCATTAACTCTTCATGAATCATGGATTCTTAGAAGAATTTTTCATCATTAAACTATCTAAATACATGGATACTCCCTATTTAAATTTCCACAAAACACAAAATAATTTTTTCCATTTGTTCATTCATACATGAAAAAATATCATACAATATAATGTTTCAATTATAGAAAAAATCAAACATTCAATGCATCAAAAAATTCATTAATTTCAATCATCGCATCAACCAAAAAGAAATGTGAAATTAAAATCATGAAGAAATACTTTGAGTCCTATGTATTAATGGTGTATTTTTCACATAGAATGTCAAATTAGTCATTAGTATCATTATTTTGCAACTTAAACGTCCTTATAAATCATCAGGTTGATATATTATATCATAAAAAATGGTCTTATTTATCATATAAATTATATTAGGTATCACATGAAACCTCTAAAAGAATATTTCATGTGTTATTTTTCCTCTTATTTGTACTTTAAAAACAATGAATTTGATATTATGTATTCTATCAAAGTGATAGGAATCACTTGGAAAATATTACACATCATCACATAGATGTTCCATATCATATGGAAAACTATTACTTTATTGAATCATAGTATTCTGTGTGATTTTATATATTATAAATTGATACTATTGTAAAATATATTACATATTAAATATCATAATGATATACTCATGGTACTTCCGATATTCTGTCACTATGAAATCATAAATTTGTATTTGAAATTTTCTTAGAAATATAGACCTCCGATGTTTCCCAAATTCTTCTATAGTGTTCAAAATTATTTTCCAAAAATTCATATAAAATTAAATGCATCTCAATTAAATTTATAAAAATAACAAACCTCTATACATTTTTATCTCAATTTTTAAATCATTCGATACATGTATAAACTCTATTCTACTCATTTATTTTTTAATATACAATTCCATATCATGGAAACAACAATTTTTAGCCCATTTTAGATTCTTCAATGTATCATCATTGATGAACAATATCCATATAAAGAAGTACATCTCTATATTTAAATCATTATAATGGTTCCTCATTTCCATCTTCCCAATATCCTTCCTATACAAATAAAACATAGAAATATTTATACTTCACGGAACTCTTTTTATTCTAGTTATAATACTAAAACATTATCAATATATTATATATTGGAAATATGATGTAACATGAAGCTTTTACTCAAAAATTCATTTCCACTCAACATTATATTAATAATATACTTATATAATGAATATTGGAAGTAACTAAAACATATTATTTACTATCAATTGAAATAAATATTTTATTATAATATTATCAATTATTTATTATTAACCCCAAATATTAATCAATTTTAACTCATATAATATTTTCCCACTAACTGAAAAAACATTAATTATCACGATAATATAAACATGGGGGTACATGAATCATCTTTCTTACTTTACTGTTCATATTATCAACACATAATCTTCGGTAGATCGCTCTTCTTCAAGATTCCCTTCTCAATACCCATTGACGTCAAATATTATTAAGAAAAAATTAAACATAGCACTAATGTGTTCAAAAACATCCATCATGAGATTGTTTTCAAATAATACATTGAAAATATATATCATGATTTTATTTGTATTCTTATCATCTCTCTCATATTGTAAATAAATACATTTTAAGATGTCAATTTTAATGATATAAAGTTATTACCTATAACCCTATTGTGTAATGGTAGATGTAGAAAACCGAAGTGACAGATCAACTTCACAAAAATTGAAATTCATATCCTAGTATTCATCATATATTTATCAGCTTTATTGTTATTGAACAAAAAAATTTCTTTGTTTTATCATTAATATTGATTCCATTAAAACAAGGATGCAAGAATGAGACAAACATAACAATTTGATTGTCACAACCCACCCCCTTGGGCCCCTGTCATTAAAAACCCCAAGCCTGCCTCTCGAAGGCTAGGGGTTAGTGAGGAGCACTGAAAGCATCAACCTGCAACTGGGAGGCATTTGACTGAGTACATGTATGCACACACACACAACCACATCCCAAAAATGGAAAAAATAAAACAACAAAGCCACTATATATAGCCACTTTGTAAAAGTACAACTGAATTTGAAATAGTCCAGAATACAAACCCAC
Organism: Viscum album; assembly: GCA_963277665.1. Classification (NCBI taxonomy): domain Eukaryota; kingdom Viridiplantae; phylum Streptophyta; class Magnoliopsida; order Santalales; family Viscaceae; genus Viscum; species Viscum album. Next base: position 944,676,055 of record OY728127.1, on the reverse strand, counting down.
AGAAAGACTATATGGAAAATAGGAATGTAAAAAATAAATTCTATATAGACATCTATTCGGAACCCCCCACCTGATGGGTCTGTAGATAGTATCTTCTGGATTCCGTAGAATGACATATTATCTTCTTGGTCTCACTAGGCACCACCAAGTCCCGGGCAACCATGTCCTCCGTCAAGGTGGCAGTTTTCTATACCAGACTCCACATGTGCTGAAGATGCACAAGTAGGGGTGCATAACAAAATACTCAGTAGGGACCCCAAAACTAAAAAGTAAATAAAAAAATCCCAAAAAAACCAAAAATCATAATCTCCAAGCATTATAAAGAAACAAGATAGCTCACTCCAGGTATATTCTAGAGTATGATAGTAGAACCATTAGTCACATATTCAAACACCATGGGCTGATGTATAAATCATCCTAAATGAGTACAATGGGCATGAAGGGTCACACAGAAGAAACTTTCCACTAACCTTAAGATAGTTTTGTTACTCATCCATGATTAGTACAGTGGGTATGTTGGGTCGAATAGAAGCCACACCACACCATGGGCATGTCAGGTCACACAGTAGCTACTTCCCACCATTGAAAAAACTGAGGTACTTCTTTTGTAGAGTATCGTGGGTCTTCGGTGTCACAAAAAAGATTCTCCCCACCATAATCCTGTTGGTTCACTCAGAAGATGCTTCCCATTGAGCTATAGTATCAGATCCACATAGGGTCTCTCATCTGTAGTCATAAGGTCTAAACCAATCGTATGGTTTCTGCACATAGCATGCATGATCATTGACGAAATGATCCTCAAACCAATTGTTGAATTTAAACATCAATGAAATCCTGCATATATTATGCCAATAGATATGTCTCATTGAGATGGATCCAACTCTACAAAATGATTGTCAATCAGATGCCCTATTGGAAATATATTGATGTTTTTCTGAAAAGGGGACGGTTGGGTCAGGGTCCGGTCAGACCCACCCAACCTGGGGTCCACAGATCTGACCTAGGTCTTCTGACCAAAGATGAAATTGGTCTAGCTAGATTCCAGTCCATTGGATTGTGGGTCTAGTTTGGTCCGAAATGGCGGGTCCTGCACACTGGAGTTGGTCCGACCCATTGGGATTCCTAGTCCTCTAGAGTCGGATCGGTTCTCCTCCTGGTCGGTACATGCCTGGTGGCCATGTACGGCACCCCACAGGTTTTCTTTAGGGCTGTCTCCCAACCATGTTTAGTTGACTGTGGCTTCACTATATCTGTGGTGCACCGACGCGACTGGGTGGTTGTATCCAACCAATTAGTGGCTCTCCCCATTGTGTTGTGGTCTGAGTTGGCTATGATTGTCTTCTTCGGCACACCATCATGGTGCACTAGAATGGAATTCATTGGACCATTGGGTCCACACAGAATGTATGTTCTTTGTGCTTCTTGTGCCTATGGCCTCTAGGGAATGTCTCCTTCCCTGAGAAGTCCTTAAATATTCCTTGTCACCGCATTCGAAAATTGGTCACAAAGAATGAACAACCAGAGGGGCTTGGGCCTTTTTCGTGTTGGCTCACACCCAAGGAATTAAGTATTAAAATAGTGGGAGGTTCAGGGATTAATGTTTTATCAATTATAAAATTAATATTGAATATAAATCCAATGAAAAATCATCATCTTACAAGAATGGATGAAATGTTGATCAACCTGTTCATGGGTTGATCTGTGTTTATCGTTTAAAGAAAACGAGGAAAACATAAACAAAAAATCCATACATCGAAGTAATTAGACATTGAAGTGGTTTTCCAGTGAATATTAATGATGTCTAAGGTGTTTGTTTCTTCTTGGATCCATTATTTTAGGTGCTTTGAAGTCATTATGATTCGGCGGATATTAGTTGTTCATCGTTGGATAGAAAACACAGTAGTGGTTCTACATAGAAATTTCCACCATTTAATTCTCGTTTCACCCAATGTGTTAGGTAATTAAAAGAAAAAATGTCGCAACAATTCTATTATGCTATGACATCATGTTGTTACCCTATTTCATTTATAAAACATCATATCTATTATTCTTCTTTTCAAGAGTTGTTACAATACACATTAATGATTCATTAATGGCACTCTCGTTATGTGCCTCATTGTCAACTATTCACCTTACTGTAGCACCACCATCTTCCGATCAATGGTGAAAAAAATAAAATAAATTTTTTTAGTTATTTTATTATTTTCTCAAAAGTTTGAAATTTTAAATTTCTATCTGACCCCTACTGGTCGAACGTAAGTCCTTTTTTGGAGAATACAAGATTTACGCTTTTAATAGTGCACTTAGATTTTCGATCCGAGAATCTTTTCAACCATTAGAAAAACCCTCTCACATGTCGACATAAGTGAACATAAAAAAAGATTAAAATTCCATTTTGGGGACATCAGGACTCATAATCACATACCATCAAAGAGTTTGGTCTCGAAATAATTCGATATAATTTTACAAAAATACATTTAAATTACAAAACATTAGATTCTCCCCACCTTAGGGATTCACATCCCCGAATTCCAAAACAAAGGATAATCATACAAGTGGATGTAATGAGAATGAATTTGAGCCTCCTGATCCCATGTGCTCTTCTGGAGATTCCCATGCTCCCACTAATGTGCCCCAGATTAATCGATCATCAATGAAGGACTGTAACGACCCATCCTCGGGGCATGTGTCGTGACTACCCCAAGCCCGCCGTCCAGAGGCCAGGGGCAGGCGACTAGAACCAAGGCGTAATTCTCAGTAAAAAGGGAAGGAATTTCCTTTGTAATTTAAACAAACACCATAGAGAAAGCAAGCATTAGAAGTAAACACTATGTAAAAACTGAGTACAACAGTAAGTGCGGAAAATTAATTGGGCCAGTATACAAACCCAAACTGAAAGTAAAGTACAACTGGAATGGAAAAACAGCAAATGAAAAGTAAAGTCGCAACGTCAAGCTATCCACTGGAAATCCCACCTGAAGGGTGAGTACAGATAGCCTCCACAGATCCTCGGGTCCAGCGGTCTGCTCCGAGAACGTCCCTTCCAGTGGTCCACCTCCAAGTACCGTCCTGCTCCGTAAGCCTCAACCACGATCTGTGTTGTCTGTCATCTGCAACCAACACAACATAGTGCAGGCATAGCCCATGCATGGGTGAGTATAAGCTTCTCAGTAGGGACCCTCAGACCCCCGAAGGTATCCCTGAATCCACAAAGTATAAACCATAATGGAAAGATACAATCACGAAGTAACATTCGACACTGCTTATGTATATTCCCATACATATACCTAAGTCATCAATTCCATTATGATCCAACTTCTGAGCCCATGTACAACCCAATCCACACTGGAAAGAAAAACATAAATCCACACAGTATATCACAACACAATCCACATATGAATGAAAAACAAGATTCAGCTCACATAGGTATACTTCTTCGTAAGACGATAGAGATGATCCGATATATCCACTGATTCATCTAAGCCGTCGGAACCACAAAGGATCGAAAGGTACTAACCCCCGCAATTACCCACAAAGGATCTGACCCACACATGATAGATAGGTAACTAACCCCCACAAGGACCCACATAGGATATGACCCACAAAGGATCGATAGGTAACTAACCCCCGCAATGAACCACATAGGATCGGACCCACATAGGATCTGTAGGCGCTGGCCCACACAGGACCACTGAGCACTGACCCACACAGGATCGGACCCACACAGGATCTGTAGCACTAATTCAAGTTGGATCGCTGAGTGTTTTAGTCGTCACCGTCGAATCCACTAAGGATCTCTGTAGAGTCATCGTCGTAGTCACAATCGTAGCCATCTCTAGGGTTCCCGCACACAGGAAGCTCTTTCGAGAGGGTCTGCTCCACGATCCGAGTGGCTGATAAATCAACTGACACATAATCCGTAGTTTATGTATCCAAAAGTTCTGTATCGTCAACAGGAACTCAACGTCACTGACGGTGCGTCAATCGGACACCCGGTCTGAGAGTTATTAGCTTTTTCGTTCCAGGGGCCTGGTTTGTTTTTAAGGAAAAACCAACCAGACCATACTCCACCTGCGCCCAAACCTCGGGCAGCATAAGTCAAAAGATCCTTCTCACTTAGAGGAATCCATCAATGTCGATGGCACGTCAATCGGATGTCCGGAGCTTATGTTATGAGCATTTCCGCTTCGAGGGCCCGGTTTGTTTCGTGTACGAACCAACCCGGCCAAACCCAAAGTATTCCGAAACCTTGAGTCAAATATACCGAAACGACCATCTCAATACAAGGATCACATCACATTTGAAAGTGCATCGATCGGAGGCACATAGCTCATGTTATGGGCAACAACCCGAAAAAGGTTCGGTATTAGGGGCTTCGGGCCCGGTCCGACCCGGCCCAATACCCCCAGGGTCTGCCCGAACCAGGCGACCCATACAGGGTCCGGGTCTGGCCCACTTGGGCGCAGCCAGGCCCGGCCCAGCGCGGCCCAGTCTGGCGGACCAGCCAGGTAGTCGGACCGACATGCGGTGAGCTGGGTGCACTGGCCAAGGGTTCGGCCGAACGGCCGAACCGTTCGGGGCGGGGGGCGCTGCCGTCGCGTGAAGTAAACTGCGGCCCCTTAATGGGGCCTCTTCGTCCAGCCAGCCAGGGGTTTCGAACCCCCGGTTCCTCCATGGTCCGGCCAGCCCGCTCCGGTCGGTGGCCGATACCGCTGTTCCGCTGCGGCCTTGGTTCGTCCGGTGAGGCGCGAAGGCGCCGCGCCCCTCCACCGCGGCCCCGCTCTGGCCACGGTGCTTCTGAGGTCCTCTGGCACGGCACAACGGTGATGCGTCCTTTTTTCATCTTATACGGCGCGGCGTGACGGTGCCGCGGATTTGTTACTACCAACGGCGCGGTGCGGCGGTGCCGCATTTCTCCGCTCCCCCTTTTACAATTTCTGCGCGGTGCATCGGCACCGCGTTGCCTTGTTTGCCGCATCAAAAATCCACAAAAAAAGTGAGGAGTGTCGGTCGTGTTCGTGCGGTCCGACCTCCTCCATTAAATGCGATAACAAGCAGTTCAATTAAAAGGGGGGAAACGACAGAAGTAATCACAAAAATAGGAACACATAAAACCCCTACCTCAACGCTGCCGTCGAATGAGCGCTCGTCGCAGAATTAACCGTCGCAGAAGAAGAGGTTTGTCGTGGAAGAAGAGGTTCACTGCAGGAGAAGAGGTATGCCGTTGGCAATGGGTGATCTCCAAGGAAGGCATCTCTCACCATCGGAGGTTGGCGTTCTTCGTTGGCGGTAGAGAATTCTTCGCATTCTTCGTTGGCTATAGAGCGTTCTTCGCATTTTCGTCGAATAACGAAGAATCCTCTCTTTGTTCTCCCAAAGGATTAACACAAAACAAATCCCTTACAATAATAAAATAAGTCATCTTCCTATTTTATTATCAACTTAAGAATTTGAATATCAAATAATAAGAAATGAACAATTAATTCGAAGAATCATTTGAAACAATTTAACTACCAATTTTAATGGGGCATTTTTTAACCAGAAAAACACATGATTGACATTAATTAAAGAGGGGGTTTGCGGGTGCGTTACTTAGGAGGGATGAAATAGTGGGGCTCTTGTGGGCCCCACCTCACAAATATCCTACCAAGTGGGTAGGATAGTTTGGGTTCCACCCTATCCGCTTAACTTGGCTTAAGTGGCTTTAAATGAAATAAAATAAAGTCGTCGCACCACATTATTTTATTTATTAACTTAACCCCAAAAATTGAAAACCACACCCAAGCAAACGCAACTCGAGAAAAGGCGTTTCTAATCAAATACCGGCACTGTGATTCAATCGGTGTCCTAAGAATTCGATTCTGAGCACCGGTTCAAAAGGTAGAAAACCCCACTCGTTCGTTCATTGAACGTACCTGAGCTAAACTTCAGAGAAATGATTCTGGGCACACTGGGCCTCAGAATCAGGTGCCGTCAGAAACTGGGTACTTGTAAAATTCCAAAGAAAATTAAGAAAAAAATTTCCTTGAATTTTACGGGTCTTTACATCACTCCCACCTCATGGATTTATGTCCCCGGAAAGACACATCATAAACTAAGGAAATAAATGTTGGATCTAAGCACACATCTGAGCCACCCGCTCCCAAGTGCACTCTTGGAGGTTCCTATGCTTCCAACTGATGCGCATTAGAGGAATCGGCCGTCCACGTAGGACCTGCTCCTATCAATCCTCAATCTTCACCGGGACCTCCGCAATGGTCTCCCCATCATCAACATCCAGCTCCCCATGGACAATGATGTGCGTCAGGTCGTGCGCGTATCTCCTCAGCTGAGATACGTGGAAGTTGTTGTGAAACTGATGCAAATGAGGTGGTAAATCCAGGCAATAAGCCACCTCTCCAATCCTGTTGAGGACCTGGAACGGTGTGATGAACCGTGGAGACAACTTGCCGCCTCAGCCAAATCTTCATAATCCACGTCGAGGTGAGACACGCAAGAAGACATGGTTGCCATCCTCGAACTCTAGTGGCCTCCACCTCCTGTCAGCATAAGACTTCTGTCGGCTCTAAGTTGTCCTCATCCGCTCTTGGTTGACCTGGACCTTCTTGTCGTGGTTTGGACCATCTCCGGTCCCACAAGTGCTGACTCCCCAGGATCTGTCCAGCACAAAGGAGATCAGCAAGGTCGGTCGTACAACGCCTCGTATGGTGCCATCCCAATGGTGGAGTGGTAGCTATTGTTATACGCAAACTCCACCAAGGGTAGGTGGTCCTCCCACCTGAGACCAAAGTTGAGGATACATGTGCGGAGCATGTCCTCGAGAGTCTGTATGGTCCTCTCCGTCTGACCATCTGTCTGAGGGTGAAAGGCGGTGCTCAGACGTAGCTATGTCCTGAACGCCTCCTGCAACCCCTTCCAATGTCGATAAGTAAAGCGAGAATCTCGATCGGAGACGATAGATGATGGAACACCGTGAAGTCGTACAATCTCCTGAACGTAGAGATGTCCCAAGCTCTCCACTGATCCATACTCTCTAAGAGGTAAGAAGTGAGCTGACTTGTTGAGTCGATCGAAAATCACTCAAATGGAGTCATGACCCCTAGAAGTGTGTGGAAGTCCAGTCACGAAGTCCATATATATCCCGTCCCACTTCCACTTCGGGACCTCCCAGGTTTGTACCATGCCTACTGGTACCTGATGCTCTACCTTCACCTACTGGTTGGGAGGCATTGAGAAACAAACTCTGCCACAGCCCTCTTCATGCCCGGCCACCAGTGATGTCGTCTGAGTTCCTAGTACATCTTCGCCACCCCAGGATATACCGCCAAAGGAGAAGTGTGAAAATCTCTTAGCACCTCCTCCAGTAAAGCAACTGGTTCCATGGTACGTCCTCTAAAATGAACGTTGTGCTCTCCTCCCACGTAGAATCCATTAGGTGCCTGTCCTAAGGATATCTGTGCACACCACGTCTTACAGTCATCGTCCCCTCGTTGTGCCTCTCTAACCCTCTACAGTAGTGGATGAGTGATTGTGATAGACTGAAGGAAGGATGATCCATCTCTATCCATGAAAGATATATGAAAAGCAGCTAGCTGATCCGTCGCCTCCTCATGTAGTTGAATGCCCGTCCTCCTGCTGAGAGCGTATGCTACTATGATCCCCTTCCTAGGAGTATAGACTATCTCAAAGTCATAGTCCTGGAGGAACTCAAGCCATCTCCGATGTCTCAGGTTCATGTCCTTCTGAGAAAAGATGTACCTGAGACTCTGATGGTCAGAAATGTCTGTAAAGTGATCTCCCTTCAGGTAGTGTCGCCATGTCTTCAGAGTGAAAACCACTACTGCTAACACCAGGTCATGGGTAGCGTAGTTCTGCTCATGCAGACACAAATGACGTGATCCATAGGAGATCTCCGCTTGCTCCTACATCTGGACACATCAGAGTCTGGTCCCGGATGCATCGCAGTAAACTACGTACCCTACTCCCTCCTCTGGAAGCATCAAGATAGGGGCGCTGGTCAATCTCAATCTCAGCTCCTGAAAGCAATGCTGACATCTGTCTGACCACACAATGGGTTTCCCCTTCTTTGTCAATGTTATGAGTGGTGCCGTAACTCTAGAGAATTCTGGCACAAATCTCCGGTAGTATCCAGCTAGTCCCAAGAAACTCTGCACCTCCGTCACGCTCCGGGGTGGATCCCAAGCTAGCACTTCCTCGATCGTCATAGGATCCACCGCAACTCTCACCTCAGAGATGAAGTGTCCCATGAAATGGACCTCATGTATCCAGAACTGACACTTCGAGAGCTTTCCATAAAGCTGGTGCTCTCGGAGTGTGTCTAGTACAACTCGCAAGTGGTAGGCGTGCTCCTCCTCAGTCGTCGAGTATATCAAAATGTCTTCGATGAATACCACGACGAATCGATCGAGGTATGGCTGAATGATCTTGTTCATTAGGCCCATGAACACTGCTGGAGCATTGGTCACGCCGAAAGGCATAACCAAGAACTCATAGTGGCCATACCGACATCTGATGGCCGTCTTTTGCACGTCCTCATCCCGAACTCTGAGCTGATTATAGCCAGACCTGAGGTCTATCTTTGAGAACCACCGTGATCCCTTGAGCTGATCGAAGAGGACATCAATCCTTGGTAGCAGATACTTGTTCCTCACTGTCACTTGGTTCAGGTGACGATAGTTGACACAAAGTCGCAAGCTCCCATCCACCTTCTTGGCGAACAATATCGGGGAAGCCCTGGGTGAAATACTAGGACAGATGAATCTCGTGCCCTGCAAGTCCTCCAACTGTACCCGTAGCTCTCGATTCTTAGCGGGGGCCATCCGATATGCTGGAGTGGATATCGGGGTTGTCCTGAGGTAAAGATCAATATAAAAGTATACCTCTCTGCGAGAAGGTAGTCCTAGAACGTCGTCGGGGAAGACGTCCGCATACTGATCCACCACTACAGGAAAACTAGGACTACGCATTTCAACTGATCATAGGATGAGGCTAGCCAACTGATGAGGTACGGGTTGTCATCTCCTCTGCGGAAGTCCATCCTATGCTATGAAGGCTCCATTCTCACCGGTGAAGGTGAACCTGCTCCCTTAGGTGCGTACACATCGCACCATACGCCAAATACAGTCAATATGTGCATGGACTGTAGATAACTAATCCATGCCCAAGATGACGTCTAAATGCCTCGACGCCGCTACAAGAAGATCCCAGCCGAAGCTCTCGCCTCCTAGAATAAGCTCACACTACCGACATTTGTGTGTAATCATCGTTTCTGCTCTTATAAGTGTCTCTAGCCATAAAGATCGATCCAACAGCTCTGCGAAATCTTCGAGCTCCGAAAAAGGGCAGTGACTATGAAAGAATGAGTCGCTCTTGTGACTATAAGAACTGCAGAAAGGGTGGAATAGAAACAGATAGTACCTCGAATCATCTCGGGCGTGTCGTGGTCGTAGGCCACTGCTGCCTGGAGATGTGCCTGTCTCTTCCCGCCAGCTCCCTATGGTCGGGGTGGACCTCCTTGTGGTGGAGGTGGAAGAGCCTCAAAGCATCGCCCACAACCTGCTGCTCCTCTAGCTCCTCTACCTCATCCTCCTGCTCCCTACGGACTGCCACAGTCGACCCTCTGCCTCTGCCTTGGTGTCCCCTCAACCGTTTGTTGCTCCTCGGCACGGCGGTTCGGGCTATCACGAGACGTTTGGCCCTACCCGCTGCATATGTAGCACTGCCTACCTCTAGAAAGACTGGCTATGCGCTGTGTGCCCCGCACTACTGATCCAGTGTCATGAGGTCGTCTGCCTAAGGGTCCGGTCTACCTGGACCAATGATTCATCCGTCAACGGCCTACTACAGAAGATTCTATTACGTGCAGCCCCGCGGTAGGTCTCACTGCTGATGAAGGCTCAGCAAGGAAGCTCTCGATCAAAAGGGAACACTCTAGTACTCATGCATGAGTCAGAATGCTGTGGGAGATCAGTGATGCCATGATCTCATTTGTCAATCCCTGCTCAAAGGTCCAGGCCTGGAAGAATGGGTCCCGTACCATGTCTGTCGAGTAGCGCAAGAGATCTGTATATCTCGCCGAGTACTGGCGACCGTCAAGTTTCCCTGCCGTAGCTGAAGAAGCTTCTATATGCACACTGCACGAAGGGTGGTTGGGATGGACACCGAGCAGAAGAGGCTCTCAAAGTCTGTCCAGAGGAGAGATGCCTCATCGTGCACCTGGAGCATCAAGCTCCACCATCTGCCTACTTCCATGTGCATTAGGCTCGCAGTGAGGATCACCATGAGGTCTGCTGGTGTCCTCAGTAACCTGAAAACTCATACCATGGCTTCCAACCAATCCTCGGCTGCCTGGGGGTCCGTCTCCCCATGGAACCTGGGCGGTCACTGCCGCTGGAACTTGTTTAGTGCTCTAAGGCAATGTGCATCGTCAGTGGCTGGGGCTGGAAGCATCGGTGGCTCGGCGGGTAGAGGTACCGTCGGTGCCACAGCTGTCAAAGGGACTTGTACCGAGGCCTGGTCTTTCGGTGGACTATTGTCACTCACAACTCTCGGAACCCTAGCTGGCTACCGTCGTGGGGCCATCCTGAAATGAAACAGGTGTGCCACGGTCAAACAGTATACCTGGTGAGCTGACATAAAGTAATCACAAAGAAAACTTGAACACACAAGCAATCAATGTTTTCACGCATTAGGTCAGAAATCAGAAGTCAGGGTCCTGGTGTACGGATACGTTGGCCACCACACCAACACTGGACTCCCTGGACTGATAACCACACCCAATACGCTTAACACTATTTCTTCACATAGAAAAAGATCAGAGTCCCAAGTTCTACGGTAGAACTGAACTCCTTTGATACCAATTTGTCAAGACCCGTCCTCAGGGCCCGTGCCGTGACTACCCCAAGCCCGCCTTCCATAGGCCAGGTTCTGGCGACTAGCACCAAGGCGTAATTCCCAATAAAAAGGGAAGGCATTGCCTTTGTAAAATAAACAAACACCACAGAGCAAGGAAGTAGTAGAAGTAAACACTAAGTAAAAATTGTGTACAACAGTTAGTGCAGAAAAGTAAGTGGGCCAGTATAAAAACCCAAACTGAATGTAAAGTACAACTGGAAGGGAAAAACAACAACTGAAAAGTAAAGTCGCAACATCGAGTTGTCCACTGGAAATCCAACCTAAAGGGTGAATACAGATATCCTCCACAGCTCCTCGGGTCCAGCCGACCGCTCCGAGAAAGTCCCGTCCAATGGTCCACCTCCAAGTACCGTCCTGCTCCGCATGCCTCAACCACGATCCGCGTTGTCTGTCATCTTCAACCAACACAACGTAGTACGGGCATAGCCCGTGCAGGGATGAGTATAAGATACTCAGTAGGGACCCTGAGACCCCCGAACATCTCCCAAAATCCACAAAGGATAAACCACAAAGGAAATATACAATCACGAAGTATCATTCGAAACTTCTTAGGTATATGCCCATACATATACCTAAGTCATCAATTCTAGTACGCTCCAACTTCAGAGCCCATGTACAACCCAGTCTACACAGGAATGAAAAACGTATATCCACACAGGATAGCACAACACAATCAACATATGAATGCAAAATAGGATTCAGCTCACAAAGGTATACTTCTTCATAAGATGATAGAGATGATCAGATATATCAACAGATTCATCTAAGCCGTCGGACCCACAAAGGATCGAAAGGTACTAACCCCAGAAATGACCCATAAAGGATCTAACCCACACAGGATCGATAGGTAACAAACCCCTGCAATGACCCTCAAAGGATCTGACCCACAAAGGATTGATAGGTAACTAACCCTTGTAAAGACCGACACAGGATCTGTAGGTGCTGGCCCACATAGGTCTGCTGAGCGCTGACCCACACATGATCAAACCCACACAGGATCTGTAGCACTAATCCACATAGGATTGCTGAGTGCTGTAGTCGTCGACGTCGAATCCACTGAGTAATTCTGTACAGTCGTCGTCATAGTCGCAGTCACTGCGAGCTCTATGGTTCCCTCACATAGCAAGCTCGTTCGGGAGGGTCCGCTCCACAAGCCGAGAGGATGATAAATAAACTAACACATAGTCCGGTGTTGATGTATCCAAATGTTCTGTATCGTCAACAGGAACTCAACATCGCAGACGACGCATCAATCGGACGCCCGGTCTGAGAGTTATTGGCTTTTTCGTTCCCAGGGCCCAGTTGGGTTTTAAGGAAAAACCAAACCGACTGTAATCTACCTGCGTCCAAACCTTTGGTGGAGTAAGACAAATGATCTGTCTCACTTAGAGGAATCCATCAAAGTCGATGACACGTCAATCGGACGTCCGGAGCTTATGTTATGAGTGTTTCCACTCCGAGGGCCCGGTTGGTTTCGTGTACGAACCAACCCGGTCGAACCCAAAGTATTCTGAAACCTTCAATGCGATATACCAAAACGTCTGTCTCGATCCAAGTACTGCATTTCATCTGACGGTATGTCAATCGTAGGCTCGTAGCTTACATTATGGGAAACATACCGAAAAAGGATCTGTATTAGGGGGTTTGGGCCCGGTCCGAACCGGCCCAATACCCCCAAGGTCGGCCCAAACTGGGTCGACCTGTTATGAGTCTAGGTCAAGCCCGCTTGGGCGCGGCGTGGCCCGGCCGGGCGTAGCCTAGTCTGGCGGACCGGCCAGGCAGCCGGCTCGGCGCGCGGCGAGCTGGGCGCGCTAGCCAAGGGTTCGGCCGAACGGCCGAACTGTTTGGGGCGGGGGGTGTTACTCCCGCGTGAAGTAAACCGTGACCCCTTAATGGGGCTGCTTTGTCCGGCTAGTCGGGGGTTTTGAACCCCTAGTTCCTCAATGGTCCGGCCGGCCCGCTCCGGCTGACCGCCGGTTCCGTTGTTCCGTCGCGGCCCGGAACCGGCCGCGGCCTTGGTTCATCCGGCGCGGCGTGACGACGCCGCGTCCTTTGTTCATCTTCTACGGCGTAGCACAACAACACCATAGATTTTTTGCTTCCAACGATGCAGTGTGGCAGCACCACGTTTCTCCGCTCTCCCTTTTTCAATTTCTGCGCGGTGCTTCGGCACCACGTTGCCTTGTTCGCCGCATCAAAAATCCACAACAAAATGGGGAGGAGTGACGGCCATGTTCGTGCGGTCCGACCTCCTCCCGTTAATGCGATATTATGCGGTTCAATTAAAAGGGGGGGAAATGACAGAAGTAATCACAAAAAGAGAAACACATAAAACCCCTACGTCAACGCTATCTTCTAACGAGCGTTCGTCGCGGAATTAACCGTCGCGGAAGAAGAAGTTTGTCGCTGAAGAAGAGGATCACCATGGAAGAAGAGGTACGTCGTTGGCATTGGGTGATCTCCGAGGAAGGAATCTATCACCATCAGAGTATGGCGTTCTTCATTGGCAGTAGAGCGTTCTTCTCTTTCTTCGTTGGGGGTAGAGCATTTTTCCCATTCTTCGTCGAATAATGGGGAATCCTCTCTTTGTTCTCCCAATGGATTAACACAACATAAACCCCCAAAAACAATAAAATAATTCCTCTTATTATTTTATTATCAACTTAAGAATTTGAAAATCAAAAGATAAGAAACGAACAATTAATTCTAAGAATCAATTGTAACAATTTAACTTCCCAATTTAATGGGGCATTTCTTAACAAAAAAATGCACGGGTTAGTTTCATTAAAGAGGGGGTTTGTGGGTGCGTTACTTAGGGGGGAAGAAATGGTGGGGATCGTGTGGGCCCCAACTCACAAATATCGTACCAACTGTGTAGGATATTTTGGGTTCCACCCTATCTTCATATCTTGGCTTAAGTGGCTTTAAGTGAAATAAAATAAATTTGTCGCACCACATTAGTTTATATCTAAACATAACCCCAAAAATTAAAAACCACACCCGAGCAAACGCAACTCTGGAAGAGGCTTTCTAAACAAATATCGGCGGTGTGATTCCATCGGTGTCCTCAGAATTCGATTCCGAGCACTGGTTCAAAAGTTAGAAAACCCCGCTCGTTCGTTCACTGAACATACCTGAGCTAAACATTGGAAAAATGAATCTGTGCACACCGGTCCTCGGAATCAGGTGCCATCAGAAACTGCGTTCTAGTAAAATTCTGAAGAATATTAAGAAAAAAATTCCCTTGAATTTTACGGGCATTTACAAGTACCTTCTCTTTTCTATGCTCTATCTTTATCAGGAACTCTGCAAACATCACTCCATAGTCACTATCCATCTCTCCCCAGTCGATGACATGTTATGGATCATGAACATACCTACTCACTAGTGACACGTGGAAAGAATTGTGCACCATGTGCATCAGTGAGGGAAGATCTAGGTGTTACACCACCTCACCAACTCTGCTAAGAATATGGGAAGGTTATATGATCCTCAGAGATAACATGTCGACTGGACAAATCCCTATCATCCATGTTTGGGTGAGACCTGAATGAAAAAATTGTCTCCCGTCTAGAAAACCAAGGGTATCTTCTTCCTCTCTGCATTTGATTTCTACCTACTCTGTATGGTCATCATCTGCTCTTATATGATCTTTACCTTCTATGTTGTATCCCATAGCAACTCTGGACCAATTAGTTTTGACTCTCCTGTGTTTATCTGGCATAGAGTTGATGTGCATGGCTGCCTATACATGGTCTCAAATAGTCCCATGGTGATGGTGGAGTGATAGCTGTTATTGTATGGAAACACTACTAGTGGTTGGTGGTACTCTGAAATGGGTCCAAAATTAAGGACACAAGAATGAATCATGTCCTACAAGGTCTATGTTGTCCTCTTGGTCTGGACATTTTTCTGGGGGTGAAAATTTGTTCTCAAGTGTAGTTGAGTCCCAAACACTTCTGAAAATTCCTTCCACAATCTGGTTGTAAAGAGTTTATCTTGGTATGATACGATTGTTGAAGGTAACTCGGGAAGCCATGCTATCTCTTGGATGTAGATGAGTCACAAACCCTATATCGATCTATGATCCCAAATGGGTAGGAAGTGAGACAACTCGGTGAGTTGATTAATGATCACATAGAAAGAATCATTTCCCATGGATGTGTGTGGTAATCCTGTCACAATGTCCGTGGTGATAAAATCCCACTTCTATTATGGTACCTCATCTGGTAGTGCCAATATTGTTGGGACCTGATGCTTGGTCATCACTTTCGGAAAACTGAGACATCGTGAAGCAAACTCTACCAATGATTTATTGATCTCTAGACACCCGTAATGACGTCTTTAGTCCAGATATATCTTCACCACACTAGGAATTACTGAAAAAGGGAATGTATGGAACTCCCCCAACACCTCCTGCCGCAACATCACTGGTACTACGATGCATCTTATGAAAATAATCATGTGCTCCCCACCTATTTAAAACCCATAATGATAATTTCATGATGATATATAAGCATGTGTGGCCTCACAGTCAACATCCACAAGTTGTGCCCCCTAACTCACTGAAAGAGTGTGGGAGTGACAGTCATTGAATGAAGGTAAGCTACACCATTTCCATCAATGAAGTCTATCTATAACTCGATTTGCTACTTTGTCACCTCACTCAGTAGATACAAACCAGACCACTTACTGATCTTGTATACCACCACGTTCCCCTTACCAGAAGTATGGACTATCTCAAAGTCATAGTCCAGGAGGAACTCCATCCATTGCCGCTATATCATGATCTAGACCTTCTGTTCGAAGATATACATGAGACTGTGTTGGTCATAGTAGACGGTAAACTATTCACCCTTCAAGTAGTGTCACCACATATTCAAGTAAAAAACAACAACTCCTATCTCTAGGTAATGGGACACATAGTTCTTCTCATGATGACTCAACTACCATGAGCCTTAGATGATTGTAAGTCACTCATGTATCATGACACAACCCTCTCTGGTCCATGATGCATCGCAGTAGACTACATACCTAACTCCCTATTATAGTATTCTCAAGATAGTGGCACTTGTCACTCTTTTCCTAAACTCTTGGGCACTCAGATAGAACTTCTTTATCCCCACAAAGTGCTTTTCCTTCTAGTTCAAGGCTGATAAAGGTGATAATACTCTTTAAAAGTTGGGAAGGAACATCCAGTAGCATCTATCCAATATCAATATGCTCTTAACCTCTGTAATGCTCCTGGTTGGCTCCTAAGAGATCACTACCACTATCATCACTGGATTGACTATGACTCCAGCCTTTGTGATGGAGTGTCCTAGAAACTAGTCCTCCCGAATATAAAACCAGCACTTCTAGAGCTTACTGTAAAGCTGGTGCTCTCAGATTGCATCCAAAACAAACCATATGTTTGTATAATTTTCCTCATATGATGTTGATTACACCAAGATTTCATCCATGAAGACCACCATGAAATGATCGATGTAATGCTGGAAGATCAGGTTTATGAGTCCCATGAACACTGTTGGGGATTTGGTCATCCATATGGGCATTACCAGGAACTCACAGTGGCCATAATGACATCTGAATGCTGTCATTGGTACATCCTCATCCCATAAATTTAGTTAATGATATCTTGATTTAAAGTCGATCTTCATGAACCACGTCACTCCCTTCAGCTGATCGACGTGTTTCTCATTCCTAGATAGTGGATACTTTTTCTTCATAGTCTCCTGGTTCAGACAAAAAAAGTCCACACATAGCTTCATGCTTCTGTATTACTTCTTGGAAAACAACACTGTGGCTAACCATTGTGAAACATTGTTTCTCACAAATCCCTTCTCATGTATGACCTTCATATATACCCTCAGTTCACAATGCTCCATGAGAGAGATCCAATATGCCGGTGTGGATATTTGTGTCGTCCATTGGTATTGATCAATGCAGAATTCTACCTCCCTACAATGAGGTATTCCTAGAACATTCTCATGATAGACATCCTCATACTCTCCCACCATAATAGGAAAGCTTGTACTCCTCTCAACCACCACATCGAGGGTGATGCTTGCATACAGGTGAGTGATTGGCTATACCCACCACCAAGAGATTAAATCCTGTGATGTAATGGTTTCATTCTTTCCGATGAAATAAAATAAAATCACATCCTCATGGACACACCACACATTTTACCTAAAACCGTCGATCTAAGCATGCACTGTAGATAACAAGTCCATACCCAAGATGACTTCGTAAGGCCTCGAAACTACTACTTGGAGATCCCAACCAAAGCTCTTGCCTCCTAGAGTAATATCACACTATCGGCACTAGTGTATAATCATTGAATCCCCTCTCATTAGTGTTTCTAATCATATAGATTCAGTCAACAACTCTAACAGAATCATTGAACCTCAGACAAGGTCTGTGGTAAATAAATAATGATTGGCACCTGTGTCTATAATAACTGCAGCTAAGTTTTAGGAGAAACAGATCAAACCTCTAATCATCTCTAGAGTTCCATGGTCATAGGAATATATTGCCTAATGTTTGCCTCACACCGGTCTGTTGGCTCCCTAAGCCCGTGGTGGACCACCCGGGGGTAATTGAAGTGGCACATTGAACCTTATTCCACCCCTTGCCACATGGCCTATTCCACTGCCCTGCTTACCACCCTTCAGACCTCCCCTATCAATCCTCTACCTATTCATTGGTGGTCCCTAGACCGTCTTCTGATCATCTATGTGACAAGTTGGGCAATCACGAGACATGTATACCTTCCCATGGCATGGGAAGTACATCATGGTCCTCCGCTAACTCCCTCTACTCTAGAAGCCATGCACTGCCAAACTTGAGTCTCAGGGTCAACCTCTGAAGGACCTGGCCCACTTGGGCCCCCACTTTTTCTGCCCACAGCTCAACAATGAAAAATATACCACTTGAGGTGTGCTGGAGACTTCAACTATCAGTGCTCTATCCACTATGAATATCTCCACATGAAGGGATATATCTATCACTCTATCCTGAGTGGGGATGATGAGTGACACCATTGATCCCCTATTCTCTTGTCTGATTCCCTACTAAAAGGTATATGCCTTGATGAAAGGGTCACACAACATGTATGTGATTTAGAGAGAGAGGTCTGTATACCTCCCAGAGTACTCATCAACAGACATGTTACCCTACTGCAGATGAAGCAGCTCCTGTACGCACAAAGAGTGCAAGGTTGTGCGGGAAAAATCCTCCCAAAAAAGATGATAAAATTCTGTCTATGTGAGGGTTGCCTCATCATGCGTCTATATGGTGATGCTCTACCATCTACCGGCCAAGCTCTACTGAAGGATCCTGACCAAGATTGCCATCTGGTCATCTGGTGTCCTCAACAAGTAAAAGACCCGCATCACTACATCCATCCAGTCCTTAATGACCTGAGTATCTATCTCTTCGGTGAAAAAAGGGAGGTCTCTGTCACTGGAACTCATGAATGGTGTGGAACCTACACATGTACTCTATAGGTAATTCCGGTAGTAAATTATGATAAATGGATGGTGGAAAAACTGATGCACCAACCGGTGGGGCCATCTCTATCACTAGTCTCTAGACCAATGCCTCATCACTAAGCAGGTTTTCCTCACAGTCTCACATCAAAATCTAGGAATGTCGTCTACTTGGAGAAATCTTGATAGAGATGACGATGTACCATGGATGAAATATTATACCAAGTGAGCTGACTCTTATTCAATAATATAATAGGAGACACAAATCAAACCGTTTTATTCACTTATATAGATGAATAGAATAATTCAAGGTCCTAGTATATGGATACATTGTTCACCGAACCAACACTGGACTCCCCAAATCTAAATGTCAAAATCGAAACATTCAACATTGTTGCCCCAAAAAAACAGACTCTCGATCTCTGAGGTAGAGACGACAAGATATGATATCACTTTTTAATGTCCTATCCCCTGGGTCCCACACTATAACATACCCCAAGACCATCCCTGAAAGGCTAGGGGTTGGCGACTAGCATCGATGGTGACAACCTGCAAGTGGGTGGCATTTTCCTCAGTACATGTACACACACACACACACAAAACCACATCCCAAAGGTGGAAATGTAAAACCACCATTACACTATAAATTACCACTGAGTATAAATAAAAATGAATTTAAAATAAGATAGAATTCAATCCCAAACAAAGACTGACTGGAAAACATGAATGTACAAAAAAATATGGATATCCATCTGCTAAAAAACCCTATATTATGGGTCAGAAATGAGTAGCTATTGGATGACATAGAAGTACGTCCCGACTGATTGGTCTCACTAGGAACAAATAGGTATTCGGCCATCACGTCCTCTATCAAGGAAATAGTCGTCTGCACCACACACAAAATTTTCGAGAGAAACCCGTGTGTGGGTGGGTAACAAAATAATTGGTAGGGACCACCAAAAAACAAAGTAATTACCATAAATCAGTCCCCAAACAAACCCCAAAGCATTGTCACCGTGCATAATCATGATAAAAGATAGATCACACAATGTATATTCCAGAGTAGGATAGTGGAACCATTGGTCACATTGTCGGACACCATGTGATACTGGATAACTCTTCCTTAATGAGTAGTGTGGGTCTACCAGGTCAATTAGATTCATCATCCCACTAACCTTAGGATTTTTGTCATACTAATCCATGATGACTACTCTGGGTATGTTGGGTCACACAAATGTTTCTCCCCATCCTGGGCTTGTCGAGTCACATAGAAGCTGCATCACATGTATGGACATACTGAGTTACTCCTCTGGTTGAGAATCATGGTTCTGTAAGGTCTTATAATTGCTTCTCCTAGAATGGGGCCTATCATGTCACAGAGAAGCTGTTTCCCACTAGGCCATAGTATCTGAGCCAAAATGGGTTACTTTTCAACAGTCATTAGGTCTCATCCAACTGCATGGTTACCGCACGTAGCATGCTTGATCTCGAAATAGTCACTCCTCAATGCATTCATAGAATTTAAACCTCTTTGAAATCCTCTATATATTATTCAAAAATATCTTCCATGTCATGTGTGTTCCAATGCCCCAAACTTCTCATAAATTGGATGCCCGATTTGAATGAAATTGATATTTTTCCAAAAAAAAGGGCACGGTTGGGTTCGAGTTCAGTCTATCCCAATCCGAACGAGCTGACCTAAACGAGCCTAGGTTACCTCGAGTAGAACTAGACCCAACCCATACTAGGTTTGGTCCGTAGGGACATTTGTCCGGCCCATCCTGCTAGGGTGGGTTTTCCCTAACAGGGCAGGTCTTGACCGCTGGGCTGCCTGATCTGCCAGAGGCACACCAGTTCTCGGCTCGACCAGGACATGGAAGGTAGCCACGTTTGGCTCCCCATGCCCCACAGGTCAGCTGCGAGGCCATCTCCCAGACACGGTCGGTTGACCTCGGCTTCCTCGCGTGGGACACGATGCGATGTCGCGTCATCAAACCATCGAAGTTGTCAGGTGGCCGCATCCACACACCCCCAAATAGTGTCTCCCCCGCTACACCATATCCCAAGATGGACGTGGTGGTCTTCTCGAGTACACCAACTTGGTGCACCGGTGGGGCATTCTGTAGACCATCGGGTCCGCACCAGTGGTCGTTTACTCCAACCTCTTGCTCCTACAACCTTCGGTGGATGTAGCCATCCCTATAAAGACCTCAAATTCACCTTGTCACCCCTTTCGAAAATCAGTCATGAATAACACACAGGCGGAGGGGCTTGGGCCTTGTTCGGGTTTTCTTTTTCCATCCATGTTATAAATTTAATACAGGGGGTGGTTTATGGATTACAGTTCTATTAATCATAAAATTAATCCCGAATAAAAATTTCATGAAACATCACCCTCCCACAAGAATGGATGATCCGAAAATAAGAATGTCTGTGAGTTCATATGTGGTCGTCATTAAAATAAGAATGAGGAAAAATAATAAACAAAAAAACCCATACCTCAATGTAGTTCTTTGTTAAAGAGGTCTTCCTGTGAAGACTCTAGATGTTAATGGTTTTTGTTGCTTCCTAGCTCCATTCATCGAGGTGCGTCGAAGTAGTTATTGTTATTCCATTTTATATCATTTTTCATTGGGGAGAAAACTCATCGGGGGTTCATCGAAGAATTTTCCACCAATTAATTATCATTTCCTCCAATGAGTTCACTAAAAAAATATCACAACATTTCTGTTACGCTACGATGTTTCATTTATGAAACAATGTGGCTATTATGCATCGTTTAATGTGTTGTTACGTAGCACATAAACGATTCACTAAAGATCCTTTATTATTGCACCTCATTGTCACCTCATCACCACACTGAAGCACTATTTTCTGCTTCTCAATGGTGTGAAAAAAATTAAAATAACATTATTTTGGTAATTATATAATTTTCTGAAAATTCGATAAAAATAACATTTCCATCCTACCAATGTTGATCAATGTTAAGTAATTTCTAGGTGAATATATCCATTCTATGTTAAATGGTGATCTCAATTTTTTGATATGGGCACCAGTTTAAATGTTAGAAAACCCCACCAGAACGTTTACATACGAGAACATAAAAAAAGTTCAAAATTCTGTTTCAGGCTCACCAGGCCTTGGAATCATGTGCCGTTAAAGCATCTGGTCTTGAAATAATTCCGTATAATTTAAAAATTGTACACAGAAATTTAGATACATTACATTGATTAAATCATCAAGAAATTTTCCCAAAATTACAAATTTACATGAATGATTGATTATTTAATCATTCACATACCATCAAAATTTAACTCCCCTCAAGGTTAATGCCTTTCAAATTCTCCATCATGTATGATATATTTAGTAAATTAATTTTAATGTACCAATAGATGTTATCATATAGATGATAAATACATAATTTTTGTACATTATTTTCATAGTATTCAGTAATTAATACATCCCCCGTCATGGATCACCAAAAATTATACATAAAAAATAAAAATTAACATATTATAGATAGAGAAAAAATTAGTTCTAAAAATGAAATATATTTTTTACTCAACCCAAGTACTCCATTATTTTTATCTCTAATAATGACAGAGCCCTTAATTATTTCTCCATTATTCTTCAATGTTGTAGAACATTTAAGTAGTATGTACTTCCGTACTCGTTTCAATATTCACTTCTCATGGAAACCATATTTTGGATTAAGATATTAGTAGACATGAAATTATTTTAACTAACATAATTGTTTTCAAAATCTTTTATTAATATAGAAATAATATTAAAAAATATTATGAAACATTCCATGAATGGTTTTGCCTCCTATAAAACATATCATGAATTATTGGGCCATTATTTTTTAAACCACTCATGAATATAGATTTCATATTCTTGAGGAATTTCTTATTTACATTTATAAGTTATATTCTCATATGTTCTGTTATTCCTTAATTCCATTTCGAATAGTTTTATACAAATAATCATTAATTCATGAGGTGCAATTATATCATTATTTGATTTTCCACATGGTTTATCATGAACCTTTAAAGAACCATTTTTGGATATCTTATTAAATGATTCAATTTCTTTTTACTATATTTCTTCAACTAATCCAATCCTTATATTTATTTTATGGATTTGTTATATCATTTTGTTTATTTTCTCCACCATTGACACCAAAACCCATGATTTATTTAATCATTTTATGGTGTTTCATGTTGTTCTGGAATAGAAGAATATCATTGATTTCATCGATGTGTTGCCTCTCACAGTCATCATGGGAATTTTTCAGTTAATATATTTTTTTTTCTTTTTACTCAAGTTAAAATCACAATTCCATAATATAATTTTTCATTCTCAGATTTGGGGATCTTCATTCTTCAAACATGTTTAAAACATTCTTGCTTGGTTTAAACTACTATTAATCATTACAATGACCACCACCACTATAAATAATGTAATTATTCTATAATATTTCAAATCAATTGTGCATAATAAAATCATTTCATTTGTTCATTGTACTTTTCAGTAACTCAACTGCTCCTACTTGACATATGTTTTCCTTATCTATCATGAATTTACATATTATTCCAAAAACCAATTTTCTTCAGCCTAAAACAATCATTGAAATAGTAGTATACAATGTATATTGATTTCTATAATTCTAAAAAAATCTAAAACATTAAAACGTCACTATCTTTATGTTATTTCATTCTTCAGTTGGATTTGTGTAAAGTATAAATATTTAATAAACATTCTTCCAACCACAATTGATATAGTGGTCGGTTTTCCAATAAAATATTAACCCATATTTCATTATATGATTATTTATAACATACAGTTGTTAAGAAATTAATATCAACATAAAAATAATTCTCTATGACAAATATTAACCTATTTTCAGATCTTATGGTTGATGTATAATTATATTACCCTGAAATCTTCTTACAACCAGATAACTGTTTTTTTACACAAAGAACAATCATATAAATTTTAAAATAAGTAACCCTTCTCTCAATAATTTTGCAAGAATAAACATGATAGGTCTCTAGATTTATAAATTTCACCACGTGTTAAAGACACTTCATGTTTAGGGTTTTATTATAATTTTAAATTGAATTCACCCTTTCATTGTATTCTATAAAAATTCATTCCTTCATATTACACTTATATTTTATGGAATTTTAGAGATTCTTAATTCAGTTTTCCTTGATTCCTAATTTATTTTCCTTGAAAATATTTATTTCCTCTAATAGAGGGATATTCTCATCATTAAATTTCATGGATTATATTTGTTCATGAGTATATTTAAAAAAAATCCCAATTATTGAACACAATCTTAAATGTTCTACATTCATAGCACTTTTAACATCAAAATATAGTGAAATAATGAAATATTTCAATGCCTTTCGATAATATCACCTAAAATTTAGATGATCTCTTATTTTATATATTTTAAAAGGGAACAAAATAATGTGATAAATTATTTGGTAAAAATCTATAGAGTTCTTTATAAATTAACACACTAATCATTAGATAATTATTTTCCATCAAGATCTTCCCCACTTACGCTCTCTTTATAAAAGGCCATTATTTACTAGAATATTTGTTTACATAATCTCAATTTAAATATTGTGAAATATTAGAGGTAAAAGTGATCTCCATATTCTAAATATAGTATTTCTCTACTATATTTTATTTATCCAAGATATTTATTACCTTTTCAAGATTATATCTTGTGGAAAAAGAATTTTACCATATTTTTTGATGAGAGTTTTCTTCTCATTACTAGTTTAATTTATAGAAAAACTATCAATAAATATTATATAATTCACTCCACGTTTTTACCATACATTAATGGATATTCCACTTTTTCTTTTATCCTAATTATGGTATTCTAAATTTTATCACATCTTTTTTTCGGCTATTATTCTATATATTGATAGAATCATAATAAATATTTTCTTTGAAAGAGAACTCACATGGATATAAAATATTCCCTTTATAATTCATTTAGATGAGTACATAAAGGAAAAAACTATTGACAATACAACCAAAGGATGAACCTGGAGCTCTAATACCAATTGGTTTTAAATCAAGATTTGTAAATCCATGGTAAAAGGGGTTGAATCAATGTGGTACACTTTTACAATTTAAAATATTTATCTTTTTTTAAATATACAACTATTAAGATAAATGGATATCATACAAATCCCACAATCTATTTTCATGCATGAAATATAAGAAAAATAACCATAACATACCACACATGTATTTCTGTCATTCACTCATATTTAGTACTGTACTATATTGTTTATAGTGGATATTATCTTAAACTCACATAACTGGTATTTTGTTAACATTTATCGAATAATGGGAAGGGTATGAACATTAACCTATTATCTTGACACCGACAATGATACACTACATGACACCAAGTGGTAATTGTAGAAAAACACTTTCTTTCTACAAATGTACTAGTACTAACCATTCCTTACTTCCAAATACCGTATTCGAATAAATACACTTGAATTGTGATTTTTAGTGTTATCCAATTTCTATTAGAGGAAAATAAAATTTTATCTTCTTATTTAATAGTATGAAATTCATGTAGTTTCAGGTTACATAGATATTTTCTCAGGTTGTCTCACTTCTTCTTGAACATCGAAGCATGTGATGAAAAATAGTACCAGTGAAAATATCCCTGTAGTCTGTTTTTATTTTTATTCAACACAATAAATAGAATATATTAATAAAATTTTGGAACCCACTCCCACTTCTCTCCTTTGATGTAAATATATTTATTAGTTTGTGCACCTCAGTCTCTCTACCATTTTTATTTCTTCTTCTTATATTTTTATGTTCTTATCATCCTAATTATAAAAAGATTTTAAAATATTAAAATATAAATAATTAGTTTAAAATTATAACATTGTGATCACCATACATGTTTCTCATGTGGTATGCCTGTGATATTCAATCTGAATATATCAATAAAATATAAAATAGATAACATTATTTAATAAAATTTATTATCTTTGACACTCCTTGAATCATATCCTTATCCCTGTATTATATTTCAACAATGTTTACAGAATTTTATAAAATTATCCTTTTAATTTTCATGATACCAAAATTTTTTATTCCAAATGATCCTATATACATTTAAGAATCAATTAAAATGAGAATGTTTAATCAAAGTAAAAAACCTTCATAATAAGGACCAAAAAATAATCATTTGGAGTCATATTATTAACAAAAAATAATTTTGATATTTAAATCATTATTAACATATTATAATCATATAAATTAATAGATTATGATTCACCCGGAAGCACAAATTAGTCATCCACATCATGATCAAGTATCTTATGTAGCCTCATAAATCATTTGGATTTTTTTTAATAACATTTGATTGGATCTTATATATCCTATACATTATCTCTTGTATCACTTTAAAACATCGATTTAATATTACGTGTGTTAAATTTAAAATTTTTTATACTTGAAAAACATGGAATTCAAAATTATTTATTCAATAAATGTACTATGAATCAAATGGAAATTCATAAATATCCTTAAATAAATGTTTTATATCATAGTAAGATATTTTCCATTTTTTATATAATAGTACTATTGAAGAAATTTAATATTTTTAAGTTGAAAAAATTTAACATCAATGAGATGTTATATATCATCCTGAAAAACCATCAGTTCTTTTCTAATTCATTCACAATGAGATCTTATCCATTCCATTATTATTTTTCTAATAATCAACAACTCTATTATTTATAAAATTATTCTACAACCATCAAAATTCATTTCCAAAAATTGTAATCCAAATAAATCCATCAATAATAACTTTAAATATATTATTAAATTTATCAAATATTTATAAAGATCCTAAAATTAATTTTAAAATCATTTTGAACATTTATAAACTTTATTAAAATAATTCCATTATGGAAATATAATTTTCAATTAATATAAGACCAATTTTAGGTCCAATTTTATTTTTATAGTATATTATCATTTAATAAATATATGCATATATTTATTTTATTATATTCATGACAATAACAAATATGGATCCTCATAGTTTTATTCTTAATAAACATAATATAGAAATAAAATTCAGTAATATCAGTACTCCCAAGATCGATTCATATTCTCTTTAGGTAACCCAGTCCTGATCAACAGATACTATATATAGAATATCAGGAAACAAAAATATCAAACTCGCCCCATATTTACTAAAAAAATCTAAAAACATAATTTCCTTATATAATTATTATATGAAACAACTTAAAAAAATATATTTATAATAAATGGAATAGATATATTAAAAACAAGAAATAAATTATTCAATATAAAATTTAAATATTCATTGGATGAATATCATAAAATGTTTTTAGATTCAAAAATAATATTCCATTATAATTATAATTAAAAATTTAGGGTACCTAATTTTTGTTTCTTTTGTAACTTTTTATTTTCCCAATCCATATGCTGGGGAAATTCACAATTCTTCAAAAATTCTCTTCAAAAAAAAATTGAATAAAAATTATTATTGATACAAATAAAAAATTAAAATAATTTATTTAAAAACATTTATATCGAAATGTGTATTCCTTACTAGGAATTGATCTATTACTTGATATTGTATGATTTTTAACCCACTATACATATTTCTTTTTACTTGATCATATCAATAGTTTGGATAAAACCTCATTAATTGAGAAGATTTAAATCATTATTATCAATTGAATTAAGATCATCCTAATCCATATTATTAGACTCATCACTCAATGGTATAGTGAATCCCAAACTATCTATAAGAGATAAGTTAATTCATTATTATAAATATATTTATAATACACATCAATGGTTTCAATAATATCCCCCAAAGTAAATGGAATAATGAATCTAAGCATGTGACCTTACTCTGATGCCATGTTGTGAAATGTGCACACCAACCCATTTAGTTCTCTATATTTCTATATTTTCTACTTTTTCACCAACAATATAGATTTTTATTTCCTTGGGTGTATCCATAATCATGAAAATCACTAGTTAATGGAGAGGATTCTCTCTCTTATTAACAAAGTGATATAAATTCCTCCCATTCCACAATATCGGACTCATGTGTCATAGGCACAATTCATCCTCGACTATCCATAGGAGGGTTATTTTCACTACCAAAATCCATTTTTGAATCCATTTCATTTGGTTCCAAAAATTCTCTATGATTGATCTTAGGTATGGGTATATCCTTCTCATGGTCAAGAAATGTAATATAACCAAGAATATTTATGATGTAGCAATAGTCATATATGAATCTAGAAATTCCATTTTTCTTTCTAATAAACTTTTTGTATTCCTCGAGGATATAAATCATATAATTCACTCATTTCTTAACTCACTTATCATGTAAATCATGGATTAGATATTGGTTTATTAAAATTATGAGTATGTGTATGAGCATTAGTGAAGCTTTGTGTTTGTAATGATATTTTATATTATTAAAATTTTTATAAGTGTAACATCAAGATCTTATAATTAATTTTCTTAGGATATATATTATTTTAACACATAATATCACTTCAACAAAAGTTGATGAATATTATAAAGTCATGGGAGGTTCAAAAGAATATCTTTATGATAGTGATTTATTTAGAAAAAGTTTGTAGTAATAGTCTATAAAGGATTTATCAAATCTAGTATCATTATTAAAAACTATCACTAGTAATAGAGAACTCTTCATGGTATCCTAAAGTTACGTAAACATTTGATTAATTAATGAAATTATTAATATCAACCATTATATTTAAATTTCTAAACATTGAAAATTCTATATTGTTTATTGTAATAATTAACAAATGGGAATTGTTATTGTTCTTGTATAGAATGATCATGCAGTGGCATATGATTTTTTTCCATCTATAACCAAAAGATATGATCTACCAAACACATGAACCTAAAATGGAAGATATTGTAAAATTTCAATGAACTCTAAATTAAGTGAGATATTTACATTCCAAACTATAAATAAATATTTGATTATTTTTTCATACAATGAATTTAACTTTTTATTGGATAGGTGGGTGGAATGTAAACAGATGTTTTATTTTCATCTAATATATACTCATAGGAAATGGAAACGTTTTTTTGGGGTGAATATTTGGAAAAAAAATTCACAATTCTTTATGGAATCCAATGATTTATTGAATTTTATGAGCTTTTATTAAAATTCATTTTTAGGTGAAGGGGGATAATGATGTAATGTTGTTATTTAATGTATATATTTCATATCAACTTCTTTATTTCATTTATAATGAGAAGTATGTTGATTCATAATTTTATTGTGATAGTAGAAATTTAATTGATTGGGAAACCACAAGTTAATAATTTGATTCCATTAATCATATCTTTTTAATTAATAAAAACTATGGAATCATACATTGATTTAGGAAAGAAATAATGAAATACAAACATCTCTCTCAATATATTATTCTTCCATGTGTGTAAAAAATGTAATGAAATATGAATAATCCTTATTTAATCCTTAAATATAAAGGGACAACACTAATTAAGTACCTGGATAGCTCACTTTGTAGTAAGTAATCATAAAATATTAAATACCTTTCAGTATACTGGTAACAATTATTATTCCTACATGGATGTTTTATGAGACATTAATGGATATATTCATTATGTTTCCTTATAATAATTATAAGAGAAAAATATTTGTATTGTTGTTGATAGGTAATTAAAATCAACCCATTAACTTTTTATAAAAGTTATAATTATTCCTGAATCATTGGAATGCTTTATGTGTATGAAATAGTGAAATTTAATTATCTATCTTTAGAGGTAATCATTGATAGAGACCCCCAGTTCACCTCTTGGTTATGAAAAGGAAATTAAGATCCTACGGGATATTAGATAAAGCATTGGATAAAATATCAGCTTTAAATAAATGGGAAAATATATAGCCTAATTCTAATATTTTAGGATATGCTTTATTATCACATATTGTATTTTATATGATCATGGGATAACCATATATCATCAATTTAGTTTTCATATAACAATAACATCTAATCTTTGATAAATATCAAAGCCTCTAACTATTTTTATGGTCATGTATTCTATTATAAATTTTTTGGGCTGATATTTTTTAATAATCAATAGAGGGACTAATTATGGTTCTAGATATAATAGAGATATTTTAGATTATATGGAAGTATCTAGTTATATAATAGTTTAACTAGTTGTGTTATGTTAACCGTCATTGTTGAATAATGGAGTTATAATTTTTTATAATGTATTATTGAAACTATCAACTATGATAGGACATATATTGTTGGGATGACATGTTAAACATATTCTTATGTAAGATGGAAACTTTTAAATTATAAAAATGCTAGTAATGGTTTCGGAAATTATAGAATTACCTTCATAAATGAAATCAATTCATAATTTTTTTAACGTTTCCTTATTAATGATGTATCACTTGAATCCAATCCAAGTTTTAAAATTGGAAAAATAGGAATTTGTGCTTGATTATTCTTTTTATTAAAAACTTATTTGGTATAATTATTATTAAAATATATTATTTTGATCGAATATGATTCATTAGATTAGTGTTTTTAGTGGTAAAAGAATTACTTTCATGAAACATAGGAGTTGGAATATCATATTAGGGAGTAGTTAACGTCATTTTTATGATATATATTATAATTATGAGTACATTTTTGTGGAAAACTAATATGGTGGGGAGAATGTAAACACACACAATATCATGTTTTGTTATATAAATTGTTATTTATTTGTTTTATCAATTATTTTTTATGTTAAGAGAGAAAATTTAGAAACACTGATGATTTTACATTATGAGTGGATAGTGTTAATGTTTACAATTACTATATATTTAAACCTTTAAAGGGGAAATATTTATTATATTTCCATATTTAAGGTTAGTGTTTATTTATGGAATCCTGCCTTTTATTATGTAAATTTATCATTATATTGTACAAACATAGTGTCTTTTAGTGCTAATTTTCATGGAAAATAGGATAAGTTGTACATGAAAACTATAAAATTCTACTAATATACTTGAATGTATTATTTATGGGTTCATCCTAAGTAAATTTATTTCATATCATATCATGGGGACATAAATCAAAGAAATGGGGTGAGAATAAGGCTATGTAGGGGAAATAGTTTACATATAATCGTGATGAATATCAATAAGAACATAAGGAATTTCCTTATATAATGAGGAATAGAAAAGGATTAATAACATGATAAAAAACATGATTAATAAAATGTAAATTTGTATAAAAATTTTAATTGATAAATTCATAGTCATATCACCAATGTTAATCACCAAGGTGTAGGAAATAAAAATTACCAAGGTTACACACCAAGGTATCGTAAAACATATTGTGTCTAGGGATTAAATTATTTAACATATTCATTGGATTGTTATCATATATCACACTTAATAGCTCAAAAATAATGTTACCCACTTATATCATAAAAATAAATTTACAAAATAACCCATGGAGAATAAAAAAATTCATATTTCATATCCACATCATGGTGTTCCAACATTGCTAAAAAAATTGAAATTATGTCATTTTTATCCAACTAAAAGGTAATTTGGGTTTAATTTATGTTTATATAAGAATAAAATAAATCATTTTCAAATATAGGTGAATAAAATTATAAAAAAAATTATTTTAGGTATTCAAAAAATAAAAATATAATATAATTTTAAATTGACAAGAGAGAAAATTTTCCAAATATATTTTGCAGTATAGCAAGTATAAATTATAGTTGTGGAATGGGTTAATATGAAATTGGACAAGGGTATACCATTCACATAAGACTCCTATTAATAGTAATGGGATAAAATATATTAGAAAAAATAACATAGTTTCGATTTGGAATACGAACCACGTAAAAAGGAAACATAAATGGAAATGGGAGTTGAGATTTCCCTTAACATGAAGAGTTGTTCCTAAAATGCGCGGATTGGGATCTTGGGGGATTTTGGAAACATTGGGTGGCCACCTTTGTAGGTAAAAAAACTGATACACATGGAGTATATATTTGGAGTGATTGTAAATGTATAAATTTGTGGGTATTATAGTAAAAGTGGAGGATATATTTAATAATGTCTAAATAGAGGCCTTATAAAACAATGTTGTTGAAATTGTAAAACCATGTGATTTTCCATTGTTCTTTCCAATGGGTTTAGATATTTTTGGACATATATTATGTTATATTTTCCCAAAAATTGATATTAATTTTATAATAATTTTTTATCAAGGAAGAAAACATTTTCCATAAAATAATGTTTTTAAAAACAATGTTTCTATTTTAGACATTGGAAAGAAAATTATAGGTCGGTGAATTGATTAAAATCTATTTTAATAATTAATATTATTAAAATAACTTATTTTAGGTCTTGTATTGTGCTTGATTAAATATTAAAATGTTATTATATAATTATTAAGTCATTAAACATACCACAACAATAAAACTATATTGTTACTATTTACAAAATTGATATATTTTAGAAAATTCTCATAAATTCAACCTAACCTAAATTTGACATTATAATTTAACGAATTAATTATATTATATCATAGTAATTCACTATTTATGATAATTAAAATTTTAAAATATAAAAATACTTATTTATTTTAAAAGATATATTGTTGATAATTCAATGTCCAAATTTTAACACTTAAAAATTTTTGAGGACATCATAATATTATTTTATCATTTATACTAAAATAAGAGTGTTTTTAAAAAAACATTTTATTATAAAAAATATAATTCATAATTCCATTATTTATTATAAAAATATATATCTATTTAAAATGTTTTAATTTTTTCAAAAAATCAATTTATCAAATTAATCATAAGTTTTATTAAGAAAAAATATTACTAAAATTGAATTTATGAAAAAAAATTATTTATAAAATATAATTTCATTTTAACAAAACAAGATCTTGAAAAATAACCCATTATAACTCCCACGTATGACATAAGGGTAAGGTGTTCGATGAAGATTGATTCTTGGGGAGGCTCAACTAACATCGCCCGAATAGTAATTTCCACTAGCATAAACTTATCTTGTAAGAGATTTCATTTGAGTCACTTGTTGAAGTTCAACATGGTCTTGGTGAAGGGAAAACCACAGTGATGCTATCACCGTCTCAAGTTCTAAAAAATCTACTTTATATGGAAAGACTCTACTGGTTAAGGACATCGCTTCTCCATTTTAATTAATTACTCATTTTAATTTTTTACATATGAACACTAATTAAAATGATAAAATTATTTACAAGAGTATAGTTTCTTATTTTCATATTTACCAATGGTCATATTGAAAAATGGTTATATAATTGTCAAATCATGATGGTCACATTCCCCTTTATACTCACTTATTTATTAATGGGATACGTGTTTTATGTGTACAATATAATATAACACACATTTTATCAGAAAAATACAATTTAATATAAATAAATACATTCTTCCCCCCTTAGGAAAATTTCACTCGAAATTCCAACTCATATTCTCATTTCTGAAATAGTGTGGATACTTCTATCTCATTGTCTTCTCTACTTAACATATTAATTCTTTATATATCGGGTTCCTATATAACACTTTGATGAGGTGGGTATTTTTATTGTGTAGAACCCTTTTTATGGTCCATGATCTCTATTCATTTCACCTCATAAGAGAGGTTATGTTATAGTGGGTCCGCCTTCAGATTCTTCACATGCGAGGGATCATGTATGTACTTTATCAATAGTGATAAAAAGAATACATCAAAAACATGAACTAAATATGGTTCAAATGCAAGTAGATTGGACACTGCTCCTATGTGATCAAGGATTTCATAGGGGCCAATGTACTAGGGGTTAGGCATCCCTTTCTCCACAAACCACAAGACGCACATACAAGATTATTTTGTTAGGAAAAATTTCTATCCAACAACAAACTCCTGGCCCCTTCAAAAATTTTCATCACAGCTCTTATTCCAACTATGAGCTAAAATTAAATGTGTATAGATGTAGTTATCCATTTCTGAAATCTTCTACACAACATCACTCCCAAGATTCTTTTACAAACCAATATTATCAAAAAAATGTATTATTTATACATCATTTATACTATTAAACATTATAGGGTGATATTTGAATACTCAAGTGGATGATATTTTATATTAGAACTCATGTATTGGGATTTTATGATCCCATTCACCTTTAATTTCCATCGATCATATTCTCAGAATATCCTCGGGTCTTAGAATAGTCCTATCCTATTAGCCATAAATTTGGGGGTGATATTCCCTAATGAAATTCAGTTATATTTTTACATTATCTTTCATGCATCTCCATAATTAAGATGTGAACCTTGTGTCACGATAGGAAATGAGAGAATGTTTCCCCTCATACAGCCTCACAACTTCCTTTACATATATCTTTGGAAGTATTTAATGATATAAATCATCTTGAGTATAGATGAAAGGTGTAGTCTTGGTGATTCATCCCACTATAACCCATATTTCATTGTTTCCTTTGGATGTTTTTTTGAGACCAATTAAAAATCTTATAGTTATATTGTCCCACATCCATGTTCATATGGGTAGTTTTTGTAATACCACTTTTGCAATTTTTCACTCTTCCTTCACTTTTTGACCCACTAAGAACCATATAGTGTTGTTAGAAATCACCCTTTTCATTTTATCCCACGAATAATGATCATGATGGTCTCTATACATTTTAGTGCATCGATGATGTATAGAGAATGTATATATTTTTTTATCCATGAGGTCCTTCGTTAATTCTGAAATATATGGAACACATATCCTGGTACAGAATTTACAAACACATTCATGATAAATATTAATGTTTAGAAACTTCTCATTCTTCCCAGAATACATCTTATTTTATAGTTTAACAACTTATCATTGATATTTTATGATCTTATCTACTCATGAGGGTTGATAAATCATTTGGGATAGGATTGGTGATGTCATTTCCCTCATGATTCCCACGTCTATCCTTTCCAGTTCCTTGATCAAAGGATATTCATGAATCCTCGTCATTTATTGAATAACAAGGTTTTCCTAATTAATTCATAAACTAATTTATTTTCTAATTTGGGGTGATAATTATGGGAAAAGTCATTCTATATTTGATGTTAAACATATCTCCTCTATCTCATTATCAATTCCTTTTGAGAAAAAATATATGTCAAATTGTGGTTTTCTATGTATATTTCACATTTATCCCCTTTAAGACAGTGCCTCTATATAATCAATGTAAGAATAAATATATATAGCATTAGTCCATGTGTAGGAATATTCCCTAGTTATAAACACATAAATCATTGGACTTCATATTTGTAATGCACTATCTTCCCTTTATTATTAGTGTTGAGATGTTGAGAATTCACCTCACTATGATAGGTCAATGATAAATGACCATCTCTTCCACACATGTATCATTTTCCAATTTTGAGCAAGCAGTTCCCTAAATTCTTCTTCCCATAATTGATTCATGCCATTAGGTTAACATTCTTTTCTCTTCTTTTGTGATAACATTTCCTCACTATGTTTGGATCCCAATATATCTTCTTTTTAATCAATTTATGTCACCACTGAATCTATATGAACTCTATCAAAACCATAGTAGAACTCCACAATATCTCTTCATAGATATAATTGTATTTATTGGCCATATTCTTCCATAGATGGGGTTAGATTCCCTAGAAGAATTTGTCATCCTTTCCATTAGGATCCATATCTAATCTAGAGGTGTAACGATAATGTATTATAATGTTCATCTAACAGTATCAGACTAATTCATTTTCCTTCTACTATAGTTTAAGGAATTACTTCTCCGTTTTCATTCAAATTGAATGAGTTATATAGTTATTGAAATAGATTCCACTGAAATGTTCCCACTTCATAGAATCCATCTGCCTTTTTTGTTTTGTGTTTTTATTTAGTTTCCACCACTAATCTACTTCTCCCTCTAAGAGGTTCACAGCCTCGATGACATTCTCTAGTTCCAAAAAATGGGGTATAGAAAATATCTTTATGTACTAATTATCCATTATTTATCAATCGATGGGTCACTAGATCCAATGAAAGAATTTGGTAATTGATTCGTAATATACTCAATATAATATTGTTCCCTTCTTTATTAATTTGATCTCTTAGCATGATTCATGTTATCGTTCATAACTTGAGTTATCGATTCACCATTCTTATGATGTTTTCTATTCTAGCATCCATTTAAGGGTCATCGGTGCATGATCTGTTCCACTAATCATTTAAACAGTTCCACTAATGTCCAAATATTTCAAAAAAGATGAAAACATTAGTTTGAAATGTGTTTATTTTAAGAATATAATATCTCTAAACTAATTTTATGTCTTAAAAAAACATACTTAATATTTTAATTCTTATGAATGGATACATTTTCTATAAATAATGCCTAATGGTTCATAAAAATCATTTGATAAACCAAAAACATCCCACATGAATATAAAACTAGTATTAAAACATGGCCGATTTTTGTGCAGCAGTTCACATTAGATTCTAGATCAAAGCAGTTTCATTGGGTGCTACCCCATGAAACAACATTTCCATAGCCAAATCCATTTTTTTACATAAATAAAAGGATTTAATATCTCAAAAACCATTAACATAATAATTCACCAAAATACCATGATTTTTTCCTAAATGTAATCATTTATCAAACTTACATGCATATGTTTTTAGATCATAATTTTGAAAAATAACAAAAAATAACTTTAATACAAACTCTGATATCATACCCTTTAATTACATTAACTTATTTTAAAAATTTACAAATAGAATATCTTTTAAAGTATAGTTTCTAGGAAAATACGTTAAAAAATACATGAAAAGTTAAAAAAATATTATAATAAATTTAAAAGGATTTTTAATTGGTGTGTCATAATACATTTACTAATTATAATAGCCTAGGGAAATAAATCAATGAAAAGGGTTGATTAGAAGGCCCAATAAGTGAAATAGTTTACGTATAATCAGGATTAATATCAACATGAACATGAGGAATAACATTATGACCTGAGAAATGGAAAATTAGGAATATCATAGTAATAATAATAAATTATAAATAACATGGAAATGTGGATAAAACCTTTAATTTAGAAATTCATAATCATATCACTATGTTTATTCAATAATTTGACATAAATGAAAATTATCATGCTTATTCACCAAGGTACCATAAAACATGTCATTTATAGAGATTTAATTATTTACCCAATGACTTTGATAAATATCAATTCACACACATTACACGTGTTAATTAATTTTATCCTCGTAGATCTTAATTAATAATTTAAAAATAACCCCTGCAGAGTAAAAAAATATGGGTTTCATATCAAAATCTCGGCGTTTCAAAAGTGCTAAAAACATAGTCATTATGTCATTTTCAACCCATGAAAAGGGAATTTGGGTTTAAAGTATGTTTATCATATAATAAAAGAAATCATTTTTATATATTGGTGAATACCATTGGAATATAAAATGTCTTGAGTACTCTTAAAAAGAAAACAATAAATAATTTCTTTAGGAAAAGAGAAAAATCTTGAGAAATAAATTTTGCAACATAAAAAGTAAAAAATATAGTTTTGGAAAAGAGTAAAATGAGGGGGTAAAAGGGTATACCACTAATAAAATACTATTATCATAGTAATCAGATAAAATAGTGCAAAATAAAACGTAGTTTTTATTTTTGATGTCATAACACATAAAAAGTGAACTTCAATGGAATAGGGAAGTGGAGATTTCTCTCACCTTGAAGAGTTGTTCATAAAATGTGAGGATTGGGACCTTGGGTAATTTAGGATACCATAGAAGGATTAATAAGAGGAAAAAATACTAGTGATTTTTTTAGGATAGATTTTGAGTGAATGGAAATAGAGGAATGTGGGGGTATTTATAGGAAAAGTGGAGGATTTATTTTATAATTTCCCAATATAGGCCTTAGAATTCTATGTTGCGGAAAATGAAAACCCACTGGTTTTACCAATGATTTTTTCCATTATATTGTACACTTGAAAAATATTTTAGGTTATTATAACCCCAAATAACTAATAGTAAAATTATATCATTTATTTTGTAATGAAATATAAATGTTCCCATAAAATAATGTTTTTATTGACGTTTCCATTTTAGACATTGGATAGTAAATTATAGATTGTGAAATTGATTAAAATATATTAAAGTAATTGATATTATTAAAATAAAGGATTTTAGTATGTTTATTATCTTTATTTAATTATTAATTCATTATAAAAAATTATAATGTATTTAAATATAACACAAAGCTCAAAGTGTATTTTTACTATTCAAGAAAAAATAATGTTTTTTAGAAAATTTTCATTAATTACCCTAACCAAATATAAACATGATGAATTCAAAAATGATGATTATTTTATCACAATATTTCTTTTAGAATGATAATTTTAACTTTTAAATATAAAAACTATTATTTATGAGATAAAATAACAGGTTGATAAAGCATATACAAATTTTTGATACATAAAAGTTTTCAAGGAAATAATGAGATTATTTTTTCACTTAAACATGTATAAGAGTGTCTTTAACATAATATTTCATTAAAATAAATATTATACATATTTTATAATATTATAATAAAAATTTATACGTTTTCAAAAATGCAAAATTGACGTCAGAAAATCAATTTATAAAATTCATCATATTTTTTAAGAAAACCTATTTTCATAATGGAATTAATGGAAAAAAGTTTATTTCTACTACCGAATTACACATTAAGAAATTATGGCCTCGACACATAACCCCTTATAACACCAGTGTATGAACTATTGTATGTTGTCTGATGGTGATTGATTCATGGGGTGTCTCGGCTAACATCGCATGAGTGGTGATTTCATTAACATTAACTTCAACGAAATGTGATTTCATTTACTATTCACTTTTTGATGCTCGTTATGGTATTGGTCAAGGGTGAACCAAAAAGATGAAAACTACCTTAAAAGATCTGTAAAATGATATTCATTTGAGTCGACTCTAATGGTTGAGTCCATCACTTATCCATTGTCCATTAATTATCCCTTTTAAGTTATACTTATAACAACTAATTCTAATGATAAAATTTTTATAAATAGTATAATTTATAATAGTCATATTAGTTTACATTTATATGAGGTTTAAAGCCTAATGGTCACATTTCTCATTATAATTACATCATTATTAAATAGATCTGGTTTTATTCATTGAAAAAAAATATAACATACATTTTCATAGGAAAAAAATATCATTTAATAAAATCCAGTTCATTACAATGGTTATAAAATAATGCATCCAAAACGCGTGACACCTTAAAATATATTTTTTTCTCTAATTCAAATGAATGAGAAACCATTGTTTCTCTATTTTTTGATAATATCACTTGGAATAAACCTTCATAGGTTCAGTCATTTAATTTTATTATTATTAGTTATATATGAATATTTCGGTTTAATTCATTCATGTAATCCACTCTAAATCTAATCCGCTCTTCACTCCTCCATCTTTTTGCCGAGATTTTTCAATAATAATGCCATGGTGTCCTAGGGTTACTCATAGTTGTATTTTTTTTTAAATTTTGGTGATTAAAATCACTATTTTATGGAATACCTATCGTCTTTATTGGTGAAAGAAAATGCATTGACAACAATTTAGAAAATATCCAGCCGAAAACTCAATGTACAAATATTTATTTGCAACACTATGTGTGGGATAATTTTCATTCATGCTTTTAGTTATGTAAAATATATATTTTATATCTATAAATAAATTAAGAAAAATTTGATGTTATTTATATTTTTTATTAATTTAACTTGGAAATTTTTTTCATAAAGTGTACAAATTTTATTATATATATATGTTACACATTATGTTTTTCTAAAAAAATAATTTATATCATTATAGAGAGATAATAGAAATGTTTTTCAAGGGATGTTTTGATATAAATTATATAGGATAAATAAAAAATATGTGAGGTGTCATTGAGATGGCTCCTCATTATCTAGGCATGAAAACCCATCTCCAATAATTTTTGGAGTTCCTCTCAGTGCTTTTGTCTTCTATTTGGCCTTGTCAAAGTCGGTTTGAAGAAGGAATTTCTCTCCATTTCTTCTTTAAACGTTTGGGTGATGGTGGTGTGACTTATCATTTATTATGACATCTCTAGCTACCATTTCTTCTCTAGATCATCCATCACCTTTAGATAGATTCACCATTTCCATACCTTCCTCCTCATCCATGGATCTGTTTAGATCTGGTATATCCTAGATTGAAGCATTTTTCTTGGTTTGGTATTAATGTGGTATAGTCATCGTATTGAACATATTTGTTGTCTCTCTAGTGTAATGGTGTTAAAAAAGTTATTCAAATTGAGGTTCATGGTAACCTGGTGGTAGATTTGAATGAAGATAGTCATTCATCCCTATATCTATAGATATCAGGGCATTCTCATCTTGAATCGCAATTCAAATTTCAATGCTTGTGTGGGTTCTCATTAGGTGAAGGCTATTCAAAATCACTCCCCAATGTTGGTGATTGATTTTTCTTCTACTGACGAATATTGGGGTTCATATATTTGATTTTATTTTTGTTCATGGGTTTTTTTGGTATTTTGGTGGAGATTCTAGTGGTTGGTTTTTGGTATTGTGATTTACTTTTTTACACTTATTAAATTTGGAATTTAAAATACATTCTCTGTACATAAGGGTGATCTTTCATTGGAATCAGTGATGTGATTCTAGTTCAGGGAGCTTTTTTTATTCATCATAGAAGATTTTGGTGGATTTTTTGCTTCATTTTCCATAGGCATTCTCAACTATCATTGGTTTTTGGTTCTATTGGATTTGGTGTTGTGTGGATTTTTTCTGGACCACTGTGTGGGTATCACCTGAAAGGGGGATGGGTATACTAACACTCATATTTTACCTATTTTTTATTTTTTGGATGCTCAGTAACCCTGACATTGATGTCTTCTGTAGGGTTTTTTGTGTTATTTTATGCTGCATTAGGATGGAAATTTTGTTTCATTACTGCACTATCAGGTGTATGGATCTATCAAGAGATAGGTTTATTAGCACATTTCGTCTGATCATCCATCGACATTTCACTATGGGTGGGATGGGTTCCCTAACATGTTGTGTCTTGAATTCTGGCTTCATGATTCCCTTCTCTACTTCACTGGAATGATTTTTCATTGTGGTGCGCTTCTTGGATACTCCAGTGTATTTTTTATCCATGATTTTCTTCTCTACTACTCTTATGTGTTTTCGAACCATTATGTGCTTCTCGGATACTCTATAATTATTTGTCTCCATGATGCACTTCTAGGCTACTACAGGGTTAATTTCATAATATACCTTCTCGGAAGGGATGTGATTCTATATCTTTAATGACTCCTATATCAAATTGTATAGTAGGGGTATATCAGACATTTACCAATGCCTTCCTTGAAATTCTCTTCCCTTTGTACTTTCGGTTCCTTGTTTGGACCTTCAATTCATGTTTCTTCAAGGATAATTTTCCTTTTTCTAGGAATGTGTTCCCTCTTCACCCATTCCTTTTAAAAATGGTTCATTATTTTTCATTAAATAAATAGTTTTTCACCCTCAAACATTTAAATAATTGAAATTAATTTAAGAGTTTTAATTTTTTTTCAAAACATAAAGTGGTTTTTATATTTCTCAAAGTGATCTTATTACATGATTTAATCACTCTGATAATATTTCCTCCATTTTATATTTTCTTGTAATCTTGTTAAACTTCATTAATGATTGATGAGGGATAATTAGAGATGTTTTTTTCTTTTAATGGTTTTTGGGGTGACATGAGTGTTTATTTAATGTATTGTATTGACTTCTATGATTCTCATTTGAATAAATCTTCATGGGATTTTATTAGGGTACATATGGTGGTTTTAGTATCTAGAACCCTTATGGGTTGTTATTCCACTCTTTCTTGATTTATTCACCCCTATTTAATATTCTAATCTTTTTACAATGAGAATTCTTGGATTTTGATTTTACTAGTTTCACACAACTTCACATCAATAGATTATTATGCTATATGGATATTATCATCCCACAATTATAGGGTAACACACTATCTGTTAGACTATATAATGTTGATTAATTAATATGGTATGTTCATACTGTATTTATATTGCTTAATATTATTTCCATTCTACCATGATGCAATAAAAAAAATATGCTGAGTTTTTATAATTTGTGTTAATTTATGTAATTTCACATTATTTAATTAACTTGTGTCACTTGGAATCATTTTAAAGAGTAGTATAATTTTCTTTTTTCTTGTATACTTTTTTCATAAAAATAAAGTAGTATAATTTTTTTCTTTAAAACAACCATATAAGGGTTAATTCAATAATATTTATACATGTAGCTAATGGTAGTGTCATTCCAGTTATGTTTTCAAACTTACATAATACACACTATGTGTGTATATTGACTTACTATCCTTGATGTAGGTAATATAAATTAACTTATTTGAGTTAATATGTTTTCAATAGTCTATTGGGTTTATAGTAGGTATCAAATTAGAGATACACACTTTTCATGTGGAGATTCATTGATTGATTAAATTTTTCTTTTAGTTTTGTATTATTGGGAAACAAAATGTATTTTTGATAATTTGGTTTTTATCCCATTATATATCATTTTTTATTCCATTTATAGTTTTATATGATGGTTTCATGTATATGTATTCATGATTATGTATATATTTATATATGATACCTTTTCTGTAATATGATTATTGATGATTTATTATTTACATAATGAATTGTTTAGTTATTCATTATTTTAAATCAATTAATTTTTTTTGGAAAAATCAAATCCATATAATGGTCATGATGTATTATTGATTATAATCCATTCATTAGTTTATAATCATTCTATAAAAATCATCCCAAATGTGTAATTTGATTCCCATTTCACTTATTGTCAGACCATGGTAATCAGGAATGCACATTTGGTCTTTATGGAATTACATATTTCATATCAGGACAAGTTAACTCATAATGGCTCATTATAACCTCTTCATATCTTAGGAAGATAGAAATTATTGGATATCATTTTCCATTGATTGATTCACTAATTATACTCGGTCAAGACTATGTTAAGGATTGTATTTGGTCTCCTTTGAATATCATTCCAAATTAATTGATGATCTTTGAATGAATAGTTATAATCCAAGAATAATAATAGAGAGAAAGTGGTGGTTATAGTGGTGTAACTAATCCCAATTCTAAGGTGAGAACACCTTACTCCTTCTATCATATATGATGAACAAAAACCATTTTAATATATAGATAAAATGTGCATATAGAATATGAAATTGAGTTTTCACGTGATGTTTATAGCAAAATGACCCTTAAAATTATAATGGTGAGAGGGTCCAGCTCCTTCCACCAATGGTATAGAGTTCCCAAATGGTGTCTCCTCCGATGAAATATTTTCAATATATCACCATACATGTGATGCCTAAATGGATTTCCTCTCTTAATAGGCCATATGGGAAAACGTTTTATGTAATATTTTCCTCATATATAATGAATAAATAAAATACCATTAAAACATAGAGGTTAAAAGAAAAAAAATATGAAATCTAGGGTCGTATCTATGAACTAAAGTGTCGGATTCACCTAATAAGTGATTATTGACACCATAATGATCATGTTTCGAGAAATATGGGTACATATCCTAAAAGAAATAAAGATGATTAAGATGATTACCTTGAAATATCATCAACTAATTAAGGTACATCTTCATGGATAAATTATTATTTCTAAAACCATTATATCATAATTTTATTTTTACTTCCTTTTATGTTTTATATATATAAAGAAACAATAGACCAAACCAAATTTAAATTTTTTATATAATATTCCTTTGAGGGGAATTAATATGGAGACATGGGAAAACTGTGGGGTAAATCTCATTTTGATCCATCACTAGCATAGATAGTATAAATATTATTATCCCCTACATATTCTACTCAATACAACTTATTATAGACTATAATATGGAATCCTCTCCATAGGAGATCCAATTTCAAGGGAATTCTAAGGATTTGGTTGATGTCCTAACCTAATATTCACCTATTGGTTCCCCAATCTGGTTCATGACATGTCCTCATGAATGCCTCCAAATATACAAAAGACTAATAAATAGTAGAAAGGGTCTATTGATGATCATTTGGAGACTATACCCTTTTTATCAATGTGATAACATAGTGGTAAATCAATATAAAAATATCAAAAAAAAATATAACATTCATTAACCAACCTTATCTGATCATCACATGATAATACTAAAAAAGATAAAATGACCAAAACCATACCAGTAAATATGTAATGACATATAAGTTTCATGTGTTGAATGAAAACTCAAAATAAGGTCATAATAATAATACTAAATTGGGACATATAATCACTCCGGGTTCTATAATCCATCCTTTATCCTAAATTCCTGATAAGTTATCTAAAATAGGGCCCCTACCCATGTTTTAACATATAATCATGAAGTCTACCTGGGTACCAATCGGCAGCCTGAGTAGTGTGTGAGTAAAACTTAGTTGGACAACACCAATGACATTGAATGTAGTGTCCAGTCTATAACAGTCGATTGTGTTATATATATATATATATATATATATCTGTGTGTGATTATGTTTGTTTGTCTGTGTGTGTATAATAA
The DNA here is from genome assembly GCA_963277665.1 of Viscum album. Classification (NCBI taxonomy): domain Eukaryota; kingdom Viridiplantae; phylum Streptophyta; class Magnoliopsida; order Santalales; family Viscaceae; genus Viscum; species Viscum album. The sequence continues at coordinate 944,631,767 of OY728127.1, read as the reverse complement.
ATGAATTAATGAATTAATTAACTATTTTCACATTTATTTTTCTTTAGCTGACCAAATTTTCCCTTAGGATCAAAGTGACACGAAAGAAAATCATACCTACATTGGTCCATTCCATATTATAAATCATACAACATAGAGAATTTTATAATTTATTATTTCATGGGATTAATTATTAAAATTAATTCCAATTTCGTTAAAATACCTTGGAGCATCATTTTAGGTACCATTATCATATAATCCTAGAGGGACAGTCCAACAACACTATTATGGGTACATAGAGTATCATTCTAGCACCAAAATCTCCGAAACATGGAGCATTAGTACAAACCAATTCACATGCACGCATTGGGGGACTAGAGCATCAGTTTAGAATCCCATGGATGAGGATCATCACTCAAACACCCACATATCATTTTTCACATATTCATATCAACGATCAACATTAATAACACCTTTATCTACCATTATAGACACGTTTCCCAATTTCATTTAACAATAAAAACCTTTAATAGCATGTCAAACCTTAACAATTTACCCATATTAGCATGATTCATCTCATAAGGCTTTATCATTTAAATGTTAAGCTAAAAATTAATTATAATATGTTCACAGTCAAACACATTCACAGTTCATTTAATTTTATAAACCATATAATTCCCCTATTTCATCCCATAATTATCACTTCATTAAAAATTGTCACACCCCATTTTATACCATTTAACTTTGTCTCATAAAATCTAATGGATCAAATGGGGTCCATGAAGGGTCTCCCATCTAAATAGGGATTCAATTGTATTTTATAATAAAAATGAAATTTAAATTCATGGAATTTCAACGATAAAATAAAAACACAAGGACATTATCATGAATACTAAAATTATCATATAGACTTCCTACCATAGGGTTGTTGAAGAAAATGAAGAACTAGACTATGATCCTCACGATCTGGGCTTGGATTTCCTTTATTATAATAGATCCAATCATAAATAATCATAATTCCCATAATGAAATATGGATCTATACATATAAATTTAGATCTATTATTTAAGTAAAGATGAGGATACGAGATATAATATGAAAAACCAAGAATATAGATTTACTGATGAATTTGGATCTTCAATGGGAATTCAATTTCCAAAAACATTCTCTTCGATTAAAGGGAAACACCTCTCAAGACATGGGATGAAAAGGAGTTTTAAAATCCATGTTTTTAGAGGGAATAATATTTTATGACTTTATTTCATATTAGATCAATAACTTTTTGGATTCCTACTTTATAATTCACGGTTATGCAACATGGTTTGTAAAACTAAGTGTTAACCATGATTTACCCTTATGCTCACCACGAAATAGTATACCCATGTAATCCTCATGGCTCGGCCAAATTATGTGCCAAATTTTCCTATATATTGTCTATCATACAACAAGATGCATAGTTTTCGGGATGGTGTTCATGGTTTATACTAACCATTCTAAGATAGTTCACCTCCAGAAAATGCTCCATAGCATGCCAAAAACCCTTCAAACCTACTAAAAATAAACTAATCATTATAATATATAAAATTAATAAATATGAATTGTCATGTACTTGAATATGAACATGTAAGGTTCTTAGATAGGTTGTGATATTACTATCTCCCCACCTTATGAAACCACATTCTTGATCAGTACTCCCAAGAATCATAAAGCTACTATTGTGAAAGATTCAAGACACTATGACCACATATATCCTTCCCCCTCTCATATTTAGCCATAAACATTTCCATGATTACATAATACTCGGAATAGTGGAATGAACATTCCCTAGAAAACATTCTCATGATTATCCACAACATGAATCAGATGATCCTCATAGGATGCACTAGCATCCTTCTCAACATCATCAAAATCTATCACATGATTAGGGTCGACGTGAAAGTTATAAATCTATGAAACATGGAAGAAATACTACATGGAACTGAGATTATTTGGAAGAATCTATTGATGATCCACCTATATGATTCTCTCCACAATCTAAAAAAATCCAATAATTCTGGGTGTCAACTTTCCATGATTCCAAATCTGATGGTGACCTAATCTCAATAAAACCCAATGTAATACATGACCAGCAACTAGAACCTCAAGATATAAATAACATTGATTAGTATAATACTTCTATATACTCTTCTTCATAAGAATTATTTTTCAAATCAAATGAAAATGTTCTAATATATCCAAATTGAGACTCTTTCCCAACAACTTTGAATCATCCACCACCATCCTACATAAAGGTGATCTTTATAGCCTTTCTCACAGTGCATCCTATGGTTCAATCTAAATATTATCTCGATAGTTGTTGTTATATGTGTACCTAGTTATTAATATGTGATTTTATCAAGAAACACTAAAATCTAAAATGCATTCCCATAACATTTACTTTATCACTAGAATATTTCCTTTTGATTTCCCATCTGTGAGTGGATGAAAATCAGTTCTTAGAAATTCTATAATACCAAGCTCATTTTTCAAACCATTACAATAGAGTTAAGTAAAATACTGATCATGATATAAAAATTATAATTCATGGTACCCCATTAATGCACACTATATTCGGATGATATAAGTTTAACAATTGATCAATTGTATGATTTTCCAAGATTGGAAATAAATGGGACACATTTCTTAATCATTCCAAAATCAACCATATTGCATTCTTCTTTTAAGGATTACTCAAAATAAATACCATAATGTATAGGGTGAATTCATCCCATTTGTACTATGGAATGAGCAATGGATTTATAATACTAAAAGGTCACTAATTCTTTGCCTTCATTTACTAATAGCTGTAGCATCATGACGCAAAACCTGTGATATCAATCTTCATTCTTTTGCACAAATATTTCCTATGATGGTCATGGTACATCTTCGTCAAACTAGGGTTCACCACCAAGTTTTATTAATGGAAGTCACACCATAGATGTTTCTTCATATAAGTAGCCACAAAAATAGGTCCCATAAAATATTTGATATCATCCTCATCTATTACCTAATGAAAAGTTGACTCTTCACATTCTATGCCATCCAAAATGGAAAAATACTCTAGATCCTCATACTATATCTCATTTAACAAGAACCAAAGTGTGGAATCCACTAATAAGTACATTAGGGTCATTTGATCTTGTTACTCCTGAACATCTATATGTATCTTAGTGAACAAATTCCTTATTATCCACTTATAACTAGACACATGGATTTCATACGTCTGTGTATTTCGGATCAATGAGTATGTAACATCGTTTCCCATCATTGTCATATAGTCTAGATAAAAATAAAATATTTCATATAATCATCCCATATTCATTATTCGAGATTCAAATCTCTCTAAAAAATATGTACATTAGACTTTTGTAGTCAATATATATTAAAAATATTTCTCTAAAAATATACGTCCACCTACACATCATGTCATAAACCACAATGGAAAACATGAGATTGCGTGTAGGGTAATTTTGTTCATGTGGCCTCAACTTACATGTACCATATGACATGAATCAGTCTCCCTACATTAACACTACCCAAGGTCTGATCCTAGTCATAACATAAGACAAGATGTATTCCTCACCTGGCTTGGGTAGTGTTGGATTTGATGGGGTATTAAAATACTTATTTAACTCCTGGATGGAATTCTCATATGATATAGACTATTCAATCATGATAATATTTTCTGGTATGGCCCAAAATCACGGCTTCCAAATGATAAAATTAGTTTATGAACCTTTGATAGATTCCCACCAAAACCATGAAAATTTGGATATCAAAAACATTATTGGGATTCCCTTAAGAAACAACTACATGATCTTTCTATGAGTACATTGAAACTCCTTCTCCATAGGGGATGTGACCAAAAAAATGTACCTTATTGATACATAATTGAAACATATATATATTTTTATATATTAAATTCTCCCATAGTGTACTCAATATGATGGTAAAATGTTTGGAATGATCAACATGATTCAGGGAGAACACCCTGAAATCCAAAATGGATACAACAAAAAACTAATAAATGTATAGGTGGAAGAGTTAGTTTATTTGGGACATAAACATAGATGAAGATATTTTTAAATCGAAATGGTATTACCATGAACTCAAATATTAAATACCTACTCATTAAACAAGTCTATAATATATCAAAACATCTCACTCTTATCTGATGATACCATATGGTCAAATAAATCATTGAGAAAATACATTCATCCCTCAGCTGGTCAAAAATATCATTGATGCACAGAAGAGGATACTAGTTCTTAGTTATTGTCCTATTTAATTTTGATTAATTGATGAAGAATTATAATTTTTCATTATTTTCGTGGTAATCAAGACTGGAGAACCACATGATTACGTACTCAGATGGATAAATATCTTCGCATAAATTCTTCCAATTGAGTATTAAGAACATAAATCTTTTCTAGTTCTCTATGATATGGTAGAATGAAAAATAGTTCTACTCTAGACATCAACTCAGTCTTAAACTCAAAATATCTCTTTGGTGTTAGCCCTAGTAAGTCGTCAAGAAACATGCCCTGCAATCGATCCTCTATGGGTGATAATAGTTTATTCTTTTGACCCATGTCATCCAACTAAATAGTTGTAACCTGGGAGGTTAGCTCCCCTATTTTGTAATGAACCATCCTAGTATGACCATCATATATTGTAAAGACACGGAAATTATATGGAAATATATATATATATATATATATATATATATACATGGGAATTTTTTGAGTCCGTAGTTTTTTACACCACCTGAACCTAAGGCCCGGTGTGCCCGAAATAAATTTCTGACGTATTCATGGGTACATTTAATGAAATTATGTCTGGTAATTTTTTTCTTGAACCGGTGCTCAGAATTGAAATCTGAGGGCAACGTTTATCTTTCAGTGCTGGTATTTACTTAAGGATACATTTACTGCAGTTGTTTTTTATCAATATTGGAAGTTAATTTTTGGGGATTCTAATTAAATTAAAAAAAATATACGTGTTGCATATTTTTATTTGAGTGGTTGTTTAATCCTTCAAGGGAAGTTGGAGGTGGGGCCCACCCATGCATAACCTTCCAGGGGAGGATATTATGTAGTGGGGCCAGCACAATCTTCATACAACCAATTAACCCCCCATTAACACTCCATTATTATTTTAACACCCATCTTCATTAATTGGAACTCTTCACCTCCCCCTAAATTATTTGAACTCTTCACCTTCCTCCCCCAAATTAATTAAGACAACTTCACCCTTTAATTAAGTGAAGTAACATAATTTAATTTGAATGTTTTCAAATTCTTTCAAACAATAAAATAATATAGAATCCTATTAATTTATTTTTTTGTTGGAAACATTCATTTGGGGTAGGAACTTTGAGAGGACTTGGGAGATTCTTGGAGAACAACATCCTCTCCAACGAAGAACGACATCCTCTCCAATGAATAATGACATCCTCTCAACTGAGGAACGATGAGACTGTCTTATCCCTCTCCAACTAAGGTATGAAATGGAAGACGCCTCCCTTGAAGAATGTCACCAACGACTGCGTCATCTCCTCCCAACATCAATGGAACGACACCGCCTTCCCACGACTCCGTCAAGTGATCACTTATTACAAGGTAGGGATTTGTTTGGATTATTTTAAATCCTCGTTCCTTGTTATTTATTATGGTTTTTTGAAGGCCAATTTTTGTCACCTAATGCGGAGGGCGCGGATCGAACAAACACAGCCTGTCGTCCCTCTGCTAGTTATTGTTTGGTTGACAACGGAGAAGGACCTCAGGAGAAGCCGGTGGTGCAAGGGCCGCCAGACCATCCGAAGGGTGAGGCACCATCACGCCATGAAAAGATATGACGCAGCCAGGAAGGCCGTGGAGGAGCTGCAAGGGAGTGGTGACATCGCACCATGCTGGTGATGAACCGCAGTGGATGAAAGAGGCGCGACGCAGTCACACCACCCCGGAGGAAAGGGTCGTGGGCAAGTAGGTCGTGGCAGACGAAGAAGGCACAACACCATCGCGCCGTGATAGAGAAGGCTTGTTGCCAAAGGCTGCTGGGATGGAGGGTGGTCGGCTGAGCCTGCCTCCTGCGGCGCCCCACAAGGCGGGACCCGAATTGTCCCGAAGTTCCTTCGGATGTCATTGTACGCGACCCCCCCTGGGTCATGGCCATCCAGCCATGCCCCTCTACTAGCCGAGCAATGCCACACTGTCAGGCCACCCTTCGGTTGGGCCACCACTGGCTGGGTCGCCACGGCAGGGCTTTCCTCAGGACGGGTCGCACCTTTGGTTCGAGCCACCCCTTTGGGTCAGGCATATCCCTTGGTTCGGTCTGCCCACACGGGCTAGGCCGACCACTCAGGATGGGCCGCACCTGCGGACTGGGTCCAACCACAGTTCAAACCGGGTTGGGACGGGTCAGACCAGACCTCAACACGGTATGACCATTTACACCTTTTAGCCCACATCTTGAGTTACAGGTGACTGATCAATGAACCTATTGTAGAGATGGAATTCATGGAGGGAGTAGATTCTTTTGGAATACTCCATTTGATGTTTGGACGTAGTTGGGGTATGGTCGGGTTGGTTTGAGCCTAAAAATTAACCAGGCCCCTACAACGAGAATGTCAATAACTCACAGACCGGGCGTCCGATTGATGCACCGTCTGTCGCGTTGGGTTCCTAATAATGAGAATTAACTATAAGATACATCAAATAAAGACAGTTTTGGTAGTTTATGTATTGAAACATGGCTCAAGGAGTGGAACCTCCTTGAATCGAGCGTCCTGTGTACGGGAACACTAGGGCTGGCTGCGACTAAGATGACAGGATCCTCCACGGGTTTGACAGTGATGATACTATACCAGGATCCTCCGTGGGTTCGACAATGATGAATTCTATACAGAGATCCTCATTGGGTTCAACAACGGTGACTTCTGTACCAGGATCCTATGTGGGTTCGAATGTGATGACTTCTGTACTAGGATCCTACGTGTGTTCGACAACACTGATATTGTTCTAGGATCCTATGTTGGTTTGACAGAGGAGATGATTCAGAGGCTACATCTAATATATCTATCCCTATTCTTGTGTTGTATACTAGAGTGATTTGATTCTTTAAATTCAATCATTATCATTGAGGTGATTGAATTTACTTTTTTGTGGAACAATTTTTTCTTGGGAAAGAGTGTTGGAGCAGGACTGTGTTTGGTAACATAGGTATATGTATGGGCATATAACAATGTAGGGATGGATTATAATTCCTGATTGTATCTTACTACTATAGATTATCATTAGTGTATTCTGGGGGACATTCAGGGGTCTCGGGCTTCCCTATTGAGTATTGTTATACTCACCCCTGCACTGGCTTCTCCTACACTTTATTATGTTCTATGCAGATGACGGTCAGCGGTGATCGAGGCTGAGAGTGAGGGATGGGAGGCTGCTCAAGGCTGGACTAGACAGGATGTACCTTAGAGACTAGTCGTTCAAGGTCTGTTCCTACTCTTCAGGTAGGAATCCCTGGTGGATGATCTAGGAGGTGTTTTCCATTTTTAGTTGTACGTGTACATTTTGTTCAGTTGGGTTTGTATACTGGCCCACATACTTTCAGCACACTTTTCTTATCTATTTTAGTACTTTTTTCTTCTACTACTTGAGTTCAGACTATTTGAGTTTCTGGTATAAAGGAAATGCATTAACTTTTTATCAGGGATTTTCCTCTAGTGATATTCGCCAGCCCCAGGCCTATGGAAGGTGGGATTGGGGTAGTCACGACACGGGCCCCGAGGATGGGTCGTGAGAAATTGGTATCAGAGGAGTCGGTTTTAACATTGAACTTGGACTACGATTCTTATAAAAGCAATAATGTTATGTGTTTGGGGTGTGGTTATCAGTTTAGGGGACCAGTGTTGGTGCAACAGCTAATGTATCCATACAATAGGACTCTGACTTCTGATTTCTGACTCAGTGCACAAGAACACTGATTGCGTGTGTGTTTCCATTGTAAAGTTATATTGGTGATTACTTTGTGTCATCTCACCAGGAATATTGTTTTGACAATGGCACACCTGTTTCTTTTTAGGATAGCCCCATGAAGGCAGCCATCTAGGGTTTCGAGTTTTGTATGTGATGGTATCCCACCGAATGATGAGGCCTCGGTGCAGGGCCCCAACATAGTGAAGGTACCAGAAGTACAAATACCCATTGGGCCACCGATACCACCAGCTCCAGAAATAGAGATTTCATTTCATCTTAGTGTGTTTCATGAGTTCCAGCAACAGAGGCCTCCTAGGTTCTTGGGGAGAGACGGAACCACAGGAATCTAAGGATTGGCTATAGGATATCGTGAGAGATTTCTGATTGGTAGTGATACTATCCGAGCTCATTGTGATCCTTGTCGTGACACTCCTTGTAGTAGCAAGCAGATGGGGGAGCCTTATGCTGTAGGTGCATGAAGAGGCACAATTACTCTGAGAAGACTTAGAGAGTATCTTATGGTCAGATATTTTTTCATACACCCTTCATGTAGTGAGTATTTAGGAGTTACTTCATCTACAGTAGTGCAGCATGATAGTAGCTCAGTACTCAGTAAGGTTCACTGACCTCTCGCGCTACACCACAGATATGGTACAAGACCCATTCTTCAGGGTCCGGTCATTCAAGCAGGGACTCAGGCATGAGATCAGAGCTTCAATGATCTCCCTCAACATCCCAACGTAGGGAGGGGTGCTGGGGTGAGCCCTTCTTGTTGAGAGTTTTCTTGCTGAGCAGACACCAGCAGTGAGACCCACCACAGGGAGGCACGCAACAGATTCTTCTGTAGTCGGCATCAAAAAGATGTTGTGAAGGTCCAAGAGGACCATGTCATCAAGTGGGTGACCCTATGATGCGGGTTCATTTGTGTGGGGCACATGAGACACGCCCAGCCATACGAGTGGTAGGAAGTTCTATGAATGCAGCGGGCAGGGACACATGGCTCGAGACTTCCCATCCCGCTATAGAGATGAGTAGAAGATAGTAGAGAGACCTCCTAGGCAGAGGTAGAGGTTCGATCATGGTGGTCTACAGGGAGCTGGTGGATGTGGTAGAGGAGCTAGCTGAGCATTAGGTGGTGGATGACGTTTCGTGGCACTACCACTACAACCACCAGGAGGTTCAACCCCACCACAGGGAGCTGGGAGACAGTGGCAGGCTCAACTCTAGGCAGTCAAGGCCTATGACCACGGCACACCTGAGATGATTTTAGGTACTATCTATGTCTACTCCACCATTTATGCAGTAATTATAGACACTGCTTTGAGTCATTCTTTTAATACCGCTACCCTCGTTCGGAGCTCGGAGATTCGGAAGGAGCCTTTGGATCGATACTTACACCTAGAGACTCTTATGGAAGCAGACTCAACAATTACGCACCGGTGCCAACAATGTGAGGTTATTGTAGGTGGTGAGAGATTCGCCTTGGACCTTCTCATAGCAGCGTCGAGGCCTTACGACGTCATCTTGGTTATGGATAAGTTATCCATAGTTCATGCATATATTGATTGTATTAGGTGGAATGTGTGGTGCATCCATGATGATGGGATGAGGTTCACCTTCAACTGTGATATTGGGGACTTTTCAGCACAGGATGGACTTATCTAGAGGAGTGGGAAACCGATCACACATTAGTTGGCTAGCCTCATTCTTGGAGTGGTTGATGTGCAGAGTCCATGTTTTCCTGTTGTGGTGGATCTGTACGCAGATGATTTCCCTTATGATATTTGAGGACAACCTCCTCACAGAGTGGTGGAATTCTACATTGAAATATTCATCGGGATAGTACCGATATCTACTCCAACATATAGGATGGCTCCCGCCCAGCATCATGAGATGTGGTTACACCAGGAGGACTTGTAGGGGACGGGATTTATCCGACCCAGTGTCTCACCCTAGGCATCTCTAATTTTGTTCGCCAAGAAGGTGGATGGGAGCCTGTGACTGTGTGTTCACTACTGTCACCTGAACCAGGTGACCGTGAAGAACAAGTACCACTCCTGAAGAATGATGAACACTTTTATCATCTCATGGGATCACTATGGCTCTCGAAGATAGACCTTAGGCCATGATATGACCAGCTCAGAGTTTAAGATGAGGATGAACAGAAGACGGGCATCAGGTGTTAGTATGGCCACTATGAGGTCTTGGTTTTGCCTGTCGTCGTAACCAACACTCCAGTAGTGTTCATGAGTCTCATGAACAGAATATTCTAGCCTTAGCTCAATCTATTTGTCATATTTTTCATTGATGACATACTGATCTACTTGACTACTAAGGAGGAGCATGCCTACCATTTGCGAGTAGTATTGGACACTCTCCGAGAGAACCAGCATTATGGTAATCTCTTGATGTGAAATTTTTGGATCCGAGTGGTTTACTTCTTGGGACACGTCATCTTGGAGGCCGTAGTTTCAGTGGATCCAATGATGATTGAGGAAGTTCGTTCTTGTGAGCCACCCGGGAGTGTGATGGAGGTATGGAATTTTCTTGGACTAGCGGGGTAATTTTGGAGATTTGTGCCAGACTACTACAGAGTTGTAGCACCGCTATCAGCATTTTAGAAGAAGGGTAAAACCTTCATGTGGTTAGATAGATTCCATCAGAGCTTCCATGAGATAAGGTATAGGTTGACTAGTGCCCCATTCCAGAGGCTTTCAGAGGAGGGTATTGGGTACGTAGTTTACTGCGATGCATTAGGGACCCGACTAGGGTGTGTCTTGATACATGAGCGAGTAGTGATCATGTATTATTCTTGGTAGCTGAGACAGCATGAGCAGAACTACTATACCCATGACCTGGAGTTAGCAGCAGTGGTCTTCGCCTTGAATATTTGGCGGAACTTTCTTATCGGTGAAGGATTTACAGTCTACTCGGACCACAACTGTCTCAGGTACATCTTATCGTAGAAGGACCGGAACCTGAGACAACAGCGTTGGCTAGAGTTCCTATAGGACTATGACTTTTAGATATTCTATAATACTGGGAAGGGTAACGTTGTAGCATATGCACCCAGTAAGAGATCAGGAATTCAGCTACTAGGAGAGGAAACAGGGAAACTGGCCGTGTTGCATATATCCTTTGTGGATAGATAAGGAGCAGCCTTTCTACAGTCTCACATAGTCAATCCTCCAGTTCTTCAGCGAGGATGGGAGGCATAGTGCAGGGATGTTGACGGTGAGACACAACGTGCTCATATATCCATAGGGTAAGCACCTTATGGATTTTCTAAATGTGGGGAGCATGTCATTATGATCAGAGGATGTACCATGGTACCAGTTGCACTTCAGGAGGATGTGTTGTGGGAGTTCCACACATCTCATTTAGATGTACATCCAGGAGTGAAAAAGATGTATCAGGACCTCTAAAAATAGCACTGGTGGCCAGGTTTGAAGATAGAATCATTAGATTTTGTCTCATGATGCCTCACATGTCAGTAAGTGAAGGCGGAGCACCGTGTTTTTACAGGCTTGGATCAGTAATTAGAGGTCCTAGAGTGGATGTGGGATGGGATATCCATAGATTCTGTGATGGGAATTCCACGTAAATCTAGATGATACAACTCTATATGGGTGATCGTAGACCGACTAACCAAGTCAGCCCACTTCCTGCCTATCAGAGAGTAGGGCTCAGTAGAGAGCGTGGGATGCCTCTACGTACAGGAGATCGTACTGCATAATTGTGTGCTATTGACGATCGTCTCCAATTGAGATTCTCATTTCACTTTCCGATTATGGAAGGGGTTGAAGGAGGATTTCGGGATGCAGCTTCACTTGAGCACCACCTTCCATCCTCAGATGGATGGTTAGACTGAGAGGAAGATTCAAACTCTCAACAAAAGGCTCTTTGCAGGCGTTCTCAACTTTGGTCACAGCTAGAAGGATCACTTATGCTTGGTGGAGTTTGCGGATAACAGCATCTACCACTCAACCATCGGGATGGAACCTTTCGAGGCACTTTACTGCGGACTTTGCAGATCTCCTATGCACTGGACTGACCAAGGGGAGTCAGCAATAATGGGACCAGAGATGGTGTAGGCTACGACAGAGAAGGTGCAGATCATCTAGGAGCAGATGAAGACTTCATAGATCAGGCAGAAGTCCTATGCTGATAGGAGATGAAGACCACTGGTGTTCGATGATGGCAACCACGTCTTTCTACAGGTCTTTCCTCGGCGAGGTATATAGAGATTTGGTTGAGGCGTCCAGTTGTCTCCATGATTCATCGGACTGTTCTAGGTCCTCAAAAGAGTAGGAGAGGTGGATTACTGCTTGTCTCTTCCACTTCATTTGTACCGAGTACACGATGTCTTCCACGTATCTCATTTGAGAAGATACATGCACGTCGCATCCCACACCATCGACCACGAGGAGATGGATATCGATGAATGGAAAAAATTAATGGAGGTTCCTGTGGATATTGAGGATCGACAGGTGAGGGTCCTGTGTGGATGGTCGATACCTCTGGTGCGCATTCTCTAGCAGCACATGAACCTCCAGGAGAGCATATGGGGGCAGTAGGCATAGATGCGTGCTCAGTACACCCATTGTTTTCATTAGTGTGAGTTTTAGTATATGGGGACATAAATCCCTGAGGTGAGGGGAATGTATAGACCCAGAAATTCTGTGGAAATTATATATATATATACATGGGAGATTTAGGAGTCCGCAGTTTCTGACAGCGCCAGATTCCGAGGCCCGGTGTGTCCGGAATCAATTTATGAAGTCTTGTTCGGGTATGTTCTATAAACATACAATTATGATTTCATATCATTTTAAACAGTGCTTAGAATTGAAATATGAGGGCACAATTTAACTTGCAGCATCAATATTCGCTTAACGAGACCTTTACCATAGTTGTGTTTTATCGAGATTGGAAGTTAATTTTTTTGGATTCTAAATAAATTAAAGAAAACATATGTGTAGCATATTTGAATTAGAGTGGTGGCTTAATCCTCCAAGGGGATGTTGTATGTGGGGCCCATCCATAGATAACCTCCGACGGGAGGATATTATGTAGTGGGGAAAACACGAGCTTCATACCCCCATTAAACCCCCCCATTAACTCTCCGTTATTAATTTGACACCCCTCTTCATTAATTGGATCTCTTCACCTCACCCAACTTTATTTGAATTCTTCACCATCCACCCATAAATTATTTAAGACAACATCACCAATTAATTAAGTGAAGTAACTTAATTTAATTTGAATCTTTTAAAATTCATTCCAATAATAAATTAATAGAGAAGCCTATTATTTTATTTTGTTTGTTGGAATCTTTCATTTGGGGGTGGAACATTGATAGGACTTGGGAGAATCTTGGAGAATGACATCCTCCCTAATGAAGAACAACATCCTCTCCAATGAAGAACGATATCCTCTCCACCGGGGAATGATGATTTCATCTTCTCCCTCTCCATCCGAGGAATGAAAGGGAAGACATCACCCTCGAAAAACGTCGCCAATGATGACATCATCTCCTCCCAATGTCAATGGAATGACGCCGCCTTCCCGATACTCCATCAAGTGATCACCGATTACAAGGTAGGGGTTTGTTTGGATTATGTTAAATCCTTGTTCCTCGTTATTTATTATGGTTTGTTGATGTCCAATTTTTATCACATAATGAAGAGGGAACATTCCAAACAAACACGGCCAGACGTCCCTCCATTGGTTCTAGTTTGGTTGACAATGACGGCAGACCGCAGGGGAAGCCGACAGCGCGAGAGCCACCGGACCACAAGAAGGGTGTGGCGCCGTAGCACCGCCCAAAGAAAAGACATATCCTGGAGGGCCTTAGTGGACGAAAGAGGGGTGGAACTGTCATGTCGCACCAGAGGAAGGGGTTTGCGGCCATGCGAGCCGCGGTGGACAATTACAGCATAACAACGTTGTGCCGCATTGGAGAAGACCCGCAGCCAAAGGGCGCGACGAATGGAGGGCGGCCGGATGTGCCGGTGGCATCCCAAAAGGGAGGACCTAAAGGGTCCTGCAGTTCATCTTAATGCTGGGGATACGACACCACCCCCCTGAGGCCCACCAGTCATGACAGCTGGCCATGTCACGCGGCTCGTCGAGCCAGGCCACCCTACCAACCGCGCCTTCGGGTCAGGCCGCGCCTTTGGGAAAGACTGCCCCTTTGGGCCGACCTACTCCCTTTGTTTAGGACGCCCACTCGGTCGGGCCGTCCACTCAGGTCCGGCCGCACTCGCGGACCGAGTCGAGACGGGTTAGTTCGATTGGGTGGGACCGGACCCGGACCTGCTGTGGCCATTTACACCTTTTAGCTTGCATCTTGGGATACGAGTGTCTGATTGACGGATTTTCTATGGTGATGGAATTCATGGAGCGAGATGATTCATTTTGAATACTCCACTTGAGGTTCAGATTCATTTGGTGTATGGTCGGGTTTGTTTGAGCCTAAAAACCAATCGGGAACCTGGAACGAAAATATCAATAACTCACCGACCGGGCGTCCAATTAATGCGTCATCTGTCACGCTGGGTTACTTATGATGAGACGGAACTCTAGGACACATCAACTCAAGACGTTGTGGTAGTTTATTTATTGAGACTTGGATCGAGGAGCGGACCCTCCCGGAATCAAGTGTGATGTGTGAAGTAACCCTAGGGCTGACTACGACTGAGATGAAAGGATCCTCCGTGGGTTCGAAGGAGACGATACTATAACAGGATCTTCCGTGGGTTCGAAAATGATGAATTCTATACCAGGATCCTCTGTGGGTTCGATAGCAGTGACTTCTGTACCGGGATCCTCCATGGGTTCGACAATGAAAACTTTTGTATTAGGATCCTACGTGGGTTCGACATCACTAATATTGTTCCAAGATCCCATGTGGGTTCGCCAGAGGATATGATTCAGAGGAAACATCTAATCATCTCTATCCATCTCCATGTGTTGTATACCTATGTGATCTGAGTATTGAAATTAAATCATTATCATCGAGGTGATTGAATTTACTTCCTTTGTGGAATGGGTTGTGCTTGGGCTCGGGCGTTGGAGGCGGATTTTGTTTGTTAACTTAGGTATATGTATGGGCATATACCTAATTAGGGATGGATGATACATCATTATTAAATCTTACTAATGTGGTTTATCCTTAGTGGATTCTGGGAGACCTCCAGGGCTCTTGGGGTCCCCTTGTGTGTATTGTTTTACTCACCCCTGCACGGGATTCGCCCACACTTTGTTGTGTTCTTTGCATACGACGGTCAGCGGTGATCGAGGCTGAGAGTGACAGATGAGAGGCTACTTAGAGCTGGACTAGATGGGATGTACCTCAGGGAATAGTTTTTCGAGATATGTACCAAACCGTTAGGTAGGAATCCCAAGTGGATGATCCAGGAGATTTTTTCCCTTTTTTACTTATACTTATACTTGTTCATTGGGGTTTATATACTGGCCCAATTACTTTCAACACACTTCTCTTTTCTATTTTAGTACATTTTTTCTTCTACTTCTTGAGTTCAGACTGTGTGAGTTATAGGTTTAAAGGGAATTCCTTCCCTTTTTATCAGGGATTTGCCTTTGTTGCTCGTCACCAGCCCCTGGCCTATGGAATTCGGGATTGGGGTAGTCACAACATGGGCCCCGAGGATGGGCCGTGACATTGATATCCCATTCTCCACAATGTGCATATTTTTCATCAATAATGGATTGGGTAGTTACAACCCTACATTAGTAATCGATGTGGGGTTGGTAAAATACCAGCCAACCCATACCTAAAATCAAGTAAAAACCAGGAAATTCAAGTACATTCATATCCCAAAGTATATGATACTCACCGTCCTTGAGGGAACACCATTTACATTGGTATATTTTTTTCAACCATACACCCAGTAGTGTATCAATCATCATTAATCCACCCAAAAATGCTACTATCAAACCCACAACATCTACATGTTGAGTTGATAAAAAAGAATTTGAGTCCCTTTTCTAAAATAATACACTATAAATCATGAATTATATAATAATTGTACCTATAAATCTTGATTTCTTAGCCTCACTTCAACATGTGAAGGGTAAACTGCATGTAGATGACAAGTCCCTCTTCACCGTCCTGTGGTATACATCCCATGTATTCTACTGCTTTTTTTAAATGGGTGCTCTTTCACTGGATTACCATGTATGAAACCCCATCCATAAAAATCATTATTAATCAAATTTAAAGACATGTATTGTATATAATACCCAACTTCAGTTCCTCGTATCGGCCTATCTCCACCATCACATCCCATCTGTCATGGGTTCCTATAAAACAATTTTAGGTGTCCAAGCCTAACACATTCTTATCCCTCTATTGGTGGGAAATAACATTGGTTTTGAATTTGAACCAACCTTGTAAACTAATGCAAAAACACTCAATTATTTCCCTAGTTAACTGATCATTCCCCCTAGCAATTCTATTTTCCACTACTATTGTGAATGTTCTCATAATTATGCCTCTTTCACATGGAAGACATACCTTCTAATCACATAGCTAAAAACACCTTTCCTACACTAGATTCATCCAATATGTTACCCTTAGAAATGATACCCCAATTCCCTACCTCAAGAATATTCTTCAATCACAATATATTAACAAGGTAATTAATCTCACATTTCTGATCGTTCAAAAAAAATTTAACCATAGATCCCTCATATCGGAAATGTGATTAGAAAATGTGTTGCAATTAAGTGAAGAACCAATCATAGTACATTAGTGAAATGGTTTCCTGGGTAAAATTCATAAACTCTTCCATCTTCTCCTATGTTAGTGTCTCATGGTAAAATTGTTCCTGGAACTTCTCTGAGAGATAATTCCATACAATACTGCCCATCTTCTCATCCTGATTATGAATATCTAATAAGAGATCAACTGGGTCTCATAAAATAAAAGATAATAATTCAACTCATTTTAATTGGAGGTGTCTCTAAATGATCCAGGATTGTCTAGATAGACTCAACCAAGAACTCATCTACCTTGGGTCTACCATATCTAGTGAACATTGTAGGGTGATGTAGTTGGATTCCTAGATTCAGATCACACATTTTTGTCCAAACCACCCTTGGAATCATTCCATGAAATGTGTTCAACAATAAAATATCTCATGTAAATTCTCTTCTTCCCCATCACATGAAACTATCAGGGGGACTTATCCCACATTAGGAGGCACATATCCATCAATGTTCTCACAGCGCCCTACCAAAGAATTAAACCATGGAGGAATGAAACTAAAATATCAAATACCCATATCAAGACACATATCACATAATTTACCCATTGAAAATGGTTATATCCACATAAATATATAATAAATAATCTCGCATATTCTATCCCGTAGTAAAAATAAGGCCCCATCACTACCATTAACAATCCCGAACCTGGGCTATGGCTAACAAAGGGTATACATCTTTTCATATTTATAAGTTCACCATTAGATACACATTTTTACTAAGAATTTATTTTAAATTACTTAAAATAATGAAATGAATTTTCATTTCCCACAACCCACTCAAAACATCGTTTTTCATGTTTTCATAATATGATGCATGTCATTTAGATGCCTATGTTCATAGAATTATTATAGTATACAAAACATATAATTTCAATCCAATACATGCGCAAAATAATAGATAACTATAACAACACTCAAAAATTGAATCACCTAAGGTGAAATAATATTCAAATCTTATCGAAGACATCATGAACAAAAATTGCACCCTTGGAACTTGGTTTTTCACCAACACATGTGTTTGCTAATCCCATGAAAAATATTTTTACCAAGGATATATTCAAACTAATATATTTTCTACATTTTCCAAATATGAAAATTAACAATAATTAAACCACCTTTAATACATCTTTGTAACAACTCAACCCATATGTCACAAACCAGTTCCCTAAACCGATTCATGAATTGGCCTCAAACATGCCTCCCCATATTCCATAGGCTTATAAATAGTATCAAGGTACAATTAACGGTCATGGGGAGACTGCAAACGCATTATCAATGTGATTAAATAATGGTAAATCAATATATCAATATTCCAAAAAATAATAATAATCAATAACCAACAATTTCTGAGCATCACATGATAATAAAAAAAGTTATAAAATGACCAAAACAATTCGTAAATATATCATTCCATATAAGTATCATATGTCTAATGAAAAAAATAAAGAAATAATGAAAACACTCAAGTGGGTCCTGACATCATTTTTGATGTCATCATCGATGCTCCACCCTGAATTCCAACTCATCAATCGAACATATAACTATTGACTTAATCATATCCGACAAATATAATGTGTACTTGGTTCATAATTGGTGGCCAATGTTGGGTGTGAGTGAAAATTTTTAGTGCCCCACCAATGGATTCCAAATAAATATCTAGTTATTAATATTTTAGGAAGTAATATATAGTCATTTAAATACATATCAAATAAATTAAAATAATGAATATTTATTATTGTTTAGATAACTATATTGGCCCGGAGGATTATAATTACTCCCAAGACTACCATACCTACTTCATCCAAACATGCACTCTAAAAGATAAAACAAAAAGAATTTTACAATGCATTAATTAATTAATTCTAATTTCATCTTGTTACCATAGAGAATTAGTCTAGGTATTTTATTCATAGATTTGTGGAACATTAGTACATCATCATTATCTTGGGTACATAGATGATAAGTCTAGCACCAAAATCTCAGGTACATGGATCATCATTCGATAACCAATTCCAATGAATGCATCAAGGGCCTAGATCATTAGTGAGGATACCCAAGGATGAGGATAATAATCCAAAACCCATATAACTTTGTTTATATATACATATCAATGTTCAAAACAAATTAAACTTTTACAAAAAATAATCGACACAGTTCCCTATTTCATTTGGAAATCAAAACATTTAACATCATTTCAATCCTTGACTATTTAACCAATTTACCTTGAATCATCTCTTAACTCGATGAACGTTTGAGGTTATGCCAAAAAAATTATAAAAAGATTACATTCCAACACATTCAAAATCAGGTTCATTTCATAAACCTTATAATTTCTTTTTTTCATTCATTTTAATCATTTAATTAAAGATTATAACACCCCATGAGTTTCCATTTTACATGATAACATAGTCTCAAGTGGATCCAAAAGGTCCTATGAAGGGTCTCTCAAATTCACAGGGATTATATTTAGTTCTCTAATTAAAAATTTATTGAATAAAATTGAAATTATATAATACAAGTAAAAAACACAATTTCATTATCAATACTATGGTAATTATTATATATAAAACCTACCTTAGGTTTTCTGATGAAAGAAAATAATTAAAGTATGATCCTCAAGATCAGGGCGTCGATACACATTCCATTAATAGATCTAAACACAAAAAAACATATTTCTCATCAAGGAACAAGGATCTATTGATATCATATTAGGTATAAGGATCTTGTAAAGAGGATGAGAAGATATCCAAGAAGTAAATCCAAGAGTAGTGACTTACCAGTGAATCAGGATCTCCAATAGGAATTTAAACGCAAAAAATATTACCCTGGAACAAAGAGAATTTCCTCTCAATCCTTGCAAGGAAATGAGTTTTAGAAATCTATGAGATTAGATGAAATATGATGCCTTAATAATTTAATTATGATTAGATCCATTAATTTCATAATTCCAACTATACACTCCATGTTTATTACATATGGTATGGACAATCATTAACTTACCATGCATTGGTACAATCAAAATCTAAACCCTCACATGGTTACCTTACATAGTTAGACAATCCATTTCCCAACTTTAATTTTTCCATATATTCAACATCATATGGTTTCCACATGGAAAAAAATGACTTGAAAAAACTATTTTCCAACCGTTAGAGATATTATCCATCCTTCCATAATCCAAAATATTTCCAAGACGAGTTTTATGATTTATTCTAACCTTTCTCAAACTGTGAGTCTCTAGAAGAGTCCCCAATTCATTCCAAAATCTAGTCTAACCTCCTGAAACATAATCCAATAATTATATATATATTTAAATTGCATAAATAAAATGTTTCATGTACCTGAGAAAAAGAACAAAATGTCTCAAGAATTCTTGGGATCTTAAATGATAGATAATCATCTTTGATAAACTTTGGTAGGGAGGTGTATATACCATCCTTTCCTTTATAAACCTAGTAAATAATTATACTGATATTTCTTATTATTTGAACATAGTGAAAACGTACTACCTTTAGGATCCTTCAACTATTAAAGTATAATATTGAGAGGCATAACTATACAATACTCATGTAGAACCTCTAGTTATAAAGATTAAAGTTGTTCTATATAGGATAAATATGGTTGATGTAAGGGAAAAATCACTGTTTATTTTTGTTTTTTTTCATTAAAGAAATTATTTTTCCATATTTCCTAAAATACTCTTTTATATAGTATTTTATATTTTCCATGTAATAAAGGATATCATAGTTTTTTATCACATTTCTCAAACATCATACATTGACATCCTATATGTCATGACCCTTCCAAGTGGGGACAATGTCACTACTCCCCAATCCCACCTCTAATAGGCCTGGGGTAAGTTACTTTGACCGAGTAGATATATCACTAACATGAGAGGAATTTCATGATGCCCTTGTATGCATGAACATAACTCTACGACAAAAAATGTTGAATTTTAAAAACGAATAATAAAAAAATTCATGCATACCACTATCCCAACCAATACAATACAATTGGAAGTAAAGTGTAGTAATGTAAGCTGGTCTAGAATAAAATACCACCAAACGAAAGAGTTTATAAATTATAGATTCCAACCAATAAAAAATAGGTACCAGGACTGATTTCAGAAGTCATAGGAACACCAAAGCCTACTTTATCTCACAATGTTATGTCTTTTCTTGGACTTCCCTAAACTCCATCAAATGGAAACTCATATTACCAAGATATGACATTTGTGGGAAAATTCAGTGCAAGGGTGAGTATTATAGTATTCAGTAGAAATACACAAAGCCACAAAAAAATACAAAACAAAAAAGATACATTCATCTCAACATAGTATACGTCTATAGTACATATAACAAGAATATAAAAATATACTCAAACCAAGATGTGTGTCCTAGAGGTATGTCATAGCCACCACCTTCCAGGACTATGGATTCAGTCTCAAGATTCCATAGGCACTCCTCTATGAGAACACACTCTTGAGTCTAATAGCATTGATGATGTCCATATGAGATGTACTATTCATCATGAACTATCATGAGGGAGATTCAATGATAGATATGAAGAGAGATATGATACATAGAAGAGGATCATAGTCAGGGCCATGGGGTGATACCAACAACTCAAACTATATTCACCTACTAAGTAGAGGATCTAATCCCAATAATGTTGTTCATGCTAATAAAAACATTCTACATAGGGAACAAATAATGAATAAAGGATACATATCCAGGATTTTTGGAGGGGATTCCATCAACTCGATCTATAATGTCTTGCTGAAGGTATCATACATAGGTGAGTAGGAAACAAAACCAATTAACCTGTAATGGAAGGATACAAGAATGTATCCTTAAAGAATCATATCCATTGTATGGTGGGAAAGTGGCTCCATCCATGTATAATGGTGTACACAACATATAGTAGGGTCACACGTTGTGTCCATTGACCCCATGTACTACCAATGTACAATGTCCTATGTCAAAATTACATGTCCAATTAAAGATGGGTGCATGTTATTTAGAAGGTTCACACATCACGTCCTTCCATCTGAGGTACCTCCATGTACTCTGGTCATGTTCTAGTGAACAATATCAACCAGTGTCGTTCATCTTGTATAATAGTACATGTGGTTGTCCACGTACTTGGTCCATGCCAAGTCCTATGGTGGGGTAAACATTGTGTAGGAAACTCATGTACTCCGCCTGATATATGTGCATCTCATGAGATACAAGAAGAGTCTTCAAGATGGACCAACACCTCTTGTGATAGGGTCACATGTTGTGGGGTGTTTAAATGACTCATAAAACCCTAACCACTTATTAGTGGGTGTAACATGTCGTGTAACCCTAGGTTACACACCATGTACATCATGATTTTCCATAATCCATTGTTATTCCTCAGTGATGCTAGGCAGATGATCCCGACATAATTTGGTGATCTATTTGTATAGAAACCACAGATCTAGGTTCACCTCATCATCTCAAGAATGAATTAGTGAGTTTATGGCATTCAATCGGCTCTGAAATACGATTATGGTCACCCAAATATAAATCACCTAAAGAATGATATATCTTGAATCGCTTCGATTCATTTTTCTCCATCACTGTTGTACCTCTTCTAGGTCACCCGATACCATATCATAAAATATGGATCATTACGCTAAGATTTTTAGGTGAAAATATCAATCATTCATAATCAATGAAGAATGAAGATTGCATAGGACATAAGGGGGATGATAAATACGCACAAGGAAACAACCTGAGGAATATATCTTGACTGTTGTTCATTTCAATCTTAATCCATTCCCATAATATTGGTCAATAAATAAAATAATAAATCAACCCCATAAATCTAATACTTAATGACCATCCTGTATGAATGATGGAATCGTGGATCAACGTGTTCATTGGTTGTCCTGTGTTCAATGTTAAATATGATAATGGTGATAATAAATCAATACAACACGCACTACTAAGGGATTATATCTCTCATGGAATAATATTATCTTCTGCATCTTTTCCACTGTAAAAATATGTAAAGAACCACATCTTTTGATCATTTATTTGTAATCCTATCATCATTCATCACTGAGATAATTCCCCATGTTTTACTCCAATGCCTACAAATAATTCCAAGGTTATGAGTCTAACCCTGTACCCCTTCCAAAATTATTACTTTAAAAAGAACCATCATGTTGATTCTACATTGATGAAATTTCAAAAGGAACATAAATATTAAATATATTTTATTGTTTAAAATGACCAAATATTTCTCTTCACATTCAAATCATGTCAGCCAATGATAGGAAACTGCAAAGGAAATACAGGTACTCTGGACCTAATGGGCCCCATAGATTTCCAATTAGGGATCCCTTTAAGAAGTTATTCCAATTTTTTTAGAAGAAATCTTTGTGTGTGGTATTTGACATTTTAATATAATTAAAAATTTATTCTATGAACATTGGGCCTCAGAATCAATTTTTGTCTCAATGAATGGTCCCAAGTTAATTCCATATAATATTTTAAAATAACACATGGAAAAATCTGGGACATTACATTCTCCCCACCTCTGGTCTTTAAATCCCCGAAAATCCAAATATAAGGTCTATACAAAAAGATGTTGTTATTGTGTGAAAATTTGATACTCCCCTCCCATATTATCTCCATGAGATTCTCGTGCTTCCATCAGACATGCACCATGGAATTTTCTCACCCACATAGGATTCTCTCTTTCCAATCCTTGATCTCCATTGGGTACTCAATAAAGGTCGCTGCATCATCAATGTCCACCTCACCCCATCCAATGACATGTGATGGATCATGCATGTACCTTTAATGATATGACACATGGAATACATCATGTACCCATTCAAACTATTGCAGTAGAGCAAAGATATACACCACCTTGAAAACTCTAGAGAGTATCTGAAAAGGGCCGATAAACCGTGGCGATATCTTGCCTGTGTGGCCAAATCTCTACAACCCCATCAAGGTGAAACAAGAAAGAACACATTTTCTCCTTAATAAAACACTAATGGACCCCTACAGTTATCAGAATAATATTTATATTGGATCTGTGTAGTTTCAATCCACTCTTGGATGATCTTCACAATCTTGGTGGTAGTTCAAACCATCATCGGGCCTGTTTGTTGTAAAACTCTTATGTCAGTCTAGAAAAGAGGTGACCAGAAGGGTCACCCATAGAAAGCCACTAATGGATCAATACAAATGGGGGAATGGTATTTATTGTTGTATGTGAGCTCCATCAAAGGAAGGTGATCCTCCCAACTATGGCTGATGTCCAATATGAAGTCTTGTAGCATGTCCTCTAGGACATGAATGGTCCACTCTATCAGAAAATATAGTTGTGGGTGATAAGTCATGATCAAGAATAATCGAGCCCCAAATTCCTCCTACAATCCTTTCCTTATATGGGATTTAAAACGAGCATCATCATTAGAAACTATCATCGATGGTACATTATGGAGTTAAACAATCTCCTAACCGTTGTGATGTCCCAATATCTCTATTGAACTCTACTATCGAATAACTAGGATGTTGGTTGACAAGTTGAGTTAGTAAATGATTTCTAAGATGGAATCGTGTCCCCTAGATGTATGTGGTAAACCAATCATGAATTCAATCATTATCCTATCACAATTCAATTCTGTAACCTCAGGGGGTTGATCATAACACACTAAAACAAGGTGTTCATTATTCACCTACTGGAAAATAAGGCATCAATAAATGAACTCTTCTACTACCTTCTATATCCTTGACCACCAAAACAGACGTCAAAGGTCTTGATACTTCTTCACCACTCTAGGATTTACTGCTAAAGGGGATGTATGAAACTCCCATAAAATCTCCTCTCACAATGCCACTAGTACAACTCTGTTTCCTCTATTAAGGACCAAGTACTCCCTACCTTATGAATATCCATCAGGTTCATATTCAATGGGCATCTGAGCATGTAGGGTCTCACAGTCAGTATCCCCAAGTTGTGCCTCACCGACTCTCTATAAGATTGGAGGGGTGAAAACCATCGAATAGAGGTAAGTTTCTCTATTTCCATCCACAAAGGATAACTGTAATGTGGCCAACTACTATGATGACTCATCTAGAAACTGTTATCTCTATCTCCTGTTGTGATCATCTCCCACCATTTTCCCCTTCCTAAGAATAAGATAATTTCGACGTCATAGTCATGGAGGAAATCTAGCCATCATTTGTAGTAGAGGCGGTATTGTAGATCGGGGGGTACTGCAGTTGCGGCATGGCACAGCAGTAGCAGTTGTACTGTGTGGGTACTGTAGTAGCTGGGTGACTATTTAAAGATTGGCAATTGGGCAAAAAAATTGGGCCTATGGGCTATGTAATGGGCTACATGCCCGCTGGGCCTTATAGCTATGTAATGGGTCTATTCTAACCAATTAAAAAATAGGTCATTGATTTTCTTTAATAATAAAATGTGGCATCCACCCCAAACATTAATGAAAGAGTAGATGATATACTTCTCTCTGATCAGGTAGTGTCACTACAAATTCATTGTGAAGTCAATGGATCCAAACATAAGATCATGGGTCATGTATTTTTGCTCATGTGGCCTCAATTGGATAGAACCACATGAAATCACCACTTTCCTCTACATTAGTACAAATCCATGTCTAGTCCATGACACATCATAGAACACTATGTTCTTGAAACCCTACTCTAACAATGCCAATATTGGATTTATTGTCAAACTCTAAATCAACCCCTGAAAGGCCTAAGAACACTTATTTTTTCATTTGAAAGGCTGCCGCTTTAGATTAAAAGTTGTATTAGGTGTTGATTTGCTAGAGAAATCAGATATGAATCTCCAGTAATAGATTTATATCCCTATGAATCTCTTCGCCTCTATCACACTTCTTGGTGGCTCCCATGATAACACTGCTTTCGCCTTGGCCAGGTCCACTGACACTCCATCTGCTAAGATAAAATTTCATAGAAAGTGGACCACTTGAATCTAGAACTAGCACATTGATATTTTCCAATAAATATAGGGCTCTAAGAGTATGTCTAAAACCATCCTTAGGTGTCTCATGTGCTCATCCTAATATGCTGACAACACAAGGATATCATTAATGAATTCTACCATGAACCGGTTTAACTAAGGTTGTATGTTCTCAGTAGGATAAAAAAATCATGAGTAACTGGTTTCAACCTCTTATGAAGGATTCTATCTGGTGATGCCTGGGTTTCCCATTCACCTATAAGAGAAAACCAATTTCCATTGATGCAGATACATCACAGCCTTCACTTAAAATAGAAAATATGGGTGTGGAATATGGATACCCAATCCCTAAAAATAATGACATCATAAGTCCTCAACCATTACAATAATATGTTCTAAATGAAACATGCATCTCCAATGGATAGGTCACAATGTCGTCATAGATATGTGATCACTAAGTATTCTCTAGTTGGTATCTCAAGGAGTAAGGGTAAATTAAATTGTTCAACCAGAATCTCTAGGACTTGAAAAAGAAGTGTGGAGAGAATGTAGTGACTAGAACCTATGGATATAAGCACTGAAGCTAATGTATAAAAGACACAGATTGTAAATCAAATCATTTTGTGATATAATGGATCATAATCTTAAACCATATATAGTTTTACCTATTCCAGTCTTCCAGCTCCCTATGTTCAACATGGACCTCCTAGGGGTGGTCGTGGTAACATGTTGAAATGTCGACCACCTCCTACAACTCTCCCATGTCTTCTGCCACATCCACCACCAATCAGATCTACCTCCTCTTGTCATTGAATCTGCCTCAGTGATCCATCCATCGTCTCCCCATCAGTAGCTCAATTGGTGTGAAAATCACGAGTTACATGTCCCCATCCATCACATGTGTAGCATTTCCTCTCCCAAAGATGACTAGATCCATCCTGATATCCCTAAAATTTAGATCCCCTTTCCTAGGAACTCTTGAAATTATTCCCTTTTCCAGATCCCTGAGTCTAACATTATCTCTTGCTTTAGAGGTCTCTACACCAACTTACCTACTTCTAATTATCACTGGTTGAATATGAAAATCCAATAATCTTTCAACCATGGAAGCCCTCTCAAGAACCCCAACATTTGTTTGAATGAAAAGAGGGATAACATTGTCTCAAATGTCTCTAGGTAAACCAATCTCAAAGTTCTAATCCCTAAATTACCAATTTCATACAATATCCATCGAGTACATCGAATGGTTGGTGATACTCGATAAATTATAATCCAAGGTCATGCTACCCTTTTTGAGCTGAAGAATCTCATGTATATTCATATAACTAAGATTGACTACTGATAACTCCTCTCTAAATAGATGTTCGAACTCTGTTCACAAAAGATTAACCATTTTGTGAGTCTAGAGATTCAAACTCCACCATCTCCCTGCTGAACCATGTTAAAGGCTCCCCACCATGACCACCATCAGATCTGACGGAATCTATACTAGGTAGAAAACTCATGTCACTGCCTCATGCTAGTCCTTAGTATCCTGAGGTTTGGGCTCGCATTGAAACCGAAGAGGAATCAGTCTCAGACACTCATGAAGCATGCTCATCATGTGCTCCCCATATTCTAGTAATACAAGTAATATGTGTTTCTCCTTTACTATAAGTATAGCTATTTCACCACCTATAGGTGAAATTTGAGTAACTGTTCAATATATTGAAGCCTCATCACTGAGGAGGGCATCCTTAGGATAATTATTTTGAATCCTATCTCATATGAATCTTGAGGGGAATCCTATAAGAAAACAAGATATATCATGATCAATTAGTATATATGGATACCTAACTCATGAAGTACGTTTAACCAAATCCCATTATTGTATAATGCATGTAAAAGTTTCCATTTAACTTGTGATCACATTTACTGAGTGGAAAAGTAGGTTACCAGATTCCTAGTGTATGCATACATCAGATGCCCACACCATCACCAGTGTCTCTAGCTTGAAATACAAACTCAAAACACATTACACTATTTCCCCAAACCAATATCCTAGACTCTCAGTCCTATGGTAGAACTAACATCCACAAATACCATTATGTCACAACCCATCCTAGTGGGGCCAGTACCACGACTCTTCAAGACCACCTCTATATAGTAGGGGTTGGTTATTAGCACTGAGTATGCATATCACCTACATGGTAGGCATTGCATATATACATGTACACCCACACACATATCCATTACCACAAATTTTAAAATGTAGAAATCACTAAGAATTACATCAATTCATTCAACTATCCCAACAACATATTATGATAGGAAGTAAAGTGTATTAAATTATATTGGGGGAAAATACAAGCCCTACAAATGAAATATTCATTAAACTAAAATGTCCAACATATAAACGAAATATGCAATGGGACTACTACTCGAAGCAATAAGTTCACCCTGGCATGCCTAAACTCACAAAGCTCTATTTGGTCGTAGTCTTTCCTAGACTCTATCATAGGGTCGCTCTTCTGAAAAATACACAGCACATGTAGGAAAATCCCATACAGGGCTGAGTATAACAATACTCAATAGGACACCCCAAATCCACAAAAAATACACAAAGTAAAGATATAGTCATATCTACATAGTATATGCCTACATCACATATAACTATGAAATCCAGATTTACACAAACCCAGATGCATTGTCTAGTGGTATCCCATAACCACCCTATACCCACACTAGGGATTTCTTATAATGATTCCATAATCACTAATCTGCGAGAGCACACTTAAGAGTCTAATAACACTTTTAGAATCCATCCAAGAAGTATTTTTCATCACGAACCTTCATGAGAGAGACACATGGATTGATCTAAAGAGAGATATGATATATAAATGCGGTCCATAACCAGGTCCACGGGGTGATATCAACAACTCCTTCTAGATTAACCAGCTAAGTAGAGGATCTATACTTTGTGAATTTGGTCATGTCAACACCAAGGGTGCTACCTAGGGCATGAAGAATGAATAGACGGTCCTACATAAGGACTCTAAGATGGGGTTTTAACAACTCTATCCAAAAATTCCTACTTTATGGATCATAATACTATGATTCGGAAATGATACCAACTAACCTTCAGGTGAAGGATATGAGAAAAACCCCTTCAAAGAAACATATCTATAATATGGTGGAAAAGTGGCTTCGGCCATGTAAAAGATAGTACACAACATGTAGTAGGGTGAATCGTCATGTCCATTGACACTGGGTACTTCTCATGTACAACGACCGAGGACAAAAGTTCAATTCATGTCAAAGATGGGGAAACTCTGTATAGAAGGGTCACACACCATGTCCTTCCATCCGGGGTCCACCCGTGTACCCTGATCATGAGAGAGTACATGGTGATAACTCGTTCAGCTCATCCTGTGTACGAGTAAACAGAGTAGTCCATGTACATTGTCTACGCCAAGTCATGTTGTGGGGTACATGATGTGTAAGAAACCCATGTACTCCACCACATGTTTGTGCATCTACCGAGCTACATGATGAGTCTCTGGGAAGGGTCTACATGTCACGTGATAGGGTCACATGTCCTATGGCATTTAAAAAACTCCCAAAACCCTAACCGCCACTCAGTGGAGACCACACATCCTGTAACCCAAGGTTACACGACATGTATCACTAGGAAACATTCCATGTTCTTCTCTATTTTACAGAATAACCTATTCTTACTCCATAAGGCTTGGTTTATGATCATGAGCTCATTTTGGGGACATGTTCACCTCGAATCATCAAATATAGTGTTGTCTCATCTTCCCAAGAAAAAATTGGTCAATTTCGGGACATCAATTGGCTCCAAAATCTAATTCGTAACACCTACATATAAATCTCCCAAATAATGTTATCTCAAATTATATTGTCATTGCATCTCCACTAGGTCTCCCTAGTTTCTGATCCTCAATTTTTGTTCATTGTTCCAAGAGATGAATGCAAAACAATAAATCATTCATAATCCAAAAAGAACAAAGAATTTGTAGAACATAAGGGGGAGAGAAACGACTAAGGAAACAACCCATGGAATGTACCTTAGCCATTGTTCTTTTAATTTTTGATCTGTTACCATAAGAATGGTCGACAAACCAAACAGTAAATCGACCTCGTAAATCTCGTAGTTAAAGTCCATCCCGCAAGAACGATCGAACTACGGATCATCTTGTTCTTTGGTTATTACATGGTAAATTTTAACTCTTAGATTTTGTAAATGAAATAAAAAACAAACCATACCTATGGATTGGTTTTCTCATTGAAGAATATCAATTTTCACATTGTTTCCATGGTATAAATCCATCAATAACAACATTTGTTTATCTTTTATCAGTAATCTTTTCATTGTTCATCACCGATAAAATTATATAGGTTTCCCTCTAGAGCCTCCAAATTATTATATGGTTATGATTCAATCACTGGACCCCTCCATAAAGGTTTATTTTAACAATAATATTCTTTTTGTTGACAAAACATCTGAAATAAAATTAATCATAAATATATTTTATTCATTAAAATGTTCAAAAACAATATTTCACAAATGACCCACACTGGACAATGATAGGACTTTTCTAGGGTCAATCTAATGCTTTGAACATAATGGTACCCTCAAATTTTTGATATGGGAATCCATTTATACGTTATTCCACTTTTCCACGAGAACTTCACACTCATGCTATTTATTATTTAATAATATTCAAACATTTATTCTAGGAACATCATGCCTTATAATCGTATGCCATCTCTACGCCTGGTCTCAAATAAATTCCATATAGTAATTTAAAAAATACACATAAAAATCTGGGACATTACAATATAATATGTCATAATGGTATAAAAGCATAAATAATTTATAGGAGTACATATTTCATCCAATTTTATGTCATATTTGTTATCCCTAATGTTTTTTATTAATATTTCGATTTGGGGTTCACCATGGAAAAGTTTCATGAGAAGAAATTGAAATATATCATTTGAAATCCATCCCATTTATCAATAACATTCATGAATTTAGTAAAATAGAGGAAACAATTATGAAATTTAATATGAGTGGTGGTATGTATCATTATACTATGTTCATAATAATTTTTTGATCCATGGTCTACCTCTTGTATTTTTAATAAATTATTATTAGATCATCCAATACTACTATGAAAGTAGAAGGGCTGTCATATTTTTTTACCATATCATCCCAAAATTAGCGAAAAAATTTAGTTGGGGGACATTTTGAACGTGTGTTTTTCAATTTTTATGTGACAACTCTAGGGGATGACATAAACATGATATCTAAAGAAACTACAGAATTTAATGCGTCTAGAATAATATAATTGAATAATATGTAAAATCTGATCACCCCAATATATTTGGATGATCATCATTTTTGAATAAATAACCTAAACCAAATATTTATGGTCCTATAATTTTATGTGGTTGACTAGAAAACTATCCACATTACAATCATCAAATTCCTAATTAATTTGGAATGAGTGTAACTTTATGGAGTAAACCTCTCTAAGGAAGAGTGTGAAGATTATTCTTCAAATTCCATAAAGTTAAAGAATTTTGAGGAGGCTCACATCAACGAAAAGTAAATTTAAATCTATAATTCTTTTTATAATAAGTAATCTATTTTTAAAAAAAAGTTAAAAATTACATACCACTAAGGTCATGGAGGTTAAAGATATAGTGATGTTCAAACAATATAAAGAGGGGGAAGACGAAACCACTATAAGGTCCAATGATTTTTTCCTTGAATGAGTGGTTTATGATGAATAATTATTAGAGTTATTATTCAATTTTCACTATTCATTCCAATCAATGATTAATTTATAGTGGTCTATAGAGTGAGACCAAAATACTCATTTCATTTTTTCAATATTACATTCACATAAATATAATCACTATATAGGTGTTCCAACATTTGGATGATACCTCCTCCTATTGGATCAATAAAATGAATTATTCAAATAATATTTATATCATCATTAAAATACACTCACCAACATGGTGTATCATAGTGAAACTAAAATTCACCGAAACATAATGTGTGATGCATGAGGATGTAACTCATAAGGTGAACAAATATTTTTGATCATATGATTAATAAATTTTTTCCAACAGAAATTGTTCCCTATAAAATTATAGGTGTTTAATATTAGGGAATTATATAACATAAAAATAAAATTAGGTGGTCCTTTTAGATTTGATAATGAAAATTATTCTTCTAGAACATATACCCTAGATAGTTCTAGGTATGATATTTTGTATTAGATATATTACCACCATTAGAAGAGGGATTAAATAAAAATATTATTATGATGGTGTTCAATGGTGATTAAGACTCAATTATTAAATATATAAATTTGTTTTTGTAAAAATAGATTTTTTAAAAATGGTTTGAGCACTATATTGCCAAACAGCCATCTATTGGGAATGTTATTCGGGAAAAGTTACGTAAAAATATCAGATTTGAGCATGAAAACCAATATGAAATACTCATATTTCAAGATTAAAACAATCACATGATATGAAAATGAGAATGTTATAACCACATAAAATGATAGATCTAATTGAATGAAATGCTGGAAAATCTATCATTTGATGAAAATGGGAAATTCAATAAAGAATTGGAAAGAAACCCCAATGTGGATTTTTGTAGATATAGGAATGGAGCTGATATGAAAGGGGAAGTGGGGTAAAACAACAATTTGAATTAAAAATTAATTGTTATAAGAACCCATCATGAATCATCATCATCAATCATTTCTCTCTAAAGGAAACGAAGGGTTATTTTCATCTCATGATGACTATATAAGATGTATAACAGGGTGTAATGGATGCAAGAAGGTCATTTTTTAGAAAATAATTAAATTGTGATGATAGAAAAAACACAGAAAACAGATTAGAGAAAATCACTTGTATGGGGTGGTGACCCAAATATGACGGAGAGCGCCACATTGCAGACAATTCAATACTTTAGGCTCATGTAAATATTGAAATAAAGGTACAATGTAGACTTTTCCTAGACTAGTGGGTCTAATGAATAATAGTAGTCATTTTTTCATCAATTATTTTCCTAAAGAAATTTATGCCTCTTTCATCATCCTTCACTAGAATTATCCTAATCTATATAAATGGATGGGTATGTGTTCATGATTTTACTTTTCTAAATAATTCACTTTGTGGATTTTTAGTCTACTAAGTTTTGAATCCCATTTAACTTTGATTTTTGTTTTATGATTAATATAGTACAGTTATTTGATGTTTTATTCCACAATGTAATAACTGAGTGGTTAATTTTTTTATCATATAGATTGATCCAAATTTTCAATTTGTTTATCATCAAGTGATGTAAAACATGATTCCATGTATTTCAATTTCCAATGATGAAGTTGATATACCATGATATAAAATGGATGAGTGAGCTCTATCATGGATGAGAGTGTCCCAAAAGGGTTCATTTTATAGATTTTAAGATCCTAAACATTGGTGAAAATGTATAATAGTAATTTTATTGAATTTTTTCCTATACTCATGGGTATAATAATTGTAGATGAAATTTTTTTATGGAAGAATATATTTCTTACCTCATTTTTGTTTACTTAATTCATGGTCTATATTTTTTCCAATTCATAATGGTAAGGCATAACTGATAATGACTCAAATTTTTCTCAATATTCCTTTTATATGGATTCAAACTACATATTATGAAATTTATTTAATCAATCGCCAAATGTGTGTTAATATAAAATTTTGTTATATAGTTTATGTTCATAATGGTCAGACCAACATTTCATACTAATTACATTCCTATGAAGTGGGTCTTGGTTTTTTACAATGAGAAATATAGAATAAGGAACTAAAATTAAATAATGAAGTCCAAAATGAAATTCTAATAATAATTATAAATTATATATAATGTAATGTACCATATATTGAATTTTTAATTAATGGGGGAATGGAATATAGTTGGGGCTTAGAAAAGGGATATTATTGTTCATAACATATAATATAAATATAGTAATCTTGTTACATGAAACTATGGAAAGTAGTAAATCCACCTAACAAGAATTAGAATTACAATCATGTATAATTTATGATAGAAAAACACCAAAGTTGTTCATGTAAACTTTAACATACTGATTTATAGAATGAAATCATGACTCCAGCTTCATAAATTGGAACTGATGGAATGATAATTGGTATGATTACGTTAAACAACGACCATATTTTACATTGAGGGGACATTTTCACACTATAAAATAATGGTTCATTTTATTGGGGATGCTTTCTTTATGGACATGTTTAGTCCTTGTAGATGTATAGTTTGGTTGTATTTGGTGAACATGCACTATTATAGTAATCTAATGTGCTATTTTCATATAATACAATATATCCCTGACTAAAAAGCATATATTAAATAAAAATGGTAAAATAATCATTTTTTGATGATAAGTGGGATGAATAAAAAAATGATATGTTCAATATGGGTTTGAGAACACTTAGGTTCTGTGAATATGTGTTTACCAAGTCATCAAAAAAACTAGTATGAAATAGAATGAATTGTTAACAGTTATTTAATGCACTAAAAAATAATTAAACATTTCCAAGGATTATTAATGATTTACAATGAAACATATGTGATAAAAAACTTTTGAATTTGAAAAATGTGTTAGAATCACATTTTTAATCGATAAATGAACCCATAATGTGTATGGTTAAACAAAATCAGTCATATATAGAGGATGATTACATGTAGAAACCAATATGTATATGTATTTAGGATTTGAAGTAATTATGGTTAGACATTGAATAAGTGTTATTGGATATCACAACATATTTTACTAAAATAGGAATACGGACACATGTTTTCTCGATTATGGTGGGCTTACAAGAATTAGAAACAAGGGAGGCAATTAAATGTGTCCAAGTATAAGATAAGTGATTGGAATATCACTAAATATCTTAGGATGATAGTAATATAGACATTAATAGTTATAAATGGGAACTAAATGATATTATAGGGTGATCTCGATGTGAATGGTGAATAGAGGAAGATAATAACTATGGTTGTCCAAATATAAGTGGTCTAAAAATTACAATATATCTAATAGAAATAGGATTCAATCTATTTATAGTTCTATAATGTGGAAATTTTATCATATAATACTTTAATATTGATGTATATAAGGATAGAAAACAAATAGTAATGTTTCAATACATTCATGTTTCTATATGGGAGTGAATTTGATGTGAATAAAAATACAAAAATATCAGTAGGAATAATGAAGAATAGGATATCCATGTTGCTAAAGAGTGAAAACGAAATCAAATGGATTGCCAACATAAAGTTAAAATGAAGCAGACATGGTGTGAATTTAAATTTAATTGATGGAAGCAGAAAATTAAAGAAATCGGCAGTATAAGGAAGTGAGTCTAATATAGATTTGGTAGTTCCCATAAGAATCATTACATAAATCAAGTGCATGCACATAGATAATGGTCCAATATAGCATAATGTATTTTGGTAAAGATAATCATCTCCATTAAAATATTATATAATATGATAGAGTTATATGATATAACTTGTATTTTAAGGTCATGTATAAACAATAATAAACCTAGAGTTAGGGAATAGTTTATATAAGGAAGTCACCCTTATATGTGGGTGGGGAACCCCAAAAGGGATACTTATAAAAATCATGCTAATGAACAAGGGTAAATAGAGGTTTTCAAAAATATTTTCCTAGATCCTTAGACCAATAATTAATAGTATGAATTTAATATGGCTCATTTACTTCCAAAAATCCTTATTTCCATTTTACATTTTGTTATAATTTTTATCTAAGTAATATAAACGCGGTATTCATAAAAAATAACTAGAATCATTCCAACTCTACTTTATGGGTTTTCAATATAACACATTTTATGTCTAATTTATTACAAATTAAAGGGGTGTATAATTTTTAGTTTAAGATTATGTATCTTGGAACAACTAGTGGTTTTTATATTAATATCATACAAGATAAACTAGTATTCCATAAAACATATGCTATTATGAGATAGAACAAAGTCCAAATGTGATAACAGGTGTTACCAAGTAGGGCCTGAAATTTTGGAAAAGAAATTTGGAAAGGCTCAATATTGGGATTCAAAATTTTAATATGTATCCTATAGAAACAATAATTACGTTTTATATAGATTTTTAGAAATCTATGTTCACCAAACGAAAATTATACATAGTATAATGGACAAATAACAACTTTGTAACACCAAGGGAGATCAATTTCAGTTGATGATAAGGATGAATTTGAGATAAATAAATGCATATAATTCTTTAGTTTAACGTGATATGATGATTACATATATTATTATATGAATAATTGAATTTCTTTTAATGAATTTTTCCACAACATACCATCAGAGAATAGTTATTTATGATTATGTGACATTTCCTATGAGACTCATTCCCAAGATGGGTATAAGGGGTTTTGAATATACATTAAGAACATATAAGAAATATTTCATATTTGATTTATATCATAGTCATGAATATTCATATGATTCATATCTTAGTTTATGATCTTCTCATATGATATATGGTGTAGAGATAATTATACATTATGTTATCAATAACTTATTATATTAGGTATAAAATTAATAAACACTAACAAAGATTCTAAAATATTTTTGATGGGTGGTGAATTATAAAGAAAATTACATTAATGCATGATGAAAATGTTATAATTATTTGAATTTATCATATAATAGTATTAAACTTATGGGAATGTGTTTCTGTAATGTATTTCAACATTTAATAATTTATAGATGATGATTTAATCACTTCAACAAATGAATAAATGTATAAGAATCCCACTAATAGGGTATAAAAATCAGTATATCCTTTTCTATTCTCTCTTAATCCCACTCTTCATTTTTCATTCAGGTGAAATTTATACAACACTGTTAAATATGGGTCATATTGTAGGGAATAATGATTCTAATGGATTGTGTATTATATCTTAAGGTGATAGTCCATTTTCCATTTCATGGGGATCTCCATCAAACATACACCATTTACATATAACTTTTAAGACTCTAGGTATGAATATTTTTATTTATTTTCTTCATTTCATGTTGATATAATGATGATAGATCATGAATTAGTATAGTTTCGTTACAATATTATTGACATGAGATGATCCTATAAAACCTATCATCGGTATCAGGGACATGTCATCATTGAATCAATATTTTTCACATTAATATTATAAATAACATGTACATCACATATTTATTATGGATATATTATATGACTTGTCAAATTATCAATTATTGAATCACTCTATGTTGCATTATAATATAGGATATTGTAAGGTATAACTTCCTATTTTGTATAGTTGGATGGTATGGATAGATAAAAAATAGCATATGATTTATTGAATCCCACGATTTTACACTGCATCATTAGTTATGATATGTTATATCATAATATGTAGCTTAAACCTTGAGTTTATGTAAAATCGATAATCAAAACAAAATGGTGTTATAGTAATTCCCAATTGTTACCACACGATGCTCTAGATAGTAATTATTAAATGCTCTGATTGAATTATGGATTTTGATAGATAGTTTCAAAATCTATCAGAAAATACAATATGGGTATTAATTAAGAAAATATTATTTTTATGCAAACAATATTATAAATTATAAATTTCTTATAGAATAAAAAGTGTTTAAAATTATAAAAGGAATATTTTTATTTATAAATTAAATATGAAATGTTTAGATTAATATATAATATTTATAAAAGTCAATAATTTTTTTTTATTTATTTAAAGAAAATTTTTATATGATTTGAATATCATGAATGTTTAAATTTATTTTATAACTACTTCTTATAAAATTTTCATTTCATACAAGGTATAAAACCATAAGATTTGGTTTTCATAAACAATAAATTTGGTTTATCATTGAATATAATATATTAAAATTATCGGTGGGATAATATATATATATATATATATTGTGATAGATTAATTATGGATTTAAAATATCCCTTCATTAATTTATTGTTGAGTAAAGGGACTCTATGTCAGACATCTCACTATTTTAGAGGATTATTATTTATCAATATAAGAGTGGGTTGGAGATTTATGGATATATTCTTAATTTTAAAAGGATTTCTAATTTCTTATAATACTGAACCGTTACATAAATTTTTTCATGTACCTTATACATGAGATTAAATATGATATGTAGATATATGTTTGGTTTTTTTGGTGAGTAGTGAAAATTGTGAGTTATTTAACAAGTTATACATTAATAAAGTTTGAACATGATAATTTGGTCGATGAAATAGGGATTCAAAAACTAAATCATTAGAATTAAACATAAATAAAATAATAAAACATGTGATAATAAAAATTTTATGGGATGAAATATTTATGATTTGAATATAAATATTATGTATATTAAAATAAAAATACTTTACAAGAAAAAATCCTTAAATTCAATGTGAGAGATTACTTCCAATTAAAACACATGTCATGACATAGATCACCAAAATATGTAGTGTTATTCCAAAGTATTATTCCCATGAATTATCATTTATAATTGATGTTCAATACATCTATCCCTATGAGTTATGTAACTATATCTATTTTATATTTTGTTAATAAATAATTAGGAAACCCTAATATTTATGAATCCCAAATATTATGATTTATTATTATCCATATTATGGATATGGTCATGTTTTCAAATCAAATATACAATATTAATATGTGATATGATTGAAAAAATGGAAAACCAAAATAGATATATTGATGAGGAACATACTAATGTAGGGCCACTGATTTGTGAAATATCAATTTTTGATCATTATAGGTAATGATATTTGAGTTCATCATTTTAATATAGGTGAATTTACTAATATTTACTTATGAAGATTTATAAAACAAATTACATAGCTATATATATATGTTTTTATTATAAATTATGAAATGTACCAAGATTTTCATTTTCTGCTCTCATGAATATTAAATATGTAAATATGTGTATCTATGGATGGGGAGTATTCTTAAATATAATAATTTTAATAATATTGATATGAATATTATTGAAATAAAATTCACCAACTATGACACAAGGGTTTTGGAAATCAATTGTGCATCCCAATTCTTGTAGATCAAAATAATCATTGAAAGGGTGAAATTGAAAAAATGTGCAGTTGATATACATGTTGGAAATGGTGAAATAATTTCTACTTTAGAGGTTGGTACTTATTATCAAATTCTACCTAGTGGATTTTTATCAAATTATTAAATTTTTTATTATTATAAATGTATAAACAGAAATTGTATTTCTATATATTTTGTGGATGATATGGGATCATAATTCAATATTGAGGATAAAATTAAATATATATATATATATATAATGAAAATTCATTATACCATTAGGAATATGGTAAATGGTGTATATATTCTAGACATGAACAATGCAATCTATAATATTCAATATAAGAAGTTCAAGGTTTATTATAAACCCAATAATCCTTTTCATTATTTACTTGGACAAATAAATGATAAATCTATTCAAATAATCCATATAGATGAATTATTGAAATAATATTATTTTGAATCTTTTAAAAATTTGAATCTTTTCTATTAGAAAAAATGACCAGGTTTATTTTAGTAGAAAAGGTAAAAGGTAATGTGGAATATTAGACAAAATACATATTGATGTATGTGGACCAATTATTACTCAATAAAGTGGATTTTATAGTTACTTTGTATCTTTTAACAATTAATTTAGTTGGTGTGGATATAATGTTTTCAAGAGGAATAAGTTATAATCTTTTGAAATGTTAAATTTTTTTCATAATAAATTACTGATTAAACTAGATTAATGTGGTTATATTATTCATATTGACCAGGGTGATGATAAGTTAACCAATAAATTCAATGATCATCAAATAGATTGTGGATTATTTTCACAACTCAATCCACCTAGAACACCACGGTGGAGTATTTTGTACGATATGGGTAATATTACCCTGTTGGGCTTGGTTTACTCAATATTGAGTCAATAAAACAAAAAAAATCAATATAGGGATTTTAATTAGAAACTAATTTATTCATAATTAACCCTAATCTCATTAATGAAAACATAAATACACTTTATAAAATATGGATTGGAAAACATCATAGTTGTATTATATGATGATTTGGATTGTTAAAGAATATGTATGAAATTTTTTCTAATAAAATGAACCCTTAATTGGAAAAAATAGTTCTTTCTGTGTCATCTTAAAAAAATGAAGTTATGATATTTATATACTCCATTTGAGAAATTTTTTTTTTTTTTGAATTGTTTTTTTCCTTTTATAGAATCACAAAAATCAAGTAGTTATTGGGATGTATTTTTAGACTTGTATATGTTATAGATAAATAAATAAGAAGTGTTCCTATGATTGATGTTTAGAAGGTTCCATAAGCTATTTTTAAAGAATAACTGCATTATTTTACATAAGAACCCCAAAGGTATGGTAGAATTCATTAGGAATTTAAGGAGATATGGTTTTCATATAGATAATGATGATGAATTTATTTTCATAGATTATGAACCTAATGCCCACTAAGAGGTAATTCAGAGTTATAATTCCAAAAAATAATTAAATTCTTTGACATATATGGTTAGATCTATGTAAACTAAAAATGTTTGTATCTTGATAAATACATATGAAGGTGTTAAAATTATAGGGTATTTTGGGGTTTCTAAAAAAAATGATGTGGATGGTATAATGCCTTTGGATTAAGAATTTCTGGAGGAGAATGGTTATAAAAAATTTCACAGTTTTGGCTATATAAGTAAACTTTTTCTCTATATGTGATTAAAAATTATATTTAGATATTGCTTCCCATAAAAAATAATTATAATTGTGATATATACCATGATTATTTTAAAACTTCTTAATTTAAATGAAATTTAGTCTAGGACAATAATATGATACAATTTAATTGTTTTACTATTCCAAATAACTCTTCTATTATTTTCAAGTTGTAACAATCAATTTGTTGATTGACAAAAGATCCACAGAGTTAGAACTTATTTTTTGATAATTCCATTTAATATTATATTATAATCTAGAACATGGTTAATAATTATGTATATAAAATAATTAGTGGAAGTAATATGGTATTTAGGATATTTTGTGTGGATTAAATTCTCCTTATTAGATATTATATCCTAAATTTACATTATATTAATATTATACTAGTAAAATTATTATAAATTAAAGACATGGGTAAATAATACTAAAAACATGATATTAATATATATATATATATATATATAGTGTAATATTGAAGAGGTTGCTTAAGCCAAGCCACAAAATAGAAATTAGTAAATTTATTATGTGATTCATCTTAGAGAAATCCAAAAATTGGTCTTAACCAATGATTCATAGAATGATTATTAGGAAGATTTTTGTTCATTATATAGAGTTAAAAAACCTAATAATCCTTATACATCCTCCATGGGATCTCTCTTTTATTTTATGTTATGTAACTAACTCGATACAGCTTATACTTTGAGAATAACAAGTATATACCAATAATACCATTGTTAAAATAAATGGATTTATATCAATGATATTTATAAGTAATGAAGGATATGTTAGGATATGTTCTTGATTTTAATTTTAGATAGTAATATTAGGTTGGTTTCTAATATAACTAACATGATATGAGATCTCAATTTGGTTACATGGTTTCCCTAAAAAGTAAAGGTATTAGTTGTAAATGTTATAAACAATCCACCATAGTGGACTTAGGAAAAAAAGGAAGAGAATATAAATGTATAAAATTATATGAATTGGTCTTTTATAATGAATAATACTATCACTATTTTTGGTTTTTTACAAGATTTAATTGAT
Source organism: Viscum album (assembly GCA_963277665.1). NCBI lineage: Eukaryota > Viridiplantae > Streptophyta > Magnoliopsida > Santalales > Viscaceae > Viscum > Viscum album. The sequence goes on along the minus strand of OY728127.1, from coordinate 944,590,008 downwards.
CTATTGAAATTTAATTTAAAAATAATAGATCTATTTCTCAATCCAATGAACTCTGATTGTTCGAAAGGACCAAACACAACAATCTCAAAAAAAATGTCATTGAAATGATTACTGGGAGGGGTGATGTCAACATTTTTTTTGTGTCTATATATGTAAATATATAATATCCTTTTCGAAACCATTATAAAAAAAATCATGATGGTCATTTTGAATATATCGGTATTAGATACATGTGAGATTTGATGTAATGGTTTTAAATTATATAAATGGTTTATAATAAAGGGAATATCCATTTTCCATTCATTCATGTGTGTTATATTTAAATTCAATTAATAGTGGATTAAAAATATTCTATCAATGTAATACTTTGAGTTTTACCTAATCGATTATCATCATGGAATATTATGGGTTGTGATGATATGTTAAGATTAGTGTGAGTAAAATCATTTACACGATAAAAATATTTTAATACAATAAAAAGTTTAAAATCATGAGATTATAAGTCAAGAATTATTATCTAGACTGACTCGCTAATGTATATCACATGTAATGTCATATGATCCTTGATATTGTTATTGGTGTATGCTTATTATGAATCCCCATTACCAGAAATTAGTGACATGTCTATGTTGATAACTTTCAAGCTTTTATATTTTTCTTCTATAATCCTTGAGGGTTATCTAATCAAGTTGTGGTTGGGTATTTTGATAATATCATAGGCAATTGGAGATTAACATAGATATAAATTTTCAAATTTTATGATACAAAATTATATTTTTGACCCTAATTGAATTAGTTTTATAAAATGAAAATATATTCTTAGTTGAGTGACATGTGATGTGCTCAACTACATGGAATATTTATACATGAAATATTCATTCAAAATGGAATGTTTGTTTCATAGAATCTTGTATATAATATTTTTCCAATGCAGTATTGGCATGTTCCATGCCCATTTTTATCCATATGTCATAGATAAAGGGATTATATATGTACACATATTATAATGTGACCCATATTATAAAGTGACACATATTATAATGTGATACATTTTGAGGTGGATGTGTTAATATAGATATATGAGTGTGTTTTATTGAAATCTCACCAGACACCATTATAGATAGAGTGAAATTGACATTTTTATTAAATACACTCTTTTATAATATATATGAATCAGGGGATTCATATTTATTTTCAATGATTCAATGTCCCATAGGGTTACACAATTAGGATTTCAAATAATGATCAATGATTTTGACACAGTTATTGTTCCTAAATAAATATATTTTGATAAAACATATCCATAGGAATTTTGAAGGATTCGTAATATGTATTTTGGTTTTCAAAAAATATCACGATGGTGTTTTACTATATGTGGTATTTTATTAGATATTCTCTAAAAAATAAATAATATTTTATGATTGAACTATATAAATGGTTAGAATATTAATTTGATTCTTATTGTATGCTACAATTTTCCCATATCATATATGCTATAGAGATGCCTCTTTCTAAACATATTATTAACATATATTATGGGATAAAATATTTATAATCATATTCACATCTTCACAAATGGATTCTTTTACCTTTTAATTATTAAAATGATTCACATAACGAATGAAAAAAATGTTCTAATCATCAGAAACAATTAAATGATTATATTATCCATTTAGGTATACATTATTATAATGTATAATGGATTAAAATAATTATTATACAACACTCTACTCTATTCATTACCTAAATAGAAGATATATGAAGGATGGTGATCCTCTAGCTATTGGTGTTAAACTCAATCATTGTAATGCCTTTACTCGAATGCAACATGTCAATGCCCCGGGCTAATTGCTTACATGACCATAAGTGTGTCTCCCTAAATGCTAGAGGTTGTCGACTAGTAATAAGGGTATCATTTTTAATGTGGAGAGACTATACATTAATTATCATATGATAAAAAAAACATAAATAAATAAACAATACAAAAATTATAATACCAAATGAATAAAGACCATCATCATATAATATTCATAAAACAAGGATAAATGGCCATAAACGAAAGCAGTAGATATGTCATTCCATATATGTGACACCTGTTAAATGAATACACAATGTAGAGACACAAAGAAGTATACAAATGGTCTCAACATCATTTCTACTTCTCTCATCCATTATCCATATTTAATCCAAATAAATCAATCTAATATAGGTCTCCTACCCTTTTCATGTCCTACAAACATGATTTCTATTCAGGTACCGATCAGACCAATCGTGTAGGGAATGATTACATCTCATTTGGCCACCACCAAAAACATATAAACTAATATAAAATTGATATAAATTTATGCATTTCTATAAAGAATAAATTAAAAATGACAATTTAAAGATTTCAGACATTAAATTTTTCCTTAATTAACCATATCATTCATGGGTTCATGGTGAAAATCGAACAAATAATGCCTACATTGGATCATGATAGGGTATGATCCATCCACCGAAGGATAAAAAATTTCATTCAATCATGGGATACTATTAATAATTTACTTTTCAATTCCATAATCATACAATGGGGGCCTAGATTAGTAATTTGGAACGTAGTTGGAATTTGGAGTAGTAGTCCATGCACCACATCATAGTGATCACATGCAATACATATATATCATGGAGGCCTAGACCGGTATTCTAGAACCCACAGTTATTTTTAATAGAAATGCATATCCCACAACTCAGTCACAATATCACATCTCATGGTTTAGTATTCTCAACCAATTTATCAACCATTTCCATAAATCATTATTCAACAAATTTCATAAGTTTAAGTACCAAGAATGAAAAATTTATAAATAATCATTTCCATTATATCATCACACCTCATGGGCTTCCATTAATTTCAAAATCCAATTAATCAAAAAATTTCATAAACCAATTATAATTTCAATTTCGTTAACTCATTATTATTTAAATTTAGTAAACCCATTATTCAGTAAATTCATATTCTAATTAATCAAACAATTAATTAATTCAATGAAAAATGTAATTTACCCTTGTGGAAATTTCAATTTCCCAATTACATACAAGAAATTATAATAAATAATTGGATTTGAAAATTAAACCACCTACCCTAATGTTCTTGAAAAACATTCTTTAAAATTTAATAACCCATTTATTATGGAATCACCAAAAAAAAATTGTGCAGAAGATCTTGTACCATTACATAAGATCAATATCTAAAAGAACACAATGATTTAAAGCTTGATATAAAACATATATAATGGAGAAAATAATCCCTCTTCATCAACAAAGTTATATGGGAGAGATATAAATTGATCAGTGGAATAGATTACATAATCTAGGTGACTCAATACTTGAATTTGATCTTTGATTATAGATGCAAAATGATTAGCGGGACTCGAGATCCCCCTAAGAGCTTCCAAATTAGTATTAAAATTTTCAGGGATAATCTAGGAATATTTGAGATGAAAAATAAGGGGGTTCATGAATTTTAAAAAAATATAGGGGATTAAAAACCTACACATATGATTTCCTGGGTTGAGGGAAATGATTTTCCAAACTATGTGCCTGAACTGTGCACCTCCAGTTAGGGGGATCATTGTTTTTCCAAAGTGGAACAAATTTTAAAATACATCATTAATCCACTATAATCCCCTCTATTTTAGGTTTCATGGTTTGGTGAGGGAGTCTGCATGTTTTTTCCAAACCATGCAACATCTCTATTCCACCTCTTCTATCTCTAAAAAAGGGCTCATGGCTTTTGGGACAAACTACACTATTTTATCTAACCATATGAAAACCATAAACATCCCCGTTTTCATAAAATTTATCCAATTTCACTTAAATCTAACCCAAAAAATACCATCAAGTTTATAAACAATAAAAGGTAATACAGTGACTAGAAATTTTCACGTTGTATATCTATAAAGGTTAGTGTCTTACAATCTCCACATCTTATAATAGTTCATCCTAGAGTTGTACGACAAAAAAATAGGATTCCATGTTAAAAATATTGGGCCACTAAGACCTCATATCTTATTATATCTCCCATGATTCCTCTTGAACATGACCATGTTTCCACAACACTCATATGATCAACATGGCCTTCTTCCACAACACTTTCTCACTATGATCCATATCACAGATAATATTCTCTTTAAAGGATACATTAGCCCCAACCTCAACATCATCAAAATAAATAACATGAGAAGGGTCAGGGTGATACTGTAATTGATTTGACACATGAAAAACATCATAAATAGAACTATTCATCTTTGGAAGATCCAATTAGTATGCCATCAGTTTGATCTTATCCACAATCTCAAACGGTCCATCAAACTTGTGTTCCAAATTGACATCCCAATGAATCCTATGATGATCCAATAATAGAGACACATAAAGGAATGCATGATCAACCATGGAAATATAAATGTTTCAATTAAATCAATCACCATATCACTTCTGTCTACATTGATCTATAGTTATGTGTTTCTGAATAAACTAGACCTGCACTAATATCTCATACACATGACCCAATCCTAATAACTCAGACTGAACTACCTACATCTAGTATAGAAGTGATCTGCACCGCCTAATAAAAATTGAATCCTATGGGGACATATAAATATTCTATAGAAAAATATTTTCATAAGAGAACTCAACAAGTGCTAATTTATTCTCCAAATACACTCCAAAATTGAGAACACACACCCATAGAATATCCTCCAACACCTATATCATATGATATGATTTCCCACATATATGCGGGTGGAAATTTATAATAAAAACACTTAGGTACCCAAATAAATATATATTTCCTTCTAGAAGAATTAGTTAATGTGTAGAGTATGGTATAAAATAATACTCCATGTTACCCCATGCAAACAGCCTATTTCCCAATCATACATCTCACCCAACTAATATTCTGTGAATGTATCATGGATAGGAAGGAAATGGGATTCCATCATAAATTGGTCCACAATCACCGATATAAAATCATTATTCTGAGGATTCCGCAGAGGTCCTACCACTTATTAAATGTTAACATAATCCCACTTCTATTCAGAAATGGGACATAGTTTTATTAAACCACCAAGTAGTTGTTTCACATCATTCACCTACTAGAAGGCATAGCACCGTTTCAATACCCTATAATGTCCTTTATCACTCCCAACCACCAATAATATCAACATAGGTCATTGGAAATTTTTTTCAAACTAGAATGAACCACCCACTTCATGGCATGAAACATATCCATTAACTCCTCATTCAATCACATAGGGACAACAACATAGTTCCTGTCATTGACGATCTCATCATTATATATAGTCCATACAGAATGTGTGTAGAGACCCAAAGCATTACATACATGGAAATTAAATTAAATTTGTGGAATACTTAATACATAACAAAAAAACTCCCTAGGACCATATTAGATTAGTGTCTTTGGAAACATGGAACATAATATTTTGATCATGGTGAACAATCTTCAACATCTCCCATAAAGATCGTCCACATTTGATTTCTTACCTATAACCATTATTTGAATCTTGGGGAAAATAAAACATATAAAGGGTGACCTAAAATGCTCATTAAGGTTAAACATGGAGTACGTAAAAACAATCCATAAACTGTTGAATGTAAAAACATGAACATAAAACCTCAAAATCCTGAGTAATGACATAAATCTTGGCAGTACATAACTAATTGATCATAAAGGAACATTATTCATGATAAAATATAATGGGAATAAAACATGTAATTGTGGGAAGCCATTAATCACATGATATTATTTCCATAGTAGCCAAGGCATTTCTTCCAAGACCATCACAGTGGACAATGTCTATTACTAAACCGAGTTTACTTTCGATTCCTGCACTGTATTAGTGAACCAGATTTAATTTCCATTATAGCCATGACTATCTCATTAGATATAAATCATTACCCAATTCATTGGAGGGAGATAAAGGTCCCACCAATCTCATAATGAAATCATTCTTACGTGTGCCACAAAATAATCATAAATCATCCATCATAAACCAATGAATAAAATGGGTTTCATAATCATCATCACATCATAAAATTATCCATATAAAACAAATGGATATCATTTCATCATAATATAAATCATTACATGAACATAATAGAGACATTATACTTGAATCATAAACATAATTTCATCTTAGATGGATTATAGTTTTGATAAAATGCTGGAAATGAATTAATGAGGAAAATATCCTTTCTTCTTCAAAATCATTTTATTTTCAAAAAATGACATTAAAATTTAAATGAAAATAATTCTATTAAAAACATTAATGAAATATTGTAGAGGATGTTTCAGGGAAATAATGTTTTAAGAACAGTAAAAAGAACCTATTCATGCTATTTATGTTAAAAAAACATTCTCCTTGTACTTTTTCAAGAAAATTCAAAAAAGTATCTCATAGGGTAAACAAAATAAATATTCCTTCCATACCAAATACTAATAGCGGAATATTGGTATACATGATTTTAAAAATACATTAAATAATATCAAATACATTCTAAATACAGTTTTAAAAAACATGGAAATGGATGTTAAATATAACCCATGTATATACTTATGTATAAGTAATCTCAGATAAAAATGAGATGACAACATTATCCCTTACCTCATGTCCAATTTCATTCATATGTTTCTAATACTCCTGAATAGTGGGTTTAAACATATTATTAACTTGTAATATAACCATAAGAATATTTATGATATCATATAGATTCACTTATGACTTTATATTACTCGTTCATTTGTCAATTCCATGTTAAAGCAGCATTTTGTGTAAAATAGTTTCATTTATCATCTGTGTTTTGACTAGTAATTATTCATATGATTACTTAGGTCATGATTACTTACTTCCAGATTGTTAAACATGATTTATATATAATATATATTCATAATATACATATATATAATAGATTTGTAAATGGAATGAAATACACCGTTCATGGAGACGGTAGGCCGTACGTACGCATGAACACTGTTTTCGTTTCCTTATTAAATTGAATGGATTTAAGTAAATAAAACATACATAAATCCAGTATAATTATTATTTCTTATATTTCATGATTATTTATTATCACTAGTGCAGAAAACGTTTTTTACGTCACCATTTTTTACGTCGGTTATATAAAACCGACGTCATAATATGTAAAACGAGGTTTTTTACGTCGGTTATTAAATAACCGACGTAACAACCTGTGTTCGGTACACCATTAACGTCGGTTATTTTTATAACCGACATTATTAATCGCGCGGCTTTGGTTTTTACGTCGGTTATACATTAACCGCCGTAAAAAACAGAAGCGGGGGGTGTTTTTTACGTCGGTTATTCAATAACCGACGTAACAAATCGACATATGTACGAGTTATTACGTCGGTTATTCAATAACCGACGTAAAAAATGCGGTTTTTTAAGGCCTTTTTACATCGGTTATTTTATAACCGATGTAAAAAAAGAATCCGCAGATGTTTTTGACGTCGGTTATGGAATAACCGACGTAAAAAAACGTGGATTTTGAGCCCTTTATAACGTCGGTTATAAAATAACCGACGTAAAAAAAGAATTGGAGGAAGGTTTTTACGTCGGTTATTGAATAACCGACGTTATAAATGTTTTTAAAAAAATTATAATGTCGGTTATTGAATAACCAACGTGATAAATCATTTAAAAATTTACCCAGACCCGTGGATTGTCATTCGCGAGTTTACCTTCGACAGTCGCGACTCGTCTCTCTCGCGCGTAAACCCGAATCGGCTCGTCCATTTCGTTGGTTTAGATTCATTTTGCGATCATCGTTTCTCATATTAATCTCCTCAGATCAATCATCTAAACTCGCAGCACTCAGGTAATCCTCCCACTCGTTCGTTTTTTTTCTCGGATAGTATATATATATGTGTTGTGATTTTTTTGTTGAAACTAGCTAAGATTCTTCGATTGCGAACCCTTTTAACTTGTTTTGGTACCATAATCTTATTTATCATCCCTAGATCTATTTGTTCGACTTGCAATATTGACTAATTTTATGATTTCACTAATTTTTCATCATTTTCTATAAATCCCCGAGAGGGTTGGGGCGTGTCCATTTGGATGGGTTGCCCTTTTACAGTTGTTACTACTTTATTGACACACAACCATGGCATAGGTGCATGGATTTCGGATCACGTCACCATTTTCACCCCCTGCAAACAAAGTTTCACGAGGAGGACTCGCCAGATTTCCCCTCGGCATGTTAAAAATTTTAGATACCCTCTTTTCAGCAAGTAAAAAATTAACTAGTTTTTTCTTCACTACTTATCCTAAACAAATAAAACCACCATTCTTTCTAGAACGTCTACTAGATCCATTGCATCCATCAACATACATATTTGGATCTGAAAGCATCCCTTAAGCCTTATGTTCGATGCTAACATCCTTTACTGATCTATAGAAAATATGATGGTCTGCTAAGCTCTCCATTTAAAAGTCAAACACCACCAATTATTCATCCTCATCATGAGAAAATGGCACAACATCTGAATTTCTGATTCAATCTCTTGGGTCACTGAACAAACATTAACTCCTTCAAATCGACACCTGGAATAGACAACCTAATGTCGAGTTTCATCTCTATCTATTGAAACTCAGTTATTCCTCCACACCTAAAAACATTCTTTGAATGACCCAACTTCTTGTTATGGTAAATTTTCAGTGATTCCAGGGGGGTGGGAGTGCTATCAAGAGGGTTGGGGGGTGTCTAGGGGGGTGTCCAAGGGGGTAGGGTGTGGGGGTGGTGTCCAGGAGGGGTGGGGGGCTGTCCAGAGGGGTCGGGGGGTGTCCAGGGGGGTTTACAAGGGGATGGGTGGGTGTGGGGGGCTGTCCAAGGGTGTGGGTGGGTGTTGGGGGGTGTCCAGGGGGGTGTCCAAGGGGGTAGGGGGTGGGGGGTGGTGTTTAGGAGGGATGGGGGCTGTCCAGAGGGTTGGGGGGTGTCCAGGGGGTTGTCCAAGCAGGTCGGGGGTGGGGGGTTGTGTCCAGGAGGGGTGGGGGTGCTTTCTAGAGGGGTCGGGGGCTGTCCAGAGGGGTCGGTGGGTGTCCAGGGTGGTGTCCAAGGGGATGGGTGGGTGTTGGGGGCTGTCCAAAGGGGTGGCGGCCTGTCCAGAGGGGTCGGTGGGGTGTCCAGGGGGGGTGTCCAAGGGGGTGGATGGGTGTGGGGGGCTGTCCAAGTGGGTGGCGGCCTCTCCAGAGGGTATTTGGGGTTGTCCGGGTGGGTGGGGGGGGGGGGGGGCTGTCCAGAGGGTTGGGGGATGTCCAGGGGGGTGTCCAAGGGGGTAGGGGGTGGGGGGTGGTGTCCAGGAGGGGTGGGGGGCTATCTAGAGGGGTCGTGGGGTGTCTAGGGGGGTGTTATATCTTACTATATTTTGTTTAAAAAATAATATTCAAGCATATTTTTTTTAAATACACATCGATTTGTTTTATATTTCAAAATTGTTTACATTCAAATTATGATGTTTTTTTATATAAACATATATTTGTCTTATCTAAAAAAATATATATTTTTGCTATTTGTTGTAGGTAATAATGAGTCGAAGTTGGATTACAGCACATCGAATGAGCGATGAATATGAGGAAGGTGTTGATGCCTTTTTGGAATTTGCTAAACGAAATGTTCCAAGTAGTGACATTTTTTTCTGTCCATGCCTGAAATGTCTGAATATGAAGAAGTTGAAAAGTAGAGAGATAAAAGATCATCTGATTTGTCATGGTTTTAATTCGAGTTACAACCCTTGGATTTGGCATGGCGAAACTGGACAGAATGTCACTGATGATAATGAATCGCAAGATGGTAACTCCGATGGAATTGAAGAAATGATTCGCGATATTGTAGCAGAAAAAATTGAGATAGAACCGACAGTTTCACGTCTATATGGTGATGCCGAAAAACCATTATTTCCTGGTTGTACAGATTTTACGGTTTTGTCGGCGGTGTTAAGATTGATTAACCTGAAGGAGAAACATGGATGGAGTGACAGAAGTTATACAGAGCTGCTACAATTGATGAAAGACATTCTTCCAAAAGATAACGATCTTCCAGATTCACATTATAAGGCCAAAAAAATATTATGCCCGATGGGATTGGGATACAGGAAAATACATGCCTGTCCGAATGACTGCATTATATATAGGAAGGAATATGAATTTATGAAAGAGTGTCCTAAATGTGGGACATCACGGTATAAGGTGAAAGAAAAATCACAAGCTGATGTAGAGATTACAAATCTCCCTTCAAAGGTATTTTGGTATCTTTTTATAATTCCTCGTTTCAAACGTTTATTTGCTAATTCACATGATGCAAAAAGGTTAAGATGGCATGCTGATGAGCGGGTATGTGATGGAAAAATACGTCATCCAGCTGATTGTCCACAATGGAAGAAAATTGATGCCCAGTACCCTACATTTGAAAAATGAAATTAGAAATCTGAGACTAGGCTTGTGCACAGATGGAATGAATCCATACCGAACCCTCAGTATCACACATAGTTCATGGTCTGTTTTATTGGTAATTTACGACCTCTCTCCTGATGTTTGTATGAAGTGAAAATATGTCATGTTGAGTATCATGATCTCTGGTCCAAAGAAACCCGACAATGATATTGATGTATACTAGTCACTGCTGATAGATGATTTGAAACTGTTATGGGCTTATGGTATTAGGGTGTATGATTCTTATAAAATGGAATATTTTCAACTGCATGCAGTGCTTCTATTCACTATAAATGACTTCCCAGCATATGGAAATTTGTCTGGATACAGTGTTAAAGGGCATAAAGCATGTCCAATTTGCGAACAACAGACGTCATATTGTCAATTGCATCATGGGAGGAAAACAGTGTACATGGGTCATCGAAAGTTTTTGCCTATGGATCACCCTTATAGAAGACTAAAAAAGGCATTCAATGGCTCACAAGAATTTGATACTGCTCCGAAACCTTTATCCCCATATTTGTATTTTGAGAGGGTGAAAAACTTTGATGTGACATTGGGAAAGACACAGAAATCTGGTAATGATAGACATATTTCGAAGAAAAGGTCAATATTTTTTGAGCTACCATATTGGAGGTATCATGAAGTCAAACATTATATTGATGTCATGCATGTGGAGAAGAATATATATGATTCTTTGATCGGAACATTGCTAGATATTAAAGGAAAGACAAAAGATGGGTTGAATGCAAAGTTAGACCTACTATCAATGAGAATACGTTTGGAGTTAGCTCCCACTTCTAAAGGAAGACGAACATTTCTTCCCCCGGCTTGTCATACATTATTGAAGAGGGAGAAAAGTAGCTTCTGTCAGTGTCTTCATGATATCAAAGTGCCTCAAGGTTATTCTTCAAATGTAAAAAATTTTGTCTCATTGAAAGACTTGAAGTTGATAGGTATGAAATCACATGATTGTCACGTCATGATGCAAAAAATTCTACCAGTTGCACTGCGTGGAATATTGCCCATCCGTGTCAGAAAGACTATAATGAGGTTGTGTTATTTTTTCAATTCAATTTGTAACAATGCGATTGATGTGAATTCTTTGAACATTATGGAAATGGATGCAATTTTTATACTTTGTCATTTGGAAATGTATTTTCCTCCAACTTTTTTTGATATGTTGGTGCATTTAATGATTAATCTGGTTCGAGAAATAAAGCTTTGTGGACATTTATATCTTCGTTGGATGTATCCTTTTGAAAGGTATATGAAAATATTAAAGGGATATGTTAATAATCCATATCGACCTGAAGCCTCCATTATTGAAAAGTATATTTCTGAGGATGTAGCAGAGTTTTGTACGAGCTACATGGCTACGGCGCAACACATAGGTTTGCATCCATCTCGCCATGAACGGGTTAATAATGAGGGAAAGGGGATTCGTGGCTTGAAAGTCAAATCACTGTCAGTTGAACAGATGAAGAAGTTAGAATCATACATCTTGAATATCATAGATGATGTTCAACCGTATATCACATTGCATATTAATGAGTCGAAACAATTTCATCCAAAGAAGAAAGAAATGTGGATTTTGAATGAGCACAACAAAACTTTTTTGCCATGGTTTAAAAAGACCTTTCTTGGTAGATCAGATGTATCAGAGACATTAAAATGGATAGTGGGTGGTCCATCTTTAAATGTGATAACATGGTCCGCTTATGACATTAATGGCTATACATTTCATACGAAAGCTCAGGACAACAGAAGTGCAGTTCAGAATAGTGGTGTATTGGTGTTTGCAGAAGCAATGAATTTTTCGAGTGCTAAGGACAGAAACCCAATTTCGGCATCAAGTGCATATTATGGAGTGATTGAAGACATATGGGAGGCTGATTACATTAAAATTAAAGTTCCTGTTTTTAACTGTAAATGGTTTATTGGTAACAACAGTGTCAGACACGATGAATTTGGAATGACACTAGTTAATCTGAATAGATGGGAAGACACAACTGATTCTTTTATAATGGAAACACATTCCAAACAAAATTTCTATGTAGTAGATAAATCAGATATGCAGTGGGCTGTTGTTTTACAAGGGAAAAAACAATATGTTGGTGAGGATGAATTTGATGAAGATGCTGATTTATTTGAGATCCCCACTTCCATGGAAAGATTAACAGAACATAATGATCAGTATGTTGAAGACATGGTTTGTGCCATAAGGAACTATCATGACGAAGGAATTTGGGAAAACAATCCAACTGTACATTCCTAAAATTACATGTAACACATGTTTATTTCTTGTTTACATTTAGTTTTTTCATAAAATTTTAGATATTGTAAATTTTTTACTTATTAAAACATGTATCAAAGCAAAATGATAAAACAATAAAAACTGTAAAGAGGAGAAGTCCAGGGCACACCGGCTGGCCGGTGGTGGATCACCGGTTGGCCGGTGTTCCAGACAGCAAAGCTCTGTCTGTTCCACCGGTCCGCTGGTGATGAGCCAGCGGCCGGCCGGTGGTCCAGACCGAGAGGAAGGCTCTGTCTGGTCCACCAGACGGCCGGTGGTGATCCAGCGGCCGACCGGTGGTCCAGACAGAGCAAGGCTGTCTGGTCCACTGGCCAGCCGGTGACACCAGGCAGTGGGCAAGTCCACTGCCTGGGTCCTCCGGCTGGCCGGTGAGCTCACACCGGCTGACCGGTGGACTCAGTGAGTCCACTTTTCAGCTTTCTTGGGCCAACTCCTTGGCAACCTTTTGTCTATCAACAAAAACACTTGAAAACAAGTTAGAGCATAATAAGAGTGATTGTGATCATTAAAATCCAAGAGAGAGGGGTACAACAGACTGTGTTTACCATGTCTATCATTGTTTAACATGCTTACCATTTACCAATGTTTACTATTATGTAATTTAGTACATTTTCTATTTTCTGATTAAGTAGTATTACAATATTTGAATTTGTATATTTGTGAACTAATGTTTGTTTTTTTGATTTGAAGGAAAATGACAGATCAATCAGTTGATCAGCCACATGATTCTGGAGATGAGCATATTGGTCATACATCTGGGGAGGAACATTCACATGCTCCTATTACGAAAAAGAGTTCAAAGGTTGGTAAGCGTGGTTGCACACGTTTACCAAAATTATCACTTGCCCGTAAGAAGGAGGAGAGGATAGTCATGGAGTTTGATGATGATGATCTTCCTAGAGGTCCAAATGCTAAAGAATTTAAGGGTTTTGTAGAAACTCAGGCAAAGAGAAATGTAAGCATTCTCTATGATGATTGGAGAAGTGTGGATAAGGCGATAATTTCTCAGCTGTGGGAGACCATTTTGGTAAGATCTTTTGCTATAGTTTGACTGTTCTTTAAATGTTTCTAGTATATATAATATTTTTAACCTCTTTTTTATCAGATGACATTTGATATTCCTGACACTGGAGGAGTCAGGAAGAAATGCTTATCGTTGGCTGCTAGGAGATGGAGGGATTTCAAATCAACCCTCTCATCTGATTTCATTTATGGTCATAGGAGTCGTGAGAATCCATGTCGTATATATCCTTTTATAGATGAAGACACTTGGAGACAATTTTTTGAAAGTAGAAGAAAAGAATCATTTATGGTAAGGGCAATGTAAACTTTTATAAGCTTTATTATATAAATGATCTTATTATTGTTTTGTTAATGATTACTTATTCTTAATTTACAGCAAACAAGGAAAGCTCATCAAGAGATCCAATCTAAAAATGTATACCCTCATACTTTATCTCGGGGAGGGTATGCATTATTGGAAGAACAAATGATGGTAGAAAAATTTCAACAACTAAGAGCTGAGTCTTCAAGATCTGGAGAGGTGGCCCCTCCATCCCCTCCATCTAGACTTGAGAAATGGAAAAGAGCTCGGAAGGGCAAAAAAGGACAATATCTTTTGGAAGAATCGAGACTCGTAGTTGAGAGGATTGTAAGATATCTATTTTATTTATTTAAGTTTACTATTTTCATCATATATTTCCAATCATTATAGAAAAGTTCAATTAATAATTACAGGACTCTCTTGAGGAGCAGAGTTCATAGGGGACATTTACACCATCTGGGAGGGAAGATATTTTATCTGTGGCATTGGGAAAGCCCGAACATCCTAGCCGTGTAAGAGGATATCCGGTAGGTTTATCGGTAAGAAAAGTGTTGCCACGTTCCTCAACTTCTAACGTTGAGGGAGTTTATAAAAAAAATAGAATCCTTGGAGGCTGGAGTCCATAATATTAATGTGACAATGGAGGACAAGATTAGAGCATCGGCGCAGTTTATGTTTGCAGACTTCCAAGACAATTTCAGGGTGCAGCTCCCACTCCACCTCTCCCAGTAGCTCCCTCTCCCCCACCTCAGCCTGCGGACCCCATTTTTGATCCTCCTCCTCCGCCGCAACTACCTACTTTTTGTGAGTTGTATGTTGATGATCCTCAACATCATATAGTTGCATATGGGATGGTATATTGTATAGGAGATACAGTTCATCATCAACAATTAGAGGTAGAGAATCAGAGGGTCACTGTACAGGATATTATAGATAGATCAGCTTGGATACCATTACCTACAGATGAGGTGACGACAGTTGGAAATAGTATCGGCCATTTTTTACTTTGGCCAGCCAGACTTCTTCGACTCATTACCATAGAGGTATGGATGTTATATCTTTTACTTTATATTTTTATTAATGTTTTATCATTTGAAAACTAATATATTTTTCAATTTATTTTTACAGGAATACTTCAAAGGTAATGAAATACTGTATAGACAACAACAAAGACAGATAGCTATGACATTAGATGCAGATACTAGCAGTCTTGACAAATTGTCAAGATATTCAAATTTGTTGGCGGATCATTATGACTTTACAATGGAAGCTCATGTCTATGGACGTGAACTAAGTGTGGGGATTATGAAAACTGATATCATGGAGTTTGTCACTGGAGATAAGTTGGGAATCAACGTGTTGCAAATTTTTATCATGTAAGTCTTAACACCTTTCCCTTGCGTTATATTTATTAAAAATGTATACATATGTCTGCTTTGTATTAGGTATCTGTATAAAATTTGTGAGAGGAATGAGATGACAGATGTATATGGATTCGTGGACCCACAATTGATTTCCCCTGAAGCATGTGCATTGGATGAGGAACAAAGAATGATTTATATTGCTGATAGATTTGAAAAAAATGTAATCACACAGTGTTGGATGATGCCTTTTCGTGAGAGGTATGAGACACATCCCTCTCAAATAGTTAATTATCTTTTAACATAAAAAACCACTAACGTTAAATTTCCTTTTATCAGGGATCATTGGATGTTAGGGGTTTTTTGCCCTAGGGAGAAAGCACTTTATTGGATATGCTCTCTCCATGATGATGTGCGAGAAAGTTTTAAGAATATATTGGAAATGTAAGTTTCAATTTCACAATAGTTTTATATATTATAATGAATTTTAAATTTACCCCATTCGTATTATTTTCTAACAGGGCATGGGTCCACTTTCGAAAAACCGCAAAGAAAAGGAATTTCAAGATCAAATATGTACATGCGAAGGTAAATATCCATTTATAATTTGTACATTTTGATTTATTACATAAAAATAATATATTGAATTTACACTCATTCAAACAGAAATGTCATGAGAAACAAGGCATCATCGAATGCGGATATTACATGTTATGATTTATGTATGAAATAATAACAACTGGGACAGTTCTGAGTTTTGACCTGGTAATATTTTCTCTTTCTCATAATATTTCAATTTGATTTATTCATTATACACGTTGACTACTATCCTTTTCCTTTATAGCTATTTGATGACCCTCAACCCTTTACTGCTAAAGATATCAAACACTTACAAGTGGAGTGGTCAAATTATTTTACAGGTTTGATTGACTTTTAGTTGTTTGTAATGTAAAATCTTATTTTGAATATTGTCAATGTGATTGTGTATTTTGTAGTCGTTTAGATTGGATTTAGTTTTTTTTTGAAGTTGACAGTGTAAGTTTTGAATGTTAGATAAGTGAATGTTTAATTTTTCTCTACTTCTTGTTTTGGTCTACTGTTGATGGTTTTTCTGGTCTGGATTTTGGTATGGCGGGAGAGGTTCCAAGGGGGTGGGTGGGTGTTTGGGGGGTGTCCAAGGGATATGGTAGGGGTGTACAAGGTGTGTTTGGGGCTGTCCTAGGGGTCGGGGGGGTGTAAATGAGGGTGGGGGGTGTCCAAGGGGTGGGGGGTGTCCAAGGGATATGGGAGGGGTGTCCAAGGTGTGTTGGGGGCTGTCCAAGGGGTCGGTTGTGTGTAAATGAGGGTGGGGGGGGGGGGGGGCTGTCCAATGGGTGGGGGTGTCCAAGTGGTGGTGGGGTGTCCAGGGGATATAGGAGGGGTGTCCAAGGGGTGTTTGGGGCTGTACAAGGGGATGGGGGGGGGGTTTCCAAGGGGTCGGGGGGTGTCCAGGGGGTGGGGGTTGTCCAAGGGGTGGGGGGTGTCCAAGGGGTGGGGGCTGTCCAAGGGATATGGGAGGGGTGTCCAAGGGGTGTTTGGGGCTTTTCTAGTGTTCAGGGGGTGTAAATGTGGGTGGGGGGGCTGTCGAAGGGGTGGGGGGTGTCCAAGGGGTGGGGGGTGTCCAAGGGATATGGGAGTGGTGTCCAAGGTGTCTGGGAGTTCTGTCCAATGGGCCGGTTGGGTGTAAATGAGGGTGGGGGGGGGGGGCTGTCCAAGGGGTGGGGGTGTCCAAGGGGTGGGGGGGTGTCTAAGGGATATGGGAGGGGTGTCCAAGGGGTGTTTGGGGTTGACCAAGGGCTCGGGGGTGTCCAGGGGTCGAGGGGTGTCCAAGGGGTCTGGGAGGTCTGTCAAGGTGTGGGGGGTGTCCAATGGGTGTTTGAGGCTGTACTAGGGGTCTTGGGGGTGTAAATGAGGGTGGGGGATGTCCAAGGGGTGGGGGGGTGTCCAAGGGGTGGGGGTGTCCAAGGGATATGGGAGGGGTGTCCAATGGGTGTTTAAGTCTGTACTAGGGGTCGTGGGGGTGTAAATGAGGGTGGGGGGCTGTCCAAGGTGTGGGGGGGTGTCCAAGGGTTGTGGTGGGGCTCCAATGTGGTGGGGGAGGGCTGGCCAGGTTGTTAGGTGGGTATAGATGAGGGTGGGGTTCAGTTGGGGCTTGGGGGAGGGCTGGCATGGTTATTTTTGTTGATTGGTTTCTGGTTGCTTTTTGGTGAGAGCAGTGCAATTATTTTAAAAAACAAATATATCTCTTTCACGTCGGTTCTTTTATAACCGACGTGGTAAATATATCGGTAGGGGTTTATCACGTCGGTTTTTTCGAGAACCGACGTGCTAAACCGTTCCCGTGCCTTTTATCACGTCGGTTCTTAATATAACCGACGTGCTAAAAGGCCTGGGAATCGATTTACCACGTCGGTTATTGGATAACAGACGTGCTAAAACGTTTCCCAGGCCTTTTTATCACATCCGTTATTTATGAAACCGACGTGATAATAGGCCCGGGGAAGGGTTAATCACGTCGGTTATGTCATAACTGACGTGATAAACGATATCCCAGGCGTTTTATCACGTCGGTTTAGAAATAACCGACGTGATAATCCCCATCCCCCATCATTGTTCACGTCGGTTATTAATGAACCGACGTGATAAACACCGTGATGTTAGGGATGTTACGTCGGGTTTTAAATATCCGACGTAAAAAACGTTATTTATAACGTCGTCCGTATTAACGTCGCCTAAAAACCGACGTAAATAATGAAAAATTACCGACGTAAATAATTTTTTCTGCACTAGTGTATATATAATTTATAATCTTTATAGAATGGTAAACATGGATAATGAGTATCATCGTGTCGTGGAGACGGTAATCCGTACATTCCTACGAGTGATGATATCATTCCCATAATTATTGAATGGAATTAGCAGAATTAGTATAATTTTATAATAACTATATATAGTTATTTTTACACCATTATACCTAGACAAATAATGTGGTGGTGGAAAAACATATTACCCCACGGCGTGGAGACAGTATTCCGTATGTACGCACGTGCAGTGATTTCATTTTCCATAGGATGGATAAAAGGTGAAATAGGGTTCGTTAATATTTATAATTACATATAAGTATATGAGTGATACTGATGTTTTTACTTTACTATAAAACAACAAAAGAAGAGGAAGTAGAAGAAGAAATTAATTTGAAAGAATCTGTAACGGAAATTACCTCTTTTCGACGCACCTCTTCTAAACAACCTCTTAGGTCACTAAAGATGGTCTTTGAAGAATACCAAGACCCTTAGTATGATACTAGGGAAGTGGATATGAGAACTAGTTAGGGTTTGTCCGATCGTGAAGGATCAAAGTGTTATTTATAGGAGAGGGAGTACATTACCTTTTATAAGGGAGGAGAGGGGCACCTTTGGAAACCTCAAAAATATTAATTTAATATAAATTCAAACACCACTTAAAAACTTCCAAAATGACTAAAATCCAATGATTATATGAGATAGGGTTTTAATCACTTAAACCAATAAAATTTAGACATGTTGGAAATTTATTTTGAACCTTATCAACATGATTTATCTTTATTTAATCTATTTAATTTTATTTGTGGTAATAATATTATAAATTTTAAATTGTTATAAATAATTACTTATGTGTTATTAATTATACATAATTGGGTACTTTTTTACATTTTATACCATATAAATTTAAATTTATAATTTTTAAATATTTTTGTAATTTTTAAACATTTTAATAATATGTTATTTTTTAAAAATAACTATAGTGTTAATTTTGACACTATTCATTTATTTAAATTTAAATAAAATCCACACAAAGGATATATTCAAAAAAATGTTTCATAGATTTATAACATATTATATTCATCTATAAAATTTGTATATGACTTTAATTAGTTCATATAATATTTATTTTAGTATTTATAAAACCATTTTATTGATATATCTTCAAATAAAACAATTACTAAATAAATTTTGTATAATCATTTAATATATATATTATTTGCATAAAAAGTAAAAACAAAATACTAAGATGATGATAAATCTAATATATTTCAAAATAATACAATTACTCGAATTTATCATCTTTAAATCATAAAATGAAAATTGTTATATTTATTAAATTATGAAGGTGCAACTTTGACATCATTTAAAATAAAATAATATAAGTGTCATAATCAATTTTATAAAGCTCAAAATGCTGAAAAAGTAGAACATTGGATTGTTATGGTTTATATATAATCTAAAATTAAGTTTTTTTTTCAGGTTTTTGAGCCTTTTAGTTTTTATTATTATTTTAATAAAAACTGTATTACTTTTTTTCACTAAATGAATAATTTCTGCATCATTAATGTATAATCTATTAAGGTAATTAAATATATCTTCAAAATTACAAATAAATTACCATAAAAAATAAAAAAATTATATTTAAAATCAGTATTTATAATCAAATTTATATTCTTTATAACCTTATATTAAAAATACTTTAATTATTAAATTTTGAGTGAGACATATTTCACATTCTTTATAATTAAAAAAATTATAGGTCTTAATCACATACAAGTGGGTTATAATGAATTTAATTTAGACTCAAATATGCCTTAGGACTAAATATAATCACCCAATTATATTAATACATGTTTTAGGGTAATTTTATAATGTTATATTTACCCTCAATTACACGATTTTCCTTTAACTATGCTAAATAAAATTTACCGTAGTTACTATTCCTATTTCCCTAAAATAAAAAGTATCCTATTAACATAATTTGGACATAAATATTCCAAATATGTAATCCATTTTTCCAAATTCAAATCACAAAAGTTCCAAAAATTAATTTAAAATTAATCTCTTAGTTAAGAAAACGTGTTTTAAAAGTTAAAACATTGCAAAGATTGAAATGATTTTACCTATGAATTCTATTTAAAATAAATTATAATGACATACATTAGATTAAATGGTAAAAATATATTTTATTTATACTTTAAAACCATTAAATATTATAATTTAACCATATAAATTATTATGACGAGAAAATTTGTTTTTAATTAAAATATAGCCCGTTTTTATTATTCATTAAAATATAAAAGTTATCAGAATAATATGAAAAATTTATGCAACGTAAATTTTTATATAATGTCTCCAAATAAGAAATATGTTTTCTCAAATTGTACTTATTTACATGTCAATGAATATATTTAATGTTGGTGCGCCATCAAAAGGAGGCAAAACTGTATTTTTTTAAAAATTGTTATTTTACATTAAAAAATTATTTTGTACCCATACCATGTTCTAGAAAATGTGTAAGATGAATAATAATAATAATAATATAAAATTAATAATTTAATTAATATTATTCATAATGGCTAGTTCATAATAATATTATAATAATATATCGTAGTTTTGTAAAACCCGGTATTGCGTACTAGACACGCTATCGAGGATGGTCGCGATAGCATATAATGCAAGACAAGTCAGGGCTGCATGTAGTGAAATATCCCTTTGGTGTTACATATGACATAATCAAAACTTATTTCATTTATACATTAAACATAATCTATACTTCATGTTGCGTAGAATAATTTCTATAAAATGAACTTGAAATTGTGTATAACACGAGCCAAGAATAGTGTTGTGTATACTACAAGCTAATACGGTGTTACATATAGTACAAGATAATATTGGTGTATTGTAAAATATAATACATAAAAGAAATTAAAAGGAATATTTCTCATAAAATCTTGGGGTGTTACATTCTATCCCCCTTAAAATGAATTTATCCCTTGAAATTTGTTAGGGGTTATAAATCATTTACTACTTTATGGTTTCTTTTATAGGAACCCACATCATAAAAAGGAATAATAAAACACAGTTTTAATAAATAATGTATGAAACGTAATAGTTACCTAAATTAACTCATTATTCGGTTTCCACATAAGAGAATATAGGTGAAACTATAGACATGAAAGATAAATCTAACCATTAATTTCTGATGGAGAGTGGTCAAGAACCTGGATATGAAAATGACAACAATAACAAATCCATAAATTTGTGATGATCTAAGGTGACATATGATTCATCGGATGGGAGGGTACTAGGATAACATTTTTGGTTTTAAGATCATTCACGTAAAGTTGATGAATTTTTTTCATAAGGATAAATACTTATGTAATTTCAGTGTAAAACCATCATTGGTCATACCATAAACAATTTCCACATAATCTCTATTTAAATTAATGAAGTTGAATTTTTCATTCATGATGTGTTAGCAGATCATGTGATAGAATGACAATTCATCCAATCTGTTTCTATCACAAAAAGGTTAGCACAAGTTATTAAATATACTTAGGTCCATCTATGGTGAGATTAATCATATATGGTTCCTAAAATGGACTTATACATCATCTATCATATTACATAATAAAATAAAACTAATTTCTACAAACCAGGGACTTCTTGTAGGCCAGTGGTAGGAGATAAAGGCCTATCACACAACAGTTGTGGGTTCGATTCCGGCAACCATGTCTGACACGATGGGTTTTTGCCCATCCTATAGGTTTTCATTTTTCTAAAACTATACAATTTTAACATTTCATATATAATATCAAAAAAGGATCTATCCTTAGGAAATATTATCTTATATCCAACATAATCCATTTCAATTTTTTAGACTTACCCAAAATACTTCTATCCAAGCTCATAGTATAAAGAAAACGATTACTGTAAATGTCATGAACCAAGCATGTGAATTCGATAATTTATCCCCCCGTATATCATAAGATATATCTTGTTGGTCACATTCCAGAAATGTTAATACCTTAATCATGTATTCTCTTGAAACATGAATTACCATAGAACCTTAGTAAAAACATGAATTCTGTCAAAAGATAACTCTTTCCATAAACCAAAAAACCAAAAATTATATATACGCAAACCATGATATAACTTTTTCCTTATATCAGTAATGAGCTCATTAATACTATAAAGAATTTCATATTCTCTTTTTCACTTCATTATGCGCATATCATTGAATTTACACAAATATATGAATAACCATTCATGGTTATTGGTAGCATTCAAAATATTCATCCAAATACTTTTTGAAAAAAATAGTGCAACCATCATTAAATGTTTATTTATTCCTTAGTAGCATTAAATTAACTAGACTATATATCTCTTTATAAACATACAATCATTCCACTACATTCTTAAACCATTAACCGAGCTTCATCATTTTATTCAACAACACTTCTTTCAACTCATATATCATTTTTAGTCTCTTCCTCATCACCAACATAAATACTACCCATAGAACCATGCTGATTATATTCATGAGATTTTCCCTTTGGGAATTGGTTTGAATAATGCTTGTACATTCCACATTTAAAACATTTAACCATTGTTTATGTCATAGAAATACCATTATCATTGTCTATTTTGTTAACTGAACCTTATCATTTGAAATTACTAGATTTGTGTCCTTCTTTTCCACATCAAAATAATCTTTTAGTTCCTTTGAAACATTCTCCCAGATTCCTCTTCCCACATAATTTACATGAGGGAAATTGAACTTTCTTTCCTCTATGATCAACATGAAACTCCATCTTTCTCTTATTAGCTGAGCCCAGAAACATTCCAATGTTGAGATTCTTGATCGTATTATGATATTGCTGATTAGGCATAATAACGATATGGGGACATCCAGGTCCAATTTAATTTGGATTCTCATGAAGAATATCATTCTACTGTCCATTGTATTCTCCATTATCATGAATCTTTATGTTTCCAGCCATTTTTCTAAAACCAAAAAATAATAGTGCAAGATTAAAAAATCATGGTAGGAAAACAACATAATAAAGGGGGAGTACCTTAAATATATAATATCTGAGGTTAAATTCTATTATCATTACCGTAATTCTTGGAAAATAACCTATACATATACTCAACCTTAGAGACATCCCTAGACATACCTTAAAAATATATCTTGCGATTTCACTAACGTTTTCGCATCCTAGATTCCAAAGGTTAACTAATAGTTTGCCTTTGATACCAATTGTGGAGACCCAATTCTTGACATACATGGACATTAAATTACATTTTAGGAATACTTAATACATAAAAAACTCCAAAGGACCATATTAGTTTAGTGTCTTTGGAAACATGGAACATAATCTTCTAATCATGGTGAAAGATCTTCGACATCTCCCATAAAGATCTTAACCTTTTGTTGTATTACCTAAAACCATTCATTAAGTCATGGAAAAAAGAAAACATACAATGGGTGTGATCAAATTATTAGTAAGGGTAAACATAGAGAGCATAAAAATATCCATAAACATTTGAACGTAAAAAAATTAACATAAAACATCAACATCTTGAGCAATGACATAAATCATGGAAGTATATAAGGCATAGATCATAAAGGAACATTATTCATGATAAAATATCATTTTAATAGAACATGTAATTATGGAAAATCATTAATCACATGATATTATTTCCATAGTACCCAAGGCATTTCTGCCAAGACCATCATAGTGGAAAATGTCCATTACTAAACTGGAATTACTTGCCATTCCAGCCTTGTATTACAGATGGAGATTTAATTTCAATTCCATCCATGTCAATATCATGAGATATAAAGTTTTACACAATTAATTGGATGGGGATATAGGTACCACCAATCTCATAATGAAATCATTTTACTTGTGCATCAAAATAAACATAAATCATTCATCATAACCCAATGAATAAAATGGTTTTGATAATGATCATCCCATCATAACATTGACAATATAAAACAAATGGATATCATTTCATCATAAGATAAATCATACCATGAACAAAATAGAGACATTATTATTGAAAAATAAAAATAATTTCATCTTAAATGGAAAATAGTTTTGATAAAACACTTGAAATGAATTCCTGAGGAAAATATCATTTCTTCTTCAAACTCATTTTTTCACAAAATTCCATTCAATTTTAAAATAAAATAATTCTATTGAAAACATTCCTGAAATATTATAGAATATGTTTCATGAAAATAAGGTTTTAAGAACTATAAAAAGAATAAATTCATGCAGTATAAGTTAAAAAAACATTCTCCTCTTACTTTTGCTGGAAAATTAAAAAAAGTACCTCATATGGTAAACAAAATAAAGATTCCTTCCATACCATATACTAAGAGTGAAATAGGGGTAAACATGAATTTAAAAATACATTGAATAATAGAAAATAAATTTTGATTTTTCTTATAAAACATGTAAATGGATGTTAAATATAAGCCCAGTAAATACTTACATATAAGAAATCTCTGATAAAAATGAGATTGCTACATATTCCCTTACCTTATGTCCAATTTCTACCATATGTGTCTCAGACTCTTATATAGTGGGCTTAAGTATATTATTAATTTTTTAGCAAAACCATAATAATATTTATGACATCATATATGATTCACTTAAGACTTTATATTACTCATTCATTTGTCAATTCCATGTTAAAGTAGTGTTTTGGGTAAAATAGTTTCATTTGTCTTCTGTGTTTTGACTTGTAATTAATAATATGATTACATAGATCTTGATTACTTATTTCCAGAATGTAAAACCTGATTTACATATAATATATATTCACAATATACATATATATAATATATCGATAAATGTCATGAAATGCATCATTCATGGAGACGGTAGGCTGTACGTACGCTTGAACGTTGTTTTCCTTTCCTGATTAAATTGATTGGAAGTAAGTAAATAACATATAAATAAATAAAATATAATTAATATGTAATATATTTCATTATTATTTATAATATATACTTTATAATCATTTTTTAATGGTTAACATGGAGAATGAATCTCATAACGTCGTGGAGACGGTAATCTGTACATATTCCCGAGTGATGATATCGTTCACATATTTATTTAATAGAATTAGAGTGGATGATATAAAATCTCAGAATTACTATCATGTTATAATAAAAATATATAGTTATTCCTTACACCATTATACCCATCCATGTAATGTGGTGGTGGAAAAATAGATTACACCACAGCGTGGAGACAGTATTCCGTACGTACGCACGTGCGATGATTTCATTTTCCGTAGGATGGATAGAAGGTGAAATAGGGTTGGTTAATATTTATAATAAAATATCAGTATATTAGTGATACTTAAGTTATTATTTTATTATTAAACAAAAAAATAATAGGATGTAGAAGAAGAAATTAATATGAAAGAATCGGTAAAGGATATTACCTTTTCTTCGACGCGCCTCTTATAAACCTCCTATTACGGAACTAATGATGGCATTTGAAGAATAAGAGGACCTCTAGTATGCTTCTAGGGAAGTGGATAAGTTAAATTAGAAGGGTTTTTCCAATATTGAAGGCTCAATGTGTTGCGTATAGAAGAGGGAGGAGGTTCCCTTTTATAAGGGATGAGAGGGGAACCTTTGGAAATCTAAAAAATATTAATTTAATATAAATTCAAACCCGACATAAAAACTTAAAAAAATGAATCAAATTAGAATATTAGATGAGATAGGGTTTTAATATCATAAGCCAATAAAATTAATACATGTAGGAAATTTATTTTAAACCTTATCAACATGATTTATCCTTATTTAATCTATTTAATTTTATTTGCTGTAATAATATTCTACATTTTAAATTGTAATAAGTAATTACTTACGTGTTTCGAATTATCCATAATTGGTTAATTTATGACATTTTAGACCATATAAATTTCAATTTATAATTTCTAAATATTTTTCTAATTTTTAATCAATTTAATAATATGTTAATTTTTTAAAATAACTATAGTGTTAATTTTGACCGTATTCATTTTTTTGAATTTAACTAAAATCCACACAGAAGATATATTCGAAATAAAATGTTTAATAGATTTATAACATGTTATATTCATCTATAAAATTTGTGGATAACATTAATTAGTTCATAATATATTTATTTTAATATTTTTAAAACCATTTATTTGATATATCTTCTAATAAAACAATTACTACATAATTTTTGTATAATCATTTAATATACTTATTATTTTCAAAAAAATTTAAAACAAAATACTATGATGATTATAAATGTAATATATTTCAAAACAATAATTTTACTCTAATTTATCATCTTCAATTCACAAGATGTAAATTTTATATTTATTAAATTATGAAGGTGACAACTTTGACATCATTTAAAATAAAATAAAATAATTGTCATAATAGATTTTATAAAGCTCTAAATGGTCAAAAATTAGACCATTGGATGGCTATAGTATATATATATACGAAAAATAAGTTTTTGTCTGGTTTTTGGGCCTTTTAATAGGTATTATTATTTTAATAAAAACTATATTACTTATTTTCACTAAAACAATAATTTCTGCCTCATTAATTTATAAGATATTAAGGTAATTAAATATCACATAAAAATTAAAAATAAATTACAATAAAAAATAAAAACATTTTTTCATTAAAATGTATTTTTATAATCGAATTTATATTCTTTATAACCTTATATTAAATATATTTTAATTATTAATGTTTGAGGGAGACATATTTCACTTTCTTTAAAATAGAATAAATTAAAGGTCTTAATCACATCCAAGTGGGTTACAATGGATTTCATTTCCACCCAAATATGCTTTAGGCTGAAATATAATCATCCAATTATATTAATACATGTGTTAAGGTAATTTTATAATGTTTTATTTACCCTTAATTCTCCAATTTACCTTTAACTATGGTAAATAATATTTACCGTAGTTACTATTCATAGTGCCGATAAATAAAATGTAGCATATTAACATAATTTGGACCAATTGATTCCAAATATGGAATCCATTTTTCCAAATTCAAATCACCGAAGTTTCCGAAATTAATTTAAAATTAATCATATGGTTAAGAAAACTAGTTTTAAAAGTTAAAACATTGCAAAATATTGAAATTATTCTACCTATGAATTTAATCTAAAATAAATGCTAATTACCTTCATTATATAAGATGGAAAAAATATATTGTATTTATACTTTAAAACAATTAAATATTATAATTTAACCGTGTAAATTATTATGATGAAAAAAGTTGTTTTTAATTAAAATATAGCGTGTTTTTACAATTCATTAAAATATGAAAGTTATCAGAATAATATGAAAAATTTATCCAAAGTAAATTTTTATATCGTGATTCTAAATAAGAATTTAATTTTATCAAATAGAACATATTATCATATCAAAAAATAGATTTAAAGTGTGTGCGCCATCAAAAGGTGGAAAAAGTGCATTTAAAAAAAAATACTTATTTGAACCGAAAAAATTATTTTGTTCTCATACTGTGTTGTTGAAAAAGTGTAAGATGAATAATAATGTTATAAAATTCAAAATGTAGTTAATACTATTCATAACAACTAGTTCATTATAATATTATAATAATATATCATTGTTTAGTAAAACTCGGTATTGCGTATTACACACACTATCAAGGAAGGTCGTGATTGCGTGTAATTCAAGGCAAGTCAGGGATACATGTAGTGAAAGATCCCTTTAATGTTGTTTATAACATATCCAAAATTTATTTCAGTTATATATTAAACCAAAAATATACTTAATGTTGCGTATAATAATTTCTACAAAACTAACTTGAAATTGTGTGTAACACAAGCCAATAATAGTGTTACATATACTACAAGCTAATACAGTGGTCCATATAGTACAAGCTAATCTTGGTGTAGTGTAAAATAAAAGACATCAAAGAAATTAAAAAGAATATATCTCATAAAATCTTGGGGTGTTACAATGTTTCTCCCCACCTTTAATAATTTCTATCAAAGTCAAATATTCTATATCCTCATACAGACTCTCCTTGACCCATCTTAAAAATGATGAATCAATATATAAAGATAAAATTGTTGTCTACTTTGGGATTTCCAGATCCATAATATGCATCTAAACTAATATAGTCATCATCTTCCACATAGAATAGGACTCCTGAACTTCTTGAGTCTCTCCAGTCTAACATAATGCATTAGAAACACCATTTCCCTTCTAAGGATTATATTATAACTTGAAATCAATAAATTTAATATACTAAATCGATATCTTCTACCAAAGATTATATTATTTCTTCAAAAAATATACATTATACTTTTGTGATCAGTATCCATAGTAAATTGTTTTCCCAACAGATTATGTTTCTAAATCATCAAAGTATAAACCATCATAGCTATCTTGATGTCCTGTAATGAGACATTTTTTTCATGTGTCCTCAAATACCATGACCCATATTGCATAACTGTATCCCCAAATATTGTCATATCTCCTTGTCCAATCCTAGATGCATCAAAAACACTTTATAATCCACACCCAACTCTGGTATGATCAGTATCAGTGTGGTAGTGAACCAATTCTTCAACTCCTAGAATGCATTCTCACTTGCTCCATTCCATTAAATTATGGTCATATTCCTGGTCATGCATGAAAGTGGTGATAAAAATGGGAAACATCCTTCATGAAATTCCAATAATAACCTTCCATCCCTAGAAATATTTTTATATCAAAATCATTATTGTAATACTCCCAAGAAAACAT
This sequence comes from Viscum album, assembly GCA_963277665.1. NCBI lineage: Eukaryota > Viridiplantae > Streptophyta > Magnoliopsida > Santalales > Viscaceae > Viscum > Viscum album. The sequence continues at coordinate 944,560,837 of OY728127.1, read as the reverse complement.
ATCTTGAAAATTATCTCTGTCCACTAGCACACATTCCTCAAATATGATGTGACCCAGGAAATTTACTCTATCGGTACAGAATTAACACTTCCATAACATTGTTTATAGATGATTCTCTGTTAATACTTAAGAAGATTTCAATATATTGGAAATGATCATCATTATTAATGGAGTACAAAAATATTCCATCCACAAAGACAACCAAAAAATAACCCATTTATGTATGAATGATTCAGTTCATCGGGGCCATATACACAACATGAGCTTTTGTTATCCCAAAATAAATAACAATGAATTAATATATGTTGTATCTTCTTCTGAAAAAAGCATGTCATATATCAAATAGTCAAACTCTTTGCTGATGAAACCCATATTTAATGTTAATCATAGAGAAAACCCAATAATCACCTAACTAGACAAAGATATCATCAATGCACATAAGACGATACAAGTTCATCCTTGTCATTTGGTTAAAAATCCTATAATCAACATATAAATTCAATGTCCCTTTAGCCTTCCTAGAAAACTAAACTGTAGAACCACATGGATACATACGTGTATAGATAAATCACTTATCCATCGACTCTTCATCTGATACATAAGATATTTACTCTCTATTGTTACCATTCGATAAGTTGGTGTAGAAATTTTCTCACCTCTCGATAATATATCAATTGTAAACTCAACTTACCTCCAAGGTGGAATCCTTGATATTTCCTTAGGAAACACATCCTTGAACTAGTACACTATGGGAGGAATGAAATCCTACTTCACACACCCATAATATATAAAAATACATGAAACCATACTGGAAAGCACCACCAGTTGCTGATGAAATGGCCCTTCATGGACTTCCTAGATATACCACTCTCCAAAATGCACATAATTTTCACCCTCATGATATGTAGAATTTACTCCCATGTGGTAATAGTCTATGTGGTCTTGGTATGACACTAATTAGTCCATTCTTGAAATCAATTCAAAGGCTAACATGTTAATGATATAAAGATCCCAAAGAAAATGATGCTCAATGTACTCAATGGAACATCCCTTTAACTAATATATGTCCATCTATTGTACTCACAGTAGTGTGTCGATTATCATATCCATGCTAAAATACACCACTATGAACCACAAACCATTGGAAAGTTGTGCTGCTAAAAAATAATTAGAGGCTCTTGTATCAACTAAGGCATTGGAAATAATATAATATACAAGAATAGTACCTCTAATTATTGATGGTCCATCCTCACAATCCAATAGTGTGGGATGAATTGCTTACAAATTTCATTCCCACCTTTTCTATATTATAGTCGGATTCCCCTTGTTTTCTCATCTCTATTTATATGATTTCTCTTTTCCTGATGTTCCACATCCACTACCACTACCGCCTCTACTAGGAGAACTCTATTTACAAAAAATATATGGTCTAAGAGACCATATCACAGTGTTTTGACACATCCTAAAACCACTTTCATTATAATGAACTAAATTTTCCATAATGTTTTTCTGAATATTGTATTAATTATTTTCAAGGCCATGCAATGAGACTACATGTGAATATGTGTTCATATGTTCCAAGAATAATATTTTGTAATATGTTAAAGATATTATATAAAACTTGCATGAAATTTTCCAAAAATATGGAATTACTTTTAAATGGAGGCCTATATTAGAAATTAGAGGGAACCATTGAAAACATAGATTGTTTTTTAACCTAGATGTGACATAATCCTTTTCGGTATGGGGCCTCTTGGTATATGTCATCATAACAATAAAATTAATAAAATTTATTTATTGATTTATTTAATTTTGAAATGATGTAGAAACATACATCATTGCCTTTTCAATAATTCTTACAAAAAATTTTAAGGGATATTTGAAATAACCTTAAAATCAAGGATAACCATTGGAGAGCATAAAGGAACATCTCTTAGTTGAAAACATCTAGATAGTGAATTGACAATCATCATACAACCAAAATCATTGATCCTTCCAAGTAATATGATATGGATTTGTTCCTAATAATTTATTAATCCAAAATAATTCAATATATTTGTTTTGGTTTTATCCACAATTATTATTTATACGATGAAATAAATTTAATCAACCTACAAATTGATTCTTGTAATATTCATATTGAGGGTTTGGGATAGTTTTTATTATTGATTGGAAATTAATTGTTGATTATTTTCATATCTTCGTTCATCATTCTAATGGAAACTAATCAAGTTAGACATAACCATCAATAGAGGTCTATTCCTCATGGTTTTAATCTATTCATTCCATTTTACCATTACTTCCTTTAGCATGGGATTAAACCTTGGCCCGTGGTTTGATAAATAATAAAAAATACAATATTACACACCGATTTTATAGTGAAATGATTTGATATCAAAAATCCATGCTTGGATCGATGGAAATATTGAGATATATTGGAAGTGGAAGGGATAATTTTTTATTCCAGATCATCAATTGTGGTTTCAACATGCGGATGTAGTGAAAATCAATGTGTGAGGTTTCCCAAATGAAAAGGATGGTCAGATTCTGATGAGAGAAACTGTGAGGGTATATTGTTCCAGATCATCCATATCTACAATGATTCCTGGCCAAATTTGGTGTCAGAGTATAAAAGGATTCCACAAGAAGAATAATGTGGATTTTGGAGATATTCCAAAGAACAAGGTGTGTAATTAAATGCTACAAATTGTGTTGGACTAACAGTGTAGTGGATAGAGTTTCCATGTTATGTTAACAATCATAAAACATGTGACCCAAAACCCATGGTATTTGATTCCTCCCATGTTTCCTCCGTATCTACCTCATTGGGTACATGGACATGGGAAGGATTATATGGGATTGGACATTCCATGTACTCCCCATGGTCATTTTCAGACTAGGTGTAAATGAGAAGAGTTGTGTACATGGAAACAGGTATATGTATACATGCATGGGCATGCAATGTATTTTTACACAGAAATAGACATGGGGAATTTACACAGTCATGGCCTGGGGCAGATCGGACATGTTGTGAACTACTATTACATGTCATGTAATCTTTTACTGTTTTCATAGAGAAATTTTCCTCTATATCATAGTCATTTATTGTAAGTGTTTGTTCCTTAAATCAATTCTTGGAGGGTTAGAATATTATTATATCCTACACATAGGATAGTAATCTATTTAGTATAAATTCTAGCATATAGTTGATGGGATACGTCTTGGATGCCGAGAGTGAAATCAAATTTCATCTTCATATCTTAGGTGAATTCCATGTTATCTTCATGAAAAACACTCTATAGGTGTTAATGCTCTACATAATAGGTAAATCAAGGTTGATTTTTTGGTTGGGTGTGATCATAATTTGAGTATCATTCCTCTTCATACATCCAATATATAATTCCTATGATGAGATGCAATCAACAGAACCTCTCTAATAGAATTAATCAGTATTATCTGACTCAAAGAGTTTGTTTAACTGGATGAGTGCTTTGTGGAGCCCTTCGATAGGAATCCCAGGATGTCTTTAATGTTTTTACAATCATATTGTGAGTCCTTGTTGATTATATTAGGGTATTCTTGTTAAACTTCATGAAGATATATACCTTTATATAGGTGAGATTTATTCCGGTTATTCTATTTTTTCATTCTGGAATGTCCTGCATGGTATTGTTATACTCACCCATGCAGGGGATTTACCTCGATGTGTCGTGTCTTGTGGAGAATATTGATCCTTTTTATGGATTCCAAGAGGTATTGGGATTGGGTGGGTCTTAGTGAGCTAGATAGATCGAGGTGTGTCCCTATATTTATCTTGAATGTAATCCCCACTTTTTCATTCAACTTGGACTTGTTTTCAAAAAACTATAGTGATATTATATTTGTCCCTATTTACATTCCATTACTTATTTCATACTCCTTATGTGGAATTTCGAATTATTTTTTCACAGTTTGTCAATTGTTATAATTTTGTTTATTCTATGGGATCTGAGATGTTTGTGTGTATACAGTTGTATTATGTTAAGGCCTCCCATGATAGTGATATGCCTACTCTAATATACTCAGATGCCCCAGACCTATTAGAGGTGGATTTAGGTAGTCATGGAATGGGACCCATTGGGATGTGATGTGATAGAGTGGTATCATAGAATTTTATTAAACCATAGGAATAGAGAATGTGAGATTATATTGTTGTAACAATATTACGTGTTTTGAGTTCGGCTTTCCGGATATGGTACCCTATTGATGGTGGGGTGGCCGATGTATCCATACACTATGACTCAGATCACCGACCTTGTAAATCAGCATAAGAGGGAACTAGTTAGTGCGAAAAAAGTTGTTCATGCATCATATAAGAACGGGTTGTGGTTTTCATGTCCTTATTGAATCGAATCTACATATATACTCATTGAACGTGGTAAATATTTTTTATCTCAAGATTCCTCCATGATGTATTCACTCTAGTATTCAGCAATAGTATAATAAGTATGATTCCCTCATCAATGTAGTATCCAAATAGGGAACAGTTCTAGAGTTATTACCAATAGGTGGAGGACTAGATATATCACCACTTGTTAAGAAGAAAGTGGTACTCATTATACCAGAATTTGATATGGATGGGATTAATGCACATAAGATGTTTCAATACTAGTAACCCCTCATGTTTTGAGTAAATCACAACCCACATGTTTTTTTATGACTATCTTGCGGCACTGAAATGAGTTCTATATCTTTTCAGGTCACCAACAGATTAGATTGTGATTCTGGTACTGAGCCTTCTCAACGACTCAATTGGATAACAGTGGGGTTTATTAACCCGATATTAAAACTACAAGAATATATAATGGTGAATGTATGAGTTCCTTTTCATAGAGGTTATCCCTCTGGCTATGCTATTTCGTGTACACATCTAGGTCCTTCTATTGATCGTGCAAAGCAATACAAAAATAATAGATAATTCATTTAAGTTTATTGACCTCTATTAGTAATTGATGGGTACAATTCATGACAAGTTAATTTAGGATTGGAACTTATAGTGATGAATCTGTAGAGATATTAAATCTGGAAATATACCTCTATATATTCCTACAAATTCTATGGTTCTAGATTGAGATTTTTTCATTGATAATTTCCCTGATGAGAATATGTAGACAATGGTTGCTAGAAGTGGTAAATAAGAGCATATACATTGACATCAGGGAGACGACGTTAGTCTTTGGGACTAGAAGTGTGAGATGTTTCAAGAGGAGGCCCCAAAATAAAGGCTATGTGTTTCAGTGTTCATATAATGGGTCCAGTTATCCCAGGGAGAGGTGGTGTTTCTCATGTGAGAATAGGTTGTATCTAGCATGAGATTACCCATCCTGAAATATGAATTACAGAGAGACCGCAAATAGGAAACTAAGGAATAGGTAGGATTGGACTCATCATACATGGAATTGGAGCTAGGAGAGAATATCCAGTTGGTAGTAATTTATATCTTTTAACACCACCACCCAAACCTTTAGGTGGTTCGTTCCATGCTCAGGGAGCTAGAGAACATGGTTGGGGGTAGCACCATGCAGTCAAGGGTTATGACCCAAATCCTATAAAGATTATATGAGGTATGATCTATTTTCTTTATACCTTATCTGAAGTAGTGATATACATAGGTGTTATTCATTCCATATTTTTCTCAAATCTAGTTCGATGCGTAGAGATTATAGTGGAGCTATTAGTTCAAACCTTGTGATTAGATACTTATATTGTATATGACTCAATGATCACACACTTATTCCAACAATGTGACATGGTTCTTTGAGGAGAGAGTTTCTATTTGGATCTCTTTGTAGAAATTATGATGACTTATAATGTCATTTTAAGTATGGACTGGTTATATATTGTTCATGAACAAATAAATTGTTTCAAGAAGAGGGTGCATTGTATCCATAATGATGGGATTATGGCTTCCTTTGTGAGTGAATTGGAAACCCACAAAGAACAAAATGGATCATTAATAGGAGTGTGTAGCGTATTACTCATCATTTTGATAGCGTGACCCTTGATGTCTTATATTTTATGTGTTTTCAATTCCATGTAGTGATAGTGGTGTATGAGGACTTCTTTCCAAAGGTTTTTTCAGGATTAACTCCTCACAAATAGATATACATTTCATTAATATTCATGATAGGATGAACCCAATATGTATTTTAGAATATCATACGGATCATGTAATGATTTAAAAGCTATGGGTGATGTATTTGGACTTGAAAAATAATGTCTTTGTTAGACCTAGTGATTCACCTGGGCATCCCCGAGGTTGTCTTCCAAGAAGGGGAAGGGAGATTGAGTTTATGTGTGGATTTTCATCACTTAAAATAGGTTATAATAAAGAAAAAGATTCCACTATTGAGAACCGATGACCTATTTGATCATTTTAGAGGTGCATGATGGTTATCAAAGATTGACCATAGACTAGAAAATCACCATTTGAGGGTACAAGAAGAGGATATACACAAAACGATATACATATGTCTCTATGTTCACTATGAGTCCTTGGTGATTCCATTTTTTATGATGAACTCCCGGTAAGTTTTCATGGGATTCATGAACTATATATTCTAGTAATTATTAGACTTGTTTATGGTGGTGTTCATTGATTATGAACTTTTGTACTCAGTGTTTTGAGGAGTAGCACACAAGACACTTGGGTATAGTTCAATATATACTCTGATAGCACCGTCTTTATGAGAAGATGTCAAATTTCTAGTTCTTGATTAAAAATTTTGACTTTTTGGGACATCTTATCTCAATGGATGGTGTGTTAGTGGACCCAGCAAAGATCAAGAGAGTATTAGCTTGGGAACCTCCCAAGAGTGTGACAGAGGAACATCGATTCTTTGGGTTGGAAGGCTAATATCATTTATTCATACTGTATTTCTACAAGATATCATCTTCTATGAAACATTTGACCAAGAAGGGGAAAACATTCTTGTAGATGGAAAGGTAAAAGTAGGATTTTCAATTGTTGAGATAGTATTTGAATAGTTTACCCCTCATTATGTTACAATAGGATGGTGTCAAGTACATAGTGTTCTATGATGCATCAGGAACTATGTATATTTATGTTCTAATTAAAAGGAATCCAATGATTTCATATAGTTCATGTAAACAGAGACCACATGAGTAGAACTACATGACACATTATCTTGAGTTAGTAGTGGTTGTCTTTTTAATGAATATATGGTGACACTACCGATGAGTTAGTGAGATATCATCTATTCTAACTAGAAGGGTTTCATGTATATCTATAATCATGATAATATTAATTTTTGACAAAGTTAATGGATATAGTTACACCATGATTATGGCATTAATATTCTCTATAAACTAGGAAGGGGATTGTTGTACCAGATTCTTTTAGCATAACATCTTGTTAATAGTTGTTTAATGATCATTAGAGTAGTTAGCCTATTTGCAGTTATCCTTTTGGGATGGACATAGAGAAAAATTCTTCTAGTATATGGTTCTCACCTTGATGATTTAACATTGATTCGAGGAGTAAAGACATGGGGATTCCAAATGTGAGACCCTACATTACATGTTATCCACTAGACATGCCCTTGATGGATTTTCATAAGATTGAGAGAGTTTATTTATTTTTAGAGGAGACATGATTGTACCATTGATGTTCTGGGAGTAGGTTCTTAGAGAGATTCATACATCTCCGTTGGTGGAATATTTAGGCGTGGAAAATATTTACTAGAACCTATGACATCATTTTTTGTGGCATGGGTTGAATATGTGATTTCCACTATTTATCTCTTGAGGCCTAACTTGTCATCATGTGAAGGATGAGTACCACATTCATGATAATTTAGCTCAACCCCTATAGGTTCTAGAGTGGAAGAGGGATGTTTTTATATGTACATAATAATGGAGTTACCACATACATCCAAGGGACATGACTAAATAAGGGTGATCATAGACCAGCTCACTATGTCGACCCACTTCCTAGATATCCAAGAGAATAGTTTAGTAGAGTTACTGGTATTCCTCTATTTGTTGGAGATGTTATAAATACATTTAGTTACATCAATGAGCATTTTTCACCATAATGTTCACTTTACTTCCCAATTAGTGAAGGTATTGTAAGTGGAATTTAGGACTCATCTTCATTTGATAATGGCTTTTCACCACTAGGAAGATTTTCTGATTGAGTGGGTAATTCATGTTTTGAGTACATTTTTAGAGATTAGAAGTTGTAATTTTGACATATTTTGGAGGATTACATAACATTTTATTACTTTCTTTCCAAAATAGATATGTTTCCACAATTGGTATGGCACCATTCGAGGCCATGTAAAGGTAACCCTTCAGGTCACCACGGTGCTAGACTGACCTAGGAGAGTTAGTACATATGGGGCCAGAGTAGATATTGGCCAATATAGAGATGGTTTTGTTCATATAAGAACATAGTAGGACTAAAAATAACCAATATATTTATTATGCCTATATAATACCGAGATCTTAGGATTTTGAGGACAAAGATGATGTATTTCTACAGGTTTCACCTCAATGTGTGTTCCAAATATTTGGTCAAGGCCAAAAGTTATCTCTAAGATTTTTTCACCCATTCCAAATACTATATATAGTTTCCAATATGGATGAAAACTTATATATATCACTACAGATAGACTAGGTACAGAACAACATCCATGTGATATCACTGAATTGGTACATGCGTGACCCCTCACAAGGTATCGACTATAGAGCTGGAAATCGAGGATGGATCTACCTTTGCTGAGTACCTAGTAGTGATCAAGTATAAGTTGGAGAGGATCATTTTTGTGTGATAAATTCCATTATTGTGTGTTTGGTGGATGGAAATGAATCTTTATGACAGCACTCGGGAGGAAGAGGCTTAGATGTGTGCTTGGTACCCACATCTGTTTTTGTATCAACATGTTTTGTATTTTGGGGACATAAGTCCCCAAGGAGGGGAGAATTTAATTAATCGTAATTTACATGAATATTATTTTGATGTTATATAAATTGTTTTTGATACAAGCTATAAAGGTGATGTATGAATCTAAGGACTAATTTGCACATAATAAATGTTTGAAATATATTATATATATTAAATAGCATGAGCATGATTTTTTTTGAAAATGTGGGTTAAATTATAAAAGGATAACCATATAAATAATATGACGTTACCTTTTATTTCAGAGTGTGGTTTTTACCCTAGGAACGACATTACATTTGTCGATGTGGTGAGTTTGTGAAAAAGTCATTAAGGGTGTAAAATTAATAATATAAATTCATTAAATTAATTTTTTTCTATCAAATGATGCAACAATGAAATCATTTTTAAATTTAATGATACATATGGTATATTTTTGGGGTTATCCACATAACCCTTAAAATCATAGAGATCTATTACAGAGAATGGAGGAACATCCGTTGGTGGGCGACACCTTGATTGAGGACCATTGTTTGTCAAACAACACAATTTAGGGATCTCACCAATTATACTGAATTTTTTTTCTTCATTAGTTATTGATTAAAATTAATGTAGGATGTCATTTTATTTAGTTTTCTCCGTATATATTATTCATACAATGAATAAGAATAATTCAAAAAATGAATGGATTCAAGGATTGTGTGAATTGTATATTAGGGATAGTTATGATGGGAATTTCATGTTGATTTCTTTACATCTCTTTACTCGTCATTATAATAAAAATTAATTGAGAATGAAAATAACATTTAATGTGATTTTTTCATTATAATTTTTCTTTTATCTTCCCATTTCTCTCTTTCTTCATTCATCGTGGGAAAATATTTTAGCCTACTGTTCGATGGAAATAGAGAAATAGAACATTCCACCCCTATTTAATGGAAAAATATTTGATATCGCAGATCTAGGATTGGATTGACAATGAGATGAATATATGATGTATGTGATGGTGAATCCATTTATATTTGAGATCAATGATTGTGGTTTCATTATGAAACTGTGAAATGGTCCAATGTCAAAGGTTTCCTGAATGAATTGGATCGACAAATTCTCTTAAATGGTTACTATGAGGGTTGGCCAAACTGCTAGGACCCAACCTTAGACATTCCATACAAGAGGAATTTATTTTGGTCAAGATTCTGGAAATAGATACATGTTTAAAAATATAAGAGTTACAATGAAAAACTAAACAAATTTTAAGATCATCACCGCTTCCACGCGCTATAACAACGAATACCAATTCTGGAAACCTCTGAAAAATATTTCCAAAAAAACATGGGGTGAGCACAAAAGATGCTCAGAAAGGGGTTTAAAAACTTTCGATAAATATTCTTTTAAAAACGATATATAAACATTTAGAAATACCTTTTTTTAAAATATCGTTTGAAATTAATACTGTATCATAATACTAGTTCAATTTTTAGAATTTACTTACGTTCAAAATTACTAAAAAATAATCCAGTTTTTTTTTTCTGAAATCATTAGGCAAGCTTCTAAAAATAAAATAACTAATTGTGAGACTACTCGACTAATTACAGGCCATGATGGGTCCACACCCAATCCCTTCTTGTCTACCACACTCGAGAGTCAGGTTTTCTGAAAACCTTTTTAAGCTTGCATTAAATATGTATACATTTGCACCGAGTTTTCATATATTAAAACTCGTAAACAACATTTGATTCCTAAGTAATGCATGTGTACAAATTTTTATATACATATTCTGACACACACACACACAGACACACACACACAGATATATATATACTTTTATAATATTTCATCTGCTTGTTCTGAAGTAGTCGATTTACACATCGACTTATCTATGCATGATTTGTCATACATACTTTTCCCTTTAGCGATTTACTACTTTTTCAAATAATAATAACAAATTTTCCATTCATATATATATATAGGGCATACAATATGCGAAACCACTATCCAAATAGAATTAGTGATATAGATGAGAATGACATGTCATTAATATGAAATAATGGTAAATAACTATATGAAATTCATGAGTAAATTTATAATTTAATGAGTGTCGACAATGATCATAAAATCATGGCCATGTATCTATGCAGATGCGTCACTCATAATGTCAATAAAACAAGTTGATATTTAATGTGTATTTTTTTAGAAGCATGACGATAAGATGAAATAAAATTGCAAAATAATAATCGATATTTTATCCATATGCATATATATATATATACAAATATATATAAATGTAAAACCATTGAAAATAACATCATTCGAATAATACAAATAAAATCATAATAATATTTTAACCTTAAAATTCTGCAGAATAAAAGAGAACAAAAACCATCAAATATAATTAATATTTAGGTTGATTTTGAAGTACACATATAAATATTTATACATATGAATATGTACATACCATGGTATATAAGATTACATTCTGCATAATAAAATCATAAAAAATCTTTGAAATCTTTTAAATGAAGGATTAAAATCTATGTATATAAAACTGCATAATCATAATTTTGTATTAAAGGTTTGTAAAATATAGATAATTAAAAATAGACCCTTACGCAAACCTAAAAATAGAGAGTATAACTTGAAATAAATAAATAATATTCCCTTACGAAAACATTTTTAGAACTTATCTGCTTGAAATTGGGCATGCATTACCATAAACATCTAGTGGAGATTGGCGTTCCGGTCGTCCATCCATGGTGGATGGGTTCTCTATAAACCCATTTATAAGAAAAATTCAACGTTCCAAAATATTCTTAGAGAAGCTCAATAATTTGTATTATTTTATTTATTTATTTATTTTAAAAATAAAACTAATTAAATATGTACATATTATACCTAATCATATATTATATTTATCTTTTTCTTTTGATTCTTCTCACAGGTTGTCTCAACCCTCAAATTAATTTTATATAATTTTTATAATTTTTTCCAAAATCATTACACCCACACTTTTGTCACTTTCTCTTCAATCGTGACATAACCTACCATTTAATAATGTGTTATTTTATTATTAGATTGATTAATAATAGGCCACAGTATCTCTCAAAGCCACAACCCTCATATAATAATATGGTATATAACATTTTAAAATATTCCATGAATCATAAATCTTATAACTATTTATACATAAAATATAATGATTCATAATATATATAAATAATTATATGTAACGATTTATAAAATATATATACAAGATGATTTATAATATAACGATTTATAAAAATATATTATATATATTTGTAACGATTTACAATATATATATTTAATGATTTAAAACATAACGATTTATAACTATATAACATATATATATATATATAATGATTTATAATAAAACATATGCAATATATATATATCACTTTTTTCAATGTAAAATTAATATATTTATATATGTAAAAAATCTCATATATTTTCCTCTTTTTGTTTTATTATTTAATTTTTTTTATTAATGATTTTATATCCCAAACATATGTGACGTTTTTCATCATTTTTAATCTCATCTCACTTTTTTCCTCTAATAAATATTATTATTATATTAATAAATGTCATATCATTTAATTTTTTTAAGACAATAATCCCCCTTTTTACTCAAACACATTATCTTTTCATATCTTACTTTTGACTTTTTTTAACATTCCATGATTATATTTATATTATATTATTATATATCCACAATATATATGTTTTTTTATCTAACGTTTTAACAAATAATTTGTTTTAACATATTAATTTCATTGTTTATTAAACCAATCGTGTATCTAATATGTATATATATATATATATATTACATTTTATTTTATATTAATTTAAATATATATAAACTAAAAAAACATGTAAATGCATTCTATTATTATTGTTTATAAATCATTCATATATATAGAGTAACTGACAATAATTTTAATTTCAAAATATTAATTATAATTTAAGTATTATAATAATTTATTTTCTAAGGTTTTAAATCTATATATATATATATATATATAAATGAAATTAATCATTATTAATCATGAATTAAAAAAACTATATCTTGGAATAGTAAATCAAAATAAACAAAACATAGTTCAGATTAAATAAAATCAAAATATATTTCATAACGTTAATTTTTTTAAACTATAATACATTTATTTATAATAAAACATCATTATTAATTATTTCATTTATTATAACAAGGTTTTTGACATTATCGCATATTTAAAACATGAAATTTTTTATAAATAAAAGTATTCATACATTTTCATCTAGAAAAAAGCCTTATTTTATAGTTTATTTATAACATTATTAATTTTAAATTATAATTTATTTAAAGTTATTCAATTTTTTTGAAACACATGGTGTTACAATATTCCCCCCATTACAGAATTTCATCCTCACGATTCGATCATTGGACTAAAACTATTTCTGAATTTTTGTCTTCAGAATATAGGAAACTAAGACCGCTAGATTCTTAGACACTAACGTTATACAACAAACATTTATTTCCAATGTTTTCTAGACCATTTCATTGATACCAAGTGTAAGGACCCAATCTTAGACCTGCCATACAGGAGGACTTTATTCCCGTCTAGATTCAAGAAATAGATACATGTTTAAAAATATCAGAGTTACAACTAATAACTAAACAAACTGTAAGATCATCACCGCTTCCGTGCGCTATAACAATGATGACCAATTCTGGAAACCTGTGAAAAATATTTCAAAAAAACCTTGGGAGAGCACACAATATGGTCAGTAAGGGGTTTAAAAACCTTCGATAAATATTCTTTGAAAAATGATATATAAACATTTAGAAATACCATTTTTTTAAAAATCGATTGAAATTAATTACGGTATCAATATACAAGTTCAATTTTTAGAAGATACTTTAAAAATTACTAAAAAATACTATAGTGTTTTTCAAAAATCATTAGGAAAGCTTCTAAAAACAAAATATATAATTCTGAGACTGCTCGACTAATTACAGGCCATGATGGGTCCACACCCAATCCCTTCATGTCTACCACACTCGAGAGTCGGGTTTTCTGAAAACATTTTTAAGCTTGCGTTAAATATTTATACATTTTCACTTGGTTTTCGTATATTAAAACTCATAAGCAAAGTTTGATACATAATTAATGTATGCGTACGAATTTATATATACGTATTCTTACACACACACACAAACACACAAACACACACACATACATATATACTTTTATATGATTTCATATTCTTGTTCTGAAGTAGTCGATTTACAAATAGACTTATCTATACATGATTTTTCGTACATACTTTTCCCTTTAGAGATTTATCGCTTTTAGAAATAATAATAACAAATTATCCATGAATACATATATAGAGCATACAATATGCCCAACTACTATCGAAACACAATTAGTGATACCGATGTGCACGACATGTCATTAATAGGAAATAATGGTAATTACCTATATGACATTCATGAGTTAATTTATTATTCAATGAGTGTCGACGATGAGCATAAAATCATGGCCATGTATCTATGCAGATGCATTACTCATAATATCTATAAAACATGTTGATATTTAAGGTTTGTTTTTTTAGAAGAATGTTGATAAGCTGAAATAAAATTGTAAAATAATAATCGTTATTTTATCCATATGCATATATATATATATACATATATACATGTAAAACTATTTAAAATAACAAAATTTGAATAATAAAAATAAATTCATAATAATATTTTCACCTTAAAATTCCGCAGAATAAAAGAGAAGAAAACCCATTAAATATAATTAATATTTTTGTTGATTTTGAATTAAACATATAAATATTTATACATATATTTCTATATATACCATGGTATATAAGATTAAATTTTGAATAATGAAATCATAAAAAATCTTTGAAATATTTTAATTGAAGGATTGAAATCTATGTATATACAATTTCATAATCATAATTATGTAATAATGGTTTGTAAAATAGAGATATTTTAAAATAGACCCTTACGCAAAACAGAAAATAGAGAGTATAACTTGAAATAAATAAACAAAATTCCCTTAAAAAATTATTAGCAGAACTTCTCAGCTTAATATTGAGCATGCATCACCATAAAAATCTTGTTCAAATTGGGGTTCGGGTCTTCCATCCATGGTGGAGGGGTTCTATATAAACCCCTTTATAAAACAAAAATCAAAGTTCCAAAATCTTCTTAGAGAATCTCAATAATTTGTATTATTGTATTTATGTATTTATTATAAAAATAAAACTAATTAAATATGTACATATTATACCTATTCATATATTATATTTAGCTTTTTCATTTGTTTCTTCTCACAGGTTGTCTCAACCCTGAAATTATTTTTATATATTATCTATCCATTTTTTCCAAAATCATTACACCCACACTTTTTTCACTTTCTCTTCAATCATGACATAACCTACCATTTAATAAAGTGTTATTTTATTATTATATTGATTAATAATAGGCCACACTCTCTCTCCAAGCCACGCCCCTCACATAATAATATGGTATATAACATTTTAAAATATTCCATGAATCGTAAATCTTATTACGATTTATACATAAAATATAACGATTCATAATATATATAAATAATTATATGTAATTATTTATAAAATATATATACAATATTATTTATAATATATCGATTTATAATTATATATTATATATATGTAATGATTTATTATATATATATAATTATTTCAAACATAACAATTTATAACTATATATAATATATATATATATATATAACGATTTATAATAAAACATATGCAATAGATATATATATTTATATTTATATTTATATCACCCTTTTCAATGTAAAATAATTATATATATATGTAAAAAATCTAATATATTTTCTTCTTTCTGTTTTATTATTTAAATTTTTTTTGTTAACGTTTTTTAATCCCAAACATATGTGACTTTTTTCATCATTTTGAATCTCATCTCACTTTTTTCCCCTAATCAATATTATTATTATTTTATTAAATGTCATATCATTTATTTTTTTAAGTCAATACTCCCCCTTTATACTTAAACACATTATCTTTTCATATCTTACTTTTAACTTTTTTTTAACATGCCATGATTATTTTTATTATATATTATTATATATCCAGAATTTATATGTTTTTTTATCTAACATTTTAATACATAATTTTTTTAACATATTAAATTCATTGTTTATTAAAAAAATCGTGGAACTAATATGTATATATATTTTTATATTACATTTTATTTTATATTAATATAAATTATGAAGAACACAACATAAAATATGGTGTACAACTTTCTATGAAGTGACCCCACAAGAACGACCTCTAAGAGGAACGTCATCAATGTTATCAGACACATAGTGTGTGTTCTCCTTGATGAGTGATATGTGGAAACTTTACGTATAAATCCTAGGATAGATTTATGGTTGGGACTTTAGGACGATGTCTTATTTTTTAGTATATCTAAATTTTCTTATAATATATTGTGTAGAAATATACCAATGTAGATATGTCTATTATTATTTTTGTTGTATGTTTCTTAGATTTAAGGTGTATCATTGTGTACTGTTACAGTCACCCTTTCACGGGCCTTTCTAGAACATGTTGTATCTTTTGGCGACAACCAACTCTTCTTGAAAGGTTCCTAGCGGAACAAAGGCCAGACATCACTTTTTGATCTAGATAGACCGATGTGTGTTCCAATTGTTATCTTTATAGAAGTACCCATCATTACTTACATGTTGTATTTGTTTTCAAACACATTTTTGTGGGATAATATTGGGAACTATTTACTTTTCATTTATAGTTGTCTTATTTTGGTTGAATTATTTACATGTATTCATGCATAATTTATATATTTTTTTCCATTTATCATTGTATGGTATTGGATATGTGTTCATGTGTACATGTACATTAAAAAAGGCCTCTCATGTTAGTTATATACCAATACGGTGATATTCTCTACCCCATGGACTATTCGTGGCGGACATGGGGAGTTGTGACATATGACCCATTAGGATGGGTGATAACAGTCATTTCCCATCTGTTGAGTGTTTCTAAAATACATCTACAAGTGAACCATCATGTATTAAGTTCAGTAATCCACTCGCGATTGTGGATAATGGTTAGGAATGTGGCCCAACCTACCAAACTAGTGGATGTATATTAAGTCACAAATCTTAGTAACTAATAATTCTCCCTAGAACCTATATTTTCTCTTTCCTTAGTTGATATTATCATAGAGACACTTCAAACTCTCAAAATTTGTTGGTGTTGGGAGCCCATCAAAAAAGAACCTTCATTTCACTAGAATCCTCTTTTAGGTTCCCCCACAAAAATAGATCCTATGTAAACAAATCTGAAAACTTCATCAACCAAAATATGGTAAACTAAGAATTAATAATATATTTTATCACATCATGGAATCATCTAAGCATAGTTGCCTCATATCCTTCCAAAGCTGGAAAAAATCATTGTAAATCAGTAAAGTGACCAACAAAGTCCTTCATATACATACTCTTCTAGTTAAACCATATAAACTTTTCTGACCACTCATGGATCAATTTCTCTGGGTAAAATTTATACAATAACTTCACCATTAATTCTTTCCACATTATGTTTTTTTCGTTGTCCTTCCAAAGTTTAAATATCCCAATAATGATTTATTGACTGTCTAAAATATAATCCAGAAACCTGGAACTCTCTTAAGAAGGATCCTCTAAATAGTAAAAGATCATCTAGATAGACTCAATACAGAACACATCCTCCTTGAGCGCACTCTATCTAGTGAAGGTCATTGGGTTCTTTAATTGGAACACTTGTGTGATTCAAAAAATATTTCACAAATCATGTCCTTGGTATCATTACATAATTATCATAAAGAGAGAAAAAATATCACAAAACTATTCTTAGGACCCTTCACCCATAACTATTGGATCCTCTAGTTCTCATGTTGGTAGATCAATTCAAGACATATTATACTTTCATCCTTCCAATAAACGTCATCCTTGAGGAATGTATCTACAATTCCTAACACAAATCTTAAGACACATTATCACCACCCATAAAATTCGTACAATAATGTTAAATCTAAAATAGAAGAATATTGATTATATAACATTTAAAAAATATTCTTGGACTATATACTTTTATTATATTTGTAAAATTTTAATCCTAAAAAACTAGTTCAGAAACAGCTACATCATCTCCCACTTATTCCTTCATAAATAGAACACTTTTTAGTAGATATTACTTAATACCCTTCTTCATATCCTATGGAAATGAAAAATTATAAAAGAAGATATGATATTCTTAGTAATAGTAATCAAGGGAGATATCAATCATATAATAATAATAAGACATTATAACAAAAACCTATTGTTTTGGATCACTCCCCATTTTAGTCTTTTGTTACTGAATCGGGTTTCATTCACTTTCCATCCATGTATAAATTAACCAATTTCACTCCTCATTACAGTCTTGGGTATCTCATGAGATATAAATCATTACCCAGTAAATATGATGAAGATTAATTTCCAGATAATAAATTAATTAAATCAATACATATGCCTTCCACAAGAACATAAATCATGCATCATATCAGAACCTATGTAATGAAATGGGTTTTATAATCACCATTAAATAATACCATGTCCCATGGAGAACAAATGGGTTACATAATTAACCTTCCATCATAAAAATAAATATTCAGAGAAATAAATTCAGATAATTTCCTTGAAAAGAATCCCCATAAAAGAATTAGTAAAATTAATGAATTTTATCATATATGGTAAATAATTTTTAGAGAATAGTTGAGAAAAATATCCTCTCGGTTTTGAGAATGTTTTCTTTTCTTAAAATTCTATGCAATTTTAAAAAAAAATGTTTTAATTAAAAATATTATTGAAATATTATAAGGGAATATACATGTAATTAAGGGGTCATGATACCCTAAAAATCTATTTATTTCATATATGATAAAAAATATTCCTCTAATAATTTTTTTGAAAATTCATAAATTACAATGTTAGGAAAATGAAAAAATATCCCTTTCAATCCATTCAGAAAATAATTACACATGGGTAAAAATTAAATTAAAATATATATAATAATAGTGAAAATGTTTTGAATTTTTTTATAAAATATGTACATAGATGATAAATATTCCCCCTTAAATACATACATATAAAGAATCACTGATGATAAGACGATTGTGAATTTAACCCTTACCTAATGTATGATTTGCATCATAAATATTTGAGACTTCGGTATAACGGATTAAAAAATGTTATTAAATTATAATAGAATTATATTAATATTTATTATATCATATATTATCCTATTATATCATATTGTCCCTTGATCATTATTAATATTCTATTACTACCGTTGTTTTGGGTTTTAACTTGATCATTTTCCTATGCATTCTTATTCATATATGTCCCTATTCTTGTATATAAGATATAGTTATTTAATATAAAATATGTTATCAAGGTATATATATCATATTTATTCATTATATATATTAATATAATAATTATTTAATAGTGATCATTGAGAATTAATCACATCACGTCATGGAGACGGTAGGTCACTCCTACGCACGAGCAATGATATATTTACCTTAATAGTAAAATGTATTGAATTGGATGGTATATATTTTGTTTTAGAATCAATTAAATTTTTTATTAAATATATATATATATATATATTATCTAAATCATTATACCCATCCGAATAATGTGGTGATGAAAAACAAACTATACCAAGGTGTATAGACGGTAATTTGTACATACGCACGTGTGGTACTTTTTTTTTCATAGGTTGGATAAAAAGAGGTAATTTCATTGTTCAATAATCATTATTGAATTTAATAATATATTATATATTGGAATTATTAGTTTATTGTTGTAAAAACACATCAATATAATGTAGAAGTAGAAATGATCTTGAATGAGTTGGAAAAGGAGATTACCTCTTCTTCAGCGAGCTCCATCTAGGTGTCCTATTAGGGACAATAGAGTTGGTCTTATAAAAATACTAAAACCTATAGTGTGTGACTAGGGAACTTGATACGGGAAATGGGTAGGTTATGGTCATGCTTTAAGGCTCAACATGATGTTAAGAAGTGTGGGAGGAGGTTCTCTTTTATAATTGAGGTGAGGGGCACTATTGGAATTCCAAAAAAATTCAATTTATAATAAATTCAATATCAATATAAATAACATAAACGTTTCATTTAATTTAATATAATATGACATAAGGTTGTACTATCATAAATTAACATATTTAATATAATTTTTTGTATTATTTTAAACATTCACATTTTAATTAACCCTTAGTTAACCATGTTTAATTTTTACTAAGGTAACTACATATCAATATTAAAATTCAATAAATTTAACTTATTTTAGACCTATTAGACCATAAATTATCAATTAAAAACATTATATATTATATCATAATTATTTTTTATTTTTTATATTTTTAAATAATTTTAAAAAATATTATTTTGATAAAATAGCATTTGTATCAGTTTTTACTCTATTCATTATTCAGAATTTTAGGAATATTAATATAACATATTAACATAGAAAAAAATATTAGTATATCCCTAAGAGTTAATTTTAATCTATAAAGTTCATTTTATGTTAATTATCTAAAATTATATTTACTCTTATGTTTCTAACAACATTTCATCGATATTTCCATTAATAAAATAATAACTACATTAGTGTTGTGTAATATTTTAATATACTTATCTGGTCACTAAAAATTAAAAATAAATTACTATGATGATGACTATATATTATATTTAAAAATAATATTTATAATATAATAAATATATTGTTTATCTCTATATTAAAAAAAATTCAATATAAAATCGGCATAATTAAATTTTAATTAAATACAATATTATAAATAACATAATTTCATCCAAGTATCTCGAAACATCAAATATAAATTAATGTCCTAAAAATATGGTTATTAAGAAAAAAACATTACATTATTATTCATTCATGAAATACTTATTTCTCATGTGGGCACATAAGGGATGTTAAGGACAAAGGAACTAACTTCTTATGACTTTCTTTGATTTAAATATTATATATGTTTTTTTAATGGAAAAGTGACCATTAAACAACATAATTTAAATAAATATGTTTATAAGGAAGTATTTTATTCATCCAATAAATATTGGTCATTTTTTATCATTTTATATTATTTATAATTTTATTGTTAATCTAAATTACCAAATTTTATTTTACTATAGTAATAAAATTTACTGACCCTGCTGTTAATATAGGCCAAAAAGAAACATACTTAAAAAAATTCACCTTCTGAATCTAAATTTGGAATCCATTTTATAAATTTTTTAAAAAAAAGAAGTTGTATAATTTAATTTAAAATAGAATCAATTACACACTATGAAAGATAGTTTTTCAGAAAAATATTCTTGTTTAAAAATCAATTTTTTTCATAATAATTTCTTTTATAAATCCTTTTCAATGACAATAATTAAATATTTTAAATAAAAATTAAATAATTTAAATATAAAACTATTAAAAAACAAGAAATTTCATTGTATATGTTTAAAATGAAAATACAGTTTTTATTAAAAATTTATAATTTCTATAAAAATAAATGTTTTCAGAAAAATAATAATTTTAAGATAATTATGACTTGATTTATTCAAATATTAAATTTAGTTTTTCAATTATTTCTATAGAACATACCAAAAAAACTAAAATTCATTTTTTGAATAAAATGAAATTTTAACGAATTATGTTATTTTACTATAATTCTGTTATTTTTTTCTAAGCACGTTCAAATAAATTTATCTTGAATTGAGATATATATTTATTTCCAAAGATTGATATTAATAATTATTCTCTCCCATTTAATGGTTATTCTCAACTAATAGTGTCTCTTGGTTAGTTTAAATTCACTATTGAGTGAAACAAATGATATTAAAGAACTAAAATTATTTAAATATAAACATTTTATAAAAATATTGAGGGGTTACATTATAAGCCCCTTAAAATGTAATTCTCCATCAAAATTATCTAATTTTATACTAACATATGAGTATAATACAACCTCATCACATCCTCAAGTTCCCAAGTACCATCCTCAAATTGGTGGTTCCACCATAAAACTTTATCCAAGAGAGTGGTCTTATTTTTTATAATTTTTTCACTCTAATAAAAAAACTGTATCGGTTTTAATTCATTAAAAAGAACTTCCACATGTGGTATGACTTATGATTTTACTGCATGTGATAGATCATGTATTTACTTTCTTAGGATAGATACATGGAGCACATTATAATCTTGAGAGATATTCATTGGAAGCACAAATCTACAATATACCATCCCAACATGATCCATAATTTCAAAAGGACCTATATACCTTGGGTTTAAAATTCCATTCTTTACAAATCTCAATACTCAATTCTTGATAAATATTTATAAAAATACCATGTCACCCAATTAAATTTCTAGGCCTTTTTATTGATTATCAACATAAATTTTTTGTTGACTCTTAGCTTCTATTATGTATTGTTGATTATATCTGACCTTATATACTATTTCCCCAATAAGATCAGGTCCCAAAATATTTCATTCACAAACCACATTCTAGCTTGTTTGATTCCTATAATTATTACCATAGAGGGATTCAAAATGATCAATATGAATAGAAGAGTAAAATCTATTTATTAATAAAACTCTACCAAAGGAATATGTTTATCCCATACATAATTTAAATCCATATATAAATATCTCAACATATCTTCATGAGCTTTAATTTTCCACTCAGACTCACTATATGTTTGGGGATGATAACCAGTGATGAAACAAAACTCTATAAGTAAAGCATGTAGGGTACTTTTTCATAACATTGAGGTAAACCTCTAATCCTGATCATATATATTTGAATGTGGTACAACATTTAATATTACCACTTCCATTATATATATTCTTGAAATATGATCAAGAGATAAATCTTCTCTAATGGTAATAATGTATTCTTACCTCTTAAGATGATCAAATATAACCAATAAAGCATTATTCTATTTAGATATTTTGGGAAGTCTGAAGACAATGTCCATGTTGATGTTTTCAAATTTCTATTCTGGGATTGTTAATGGTTGTTAAAACCCCTTACAATTCTCTGTCTTATCCTTAACTTGTTGACAACCCAAGCATCGAGAAACATATTCAACTATATCTCTTTTCATCCCATACAACCAGTAATACTCTTTCACATCCAAAAACATCTTTGTGTTTCTAGGATGAATAGAGAATGATAAATTTTGTGCCTCATCCCAAAACATATTATTTAATTTTGGTATGGGAGGAATAGAAACATGGTGCATCAATTATATTATTTTTTCATAGTCAGAGTTGATCTCAGGAACATTTCTCACCTTCTTTTTATATATACACCTTACTTTTTTCCTCCTAGATCTTCACTTGTATATTTTTGAACAATTTTTTTCTAGATAATACTTACATCCTTTCATTAATATTTTACGATCCATCCTTTAAAAATCAGTAAAAAATTGATCTTCTGTGATCATCATAATTGATAGGCCATCTTGATCTTTTTGACCGGAAGCATCTTCCACCTTGTTCACTTTCACATGGTGGTAATGTATTGAGCACTGATAATAATTTATCAACTCTTAAAATATTTTTTGGTACATATTCAACTAATTTTGTGTGAACATATACTTTACACTATTAATGATCATTATATATCTCAAACATTTCTCCATATAGAAAATAAATTCATATATTTAGTACAACAAATATTGAAAATATCTCCAAATCATGAGTTGTATAATATTTATCATGGATTTAATATTCATTTAGGCATAATATATCACCATAAAATTTTGTATGAGAAAAAAATACAATACTCTCCTTAGATTCATCACTATAGATCAAAATACTTTCTCTAATATAGGATATTGTGATTACAAGTCCACTAACTAACTTTCTTTTCAGCTCACTAAAATTCTCTCCACATTTCTCTGTCCATATGAACATAATTCGTATATGATTAAAATCGGTGAGTGGATTATATATTGATGATAAATCATTCATAAAATTTAGATAATATCCATAAAAACAAAGAAACAATTAGATCTCAATTATAGTTGTTGTTATAGGATAACATTCAATAACATCCTTGTTTTCTAGATCCACATATATCCCCTCCCATTAGATTATGTGACCCAAGAATGAATCTTTATGAAGCCAACATTCATACATGGTATGTTAATCATAAATATTATCCTTTATTAGGTTCTTCAATAAAATCCTAATGTGATATTCATGTTCTTCATTTATCATCAAATATAAAAGAATACTGTATATAAAGACATCCGAAAATTGATGAAGATAGTCTCTAAAGACTCTATTCATTAAATCCATGATGATAAAAGGGCCCTTAGTAGGACCAAACGATATAACTATAAACCCATAGTGTCCATATATTGTACAGAATTTTATCTCGGTTATATAATTATTCTTGAACCTCAATTTATGATATTGAATAAAAATAGAAATCGTGGTTAATTATTTTACTCTATGTTTTTTGTCACATATGTCATCAATATTGGGGAGAATATTTTTCCTTATTAATGATCTTCTTATGCTATCAATAATCAATGAAAAGTCTCATTGAACTATATTTCTTCTTGAAAAATACAACATGTATTCCCTAAAGGTGATAAACAATGGAATATGAAACCCTTTTCATGATTATATTAGAGTTTCTTCTTCAATTCATGCAACTCAATTGAGGAAATTCTATATGGGGTCTTTGAAATAGGCATAGCACCTAGCTTTAGTTCTATGGAAAACACAGATTCACTATTTATTGGAATACATATAAATTATTATAGAAATACATGAAAAAACTCCCATATGAATGGTGTATTCTTAATAGTGAGTTTCTCCCCAACCATCTAATATAAATAACCCTAAATTTAAGGAATTAAGACCCACAATATGGAAGTGATTTAAATTGGAATTTCATATTCTTCCTTGAATTAATTGATGATCAAAGATTCGTTCAGAATATGAAACGTGACATCCCTTCCTCCGAAATTGGCATGGGATCCAAATAAATAACTCTAATCCATTTCATGAATCAAATAAAATCAATAATAATGAAATATCAGAGGATTTGTAGGAATGAATTTCCCATAAACATCAACTAGAGAAGATTTAATAACTTTTGACGTGTCCATGGTTCTGTTAAAATTTTTCATAACTAACTCCAAATTTATTATCGATTTAATATTGTGATAACAATAGAAAATTATTTATAAACAATAGGCTGGGTGGATCCATAATAAAAAAACATTAACTAATATATAGTTTATGGTAAGTGTACCATTCACTAAATAATAATCTTACTCCACATTTTCAATAGTGATATCATGTGATTTTACTTTTATATTTGTCCTTAATAGGTTTCTAACTATAACATCCCAAGCTTCTACGGTACGCTTCTCTGTGAATAATACAATAGCGTGTGTTGTACGCAACATCGAGTTCTAACACACCACAACCAATCAAACTAGCCGTTATGAATAGTAATACCCACTTTTTTAAATTTAGAAATTTTAATTTTCAAAATTGAATTCATTTTTGGATTCAAAATATCGAAATTAACCTAGGGTGAATTTTTGGTATTTTTCTAAAAAAAATCATTTTTTGATGAATTCTGAAACCACTAAGTGGTAGTTAAAAAGCTGAAATTTTCATAAAACATAATTTTACCTCTTCTATGAGTGAAATTTCGAAAATCCAATAAACACAGTTAATATGAAGGACAAAAATGTGGTTCATTGAGATGAAAATAATTTTTGGTGAATAGTAACTGTTTACTTTTATTTACCACGGTTAAAAGTAAATAGGGAAATTAAGGGTCAAAATGATATTATTATTACATTAACACATGTCCTAATTCTATTACATAAGCCTCATTCGACCAAAAACAACCTTAGAAATAAAATATTATCATTTAGGTCCACTTGGATTAGATTAGGACATTTATTATTATTTAATTCAAAGAAGAGTAAAAAGAGTTAAAATAAATGTTTATTTACTAAAACATTTTAAATATATGGTTACACATAAGATAAATTAGATTGTAAATATTCATTATAAAGATAAAATGATTTAATACATAATTATATTTTATTTATAATTTTTTGACAATAAATAATTTAATTTATTTATGACACAATGATGATGCAGTAATTACCATAATAGTGAAACATTAAAATATTTGATATTATAAATACCCAAATAAATATAATTTGAGAGTTTTTATGAATCAAACTAAATTTATCAGTTAATATGACATGCTAGGAATGATTTAATTAACTTTTTTCGAAGTAATAATTCTTTTATGATTTTCACAAAAATCAATTTTCCAAATAGTGTCAAAATTGACATAAAAGAGTTTTTAAAACAAATATTATATTATTAATTGATATTCAATTCCTATAAATCTAAGGATCGTCCAAGAGACTTATATCATGATAGGTGTATCATTAATGTATCACTTGGGGTCTATTGGAGGTATATAGTAATTTTATTAACTATATAATATAAAAATACAATGTGACAAGGTAAATGTCAAACTAATTAAATAAGAGTATATACTAAAAGATAAGGTTAATATAATGACCCTAACCTATCTAAATTCTATTTGTTGATTGGTTTTTTACCCATACCCACCTTAATATTTATATAATCCTATTTGGATCCATTAGAAACCAAATATGAATTTATTAAAAAATATTATTTCTAGCTTTTCCAAAGGTGCCCCTCACCCCTCTTATATATGGGAACTCCCCCTTCTCATTAATTCACACCTTAAAATCCATTTGGCTCGGCCAAACTCTGCCCAAATACTCTCTCAACTTCCCTCACTTCATCCTAGAGGCCTTACTATAGTCATAAAGCCAACCTATGGATCCCTTTTGATCATATCAAAAGGAAGAACCCGAAGAAGAGGTGATGATTTCACCACCCTTATTCAAGTTCCTTTCTTCATCCACTTCTTCTTTCGTTGTTATTAAATAACTAAAATAATAACTCCAGTATCATATATATACTGTGATTTTATTATAAATATGGTACAACAATATTCAGTATTCTATCCATTATTTGAATAACATGTCACCATACGTGCGTACGTACAGTTTACCGTCTCCACATCGTGGTGTAATTGTTATTTAATAAATTATTATTTGGATGGGTATAATAATGATGTGCAATTAATGTAAATAACAAATATAACATGATAATTATTCTTTATATATTATATACCATCCAATTATATATTATTTTAATATCAAAAGAATGATATTGTCGCTCCTGTGTACGTACGGACTACCGTCTCCACTAACGCGATGAGATTCATTCTCCATCGTATCCATTCAATTCTAATTCTCATTTGATGATTAATAATATTATATAAGGACTTGATATCATTATTTATATGATTAAGATACAACCTATCCATGAAAAACATGGCTTACGTAACAAAACATATAAAATAAAACGAGTAAGTTAACACCTGAAACAACGATAATACTAAGATATTATCAACAAATCAATGTTAAAAGATCATATATGATATTATATTAATGTATAATATTCTTGTATAATTTATTTACAGTTATTTCACCAATATACAAGAGTTTAAACTACCCTCATCCAAGGAAAAGTACAAGGTAATGGTTTATTTCGCAATCTCTTCATTATCCGAGGTTGTTTATACGTAATAATCTACTGGGATTTCTTTATCATCCACATCCATGTTTCATAGAAATGTATTTCAAAACATTTTTACTATTTACTAGAATATGGTTAAAGTCATTTATAACCTTTTTGACTTTCATAAGTGGTTTATATAGGAAAATTTCCATTGTTTTCCAAACAAGGTCAATTTTAAACTTTTCGACAGAATTAAGGTAAGAATGTTTTTTTAAATTATACGGCGGGTGCGACTATTTTCCACCGTTATAAAATCGTCAAAGCTTCCCTTAAAACCATATAAGAATATTTTCAAAGAAAATGTTTTATTTTATAATTATATGACACTTAAATGATTTCAAAATAGAAAGAGATATTTCTCTAAAAAGAGTTTTGTTTTCATCTATGTCAACATCCTTTAAAGGATTTTATGCTTATTTGAATTTGATTTTTTATGATACCAATATTCAATATTGTATTGAAGGTTTTGTGATATGTTTGACATTGGATATATTACTTTTATACCATTCATCGTTTATAGATGAAGTATTTACATTTCGTATGCTAGTTTTAATATGAATGTTTATGTCGTGTTTAAATCATTCCATATTGGAATGCATTGGACTTAATATGTGACCGGTGGAGCCCGCTATAGCTACTCGATTAATCGGTAGGTCTCATGAGACAAACTAGTGTCTTGGCCCCAGGCCTTGGAAAAATAATATTTGTAGTCTTGGCACGAGGCCTTGGCTATGTGGTTAGGATAGTCTGTCATTATGCGTTCCATCATTATGAAAGTGGTTATTGATATTGCATGTGATTATTCAATTAGTAGAATATCTATGCAAATAACTAAATCAAATTATTTCAGTTTATTTTTTCCATAAAATGTTGAAGTTCATGTTTAATAGGCTTTTGTTTTAGTTATACCTTTCCTTAAATGTATATTCTTATTTATGAACGTTTCCGCAATATTTTTATCCTTACTGGACATTTGATCTCACCCCTTTTCTATGTTTTATTTTTCCCAGGATGTAAAGAAGTAAATTATGAATGACCTTCAGGGATAGTATGAGGGGATAAGAGTGTAGACTATGGAGACTATGTTTTTGTAGTGTTCATTTTTATGATGTAATGTAAAACTTTATGAATATATCCAGTTTTTTCAAGGCTACTAAACTAATCAGTCATTCGATATTTGATCTTTCTTGTGATCATGAAAATGTTATGTAATAATGCACTGACTCTGGGTAACTGGGGAAGTGGCGTTACAGTTGGTATCAGAGGGAGGTTTAGTACAAACCTTGGAAGATAGATTTAGATAAACTCTGATTAGAGCACATAGACATAAGATGGACTTTGAGGATTAGTATAGAAGAACATCCTAGAATTTTGTTATTGTAGAGATTTTGTGAGTTTTCCGAGAAATACATCCCTATTTGGAAATGAGCAGATAGAGGCGGCTCTGGCACAGATGTGTCTAGGGGTAAAACCCGAAAACACCGCTTTGAGCCAGAGTAGAACGAGAACTGGTGCACGACAACGGGTCTTGCTGCACTCTTGGTTATGACACTCCCGGGGGATATGCTTAGGATATCTACCATTTTCCTTACAAATCATTATGAAAGGTTTATGAGTATAAAATTCCTCAAAGAAAACATTTTTATGATTATGGATTTTATCCATAAATAGTTCAATTTATGTTAAGTGTTTTATAAGTATGGAATTATGTATATTGATTTATAAACTGATCTAGTTTATGTCATTGTTTCGAAATGGAGACTAGTGGAAGAAATGGAAACCGTATCAATGCACGTACTCCATGTAGGGATTTCCCTCCTACTCAAGAAAATTATAGTGGATTTGTTGATGCAACTAGTGCCGATCATCTGATCACCATACTGGGACAGCTCACTCAGGTTATGAATAATAACCTTACCCGTATGGAGCACCCAGATCCGCAGCATGGAGGATCAATGTTATATCACTTTTTGAGGCAAAAACCACCAACGTTAAATGGGAGTACAAATCCCTTAGTACTGAGCAATGGATAAATCCCCTAGAGAAAATATATCAGGATTTGGGATGTAGTGAAAGGGAAAAAGTTATCATGGGATTCTACCACCTCACTGGAGATGCTGATCAGTGGTGGTCATTGATTCAAAACATGAAGGAAGATGATGAAGTATCAAATATGGAATAGAGGGAGTTCAATGATCTATTTTTAGTAAAATAATTTCCTCGTTCCCATCGAGCTCATATAGAAAGGCAATTTATGAGTCTGAGACAAAAGGAGGATGAGAATGTCGGAAAGTATGAGGCTAAAATTACAAGGTTAGCAAGGAATGCTGAAGATTATATATGTAACCCAAGAAGTAATATTGATCATTTCATTGATGGGTTAAAACCATTTCTCCGTCGAGTATTAGTGTCACAATCCTTCACTTCATAAGAAGATATTGTCTCATGCGTTATCAAGACAGAAAAGGAATTCTCAATGTATAATTACTTTAAAGCAAAGAAAGAGAAGAAGATATCTGCTGATCAATCTAGTAATGGAAATAACGGGAAGAAGGGAAATGTTGAATATCCATCCTACAATAAATTTTGGAAGAAACACCCTGGTACTTTCTTGAAAGGAACGTGGTTCTGTTACAAGTGTGGTGAAAAAGGCCTCCATGATCGTGATTGCAAGGGGATGAAGGAAGCTACTGATGTTCAGTGCTACAATTGAAGGGAGTTGGGACATTATGAAAATTAATTTCCTAATCATTAGGAGAACATACCTCAGAAAATGCCATGGGATCAAGGCCAAGCTTATGATATCACTTCTACTAAGGTAGAAGCTCTGAAAGATGTGGTGGATGGCAATTTAATGGTTTCCTCTTGTTTAGAAAATGCATTATTTGATTCTGGATCATCACATTATTTCATATCATCCTAGTTTTCTAAGAAAATTAGATATTTCCAATTTGATTTAACAAGGGAGTTTTCAGTTAAAACTCCTAAGGGAAGTATCATTGCAGCAATGTTTTGTGAATCTGTCCCTATTAGAGAACATAAATGTTCATTATCTACTTATCTCATCATCATACCTATGATTGAGTTTGATATAATCCTCAATATAGACTGGATTTAAGACCATTATGTGAAGATTTATTGTAAGAAGAAGTAGGTTACGATTTTTGATAATGATGATGATAAGGAACACATTAAATTTAGAGTAGAATCATCACCACCTACTTATTATATAGATCCACCCCCAGTATCTCAACTAAATTCAATTATTGTGGGGGAAGAGGATGAAATGACTGTGGCTGAGAAAAGGAATGTTCAAATAGAGTATGTACCTATTGTGAAGGAATATGTAGATGTGGTTCCAGAAGATTTACCTGGACATCTTGCAGAACAATAAGTTGAGTTTTCCATTGATTTAATTCCTGGATCAAGGCCTATATCGAAGACCCCTTATAGAATGGACACTTTAGAATTAGTTGAAATAAAGGAACAACTAGAGTAATTGAGTAATAAGGGATTTATTTTCCCTAGTGTTTCTCCATGGGGAGCCCCTATTCTTTTTGTTAAAAATAAAGATGGATCTATGAGGTTATGTATCGACTACAGGGAGATCAATGCTATAACAATAATTAACAATTATCCCCTACATCACATTGATGATTTATTTGACCAACTCCATGGAGATAAATACTTTTCAAATATTGACCTTCGATCTAGATACCATCAGTTGTGTGTGAAGAAGGAAGTCATTCTGAAGACCACATTTCGAACCAAGTACGGGCATTACGAGTTTACAATAATGCCTTTTGGATAGTCTAATGCACCCTCTGTATTCATGGATCTGATGAATATAGTTTTCAAGGAATGTCTAGATGAATTTGTGGTGGTATTTATTTATGACAACATGGTATACTTCAAAAGATACAAAGATCATGAAAATCACTTGTGCATTATCCTGAATAATCTGAGAATACATGAAATATATGGGAAGTTTAGCATGTGTGAATTTTGGCATCAGAAGATTTATTTTCTTTGGCCATATTGTCTCTAAATATGGAATCTCTGTTGATCCTTCTACGACCATGGAAATCCAATAATGGCCATCACCTACGAGTATAACTGAGTTACACAGTTTAATTTGTTTGGCAGGTCATTATCGACGTTTTGTCCAGAATTTTGCTCGATTGGCAAACCCATTAATGAATATCACAAGTAAAGGGGTTAATTTTTTTTTTGGAAAAAAGATTGTAAAGAATGTTTCTATGAACTGAAGAGAATATTAGTCAATGGTCCAATATTGACTCTACCATCGGGGAATGATTGGTTCGTTATTTATAGTGATGCATCGAAGAAAGGACTTGGTTGTGTTCTTATGCAGAATTATAGGGTTATTGCCTATGAATCACGACAGTTAAAAATTCATGAACAAAAATATCCTACTCATGATCTCGAGTTGGCAGTGGTGATCTTTGATTTTAATATATGGAGGCACTACCTCTATGGTGAAAATGTGAGATTTATACTGATCACAAGAGTTTGATGTATATTTTCTCACAAAAAGAACTCAACATGAGGCAAAGGTGATGGCTTGAATTACTCAAGGATTATGATTGAATGATACACTACCACCCGGGGAAAGAAAAGAAGGTGGAAGATGCTTTGAGCAGAAAATACCATGGAGTTTTGAACAATATGATAATTGAAAGGGATCCAATTTTCTTGGTTCTAGTGAAGATTGACATGGGAATAACCAGGGAAGGGGAAACATCAATGATTTTTCAAATGGTTTCCAAACCATCTTTACGAGAAAGGATTAAGAGTTCTCAAACCGATGATGATGAATTTCAAAATAATATTAAAGCTGTGAATGATGGGAGACAGAGAGACTTTATGTATGAATAGGAATTTTGAAATTTGGGAAGAGGCATTGTGTTCCCGATATACCTGATCTAAAAAGGGAATTGATCGATGATGCTCATAGTTCCAATTTCTCTATACACCCTGGGATCACCAAAATGTATAGAGATTTGAAGGAACATTTTCGATGGGACAAAATGATGAGGGAGATTACTGATTTTGTGTCAAGATGTATGGTTTTTCAACAAGTGAAAGCTCGAAGGAAACAACCTGGATGAGTCATGCAACATATTCCTTTACCGGAGTGGAAATGGGAAAATATTAAGATGGACTTTGTCATGGGGATACCAAAGACTCCTTGAAAGAACAATGCAATATGGGTCATTGTTGATCTCCATATCATGTCAGCACATTTTCTTGCTATAAGAAAAGATTTACCACTTGAAAAACTAACACGACTATATATTAATGAAGTTGTGAGACTTTATAGAGTACCCATATCGATTGTTTCTGAACGTGATCCCTGTTTTACTTCAAGATTCTAGAAAAGTCTTTAGAAAGCCTTGGATACTGAACTTCATTTGAGCACTGCCTACCACCCTAAAAAAGATGGACAATCAGAACGAACTATTCAAAACTTAGAAAATATGTTGAGATCCTGATCACTTTACTTTCAGGCTATGTGGGATCAAAATTTACCTTTGGTAGAATTTTCTTATAACAATAGCTTCCATTCGAGTATTCAGATGTCACCAAATGAAGCGTTATACAGAAAGAGATGTCACACACCAACCTATTGGGATGACATTGCTGAAAGAAAACATGTTGGCCCATAACTGGTCATGGAAACGATGGAAAAGGTGAAGGTAATCCCAAAACATATCAAATAAATTCAAAGTAGGAAGAAGGGCTATCCCGATAATTGAAGGAAGGATTAGGAAGTTTAAGTCAGTGATCATGTTTTCCTAAAGGTATCTCCATGTAAGGGAGCCAAAATTTTTGGTATGAAAGGTATATTGAGTCCCATGTACATCGGAACTTTCGAAATTCTATAATGAATTGGGTTTGTAGCTTACCAATTGGCAATGCCGCCAATTCTCTCCAAAGTTCACGATGTGTTCCATGTATCTCGGTTGAGGAAATACATGCCTGACCCAACACATGTACTCACCTATAATGAATTAAAACTAGAACCTGATCTGTCTTATTGCGAAGAGCCCGTCATGATTCTTGATACGAGAGAACAAGTATTGAGAAACCGGATGACTCGTCTAGTAAAAGTCTTGTGGAGAAACCATAAGATGGAAGAGGCAATGTGGGAACCCGAGGAACTTATGATGAAGAACCACCTGAGTCTTTCCATGCGGTAGTATTCTAGAAATTTCTAGAACAAAATTATTTGAATTAGGGGAGAATGTAAAACCCCAAGCTTCTTCGGTACACTTTTCTTTGAATAATGCAATAGCGTATTTTGTACGCAATATCGACTTCTAACACACCACAACCAATCAAACTAGCAGTTATGAATAGTAATACCCATATTTTGAAATTTATAAATTTTATTTTTCAAAATGGAATTCATTTTTGGATTCGGAATATCGAAATTAGCCTATGGTGAATTTTTCATATTTTTTTTGAAAAACTTAATTTTTTGATGAATAGTGAAACCACTAAGTGGTAGTTAAAAAACTGAATTTTTCATAAAACATAATTTTACCATTTCTGTGAGTGGAATTTCGAAAATCCGAGATAGACTGTTAATATCAAGGACTAAAATGTGGTTCATTGAGATGAAAATAATTTTTGGTGAATAGTAATTTTTTACTTTTATTTACCATGGTTAAAATTAAATAGGGTAATTAAGGGTAAAAATGATATTAATATTACCCTAACACATGTCCTAATTCTATTGGATAAGATTAATTCGACCAAAAACAACCTTATGAATAAAATATTATCATTTAGGTCTACATGGAATAGATTAGGAAATTTATTATTATTTAATTCAAAGAAGAGTTAAAAGAGTTAAAATCAAAATTTATTTACTAAATCATTTATAATATAGGGATACACATAAGATAAACTCGATTGTAAATATTCATTAGAAAGATAAAAAGTTATACTACATAACTATATTTTATTTAAAATTTTTAGACAATAAATAATTTAATTTATTTATAACACAATGATGATGCAGTAATTACCATAATAGTGAAAAAATAAAATAATTGATAGTATAAATACACAAATAAATATAATTTGAGACTTTTTATGAATTATAATAATTTTATAAATTAATATTACATGTTACTAATGATTTAATTAACTTTTTTCGAAGTAATAAATCTGTTATAGTTTTCTCAAAAATCAATTTTCCAAATAGTTTCAAAATAGATATAAATTAATTTTTTTTTAAAATATTATATTATTAATTGATATTCAATTCTTAAAAATATAAGGTTTGGCCAAGAGACTTATATAATGATAGGGGTATCATTAATGGACCACTTGGGGGTCTCTTGGAGGTATATAGTACGTTTATTAACTATATAATATAAAAATAGAAAGTGACATGGTAAGTGTCAATCTAATTAACTAAGAGTTAAAACAAAACAATAACGTTAATATAATGACCCAAACAAGTCTAAATTCTATTGGATGAGTGGT
Organism: Viscum album; assembly: GCA_963277665.1. Lineage (NCBI taxonomy): Eukaryota > Viridiplantae > Streptophyta > Magnoliopsida > Santalales > Viscaceae > Viscum > Viscum album. The sequence goes on along the minus strand of OY728127.1, from coordinate 944,525,527 downwards.
TCTCGACCCATCCCAACATTAACCTCTAAATTATCCACATTGGAGCCATTAGAAAGTGAATATTAATATATTATAAAATAATATTTCTAGCTTTTCAAAAGGTGCCCTTCACCCCTTTTATAAAAGGGAACCCCCCTCCCTTCTCATTAATCCACACCTTCAAAGCAATTTGGCTCATCCAAACTCTACCCAAATACTCTCTAAACATCCCTCACATCATCTTAAAGGCCTTCCTTTATTCATAATTCCACCCTATGGAGCCCTTTTGATCAAATCAAAAGGAAGAACCCGAAAAAGAGGTAATGATTTCACCATCCTTGTTCAAGTTCCTTTCATGTTCAACTTCTTCTTTATTTCTTATTACCATTCGAAAATTATAACACCAGTATCTTATATATAATGTGATGTTATTATAAATATGGTACAACCATATTCAGTATTCTATCCATCCATTGAATAACATGTCACCATACGTGCGTACGTACGACTTACAGTCTCCACGTCATGGTGTAATTGTTATTCAATAAATTATTTTTTGGATGGGTAAAATAATGATGTGTAATTCATGTAAATAATAAATATAAAATTATATTGATTCTGTATAAATGATATAACATCCAATTATATATTATTTTAATATCAAAAGAATAATATTGTCACTCGTGCGTATGTACGGACTACCGTCTCCACGAACGCGATGAGATTCATTCTCCATCGTATCCATTCAAGACTAATTATCATTTGATGATTAATAATAGTATCTAAGGACTTGATATATTTCTTGATATGATTAAGATACAACTTATCCATGAAAAACATGGCTTACATTACAAAACATATAAAAGAAAACGAGTAAGTTAACCCCTGAAACAACGATAATACTAAGATATTATTAACAAATCAATGTTAAAAGATCAAATATGATATCATATTAATGTATATGAATCTTTTAGAATTTAATAAAAATTATTTCACCATTATACTGGAGGTTAACAAACCCTAATCCATGGAAAAGTTGAAGGTAAGGGTTTATTTTTGCAATCTCTTCATTATCTGATGTTGTTTATACGTAATAGTCTACTGGGATTTATTTATCATCCACATCCATGTTTCTTAAAAATGTATTTCAAAACATTTTTACTATTAACTAGAATATTTGTTAAAATTATTTATACCATTGTTGACTTTTATATGTTTTTTATAAAGGAATCATTCCATCATTTTCCAAACAAGGTCATTTGTAACCTTTTCGACAGAATTAATGTAACAATTGTTTTTAACTTATACGGCGAGTGCGGATATTTTCCACCATTATAAAATCGTCGAAGCTTCCCTTACAAGATTATAAGAATATTTTCAATGAAAATGTTTTATTTTATAAATATATGACTCTTAAATGATTTCAAAATAGAAAGAGATATTTCTCTAAAAAGAGTTTTGTTTTCATCTATGTCAACATCCTTTGATGGATTTTACGCTTATTTGAAGATGATTTATTATGATACAAAATTTATATATATTATTGAAGGTTTTGTGATATGTTTTAATGTGGATGTATTATATTTATACCATTCATGGTTTATGGATCAAGTATTTAAATTTCTTATGCTAGTTTTAATACGAATGTTTATGTTATGTATAAGCCTTTTCAACTGGAATGCATTGGACTTAATATGTAACGGGTGGATCCCACTATAGCTCCTCGATGCATCGATATGTCTCATGAGACAAAATAGTGTCTAGGCACAATTCCATGGAAAAATATTATTTTTAGTCTTGGCACGAGGCCTTGGCTATGTGGTTATGATAGTCTGGCGTTATGCATTCCATCATTATGAAAGTGGTTATTGATATTGCATGTGATTATTCAATTATAATAATATCCATGTGAATAAGTAAATGGAATTATTTTCTTTTATTTTTTCTATACTATGTTGAAGTTCAAGTTTAAAAGGCTTTTGTTTTAGTTATTCATTGCCTTAAATGTTTATTCTTATTTATGAATGTTTCCTCTATATTGTTATCCTTACTGGCCATTTGAGCTCACCCATTTTCTATGTTTTATTATTCCAAAGATGAGAAGAAGTTAATTATGAATGGCCTGTAGGGATAGAATGAGGGGATAAGAATGTAAACTATACAAACTATGTCGTTGTAGTTTTCATTTTTATGATGTAATGTAAAACTTTATGAATATATCTAGTGTTTCCATGGCTATTAAACAAATCAGTCATTCAAGATTTCATCTTTCTTGTCATAATGTCAATATTATGTAATAATGCACCGACTCTGGGTAACTGGGGTCGGGGCATTACAATAACATTGATCATCATAGATAACCCATGGATTAGGGAATTTTTTTAGCATAATTCACATTTTCCTTGCACTAGATGTATTGATGTGTAGTAGGTTAATGTAATGTATCATTTTCTACATTTTCATCATTAGATATCTTTTATCCATAAATATGGTAATAAATTTTCTAATTACCTTATTTCCCACACTTATAAAATTTACTACCACCGTTAAAAAAATTTCTCCATTTTTCTTTAAACACATATAAAATATAGGAAATCCCCTCTTTTTTCACTATGTTTTATGGATATTATCTTGAATTACATTTTTTATCTTCTTATCAAACTTATGTGATTATAGGTAACTACAATATACATATCAACTTTTAGAAAACATCTATTGATTTCATAATAGCTTTTAATGTCCATTACGGATAATGCCCATTGGATACTAAGTTTTAAGACACTGAATAATCGATAAATATTACTATATGGTTGGATTATAATTCCATAAGCATACCTTTCAAGCCGTTGAAAATTTTCTCATAGGTCCCAACTGATTTATAAACATTTTTCTTATGCTCAATGAAATCTTTATCCATTTGTTTATATAATATTATGAAATTTGATACTGGATGCAATTTAATCTATTTTCCATATATTATTGACAAGATTCCTTTGTTGATCTACATCACCATCCAAATAATAGACTTCCATGTTGAAATTATATTGTTCTAAACATTAGATAACTAAAAATATCATTCTAGTGGTATTGATCTATTGTTCATCCACTAGTGGATCCGAAGATGCACTGATAGAAGGTGGATGCTAACTCGTGAAGGACTGAACAAAATTTTGTTCCCTCCTTTTCTCGTTTGGAAGTACTTGATGATTCATAGCTTGTGATTTTTGAGTGATGATAACAACAAGACGTTTCATTCCAAATCCAATAACATTGGGTTTTATAAGAGGAAGATTGTTTCATTTCCCATTACATATTGAATTAACATGGTTCCTTCAGGTTTCATCCATTGACTAAAACTAAGAAGCATAATATGACCAATACTAATCCTAATGGTAAAACCACTTAATAATGGGATATTACATATAAATTTAGATTCCAAAAACATTAGGTTTTATTCTAGGTTGGTCAATATCATTTCCAATACACTAGGATTGTAACCTATACATTGATTTATCCGTAGGGTTCGTACTGTATTTTCCTTATCCTAGTTTCCAAAGGTTTACTAAACCTTTCTCTAATAACAACTATAACGACCCATACATTTCACACATAGATATTACATATGAAATATAATAATATTAAGTGCATAAAATATTAAAACCCACACAGTGACTATATAATTTTATTGTCTTTGGAATGTAGGAAACATAAAAAATTTGTTCATAAAATATCTAAATTGTCTCCCATATATACCTTCATAACTATAACCCTTTTTGACACACAAAACTTAATACCCGTCTTCATATTCAGTGCAAAATAAACATAATAATGGGAGATATTATTTTCTATGTAAGAGAAAAAAATTGAGATATAAATCATATCATTATCATATTAAATAAAATCACAATGAAAACATTATAAAATTTTATCCTGATTATTGAATATCGCGATATCATTTCATGGGATAATAAAAGAACATATTCCAAGACTGAATATCATACAAAATTGAATTTTTGGAATACACAGAAATTTAAAAAATCAATTCATATTTGATTCATTTTTTATACTATCATAATAGTAAAATTCCTTTATTAAATAAGCTTTACTCCCCATTCTAGTCATATGTTACTGAACTATGATTACATCCTATTGCAGCCTGGTATTACTTAACTGAGTTCACTCTTTGTTTTAGTCCTATTTATATCAAAAAAATATAAATATTTACCCAATTAATTTGAGTGATATATATTTCCCACCTATCATATTATGAAAACAATACATATCCATGCCACAAGAACATAAATCATTAACAATATCAAAACCCATGGAATGAAATGGGATTCATAAACATCATTCAATCATAACATAACCCATGGAGAAGAAATAGGTTTCATAATTATCATTCTTTCATAAACATAAACCAACTATTATAATAATTGGGATAATATAATTTAAAAATATCCCCATAATATCATAATTAACATCAAATAACGTTATCATAGATTGAAAATAATTTAGATAGAACCCTTGATGAAAATATCCTTTCTTCTCGGAAAATGTTGTTTTTCATAAAATATCACAAAATTTTGAAAGAAAAAAATTTCATTGAAAATATTCTTATTATCATATAAGAGAGCATTATGTGTAGTAAGGCGTTATGAAATCTTGAAAATCATTTTATTCCATTTAATATAACGAAAAATTGATCTCATATGTTTTCCATAAAATTCATATTGTACATTGTTAGTAAAAAAAAGATTCCTTTCAAACTATTTAGTAAAAAATTACATGTGGTTAAAAATTACCTTAAAATATTTTAAAGGAATAGTAAAAATATTTTAGAAAAAAATTATGAATCATTGACAAGGATGATAAATATTCTCTATAAAATATTTATAAATAAACAACATTAGATAATAATGAGATTGTGAATTTAACCCTTACAATAGGTGTGATTTCATTAATATGTATATGTGACTCCAGAATAATGATTTAAATAATTTTATTAATTTATAAAATAATCATATTCAAATTTATTATATAATATATTATCCCACTATATCATCTTATCACATGTTTTTTATAAGTATTTCATTATTACCCTTCTTTTGGGTACTTATTGCTTCATTTTTCTATGTGTGATTTGTCGTATAAGTCCTAGTTCTTGCATATAATATATGGTTCATTATTATAAAAAATGATATTAATTTAATATATATAATATATATTCATTATATATATTATTATAATCATTCTTTATTTTTCATTAGGTAGAATGAATCATATCATGTTGTGGTGATGGTAGGTCGTGCATATGCATGAGTGATGATATCATTCACTTAATGGTAATAGGTAAGGAATTGGATGGTATATATTTTGTTAGATAATCAATATAAGGTCATATTAATTATATATATAAACCATTTCTATCATTATACCCATCTAAATAATGTTGTGATGAAAAACAGATTACACAGAGCGTGGAGATGATAAATTGTATGTTGATAGCTGCGGTCCTTTCATTTTTAATTGGATAGAGAAAAGGAGTAATTTGGTTGTTATATAATCATAAATTCGTCTTTAAATCCATGTGATACTGTATTTATTACTTTATAATGAAAAAAAATTAATAGTACATACATTAATAAATAATCATGAAAGAGTTTGTAAGGAATATCATATTTTCTTCGACGATCTCCCTCTAGATCACCTCTTTCTGAAATTATAGTAGGTATTTTAAGAAGACCATAACCTATAATATGTGACTAGGTAAGATAATACGGTAAATTTTCCATGGATGGTTGAGATTCAATGCTCAATTTTATGTAAATAATTGAAGGAGTAGGTCCCTTTTTATTATTGAGGTGAGGGGTACTTTTAGAATTTCTGAAAATATGAATTTATAATAAATTCAATATCAATCTAAATACCACAAAAATTTCATCTATTTAAAAATAATATTTTATAAGGTTGTAATCATACCATCCAATATATTTTAGACAATTTTTTCATATTATTTTAAACCTTATCATTTTAATTAAACTTTATTTAGACTATTTTAATTTTAAGGAAGGTAATAAGTTTATCAATATTAAAATATTTTAAATATTACATTTTTTATTTCAATTTGAGAATAAATGAAGCATTTTTTACATTATAGAACATATTATAATTCATTTTTATTTTTATTTATATTTTTTTATTTTTAAATAATTTAGTAAAATATTATTTTGATAGAATATTATTAATTTAAAATTTTATACAATTCATAATTTTGGACATTTAAAAAAATTTAGATAACAAATTAAATTCAAAAAAATATTTTATTATATCCATAGGAAGCCAAGGTAATCTATAAAATTAATTTTTTAAAATAGTTATCTCAAAATTTATTTATATTATTATTTTTAATAACATTTATTTGATATTTAAATTAATTAAATTTTTACTACACAAGCATTTTGTATTTACTTAATATACTTATTTGTTCACTAGAAATTAAAAACATATATATATATTATGAATATAAGTATTTTTGAATTTATAATAATCTTTATAGTCTAATATATCTATCGTGTATCCCATTATTACAATTGATATTTTATTTAAAACCTGAATGTGACACCTTTAATGTTTTATTAAATAAAACATTATAAATATCATAATTTCAAATAGGTATCCCATAACATAAAAAATAAATTTATATAACAAAAATATATTTATTAAGTTCATTATTAACGTGGATATTATTTCAAAACCTACATTTACACCATGTGTACAAATAAGGGATACTAAAGACAAAGAAAATAATATTTTGTGAATTTCTATTATTAATGTTTTATACTAGTCATTTTCATTGACAGGATCCCATTAAACAAATTAATTTAGATCCTTAATGTTCAGGGTCGAATTGTATTCATCCAACAAAATTTTTAATTTGTTAGTGTCATTTTATAAACTCTATAATTTTATTTTAATCTAAAATACCTAATTTACCATTTACCACAATTTACCAAGGTTATTATTTATATTGGACAAAAATAAAATGGTCATATTTACCAAATTTAGATCTTATTAATCTAAATTTTTAATCCATTTTTTAATTTTAAAAACATATATGTATCAGAATTTAATTAAAAAAATTTGTTGACCATCATGAAAATAGTATTATAGAATTATCCCCTTTTAAAAAATAAAATTTTTCATAATAAATTCTTGTATAAATTGTTTTTAAAATTTATAATCGAATTATTTTAAATTATAATTAACTAATAAAAATTTAAAACTAATCAAAAACATATTTTATCCTAATATTTATTTTGAAATTAAATATAGTTTTCAATAAATTCAGTATTTTCACAAAAAATAAATGTTTTCAGAAAATAGTAACATCAATATAATTTTGAAATGATGTAATCAAAACATAAATTAATTTTTTCAAATTAATTTATAGAACTTATAAAATTATGAAAAACTCATTTTTAAAGAAAAATTATTTATATTAATAATGTTGTTTTACTAATATTGTGTGATTATTTTCTGAGAACATAAAAATAAATGCATATTGAGTTGGATATTCATATTTATTTCATAAATTTTTATTCAATTTTTACACCTAATTTAATGTCTAGGTTATATTAATAGTGTCTTCTGGTTCATTTAAACTCATGGTTGTGTGTAATGAAATATATTAAAGTATAAAAAATATTTAAAGAAAAATATTTCATAAGAATATCAGGGTTTTACACACATAGTACATCGTTATCGTGTTTTAACAAAAAGTTATTCCCATAAGGCTATAACAAGTCATCCCTCATACTACACCACATTGTCAAAACTGAGGCACTATCACTACCGAAAACCATCCCCCACTTGGGTCTTGGATAATATCAGGTAACACATATTTAGTTTTCAAGGATTATCATTAGAAACCAATTTTATCCATTTAAAATTACCATATTTAGATTCATTTAATCCATTTAATATCATTATTAAGGGCCATTTCTCTTAAAATTACAAAAAATAATAATTTTCATTTAAAAAAAATCACCCCAAATCCTTCATTTTCATGCATTCCTAAAAGGATGCATGTTACATGAAATCCTGAGTGACTTGAAATTATCATGTTTATATAACTCTCATTTCATGTCAGTCCCTGAGTAAAATCCCAAAAAAAATAACATCAAATAAAAAGTGCATCACCCAAGGTGAAATAATATTCAACCATAACAGAAAAAACAAAATACATTATTCCCAACCTAGTTATGAGGGTTTTCCCACAACAAATAGAATTGCTTATCCCATGAACAAGCTCCTAACCAAAGCCCAAATAATCCCACCATCATGTCTACCAGTGTCAAATAATATAAGAAATGAAAATAAAAGAAAACACCCTTTGATATAACTTTTTATCATCCACACCCTGGTTCTATTGGTCTATTCCCTAAGCGAGTTAGTTCCATGACCTTAGGCATTCATCCCTATATGATATATGCATCCGACTAACAAATACGGTATAATATGTAAATGATGAGACTATAACCTCTTTATAAAATTTGTAAAACAATAGAAATAAATAAACAAAAAACAAAATTATAATACTATAATTAATAAAGAGAAACACCACATAATAATCCCAAATCAAGGATAAATGATCATAAGCCAAAAAAGTAGATATTTCATTCCACATATGTGTCATGTTACAAATGAATGTTCAAAGAAATGATAGGCTTTAGAAATTCTATTAATTCCCAGAATCATGTTTTGTTCCCTCATCAATGCTCCATTACAAATCCCAACTCATGAATCTATCATAGTTCTTTTTCCAATATCATGTCTTCAAAACATTAAGTCTATTTGAGTGTTGATTATGACGAATGATTAGTGTGTTAGTACAATGTATTAAGGAATAACCAATGGTGACTAAAAAAATTATACTATATAATAGTGTATTTATTTTTTTAAATAATAAGTTAAAAATTATAAAGTAAAAAATTATCACATTAAATTATTCCTTAATTAACATCATATTTTTCATGTTCACGGTGATACCTAATCAAATAATACCTTATTTATCCCATGTGAGAGTTTGAACCATCCACCAAGGGATATCACATTTCATTCAATCATAGAATTTCATTAATCACTTAACTTACAATTTTATAATCATACAATGGGAGACTAGAGTAGTATTATGGAACCCCATCATTTTTGGAGTAGTAGTCCATGCCCCACTACTTAGCGATCAAATGTAATACATATATATCATGGGGGTCTAGTGCGACAGTTTGGATCCCCATGGGTATTTGGAACAGTAGCACATATCCAACAACATAGTCATAAATATGACTTATAATGTTCCCACATTATCAACCAACTTATCAATCATTCCCTTAATTTTTTATTTAACTCATTTGATAAGTTCATTTATTAACCATGAAAAATGTATAAATCATCTTTTCTACCATATCGCCACACCACATCAGTTTCTATCAATTTCATAATCATTTTAACTAATCAGTATCATAAACCCATTTTCCAAAAATATCATAAACCAATTATTTCATCAATTCATTGTCCCATTAATCAACCAATTAATAAATTCAATACAAAATGAAACTTACCCACATCTAAATTTCAATTTCTTTATTACGTACATTATATTATAATCAAGACTATTGGATTTAATATTTGGACCACCTAAATAACAGACATTAATGAACACTCTCCAAACTGTAATCCCAAATTTATTTTATAATTATCAAAATCACAATAGTGAGGATGATCTAGGACTAATAATCAGGATAAAGATCCAACAGAGCACAAAAACCAAAACCTAGATCTAATCTATCTCCAACAGATCAAATATCATCCATCTTGATCAAGAAAGAGAGACAATATAGATGTTAAATAAAATAGGGAAGATTTTATATACCATAGTGGAGATGATCCACTAATAATAACTTCAATTAATGAATGTAAATGTCTAGGGAAACATAGTATCTTCCTGAAAGCTTTAAAAGTCAAAAGGATAAGTTTTAGGGCTAAGCTGGGATGATTTGGGGTAAACCTGGGGGTTCAATAATTGTAAATAAAATTTTAGGGGATGAAAAACTAACACATATGGGTTCACGGATTGTGGAACATAGTTTTCTAAATATTCCACCACTGCATAGGGTGTGCATGACTTCTCCTTAGTGGAACACATTTTGAAAACCGATTTTCCAATCATTCCAATCCCCTCTATTTTAAGGTGTTCGGTTTTTCTGAGGGGGGTGCATAGTTTGGCCAAACTGTGAACCAACCATGTGCTACCTCATATGTCTCCCAAATATGGCTCATAGATTTCTACAACAACATAGATAATTTTCCCTAATCCTACGACAACTGTTAACAATCCATTTTGTTTCCAAATTTATCATATTTAACACCAAACAAACCCACAATAAAACAATGACAAGTTATATACAGAAAAGGTAATGTAGTATATGAAAATATTGAATTTTAATCTCTTGAATGTTCAGGATCTTAAAATATAAATCTCTATAATATTTCTTCATCACTTATCTCGGTTTATCATTCATGTGGAGGGGTTAAAACCCCATTGGATTCCAATAGGTCTTATCATAGATTATGAGGATTATAAGGGCTATTATACTACATATAGAGGTATGAGTTTATCATCTTTCACCAGTTGATATCCCAAAAATATTCTCCATTAGTATAGAGACTCAAGTACTCAAGTATGCCTATTTTTATTTATATTCTCCATAGAATGTTGATTCGGTGATGATATATTGGGATATATAATGGGTTTAATTTATTTTTATAGGCATTATATTATCTGAAAAACCCATCAAGTGGGATTTAATTTCGGTTCATGTAACATCATCATAAATTAAGGAGGATAATTACAATATGGTGACTTACTTGTTACTAATGGCCATGAAAGGGTTGAAAAATATGACCTAGGAATTAAAAACTAAAGGGGAGTTGATGAAGAATGATATTTATATGAATATTTTTAGTATCCTAGGGTTGCGACACCATGTGTTGACAAATTTATCATATATAACTAACATGAATGTTTCCAGTGTCCTATCATGCCTTTACACAAACAATTCACATTCACATGGAGTAAAAGACTTCAAAATAGTATTGTAATGTTTTGATAAAAATATTCATTGATCTAAAACCATGAAATGATTAATTTCATGATGTCCAGTTTTTTGTCAATGAAAACCATATTTTAGTGATGGTAATTATGTCATGGTTATATGAATTTTAGAAAATTTGTTCCTAGATAATGTACATCATGGTAATCCATCATTGAAAAATGTCATATGTTTGTTATAACATCATGTAATGAATTTTATTATGTTCTAAACATACATATTAATTATTTAAATAAAAAAATTCTAGATTCAACTAAACATAAGAAGTTGTAGTAAAATTTATAATTACTTAGGAATGTTTTGATTAATATTTGAAAATTTATGAAATTTTTTGTAATTCAATGAGTATTCATGGAATTTATATAATGTGGTTCAAACCATATGAAAAACACTCTGTGAAATTGTAGCTATAATTTCTCTTTTATCTTTAACTCTATGGTTCCAGAACGCTGTAAGTGAGAGGGAAATCCTATCAATAAGTATTATTTATTGTTAACATAGGTTATGGATATATTTGGATGTGGGATACCATTGTCTTTCCCAAATATATCATCACTTATATCGAGTAAAATAGTATTATTGGTTTATCTAATACCTGTAATAACAGGTATGAATGTTTTCCTTTTATTATCAGTTCAAAGAATTTATTATTGGATCTAGTGCTAATTGTATTAATTTATAATTATAATCATTCTTGATAATAATTTTTCCTACTAAAAACTAATTATTGTATCAAAGAAAAATCCATTCCTTTAATATTCAATATTAAATATATGAAGAATATAGAAAAATTAGTTTTGAATAAAAAGATCATATTAATCAAAACATTGTGGAAATTTATGAGGTTTTCGATAAAAAATTTTTGATCAAATTTAAAATAGGTATGACTTGTGAAAATATATAAAATAACACTATGGGTTTAAAAAAAGGTCATGGATATTGTGTACAAAAAACCGAGTAACATAAAATCCAAAATTTTTGTTGTTGTTTTATCCAAATAAAATCTAATTTTTTATATGGGTATAAATTTTCATATAAAAATCAATGTGATGGTTGAATAAACCATCAAAATTATTAAAATAATATTTTTTACTACACTGCATAAAATAATGTCTATAAATTAAAAACATTAAGTTTCATTTGAAAAATATTTTTATGTGTGAAAAATAATGTCATAGATAATAAATAGCCATGAAGTGATTTTATAATTTATTTTAATTTTTTATAGATATAAATTCTAAAAAATATTTATTGATATGGGTCCTAAGTAGGCTTTATATTGTTCCAAAAAAATTATTTTTATCTAGGTTTAATGTGAATTTATGTGGATTATATTTATGATTTTAATTTACATTATTTATATAAAATAAATAAATTAATTTATAAAATTATCATTAATTGTGAAAATAATATACATATAGAGGAGATCCCATTATTATATTAAATACTAAAAATTGATAATATGACATGTTCGTACAAAAAGTCCTTATTTTATAAATTTATTAAAAAAAATCAAAAATTATCTTTTTGGATTTGAGAATAGGTCAAATAAATATAAAATATATGATATTAAAATGTTTTAAATTGTTTACAATATCAATATAAATTGATCAAATTTTAAGGAATATTAAGGTATTATATATCATTAATAATATTATATTATTAAATGAATTAGTTCAAATTTATGTTATATTTATAATTTAATATAAAGCATTCATATTTATGTAATAAATATATTGTTTTTATATTTTTATGTTATGGGGGACCTATATCAAATTATCTATATTGAACAGTGTTCATAACTATTTTTTATTTATTGTTCATAAATTTTACCTCATATCTAAATACTTGAAATATTCATTTACTTACTTATTCCATGGTTTTTATTTATTTTTGAATATAAATTGTTTATATTCTGAATGAATGTTTTCGTTTTTTTAATTATTTTAAATACATATTATAAATTTCATACCATATATATATGGAGTTGTATTCTTGGTACCACATAACATTTATTTACATTCAATAAAGACTATGATTTTTTAGGGTATGGATCCAAAAATAGTGATTAATAGTTATTTGTGCCACTTAGGTGTTACATTTTTATTATAAATTAGGCCTTGCTTCAGTATTGATAAATGGATAACAATACCAAGTGTTAGAATTCATAAGGACTAGTGTTTTTATCCTATGTTCTAGAAATGTGGGGATTAACTACTTATCACACCATAATATCCCGTTTATATATTTTTATTTCAAAAAATTATAATCCTTTACACTAAATGGTGATATATACCTCATAATTAAGATGAATTTGGATATGTGTAGTTATAATTATCATTATTTAAAAAATTAGAAAAATATTTTGTTTTATATACTATAATTAATTAATACATTTTAGACTATATTGATTAAGTTAAATTTATATGATATAAAACTAAATTTTTAGAAGCATGTATACATAATTAGACTGCAACTGATAAGATGGTGATATGTTTAAACACCCCGTAAAATAATATTTTTTGGAATAATTCTACAATATACTCTTATGCGACCTCAATCATCCAAATGGGTATGGTTTCTCTAAATTTATGTTCCCATTAATTATTTTCTATCATGAATAAATGGCATGGAAAGCCCTAAAATTTATGTAATAATGTTCCTTTATAATGTTCAGGATATAATTATATTTTGGAAACCCTAAAAGTTAGGATATTAGAGGGATGTATTTGATAAAATTCATATGATGGATTTATGTAAGGAGTTATTTACCCAACTATTCAATAGATATATGTGTCTTGATTAACATGATTATCTGCCTACATTTTTAAGTGGTGAGATGAACACTAAATTTTATAGAAATATCATGTTAAATAAATAAAATTAACCACTAATTGATATGATTTAATAAAGGGGTTCATCATTTGAGAAGGATAATATTTAAAAAAATACTATTTAAATACATTTTGAACATGTTAATAATATGATAAAATCATAAATTTTAGGCAAAAATATCATTATCAATAAACTTATATTTGAGATCAATATTGCATAAGGAGAAACATAACAGATGTAACATCGTGGACTAGTAAATAACTTAAAATAAGTTCATAAGAAAGAAAAAAATATTTTATGTGTTAGAGAAATCCCTTCCTAATCCCCTAACTAGTGAAGCTATTCTAAGGGTGTATATATATTCTTACATGAAGCATGATAAGGATACACTTGATGTATCAAATATGATGTTCATATCCATGGAACCAATGTATAAAAAAATTGGTAAACTACAATATAATAAAGTAAATCGATATCATTTGTTGGTTCTATCAAGAACAAGTTATTAATTATATGTATTTGATTTTGAATGATTTTTTAGAGGCAAAATTATTAAAGAAGTCACTTTCTCAACTACAATACACAATATGAATAGGAATGTTTATGACATATCATGGTTAGGGTAACCTAAATGTTTTGGGTAACCTCTAAGTCTATATCTAGATATATAGTTTTTTTTCAATATGTTTGAAAACAGTTTTGAAATTTTATTATGAACTATGTTATGAATGATTTATATAAAAGTTTTTTTATTCATGTCAATATATCAAGGATAATATTGTAAAATATGAGATGTCTTGAATTTTATCAATGATGATAGAGCATATGGTTGATGGTTTGACCTAAAGGAAAAAAAACTATCAAAGAGAACAACCATCTATTTGGGTTAGTGAAATATTATAATGGTGTTTGGATGGAATGTAAGTGAATCCATTATAGAAAACCTATACATTGATGAAAAAATATACCATAATTTATTTATGAGAATAAGAATCTGAATTGAGATTCCATGTCAATTTATAATCTTGTAGATTTAATATCATTTATTCCGAAGGGTATATAACAACAACTGTAAATTAATAAAACTATGTAAGTATTTTAAATTCTCTAAAATTAATTTTGAATTGATAGAGGAATCTAAAATGTTTATTCAAATAAGGTAACAATACTTACTACTACAGAGAAATAAAAGAAAAAGGATTACATAAATACTGATGTATTTTTTTTATTATAAACATATATATGTACTATTATCCCATTTTATTTTATTTGAAAATAGAATTATATTTTCAAAAAACAGTTTTTATTAATAAATGGGGTCAGGGTTCTTTTACTCATGGTTTATGATTTGATACATTCAGTACAAAATTTTAAAAAAAAAGGATAAATGGATTTTTATCGAGGATCGAATTTTTTTATCCAAATTATGTATCAAACAATAATATAATGAATCGACACTCCCCATAGGTGATAAATATTAATAAATATTATTTTTTTCCAAATAAAAATATATAAAAATTATAAAAAAAATTAATAAGATATGATTTTTAATATTTTATTTATAAAATATTCTCTAAAAATTAAATATATGTTATTTAATTTAAATATAGTGTTTTTTTATAATCGAATTAAATTTTTGGGAAATTTTATTTCTATGAACTTAGGTGGAGTGTATATGGGCTTGGAGAAATATTATATGGATCATATAAATGATTATATGGCTCATGTTTGAAGTGAAATATTCTTTACATCCTTAATGTTTCTATGATATATTGTTAAAAAAATTTCATAATATAAGTAGTAAAATTTAATTTTTTTACAAAATAACTTTAATGAAAATTTTGAATGTTTTGGAAAATTTTAAAAATGATGATGTTATAAATCAAAGAATTAGTTATATGAATCTTAAAAAATAGGAATTATTAATATGATAACTTTTGATATTTTGATGAAAATAATTTATGATATAATATTCAACTATAGACTATAAGGAATATGAATAATTATCCCTCCATTATTTAAAAATAATTCTTTATAGATATTATATCAAAAATAATGTTTTTTTGGGAATAGTTAAACATTTGGATATATAGTGATGTACTATGTGTTCCATAATATTATACATGTCCAAAAAAACAAAACAAATCTTCTAAAATATGGGTTTTTGACATTTTTCTAATTATATATGCTAATTAGTTTTGCTTATATATAGTTTTTGAAGTTCTAAAAAATGTTCCTATGAATTTAAAAATATATCATGTTATACAAAATCTATCTTTTATTTATTATTTATTTATCTGGGTTATAAATTTTGTAAAATTAAATTATAATTAACACTTAATGTATACCTTTAGATATCCTTAATTGAGGTACATCATGAATATTTATGGGTTACAATGCCATGTGATTATTAGTGAATGTTGGGGCTCATATTAAGATAATTTATTTCACTCATGAGTCATAAAATAAGTTTTAGGTTCTATAAAAACCATTACATCATGGTATATCATATGTTATATAGTTCATATAGTAGGTTTTCATGCTTCTTAATTATCCCCATTACTTAAGGATAAGAATTAATCATGCATATGAACCTTCAAATATTTATACGTTACTTTAACCATATTTTTTTCTAATCCAATCATGTGGTAGTTGGGTATTTTTCTAATATTGTTTTCTGTTTTTATTATCCAATATACTATTCTTTATCATGTATGATAGTTGTGATTTATGTTCCGTTATTTGTGATAGAGTAGTGAATTTTTGGTCTATAAGTATATATGTATCATGTGATATAATTATCTATTTTTGTAAGTTACATATTATATACAAATCTCAAAAAATATATTAAAATATATTTGTTTTATATATTACTCAATGTCTAATTGAAGAGTTAATAATATATGAGAGTCTATATCAGATTAAACTATTCCATGTCTTATAGCCATTTAATATCTTTGTAAAATGTGTTGATTGGTTATGAAATAGGTATATGATACCTTTGGAGGACATTGGTATAAAGATATATATTTTTTATTGAGATCATTTTAGATCCATATGTTTTTTAATTAAAAATGAATTTTTTATAAAGGATTATATTTACATAAAATTATTGACTCAGGATTTCATAGTTCATTGAAATGCTAAAAATGTTTTTGGGGTCTAAGATAGTGGTTTTGTAAATCAATATATGTTTTTTATGAATAATTTTATATAAAACTATGAAAACATAACAATAACTTATTTTAATATTTTTTTTCTAAATGATTTTAGGATTTATTACATATAATTTATATATTGTTAATTTATATAGAGCATATAAGGCTTTAGTATAGATGAAATATTTATATAAATATACACTGCGGAATATTCTTGAAGTTGTGAATATCACCACATTAAGGTTTGTATTGATGAAAACCACATCATGTCACTACATCATGGTTATATGTATGTAAGTTAATTTATTCTTAGATTATTCATTTCTCAATAATAAATAACTCAAATGTATTATATACTAATTTTTAAAATCATATGATGATATTTAATGAGTTATTAACATTCATGTTAATTTTTTAAATATAAAAAATTAATGGTGGTTAAACAAAATATTATAAGGAATTTTAATATTATATAATTATTTGAAAATTATTGAGTTATGGATGAAAATTTATGAATTTTTTTTGAATTAAAGGGTTTTATTTAATGGCTATATATATTTTTTAAGTATTATAAAATTTAGTGTTAATGTTTATTTCATTATAAAAAACAACTTCATATGGTTTCTCGAGTTTTTATCCTCTTTAACTGAAGGGGGATAACAGCTCAAAACCAATAGATGTGTACTCCAAAAAAAGTGTTCATGATGATTCAATTTACCCATGGAAACATTTAGAGGTGGTAGTACTAGTTCCACCACTATGAGATCTCACATAATCTATTATAGAATATCATGGTAGGTTCAAAATTAAAATGTAATGAGATGTATATATTTTAATCATTTTAAATAAAATTTAAATGAATTATGGTTTCATCATATAGCAAAGTTTTCACTGTTTGATTTTTTTACTTTTTGAAAAAAATATTAAATAAAACCCAACAGGTTTAACATCATATTGTAATTATGGAATAATATATAGTTTAACATCACATGGTAAAGATATTATACCATCCATTCTAGGGACATATATTAAGAACCAAAATTTTTAAAATTATACTTCATGCAGAAGGAACCCATATACCATTTAGTTTAATTTTATATAGTGATGATGATGAACTATGATGTTTAAGTTCTTATAGTAAGTACCAAAGAATACCCATGGTGAATAAACACTTTTTTTATCTTCTAGAATACTAAGGATATCCAATATATATTGCATGTCTTCCTGGGATATCCCTAAATCCACCAAAATTGTATGTATATTATTCTAAATAAAATCCTTCAAAATGGATTAGTCTTGAATTATATTTCCCATAAACCATTGTTAGGGATAATAATTTAGATATATTTTTATGCTTTCCTCCTTATTCCTTTCAATTCATAGAATCGTGATCATTTTATTCTCTAAGGAAGAAAAAAATATATAATGAATTTCTCTAGATAAAATAAACACCCATTATTATATCATTACTTTACAAATATTATATTTTAAACCCCATATAATCCATGAATGTTCCTATCACAGTGTTCATATAGATAAAATTGATTTTTTGGAAATGGTTTCATTTGAAACCTAATCGGTCAACGTTTGGTAGATGCCATTATTAAACTATGAGATATTTGTGGGGTTACCCCAACACTAGAAAAAATATACTTTCATTGAGATTTAATATTTGGAATTGGGACTTGTAACATCTAAATACCTTTTCATAAGGTGTGTCGCGAACCTCATCGTGTTTCCCCCTCCTTTCAGATTGTGAGGATACCTATAAGGGTGAGGTTAGATATTTTTCGTAGTTCAACTTTAACTATTTTTTTATACAGGATACATACAGATTTCACATCATGTAAATGGGTTACACACCATGTAATAGTTACTTGGTGCAGTTTGTGAATGGGTATTAACATTGTGAAATTTTACACGTCATAAAGGAGGGTTTCACATTGTGTATTATTTAAGTAACATATTTTTAATCTGATGCGGTAGATTTTTCAACGTACTTGTACACAAAAGATTTCAAGGGTTGTAACTATATTACAGATCATGAAATGACCCAATTCCAATCTTAAAACTGGAACACAATAGTTTTTTTCTCAGTTAATTTATCTATACTTCTTCACCCTCGACCTAGAGCTCTCCCCATGTGTGATTTAGAGACTCCACTCCTTTTAGATTAATCTGATCAGTACTCAATATTCATTGCAATTATAGTGCATCTATTTAGATGAGTAACCCATATTCTTCTATGGTAATATAGATTTTTGAAGATTACTTAGGTTGTGTAGGGAAATTTGTTGATCTATGTTGGTGTTTCCTCTTGTCTTCTTCTAATATCCATTTTGTGATCTTGATATGGAGGCGGTTCTTTTCTGGTTGTGGTGTGGCATGCTTTTGTTCTTATGGTATGTGGTTCCACCTCTCCACTAAAACTTTCCTTTTATAATTTAATCAATCCTATAGTCTAAGGAATGGTTTCTAGGGTGTGTAGGGGTGTTGTAGGATTTCATTGTTGGTGGATCCCATTGTAGTTGTGTGCGACCGGAATTTTGAAGTGTGTGGTTCAATCTCTAGTATATGATAACTATCTAGATTAATCATTTATTATAAATTGATTTATCAAATTGGATTGATTGTTTGTGTGTTTTGAAAAAAGTATTTTAAATAGAAATTATTTTCCCTAGTTTCTAATTAATGAAAAGTATATGGGTACTTTTGAAATGGTGGAATTGATTTTTGAAAATGAGCACATGGATTACATTTGGAACATAGGTGGATGGTTAATCATGATGCCGTCTTCCATGTTTTATAATTATCAGGTGGTTTTATCATGGGTATTTCTAGTGTTTTCTAGGACTTTTGTTCTAAGGGATGGATATTGACATTATTATGGGGTTTAATAATGGGGTTTTCCTCTTTTTCCTGGGCCTATGATCTAGGAATCAGATTTTGTACATGGTTTAATATTGTATGAGTAGTCCATTAGTCCGACCAATATTGATACATGGTATTGATACATGCAATTCAGCTTCTGTTTTGGATTTCTGATTTATCCTTTATATTAATGTTATACTTTCTTTTGTTTAGAACTGTGAAAAAGGGAAATGTTTACCATGTTTTCTATAAAACCAGACTACTACTTATCATTCCATGTTTTATTTAAAATAAAAATATTGTAATTTTTATATAGAGACCTGATATTGGGCACCTATGTTGCATCCTAATGAGCATGTCAACTCACAACATGAACACCTCTTTGGTGGTAGGTAGACATACATATGTCTTCCGGTGCAGGGAAAGGCAGGGCACTATAGTGGGGAACTGAGGTTTCATGTTAGCTGAGTTGGGTTGTTGGTGGGGAGATAGTTGTATTTCATCCACACCATCATTTGTAATATCTTTTAGTTTTAGTCCTTTGTAGTTGGACTAGTCCTTTGTTGTTATTGAGTACATTACAATTGTTTTTTCTGCTATTTTCTGAATTTTATGTCATATATATTCATTAGACTTCCATTATTTCCTTCATTCATTATACATATATTCCATGTGTTTAATTAGTATGTGAAAAATCATTATCTTTATATGTTTTTTGATGCCCGGATGCTTATCGCCAAACTGTGGGGATTGGGAACACCCTTACAGTATGTAACGGAATGGGTTGGGTGTTGGGTTTGATGGAAACATCACTTGGTTCATTACAAGACTACTAATTTCTGAAAATTCACCTGATGATGTGATGATTTATATGAAAATATCCTACATATTTTGTGATGGGGTTTTCTTCAATTTTTTATGTTGGTATCCATTTAAAATAATCTTATATTAGTGATCACTACATAGTGGAATTCATCATTAGTGTGAACCTATACTTGTAGAAATTTTCTATCCTTAGATGGTATGATATGGATTATTTGAGAAAATTAATATGATAATATATTAATTTCATGATCACAACAAGAATATAATCTTTGAGAATTCGATATGCCTTAAATGTTTTGATTAGAATGATAGTATACACTACACCAGCTTCGGAGGCATCACCAAAGGTAGTGGAATTTCTTGTTTCTTTAATAGTATAATCTAAATAAGGTTATAATTATGATCCTATAGGATCCCATAAAATATGATTAAAAGGAATCAAATTAATTACAATATTCTTCCACAAACCATAAATGCACACATAAAGGAAGGTTTATATTCTTAATTTGTGTAGTGATTTAAGTATATCATTGTACACACATTTAATGTATTCACAATTCCTTTTATACATATATTTATCTATTGTATCAAGGGTACCAAGCTTAAATTACTAAAATTTCGCATCATGAGCATTGATCTGGTGAGTATACTAAAAGTATTCCATAAATGGAAAACTAATGTTATGTAACATAGCACGTAAATTATATCAGTATAATTATAAGTTATATTCATCATGAAATTTTATAATTTCATATTTGAGATTTGTGCGGGGATAATAAGTCACCAATATATTATCCCTAACTAATTATTCCTATATTTTATGAGGGTTAACTTTATCCTTGGTATGGAATATGTGTGACTTATTTATCATGAAATTCCATTTTTTATTTGAATTACATAAAGGGGATATATAATCATAGGTACTTTTAACTCTATATACACTAGACTATTAGATTCAAATTGGTGGACACAATGATTTCCTTAATCATGGGAAATCTTATTATTATCATGTCAATGGATAATATAGATCTTAATCATGAAACATAACACCTTAGGTACTAGATCTATTGTTATAATAACCAATTGAAAATAGGACACCATTAAATTAACCTATAGGTCCTAAGACTCCATGGTGGATAATGTTTCCTCAAATGATATAAGGGGACTTTATAATAAATCCTCGTGTAATTGTGTGCTCAATGAAATTTTTTAAGACCATGACTCTGCAATCCCAATGAAACAATGAATTAAATATTTCATTCTAAACCTTATAGGGATAAATTTATCTAATGATGCTTGAATGGATTCTTTTCATCCACATTTGGTATAAATTATCCGATTAATGATGTGTATTAATCATGAAAATAGGGTCTAGGGATATAAATATTATTTCCTTGACTCCCTAATAATTGATATATCAATGGAATAATGGTTTCATAAATTTGATTCCTTCTACATATATATCCTTATTCGTGTATAAATTCTGAATTCTAAGGATATTTTTCATCACGGGAAGAACCTAGACAAAAATCAGTTGTTTGATATCGTGGATACTACATCTGTAACACAATGAGATTTTATGAGATTGATTATTTTTAATTTCTTGGATGTCTTCCATTATACACTACACAAATATTATCTTGAGATATACACAACACCACATTATCTTTTAGTATATTCAACCCTATTATTTCCTTGTGTTATATGTGAGAATGACCTTCCTCGATAGCTTGTGGTGTACGCAATACCGAGTTTCACAAAACAATGATATATTATTAAAATATTAGTGTTTAACAGGATATAAACAAGATGTTATGAATAATATTAACAAAATTTTTAATTTTATTTAACATTATCATCAATATTACACATTTTCTAGAACATGATATGAGAACAAAATCTATTTTGTGGATAAAAGAAGTATTTTTAAAAAATGATGTTTTTCCATCTTTTGGTGGAGCACCAATTTAAAATATAGTTTTGAAACTTTTATAAATTAAATTTGACCAAATTAAATTATCCTTTATAATTTGGTCATAAAAATTTACATTTTATGAATATTTGGTATTTTTCTAATAAATATTAATATTATAATGAATATTGCAAAATACTACATTTTAATTCGAAACTGAATTTTTATCTAATTTATTTATATACTAAAATTATATTTTTAATGGTTTTAAGCTGTAATTAGATTATATTTTTTTAATTTAATCTAATTTTGTTCATCATAAGTAATTTCATATTTTAATTGGACATAAACACATTTAATTTTTTTGATATTTATTACTTCTTAAAAACATGCATTTTGTTTTTTACGGCGGGAAATAATATTAAATTAATTACAAAAACTTCTGTGTTTTGAATTTGGAAAAATGAATTCAATATTTGGAATCATAAGGCTAAAATTCTATAATAGGTTTCCTGTTATTTTTGGACATTATGAATAGTAACTTAGGTAATTATTTTATTTACCAAGGGTAAAGGGTAAATATGCTAAATAAGGGTAAAAAATAATATTAAAATAATAATAAACTACCATAACACATGTACTAAGACTATTTTATGAGATATTTATGACCATGGGCATCCTTGGGTTGATTTGGGGACACAGTGGATTCACATGGATGTTAAAATGGAATTTTATAAGAATTAATTTACAGTAAATATAATTATAACCTATACATATATATATTTTTATAAATTTATTTTACTATAATGATATATAACTCATATCTATGTATATAAGTCTTAATTATAAATCTAAAATGATTTCCTACATCATGGGATTTTATTTATAATTTTTATACATTATATAGATATATTGGTTTATGACAGAATTATGATTTAATGATTACCTCATTAATGAAAGATTCAAATAAATGAATTTAAAAATTTTATAATAAATTTAATTTGAATATTTTAATGTCATCCATGAATTTTCTGGAGGACATAAAAATTTTAGGGATGGATAAATTACATTTTAATAGGAATAATATTTGTTATGAATTTTTAAAAATGTCATGTATGGATTTAATCCAAAATTGACATAATTCATAACTTAAAATATAAAATAATTTATTAAATGATATCAAATTACTAAAAAAATATATTATTTGGAAAAATGTTTAATATATGTACATATATGTAATATTTAACTTATTTGGGACATTTTAACTGATATGCTAATTACATTAACCCACAATGTGTAAATAACATGATATCACAGTATGATTAAAAAGGGTAAAATAAATGGTTAACCAAAACAATAAGGATATAATAATATTTTTTATTCTTATAAAATTTATTAGATGATGGATATTCAAATCAAACTCATCTTATTAATTAATTAAATATCATTTGGACTATTTTTTTATGTAATCTGAATTTATAATTCATTAATATTTTTTGAGATTCCTAAAGTTCCCCTCTCCTCTATTATAGAAGAGAATCTCCTCCCTATCCTATTCACTCTATTTTAGGCCTTCATGATCGACCATCCCCTAAAAAATACCCATATAAAATTCCCTAGATACATTATAAAGGAGCTTGTCTTCTAAAAATACTAACACTAGTACGATAAGAGGAAATTTAAATGAGGCATGTTGAGAAAGAGTTAATCTCTTCTATTAATTCTTTCAAATTTCATTCTTCTTCAACTTCCTCTTATTTAGATTTTTCCTTCTAATTTAATAAAATATGTATCACTAATATAATTATATTTTATTATAAAAATTAAACAATGATATTTCACCTTTTATCCATCCTACAAAAAATTATATCACCGCACGTGTGTACGTACAACTTACCATCCCCACGTAGTGCTGTAATCTGTTTTTCACCAACACCTTACATGGATCCGTATAATGGTATAAATAATAAATATATATTATAAGTATAACACATTTCTAATTATGATATACTATAGACCATCCAATTTAATACCAATGAATTATTATGGGAATGATATCGTCACTTTTGTGTACGTATGGTTTACTGTATCAACTATGGGATATGATTCATCACACATAATATTCATTAAACAATAATAATATAAGTAAATTGAATGAATAAATATGATATATATTATATTAATAAAATTTCTTAAATTATATAACTATAACCTAAAAATATAAATAAGAACTTATCTGACAAAACATACATTAGATCATAAATTAGTTAATACGCAAATAACGAGTAACAATGAACTTTTATTATAAAATGGATAAAAATATGATCATAAATGTTATCATATAAATGATTATGAATTTGGAATAAATTTGTAACATCATTTAAATCATTATACATGAGTTTCATATACATAGAATCATATTGGGCCTATGTTAAGGGCTAACTTTTCCAATCTCGTTTTTTTTCATGATTTTTTTATTTGTAAGTGTTTACTAGGGATATATTTATCATCCAAATCCATGTTTTCAAAAAAAATTCGTAAAATTTTTAATATTAATCTATGTATATTTAAATTAATTTTTACCCCTTTTTTCGTTTACTGTGTGGTATAGGAAAAATCATTCTTTTGTTTACCATAGGAGGAACTTTTCGACTTTTCCGACAAAATTACGAGAAGAATGTTTTTTATACATATACAACATGAAATGATTTTCATGGTTTCATGACGCATTATTTCCATGAAGGTTACTCTACACTATTTTATGTTTATTTTCAAATAATTATTTTCTTTAATAATTTCATGGAAATTTGAGAAAAGAAATCATTTTTGAAGAAGAAAGAATATTTTCCTCAATAATGATGTTTAAGTGTTTTATCATAATTATTTTTCATCTAAGATGATTCTCTTTAAATAAGGTTATGTTTATATCACTATCATTACTATGATTTCATATTTTTAATTATGTAATTATATTTTATATGGATTATGATATGATGGAATGAAATTTAAGAAAACCCATTTTATTTCATGGGTTATGCTATGATGAATGATTTTTATTTTGTAGATCATATAAGAATTATTTCATTATGAGATGGATGATAACTATATACCCCTCCAATTAATTGGGTAAATATTTATATCCCACGATATAGATATTACTAGAATGACATGTAAATATGGTTCAGAAATACATGGTTGGAACATCAAGTAAACCCGGTTTAGTAATGGACTTCGTCCACTATGATTCTCTTGGAAGTAATTCCTTGTCTACAATGGAAGTCATGTTATGTGTTTATTACTTTTCCATAATTATATGTTTAGTACAATTACATTCTATCATTGTTAATGATTATTTATGATCAACTACTTACGTACTTCCATGATATATTTCATGACTTATGATTTTGATGTTTAAATTTTATCATCATGTTTTTATGTTCAAATGTTTATGGTTTGTTTTATGTTCTCTATGTCTACGCTTAATAAGAATTTGATGTCACTAATTTTATGTTTTTTATCCTATGATATAAGAATGTTATTATGTATGAAAAGAAGGAAAGATCTTTATGGGAGATGTTGAATATCATTCATCAAGTTAGAAGATTATGTTCGATGATTCCAAAGGAACTAAACTAATATGGTCTCTGGGCATCACTTTTTTTCATGTATTAAGTATTCTGAAAAAGTAATGTATTGTCCATGTACATAAAACACGCATTATTAGATTTGGTATCAGAGAGAAGGTTTATTCAATCGTTGGAAACTAGGATGGGAAATCTTTAGTGGGATCCCTAGATATATTTATATGGTATGCCTAGAAATGTATCTATTGTTAGGTATAACAATACGTTGATGTCCTATAACTATGTTAACGATCGTGAACATTTGATTGGATCTAAATGTTATACATTTAATGTAATCACCCTTGATTATGTGGTTTTCTTAGTATGATTTTTGCCTCTCACACTATTCATTTTGGGTTTTAGACATTGGCTGGAACCCAAAAGAACCATGTTAATGATGTATGGAATGGGTAATACCATTATTGTACTCCAGAACAACCAAATTGTATGGGAGCTCGAATAAAAAATCTTGTTTCTTGGACAAAAAATCATTCTAGGCTCCCAGATGACCAAATTTGGGAATAACATTCTGTTGAAACTTTATTATGGAATCAACCACCTTATTTTAGTCAAACAACAAATCCACTAGTAGAAGAGAATTTGATTTTTACTATTTAAAAGTTATTTTTCATTCTCCATTATTCAAAACGTGAAAAAGATAATTTGGGAACTTATTTCTTGGAAGGAAAAGACAATCTGTGGTGGAACTTTATCAAGAATATGAGGTAACGTTATAAAATTTACTCCATGGATTGGTATGATTTCAAGAACATATTTTTCAGTATGTAAATTCCTCTTACTCTTCATACAAAAATGGATATTTCAGTTTCTCATTTTTGTAATGGTAATGATAAGAAAAGAATGATATAATTCAATGGAAACTATAGAAATTTTGGAGAAAATAACATTAAATTTTCTTTATGATAAAATTGTTTAATGGATCATAGAGTAAATATTCTTATGGGGACTAATAAATATTTTAAGTGTGGGAATGATGGTAATCGAGCATTTTTCTGCCAATGTTATTGGAAAAAATAAAAAACCTCTAATGAGTAAACCTCCCACATATCAGGGTTACAAGTGCATGGAAATGAGGAATTATGATATCCAATTACCTAATACAAGGGTTATAGATGATTATCGATGCCAGAAACATTTTATGGACAAAGACAAAGGCAAACACATGCGATCACTATTGGTGATGTTGAGTATGCCGACAAAGTGGTGAAATGATTAAGTGTTCATGTAATGGTATTCCAAAATAGTGTTGTTGAATCTCTATAATAGTATTATGGAATATTGAAATATCTATGTATTGGTCCATTGTGGTTTTCCATATGAATATGGTACTAGTAACCACTAAAAGAGATTGAAATATTTTTGGAAATCACATGGTATGCACATAATGAACGGATGAGGAGATAAGTAGATGTTTGATAGTATTAATGACCTCATGACTGATATAAATACAAAGTGATTCCATGGTATGAGTATATATATTTTTTGGGATTTTGGTATGTGGGAGGAGTTAACATTTGAAAGAATTCATTCTTTCAATAAGGTTTTATGTTAATTCATGTTTCTAGAGAATACATGATTAAGGTATTCACATGTTTGGAATGAGACAACCAAGAATTACATTGGGAGATATGGGAAAAAAATTTAATTAGATTTAAATCAACTCCTTATAATGTTATAAATTTTTATTTTTTGGAAGGACTTTGATGTTATCCATTTATGGATAGTATAAGTTGTATTATGATTGATTTTATTATTATCTCACTATAGATATCCTTATGCATATTTTATTACCTGTACTAACCATTTATTGAGACATATAGAATGGCCTATCATTATATCGCATGATCTGTAAACACTTCAATAATGGTAAATTCAACTTCAGTTCATTAAATAATAAATGAAGTGGAATTTTTTTAAGTGGTGATCTGAGGCGAGATTGTTCCAAAATCAAGTATGTAATTATTCTCATGAAAAATTATTCAAAAATAGGAAGTGGATCATGAAAACCAAAAATGTTATCCTAGTACCTTCTTATCCAATGAATCATATAGTCCCTAAAATCATCACATATTTATGTATTTCTGTTAGTTGACATTCTCTAATCCTTATTCTCTATCACTATCCCACAGAACATGATGGTTAGAGTTTTATTCCATGTATATGTTTTCACATCCCACATATATTATCCTATGGGGAACCCTAGTGATGATTTAATTTTAGTAAATCTTATGTTTCTAAAATTCCTTTTTAAAATTATGTTTTAGTATTTCTTTTAACTATGTGGGATTCAATAATGAAACTCTCAAGTAGTAAACCATTTATAACCCTGATAAATTTCGAGGGCGGAATTCATTTTAAGGGGGGTAGAATGTAACAACTTGATATTTTATGAGATAGATTATTTTTAATTTCATTGATGTCTTGAATTGTACACTACATAAATATTATCTTGTGCTACATGAAAAACTATATTATCTTTTAGTATACAGAACACTATTATTGGCTTGCATTGTACGCAATATCGGGTTTCACTCAACAACAATATATTACTAAAATATTGTTATTTAATGAGATATAAAATAGAGTTTTTGAATATTATTAATGACATTATGAATTATATATAATATTTTCATTCATATTAAATATTTTCTAGAACATTATATGAGTACAAAATCTATTTTTCGGATAAAAAAAGTATTATCTAAAAAATAATATATTTCCACCTTTTGATGGCATACTAATTTTAAATCTAGTATTTGAAAGTTTTATAAGTTAAATATGAAATAATAAATGTATTATTTTGAATCTTGAAATCAAAATTTACTTTTTATGAATTTTTTAATTTTTTTGAATAAAATTAAAATTTTAATGAAAAGGGAAAAATACTGCATTTTCATTCGAAACATTCATTTCAACGAATTAATTTATATATTTAAATTATATTTTTATTGTTTTTAATGTATAATTGTGTTATAGTTTTTTCATTTAATCCAATTTTTTCATCGGACATTATTTCATTTCTAAATTGGACATAAACACAACTCAATCTTTTGATAGTTATTACTTCTTAAGAACCCGCTTTTTGGTTTTGACTATGAGAATAAATTTTAAATTAATTACTAAAACATATGTGTTTTGAATTTAAAAAAAAGGATTCCATATTTGGAATTAGAAGGTTCTTATTTTCTAAAGATGTAAATTTTATTTTTGGAAATTAAGAATAGTAAATTCAGTAATTGTGTCATTTACCATGGTTAATGAAAAAATATGGTAATTAACGGTAAAAAAATTAATATTATATTAATTTTAAACAACCATAAAAAATGTCCTATTCAAATTGGATTATATATTCCGAACATGGTATTTTTTGGGTCGATTTTGGGATCCCATGGATGCACATGGATGTGAAAATGACATTTTATAAGAATTAATTTAATGTAAAGATAATTATAACCCGAACATATATCATTTACTAAATTGATTTTAATATATGTTTATATAATTGATATCTATCTATATAAAAAGTTATTATAAATATAAAAATATTTTATACATCATGGAAATTTATTTATAACTTTAATACATTAGATAAATATATTTATTTATGACACAATTATGATATAATGATTACCTCGTTTATGAAAGATTCATATAAATGAATTTATAATAATTTAAATAAATTTAATCTTAATTTTTTAATGTTATCCACGAATTTTATGGATTAAATAGACAAATTAGAAATTTTTTCATGCCTTTTGTTCTATGTAATAAAGTAGTTATAAATTATTAATAAATTCAAGTAAGAATAGTGTCTAAAATTGTCTTAATTCCTCACTTAAAAAATAAATTAATTTATTAAATGAAATTAAATTACTTAAAAATATAATATCAGTAAAATTGGTTAATATAAGTCCAAATATGTCATAAATAACTTTTATTTGGGTCACATTACATGACATGGAATTACATTAACCCACAATGTGTAAATAACCAGATATCGCGTTAATTTTAAAAAGGGTAAAATGTGGTTTAAAGCAAAAAGATAAGTATAAATAATATTAAAAACTTGTATAAAAAATTTTATATGATGGGTATTATAACCCAAATAATATTATTATATAATTAAATAAGTTCTGGACCTGTTTGGATTTAAATTTAGTTTTTGATAAATTAATATTTTGAGAGTTTTTTATACTGCCCCTCTCCTTTCTTATAAAAGGGAACCTCGTCCCTCTCCTCTTAACTAAATTTTGATTCTTAAATAATGTGAAATGCCTACCAATTTCTATTTTTAAATTCCATAGTAACATTATAGAGGTCCTGGTTTTCTCAAAATACTAACTCTAGTAACTTAAGAGGAAATTACTAAGAGGCACGTCGAGGAAGAGGTAATCTCTTCTACAAATTAATTCAAATTTATTTCTTCTTCTACTTCCTCTTAATTAGTTGTTTAATTGTAAATTAATATCATAATTATAACTAATATAATTATATTTTACTCTAAATATTAACCAACCCTATTTCACCTTCAATTTATCCTAATAAAATTAAATCACCTCGCAGGCGTACGTATGACTTAACATCTCCACGCAGTGGTGTACTCTATTTATCACCAATCACTTAAATGGATGGGTATAATGGTGTAAATAATAACTATATATGATTAATATGAAATTATTATAATTCTGAGAAACTATAAACCATCCATTTCAATGTCATTCAATAATTATGGAAATGATATCTTCGTTTGTGCGTACGTACGACTTACCGTCTCCACGGGGTAGTGTGATTTGTTATACACATTCTTCATTAAAGCATGAATATATAAATGAATTAAATGAATTAATATGATATATATTATACTAATACAATTATGTGGATGATATAACTATAACATAAAAATAGGCATAATAACTTATCTAAAAAAACAAACATAAGAACATAAAGTTGTTAATACCCGAATAAAAAGTAGAAATGAAATGTTACTAACAAATGGATGAAAATATAATCATAAATGTTATCATAAAAATGGTTACAATTATATAATAAATAAATAACAGTATTTAAATTATTATACATGATTTTTGGATACATACAAATGATATCATACCTAAGTAATAGATAACTTTTCCAATCTCATTTTTATCCAAGAATGATTATTCGTAAGTATTTACTAGGAATGTATTTATCATTGAAATCCATGTTCAATAAAAATGTTTCCATAAATTTTTTAATATTATTATATTTATATTTAAAGTCATTTTATCCCTTTTATACTTTTATTACCTAGTATGAAGGAATCTTTCAATTTTTTACCATACGAGCTACTTTATAGGGTTTCCTCCAAAAGGATGAGAAGATTTTTTTAACTTATACAGAATGAATGGATTTTTATAGTTTCATGAAATTTTATTTCCATGATGATTCCCCTAAACTATTTCATTATTTATTTCAACTAAATTATTTTCTTTTAAAATTGTGTGGCATTTTGAGAAAAAAAACATTTTGGAAGAAGAAAGGATATTTTCCTCAGGAATTAATTTTTAGTGTTTTACCAAAATTATTTTCCATCTATGATAATGCTCATTAAATAGGGTTACATTTATATCCATATCATTAGAATTATTTGATTTTTTTAATGATTGAATGGTATTTTATATGGAATATGTCATGATGAAATGATGTTTATGAATACCCATTTTATATCTATGGTTTTTCTATGATGAATTATTTATGTATTTGTGTCACATGTAAGAATGATTTAATTATGCGATAGGTGGGACCTAGATCTCCCTCTAATGCATTCAGTAATGATTTATATCTCGTGATGTATACATTAACATAAAAGAAAGTAAATCTAGTTAATTAATACATGGATGGAACGTTATGTAAACACAGTTCAGTAATGGACTTTGTCCACTATGATGGTCTTGGAAGCAATGCTTGGCTACTATGGAAATCAAATTATGTGATTATTAGTTTTCCACAATTACATCTTTCATCCAATTATATTCAATAATTATTAATGATACTTTATGATCTTTTCCTTATATACTTACATGATTTATTTCATGAATCAATATTTTGATGATTAAAATTAATGTTTATGTTTTTAGGTTCAAATGTTTATGCTTTGTTTTATGATTTCCATGTTTACCTTTAATGATAATTTGAACACACGCTTTTTATGATTGATTTTTCCTAGGATATAAAAAATTGTTTTATATAGGAAAAAAGGAATGATCATTATGGGATATGTTGATGATATTTTACCAAGTTAGAAGATTATGTTCCATGTTTCCAATGGAACTAATCTAGTTCGGTCTTTGGGTGTCTGTTTTTGTCAAGTATTCATTATTCCTAAAAAAAGTAATGTAATTTCCATGTACGTAAATATTGGTTTGTTAGAATATCTTTGGTGATGAAATTCTTAAAAATATAGAGGCTATCCATGGTGGTTGTCTTTATCAGCAATGTGTGGATACAACAACATGAGATTTCGTAAAAAATAAAAGGAATTAAATATATTCAATATTTTGAGTTACATGCATGATTTATTGTAGAAAGAGTAATACGAAACCCATAGTTTATATTTTTTTACACAAAAAATTAGTTTCTTCCATTGTTTGTATAACAATCGACACCAAGCTTCATTGAAACATGAAATAATATTACATTAATTAAGATCATGGTAACCAAACCATTAAATATAATGATATGAATAGTATTAAATACATTATAAAATATACATTTATATTTTCAACTTAATATATATATATATATATATTATTAAATAATCAATCAATTTTGAGTAAATTGACTATATTCATCAAAAATGTGGTTTCTTTAAAAATGATTTTCAATGATTTTTATGAAAAAATGTTAAAAATAATTTATAGATAGTTTATCAATTTTTTTGAAAAAATTAAATTCATTTTTGAAATCATTTGATTAAAATTAACTTATGATTATTTTTTGGTATTTTTGGAGAAATATTAATTTTTCAGTGAATGGTTAAAAAATATAGGTTTGTTTTAAAACTGTGGCAACCCAACCTCTGATTCCCAGAGTTGGTGTCTACTAACATTACATTGGCGTAAGATAAAATTAAATCACATCCCAAAGGATTGAATAGTTTAGTTGTCTTGGTAAACTAGAAACAAAAAATACTCTGGTATTATAATCATACACCCTAATTACAACATTATTTTTCTTATTAGTTCATGGATAACATTATTCCCAATTAACATATGCTTTCATATCATTCTTAGTAAACTTATTTTATTCCTAGGGAACAGAAACAAAAATAATAATGAACATAAATTCTCAGTAAGGGTTATGTATTGTGGATGTAATGATGAATCAATTAAAAAAGTCAATATAGAAAGGTAATAGTTGAAGACACATGGCATGTAATCAATAAAATGAAAAGGAAGTGAATAAATAATATCAAAATGTAAATGACTAACCACACATTATATTTAAATAACTATATAAGTCATAATCAATTTGACAAGGATATAAAACAAAAACACATACAATTTTATTAATAAATTGTGAGTGATAGTTAATACATAGATAAAGTCAATGAAATAACCTCATGGATAATAATAATAATAATAAATAAATTTTCAATAAAGTAAATTCTTAATTATTGGACTCCATTTTTTTTAGGAACATGTTACCTTTACAGTCATGAACATTTACAAGTAGTTATAGCATATTAGATTAAAAACCATCTATCTTCGGTAACTAATTTCTCTTGTGATACTACTGATGCATTGAGGAGCTATCAATAATCCGGCCAAACCCATGTTGTACTTGTCCACAATATTTCTCATATATAAAATAATCAATTTAAATTATGAACAATGTGACTTATAATATATCAGTATTGAATAAATGATTCAAATTTACCAATATTTCCCCAGATAATCAAATAACTTTCAAGGTAGAAACCATATGTAAAAATGATATACTATTTAGGAAAAAAACAGATACATGATAAATTATGTGCATAATTAATGATAATTTAGTGATCATAGGAATTTTAATACCTCACTGGGGATTCATAAGTGAATCAAGGAAGTGAATTTCAAAATAATCTTCCTCAAAATCAATCCAAAACCATACATTGGAAGTATAAGGATGGTATTAATACAATATATCCCAAGTGGAGTAAAAATAGAGGTTTGTTCTTGATGATGAATGGAAATATTTTAAAAAGATATTTTAAAATCATTCTAAAGGAAAATATACTTTTTGGATTGAAATTCTTTTTGAACATACATTTCATTGAAAATATCATTTAAAAATATTTTCATTACAAATTAAATATTTAAATATTAAATAGAGCCTTAAAATAAACGATTTTGGGTAAATCTTAATATACCATACTAGGTATAATGAACATTCCTTTTGCAAGGTAAAATGGATAGAAAAGTACCATGATCGGAAAATGATAAGAAGATTCATTTGAAATCATTTATAAAAGAAAAAATGGGTAAAATTTTATTTAAAAATATTTTTGAAAAACATTAAAAAAATATTAGACAACTGGGTTATAGAAGAAAATAGGTTCATTGAAAGAAGAGAGAAATGAAGTCGAGGATTCAAGAAAACGTTTTATAAAACATTTTGAGTACTAAAGAGTTGAAAAATGGTACCATTACATGAAAAAGGTCAAGAATAACTCTTATATAATAAATTTAATGGTTTTAGTGAAGAGTTATCAAATAAATTCCTCTAATGTAAATTTAATTATAAATAATCTTGAATAAAATGAGATTGTGATGTCAACCCTTGGAAATACCAAATCACTGATGTGAGATCCAACCAATTATGTGATTATATAAATAAAATGTAAATAAAAATATGGTATGTATAATAACATTAATATTTATTCAATTTCAATATACACATAATTATAGAATATTTATGGCAATATGGAAGTAATATAACCCACTGAAAAATGATTTGTGTTGTTAACCTTTTTTACCACATGATATTTTTTTGTTCAAATACCATTAGATTAAATTATTCAAATTGAAACTTAAAATTTCATTAAGAATTAATGAATCATTATATTATATGTATAATTGGTAATATATGAACCATATTTAATAAATTAGGTGCACAACAACAAAGTATGCCGCACAAACAGAAAAGTGAGAGAAGAATCCCTTACCCTATGTTTCATTTTGAGTGAACATAGTTTATCATTATATATAACAGTTCTATTCATATTATTAACTTATAATTGAACCATAATTATTATTATAATATCATATATTAACTTCTTTTAACATCTTATTAACTTTTTGTTAAAAATGATTCATTATTTTCCTTATTTCAGGTGTTTTGACCAAATTCGGTTTATATAAGGCCTCGGCCTTAAACCTTACTTAATATTGAATTAAATTAATAATTCACATTGAGGATCTTTTCAGGTTTAATGTTTTAGAGAATTAGGACATAACTATTACATCTCAAAAGTTTACAAAGTAGACACTTCTACTAAGTTTCAATATAATAAAAACTCTTGAAAAATGTCTAGTTCCATATTTTATATAGCATGAAATTCCCTTGATCCCTTCCTTGAACCTATTCCACATTAAGTCCTGTGAAAAAATTTCAAAAAAACTTGGGGTTAGCATAAATATCTCTGTAAGGGATACATAATGAATGAAAACTGTTAGTTTATCAAAACAACAAATAAACCGTGTATACTTTATCAATGTAATACTTTTCCCCTTTATGAAGAAGTAAAAACACTCACTACAAAAAAGATCATTACTTAACCTTTTGTAACCAAAATATTACCATAAAACCCATATAATGATCACATAACAAATAAAGGTAACTTGGGACATAAAAATACTTAAATGGAATAACAATACAGTATAATTCCACATATATCACATAATGGAATAGCCATATGGCCGACTTCCATACCCAATTCATTGGAGGTTATAACGTAACCACCCATCCTGGTATTCACGACACCACCTATCATATGGTTTATCACGTAACCACCCGTCAAATGTCCAAGTACCATTATAAAATCATAAGACATAAAAAAAATATAATTGAAAGATAAAATTTCCACACATTGATCACAATATATCTCTTAAATATATTGACATAAAAAATCCATTATAAAAACCATTTTCAATACCAAAATACATAAAGGAGTATATGGTATTTATTTCATTTAAAAAAACATTATGACTTATTGAGGAAGCCAAAGAACAAATAATACACGCGGCGGTGGAAAAGGTCGTTGTAACCGTGTACGTTAAAAGAAACATTCCTTTTTGTCATTTAGTAAAATGCTTCGTAGAAAAAGATTTCTTTTGTATAAAAGTAAAATTCAAAGTGTTTTTTACACCATATAAATGCAATATGGGTATAAAACGAAATATGCATCAGTGAAAGGAGATTGAGGCGAAGTCCCATACAAAGATCATTTTTTTAAATAAAATATATCTATTATGTGTATTCACTATAGGTACACCTAATGAAAGTATAAATACAATATCAGACTTAATAATATCAGGACATAATTTGAAAGTAGTAGATTCACCCATAGAATAGAAATTGGGTTAAGAAGTTCCCTTACCTCGGGTCCGACTAGACTCGATCATTCTTTAACATCCTGAATAATAACCTTGTGCTAATTTATACAGTCTTAAGAACCTTTTTCAAGTTAATTATTGCTTTAATATCACTTATTACCATGTTATAAACATTAGGTAATCATTTAAGTTAATAATGTTTGTTTTTTCGATACTTGGTTCTTCAGTCGAAAGTGGACTTCTTACAATTACATGTTGTTCGTGTGGTCAAAGGTTCATTATATCCAGAATGATATTCATGATTTGGATATAATATATATAATATATATCCAGAATTTAAATGTATTTATAATATTACATAATAATTTAGAGGTAAGAAATGAAATGCACCGTTCATGGAGACTTTAAGCCGTACGTACGCATGAATGTTACTTTCAGTTCTATGTCATATTAATGGAATTAAAACTAAATGAGAAATATGTATATTTTAATTATAGAATTATATTAATTATTTAGATGTAACATAAATCATATATATCCATTATATATATGTACTTATAATAGTAAATTACATTTGGGGATAAGATATGAAATGCACCATTCATGGAGACGGTTAGCCGTACGTATGCATGAACACTAATTTAATTTCTATATCATACTTTAATGGAAAGAAATAATAATTATATAAATGTATATTATAATTTTAGTATAACATAACATTTAATACCAATAAATCCATCTTTTTTACGTTCCACATATGGAATTAACGAATCAAATCACTTTGAGATGGCGGTAGTCCGCACTTCCAAAAATGAAGATATCACATATACCCATAATTGAAGCCATAAATTTATGCCATAAATGAAAAATAAAGAATCTCAATTTAAACATAAAAATATTATATATCATATATAAATATAGTGTCATCTTAATGGCCTCCATTTAAGGTGTTATATGAGTGTTGAACAATCATCGTTTCGTGAGGCAAAAATTCCCCATCCATAGAAACAGTATGTTATTTAACCATTAGATGAAGGTGTGTGTAAATTTAGCTCGAATGATTCTTATAAAAACATCAAATTATATTGAAAAAACTGGAGTTGTTACAAAATATATGAATAAAAAGAGTTTATTGGGTTGGAGAAGCAAAATAAAACAGAAGAACACAAGAGAAAACACTACCTTTAAAAGGGGTATCTCTTTTTGATTTGAGCTCAAAGGCTTCAATGGGAAGACTTATGCACAAAGTGAGTCTTCTAGGAGTAATAGAGTGATTTTGAGAGACAAAATGGGTGGATCTTGGCCGAAGCAAAGGCTTGAGAGATGTTGGTAAGGTTGTAGAGGTGGGGGCCTTTTATAAGAGGGGAGGAGGGGCACTCTTGGAAAGTTAAGAAAGATACATTATTATAAATTGATTTTTGGATAAAAGGGCCCCAAAACTATATATTTAGATGATAAGGTGATAAGATTTCTAAATCCACCCATCCAATACGTACTTGACATGTGTAGGTCTTATATTTTACATTATCTTTTCATTTTATTTAAATCGTTAAATAATGAGGTAATCACTACATCATCATGGTGTCATAAAAAATTCAATTTATTTAAATTCTAAATATTATAAAAAAACAATCATGATGTATGAACTTTTTTTATCTTTCTAATGAATATTAATAGTCAAAAATCTGACTAGTATAACCCCATTTAATAATAGTTTTAGTAAGACAACTCATGTTTGTGACATTCTTATTTTAACTTTAAATACAAAGTTTTTAATGACATTTTCCTAAAAAAGTGGCTCCATGGGGTCTCCAAGATGACCCATGGATTTTATTGGTAGTCCATGACACATAAAATAATGGTAGGACTTGTGTAATGTTCATTTCATATTATCAAAACATTATTTTTACCTTAAACTACACTAATTACCTCTAATCGCGATTAAAAACTTAAACGTTACTATTCACCAAAAAATTATTTCAATCCCATTGAACCGCATTTTATTTCATAATGACAACCTTATATGTCGGATTTTTTAAATTCAAAACATAGAGGTGGTAAAATTTCATTTAAACATAAAATCAGTTTTTTTAGTACCATTGAGTGGTTTCACTATTCATAAAAAATTGAAGTTTTTTAGATAAATGCCAAACATTCACCCTATGCTATATTTGATATTCGGAATTCAAAAATGAAGTCTATTTTACAAAATTCAAAACACATAAATTTCATTAATTAATTTAATAATTAATTCCCGCTGTCAGAGCAAATAGCGTGTTTTTATGAAACAATAAGTATCAAAAGGTGATAAGTGAACCTTTTGAGAAAATTTGGGTATAAATGCCTAAAATTGAACTCTTTTCGTATTTTAATAATTTATCATTAATTGGATAAGTGTAAAAAAATTTAAGAAACATATGTAATCATATTTTAGGTATATCTATCCATTCCCACTAATACAACGGCTATGTGTTAACTACGATTTAAAATAATATTATTTTATTACTAGTGTGCAACGTAAGATTTAAAAGAAACTCTTTATTGCGTAGCAGGTACGCTATCGAACATAGAAACCCATTTAATGTAAAATTAATATTTAATTCGCAAATATTAATAAATATGAAAATGTATTATTCTTTATTTACCTAGGATGTTACATCCTTCCCCCTTTTGGTAATTGTGTCCTCGCAATTTTATTCACTTATCAAACTAAGTGGGGGTATTTATACCTCATAGCATTTTTATATTCCCACATTGCCTCTTCAACCATATGGTTTTTCCATAAAAACTTTACCTGGTAAATTACCTTATTTTGCAACACTTTCTATCTTCGGTCAAGAATCTGGACTGGTTGTTCTTCAGAAGAGAGATTATCTTCTAACTGAACTCCCTCTGGGATCAAAACATTAGATAAATCTGGCATATACATTATCAACATCGAATCCTGAAAAACATTGTGTACCTGAGATAAACTCGGAGGTAAAGCCACTTGGTAAGAAACTGATCCAACTTTCTCCATAATTTCATATGGTCCAATGAACCTTGGACTCATCTTTCCTTTCTTAACAAATTGCATCACACTTTTCCATGGAGAAACCTTGAAAAAAACATGATCACCTACCTCGAATGATAGATCCTTCCTCCAGTTATCCGCATAACTTTTCTGTCTACTCTGAGCTGTTCACATGTGTTTTTGAATCAACTGAACATTTTCTGCCATCTCTTCTGCCAATTTAGGTCCCATCAGCTTACATTCACCCACTTCATCCCAAAAAGTTGGAGTTCTACACCACTTCCAATATAATGCCTCAAATGGTGCCATCTGTATATTGGAATGAAAACTGTTATTATAAGAAAAATCAACCAAACAAAGATGTTGGTCCCAACTTCCCCGATATTCCATAGAGTAGGCATGTATCATATCCTCCATAGTCTGAATTGTTCATTCTGACAGCCCAACTGATTGCGGATGAAAAGATTTACTAAAATTTAATTCAGTACCCAACAACTTCTGAAGGAACTTCCAAAAGTTAGAAGTGATCTTGGGATCACGATCGGACACAATGGAGATAGGAACTCCATGTAACCTGACTATCTCTTTAAGATACTAATGGGAAAGTTGGTCTAGTGGAAAAGTATCTAACAAAGCAAGGAAATGAGAAGATTGAGTCAAGCGATCAAGAATAACCTAGATTTCATTATTACTTAGAGGTTTATTCGGAAATCCCACAACGAAGTCCATGTATATATTCTCCCATTTCCATACTGGCACTGGTAATGTCTGAAACATCCCTTTTGGTAACTATCTCTCTGCTTTAACCTGCTGACAAGTCAAACACTTGACAACAAAATCAGTAATATCTCCTTTCATTATGTTCCACCAGTAATACTCGCGTAGATCTCTGTATATCTTAGTACTTCCAGGATGAACTGAAAATGGAGAACTATGAGCTTCACATAACAACTCTCTCATCAACTGTGAATCACAAGGCACACACAATATCTTCCTAATTCTCAAAAAACAATAATTATCAATGTTGAATTTAGGAAACTTACTATTCTGAACTAGCTCTACCTTTTTCTGGAACACATTGTCTAGCTTCTGTGCTTGATTTGTTCTGTATGATAGAGAAGATTTCACTGATACATGAAACAGAATAGAAGTACTTCTAGCACAAACAACTTCCATTCCAAAGTTTATCAAATCAAAAACGAAAGGATCTCGTTCCAAACGTACCATGGTTAATGAAGCATTACATTTTTGACTCAAAGCATTAGCCACTTTATTTCTTTTTCACGGATGGTAATGAATTGTACAATCATAATCCTTGATTAATTCCAGCCATCTCCTCTGTCTCATGATCAATTATTTCTGAGTGAATATATACTTTAAACTTTGGTGATAAGTATATATTTCACACTTTAATCCATACAAATGATTCCTCCAAATTTTTAGAGCAATAACAACAGTAGCTAATTCCAAATCATGTGTAGGGTAATTTACCTCATGAGTTTTCAACTGACGTGAAGAATATGCAATTACATGATCATTCTGCATAAGGACACAACCATGTCCTTTCAATGAAGCATCACTGTAGATAACAAACGAACCATTCCTGGAAGGAAGTGCCAAAACTGGAGCATTCACCAATCATTTTTTCAACTCCCGAAAACAATCATCACATTCTTTTGTCCAGATAAACTTATCTTCCTTCCATGTTAGCTTAGTCATTGGACTAGATAACCATGAAAAAATTCCAACAAACCATTGGTAGTATCCTGCCAAACAAAGAAAACTACGGATCTCGGTTACGTTTTTGGGTCTTGTCCACTTTTCAACAACTTTTGTTTTAGAAGGATCAACAGTTATGCCATATTTTGAAACAATGTGACCCAGGAATGAAATTTGTTGTAACCAAAACTCACACTTGATAAATTTTCCATACAGTTTCTTTTCTTTTATGGTTTGCAAAATAACCCTTAAATGACTTTCGTGCTCCTCTTTGCTTTTAGAAAACACCAAAATATCATCAATGAAAACAACCACAAAATTATCCAAGAACTCATGGGAATTTCTATTCATAACATCTATAAATATAGCAGGTGCATTGGTTAACCCAAAAGGCATAACTAAAAATTCATAATGGCCATATCTAGTACGGAACACAATCTTTGGAACATATACTTTTTTTACTTTCTACTGATGGTACCCTGACCTCAAGTCAATCTTCGAAAAATACTGAGCTCCCTGGAGCTGATCAAACAAATCATCGATATGAGGCAAAGGATACTTGTTATTAATAGTAATATAATTCAAGGCTCTATAATCAATGCAAATTATCATTGATCCATCATTATTTTAAAAAAATAAGACAAGAGCACCCCATGGTGATGTGTTAGGTCGAATGAAACATATATCTAATAACTCCTACAATTGCTTCTTTAACTCTAAAAGTTCAACTTGAGCCATTCGATAAGGGGGTTTTGAAATTGGCTTAAAATCAGGAACTAAGTCAACAGTAAATTCAACTTCCGGTCATGAATAATACCAGGAAACTCATCAGGAAAAACATCAAGATACTCATTTACCACTAGCACATCATAAATCTTAATATTTCCTTTATTTTCAACAATATGTTCAAGGTAACATTCATTTCCATCTTTTACTAGTTTCTCTACATCCTGATATGTTATAAAAATCAAGGGTTCATTCATGTATACAAACTGATAATATTTCTGAAAAGAAACCATTTTAGCTCTGCAGTCAATCTTAGCATGATAAACAGAAATCCAATCCATGCCCAAAATAACATCAAACTCTGCTAGAGGCAAAACAATAAGGATTGCTGGTAGATTCATTCTGCACACACAGATAAGAAGGTTCTTATTATTCCTTTTTGTCTCAACGTTCCCTCCGAGTGTTTTTACCTTATGTTCAGGATTCATAACTTGAGATAGAATTTCCAATTTACTAGAAATATTCTCAGAAATGAATGAATGTGTAGACCATGAATCAAACAACACATTAGCCTAATCTGAACAAACAAACAGTATACCTGATACTACTTTATTCGATGGCCCAACATCTGCAGAAGTATTTTCAAAGGATTTCACCACCCCTTTCTACTTGTAGTCTGGCTGATTTTCCCCAGTTGAGTTCTTCGTTAGACTCTCATTTGCATAATGACCCCTTTCATTACACTTAAAACATCTTACCTTTGGCTTTTCATTGCCTTCTTGATCATCTACATTAATGTTACGAGAAATATGACCAGACTTAACACACCAAAATCACTTACCGGACTTGGATAAACATTCTCCAGGATGCATTTTACCACACTTCTCCAAGGATGGATGTTTGGTTTTCATACCTCCTCGCTTCTTTGACGAATTCTTCCACTTTGCCTGCTAACTGGACCTCTTATTTTGTTGTTTTTCAAAGAACACCTGATCATCGACAAACTCCATTTCCACCTTCTCCACACATCCAACAAGTGTTTCATAAGATTTGAACTCACGGGAAGCTAAATACCTTCAATACATTGGCTTTAACCCTGAGTAAAAA
This sequence comes from Viscum album, assembly GCA_963277665.1. Taxonomy (NCBI): domain Eukaryota; kingdom Viridiplantae; phylum Streptophyta; class Magnoliopsida; order Santalales; family Viscaceae; genus Viscum; species Viscum album. The sequence goes on along the minus strand of OY728127.1, from coordinate 944,481,987 downwards.
CGGTTTATTTTATTTTCAAGATCTCGTATGATGTTTGGAGCATACCTTGACAATCAAGTGAACTTTGCTTCATAAGAAGCCACTGAGTCATCCTCTTGCCTCAATTCTAGGAACATTTTTTCCATCCTAAGATGAACCACCTTAGGAAAATATTTCTCATGAAACATACATTTGAATTCGTAAAAGTGAAGATCATCAGTCTCATCACTATCCCTGATATTTTTCACCATCGACCACCACTGATCAACTTCACCATCAAAACAGTAAACATCAATACTAACCTTTTGATGTTCTAAACACCCCCATGACATCAGAAATCTTATCCAGTGCTTTAATACACACTTCATCTTGCACGGGGTCAGATTATCCCTTAATGATGGGGGATGTTGCCTTATGAAATGTTCCACCACTGACATGTTCCTTTGCGGTTGATCTGGCTGATCTCGTGCATGGGTACCACCACCATTTATAGCCTGAGTCAATTGTGCCATCACTGCAACAAAATGTTCAGTTATGATTATGATGATCTCAGGTTGCTGATTTGGAAGGTTGTCTTCCTCCTGATGTCGTCCCAAAATAGCTGCTTTGTTTCCTCTGTGGAAAACCATTCTGAACACAGAAATATTTAAGGTAAAGCAACATGGTAATATTTAAATGCTATATCATTTCAATCAAACCATAAATTAATTTATAATTTAATAATTTTCTATCTCCTAAAGTTGTCTAAACCGACTTTTGATACCAAATATAATGCTCCGGCCTTAAACCTTACTTAATATTGAATTAAATGAATAATTCACATTGAGGATCTTTTCATGTTTATATTTTTAAAGAATTTGGACATAACTATTATATCTAAAAATATTACAAAGTAGACACTTCTACTAAGTTTCCATACAATAAAAACTCTTAACAAAAATTTCTATTTCCATGTTTTATATAGAATAACGTTCCCTTGATCCCATCCATGACCCAATTCCACATCAAGTCCTGTGAAAAAAATTTCAAAAACACTTGTGGGGAGCATAAAAACATCAGTAAGGGATACACAAAGAATGAAAACTGTTAGATTATGAAAACAACAAGTAAACCATGTATAGTTTATCAAAGTAATACTTTTTAACTTTATGAAGAAGTAAAAACTCTTTACTGAAAGAAGATCATTACATACCCTTTTGTAACCAAAAGATTACCATAAAACCCATAAAAAGATCGCATAACATATAAATGTAACTTGGGACATAAACATACTTAAATGGAATAACCATATGGTCGACTTCCACACATATCACTTAATGGAATAGCCATACAACCGACTTCCATACCCACTGCATTTGAGGTTATTACGTAACCACCTGTCCTGTTATTCATGACACCACCCGTCATATGGTTTATCATGTAACCACCCGTCAAATATCCAAGTACCATTATAAAATAATAAGACATAAAAATATATAATGGAAAGAAAACATTTCCACACATTGATCATAATATATCGCTAAAATATATTGAAATTACAAATCCATTATAAAAACCATTTTCAATTCCAAAATACATAAAAGAGTATATTGTATTTATTTCATTTAAAAAAACATTACGACTTATTGTGAAATCCAAAGACCAAATAATACTCGCGGCAACGGAAAAGTTCATTGTCACTGTGTATGTTAAAATAATCATTCATTTTTGACATTTAGTAAAATTCTTCGTAGAAAAATATTCCTTTTGTATAAAAGTAAAAGTCAAAGGGGTTTATACAGCGTATAAAAGAAAGTTGTGTATAAAAAGAAATATGCTTCAATGAAACGAGATGGAGACGAAGTCCCTTACATAGATCATTTATTAAATAAAATAGATATATTATGTGTATTCAGTATAAGTACACATAAATAATGTATAAATACATGATCCGACATAATAATATCATGACAGAATTTGAAATTAGGAGATTAACCCAAAGAATAGAAATTGGGACAAGAAGTTCCCTTACCTCGGGTACGACTTGACTCGATCGTTCTTTAACGTACTAAATAATAAACATGAGTTTATTTCTACATTCTTAAGAACCTTTTTCAAGTTCTTTATTACTTTTATATCACTTATTACCATGTTATAAACATTATGTAATCATTTAAGTTAATAATGTTTGTTTTTTCGATACTTGGTTCTTTAGTCGAAAGTGGTCTTCTTACAATTAAATGTTATTCGTGTGGTCAATGGTTCATTATATCGAGAATGATATTCATGATTTGGATATCATATATATCATATATGTCCAGAATATACATGTATTTATAATATTACATTATCAATTAGAGTTATGAAATGAAATGCACCGTTCATGGTGACAATAATCCATACGTACGCATGAACGCTACTTTCATTTCTATGTCATATTAATGGAATTAATACTAAATGAGAGATATGTATATTTTAATTCCAGAATTATATTAATAATTTATATGTAACATAAATAATATATATCCATTATATATATGTACTTATAATAGTACATTACATTTGGGGATAAGAAATGAAATGCATCTTTCATGGAGACGGTAAGCCGTACGTACGCATGAACGCTACTTTCATTTCTATATCATAATTTAATGGAAAGAATTAATTATTATATAAATATATATATTATAATTCCAGTATAACATCATATGTAATAACATTAACTTCATCTTTTATACGTTCCACATATGGCATTAACGAATCAAATCACATTGAGGGGGCGGTAGTCCGCACTTCCTAAAATAACGATATCGCGTATACCGATAATGGAAGCCAGAAAGGTATTCCATAAATGAAAAATACAGAATCATAAGTAAAACATAAATGTATTATATATAATATATAAATATAGTGTCATATTAATGGACACCATTGAAGGTGTTATATGAATGTTGAACAATCATCGTTTCGGGAGGTAGAAATTCACCATCCATAAAAACAATATGTTATTTAACCATTAAATGAAGGTGTGTGTAAGTGTATATAGAATTATTCATCTAAAAACATCCTAGTATATTGAAGATACTATATTTGTTACAAAATAATTTAATAAAAAGAGTTTAGGGGGTTGGATAAGAAAAACAAAACAAAAGAACATAAGAGAAAACACAACCTTTAAAAGGGGTAACTCTTTTAGATTTGAGCTCAAAGGCTTCCTTGGGAAGACATCCGCCCAAAGTGAGGCTTCTAGGATTAAGGGAGAAATGTGGAGAGACAAAATGGGTAGAGCTTGGCCGATTCAATGTCTTGAGAGGTGTGGGTAAGGTGGTAGAGGTGGGGGCCTTTTATAAGAGGAGAGGAGGGGCACTCTTGGAAAGTTATGAAAATATACTTTATTATAAAATGATTTTTGGATAGAAATGGCCCCAAAATTTTGTATTTAAAGGATAAGGTGATAAGAGATCGAACTACTTCCATCCAATAGGGTTTTTACTTGTGTAGGTCGTAGATTTTACATTATCTTTTCATTTTATTTAAATTGTTAAATAATGAGGTAATCACTGCATCATCATGGTGTCATAATTAATTTAATTTATATAATGTCTAAAAATTATAAGAAAAATATCATGATATATGAAATTTGTTTAGATTTATAATGAAAATTTAAAGTCAAAAATCAAAATTGTATAACCCCATTTAAGAATTGTTTTCGTAAAACAACTCATGTTTGTGAAATTTTTATTTTAACTTTAAATAAAAAGTTTTTAATGTCATTATCCAACCAAAGTGGCTCCATGGGGTCCCCAAGTTGACCCATGGATTTTCTTGGTCGTCCATGGCACATCCAATAAGGGTAGGACATGTGTAATCTTCCTTTCATATTATTAAAACATTATTTTTACCTTACACTACACTAATTACCTCTAATCGCGATTAAAAACGTAAAAGTTACTATTCACCAAGATATTATTTTAATCCCATTGAATAAAATTTTACTTCTTAATGAAAACCATGTATGTCGGATTTTTTAAATTCAAAACACAGAGGTGGTAAAATTTCATTTAAACGAAAAATCAGTTTTTTAAGTACCACTTAGTAGTTTCACTATTCATCAAAAATTGATGTTTTTCAGAAAAATACCAAAAATTCACCCTAAGCTATATTGGATATTCATAATTCAAAGATGAAGTATATTTTACCAAATAAAAAACATATAAGTTCCATTAATTAATCTAATAATTAATTTCCGATGTAAGAGCAAATAGCGCGTTTTTATGAAACAATAAGTATCAAAAGATTGACACTAGTTTAAGTCCGATTTCAAAGAGAAATTAATTCCAACGACCACTGTTGGATTAAATGGTAAAAATATATTCTAATTTCACTTTAAAACCAATTCAAATTATAATATAATCATATAAATAAATTAGATTAAAAATAGGGTTTGAATTAAAATACAACATTTTTCACTATTCATTAAAAATGAACTTTATCGGAAAAATACCAAAAAATTACACAATAAATTTTTATGTCCCGATTATAAAAAAGATTATTATTTGGTCCAATAGAATGTATAAGAGTGACCAAAACTATATTTAATGACGGTTCGCCATCAAAAGGCGATAAGTGTACCTTTAGTGAAAATTAGTGTATAAATGCCTAAAATTAAATTTTTTTCATATTTTAAGCCATTACATTTAATTGGATAAATGTAAAAACATTTAAAAAACATATATAATCACATATTAGTTATTTCTATCCATTCCCAACAATACAAAGACTATGTGATAACTACCATTTAAAATAATATTATTTTATTACTAGTGTGCAACGTAATATTTCAAAGAAACTCTTTGTTGAGTATCAGGTACTCTATCAAACATAGAAACCCCTTTAAAGTAAAATTATTATTTAATACACAAATATTAATAATTATGAAAATGTATTATTCTTTATTTTACAAGGATGTTACAGTTTAGGTATTAAAAATGAAATTTGTAAGTTGACAATAATCAAAGGGTTTCTTATATAATCCTATAAATAATAATAATAATGACATAATTACAATATTTATGCATCATTTATACATTTATAACCATTTTTGATAGATGGATATGAAAAGTTTCACAATGTTATAATCATACAGATGGTTGGTCGTACGTACGCATGAGTAACATTCACATTTTTCAGTGATCATTATGGAAAGAATTTAATAAAATATTTATTTTTACATAATTATAATTACATCATATATAAATTTTAATTATTCATATAAACTTATATATATAATTCTTATGATGTAAAAGGAATCAGATCATGTCGAGGATGTGGTAGTCTTTACGTCCAAGGAGGACATTATCACCTTGTTAAACTGTGAAAATGTAATAAATAAAATGATTTATTATATTTTAAAATAAAAAATTATGTCATTAATATCATATATATTTAATTTATTCTACTTATTTTTTATTAAAACCATCCATAATACATTCCAAGTACTATGTGAATGTATCACATAGCTTTGCGGAGGTGGTTATGAGTACACACACAACGATGTTATCATATCCCCAGAATATGGAACACATGATTATATATCTTACATAAGAATTTCATAAGTATAAACAATATTATTAATAATATATATCATATAAAAATAGATTTTATATCATAATTCTAATCATGTTATGGGATAATGTAAAAAATGAACAATCATTATTTCCTGAGGCGGTGGTCCTCCGTACATACGAATGACATGTTCATTACCCATTAAATATATGTTTGTGTAAGTTTAGGTCAAAACTATATAATATTTATTTATATTTCCATGAATGATATGCAGTTTATTATATAATCATTGAAAAGACGATTTTATTGGATGGAGAATGAAAATAAAACAAATGAGCTTGAGAATGAATGTTACCTCTTATTCAGGTACCCCATTTTGGTTTATACCAAAAGGCTTTATTGGTTGTATATAGGCATAATGTCAAGATTCTAGGATTCAGGATGGTATTCTGGGATCTTAATTGATCATATTTCTGGTGAGACAATGTTCTTGACATCTGTGAATAAGTGGGAGGAGTGACTGACTTTTTATAGTGGAGGAGGAGTGGCATTCATGTAAATTTTTGGAAAGGGAATTTCAACAAAAACAAATTCATGGAAAGTGGATCCAGTAATGGTAAAAATAATATTACATTGAGTATAGGGTTTAAATATAAAAATTAAATTTATTTTGGGTAATTTTCGGGGTAATTTTGTCCCCTATGTATAATGTTTAATCCCATGTTATGTAAATTTATCTTGTAATCATTGTAATTAATTTTAATCAAATTCACTAATTTTTTTTTTCAAAAATATGTTAGAATAATCAGAAATTATATATATTTCTGATTCAAAGTGTGGAATACATTTTTATATATTCCAATCACATTAGTGGAAAATTGTAATTTAAACTTAATCCTACAAATAGAATGATATAGAGGGTTTTTAAAGAAAAGTGTTTCATAATATTGTAATGTATATATAAAAAATTCAAATGTGAAATTGATTAAAATGACATAAAGTGTATTAATTTAAATAAAAATTATTTATTTATATTTTAAAACCAAATAAAAATAAAATTTAACACTTTAAATAAATTTGATGGAAAAGTCATTATGAATTAAATTTCATTATTTTACACATTTCATCAAAAATTGAAACATCAAGGAAAAATAACAAATAACACACAATAACCTAATTTAGAAGTTTTTATTTAAAAAATTATGTTTAATATGTCATACAAAGTTTATAAAATTTCCCAAATTTATATTTAAAATAGGTGCACCATTAGAAGGCTGTAAAACTCCTTTTATAAAAAATATGGTTTTATGCATAAAATTGAGATTCTTATTATGTTATACCAAAAAATTATATTAGAAGAATATAAAACCAATTTATTGAATATATATTTTATATATAAAATTAATATAATTCAATAATAGTTATTATTTTAATTTATTATGATAAAAAATCATTGTCATGATAGTTTTTATAAAAACATTACCTTCATATTTAGTTGGTTGCTATGTTTTCTTCTAATTAATTTGTATCCAATAAATTCAATCATATATTTTATTAACTTAGTTATTATTATTCATAAAATATAATTTAATGTATATATTATATATTATTTTATATAATAATATTCTTTTAATAATATACTGCTGTTCAGTAAAACTCAATCTTATGTGTAACACAATCCACTGAAGAAGGTTGTTCTTGCATGTAACACAATCTTACTCAACTCTACATTCATAGAAATTTGTAAAATAGATTTATTTAATAGATTTATTATATCATAATGTATCGGGATGTAATATTGTTGTCTATATTTTGAGTTTTTTATCATGTATATTGTCTAATAAATGTTAGTCATTTATAATTTTCATGCGGTTACAAAAATAGTCATTTCATTTCAATAAATTAAGTTATTAAAATTCCAAATTATGTTTAAAATTAATATTATTATTCTTCAATAATATTTAATCCCCCTAATTACTTTTTAGTCTTTTTTATATTAGATCTCAGTATAATTTTAATTTCGGTTTTATAAAGGGGGGTTTTAAAAATTATTTTAAACGGAATAATGTTCCTCCATTTTAATTAAATAAAATAATTAATAATTTTTTATTATAATATTTATTTAAAGATTATATATCATTAAATTTTAATTAATATTCATCAAAATAATATTATTAGAAATAAATTTAGTATAAATCATCTTGTTTATGATTGGAAACTCACTTCACCAAAACCTTCTTTTTCTAATGTACGTGGGTTTTGTTTTTAATTTTATTTTTTTATATTTTAAAATTTTATTCGACAAATGAACTTAATTTCGTAAATAATTTTTTAAAAATTATATTTTAATTATTTTTTGATAATTTTATCAAAAGATTACTTTTTTATGAATAGTTAATATACTGAAATTTAATTGAAACGCGTCACTCTTTTAATTTATTTGTAATGTTAAATTATATTTTAGATTGGTTTTAATGAAAATATAGTACAATTATAGAACCATTAATACTATTTAGGTCGTTATAATAAATTTCATATTGAACTTCTATATAAAAATATTATAAACATTAGATCATTTTCTCTTCAAAACCACGCATTCACATCGCATCTACAGGATTAATTTCAAATTAAATTTTGTCAATTATATGAATTGAATTTTAAAAAGGGGATTAAATATTTTATTTAAATATAAATTATTTTATCTAATAATTACAACCTAATTTTTTACCAAAATTAATAATAAAAATAATAAAAATAATTTATCGCGGTTATGGTAAAACGAGGCTTATCATGGGTTAGACAAAAAAATATGGGTTAAAAATAATCCAAAACCATTACAAACCCTATTTTATGGACATATATAGATAATATAACGTATATTATTGATAATGGTACACTATTTGATACTTTTTACAAGAAAAAACATGGGTGTACTTCATTCTTTCAAAATATTAAATCTTTGTCACCTACCTCACTTATAAAATGACACCCCTTCTCCTCTCCTTCTCTCACCTTCAACCTTTTTTTAGAAAAATAAAATTCTAAAATAACTACCCAAATCCCCTATTATCATCCTCTAATCCTTATTTTTTATTTAAATCCTATCATGGAAAGCTTCAGGAGAAATCCTAGGGAGGATAAAAGAAGAAGAGGTAATGTTCATCAACGAGCGTTTTTGCTTAACTTCATTACCCACCTTATTAATTTTTTATTATAAAACTATGATATAATAAAATCAATATGTTAAATATACTGATAATTTTTTATTTTATGATAATGACCTAAAACCATCACCTCTTCTATCAAATGGGTTATAAAAACATCGATTTTGTGTTAAGAAAACAAATGCATCGTGAAACGATGTTATTCTTTAGCACTTTACATGAAAGGTAATAATAATGGTTTTAATTAATATATGTAATATATATTAAATAAACGTGATTATATAATTCTGATGTGTCCTTTATAATTATTTAATTCAATATATTGATTAAATGGAAATATGGTTGAAGCGTATGTAGGAGCTATCACTTCCATTAATGGTGTATTTCATTTTCAATATTTATACTTTACAAAAACTATAAATATGTATATATTGAATATATATGATATTTATATAATTTTTAAAATTATATGTATTGTGTAACCATGAGCAATGTAAGATAATCCAAAACAAAAAATCAAGACATATATGAAAAATAATACGGTTATAACTCGAAATGTGACATTAATGATTAATTGCTAATAAATTGGTAATAAATTGACATAAATATATAATATATGTTATTATATATATATATATATTGATATATAATAGGTATATAATAAACATATATTTATTATAAATTATGTTATAATGATTCTGATGGAATTCAAGTCATACTTTAAGGTATTTTCTAGTGTCTCTTTTATTTATTGGATACATATGAAAATTCACCACTTATATAATTTTTTATGTATATATCGATATTATGAAGTGTAAAACAATTAAATTTCTCATTTAAATGATATTTAATGTTTCATTTGATTTATTATTTCTTCGTTCTTATGGTTCAACATATTACTAAAGCGGTAAATAAATTTCTAGTCTCTTTTATTTTTGGGAGACATATAGATGTTCACCACTCCTTTATTTTTTGTGGTAAAAAAACTTCTTATTTGAAATATTATATCTTAAATATCCTATTATTAATTATATATAATGTTTCAGTTCATTTTATTCTTTATTGTGTATTACGATTCAAAATATTTCTAAATTGGAAATGGATTTATGTCTACCTTTTTTCTATGAGACAAATGTCATATTCACCACATGTTTCATTTATGTGAATTAAATACATCCCCTGAATCTATTTTATAATAATTCATATTAAAATTTTAGGTACTTAGATATCCTTTTCATGATCTCTCATTCCTGGGAATTATAATTCAATTCTACCAAATTTCTAATTATTTTATATCAGAATTTCATAATTTATCAAGATTGTTTATGATTATATTTCTAATGATAAAAAATTATAGTCTATATCTCACGAAAATAATAAATTTTAATCTCCTATGGTAATTAATGATATAATATATCAATATTATCATTTCTAAATGTTTTATACTTAAAATTATTGATAATTTTAATAATAAATTTTTTTATTTATGTCTTCGGTCAATAACACTTATTCTTCATAAACCATGTTGTCTGGAAATGATTTCAAAAATATTTTTAACATTATTCAATTGATTTATCGAATATATTTTTACACCAATAATAATATTTTATAAGTAATCATTATTTTATATTCAAAATAATTATCATTTGGAAGTTACTGAATATGTTAAAGGAACATTTGTTTTACTATTTATGGCATGAAAGTGATTTTATATCCATTAAGAGAATTATTTTCATTGAGATTACTTTATAGGGTTTCGTGTTTATATTCATTGAAAATTATTTTGAAAATGATTTATTGTTTAAAAGGTTTTTAAAAAATAGGAATGTTTATTTTCCCCATGAAATATTTTAAAAGATTTATGAGCCTTCCTTTATATGTTTTAATCGTTATTTTTAATGAAATGTTTTTTTAAAATAATTTATATTTTAAAAAGTGTGTTTCAAAGTTCAAAAGTTTTTTTCCTCAATAAAGGTTTTCAATTATTTTTAATGATTATTTCTTAAATTTTTCAGTATAATTTCAAAAGAAAAGGATTTTAAAAAATATTTTTTTTTAAAGTGATTTTTAAAGAATATTAATCATCCAGATGAAATATTTCGCGTGATTTATATTTCAAAATAAATATACATCAAAGATGAAATTATTTTATGTAATTGATGATTATATGGGGATATGAACCATTTATACCATTATTATTCTTTCTCTGAATGGTTTATAACAGAAAAATGTTTGTGAAACCCATTTCACATTCACAGGTTATATCATGATAAAATTATAATGAAACCTACTTCGTTTCAACATTTTATGCTATGATTAAATGAGGAAATTATTATGAAATTGGTCTCTTTTATATATATTATAATATGAATAATTTTATATGAACCCCTTTTCATTTCATGGGTTATGGTATGAAAACTATTTTTTGATCATTCGTCACACATGTGTGATTTTCAATATATAACGATAGTTATGTTATAACAAAATATGGTTATTATGTTTTAACCAATTTTGGTGGTTATATTATAACCAAGTATAGTGTTTATGGTATAACCATGTATGGGTGGGTCTTATATCTTCATTCCATGAATTTGTAATGATTTATATCTCATGAGATAGACATTTCCAGAATGGGGAGTGAACTCAGTTCAGTAAGGTACTTTGTCCTTTATGATGGTATTGGGATTGGACCATGAATAACATAACAGATTCGGATGTCAACCCATTATACTATAAAGAAAGGGATTACACTGGGGATGGTGGTGTGCCCCACCTAAGAGGTGTATCCACTCATGGATATCCCTAATAAGATATAGTAATGATACTTTGTTACTAAAAAAACTATTTTAAATACTTAAAAGTATGACACAAAACTATGTATTTTTCCAAAGTTATGATCTCATGACTCATGTTATTTTATTACCATATGATTAATTTCTTATGAGATTCCATTAATTATCCCATGGCTTCAAATTATTATCTTTGATGTATAGGGTATGGTTTTCAAATTTTATATTCATGTTCTCATACCGTTGCCCACATGTTATTCTTATATATCTACATTTTTACACTTTCTCATCATCTGAGCTCACCATTTCTTATATATCCATTCCAATGTTTTTGATTAGAGGTTTTATGTAGAATAAATATACGAATAGTAATAAATTAGATGATTTTTGTGGGAATCATTGGATATTGTTCACCAGATTAGAATATTGTGTTCCATGTTTCCAATGGAAAAATACTATTATGATCCTAAAGAATCTATTTGTGTAATTTAATAAATATTTATCTAAAAATAGGTAATTTCCATCTATTAGATTTTAGGGTTACAATAGTTTATATAATAGGAACAGTTTATTTAACCACTAGAAACTAGTATGAGAAAACCATAGTGAGATCTGTAAGAAATGAAAAAGAATAAGGCTAATGATGAATCAAATGAAAAAAATGTCATGAAATATTGGTTGAAGATATAGTCAGTGGTTTCCAAGAAATTAAATCCCTCTATGGATACTATAAGTGGATCTGGCTCTGTAATAGAGGTGCCTAGGGGTAATAAATATTAAAAGGGAACATTAATTCCTAACACACCGAATAATAATAAGATGTACTTTTAAGAAAGTTCATTTGGTAATGAATATAGAGGAAATAATATTAGGATTCCTACATTTCAATAATGTTAGAGAAGAATGTACGGGAATATATCTAATATATGGGAATATGATATCTATGTAGAAAATAACTTCATAGACTGAAAAATTGTCGATGATTTTAATGTCTTCTGTGTGGGGAACATGGGAACTACCCAACTCAAATCCATAGCCTAATAATTTACATCTAATACAGGGAAATACATATTCCATTCCAGTCACTAAAGTGGAAGGATTGAGGTATTTTCTTTATTTTGATTCAAGATTTATGTCATATGAAATTATAAATATATAAGGATACTTCAGTAAATTGTTTTCAATAAAGATTGGAAAAAAATTGTGAAAATTAGTTGATTAACAATAAAATTTATTTGTTGGAAACATGATATTCATGGAAAAACAATTATTTAGGAAAATATCACCCTTAATAATATTATGATGTTGGGATAATGATTTTGGGATAATGATATGATTGATTTGGATATATTATAGATGTCCCAGGAACTGATTAATGAATTTTGGGATAGGAGGTTTATGTTATCATTTATGGAGTGTAAAACATTATTTGATATATGGAATATGTTAAATAGTATGTGGTTTTATTCAAGTAATTATGAATTAGAAATGTTTTCATTGAGTTTATATAGTAATTTAGGTTATTACCATGATTCAATAGAATATATATTGATGGTATCCACATGTTTATTATGTAATTATCAAAATATACTTTATAATATATGGGAAATTAATGTTAAGTTAATTTTGAGAAATTTTGTAACCTTCTCTATAAAGGTTGATTTTTGGAAGGTTTATGTGGTTATCCATTTATGGAGTTGTTTAATATGAATATTTTATCATGTTTTAAAGATTAATTAATTACTTCACCATATAAATATTTATCTATATTGGATAATTACTGTTTTTTTAACAAGATATAGAGGTAATTTCTTATCATTATTTTATTGAATTTATTTAGTTATTAAAAAATGATGAAAAAAGTAAACTCTTAGAGTAATTGATAAAGTTGAAACTGATCATGAAACAACCAAAGGATGAAATTGTTCTTATAAACTAATAAAATACCATGTGTCTAAATTTTCATATATTCTCACCTGAGAAGCAAAATAAATTCCCCAATATTAGGAAAATGATCCTTAAACAAAAATTTATCCTATTATCATCATTATTGATGAAAGAAATGACTTCTTTCATGCAAATTTAATTTATGGGTTTCTTGGTCATTAACCTTATCTAGATCTCCCACTTTCTCATGATCAATTTTTTATCCCTCTCCATCAGTATATGGGTTTTGGCTTTAACGTGAATGTTCATGTTTTCGCATCCCACATATGTTATCCTATTTCAAAACGCTAGTATCTATTATTCTAGATGACCTTCATACATACATTTATCTTTTTCAAGAGGTTTTTTATTATCCCTTTTAGGATGTGGGTTTCCATGAAGGAATTTTTGAATGTTAGTACATTCATAATAGAGAATAATTTCATGAGAGAAATTCATTTTTAGGGTTAGAATATAACACACCATGATTTTATGAAATATATTTTCTCAAATGAATTTGAAATTTTTGATATTTATTTACATGAAAATTTGAGTATATCTTTTATTATATAAAACACTGATTTTAGCTTTCATTACATCAAACAATTATTTTCGTTGAAATCATGCATGACATGTGACACCGAGATTTTGTGATCCCTGAAATAAATATTCCTTAAGTAAGACCATTATAACCGAGACAATAAATATGAATTTATGAATATTATTAAATAATTTATTAAATATACATATAAATTTCCTACTAAAAAATAAATTTATTTATAATTTATTAGTGAATAATCAATCAATTTTGATTAAAGTAATTATATTCATCTAAAATATGTTTTCAAAAATAAAAATTCATTAATAATTTGGAAAAAATATTATTAATAATTTATAGATATTTTAGAAAATTTATTTGATAAAATGAACATCATTTTTTAAATCATCATAACAAAATTAACTTATGGAGAAATTTTGTGTATTTTTCGAAAATATTGATTTATCAATGAATAGTGAAAAATACTATTTTTTGTAGAACTAAGATTTTTTTTCATTAAATTAAGTAATATTAATTCCCTATTATGCTTTAATGTAACATTAATATTATTTATTAATATTTATGTAACATCCATCATTTTTTTAAATGTTATAGAACATTCATTTTCGTTTTATATTCCATTAAACTATCCAAACTATGATGCCTAAAAGGTTCAAGGACGTATCAAGTGCATCTAGGGATCATTCTGAGCCTAGGGTCCCAAAATGGGAAGGAAATACTATGCCACACTGTTAATATAAATTATGACTCTCAGCTCAAATGATTTCCCAGAATCGTGTGGTATCCCACAATGGACACCTAGGGGATGCACGATAACTCTAAAACCATGAGTCCTGGGCTGCATAGTTGTGCAGAAGCTACATACAATGGGGAATAAAAGTGATTCATGGTCTATTCATGGTACGATAAACCATGTTCCTATCTTTTCAATGTGCCCTCCGTAGTTGTGAATGGCACATGTTTGGCGCATGGTTTGGAAAAAAGTGCATTCAAACCGTGCACCCTTATGTTTTGGGGTGAAATTTTAAAAAAATCCCTCATTAAAATTATACCCTTTTTCTTCTCCTTCTATCTTTTTACTGGTGGATGGCTTCCTATTTCTTCAATTGTCAGATAAAAATATCCCCCATCTTGTCTTTATGAGAACTTTTTGATTCAAAGTCCAAATCACGATCTGTAAGAATCATCATATCCATCTTGGTATGCTATAATTGTCTCATTCCTTTGATATAAGTTTCTTTCTACATACAACGCACTATTTAGGTTTCATCTCATTTGGTCAATTTTCAAGGCATTTGACAGTTTCATTGATTTCTTCCTACTAAGATCAAATTAAATGTTGAAACAAGATGAGGTAATATCTATAGAGATTAATGTATATGGTCTATATCTTTCCATTCATTTCTTCATGTTCAATAATTTATTTCATTGGTCCACAAGCTAAAACATTCTACAGACGCCCCTAAAATGGGAATTAAATTAATATAGGTTATTTTTCACATGTAGCATGATCTTAACTAGTAGTGAATTAACTATTAGGATGATTACAATTACATATAAAACACATTACAGTGTGTTATATCCCTTATGGTCAAATTACCATTTTGATTGAATTGGTCATGAACCCCTGCTTTGTTTCATTACATGTACAATTACATGAGTCATTAGTTGGAATTATTAAAATGATGACTCATATCTTCGTACCCTCTATAACCATTCTAAATGAAGGGGTCTAATTAAATAAATTGTCCAAGTGCTTATGCCTTGTGCCTTATGAATTGAATGTAAATTCCCACTAGTTATGCCTTGACCATCATTCCTTATTTTATATAAATATTTCAACTAAAATGGAAATGGGACCTTCTACTTTATTAATTATAAATTCATTTCTTGTTGAATGCCCCTCTATAGAGATTATGGTCAAATAAGGGGTTTTGACTTAATGACTACTTGGATGGGATCTTGTGTCTTTTTATTATAATTTCTAATTATAATAAATCACATCGGGAGTGCCACTAGCTATTCATGGGATGCTTTCACCAAGTGCTATATATTTTTGCTTCCATATGATTGATGCTAGTTACCTAGGGGAGACCCCTTGGATGGGATCATGGAAAATATTGGATGATCTGTGACTCGAGAGAGACTCAGACCCATATGTGACATACCGATCACAAACCTGAGGGTTACTACCTTTACTTTCCTCACCATTCTTAGAGTGACATGTGGGACTTCATCCTTGGGTCACCATGAATAGACTCATTGGCATTGGTTAACAACTGATTCCCTCAAGTGATGCGTGGAATGTATCTCTAGAATGTAATGGATGGGTTAAACTTTCTTCTCTATACATTATAAAGTGATTTTCAAATTTAATTAAAAAGGAAAATTTACTTTTTCAAATAAGAATAGAACCCTTGGTACTGGAAATATACGGACGTGAATTTTAATCCTAAGAACATGCTTGGGGAGAGTCCATCAATTTACACCATATACATCTTACTTTACCCATATAGGATTAATTGGTTTAGATATGACAGCTTAGCCCAATGATGGTAAATTGGATGAGTGTCAAGGTGGAACATAGTCCAATGAATTTAGTTATTTAAATATCTTTTGAAATTAAATTTTTATGAAACATTTTTTATCTTATATGACTTGAAATGTAATGGTATCTAAATCATGTGTGTCGGCCTACTGAGATTTTATCTCACACCATACATTGGTAGCTTTGGTACCTGAGTATGATTTATGGTTGTAGGTATGGGAAAGGGAAAGAATTTATCTTCTATTTCATGAATTCTTTACATTACTAGGATATAGTTTGTGGTAGATAACTAAGCCCATTCTCAAGATGGTAGTAGAAGATATTGTTGGTGTCTATTTTTTTCTTATCAGGACTTTTAATATGCATGTATTCCCTTCCATTTCATTTATCCCCTTCCATTTCAAGTATCCATTTTTATAGAAACACTACTAAAATTATCATATTATATGATATTAAATTTCATCTCTTACATATATTTTATCTAGCATTCATGTTTTATTATTAAATTATTCCTCTTCAATTTTTTTTTCTTATATGTATTTTTGCTACCTGTTCTTATTATCCACTACTATTATCTCTTTGATCCATGAGGAAATAGTCTACCCATGGAGTCACCCATATCCCTACCTACTAGTTGATAGGCTCTAGCATTTGGGGATTCATTCTTGAGTTCTTGTGGTCAAAATTCTTGAGGCACCGATGAGTGGAATTCAAGGAGGAATGCTAGAATGTGTTATTATGTCTATTTTCCATTTTTTCTAGAATTTTGGATTAGATAGGAGACTAGTAAAATTGAATTTGGAAATAATAATGTTTCTATGAGTAGCTACCCCATGAATAAGGGAAACCCAAATTTCTTGGGATGGTTAATTGTTGTTATTTCTTGCGCCTGTTATGGTGTTATTGGATTTCACCATTCGGTGACGTACTTATTTGTGTTAACATTTATGTGGACATTATTTGACTACATTGTTTGTCCTTGTCCGGATTATATAATGTAATAATGAACTATAAACCATATTGGGAATGGTAATAATTAAATTTAAATTAATTATTCCATTTAATATCAATTATAGGTGTGCATTTCATTTTTTATCTGATCGTTTCATGTTCTTTTTTAGTTATTTCATTTAGTGTGAATGTATTTTCAATGATGTAATAATTGGTTTAATAATCTAATAATATCACATTGGATGGTTTGACTGGAGAGTTTCATCAAAACCTTGTCTGATCAAACCACAATTATATCATGTTACACTCATTGTCTGATGTAAGGGTTAGGATAAAATTATTTGATATGCCAATTTCAATTTATAATTTTTATGGTCCCTCGTGAAATTGAATTAGTTAACTAATTAATTAGATCATGGTGGTAATAAAAAAAATAAATTTAAATGAGCATGATCCCCTAAAAAATGATACCTTATAAGAAACATGAGACTTTAGAATGTCCCATCTTTAGTAATGGGTTATAGTTCATGGTTCCATTGATCTGTATTTATTGTTATTTATCACCCTAAGATATCTCCAGGAGAAGGAAGAGGGGTGTGTTTCCTTTGTTGGTGGTCCCTATTCCTATCCTTTCATTATTTTTTCCCAATATATTAAAAACTATATATGACGAATTTTCTTGTATTTTATAGATTTATTCCACCATGATTACCTTGTGATATATGATAGGAATGTGGCGATGAACATACTCCAGTGGTTGTGATCCATGATCCACCCATTGTAACACCTGTAATGCCACCAAGGGCACCTCCCAGAGATCATTCACAATGTATCAATGCTATGTTACGGGATAGTCTCATATGCTTTATGTAATCAGTTATGAGTGAAAATAAACCTACCACTTAAATGGAAGAGATGCCCCATGAGTTCTGGAAGTAGTATCCTCCCATCTTCTTGGGGGTTGGTGGACCTTAGGTTGCAAAATCATGGCTCGAGGCTATGGTTTTAATATTCAATCACAACCAGATTTCTCTAGAGTGGAGGAGGAAGCTCATGGCCTACATATTGTATGAATGTTCAACGATTTGGTGGGACATCCATATTTAGTATAGTTTACATCAAGGTATGGTGTGGGTGGACTTCCAAACTTACTAATTTGACTATTATTCCCTCAAACATTTAGAACATGTCGCATTTAGGAATTCAAGCACATCGATCAATGTGACATTTCTATGATGGATTACTCAACTCACGTCACTCAAGTGAATCATTTTTCACCGACCTTAGCTGGTGACAAGATGAATACTATAGACATTTTCAGGATGGGATTCCTTAATATATCTTCTTGAATGTGAATTTGTTTATTCTCACCACCATCTCAGAAATAGTTGTCCTCATCCCTAAGCAGAACCTGAGGGAGTTGGCCAAAAAGATACAGGGTAGTTCAACTTCCAGGAAGAGAAGTGGTTTATCTAGTAGAAATAAGTGATTCTTTAAGGGTTCACATAGGAGTAGTATTATTCAGCTGTAATGCATTGACATCATTGTAATGTTTCAGTAGTTTTGTAATCCATGCCACAAAAATCCTTATTAAATGTGGTACTTTATCAAGTTTCGGGATTGTGGAATTATGGGTCACCAACAGCATTTCGATTAGTCATTTCCTCTAGTGCCTAGTGAACGGGGATATGTGCCTACACCACCTTTAGGTGAATGATCAGTGACACCTCATTAGGCTAGATGCTAGATTTATATATACTATTCAGGTGGAAATAGTGGTCAAGGTATAGGCAACCAAGAATCAAATTTCCATCGCTAGTAGAGTGGACCAGATTAGGTTATTCAAGAAGAATCATCGGGAGACAGTTTATGACATATCTATGTTGTGAATCCTATGTTTTAGGAGCATATTCTTGGTACATCAATCGTTAGAGGTACTATTATGATATCCTTAACTCTAGTTTTTTCCATATTTTATATCATGGAATCACACTCCATTCAATATAATACAAATATAGTAATTATAGGCTTAGGGATAAAGTAATGAAATTGTGTTATGACCCCTGAGATGCCATTAAGATTTTTAGTACAGTTTATAATCCAGTGTAAGGATCTCTCCATTGAAATTGGTGGGTACCATTTTTTTGGAGTTTTTTCATCCTCAACAAGACTTATTTCAAGGATATAATTAGTATATACTAATTTGTGCATAATCGAGCCAAGGTAGATAGTTATCGTTGACATGTAATTTTTTCAACACATGAGGGAAAAATATATTTACATGAGGGAACATGGGATTACCAAAATAGTCCATCTAGACTCAAGCACACTAGACTAGGTGGGGTGATATCCTATTATGCTAGTGTATTCATAAGTGATTAGGGAATGAAGCTTATGAAATTCTTTCATGTGGTAGATTTTTTTAGTAATGTATTCCCTAATAACATCTCTAGATTACCTCCTAATAGATAGATCAAGTTCACCATCAATATTGTACTAGGAGTGGCACCTGTTTCAATTTCTCCTTATAGGATGACACCTATAGAGATCTAAGAACTCAAGAAGCATCTTCAAAATCTATGGTCTAACTATTTTATATGAACCATCATATTTCTAAGGGATTCAAATATCCTATTCACTAGGAAGGGAGATGGTACCCTTATATTGTGTGTGGAGTGATTCCAACTAAACTAGCTTATAGTGAAGAATAGGTATCCACTTCCTCATATAGACGACCTCTTCGACCTGTTTTGAGGAGTGACTATTTTATCTAAGAATGACTTGAGTGAAGCTACCATCATGTCCATGTGAGACCATCAGACATAACATATACAATGTTCAATAGAAATTATTTCTTTTATGAGTCTCTAGTCTTGTCGTTCAGTTTGAGGAACATACCGATAATCTCCTTGGATATGGTGAATTGGGTTTTAAACTGGTATCTTGATTATTTTATGTTAGTCTTCAAAGATGAGATATTAGTGTATTCTCACACTATAAATTACTATGAAATCATCTAAATATCATTCCTAAATAAAGTGAGTGAGCACCAGCTAGATGTGGAGCTCAAAAAATTCCAATTTCAGAATAGTAAGGTTCACTTCTTGGGTTATATCATATCAAAAGAAAAAGTACCAGTTAAACCAATGATGGTGATTTTCATGGTTTCCTTGGATCATCCCAAGAATGTGTCTGATATACAACACTTCGTTGTACTATCTAGATATTACATGTGATTCATCCAGTACATTTCATTCCTAGTAGTGCCACTTATGGGTTTGACCAAGATGGGTGTGAAATTCATCTGGATTGAATATAGTGAGACATCTTTTATGGAATTAAAGTGGATACTAACATTAAGAGCCTTTATGATTATTCCCAATATGGGAATAGTCTATATTTTGAATTGTGATTCATCAAGAATTGAGCCACGTGCAGTTCTGATGTAATTTGATCGGGTTGTATAAAATGTGTATCTCAATGTGAGGCCTCTTGAGTTGAATTACCCTATTAATGGTCTTGATATATCCATTATTCTCATGCTCTTCCATATTGGAGGAATTACTTATTAGGTGAGAATTTTGTATCTACATTGACCATAAAATTATCAAATACATCACCAAATAGAAAAAATTTAATACCAGTCTGCACATGTGGGTGTAATAAATTCATTAGTTAAACATTGTGGTTAATTACACACCTGGTATTGGTAACACTATAGATAATGGAATGAGCCTGAAGACTCAGACACAAGCCATAAAGAAGGATAATAGTGAGTTACAGTTTATGATGCTATTCACTACGATGCACCTGGAGGTTTAGAAAATGAACAGGTAGCCGGTTCTAGCAGCTCTAGAAGTGAAAAACTCCCTTATAATGAAGGTTAATATGAGGTAGTTATCTAATTATAAGGGAATTTTATTGAGGTAGAGCAAAAAATGAAAGAACCCTACTCTTATTTGTGATGTTTATTGGAGTGAATCCCTACTCTTCTGTGGATGTGTATTGGTAGCTTCATATATATGGGAAGAGATGATGATAGAATCTCATTCCTCTAAATTGGTGGTTCACCTTGGTCTTACCATGATTTATAGAGGTATTCATCATCTGTATTGGTGTCCAGGTTTGAAGAGGAAATTTGTAGGCTTTATCACTCAATGAACCACAGTCAGTACGTGAAGGAAGCGAACTAGTGACCTACTAGACTTCTATGAGTCCTCTCTATTCCTAATTGGAAATAGTATGACATCACTATGGATTTCTTGATGGTATTACCGAGATCCCCTTGATCTAGTGATGTAGTATGGGTGGTAATTTATAGGGTTACCAAGGACACACATTTCTTAGTGATTTAGGAGTCAGTATTAGTTGATGAGAAAAGAAGGCATTACATCCTAGAGATAGTGTCACTTCATGGAATTCCTCATTCAATCGAATTCGGACTGAGGTTCCCTCTTTACATCATGTTTCTAGAAAATGATAAAAAAAATCAATAGGTTCACAGGTTATCCTGAGTACGATGTATCACACTCATACTAACAGACAGTCTGATCAGATGATACGTGGGTTATAATTTATTCTTGGGTCTTGAATCTTTGATTTTGGAGGTTCTTGGGAAATGAATATACCTCTAGTGGATTTTTTCTATAATAAAATTTTTCTGGAATCAATTCATATGGATCCATATGTGGTTTCATATGGTAGACAATGTCTTTTAACTCTACATTGGCTTAAGGTAGGTGATGAATCTCTAATGGGCCCCATTATGTTCAGGAGACATTAGAGAGAGTATAGATGATTCAAAAGTTTATGGTTATATCTCAGTACATAAAGAAGTCTCATACCAAATAATCATCGTAGACCTATCAATTTCATGGTGGGACATTGGGTATTTTTACATGTATCACCTATATTTGGTCATAGAAATATTTGGAGACATGGAAAATAATATCCTCCATATGTTATGGCTCTTGAGATAATAGGGAGAGATGGTCTTATAGCCTATCAGTTGTTGTCAACTAGGAGGTATCATTCCTTTCAAATTTCGTCCACGTTTCTCAGATTCAATATTATCCTTTGAAGTAGTCTCATTTGTTTGACCCTGATGATAACTAGATAGAATAGGATTCATCATTCGAAGAACATCTGATACATATCATCTATCAGAGGACAATGGCTGTTTGAGGTAGGCTAGTTCCTCTAGTGTCGGTCCTATGGTAGCATGGATCCATTCAGTATGAGACCTAGGAGCAATAATGTGTTGTACGTGTGACGTTTTTGTAAATATATTAGATGATGGTATACCACCCTTTGAAAGGAATCTCAAGGATTAGTTTTCTAATGTTGAGGATTTTGTTACTTCCAAGATTATATTCAAATGTACAAAACATTCATTTTTTACTTTAGATTTCTTTAAACTACCCTAAATATGATTCTATAGTTTGAAGGATGTATTAGTTGCGTTCAGGGGTAGTTCGAAGCTCAGATCCCAAAATTGGATGTAAATATTGATCAGTATAGGTTTGAGAAATTGTGTCACTCATCTCAAATGGTTTACTAGAACTGTAAGTTATCTCATAGTGGCCACCTTTGGGCCACATAGTTTATTTGAAACCATGTGGCCAATGTGCATGATCATGCAGTAGATATATACATTGAGGAATAATATATTTTCATTGTCTATATATGTCTAGATAAACCATTTACCTAACCATTAAATTTTCCCCTTCATAGTAGTGAATGGTACATGATGGGTGCATGCTTTTTCTAACCTTGAAACCAAACTGTGAAACCATATTTTTTTGGGTGAAAAAATATTTTTCCCTCATTAAAAATATACACCATTCTCTTATCCTACAATCATTTCCCTAGTAGGTGGACTCTTCTTTCCTCACCCATGAACTCAAAATATTCTCTAAATAGGATTTCCGACATCTTTCTGATCGGATGTCGAAATCATGATCCTTCATAAGAATGATATCCATATTGGTATACTCTTCTCATCTTTTATCTTTGATCTACGTTTATTTATATACACATCACTATATTTAGGTGTTGAATCATTTTCCCCATTTTTATTGTATTTTATGGTTTTTTAGATGTATTCAAACCTAGATTGAATCAAAAGATGTAATTGGATGAGGGAATCTCTATGGGTATATGGTAGGTGGGCTATATCCTATACATTAATTTCATTATGTTCAATAAATTTTTACGTTATTCCATGAGTTTAGACATTCCAGTTACCAAAAAAATGTAAATTAAATTATTCCATGTAGGTTCACATGTGTATCATGACCCTAACTTGAGTATAATTACCTCCAAGGGTGATTTAATTCACTTAGACCACCCTTAAGGTTGTTTTCTAACCATTATGTCCTAATTTCCCTTTTGGTTCAATTAGCCATGCACCCCATGGGTTTTTCATTTCATTTAAAATTCTTTGTGTTGTTAATTTTAATGATTCATATGATGATCCATATCTTAGGGATCTCTATACCCATGAAATATGAAGGGGTCAAATTAAATGATTTTTCTAAGTGATTATGCATTGTACCTTAGGACTTGAATAAAATTCCAATGGGTCATTTATTAACTATCATTCCTTATTTGATATAAATTTTTGAACTAAATGGAATTGGAACATCCTAAATGATTATATATAATTAATATTCTTATATAATGATTCACATTACTACATAGTGTGAAACAAGGGTTTCCAACTTAAGGACCCCATGGATGGAATCTCATGTCATTCTATTAGAATTGTTAATTCATAGTAAGCTTGTTGGTAGTGACAATATTTATTCCTGAAATTGATTCACAATTCATTGTATATATTCACCTACAAATGAGTGACATCGGTTCACTAGGGGAGACCCCTTGGATTGGCATAAAGGCACTATTGGTTGAACCATGCCTCGACAGAGACTCAGACTCTTAAATGTGATACTATGTATGGATTGAACGGTTTGTAACATTACTGTTCTCACCATAATTGCAGTGACAAGTGTGTCAAAATCATTAGGTCACCATAGATGGACTCCTCAGAATTTTTTATCAACTGTACCCCTCATGTGATACTTGGAATTTCTCTTCAAAATTTCATGGACAAACTCAGGGTGTCTCACTAAATATTATGAAGTGAATTTAAAATTTAATTAAATGTACAAATGAACAATTTAAAATAATAATTGTACCATCGGTATTGGAAATACAGGGAAATGTCTTCAATTTCCAAGAACATGATTTTGGACAATCCATCACCTAACACCATATACATATTACTTTACCATTACAGGATCACTCGGTTTAGACCCACAAACAAAGGCTGAAGTAGATAAGTTGGAGAGGAATCTTGGTGAAACCTAGCCCAATATATTAAATTATTTAATTCTATTTTCATTTATGTTGTTAAGGAACACTATTTATATTATATAGTGTGAAATGGAATAGTATTGCCTCCATGGGTAGCAGGATACTATGATTTTATCTAACACCCTTCATGGGTGCCTTTGGTAGCTGAGTAAACTTTATGGTTCATTTTATGTAAAAAGGGAAATTTCCAGCTTCCAATTCATCATTGATTTACATTCCTAGTATGATGTTGGAGGAAGAGAACTGAACCCCTGGTAGAGAGTATAGTTGTAGTAGTTTTTTGTTTCTTTTTTTCTTATCATCATGTTCTATATGCCAGTAGCCCATACCCTTTCATGTATCAATTTTTATAAATCTACACTATGATCATTATAATTTTTTATTGTATTACATATCAGCTTCATCATTTGGTTTATTTAGCTTTCATTTTTTTTATTATACTCTTCCACTTCTATATATTTCTTATATATATTTTTTCTACTTGTTATTCTTATCCTATGTTGTGCTCACTCTGATCATGAGGACATAGTCTCCCCACAATCTCACCTAAGGCCGTATTTGCTAGTCAACAACCTCTAGTGTTCAGGGAGGTGCACTTGAGGCCATGTGGCCAAATATCATAGGGATCTAATGAATGGAATATGTAGTGGGATTCTATATTTTAATACACTTCATTGAATTTTAATCAATTTTATATTGGGTTTTATTATAATTTTTTTTAAACGGGGTTTTTTGAAAACTATTTTAAAGTAAATAATGTTTCTCAATTTTAATTAATTAAAATAATACATAATAATAAATGTTATAAATGAAATTTATATATTATATATCAATAAAATTTAATTAATATAGATATAATGACTATTATTATACATAGATTTAATATAAATATTATTGTGCTTCAGGAATAATACAATTCTCAAAAACCAACCTTTTCACTATGTCTCTAGGTTTTTTTAAAAAAATTAATTTTCTATAAATTATAGAAACATTATTAGATAAAATAAGATTAATTTTTGAAATCATAATTTAAAATTTTTTGTATCATTAATTTTTTATAATTTAATGAAATTATTAATTTTTCTATAAATAGTAAAAACATATAAAATTTTAACTGAAAACATCGTTTCTGTTTAATTTATTTATAAATTAAATTAAAATTTTATTTTTGAATAAAAGTAAAATTAGTAAAATTATACATAAATTAATACAATATATTGTTAATTGTAATCATTTTCATTTTCAATTTCGATATAATAACATTATAATCTTTTGAAAAGTTTCTCTTTAAAAACATGTGTTATCATCATGTCTACAAGATTAATTTTAAATTAAAATTTTCAATTTATGTGAATTGTATTTATAAAAACGGATTACCAATTTTCAATCATCATTATATTTATTATATAATATGATCAGTATAATTTTTTACTTAAATTAATAGAAAAAAATATGAAAAATTATGTATCATGATTAATGTAAAAATGGGTTTACATGTGGTTAAACAAAAATGATAGTGGTCAAAATAATCCAAAAATTTTCCGAAAATAATTTTTTGGGAATGTATATACCTTAATAACTCTATTTTCGATAATTTTACGTCACTTTATCCTTGTGAAATGAAAAAACCAATGGTGTAATTTTTTCATTCAGAAAATTACATGTATGACCCTCACTACACATATAAAAGGTCACCACATACAATCTCCTCTTCACGCAACCAAAACACTTTGGCTCAAGACATACCTACCCATAAAAATTACAAAATTCCTTCATATCATCCTCAAAACATTATTTTGAACATTAATCCAACCATGTAAGGATTTCTATTGAATCATGAGGATGATACACGAAGAAGAGGTAACGTTCATCAATGAGTTTTTTTGTATTATTTCATCCTCCAACTCATTAAATTTTTATAATATCATTATTATATAAAAAACTAAATATATTATATATAATTATATGTTATTATATTATGTTAATAAACGACAACATTCTCTACATTCATCAAATGGGTTACAAAATCATCATTCGTGTGTACGATTGACTATCGCCTCGTGAACCAATGTCATTCATTTTTCCATTACCAACTATAAATGTTATACAAATTGATGGATTTAAAATTTAAATATAAGATTTATGATATTATTATTGTTATTTATCTATTATATCCCACATAACATCATGATTTATATTTCTTTTCAATATGATAATGTCGCTCATCTATACGGCAGACTACCAGCTACTGAAGCGATGTGATTCATTCAAATTACACATGGAGGGTAATAGGAATGATTTTAATGATAATATGTGATTTCCATAAAATAAAAATTATTATGGATTTATAATATACCATTTATCATTATTTCATTCAATATATTAAGGAAATGGAAATAGTGTTCATGTGTTTGTACAGCCAACTTTCCCCCTAAATAGTGTATTTCATTTTCTATCTCTATCTATTATAGGTTACTATAAATAAATATATACTAAATTTATATAATATTAATATAATGGTTAAAATTCAATATATTATGTAACCATGATAAAATTATGGGGACCGAAAATAAAAAATCAGTACATATACAAAAAAACATATCAATTATTACATGAAACATGTCATTAACATAGAATTTTTATTAAATGGGTAATAAAATAACACAGGTTAATATTAGGTTGTATTATATATATTCATGGTTTGTTAATAGATATATATTAATCTTATATTTATCATATAATTGGTTTGACTGATTGTGATCGTATTTCAAACATAAGGTATGGGATTTTCAGGACTTTCTTTTATTTTGTGGAGACATACGAAAATTTACCACTTGATTATTTTTTATGGTGTATATACTACACCTTATAAATGTTATATAAAAAATATCATCCTTTTAAATATATTTTATGTTTCATTTTATTTTATTATTTATATGGGTTTTCGATTCAAAATCTTACTAATGTGGTACACTATTTATTAGTAAGTCTTTTATTTCTCGGAGACATAGGTTAATTTACCACTTGATTCTTTTTGTGGTGTATATAATTACCCTTTCAATGGTTATATCATGAAAATAAAAAAATTAATTATTTGTAATGTTTAATTTTTTTATTCTTAATTTTTACTTATGATTCAAAATATTTCTAATGTTGTAAGGGATTTTCAGGTAACTTTTACTTACCATGAGACAAATGATATATTCACCACATGTTTCATTTATGTTTTGTATATACAACCCATGAATTTATTATATAAATATTATAAATAATGTTATTTTTTTACATATCCATTTGAATATCTATCTTACATGGTGCTTATAATTCAAAGTTACCAAAGTGTTAATGATGTTATATTACCATCTCATTGTTTATCATTGTTATTTGTGATTATGTTTCATATGATTAAATACTATGAAATATATCTCAAGAAACACATGAATGTTCTTCTTCTATGTATATTTATGTTAGTTTAATGTAATATAAACATTTATTCTAGTCTTTGGAACTTAAAATAATTTATAAAATGTTTCTAATAAAATCTGACATTATTTTTGCCTCTTTTTATAAATAGGCTAGTTCCAAATGCATGACTTCTAAAATATTTTAAACTTTTTTACATTATTCAAATTATTAATAAATTTTTTAAAAATGTTTAATTTTTTTAAAATGAGCAATAATTTCATTTTTAAAACAATTCTCACTTCACTTTTACCTAAAATGTGAATGAAATCATTATTTTAATGTGTACAACATGAATGGAATTTCACACCACCATGATAATTATTTTCATTGAAATATACTATATATATTTTCAAGGTTATTCTCTATAATTCCCTAACCCAAAAATCTAGTATATGGTGCATTATTTTAATACATTGACATTATTACACAGAATCATGTCCCGATGGACTGATTGGTTTAGCAGTCTTTGAAAATAGATTACATACATGAATATTACATTACACATTCAAAAGTAAAACAGAACATAAATAATCCTTTTATAATTTCATTATTACCCAAGATTAACCATACATATCAATCATAATACACTTCTTAGAATACTATGAAATCAAAATATATTTAAGCGGTGATCGCAGATGCTTAGTAAGGGTAAATAATTTTGCGAAAGCTATAAACATTTAAGGAAATATGTGTAATAAAAACAACAACATTTTAAATATAAAAAAGAACATTGTATTGAAAACAAAAAATCAAACATCACCATATAAACATGAACATGGAAATTTTACTAGTCAAATAACCACATGTAACAACTAATTTCATAAGAAGAGAATGCATAACGTTGGACACCATAACCACATAGTCAAGGCCTCATGCCAACACTGTAAATAAAATTCTTGTCAGGGCCTTTCTCCAAGATAATAATTTGTCTCATGAGACCTACTAATTCATCAAGGTGATATAGAAGTCTCCACCCATCAATTACTAAGTCATATTCATTCCTTATATTAAGATGTTGAAACATAACATAAATATTTGTATTAAAACTAGCATATGAAATGTCAATACATTAACCATAAATAATGAATGGTATAAAAATAGCACATTCATAGTCAAACATATCATAACTCATTAAATACAATATTTAAGACTGTATTTATAATAAATCATACTCAATCAAGAATAATATTCAAAAAGGATGTCGATATAGATGAAAATGATTAGTAAAACTCTTGGATAGAAATATCACTTTTCATGAAAACATTTAAAAGTAACAAAAATTATAAAGTAATACATTTAAAATTCATTTTTGAATCAAATTTTCACATAACACTTTGAATCTTTAAATAGATTTAACATTATAAAACATTCATCTTCATATAATTAAATCCATGAAAACCAATTTTTGAAAACATGGACATTAATGAGATTGATTTAGAAGAATAAATATTTAAACAATTAAAAATGATGTTTTAGTTAAAGAGTCTATTAAAATTAATCCTTTGTAAAATATTTTATGAATCATGGACATGGATAAAAAATATTCCCTAGAAAATACATACACATAAGCAATCTCAGATAATAATGACATTGAGGAATTAACCCTAACCTTGTACCTTCCTTTTGTTGAAGGTATGTTTAACCACCTGTATAATGAACATATTATGTTATTAAATTATACCAAAACAATATTACTATTTATGATATCATATATGATTCATTTATTACTTTATACTACTAATTTAATAATATTTTCTATGTTAAAGTAACATTTCAGGTAATAATCGCTTTCTTTATCGTATGTGTTTTAACCTGTTAATCTTGATCATATTCCATAGATCATTATTTACATACTTTAAGAATATAAATAATGATTTATATGTAATATATATTAATAAAATAAATATGTATAATAGATAGATATATGAAATTGAAACACCATTCATGGGGATGGTAGTTCGTACGTACGCATGAATGATGTTTAGGTTTTCATATCATTTAGTATAGAAGTAAGTAAATGACATATATTTATCTACATAAATATATATTATTTCACTATAAAAATTATTTCATATATCTCATACTTAATAAATATATATTGTTAAAAAAATTCTTGAATGGTGATCGATGAAGATGAATCTTATAGTGTCATGGAGACTGTAAGCCGTACATATGCACGAGCAACAATATCATTCTATCGATGGTAAAACAATGTTTAATTTAATGGTATATTATATATACAGAATAATTAACATGTTATATTCATAATTTACATTAATTATACTCATTATTATACCCATACTAAAAATATAGTGTTGATTAACAAACTACATTATGACATAGAGATGGTATGTCGTACGTATGCACGCACGGTGACATTTTCATTAATAGTATGGATAGAATTATGAATATGGTTTTATCATATTTATAATAACATCACATATTATATAATGTAATGGATTTATTATTTTAGTATGGTAACAACAAAGAAATAGGTAGTAGAAGAAGAAAAGAACTTTGAAAGAGGCGATAAAATAATTACCTCTTCTTTGGGTGTTTCATTTGGATTTGAACAAAAGGGAAATTTAGGTTGGCTTTATTCTATAGGTAAGGCATATAAGTTTAATTTAGAGTTTTGAGGAGGATATTTGAATAGGTTTTGTCTGAGAAAAATGTATTTGGATTTGTAAAATTAAGATAATGGGTAGAACCATATTATAAGAGAGGTGATGAGATCTTTAGGAAGAGCATGAAAAATTATTTTATTGTAAAATTATTTTATTGTAAAATTATTTTTGGTTTCTAGTAGATACAAATGGATTTATTTATAGGATAATGTGGATCCGGTTGAAAAACTCTCAAATTATAGGTTTTAGACAAATTTAGGTCCCCATATTATCCTTATATTTTATAATTAACTCTTAGTTAAATATTTTAGCTTTTACCATGTATTCTTGTATTTTTATATTACATGGTTATTAAATGTACTATAAAATACCTAGAAAACCTAAAGTGGTTCATTAATGACATAACTATCATTATATAAGTCATTTTTAATTATTTTATTTTTAGGAGTATTATATCATTTAATAATATAGTATTTTTTTAAAAACACATTTATGTCATTTTTAACACTATTTTGTATTTGGTTTTTTTAAGTCACAAATACTTGATTACATAGAAAAAAATACATTAAATCAACCCTAACTTGTAATATTAACCTATAATATTCTACGATGTCTTATGAAGTATCATATAACATTTATTTTGATATTTATTATATCAATTATTTTAATCATTCATTAATAAGTTAATTACTGCATCATCATTGTGTCATAAATAAATTTAATTATTTAATATCTAAAAATTATAAATGAAATACTATAATGTAGGACATATTTTCATATTTCTAATGAGTATTATAGAGAAAATTATCTTTTCTATAACCCTATATTAAAAATCGTTTGGTTATTGAAAATTTAATTTAACAATTTTAACTATTCTTTAAATAAAATATTAATAAATGTCCTTATATTATCCATGTGGATAAAAAATGATCAAATATTATTACTATGTTTGAATATTGTAAAAATAAACTTATACAATAGATTTATAACAAGTGTCAGGGTAATTATAATATCATTTTTACCTTTAATTTCCCTCTTTAATTTTAAACGTGGTAAATAAAATTCAAAAATTAATATTCACCAAAAACTTATTTTCAACATATTGATCCGCATTTTACTTATTTATTTCAATCGTGTCTCTCAGAATTTTAAAATTCAATTCCCAGAAGTAGTAAAATTTCGTTTTATGTAGCTTTTCAAATGTGCATATAAGGTGGGTAAAAGACATTGACAAGTTCAATAAAATTTTATATATCTAATCATATAATAAATTCTCTCAAAATAATTCCATTGTAATAATATAGGTATTATGTATCTATTTTGTCTTCAAAATAAATTTACATAAAAATAATAATTATGTAAATAAAAAGATAGTTTTAAAACAAAAACATAATTTTCTCACTATTCATCAAAGATTGTAATTTTTAGAAAAATACCAAAATTTAACCCATAGATAATATTGATATTCCAAATTAAAAAATTATTTATATTTTACCTAATTAATAACATATAAGTTTCATTAATTAATTTTAAATTAATTCTCATTGTCAAAACCAGAATGCGGGTTTTTGAGATGTAAAAACTTTCAAAAGATTGATATTTGTTTATGTCCAATTTAAATGTTCAATTAGTTATAATGATAGAAATTAGATTAAATGATAAATATATAATGTAATTATACTTCAAAACCATAAAAAATTTAAAATTTTACACTATAAATTATTTTTAATAAATAAGTTGTTTTCTATTAAAATTCAGTATCTTTCACTATTCATCAAAATATGAAGGTTATCAGAAAACACCAATTATCTATACAATATAAATTTTTATGTCCCGCTTCTAACGAATAATTTATTAAGTAAAATTTAGTATTTAAACGTGTCCAATATTTTTCTTATAAATGGTTCACCATTAACAGGCGGTAAAATTTCATTTTCTGAAAAATACTCTTTTATCTAAAAAATTGACTTTTTTCTTATATTATGAATAATAAATACATAATATGGATTTTAAAATTATATGTAGAATTCAAAATGAAGTTAATACAATTCATAACTACTTTTTGAATGGCTAGTTTGGCCAGTTGTGGTTTTCTCGAACTCGGTGTTGCGTATAGTGCAAGATATTGAATTAAATTAAAGGGATAACGTACTATGAAATCATGGGGTGTTACATTCTCACCTAATTCAATAAATTTTATCCTCGCAATTTTAAATTTTTCATAGAAGATAAAATTTTTAAAATAAAAAAATACCTTTTTGGAAAACCCACATCACAAATAGGGTTAATAAAATTTAGTCATAATAGGAGGGAAAGGAAATGAGAAATTCACCATCAAATTAGGGTTTCAAATAAGAGAACATTGGTGGAAATATTATACAAATAATTGGAGGTAAAACATAAAGATTTATTGGGAATTATTGATGAAATCAATCAAAAATAGGATAATAATAAATGTAAAATTAAGGGCCTCAAGTCCATCAATCTATGATGATATAAAGTATCATCGGTTCCAAAAAACATAATTTATTATGATAAAAAAAATTAGATACTTTTTTTGAATAGAAGTTATTAATTGACATTCAAGATAATAAATGAAGAAAATAAACTTTATTTAATTACCTTTCATAATCATATTCTCATAATTTGGTTGTGCATAGATCTATTTTCACTTCATCCCTTACAATAATAAATGAATGTTAAAAAATGATTTTTTATGCCTAAAGAACATTTGATAAATCAAAAGGTCCAAATATATTCCATTATTCATAAATATGTTTACCGAAAAACAAAAGGTTCGTTTAAAGTATCCAACGAATTATAATTTAACCTCATAAAAAAATAAAGTGTTCAACTTACTCAATTCCAACATTTAGACTTATCAAAAATATTTGTTTCCCAACTCACAATCCAAAAATTTATACAAATGGTCAACATAACATAATAAAGATCAACATGTGAATACCACCATCATCTATTATATTAAAACAATGTAACAACATAAATTACCATAGTACCTTATTTGAAAATGAATTTAATTCCTTAATGCTTCTGTAAAAAATAGAATACATGAAATAGTCTATAAATCCATAAATGTTTTAAACTCTAACAATTATGGAATAAAAACCCATTAATTAATTACATGGATATCAATAATATCCAATATACTTTATCCAACTCAATTATCTGTTATTCCATAATCATTACCTCATCCCCATGACTATTTTACAGATTTTATTTCTCTCAACCATATATTTTCCAAAAATATTAACCTGTTATAGAGACACTTTTCTAGGTTCCACATAATCTCAAAACATTAATAAAATAGTAATGTTGTAGAATCCTTATTTATTACCATAATTCAATAACTAGTGCATCATCAATCAAACACACAAATGACATAATTATTTAATATCAACATAAAATACTAATCATTACACTTTATCTATTGATGTATTATAATGTTATTATTATCCATTAGCATCATTTTGGTTACACTCTAATGATTTGTACGTTGATTCGCGCAGTGTCCACCTCCATGGAGATGATTCATTGTACATTTGAATCTTTTTTTACCCTTTAAATCATGAATGTGATGTTCTATTTCTCCGCACTTATAACATAATCCCATTATATTAATGTATTTACCAAGGTCATTCATTCCACAGTTATCACATATGGGAAAATATTTATATCCCTTCTTCCCTTTATCTGTCATTTTTTCATCCTCTTCTTTTATTGCTTCCCATCAAAGCCATATGACTTAGAGGATTGTTTAATTATCTTATTAATACATGATATTATTTCTTCATATGATTCAGATACATGGGAAACTATTTCCCTTCTAAATGTTGTATAAATACAATGAATTATATGATCCTTCTTACTCTTTGGATCATCCATATTACGAGAGTTATCATTCCTTCTAATGGGTGTCATCTCTAAATGATGACCTAAATAAGTTTAGATCATATCATAATGTACAACCCAAAACTAGAAAAATTATCAACATTAACTGAACATTTTCACACATATTTTCTCATAAAAATGGTTTCTTTGCTGACATATTTACTCATAAATCCTTAATAATGGTTTGTCAAAAAATGAGAATTCTCCTAAGCCTATCCTTTAATAGTGTCAAAAAGGTGCATAGTAATTCACATTATAGTGTTCTAGGATACCCCAGGTGAAGCCCAAAACTCTTTATAGGAGTTCTCACTCCTATTAACATCTATTATATAACCACTTCCACAAGTAGTATCCATACAAGGATGTATTTATTATAAAAACCACACAATAACTACATTACCAAAAAATTTGGATATTATTCTATAATAGTCCTCAAATTCTATATTAGGGTAATATTAATTACTCATAGTTTGTATAAATCTAGTTTCCAAGGTTAATGCTAAAATTTCTCAGATACCAACTGTAACTCCTTGACCCCGAAAGCCCAGAACTGGTGCAATATATTAATTTATTGGGATGAATACAAGGAATCAAGTCCCGAAGGACCAATCAGTTTAGCAGTCTTTGAAAATAGATTTCATAAATTAATGTTAAATAAAACATTTAAACATAAAACACCACATAAATAATACTTTGAGAATATAATTATTCCCCTATATTAACCCTACATATCAATCATAATACACTTCTTGGAATCCTGGGAAAACAAAATGTAAGAAAGTGTTTAGCTCAGATGCTCGGTAAGAGTAAATAATTTAGCTGATGCTGTAAATTTTTTAGGAAAGATGTGTATTAAAAAAACTGCCTTTTAAATATAAACTTTAACATCATGTGTAAAAAATAAATTAGACATTACCATATAAACATGAACATGGATATTCTACTTGTCTAATAATCACATTTAATAACAAATTTCACAACGATGGAATGCATAATGTCAAAGATCATAACCACGTAGTCAAGGCCTCATGCCAACACTACATATAATAATATTGTCAATGCCTTGTGGTAAGACACTATTCTGTCTCAGGAGACCTACTGATGCATCAAAAATCTATATCTGGATCCACCCATCAATTACTTATTCCAATTCATTCCTCATATTAAAATGTTGAAACCTGATAAAAGAATTTCTATTAAAACAAGTATAAAAAATGTCCATATATTTACCACAAATCATGATTGGTATAAAAATAGAACATTCATAGTCAAACATATCATAACTCATTAAATACAATATTGAATATTGAATTTATAATAAATCATCCTCAATCAAGAATAATATCCAAAAAAGTTGTTGACATAGATGAATATGATTAGTAAAACACTTTGAGAGAAATAAGCCTTTTTCTTGAAAGAATTTAAAATTTAAAGAATTTTGAAATGAAGACATTTAAATGAAATTTTCTAATCAAAGTGTATCATATGACTTTGAATATTTTGAAAGTAATTAACATTCAAAAACATTCATCTCCATATAAATAAATCCATAAAACCCATTTTGAAAAAATGGTCATTAATAAGAATGATTTAAAACAAAAATTATTTAAACCATTTAAAATGATGTTATAGTTAAAGAGACTCTTAAAAATAATACTTTTGAAAACAATTTTATGAAACATGTACATGTATAATAAGTATGTCCTAGTAAATACTTACATATACACAATCTCGGATAATAATGTGATTGTGGAATTAAACCTTACCTTGTACGTTCAATTAGACGATGGTTCATTTATCCTCCTGAATAATGACCATAGTATGTTATTAAATTATACCAAAACCATATTAATATTTATGATATCATATATTGGTTAATTTATGACTTTACACTAATCATTTCATAATAATTTCCATGTTAAAGTAACATTATGGGTAATAATCACTTTCTTTATTGTATGTGTTTTAACATGTTATTCCTGGTCATATCTCTTAGATCAATATTTAAATTCTTCTAGAATGTAATGAAAGATTTATATGTAATATATATTCATAATATATATTTATAATAGATTGATATATGAAATGAAAACCCCATTCATTGCGATGGTAGTCCGTACGTATGCATGAACGTTGTTTCAGTTTTCATATCGTATAGTATGGAATTAAGTAAACGACATATATTTATCTACATAAGTATATTTTATTTCATTATATATATTATTTCAGATATATAATATTCAATAAATTAATATATATTTATAAAAAATCTTGATTTTTGATCGTTGAAGATGAATCTCATCGTGTCGTTGAGATGGTAAGCCGTACGTACACATGAGCAACATTATCATTATATCAATGGTAAAATATAGTTTTATTTAATATTATCTTATATATATAGAATCATTACCATTTTATATTAATAATTTTAATTAATTATAATAAATATTATACCCATCCAAATAATATAGTGTTGAATAACAAACTACACCAGGACGTGGAGATGGTAAGTTGTACGTACGCACGAATGGGGTCTTTGTTATTAATAGGATGGATATAATAATTAATTTGGTTGTAACATATTTATAATAACATATAAGAATATATAATTTACATGATTTATTATTTTTTTATGGTATCAACAAAGAAAGATGGAGTAGAATAAGAAAATAACATTGAAATATGTGATAAAATAATTACCCCTTCTTTGGGTGTTTCCTTTTGATTTTAACAATAGGGCTCTTTAGGTTGGCTTTATTCCCAATTTAAGGACTCTATGTTGAAATGAGGGAAGTATTTAGGAGCTTTATGTAGGTTTTGGCCAATCCAAATGGCATTGGGGGTTTGAAGATAAGAGATGGGGTGGTACCCTTTTATAATAGAGGTGATGGAACTTTATGAAGAGGTTGAAATATTATTTTATTATAAAATATGTTTTTGTTTCAAGTGGCTCCAAATAGATTTATTTCGATGATATTTTTGGGGTGGGTTGAAAAATTATCAACCAATAGGTTTTAGACAAGTTTAGGATACCATATTAACCTCATCTTTTATATTTAACTCATAGTTAAATAGTTTATCCTTTACCAAGTCTTCTTGTAGTTTTATATTACATGGTTAATAAACATACTATAAAATTAAAATACAACGTAAATTTGTTCATTAATGAAATACATATAATTATAAAAGTTCTTTGGATGAATCTTATTTTTTTGGAATATTATATCATTTAACCCAAATATGTCATATTCACCTAAATAATTCTAGTATGGAATCAAAAGTCTCAATTTAAATTTATTTTGATATTTAAAAAATCAATTATTTTAATCGTTCATTAATAAGGTAATTACTTCATCATCATTGTGCCATAAATAATTTTAATTATCAAATCCCTAAAATTTATAAAAAAAATACTATCATATAGGACATAATTTTATCATTATTATTAATATTTATAGTCGAAATTATCTTATTTATGACGCTATATTAAAAATAATAGTTATTATAATTTGAATTTAATATTTTTAACTCTTCTATAAATAAAATAATAATAATTGTCCTAATATAATCCCAGTGGATAAAAATGGATCATATATTATTCATAAGGTTTATTTTAGTCTATATAAACTTATAAAATAGAATTAATACATGTGTTATAGTAATTATAATATCATTTTCACCTATAATTACACTATTTACTTTTAACTGTGTTAAATAAAATTCAATAGTCACTATTCACAAAAAAATTATCTTCATCCTATTGAACCACATTTTACTTATTGATTTCAATTGTGTCTCTCATATTATCAAAATTAAATTCATAGATTTGGTATAATTATATTTTATGGAATTTTGGAAATGTGCCTAAAAGGTGGGTAAATGACGTTAAAAACATTAATAAAATTTTATATATCAAATATTATTATAAAAAGAAACAAATGAATTAAATTGGGATAATATTGGTTTTATCTATCAGTTTTTAAATTAAAATAAATTTAAATAAAAATAATATTTATTTAATTAAAATTTCGGATTTTAAACAATAACGTAGTGTTCTTTACTATTCATAAAAAATTGTCAGTTTTGAGAAAAATACCAAAAACTCACCCAGTACTAATTTTGATATTTCAAAATCAAAAATGATTTCAGTTTTACCAAATTAAAAATATATAGGTTGTATTAATTAATTTAAAATTAATTCTCGTTGTCAAAAACAGAATACTGGTTTTTGAGAAGTAAAAACTATCAAAAAATAGACAAGTGTTTAGGTCGAATATAAAAGTCAAATTACTTAAAATGACCAAAATTTGATTAAATGATAATAATATAATCTAATTATACTTAAAAACCATTAAAATTTATAATTTAACAGTATTAATTATTTTTATTTAAAAAGTTGTTTTCAATTAAGATTTATTATATTTCACTATTCCTTAAAATATGAAAGTTATCAGAAAGACACCCAAAATTTATCCATGATAAATTTATATGTGCCACTTCTATATGAGAAGTTTTTTTGTTCAAATTAAATATATAAAAGTTTCCAATATTGAATTTAAAAAGTGTTTCCCATTAAAAGATGGTAAAATTGCATTGTTTTAAATAATTCTTTTATCTAAAAAATTGGATTTTTTCTTATATTATGTCTATGAAAAAAAATATGGATGATAAAATTATATGGATTATTCAAAATGAAGTTAATAGTATTCATAACTGCTTATTGAATGTCTAGTTTGGTAAGTCGTGGTTCGCTCAAACTCTATGTTTCATGTAGCGCAAGCTATTCGATTACATTAAAGAGATAACATACTATGAAATTTTGGGGTGTTATATTCTCCCCTCATTCAATAAAATGTGTCCCAAAAAGTTGAAATTGTTTTTTGAAAATAAATGGTTAAAAATAGAAATTCCATGTGTGGGAAACCCAAATCGGAAATAGGGTTAATAATGTTTACTCATAATATGATGGAAAAGGGAAATGAAAAATTAACCACCAAATTATGGTTTCGAATAAGAGAACATTGATGGAAATTATAGACACATAATTGGTGTAAAATTTTAAATATTTATTACGAGTGATTGAGGTCGTCAATCCTAAACATGTGAACAATAAATGTAACATTAAGGGTCTCAAAGCCATCAATCTATAATGATTTAAATTATCATCGAATCAACAAAACTTAAGGAATTAGGATAACCTATTTTTTAGATAGTTTTTCTTAAGAGGAAGGATTGATTTAATATCAATATATTAACTCAAGAAAAAAAATTCATTTAATTACATTTCATAATCATATTCTCATCATTAGGTTGTGCATAGATCTATTTTCACTTCATCCCTTACACTAGGTAATGAATGTTCAAAAGTGATTTTTTAATTCCCGAATCACATTTGAAAAATCATTAGGTCCACAATTATTCCCTTAATTCTCTAAATATTTACTCAAAAGAAAATGGTATGGTCAATGTATCGAAAAAATTATAATTGTACCTCA
The DNA here is from genome assembly GCA_963277665.1 of Viscum album. Lineage (NCBI taxonomy): Eukaryota > Viridiplantae > Streptophyta > Magnoliopsida > Santalales > Viscaceae > Viscum > Viscum album. The sequence continues at coordinate 944,441,654 of OY728127.1, read as the reverse complement.
TACAAAAAAATCAAGTTTTCAACTTACTCAATTCCAACAATTAGACTTATCCAAAATACATGTGTCCAAACTCACAGTCCAAAAATTTTTAAGGAAGGTCAACATAACATAATGAATATCAATATGTGAATACCTTTATGATGTATTTTTTTAAAACATGGTAACTACGTGAATTGCCAAAAAAACCTTATTTGAATATGTATGTACTTATTTATTCCTTTGGTAAAACATAGAATACATGATATACTACTTAAATACATAATTGTTGTAAAATCCAAAAATGATTTATAAACAAACCATTAATTATTTCCTTGGTAGTCAATAATATCCAATATAATTTATCCAACTCAATTATCTCTTATTCCAAAATCATTACCTCAGCCTCATGACTATTTTAATGTTTATCGTTCTATCTACCAAATATTTTCCAAAACTATTAACCTGCAATTGAGTCAATTTTCATGGTTCCACACAATATCAAATCATTAATGAAATTGTACTATAGTACAATCTTTATTTATTTCCATAATACATATAAACTGTACATCATCGATACAACCCTCAAATGACATAATTATTTAAAAAAAACATAAGAACAGTAGTCATCCTCTTCATCTAGGGCAGTATCATAACATGATTATTATCCAATAAAATCATTTATGGAATACTTTGATGATTTTTTCCATTGATTCTTGTAGTGTCCCAACACCTTATAGATGCAACATTATACATTTGAAACTTTTTTCGTACCCTTGAAATAAAAAACGTTCTATTATTTTTCTCCACACATATAATATAATCTCATTACCTTCAATAATATACCAAGGTGATTCTTTCCACAGTTATCACATGTCCGGAAATCCATATTTCCCTTCTTCCCTTTATCCATATTTTTTTTAATTTTATTCTCTTCTTGTTTCCATTAAAAATGATTGGACATAGAGGATTGTTTACTTTTCTTATTAACACAAGATATTATTTAGTCATATGATGTAGATACATGGGAGATGTTTTCCTTCTAATTGTTAGATTAATACCATGAAAGATACGATCCTTTTTACTCTTGGGATCATTCATATTTCTTGAGTTTTCATTCCTTCTACTGGGTTCCATTTCTAAATGAAAACATACAGTAGCTTATATGATATCATAATGTATAATCCAAAAACTAGAAAAATTCTCAACAATAATTGAATATTTTCACACATATAGTCTTATAAAAATTGTTTATTTTCTAACATATTTACACATAAATCCTTCATAATGGATTGTAAATAAAATGTGAATTATCTTAAGAATATCCCATGGGAGTGTCAAACTAGTTGTGCAGTAAGTCCCATTATCATCTACCCGGATACCCTGGGATAAGCTCGAAACTCCTTGTTGGATTTTTCACTCCTAGGTACATTTGTTCCATAACCACGTCCACATGTAGTTTCCTAAAAATGATTTATTTTTATAAACCCCACATAATATCTACATTACCAAAATAATTGGATGTTCATATATACTAGTCCATAAAGTCTCTCTTTGGGTAATGTTTCCTAATATGAGTTTATCTAAATCTAGTTTCCAATGTTATTTTTAAACATCCTCTGATACTAACTATAATTCACTGACCATAGAATCCTGGTGCTGGTGCATTAATTTAAAACATTTTTATTATTTAAAGGAATCATGTCCAGAAACACTAACCACTTTAGCAGTCCTGTAAAATATATTACATACATGAATGCCACATTACACATTCAAACATAAAACACAAACTAAATAATCCTTTTATAATTCCATTATTCCCCTAGATTAACCCTACATATCAATTATAATACACATCTTGGAATCCTTGGAAAATAAAATATAAGAAAGGGGTGACCTTAGATGCTTAGTAAATTTAAATAATTTAGAAGAGGCTATAAATGTTTAAGGTTAGATGTGTAATAAAAACAACAAATTTTTAAATATAAACGTGAACATAATATGGAAGAAATAAATCAAACATTACCATATAAACATTCCCATTTATATTCTACTAGTCGAATATCTCATGTAATAACTAATTTCATAATGAGGTAATGCATAGTGTTGAACATCACAAACACTTAGTCAAGGTCATGTTGCAATACTAATAATAAATTTTTTTCAAGGCCTTCTGACAAGACACTAATATGTCTCATGAGACCTACCGATGAATCATAGAGCTATAGCGAGCTCCACATGTCCCTTACTATGTCCAATTTATTCATCATAAGAAAATTTTGAAATATAACATAAACATTCGTATTAAAACTAGCATAATAAATGTCAATATTTTAACCATAAATCATGAATGGTATAAAAAAAGCACATTCACAGTAAATCATATCATTGAAATTTCATTAAAATATTTCAGATTGTATTTATGATAAATCATCCACAATCAGGAATAATATCCAAAAGGGATGTAGACATAGTTGAAAATGATTAGTAAAAATATTTGAGAGAAATAACCCTTTTTCCTGAAAATATTTAAATTTTACAGAATTTAGAATGTTAAAAATTTAATTAAAAATTATGAATCAAAGTGTCCCATACCACTTTGATACTTTTGAAAGGAATTAATAATTTTAAACATTCATCTACATATAAATAAATCCATAAAATCCATTTTGAATACATAGACATTAATGGGAATGATTTAGAAGAATAAATATTTAAACCATTTAAAATGATGTTTTATTTAAGGAGTATATTAAAAATAATCCTTTGGAAAACACTTTTATGAATTATGTACATTGATAATAAATATCTCCTATTAAATACTTACATATAAACAAACTCGGATAATAATGAGATTGAGGAATTAACACTTAACTTCTACATTCTTTTCATCAAGGGTATGATTAAAATCATTTATAATGACTACAGTATGTTATAAAATTAAAACAGAATCATATTAATATTTATTATATGATATATTACCCATTTAAGACATTATACTCCCCATTTAATAATAATTTTTATTTTAAAGTAGCATTTCAGGTAATAATCACTTTCATTATCAAATGTCTTTTAACTTGTTATTTCTTATACAATCTCTTTGATCATTATTTAAATACTTCCAGAATATAAATAGTTGTTTAAATATCATATATATTCATAATATAAATATTTAAAATAGATAGATATATGAAATGGAAACACCATTCATGGAGATGGTACTCTGTATGTATGCATGAATGTTGTTCCTATTTTGTTATCATATAGTATAAATGTAAGTAAAAGAAATATATTTATCTAAATAAATATATATTATTTCAGTGTCAATATTATTAAATATATTTCATAATTAATTATTGTACATATTTTGATAAAAAAATTAAATGGTGATCGTTGAAGATGAATCCCATCACGTCATGGAGACGATAAGTCGTACGTACGCATGAGGGAAAATATCATTCCATAGATTGTAAAATAGTGTTTAATTGAATGGTATATTATATATAAATTATCATTACCATGTTATATTAATCATTTATATTAATTATTCTCATTATTATACGCATCCAAATAATATATTGTTGAATAACAATGTACAACACGGTGTGGAGATGGTAAGTCGTACGTATGCACGCATGATGACTTTATCATTCATAGGATGGATAGAATAATGTATATGGTTGCACCATATTTATAAAAAAAATCTCCAAATGTTTAATTTACTAGATTAATTATATTATTATGGTAAAAAAAAGAAATATGGAGTAGAAGAAGAAACGAACATTGAAAGATGTGATAAAATAATTATCTCTTCTTTGAGGGTTTCATTTTGATTTGAACAAAAGTGCCATATAGGTTTTCTTTCTGCCTGAGGTAAGGAATCTAAGTTGATGTGATGGAATTTGGGAATAGATTTGATAATGCGATGTCTGAGACAAATGTATTTGGATGAGTGGAATTAATAAAAGGGGTTGTACGATTTTATAAGAGAGGTGTGGGGCACTTTAGGAAGAGCCTAGAATATTATTTTATTATAAAATCATTTTCAGTTTCTAACGGATATGAATGGATTTTTTTGAGGAGAAGGTGGGTTTGGGTAGGGAAAACATCGACCAGTAGGTTTTATAATGTTTTGGTCGCCATATTAACCTTATATTTTAGATTTATCTATTAGTTAAATAGTTTAGCTTTTACACTGTCATCTTCAATTTTGATATTACATGGTTAATAAACCTACAATAAAATTCCAAGAGAAACTACATTGGTTCACTAATGAAATACCTATTATTATATTATTCCTTTGGATTAATCCTATATTTTAATGAATATTATATCATTTAATAATATAGTATTTTTTAAGAACTCATTTATGCCAATTTTGACACTCTTTCATATTTTGTTTTTTTGAAATACAAAGAAACATGATTACTTATAAAAATTACATTAAATAAATCCTAAAATGTCATATTCACCTATAAAATTCGTTTATGGCATCAAAAGTCTAAATTTAAATTTATTTTTATATTTATAATATCAATTATTTTAATCATTCATTAATAAGGTAAATACTACATCATCATTGGGTCATAAATAAATTTAAATATATAACTCGAAAAATTATAAATAATATAATATATTATAGGAAATATTTTTACCTTTCTAATGAATATTTATATTCGAAATTATCTTATCTATAACTGTATATTCATAATGTATTAGTTATTAAAATTTTAATATAACACTTTTAACACTTCATTGAGTAAAATAATAATAAATGTCCTAATCTAATCCAAGTGGATAAAAAAAGATAATATGTTATTAAAAAGGTTTATTTTGGTTGAAATTAACTTATCAAATAGAATTAGGGCATGTTTTAGTATTATTATATTATCATTTTACATTTAATTACAATATTCACTTTTAATCTTGGTAAATAAAATTCAAAATTTACTATTCACCAAAAAATTATATTGATCCTACTGAACCACCTTTTACTTTTTGATTTCATCTCTATCTTTTGGATTTTTGTAATTCAATTCATAGAAGAAGTAAAATTTTGTTTTATAAAAATATGCAAATATGCCTATAAGGTTGGTAAAAAACATGAAAAAGTTCAATAAAATTTTATAAATCTAATATTATTATAAAATGACTCGAATGAATAAAATTAGACTAATATAGATACTATGTATCTATTTTTGAATTAATATAAAATATAATTAAAAATAAAAATTATTTAAATAAAAATTCATTTTTTAAACAATAACGCAGTGTTTTTCACTATTCATCAAAATTTTGATGTTTTTAGAAAAATACAAAAAATTCAACCAAAATCTAATTTTGAAATTAACATTTTAAAAATAATGTCTATTTCACCAAATTAAATAAATAAAAGTTGCATAAATAATTTTAATATTAATTCCCATTACCAAAACAAGAATGCGTTTTTTTGATAATTAAAAACTATCAAAAGATTTATATGTGTTTATGCCCAATTTAAATGTGAAATTACATCCAATAACTAATATTAGATTAAATGATAAAAAGATAATATAATTATACTTCAAAACCATTCAAATTTATAATTTTACACTATAAATTATTTTCATTAGAAAATTTATTTTCAATTAAAATTTAGTATCTTTAACTATTCATCAAAATTTGAAAGTTTTCAGAAAATCACAATAAATTTATCCTAACTATAATTTTATGTCCCGTATCTAATGATGAATTTTCATTGGACAAATTTAAAATATAAAAGTTTCAAAAATTGTATTTAAAAAGTTTTCTCCATTAATAGGTGGTAAAATTGCATTTTTTAATACTTGTTTTATCAAAAAAATGAATTTGTTCTTATATTATGCCTAAGAAACACATAATATGGATGTTAATATTATATGGAGTATTCAAAATGTAGTTAATACTATTCATAACTTCTTTTTGAATGGCTAGATTGGTATGTCGTGGTTTTCTCGAACTCGGTGTTGCGTGTATCGCAAGCTATTGAATTACATTAAAGTGATAACGTACTATGAAATCTTAGGTTGTTACATTTTCAAAGAGAAGGATTTTGAAACTGTTTTAGGTTATCGATTTATTTTCAAAGAGGAATGTTTATTTTCCCCAAGAAATTTCCTTAATGAATTTTAAACCCTTCTTTTTATGTTTCCATGGTTATATTCAAATAAATGGATTTAGAAAACGTTTTATGATTCAAAAAGTGTTTTTCAAAGAAGAAGGTTTATATTCCACAAGAAAAGTTATAAATGAATATTAATGCCTCATCTGTAAATTTTTTTTGTTTATTTTCATAGAAGATGATTTTCAAAGTATTTTTGGTTTTAATATGTGATTTTCAATGAAAATATAACTTCCCCAGAAACATTCCATGTGATTTGTCTTTCAAAATAACTATCTATCTATAATGAATTAATTTGGTGTAACTTATTCTTTTCTATGGATATAAACCATGTATATAAATAATATTCTTTCTCTGAATGGTTTGAGATGAAAATAATTTTATGAAACCCATTTACCTTCCATGGGTTAAACCATGATAAATTTTTTATGAAACATGATTATTTTCAATGGGTTATATTATGATGAAATGTTGAAATGATTATGAAACATGTTTCTTTTATACAAATTGTAATATTATTAAATTTTTATGAAAGGAATTTTATTGAATGGAATATGACATTTGGATTCTTTTAAGATCATGTCTCACACATATGTATGATTTTCATTATATAACATGGTTATGTTGTAACCAAGGATTGTGGTTGTATTATAACCGATTTAAATGATTATGTTATAATCAATGATTAGAGGGACATATATCTCCCTCTAATGAATTTGTTAAACATTGATATCTTATTACATATATAGAACTAGAATACGGAGTGAAATTTGTTCAGTTATAAAATTTTCTGCTATGATGTCTAGAGCAGTATAGCATGAATACCAAGATGGTTTGTGGAGTTAACCAATTCCACTATGTGGAAAGGTATGCCACTGGATATGGTGGTGTGTCCCACCTAGGAAGTTAATCCACCCATGGATTTCCATGATAAGTGTTTTTAATGAGTCATGACTACTAAGTAAATTATTTTCTATGATTATTTGTATGTGAAAATACAATGTATTATGTTAATATTATTCTCTTAGGGATATTATTCTTTGAATACCTTATGATTCATTTCTTATAAACTGATAATACATATTCCATGAAATAATATAGTATCTTTGATATATAGGGTATAGTTTTCAAATGTTTTTATCATGTTATTGTACACTTATATTCATGTTCTGGTTATTTATCACCCTTCATTACAATTACAAAGCATATATGCACACCCTTTCTTAGTTATAAATTTCACAGGTTTTGGAGAATGTTTTTATTTATAGTAAGTATATGAAGTGTATTAAATGAGAAGATTTTTTGGTTAAATTTTTAATATCTTTTACAAGACTAGAATATTATATTCCATGTTTCAGAAGGCAGTAAACTATTACAGTCCTTAGGTGTTTTATTTGGGAAATTTAATTATTATTCATCTAAAAAATTTTAACATCTGTGTATTATAATACTAGGTATATTATTAGAACCTTGATGGAGGATTATTCCTTTATTATGGGAACAGACTATAGAGACCCCAAGCTTGACGAACATGGACATTACATTAGTTTTTTGGAATAATTAATAAATATCAAAAATAGACACACAAGGACCGTAATAGTATACTATCTTTGGAAACTCAGAATATAATCTTCTAATCGTGGTGAAATATCTTCAACATCTCCCATAAATATCATCCACTTTTTTTACATAAATCCTTTTTTTTAATCCGAGGGAAAAGGAAACATATATTGTGTGAGCTAAAATTATCAGTAAGGGTATGCATGGAGAAAATAAAACAAATCATATACATTTCAACTTAAGAAAACCTGAACATAATGTTTAAACATCATAATCCTGAGAAATGACATAAAAATGGTAGTACATAAGGCATAGATCATAATGAAACATTAATCAAGATATAATACAATGGTAATAAAACATTTAATTGTGTCCAACCATTAATCACATGATATTATTTCCATAGTAGCCAAGGCATTGCTTCCAAGACCGTCTTAGTGGACAAAGTCCCTTTTTGACTCGAGATCACTCCTCGTTCGAATCCTGTATCCCTGAACCAGATTAACTTAGAATTCTAGCCATGTCTATCTCATGAGATATAAATCATTACCCAATACATTGGAGGGAGATATAGGTCCCACCCATCTCATAATGATATCATTTTTACTTTTTCCACAACATAAGCATAAATAATTTGTCATAACCCAAAGAATAAAAATTAGATTCATAAACATCATCCCATCATAACATAATTCATATAAAACAAATCGATATCATTTCATCATAAGAAAAGTGAAACCATAAAAATCATTGAGATATTATACTTGAAATATACACATATGATATAATTTCATTTTAGATGTAAAATGGTTTTGATAAAACACTTGAAAATATTTCTGGAGGAAAATTTCCTTTCATTTTAATAATAATTTTTCTTTTCACAAAATTCCAAAAAATATTAAATGAAAGGGATTTTATTGAAATTCACCATGAAATATTATAGAGTAAACATCATGAAAATGAGGCGTCATGAACCCGTAAAAATCTGTCCATGCCATATAAGTTAAAAAAACATTCTCCTCGTACTTTTGCCGGAAAAGTCAAAAAGTTCTTCATATGGTAAAAAAAGAATGATTCCATCCATAACACAATGTAAAAGTCAAAGAGGGGTAAAAATGACTTTAAAATTATATGTAAGAATATTAAAAACATTATAAAAATCATTTTTTTGGACATGGATGAATAATATAACCACAGTAAATTCTTACGAATAAACAATCTCGGATAAGAACGAGATTGGAATAGTTATCCCTTACCTTAGGTCTGATATGCATCGTACGTATCATAAACTCCTATATAATGATTTAAATAATTTCATTTACTTATTAAAGAATCATATTTACTGTTGTGATATCATATATAGGTCACTTATGACTTTATATTACCCGTTTTTTTGTAAATTCCATGTAAAAGAAGCGTTTTGGGTAAAGTCGTTTTATTTGTCTTACGTGTTTGGACTTATTGTTCATGATATTATTATTACTTATATCATGATTTAATTACTTCATGAATGTAAATAATGATTTATATATCATATATATTCACTATATATATATAATAGATAGATGAATGAAATGAAAAACACCGTTTATGGAGACGGTAGGACGTACGTAAGCATGAACGTTGTTTTCCTTTCCTTATTGACTTGAATAGAAGTAAGTATATGACACAAACACACACAAATATATATATATATATACATAAATCCAGTAGATTAATTATGTCATATATTTCATTATTATTCATTATATATACTTTATAACCATTCTTAAATGGTTAACATGGAGAATGAATCTCATCGTGTCGTGGAGATGGTAATCCTTACGTACGCACGAGCGATGATATCATTCCCATAATTATTGAATGGAATTGGAGTGGATGATATAATATATCATAACCAGTATTATTTAATAATAACCATATATATTTATTCTTTACACCATTATACCCATCCATGTAAAGTGGTGGTGGAAAAAAATTACACCACGGTGTGGAGATGGTATTCCGTACGTACGTACGTGCGGTGATATCGTTTTTCGTAGGATGGATAGATGGAGAAATGTGGTTGTTTCATATTTATAATAACCTATAAGTATATTAGTGATACTAGTATTATTACTTTATAATTAAACAACTAAATAAGAAGAAGTTTAAGAAGAAAGAAAACTTGAACGAATCGGTAGAAGAGATTATCTCTTCTTCGATGCACCTATTTTAAGATTTCTCTTAATACACTAGAGTTGGCCTTTTGAGGAGACCAGAACATCTATAATGTTTCTAGAGAAGTTTATAATGGAAATGGTCAGGGGTTTTCCAAGAATGAAAGATCAAAATTTTGTAAAGAAAAGATGGAGGAGGTGACCTTTTATAAGGTAGGAGAGGGGAACCTTAGGAAAAACATAAAATATTATTTTATAATAAAGTCATATTCAATATATAATAGGTCCATATTTATTTATTTAGAAGATAATGTTGGTATTTGTCTAAATACCTTCAAAAATCATGTTTTATACATGTTTAGGTTACTATTTTAACCAAATCATTCATATTTTACTCTTAGTTAAATAATTTAACATTTACCGTGTCTTCTTATTTTTTTACACTATATGGTTAATAAATTACTATAACAAGACAAAAAACACCTAGTGGTTCATTATTAATATACATAACTTTATCTAAATCATTTTTTCGAGCATTACATTTTTAGGAATATAATAACAATTAATAATATAATATTTGTTTTAAAAACTATTTTATATCAATTTTGACACTATTTGGTAATTGATTTTTGTGAAAATCATAACAGAATGATTAGTTCGAAAAAATTAAATAACTCAATACTAACATATCATATTAACCTATAAAATTAGTTTAATTCATAAAAAATCTCAACTTAAATTTATTTGGGTATTTATAACATCAATTATGTTAATATTTAATTAATAAGGTAATTACTGCATCATCATTGTGAGATAAATAAATTAAATTATTTCATTTCTAATAATTGTTAATAAAATACCATTATGTAGGAAATAATTTTATATTTATAATGAATATGTATAGTCAAATTTATCTTATGTATAACCCTATATTAAATTTTTTTTAGTTATTAAACTTTTATTTTAACTCTTTTTACTCTTCATTAAATAAAATAATAATAACTATCCTAATCTAATTCAAGTTGACCTAAAGGGTAATTTTTTATTCCTAATGTTACTTTTGGACGAATTACACTTATCCAATAGAATTTGGACATGTGTTAGGGTAATAATAATATCATATTTACCCTTAATTACAGTCTTTACTTTTAACCATGCTAAATAAAAGTAAAAAGTTTCTATTCACCAAAAATTATTTTTATCATATTGAACAACATTTTACTCCATGATATTAACCGTGTCTCACGAATTTTCAAAATTTAACTCACAGAAGCGGTAAAATTATGTTTTATGTACAATGACATATGCTCCTAGGAGGTGGGTAAAAGATGGTAAAAATTTCCATAAATTTTTTATGTATCTATATTGAAATAAAATAAATTTAAGTAAAATAAATTATTATTTAAATAAATATTCGGTTCTTAAATAGTAACCTAGTGTTTTCACTATTCATAAACAATTGAATGTTTTCAGAAAAATACCAAAAAATCACCCTAGGATAATTTTGATATTCCGAATCCAAAAATAAAGTCCATTTTGAAATGTAAAATTTATAAAATTTCAAAAAGAGGCTATTACTATTCATAATGTCTAGTTTATATAATATTTTAATAATATATCGTTGTTTAGTGGAACTTGATATTGCGTACAACAAACGTTATCGTTGAAGGTCGCGATTGCGTGTAAAGTAAGCCAAGTTAGGTTGCGTGTACGAAAAGATTAATTTATTGTTGTGTATAATATAATCCAACCATATTTCATTTATACATTGACTATATATATATATACACTCAATGATGTGTAGAATAACTTCTATCTAACTAACTTGAAATTTTGTGTTACACGATCCAAGAATAGCGGTGCGTATACTGCAAGATAATATGATGGTGTTTATAACGCAAGATAATCTTGGTGTATCATTCAAAAAAAGACATCAAATAAATTAAAAAGAATAATTTTCATATAATCTCATGGTGTTACATTCTTCCCCACATAAAATGAATTTATCCATCGAAATTCATCGTGGTTGTAAATGGTTCACTACAAGAAAGTAAATTTCATAGAAACCCACATCATAAAAAGGAATACTAATACATCATTTTGAAAAGGTACGTTAGATTCATAAATGGCACCCAATGTAACTCAGCATTGGGCTTCCACATATGACAACATAGGTGAAAATATGGATATGGAAGAGAAATCTAACCATCATGTTATGATGGAGAGTGGTAGAGATCATGGTTATGAATAATCCATAAATGAAAAAGCCAAAAATTTGTTATCATATAAGGTACCATCTGTTTCATCAGATATGAGGGCAATTGGAACACATTTTTGGTTTTCAAGATCATTTCCCTAAAGTTGATAAATTTTGAATTAGAAGAAATACTTTCTGGATTTTGGAACAATTTCACCGTTGGTCGATCCTTGAAAAATTTCCACTTCATCTCCTAAAGAAATGAAGTTTAATTTTTCATTCGTGAAGTGTTAGTAGATCATGCGATAGAATGATAGGTCATTCAATCTGTCTCAAAGAAAAGGTTGTCAAAAGTTATTAAATATACATAAGCTCATCTATAGTGAGATTAATTGTATATGGTTCTTAAAATTTACATATACTTCATATATCAAACAACTTAATAAATTAGAACTAATTTATACGAACCAATGACTTCATGTAGGCCAATGGTATATAATAAAGGCCCATCAAACATTAGTTGTGGGTTTGATTCCCACCACCTTGTCCAGCGGGACGGGTTGTCTCCTATCTTGCCGGTTGTCCATTTTTCTAAAACAACATTATAATAACATTCCTGCAATAATATCCAAAAAAGTTATAGCCTTAAACAATTCTATCTTATGTATAACATAATTCATTCCAATCTCTTGGATTATCCAAAATACAGTTTTCCAAACTCATTGTATAAAGAAAACAATTACTAGAAATTTCATCTACCGAGCATGTGAATACCGTCATTTATCCCCCATATATCATTCGACATATCTTGTTGGTCACATTCCAAACATCTGAATAACTTAATCATGTATTATCTTGAACCATAGTGAAAACATGAATGCTATCACAAGGTAACTATTTCCATATACCAAAATCCCAAAAATTCTATATACCCAAACCATGATATAACTTTTTCGTTATATTAGTCATGAGATCATTAATACTATCAAACATTTATTTATCTACTTATCCATTTTTTATGTGCATATTAGGTGCTTTCAAAAAATATCTGAAAAAACATTCATGGTTACTGGTACAATTCAACATATACTTTAAAAAACATAAGGAAAAAATAGTGTAAAAATCCTTAGATATCTCTTTATTCCATAGTACCATGAGATTACATATACAACATTACACTTGATAAGCATCTAATCATTCCACAACCTTCTTAAACCATTGACCAATCATGAACAATTATTTCATCTCACATATCATTTTTAGTCTCTTAATTATCATAAACATAAATACTACCCATATGACTATGATTATTCTCTTCATGAGACTTTCCATTAGGAAATTGGTTTGCATAATTCCCATATATTCCAAATTTAAAATATTTAACCGTTGATGATGTCTTAGAAATACCAATATCCTTGTCCATGGTGGTAAATGAACATTTTCCTTTACATTTAACATATTTGTGTCCTTATTTTCCACACCCCAATAATTTTCCATTTCCTTTGAAACATTCTCCCTGATGCCTCTTCCCACATGATTTACATGAGGGAAATTGATCTTTCTTTCCTCTATGAACATCATGAAACTCCATCTTTCTCTTATTAGCTGAGTCAGGAGACTTACCGAAGTTGAGATTATTGATCATATGATGAGATTCCTGATTAGGTATAAGAACGATATGTGGACCTCCATATCGAATTTCATTTGGTTTCTCATGAAGAATATCGTTCCATTTTCCATCATATCCTCCATTATCGTGAATCTTCCTATTTCCATCCATTTTCTAAAACCCAAAAAAGAATATTCCGAGAAGAATAAATCATAGTCAAGGGGGAGTACCTTCAATATCTAACATCTTATGTTAAATTATAAGATCGTTACCAAAATTCTAGGAATATAACCTATACTTACACTTAAACTTAGGTACATCCCTAGGCATACCATATAAATATCTATAGAGATCTCACTAAATATTTCGCATCCTTGTTTCCAAAGTTTAACTAAACCTTTCCTCTGATACCAACTGTAGAAACCAGATGCTTGATATACATTGGCATTAATTTACTTTGGGGGAATAATTAATACATATCAAAAACAGACACACAAGGACTATAATAGTATTGTGTATTTGGAAAATCGTAATATAATATTATCATCGTGGTGAATGATCTTCAACATCTCACATAAATATCTTCCCCTTTTGGTTTTCTTAACTAAAACCTTATTTTAAATCCCAGGGAAAAGAAGACATATTAAGGGTGAGCTCAAATTCATGTCACAATTGTGTTAAAAAATATTAGATGGAAAATGTTTTTGATAAAACACTTGAAAATAATTTTTGAGGAAAATATATTTTCTTCATAAAAATCATTTTTCTTTTCACAAAATACCACATAATTTTAAAAGAAATGATTTTATATAAATTAACCATGAAATATTATATATTAAACATCATGAAAATTAGGGTTTATTAAACCATAAAAATCTGTTCATGCCGTATATGTTAAAAAACATTCTCCTCATACTTTTTCCAGAAAAGTAAAAAAGCTCTTCTTATGGAAAAAAATGATTCCTTCCATCACACAATGTAAAAGTCAAAGAGGGGTAAATATGACTTTAAAAATTCATGTAATAATATTAAAAACATTATAAAAACCATTATTATGCACATGGGTGAAAAATATAACCCCAGTAAATACTTACGAATAAACAATCTCAGATAAGAATGGGATTGAAATAGTTATCCCTTTCCTTAGATCTGATATTCTTTGTATATATATGAACCTCATGTATAATGAATTTAATAATTTCATTGTCTTATAAAATAATCATATTCATTGTTATGATATCATATATGGTTCAATTATGTCTTTATATTACCTGTTCCTTTCTAAATTCCATGTTAATGAAGCGTTTTGGGTAAAAACCATTTTATTTGTCATACGTGTTGGGACCTATTGTTCATGATATTATTATTACATATATAGTGATTTACATACATCCAGAATTTAAATAATGATTTATATATCATATATATTCAGTATATATATATATATAATAGATAGATGAATGAAATGAAATACACCGTTCATGGAGATGGTAGGCTGTATGTACGCATGAATGTTGTTTTCCTTTCCTTATTGACTTGAATGGAAGTAAGTAGATGAAATATATATATATACATAAATGAAGTAGCTTAATTATGTCATATATTTCATTATTATTCATTTTATATACATTATAATCATTCTTGAGAGGTTAACATGGAGAATGAATCTCATCGCGTCGTGGAGATAGTAATCCGTACGTACGCACGAGCGATGATATCATTCCCATAATTATTGAATGGAATTGGAGTAGATGATATAATATCTCAGAGTCAGTATGATGATATAATAACCATATATAGTTATTATTTACACCATTATACACATCCAATTAAGGTGGTTGTGGAAAAACCGATTACACCACGGCGTGGAGACGGTATTATGTACGTACGCACGCGCGGTGATTTCGTTATAAATAGGATGGATAGAAGGTGAAATGAGGTTGATTCATATTTATAATAACATATCAGTATATTATAGATACTTATGTTATTACTTTATAATGAAACAAATAATGAATAAGAATTTTAAAATGAAAGAAAACTTCAAAAGAATCTGTAAAAGAGATTACCTCTTCTTCGACAAACCTCTTTTAAGATTTCTCTTAATGCATTAGAGTTAGACTTTTTAGGAGACCAAAACCTCTATAATGTTTCTAGAGAAGTTGATTAGGGAAATGGGCATGGTTTGGCCGAGCATGAATGCTCAAATTTTTTTAAAGAGAAGAGGGAGGAGGTTCCGTTTTATAAGGGAGGAGAGGGGCACCTTTGGAAAAACATAAAATATTTGTTTATAATAAATTCATATTTGGTTAATAATAGCTCCCAATTTACATATTTATTAGATAAAGAGTGTATGGGTCGAAAGCTACACATTTAATAGGTTTTAGACAAGTTTAGGTTACTATAATAACCTTATAATTTAGATATAACTCTAAGATAAATAATTTAACTTTTACCGTGTCTTCATGTTATTTTTACACAATATGGATAATGAACTTACTATAAAAAGACAAACGAACCCCAAGTGGTTCATTATTAATATATATAACCTTATCTATGTCATTTGGCATAACATTATATTTTTTAGGAATAGAATAACAATTAATAAAATAATATTTGTTTTAAAAAATATTCTACGTCAAATTTGACAGTATTTGGTAATTGAATTTTTTGAAAATCATAACAGCATGATTAGTTCGAATAAATATAATTAACACAATAAACACAGGTAATATTTACCTATAAAATTAGTGTAATTAATAAAAATTCTCAAATTACATTTATTTCGGTATTTATAAGATCAATTATGTTAATATTTCATTAATAAGATAATTATTGCATCATCATTTGGACATAAATAATTTACATTATTTAATGTCTAAAATTTATAAATAAAATACCATTATGTATGAAATAATTTTATATTTCTAATGAATACTTACAGTCGAATATATCTTATGTATAACCCAATATTATAAATGATTTAGTTTTTAAACATTGATTTCATCTCTTTTAACTATTCTTTAAATAAATTAATAATAAGTGTCCTAATCTAATCCAAGTTGACCTAAAGGGTAATATTTTATTACTAAGTTCATTTTTGGTCGAATTACACTTATCTAATATAATTTTGACATGTTTTAGGGTAATAATAATTTCAATTTCACCCTTAATTACCCCATTTACTTTTAACCGTGGTAAATAAAAGATAAAAGTTACTATTCACCAAAATTATTTTTATCTTATTGAACAACACTTTACTCCATGATATTAAATATTTCCCTCTAATTTTATAAATTTAACACACAGAAACGCTAAAATTATGTTTTATGTACAATTGAAAATGCTCCTAGGAGGTGGGTAAAAGACGGTAAAAAGTTCAATATAATTTTTATGTATCTATATTGTTTTAAAATTACTCCAATGGATTAAATTTAATTTATATAGGTATTATGTAAATATTTTTAACTATAATAAATTTAAATAATATATATTATTATTTAGATAAAAAGTTAATTATTAAAAAGAAACATAGTGTTTTCACTATTCATGAAAAATTGAAAGTTTTCAGAAAAATATAAAAAATTTACCCTAGGATAGTTTCGATATTCTAAATCCAAAAATGAATTGAAATTTGAAATATAAAATTTATATAATTTCAAAACTTGGGTATTACTATTCATAATAGCTAGTTTATATAATATTTTAATAACATGTCGTTGTTTAGTGAAACTCGGTATTGCGTACAACACATGCTATAGTGGAAGGTCGTGGTTACGTTTAAGGCTACCAAAGTCTTGGTGGCATGTACTGCAAGATTAATTTGTTGTTATGTATAACATAATCCAACCATATTTCATTTATATATTGAATATATTTAAACACACTTAATTTTGCGTAGAATAAATTCTATCGAAAGAACTTGAAATTTTGTGTAACACGATCCAATAATAGTGTTGCATATACTGTAAGATAATACGATGTTTCATATAGCGCAAGATAATCTTGGTGTAGCATAAAACATAAGATATCAAATAAATTAAAAATAATACTTCTTATAAAATCTCGGGGTGTTACATTCTTCCCCCCTTAAAATGAATTTCACCTTCGAAATTCGTCAGGGTTAAAAATGGTTTACTACTTGAAAGTTTGTTTCATAGAAACCCACATAGTAAAAATGAATACAAAAACATCATTTTAAAAATGGATGTAAGAACCATAATGGTAACCCAAATTATCTCAGCACCGGGTTTCCACAAAGGACAACATATGTGAAAATAAGGAAATGGAAGATAAATCTAACCATCAAGTTTTGATGTAGATTAGTAGAGATCATGGCTAGGAAAAAATTACATTAATCACAAAGACATAGATTTGTTGTCATCTAAGGTACCATCTTATTCATTAGATATGAGGTCAATAGGACAACATTTTTGGTTTTTGAGTTCATTTCCCTAAAGATGAAAAAAATGGAATTAGAAGAAATACTATCTTCATTTTCGTACAATCTCAATATTGGTCATTCCATGAACAATTTGTACTTCATCTCTTCATGAAATTAGGTTGAATTTTTCCTTCTTGAAGTGTTAGCATATCATGCAATAGAAAGATAGGTCATTCCATCTGTCTCAAAGATAAGGTTATCAAACGTTATTAAATATACATAAGTCCATCTATAGTGAGATTAATCGTATATGGTTCTTAAAATGGACTTATACATAATATGTCATAACACATAATATATTAACATTAATTTTTACTAACCAGGGACATCCTATAGGCCAGTGGTATGCGATAAAGGCCTGTCATGCCTCAGATGTGGGTTTGATTCCCAGATCCTTGTTTGACGCGACGGGTTGTCGCCCATCCAACAAGATGTCCCTTTTTCAAAAACAAAATTATAATAACATCCCTGCAATATTGTCAAAAAAAATTATATCATTAAACAATACTATAATATGTCTAACTTAATTCATTCCAATATTTAGGCTTATCCAAAATACTTCTGTCCAAACTAATATTATAAAGAAAACAATTACTAGAAATGTCATCTACCGAGCATGTGAATACAATGAATTATCCCCCATATATCATACGATATATCTTGTTGGTCGCATTCCAAACAAGTGAATACCTTAATCATGTATTCTCTTGAATCATAGTGAAAACATCAACACTGTCACAAGTTAACTCTTTCCATAAACCAAAATCCCAAAAATTTTATATACACCAACAATGACGTCACTTTTTCCTTATATTAGTCATGAGCTCATTAATACTATCAAACATTTCATTATCTTCTTATCCCTTCTTTATGCGCATATCCAAAAATATCTAAATAATATTTCATGTTTAGCAGTACAATTCAACATATACTTTCAAAAACATAAGGAAAAACAATAGTGTAACAATCCGTAGATGGCTCTTTATTCCATAATACCATGAGATTACTTATACAAAATTACTCTTGATAAAAATGTATTCATTCCGCTACCTTCTTAAACCATTGACCGATCATGAACAATTCATTCATCTCACATATAATTTGTAGTCTCTTCATCATCATCAATATAAATACTACCCATATGACCATGATTATTCTCTTCATGAGACTTTCCATTAGGGAATTGGTTTTCATAATGCCCGTACATTCCAAATTTAAAACATTTAACCATGGTTGATGTCTTAGCAATACCATTATCCTTGTCCATGGTGTTAACTGAACCTTTTCCTTTACAATTACTGGATTTGTGTCATTCTTTTCCACACCCAAATCATTTTCCAGTTCTTTTATAACATTCTCCCTAAATGCCTCTTCCCACATGATTTACATGAGGGAAATTGAACTTTTTTTCCACTATTAGCATCATGAAACTCCATATTTCTCTTATTAGATGAGTCAGGAAACTTACCAATGTTGAGATTATTGATCATATTATGAGTTTTCCGATTAGGCATAATAAAGATATGTGGACCTCCAAATCCAATTTTAGTTGGTTTCTCATGAATAATATTATTCCATTGTCCATCATATCCTCCATTATCGTGAATCTTCTAGTTTCCAACCATTTTCTAAAACCCAAAAAACAATAGTGTCAGAAGAAAAAATCATAGTCAAGGGGGAGTACCTTCAATATTTAACATATCAGGTTAAATTATAAGATTTTTATCATAATTCTAGGAATATATCATATACGTATACTTAACCTTAGGGACATCCCTAGACATACCTTATAAATATATCTGGGGATCTCACTAAAGTTTTCGCATCCTGATTTCCAATGGTTAACTAAACCTTTCCTCTGATACCAACTGTAGAGACCCAAAGCTTGACGTACATGGACAATACATTACTTTTTAGTAATAATTAATACATATCAAAAATAGGAACACAAGGACCATAATAGTTTAGTGTCTTTGGAATCTCAGAATATAATCTTCTAATCGTGGTGAAAGATCTTCAACATCTCCCATAAAGATCTTCCCCTTTTTGTTTTATTACTTAAACATTTCATTAAATCTTGTGGAAAATAAAACATATAAAGGGTGACCTCAAATTCTCAGTAAGGGTAAGCATGGAGAAAATAAAACCAATCATATACATTTGAACTTAAAAAAACATGAACATAATGTTTAAACATCAAAATCTTGAACAATGACATAAAACATGGAAGTACGTAAGGCATAGATCATAAATAAACAATAATCATGATAAAATAGAATGGAAATAAAACATTTAATTGTTGAAAACCATTATGAGCATGATATGATTTCCATAGTAGCCAAGGCATTGCTGCCAAGACCATCTTAGTGGACAAAGTCCCTTTCGGAATCGAGTTCACTCCTCATTCCAGTCCTATATCACTAAACCAGATTAACATATCGTTCCAGCCATGTCTACATAATGAGATATAAATCATTAACCAATGAATTATAGGGATATATTGGTCCCACCCATCTCATAATGAAATCATTCTTACCTTTTCCACAACATAAACATAAATAATTCATCACAACTCGAAGAATAAAAATGGGTTTCATAAACATCATCCCATCATAACATAATCGATATATAAAATTGTATATCATTTCATTATAAGAAAATTGAAACCATGTAATTCATTGACATATTATACTTGAAACATATACATATGATATAATTTCATCTTAAATGGAAAAATGAATTGATAAAACACATGAAAATAATTCTTGAGGAAAATATCCTTTCTTCATAAAAATCATTTTTCTTTTCACAAAATGCCACAAAATTTTAAAAGAAAAGGATTTTATTGAAATTAAACATGAAATATTATAGAGTAAACTTCATGAAAATGAGGCGTTATGAAACCGTAAAAATCAGTTCATGTTGTATAAGTTAAAAAAACATTATCCTCCTACTTTTGCCGGAGAAGTCAAAAAGTTTTTCATATGGTAAACAAAAGAAAGATTCCTTCCATAACACAATATAAAAGTAAAATAGTTGTTAAAATGAATTTAAACATACAGGTAAAAATATTTAAAATTTTATAAAAAAATATTTTTTTGGTAATGGATGAAAAATATACCCCCAGTAAATACTTATGAATAAACAATCTCGGATAAGAATGAGATTAGAATAGTTATCTCTTACCTTAGGTCCGATATGAAGTATACATATCTGAACCTCCTGTATAATGATTTAAATAATGTCATTGACTTATTAAAGAATCATATTAATTGTTATGATATCATATTTGGTTCACTTTTGACTTTATATTACCCGTTCTTTTGTAAATTCCATGTTAAATCAGCGTTTTGGGTAAAATCGTTTTATTTGTCGTACATGTTTGGACTTGTTTTCCATGATATTATTATTATGTATATCATGATTTATTTACATCCAGAATGTAAATCATTATTTATATATCATATATATTAACTATATATATATAATAGATAGATTAATGAAATGAAATACACCGCTCATGGAGACGGTAGACCGTACGTACGCATGAACTCTGTTTTCCTTTCCTTATTGACTTGAATGGAAGTAAGTAAATGAAATATATATATATATAGTAGCTTAATTATGTCATATATTTCTTTATAATTCATTATATATACTTCATAATCATTCTTGAATGGTTAACATGGAGAATGAATCTCATCGCGTCGTGGAGACGGTAATCCGTACGTACGCACGAGCGATGATATCATTCCCATAATTATTGAATGGAATTGGAGTGGATGTTATATCTTCTCAGAATAATTATGATGTTATAATAACCATATATAGTTATTCTTTACACCATTATACCCATCCATGTAAGGTGGTGGTGGAAAAGCAGATTACAGCACGGCGTGGAGACGGTATTCCGTACGTACGCACGCCCGGTGATTTTGTTTTCGGTAGGATGGATAGAAGGTAAAATGGGGTTGTTTCATATTTATAATAAAATATTTGTATTTTAGTGATACTTATTTTATTACTTTATAATTAAACAAATAAAAAAGAAGAAGTTGAAGAAAAAGAAAACTTGATAGAATTGGTAGAAGAGATTACCTCTTCTTTGACGCACCTCTTTTATAATTCCTTCCAATGCACCAGAGTTGGTCTATTGAGGAGACCAGAACCTCTACAATGTTTCTAGGGATGTTTATTGAGGAAATGGGTAAGGTTTTATCTTGATCATGAAATCTCAAAATTGTGTAAAGAGAAGAGGGAGGAGGTTCTCTTTTATAAGGGAGGAGAGGGGCACCTTAGGAATAACATAAAATATTATTTTATAATAAAGTAATATTCGGTTTACAATAGCTCCAAATTGATTTATTTAGAAGATAAAGTGGGTATGGGTCTAAATAATCTCAACCAATAGGTTTTAGACAAGTTAGTTTAGTATTTTAACCTTATCATTTAGATTTAACTCTAAGTTAAATAATTTATCTTTTACGGTGACTTCTAGTTTTTTTACACTGTCTGGATAATAAACATACTATAACATGCCAAACAAACCCCAAGTGCTCATTATTAATATATATAACCTTATCTAAGTCATTTTTCCTACCCATATATTTTTAGGTATATAATAATAATTTATAATATAATATTTGTTTTAAATAATATTTTATGTCAATTTTGACACTATTTGGTAATTGTTTTTTTTTGAAAATCAAAACAACATGATTAGTTCGATGAAAATTAATTAACTCAATAATAACATGTCATATTAACCTATAAAAGTAGTTTAATACATAAAAAGTCTAAAATTACATTTATTTGGATATTTATAACATCAATTATTTTAATATTTTATATAAAGGTAATTAATCCATCATCAATGTGACATAAATAATTTAAGTAAGATAATGTCTAAAAATTATAAATAAAATACCATTATAGAGGAAATCCTTTTATAAATATAATTAATATTTATAGACTAACTTATCGTATCTATAACCCCATATTAAAAATGTTTAAGTTATTACACTTTGATTTTAACTCTTTTAACTGTTCTTTAAATAAAATAATAATAAATGTCCTAATCTAATCCAAGTGGATCTAAATGGTAATATTTTATTACAATGTTTGTTTTTGGTAGAATTAAACTTATCCAATATAATTATGACATGTTTTATGGTAATAATAATACCATTTTAGCCTTAATTACCCTAGTTAATTTTAATCGTGGTAAATAAAAGTAAAAAGTTACAATTCACCAAAAAATTGTTTTTAGCTTATTGAATGATATTTTTCTCCATGATATTAACCGGGTCTCTTTTATTTTCAAAATTAAAATCACAGAAGCGGTAAAATTATGATTTATGTACAATTGAAAATGCTCTTATGAGGTGGGTAAAAGACGGTAAAAAGTTCAATAAAATTTTTATGTATCTATATTGTTATAAAATTACTCCAATGGATTACATTAAACTTATACAGGTATTATGTATCTATTTTGACTTAAAATAAATTTAAATAAAATAAATTATTATTTAAATAAAAAGTCGGTTTTGAATAGTAACCGAGTGTTTTCACTATTCATCAATAATTGAATGTTTTTAGAAAAATACAAAAAATTCACCGTTGGCTAATTTCGATATCTTGAATCCAAAAATGAAGTCCATTTTGAATGATAAAATTTAGAAAATTTCAAAAAGAGGGTATTACTACTCATAACTGCTAGTTTATATAATATTATAATATCACATCATTGTTTAGTGAAACTCAGTATTGCGTACAACACACGGTATCGTGGAAGGTCGTGATTGCATGTAAAGCACACCAATTCAGGGTTGCGTGTACTGCAAAATTCATGTGTTGTTTGTATAATAGAATCCAACCATGTTTCATTTATGCATTGAATATATATATATACACTCACTCAATGTTGTGTATAATAAAATCTATCAAACGAACATGAAATTTTGTATAACATGATCCAAGAATAGTGTTGCGTATACTACAAGCTAATATGATGTCATGTATAGTGAAAGAAAATCTTGGTCTACCATATAGCACAAGACATCAAATAAATTAAAAATAATACATCTCATAAAGTCTCAGGGTGTAACACACAATATATGTGGGATTATTACATAATTATAGGGATAACCATTATAGTGGGTGGCTACTTGTGTATATGAAAAAACTATATGGAATACAATTCCATTAACATATATTAGACCACTAAAATTGTTCATTATTGTATCATAATGTGGAGTACCTATTTTATAATTGTTGGTTTCATCATGGTGAGGTCCCCCATATTTTTTATTGGTTTCCATTGTAAAATAAATAATGGAGGTAGACTAGTGGCTCCATCCTTGCATGACAGTAATGTCACCCAAGATCACCATTAGTAAATAGAGATTGTTTTTTGATGAATTAGTAGTTATAAGGTAATTTAATAGCTTTGAGATGATAGCGGTATCATCCCCTAGTTTTAACCTCCATCTAGGTACATTGTCTAACATAGACAAGATAGAAGTTTTATATGCTTGGTCGTCAGTGCATTCCATGCATGGCTTGTGGGAATGTTGGTAAGGTAGAAATGTTAAAACGAGTCCACTTCGTGCACTCCCTGTACACACTGTCTAGCTGTGTATGGGGGATATACATGGTTTGTGGGGAAGTTGGTGAGGAATAAAAGAAAAAAGAAAGTTCATGTGGGGTACTATATAGTACATGCCATGTAATCATGTCAGAAAGATATGGAATGTATGTTAGTGGAAAGTGTCCACTATATGAATAGTTAAAGAAGCCACTTGGCATGTATTCCAATGTATAGACAATGTATTTTCTTTTTTCACATAAACAAATCAGTGGCCTCTTTTTGAGTTTCTAGGCAGAACCACCCCACCCCTATCATCCAGACCATCAAATCCATCGCGATTCATCATAGGAAGCCAGATTTGATTGTCATCTGATGCATTAGAACACATAGATTAACCTTGATTTAGACATGATTAGAGGTAATTACCAGAGGAGGATCATCATACATGTATGAGGTAGGTGGTGCATTATTATTATTTTGTTTTGTGGATTTTGAGTCTCGTGGTCATTGGTACATATTTTGGTATTTTAAGAAAGAAAATGTTATACCTGTTTTAATATGTTTAATTCATTATGAGACCCATGAGATGCCATTGGGCATGCCCTTTACCTATATTTCTTGATATAAGATATGTGAGGGGTCGTTTCTAAAATGGATCATTTTGGCCCAGTATTCCAAAATGGATTTAAAATTAATTGTGATGAATAACCATTGAGTTTCAATTTTTTTATCACGATTATTTGTATCAGAGGATTTTATGACCTCATTACTAGTTTGGGACAACACATGGCTAGGGAAATTCAACTTTTAGATTGTTTTTCCTATTTAAAGTGTTTTTTTGATTATATATGTAATTTCAGAATTTCATATGATGGAACCCTTTGGTTTATGTAGGGAAAAGACCTAATATTTCTTGAGTGGTGTTGATCAAAATTAGTCATGGCTCATATAACATTCGGTGGTTATGAACATAAGATTAAGCACCATGGACGTTGGGAATTAGCCAGTGAGATTGTGAGGTTGGGGCATGGACCGGGTTACTTGGATAGAAAATCTATCGGATACTGAGTAACATGGTCATAGAGGCACGAGTTTTAAGAGATTTTGTGGCCTGGGTAATATTTTGGAGATAACTGCTCACCCGTTCTTTGATTAGTGTGAAAAAAGAGAGACTCTGTGATGAGTTGTTTCTTACCACTCATGTGGTTAGAGGCCATAGATAGTTTCGGTTTAGGTACTATTGGATTCTGGTGTTCTTTTCGTAGGAATCTATGTGGGAGGTTACGAGCCTTTAGGAGATAGCTATGAGGATATAAATTTGGGGGATGAGGATCTCCATGATTTAGGTCGTGGGCTAGGACACTTTATTTGAGGACAGACACTGTTGTACCTCTGGTTACATATTTGAGGACATGAATCATTATTCCTTAGAGTTACTTTTGTTTTGGTGTTCTATCAGGATGTCAGTAACTTGAGACACGAGGTGTCATGAGGCGTATTGGGTCAGGTTACATGATTTAGGTGGAACTAGAGGGTCACTTGGGGTTTGTCACAACAGGGCTACAAGGACTATGGGCCAATCACTCAATTTACATCAGATATTCTTGTATTGGCTAATGTAGATGACACTACATGGTGGCTGCAGAGAACTAGTTTATGTTGTGTTTATTTATTGTATTTCACTACTTACATGAAATAGATATTCATGCCTGATTAAACACTTTTTGTAGGTAGGCACAATCGAGGTGGTATCCTGCTGAGGATTGTCTCACACCCTACATGGTCTCTTCGAGATGCGTATAGAATTTATGGATTTATGTGAAGGTAAAGGATCAACATTGAGATCTGGATCATTGTGCCATTTCACATGGAGAATGGTATGGACCTTTAGGTCATACCAAGTAAAAGTTAACTTTGTTTAGTTTCCATTTTTTGAATCAGCATGCTTTCTTGTTTTGTAGCTACTGTTGGTTAGCCATTTTCTCTATTTTAATATTGAAGTGTATTCTAAATTTGTTTAGTAGTAGATTCATGTGATCTCTTCATGCTGGTCTATTTATTTTCCATTGTAGTCGTATTTATATTTCATTCACTAGTTTATCGGCAATTGATGTTTCCGCTCTACGTTTCCAGTTTGAGTCTCCTGATTCATCTTTTTCTACTGCATTTTTATTTGTTATGACCAGACCTGTTCCATTATTTTCCTATTATAGGGTACATCCTCCCCACTATACATGTTACACCATCATTACTAGTTGAAAACATTTTGAATTTAGAGAGATGTGCCTAAGGTAGTAACATCGGGCTTGTTTAGCACTATCAGGTTGGCTGTTCAGGTCAGGATGTTACAAAGTGGCATTATAGGCACAGTTGTTCATGAAAGGTATTATTTTGCTGTTTTGAATTTATAATATTGAGATCGAGAATAACTTTTTATTTATTCTGGTTTCACAATTTCTGATATGGTATACTTGAGATAGGTTGTTATTAGAACATGGTTTCTTGCTTGTTATTGGGTGTCTGCATCCCCAAGAACGAGGGATGGAACAAGTTACCTTGAAATGTAATTGATGTTTTTCAATTTATCAGATTATTTTTTATATGATTTCAACCTTGGTGGCTCACATGGTATGTGATGTTATTGATTATGTTATGTGACCCTTGACCCAGTGAGGTAATGGAAAAAATTGAACCATGGAACAGTATGGAAAGATGTAATTTTATGGCTTTTGATAGGCACATTTTTAGGGTATTTCAATTTCATAAATATATGTATTCTTGGTGAAGTGATAATACCATGTCAATAATATCAAATTCCATTATTTGAATGATTTTGAAAAGTGATTGGTGAATGTCCTGATAGAATTTCTAGTTTATTGCAATGTACTATGACATGCTTTATATATTGTGAATTACATGTGGTCGGAGACTTGGCCATGGCTCTTATATGAAAAGGCAGGTTCTATGTTTGAGGTGATTTTGGTAACTAGAATTAGGAGACTAGTCTTTAGGTTTGAGGCAATGATGGTTGTCGGGATGGGTATGACACAAGGTACTTTTGATATTTGGCTCTATTGAGGGTGGGTATGGAATCCATGAGGCCAAGATTCCATTAAGAATGGTTGTATTGGGGGAGAGTAAGGGTAGTTATTATGCACTGCCTTTTTATGGATTTCTTTATCTATGTTATATACATATATATATATATATATTGTTATATATGTGGGCCATATTAACTCTTATGTTATTCAGCCGATTACTCCTAAACAACTCGATGGAGCATTAGGTGGGTGATAGTATAATTCTATAGGAGCATGATCAGGTTCAGGACACTTAGGGGAATGGAGAGCATGATCCATAGGTATACACTCAGGTACATGATCAGGATTAGGATGTAGTGTAGGCATAACAGTATCTGAGGTTGGTAGAATTTGCATCCTTGCTCGATGAGTAGCTCTGATCTAGTTTGGTAAATTTCTTTCAGTGGATTTATAGAGGCACATAGGGTACGTATCCCTCTGTGGAATATTTGATGCAGGAGGTCCAACTACAGCACCCGTCGCTTTTTTAGGGGTAGTGTGGTCCATAGGTGGCTGAGAATTGGATAGAAATCATGCATATGATCTTCAAGAAGCTCGAGATGCCTGTAGGGAAGAGGTTCAAGGGGGTGATGTACACACTGAGAGGAGAGCCAAAGCGTTGGTGGGATGTGCAGGTATAGGCTAATAGACACAAAGTACTGGTGTATAAGGACCTTGTGGATAGGATTTTCTAACACTTTTTCCCAGAAACACTGAGGTCACGGAGATGTTGGGATTTCTTTAGCCTCTGGTAGGGTAACATGTATGTCATGGACTTTGAAGCTACCTTCACTTAGTTGTATCTCTTTGTACTAGGTATGGTAAGAGATGACCCCTTGAGAGTGAGGTGTTTCAAGGATGGAATAGGACATTCCATTAAAGTGAAGGTAAATAACTTTAGGATGGCATCATTCTTAGAGGTGGTGAATCAGGCTCTCATAGCTAAGGGAACCTTGACAGAAAATTCGAGTTCAATCCGGTTGTTGGTAATAGGTGATGGTTCAGATAGAATTAAGTGAGGTCGGAATGATTTCCATCCGTGTAGTTTGGTCTTGGAATCAGCTAGACCACCACGTGGAAGTTCAGGAGTGGTTTTATTTCAGTGTGGGCAGCTAGTGCATGTATGGAATCCGTGAAATACTCTGCCAAAGGAGTTCCGGGCATGTGGACGTGTAGGGAATCTCATGAGGTTCTACATGAAACCTTCTCAGACAGTTGTCAGGCAGGGACCAGGACAGACGGTAGTGTCTGGGGTCAATTCAAGATCAGTACCAGGTGAGGGTAGTTGAGGCCCAACTACACATAAAGAACTCAAAAGAGATAGTGGGACCCAACTGAGGGGTTAGTGGGTGGTGATTGGTGTAGTAACAAATGGAGGACATGTTTCAGGCATCCATCTATTATGGTAGGTGCATGCCACGGAGCTATTAGGGGCTGAGCAGGCTTGTGAGCTGATGACGGTTAGAGGTACACCATGGGTGTGGCCATGATCTGCTTTCTTTTTACATGTTTTGTAATGTCATGTTTGGGCATGTTATATTTGATTGCATGAGGTGAAAAGGATATATGTGGACTGAACAGATATTAGTAAGTTGGATCGACATCATATTGGGTGAGTTATGTGTGTGTGGGTGTGTGAGGTTCTTGGCATCAAGATCATCGTCGGATGCAGGTTACTAGAGGTTCTATGGGCATCTGAGAATCCATGTGATGAAGGTTTCATGATGTTTTGTGGCCATCAGGGCATTGAGGACTTAGGTTACTTAACGTCCAAGGCACTGGGTTTTTATGAGCATCTATGGGATATAAGACCTCATTAAGGTGGACACCAACGTGGTTTAGATACTTTTGGGTGTTGGAAGAAACATGGGAGCACCTAATGTGCTTTAGGGGTGAATATATGTCAAGAGAGGACCATAAGTCTTGAAACATGATAGTAAACCATTGCTTGAATTGATTTTTGGACTGATGTTGTCCTGAAATGTTTTCTTCGCCACCCTTGGAAGAGATATTTGAGGAAGAATTTCTCTAAGTGGGATGTTTGTAAGAACCCTATTCTTCTTTTGAGGTATGGGTTTCTTTTTCATTCAATGTTTTAGTTGTTATTGCGAAAATTGGGAAAAGTGGGTAGTTCTTTAAATTTTAGGGTTACACGTCATGTACTCCTAAGTACACGTTGTGTACTATTGGTCGTGAGTGGAAGTCATACATGGAGGGTGGTCATGTTATCTAGGTAGAAATGTTAAACCAAGAACACACTGTGTACTCCAAGTACACGTTGTGTAGTCTAGATGTGTATGAGGTATATACATGGTGTGTGGGGAATTTGGTGAGGAATATAATAAAAAACAAGTACACACCATGTACTGCCTAGTACATGTCATGTAATCAAGTCAAAAAGGTATGGAATGTAAGTTGGTGGAATGTGGCTTCCAAATGAATAGTTAAATAAACCACAAGACGTGTAGTCCAAGGAACACACCATGTACTTTATTTTATTCTCGCATAAAACTAGTAGTATCATTATTTTGAGGTTCTGGACAGAACCTCCGCACCCCACACGGCCGGAAATTCAATCACTTCCTGATTCTCCATCTGAATTCATATTGAATCACCATATAATGCATTATAACGCCCTCGATCTAACTTTATTTTCACTGAATTAGTCATTATTACCAGAGGAGGATCATCATAAGTGTATGAGGTAGGTGGTGAATACATCATTCCATGTTTTTTTCAGATTTTTGTGGGGTGAAGTCATTAGTGCATATTTGGGTATTTTGAGAATGACCTTGTTATACCTGTTTTAATATGATAAATTGATCTTGAGTCTCATGAGATGCCTCTGGGAATTACCTCCACCTGTTTTTCGTGATAGAGGCTGGCAGATGGGGAATTTTCTCAATTGGTCCATTTTGGTCGGGTATTACAAAATGGATTTAAAACGACTTATGATGATTAAACTACTATGTATAGATTGTTTAAGCATGATTTAATGTATCAGAGGGTTTCAAGTCCTCATTGATTCTTTGGGACAACACATGGAATGATCAATTCACCTGTTTAGTCTTTTTCCCCTATTTAATGTGTTTCTGTTGATTATATGTGTAATTTATGAATTTCATATGTCGGAACCATTTGGGTTGTGTTGTGAATGGCTATATAATTTCTTTAGTGTTGTTGATAATAGGTTAAGATTGGCCTAGATTACATTGGGTGGTTGTCACCACAGGATTGCATGTAATGGATGTTGGGATTGAGGTAGTGAGACTATCAGGTTGGTGAATATCCCAGGATACATGGATGGAAAGTCCATCAGATTCTAAGTGACATGGTCATAGGGGAAAAATGTTGAAGATATGTTGTGGCCCGGGTACTATTTTGGTGTTTTCCACTCACCCATGATTTGAGTACTGTGCACAAAGGTAGGTTCTATGATGAGGTGGTTTTGACAACTCATTTGGGTATAGGCCCCTGATAGTTTATGTTTAGGTACTATTGGGTTGGGGTTCTTGTTGTTTGAATCCATGTGGAAGGTGAGGAGCCTTCGAGAGACAACAATGAAACGATCTGGTTTGGGGCTAAGGCTCACCATCATTGAGGCCATGGGTTGGGACACTTTATTTGAGGGCATAAATCATTGTCATTCTGGTTACTTATATGAGGGTAGGCATCATTCTTACTCCAAGTTAATTTTGTTTGTGTGTGCCATCGGGACATCAGTACCTTTAGAAACAAGGTTTCATGAGGCACATGGTATCTGGTTTTGTGATTGAGGTGGATCCAGATGGTTAATCTGGGTTTTTTTATGACAGGGGTGCTGGGGACATGGGATAAGGACTCTATTTACTTAAAATAATCTGGCATTGGATGAAGAAGGTGACATTCATTGGTGGCTTCAAAGCACCAGGGGATGTTGTGTTTATTTATTGTATTGAACTACTTATTTACCTAGAGATACATACCATCTTAAAACCATGTACTGGGTATGCACCATCTGGGTGGTATCCTACTGAGATTCGTATCACACCCTACACGGGCCCTTCAGGATGCATTTTGACTTTATGGATTTACGTTCTGGTAAATGATCATCCTTGGGAGCTAGATCATAGTACCATTTGGCATGGAGGCTAGTATGGATCTTGAGGTCATACCTAAAATGAGTTTACATTGTTTAGATTTCATTTTATATATCAACATGATTTATTGTTTTGTATCTACTATGGGTTAGCCATTGGCTCCCTTTTTATATTGACATGTATGACATGTTTTTTCAATAGTAGTTTCAAGTGGTTTTTTATGATGGTCTATTTATTTTCCACTATAGTTGTATTTATATTGCTTCTACTAGTTTATCTACAATTGATGATTCCTCTCTACAATTTTGGTTCAAGTTAGTTGAGTCATCCTTTTCTACTGCATGTTTATTTATTAAGCTTGTACCAGTACCATTATTTTAATTCGCAGGGTTATAACCTCCCCACTATAATTTTTACCCCCTCACTACTAGTTGGAAGTCTTTATCATTTTGGGAGGTGCGCCTAAGGTAGAAACACCAGGCCTGTTTAGCACTATTTGGATAGCTGTTTGGGTCAAAAAGTTACATTTACAATAAATATTGAGACTCCCAAAATAGTTGTATAACGGGATAGGGGCCTCCTATTCCTATCTATCTTTCATTATAGAGTTTAAAACCATATAATTATTGACTCTATGTTTGATTATTCCATAATATTTACGTGATAGTGTATTAATGAACACACTCTCATGACAGAGCTTTCACCAAATAGAGCTGCAGGGTTTTCAATAGTTACATAGGGAAAATATACCTAAAATTTAGGCTATGGACATCAGTGGATGAATACATTAGGTTGTCAAGATATAGAATTTTTTAGAGTCTATGATGTTGTTCATCATTATTTTCACCATAAACAAATTAAGGATCACCATTTTATTCCACTTCTGACAAACTGACATGATTGGGATTTTGTGGGATTTATAACTATGAAGATAAATAGTTCAGTATCATGAATGAATATCAATCATTACTAGTAATATTGGTTTAGGTGATGTATTTCATATTAGGTTCACTATTTATGTTGATCTTAGGTTTTAACAAATGAAATAAACCCATTGAAATCATATGTATAGGATTTTAACTCATATTACAATGTATTATGTTATCTTGTTTGGGAATTACTTATAGTTTTAAGACATGTTCATGTAATCCATCCCAAAACCATTCTTGTAGACATAAGTTAATTATATTATTTACCGCCTCAATGCCATCAACCATATGAATGAATAATACCTATGCATTAGAGAAGCTATATAAATGAGATATTATTATACCGAGTCCATATAGATAGTTATGATCATCATAAAAGGAAAATTATTTTACTATGTGGTTTGAATCCATATTTTATCGTGTGCTACAATTTATAGATGTACATAGGATGAAATAATGTTTGGATTGATTTAGTGTATGCTCTATGTAACCCTGCCCCCCATTTTTTATTTTCAATAAATATTTTTTATAATAATGATTGGAATGTAGATAGTAGAAATTTGAAAAATTTTGGAATACATGGATGATGCATAGTTTGAGTATGTTTATGGGAAATCATGCATGTAAACCATTTAATATTAGAATGTGATGACAATGACTAACTCATATTTAGACAATGGATTCAGTAACAATAAAGTATAACCATGTATCCACTTTACTTGTCTTAAAAATCAATACTTCATGTCCCAACAAATAAAGGATATCAATAATTGATTTATAATGTAATTTAATAGTTTTTTGATTGATTATTGTAGATATTTATTATATGTAATGGGTTTTGATTATTCTATTTTATAACATTATAATGGAAATATATGTTTTTGTGTGATGACATGTTCTTTTATTTTGGATATTTATTATTGTACTATATAATTATATAATATTGGTTGTTAGAATTTTTATTAAAAAGTGGTATTATAAATATCATGGGAAAATGTATAGATGTATTTTTATTTGAGAAATATAGATAATAATAATGAAAACAAAGGGTATATAAAAACCGCATCATTATTTTATCCTCAATATTTTTGTTACTCATACATTATACTAAAGTGGGAAATCCCACTATTTCATCCGCATTTGGGATGTCCTCGTGATATAAGGATTGTAGGAGGAAACACTCCCTCTTCACTATCCTATTAAATCTTAAATAAAGAGTCTATTATGGATTCTCATGGTGAGTCATTCTCTTCTTTATTCACTATTTTTCGTCATCCTCTTCTTCTTATTACATCCTTTTCAATATGTGGTTCAAATAAAATGGGTTTTATTCCAGTTCAAAAAACCCCATTTTCATGGGGTTTTATGATCTAAATGGTAAACTAGTTTAGTAACCATTATCCATTTTAATGTGATGGTGGCAAGGTTTCATTATTATCCATGTAGGAGTCACTTTTTAATCTACTTTTATTTGAAAATATCACGTTTCATGTGTTTCAAAATTATTTTATTTGTCCATTAAGTGTATTTAAGAGTTTCACTTGATGAATCTATAATTGTATTCCCCTGTCATTGAGAATTAAAATTGATACGATGGAATTTATAGGGAGTTTTGAATACTATATTTAAAAAAAAAACAACACATATAAATATTATGATAAAATTACTTAGAGACTTATTATATTACAAATGGATTTTTAATTATCTATTAGAGTGAAACATTATTTTTATAAAAAAATAATTACAAGATCTCTATCTACTGAGTCACTATTACAATAGTTTATATAATATATGTGTTTCATGAAATGAATTGTGAACTTGTTTTGAACAAATTGAATTTATAAGTGATATTTTAGAAGGTTTTGATATTCTATGTAATCACCTTTATGAATTTACATTTTATTATGGCTTATAAGGGAGAATTTGTAATGATTTAGATTATATTATTTTTATTATGTAAAACCTTGTTGATTAGGTCTATTTATATTATTTCCATCAGTAATGAATTCATGATATAAATCATTTTGATTTATAATTTCTAAAGAGGTCATACTTAGGATAAGATTTTTTATGCAGGATCCTTGGGTACTAAGTGAGAAATCATGTTTGAGAGCTATATGAGTTATTATTTGGATATGGATCAAGCCCCATGTCATTATTTCACAGCCACAAGGAGGGGTTTCCACCTGGTGTATCCATAATGGTATTTTAGGATCAGTGTTTGATGTTTTGACCATTGGACAGTATGTGGTTCCATTAGAAATCCCTTTCATTTTCAAAAAAAATACTCAAGGTTGATTATGATTCTATATTAACCATTAAAAGGAATTCAATAATGTGACATA
Source organism: Viscum album (assembly GCA_963277665.1). Classification (NCBI taxonomy): domain Eukaryota; kingdom Viridiplantae; phylum Streptophyta; class Magnoliopsida; order Santalales; family Viscaceae; genus Viscum; species Viscum album. The sequence continues at coordinate 944,406,548 of OY728127.1, read as the reverse complement.
CCATTATATAATTATAGTGATATGAGTTCATTGATTCGTTCCTTAGTGGTTACATTAAATTATTATTTTCATTTTCAATACATTTATTGTTTTCAAAGAGAAAAAAATTGTTTTAGATAAATAAAAAGTTACTGTGATTTTTTTCATTCATAAAAAAATAATTAATTTTATTTACATAAGGTATTTTAGACTAATAGATTTATAATTACCAATAAAACGAATTATGTATATTCTTGGTTCTATACAAGTAGAAATGAGCTCTCACACTACAAACACACCTTAGTGTTCATGTAACATGTATTCATTATTTTACTTTCTAGGGTTGATCATCTATAATGTTCTTAGGATTCAATAATTGGGTTTATGTGTGGGTGCCTTTTAGAGTTTACATTGTGACACATATAGATAGGTATGCATACATTTAATTTAATTTCATTTTTTTATATTGACAATTTATCATTTGTACATGCACAATGTAATTTTAATGATTGTATGTTAATTTTTATTAATTTATATTAAATTTGGTTCATGTATTTTTCATTACATTATAAAATCTAAATTATTATTATCATATCTGTGATACCCCTTGGAACATCTACTAGCTTTAGATTATTGAGAATTTAACCTAGGTATATAGAACATTAGTTTGGGTATAGTGGCTAGGTATCCAGGATGATATGCTAGAATATAAATTTTGAATTCATGTGGAGGATGATGAAGGTATCCTTTTAGGATTACCAAGTGATGGAGGTGTATTTTTTCACATTTAAGGATCATTTTCCATTGGTTCATCCATAAAAAGTTTGTATTCTCATCACACATGGTACCATGTCCATTATATTTTCACCATTATACTCATTTAGTATCTTATCAATAATAGAGATATATATGCTCATCCAACACATGTATCCTTCACCATTTGATCATCACCAAAAATTTCAAATAGATCATCACAAATATATGATCATACACTCTTCTTTCATATGAATTATTTACCATTGGTTCTTTAATAATTGAAATTTTTATTCTATTTATGTACACATATCCTTGTCCATTTTTTTGTTACCAGATGTCATGTGTCAACTCATTACAAACAAAAATTTATGTACTCTAGTTTTAAGAAGTGTGTCATTTTTTCTATTTTATGACTATGGGATATAACTTTGATGTATGAAGTGTATCAGTATTATTTTTAATAATTTATTCTATGACATGAGAGCATAAATGGACACAAAAATTTGATTTTATTACACTATTACATATGAAATAGTTTGTTTACCTTGGGCTCCATGTTTTGTGGGAATATAGACATCAAAGAGAAGTTTGGATAAGTTGTTCTAGGTTTCATGTTTAATTGAATTGTCTATGACACCATGCATAGAGACTGTGAATTCTAAATATTTAGAGCAATATGGTATGCACAATATCTTTCATGATCCCATGGATCATAGATGATTAATATGTAAAAAGGAAATTTGTTATGGTTTTGAATTTGTACACAAAAAAAATACATTATAATATGTTATTTTTCTTCTTAAAACTCATGTAATTATTCATTTGAAATTATAGGGATATTTTAAATTTAAGCCTTCATCATTCAATTATATCTTGATTGGAGATTTCTAGATTATTGTTGGAATTTATATAAGTTCCCAATCTTTTAATCTATTGATTCCTCTTACTCTCTTTCTCAGGTCCAGAGATATTTGTTTTTATTTATAAATTTATTATTTGAAATTACAAGGATGGAAAATAACGTGTAGGTGAATCTAATAACTTTTATGATATTGACTAATTTAATTTTCATTATTGGTTAATTAAAAATAATCAAGTATTAAATTGGTTTAATCGGGTCTAACTGTGGTTGTGTGATTAAATGGAAATTTTTTCATTAATGGTTTGTAAATAATGTCATATTTTTTTGTACCTTTAGTGGATTAAAAAAAATTTATAATTGAATTTTTTATTAATTAGGGGAAAAAACTTTTTTTGAAATGAATTTGGGTTCCAAAATTAATTTCATTTATGAATAATGTTTTCATGAAAATTAGGTTGTCATGTGTTCTGAAAATAGAATGATCATCTTGGTTGAAATTATCTTTATTATAATTTCATTAATGTTGTTATAAATTTATTCTTATTGAATTTATTATGTAATTGATTATATTATTAATTTTTTGTATTTTGAATGAAATATGATTTTTTGGTTTTACCAAATAGAGTTAGTACATGTGTAATTTTTTATAGTGAGAAATTTTTTAAAACCTATATGTTTTATAGATGGGGATTTTATAATTTATATATAATGTGTTAAGGTTGGTAATAATTAGGATTTTATGGTAAAAATAATATACAAATTGTGTAGTGAATTTTGTGTGTGTTAATGGGGATAAATACCTTGGTAAAGCCAACTATCTATGGATATGAAAAATGGGGATATATAACATGATTATGTATGGGTAGTATTATCTTTTGAAGATATTATTTGAATTTAAGAAAATGGTGATTTTTATTTATATTTTGAGAAGTGAAAATTTTTCTTCATATTTATAAAATATATGATTTTCCATTAGATTTGGAAAATGGGGATTTTTTAATATAGAATATATGATTTTTTATTGGATTACATAAAAATATTATTTTTATAGGATTTAATAGGAAAAATGTGTTAGTGAAAATTTTATTTCTATGAAAATAATTTCTATGGAAAATTAGAATTAGATTTTTATTTTTTTGTTAAAATTATGGATTTATATTCTAAATAATGTTATGGTTTTGGATAAAACATGGGCTAAATAAAATATTAGTTCAAAAATTATTTTTTATTTATCATTTTTATTGGTTCTTAATTTTAAAATTAATCAATAATTCATGTGTGTTTGACAAATTGAGGATACCCTACTGAGTTAATACTTTGACATAAATGTTTACTATAGTGTACATTTAGACGTGACTATAAATAATGCAAGAAAAACTGGAAAATTTATTAAATATCAGGGGTGTATTGAGTTACCACATTATAGTTATTGTAGTGTAGATAGTGGATTCAATTTTGAGTACATTATTTCTTGTTGAAATATATTTACATTACAATGATTTATTTTTTAGACATTGTTGGTTTTATTATTAATATTATTTTGTTATAATAAATTAGTTCTAAAGGGTCATAAGTTTTATGATATATTATTTGTAAAATCATTTTAATGGTTATTTTCTTAAGGGAAAATAATTCCCAATGATTTATGTTTTCCCTGTATATTTTTTAATATATTATTGAAATTGGGGGATCTGATTGAGTCCATATGGAATCCTTGATCAGGTATAAGGATTTAGAATAACCAATTATGGTCTGAAACTCACCATTCTCTATAAAATAATTATGGATATATGGTTTTATTCTCATCAAAATTATACATACTTATCCATTATCTTATCCCAAATACACATATGTCTACTCATCACGTACACAAATCCTTTTCCATTTACCCATTACCATGTATAAATGTGTATACTCATCATACAAACCTATCTGTTCCAACTAGATTGTCACTGAAAAGATTGAAAACTAAATTATGAAAGGGTATGAGATTTATTATCTACTAAAATAGGATAATATTTATTTTTAATATATATAATATTCATGTTCATTATTATTAATAAAACACAATTTTAGTGAATTTAATACTTTGAAAATCATTTCACATAGTGATTGTAATTCTTTGTAAAAGTCCACTGTTACATGGTAAATATTTGAACACTTCACAGCTCAAAAAATGATCTTGACTTTATTTCCATATTTAATTTTCAGTTTTCTCATTATATTAGGATCAATTATAACAGCTGGAGAACTTGATGACTCACATTATAAGACTACCAAAATGAGCTTTCATGCAAAACAAATTCTGGGAAAACTAAACTGGACAACATCACAATAAAAACACTATAGTGGGTAAGATCCAAGCCAAATAATTTGTAAAATTGAACTGAATATAAAGGAAATCAAGTGGATCATTTCATCCAATAGTGAAAAGATCTAATTCATAATTTTAAAGGGAGTTTCATGCGGCCCAATTTGATGATAAAATTATAGGCATGATTCTGCGTCCAAATAAAACAATCCACCATTTTAGACATATCTTGCAAACAAAATATCTATTTTGGATAAAATTTTACAAACCCAAAGAGTAAATATGTATCTCCATTTTTTTTGGTATGGATAAATGAAATTTGGATATCTAGATTCTTCATTCGGTGCCTCTATTTAGTGGATGCCAGCTGGCTAGGAATAATTGTAAAGGGTGAAAATTCCACTCTCCCTTAACATTACACCCACCAAGGCCCACCACTGTTAATTTATGATACTTGAACTGACGGGGAATATACCCATGGCTCCTAAAATTCCTATTTAAGGCAATGGTGTTGGAATAATTTGAGATCTTTGGTGCTTTATTTCATTGTAATTTAATGATTTGATATTTTTGTTTCAACTTTTTCTTTCAAATGTCAGTTGTTCAAAATCATCTTACATTCCTAATGAAAGATATTATTATTCTCATTTTCTCTTCTTATTACAAAATGTTGATACTATTTTTCACTATGTGAATTTATTCACACCAAACATAGTTAGATTTATCAGACAATGGTGGTGTGTTTGTTACTTTTTTTCGTTTTTTCCCTTCAATTCCTTCCTCAAGAGTCTACTTCCTACTTCCATTAAGATCATATAATCAATTGCGGGCATACCCACTCATGGGTTTTTCCAAGGTAGTAGAAATGGGCTATACTGGATGTTATTTATCCCTCCATTAATATATAAAAACATCTTTTAAATGAGATTTTTATTTTATGATTTTAAATCTTCTTAATCCTTATTGAATTTTAAGGCCACATACTCCAGGTGATAATACAAATCATTAACTTGGCGTGACCACAAATACAATCCTCCATGTTTATAGGTGATTATTATTAGATTGTTTTTGTATGAACTAGTAAGTGATGATGTTGTTTGATCTCTTTGAATGAACTCTCCTCAAATATAAGGAATTGGAATCACTAAAGAAGAATTTCATCCAATCCAACCCTTATAATAACCTAGGATCAACCCTTTTCATAATTTGAATTCACATAAGTCATTTAGATTTCACATAAATCTATATAAAATTAACCCAAATTTTTCTATTTAATATAAAAAAATTAGTTAATCGAATGTGCGTGTCTGTAGGTTTATTCATAAGTCTCCCAAGAATTGACAACCCAAGCTACTCTACATTTGACCGCATAACCCTAACAACTATGATAAATTTGGGCGATGCCAAATTTTTCAACCATTTATATGGACCCATGTAATTCATCTCAACACCCATTATATTCTCCCCCATTTCATCTAGTCTCATCCAAATTCAATTATCATTTCCCTTTCATTTTTTTCATTTGGCGTATGTACGCCTACACTTGTGACCAATCAAACCATCTAGTTAGGGTGTATAGTCCTGGGTTTGGGGAGTCAAGTACACCAAGGTAAATATTTACATTAGATATGAATCTTCTTGATACTCTAGATTCAAAAATTGATCCCATTTCAATAGAAGGTCTTCAACAAAACCCACTCATAATCCGAGGTGGGAACCAAAATGGAAATCCAAATGGGGCAGCCCTATACATGGGGAATGAAGTCGATCAAACATTGAGTGACTAACTCACACCTACCTTGGCCAATTCTTCCTCATGAATTAGACACAATTTTCTAGGATATTACAACTACATATTTAAACCCAATTTCAAAAACCACCTTCCCACATTCAATGGAATGGTGTCCGAGATGCCCTACCTTCAGGTTAAGAAGTTCAATGACATTATAGAAACTATGTGTCCCCCACAACAACTAGAAATAGGTAAGATTAGGATCTTTCTATTTTCATTAAAGGATCAATCTATGAAATGACAAAAAAAATTATACCATCATCCATAAACTCTTAGGACCAATTCCATAGATAATTATATAAAAAATACTTTCTCCACCACAAAACAATGGAACTTAAAAATTGCATTCAATACTTTTTGAAAAATATGGAAAGTCATTCTATGAAACATGGACGAGGTTAAAAGACAACGTAAACATGGTTCCAATACATGGTTTTTCTATCCCTGAACAAATGAGAATATTCTATGAAGGGTTGGGCCTAGGGAACAATCAATTCATTGACATGATGTTTAATGGGCCCTTTAAAAACAAATCCCCAAATGATTCTTATGAGTATCTAGAAATCCTTGTTGAAATAAAACATGGGGAACATCACATTATTCTGAAAAACCACATAGAACTACGGGAATGTATACACATAGAGAAGAGTATATCCTTAGGGTTAAACTCCTAGAACACACTAGAATGGTCGAAGAGATATACCATAGTAAAATCCTTGAAATCCAAATTGTAGACCCTATTTGCAAAATTTGTAACAAACATGACCACAAAATAGACCACTGCCCAACCATTCCATCCATCAAGGATGTTATTATAGGAGGAACACCTACTGAAGTCAATTCCAACAACTTAAAAAATCCACAATACCAAAACACATTCAACCAAATGTAAAATGACCACCCAGACTTCCACTATAATTCTAACCCACAACTTAGCAAACCACAAGGACCAAACCCCTAAGCTACTCAATATTTACAAAGCCATAACCAATTATAAACACAACTACTACAATACCAAAATCCTTATATCCAATACCAACATCCCATCCAACAACCAAATTATCCTCCTGGGATAAACCAAACAACAGAAGCCCCCTCCCGGTCTGTCCCCCTCCCAATACCTGAACAGTTGTGTAAAAAAATTGATAAAATTAATTCAGAGTTATCATACCTTTAACAAGAGAATCAAAAAAATAAAAAACTAGAAGTAATCAATTCCTACTCACATGGTACCATCCTCAAATTTAAGGGGAGAGTAATGTTTCACTCAAACTACTCATGAACTACTAAAGTTTGTTCTAGTTTTATGAAGTGGGAAACTAATTGATAAACCTGAACAAATAATTCGGAAACAATTAAAGGCATAAAAAAAGTATGAAGATGATTATGTAACAACCATATATTCTAAAACACCCAATGATAATGTGAAGGAAACAACTCTTCAACAATTAATCCCACAACCTCCACTATTTCCTCAACGCATGTGGGGGAAAACCAATCCTGAATTTAATGAAACATTGAAGGAAATATTTTCACAAGTTAAGTTGAAAATTCCACTCCTCGATGATATTAAAACCATTCCTTCATAATAAAAATACCTAATGTACCTCTTCACATTTAAAAGGAAATTATCACATAAGAACCAAGTCCTTCTGGCATCAAATGTTAGCACAAAAATACAAGGAACTCTTCCCCAAAGATGAAAGAACCATGATGCCCTTACAACAATGTTGAACTAAGAGAGAAATAAGTTATAAAATCCTTGTTTGACCTAGGTCTCAGTGTCAATATCATTCCCTATGCTGCGTACTACTAGTTAGGCTGGGAAAAGCACCAACCCACATCTATCATCCATCAAATTACTGATCATTGAATTTGGATTCCAATGGGGATTTTATGGGATGTTTTGGTAAAATTATAAAATATCATCTACCCTATTAACATAATTTTCCATGACTGAAATCCAAACATAAGAAACAAGGGAAAAACCCCAATCATCCTTTTTCATCCATTCATTATAACAATAAAATATGTTATCTGAGTACAAAATGAGAACATGGCCACCCCCTTTAGAAACGTGAGTCTAGACATGAACATCTATATATAAAGCTCACAAATAGGGGATGATGGGGATATTCATGAAGTAAACATGATAGGGAATGTTGGTAATGAATCCATAGAAGTCAAGGAATATTTGATGAATATTTTAGTAAGTAAGATATTAATTTTCTTTATTTACATGAATGAATATTATCTCCATGGTTAGAATCACTTTCAGATTTCTCCTATGATGAAATATTAAGACCATCAATCAGTGAAATTTTCATGAAACCACATTCATGGATACCAATCAAACTCCCTTCCCTAACACTGATCAAACCGATCTAGTAGACAAAACTTTTACACATGAGGAATCAATTCTATCTAAAACTCTAAAAAAAGAAGATGACCTTGAGCCATTATTCCAATCTTCTGATAAAATTTCAATCCAACCTTATCTTGAATTGAAATAACTTCTTACTTAAATTATGTATGCCTTCCTAGGAGAAAATTTAATAGACCCTATTTTCAGTTCTTATTTTTATCAATGCTATCATGAGAGGATAGTTATATATGTCCTTAGGAGACATAATAAATCCATTATATGGACACTATCTGATATTCCATGAATTATCCCACTTATCAGGACTCATAGGATTGATCTAGAATTTGATTCAAATCCATGTCATCATCCTCAGCGGCGACTAAATACTAATCTCATGGAAGTAGTGATAAAAGAACTTCTAATGTTGTTAAAAGTTGATATCATCTGTCCCATTGCTGAGAGTGAGTGGGTAATCAAAATTAAATTTGTCACAATGATTGTAAGAATCACACTGATAACAAATAACGATGTAGATATTCTTAAAACTTGGGTGAGTAGTGGCTGAAGAGTCTATATTGACTAAATGAATCTAAAAAATTTACCATGATGGACCACTTACCCTTACCATTAATTAAACAAGTATTTGAGAGAGTCACAGGTCACACCTTCAACTATTTATTAGATGTGTACTCAGGGTACAATCAAATTGAGTTCTCCTTAGTGGATCAATGTATGACAACATTCAGATGTCCATTCGACACCTTCGCATTGAAACTCATTCCCTTCATGTTATTCAATACCCCTGGAACCTTCTAGCGATGCATAAGGGGAATATTCTCAAACATGGAATGGGATTTTCTAGAGGTCTTCATGGATGATTTCTCTATGTTTGGGGATACATTTGAGGGATGTCTAAGGAATGTGGAGATAGTTTTTTCAAGATGTTAAGAAAATGATATGGTCCTAAACTAGGAATACTTCAATTTCATGGTTAAAGAGGGACTAGTCCTTGGCCATCTATTCTTGAGTAGGGGGATTGAAGTTGAAAAATCCAACTATGACATCATTTTTTACCTTACATCACCCAAAACTCTGAAGGAAGTGAGTCCAATTTTAGGACATGTTGTTTTCTATAGAAGGTTTATTAGTAATTTCAGCTCTATTTCCCGGCCACTTTATGCTCTATTTGGGTAAGATGATCCATTTTATGGACACAAAGCTATTAGGAATCATTCTCTACACTCATGTGAGCTCTTATCTCTCAATCTATCATGCAATAAAAAAATTGGAAACATCTTTTTAAGCTCATGTGTGATGTGAGTTACTTCACTATAGGAGCAATATTAGGACAACAGAGTGAGAAAAATACATGTTTCATAACTCTTGAAAAAAAAATCATTAAATGATGCACAAATCAACTAAACCACCACTTAGAAAGAGTTTCTTGTTGTTGTCCTTTCCATAGAGAAATTAAGGACATATCTCTTAGGATCATCGATCATTTCCTTCACTGACCATTCATCCTTGAAATACCATTTCCAAAAAAAATATTCCAAGGCTAGATTTATTAGGTGGGTCCTTCTTCATTAACAGTTTTATTTGACCATTAAGGATAAAACGGGTGTTGAAATTTTTTTACTTCATCACCTCTATAGAATGGAATTTAAAGACAACTCAAATCACCTTTCTGTATTTGATTCATTTCTCAGTGAGCACGTCTATTCAGTGAGTGATTTCCCATGGTATTCCAACATAGCCAACTTCTTAGTTACAAAAGTAATTCAAAAATTATTAGTGTCTCGAGATCAAAGGATATTCTTTACTATAGTTGGGAACAATGTGTTTGATGATCCATTCCTCTATAAGTTCTGCCCTGACCATGTCATTAAGAGGTGTGTCCCTAAATACGAACAAGAGTATATCCTTAAATTATATCACAGTGAGGCATGTGGAGGTCACTTTAACTCTAAGAAAAATTCTAATAATGTTATTCAATGTGGTATCTTTTGGAAAAACCTCTCAAAGGACTCCTACACATTTGTTCAAAGATGTCCAAGGTGTCAAAAAGTAGGGACCATCACAAAAAGGAATCAAATGACACTCACTCCCATCTTAGTGATTGAAATCTTTGACTTCTAGGGAATGGATTTCATGGGTCCCTTCTAAAACTCTTGGGGATATCTGTAAATCCTTTTATTTTTAGATTATGTCTCAAATGGGTTGATTCCATTCCTATAAAATACAATGATTATCAAAATGTGGTTAGATTTTTGAATGAAAACATCCTCTATAGGTTTGTAATTTCTTGGGATATCATTAGTGATCGTGGAACTCATTTATGAAATCATCCATTCTCAGCACTCATGGTCATGTAAGGAATTTCTCACAATGTGTCCACTGCTTACCACCAAAATACCAATGGTTAATCTAATTTAGCCAATCGATAATTAAAATAAAATCATGAGGAATCTATTAATACATCTAGGAAATATTGGTCGGTAAAACTCATAAATGATCATTGGGACTATCAAACCGTATTTAAAACCATTTTAGGAATGTCCCCATATAGGTTGGTTAATGGAAAATCATTCCATTTTCTAGTGGAGATTGAACACAAGGATTTTTGTTCAATTAAGAAAATTAATTATGACCACTCATTGGCCAGAACAAAAAAGGAAATTAGATCTCAATGAACATGAGAAACTAAGGAGGGAGGTTTAAGAAGATTCAAGGATCAATAAAGCTAAATTACAAGCCTAAAAATATCAAAATCTTAAAACCAAACACATTATACCAGGTAAATAGATTCCCTTTTATAGTTTAAAATATCGTTTACAACCAGTAAATTTGTGGTCCAGATGGTGAGGACCATACATAGTTCAAAAGGTGTACCCCCATAGGGTTATAGAAAGTCAAGATCCTATTAATGGTCAAACCTTTATTTTTAATGTTTGTTTATTTAAAACATTCATTGATCCATTCCAAAAACATAAGGTTGATGAATAATTGTGTGAACCATCCTTAGATTAGAAAAATACTTAAGCAATTATGGGTCCAAGTCGGGATAATGACATTAAACAAAGCATTTCATGGGAGAAAACCCATGGTTTTCATGTTCCTAATATTTTTGAATAATATTTATTTTTCAAATAAGATTGTTAAATCAATTTTACATTTAGAAAAAACATATTGCATTGAATATGATATTAAAATAGTCTTTTGACTTGTTCTTCTTTTATGAGTATGGATTGGTATGAAAGGGTATCACGATATTCATCAGTGTCACATGGTGTGATCCTTGAGTAATACCTTACCCAGATATTTAAAAATAATACAATGTATCGTAATTTTATATTTATGTTTTCGTACATTAAAAAAATTAAAAAAAATATTAATAATTAAAAAATAAAAGGAAACGTCGTAGATTATGGCGCAAACCCCGTCAGAACCAACGAAGCCATGGGGACTCGAACCCGGGACCGAAGGGAGAAAGTGGCATGTGATTTCCACTCTCCTATGACTTATAATGCTTCCTTTTTCTATAATTTTTTATATTTACTTATATTTGAAATATTTATATATATATTATTTTATTTTTTATTGTGATAATAGTATCGGTCTTTGGTATGCTAAAATAAATAGGATTGTTTTTTATGTCTTTGTCTATTTTTAATTAAGGGAACATCTTGTGGTTTCCATGTTATCTAATTTAGTTTGTTAGTGAGAATCAGAGGATATTGAGGTCAATGAGTTTTATAAGGAAATCAACTGTATCCATAACATACACAATTTTCTACCATCTTTTACAGGGTGTCCATGAGCATCCTGAAGATCATAGGAATAATCATGAGTATCGTGAACATAAACTTCAAAAAATTTGTTCCTTTGTTCTATTTTTTTATTCAAATATTATTTTGAACTTCTCTCTTCTACCTCTACCCCCTTGTAAATTTTCATTTCTTCAAACAATAGGGACAACATTATATTATGTTAAGGGGGAGATGAAAAAAAACTACATTTATGTGAAAACAAATTATTTGAAAAAAAAGTGTGTGACCTAATAGAAGGAAAAGTTCCTTTATCCCTGGACATGATAATACACATTGCACAATTTAAATTTGGATATAAAATAATTTAGCATGCCTAGATTCTAATTTTAATCTATTTATATTTCATAGGTATAGATTTTGTAAAGTGTGGTTGCCTAATTGGATATTTCATTATTTATATTTTCATCCAAAAAAGAGTCATAGTGCATGTCCTTTCAATAGTGGTGTATTAGTTTGTGTTCGAGGGGTCCCCAAAATAAATAAAATAGGATTGGTGATCATTTTATTTTTAATATGAGTATTGAAAAAAATCAAAATAAATTAAAAATAAATAAATTTGCATGTAGAGAATTTAAATGGCCTAATTCTCGGCCTTTGACACTTGGGGATCGTGACTCCATAGTTTTCTGGCCCAGAGTAAGAAATTTAATATTTATTTGTAGTAATTTGAATTTTTTTATTAAGTTAATTTGATATGATTCTTATGTATGTGGGATTGACATGGTCCCGAAAGTTCTTTGAGCCTGGGAGTAATCAGAAAAGTCTCGCCACATCAGTTTACTATATTAAGTGCAATTTCAATTTCCATGAAAAAATGGAAAAAAAACAAAAAAATATTTACAAAATAAAAAAATGAATACTCATCTAAATATTGAAATGTTATTCCACATAGTTCTACCATCATTTACCCCGTTAATAAATATTAACCCCCATGTCTACTATGATACACAACACATCATCATGGTTAACTAATATTGGATGAAATATGACGATGAATTTGAAAAAAGGAATGGTATTGGGATTGGGAAATTCTTATGAAACTATATTTTATTAAAATAGTTTTATGGGTTTCATGATTATTTGTTATAAGAGTTATTGGTGATCATTTTGTATTAAAATGTTGTGGGAAAAAATTTTGAATTTCATATTTTTGAGATATATTTTGTTCGTGACTAGAAAAACTCAAGTTGATGGTGTGATTAGCTATAGAAATAAGCTAATATTCAATATTAATATATAAAATATTAATGTTCTTCATTATTCATAAACATCATTTTAGTTTATTTTACACTTTTAACATCATTTCACATAATGATTGTAATTCGTTGTTAAAATATAATATTAAATTGTACATATTTGAACAACTAATAAAATAAAAAAATGTTATTTATTTTATTATAATATTTAATTTTTTGTTTTCTCATTACATTGGGAAAAATCATACATTTGGATCACTATGAGATTCTCATTACAAGACCTCCAAAATGAGCTTTCATTCCAACACAGTCTGGGCCATGTAAACTAGACAGTAGCCCAAAACAACTACTATAGCGGCTGGGATCCAAGCCCAATAATTCTGAAAATTGAACTGAATATATAGGATATCAATGGTAAGATTTAATAAAATAGTGGAAATAGCTAATTTGGAGTTGTAAATGGATTTTGATGCGGCTCAATTTGAAGATAAAATCATCGGCCAGATTCTGCATCCCATGAAAACAGGCCACCATTTTACACATATCTGGTATACCAAATATCTATTTTTTCTTAAATTTTATAGACACTCAAGGGATATCTGTATCTTCATTTTTGTATTGTATGGCCCACTGATATTTGTCTATCTAGATACTCTTTATGGCGCCTTTTTCTAGTTAATGCAAGCTAGCTTGTATTGATTGTTAATGGTGGAAAAGTCCAGTCTCCCTTATCTTTCCACCCACCTAGGCCCACCAACATTAATTGTGGAGATATTGAAAGATGGGGGGATCATCCCAATGCTCCCAAATGCCTATTTAAGCCAGTGATGGTGGAATAGTTAGGGATATTTGGTGCTTTATTTCATTGTAATGTTATGCTATGATATTGTATTTTCAACTTTTTCTTTCCCATTTAATTGGTTCCAAATCATCTTATTTTATTAATAAAAGATCATCTAATTCTGAATATATGTTCTTATTATTAACATGTTGATACTTTTTCTTCATGGTGTGAATTTATTCAAACCGAATCTAGTGATATTTATCACAGAAAGTTGGAGTGTTTATTACTTTGTTTTTGTTTTTTTCTTTCAATTCCTCCCTCATGAGTCTACTTCCCACTTCCCTTAAGATCTTAGAATCAATGGAGGGATAACCCACTCATGGTATGATCCAAGGGAGTATAATGGTTTTGTATTGGATGTAATTATAATTCCATTAATCTCTAATCACTTCTTTTAAATGCTATTATTATTTTATTCTTTTAAAACTTCTTTGTCCTTTTTTCATTTTAAGGACACACACTTCATGTGATAATACGAATCATTACCATGTAATGCTAATAAATATGATACCACAAGTGTATAGGTGATTAGTATTAGTGTTTGAGGGAATAAACAAGTATTTGATGACGTTTTTTTTATTTCCTTAAATTAACTCATCTCAAAAATTAAAAATTGAAATTGCTAAAGAGGAATTTTATCCAATCCACCCCTTATAACAACCTTGAATCAACCCTTTTCATAATATCAATTTACATAAGTCACATAGTTTTCACATAAACCTATCTAAAATCAACCCAAATGTTTCCAATTAATAGAAAAAATCAGTTCATAGAATGTTTATGTCGATAGGTTTCTTCTTATGTCTCTGAGGAATTGACAAACCATGATAATCTCCATTTGACCTCTTAACCCTAAAAATGTGGTTAAATTTGGGAGAGACCAGAGATGGATTTTTTTTAGGAATGGAACTTCAAAATTATTCATACTTATTAAAATTAATTTGTATCAAGACCCATGTAGTTCAAATGTGTGTTTTATATGTTGAATCCATATAACAATCTTAGGAAACAATTTCATAAAAATAGACCTCTAAATTTTAATCCTTGCAAATAGGTAATAATTCCATACCTTTATAATAAATCCTTATTATTTTATTTCATAAAATAATGTAATATAATATAGTTTATCATCTTATAAAAAAATTATTATAGTGGTTCTATACAATTTAATGTCATGTAGAAATGTCCTGAAACATACACTTAAAAAGTGGGTCTAGTCATTTAAATTCATGTATGAAAGTAATGTCATGTATTTTAATGTCTTATAAAGATAATTTTCATGGAACTAGATAGTTTAAATATATTTTTCATGGATAAAACGAATTAACATTATAATATATCCATACAAATTAAATACAAGGAATAAAGATATAACACATATGACTAAAAGTGGGTCTTGTAGATTAAATTCAAATAATAATGGTATACTATGTTATTTAATATCATATACAGTTGAGGGATATGGGACTATATAGTTTAAATTCATATATCAATCTTATGTATCATTTTTTTTATGAGTGATCTATTATGTTTAAATTCATGTAATATGGTCGTAAAACTCATCTTTGAGAAGTTATTGTTTATATTTAAATTCAGGAGATAAAGGAATTATATGTATTTTAACATGTTAATGAGAGGATGGTTGTCCGTGTAGATTTATATCATATTGGGAAGATGAGGAACCATGAAATTAAAGATCATGAGATGATTATTATTATACTATGAGTCATAGGGTCATATGTTAAGGACCACAGGTATTGGGAGGATTCCATGATTTTTCTCAACTACGGTTTAAAAAAAAGATTCCATGGGGGTATCAAGACTTATGTCAAGTAGAGTATTTGGGTTTAGGAGATAATTTTGGGTAGGAATGAAGATTTTTTAAATAGGTAGAGGGTTCTAAAAGGTTGAAACATATATTAAAAATTGATTATGTTATTAGTCCTTTGTAATGATAAACCATTATGTGTAAAACAACTTCATGGATTTATTAGCGAGATTTTATGAACGTGGAACACCTTAATGAAACTTTGGCCCAAAATAAATCACATTATCTTCCATAAAATTACATCATCGAGGAAGGGGTAATGAATGGTTGTGTTTTACTTATAGTATTTTTTAATGGGTAATTTTAATACACCTTAATATAATTATAAATGTGTAGATCTATGTTACTTGGCCTCATGCATAAGTTCTACACAAATGAGTTTATTAAAACTAAAATTATGATTTTTTTACTCTAATTCAGAAATCATCACATCCTAGCATACTATTAGGTGATCTTCAAAATCATCATATAATAGGTTAAGGGATAACGAATAGATTTTATGTATCCATATAGTCATGATACACATTAATAATAAATAATACCTTCCATATTCTAACAGGAAATCTCATCTATACTAACATAAATGAAATTTAAACTGAGAAATAAAAAATTATATATATATATACATATAATTAGTTAGGTATAGTTTGAATTGATATATATGAATCACCAAGTACATAAATATTACACAACCATTTATATCTATGAGAGTTGATGGCCTAAGGGTGTCCATCATAATTAAACCTTCACTCTAACAGCTCAAATAATCATCATCTATATAAATATTCAATAACTATACGTCTACTACATCAACTAATATTGATGGACAGAATTTGAAAAATGTGAAGGTGTACATATAGAGGTGAGCATAAAAATACTTTCTATGGTCATTCAAAGTAGTGAAACGACACAAAGAAATATCTAGTGCTTATGTTCTTCTATGATATGTAAGGTATTAAAAAACCGATATCGCTCAAAATAAGAAACAAACATTATATATTAAAGGTTAATTATATACCTAAACACCGATATAATCATTCATTATGATCAACAAATAAATTAAATTACTAATATAAAATATTAAAAAATAATAAACTAGCCACCTAACCATTCCAATATTTCCTTCCAAACAATTCACCATTGATGCACTAATCTTTTTTTATTGGTGGAATTATACATATCCAACTATCTCTAAGATACTATAGGAAATACACATTTATTGGGATATCAATTTTATACATGTAAATACACCATAAGAAATAAATTTATTCTAATATATATCTATATACCTAGGAATAAGATGAAATACACATCTCTATTGATGATGTCAAATAACAGGTACTCAATGTTAATAGTTCTCTGGGGAGGAGATGAAAGAATATTTGTGCAGCATTTTACACCTCGATCTAGGAGACTTGGGAGAGGAATAATGTCAACACTCAGGTAGATTGTAATTAATCATGTTCATTTTTTTTGAATACATTGATTAACCACCCAACTCAATTAATCTCATTCATGATATTCTATATGAATTACTCATCATTAATCTTCTCCTATAAATATTTGTTTTACCAAAACATTGATAATTGTGTGATTAGGGGGAATATATATATATATAATATTTATCACTAGTCTCTACCAATACAAATGAGTGAGATGAGTATGGTCATCATCACCTCACACTAACCCTGGTCATAGGTTTGTGTAAAATAGATCAAACACCACATATTGTTGTTATTGATGTCCTATCATAAGTTATATAACATATTAATTGAATGAAATTACACAAAAAAATCACCTCAAACTTATTTTAGGGTGATCATATTAACAACACATGGCTATCTATATAGAAATAACAAGGTCCCACACCATCCTTGATGGCTTCAAACATCCCCTGATAGTGGAAAAATAATGAAAATTCAATAAAGATATATTTTTTTAAAATACCAACTATAAATTTTAAAACTATTTTAGCATCACCATACACACCTTGAGTCATATTTTCAACATATAATTTAAACAATGTTAATCAACTAAATTCCTATGTTATTCTAATAGTTTACATGGACTTTTCCCAAAACTATTTCATTACCATAGTCTTTAGAATTTATTCCACCTTTGTCATTTTCATTCCATTAATTTTGTGACATTAATTATTTGATTTCAATCACATTATAATTTTATTTCATAATCATGAAGGAAATAATTTATTAGATATGTTCTCATCATTTCATTTTGATTGAGGATTGTCATATTAGGCATAATAATTCTGTTTTCTACAAATGACTTCCTAGTATAAAGAAATTTTTATGGATAAAAAGTTATGGGCTATAAAACTTTTCCAATTTATGAAGTTAGGGATTAATTTTATCAACTTTTACATGGAATAAAAAGTGTATATAAGGTTCATTGATGGTATTTTTCTATGGATCAATCTAATAAAAGATTAATTATGGTATTTAATAGCACATACTAATTTGACATTTCTCCAAATACTTTGTCTCCTTGTAAATATTTTGAGAGAGTCAAAAATATTAATGTCGCATTTGAAATGAAAAAATTATATGCTAATGAAATAAATTGGGAATAACATGGTATTTTTAATAATAAATAATTAATATGATTTATAAATATTCATTTTATTGATTTATATTCATCAAATTTGAATTAATAATATTATTGAAAAAATAGTTTTATTTCATTAAAATATTATTAGATGTATTACATAGTTTTATTGAAAATATAAAATTATTGATTTTAGAAAATTAATTTTTTCAAATGAAAATCATTTTTTTAGAGTTGTTATTTGGGATTTGGTTTTGAATAAATTGGTTCCTTGGTGAAGAGTTAAATAGAACTATTTTTATTAAAACTGTCATTTATTTTCAAGTGCATAGAAAGTATCATAATATAATGGATTGAATTTAAATTGAAACTATATCCATTTTATTATTATTAATATAGTTAATTAAATTTTAATCATATGTATACTGAGTTTTTATATAAATTAATTTTTACTTAGAAAAGGGGAATTTTAGTAAAAAACTGGTTTAGATGTAGTATACATATTTATATCATTATTATCATTTATTATTCAAAAAATTGATTCATAAAATTATATTTAATATTTATAGTTTTTAAGTTAAATTTTTTAAAATGATAAATTTTATTTTTGTTCAATATGATTAGTTACTATGGAAAAATCTTAGGACAATGGTAATGGAAATTCATGTTAATTAAGGTAAAAAAATTTTGTTAAGTGCTCAAATTATTTTTTATCTATTATAAGATGGTTTTATTTGGAACATTATAATGTTTCATTATAAATTATATATTTTTATAACCACATTTCCATGATTCAAACTATAGATTATTTTAAAACAGTGAAATTTTTTTTGTGTCACTAACCTCACTTATAAAAGGTAACCTTCTGTCATTACCTATTCACACAATTTAACAAATTTATAAATTTTATTCCCAACCCAAATACTGTTTCCAAATCCTTATCCATGTCTTATAAGCCATGTTATCATAAAATGTTATCCTAATACGTCCTAATTAGTAATCCATGGGTGGTTTTCTAATGAAGGGGCATAATCCTTGAACAATTATTTCATGTTTATTTCTTCTTGTAACTCTATAAAATAAAATTTACCATGATAAAATAATTTCATAATTATTTTCAATATATTTAAATGTTATTATGAATTTTTTAAACCCCTTTTCATCTCAATTTACATCCTATGGGAAATGAAAACAACGTTTATGCGTACATATGGACTACCACCTCAACAAGGTGATGTGTTTCATTTTTTATCCCCAGATTATTTGGATAGTTAAAATGATCGATCTAATGAATATATATGATATTCCTGAAAAAATAAATATTTTTCAAAGATAATATTTTACTTACCTTCTCACCCTTTCGATCTGTTGGAAATTGATAGTGGCACTCATGCATACATGTGGAATACCACTTCTATGATGTTATGTGATTCATTTTCCATTTCCATATTAAAATCATGGTCATTATTAATAAAATAATCAATAAATATAAAATTTATATAATATTTTATTATTATATAAAACTAAAATATTTTATGAATTTTTTATTTTCCACAGAATAGAAATATGAAAATGTATTTTGTGTCTATGTAATGACATCATTATCCCCAATATGACATGATTCATTTTTCATGAAAACCTTACATGGTTGGTTTTATAACTATATTTATAGTATAAATACGATAATTATAAAATTTATATGATATTTTTGTAATTTACCAATTGTAATTTTTACCATGATCAACAACCCAATGTTTTTTTAGTTATAAACCGAGTGACCCCATTCTAACTAATGTGAACATGACCATTTTACAAAAAATTAAATTAAGGTGATAAATGAAATTAAAGGAATAATTATAGTTAAATTAACAAGAAAAATGTTAATAATCAAGTTGAAAAATAATATAATTTTATTACTAACTAATTACCAAATATAAAAATAAAAGTTGTACGTGAGGTAATCGGTTGTCCTGAAAATTATTGTTTAAAATTTTTTCTACTCTTTCTCCCATATATACATATTATTTAAAATGTTCTAAGAGTTTTATTATTAATAAAAAAAATTAATGTAAAAATAAAATTTCAACCAATTTTGAATATATTTATAAATTTTTAAAATTAAATCTTTTAGATATTTAACCTATGGTTCATTTAGATTTTTTACCAAAGTAAAAAAGAATATTTTTTTAATTTTTACAGCATGACCAACATTTCATAATTTGATAGTATTTATACATTACCAATCCTAGTCTACAATTTTACATGTTTTTAAGAATATCATATTCTCTCTATTTTAAGATTCTTTCTATTAATGAGTTTTTTATAATAATGTGACATTTCTTTTTATTTTTATATGAAAATGGAATTTGATATTCTTATGGGTGAAAATGACTTTTAAAATGGGTTTCATGATGAAAAAGCGATATATTAGAAATTATTCTTCAGGATATAGTACATTATAATTAAATATAATGATGGGTGATACCACCATAGCTCATGATAATGGGGGATCCTAATAAATATTCCCAATTAATTGTGTAATTATTTAGTCTTTAATGGTGAAAATTATAGATATAACTAGGATAGTTACTCCTATATAATTAACTAGGATTTAGATATTCTAACATGGGTTAAACATGATTGAACAAGAGTTATTAATATGATGATCTGTGATACCTATATTATTCTTGAAAAGTGTGTTTTTATATAAATCAATGGATTTCATGATGTAACATGTGTTTAATGTTGAATGGTCTGTTTTACAAAGGAATGTATTCATGAGTTTCCATGAACCTCGGAATAAAATCATTGTTTTTCTATGTTTTTACTGGGTTTACCGATTTTTATTTGGGTATATATTTATTTATCACATGTATAAATTATTTTCTTATTTAATAAAATTTTTATTCTTTAAAATGAAAACATCTTTATAGTTTTTCATGTTCTTCAATGGACTAAAAATATTACTTTTTTAACTATTACAAATATTTTTTCCCTACAATCTACATTTAAAAATATTTTTCGTAGGATATTGGGATGAGTATAAACACTATAAAAGTTATTGTTCATGCTATGGTGACACATATTAAAATAAGAAAAATATTATTGGATGAAATGGGGGTGTTATCATAATGTCCAGTTTTTATAAAATATTGTACATAATGTAAAAGTGTCTAATTTTTTATATAATATTTTAGATAATTCTCTTAAAAAATAAACCGAAAATATAATATATATATATATATATATACTAATGTAAAAATATTATTATATATCATGTAATTATGGACTAATTATGTTACGATTCATTATAGGTTGTATCCGAGGGATTTTTTTTATATATTTAGATGTTAGGAGAATAATAATGTGTAATTTTAAGAGACTCTGATTTATTGTTATATTGTCCTGAGATAGATTTTGATGATTTCCATGTTTCTTTATCTAATACATCTATGATCAAAATTGTTTTACATAATTGAAATTGGGAATCTAATTTAAGAAGGAATCTATTAGATAATAACCTTTTAAATATGCAATTTGGAATGGTTGGAATAGAGAAGTTGGTAGAAGTGTAAACATAATTCACACAGGCCACTAATGATGGAACCCATGATAAAAAATTAAGCTAATTATCCACATAGGAACATGTATACAATATATAATTTCATGAAACATTAACCTCTATATTTTAATGGATATTCATACTCTATAAAAGATAATTGATGGATAAATGAAATGGACAATACATTTCTAGTTTTTGATGTATATAACGTCAATAATTAACTAAATATATTTATCTTTTTTAGTGGGAACTCAATAAATGGTTTTATCCTATCAATAATTCTAATGAAAAGGTTAATATTTATTCCACATAGTGGATGATCTTGAATGGTATTTTTTTGAGAAATGTATTACAAATGTTCATCAATAGATAAATGAAAATAAATTTTTGGGATTTAAGAAAATACACTAAGAATTAGTATCCACTAAAAAAGTAAATTTTTATATATATAATATTTATGAATAAAATTTTATTTTGAAACATGAAATTTAAACTGATATATTTTCACATAGTACTAAAACAAAAGTTTAAATGTCTTTTGGATTCTAATTAATTTAATATTTATGAGGAGGTTATTCCTTGTGTTAAGAATGTTGTGATGGGGTCTTATGAAACATATGTACTTTATGACATCAATGATAAAAATGGTCATAGTGGAAATTAATGGAGAAGTATTTTAACAATAAATCTATATGTATTCCCAAAAAATATTCTAAATATCACAAAATATATTTTTTGATAATTTTAATATGATCAATAAAGCATTACTGATGTGTTAATATTGGTCATTTATATTGTGATTGTAAGGAAAATATTTCTTATTAGAAAATTAATGGGAAAAATATAATCAGTTAATAGTAAGATGTATTAATTTTTATATGTTCAGAAATTATAATAATGTGTGTCTAAATTTATTTACTCAATGTAGGAATCATCATGATCCAAAATTAGAAGGTGAAAAAAATCATCTCTTCAATTATTACAGAAGATATTAGACCTTAGAATAAAGTGGTGAAAAATAAATCATCGATTTATTTAAATTATTTTATTTTTTACTTAATTTAGCACCCATTCTTTCTTATATTTTTTTAAAATTGAAAGAAATATTTGAAATACCATCTAAAAAAATAAAGTCATAACTCATGGTAAAAACTCATTTGTTAGAATAAAGGATACAAGAATATAAAAAATCATCCATTTATCATTTGTGGATGGATTTTTCATGAAATAATTGTTTTCATCACCATTTTAATGTTTTATTTTTTATATGTATGGATTGACTTATAGTTTCTCATGATAAGATATATTACATTCCAAAATTCATTATTTTTTAAAATGTATTTTAATTTTTATATAAGAATGAATTCATTCCTTTGATAACATTTAAATAAGAAAAGAACTATTAATATAAAGAAGTGAAAATTATTAATCACATATTTTTGAAAAGATTGTAAATATTCAAATTAATAATGTTATAGTGCTAAATGAATACATGAATGTATTTTTTAATTATTTTATTGCTGTTATTATAGATCATCTGATTGAATGTACTGTTGAATTATTCTTAATGATAAAAAAAATTCTTGAATCCACTAATATAATTGATTTGGAATGAGTTTTGGAATTGAAAATATCTTTAAATGATATTCTAAATAAGGGTTTCATTCACTCAAGCACTTCACTTTGAGGTGATCCAATTCTATTTCTCAAAAATATTGGTGGTTTCATGAGACCTTTCATTGATTATAGAGCACCCCAAAACATCAATATTAATAAAAAGTATATGTTTCCCCATATTAATGACTTTTCTAATTTGTATCAATATGATTAGTATTTTTGATGCCTTTCTAGTTAATAAATTCACCCAATACATTCATGTATCTCATAAATAGAGTTTTACCAGATTATTTGGATAAAATTATGGTGGTTTTCTTTGAAAAAAATCTTGTTTACTCTAAATGTTATGAGGATCATGAGAAACATATAAATATTATTATATATACATTAATATAAAATACATTTTATTGAAAATTCTGTAAATGTTAATTATTATTATAAAATTTTTCATTCCATGGGAATAGTTTTCCCAAATATGTCATAAATACTTATCCTAGTAAACATAAAGTGGTTAAATATTGTCCATGGCCAATAAAATTCATAAAAATTTTAATTTTTCATGGATTAGTAGGTCTCAACCAACAGTTTGGTAAAAAAAATTGGTCATATATCAGATTAACTAAATTAATTTAAAAATGGTTAAAATTCAATTGGATATTGGAATAGGATGAACGTTTGCGGCAATTTTAATGAATATTGGTCAACACTCAAGTGTTATTCTTTCAAAAAATAACATGGTATTTTTCATTTACATTGACTCTTCATTGATGGGACTTGTTGGTGTCTTGATGAAAGATTATTAGGTAATTTCTTATGGATTAAAATAATTAAAACTAATTGATAATAATTATCCTACACATGGTCATGATCTTACAACAGTAATTTTTTTGTCTAAAATTATAGTGGAATATTTTATAGTGGATTAAATGTGAAATATAGACAGATAATAAATTTTTAAAATAAATATTCACTCAAAAGGTTTAGCTATAAGGAATAGAATATGGTTATAACTGATAAATTATTATGATTAAATGATTCAATATCATCTAGGTAAAGGTAACATGGAATTTAATTAATTGATTTAATAAGATAATTGACCATTAACCATGTAATATTTTGAACATGATTCTTTGTTTAATGATTTAATGAATGTTTTGGTAGAAATTATGCAATATAGAATCCACTCCCTTTGGGTTTAGTTTTTAGTGATGTCATATTTCTCAAATAGAATTAAGTACACTCAGAAGGAAGACTGTGATTTGCATTAAATAGTGGAATTATTCAAGAAGGATAATTTTCCTAAATTTAACATTGATAAAGAAAGTGATATGTGATTTTGAAATAGGTTCTGTGAACTAAGTAATTCCTAGTTAAAGAAGGAATTCTTGAATGAATATCATAACTTGTTATTTTCTATTTATCTAGAAAACATAAAAACAAATATATAAATTCTTGAATAATAATTGTAGGATGAAATAAAGATATATTTTTCAAAATTTTCTATTAAATATTTTACTTGTTTATAGGATAAATAATAACGAAAACTAACAAAGGTGGTGATTCATCCTTCTCCAATTCCTGAATGGAAATGGGAGAATATATATAATAAACGCTTATATTCATACACATATATTACATCTTTTTAGATAAATATTCATTAAATTACACAAATGCATGGATGAGAATCATAAACATATAGTGATTTGAAATACATAGACAAATAAAAAACTGGTCCATGAGTGATATGTTTCATATCCCTCAATTTTCTTCATAACTAGAACCCTTCTTAGACATATCATTCATAATACCATTCAACATAACCTGATGAAAGGAAACATATAAAAGTGGTGAGATTATAATCTTAGTAAGGATAAGTAAGGGTTATATCATCATATCATGAGAATAAGGGTATGATAACATGAGAATGAAATTTTGAAACCATATCCTACATATAATAGATCATAAACATGAGTTATGTAATAAATCAAAGAATTTTTAAGATATACATCATAATAAAATAATATAAGATGAAACATGTGAACATAAAATATTCATAGAAAATAGATTTTTGGCATAAAAAGAATTAAAAAATAGTTTCCTTAGTAGTTAACGGATAATTTCCATTACTATGATAGTTTAAAGGGCTCACTCCCAAAATTGTCATAGTTTCAAGTTTCACTCCCATGACTATCCAATTGGAAGAAGTCCCTTACTAAACTGAGTTCACTCCCCATTCAAGTCATATTCATATTAGGAGATATCAATCATTGCCCATTATATTAAAGTGATATATACTTCCCACCGTTAAAATAATGAATTTTGTATATAAGAATTCTAAAATATCACAAAATATTCTTCATATCAAAACACATGAAAAGAAATTAATTTCATAATCATATAAGAATAGCATAATCTATCGAAAAGATAAATTTCTCACAATCATTTCAACATTTCATAAAAAAATAACTCATTGAAAAATAAGTGTGTATAATCATAAATTTATCATTGTAAACACTATGGAAGATAAATGGGTTTCGAAAACATATTTTCATCCTAAACATAAACCATTCATTTAATGAATAATAATGGTATCATTGGATCATTTCCCCAATAAATCGTAACTACCATCAAAGGATATATTTTTAAATAGAAAAGGATTTTTAACGATCACATAGAACATTTCATAAGGGAAATAACCATCCAACATTGAAAGACACCTTCTAAAAATTAAAAATATTAAAAATATTTTCCATTGAATATACCCATGGAAATATATAAAGGAATAATTATAAATCTTTTAAAACATTTCATGTGGAATGTATCCATTACACTTTGAAATTGTTTTTCCAAAACATAAAATATTTTTAAAGACATTAACTTTTAAATTAACAATTAATGCATATAATGTAAACATTAAAACATTAAGTGGTTATGATGACATGAAATAAAATACATGTTGTAAATGATAAAACAAATATAGTTTTCACATTTTTGGTAAAATGAACAAATGTTCCTCGTTTTGAAAACAACTTAAAAATCACTTTAAAAACATTTTATAAAAATTAAAAAATTATTAAAATGGATTTAATAAATAATATAGATAATTTTAAAAAAAGTAAAAATACTTTTATAAATCATGTTTTTGGATGAAAATGTTTTTTCGACCGAATGGATAAATAAATATGATTTTACATAAAAAGTGGAAATTGAATGGAAAAAATTTATTCTAATATATTAACCATATGATAATAAACTTCCAATGTTTCTTGAGATATAGATCTTGAGATTTCACCATCAGAAGTATATAAATAATCAATCCGATTAAATGTTGATATAGTATCATAAAACCATTACAAAATTAGTAACATTGCATCATATTCCCAATGAAATAATAATATTCAATAAAACATAAAATATCACTAATATAAAGATATTAATGAGGTAAAATGTCAAAAGGGTACTATATACACCTCGTAAAATAATATAGGTTCATAATACCACATAAGTCACATAGAAGGAAAATTGAGACAAAAATCCTTTACATTAAGTCTCGAATTACATCATACATGTCCAAACATACTATTTAATATATATAATGTTATTATTAATATATTAAAAATCATAATTATATATATAATACCATATATGACTTCATTATGACCATTTTATTAGGAATTTCTTAACAATTTCTTGTTAAAGTCACGTTTCAGTTAATAACTCCTCTATTTTTTATATATGTATGGATTTTTTATTTCAGTCTTCTTATTTTTATAATGTTTAGGTATTTTAAATAATTTTAACAATGATATAAATATCATATATATTCTACATATATTAATTTATATTAATCCATAAAAAGTAGATATAAAAAATTAAAGACATTGTTCATAGAGATGGTACACCATACGTACAAACGAATGTTGCTAAAATTTTATAAATGGAATGAAATAAAGAATGAAAAATAATATAATAACATTCCATACTCAATGTTTTTCATTTAAATCGTACATTTTCATTAAAACTATCATTATTACCTTCCATGTAAAGAGTGCAAAAATTACATTTCATCGTGGGGCGGTAGTCTCTCTTAAACATGAGTAAATTTATCGTATTCCCACAAAAGAGTAATTGAGAAGGTATATTGGATATAATAATTCAATAATTATAATAAAATCATAAATATTATATATAAAAATTTAATCCATAATTATATCAAGCCATGAGACATGGTGACAGAACACGAATTGCATCGGTTCGTGGGGTTGTAGTCCTCCTTACACATGATCGATGATTTTGATTCCTATGTGAGGGTACATGAGAAATTTGTAGTTCATTACCTTAAATTAATAACATGCCAGTCTATTTTAGATATTCGATTTGTTATATCATCATATTTAAATAATATTAAAGATGCGGAAGAAGAAATAAAACAAAAATGTATTTTTAAGAGTTTTACATATTCTTTAAAGAGACTCTTTAGGAATACACCGAAATCTTTATTTGTAATGATTTAAAACAAATATAAGTCTTATAGGATTATATTTTTCAATTAATTAGTGTATTTGGGCAGGTTCTAGTTGATGTCACACCCTATATTTTTCAAATTTTATAATTTATTATTTTCTAGAATTTTAATTTTTTGTAAGGGTTCTGGGTGAGTCTCGGATTGAATTTCTGGAGTTTTTATTTAAAAAAGAGTGTGTTGGGATTCATAGCATTAAACACACTGGAATAAAATGGTTTGGTAACGATGTGGATTCTCTTAGTTAATTGTATGGCCTACCCAGTGTAAAAAATAAATAAAATTGAATGAATAAAAATAAAATGAAAATAAAATGAAATGAGAAAACTAAAAATGTAAAAAAAATCAATAATAATAATAATATTATTTTATTAATATTATCAAAATTATTATTATTACTACTATAAATATTTATTTAATTAATATTATTACGATTATATTTATTATTATTATTATGACGAGTACTATAATTATTATTATTATTATTCATTTTTTTTGTATTTTTTATTCTTTTTTCATTAGGGTTGTGTATTCCCCCCCCCCACCTTCTTCCTCTTGGTTGAACCTACCTCCCCTTACCTCACTACACACGCCCATGGTCGATCCTCCCCTCGGAACAGTGGTCCTCCAGCAACCTCTGATTGTCCTCCCTCCACAATATCGGCACATCTTCTATGTGAGCATCCATCTCCTTTGTTGGACCCCTGGCTGGAGCTGCTTTCCTTCCAGTGACTATGACCCGCACCCCTCTTTTCTTCCATCGACCACTCATTGGTTCCCTACACTCCTCTGGCACACGCGCCTCCCTTTGGTAATCCCATCGTCCTCTTTTCTTAGGTTTTTATGTTCTTTGGTGTTTTAGTTTTGAAAAAGGATATGTTTTTAGATTTAGGGTTGAATATTTTTTATTAGGGGTTGATATTTTTTCTTTTGGATAAATATTGTCTTTTTAGGGTTTACATGAGGTGCGGTTGTGGTTTCACACCAATTTCTGGAAGTTTCTTTAGAAGAGGTAGGTGTTTCCTTTCCCTATAAATCCTAAATAACTTAATTTGATTAACCAATAAATTTTTAAGTAGTCTATATTTTATTTTGGTCATATAAAATATGTTTTGGAAGTACATTGACCTGATTATGTGTCAAAATTAGATTTTTTAAAGTAAATGGTTATGTTTCTATAGGTTTATTATTGTGAAAATTATTAGAAGTGTGCAATCAATGGTTTGAGTAGTTCTCAATGTGTTTTATGGGTACATGAGGTGTTTGTGTGTGTTGAAATGGCATTTTGATAGGAAATGGATCTTTTTGGGCATGTTAGCCCAATTTTGATCCTTTGAGTATGAATTTTGAACTGTTTAAATAGTGAAGAACTTGTTCTAGAAATTAAATTGGGTTTTGTGAATGGTTTATTAAATTTTTTGAGTGATATGAATTTGTTTTTGAAGGGTTTGATGTTTTTCTGTGTTGGGCTTGAATTTTGTAATGGAAAATGGTTATGTTTTGTGTGTGTGTGTTTTAGTGTGTTATTTCATGGAATAGATTTATGAGTTTTTTAAAAAGTGTAAAACATTTTTTCTAAGGTACCTGGGGTGAGAATGGGTGTGGGTGTCTATTTTCCAATAGATAATTTAAGGCTTCAGAAAGTATGGCTTATTATGAAATTTTAAAAATGATTTGTAAATTTTTAAATGATGAAAGTAATGTTTTAGAGAATGATTTTGGTTTACGCTTGATTTTAACAAGATGGCTTGAACAATGGATCTATTTGATTAAATATCTATTATTCTACGATTCTAAAAATGGGAGATTTGTGAATTTATTAATTAATGTTAAATGTATTTTGAAAGGTGATCTGGTGTGTGTTTGATTTTGAAAGGATACATTGGTTTGAAAGTGGTTGTTTTTTATTTTTGTAATTCCTTATTTGGCATGTGAAATATGAATTTAATTTATTATATGAAATTGAAACGTGATTTAGCACAAAAAGAGAATCATGGGTAACTAGGTGGATGGACTAGGACTTGTACGCTTGATGATTCAAATGTGGTTCGTCTCAGTTTCTTCTAGTAGGATTGACGCAACAACACTAATTAATCATGTGATATAATTGTAGTCCACTAGGACTTGGGATATGATCCCCATAATGGTGAATTCATAATAACACTTGTGTTTGTCGTTTCTTTACGACTATTTCACCGAGATTCAAGGTTCCTATAATCCCACTTGAGATAGTTGACCTTATGGATTTACGCATGATGTTTGAAATGGTGCCAACCATCATCATACAATGGACCTCTTGAATGTGGATGTGTGTATGTGTATGAAATATTTGAAATCCCATTTTCCATTAAAAAAATGGTTGTATTGGTTCTCTTTGTAAGTGGGTTCTTTTCATTAAAATGTTTACTCACAAATGATTTCATTTATGTGTTTTATATGCATTAATTTGAAATGTTCATTTTAGATTATCCTAAAATGTTTTGGTATGGAATCTATTATCGATGTTCCATCCTAATGGGATTTAGCTCACACCCTGCATACACCTTTGGGTGTATGTAGAACCTATTGTCCTTTTATTTCAAGTAATGGAAAGATGTTCAGTGTTGCCAGTTTGAGTTTCATGTGGATCTTGTTTTGGATATTTGTGGTGGTGACATGAATATTTGTTACTCTTATTTTAAAATGATTTGGGGTGACATCCATGTTTTCCCCTTTTGGCATGGTCCCTTTTTGAGTAATTTTAGTTTGTAAACTTAAAATCTAGTAATTGTTAAAGGAGTGTTCGGTTGAATCATTCAGATATAAATTTTTATTTTTTTGGTTATTTTATAGTTTAAAATTCAGTCAAATCATTCCATATTGTTTTATTTGATACTCATGCACATTGTTCAAGCCTGTGGTGATTGGGAACGCCCTCGGGGAATTTCTGCTGACCAGGTCGAGCATCGGGTTGTATGGTTACCCAAGTTAGTTCATGTGAAAATGGTATTAGAGGAGGTCATGCTCATTCTATTCTTCTTACATTAGTATATGTTTTTTAGAAATGATCAACGATTATAACTACTTGAAAATTTTATTGGTAGTAGGTTTCTTGGAAAACACACCATGTGACGAGACTCAAGTTACCCGGGGAAGTCGAGTTTCACCTAACTGATTATATCCTTTGGGTTATTCATTGTTTGGGAAATGAAATGGGAGTAGGATAAATGGTCTTGGTGGGTACACAATTCTTGGAAATCCATGTGGATCCATGGATGTTTTCCTAAAACACTATCTGTGATAGTGGATGTATTGGTTTATGGTTTCCAACCATGTGCCCATGTCTCCCACCGATACTAATTTCCTCTTTCATTATTTTTTATCTCCTTGGGTCCTAAATAATTATTGGAAAACCTTAATTTGAAAACTAATTAAATATGGATTTAAAAATTGAAATAGTCTTATTTTAAAAGGATGGAAAATTAGGTTCTTTAAAATAGTTTTGAATGAGGTTTTAAATGGGAGGAATTTTATAAAATGATTTCTGTGTAAAAAGATACTATTATTCCAATGAGATTGAGTTTTCATAATCAAAATGGTTTTGGAAACTTGTTTTAATAGAGAAAATTTGAGTTTTAATTAAATGGTTACCAATAAAATGGTGTTATTGAGAGACTGTATGTGTTTTGAATCAATTTTGTGAAATTTGAAACGAGAAAGTTGAGTATATGGGTTGAATGTTTGTTTGGATGAATTGAAATAATATGCTTTATAACCTTGGATATTTTCATCGTAAACCATGTTCATTGGATATATGTTGAAATTGAATTGGTGCCTGGTCGGCATGATGACTTTCATGTGTGCGACCAATAGGATACCATTGGTGATTGTGAAACCCACCAAACATTTTTATTTTCAACAATAATTTATAAGGAAAAGTTGGGTGTTCTGATAATAGTTTTTTGTAGTGTGTCTCCCATAATTTTGGGGAATGTTGTTGTGGGGGTATTGAGTTTGAAACCACTTTCATTTATTGATGTTTTTTGTTTTTTTATTGTCATTATGTAGGTTTGAAGTAAATTTTTGTGGTCTCTTTCGAGAAGTATTTCGAGAAGCCATTGTGGTTCCTCCCTTCATGTGTTTGGATTTAGTTTCTGCAATGTTTTGTCCAATGGACCAACATGAATGGGTCCTTGGTATTTTACCTTGCTATCTATTTTACTCCCCCATAATATGTTAATGTGTGATTGAAGCACGACCACATGTGATTCGTCATTAGAATATCCTCCATTTTATCAATGTACGTATTTTCTTCTTTAGTTTAGGGTGAAGTTTACCACTATTACTTTTTAGATAAGTCAATCCATTTATAGGATGGGAGTGGATGTGAGAGGAGTTAAAGGAAGTTTTTATTTCCATGAGTTGTTTGATAGTCAAAGGTAAAGTTTGGCATCGATAAGTCTAAGGGTCCCACCTGGAAGCAGGGAAATAAAATCTGGTAGGGAAAGTAGGATGTGGTCTGGGTTTTTGGTGTTAGATTCTATCCAAAAATGGTATTTGGATCTTTCAACAGTTTCCTACATAGATAATATTCATGTTATTCCATAAATGTTGAAAATATGGTCATAATTGGTCGTTATAGTCATTTTAGGTGTCGTGTGTTGTTTGAGGATAAGTTTAATCTCTATTTATTTGCAAGGCCTCTCAACTCACAGTAGTCACATTTGGCGACATTTTGAAATGTTGTGTTTTCATTCAAGTTCAAGGGTGGATTTCATAAAATATTCCAAGAACATTTTTTAATACAAACGTGTTCTATTTTAGGAATTTTTAATTTTACTCATTGGGATGGGAGTTTGTCATGCATGTTCTTGTTTTGTTGTATCCTCTCTTGAGTGGAACGATATGATATGTGGGCATATTCTACGTACATGTTGCAGTGAAATTTCATGTTGAGGCAGAGTAGGTGGTAGGGTGTGTTGAGTTCAATGGTGTTTTTTGGATTGAGATGTTTTTTCTTGTGGAACTAAAATAAAAAGTTCTATTTAGGGGGATTTTAACACTTCTCTACAAGGTGGGAAAAGCTTCAATCAAAAGAGCTTTATCAATAGGGCCTGGAGTGAACTTGGTGTGTAGTCAGAAACCCCAGGTTTGAATCTAGATATTGATCTAATTGTTGTCTTTAGTGTTGGAAATGTCTATAGTTTAGGTATTCTGTGTTGCAATTTCATTTCGAGTCCCATTTAGTGTAAAGAGTTGTGAGGACCTCTTTTCCACATTATGACCAGTGTGGGAGGAATAGTTTCTCCTCAGTTACAAGGAGGTGTGGTTGTATCATTTAATTGAAACCATAGTTCTTATACCCTAGGGAGTGTGAATATCTGTGTGGTTTTCCGTGAAAGAACATCCGTGTAAGTCCATTTCAATATAAATTTTTATTTGGGCTCATCCGATAATGGTGATGACCAGGAGGAGCGGTGGACCATGTAATGTTTTCCGTTTGGTTTAGAGTTTATTTCACAATGCCCCTTGTAGTGGGGATTGGTTATTTTGGGATTTTCAAATCAGTGTGTGTTATTAGGATAAGTTTCATATTTATAATTGGGGTTGTCTCTTCATGGGTCTCGTTTAAGGTTCCATTGAAATAAGATGGTGTCACACTATTCCTTATTATGGGGAGGCTATTCGGTCCTCCCTATGTTAGTTTCTAAGTTCTTCTTCAGGTGTATGTTGTTTATTATGGTGGGTAGTCTGTTCAGGGTACCCCATGTCAGTAACTAGGATTCTTTGTCTGTTTCATGTGGGGACTACATGAGCTTATTGGGAGTGTTTGAGGTGTTTACCTTAGGATGATAGATTGTGTAAAATGAATGGATCCTTCACTTTGATAGAAAAACTAGAGGTGATTTTGCTTTTGAGGGTGGGTGACACATAGCATAGATTTCATTTTGGGTCTCTGAGGTCAATTTGTAGGTCTATTACATAGTGAGTTGTGTCCTTTCTTATCACTTATAGGTTGTTTGTTTCGAATCTCCTTGAGCTGAGAAAGTGTACTGGTTATTTTTTATAAATAAACTCGTTGTGGTTTTCCAGGGGTGGAAAGCATTATTTTGGGGAGAATTGTCACACCCTAACCTTTTAAAATTATTTTTTACATTATTATTTTCATGTGTTCTAATTTTTTTCAGGGTTTGGGGTGTGTCCCGGTTTTATTTTTTTGAGTTTTTATTGAAAAATAAGTGTCTCAGGATTCAAAACATCTTTTGTATGGGTATAACACTGTTTAGAAACTATGGGGCATTGCCCAAGTAACCACGCGGACTAACTAGAGTTGAAAATAAATAAAATTTAATGAGTAATAATAAAATCAATGTAAAATAAAATTATAATAATAAAACATGAAAAAAATGTTCCAATAATAATAATAATATTTTTTTAAGAATATTATCAGAATAATTATTATAATTATTATTGTAAATATTATTGTTATTAATAATAATATTATAATTGCTAATACTATTATATTGAGTATTATAATTATAATAATTATTATTATTACAATTATTATTATTAGCATGTTTTTGTTTTTATTTTTATCTTTTTTTAGATCGGGTTGGGTCATCTCCCGCCCACCCCACCCCCCTTCTTTCATTAGGTTTCACCACCCTCCCTAACCACATTAGGCATGACCATAGATGACCCTACACTTAACGCATATGTCCTCCTACATAGTAATCCTATAGTGACATCTATTCACCGTCGGTGCCTCCGCTATGAGTGATACCCTCCTCTTGGACGAAACCCTAACTGACACTGATTTTCAACCAGAAACTGGAACCCCAGCTCCCCATTCATTCTAGGGACCACTCACCATTTCCCTGGTCTCATTTGGCACATGTTTTTCCCTCTTATAATCCCCTCTTCGACTATTCTGAGGGTTTTTATTCATGTTCATTAGGGTTATAATTTTAAAATACAGTAGTGTGTTAGATTTAATGTTAAATCAAACTGATTAGGTGTTGATTTTATTTATTTTTTATAAATCGTTCCTTCTTAGGGATCTCTTGAGGTTCGGTTGTGGTTCCATAGTATTTTTTACTTGATTCTTCATAATAGGTATTTAGTTCCATAACCTAGCAATCCTAATTATTTTAATTTGGTTTGTTTAATTTATTTCCCCATGTTCTATATTTTATTTGGGAGGTTAGAAATTTGTTTTGGAACTACATGGACATTATTATGTGTCAAAATATATTTTTTAAAGGAAATTTTTATGTTTCTATAGGTTCATCATTGTGAAAATTATTATAAGTGATAAATAAATTAGTTGAGTAGTGAGATATTGTTTTCCTGTGTACTTGACGTGTGTGTGTGTTGAAAACGTATTTTTATGGGAATGGGATCATTTTGGGAATTTTATCCCCATTGTGCATGTTTTAGATTTAATTTTTAATTGATTAAATAATGTAGAACATGTTTTTGAAATGAAATTGGGTTTTTTAATTAGTTTATTTAATTTTTTGAGTGATGTGAAATGAGATTTTGAAGGGTATTGAATTCATATGTATATGTTTTGGATTTGGTAATGGAAAATGTCTATGTTCTTTGTCTGTGTTTTAGTGTGGTGTTTTGTGGAAGGGTATCATGAGTTATTTGAACATGAAAAACATGTTTTCTATGGTACATGGGGTGTAAATGGGTTGGGGTGTGTGATCTCAAAGAGGAAATTTAAATCCTGTGCAAGTTTGGATTGTAGTCCATTATTTAAAAATGAGTTTTAAATTGTTAAATGATGAAAGTTATGTTCTATGGAATGATTTTGGATTACACTATATTTTAAAAAGCGGTATTGTCCCATGGATCTGGTTGATTAATTATATATTTTTCTATTCTTATTAAAAAGGGAATTTTTGAAATGATTAAGTAATGGTAAATCATTTTTGAAAGGTTCATTATCATGTGTTTGATTTTAAAAGTAGGCTTGGTTATACAAGTGGTGGTTTTTGTGTGTGAAATGTCATGTTTGGCATGTGAAATGTGAAAGTGATATATTATGGGAATGTGAATCTTGATTGAGAAAAAAGGGAATCCATGGTAAAAAGGTGGATGGACTCGGGCTAGAACACTAGATGACTTGGAAGTGATTCTTCTATGATTTCCTAGTATAATTGACGCTTCACTAATAATTAAACATGTGATATGATTAGAGACTACTAGAACATGGGATGTGATCCCCCCTAGTGTCTTGTTCACGAGAATGTTGACGGACATGGTTTCTATACCACATTTTCACCAAAATGCGAGGATCCTAGAATCCCACATGAGCTAGTTAACCTTAGAGATATACTCATGATGCTCTGCCTTATATGACTGGGTACCAACTGTCATAATATGGTCGACCTCTGGTGTGTGGATATGTGTGTTTGTTAACTTTTATAAATCCATTTTTAATTTAAGAAAATGGTTTAATTGATTTTCTTTTTAAGTGTTTTATTTTCTATATAATGTTTACTCCCAAATAATTTCTTATAATTGTTTTAAAATCATTAATTTTACATCATCATGTTATAATACCGTTAAATGTTTTGGAATGTAATATTTTATATGTGTGTCATCCAACAAGGATTTGTCTCTCACCCTGTACACAGCTTTGGGTGTATGTAGACATTATTTTTATTTTTATTCAGGTAAAAGAAAAAATATTACTTATGAATATTTGAGTTTCGGGTGGCTCTTGTGGTAGATCATGGATGTGGAAGCTTGAGTATGTAATCCTCTTATTGCACAGAGGTTTGGGGTGATGTCCTAGTTTTCCACTTTTCTCACTTTCCATTTTTCAATTTTTTAATTTGTCATCATAAAATATATTTATAATTAAGGGTGTGTTTGGTTTAATCATTCAGTTCTGATTTTTTAGTTATTTTTGTTCATTTTAATATGGTAAATTCATGCAAATAATTCCCTCTTTTTTTATTTGGTAGCCGAGAACTTGTACCTGGTTTTGGGGATTGGGAATGCCCTTCAGAATTTACAATGGACCAGTTTGGGTACCGGGTTGGATGGTGACCCATGTTCATTCGTGTTAGAAGAATGAATGGGTTATTAATTGTGACTAGGAGAGGATAGGGGTGGCCTTTTATAAGTAGAGGATAGGACACATATGGAATTTTTTAAGACATAATGTTATACAAACATTTTTAACACTTAATAAGATTAAAAATGCATAATTTTCTTACCTCAGATGTTATACGGTCTAAATATGTACATAAAATTGTTTTTTAAAATGTTTATATGTGATTTTACAAGTAATATTTTTAGTTCAACCTCGGGTAAACCTGTTTTCATCATAACCATTGTATATAATTTTTACTATTTTTATGATTGATTTTTTCAAAAAATTAATTTAGAATTATTATATAATATAAATTAGTACAAATATAAATATGTAATAAATTATTCCAATCGCAATTCATATAACTCAAAATAAATAATTTAAAATTAAACCCATAGATATGATATGTTATTGGATTTCCAAATAGAAAAATGATCATGAGTGTAATACATTTATATATAAAAGATCAATATTAAAATAATTCTTATAAAATAAATTAAGATAATAAATATATAATTGAACTAATTTTACATTTAATCCCATTTTAAAATAATGATCCATATAAATTATTTAAATTAAAATAAAGTTTCAAATAAAGAATGTATTTTTAATTTTTCATCAAAAAATTAATCTTTTCAGAAAAAACCCAACAAGTAACCCTAAGATGATATTTAAATAATGATATAAAAAAATGTTTATTTTATAAATTTTTAATAATAGTGAGAAAAATTAATTTCATTATTTCTGAAAATGATAAATATATGTTTTTTGAGAAATTTGTATTTTTAAACCATAAAAAGACTTTACTGAAAATTGATTAAATTTTTATCATGATGTTTTTTATATAAAACCATTATACTTCATATTTAAAATGTGTTTATTCCTTTTTATTCCCCAAATTTTTATTTCAAGGTAATAGTGGTCATGTTCAAATAATAATATTACTAGTTTGTCATGGTTGTTAAAACATGGTGTTTTGTGTAACGTAAGATATCAAAGAAAAATAATTTTTAAAAAAAACATTTCATAAAATTATATGGTATTACATTATATGCCCATTAAATAGATTTTATCACTTAAAATTTTTAAATTTTGTACAGATAGATGAGGGTACTTATACTTCATCATATCCTCAAGTTCCCACATAGCATCAACAAATTAGTAGTTTCACCACAAAATAAGGACTAGTTGAGTGGTATTTTTTCCTCGAAAATTAACTATTAAATATAGAATATACACTATTCATTACTCATAATAAATATTCAAAAATAGGTATTGATGTTTGAATAAGATAATATATGGGGTAGCCTGTTATATGTAAAGGAGACGACACACTTTAAATTTTGGAATAGATATTGTGATACCCACATTATTATCATTTCACAAGCCTAAAATGGGTAATTTTCCAACCATAGAGGTTATATTGTGATACAAATAATCAAATGGGTCCTTTTTATCCTTATCATTAATAATTCAACATGTTCCTTTCAACTCAATGCATCAGTCACCTTTTTCTATTTACCAACCGGGTAATGTATTGAATTTCATAATCTTTAATCATCTCTAACCGTATCCTCTAGTTCATGATCAGATATATCATTGTGAATATATAATTTAACATTTTATGATCAATATATTTGTCACAAATTTACCAATAAACATAATTCTTAAATAAAATTTATAAAAATTTACCATATCTTACTCTAAATCACGATTTGTGTAATTTTCCTCATTAACAATAAATATTTAGGAGGCATATGTTATAACCATGTAATTCAAAATAATCACACATCTCAATACCTTCTTGGATTAATCAAAATATATTAAAAACTCTTCTCCACTATAAGGTAATGTAAGAATATGTGTATTAATTATTAATCCCTTCAGTTCCTTTAAACATTTCTCATGTACATCTATCTCGAGGAACTAGCCTCAATTCCAAGTTAATGTGGTTGGTAGATTATATTGTCTTGAGAGATTCTCCACAATACACAGATAATATTTTGATAAACCAAGAAAATAATAGATCTTATTTACTATAGCTGGTCTACTAAAATATTCAATAAGCTCTACCTTTGATGGATCTACTGATATACTCTCTCTTGAGGTTATATAACCCAAAATTGAAATATTTTTCATAAAACATTTACAATTTTTATGGTTTTCATATACTTTATTTTCCTTAGGTTGTTTAGTAATTTCATCAAGTGATCTTGATGATTTTCCTTTCTCATATAATATATAATTATAACATATATAAATCCTACCACAAACTGATCAAGGAAAACTCAAAATACTCTATTCATTAAATCTATGAACTCGGCATATGAATTAGTTATAAATAATTGAATCATTATATATTCATAGTGTCCATTCCTTGTGTTGAATGTTTTATTAAGTATATCCTACTTATTTACCCTTAACTATTGATATATAGAATGATGATAAATATTGAAAAAGTATTCATCTCAATGTATATGATCAAATAGGTCATCAATATAGGGATGAGGATAATTGTTTTTGATTGTGATCTTGTTCATATCGCTATTATAATTGAAGAGACTCATCTATCAATATTTATTTTTAAAAAAAATAATACGTTCATCCCATGGAGACACACTTTGAAAAATGAATCCATTGTCATAAATATCCTAGAGTTGATTCTTTATTTCAGGAAACTCAATCGGGGTAATTATATATGGAGTCTTATAAATATGTGTGACACTAGGAATTAGTTCTCTAGAAACCTAAAAATCAAATTTTCGTGGATGTCTAAGAAAATATTTAGAAATACATAAAAAAACTACAACACAACAGGTTTATCATGGATGTTGATTTTCTCCCCAATCATATAAGATAAACATGCCTTTTGAAGAGGAATAAAACCCCATACAAAGTAATCCATTTCCATCAGATATTCACATTTAACATCTCATAGATAGATGATCATTAATTGGTTTGGAATATGAAGCATGAATTCACTTACTCAATAATTGTTTTGTGATTTATAGAGAAAAGTCCAATCCATCCAAAGATTATAAATATTTTCGGGATACACATTCCCCCAAACTTCCACCGGAGAGGAATCAAGTACATTAGACGTGATCAATTCACCATTAGGGGTCTTCACTAAAAATTCAATATATAATCATTTATGTGGCATCATGATACACTTATAGAATTCTTTATATATTAAATAATTGGTCGATCCAACGTAAAATAAGACATTAGTAGTTTTCTATTGGATGGTGAGTATACCAACATAATTATTTCACCCCTCATTAAAAATAGTAATCACAGGATATTTTCACTTCTCCCTCACCTTAAGAGGTAGTTGATATCAATCATCATAATTAACCCTTAAATTTGGAAGTTGGTTATAATAGTTCCCATACTCCTTCTATTCTAAACATTTGAGCATGGGTAGTTAATTATATGGATATTTCTCTCTTTTCACATAATTATATAACCTCTTGATATCACATTGATAATTAATTTCTTGATGAATATCCTTCCCACACATAAAACATTTACCAGGACCCTAAAGATAATTTCTTCAATATTTCCTTCCAAACATTTATAATAAAGAACGATCATATTATTTTCTCAATGGTTTTTAGAGCATACTTTGAGTTAAATATTTCTTTTCTCATTAAAACCATGTGATTGATTGGTACTCTCAATATCTATTTCCTTTATAGAAAAATTGATCAATTTATATACAACTAATAAATTACGTAAGGAACAACACCCTTCAAAGACTTTTTTTTAGTCCAATATTGAATATATCAACTAAAAATATTGGTTGTATGATAATACTAGAAGAATTCATCACAAGTCTTGTAGAATATGACATGTAAGTACCAATGGATTCAACATCCTTATTCTTTAACTCAAGGAATTCCGTCTCTATATTCATGAAATTAATAAAAGGAAATTATTTATTGATCAATAAGTTCTTAAACTCATCCTATTTCATCATGTTATTATAATCATGTTGACACATATTTAAAATAAGATTCCACCATTGATATGTTTCTCCTTCCAATTGATAGACATCCAAAATTACATTTTTATGCTAAAAGAACTAGATAAAGAAAAATATCT
This sequence comes from Viscum album, assembly GCA_963277665.1. NCBI lineage: Eukaryota > Viridiplantae > Streptophyta > Magnoliopsida > Santalales > Viscaceae > Viscum > Viscum album. The sequence continues at coordinate 944,365,321 of OY728127.1, read as the reverse complement.
TATCAACCATAAAAATACATTATTTATAAATTGTAGGATTATAAAAACTACTAAAATATGGTGGATTTTTTCACATGATAGAATTATTTGAATTTTTTCCCTCAGTTTATCATTTATAAGTTCAACATGATTCATAAATTGAAATTTTTTTTGGAAAATAATAATGAAATTTTCAATTCCATATCCCAATTTTATTGGATTATGAAGAGGGAATAATTTTTATTATTCATTATACTAAACAATAATATGGTCCCTTTAGGTTCCAACCATTGACTAAAAATATTGTGAAATAAAAATTAATAATAGTGGGAACTTCATAATCATGAAAAATCAATTATCAGATATCTAAATGATGATAGATTATTTTTAATATATGTCACCTTAGTTTTATCCTAGGTCATTAAAATTCTTATTATATTTAAATAATAAATTATAGTTCATAAAATGTTTTTTAATTTCCAATTTATATACCTTTGGAGTGTCAAACATAGTGTGGATCATGGCCCCAAATAGTGCACCATGTGATTATTGAGTACAAATTTGTGTTCCTTTATTGGAATTTTTAACCCTAGGTACATATATGATAGATCCAAGACCACATATAGTATCCATAATGGGATGTAATTTCTTAGAAACCACTCACACAATCCTTTACCAAAATTATAGGACATTTTCCTATACCTAGAATCATCCTTATACTTACCCTTAGACATATCCCTAGATATATCCTTTTATATATCCCTGGGTATGTCATCAATTTTTCTCATCAAAGTTTCCAAAGGTAAACAATACCTATCCTTTGATACCAAAAATAATAGCTTGTAATTTTCATACACAGATAATAAAACATTTTAGATGAATATTAATTACATTACAAAAACACAAGACATATGATTATATAGAAATAGTGCCATTAGAAAATTGGAAACATGAACAACATATCCATAAGTGATCAATGTAATCATCCACTTTTTTTTGTATAAATATATCCCTTTTGAGACCAATCATATATAATTACATTCATCATATCCTGGGGAAAGGAAACCTAAAAAAGGGGTGAGTATAGATTCTAAATAAGGGTAAACAATGGAGATATCAATATATCATGTTAATAAGGTAATGGTAAAATTAGAATAAAATTTAAAAAACACACCCTCTATATAATACATCGTATAATTGTGTCATGGAATAATTCATTGTATTCTATAAGACATGAATCATAATGTAATCAAATAACATGAAAAATGATAATATAACATTGGAATAAGACATAGATTTGTTGTATATACATAATAACAAATAATTATTTCCTTAGTAGATCATGGATCATTTAAAATACTATAATAGTTTAATGTTTTCACTTACCAAATTATTTTAGAATTCTAGGTTCACTCCCAAAACCATCATAGTGTAAAAAATTATCTTATTAAATTGGGTTCACTCTCCATTCTTTCCCATTTTATCTCATGATATATCAATATTTACCCAATTATTTGGAGGATGATTTTGGTCACAAACATTACATAATTAAAATCAAACATATCTGTATGATAATATAATAAAATAATAATAAATTAATAATGCAAAAAAATAAATGGAATTGATTGATATTTTTTCATACCACAGCTTGTAGAAAAAAATGCTTCATAATCATTTTATCATTTCACCAAAGAATAACCCTTTGAAAAGGAGGAAGGTTCCATAATAATTTAATAATGGTATAACCCATGGAAGATAAATGGGTTTTAAAAACATATTTTCATCATAAACATAAAACATTTAGAGAAATAACAAGAATAGTGTCCTTGGATAATTTTCTTATAAATTAATAATTAATTTCAAAGGATATCTTCATAGGTGGAAAATAATTTTGGAAGAACACTTTTAGCATTTCGTGGAAAAAATGGCCTTTTAACATTAAAAATCACCGATTAAATCATTAAACATTTTAAAAATCATTTTATTTTCAAATATCCTTTGAAAATTATATAGGATGCTTTAAATATTATTTAAAACATTTCTTGTGGAATTAATCATTTGAACTTTGAAAAAATTCAAATAAAAACAATATTAAAAATAAAATTCATTCAAAATAACTTTTTATAATAATAATTTAAGCCTTAGATTATTGAGTGATCATAACATCATGATATTTTTTATATGTAGTACACATAAAAATAAGGATTCATTTTGCATTTGTGGTAAAATAAAAACTTGTATTGATTGGATATTGTTATGAAAATTCCTTTAATAAAATTGAAATTTAATCATTTAACGAAATTTATTAATAATAAAATTGGATGGTTTTGAATTTTTTTTGAAAACTATTATAAAACATATTTTTGTAAGAAATCAGGGTTTTCTACAAAAGGGAGAAATAATGATGATTTTTCTTAAAAACAATCCTTTGAACTATGGAGTACATAAGGAGAGTTAACTGAAGGAAAAAATATATTATTGTGACATAACATTGTTATAATTAAAATCAAGAGTTTCATGACATATGAAACATAATATTTCTTCATCAAAAGCATAAAACTAAACAATCTTGATAAATTATGGGATTGTATCTAAAAATCATTACCACTTTGGTAACATTGAATCATAAGCCCCATGAATGAATAAAATTAAATGAATCTTAAAATAGCATAAATATAAGAATATTATTGATATAACATGTCAAAAAGGTATAATATACACCTAATAAATGAATATAGGTTCACAATATAACATCTACCCTAAAAAAGGAAAATTTGGGAAGAAAACTCTTACCTTAATTACCGATTTCATTTATATATATTAAAACCTCATGAATAATATATATATGATTATTATACATATATTAAAGAACCAAAATTATATATAAAATACCATAAATGACTTACTTATGACCTTTAATTACCATTTTATTAACATTTCAATGTAAAAGAAACATTTTGAGCAAAAACTTCATTCTTTATCATTGATTTTTAGATTTTTTGATTTTTATTCCTCTTCATTTGATCATGTTTCCGTATTATAAATTTGATTAACCATGATATAAATATCCTATATATTCATTATATATTTATTTGTAGAAACCCATTATTGTTTGGTAAAGAAAATGAAATACATCATTCATGGGGAGTGTAGATTGTACGTATGCATGAACGTTGTTTCCATTTTTATCAATGGATTGAAAGAAAAAAAGTTAAATAATATATTAAAATTAAATAATAATTTTTAATTATAATATTTCTTATATTTTCATTAAATCTATCCTTAATACCTCTAATATAAAACATTAATAAATCACATCACTTCACTAGATGATAGTATGTCGTACAGTCGAGAGACGACATCGTATTGCCACATAGTGGAAAATAAGAAATTATATGTGGTATAATAATTATAAAAGTAATACTTATATAAAAAATATCCTATATAAAAATTTATTCCCTAATTATATTTAGTTATGAAATGTGGTTTTGGAAAATGGATAACATTAGTTTGTGGGGTGGTAGTATGTCATACGCACGATCAATGATTTTATTTCCCATTTGATGGAATATGAGAAAATGTAGGTCACTCTATTAACATAAAAACGTAAAAGTATAGTTTAGATATTTTTTTATTATATAATAATTTTTTAAAAATATTAATGGAGGTATAATATGAAATAGACCAAAATCTCATGTTTAATGATTTTTCCTCTTCTTTAGATATCCTCTTTTGGTTTACAGATAAATCCATATTAGGAGGGGATAATAAAAAATAAGGAATATATTATGAGTTTATGGAATCATGGAATGTATTTAGAAATTTATTTCATAACTAAATGGGTTTTTTAGTTTGAAGGGTAGTGGATATGTGGTGGCCTTTTATAAGTGGGGGAGAGGAAACACATGAAATGTTCTAAATGATAAAGTGATACCCACATTTTTCTAGTGAAAAAATCATAAAATTTTTTTATTATAGATTCTTATTGGAGATAAGTTCCAAATATGTCCATTAAATGGGTTTTGGGCAATTTTCTAGGTGATTTTACCACTTATCATTTTATTTTAACCCCTAGTAAACACGTTTTAACCATAACCATGGTAAATAATTATTACTATTTTTATTATCTATTATGATAAAAATTTATGATGAACAAGTTATATAATAAAAATTTATACTATTACAAATATTTAATCCATTTTTATTAATTATATTAATATAATTAGAAAATTTAATTTAAATCTAAACCTAGATACGGGATAAGAAAGCAGTTTTCCAAAGAGAAAATGTTCAAAAGTTTAAAATGCATTTATATGTAAATTAAATATTAAAATGGTTCCATTGAACTAAATTGGGTTAATATATATATATATATAATTTAATTAATTTTAACTTTAATCCCACTTTAAATCAAAATTTAACCATATAAATGCTTTAAATGAAAAGGACATTTTCAGTAAAAACCAGTATTTTTCACTATTCATCAAAAAATTAATTTTTACAAAAAAAACAAGAAATTCATTTTAATAAAATATTTACACTGATTAAAAAAAGAATTTTATTTTAAAATTTAAATTATATAAAACCTTCAAAAATAAATTTCATTTTTATTGAGCAAAATAAATAAATAAATCTTCTGTTTGAGAAATATTTATTTTCAAAACATATAAATGGTCTATAAAAAAATTAAGTACTTTTTGGTCAGTATATTTTATTTATATAAAAAATTTATAATTAACATATATAATTGTTTAATTTATTTGATTTATTCTTTCTTTAACAGCTTGTTGACAATGATCAGGTTTAAATAACGATATTAATAGTTTTTTTCAGTCCTTTAAAACATTGTGTGTGTGTAACACAAGAAATTTAAGACATTAAATTTAGTTAAATAAATATTTCATAAAATATTTTATTGTTATAATATATTGGAATATTCCTTGGTGGTATTACTATATATATCTCAAGGTAACAATTTTATTTGGGTTATAATAGATTATCTAACTAAATGTATATATTTTTATACAAATTTGTGAAACTATGGCTTTGGATCCCGTTTTTAGACATCATCATAAAGAGATAATAAAATTACATAGAGTCCATGTCTATATTGTATTTGATCATAATCCTAGATTTACCTCTAAAGTTTTTAAGGGTCTTCATAATTTATTGGGTATTGAATTAAATTTTAATACAACATTTCATATTCAATGTCATATAGTCGGAATGAAAAATTTTGAAATTGTAAGATATTCTTAATTCATTATATATATATTATTAATGGAGTTATGATTATCATATTTCATTGGTATAATTTTTTAATAATGATATTTTTAATTATAGAATACAAATGGAACCTTTTGAGGCATTACATGGAATTCAATTTTGAAATATATTGTTTTGGGATAAAGATATTAAAAGGGAATTAACAGGACAACAATTGGATAAACATAAGGTTGAGATGCTATTAATGATTCATATCCATTTTAGGGAGGCTTATATTATATAGAAGTGTTAATCGGATAATAGAAGGAAATAAACTTCATAAGAGGTTGATAATAATTCTTTTCTTAAAGTATCTCTTTGGAAAAGGATTATATATTTTGGTAAAAATGGAAATTTAAGTGGGTAATTCATTTGACCATATAGAATTATGGAGAAATTTGTATCAATTATATATGGATTATCCAACCATATAGTTTATATATGGCACATTATATATTTTATGTTTCCTTACTATGGAAATATGTACATGATTCATATCATGTTTTGATCCCTAAGGTATCTCTGATGGAAGGTAATATTCACTATAATGAAAATATTGGTCAGATTTTGAATCACAATGATCATTTATGATGAAATAAGGTGGTTCACCGAGAAACAGTTTTATGGAAAAATCACCAGATTAAGGAAGCAATATGGGAATTTGAAAAATAAATGAGGGGAAAATAACCAATTTTTTCAAATAATTAATATGATTTTGAGGATTCAATTTTTAATTCTGTTTCAATGTTAAAACACGGGTAATGCTAATAATAAAAAAATAATATGATATATAAAAATTCATTTTATGTATTCATAATCATTATTATTTTAAAAAATTTATTTAAAAATGAAATTTTATATTTTACTAATTTTTTTCCATATATTTAATGGTTTTATTTCAAAAATTATATTATTTATTTAATAAATTTAATTTCATAATATTTAATTAATTTTTTCAGTTTTAATTTTGAAGATTTTTATGAAAATGCTTGTTTTTTGATGAATAATGAAAATACTAATTTTTATTAAAACTGTAATTTATTTTCACGTAATTAAAATTTATGATTATTTTATATATATTTTTAAAGTAAAATTATTTCCCTTCATCCAAAAAATATCCAATTAATTCTATAGTAATAAAATTTATATTTCTTTCAATAAAATCATATTTATGCTTAATAGGGCATTTTTCAAAAAATTGTTATCATACTATTTTATGTATTAATATTTAAAATAATTTCATCCATTTATATAAATTGATTCTAAAAAATGGATTTCATATATGTAATAATTATTTTAAAATTTATTAAAAATTACAATTTTATTATTTTTAATTTGTAATAGTCACCATGGTAAAAATTTGTTACCATGGAATGAATAAAATGTGATATTAAGGGAAAAGAAATGTTAAAAGACCAAAAATATTATTTTAATACTTATTATAAGATGGTATTTCTACCATTATCATCTAAGATTATAATGTAGATAGTTTAAGATCAATTTTTTCCAGATTCTAACTTAATAGTATTCTAAAACATTGAATTATTACAAGTGTGTCACTCATCTCCCTTATAATATGGTGCCTCATCTCCTCACCTCATAACACACCATGATTCTTTTATATTGACCAATCCCTCACCAAATACCTTCTCAATATACCTACATGTGTCTTATTGGTCTTGTACTCACCATTATAGCAATATATTAAGGTTTTAGGTGGAATCCAAGGAGGGTATTCCAAAGAATATGTGTTATTCCTAACAGAGTGTTTTAGGATAATTTCTTCTTCTACCACCTAAAAATATTATTTATCCATAATTAAATAATAACATAAGTATCTTAAAAGTGATTAAATATTATTTTAATTTTGTTAAAACCCTTTTCCATCTCGTTTTCAATCCTATGGTACATGAAAACATTGTCCATGAATATGTGTGGACTAACACCTCCATGAAGTGATGCGTTTTATTATTCACCACAAAAATATATTGCTAGGAAAAATTATTGATCAAATGAATATTTATTATAATTATTAAATATTTATGATTATATAATGATAATATGTTACTTACCTCATAACCCTTTTCATTTATTAGAAATTGATAATGTATGTCATGAATACTTATGGAATGTTACATCAACAAAGTGATGTGATTAAGATTTAATTTTATCCTTACGATAATTCCAATAAGGATATAAATAATTAATAAATATGAAACTTATAAAATATTTGTTGTTCTGTAAACATGATATATTAATTACTTTATTTATTTCCAACTCAATGGTAATATAAAAAAATTCATGTGTGCATAAAACCTACTATTTCCATGAAATGATGTCATTTTCTTTCATAACATCCTTAAATGGTGCTTTTAAAAGTGTATTGGACTTATAAATATGATAATTATAACATGTTTAAGATTATGGATGGAATTTAACCATAACCTATTTGGCCACGGTCAATGCATTGCTATTTTTTGAGGTTATAAAGTGAAATACCCTAAAATGACCAACATGAACTTAATCCCTTAAGTAATTAAATAAATAATGAAAATAAATTAATGAAATTGAATTATAATAATTAAATTATAAATAAATATGTTTACTATTCTAGTATAAAAGTAATATATTTTTATTGTAATGGTTTTAGATAAAGTTCAAAACTCTATGGGACTTAGGGTAAGGTATTTTACGTTAAAATATTAATTTAGATTTTTTAAACTCTTTATCCTCTATATACATGTTAATAAACTTATTATATGAATGGTCTTATTTATACATATAATATTGATAAAATTATTTTTTGACTAATTTTTTCCTAATTTTTATTCATTTGAAATTGAATCTTTTAAACATATACCATATAGTTCATTTTAATTTTTTCACCAAAGTTAAAATGATTTTTTTAATTAATATGTCTTGAAAACCATTGACCTCCATCATATTAAATGGAAAGAAATATTTATATTCATTTTTATGTGAAAATTGAATGTTCGTTTATTATTAATTTTAATTATTTTTTTAGGTTTTTATGAAGAAATTGAAAACTCTTATAAATAATTTGTTCGTGAAATAGTACATAGGCATTACAGATAATGATGGGTGAGCCTGATATGGATCATGATGATGAGTGGGCCTGATATCACCCTCAAATGTGTTGGATAATAATGTAGTATTTGAAGATGAAAATTATAGAGATAATAAGGATAGTTACTCATATGTAATTAACTGAGATCGAGTTATTCTAACAAGATTTTAAAACAATTGAACATAGGTTATGAAAATGATTCTTTGAGATTTCCAAAAATGGTTTTTTATAAAAGTTTATATTTCTTGATATAAGAAATTTTTAAAGAGATTTTATTTATAATGATTTTTTTTCACAAGATACCACTTATCGAAGAATGAATTCATGGGTTTTCTTATTCATTCTAATGTTTTTAAAATGTTTGATTTTAAAAATATTTATTTTTACATTTAATAATGTTTTATTTATGTGATAAATGATTTATTTTTAAAATTGTAAACATATTTATGAATTTCCATGCATTCCACTGATCTAATGAGATTCCTTATTTTCTGCCCCTTACTAAAACGTTCATTTCTCATCCCATATTTTCAAAAAAAAATCATATGATATAGTTTTGAGTAAATTTTATTTTGAGGTCCTGATTTCCTCTATGTTTACACATCTTAACCAAATATAAATTTTCATGAATGAAATAGGGCTACAAAAAATAATTATCTATTTTTTTAAACAAAATTTACACTATGTGGAAGTTTCAACATTTTTATTTATTAATTTACCTAATTATTTAACACTCTGAATAAAAAAGATCCTAGAAATGTAAGAAATTTAAACCCTTGTTATAAATAATTTTATTATCTGTTTATTATTTTGTGAGTCTTCATTGAAATATATAGAAGAAATGATTAATATTTATTAGCTTCCCTATTAGATATATTATGAGATAAAACCAAAAAAATTGACTTGATTAATGTTAGTAAAGATATATGTGACAATTTTATTAGAACACTAATAGATATTAATGGAAAGGAAGAGGATGGTTTGAATAGAAGATTTGACACTATATCAATGGGAATATTTTTTGCATTTTTCTCCCACATCAAAAGTAAAATAAACATAAATTCCTCTTAATTTTCCTATATTATCCAAAAATGAGAAAACCAAGTTTTTCAGATGCCTCTATGGTATCAAAACACCTCTTGGTTTTCTTTAAAATGTAGAAAAAATCTATTATTAAAATATTTGATATTAATAGGTATAAAATATCTTGACTATATGTTATGATGTAATAGCCCCAACCAATTTCATTATGTGGAGTAATAATCATCCATGTAAAATTTGATATCATCAATATCTGTTACCTATCAATTCACTTTATAATAAAGTTATGTGTCTAAATATGATGAATAATGTATAGAATAGTGTAGTTATTATACATTGTTAACATGAAATTTAATTTACATTATTTATTTATATCATGGTATATTAAATTGTTTGTTTTGTGTGATAAAATTATAGTTTTGGTCTTTTATACTAATATTGGATATATCCTTTAGAAATATATATAAATATATTTAAAGGCTATGTAAATAATCCACATCAAAAAATGAACCGCTATTATGGGGAAGTATTTTTATAAGGATGTGTTGTAATTTTCAATAAACTACTTGGTAGAAATATAGCATGTCGATCTACTGTCACCTTTACATGATCAAGTTAATTTTGGGGGAATGGTGGTTTTTTTGTGAAAATAATACCACAGATAGGTGAAAAAATAATTCTAGTATATTTATACATAATGAATAACAAAAATGATGATCAACCATGTATATAAACTCATATAAATATGTTAAAAACATATTATCTAATAAATAAATATATTTGGTTTCTGAATGAGTATAAAAAAAAATTTCCATTGCCTAAATAAACTAATCATGATATATCTCATAACAAAAAAACCTTAATATGTGTAGAAAGTTGCCTAAGATTGAATTTGATAACATGGGACATGTATGACATTAATGGGTGAAAATTTTAAACCGAATAAATTGAAAATATAAGTACAGTGACAAATAGTGTTTTATTGGTGTTTTCTGAAGCCGTGTATTTTGTGAGTGAAAAATATAAAAACATAATCTCTTTATCAAGTGTATATTTTTGAGTTGTTGATTTTATATTGGAGGTTCATTACATTAAATTTCATATTATTATGTTCAAGTGTAAATGTGTTTTCAGTACGAGTTGTGTTAAAAATGATGAATATGGAATAACATTAATTGATATCAATTGATTAGGATACCCCTATAACCCATTTATTATAAAAATAGAGATAAAATAATATTATATGTATTTTTATCCATAAAATTTGCAGGGGCCTATTGTTTTGGAATAAAACAAACAATATTTTTTTGATAATGGAGATGGCAGTATTGATAAATTATGTGAGTTCCCAAATACCATTGAAATAGTATAATAGGATATTGAGTACCCTGGAATATATATGGTTCATTACATATGGGAAGATTATGAAAAAATAATTTAGGGAGACAATATTTTAATAATCTCCTGAGATCATAGGTACTACATATTAATTTCATGTTTAACCATCCAATTTTTATTATATGTGAGATATATTATTTCTAATTTTATTTATTTTTAATTCATATATTATATAATATAATATAGATTGATTAATACTTGAAAATACAATACCATAACAATAATATATTTTTTATTATATTTATATTATAATATTTTCAACAATAGGTTTCTAGATATTTATAATTTAAAATATAATTTGTTTAATGTATTCAATAAAATATTTAATTATTATATTGATCATAATATATTTTTCATCATGTATCAAGACCAATAATCAATCCTTTTGGTTCTTCCCTAATATCGACAACTCGTTATTGTTGAGTTTGTATTATTTATATATATTTTTTCATATTCATAGATATATGAGTCCTAATTAAGAATAAATATTTTCATTATTACTTTGAATATTTAGTTTTTTCTATGATTGATTATCATTCATAACCATATACATTTTAGTTAACTATTTTAATGAATAAGATAAAAAAATAGTTTTCTTTATTTTTTTCGTATCATTTTCAAACATTTATTCAATTTTATATGAAACACTTGGATTTATAACATCTTTTACAAATATTTTGTTAATATGATTTTTATGAACATATCAAAATAAATAGATCAATAATCTCAATCTCCTTTGGATGACATTTTATGTAGTTTTACTAAGGACCCCCCCCCCATTCTTCTATATAGTAGACATCTAGTTCTTCTAGGTTTGGTAAATATGTTAGCACATGATTACAAATATTAACACATAATCATAGTATAAAGGAGAGGATATTTATTAAGTTTCAGGATAATGGTTATCCCAAAAATATAAATACAAATAAATTAAATAGTTTTCTATTTATGAAATCAAGTGAAAAACGTTTTATTTTGATTTATAATGAATTATGTGTTGACCAGAATACACTACGTCAGTTATGGTAGAATATTTTGGAATGTACATTTATTATTATTTTATCTTATCTTTTAATTTTTTTATTAATATAAATGTTTATTCTTCTCACTTTTAGATGAAATTTTATTTTCCTAATACTAAATAATTCTGAGGGAGTTGATTATCATTTACTATAATGAGATTTCGATATTTTAAATCAATAAATAATTCATATTTTATTTTGTTTTGATGAAAAATAAAAATTATATTTGAAATATATGGGATTTTTTATAAATATACCTAAATTATGTAGAAATTGGTAGGTTTGAGTCATTTTTGGTAAGAAAACATTCAACTATATAAGGTTATTTTTTATAAATAAATAGAATATAAATTATTATTTCATTTCATTAAGATTCACTACGATGATCTTATCAATATTTCTAAGAATATAATGTATACCCTCATAATTTACTTCATAGAGTGAATATGATACATTATGGTTAGATGATAACTAATAAAATAATAAAATTGAGATTATAGTCTTCAGGATCTACATGGAATGACCATACATCACCCCCAACTATACATAAGAAATTTTAAAGTTCACAAATTATTTAAGAGGAAAAAATTATTATAGAATAATCAATGACTATAATATATAATATGTTTTTCTCATAAACACATAATATTTTATAATTCACAAATTTATTTTTCAAAATACTCTATACATAAATCCCTTGGGTATAAGATCTTACATGGGACCTATAATTACTCAAATTTTACAAATTTTATATTATTAAATTATTTGGGAAATTCCTAAGACCAGGTGCTGAGATGGCATGTGATTCCAATGCATTGTGTGACCATAATGATTGTTTCAAAAATGTTAAAATTTTAATAGTGTACGAGAGATATTTTACAAAAAAATTGAAACAACACTTAAATAAGAACTAGTATTAGAAATATGAGGGAAATATTGAGAATAGAGTAGTGGGTTTTTTCTATGTGCAACCTAACATTTTTCGGTGTGGGTCATTTATAGAAAAAGTCACCAGTGGTCATAAACATAAAAAAATAATTGAATAAAAATTATTTAATTTCCAAATACTAATATCTCAGATAGGAAATACAAGACCATCATTGAGTTTGTAAGGAGGTGATTTCCTTAGGTGGGCCCTAACCTCAACCTATGTGGGTCGAGGGTGAAAGTTATATTTTGGACAAAAACGTCATTAAAAGACCTAATAATAGTATTTTATTGAATGTTACGTTTTGACACAATGGAGTTTTTTCTTTTTAGCAAGACATGTCAAAGGAATTCAAGGTTATCTCTATATCTCATGAATTATCCTAAGGTAAAGAGATTAAATTTATCTCCGGATAATGAACGTTGGTGGATCATGGATCGATGATTACATAGAACTCCATTCTTCATCAATGAATTATCCAATCATCGAGGTAGGGTGTCTATATCATAGTCATTTAATTTCCCCATCTTAGAATCAAATGATGAAATCAAGAAAACCCAAGAATAGTTTTATCTGTGGTTCGGTTATTCTTATAGGGTGTATAATTATTATGGGATTAAAGGGAATATATCTTGGTGATTATTCTTCTGTTGGATTATTTGGGATTCCGCTAACATGAACGAATCATGTTTAAATGAACAATCCCAAGATCCATTCAGTGGGTGTTTATGTGCTTATTCCCTTCCCCATAAATCTATCTTGTTCTTTGTGTGTTCTTAACCCTGTGAAACCCAATGAGAATTACTGATCATTGCACCAATGATGTCACGAACCATCCCCTGAGGCCAGTACCGTGACTACCCCAAGCCCACCTTCCCTAGGCTAGGGGCTGGCGACTAGCCCCAAAGGCATACTTCCCTAAAACTGGGAAGACAATGCCTTTTTAATCTGAAAATGCACACAATAGAGTACTATCTAGAAGGAAAACACTAAGTAAAACTGAATACAAAAGAGTTATCAAAGTAGAGGGGACATAATACAAGACCATTAGTAAAATATATGTACAACTGGAAAAAAAGTACAACAGAAGAAAGGTAAAATAGTTGTTGTGTCGTCCTTCAGAATTCCAACCTGAAGGGTAGGTACAGATAGCCTCTACAACACACCACTTCTGCCTATCTCCTCTGTGTACCATAATGCCGTATGTTCCACCTCTGGGTACCATCCAGTCTTGGTACTCTCAACCTCATTCAGCATTGCCGGTCATCAGCACTCAACACAAAAAGTTGCGGGCAAAGCCCGTGCATGGGTGAGTATAACGATACTCAGAAAGGACCCCGAGATCCTCAAGGTCTCACAAAATCCAACAAGGATAAACCACAAATTAAGAAATAAACAGAAAACCCTACTTAGGTATATTCCCATACATATACCTAAGTTATCAATTAATCTATCTCAATAATGAGGAAAACACAAAAGTTGCTGACATAGATCAACTAGGATTTTTATTCACATTGTCCAAACCATGGATGCTGGAGAACTCCTTCTCAATAGAGTACTATGGGCCTATCATGACACCACGGTGCTTCCCAGTAACCTTGGACTGCTGAGGTACTCCTCTTGTCAAGTACTGTGGGTCTGTTATGTCACCAAGGTGCTCCCCACTGTGGGTATGTCGTGTCATCAAGGCACTCCCACTCGTAGCTTACTAAGGTAATACACCTGTCGAGTATCATGGGCCTACCACGACACCATGGCTCTCCCCACTATGGGCCTGTCGTGACCCCAAGGCACTTCCCACTGGGCTAGTCGAATCACTCAGAGTCGAAACGGTTAACAGTCGTTAGGTCTCAGCCAGCTACTAGGTCTCCGCACTCTACTCGCTCGTCACCGGAACAATCTACTCCACAATCTACTGGACAAAACTCAAATTGTCACAAATTCCCAAAAATAAAAATCTAAAAGGAATTCCATGTCATAGGTGTTTCAACGAAATAGACGGTGTGTCAATCGGATGCACGGTCTGTGAGTTATTAGACTTTTATTCACCGGGTCCCAGTTGGATTTGTGCAAGATCCAACCTGAATATATCTAAACATTACCCTGAACACCAAGGGGGAATACTCAAGGGGACCTAGATGCTCGATGAATACCAGCGCCGCTGACAGTTCATCAAATGGTCACCCGGTGCCAAATATATGGACAAAGAAATTAAAGGGTCGGTAGTGGGCCGAGGTCCCGTCCAACCCCGTCGGACCGACTCGGTCGGACCCGGTCTAGGTCGACCCAGTTGGGGTCAACCTGTTCAGACCTGTTGGGTCATTCCCAGCCCATTGGGTGGTCCAGCCTATTAGGTTTGGCAGGGCCCACCGGGCCCGGACCACTGGGCCCAGCGAACCAGGTCGCGTGGGAAGTTCAGCCCGGGCTCAGGGCCGGTTCGGCCCGGAGCACCATAGGGGTGCGGCCCGACACAACTCGGCCCTGAGGGTGCGGCCGGGATGATTTGGCCAAAGGGCAGCGAGGGGTCATGGCTCAGGCATCACAAGGTGAGTGGGGCACGTAAGATGGCGTGGTTCGGTCGGGCGCACAGGATGCGGCTAGGCATGCCGGCGGGTAGGCCTGCGGGGTTCGACTAGGCCAGAAAGCAGCCATGCCAGAAGGCAGCCAGGCAGACCGGAAGGGGGTCCAACTCGCGGTCGTGGAGGGCACGACCAGGCCGGCTGGTATCCAGGCGGGCCGCCAGGCGGGTGGTGGGTGGCCAGGAAGGGCGCGAGACGGGTTGGTGAGCAGCCAAGCAGGGCGCGACGAAGCCGGACAGGGAGCCAGGCGGGCGGCTGGTCAGGCAGGGGGCTAGGTGGGATGGTGGACGGCCAGGCAGGCAGGCAGGCAGTCAAGAGGTGGTCGGGCAGGTCAGAAGGGCGCAGGCCAGTAGGGGTTAGCGGCTCGGCTCTGCGAGCGACGTGGCCGGTGGGAGCTCAGCCAAGGCAGGTTCGGTCGATGGTAGTGTCGAACGCCATGGGGGCGGCACAGATCATGAAGTATGCGGTTAGATTGGCCTTTGTCTTCACCACCTTCGTTGGCTTGTTGCTTCTTCACCATGCCGAAGATCATCATAAACAATAACAGTGGAGGGGTCAGGCCATGTTGGATGGGCCCGCACCATCTGCGTTTAGGGTGGTAACATTTTGCTCATCAAAGTAGGAGAACGATGAACAAAAACTCACCCGCAAAAAGAAGCATAACCTGGTTATTTGTTTTGAAAGAAAATAAGAACATGGGCCATAATAGGAAACATCCCCTACCTTTGTTTGTCATTCATCGATGGAGTCAAGGGGAAGATGATGGTGTTGTCGCTGTTCATCACGTCTGCAGCACAAAGGTGATCTGCATGGTCGTCCGTATTATGCCTCAATAGGTGCCATCCCTATGGTGGAGTGATATATGTTGTTGTATGAATACACTACCAAAGGTAAGTGATCCTCCCACCTGCGACCGAAGTCAAGTACACAAGCACGCAGCATGTCCTCGAGGGTCTGAAAGGTCTTCTCAGTCTGACCATCCGTCTGAGGATGGAAGGTGGTGCTCCGATGAAGCTCCATCCCAAAAACCACCTACAACCCCTTCCATAGCTGGTAAGTAAACCATGCGACACGATCAGAGACAAACGTCGAAGGTTCTCCATGTAACCGGAAATTCTCCTACACATATAGGCGTCCCAAATTCTCTACTTAAACCTGTTAATTGATCGGTAGGAAGTGGGATGACTTGGTGAGTCGATCAAGAATCACACAAATCGAGTCGTGACCCCTGGATGAATGTGGAAGTCCTGTCACGAAATCTATCTATATCCCATCCCACTTCCACTCGAGGACCACTAATGGCTGATCCAATTCTGCTGGTACCTGGTGCTCTGCATTAACTTGATGACTTGTGAGACATCGAGAGACAAACTCTGCTACTTCCTTCTTCATACCTAGGCACCAGTGCTATCGTCGAAGGTCCAGGTACATCTTCTCTACTCCTAGATGTACCGCTAAAGGGGATTTGTAGAACTCCATTAAAATCTCCTCCTAAAGTGACATTGGTACTGTAGTACGTCCTCTGAAGAGGATGACATGCTCCACACCTTATGAAAATTAATCAGGTTCCTGTCCTATGGATATCTGAGCACAAATGTGTCTCGCAGTCAGTGTCCCCATGTTTTCCTTCCTGACTCGCTGAAGAAGTGGGGGAGTAACTGTAAGGTACTAAAGTAAATCTTATCTAACTCTATCCACAAAGGATATATGTAAAGAAGCCATTGGATCCATCGCCACACCTAGAATCAGTATACCAGATCTCTTACTGAGTGCATCTACTAAAACATTCCCCTTCCCAGGAGAATAGTCTATATCGAAGTCATAGACCTTGAGGAACTCATGCCAATGCCGCTATCTCGAGTTCTTGTCTTTCTGAGAGAATATATACATGAGACTCTTGTGATCAGATTACATGGTAAAATTTTCACAAATCATATAGTGTCACCACATCTTGAATGCAGTGACCATTGATGCTAACTCCAGATCATGGGTAGCATAGTACTTCTCGTGTTGTATCAGCTTCCGAGAACCATATACAATCACTACTCGCTCCGACATTAGGACACACCTGAGTACAGTCCCTAATGCATCGTAGTAGACTATGTACCCAATGACTTCCTCTAGAAGCCTCATGATGGGGGTACTATTCAACCTCTACCTCAGATCTTGAATTCTCTTCTGGCATCTCTCCGACCACACGAAGGGTTTCCCCTTATTCATCAAGGATGATAGTGGTGTTGTAACTCTGGAGAAATCTGGCACGATCCTCTGGTAGTACCCATTAAATCATAGGAAACATTGTACCTCTATCACACTCCATGGTGGGTCCCAAGAAAGTACCACCTTTATCTTCACTGGATCTACTGCAACTCCAGCCTTCGAGATGATAGGTCCCAAAAATTGAACCTTTCAGATCCAAAACTGGCACTTCAAGAGCTTACCGTAAAGCTGGTGCCCTCAGAGTGTGTCCAGTACTACCTAAAAATTGTAGGCATTCACATCCTTAGTAATCGAGTAGATCAGAATGTTATCGATGAACACTGTGAAAATGCGATTGAGGTATGACTGAAGAACCCTGATCATGAGTTCCATGAACACTGCAAGAGGATTGGTTTTGCTGAAAGGCATAAACAAGAAATCATAGAAGCCATACTAACATTTGAAATCTGTCTTCTGCACATCCTTGTCTCAAACTATCAACTGTTGATAGCCTGATCTGAGGTCTGTCTTTGAGAACCAGCATGCTCCCTTCAACTGATCAAAGTGGTCGTCAATCCTTAGGTTGGGTACTTGTTCATCACGATCACCTGGTTTAGGCAATGGTAGTCGACAAAAAGCCTCAATCTCCCATTCGCCTTCTTGGTGAAAAAAATTGGGGCTGCCCAGGGAGAAACAATAGGTCAGATGAATCACATCCACAACAAGTCCTCTATCTGTACTCGCAACTCACGAAGCTCCACGAGAGATATTCGATACACTGGTGTATATATCAGTGTCGTCCGGGGGTACATGTCAATGTAGAATTCCTCCTATTTTCAAGGAGTTAGTCCTGGAATTTCGTTAGGGAAAATGTCCGTGTACTGGTACACCACTACATGATTTCTCAGACTCTCCACATCATCTGCTCTAAGCATATGGAAGGACAACTGATGAGTGATCAACATAACCCTCCTCTGAGTAAGTCTTACATGTGATGCAAAGGCTCCCTTCTCTCCGGTGAAGGTAAAATTGTTCCCATCCATGCAGAAACACTAAACATTGTGACTAATATAGTCAATCTAAGTATGGACTGTAGATAACCAGTCCATACCCAAGATGACGTCGTAAAGCCTCAACGCCTCTATGAACAGATCCCAGCTGAAGATCTCACCACCTAGAGTAAGATCACATTTCCAACACTAGTGTGTAATCATCGAGTTTTCTCCCATAGGAGTCTATAGCCGTAATGATTGAGCCAACGACTCCATCGAAATCATTGAGCTATGAATGAGGGAAGTCTCAATGAATGATTGACTGGTACCTGTGTCTATAAAAACAACAAATATGGTGTAGTAGACATAGACCGTACCTCGAATCATCTCCGGAGTGCCATTATCATAATCCTAAGCAGCCTGGAGCTGAGCTCTCATCTGTCCAACTGCTCCCTGCGGTCAGGGTGGAACTTCTGGTGGTGGTGGCGGTAACACCATGAAACGTTATCCACTTCTACCTTCATGGAAATATCCTCTACCATGTCCACCTACTCCCTGAGGACCGCCTCAGTCGATTCTATGTATCATCCTATGCAGTCCATAGACCATCTGCTGATAATCTGAATGGCGGGTCAGACAGTCACGAAGCATTTGACCATGCCTGCCACATGAGTAACACTACTTGCTCCTAGAATGTATGGCTCTTTCTCCTATGCCCCAAAAAACAGCTCCTAAGTCATGTTGTCATCCACCCATGGGTCTGGTCCTCTTCGTCCTCTGTGACATCTGTCTACTACCAGTTTTAGAAGACTCCACTACATGTCGATTAGTGGTGGGTCCCACTACTGGAGACTAATCAGCAAAGAAACTCTCAACTAAGGGGGCATGCTCTTTCACACCTGCCTACATTGGGATGTTGAGGGAGATCATTGAATCTTTGATCTCTCTCCTCAGCCCCTACTCTAAGGTATGGGACCAAAATAATGGATCCCAGACCATATCAGTTGTGCAACATGAGAGGTTAGTTAACCTTGCTGAGTATTGTGCCACCATCAAGCAGCCCAGTTGCACATGAATTTACTTCTGAATCTGCACTACATGTAGGGGTGAGTATAATGGTCCACCTTCGGGTACCGTGCAGACCTGGTACTCTCAACCTCAGTCAGCGCTATCTGTTGTCTGCAACCAACACAGCGAGGTGCGGGCATAGCTCATGCAGGGGTGAGTATAATGATACTCAGTAGGGACCCCAAGACCCTCACGGTCTCATAAAATCCAACAAGGATAAGCCACAAAGTATGAAATCAATAGAAAACCATACTTAGGTATATGCCCATACATATAACAATGTTATAAGTTAATCATTCAAAATCACGAGGAAAAAACAAAAGTTACTAACTCATATCAACTTGGATTTTTATTAACATTATCGTAACCACGACTGCTGGTGAACACCTAATCAATCGAGTATAGTGGGCCTGCTGCCTCACCAAGGAACATACCACTATCCTTGGACTACTGAGTTACTCCTCCGTCTGAGTACCGTGGGTCTGCCGAGTCACAAAGGCACTAACAACTGTTCCTCTCTCGCGTCACCAAGGTGCTCCCCCTCATAGCCTACTGAGGTACTCCCCCTGTCAAGTGTTGTGGGTCTGTCGTGACACCAAGGCGCTCCCCACTATGGGCCTACCACGACACCAAGGCGCTTCCCACTGGGCTGGTCGAATCACTCTGATTCAAAATAGTCAGCAATCGTCAAGTCTCAGCTACCTACTCGGTCTCTATACTCTACTCGATTATTACCGGAAGTAACCACTCCATGTTCTATTGTTCAAAACTCAAACTATCATGAAATTAAATGAAGAAAAATCTCAAATGCCTGACAAGTCATAGTGGTATCAATGAAACATATGAAACATCAATCAGACGCTTGATCATTGAGTTATTAGCCTTTTAGTCTTGGGGGCCCGTTTGGATTCGTGCATGATCCAACCTGACCACATCTTCACTTTACCTCGAACTCTGGTAGGGTATACTCAAAGGGACCATCACAAATGATGAATACCAGTGTCATTGAAGGTTCATAAAATGGTCGTCCAGTGCCAATGATAAAGAAAAAGAATGTAAAGGGTCGGTAGTGGGACCGTGTCCGGTCTGACCCAGTCAGACCCGTTGGGTCTGGCCCTGCCATTGGGTGGCCCAGAGGTTCGGCCCGACCCGATGGGTCCCTCCCAATAGGCCTCGTGGGTAGTTCGGCCTGATCTCGGGGCCGGTACAACTGAGAGCATCGCGAGGGTGCAGCCAGGAGGGCGTAGTTGGGCCCGTTCGGCAAAAGTATCGTGAAAGGGTGTGGATCGGGCAGCACGGGGCGTGCGGGGTGCCAGGGCTGGCACAGTTCTGGCAGGCACATGGGAGGCAGTCTGACCGGCCGGCAAGCTGGGGTGAGGCCGACAGGCGGCCAGAAAGACCGACGAGCGGTCATGCGGGGCGTGGCCGGGCGGGAAGGCTGTTGGGCAGGGCACCAGGCAGGCTGGCATGCGGCGGGCCGGAGTGCACGACCGAGCCGGTTTGGCAAGGGTGCCGTGACGGGTCGTGGCTCGGGCAGCACCGGGCGCACAGGGTGCGTGGGCCGACACAATTCAGGCAGGCGCATAGGAGGGGGCCCAATCGGATGTTTGGGGCGGCCAGGCCGGCAGGTGGCCAGACAGACTGGAGGGCGGGCCGGTAGGTGGTCGGGCAGGGCCCTAGGCGGGAGACGGGCGACCGAGTAGGGCCCTATGTGGGCCGATGGGCAGCTAGGCAGGGCGCCACGGGGGCCAGCGGGTGGCCAGGAAGGGCGCTAGGTGGGCCGAGGGGAGGCAGGGCAGGGCGCCAGGCAGGACGGGGGGCGGCCGGGCTGCAGACCAGGAAGGCCAGGGGGCCGGGCAGGTCGCCAGGTGGCCAGGCTGGGCGCCAGGTGGCCGGGCAGGGCACTAGGTGGCCGGGCAGAGCACCCAGCAGGCCGACAGACGATAGGGCAGGGTGCAGGCGGGCGAGTGGGGGGCTGTCCAGCGTGCCAGGGGGGGCGGTGGGCGTGCAGGTTGGCCTGCTGGTGGCCGGGCAGGACTGCGGGGTGCCGGCCGGCTCGGGGTATCGGCTCAGCTCTGCAAGTAGTGCGGCTAGTGGGGGCTCGTCCCGGGACAGTTCGGTTTGTGGTGGTGCAAAATGCCGCAGGGGCATCACGGATCACAGAGATCGCGGGTAGTGCGGGATTTGCCTTTGTCTGCATCGTCGCCTCGTTGCTTCATCGCCATGCTGAAGATCATCATAAACTAGAACGGAGGAGGGTTCGATCCATGTTGGTTTGGCCCGCTCCCTCTGTGTTTAGGGTGGTAAAACATGGAACATCAAGGTAGAAGAATGATGAACAAAAACTCACCCGCAAAAAAAAAGCATAACCATATTTCTTATTTTAAAAGGAAAGAAGAACATGGAACATAAAAAAGAAAACAAACCCTACCTTTGTTTGTCATTCATCGACGGAGTCGCAGGGAAGAAGACGGTGTTGTATCTATTCGTCGTGTTTGCTGCACACTTCCAATCTCGAGCTTGCTCATTATTTGTGGAAGATGTTCCACGTTAGTAGGTGTCTAGGGAAGAAGTTCAAAGAAGATCAGTGTCAGCGTTCTTTGTTGGAAGATGAGGTTATTCGTTGGAGAACTACTTCTCTCCCAAGCCCTCCTCTCCCCAAAAAATGAATAGATGTTCTAAATAATAGATTATAAAATCTATTTTTTCGTTGTAAGGATTTCAAAAAGAAAACTAAACATTTTTTTGGAACATTCAAATTAATGGGAGGATTTGGCGCCATTAATTGTTTGTGTTGGAAACATTAATGTGGAGGAAGTTCAAAAGGCTCCTCTACATTAAATAGAGGGTTGAGAGGTTTTACTCTCCCCTCATTTAGTAGGGGCCAGGTGGTCCCCACCACTAATATTCAAATTGGGAGGTTATTTGGTCTTAGGTGGACCCACCACATTAATCCTCACATGAGTGGTTGAGGAATGGTGGTCCCCACCACCATAACCTCTCATGGAAGGTTGTGGCCCGGTGGTCCCCACTTCCAACCTCCACAAAGAGGTTATAGATCCAATGGGAACCACCTTCAAACACACACATGAAATCTAAAAAAATTTTGAAGCTCACTTTATTTTATTACATTCCACAAAAACCCAAAAACTAACTTTTATTCTCGTCCAACTGTCGCCAAAGTGAAAGTCTCCATAAGAAAATACCGACGCTATGAGTTCAATCATTCCCTCATATTTCAATTCCATGCATCGGTTCAAAATATATAAAAACCCACTTGTATGTTTACTGAACATACCCAAATAAAACGTCAGAAATTGATTACGGGCACACCGGGCCTCGGAATCATGCGCCGTCAATTTTTGCGAACTCGTAAAATTCTCATGTTTTAAAGAAATAAAATTACATGGAATATCCGAGTCTTTAAAAATGATCCATGGAACAATTATCTGAGACCAAAGGTTCTGATCTAGGATGGGATTAGGGAGGAGCGATAGGAGAGTTGTAGGATGGTGGCAGCTCATGGCAGAGGGCACGACAAATGGCAATCCACCAGCAAGGTGGCCAGTGGTAAGGGCCGTGTGTAGGCTGATAGGATGTCGGGTTTCGGCGGGGGGAACAGTCGCAGTCCAATGGGACCACACTGGAGGAGGAACCGATGACAGCGCATGCCGCAGATGGCAGATAGGAGCTGCAGGAGGAGGTTGTGACAGCAGGATGCAACTCGGAGGCCAATTTGGAAGAATCCCTCGGTGACGGGGAGGCCACGGGACAAGGAGGCAAACACGGACCCACAGTGTGAAATACAGTCCGGCTGTGTAGACACTAGGGTTGTGTAGTCAAGCGGTCATATGACCACGTCGTCCAATGAAATGTGGCCAGGGAGGGCCATGTTCCAATGATAAGGCTTGGTTACAGTCCAGTGACCCATCGGGCAAGGCTGGTTTGGGTCAGCCTCGAGAAACCAGGTCTGGTCGGGTCGGCCGAACTAGGTTAGGTCAGTCAGACCAGGTCAGGTCAGAACAGAACCGAACTAGACCCTTTTTACTAATGTGGTTGTATCATTAAAAATATGTGTCTATTTGAGAAGACATATATAGAGTTGGGACTCTTGTCTGTCCTTTTGAGATACTTAAAATGAGTTGTTTTAATTTAGTTTATGACCTAACGACTTGAGGAGTTGGTTCTCTCAGAACAAGCAGGCTAAGAGCAGAATCATGTGTCTTTCTATGACTATGTAATCTTGTTGAATATTTGACTTGAGGCTGCTTGACACATTGAAAATATATGGGTCACAGACACTCTGTTCTCCATCGACAATCCATGCACCATCAATGATCTATGTTCCATTGTTGCTTCATTCGCCTTCAGCGCTCTATGAACCATCGATGTCCCAAGAACCATTACCGCTCTGAGTTCCACCAACAATCCATATGGCACTAAGACTTGTTGATCCATTTCGACTCTGTGCCCCATCGACACTTTGTGCTTCATCAATGCTCTGTGATCCATCGACACTCTATGATCCTATGAAACTTTTAGTTTGATAGAGGCTTTCATATCTATAGACTACATCTGGAAATCCATCTCTTAATACTTTAGATGTGTACATGGTTGAGTGGGCCATATTGACTAAACATCATCTATTTCCTTTGTGGAATACTTCGTGTGTTTCCTTTTTTGTATACATTGCGTTTTTTTATTTGTATTTTCCATTCTGGTTTTGAGGTCCCTACTTCGTATTTTTTTACTCACCCCTACACAGTCTATCCCAAAGGTGTCTTGTATTGTGTAAATGAACAATTCTTTGAAGGATTCATTCATGGAATGTGGCTACGGGGTGCATAGGGAGATTTCTGATAGATGAGGTGTGATTCGGTGACTCCGAAAGCTGTTTTTTGTACCTACACATTAAGTAAGGTTTTCTACGGATCAAATGTAGGAGCCTGTACTTTTCCTTTTAGTTGGGCTCATATTCTAGACCCTTTTATTTTTTAGTTTTTCTACTATCATACAATGTTTTTTGTATCTTAGAGGTATGAATTCTTATATACATAGTGTTTTTAGTTATTCACTTTTGGGCATGGGGATTGGTGTGTGTGTGTGTGGGTACTTAGGAAAATTACTCCCACGTGTAGTATAATCCTACTTGGTGCAAGTCACCAACCCCTATCCTATTAGAGGCGGGCTTGGGGTAGTCACGACATGGACCCCGGGGGATGAGTCATTACAGAACCGTTATACACAAGGGTATAAAACATATTCTTTCTACTTCATTTGGAAATTCTAAACACCCTGTTTTTATATGGGGATACAAGGTGGGTGTATTAATTGAATGATTGAATGGTCATTTTTGAACTTCTTGTAGGGAGGATTTATATATAGAAATAATAGATTATTTATAAGATGAATTTTAGGATATGGGTGAAACAATAAAAGTGAATATTATATCACTATTATAGTCATTGTTTTATGACATGAAAACATTGTTTCAGATTATATATCTGATTCCTCCAAACCTGTAAGCATATCCCACACAACCACTACCACCTCTATATACCACTTTCACACCTCCTCCTCTATATTATCCCATATACTATAAGATATTTATTAAGGATCATCAATATTATATTGTAGCATATGAGAACATATAATATATTTGGGATACCTTACATCAGCAGAATATGGAGATCGATCACCTTAGGGTACTGGAATAGGATATTATAGATGCATCGACAAGAGTATAATTCCCTACCAAGGATGTTTCTATAGTGGGAAAAAGTGTCAAAAAATATTTTAGTTTAGACATATTGACTTTTTTTAATAAATTCCACAGAGGTATGAATAGATTATATTTTTTATATCATATTGGTTTTATTTATTTTAATATTTATAATATATATATTTTTATAGGAATACGTCAATGGTGAAGAAATTTTTTACATATAGAAAAAATATATTGTGGACCCTTTGAAATCACATCGTATTTCTGATGTACTTCATATATTATCATCATAGGCATTTTTTTAGAAGATTATGACTTGAAAATAAGATCTAATTTTTGTGCGTGGGATTATCTAGTGATGATTTTTAAGTGAAATATAATGGATATTGTAACTATATATATGATGGGTCTTGTAGTGATGTACGTATTTCTATATAATTCTTCGATTGTCAAATTTATTTAAATTATCTAAAATTGATATAAATTAATACATATGGTAATTTTATAATAGGTATAAACCTTAAATCTAGTATGATATGGAATTAGTTTAAGGATTCATGGTCACACAAATTATTTTTCTAATAATGAAAAATATGATGGATAATGAAATAACAACATATATTTTTGAAATAATTCACAATGATGTAATTAAATATCTGATGCTTCCTTATATTGATGGGTATGAAACATGTAATCTATAAATTTTTATTCCAATTAATTAAATAACCACCCACATTATATTTTTTTTAAGTTTCCACTGAATGTTGGTTGTTTTTTCCATGTAATAAGAATTTTTACATGTTTTTATCCATAAATGGTTATGTGTGAAATTCATTTAAAGAAATATTAGATCCATTAATTTTATTATTTTAAAAAAAATTTATTATAATAACATTTTATTTTATTTTTTACCTAAAATATTTATACCAAGCATGGGATCAATATAAATATTCAAGATGAAAGATTAAAACTTATATCAAATATAATTCTACAATGTTAACATCATTTATAAGTATTAAAATTTAGTAGATATTTAAAATGGTGTTTCCAATTGATAAATTTTTTTAGAAATATTAATTACATTAGTAAGAAGGAGAAATCAAATGTGGATATTGTGTTTAGAGATATATATAAATATATGAAATAATTACAACTAGATAATTTAAATAAATTGACAAGGATTGATTTTAATATATATATATATATATATATATAATTATTTTATTTATTGTCATTATATTCGAAATAAATGTTGAATTATTTGTTTTTTAATTTGTATATTTTTTATGACCCATTACCTTATAATAAGTATTATATAAATCATTTATGGGGATAAAGATATGATTATTTAACAAGATGGAATTGGAATTATATTATATCTATTTCAATTGTAAATTTGGAATTATAAATTTCAAATTATCAATTGGTTTTAATTTGGAAATTTTTTTGATTTTAATATTTTTTATAAAATTATACTTGGGTGCTATTTTATGGTAGTTTTTCTACTATTTATAGTTGTTTTCTGTGTTGTTATAAGTTGGGTTGAATGATTTTTTAAAAAAAGTAAAAAAAAATTGAATTTTGTGTTCAACATTTTTATAAACCTTTTTTAAAAAATACATTCTACATCTATGATAAAATAATAATCATAAAATTTTTTTTTAATAAGTTATTATAATTAACAGATGAAAAAATATTGATTTTATATAGGTTATTTTGTAACCAATATGTAATACCAGCCCATTTGAAATTCTATAAGGATTTTATACATCAATTTTTATTATAACATACAAATATTATCATTTTTTTAAAAAATTATAATAAACAATAAAAAGAACATATTTACTATATCTTTGATAAAAAGACACTATTTAAAAAATTTTAAAATGAAAAATAAATCAATTTGTAAATTGAATAAATAGCCTCAAAATCCACTGAACCATTTATATTATAAGTTTATTTTGTGTTCGGCCATATATATCCTCCTGTCTCTAATGATCTTCCATGGAAATTCCATATTCTCATGAAACCTATATCCATGAAAAGATGAATTTATATAGAGGGATATTTTTTAAATATAATTAAATATATATATGTATATATATTATATTTAATTAAAAATTATAAAAAAATGATCTCAACAAATATCACAACATCCTAAAATTTCATAAAAATAAAAAAAATCATCCTAAATGATACAACCCATTTTTTACTTATTGGTGTATTTTAATTAGAAATATGATATTTTGTTGACGGTGAATTTAATTATATCAACCATTACTAAAAAAATAATATTATTTCTTTAAATCCCCCAAGGTGGTCAACCACAGCTTCAAATGCACGTTTTTTATTTCAAATAAGTGATAATATATTCAATTTGACTAAAACTGGTATTGAATTTCAATAATAGGAAAAATTCTCCCAAATTAGGAACTCACACAATTATATCTTTCCCACATTACAAAAATTCTTCCTTGATTAGAAAATAACCATATAAAGATATAAATATACATTCATTAACCTGCCTTCCATCATAGGAGAAGGATACTGTTATTCAATTTTTAATGGAAAAATTTAGACAATGAGTAGTGAGGTGGGTGAGTAGTACTTCTAGATAGCATTCCTTAACTATAAGAGAAAATATTGAAATACATCATCCCTCACTGGACTAACTAATACATGGATTTCCATCAATGAGAATTTATTTTTTCTAACAAAACATGGGTTAATATTTTCATTTGTCGGAAAATTCCTATAATATTATATATTTCCATGATAAAATATCATGAATTTTCTTTGGTATTCTCAATACATTCTTTCAAATATCTATGAACCACACTATTCATCCATGGATATAGTTTCAATATACCTATATTTGTATAATAACTAAATCTCTCTATAAAATAAAATAGAATCATGAAAAAAATACTCACCAACCACTTCTTATGTGTTCATGACATAACTAAAATATCATCAATACTCAATAAATGATGAAATAATACAACCACATAATATTAACCACACAAAAACACACATTCTAACACAAAAATACCACTATAATGTAACACCCCTAAATTATAAAAAATTAACATTGAATTATGTAGCATATGAAACAATCAACACCAATCTTAATCAAACCATAAAATATATTTCATGAAATCTAATCCCTCTAATAGCTTATAGAACACGCAACCCCAAGAATTATTTAATAGTGATATAGAATACCATTATAACATAGCCATTACTATTTTATGTATGAATATTATTAAATAAATTATTAAAATTATGGTCATATATTGATTATAGGTAAATTAATACTCATTTAACATAAAAAATATATGTTTTATGAAAAACTTCATTTTTTGTAAAAGATGGTTCTATCAATCGTTACACCCATGATATAAAGATAATTATTACCTTATGTAGAAAAATTATTTGATAAAACTAAATTAAATATTGAAATATTAATATAAAAATTATCTTTGGGTGAATTTTTCATATTTTTTGAAAATGATTCATCATTAAATGAACGGTGAAAAATATCAAATTTTCATTTAAATATACCTTTTTTGAAACTATTTATAATGATAAAATAAATTTTAAATTTTATTAAAAATAAAATTACTTCAATTATATATCAAATAATCCAATTTAGTTCATTTTAATCATTTTCATATAGAATTCTGATATAAAAATATTGGAAACTTTTGAACGTTTTCTCTTTGGAAACTCTCTTTCTCATCAGGTCTAGAGGATTAATTTTAATTTTAAATTTTCCACATTTGTGAATGGAATTTAGAAAAAAAAATTATATATTTTAAATAAAAATAAATAATATTCTTATGTAATTTAATATAATTTTTTTCCAAAATGAATATTGAAAACATTAAAAAATAATTATTGTGCTTATGGTAAAAATGGTTTTAATGTGGGGTTATCCAATAGTGATAATGGTTAAAATGAACTAGAAACATTTATAATATCTTTTTTATCCATATTTCTATCCTATAATGTCTAATTCTTGAAAAAATCCATTTTGGACCATTTTCATGTGAAAAACGTTGGTAGACCATTTTCTTTTCAAAATTTACAATTATGCCACTCACCTCACATATAAAAGGCCACCCTCTTTCCTCTACTCTTCACACATTCACACACATTTGTTTTAGTTATTACCTTCCCAAATAACATCAACACTCCCATACGCTCTTCCTAGAAGCCTTATATTTTGAATAATAAAAACCTAGTAAGTCTTTTGGTGCAAACCTAAGGAGGGTACGTGAAGAAGAGGTAATGTTCTAAAACAAGTATTTTTATATTATTTCTCCCTACATTGAACTCAATTAATATTAAACCGTGATGAAATATTAATATAAATATATTCTATATAATTATTTTTTTATGATAATTTATACCCTATTACCATCTCTACTTCATCAAATGGTTTTTGAAATCATCATCCATCTATACGGAGGACTACCACTTTTCGAGTCGATGTCATCCATATTTCCATTACCACATATCATGGATGGGTATGAAGATGTATAAAATTATATATATATATATTTTATTTATAAAATTATTATTACTCCTGAACAATTATATAATATATACCTTTTAAATTTCCATTCCGTAGGGTATATAATAATGTCGCCCGTGTGTACGACAGACTACCGACTCACGAAGCAATGTGATTCATATTTCACTAAAGATTTACATGGAATTCAATTAGGGTAAAGTTAATGAATATATGGGATATAACTGAAATAACTATTATATTCATGCAATATTTTTAATCAAGGGGAGATAATATTTCATTGTCATTTTTTAAACTAAAAAATGATAACATTGTTCGTGTACGTGTGGACAGTCACCCTTACAATGAAATGTGACCATATTTTCATCACCATATGGATGATATATATAATTATAAATAAATAAATAATATTTTATTTATTATATTATTCTAATTACGGAATGATGAAAAATTTACTTACCACATTTTCATAATGATAGTTAAATACGTACGACATGTCGTCTCTATGATCGTAACATACTTCATTTTTCATAACCATATTTATTGATTTGTTTTAAAATGAAAATGTATGTCTAAATATGATTTCTATGTCTTTAATATAATTCTATATATAAAATAACTACAAAATATTCTCAAAAACATTATTTTATTGACGAAACATGCATGAGAAAACAAGGCAATTAACACCAAAAAATGAAAATAATGAATTATTAATAAAGGGTGATAGTATGTTATAATAGGATAATATATAACGTTATAAATATGACAATGGTTTTGGAATATTTTAATTACATGTTTAAAATAATAATACATTGTCTTATAACACTTCCTTCTAAAAGGATGTGTAAGGTATGAGATTCCATAACTCAATTTCCATTCATTGGGTTAAAATTATAAGTCATTTATTATTTCAATATAAGGTTATGTTTGTAATGAATATTTGTAATTTTATAATTTATTTCCACTTTTTTTATGTGGATTTATATATTATACAAATAATAAATACATTGATTGATAACTACTTCAATAACATGATCTCTCTAAGGGACTTCGTCTCAATTTCCTTTAATTGAGGCATATTGTAATACTATATACATAATTTATTTTATATGTTGAATATACTACCACTTTGACATATATTACTATGATTACTTAATATTTATTGGTATTTTTAGTCTCAACGTGAATTATTACATCTAAGGGGATTTGAATTAAGAGTTCCCAAGTGTTAATGAATTTAATAACTTAATTTATTTTCATTGGGTTATAATACTTTTTTGTCATCTTTTATATTCTATGATTATGTTTAAAATAAAATTTTATTATCATATATTTTATTTAATATATTCTTTGGTAGAATTATAGTTGATACAGATAATTGATTCATTTATAAAAACTCACTTCAACGCTATGATAATTGTATGTGGAACTTACCTACTAAGATGCTCCAAAATAGGTGCTCCAAGCTGGTTTACCACATGACCTCATGCACACCTCCTCATAAGATAGAGGTAGCCTAATGATAGTATGGTATAAAGTAGAATAGTTAGGAGACTATACCCCCATATCATAGTTCCCAAATAGAAGTAATTAACCAAATATCATACATATCAGAGTAATCAGAAAAAATGAGTAATATGAAACATGCTATAATAAAAGGAAATGAAATAAAGGAATGAATGGACATGTCATACATATAAACAACCTCTCCAGGAATGGTTACATACCATACCAAAATTAATGACAATAACAAAAGTCACCATGGTTTTATTGAGTTAAACCCATCATGTCATTTGAAACAACTTGATAAACCTTCTTGACCAAACAGTAATCAACATGGTCCTAAGCCCAATATTGTGCCTACAAAAAACATGTGAGAGTTTCTTTGGTACGTCAGTAAAATGGTGGCCTAAGAAAGATGAGGGTAAAGTTAATTAGACCACCCCCAATTTTATCTAAAGAAAATACAAGTTTGAGAAATATTTTGTAGATAAATAGTGAAATAAATAAATAAAATAGGAAAGAGATATAAGACAAGGAACATATCATCTCATATAGTACCCACTAACCCAAGGACTCTAGGGTCCCACTTAGGCCAACCACATGTGAAATTCCTAAACATGTATAATAAATCATAACATAGATGGTACATACTACAACTACCAATGATGGTTGTTCACTTTTCATTCAATTGATCAAAGTATAAACCCTACATCTATGGTACCTATCTAATATACCTATGCAATCAGTTCCTAGAATGCCATTCTCACATATAAATAAAATATTAAAATTAATTTCAAATGTGACTAGATCCTCCGTCCAGTACCTAACCAAATTCCAGACTATCATTACCTATACTAAACGTCATGTCTATAAAACCCATCATAAAACATAACACTAGATCCCAGAGCATTAGTGAATCATCCATCTATATTAGAAATTGGTGGTTCCTAGAGAGTTAGTTTGTCGCAGCCCCAAGTTGGAGGAGTATTAGTTCAAAATCCTATCCACATGGTATACCATCATCACATAGAGAATCGGTTTAGAATTTTAACCATGAAGTATACTATCATTGTTCAGTGCCTCAGTCTGACACCTTATCCTATCGTGTACTACCTTTTCCTAGAGCATCATTCCAGCACCAAAACTGTTCCATCATGTCTTAAATATTAAATCCCAACATCGTGAACATAAAAAACCTCCAATAAAACAAAAAATAAACCCATTTTTTAAACCATTAAAACTTACTAAGTCCCTATGAGACTTAAAAACAAAAACATATCTGAAAAAATCCCAACCCTTTATGACATTACAAAAGAAACTAAACAAAACACCCTCATTAAAAAATATAGAACCACAGTTTTTAAAACATGGTTATCTCTCTTTTAATAAAAACAAGTCCTAAGGCCTACATTACAATTATATTCATCACAATACCCATCAAGGAATTTTCACCAAAGTAGAAAAAACACATGATTTTCAAATCCATAGTTGAAATTCCTTTCTAAACCACCATTTTCAATCCTATTAGAGGACATCACCTCACATAAAAAAATTGTTTTCCCCCAATAACAGCAAAAAACAATTCTAAAATCAATGCATATAGTTAGAATCCATTTCAGGATCCCCATATCCATTTTAGAAAACTAAATCTATAAAACACCACAATTTATCACCCTTAAAGGTAACAACCATTTATTTCAATGTTCTAAAAATTAGCACTTTTACTATTTAGTCTAACCAACAAATGTGAAAAATCTAGTTAATCTCACCACCCAAATGATTTACATAATATATAGAATAAAACATGCCACTCATCAGATTTTAGGTACACACCAGGTACACATGAATGTATTTTTATAATACTATAGGTACATATCATATACAACCTACCTCAATAATGGAGATTTCGAAAAAAATTCCAAAACAAAGTGGCCTTGACCAGGCACATCCAAGCATCATCCAAACCACTCAGCACCCAAATGAGAATTTCAGGATCACCTAAGATCTATTATTACACATAATAAAAATAGTTAATTAATTTCAATAATTATAATCATTTAATTGACAAAAAATAGACTTGGAATAGTTCTAAAAAACTCACTCTGTCATCATGACGCACAAAAAATGAACAAAACCACTCACCAATGACCCTTTTCATAACCTTGACCATATTCTGTGTATAATACCAAATATATGGTGGAAATTCGATAACTAGTGAAATTAAATACTTAGGAAAAACCTAATAATATTCACTGTGCTCACACACCATGGTGAAATTCCATGCAATGATGTGCAGAATCCATATTGGAATCTCTTCCACCTAACCCAACAAAAATATCCAAGAGAAATGGATGATTCTATAATTCTCTGATGGAATCATAAAAAATTCCTAAATCCTAGATCCCTAAAATTAGTGATGATGAAGGGAATGAGGAAAGTAATCTACTAAAGAATGAATCTTACATCAAAATGATAATATAATCACCAAAGAAACACCTCGACGGAGAGGTTGGAAGAAATTATGAATGGAAGAGAATACCTTATCATTTTTATGAGTGTAAGGGGGAAGAAAAGGAAAGGGATAAAATAAAATCTTGTAGGGTGGAAATTGAAAGAAACCATTTAAAATGACATTTTTGGAATATTCATGGTTTGGATGAACATTTCTCCAATCCTTGAATGAACCATGTGGTTGGCTTTATCCAAGGCCAACCAACTCATTTGGTTTTTCAACACAATTGCCCAAAGCATGATCATCCCTTTTTTAACATCCCTACCACATATATTTAGTCTTAATGGTTTGAAAAACATTGTATTAATCATGTTGTTAGCACTATCTACCAGCAAAAGAAATTTTAGTGGGTTTTCTAGAACTCTGCTTAACATGTGCATTATGCCTCATACCAATCAGAGACTCACATAGTTTCTCCCTTTTCTGAGAACAGTTTCCCCAAACAATGCTCAAACCATTAAATAAAATAATTTTTAGTTAAGAATGAAAAAAAAACTTGATTATCAAGGTTTTTCATGGTTTCTCTTAATCCATGCACACTAAACCATACACCACTTCAAAAAAACTCCAAAACATCTGAAACATAACCCAAATCTTCCAGAGCTCATACAAACACCCAAGATTTCTCTCAAGTGTCATTTCATGACTCAAAACAACACTTTTTCATTCCATATATCCAAATCTCATTTCGAATATTAATACATGATTCAACGCATACGATAATGAAAATTAAAATTCTTTTATATATTTTCAATTCATTTGGATGGGGGGTCTTACAACCTCACCAGAATAATATTTATTATCCCCAAGAATCCATGGTGATTCTATATCATCACCACCTAACCAATGTTGGTTTCTATATTTTAACCAATAACTTCATTCATCTTATGATGGACCAAAACACTTCCATGGAATATCCCCCATCTCAAGGCCCTTATCCATATAATCCTCTAAAATAACACTCATTTCTGAAACCTAAACACCATGATAGATCTTACCCAATCACATAAAACTAAAACATTTGTTACAATATCACTCAATAAACCATGAATATAAGGTTATCCCAACTATAGGCTTCATCTTATAATATCTAAAATCCAATGATCAGCACCACCTCCATTGGGACACCCCTAAAGAACCCTGACTTCGCACATCCCCAATATAGTCAGCATTTCATTAACCTCTTTTACCCCAATATCCATGAAAATGAAAATGATAATTGGAACTCATCTACATCATTGATAACCTTCCAACGAAGTTACGTACCTACCCTTCAACAACTAAATAAGAACATTATGTATTTTCCCTGAAATCACATCTCAAACTCGAAATACACCCATATTTTCCAAACATCACACTAGATGTAGCTGGAAACCTAAACCACCTACATTGTGTGATAACCCTATTCATACCATCATCGAATCATTCATCCAAAAAAACTCTTCGATCGAACTTCTGGTATGTCAAAATCTCACCTGATCACAATGATTTCACTCACAAAGGAATTCGCGACAAACCAAACATGCCCACTAGAGTCCACACCAGACCCTCATAGATATTACATAGTTAGATCGTCAACTAAATAAAATTCAAATTCATGACCAACAACACACATCCATATACCTATGACTGAGGAACCTCATAATACTTTTCAAAACCACCTCAAGACCAAGTCCATGATCATCTCCATTATCCACAAAAAACTAATTTCCTATTTGAACTCCCTAAAGAATCTAAGCATGAACCTCAAATATTCCTCACTGAAATCACGATGCCACTATGATAGATCCATGAATAGTTTTACACACATGTGACCATTCCAGTATGAGGTTCGATCCTCCATATCTGATACAACACTCCCCACCATAGGAGTTTCATCAATACAAACTCGCCTAGAAATCCTAAAATGAGTCAACCCATGCTCCAACCAAATCTAAACCAAGAATTATATATGGATATCTCTCCAAAACCTAGTTGAACAATTGAAATTTCAAATTTCACCCATTACAATAATATGAAAATGGAACCCATGGTATTCTTTGACATACAGTTCATCAAAAATAATTTTCTCACTAACAGTTTTTGGTGGACCTCCCACATATTGCTCCACTTAGACCGCTCCATGACCACAACTCCAAAGATACCCCTAATCAATCAAGAAAAATAATTTAGTTATCTGGGTATATAAAAAATTCTCTCTTAGTGTACCCAAGATTATGTTAAGATATTGATTATGATCATCAGTAACTAATATTACACTATGATTTCATCAATGAATAAAACAGATACACATCCATTTAAATGTATCCTCTGTATAAAGGGATATAAAAAACCCATCTAAAGTTCGATTAACTACATTCTCACAAGTTTCCCATCATATTCAAATCTGTTATTAACCTACTCATGATCTCATTCCAATATAGCTCCTCCGGCATAAACTATCGTAACATCCAATCCACACACTGAATGACACCGTGTGTCACCATATGTTCATTTCCCCATGTTCCCATTAACAAATAACCATCACATAAACACTTTTGTGACCCCATCATATAACCCAATTCTATCTATAACAATTAAAAATTTATTAATCCTCAGCTCACAAGCCCTATCCACCAGACATGCCTACTCTGTACTCCTATCTCATCCATTATAAATATCTTGTGGTTGTTTCCGAGAATATAATAAACACATGATCAAAACATACTTCATTGAACACTAACAACCTAAATAGAATTCAATGTTTCATTATGGTTATCTACAATCTCACCAATTTATTGGAT
Source organism: Viscum album (assembly GCA_963277665.1). Taxonomy (NCBI): domain Eukaryota; kingdom Viridiplantae; phylum Streptophyta; class Magnoliopsida; order Santalales; family Viscaceae; genus Viscum; species Viscum album. Next base: position 944,328,702 of record OY728127.1, on the reverse strand, counting down.
ACAAATTCAAAACTAACTGAGCCAGACACATAACATTCCCTTCCATCATAAATCAAAATCCCAACTGAAGTATCAACACAACCAGTTCTTTCCACCATAAGGAAACCAATACCCTTCATGTACATTGTGATAAAAATATTATAGGTTGATCTCACCTATAAGGCCATCACCCAATGTAATCCATCATGTCCAGGACATATCAAATCCATTAGAAAAAACCTACCTACACAACCACCCATCAATAAGTCTCCAAAACAATCCTACTCCTCTAGAAACCAAACATGAGGCTGATACTACAACTAAAGTTATCTTTCTCAAAAACAAGGGATCCCAAGAACATAATACTTATATTAGGTTTCACCCTTCATTAACCACTATCAAAAGTCCCAAAACACCCACACATGCCTCAAGAATGTAACTTATAACTAGTAAATCACCAAACATGGTTCATGTAAAAAAACACAAGACACAAACTCCCTGAACAAGAGTCACATCAAAAAGGTCACTAGGTCTAATAACGCAAGGTTTATGTCATATCATAAAAGGAAAAAACTAATGGGGAATCAACATGAACCCATCTAATCATCACATGATATTAGAAAGACAAAATTTCAACATCTAGGGTCCCACGCCATAATGGTCACATATACCAACCAACATTCAAAAACAAGGGATCTGATACTCTCTGGTCATCTTTACATCATATTTCACCATGGAGGACTTAGACATGCAACTGATCCAAAACAAAAATCATCCACAAGGGTTCAAACATCCCTACACATATAACCTACTAACCCACCAAGGTCATTTCGCTGACCATACAAATGGAGCACAGTAGCATCCTCATCAAGTGTCTCACAATAGATCCATATAACATTTCATTATAAGGAAATACATAAAATCATGAACTAGAAATCCTATTATATATGGATCATATATGTATAACATGATGCATGAGGTGCATATTTCCTTAATATAATAAGAGTCAAAAAAAATAATTTTCTTTTTTTGAACAGGAAAACAACCGTAAATATATTAAAAACATCAATTTCAAATAGCCTGATCCTCACTAAATGCAAAAAAACTACAATTGTAATTTCAAAAATCTAGATCACCAATCCCATCCCTTAGTAACCCCGAATTCCTACCATTATTGGTGTTCATAACACACCATCCTGGAATCCATCTCAAGATCTAACAGAATCCTATTTCTCTAGTCTACTAAACCCTGTATATTATAATAATTGGAATGAACTCCAATGAAACAACTTTATAAATTCCCATCCCATATTCCATTAAACGGGTGCCCTAAGTTGGTATTCCACATAAACTCAAGAGAAACTCCTTGTATGCCAGTGGTTATTGACTAACAGTGGGTGACTATAGTGGAACTATGAGGAGACTATACCTCCCATATCAAAGTGAACTACAAGATGTAAATAACCAAATATCATGCACATCAGAGATATCAGAAAAAATGACAGCTAAAACATGTTATAATAAAATGAAATAAAATGAAGGCATGAATGGACATGTCATACATATTACTAACTCCCCACTAGGCCAGTTACATAACATATAGAAATAAAAGGAAATAAAAATAGTAACTATAGTCTCACCAAACCAACCTCATCCAGTAATCTGATATCACCAGAAAACCCTGGTTTACCTTGAAAAACTCAACATGAGCCTCATCTCAAACTTGTTCCTATAATAAACATGTGGGAGTTACTCACATATCCAAGTGGAATGGTGGCCTGAGTAGGGTGTGAGTAAAACAAAATAGGTCACCACAAATGGCTTCTAAATAAAATTATAGTCATAGAATCAGTGTATGAAGATAAAAATAGGAAAATGAATAGTATATTAAAGAGATACAAGCCATATAACATGTAATATCTTATGGTACCCAATTTCCCAATGGTTCTATGGTTACACTGATAAAAAAGAAATATTAAATGATCTAAACTAGTCCTCTAATGGTAAACATTGGTGGTACATAATAAAATATTATAGGAAGGGTGTCCACATTATATTCAACCCAGGGAAGCATAAATCCTATATCCATAGTACCTATATAATTCACCTGATCCATTAGTTTTAAGAATATCAATATGGAATCTAAATAAAATATCAATATCAATATCGATGATGGTTATAACCAAATTCTAAAACCAAACCATATACCAATTAATCAGTTTTGATACTGAACATCATGTCTATCATACCCATCATAAATAATGACCGTAGTGCCTATACCCATAATCCATAATCCATGTATATGTGACATTAGTTGTTACTATCGAATCATGGTTTCCCAACATAAGGAGGAGGACCTTCAGTACAACTTCTTATACTCATGATATACCATAATCTCCCAAATAATCAACATGGAATGTTAATAATAAAGTATACTATCAGTGTCTGGATACTTAGTCAGACACCTTATCTATGTAGTATACTACATGTAACCATAGAATTGGTCCAACACCAGAAACATTCCATCTTGTCATAAACACTAAAGCACAACATTGAGACCATACAAAACATTCCAGAAAACCCAACAACCATTTTTAAAACATTAACACTCACTCTGGTCCCTAAGGGACTTCAAAACTAAATCATATCTCAAAAAATCCAACCCTTTTTATATACCAAACAAAACCAAACCAAACACCCTCATTATAGGTTTTAGAACCACACTATTTAGAACATTGGCCTCTCTCTTTGAAAAAAAAAACAAATACCAAGGCCAATATTTCCATCACAACAATCAGAAAATACATCAAGGAATTTCACAAATAGGGCAACCATACAGATAATTCAAATAATAAATGGAAATTCATTTATAAATACCCTTTTTCAATCCACATAGAGGACATAACCACAATTGAAAAAATAGATTTCCACATTTGAAAACCAAATACAATTCAAAAAAGAACACACACATATAAAAACCAATTCAAGATCCCAATATTTATTTCCAAAAACCCAATCCACATAATACTAAAATTTACCCAATTAATGGTTGTAACCATTTATTTAAATGTTCTACCCACTAGAACTTTTTCATTAATAATTGAACCAACCATCAAACTTATACAAGTTATGCTCACCATCCAGCTACTTTACTTAATCCAAGTAAGAAAATATTCCACTCATGTGATTTAAGGTACACACTATATACATAATATTGTAAATTAAGAATATTATGGGTAAAGATATTCGACCACATACCTCCTCAAAATAAACTTCCAAAACAATTTCAAAACTCAGTGTCCTTACTAATTCCCGTAAAAGAATCATCCAAACCCCTCAGCACCCAACTGTGCATGTCACTATCACCGAATATATAGTCTTAAAACAAAAAGAAAAGATTAATTAATTATAAAAATAAAATTTAATTAATTAATGAATACCGAACTTCTAATAATGTCGGAATACTCAACAGGTCATCCTGCCATAGTAAAACCAAATCCAACCACTCACTAAAGACCCCTGTTATCTCCCCATCCACATTGCGAGTTATTTTCATAATAGGTGATATTAAACCAACAACTAGTAAAATTATATAATTAGAGAAACCTAATAAACTTCACAACAACCACATACCTTGATGAAACTCCATGAAACGATTTGAATAATCCATATTGGGATCTCTTCCACCCAAGCGACAAAACACCACCTTAGTGAGGATTAAATAAAGGGGGAATAGAGGAGAAGACCTCCTCTAGAACGTGTGAACATGGGGGAAAGAAAAGGTATGGGGTATCATAAAATACCATAGGTGATAATTGTAGTAACATCATTTTTTAGGTTATTAAATATATATATATATATATCATGTTTTCCAAAACCTGAACCAACCATGTGTTTGGCTTGGTCCCTGGCCACCCCACTCACTTGGTTTTCCAACATGGTTGGGCAAACAGTGTGCACCCATAATATACAACACCTCTATCCTATAAGTTTCGGACATAGAGTTTTAGAAACCATGTGCCAAACATGATTCCAGCACATCCACCCTTCTAGAAAAGGTGTATAGTTTTTCTAAAACAATGCACCATGCCTCATACCGTTCAAAATTTCACACGGTTTCTCCTTTTTCCTCACACATTTTATGCCAAACTATGCTCAAACCATGAAACTCAACTATGTAAAAATACAAATGAACTAGACACCTCCTAAGAATCAAGATGAATCATAGTTTCTGCTAAACTATGCATATCAAACCATGCACCATTTCAAGAAAACTCCAAAAATCACAAAATATAACCCATTTCTCATCCAAACACCTAGGAAACATCTTTATCCACTTTCCTTAACAAAAAATAACACTTTTATACATTACAACTCTCATAATCTCATTACTAGTCTTCATTTATCTTTTGATCTGTCCAATAATGAAAATCCAATTCCTTCAGAAATCATTAAACCATCCGGTTGTGAGATATTATAGTAAGGGTTAATTTTAGAATATAATTCTAGTAAATATTGTTTATTATTGAATTTTAGTTAAATATAATTATTTTACCCTTTCATATTTATCCCATTTAATTATATTCTCCTATGGTTTTTCATGATATTTTAAATAATAGTGCCATTTTACAATCATTGGTATATTAACTGATTCTGAACTTTTTTAAGATAATTTGACTTTATTTTTCTCTTCGGTCAAAAAATGTTTTTTCTTCCAAAACCTTATTTTCAAAAAATGTGTTAAATAATTTTTATAACCCCTACCCAACTAATTTTTTAATGATATTATTACCCATTTTTTCTTTTTTAAATATATTATGAAAGGAATATTAACATCATTTTTATAAAAATATAAATTTTTTTTACTAAAAAGTACAAGGAATATTTGATTTAATTTGTATGACATGAACATAATTTCCCACCTTCATGTCCACTTAATTTTTTGAACATAATCATAGTTTTCAATGGATATTTTCAATGAATTTGTTTTAATTTTTTTGAACTATTACTTTTAAAAGGCGATTTTGAAAATGGAAGATATATTTTACTCAAGAATGTTTTTGACGATATTTTTACGGAATTTCTATTCATAAAAAAAATAACCCTTTATTGTAACTACTATGATTATATGTTGTATTGATGTTATTCTTATTCATTATATGGATGGTTTATGATCATTTTAACTAAGGAACGAATTGACATTCAAATGATTTATTCATTTTTATATTAATTAACATCCCAATGAATTATTCATTCATCTATAATCATTAGACATTATATTTAACTTAAATATTAATATTATCTATCAAATATTTTTGTATTTCTTTAATCATATATCATTTTTAGAGATGGTGTTTTATATTGAATTTTATTTATTTATTGAGGAAATATTGATAAATTTATATCCTTACTCAATTAGGATATTTGATGATGTTGAACATAATTCATGAATTAAATAAATTATTCCATATATGAGGAATGTTTTGGATATGCAGAAATAGGTGTGGCCTAGTTATAGAATTCCCCACAATGCATTGATAGTCTCATGAGGCGAATCAATAAGATATTATAAAATATTTTGGCCAAATGAAATGAGTTTTTATCTACTAGTTTTAAATTATCTTATAAATGGTCTTCCCAGTAAGGGTCTCCTATGTGTGAGGCATTTCATCAAAAAATTAATCATTTCTTTAATACAAAATTCAGTTATTATTATCCATGATGTTTTTCAAATGATATTATCTTTGGATGAATTTCATACATTGTAATTGACTAAATATAATTTTTTTTCATTTATTTACATATCCCTATTTATTATTCCTTATCCAGTTATGATAGTCATGATATTTATTAAATTTCATGTGTTTCGGTTATTAACCTTTCTATATTGATTATTTTCCATGGTATTTCTACATTTATATTATCTTTGAATGAACTTCCTTATCATTTTATTGATTATATGTAATTTATGATGAGTTATTTACCTTGACATATTGATTATGGATATTTATTAATAATAAATTCATTTTTATATAACCATTAATGATAATTTGAGAAAACTTTTATTTTTATTCATTTCATAAGAATCCAATAAGTGTACTATAAATGATATTCAGGGATATGTTAGAAGTAATAATGGTATTCTCAAAAAAAATAAGTTGTAGTTATTGTTTTCTAATATAATGAAAGTGTCAAGTATCATTTTAGATTACAAAGACACATAAACTATTACTTCCTTCATGATATGATTCCTTGTCGCTTATGTCAATTTAATATGGTAGACACAAAATTTGGGCTACTTGGGTTAGGGTCACTATAGTTGGTATTAGAGGATATTTTTTTGAAATCATGGGAATTAAATTTTGGAAAAATTTATTAGGGCTCATAACCCTAGGACAAACATTGAGGGTAATTATTGAAAAACAACCTAATGTTTTTATAATCTATAAATTATGTGTTTTCCTATCAATAAATATTTTTCAAAATTCTAAAATTGGGTACATTTCTGAAACAAATATACATTGGGATAATAACTCCAAAAAGGTAATATTGGGGATGATCCAATCTTCATCTGATTCATGAAAATAGGCCTTACTATGAAACTAATTTGACAATCTAGGGAGATATGATTAGTATAATTCAAATTTTCTTTATAAATTATTTTTGAATAATTTCAATCTATCAGGGTAATTAATGAACTAGGATAAGCATACGTTGTCATAGATTGAAAAGAAGGCGTCAAGAGATAATGGGGAAATGTTATATGTGAGAAATATATGGGCATGAATTAATGAATTTCCAATGAAAAATAATGAGTATGATGGATGGAAATAAATTTCATCCTAATGATCCATTTATAACTAATTTTGTTAAATGTGGATAACCTAGGATCTATCTAAGTAAATTTCATCATCTTAATGTTAACCCCTAGACTAAGGAATTACCTTTGTGGAAATAAAATGGAAGAATTATTTTGGAATTTTAATTAAAAAAATAAATTTTAGATGTATTTTTATCAAGGGTATTTTGATTATTAGAATTAAAAATTGACTATTTATTGTGTAATCTTTTATAATAATATATGTTTGCATTAAAATATGTGTTATAGATACTATCACAGATTAACGAGTTTTGGATTGATAATAAGATAAAATTCGTAAACACTGATTTGTTGTTTTTATGTGATAAGAGTTTACAAAAAAGTAAGGATATTTTTTGGGAAAAAATATATGGGAATACATCCTATTAGTTTGTATATGTTTTAGTGAAATTTTGATTTAAGTAATAATGCCCTTATATTTTTTGGGAATAAATATAAATGTATTTTTAAACTTTAGGGTTTATATTATCTTTTATATTGAGTAAAATATTGTATTTTACACTTTGGGAATGTGGTAGAAATTATATTAATGAGGTTTTTGAAAAAGGGAAACATGTTGTATCATAGAAGGATGTGGGACTTAAACCCATGACCAAATGACAAGAAGGGTTTAGTCCCTAGTCTTACATGACATCTAGATTATTTTTTTATTTTTTTAGTTAAATTCATTGAAAAATAAATGTTATTGATGAAAATGTGTTTTTAATATTGATGTTTATAGATTAATTTATTAGATTGGATAACCTGTGCAGACTGTATTAGATATGTAAAATAGTTATAGATGGATAGAAAGACTTGTCTCTCATTTAGGGATATTAAGTTCAATTTAAAGTGAATTTAAGTGATTTGTTACTAATAAATTAAATTCTGGATATTCATTTCTTGGAGTAAGCAATGAATTGAATATTTATTAAAGGAAAAATGAAAGGTGAAATTATGCTTATGGAATAGAAACATATCATGTAATTATATTTCATTTTATTATTAGAGAGTAAAATAATTACTTAAAATTAGTCAAAAATTCTTTAAACAAAAAATTTATCTTATTAACATCATAACTTATGAATCATATAGTCTTTTAAATCATTGTAGATTTATGGTTTTGAGGTCACTCACATTACATTGATGGATCACTTTCTTGGGATCGATGTCCTCTATCTCTCTCTATAATTATTTAACCTTTTCATCCATGTCCATATATCCACTTGACTCAAATGTTCCCCCAAATATAAACATATTTAGGCATTATTGCAAATGACCATTGTACTTCCCTTATCTCTTATTAAGATGTTGTTTTAAAAAATCTGTTTACAATGTTGGGTTTCAAAAAAATATTTTTCAAATATCAAAACCTTTATTAGAGGGATCAAATTTAAATCATTAGAAAATAATTTATTTAAGGTGAGGATAATTTAAAACCCTAAAATTATAAAATAAGAACATTTTATTGAATATCATATGTGACATGAAATCCCAAGCATAAATAACACATGAAATATATTTATTTCAATTTATTATCTATTATAGCTTGTGAAATATGAAACCCTGAGTCTAAATGAATCGTTATATAGAATATTATAATATCCTAGATATTAATTTTTTTTAAGAAAAGTAAAAAATAAATTATGATAGTTACAGTTATCTATCGAATAAAAGTATGTTAAGAATCATTTAAAAAAAATGATATATTTTCATAAAAACAATATGTTTTCTTACAGACAGGTTATACAAGATTTTCACACAAGACTAAAAATTAATTTTTAAAATTTTTAGCAAAATTATTTTTTAAAATAAAATTCATTTTTTAAATCACAATTTCAAATTTATCAGAGGGTGAATTTTTTGGATTTTTTTGAATATATATATTTCTTGATAAATAATTAAGATACTTCATTTTAATTGAAAAATTCACTTTTTATAAATAATATATAAAGATAAATAATAATTTAAATTTGTTTTAATATATAAATAGTTTAAATAGAATAATTTTCACAAGGAATTTTAATATAAAAGAATTTTCAACTTTTGAGAATTTTCACATTAAAACCCTTCTTTCTCATCATATCTCTAGGATTATTTTATAATTTACATATTCCACTTATTTTAATGGAAATTTAAAAAATTGATTTCATATTTGAAATAAGTATAATTTATATTTTACAATAAGGACTACCGCTTAATGAACTGATGTCATTTGTTTTTCCATTATCACCTTTAAATGTTCGATATGATGATGGATAAAAAAATATATATGATATTTATAAATTAATTATATATATTAATTCATTATATAATATATATACCATTATAATTTCCATTTTTTTTGGTATATGGTAACATGACTCATGTGAACAATAAAATACCACCGTGTGAAGTGATATGATTTATCTTTCACTGATGCTTTACATAGAATGTAATAAGGGTAAATATAATAAATATTTATGATATTAGAGAAATAATTTTGATATTAATTAAATATTTAACATTATTAAATGATAATATTTCATTTTAATTTTTTACACTGAAAAATGATAACATCGTTCGAATACATGTGGACTACTGCCTTCATAATGTGATGCGACTCACTTTTTATAACCACTACACATTGATGATATACCTAAGAATATTTAATAAAATAATATTTTAATTTTTATATTATTATCATTATATATATATATATAACATTACTTACCACTTTTCAATAATGATCCTTGAAAAATGGAAATGTTACCCACGCATATGTATGACCTACCATCTCCATGATCAAAACGTGCTTTATTTTTCATAACCATCATTAATGATTTTCTTAAATTATAGTGGATGTATAAAAAGGATACTTACTTCAGTACTATTATTATTCAGTTTATATAACTTTATAATATTAAAAAAAAATGGATATTTCAGGAATAAACATGTATGCCAAAACAAGGAAATTAACACCTGAAACAATGATAACAATGAATGATTATTACAATACGTGTGATAAGATGTTATAAAAGGAATATATATGATATTATAAATAATAATATGTTTTTTATAAGTTAAAAAATGTTTAGAAACAAAATACAAGAAGTTAAATCACATTGAACCAAACCTAAGCATGAGGTAATGGATTTGTTGATTCAATTTCCATTAATTTGGTTAGGCTTGTACTTCATTGATTATGTCATGATATTATTATCTATGTATTGAAAATTGATTTTCTTATGTGGTCATTACAATTTTTTATGTTTATTTACATTTGATAAATACAATAAAACCATTGATTAAACCCCACCTTAGTGATATGACCATTATAAGGGAGTATATCTTATTTCCATTCATTGAGGCATATTATAATGTTATGCACCTAATTTTTCTATACAGTCTATATACATCCCATATAAAATATAAAATAATGATTCCATAAAAATTTATGGTATTTTATGTTTCAATTTTAATTAATACATCCAGTAATATTTGACTAAAGAGTTACCATATGGTATAAAATTCCATAACTCAATTTCTTTTAATTGGGTTCTATTACTTATTTACAATCTTTGATATTCTAAGATTATGTATGTAGTATATTTTGATTATATTTTGTTTTATTTCCACTTATGTGGTGTGTGTATATAGTTGATACACATAATCAAATAATTTATTAGTTATCACTTCCACATTTTGATCATTTTAAGGGTTTATTTCACAATCTTAATCTATTTGAGATTATTTATTCATGAATTTTAGTTGAGGGAAATTATTTGAAAATATCATAATATTATCATTTAATTTATTATACCCTTATTATTCATTATATTTTCAATTAATATTATCATTTATTCACTCTTTAGTAAATAAAAATATTAATAAATTGTTTTTAAAGAAAATATCACTTCAATTCTCTCTTTGTTCAAAAATTTGTTTTCTACCAAAACCCTATTTTCAAAAAATGTTGTGAAAATTTTTTACCCCTTTTTGATATTATTAATTAAATATTTTTTAATCCATTTCAAATTTTTACAAAATATTTTTAAATTATTCATAATGTCATTTTAAAAACAATTCCAATTGAGATTTTAATAAAAACGTGAAAGGAATATTTATTTTATGGTGTATGTCATGATTGAAATTTATAGCCATCATGAACAGTTATGTTTTCAAGAAATAATTAATAACTAGAAAATATTATTTTCAATGAAAATTGTTTTCATAATTTATTTTTGAACTTTATGTTTGAAAAGTTCATTTTTAAAATGAAAAGAACATTTTCCTCTAGAATGTTTTTAAAGGTATTTTACGTTATCAATATTTTTGATTGAAAAAACGTTATACTTAATATAATGGGTATTTTTTGTATTTATAATATTCTCTTTTCTCTATGTATGGTTATGATCATTTTTACCATGGAAAGTATTATTATTACCTTTGTTGATTCATTTTGGTAGTCATTAACTTCTACTTGAAAAATTAATTTACCTATGGTTATTGGATATTAAATTTCTCATAAATATCCATATTATTTATCATGGATATTTTTTATTTATTAAACATTATATTATTTCTACCTATGGTTATATATATTGATATTTATTTTTTCTAGGTAAAATTTGATAAACCCTTATCTGTTACTCAATATTGATATTTTATGATAAGGAAAAATTGATCAGGAATTAAATTGATTATTCAGTATAAGATGTATTATTTATAAATATAGATATATGTGGGGCTTGGATATAAAAAGCTCATCTATTCATCGGTTGTCTAATGAGGTGAACTATTATGATAACATAAAATTTGTTATCCATACGAAATGAGTTTGTACCCAGAAGCATATAATTATCTTTTGAAGGGTCTTGATGGTAGAGATAACTTGTACCAAAGACATGATGTATAATAATTAAGAATTTTCTTTATTAAGAATGTATATATTATTAACAATGATATTTACACAATGATATTATCTTTGAATGAATTTCATTTTTAGTTATTTACCAAATGTCATGTATTTACAGTTATTTATGTTTCCACATTTAATATTCTTTATCCAACTATGATATTCATCTTATTGGATAAATGGAATGTGTTATACTAATTTAAATTTCCATATTTATTATTATAATAGTGATTTTTTACATTTAAGTTATCTTTTGATTCACTTTATTATCAGTTTATTTATAACATTACATGTTTGTTTAGTTATTTTCCTCGTCATGTGGATAATTATTATTCATTCATGTTAACTTCAATTGTATATAACACTTATTGAGAATTTTATCTCACGATTATATTTTTTACTTTCACATGAATCTAGTAAGTGTACTATGAATTATATGAATGGATATTCAATATATGATAATGATATTATAAAAAAAATTATGTCGTAAAATTTTATTTCAAATCTAATAAAAACATTCAAGTATGTATCAAGCTTACCAAGAATACACGACAATTTGGTCCTTTGAGAGATGAATATTTTTAAATCATGATAATTTAATAAATAATACATTGGATTTGAGATAATAGGGATAGAGATACTACAAATAAATTCAACATCCAATGTCTAAGTGGACCACCAGCTGAAATCACACAAGATCTTAATAATAAACTTTCACTATATTGGTGTACCTTTTAAAGAATTACTTTAAAATATTATATTATTTTAGAGACACACATCATGGGTATCCAAGGGTACCTTCAAGGGTTGTCATAGAAAAAAATTTCATAAATCACACCCCTCTAATCGAACCAATTTTCAAGGGTAAAAAAATACATATAACAACTCAAATCTCTATAGTGAAGATCAATAAAAAATCATAGACTGTAACTTCATCCATTTAATAACTACTTCTTTAACTCATGCATGGAATCCCTATTTCTATGATAATAACCAAATTTAATGAAACATAATCAAAACATTCACTTATATCCTTGGGACTTTACCCAACCATATTAAAAATCCCATCATTCCTGGATTTTTCTCTCTATAGAAATTACTACTATTTATTAATATCCAATCTTGTTCATAATGCGTATACATAACTATGTATTATAAATTGTCACTTTTTTCATGTTATCCCTACATCCCCACTATGTAATATGATTGATCATACCAATACAAATCTACTAAGGATTAAACATTTTCTACCTTATTTCTTTTCTAATGACACACTAACACATTATGACCCTGATATTTCTTCCACATAATCTTTTATTAATTTCTTTAGAATTTATTTCCCACCTAAGATGTTTAATAATGAATTAATAAATACCTAGATAAATGTATTTTCCATGGAAAAATGACCCCAAATGTTCTGGTTGATTCTCCAGAACAATACCTAACCAAAGTATGGTGACACTAATGAATCTCTCAAAAGATTAAGCATCAGTATTTTTACAATATTTGAATTAATATTTGTAGGGATTTGTTAATATATATAAAATAAAAATATATTCTTGGACTTGATTAAAATAATCATATAAAATCTCATTATAGAGTTCCATCATATAGTAACAAGTAATATATGTACTATTTATTTCCCTTCATAGTGTTATTTATTTTTTTTAACCTTGAATTTTTTTAAAAGATAAATAATTTCATGGAGATGAATAACTACTAGAGGCTTCTAAGATTATAATTAAATTTTGTTAAGATATTCTAATATTAAATTTACAAACATATCAAAAATAGCCGCTGGTAGGACTCGAATTGGTGTAAACTTGATGGTATACTTCCTGACATCAAACAAAAGTAAATAGAGTCAAAAATATAATGAAGGGAAGAATAAAAAGTTTCCATTCACTAACCACAAAGGAGAGAAATTTTTAAATCACTAGTGAATATATCAATAGTCCCACAATTAATTGAAACCCCCATATAATAGGACAACATTAAATCCTATAATATCCTAAATAAGTAGTTACGTCATAGTATATCATCTATTGTCTCTATATCATATCATCATCACATCCAATTATGTGTGTTGCAACATCTCAATATCATAAATCCATCACTATTGTCTCTGAGAAAACATATTGGCCTCAAAATCATAGTAAATAATGATAATTCTAATAGATCTCAGACAAATGTGTAACACATAGACTATATGTATATCCAGAAAAATAAATCATGAAATAAAAAAATCATGAACTAGATCATTATAATGCACAATTACCTTTTTATACTATCTGTTAACATGCTATGTTATCTATGATGTTTTATCAATAAGATTCATGATCAATGATGCATCAATCATTTTAATCTTTTAAAAGTACTCGATTATGAAAACATGTACTTGATATACTTTTATTTGTAAATATAATATATCTCTTACATTTATCACATGTTCCAAACTCGATAATCCATTATATTCTCTAATACTCTCCTTCCATAACCCAATATACATGTAGGGGAACTCCCCAGGACCACCACTAATAGGCTATGTTGTAATGAAAAGTTTTGAGTTATCCACACTAGTATGGGATACATTACCTATAAATACTACCAGCCACCTGCTAACATGAGATATCATCCACAATGATAGAATGGAAATGTATAATAAGTAATAAATGAGTGCATGTATATGATAAAAAATAAAATGTATAATGTGAAATGATGTGTATGAATAAACAAGTACATCAACAAAACATGAACATATAAAACCTTGAGCACTAAAAAAATGAGGATGGCTATCATAATGAAACCTCTATTATACTAGCTCCCATAATAATTGTCTATATATATACTACAACATCATTCATCTTCTACATCAGCTGATATACATACACACAAGGATAACAACAACAAAATGAGTTTATAATGTTGATAATAATAATTCTCAATATAGTTAACCCAAATAATAGAATAACTCAAAGAAACATCTACTGTAAATAAACATTAATGAAATGTAATGTGTTGATAAAATAACGGTTTTCAACATCATCAATAATCCGAAAATTATTAATGGTCAATTAGTTTCCCATATACTCTTATCTCTCTTGTATAATGCTCATATAATTTTATGGTTTAATTAAAATATATATTAAAAAATAAACTGTCCACTTAACCCTTCAATGATTTTTTTCTTGATAATTCACCTTAGATGAATTATTCGTGAGATGCTGAAGGAAATAAATTTCTCCAATAGTCTCAAAAGTGATTTTGAAACATGTATTCATATTTATAGAGGTAGTATACATGTTCAGATACCAATTGAAATAAAAATATTCAGGGCTAAATCTATAAACCATTTTACATGATAAATTACACGACTAAAGTGTTGTAGTCCTATGATTGGTTTTCCTAGTTCCTAATTTAATGGGTATGATATGAGATAATATCAATGTAATGTCCTATATAATTATCCCATAGTTAAGGGAAAGGTAATTTGTCACTACATAGATGAATTATATTTCAACATGATCTTATCTCAAGGATAATTGAGGAACCACTAAGTTGCATCTACCTTAATCTAATGATGTTAAAGGAATTACGCATCTCTTTCTATCTCTTATAAATATCAAATTTGACTCAACATAAAGTAGTTGGTGAATATGGGAAAAATATGTATACATAATTCATAACTGGTATCTATCCATACTAATGGGTGAGAAGAGTATGGTTATTTTTTCATTGAAAAAACCCTCATCAGAGGGTTTATGTAAATGAGATCTACCACTACTTCTGATCATACTGAAGAAAATCCAATTTTTTTGATGAATTATTTTAAATGAATTTCTAATTCCTCAAAAATAACCATGAAGAATAATTTTTCGCAATGCAAATTTTATTTCAAGACAATTGATATATTTAAAAATAACTATTTTCAGCACATTAATGATATATTGGAAATAATTTTGGTGGAAATGCATATGTGGTGGTAGGATATACTTATTTGAGATTGGATTCCAATTTTTCATTGTAAATAGTATTTTTGTGAAATAATTTTTTTGATATAATGTTCCTTATATCACTAATAATTTTCAATGAAAAGTTATTTATGATTGAATTCCCAATTTTATCACTAATAGTATGTTCATCAAGGAACTCTTTATGATGGAACTACAATTCTGTCACACATACAATTTTCAGGATGGAATTAATTATTATTAAGTGATAATTACATCCTTAATAGTTTTCTAGGAATACATATTCATGATAGATCATGTGGTCAGTCACAAATATTTTAGCATCAACTAATTTATCAGATAAGGTTTTTATCGCCATTTCATTTCAGATAAATAAATAAATTATTAATAGTGGGTTATTTTTGCAACAGATAAGTTTTTGATCTCAAATTGCATCGTAAATAGTTGAGTTTTTTACAAATATCCAAAAAATTGTTTTACTAATAGGTTTTCTAAGATGGTTTTTATGGACTCCTCCATCGTAAAAAATGTCAATCACAAAGAATAGAAAGGTGCCCACACCCCCACATTCCTAAATTTCCTCGCTCAATTAAACAGATGTTGTTTGCAATCAAAACTATATCACTAATTATTATGTTATTAATTGTTTAAATTTTTTTATTGTTAATATATTATTATTATTTCTAATTTTGGAGATAATATTTTAATTACATAATAAAATTATAATTATAAATTATAAATTACCTAATCATAAGATTATAATTGATCATAAATGGTAATAAATTTTGAAAATATAATTTAATAATTAAAAATTTATAATATTATTTACAATTAAGAAAAATATTAATATAAATAATGATAAAAAATAAAGTCATTAGTTTTTATAAATTAGCATAAATTATTAATGGTAATATAAAATAATAAATGTTCTTGATAATTATTTAAAATTAATAAAATTATGAATAATTTAGTATGATAATGATATATAAAAATTGAAGATTAATTATTTATTATAAATAAATATAAATTATTAAATTTAATAGAAAATAATAAATTATAATTACAATTTGAAAAAATAATGAAAAAATAAATAATTTAATATTATATTAATAAATAAAAATTTAGTTATTATAAATTATTCAAATTAATCTAAAATAAAAAAATATTGTCAAAATTAGTAAAACTATTAATGTTATAAATAATTTAATAAATAATGATAATAAATGGAAAATAAAAAGTAATTCATAATTGTAAAATATATTAAATTGTTAATATTAATCTAATAGGATTCATGTTAGTTAAATTTTGTTGAAAAATAATAAAAATATAAATAATTTAATATAATAATAATAAAATAAATAAATAAAAGATGATATTTAATAATTATTTTAAATTAGTATAAATTCATAAAATGGTTCTAAAATCATAAATTTTAGTCCTTAATTATTATTTTTAATGTGAACATTTAGCTTGAAGGGAGCTCGTGTGGGAGTGTAATCCTTCACTATTATAGAGTATGAGGTGAGATGATCACCCCGGGAGGAGACTTTATAGAGATTTACATAAGAATAGTAAGAGTCTCTATAGTAATAGGAGTATCAAAATGATCAGATGATGGAGTATATGTGGTGAAATTCATGTGATTTTCGGATGAAGTTCTCACTTCTTGATGGAGTGATTACCCAACCTCTCTATGACATTTTTTTTGTAAACTTGTTTTTATATAATATGTATTTTGATTTTACATTGAAAACATATAGATATTAAAATTTTAGTGTATTTTACATATTTTTTTTATATGTTTAGAGTCATTTAGGATATATTTCCACATCCATCGTAAATAGTAATTATGATTGATTCAAGAATTCATCACAAGTAAGTTCAAAGAATACTATTTGTAATGCAATTAATGTTTTTTTTCACAAATTCTAGATAAAATGATACATTATTTCCATATAAAATACTATTTTCAAAGGAAATTGAAATTTTATCATTAATAATTTGGTAGAACATTATTTGATACAAGCATTTTAATTCATCAAAAATAGTATATATAGTGGATTATTAGGTATTTCATAAATATTATGGCCATCAACTTAATTCTGATTGACCATCATGAATAAATGTAATTATGAGGTTATTTTCCATGATGGGTAATTTGTGATAGATTCCCATCACTAATGACCCATCACAAATAAGTATTATTTTTGTTTTTTTTGAAATTTAAGTCTTTTTATCATAGGTTTTGTTACATTTAAAATAAATTTAAATCCAATCAACAATCAATTCAAACATGGTCAAAGGTCCTCCTATCAGTCACGACATACTATCTATATAGAAATCAAGAGATGACACACCATGAATGGTGTTTTTCTACTTCCTAATCTCCTAAAGTTCTAATTATATCCCAATAACTATAAATATATTTGTTTAAGTATCCCAGTAAAACAATTGTAATTATATTTAAAACACATTCCCTCCCTTGATTTATATTTAAATAATCTAAAGAAACCAATATTACTCAATCGAATCACCCAACCATACCCATAGTTTACTTAAAAATTTTTCCTAAATAATACACTATCATAGTCTTTAGAATCTATGCACTATTATTAGTTTTATTCCATTAATTATGGGATATTCATTATTTACTTTTTCCCTATACTGGTTATATCTCATCATTGGGAATCATAACCTATATCAAAGACATTTTCACGATTTCCATTATCTATAAGGCTAAAAGATTATTCATAATGAAAAATCAATATAACTTATCCACCACATTTTACAGTTGCATTAAAAGTCATGGAATGATATAAATGAATTTATTTATATCATTGTTTACTTTTATAGAGTTAATTATTTACTAATAATTAATGTAATTTTAATAGTTTTCTTCATCGCCACACATCAATTAGCTATATTTAAAATATAATGATGTAACCAACATAATGATTTCTAAATGTGGTACTACCACTTCACATCATAATAAAAGAAAGAATGTTTTTAATAGGACTTTCAACACTTAATCATCGAAAATTTATCCATTTTTATGATCCATCACCATCCTATGTGAAAACATTCCACATATATTTATGTACCATTCCATCATTTCATTGATAAAAAATAAAATTTTTACACTTTAATTATTTTATTAATGTCCCAATGAATAATAAATTTTTTGTTTTATTTCTGAATTCTAACAAAGTATATTCCATGGTTATCAATATCATTGAGGTAGTGACTCCTCGAAATTTGGAACAAAGGATAAATTATTCAATGTCTTATGAATCCTTAATCCTCAATGATTACACAAATTTATATTTTTAGAATTCCTAAAAGAGTGAAAAATATAAAATTATGAGTTTTTGGTGGTAATGGAAATCAAAATGTGGTTTTGGGGTTAAACATAGTCCTCACACGCAAACCCACAAGCTAGGGTGTTCTCGAATAGTAACGAGGTTCCACATGGAATCCACATTCACTACATAGAAGAATTAAAGAACCCAATGTTATGTTACCAGTATAGATGCATGGTGTCCAGATTATCACTTATTGAGAATCCCTAGAGGCCATATTAGCATATGTCATGGAAACTATATAGTTGAAGTTGTGCCCATGTAGGGTGTTGTATGATTACCATGATTGGAAAACATAGATTTCAGGACATCAGATGATTGTGTACCAATTATATCCACATAATGAGATGTATTGTTATTTTTATAGGATGCACATAGTCTCTTATTACTGATATCACATGTGTGTTAGTGTATAACTAATATTTCATGGTATAAACATTTTTATCCTTTTATTGTTTGAATATGTGAATCATGAACATTATTTATGGTGTGAAAATATTTTGATCATTATTTGGGTATACATGGACTAATATGGGATATTTATGGATTTATTAACTAGGGAAAAACTCATCAACTTCCTCAATTATTCCCACCACCATTCATTTCCACCCACTACATAATTATATAGAGTTAGTGTTCAAAAATTCTTATAAATTTTTATATTAACTTCATCTCTTCTAATGGATCAAAGAAATATAAATTCTTGCTTTTGAATTTATTATAGGGGGATCAAAAGCTTGAGGGAAGGTTGAAGTGTAAAATATATCTCTATGATAAACATTAAACTATTTATTAGGATAATCCAAAATAGTCCCATTATATTTTTTATGTCAATACCTATAGAGTGGTATATGGTCTTCTCCGAAATTATTCATATATTTTAGTATATCATGAAATTATTAAACACTAAAAATAATTCAAAATATGAAATATATATAAAAGCAAGAAATTGAAAAAAAAATATGTTTTTTAATTCATTGGGAGATTTATAATAACCTATATGAAGTGAATTTCATGAATTTTAGGTTTGTGCCTCGTAATTCAAGGGAGAAATTTATATATAACAATATTATCTATAGAATTAATTAGATTCCATTATTTTTATTTCAAACATTTAAGTTCCAGTTTTCATATTTACATTATTTAAATGACATACTAAAAAAATAAAATAAAATTAATTTGTTTTATCCAAAAATGATATGGGAGTTTAAAAGGAATGAAATTTATTAAATCGCATTGAAATCCAATTAAACATACTTATTTCTCCTTAAATAATCAATTTATGGAATATATAATAATATAATCCAAAATACAATATGAAAATTTACTCCTGCCATCTACCCTATAACCATCAAAAAGGTGAATATATTTGAAGGTACATAGGTCAAATTCAATTTAAAAGATAATATTTATATTTAAAAATTATCAAAAACATATCACCATCGATGACAAAATTTCGTATCATCACATTAAATTTATGAAAATGAATACCTAATTTAAAATATCCATTATGGTATCAGAATAATTTTCCATTTTTTGAATTGACATTTCATTGATTAAATTTATCATTTCACCCATTTTATGAAAAAAATCATATTTTGGTTTAAAACTATTTATAGAAATCAATCTAATCCAATGATACATAAAATTTAATTTAAATTAATTATAATGTATTTTAACCCACTATAATAGGAATTGAATTTTGATCCCTTACAAAGTCATCCATGGGTATTAACTTATAATTTTATTGAATTAACCTATAGGATTTAATATTTTCTTTTTGGGACATTTTAGTGTTATTTTCTCTATTTAATTTTGATATTACATTCTCCCAACAGGTTTACCTTTAAAATTATCCATAATATGAGGAGTATTGGGTATTTCTAGTAATAATATGGTATTCTAAAAATGATAGGCATCTGAATGCATGAATGTCCTACATTATTTTATAGTTTTTATCTCCGTAAAATTTTATCCATGAAGTTAAAATTCACCAAAATATGTATCACTTTTTATACCAATATATTGGACCATTTTTATGTGTACATATAATATGTGGAATATTATTTGACATTGAAAACTTATAAATACTTAGGGTAATATTTATCAAGGGTGGGGTTATGAATTTTTGTTTATATAGAATCATTTAATATTAAAAAATTTCAATAATTTTCACCATTAAGGAAATGGTAAGGATATCAAGATCAGTACCCTTTAATCAGAATAATAAAATATATGGTATTCATGATGTGTGTTGTATAATAAAATAAACCCCAAAATCATTGTTGTTTCAATGTTTTTTATCAAAATTGATCAATGTAGTAATTGAATGAATCTTTGTGGGAAGATGATTATATACAAGGATCTCAATAGTGAAATTAAAATTTATGTGTGGATAAATAAAATTTAATAAAAATAATTATGAAAAGCTTATATTTTATTCTTATTGGGGATACAAAATCCTTTAAGAAATTACTCTCAATATTAGAATCATCGATACTAAAGGATCACTTATTTCTAAATAAAAAGTTCCCCCATTCAAGATCCTATGAAATAAAACATAGATATATCAAATCCCAAAAAAGTTGAAGTCTGACTTTTAGAAATTTCATTTGTATAAAATCACAAATACAAGAGATTGTATAGAGTTTTATAAAATATCATAATAATGAACATGAATAACACTATTATATGTATGGATGTTTAAATATATTATAATGAATGTATGTGGGATCAAAATATCTATTGAAAATATAATGGATAATAATATATATATATATATATTTAAATAACAGAATATGAAACATAATTTTATAGTTATATTATAAAATAATTGAAAATATGAAATAGATGGCGAGATAGAGTAAAGGTAATCTTGAAATTTTTTATAGATTTCTTATCTTTGAAACAAGTTCATAAGGATTCTTATGTATCTCTATATTAGAGGGAGGACTCTAGAAGATATTTTTTTAATGATAACTAATAGGAAGTTGAAATTGAATGTTATTGGATTGTATTGAGAATGCATGATCTTATAGGTGATATTTTAGTTACATTTCATGTTATTATGATCTTAGTAATGGGATTTTGTAATATATGGGTTGGTGGGAATGTTAAAATTCTATATTATAAAATGGAATTATAGGAAAATATTATATTGGTTGATCCCAGACTTATATATCAATAAAATAAAATTTATTTAATATCTATTTTCTCAAAACTAAACAATTTTTTTTATAAAATTTATCATATAAAAATATTTTATTTCATTATATACTGATACATATTTTCTATTGATGAAATCAAAAAAAACATTACCCATAAATAATATTGATTTTCTAGTTCAAAATTCAAAATCGAATTTTTAAATTAAGAATATAAATCTATAAAATGTACTAATTAAATATAATATCTAGGTCACAAAAAATTGAATGTTTTGGTTGGACGGGGAATTTATTTTCCTAATGACTAAACATATAATTTCCTGATTATTTAAGGATTATTAATTATTATTTATATAATAATGATTAATTATTAATTTTATTATTATTTATTTTTAATAGTAACATGATGAATTTTTCTTATAGGAAAATAATAGGTGGGTATCAGTTAGAAAACAATAAAATTATATTATTTAGATTCTTATAGATGTGTTTACCACCATAATTTCCTAGAAATTCACTTTATCCCATTCTATGAAATCATAATTATCATTATATTCATTTATATAACATATTTATAACATATATTATAATTTGTTTCATAATAAACATGTATCTTCTATTCATGAAGTCTTTTGGAGAATATTATCCAAGGGAGTTTCATATTCTAATATATTTATACAGTTTCCTTTTTATTCTATATTATGTTTTATACATTTTATTAAATGTTACTCTCTAATTTTTATTATATTATTATAAATAAATAAATGTTTCCAATTTTGGTTAAACTAAATATTAAAAATGAATTTTATTTTATAATGAAATCCATATGCCATATAATTATACTAATTGACAAGACATGGAAATATAATGTTTAGTTATTCCTACCTCATCGATATTTCAAATCTCTCATGAAATTAAGATTTTATTTCTTATACATAAACATTCAAACCATATATTCAAGAAAAATAACCCTCATTATTCTTCTATTCAATCAATTTCCATGATCAATTTCTAGGATAAATTGAGATATAGTAATGATCATCAAGAAACAATATGGATATAGATCCAAGGATTATATTTCCTTTTATATAGGGATTAATAGGCTCAATTCATGAATAAATATATTGATATGGAAATAAAATATTTTAAATAACCAAAAGGTTCACTTAAAGTCTCTACTAGTCATCCAATTGGAATTTTAGAACTTAAATAGAGGTTTATAACTATTTAGAATTCAAATCAGGAAACATTATATTGTGTTCATGATTAGGTTACATCGTATACTAACCACATGTCCAATCATCGAACCTAAACCATGAAATTTTTTAAACTCATATATTCTCCCTAACCATGATTCAAAATGTTTTATCCCCTGTATTATAGAATCAAATTCATAAGGTTAGCTTTAATGGACTCCCTAACTACATGTAATGCTCATTAAAAAAAACACCACAAAACAGTTAGCTAAAATAATATATGAAGCATGTTATCAAATTGTGTGTCTACTAAAAAATATGGGATTAAACATATATAATTATATGAATCTTTCAAAATGAAAAACATTTATCACTTCATAAATATAAAATAATAATATTTATACCTCTAAATACCATAAATAGTTGTTCCAAAATAATTTACACTTTAATATTGTATTATAATTAATTTTATTACGCTTATATACTTAATAAAATATATGATGTTATTAGTGTATTTCAATATTAAAAAACAATCAAATCACCATCTTGGTGATAGAAATAAATTAATAAGGGTTGAATAAAGAATTAAATAGTAGTTACCTTTCCAAAATATATGTGTCAAGGTTATAATAACTTAAAAATATATTTACCCTTACTCTCTAAATTAAATATAGTGTCTAAAAAATAGTCATAAAAAATTTATGTACATTATGATAAATAGTGTTAGTTTAAAAAATATATATCAAGTGAAACTATTTTTACTAAAAATTACATAGTGGATAGAAATATAAATAATAGGATAAAATTACGTTATATCATCCTATAAATACCAACATTATCTATTTTGGGGTTAATAGGTTTTAATGGTCACAACATACCATGATATTTGATATTTGATATACTTTAATTCATCGTACCTCATTATCATTCGAAATAAATGATTTTTTATTCATAACCTAGATAAAAAAATTTAGATCCACGTGAATGATGATTTTTTGTGATCATCAGGATATTATATATGTATATAATAGATCTACCTAATTGATTATGGTAATCATTAGTAAATAATAGATATGTAGAAGAGCATGCCATAAAATATGTCCACAGATGAATGAAACATTTCAAATAAAATTAATTATCATATAACGGATAAAGAATGAATGAATGACTCTAAAAATATGCAATGAATAAAAAAATGTTTTAAATTATACAAAATATGTAAAATAATAATAGAATCACATGAATTTTTTAAAAATAAAACATTAGTCGGGTAATGGTCGTTGTGGATTCAACCTCATAATATGATAAAACTTGTTTGAATAGAACACTATGTTAAAATATAATAATATTAATATTAGTTCATCAAATGAAATAATTAATTCCAATAGATAATTATTTCCAACACCACACATCAATCAGGACCAGAAAAGTTGAATATGTATTACAAAATATGATTTCAAGTACATTTAATTTGGACTCTAATGATTGGAATAATATAATAGATACATTTTTTCTCAATATTTCCCCATAAAATTGTAATTAATATATTAAAAAAAATTTGTAGAGGAATTATTATGTGAGATTCAAATGAAATAAAATTATAATTTCTATAAAAATAGATGTTCATAGATGAATACATGAAAACTAAAATGGTTACTAAATAAATGGTTAAAAGAGAAATCATTTAAAATACACAATAAGTATATTATTCAATGATTGGATTCTAAATATATATATAATCCTAATGATAGATCATTAAAAATTCTAATTAATATAGTACTTAGATGAGTTATAGGGTTCTTATTCCATTGTAGAAGAGTCCTAATAAATCATAGATAATATTTTAAATATATCGGTTTATATGATGTAAAGGGACTATTTTGAAGAAAATATTATGTATCATTATACATCCCTTTGATCTTGTTTCCACTCTCCATTCAATATCAAGTTAATTTCTTCTAGGATTACATGTCTTTATTTTTTCCTCCTTCATGATTTACTTTAATACTTATTTTGAATTTATTTTAAAATAGCACAAAGAACCCCTTCATTATATTTTAATAATCCATCACTATATCCCTTGAACAATGAACTATAAATAATATCAACATTAACTTAATATACATCTGATTGAAGAAGTTTTTTGGATTGGAACTGTACAAATATTTATTCTAAATCAATGAAGTCCTAAGGGTGTTTTCGTGCATATATCATCAAATAGACGACACAACATTAATAATTTTTTTAAAATCATGTTATATGATCATATTACCAATTTAGGTTAATAGTGTATATTTTTTTGGGATAAGAAGTGTTATTAATTTTATGTAGGGGACGTATGGATTTATTATTCCAAGACTATTTGAAATATATTATATTACATCCTTCAAAACATTACATTTTATTTTCTTCATGTATTTTAGTTTTAAAATGAATTCATATAAATCTTAAATACAATAATTATACATTAGCATGACTATAATGAAAATAAGTGATTAAAATCATTTATAAATAATTATTTTATGTTCCCCTTAAATTTCTTATATATTTATTAATCTATCTGTTTTAAGGATGTATTTTTTTTAAATGATATTTGAGATATTTTGAAGAGTTTCCTTAACTAAAGAGTATAAGAGTTATTAATTAATAAAAATACTTATAAAAGTTTAAAATATGGGACATTACAACAATTACACACATATATGTAGATAGGAAAAAAATCTAGAAGGCATTTCATGCAAAGACGAAAAACTCAGGACAATTCCAAAGGATCTTTATGAATCATTATAAGAAATTTCAAATATCTTGAAATAATTTTTTTATAAAATCATCAACATGTTTTTTACCAAAACATTCTTAAATTAATTTTCTATTTTTTTGTTTTATATTTTAATATGTATTGTTTTACTATAATTTATTTAATTTAAGAGATGACATTTTAAAAATGGGATTCATTCAAAAAAAAATTAAATTCACACCCTTTTTGAATTTACCCAAAAAATTCTATCACAATTTCCATTTCATCGATCAATAATTAGTATTATATATAATCACTAAATCATTATAAACTCTATTTTTTTAATGATTAATAAATTAATAATGTTTATAAATTATGATAAATCTAACAAACCAAGAGAAAATATCTAACAGAAAAATATTTTACAGTAATAATTACTATCTCATTGATAATAACTATTTCTGTTAGAATCATCTATTAAAAATATTATATATTCAAATCTAAGAACTTATTTATTTCAATATTTATGTTAAATCAAATAACCATGGTTTTTGAATGTTTCTTATAAAAACATGTCTTGATAGTCTAATTTTATAATTCTATTATTTATAGCTCTTTTTTTTATTATATTCCACCTTTAAAAATACCCTTCAAATGGATTCACATGATCCTTATTTTTTTAATAGAACTATTTATTCTTATTATAAATATATGAAAGAATAATTTCTCATATCTGAAAGTATTCCCAACTATCCAACAAATCTATGAAATTATTATATTCTTATGAAGGAAATAAAAACAATTATTATTGGGGAAATTTATATATTTTATAAAATTATTTATACACAGAGTGATTCAATATCAAACATGATTAGTGATATTCAATTACTCATTTAATCACTTCATATGACTCCTGAAATCTAACATTTTTTTACATACAATGAAAATTGATTTATTAGAAACAACAATTATATAATATATTCATCAACCCTTGAGTAAATAAATTAAAAATATTGATGATCATAAAATGTATAATGAATGTTATAAATATATTAAAATGTTTGATAAAGGTAGTACTAACTCTATTGAAATTTTCATCCCAACTAATCAATTAAAATTATAAGTGTACCAGTGATTTTTTATTCAATATTTATCATCAACATAACCTTATAAAAATTAATTGTTGGATTCAAAATGTGAGAAAATAATATCACTATTTTCATAATTGAGAATATCCTCTTCTCATGAGGACTCAATTTTCAAAAAGCTAAAATACAAGATAAATTATACAATAAACATTCAAATAAGAGTTAATATATCAAAAATAGTAGTATGGAAGATAAAAAAATTTATATCATTTTATGAAATATAATAAATAAAACTTAAAACCCCATTTTATATCATAATACTCTAGATTACAAATATGGTGTCAGATATTTCAAGGAAAATTAATGAAAATTATTTTAGTATCTCTATAATATATGAAAAATATATAAGGACTCCTAAAAATATATATAATTGATAAAAATAAAGGAATTATTGATTCTAAACTCGCTATTCTCCAAAAATACAAAATAAAATATGGATTCAGAAATGCATTTTGTCCTATATCCGTCATAATGATTACTCATGTTCACTATCAAATAATTGATGATAGAATTCAATTATTAGGTCTTGTGGGTCATTTTATTTTCCTACAAAACAATTTCATTATTTTATGATTAATTAGTTTCCATTTTAAAGCGTATAAATTGAGCATTCTCACCTTCACTTTCACATTCATTCCTTGAGATATTTTTTATACCACTTCTTGAAAATTCCATAAAAATTCTCCATATCTCAAAAAATAATTTCATCAAATCCACTCTTAGATGATATTCCATATCATTAAATTTATATTTTTATTACCTAAAATTCTATATTATTTCATAATTCATATTTTAACACTATAGAATTATTAGAAATAGAGAATTTTAGAGTAAGAAATGGACAAAAAATCCAATATAATAGTAAGAAGAGATGTGTTACTCAATAATAATGGTTAGCCATCCTCCTCTCCAAATTCAATTATTCATTTTTATATCTCTGAAACAATAGTTTTATTTCTTGTTCAAAAAATAATTTTTTATTCCCTTTAAAATTTAGGTAATAAAGATAGATACCTGAAGATAGGGATGGGTTTCAGTTAGAAAAATATCCTCTTGTTTGTCTCTTACTTTATCTAAGGCTCTTTTGAATACAGGAAGATGAAATATGGTTAAGAAGTGTGTTGTTTGATTCTATCATAGATTATGAGGAACAAAAATTTTATAATTACTAGAGTATTAAACAAAGAACATAGTCAATTATATGGATATTAATAATGATGATCGAATCATATAGTCCTTTTTCATAAAAATTTTATATAATATTTCCTTTCATATTTTATTTAATTTTTGTAATATATTTTTCCTTAGTGAGATAATTTTATTTTTATTATATATTATATCACCCTAATTATAATAGAATCATAATTCTATGGAAAAAATAATTTCAATCTTATGGGAATAATATATTGGTACATGAATTAAGAAAATTCATATTTCATATTTTCAAATAATTTAAACATAATTTTCATAAAAAAAAATTAAAACAATGAAACAAAAAATATATTGTCACTAAACATTAAATTTATCATGAAATCAATTTATTCATTATATACTAAATGTTTTTAGGGATTTAATGACCAGGAACATAAAAATTTTAGTCTAAAAATGAAACAAACCTATATCTAATATTCTACATGATTTTTAGACATTCCTTTTCCAATTACTTGAAAAAAATTATTATAATTCATATTTTTAAGTTTTACTATCAATTTTAAAAAAAAAATCATCTTTCTTACTTCTATAAAATTATTTATTTTTGAATATAGATGTATGAATTCATATCTTCATTTCAGGTATGTTTTTTTTCTGGTGTTTTTTAGAAAAAGAGGAGTTTCTAGAAATTTTGGAAGTATACCCAGTGTAATTTATATGTACAGTTTGTGTACTCGGTTACCGCGTGCACCCGTGTTCTGGCCTTGTAACGGTCGTGCACCCGACTATGTGTGGTGACCTAGAGATTGCCTAATGCGGGGGATGGTAAGAGAAATTACACGTCGTGCACTTCTAAAGTACACATCGTGTACATTCTTTTTTTCTCATTAAATGGAATGTGGTCACGTCTAATGGACAGAACTCCCTCCTTCTTGACCTAATTCATCTAGGAGAATATGTACAATCGCAATTCATCCCTAATCCCACGATGGATCACATGTTCTCTGCTTTTATCATAATCAATTATGTTATAATTTCCACAGTAAGCTCTTCCTTCTTCTAGTGCTCTGTTTCATGATTCCTCCTCTTTCTCAAGTAATCCAAAGTTGAACTTTTAGACGTTTTTCTAGAACTAAGGGATTATAGGTAAATTCAATGCCCACGGTTCACTTATATCGTTCGCACAATGTTGAGGTAGGTGGTTTGTGCCATTCCATAGATTGCATTTGAATATTTTGTGAAAAAAGTGCCCAATACCCTTGAACAGGTTATTGTGTCTTTACAGTTTCAGCTAGTCTAATTACCTTCTATGATTGTATTCATGAATAGAGGTTAATTGAATGTGAATAAGGTTAATTCTTATGATATGTAAGTGTTTTCCCATGCATGTTCTGTTTATGACTGTTTGGTCCCACATATCGCATTAGTCTACCTTGTTTTTCGAATGCCTAATATTTGTAGGATGGAGTGATTATTATCTAACATGCTAGGATATGTTCCAGATTGTTTATCCAAGTAGTTCTATAGGTTTAATTTGGCTGATGATTATTTTTTATGCACGATTTCTTTACACGGGGTTGTGGGAACCTGGTATAGTGAGACCATAGGGGAAGTTGATGTTGAGGGCGTTCCCAGAGAATCTTTTATAATTATCACGATGTGAGTCCATAGGGAGGATTGATGTTGAGTGCTCCCTCAGAGTGTCTATAGTAACATTACAAGGCCACATGGAGAATTTACATTGGGTTCTTCCTTAGAGTTCCTAAAGGTTTCCATAAAAGACTATTGTGGGAATGGACGGTGAGTGCTTCCTGATAGAGTCATTAGTCACTTTGGACTATAAGGGGAGTTGACAGTGAGTTCTTCATCCTAGAGTTTTTATTATATCTTTATAATTTGAACTAGAGGGGATAGGTTGTGTGTACATCCCATAGGGTTACCTACTCTGATTATTTTCTTAGTTGATATGTGGAATTTAATGATTGAATTGAAGGAATGTTTACTTCTGAGTGCTTCTTTGTTTACTGCTTCTTTTACTTATTACCTGTCATATATATTCACTGACTGTTAGGCACGGATCTATTGGTGGTTGCCTATTGGGATTAGTCTGACACCCTGTTTGGGCCATTCTTTTGGGACCAAACATATTACATTATTGCAGATACAGATAACGGAAAGCACCATTCTACATTAGGTACTTGACTATTGTGGATCTGAAGAGGATGCAACCAAGTTGAGGCTTGCGATGCTGAAGAGTTAATCTGTTATCTTTTGTACATTTGTTTAATATTGTATTTCATCATTTTGTATTGTTTGGATATTTTTCTAGACATATGTATCATGCTTCATTTATATATGTGGTATCTAGTTGTTTATTAAATCTCTTTTTTACTTATTTCATGTTTTACTGCTTCCGCTATTACTATCTGTTTTACTTTCACTGTGTTACTCTTCCAATGAGGGCATAGTTTCCACACTATCACACCCAAGGACCTCATTGCTAGTCGGCAGCCTCTAGCATTTGGGGAAATGTGCTTGAGGCCATGTGACCAACCTGGTACTGGGTGCCTCTAGGTGTCATCCAGAACCGGGATGTTACAATAGATCAAAGATACTATATACCCTCTAGTGGATATGTTAATTTTAAAATTACAGATTTACCTTCTAATAATTTCCTAAAACCACATCTAATTTTATTTGAGTTGGGGTCCTATTTTTTGTATATTCCACTCACAAAGGGGGTGTGTTGATGGAACCTCCAAACTTATAGTAAGAAAACTATTCAAATAGGGGTAATATATATTGTATATCAACAATATATTTTTTATAATAAAAACTACATATAGTATTTTGGAAATAATATTTTTTATATAATCATAGGATAAAATATTTATTATATTTTTAGTTTCACCCAATTCAAAAGTCCACTAACTAAACTCAATAAACCCTTCTAGTTTATTCCTTAATATACCATGTATTATGACCATCAAAAAGGGGGAGACTGTTGGATTTTCCAATGGATACCATACTTCTCTATCCTTAAGAGTGAGGTTTTTAATTATCATAAGAAAAAAATTACCATTTTTATGATTTCATTAAATTTGTGTCCTCATCAATCAAAATGATACTTTTCTTCATAATTTGCATACCATATTTTATATCCTCCATAATGACAATTTTTTTAAATCATAAAACATTCATTTTTTTATCTATCAAATATACCTATGTTGTTATATTGAGAGTTAGTAAGTGATAGATATGTGGAAGAATTGGAAAAACATTGTCTACAGATGATTGATCAATTCTATAAGCATCTCATCAACCGATTAATCATGAGAAGTATGAAGGAGGAACTAAATAGATTAAGATAAGAAATGTATTTTTACTTTTGATAATCAAGAAACTGAATAAATTAATAAAATGAGTTTTTGAAGTAGATAGCATGAGTCATGTGATTATGTATATAGAGTCAACATTATCATCTTATCCTACTAGTTAGAATAAAATACCAAGGAAAAAGCTAAATAGAATATTCTCATAGAATCTAATCAAATAATTATGTCAAATAGAGACTTATATCTAATATCATGATTTTTCCATGACTTAACACGTGGAATATTTATTAAAAATTATGATGACCAATATTAGGATATCTACAATAGGATGATTGGAAAAGAAACAGTTCTCCTTTTTTCAAACTCACTATTACCACTTTAATAAGATCATTTAATATATGTTGAGAAGTTAGTAGAATAAATTATATATCTAATTAAAAATAAATTAAAGTGTAATGAATAAAAACTTTTGTACATAGGAGAATCCATAATAAGAAAAATGGTTAAAATAAATACTAGTTAGATGAGAATCTACATCAAACACCAAATAGATGTATTTCTCAATGGCCATATTCAATGAATATATATAAATTACCAAGGGGATATGAGTATAATTAGTAAGGATATGATTCCTAAATGAGTTAAAATATTATCATTCAAGAGTGAAAGATTCATGATAATGCATTGATAATATCATAATAGAGACAGATCTATAGAGAGTAATGGTAGAATTTAGAATAAATGGGCATGTATCCTAAAACCTACCTTTGAATTTTTGTTTCTGCCTCCAAATAAAATAAATATTAATTATTATAGGATTTATTATCTTCATATTACCTATTTTGCTTCATATATTAATCATTATTTTGAATTTATTTCAACATAGTACATGGAACCCATTTATAGTATTCTCTATTTCCATCCACAAATCATGTGATCAATAAAATATTTAGGACATGGACTTATACACTACTGATCACTAGTTGAATAATATTTAAGTGTAGGATCATGTATGTTGGTTATTCTAAATTGAATAAGACCTTGGGATAATGTATTTTAATATCATCAGAAAGTGGGAACTTGTTCTACTCTGTGTTTTTCAGATCAGGATATATGATCCACCCACCACTTTGGGTGAGATGTGATGATCTTTTTTAGGATAGTCAAATTTGAATAATATAAATCATGATATCCAGATATTATTTATCCTAATACTATTTATAATGTCTTACACTCTATATTTCATGTAATTTCACTATAATTTTTTATATATTTTAATTCTACCATTTCATTCTCTTTGTAACACCCCAAGCTTTCACGGTACGTTACCATTTGAAAAATTCAATAGCTTGCATTGTACGCACTTCGAGATTCTAACACAACAAAACCAATCAATGTAGCAGTTATGAATAGTAATACCCACTTTTTGAAATTTTATAAATTTAATCATTAAAAATGGAATTTATTTATGGATTTTTAATACCAAAATTAAATTAGGGTGAAAATTTTGTATTTTTTTGAAAACATTCATTTTTTTATGAATAGTGAGAAATACTAAATTTTAATTAAAAAACTTTATTAATAAAAATAATTTATAGTGATAAATTATACTATTGAGTTGATTTAAAGTATAATTAGATTATATTCTTACCATTTAATCCAATTTTGGTCATTGGACGTAATTTCACATTTAAACTGCACATAAGAAAGAGTCAATCTTTTGATAGGTATTATTTCTTAAAAATATGCTTTCTCTTTTGACAACGGGAATTAATTTTAAATTATTTTCTGCCACTTTGTGTGTGGAATTTAGAAAAATGGAGTCCATATTTATAACTAGGAGTTAAAAATTGTGTAAGAAGGTAACTTTTATTTTTAGACATTTTGAATAATTAAATCGGTAAAAAATTTATCTACTACGGTTAAAGGGTAAATCTGGTAAACAAGGGTAAAACATAATATTATAATAATAGTAAATTGTCCTAACATGTTTCATATCCCTATTGGATGATAAATTTCCGACCATGTTCATATTTTGGTTGATTTTGGACCCCCATGGAGCCACTTGTAAGTGATAATGACACTATATTAATTATGTTAATGTAAATACAATAATCACATAAACATATATCTTTTAGTGAATCAATTTTTACATATGGTTATGCATGTTATCTATTCAAATATAAATATTCATTGGAAAGATAAATATATTTCATACATAATAATATTTTATTAATAATTTTTAGACATTGAATAACTAAATATAATTAAAACATAATAATGATGCAGTATTTTCATTATTAAAAAATAATGAAGTAAATGGTTTTATAAATGATAAAATAAATATAATTTTAATGTTTTGATGTCATCCACGAATTTCATGGGTCAATATGACATTCTATGATTTATTAAATTAATTTATTTAGAATTAATAACAATTTTAGGACTTTAACCAAAATTAATTATTAAATAGTGTCAAAATTTACATAAAAGTGATTTTAAAACAAATATTATATTATTAATTGGTTTTCTATTATTAAAAATCTAAATTTAAGCCAAAGGACTTATATAATGATAGTTCAATCATTATGTTTCCACATGGTGTTCTGTTGGAATTATATAGTATGTTTGTTATCCATATAATATAAAAATAAAAAGTGACATGGTAAATGTCAAACTATTTAACTAAGAGTTTAATTTAAACGATAAAGTTAATATAGTGACTAAAACCTCTCTAAAACCTATTTATTCAGTGTTTCTCGAACCATCCCCATCTTATCCATTAAATAATCCATTTTTGAGCCATTAGAAACTGAAAATTATTTTGTTATAAAACAATATTTCTAACTTTTTCTATGTTTCCCCTCACCCCTCTTATAAATGGGCACTCACCCTTATCAATAATTCACTCTTTAAAAGCCAATTGAGTTGGAAAAACTCTACCCAAATACCCTCTCAACTATCCTCCCTTCATCCTAGAGGCCTTCCATTAGTTAGAAAGACAACCTAAGGATCCCTTTAGATCAAATCCAATGGAAAATCCCAAAGAAGAGGTAAATATCTCACCACCTCTTTCAAGTTCCTTTCTTCATCCACTTGATTTATCTTTGTTGATTCCAATATAAAATAATAACTACATTATATTCTATATACTGTGATGTTATTATAAACATGGTACAACCAAATTCATTTTTCTATCCATCCTTTTAATAACATGTCACCATGCGTGCGTAGGTATGCCTTACCGTCTCCACGTCATGGTGTAATTGTTATTCAATACATTATTTTTTGGATGGGTATAATAATGATGTGTAACAGATGTAAATAATAAATAAAACATGATAATTATTCTTTATATATGATATAAAATCCAATTATATTTTATTTTAATATCAAAAGAATGATATTTTCGCTCGTGCGTATGTACGGATTACCGTCTCCACAAATGTGATGAGATTCATTATCCATTGTATCCATTCAAGAATAAATTTCATTAGATGATTAAAAATAATTTTTAAATACTTGAAATCATTTTAGATATTAATAAGATACCTATCATCCATAACAAATATGTCTCACATAACAAATAATATAAAGGAAAACAAATTCGTTAACAATCGAAACAATGATAACACTAAAATATTATCAACAAAACAACGATAATGAAAATTTATGATATCATATTAAGGTATATTATTCTTGTATAATTTAATAAAAATTATTTCAACATTATACAGGAGGTTAACCTACCCTAGACTAAGAAAATGTACATGCTAAGGGTTAATTTCACAATCTCTACATTATCTAAGGTTGTTTATATTATCTATTGGGGCATCTTTATCATCCACATCCATGTTTCTTAAAAATTTATTTCAAAACATTCACAAAATTTTATATACTATGGGTTAGAGTCATTAATACCCTTATTTTACATTTTATAATATTTTTATAATGTAATCATTCTGCCATTTTCCAAACAAGTTCATTTTTAAAATTTTCGACAAAATTAAGGTAAGAATGTATTTTTTTAACTTATACGGAGGGTGTGGCTATTTTTTGCCATTATAAAATCGTCGAAGATTCCCATACAATCTTATAAGAACATTTTAAATGTATATTTTTTATTTTATAATTATGTGACTTTAATATGATTTCCAAAAAAAAGAGATATTTCTCTCAAATAGTTTTGATTTCATCTATGTCAACATCATTTGATGGATTTTAAGCTTATTTGAAGATGATTTATTATGATAAAAAAATTCCATATAGTTCTGAAGTTTTTGTGATATGATTTACAGTGGATGTGTTATTTTAATAACATTCATGGATTATAGATTATGTATTGTCATTTTGTATGCTAGTTTTAATACGAATGTTTATGTTATGTTTAAACTTGTTCGTATGAGGAATTCATTGGACATTGTAAGTGACAAGTGGAGCCCACTATAGCTCCTCGATACATCGGTAGGTCTAATGAGACAAACTCGTTTTTTTGGCACAATGCCTTGAAAAAATATTATTTGTTGTCTTGGCACAAGGCCTTGACTATGTGGTTATTATAGTCTAGAATTATGCATTCCATCATTATGAAAGTGGTTATTAATATTGCATGTGATTATTCGACTAGTAGAATATCCATGTGAATAAGTAAATGGAATTATTTCATTTTTTTTCATATTATGCTGAAGTGAATGTTTAAAACGCTTTTATTTTATTTAAATATTTCCTTAATTGTTTATTCATATTTAAGAAAGTTTGAACTATATTTTTATCCTTACTGAGAATTTGAACTCACCCTTTTCTATGTTTTATTTTTCCCAGGATTTGAAGAAGTATATTATGATTGACCTGCAGGGATATTCTAAGGGGATATGAGTGCGGACTATGGAGAATATATTGTTTTAGTTTTTAACTTTATCATGTAATGTAGGACTTATGAATGTATCTAGTGTCTCCAAGGCTACTAAACTAATCGGTCTTTCGAGACATGATATTTTTTGATCATGCCAATGTTATGTAATAATGCATCGAATTTGGGAAACTGGGGTCATGGCATTATATTTGGTATCAGAGGAATTTAAGTATAAACCTTGGACGATATATTTAGATAAACTCTGAATGGAAAACATATCCCAAATATAGACATTGAGGATTAGTATATAAGAACATCCTATAATTTTGGTATTGTAGATATTTTTTGAGTTTCCTAAACAATATATCCCCCTCTAGATACGAGTAGGTAGAGGACGCTCTAGCATAGATGTACATAGTGGTAAAACATGAAAGCACTGCTTTGAGATAGAATCAAACTGAAACTGGTGCACGACAATGGGCCTTGCTGCACTCTTGGTTACGAAACTCTTGGGGGATATGCTTAGGATGATTCTCAATTTCTTTAAAAACCATTATGAAGGTTTTATGAGTATATACTTCCTCAAAGAAAACATTTTTTTATGATTATTTATTATATCCATAAACTATTCAATTTATGTTAAGTGTTTTAGAAGATTGGAATTATTTATTTTGAGATACAAACTAATATAGTTTATGAAATTGTTTAGAAATGGGACCTAGTGGAATGAACAGAAATTGTATCAATGCACAGACTCCATGTATGGATTTCCCTCCTACTCAAGATAATTATAGTGGATATGGTGATGCAACTAGTGCTTATCAGCTAATCACCATACTGGGACAACTCACTCAGGTTATGAATAATAACCTTACACATATGGAGCACCCTGATCCAGAGCGTGGAGGATCAATGTTAGATCTCTTCATGAGGAAACAACCATAGACATTCAATGGTAGTAAAAATCCATTAGTGGTTGAGCAATGGATAAATTCGTTAGAGAAAAAATTCCATGCTTCGGGGAGTAGTGAAAGAGAAAACGTTGTCATGGCAGTTTACTGCCTCACTGGAGATGCTGATCAATGGTGGTAATTGATTAAAAACACAAAGGAAGATTATGAAGTATCAAATATGGAATGTAGGTAGTTCAAAAGAACTTTTCATGAAAAAATACATTCCTCGTGACCATCGAGTAGATAAGGAAAGGAAGTTTCTGAGTTAGCGGAAAAAGGAGGATGAGAAAGTCGCAATTTATGAGGAAAAATTTACATGGTTAGCGAGGCATGCTATAGATTATATATGTTACACAAAAAGTAAGGTTGATCATTATTTTATGGGTTAAAACTATTTCGTCATTGACAATTAGTCTCACAATCCTTCGCGTCGTACAAAGATATTGTTTCATGCGCTATCAAGACAGAAAAAGAATTCTATAAGTCTTATGACATTAAAGAAATGAATCATAAGAAGATATTTTCTAATCACTCTAGAAATGGAAATATGGGGAATAAAGGAATAGTTTAATATCCACCCTGTAGTAAATGTGGGAAGAAACACCTCGGTACTTTCTTGAAGGGAATGGGTGTCTATTACAAGTGTGGTGAAAAAGGCCAGCATGATCATGATTGAAAAGGGAATAATGAAGCTACTAATGTTCAATTCTATAACTGCAGGGAGATGGGACATTTTGAAAATGAATCTCTTAAGCGTTACATATTTCCAATTTTATTTAACAAGGGAGTTGTCAGTTAAAACTCCTAGGGGAAGTATCATCGCAACAAATGTTTTGTGAATATGTTCCCATTAGATAATATAAATGTTTTTATCTGCTGATTTCATCGTCATATCCATGATAGAATTTGATATAATCCATGTTATGGATTACATATCAGACCATGATGTGAAGATTTATTTTAAGAATATTGAGGTTATGATTTTAGATGATGATGATAATGAACACCTTATCTTTAGAGTAGAATCGTCACCACCTGATTCTTATCTAGACCCACCCCCAGTAGCTATACTAAATTCAATTATTGGGGATGAATAGAAGGAAATAACTGTGGGTGTGGAATGGAATGTTCAAATTGAGGATATACCTATTGTGAAATAATATGATGATGTGTTTCCAGAAGATTTACCTGGACATCCTCCAGAATGAGAAATTGAGTTTTCCATTGACTTAATTCCTGGTTCAAGGCCCATATAAAAGACCCATTATATAATGATAACTGTGAAATTAGTGGAACTAAAGAAACAACTAGAGAAATTGAGTAATACGGGATTTATTCTCCCTACTGTTTTGCCATGGGGAGCCCCTATCCTTTTTGTTATGAAGATATATGGTTCTATGAGGTTGTTCATTGACTACATAGAGATCATTGCTTTAACAATAAAGAACAAGTATCCCCTACCTCGCATTGATTATTTGTTCGAACAACATCATGGAGCTAAATAAATTTCAATGATTGACCTTCGATCTGTATATCATCAGTTGTGTGTGAAGAATGAAGAAATTCCAAAGACAACATTTTGAACTAGGTACGGGAATTTCGAGTTTACAGTAATGCCTTCTAGATTGACTAATGCACCCTCTGTCTTCATGTATCTATTGAATATTGTTCTCAAGAAATATCTTGATGAAATTTTAGTGGTATATATTGATGATATCTTGGTATAATCCAAAAGCTACTAAGATAATGAAAATTACTTGCGCATTATCATGAAGACTCTTAAAAGACATGAATTATATGGGAAGTTTACCAAGTGTGAATTCTATCTCCAAGATATTTTTTTTCTTGGACATATTTTCTATAAGGATGGAATCTCTATTGATCCTTCAAAGACCAAGGAAATCCATGAATGGCCAACACTAACAAGTGTAACATAGGTATGCATTTTTATTGGTGTAGTAGGTTATTATCGACATTTCCTCTAGAATTTTTCCTGATAGGATAACACATTAACAAAGCTCACACGTAAAGGGGTTAATTTTTTTGGGACAAAGGAGTATGAATAATGTTTTGAAGAACTAAAGATTTGATTATTCAGTGATCCTATGTTGACTCTTCCAAAGGGGAATTATGGGTTCATTATTTATAGTGATGCTTCAAAGAAAGGACTTGGTTGTGTCATTAAGTAGAATGATAAGGTTATTTCTTATGCATAACAACAACAAAAAATTCATGAGAAAAAATATCCTACACATTATATTTATCTAGTAGCTGTAATATTTTAATTGAAGTCTTTAAAAACTATCTATATGGTGAAAAAATTTGATATTTATACTGGTCATAAGAGTTTGAAGTATATTTTCACACAGAAAGAACTCAACATGTGGAAAGGTGATGGTTTGAACTACTCAAGGATTATGATTAACTATACACTACCACCTGGGGAAGGAAAATAAGGTGGAAGATGCTTTGAGTAGAAAGTATCATGGAGTTTTGAACAAGATGATAGTTGAAAGGGATCCTATTTTCATGGACCTAGTAAAGATGGATATGGTAGTCACCATGGAAGATGAAAAATAAATAATTTTACAAATGGTTTCCAAACCATATTTACTAGAAAGGATAATGATTTCTCAAACCGATTATGAAGAGTTTAAAAATGAGATTAAATCTATGAATGATGGGAGATTGAGTAACATTGTGTATAAATATGGAATCATGAAATTTGGGAAGAGACTTTCTGTTCCCGATATAACTGATCTAAAAAGGGAATTCTTGGATAATGGTTGTGGTTTCAATTTCTCTATACAACCTTGGAACACCAAAATGTATAGAGATTTGAAGGAAAATTTTTGGTGGGACAACATGAAGAGGGAGATTGCGGATTTTGTTTCAAGATGTATGGTTTGTCAACAAGTGAAAGATGGAAGGCAATAGCCTAGAGGAGTCTTGCAACCTCTTCCCATACTAGAGTGGAAATGGGATAAAATTACGATGGACATTGTCATGGGACTACCAGAGACTCCTAGAAGGAATGATGCAATATGGGTCATTATTGATCTTCTTACCAAGTCAGTACATTTTCTTGCAATAAGAGAAGATTGACCACTTCAACGTCTAGCAAGGCTATATATTAAAAATGTTTTGAGACTTCATGGAGTACCACTATCGATTGTTTCTAATCATCATCCATGTTTTACATCAAGATTCTAGAAAAATCTTCAGAAAGCCCTGGATACTGAACTTTGTTTGAGCACTGCCTACCAGCCCCAAACTGATTGAAAATCAGAACAGACTATTCAAACCTTAGAAGACATGTTGAATTCATGATAACTTGACATTAAAGGTATGTGTGATCAATATTTACCTTCGGTAGAATTTTATTATATTAATAGCTTCCATTCAAGAATTCAGATGGCACCATATAAAGAGTTATATGGAAAGAGATGTTGCACACTAACTTGTTGGGAAGATGTTGGTGAACAAAAACATATAGTCCCACAAGTTGTTGAGGAAATTATGGAAAAGGTGATGGTAATCCAATCTCACATCAAAGCAGTTCTATGTAGGTAGAAGAGTTATGACGATAACTGAAAGAAGGATTTGGAATTTTAGGTAGGAGATCATGTCATTGTGAAGGTGTCTCCATTGAAGGGTGATATTCATTTCGGTAAGAAGGGAAAATTGAGTACCAGGCACATCATACCTTTAGAAATTTTATAACGAATCGGGATTTTAGCTTACCATTGGGTAATGCCACCAAGTCTCTCCAAAGATCACGATGTGTTCCACATATCACTGTTGAGAAAATACATTCCTAGCCCAAAGCATGTACTGACCTATGAGGAATTAGAATTGGAACTCGATCTGTCTTATTGCGAAGAGCCTGTCAGGATTCTTGATACAAGAGAACATGTTCTGAGAAATCGGACGAGTCGTCTGGTTAATGTTCTATGGAGGAAACATAAGATGGAAGAAGCAACGTGGGAACCCGAGGAACTTATGATGAAGAACCAACATAGTCTTCTCATGCAGAAGTATTCTATTAATTTCAAAGACAAAATTATTCAAAGGAGGGTAGAATGTAACCCCCCCAATCTTTCATAGTACTTATCCCTTTGAATAATGCAATATCGTGCATTGTACGCAACGTCAAGATTCTAACACACCGTGACCAATCAATGTAGCCGTTAAGAATAGTAATACACACTTTTTGAAATTTTATAAATTTTATCTTTCCAAATAGACATATTTTTTGGATTCTGAATATCGAAATTATCTTAGGGTGAATTTTTTTTATTTTTCTCAAAACATTTATTTTTTGATGAATAGTGAAAATTACTAAATTTTAATTAAAAACTAATTTTTTATTCAAAATAATTTATAGTGATAAATTATAATATTGATAGGTCTTAAAGTATAATTAGCTTATATTTTTACCATTTAATCCAATGATGGTCATTGGACATAATTTTACATTTAAACAGTTCATAAGCAAGTGTTAATCTTCTAATATTTATTATTTTTTAAAAACACGCTTTTTGTTTTGACAACGAGAATTAATTATAAATTAATTTCTGCCACTTTTGTGTTTTAAATTTAGAAAAATGGATTCCATATTTTAAATTAGGAGGTCCATATTGTTTATATAGGTAACTTTTATTTTTATACATTTTGAAAAATTACATCGGTAAATATTTTATTTATCATGGTTAAAGGGTAAAGCTGATAGATAAGGGTAAAAAATAATATTATAATAATATTAAATTAACATAACACGAGTCCTAACCCTATTTTATGATACATTTCCAAATATGGGATTCTTTTGGTCGATTTTGGGACCCCGTGGTGTCATGACCCATCCTCGGGGCCCGTGTCGTGACTACCCCAAGCCCCTCTTCCATAGGCCAGGGGCTGGCGACTAGCACCAAGGTGTAAATCTCGGAAAAAGAGAAGGCATTGCCTTTGAAAAGTAAACAAGCACCAACTGAGTAAGCAAGAAGAAAATTAAACGCTAAGTAAAAACTGTAACAAGATGTGCTGAAAGTAAAAGGGGCAGGAAATACAAGCCCAACTGTAAAGTACAACTGAAGGGAAAAACAACAACTGAAAAGAAAGGCCGTAGTGTTGAGAAGTCCTCTGGAAGTCCCACCTGAAGGGTGGGTACAGATAGCCTCCATAGCTCCTCGGTCCAGCCGTCCGCTCCGAGTACATCCCGCCCAGTGGTCCACCTCTAGGTATCGTCCTGCTCCGCGATCCTCCACCACGATCAGCGTTGTCCATCGTTTGCAGCCAACACAACGAAGTGCGGGCATAGCCCGTGCAGGGGTGAGTATAAGCTACTCAGTAGGGACCCTGAGACCCCTGATGTTCTCCCGAAATCCACAAATGGTAAACCACAAAGGAAAGGTATAATCACGAAGTAACAACTGACATTGCCTAGGTATATGCCCATACATATACCTAAGTCATCAATTCCCGATCGGCTCCAACATCCGAGCCCAAGCACAACCCAATCCACACAGGAAAGAAAAACGTATACCCACATAGGATAGCACAACACAATTCACAAAGGAGAGCAAAAGTAATCCACATAGGATAGCTCAACACAATCCACAAAGGAGAGTAAACAGTAAATACACACAGGATAGTTCAACACAATCCACAAGGAGAGTAACAGAAGATTCAGCTCACACAGGTATACTTCTTCGGATGATGATAAAGATGATCACTGATCTATCTAAGTAGTTGGACCCACAAAGGATCGATAGGTACTAACCCCCGCAATGACACACACAGGATCGGACCCACACATGATCAATAGGTAACTAACCCCTGCAAAGACCCACACAGGATCGGTCCCACACAGGACCTGTAGGTGCTGGCTCACACAGAACCGTTGAGCGCTAACCCACACAGGATCGGATCCACATAGGATCTGTAGCACTTATCCACGTAGGATCGCTGAGTTCAGTAGTCATCGCAGTCCACGGAGGATCTCCGCACAGTCATCGTCGCAGTCCACTGAGGATCTCTGCACTATCGTCGTCGCAGTCGCAGCCAGCACTAGGGTTCCCGCACACAGCAAGCTCGTTCGGGAGGGTCCGCTCCACGAGCTGAGAGGCTGATACATCAACTCACACAATGTCCGAGGTTGATGTATCCAAAAGTTCCGTATCGTCAACAGAAACTCAATGTCGCAGACGGCGCGTCAATCGGACGCCCGGTCTGAGAGTTATTGGCTTTTTTCGTCCCAGGGGTCCGATTGGTTTTTAAGGTAAAACCAACACCAACATACTCCACTTGCATCCAAACCTCGGGCAGAGAGAGGCAAAAGATCCGTCTCACTTAGAGGAATACAACAATGTCGACGGCACGTCAATCGTACGTCCGAAGCTCAAGATATGAGCGTTTCCGCTCTGAGGGCCCGATTGGTCTCGTGTACGAACCAACCCGGCCGAACACAAAGTATTCTGAAACCTTGATTGCGATATACCGAAATGACCATCTCGATCCAAGGATCGCGTTTTCGCTGATGGAGCGTCATTTGGAGGCTCGTAGCTCAAGTTACGGGCAAAATGCCAAAAACGGTCCGAAGACGGGGGTCTGGGCCCGGGCCAAACCGGCCCGACCCCCCCTGGGTCGGCCGAACCGGGTCGACCTGACCCGATCCCACCCGGCCGGCCGGTGCGGCACGGCTCGGCCGAGCGGCTGAGCAGCGCGGATGCCGCTGGGCGCTGCCCCCGCAGGTTGGAGGTGCCGCGGCCCCGCGTGGGGCCGCGCTGGATCAGAGGACGCGGCATGTCGGCGCGTCCCGTGCATTGCGAGCTGGACCCGCGTGGCCGCGGGTCCGCTGGTCGCCACCGGTAGCTTCTGCGGGCCATCAGAGTTGATCCGGTGGTCCATTTTCCTTCCCGTCTGTGCCACTGTTCCTCCCGGGTTCCGTTATTCACTGAGAGATCATCAAATCTTCCTTGAGTCACATTTTTCCATCGCCCGCCAAATCCGCACAACAACGAAGAATGATGGAGGGTTGCCGGGCTGTGTTCGTTTGGCCCACACCCTCCGCGTTAGGTGATAACAATCGGAGGAAAATTCAACATGTCAAACTACAATTTTAATAGAATTAAAATTGACTTTGATCTGGGTTCCTTTTTTTAAAAGAAACAATATCAGGAATATAAAGACGTTCAACCAAAAAACCCTACCTCGTCAAGTCGTCGCATGCACGCTTTTCGCAGAATTGATCGTCGCGGAAGGTGGGGACCGTCGCGTCGTCGCGGTATCCGGCGTTGCGTCGAAAAACTATGAGGACCAAGAA
Source organism: Viscum album (assembly GCA_963277665.1). Taxonomy (NCBI): domain Eukaryota; kingdom Viridiplantae; phylum Streptophyta; class Magnoliopsida; order Santalales; family Viscaceae; genus Viscum; species Viscum album. The sequence goes on along the minus strand of OY728127.1, from coordinate 944,283,779 downwards.
ACAACAGATTTAATTATTTAATAATTAAATCCATATTGATTAAAGATCGACAACGTAATTTAATGAATCACAGACTCTCACCTCAACGGATGATCGATGATTTTTGTCGAGGAGGAAAGAACATCGTAGAAGAACGTCACGGGAGAGGAAACTTCGGCTTCGCGGCACACGGCATCGCGTCGTCGATTTCCGCGGGTTCGGTGTTCTTCGTCGGAGGCCGACGTTCTTCACGTTCTTTGCGTTCTTCATGTTCTTCACGTTCATCGTGTTCTTCGCGAAGAAGGGTGAATGCAGAAGAATTCCTGTCAAAAGCCTCTCAACTTGTAATCCTCAAGATGTCGTGCATTGGTCTTATTTTATTATTACTCCAACAAAAGAAAAAGAGATAAGTAATGACCCATTAATTCGTAGAATTAATTCAACGAAATAAACCACCCAATTAATTTGTGCGTTAAGAAATTAAGAAAACATGTCAGTTGACTTTCATAATGACTGGTTTGCGCGGGTGCGTTACCTAACGGAAAAGAAACGTTGGGGCTCGTGCGGGCCCCACCTCACAAATATCCTACCAAGGGGGTAGGATATTTTTGGATAGCACCCTATTTGTATCAACTCCACTTATGCAACTTTAAGTGGCTTTCAAGTGGATTTCAAGTGGCATTAAGTGAAATCAAAATAAAATTGTCGCACAACTTTATTTTATTTAATAACTTTAAACCCAAAAATTAAAAACCACAACCAAGAAAATGCAACTCTGGAAGTGGTGTTTCTAAGCAATTACCGGTTCTGTGATTCCATCGGTGCCCTCGAAATTCGATTCCAGGCACCGGTTCAAAAGTTAGAAAAACCCGCTCGTCCGTTCACTGAACGTACCCGAGCCATATTTCGGAAAATGATTCCGGGCACACCGGGCCTCAGAATCAGGTGCCGTCAGAAACTACGTTCTTGTAAAATTCCAAAGAAAGTTAAGAAAAACATTTCCTTGAAATTTATGGGTCTTTACACATGTATCCACTTGAAATTGATAATGACACCTTATGTTAATTTAGTTAAAGTAAATACAAAAAATGACAAAAGCTTATATCTATTAGTGAAACACTTTTTACATAAGGTTAAACAGGTTATCACTTAAACTATAAATATACATTAGAAAGATAAACAGTTTTTCTCCATAATGGTATTTTATTTATAATTTTTAGAAATTATATAATTAAATTTATTTATGACACAATGATGATGAAATATTTTCCTTTTTAATGAATAAATCACATAAATGGTATTATAAATGTTAAAATAAATATAATTTAAACTTTTTTATAACATCCACTAATCTTATGGGTTAATATGAAATATTATAATTGATTAAATGAATTTATTTTGAATTAAAAATATTTTTAGGACTTTAAAAAAATCAATTATTAAATAGTGTCAAAATTGACATAAAAGAGTTCTTAAACCAAATATTATATTATTAATTGATGTTCTATTTCTAGAAATCTAAGGTGAGGGAAAAATACTTATATAATGTAAGGTGTATCATTAATTATCCACATGGGGTTCACTTGGAAGTATATATTATGTTTATTAACCATATAATAAAAATATACCAAATGACATGTTAAATGTCATACTATTTAACTAAGAGTTAAATCTAAAATATAATGTTAATATAGTTACCCTAACCTCTCTAAAACATATTGGTTGTGTTGTTTTCAACCACTCCCCACCTTATCCTTTAAATAATAAATTTTGGAGCCATTATAAACCGAAAATAATTTTATTATAAAATAATATTTATACCTTTTCCTAAGGTTCCCCTCACCCCTCTTATAAAAGGGCACTCCCCCTTCTCTCTAATTCACACCTTCAAAACCATTTTGATCGGAAAGAATCGGCCCAAATACCCTCTCAACTATCTTCCCTTCGTCCTAGAGTCCTTACTTTGGTCACAAATCCATCCTATGGAGACCTTTTGATCAAATCAAAAGGAAGAACACGAAAAATAGGTAAATATCTCACCACCTCTTTCAAGTTTTTTCTTCATCCACTTCATTTTTCTTTGTTGTTTCCATTATAAAATAATAAATCCAGTATCATCTATATATTGTGATGTTATTATAAATATTTTATAACCAAATTCATTATTCTATACATCCTTTGAAAAACATGTCACCATACGTGCGTAGGTACGGCTAACTGTCTCCACATCATGGTGTAATTGTTATTCAATACATTATTATTTGGATGAGTATAATAATGATTCTTAATTTATGTAAATCATAAATAAAACATGATAATTATTCTGTATATATGATAGACCATCCAATTATATATTATTTTAATATCAAAAGAATGATATTTTTGCTCGTGCGTACGTACAGATTACCATCTCCACGAACACGATGAGATTCATTCCCCATCGCATCCATTCAAGACTAATTTTCATTATATGATTAAATATATTGTTTAAAGACTTGATATCATTCTGTATATGAATAATACACATCCCATCCATAAAAAATATGACTCACATAATAAAAAATATAAAGGAAAACGAATCGGTTAACACCCGAAACAACGATAATACTAAAATATTATTATCAAAACAATGTTAAATGATCGTATATGGTATCATATTAATGTATATGATTATTGTATAATTTAATAAAAATAATTTCACCCTTGTATAGGAGTTTAACCAACCCTATTCCATGTAAAAGTACAAGTTATGGGTTAATTTTTCAATGTCTTCATTATCTGAGGTTGTTTATATAATCTATTGGGACCTCTTTATCATCCACATCCATGTTTCATAAAAATTTATTTCAAAACATTATTAATATTTTATAGACTATGTGTTAAAGTCATTTATTCCCTTGTTTGACTTTTTATAAGACTTTTATAAAGGAATCTTTATGTTATTTTACAAAAAAAGTTCTTGTTAAACTTTTCGACAAAATTAAGGTTAGAATGTCTTTTTTTAACTTAAACGGTGGGTGTGACTAGTTTTCGCAGTTATGAAATAGTCGAAGCTTCTCTTACAAGCTTATAAGAATATTTTCAATGTAAATTTTTTATTTTATAATTATGTGACTTTTAAATGATTTAAAAAAATTGATATTTCAGTCAAATAGTTTTGATTTCATCTATGTCAACATCCTTTGATGGATTTTAAGCTTATTTGGGGTTGATTTATTATGATACAAAACATACATATAGTATTGAAGGTCTTGTGATATTATTGAATGTGGATGCGTTTTTTATACCATTCATGGTTTATGTATAAATTATTGGTATTTTGTATGGTAATTTTAATACTAATGTTTATGTTATGTTTAAACCTGTTCATATAAAGAATGCATTGGACATAGTAATTGATGGGTGGATCCCACTATAGATCCGTGAATCATCACTAGGTTTCATGAGACAAACTAGTATCTTGGAACAAGGCCTTGAAAAAATCATATTTGTAGTGTTGGCACAAGGCCTTGACTATGTGGTTATGATAATATGGCATTATGCATTCCATCATTATGAAAGTGGTTATTGATAATGAATGTAATTATTCAACTAGTAGAATATAATTGTGAATAATTAAATGGAATTATTTGATTTTATTTTTTCTATATTATGCTAAAGTTTAAGTTTAAAACGCTTTTGTTTTAGTTATACATTTTCTTAAATGTTTATTCTTATTTATGAAATTTTCCGCTATATTATTATCCTTACTGAGCATCTGAGCTCACCCCTTTCAAAGTTTTATTTTTCCCTGGATGTGAAGATTTATTTTATGACTGACCTGTAGGTATAGTATGAGGGGATATGAGTTTGGACTATGGACACTATGTTGTTTTTTTTTCACTTTATCATGTAATTCAAGACTTATGAATGTATCTAATGTTTCCAAGGCTGCTAAACTAATTGGTCTTTTGATAATTGATCTTTTGTGATCTCCCAATGTTATGTAATAATGAACCGACTCTCGGTAACTGGGGTCGTGGTGTTACACTATTTACCTTAAATTAAAAACCCTTATGTGATCATTTCAAATACCAAATAGTTAGATTAAAACCATATACTGATCATTATCTATATTTTTCCATAAATTTAATTTATATTAAATTATTTAAATATATTTAAGCACTAGATATTTAATATGTCAATATATTTTTAAGGACAAATCCCATTTATCAAAAAATTCATTTCTCAGACATCTATTAACATATTGATTCCTAAACCATTCATCCTTTCACATTTACCCTCTATATTTCCCATTATAAACTTATGTTTTATAGACTAATTTTTTTATTTTATCTGTGAATATTTTAATACGGGTAGAATTAAATTAATTTTTTAATTATCCCCACCACCAACCCCACTATTAATGTTTTGTATGAAATTATATCTTCTTTTTTATTACATGGTCAAAAAAACAATTCACTATGAATTATTCAAGGGATGAAAGCCTGAATTTAAACATATTAAAGTGTGGAATTGTTCAGAAAATTTAATAATTCCTAAATCTAATCATATTTAAATTGGTCTAGATATTATATATTTAGTCAATATTAGACATGATAGTACCCATAGTTCATATATATTTTTCATTTATTGGAAAAATGTCATGGTAATACAAACTGAAACTATTATTAAGTTTATGGATGATTTATTATTTAATAATTTATTTCCATATCAAATGAAAATTGATATGAATCATAATATTAAAATAAATTAATGTGGAATAAAAAACATCAGAGGATAAAAATCCTTGAAAAGATAATGGTCAGTTAAAATCTATGTATATTATATGATAATTTGAAAGTTATTTTTTACAAAATCATGGTTGAGCATTCAAGAAAAATTTATCCACAATAGAAGCTTGATTTTGTGAATAAATTTTAAATTGAGAAATTAATTCTAACTTATACAACTATAATTGGTAATTTCTGGATCTTCCTCCTAAAAAAGAACCATTAGGATACAAGTGGATTGTTAGAAAGAAATTAAAGGCTAATGAAACTATTAACCAATTACAAGGTTAAATATATGGTTTAGGGGTATAATAAAGATGAACCATGAGTATTTTGACACATGTCCCCTTGTTATAAGTGTTGTATCTAAAAATATGTAAATCTCTTTTTCAGTATTGAATGATGTAAAAATAATTTAAATGGATCTTATGAAAACATTATTAATTAATAATTTGGATGAAAAAATTTATATAAAATAGAATGAAGGAAATACTTTTATTAGATAATATGAAGATTTTTATATAAAGGTAAAAAAATTATGGATTCAAAAAATATTTTAAGTGAAAAAATTTTGTGGTTTACCATCAATTTGGATTAAGAGTGAAAAGGTAATAAATGTTTAAAATTTAGAAATAATGAAGCTGATTTTCACATTGTCTGATTCTATTTGATTATATGCACATATTGGATGTAATGTTGATATTATAAAAGTAAATAATGTTTATTTACTATTAAATAAAAAATTAAATACATAAGACTAAAAAAATTCATTCTTGTATTAAATTTTAGGTAACAACTGATACAATAATAGAATCATAATCCTGTAAAAATAAAAAAAAACTATCATTGTATCATAATATTTACATAAAATAAATAAATACATTGATAGATGGTAATATTTTTATTTTAAATAACACCAGTGTATTTAATGATCGGTAGGACTATTCATATATTTTCAGTAATTTCAATGAAGTATCCTAATTTTTATATCCCATTTTGGTTAAAAATTCATCATTCTTTCTATGAGAAATTAAAAAATATAACTGTAATATTTACACTTATATAGGACTAATTATTTCCCTAAGTGTGAATCATTATTTACAAAGGATACGTAACGCTAAGGGGAAAATTCCAATGGTTGTGTAAGGTTGAACCTTTTTTTAAGGGTTACGTAAGGGTAAATCGATATCCATGTAAGGGTGGGTTGGTCTTTTAGGCACTGCATAATGGTAATACTGGGATTTTAAGGGTCTCATAAGATTATTCATTATCTATGTAAGGGTCAGTTGAAAAAACCTCTGATTTCATAAAGTAAATACCAATTTGAATAATGGTAAACTGGAATTCCTATAAACTACAGAAGGGTAACTTTGGATTTTCATAAGGGTAACATGAGGTTTCATCTACTTTTTATGCGTATATATTTGTTTTTAGGGGCAGTATAAGGATATGTGTGAGTTTTTTAAGGTAAGAAGGATTTTTTATGAATTTTTATGTGTATGAGACCCCCAAAATGGTAAAACCCCATAACATCACATGAAATTTATGTCCAAAATAACGGTAAAACCATCTTACCCTTACACATTACCCTTTTTGAGGAAAATGATTTTTTCAACCTATATTATCATTTTTATTTCCCAGCACAAACGTAAATCATGTCTTGATTTTAAAAGCCTTAAATCATTGGAATTTATTTTTTTGACTTGTTTAATTGTTTATATAATTTTATTAAGGACATAAAATTCTCCACATTAAAGACTAGGGTAAAATAAAATTTAAATGTTTAATTTAATTTTGGGGGTTTAACACTATGATCATGTGCATGATTTCCCTTTTTTAAAAGTACTAAAACCTTAAGACATTCATAATTGGTTATTCCATTGATTTTTTGTAGTATAGGAATTCCATTTTTCATGATGGGTGATGGTTTCTTTAATAAAAATGAATTATTATTTTGGGTCCTAGTTGTGGTATAATCCACTCCCTATCTTCTATATTCATTAGTGTAGAGTTCAAAAAAAGATTATTTCTAAGTATTATTTTTTGTTTTCAATTTGGAAATAATATTTCCTAATCTATTTAAAGGAACAAAATAAATATTTCTTAAAATATAATAATATAGAAATTATCAATGCATGAAAAATAATAATTATCACGATTAACCCATACTATTTTAGACATAAAATATTATCACATGTGAAATACATATTATTATTTAAGAAATTAAAATTCAATCATGTGTTATGGATTAAATAGATATTTTGGAAATTATCTAGGAAAGATAATGTTTTTAAATCTTGTGGTGTTAATATTTATTTTTGGAAATAAAATAACATAATTGGTTTTGGGAATCCTTATTAATCAATTTGAATGAATTGACATGGGGGCATGTTTTACATGATGATTCCTTATAGAACGTTGACATTAAAATAAAAAAACATAAGGTCTATGTCCCCATGTACTCTACCATGTTGTATTATTTATATTTATTTTAGTTAGATATGATGTTAATAACTTTTTGTTTATGGAAATTAAAATAATATTATGTTATAAATAAATAATAGAACTTAATTAATTACGGATCATTAAATCTTGATTAATTGAAAAAACGTGCCCAACATAATTGAAGAATGTGATGAGTTTCATAAAGCACCCTTTGTGGGGGTTTTTATGGTTGAATATTTATCACAATATATATCCCTTATTTACATGGACACATTGAGGTGTGTTATGTGTGCATTTATATCCCATGAAACCATAAAATATGATCATTCCATGAGTATTATTAGATATCCAATTTGACTGTGACTTATTATGATAACATGTTTAGATACTATGACTCTTCATTATTCCATGATCTATTTATAATTTGAATCATTGTTTACTTAATGTTATATTTGAACCAACCAAACTTTTTGACCATGCATGATAGTTATCACAAGTGAGTGATTAAGTATGTTTGTGTATCTATTAGTGTCATGTTGATTATGATAACATATGGTTATATCATTTCTAAAAATACTCAATATGATATATTGTTATATATTCTTCTTTAAATATATTTATTTTCCTTATTTTCTATTATCATACATTGGGATATTGGTTGGTATCCATGAAAAGCAGACCATCTTGGTGTTTTAACAATTATGTGGGTGTTCACATAGAGAATATTGGAAATGATGATGGACTCGTACATAAAGTGAAAGCATGATAGCCTAGTGTCCTAACCAAATGTCAATGCCTTCAATATTCATAGAATGTATTATTACTATATCCCTTGAGGATTTAGAGTAACAAAATCTTCATTATGACTTGAGGATTCTATGATAAATATCACCGAGACTTGTGGAAATTCATCCTTATGTCCCTAAATGAGACTTGATGCCCTGTAGATTACAAGTACATCTTCACTAGTCGACCATGTTGCATAACATAGACTCAATTACATCGGGATATCAATCAGTATGATGAATTCCTTGTGGATATACCTTTATCCCTTACAAATTCCATTATGAATACTTTCTATAATGGTGCCAAAATAAGTATGGTTAGGGCTTCATGGAGGCTTGGTAAATGCCTGAACATTCAACACATAACTATTTACTATATGTTTATTCTTGGTAATATTAAGCTATGTTTCATTATTATATATTACATGTTTACTTTATAAAAATCATAACACATGCATGTAGACTATAATTTATCAATTATTTATTGTACCATGTTGGTGGTGTCCTATTGAGTTTTACTCACCCCTTTCTCAGGTAGTCATGGTACATGGGTTCCTATGAAAACCTCACTTGTTATATGTATAGGATTGTATGAGACATGGGTTGATCATCTAGAGGGATTGATCACAATGAGTTAGATACTAGGATGAGTAGAGGCTTGTTGTTTCAAATCTACCACGAAATTTTGTACCTTCATTTATTTGTATAGGTTATTAGCCTAGTGGGTGAATGTCTATTGTATCTTTTCAAGGATATTGATTATTTTTTCCATATTCACTCATGATGATGATATGTTATTTTTTGCAATTACTATGGTTTCATATTATTATAATTTTTGTTATTTATTTTCTACACTTCACTCGGATGGATTGTATATTCTCCCCATTATTCCACATAAGACCCATACTATTGGTCAAAAACCTCTGTCATATAGAAGGGCACACATGAGGTCATGTGTAATTCCATCATAGACTTGATGATTTATTTTAGGATATTAGATAATTATATTATGTTACATGATGTCATTTTTTATATTTTTGGGATTTTGTTAGAAATTATACATAATAATGATCCAAAGATTATGATTAAACATGGTCTAGTGTCTTGTGAAATCCATTTCCAAGGGATGTCTATGTTACAATGGAATGGGATTAATGTTATCAGTTTTCATTATTTTGTTTTTATATGATTTTAACTCATCTTACTCACATGGTATTTTCTATATGTGATTTCATATGGATTTTACTATTGGTCATATAAAAAAGAGGAGTAACATGGATTATATTCGGTATATAGGATTATCATGATGTATATGTTTCTTCTATTTTATTTTATTTTAAATGGTGAAATCATCTATTTGGGTTCCAACAACTCATAATATGGTTTTATGTAGGAGTTATTGATTAAATTATTTTATTTAAACCCTTATGTGTGTCAGATTTTGATATTAGGTCATTTGAGACTATGGTATGGGCTAGCTAGGAGATGGTAGTGATGATGATGGGAATGATGAAAGATATGAAGTTGGTGAAGTTTATTCCCCCCTACACACTGATGGTGTAGTATCTTTATTTAGGTCACATTTAGGCATTAGTTTCCTTAGTAATGAAAATTTTGTGAGTAACCCTTGAATATGTCCATTTAAATAATGTGTTAACTATAGACTATATGTAATTTTTCTTATATCACCTATCAATGCCCAATTTAATCATATTATGAATCCTTGTATCTTGGTGTTTTTTGTTTAATGGTTTGTAATCATGAAATATCTATGGATATACACCTAGATGATTTTTTTTAAAAGTAGCCCCTTAGAAATTCATGTGTAGGTTTTATGAAATACTTTGTAGCCTTAAAAGTAAATTTTGATAATAGTAAGGAAGATCCTTATATTACAATGATATAACCTAACTGAGGATATTACAAGAAAATGAATAATCATGGTTAATTACAATCATATTTTTTCATAGATAGAAAGTCTATACACATGTGAGTAAACATTAGATGTCCTACAGAAGGGTATTGAATGTTTTTTTAGACATGGAGTATCCAAAACCTTGAGTTCTAGTACTCATGATACAAGGTTGGGTTATAGAGCATTTGTATTCTTATTTCATCGAGGGTAAGTTCTATTTTTTCATAGACTATTATTTTACAATGATACTCTCATAATTTCTTTAGTGAAGATCAAAGGTAGTCAGGCCAAGGAGGGTTGACCGTCGGTAGAAACTTAGTAGCATGAGATGAAACTCACGAGATGGTTGGATCATGCGGAAACATGATAATAATGAGCAATGTTTTCAAAGATAAGTTCCATGAGTTATTTTTCTTCATTGTTTTATCACCGTTTGGGTTGTAGAGAGATATAATGTTAAGTGAGTCCATCATTGAGTCTGTGAATCTTAGTAATCATTCTATAAAAATAACAACTGATGTTATTGTGCCCAACTAGAAATCTATAATGATTGTGTGTGCATGAGGTGGTTATGAATATGGTCAATTGAATCATTGGAAGAAGGGTGGTGAGATAACCATTTACGATGTTCATGGTTTTATTGATAAACTAAAAGAGAATAATGGTGGTAGTTCACTAATGAATTCAATTCAAGGTCCCTTTACTTTTCTCAACTGGCATGTTTGGCATAAAGATCAATGGGTTTGATAATATAGTGTTTAATGCATTAAGATTTATATCTATGGAGGAATCCAACATTGGAAATACATTGGGGTACAGTTGTGCTGTCAAAATTATTTTTCATGGATGATATTTTGGGGTTCTTAGTGTGTGTTTGGGGACAAGACCATTCTAAGTCAATATTTATAACCTCTGCCTAGGATTATGGGTAAAATTACTCACTTTCAGATGTATTGTAGAATGTAGTGAACTGCATTTTGAGAAATCGATGAATGCATAGTGTTTGGTGTTTTCATGAAAATTGGTTGAAGAGATGATCTCCTTTAGTCATTGTGTTTGGTGATGGACTTTTTAGGGGATTAGTAGACAAATTTAAGTGTTGTGGGAAAAAATAAGGATACTCCAATGGTGGGGATCATAGACCTGGCCACATTTAAAGTGACCTCTCTTGTGTAAGGGTCGTGTTCTATATAAGACTATTCATTGGATGATCATGGTGGATCTATAGACTGATGGGTAGTAGCACTGAGATTATATGGTCATACATTGGTTGTATGATGTCTGTTATAGATATATTCCACAATGGAAATCATATTTTAGCTTTTGACTTAGGAGATAACAATTGTTATAATAAATGATGGAGTCATGTCATTTGTGAAATTTTACACTATTGTGAGCATTTTTATTTGTTCCAATGGCTGGTAAACCAAACAATAGAGCACCTATAATGTCAATTCAGACATCATTTAGGATTTTGAACTTTATAATTCCTATGAGGCTTAAGGAATCATTTTACGTAGTTCATGGACCATTGTTTGTATAAGATGGAAACATTTTGAGGAATATAGTTAGTATTGTACAGACTAGTGATTCTGTGAGAACTCGAATACTTCGGGTGAGAAATAAATTGATATCATCATATTTGGAATGAATGAGGTTTTGAGAAGGAACATTAAAGACACATCGCATATATTATAAGTACTTAGATGGGAAAATTTGTAACATCCTAATTTTTATAAACCTTTTTGGTTTTAAATTCCAATTTATTTGGTGTTATTTTTTGTTTAAAAAATATCAATATAATGTTTTCCTCTGTGCATGGCCTATGCAATACATAAGAGTAATTAATGAATTAATAATGTAATAAAAATGTTACAAGATTTTTCCATATTCTATGTAAGGGTAACCCAATTTTTATAAAGATCATGAAAGTGTAAATAGGTCTTTGGATAATGGTCTATTGGTTTTTCAGGCATTATATAAATGTATCATATTGTTTTCAAGTGTTCTATAAGGATATCTTCGGTCTACATAAGTGTCATCCAAAAACCATATTCTTGCATAGAGGTTCCATTTAGTTTGGTAATGGTATCCTAGAATTACTATACACTACGTAAGGGTAACTTTGGAGTAGTGTAAATGTATCATGAGGTTTCCTATACTCATGTAATGGAATCTCCCTAATTTTGATTTCTATATAAGGGTATGTTTGATCTATATAAGGGTAATAATGCTTTTCAATTCAATGCATATGGTAAAGAGACCTACATAATAGTAAAACCATGTTTCCAAATTCATCATCCATGAGATGTGAATGTGTAAAACCATATTACTCACACGTAATACCATTTTTGGTGGAAAATTATTTTAAAACTTTGTTCTCATTCTTCCTAATGTAGAAAAATCCAAAATAACATTTTTATGAATTTAAACGACTTATATTGTGGAAAATATTTCTATTCAGTCATTTAAATTTTTTTTATTCCATTTTAGGATGGATTTCAAATGCTCTACATTCAAGATTTGAATAAAATATGAATGAAACTATAAACATAATTTGCAGGGTTTAATGTTTCAAACATATACAAAGGTTTCCATCGTGGAAAGTACTAGTCCCTTTTTCCCATATTTTTTCTATTATCATGAATATGAGGGTCCAATAATTACCTTTTTCAAGATTGGTGAATCTATCATCGATCGATAATTTTTTTTCATCAAGGTTCAATATGTGGTAAAACCCTCACCATGTCTTCTTTATTATTTAGTGTAGTGTTGATAAATGTATAATTTTAAAGTCTTATTTACCATTTTCAATTTAAAAATAAATTACCTCCATATATCTACTTAAATTTATTAAATATTTCTAAAATGTTAATAATATAGAAATTATTATTGAAAGGTGATAAATAATTATCACGATTAAAAAGGATTATTCGAGAGAGATAGAATATTATCACTTGTGAAATTATAATTATAATTGAAGAAATGAAAATTAAGAAAATGTTATGGATTCAATGGATAATTTTTAAATTATCTAGAAGATAGAATGTTGTCATCAGATGTGGTGTTTTTATTTCAATTTTTAAATAAAATAATGGAAGAGGATCTAGGAATACATGGTGAGCGGTTTGACCTAATTGATATGAAAGCATGTTTGGGTGATGATTCCTTGATTAACCTTGACTTTTACATCAAAAAATTGGACATTGGTGGTCATATGTTCTCTAACATGTGGTATTACGCGCATCTAGTAGCATCATATTGGAGGTATGTCACTTTGAGTGATTGGTCATTAAATTTATATTGTGTTATGAAAATCTAATATTTATAAATTAGTTAATGATAATTATGTATTATTTAATTAACAGAACATGTTTAATGTAATTAGAGAAAGTTAAAAGGTACAATATGGACACTTATAAAGAAGATTGATTTTGGTTTTCGATGATCGAGGCATGATCACTATAGAGTGACTTTATTTGCATGGATACCCCAAGGTAAATTTTTGTGGATGTATATCCCATGAAACCTTGTCTGTTGATTTTTCCATGAGTAATATATATAGATAATTTAAATATGTTTTATTTTTATAACATGTGGAGCATTTAGGACTAATGATTATTCCATGATCTATTTATATGGGCACTCTTGGTTTCCTTAATGTTATATCTGAACATGAACAACGAGTAAAACCTACTTGATAGTGTTCACATGTGGATGTGTAAGTAGTCTAGGACACCCTTCATGATGCCTTATTACAATATTATGACTATATCTGTACTAGTATCATATAGGTGATGATCAGTTATTGATATATCATTGCAATTAATATTCATGATCACATGTTGTTCAATGTTCTCAAACATGTATCATGCTCATCCTTATTGTGTGTATTCTTTCCTTGTGAGGTTGGTTGGTATCCAAGATAGATAAACCATCATGGTATGTTTTCCCGTAGTGGGGGACAACACATGATATGTGTTATTGATGATGATGGACCCATAATTATAGCCGTAGCATGATGTACTGGTGGAACTATCGTAGCTCGATGCCTTGAGGATTCTGAGAATGAGATTGTACTCAATTCCATGGGGACTCTATGTAACATGATATTTTAGATTCCTTGAGGATTTGGAGATTCATGTTTCTATTCCATGTGTCTCGTTGTCCATGTATCCTAACATGAGACTCAATTCCTTATGGGTTCTGATTATATATTCACTAGCCATCATTGTGGAATGACTTAAGCTTGATGCCTTGAGGATGTCGAGAATAATGATTTCAGCCTTTTGACAAGATAATGATCACTTATGACATTGTTATAACTACTTTCAGTAATGGATCCTAATAATGTATGATCGAGGATTCTTAGAGACTTGGTAAGTGCATGACCACTTGGCACATAGTTTTTTACTACTTGTGTGTTTTTTTTAATATTAAGTTTTGTTTCACAATTATGTAATGGATTATTACTTTCTATCGATATTATCACATGCACATACACTACATAATACCAATTTGGGACTACAATATATTTTTAGTGTCTTCCTATATTGTAATCTCAACCTTATCAGGTAGCCATGGAACATGGGTAGTTGAGATTCCAACACTTATTTTAGTTATAGGTTGGATTGAGGTATGAGTTGATAATACAGAAGGATATATCTCTATATGTTTGAAACTAGGATGAGGTAAGGCTTCATGTTGTAGTGCCTTCTTTTACTTTTATACCTTTATTAATATCCATGATTATACCACTAGGGGAAAGGTAGTTATATCTTTTCTTGAAATTGGAGTCTATTTTTTAGGGATTCATTCATACTATTGTTATTTCATTGGTTTTACAATTAATTTGACTGTATATTATTACAATTTTGGTTTTTTGTTTTATAATATTCAATATGATGGATGGTATAGTCTTCCCATGGATTTTTTTGAGATCCTCTTTAGTAGTCGGCAACCTCATCTATATAGGGAGGTGCACATGAGGTTATGGGGCATTCTAGCTCAAACCCGATGATTTGAGTTAGGATGCTACACATGAATTTAATGAATTTAAAAAGACCAAAAATATTTTTTTATTAGTTATCTATGTAAATTTACTATAAAATTAAAAATTTCCTTTTAATTTCTATGAAATAATATTTAATATATATATATATATTATTTACCAAAAAAATTGAATTTCCTTTTAATTTTATTCGAATACTTCATGAATACATTGGTAAAAATTGGATAACTTATATTACAGATTGTAAATTAATAAATAGTTACCTTTTCATATTTCATAGTGGGTTAATATCCCAAAAATTATCCTAAAAAATGTACTACATAACCGACAATGGACATATAGTTTATTTCCTTAGATAGGAAACAATAATAACTCAAATGTCTATGAAAATTATCAACATACAGTTTGATATAACCAATACATATTATTTTTTTACATATTCATTAATATAGTCATGTTGTGATAGTAAAGGAAAATAAATTCACATACAATGGAAAATATGAACATATATATTGATAATATGACTCTATAAAATTAATAATTATTGTATCCCTATACTATATAGATATTTATAGTGATGTTTAAAAAATAATAAAAAAGAATTGGTATAAGACCTATTACGTAAGTTCATCATAGAGAGACCCTACCCAGTTTTTCATAGAACCCTAAATCTTGGTCGAGAGGTAAAACTATTTTATGATGAAGTACTCTTTTTTACTCATTTCTAAGAAGATAAATTATTTCTTCAAGAGGTAAAAAAAGTTACTATATAGACAATCGAAATGGGTTTTTGATTGAGAATCACTTATGTGAGTATGTAGTGGGTTTACATCAATCATATTAATTATGAAAAAATTCCTTATAACATTCATGAAATGTGAGAGTTCCCTTGTCTAATAAGAAAAAATATGATCTTTATCTATATTTTTAAGGATATATTGTGTCTTTTAACATTATTCTTACATAATGTTTAAATACATCATGTTTACTAATCAAATAACTAAATCCAATATGAATAAATTGACAAATTTAAAAGGTGAAAAGATCATTATCCTAATGATGTTATTTGATATCCTAATACAAAATGATTGTAAGGATCAGTTTTTATATTAAAGATAAATAATTTACTATGGTCTGGTTAAATAGTGATAAAATGTGTTTTGGGATTTGGAAGTGTTTCTTTGATTACATGGAAGTATAATGAGGTTAAATTTGGTTATTTTGAAGTCTTTTAAAGGTTTGAATGGTTAGGATAATGGTCAATTGGTTCATGTAATGTTCCTAACAGACTATGTGGCATGGTCTATGGGAGGAAGTGAAGAATAAAAATTAAAATTTGTAGTTATTGTGATTGTCAATTTCAATATTGCATATTTTAAGAAAAACTATTAAATAGTATACAATCTCCCACAAAATCACTAGTACAACGCATTCAAGTTATGCATTCTCATAAAAAATGGTTCAATAAATTTATTTTACCTTATTTTTTAGTAATTTGGCACATTCAAATCCATATATGAGTGGATCTCAACTCCCAGGTTATTTTGATGAGGTTTTTTGGATTTCTACCCTCTTAATGTATTCTCCCTATGAAATTTGAATGTTTAGGGGACAAATTTAATATATATAATTCATTATTCTCATTACCAATTATTTATTACTAAATTTGGGGTTTTTATTTGGGGTTTTTTAAATTCATAAAGAAATAAATTAAATTGATGTGGATTTTATCGATATGGGATTGAGGATTATTAATGGAACAAGGATAGAATGGTAAATGTTATGATTATTCTTTATCATCACAATTGAGGTAAGGGAATTTTTATATAATTTGTTACTATATTTTCATTCATCTATGATTTTCTAAAAAACATCTAAATTGGGTTCAAAATAATAATTCTAAACATGTATTGGTTCTTATGAAAACAATTAATGTGAAATAATTTAATGGAGAAAAATTATATTATAGGTTTGTGATTGTTTTTAAAAATATGTATGTTTGTTTGGTTTTATTTTTATTTACCTTTTTGTGAAATACTTCAATGATAAGTTTTATGCGATTTTGATAATTTATTTATGTTTATTAATGGTTATAGATTGGTTTTGGAGATCCACTAGAGTGTTTGGACCCCATTAGGTTAAATGAGTTTTATTTTTTAAACTAAAATTGAGTGTGAGGGATCTCTAGGTTAAGTGAGGTTGGTTAGGAAAAAACACTTGAGTGTATTGGTCTCTTTGGGTATGTTGAGGTTGGTTTAGAGACTCCACTAGATTATAGGGACCTTGTGATTATTTTTTAAATCCAACATGAGCTTGGGGATTTTAGGTAATGAAATTATGGTTATGGAATGGGCTTAATGTTACCTTGTATGTGATGTGGACATGTGTGTGTGAGTTGGGGTTACATCAGAATATCTGGGATATAAATTTTTTGGTTATTATTCTATGAAGGGTTTGTTATTTTGACGGGGAATTATATATATATATATCTTTCTGTGTGTGATGTATTTATTATATTTATTATCATAGGTTTTCTAGGTTTTTACAAAATATATACGGACTTCATGGTTTTTACATGAATGGTGTGAATCGGGGGTCATGAGGATATCTTATTGTTTTTATAGTCGTCACTTCCATGTATATTCCATTTAACATATAGATGGTGAAATGATTGAGTTATAGGTCATATGGATTATTACATTGTGGGGTTATAAAGAGTATAACATATTCTCTAGTTGACACTAGTGGATGTCATATAATCATTGGTGGATTAGTTAATTGTATAGCGGTGTACTATATTAGATATTTTACCTTGTTGTTGTTATTTTATAGTTGATATATTTATGGTTATCATATGTATATATTTAAATTCATGGTATTTCAGTACAATATTTTTTATTGGGATGTGTTTCTTGTTTGATTTGGATATATACATTGTTCCCCATAGTATATGATGATTGTTATACTTATTCGCATAACCTTTGGTGGTTGGGAGATGATACCATGGAATGAGTGTTATTCTGATTAGGCTCTAGGTCATATTTTTTTTATTTGGAATAAAATTATTTTTAAATTTTTGGTAGGAAACAACAACCCCCTAAACCATGATTACCATGCCATGAATGCTAAACCATGTATAAACTGAGAATAAGAACATTTGTGTACCTTATACTAATGATGGTCAAGTATCCTATCATTAAACATATTTTTTATGAACATCACTAAAAATCATCGAATATATAATATAATTTGTGGTGTTTCAATGGGATATAATTAATCACAAAATAATTTTGTTAGACTATCCTCAAATACTATGATATACTCGTCCCTCTAAAATTAAATAATGAATGATAAAATATGTTTTAGGATGCGAGAATTTATAGGAGTATTGTACATCCATTTCAATGGTTTTATCCTATTTATATAGTCCTCGGGGATACAATCTAAGGCTTATATACACTTAAATATATGTATATAGTGTATGAGTAAATAATATTAGCTAAAATGTTTATATACCATAGTTAATGTATACATTTATACAATATATTCATTCCTGTGATCCAACCAAATGTTTCATCATATATAACATTAGTAATCAATTATAACCTTTAAATAGAAGTGTTCTAAATTATAATATTTAAAATTAATTTAACATCATCAATCTTATCATGTAATGTTAATCATATAATATGGTTAACCCTCTCTAATATAAAACTATATTGTACATTATGATTTATAATGTAAGTGGGTTCAATAATATCACATTAAAATAACAACTGATACACCGAATGAACATAATAATTTTCCAATTGTAAATTGAATTTCATAAAATATAAAATCTATGTATCCTACACAATAATATTGTAAAATATATATCATATACAAATTAGACATTAGGAAATATCTACATCAATCTCTCACTTTCACTAAATCCATATAGACTCTGTGTCATTTCTCCTTATATTGTATCATATACATCAACTTATGAAATTATATCCAAAATTAATTTTGGATATATTCCAAAACATTTTTGTAAATCTATCACATTAATGTATCACATCATATGAAAAATCTTTTGGATATCAACCAGTACACTATTGAGATAAACTATATAAAAATTTCAGATAATCATTATACATTTTATAAAGCATAATCTACATTCCTAAAACCACAAATTTTTATCCCACAAGTATTCATGGTGTTCAAAAAAAACATGAATTCATTAATTAATAAATAGAGGAAAAGAGTGATCTTTATCAATCAATAAATATTACTCAGGATATAAAGGGATCTGAAATAATATCCAACAAACACATATATCTCAATTCATGTGAGAATAATTTATATCATATACATGCATTCCAAATCATATGATACCCTTCTTCATGAAATTGAGTTACCATAGACAAAAAATATATAAACATCGTATGTCAACTCATATATTATTGATTCTATGACTATAAACTAACCAAATGGTTAAACACATCACATTCCATTCACTTTTATGGATATGAAAACAATGACTATCATCTAATAGATAAGTATGTCTAATACACAAATCCATTATATCTCACTATGGGGCCCGTATATAAAATTTGTTATACAGTAGAAAAAATAAGGTCTTTTTTAAACTGAATCGATTACATGATCATCAATATATCTGACCACAACTCATTTGAAAATGTTTAATACTGCTGTTAAAAATATTTCAAAGAATTAATGTTCTCATGATAGGTGTCTTGATTAACATAATTTATGAGGAAATATAATTATTAAATATACACCCCTAATATACCAGATACAATGTTTATGACACTCCATGGAATATAATTAATGGTCCATATAATATAGAAACACCCCATTTTTTGTATAATGGACATATTATAGATCTTGATTGGAAATCATACACTCTTGAACCAAAATATTTCAATATTACTTTTAATGATCCATGAGAAAAATCCATTTCGAATAACTCAGTGTCATACTTGGATTGGTTAACTTTAATTTCACTTCATGTGTCAAATATGAAAAACATTAAAAATTGATAAATTTAAGATTACAAATGTATAACAGGATACATTTCATATTTATAGAAATATTTTAATAATACATAAAAACCGTACATAAGTTCTAGTCTCATATATTACATATAATACTAATAAAAGTCCTTTATTTATGTTTCATTTTAGAATTTCTTAACCCCCTTATATATTAATTTATTTCTTAACACATTTCTTTTTGACCATATCATAAAACCTCCCACTAAACTAATTTAATGGGTAATATAAATGAAATAAAAAAGTTTGAATAAATGTGATATTAGGAATCATATTCTTGATATTTAAGATTTTTGTAATTATCCACACTCATTTACTTCACAATATCATTATGTTTTGATGTTTATAAATTTTTTTTCTACTAATAACTATTTATAAGTTCAACATCATCATATTTTCGAAGTCCTTAAAAAAAATTATTTTTAGCTCATTATGGTAAAAAATGTAACTCTTTACATTAATTTCGTTACCAATATTCCAGAAAATCATTTTGGATTTTCAGTAATATTCTATTCAAATTTTAATTCATATATATGTTATTTTTTATATTTGATCTTCTATTGGTCTTCAAAAACTCTCATTTTTCTCATAGATACTATATTTCATCCAATGTATCATGTTAGGATACACAAGATTCATTGATTTTAGTAAATAACATTTATTTCATTTAGTATTGATAGTTAACAAATATTCAATTAAAACCCGCAACTTACTTTTTATTTTATGTGTTGGAGAAATATTTCTAAAAGAATGATTTATTAATTAAAACAAACTTCTAATGGGAGGTTAATGATCATTCCATCATGTTTAAAAAAATATCTTGGATAAATTCTTTTATCCAAAATAAGATGTCTCTATACTTGTATCATTTTCAAAAAAAATTATTTTACTAGCACAAAAATGACAATGTCTATTGAATCAATCATCTTGAATCATCAAATAAACCTTGTTTATAAATATCTTATAGTATATAAGAGAAAACATGATTGAAATACACAATATTTGATCTTGATCCTTCAGAGATTTAAAAGTAATTTCTAATCCAATTACTTCATGTAACAACCTATTGATCCATCACTTTAATGAATGATTTTTTCTCTATAAGTTAACTATTCATCAATTTTTAACTCCAATATATTTTAAAAAAATTTAAAATACACAATCCCAATCATATAACCTTAAAAATATATGAATTTATTTCTATAATATTTTACCTAATGTGGAATATCCACTAGGATTCTATTAACCCTTAATGTAATATGAGAAATTACTCCTCTATTTATTATTCTTTCCATAATATAAGTAATTAGATTCCTTCCTCAATCCCCCCTTATGTTTCAATGTCATTGAAGAGATATTAAAAGAGAAAATTTCGGAATATAAAATATAATTTTTATTCCTCCAATTTAAACTTTTACGCTCTTGTAATATCCATAATAAACATAATCCTAGATCATCCATGCCCAGATCATTTTTCCTAATAATATAAAGGAGATCAGGTGAAATTAATTTTCACTCATTTATATTATACTTCATAACTAATTATGAAAATATTTTTTACAGTGATAGAAAAATGAATTATATAGAAATTTTAAGTCTTAATTGTGACCTAAACCTCCATAAATAATTGTATTACCCAATTTTGTTGTACACATGAGTAGAGACTTAATTTATAACAGATATCTTTTATCCAATTAATTACACTGAAACCTCATACATATCATGTTGATCTTGTTATCAAAAGTGGAATTTTTTTTTTCAATCATCTAGAACATATTAATGATCACATGTTACTTGTAAATCATAGGATCCATAGATACTTGAATGAGAGTGGAGACATCTAATGAATGCTACTTATACTTCTCATAAGAATCCAAAATCATTTTTTGGATTTATTCATCATATATCTATTTAGGAATGGGTTTATCTAACATGTAGAATTCACATTATTTCTTAATAAAAATACTAATGTTTATGTAAAAATATAGGAAATTACTTATATTAAGAATTTTTTCTCAAGGATTTTTCTCAAGTTCATATTTAATAATTTGGATTCCATTTATCTGTAAAAAAATGTTTTATTATATGAGAATCATATTGTACATCCATTTAATATGTACTTATATTAAATATAATCCCACATAAATTATAAATCCTTATTGAAAAACATCATAAACATTAATTATAAATGTTCTATATTTCACTATGTAATTATTTCACTTTATTGTTCCTATAACCACACATCTATTTAGTCGAACCCTCATTCTAATCATATCAAATATAACTCTTAAATAGTTTATTAGATAACTTTTTATCCTAATATATCATATGGAATCACTTATATTTACTCTTTAGGTGTATTATTTCATTATATTTTATAATGAAATGTGACCTTGTTGACTCCACCAAATGAGAAACAGAAAATCCACAAAACTGAAATATCTAAATATTGGTATTATTTTCCCTATAAAAGAAAAGGAAGAAGTGGGTGGATGAGACCCACAAATCTCATGAAACTCTAGAGATATGTTATCACATGACCATCATAATGGTCTGATGGGGGAACCATGCACAATGCATAGCTAGCAGAGGATCCCACGATGCCCCCATTAGAGAGTCCTTCTTCTCTCATGAAGGTTCCCTGGACAACTAGAAGTCATGCGGCAGCTTCCAGTATATCACCCATAGGACACATGACATATCAACTATAAGACACATGACATACCATATGAAAATCATTAAAATATGGGTGGGAAATATCCTGGATGTGGTACCCTCTGATGGTCCTAAATGTCTCATGAAACACCCCTGGTGATTCTCCTGACACCAAAATACACCAGTAAAAATTCCTCCTCATCCCACGAAAGGCCATTGGTGTGTTATCATCATCACGTGGAGGGCCTCGAGTATGCCTAGGAAACCTCACGCTCCAACTTCAGATCCATAAGAAAAAATTTATGGAATATTCAATGATATTCTCATGCATATTCACATGACCCTATTTTCACGTGATGCATCACAAAGGGGTTGAATGATTTTCTTCAGCGTCGTTCATTTGACCTCACAAATTCGCCAACCTTTGTAAAATAAAAAATTAAAATAATGTTATAGGAGGTGGAAGCTATCAAATTCATAAAACAATTATGACACAACCTGGATGTTTGTAGTTGGATTTCTCAAGACCCATTAATAATATGTCCTGGTTTCATGAGTGCCCGTTTTCAATCCATCCTTTTATCTCAGAAGCTTCCCATAAAAGTCAACTAAGATCACGCAAAAGCATTTTAGTGGGAAACCTGATATCACGAAACCTCTTGTACATCATGATATGAAAATATGAATTTTCATAGCCATGACTTCATGATCAAACATGACCCCATTAATAATAAAAAAATACAAAAATAGTGCTTTAAAGGGATAGATTTTCAGTCCCTAGAATATACATGATATCCCACAGTAAGGATCTTGTGAAGACATGTCATATTGAGGCCGTTCTCCAACTCCATCCTAGAATTGTGTGATATAAACCATATTAAGTGATGAACAAAATGTGTATAAAGGCCTATAAGTCCCCCACATAATCCTCAAAGCATTGGATGAGTTTTATGAATCCAAACGCACCTGACGTACTAGCACACCGAAGAACTAGAGAGGAATTCTCACAGTGTAAAATGTCATGCCCAGAAAAGCCTTCCATTAGGGATGGTCCATAGGACAACTAGAGTGACCATGTAGCTTCCATAATCACTTCACATGATCACTAATATATCATGCAAATGACTTCTAGTAGGACATGAGAAGATCATATAGGACTCCCGAAAAATCATGTGAGATATAAAATAGTTACCATTAAACAAAAATAATAAATTTTCAATATAAAGGCTAAATGAGAGGCTAATTTTGGGATACTTATCCAAAATACATATACATTGATACCCATGAAATTTTCATGCACCATCCCAGAAACATGACAACACCAGTACATGTCACTCATATCTTTTGAAGATTCTTGGGTATAATATATAGATCATTTGAAGTCCTATGGACATATCAAATTAATCCAAATGATGCTCACTGTGCATGCCATCATAGTCCTGTGAAGCCCTATGGGATCTACTTACAAATCATGTGATTATCATCAAACACATCTCCCAACTCATATGATGGAACCCGTGTATTTCATCTGTGTCTCACGATAGCACACCTACATGTTAGCCAGATCTCATGATGTCTTCAATACACACCAACAAAGTCTCATAATGCCCTTCAATAATGTCAAAAACATCTTCTTCACACTCTGGGCATGCTGCATTGAATCTTTTTGTTTTATCTTTTTGTGTCCAATAGCTTTCATAATGACACCAGGGCATGTCAACTCGACCATGCAACACACTCTGATCGTGATAGTTGTGATCATGTGATGGCTTCCAATATCATTTAGCTAGCTCTTGTGACATCCTATGTACAACTCAGTCCCGGTCTTGTGATGTCCTCTGGATAAATTATCCTTGATCACGTGATGACCCAAAAACATTTCATCTATGTTATGCAATGTCACTTGGAAAAGATAAATAGGTCTTAAAATTTACCTAGGACATGTTAGGAACACATTCTCAGACATGTCATAAAGATAATAAAGCATGATAGGAAAGCAATGAATCATGTCAGGAAGACCACTAGGCCTGGTAATAAGGGTATCCTATGGCATGAAAACCTGGTTCAACCATATTTTATACTCACAATTATAGAGAAGCCTCATAATGTAATCCCAGATAGTGGGAACTATGATTACTCTGAATCTATCCATAACCAAGATATATGTAGGATGCATTCCTGAGGCATGAGATCTATATTAAACATCCAAATGTCTATCCTAATTCTTAAATATTGTATTCATGGTAAATGTGAAAATTATTTGTTATCCCTTGTTTCTCACACCAATAATAGATCATGTGGGCTTAGAGTGTTTCAATAATCATATCATTCACATCACAAACCTATATAAATTTATGGGAAATGACATTGGGTAATCCCTAATCCATTAAACTACGAGGAATCAGTTCCCTATGATAATAATTATACATAGGATTCCTTCCTATGTCCTGAGACAAAACTCTAATGGTCATTCACCTTAGTATAATCTCTATCATTTCTATGAAATTTCAAACATCCGGACCCAATCATTCCCATGGATTGAATATTTTATCTAATCGATCCGAAGACAGAGAATCCAATTGAACTATGAGTACTCTAATTCCACCCATAACTAGGTTGTGTAGGATTACTTTAAAAGGACTGATCCCAAACTCAAAAGGGAATCTAACTCAATGTAAATCCTAATATGTCCCTGAAATTTCATCCATCATGACCCAATCATTACCATGGACTTACCATTCTACCTCATCCGTCAGTGGACATAGAATCTAACTAGACTACAATGACATAGATTCCTACTATAAACATGATATCTAGGGTGTCTTCCTAAGGCTAGAACTCCATATTAAACATTCTAAGGGATGTCCCAGCACATAATCCCCATACCCATATGTAATGAGACTGATTACTTGATATCCCTTTTTATCACACCGATCATATCTCTCCCGGTTATATAGAGTTATGATATTCATATCACTCACATCATGATTCTCCACTATCCAAGTCAGTCCCGTCATGTAAGACCAGATGGGTGAAATGATAATAATATCCCTCATATAAAGGAATCTACCTTGGGGAAGTCCTATGGGCATTGTTGAAATACAATAACTCCGATTCTTGCTATAATGTGGATGTGTAGATTGAATCCATAAGACTCATTATCAAATATATGGTGCCTAATTACCCACACATATATCCTTTCTACATGAAATTAAACTGAATTGGTTTAATGTACTGTGTGAGTTTTGATTCATGAAATAACCATGATACATTGGATTCCCCATAATGGATCAATACCCTCCTCGTCATATTAACTACCTCCCTCTAGGGCATCAAATTCTGAAGTGTCTGGTTATGCAGCTTTAGTATATATATATATCTATTCATTACTAGAATATGGATGAAGAAACTCAAATATAAACAGATGGATTCACTAATATTATATCCCACTTTTGTACATAATATAAGTTAACCCAAGATAATTTTGTGCATATAAAGAGATTGACCACTAATTATTTTGGTTTCATAAATGATATTTAACCTAAAATTATTTTTATTGGGTAACCAGTCTCATGTCATGATTTGGGAGAGATCTATAAAAATATCCTATATCTATTAGATATTATAGAAGTAGGAATAAATTACCCCCATAATGGTGTGATGTTCTAGCCCTCCCATCCTCTGGACTAATGTGATTCCCTAAGCATCACTAGATCTGAAACCCCAATTGGTCACCTATGTTTTCAATGCAGGTCTATACCCAGTTATTGATAAGGGAACCATTGGGATTTTCTGTTAATAATGATGATGGGGACCTAGTGCTTATGATTATGCAAGAAATGAACCCCTCACAATAAACCATCATACCAAACTGAATCCACCTAGTGAGGTTCCGTTGTTGACTCTTATCCATCAAAATAAAATATTTGAAACCAACATGAATGCCTGAAATCATAAATTATTGTGTTATTATCCATTGGTAAATTTTGCTTTCACACCATACTCAAACAAAAATTTTGAACTTGACATGAATATCTAAGATAAAAAAATTGTCAAGTTGTTATCCATTGGGCCATTTTTTCAAACTATACGAACAATAGTGGTGAACCCAAAGTGAATCCATCAAATAAAAAAATGGCCATGTTATTATCCATTGGTCCATTTTTTCCACTACACACAAAAAAATGGTGAACCTGACTTGAATCCTTCGAATAATATAATGATCAGTTAATCATGCATTGGGCCATATTGTTCTTCATTCACTATGAAAAAAATATAATAAATCTAACATAAATATTATAGTTGAACCTATATAACCAAGGATTATATGAAATAATTCCACCCTCATATTGATAAATCCATGTAAGTGGAATGGGAAAGTTTAGATTTTCATGACAATTGTGTCAACTGTGTATATCTAAGTGGTCACATCAAGCCTAATATATTTCAATAATCAGTGACCTTGTTCCTCGTTGTTTGAATGAACGGAAATATTGATCTCATCAGAAACATCGTAATCTAAGATAATATCATCATCTTGTGACCGTTCTAGAAATTCGAATATTGATGCAACCACTATTGGATGCAATGTATTCCCACCTACCTAAAAAATTCAACATCAAATGGAAAACATGATGGTTCAAGAGTACCATTAATATGGTACAATCCAAACCCTATAGACTTACAATAAGGTTATTATTCCACTAAATTTCATGAGATCGCATCAACCAGGGAATGTTGCAGCTAAACCAATGGCCCACATTACCATGCACAACTACATTGGTAGATTACCCTTGGAGCGTTCCAATTACCACATTAAATATATAATAATGGTGGACAGGGGATTCAAATATTGATCTTGCCCAGTTCAGGTGCCATTCAGGAGGAATCTTATCAACAACTTTCACTGGCATCATCCCACTAGTACCCACCAGTCGTCTACTGAGGGTACCACCCAACACACTATCACCTCTGAGGCCCATGTACAGAAAGAAATGGGGAAAATCAAATGAGGAAGACAGTAGATACATAGTAGTGGGTTTATATCTCCACTCCCACTAATGATATCTACCATCATAAGTCAGTACATACTAGAAATTAGGATCAAATCCCCACTCACTCAATGTATGTATGTGGGCATATTTAAACAGTAGGAATGGAGATTCCTTTCCCTACCCCCATGCATGAAGTCCATTGAAAAATTATAGTGGTGCATGGAGGACAGAAGTGGGTGCATACCAAAATTCAATCAATATATCATCCAATACATAAGGGATATATAATATTTGAAGGCTTATATACATGAACACACTTTTCTAATAAGCCAATATATTTTAGAAATGGGTGAATAACTATATCGACAAATTCCAGAACAGGTACGAATATCATGATAGGTGTATATTCTAATCACTATTGCCAGGAATGTTCAACACTATAATAATTATGAAATTTTTCCTACTCTTGATAAAGAAAACATACTTTTTCGCACCTATAAGGATTATCAACATATCCTAGTGAAGGATGATGCACAATAATGAGCTCATATCCCTGTTACAACTAGGGATCACCAGGTGAGAGTGTTGAATGCCTCAAGAAAGGGGAACATGCCTATCAAAATAATCTAGCGGAATATTCCAAAGGTTATGTATCAGGATTATATCCTTATTCGAGTTGGGGATCACAAAGTGAGAGGGAAAAATTCATTTGGACAGGGTCACAATCCTATAAAAGAAGACTAGAGGCATACCCTAAAGTCCTAGGATGAGTAATAAATCACTATTCTGGACATGCCTAACCATGTATGAATGGAACATGGCTCATGATAAGTTTTCATTCCTATCAATGAATCAATATGGAATATTCTATCATATCACAGATTATTGGCACATATTACTTCTTCCAGCTATGAATGACTATATTAGAATTATTCTAAGGCATTATAGTTTTAGTCTTATATCCCTTATCCCATTCCCATGTTCTATTTGAATATTCTAGTGGGGAATGAATATCTATACTAGTAAAAAATTCATATTCAAACTCGGGATCACCAATTGAGAGCAGAAACACCTTGGGGTAGGCTGATATCCCTACCAAGAAATAAAATTATTATATTCCAATTGTTAAGGATTAGGATGATATTCCAATATTTACATAGGATCACCAATTTAGAATGGAACATGCCTTAATATAGGCGTGCATTACCATCATTAAGGAGAAAAATCATGGGTATATACAAAAATATTCTCACTGGTGGGATTATAACCACACAATATCAGATGCTTATAAAATGTTTCGAAAACTGTCATTAAACGGGATCTAATTCATTCACAATTCCAAAAGGAATGTCAATATTTTTCAACCATGACACATTATAAGACCCATATTTTTAACCTCCTTAATGGAAGTGACCTTGAGTTCATTTGAGACACATTATAAATCCCACAAGGTTCTGTAAACACTTTGAACAAAGTATATGATCATCATCATAGTGATAATCTTCTTCATGGTAGTGTGGAGATGGATCGTAGGGACTCTACTCATGACATTCACCATGGTGAAAATCCATATGGAAATATCCCCCACAATAAGGAAATACTCCCCACTCCTATACATTTTTTCATATAGATAGGTTTCCAAAACCCATACACCCACATATAGACAGATTCTTGAATCATCGAGGTAAACCCTATATAGTTCCCCACCAATGTCAAGCATTAGTACACAGAGATCATTAGGTGACACTCAAAAGAATATTCTATGGACCGGCCAAATGGAGGTCTATAATTTCGATGAATAAGAGGAAAAAATTTTATATGGGGATATTAAGCTAGAAACAACCTCCACATCACGTTTTGGCACATTTACAGTTTTCACTATAAGGTCCTAGATGAGATAAAAAATGATTTCATGTCTTATATATTCAAAAATATGTGGGATACTCATCAGAAACTATAGGATTGATATATCACTTATCTAGGACACAAATTCCAACATCATGCAATCAATATATTCTAATTTTAGTTATATTTGGCTGCTATATCGATGCTATGGGATCCAAAATCGGAAAATAATAGAGATAATATTCAAAAATCTTATCATTATTTCATTATAACCCTTAATCATATAATATCTAAATCTTATTCATGAATCCATATTTGAGGATGGGGAAGTTATGGAGCATTATACTTTTCCCAAACCTTGGAACAATATAACTCTTTAGATATAGTGTCCTATAATGTTATTGAATTTTGGGAAATCAATGTACAGAGTAACGCGCAAGATAGTTTGTCACTAAAGGAGACTTACCCTACTGTAATGATGCCTAGATGTCACAAATGGTAGAATTACCCCACTTCAATGATTACTATACATTTTTCATGAAGGGATTGGATAGCCAACAGGACTAAAAAATGATCCCCTTGCTGTAATAAGAATTAATTTCATACATGGATACCAAAGTTGTGAACAATCGACAACTTCCCAAAAATAACGATTCCCATTATGGGATACCATCACACCTAGATCTTATGAGAACATAACAATTTCACATTAAGAACATCACAGTAGTTTCTAGAATAACAACCATTGAGGAGAATACTTATACATATAGACTAGGAGAATATCTACCTCCACCATCTTCCATCAGATCGTCAATTCCAAAGTGGATTCACGACATTTCTTCAATAGCTACAAACAAACCCCAACCCACTAGGCTAGGGTAATTTGTATCTCAATCCTCGTCACTAGGATAATCTTTTACTAAGAAGGTCCAGGGAAAATAAAGGTGATTCAAGATCAACCCAAGTCCACTAGGATCGGTGAATTTATTTCCCAATGTTCATCTCGAGATTCATCAAAACCACAATGGTAATCACTATATCCCCATTGAATTGATCAATCAGTTCTAATAGAGTCCATGAATAACCCACATCCCATTAGGTTAGAGGAATATTCATTCCCACAATCACCACCTATGGAATCAATATTCTATATTTTGGGTGGTAAAAAACAATGGTAATAATTTCATCCATTCCTCCCACATTAAGAAAAGACTCTGTTATTTGGGGAATATTCAACAATCATGACCGAAGACTCACTATTGGTCAATGATCATGGACCATGATGGGAGGATCATATGAGGAATGTGATTAGACATAGCTGGAGTGTCAAGTTGAAATATCCCAATATGAAAAAGGGATCTAATAATGAATATAATGAATGAAACTTGGAATCAAAATGTTTGGAAAATGTAATGGAACAACCAACATTGATCGATATTCCTATGTAAACAACATCATTTTCAACATCATAGATATGGTGGATATAGTTGAAAACATAAAAAGCCACAACATGGATAATTTTCCTCAAGAGGAGGGTGGTTTATATTCACTAACTGAGGCTGCATGCACCTATTACCGTAGAAGGCTCCAAAATCTAGAACATCTGAGTTTCAAGTTGCTACCTCACCCGTGGAACTTATCCAATGAAAAAGGGAAAGATGTTGTTGCATCTCAATCACCACCCAAAAGGGTTGAAGTTCCATCCATGAAGGAAAAATTTTCAAATATATAAAATTGAGATAAAAACACATAAACAACTTGAGAAGTAGATACTTGGGGGAAATATTGTCACCAGGTATCACCTTAAGGAAGAAATTAATACTCTCCCTACCATAGTCGATCCTCCCACAAGAATTGTATCTCAGAATTTCATAGACTCCAAATCCAGGTAATCAATCAATATAAAATTTTATGTGAAAAATTATTGTGACTTCCATCCATTATGGAGACAACCTCTCCCACACCATGGATATCATTCAGACCTAGAAGGAGTTGAGAATCTATCAGAGACAAAGGCTTCGGCCAAGACACCAGACATTATCGGGTAAGATATTATCAAATACACAAACTAATTTGTCTAATGAGACCTATATATGCATCAAGGGGATATAATGGGTCCTCATGAAACTTACTAATTCCAATGAATTCATCGCATTAAAAGGGATAAATATAATCAACATTAACATTTGTATTATAATCTAGCATATGAAATGTGAATACTTCAACCATTAACCATGAATTGTATCAAAATTTTACACCAATAATAAAAATGGTCATAAACCATTTCACAAAATATGTTTTATGATATCATAATACATAAACTCAATTAATAAAAATATTCAACATAATTTTTTTACATAGAGCAATAAACTCTAATAAAATCATAGTATATTTATTGAGGGAAAACTCTTGTTAAACCCATCTGGAAAAAAAAATTGTATAAAAATAACATTTTCATTGAAAAAAAACCTTTTTCAATAACAAATATCCAAAAAATATGATAATATGTTTCATCATTTAATAAAATATATAATCTTTAAAAGGATGCTAGAAATTAAATAATATTCATGGTAGTGGGAATGTCGTTGTAGATGTGTACGTTAAAAAAATTGAACATTCCATTTTGCATTTGTCAAAATGTTTCATATAAGAACTATAAAAAGATTCATTTTGAAAACCATTGAATGAAATTAAAAATATAAATAAAATTTACATCATATTCAATTTATATCCACACAAATAAATATTTAAAATAATATGAAAAATTTTTACCTAGAGAATAAGATTTGAAAATTATATCTTTAAACATTCACAGTGTCCCATAAACAATTGAACATTTAAAACATAATCCACATTAAATAAAAAAATTAAACATAACATGAAAATAAATTATTTTATTATATGATACGTTAAGTGGGATTTTTATATACCTTATAAAAGATTATGGATGTATAACATCAAACCATGTCTCAATGACAGGATATTGAGATGAAGTCCCTTACCTTACTATTCCATTAGTAAAATGTGGTTTAACCTCATATAAAATGGTTTAATCATTTTATTAACTTATATAAGAACCTTATTAATATTTATGTTATCATATATGATCTTATTATATTATTTTATCTCTCGTTTGTTGAAAATATTTAATCACTACTCTTGTTTTGGGTGTTAACTGCATCATATTCCTATGCATGTTTGGTCTTGAATGTATCAGATATATTCCATAGGATATAGTTACAATATCACAATAATGATATTAATTTTATAAATATAATATTTTATCAGTAAATACATTTTTATATCAATTATATAATGTTGGTTATACAGAATGAATCACATTGTGTCGTGGAGATGGTAGGTTGTATGTATGCACGAGTGATGGTATCATTCCATTATTGGTAAAAGTGTAAGGAAGTGGAAGTTATATTAATTTTTATAGATTCAATATAATGTAATAATTGTCATATATATCTATTATTTCAATCATTTTCCCATACAATAAATGTGGAGAGGAAAAATAGATTACACCACGATGTGGAGATGATAAGTTGTACGGATGAACGTGCGGTGATTTTGTTTTTTGTAGGATGGATAAAATATCAAATATGGTTTTACCATGGTCATGATAACATCTAATAATATGTATAATACTATATATTTTACTTTTTAATGGAAAAAACTCATTGGAGGAATGTAAAAGAAGAAATGAACTTGGATGACTTAGTAAAAAACAATTACCTCTTCTTTAATGAACTTCCTTTAGATCTCTTTTTAAGGGATCTTGGGATGGTCTTTTTAGAATACCAAAACCACCAAGAGATAGATAATTTTGTTTGGAAGAGAAATTTCTTAGACATGGTCGGTATAGAAGGCTCGATTAGGTTTTAATAAGTGAGGTAGGAGGTTCCATTTTATAATATAGGATAGGGGCACTTTTGGAAACTCTAAAAATATTAAGTTAATATAAATTAATTTTCAATTATAAATGGTTAAAAATTTTTTTATTTCAAAACAATTATTATTATCAGTATAAATAATTTCAAAAAATTATTTCTAAACAAGTTTTGGCTATATTATTACCCTTGACGTTTTCCTTTAACCCTTAATTAATCCCTTTAACCCTTACCATGACAATATGTGTTTTTACTTTTTGAAGGTTAATATATTTAATATAAAATTACAAATGAATATTAAATGAGTCATCGATTAAATTATTAACATTATCCCAATTGGTTGGAAATATTTTATATTTTTATGAATTTTATATAATTTAATAAAATATTATTTATTTTAAAATATCATTAGGTCAATTTTGACACTATTAAATATTTGACATTTAAAAATATCATAAAAACTTGATAACATAGGAAAAACCGTTAATACAACTATAATATCTCTAGGTAATATATGAAATTCATGTACATCATTAAATATTTGAAATTATATTTCTTTAATATATTTAATAACATTTATTTGATATGTCCATCAATTAAACAATTACTGCATCATCATTGTGCAAGCATTTAATTTAATTAGTTATTAAAAAAATCACGATGAAGGTAAAACATTAACATTCAAATTAAAATTTATATTCTAATATATCATTTTAATTGCCATATAAAAAAGGAACACTTAAAAAATATGAGTATGACATATTTGACTTTACTAAAAATAAAATACTTTAAAATGCATAATGTCATCTAAGTGGATCTAAGAGGCCATAAAATATTCATGATGATGATTTTTGAGGAAACTAACTCATCCAATATTATTATAACAAGTGTTGGGACAAAGTTATAATAATTTTATTTTTAATTTTACTCTTAATTACTTTATTTACCATTAACTGTAGTAATTTATAAAAATACTACAGTTACTATTGATATTTCCAAAAAATAGGGAACAATTTAATAAATTTGTAACATCAAGTTAATTATATAGAATCTATTTTTTAATATTAAATACATATAATTTGGTAAAATTACATTAAAATTAATCTCATTGATGAAATAAGAAAATAGATTTTTTAAGTTAAAATGTTCATATGATTGAAAAGTTTTTACATCCAAATTAAATTTAAAATTGAATACAATGGAATAAATTATATAAAATTTCAATAAATTGATCTAATTTAAATTTAAAAAAATTTAAAAAAATAGCAATATAAATTATTTTTATTAAAAATATGGTTTCAAATAAAATGTAGTATTTTTTTACAATTATTTAAAAAATTAAAATTATCATAAAAATTGAAACAAATGAAAAAAATTAAATTTTTAAATCCTTATTTCAAATAATAAATTAATTTTTTAAAATATAAGGAATATAAGTGTCGAAATTAACATTTAAAACATGTGTGTCATTAAAGTGAAGTAAAATGGTCTTCATAAAAAATAATATTTTAATGCATAAAATTGGATTCATTCTTATCTAATTCCTATAAAAAATATTCAATGAATCTAAAAAATATATTTAATAAAAAAATATATGTTTCAATAATATCGTTCACTAATAGTGACTAATTTAATTTATTATAATAAAATTCCATTGTTGGCATAAAAATAGTTTTTCATTTAATTGGATTAACTCATTTTCATGAAAGGCACTCTCAGGATATCCCTATTCTTGAGAGTGATTTTGGGTTTTTTTTTCATTAGGAGGATGGTGTATATGGGGGGATTTTTGGAGGGGGCATGGATTTGGTGAGGTTGGTCCAAGGAAGCAGGCACAACCAGGATCCCGTTTGGTTCTCACTGTGGTGGGAAGATTGGTGCAGACAAGAGGCTTCAACATCTTTGCTCAACTTCTGGCATGGATTCCTTCATCTTATAATAGTTCTTCTAGTGTCATAATTTTTCTTCAGTGGTGGTGAGGGTTTCTTGGGATAGGTGAGACAGATTTGAGCAGTATGTCGTTCATCTGATTCTGAGATATGTAGTGAATGCAGACGAGTCCAGTGGGTGAGGTGGTTATCATTTGGCATTGTTTTAGGTTTATGCAGATCTAGGCTAGTTGAATCGGAAAGCCGGGTATGTTTATAGATTTCATTTTTTTTCTCGAGTAGAGTTGTTTCTGCTTGGAATACTGCCATATTGAATCATATATGAGTAGGATGTTAGATCCAAATGTTGTTCCAAGTGGTTCCGGTGCCAGATATTGTATTCTTGGTCCTTGTAATAGTTCAGGTCTGTTAGAATCCTATTAGTTTGCACATTCTCCATGACTCTACCACTCTCTACAAGGACGATCTGAGTGGTGGTATTCATGGTTATCTGGAAAATGGGGGGGGATGGATCATAGTTGTCTTTCATATATCTCTTAGTGTAATGTTGGTCCTATGTTGTTTCTGGGGTTTTTTATGTGAAGGTTTGAGTGATCAGATGATATTGAATGTGTTTTGATTGGTATTTTTTATTCTTCTGTGACGTTCATTAATCATTGAATTTGGTGGCGGTTGTCAATGTTGGGGGGTTATAGAGACTTGATCCATTGAGGGTTTGGTTGCTCGTTCCTATCTTCTTTCTCTATGACTCTGCCACTCACTCTGAGGCAGATTCGAGTGGTGGTCTTCATGGAGCTTTGGGATGTGAGGGAGAGAGATCACAACATTTGTGGGGCGGTTCTATCTATATTAGTTTTCAGAGATTGGATAAATTGAGTGTGTGATTTTCTACTAAGGTTTTTTATTATGGAATGTGAAGGAACCAATAATCACTATGAGGAATATCTCCAGATGAAGAGTCAAAGTAGGAAGTTTTCGCCAGATCTTAGTCATCCAGATTTGGATGAATGAGTGGGTGTGGCTTTTTCCATCGATATTTAGCCTCTCCTACCCTAGACGGGACAACTATTTGGGCATTCATGAAAAGGTTTCAGTGTGACATAACAATGTAGTAATTGGGAGGGGAATTTCCTATATTTAATTTCTTAGATAATATTCATTTTGTGTTTTTATTTGGTTGATGTTGTAAGGGTTCACAATTTCCATTTAAAAGTGTCATTTGAAAAAAAATGGATTCTGGAATCTTTATATTCAATTGGTTATTATTTTTTGTTACAGTTAATTTTTAATAATTGAATTTATTTTATAAAAACGTGTGAAATATTTTTTCATAATTTTTTTCATCCTATATATAACTACCAAAAAAACAGCTAGTGTAAAAATAATAATATTTAATAGTATATTTTGGTTCATTTTATGCACAGTTTTTTATCTAATGTATACTATAAAAGAAGTTGGATTTATTTATGAAGAGACATACAATATAATCCTGGAGTATTACAAACTATGTTTTGAAAAAACTATTTAAAAACTGGTAAAAAATGAATCATTTGGTTATCAATTAGTTATAAATGAAAATGAGAACTATTTGTAAATAAAGAAATTCCATTTCTAAGAAAACTATTTTTCTATGTACAAATAAAAATTTATCTCAATAAATTAAAAACATATGATTTCATAAAATAATTAATAAAATTAATATATTATATATTCAATAAAAAAATTACACTCATCCAATAGATTTTATAGGCATAAGATAATAATGAATCCAATTATATGATAAAAAGATGTATTTTCTAAAATGTAGTTTTATTGCCTTTTAATGGAGAATCTATTTTAAAAATAATTTTTGTTTCTTATAACATTTATTAGAAAAAATATACATAATTTTTTATATTGAAAAACTAAAATCTACATTGGGTTAAATTTTTATATTATTCAGAGAAGTTTCGTCTTTTGGTTGAATAAAGAAAAACCCTGATTTTTATTTAAAAAATGCTTTTTCATATTATTTATTTATATAGTTAAATTATTTTTTAAATTATTTTTAATGTAAATGTAGTTAAATTATACATCTATTAATAAAATTTTGGTCATTGGAATCAATTTCTCATTAAAATTAGATAAAAAACAATTCAAACATTAGAACATCTGCACTTAAAACCCATTGTTTCGTCTTGTCAACGAGATAATTTTTAATTTAATTCCTACAACTTCTATGGTTAGAATTTTGATGAATGGATTAAATGATTATATTAATAATGATTTATAATTTCTTATAAGTTCAAATTATTTTTTAACCAAAAAAATTAGTTAATGTAATTAATATTAATTACATTGATTAAGATAAAAATGTGTTTATTTAGTGGTTAAACATTAACATAAGGGGATAAAAACCCTAGATGCATGTCCAAAATTTATTGTATATCCATATTTAGACATTATCTTCCATTTTATAGAAATTTTAGAATTATTTTAGGTGCATTATATAAGAGATATAAATTAATAGTGTTAACCTTTTTATATTTACAAAAATGTCACTCTTCCACTATAAAAGGTATCTCACCACCCTGGTCACTTCTCCACACCTATCTTGCCATTTGTCTCAGCCAAACCTGCCCAAATAAGATCAAAAAATTCCTCTTCTCACCCTAAAAGCATTAATTTTGGAAAATAGTAAACCAAGTTAGTCCATTGGTGAATTCCAAAAGGAATTACTCAAGGAAGATGAGGTTTGAACGTGTATGAAGAAACTCAAGACATAAGATAAGGGACTTCATTTTCACTTTTTTTTATTTGTGAGGTACATGACATATTCACCACTCTATTATTTTATATGCCATATATACATACCTATGAAATATTATACCATGAAGTTTCTTTATTTATTTATTATAAATGTTTCAATTGATGTGATTCATTCTTGGTTATTAGGATTAAAAAGTTACTCAAGTAGTAAATGGATTTGTAGTCTCGATTTTATTTTTGTGAGACTTATTCCATATTGACCACTTGTTTCATTTTTGATGTTGTATATAATATTTGTTAATATATTTTATTTTTATTATAATTAAATTTATAGGTATTTAAAATCCATTTTTTGATCTCTCTTTCATGGGGTTTAAGGTTTAGTAGATATCAAAAACAGGAAGGCAATTTTGACTCAATTTTTCTTATTTGGGACACATGTTATGTAATTCACCTATATTATTTTATAGGGTGTATATAATGACCATTGACATGTTTTAACATTAATATATTTCTTTTACTGGTATTGTATGCTTCATGTAATCATACTCTATCACGGGTATTATTATTCATGTTACTAAAGTGGTAGGATTTTATTGTTATAATCTCATTATTTATCAAGATTTTCTGTGATTATAATTCCATTGATTAAATATTATGATCTATCTTTTATGAAATATCATGAAATGACTTATAATCAGGTCATTCATAATATATAAATGTTTTGGTACCATTTTTACACTCATTGTTTCTTAATATGATTAAGAAAATGTTTTTTTAAACTGGACTTATTTCTCTCCTTCGTCAGAAATCTATGTTATTCAAAAACCATGTTTTCCAGAAATGATATCAAAAAAATTTTTAACAAATATTTTAAGACTATTTTCCAATAAACGGTTTTCAAAATGTTTTCAAGCTTCCTTTATAAGTTTTCAAAGTTATTTTCAATGAAAATGGTTTAAATATGTTTTCAAGATTCCATTATATGTTTTCAATGTTATTTTCAATGAATTTTTTTTTGAAATTTTCGTAAGGATTTATTTATATGATTTCAATGTTATTTTTAAATAAATGTCTTTCAAAATTTTCTCAATATTCCTTTATAAAGTTTAAAATTTATTTCCAAAAAAATGTTTTCCAAAAAAATTTCATCATTCCTTTTTTTGTATTCAAGGATATTTTCAAGGAATAAGGTTTCAAAAATTTTTATGATTTAAAATTTATTTTTCAAAGGATAAATAATATTTTCCTCAAGAAATTCATTAAATTATTTTTAAATATTACTACATATATTTTTAAAAAAGTTTTCAAAAATAGTAATTTCGAAAATGTTTTATATCTAAAAAAGAAAATTTTTAAAGTGTAGTTTTTTTCATAGGAAATCATCCACGTGATATTTCAAATCATTCTCCATATAAAATTTAATACATTGTTGTAATTTATTATTTAATAGGTATATGATAAAAATACACTATTCGTATTCATTCTTTTAATGGTTTATGTTTAAATTGAATACATTTTTATGAAATCTATTCCACTTCCACGAGTTATACCATGATAAAACACTTCTGAAAACCACTTCTTTTCATGGGTTATTCTATGATTAAATTATTTCGACACCCTTATATTTTCCACATGTTATGATATAATTAAATTTTTATGATACCCATTTCATTTCATGGGTTATGATATAA
Organism: Viscum album; assembly: GCA_963277665.1. Taxonomy (NCBI): domain Eukaryota; kingdom Viridiplantae; phylum Streptophyta; class Magnoliopsida; order Santalales; family Viscaceae; genus Viscum; species Viscum album. The sequence continues at coordinate 944,244,094 of OY728127.1, read as the reverse complement.
TGAATTGTTATGAAATTTTGGAACACATATGTATTATCTTATTATGTGATGGGTGGGACCAATATCTCTTTTAAATTCATTCAATAAAGGATTATATCTCATGAGATAATGATGGGAAAAATATAAATGGAATGACCCATAATGGTAAATATGTGTGTCCTGGTCCAAAACGGGAAACAGACTTGTCCTAGTCCAAAATGGGAAACATGTGTATACTGATCCAAATGGGAAATAGGTTTCTCTTAATACCAAATGGGAAATATTTTTTCCTTGATCCACTATGTTAATAGTCTTGGGAGTGAACCATGACTACAATGATGTTATGAAAGAACCAGATTGAATGTTCACAATGTTATTCTTAGACCAGGTTTCATTTCTACTTGTTTTTGTAAGGTCTTGATTTCATGTCCCTAACTTAATGTGTGAACATATTTATACATGTTCATACTATTATAATCACATGTGTATGCCATAGATATATGTATTATTCCAATGAAATGCTCATATGGTTTATGTTTTTTATTATCTCATTATTCATGTCTTATGAATTGAAAATCATTATTTCATGACTATTGATTATGATATTTGATGTGTTGGGTATAGTATTAAAATGTTGTTTTCATGGTCTATAACCCTTATGATCATGTTATGATTAAGAATCTTATTTATTTACGCTTACTAAGCATCTGAGTTCACCCTTTCATATTTTCTTTTCCATAGATTATGAAGAAACATTTTAAGTAGTAGTACTAAAGTGTAAGATGTTTACATGAGATCATGAAGATATTTCACCAAATTATAGGACTTTGTTCCATATTTCAAAACACACTAAACTATTATCATCCTTGAGCTTTTATATTTGTAATGTGATGAATATTCATCTAAGATGATGTAAAATCCATGTATGTTATGCCTGGGTCGCTATAGTTTTGGACTCTTTATATATGCCTCATAGATTATCCTTGATCCTTCTTTGAATTTAACCATACATTAACAACTTGTGAGTAAATTTCATAGAATATAACATTTTCATCCCATTTTCAATTCATGAATCTTGTATATAAATTCATTTATGTGAGTCTTAATAATATTTTATCATATTAAATGTTAATAATCAATAATATAATTTATGTGGAAGAGATGTGAATTTAATATTAATATGACATTATAAGTAATAACATATATCAATCATAGAATAAAATTAACCCACATTATAGTAGAACCATATCATATTATATGATTGGCTAAGGTCGTGGGTTTTATAATATCACTAAATCGTAACTAACAATGGACCCAATGTGAATAAAAATGTACTTTTGTAACTAGGATTATATACCATATAGAATCTATATATTATAATTTATAATAAAGCCTAATATATATCATATACATATTAGGATTTAGTGAATATATCTATCATGTTTCAGTGGTATGATTAGGTGGGATATTATTAATGGTATTAGTTGGTTAGATCATGTTCTAGTAGGTGTGGAGATTAGATGTTTGGAGACTTAATATATAACTAGTAAAATTGATTGATCAAAACTGATATTTTTAAACCTAATTTTCCAGAAATATTTTTCAATGTGAGGATTCTTTGACGCGAGATATATTGGTATGTATTTCTTTTTTCCATGTGAGTTTTCATGGCCAAATTGGATTGAGAAATTCATTCTACCCGATGCATCATAGGATCTTCCCAAATTCATTACCACATATTCGAGCTTGAGAAGTGCATTCTTTTATCAGCGCTAAGTAGAATTCACTGAAAGAAGCCTCACCTTTATTAGTGCTTGAAAAAAGTGGTGATAAAGGTGTATCATTTACAGTGCTTTTTTAGCACTAATAAATGAGAGAATTATCAAGGCTATATTTATCACAAATAAAAAATTTAATAAAAATTATTATTAAAATATATAATTATTATATTTATATTCACAAATATTTTTTTCTTATTTACATTAATTTAAAGACACATGTTTATAATTAATATAAATATGATATATAAATATATATTTATTAATAAATCAAATATATACATATATATAATATTTTTAAAAATAATAAATATATATAAGATTATAATTAAATAAATATATATTTAAAAAATTATAATATTATTGTAATATTTTTAAATAATAAATATATTTATTATATTTATAATTATATATAAATACTTGTTAAATAAAATTATTTATAATTATATATATATATAAATAGATATATGTCTCCAACGAAATTGGTCCAAATATATATATATATACCTCATGAGATAATAAGGATATTCATGGACATGATTTCAGTTATTTATGTTCACATATTGATGTATGAGTATAATAGATTCTAAATTATCATAATTTTATTTGTCAACATGATTGTGGTTGATAAAATAAAATATTACATATGTTATGATGACACATGCATATGTTATGTATTCATCATGAATATTTATTTATACATTAGTTTTTTATGATCTATAGCTTACTAGGAATATGATTCATTCATGATATAACCAGGAACCTATTTTGTTCTCATGAATACTTAGAAAATTCAAATAAATATTTGATTTTATATATTAATAAATATATATATATAATTATAGACTAATGTTTATAAATATATTTATTTATAAATATATATATAATTATATATTTATAAATATATATATAATTATATATTTATAATAAATATATTTATTATATTTATCCTTTTATTATATTTATAACGTTAAGGATCACCATAATTCATTATCAAACCCTGGTTCAAATCTATGTGGGTGCAGGTACTATTACAGTACTATGCTGGCGCTGACACAAACGATGATGCAGGCAGGCGGTGATGTCGGCATGATGTAGTTATATGGTGATGCAAGCCTGATGCAGGCAGAATGATGCAGACATGATGTTGTACTAGGCATTCAGACTATGTTATAGGCTTCATGCCCACTGGCCCAACAAGCTACGTACAAAATAAATATTGCTTGATGGGTTGGTTATCCACTAAGAGGGGCTATGGCTTGCCTTTTTTCCCTGGGTAGGTGGTCTGTGAGTGTTTAGATATAATTATACCCCCAAGCTCATAATATAAATAAATATATATACATATTTATATACACAAATATTTATAATTATAAATAAAAATCAAAAATATTTATTTAAATAATCATAAAAATATATTATTTATTTATAAAATTATAAATATAAATAATATATTTACTATAATTCTATAATAATTAAAATAAATATAGAAATATTTATAATTTTAATTATAAATAAATAATTATTTATTTGAATATTTATAAAATTATAATATATTTATTTATTATATAAATAATTTTATAAATATATATGATTAATATATTTATAATATATATTTATAAATATAATAAATATATTTATTATATTTATAATTTTATAAATAAATATATTTAATATATTTATAATTAATATATTTTGTGGAAAAGCACCGTATGATACTACATCGAGATTGGGGCTTCAAACCCCATTATGAGCATCTGTTGTAGCAGCACTGTTGTGGTACTGTAGGAGGACTGTATCTGTGGCAGAACTGTATCACCGACGACACTATAGTGGTGGTGGGAACTATAAGTGAATTTGTAGTGGCGGCGGCACTACTATAAGCATTGTAGCAGTCTGGGTACTATAGCAGCACTATTCATCAATGGGCTTTTGGGCCCGAAATTTGGGCCTTTCAGAGCCATGTAATGGGATTTCAAGCACACTGGGCCTAGGAGCCATGTAATGAGTTTCATTCCCACAAATCATATGTGCCACGTTCTAAAAAATAAGGCTTGATTGGTGGGCTATCCCTTGGGGGTTATGGTCTGCTTTTCTTGCCTGTGTGTGTGGTGTGCGTGTTTAATGTAATTGTACCCCCAAACATCCAATATATATATATATATATTTATATATATAATTATAACTATATATATATATTTATAATTATAAATATATATATATATATTTATAATTAAACTATATATATATATATTTAAGTAATTACATAATCAAAATAAATATATTTATTAGACTTATAATTTTATAAATAAATATTTTTAATATTTTTAATATATTTATTTAATTATTGAATTATAATTATATTTAATTATAATTATAATTATAATTATAATTATAATTAATATATTAATAAAAAATTTATAATTATAAATAATTATTTAATTTAATATTATTTTATAAATATATACAAATATTTGTAAATAGATTTATTATATATATAATTATAAATAAAAGTATATTTATTTATAATTATAACTGTAAATAAATAAATTATTAAAATGAGATCCTAATATGTTATTTTTTTAGCAGTGATAGAGATAGCCCTTTATCAGTTATAAAAAATTGATAATAACATTCTTTACCATCGCATTAATTTTAATAAAGACATTTTTTATTAGTGATTTTTTAGCGATGATAAAGGAGTATCTTTATCAATGCTAAAAAAGTGCAAATAAAGGCCAATTTTATCAGTGCCTTATATTTTATAACTGAAAAAATGGACCTTTATTAGTGCTTTTGGAAAACTACTTATAAAATACTTTTATGGTTTTATAAATAGAACCATGTCTCCATTCGCGGCTCAAGATTTCATAGAACTAGAACTCTACCGCCTCCACCTTCACTGCCTCCACTTCCACTGCCTCTGCCTCTACCTCCACTACCTTCACCTCTGAATTCATTGCTATTTCCCCCACCATCAGACCCTACTATCATCATCATTGTTGCATCCGCTATTTCTTCTGCCACTACTACCTCTTCTTATGTTTCCCCTACCGCTAGAACTCCAAATCTATGGTATGTTATCTTGATTTCACCATTTTTTCAATCGCATATAGCCTTCTCATAATTAATTTTTTTTTGAAAAAATGTTTTCCCCACTATCAGACCTAGATTAGTGGTTTTCATCCATTATTCTCCCAATGATCCATTATAGTGGTGTGTTTTATGTTTACAGTTTTATTTGGTCTACATTTTCATCATACATGGGTATAATTTGGGTTGATGAGTTATCTGTGGGGTGAATATGTTTTTTGTATCAATATTAATTTTACATGATTCATCCATATAGTGTGGGATTGATTTGAGAGTACCATTTAAATGGTTAAATACGTGGTACCTATTAACAAAAAGGAATATGTTGATATATACATTTTTCATCTTGAATTAAGGTTTGATTCCATTAGAAATAATCCATTATAAAGTATTTGTTTATAGTACCAATAATTTTATACTAGTACAGTGCACATATAACTATTTCAAACTAATAAGTTATATTTTATATCCCGATATCATATTTAAAATTAAAGAAATTTTTTTTTCATAACACCATTTAGATTATTGTTAGAAGATATATTCGTTTAATGTCAACCATTATAATTTATTATTTTTCCGTTATCGTAATTTTTTCTATATTTTAATATTCTGGTAAATTAAAATTTAATATATTCCTTTCAAAAATAATAATTGAATATATATTTATTTTATACCACTACTAGGTTTAACAATCATTAAATGATATATTGTTTTCAAATTAAAAATTTATTTATATATATATCAACATTTTTTTTAACAAATTCAATATTATGATAAAAATATTTATATTTATTATTCACATATGGAAAATAATTTCAATTCATATTTTTATATATAACCCATAAGTTCATAAACAATTAAAATCTGAATACCTTATAGAATAAAGTTTAATAATAAAAAAATATTTTTATGTACAACTTTATATAATATAGTTTTATGTATAACAAAAACACACACACACATATATATATATTAAAAACATGGTTTCTTACATACTTTATATATGTTGTATTTAAAGTCAATTAATTTCAATGTGATTGATGAGTCAAATTATCTCCATGTGAATATGTTTATGAATAAGATTTTGTATGAATAAGTGTTTGGAAAGTAATAAAATAATCCGAATCATCTAGTGAGATCATCTAGTGAATAATATTTCTAAAATATTGTGTCACCTTGTATTAAATAGTATAAAAGTATCAGGCTCCCTTCATTTGTAATTAGATAATTTGGAGTTGATATTTAAAGACTCACTAGTTGAAGAAGTAGTCATTGATTATAATTATCCTTATTAAATAATTTGAACTCCAAGAATGATATAGGGATTTTGAAATATAATAGGAAAGGATATCACATACATATGGATAGGATGTTTACATACCTTTTATCTATTTATTATATTGTTTTGGAAGCAATAACTGATAGAATTACCCTACATGTTGAATGTGATTCATTAATTTTGGTAGATAATTAGAATATGGAGAATGGTTTTCATTCTAGAAATCATATTTTGTCTTCTCTTTTAGAGATTTAATTTTGGAAATTCAATGGAATCATACAATTAAATGGAATTTGGGAATCACTAAAGAATATCTATGATGAAATTATGATAAAGTCGGAAAAATTTTAGATTTAGAGACTTATGTATACAGATATTCAATTGTATGATGATGAGGTTGTTTCCAGCATACTCGGATGATTTTATGAAGTTATGAGCATGATGAGAGGATATGGTGAGAGTTATGATAATTCATATATAGTGGTATTATTAAAAACAATCATTATTTTTTACAAATTTTGTGATTTGAGAAATATTGGAGAGTTCCTATATAAATCCCATTACAATAGATGATTTTGTTTCCCCCTATAACATAATGAATATTCCAAAAATAAATTTTTTTATAAGAAAATTTTGAAGAAAACTACCTTACATAAAAAAATATATAAGAAGAAGGTGATAATTTAGATGGATTCAATGGAAAAGGTAATAATAAAAGTGGAAAATAAAATTTCTTTTTTAATGTATTTAGATAATTTTATTCTAAGAAATTATATTAGAAGTTTGATGTTGTATATAATCCATAAATGATTGAAAGGGATGATGAGAGTAATGAAAAGTATCATAAGATCATGAATCCCACCCTCTCTAAGATTCCCTTATTCATAATTTTGTCTAATCACTTATATTATAGAGGTTTCCAAAACATTCTGGTATATTTTTACATCTTCTTAGCTATAGAACTCAATAAAATCTTTATACACATAATCCGACCAATAATTAGTTCTAAGTGTCTTCAACATCCAACCAGATAGGTTCTCTACACTCATTCGTTACATGGTGTGACCGGTATGACATTAGGTGCATCTTTTTTTAAGCAATACATTAATTTTAGAAAATAGGAAAATGACATACTCAATGTAATAACCCAATGTATCATTAATGGAAATCCATCTTGATCTAGTAAAATATCTGTTTATGTAAAAGTTTTATATAAAATGTCAACTTCTTTTGTTTTATGTTAAGATTTGTGACCTTTAATTTTATAACCATTGAACAGTGATCACATGATTTGTATAAATATAGGGCTATAACAAATCCAACATACTCAGACAAAAGAAGTAATGGCCTCATCCAGTAGAATTTCACAGTTCGAAGCCCATTTGACAGAGCTCGGAAAACAGGTGGTATCCTTGGGCATCGCTCTTGACCAAGCCCAAGCAGAACTTCATCATGTCAAGCTCGAACGTCACCATCTACGGTAAAAGTTGATGTTGACATAGATTACCACTCGAGCGAAGTTATCTGAGCCACCCCATGACTCTGTCACCATCGCACACCATACCCTTAGGTATTATTCGGCTGTTTTAAGGGGTTATGATACAATTCTCTAGTAATATTTTCATGTACATTATTTTTTGTATAAAATAATGAATATACCTTCTTTTCATTATTGACACTTTGTAAATAGTTTATCTTATAGCACAAATAGTATTTTTTAGTTAATATTCAGATAAGAAATCAATTTTGATGAATTAATCGATTTTTTAATTAAATCATATTTTAATAAAATTTTATTATTATTAATTTAATTTTATTGTTTATAAATGATAATATAATTTTATGAATGCAATTAAAATTTTTACTAAGGTTTGAAAGCCATTTCTGTCAAAACCAGTGAATTTTCGATTAATGTCGGTTTTTATTTTAAAAGTCAAAATTAACATATTTAGAAAATTATTTAAATAAAATAAATTATATTTATAGAATCAGGACATCAGAATTATCCAACGGTGAATTCGTCATAATTTTCTGAGATAGTCAAATTTTTGGGTAAAAATTAAATACAGTTTAAATATATAATGTGTTTTACGACATCATAATGACCCAATAGTGATGTAATAAAATACTATAAGCTTTATGATGGGCCAATATATGTTTTAAAATTAATATAATGTGATTTTGGGTTTGTTTTATTTATTTTACAAAGCATTAATGGAAACCTCAAGTCTTATTAAACATCTTGTCTTTTTAAATTATTTTCCACGGGAGTGTGACTCACCTCCACATAAGCAACCACATTATTTTAAGAAGTTAGGACATTGGCCTTATAAAATATTGTTTTCCTCTTCCCTTTTCCAAAAACCATGGGCAAAAACCATGATCTAATTTGTTGTTTGGACAAGTTTAATATAAGGGTTCCCAAACCTAAATAAAAAAGAATTCACTCACCTTTCCTATATAAACCCACCCAAGCTTCCAATTCCTTCTCACTCGAAGCCTTTGTATTTCATCCAACCTCTACCCTAATATCTATATAATCCTCACAAGGTTCCCCAAGAAACCATTAATCCTCTCTCAAGCCTCTATCAAGCCTTTGGGAGCACACTTCCAAGTAAGGGTTTTTTCTTCTTTTCTCATTTTTGTACAATATTCTTTAAGTTGTTTTGACCATTTAATTTCAATTGTGAATGTTGGGGGTATTGTTTTGCACCTCCCTCATACTTCCCTATTTATGTTTGAATTATTTTATACCTCTTTCTCTCTCATTAAATTCCTCCCATGTACACCCGTTACTATACCGAAATTCCGAAAGGAACTTCGCTCTTCTCATTTACATTCAAGAAATACTTTTGTATCATGAATCTAAATTACATTAAAATTTTTGGGACATGTATCTATATGACCTCCTTACTGTCCATTACATGGAAATATGATGAGGAAAACCTTTATCTAACATCAACCATTTTTTATGAATACTTAAAGCACGTCATTACGCTACCAAAATTACACTAATTTTCTAAGCCAATGACATTGTGTATTGAATACCATTCCCATTACTCCATCAAGGGTATTCACCTTCATGAACATTTACTTATTGATTATAAAGTGTCATTCCACATTCCTTTTTCATGGAATAAATTATTATGTTTTAAGAATCCTTGTTTTATGATCCATGTGCCACACTTATTTTTGAAATGAAATGTTTAGGAAGGGTGCGCCCTTATAGCCCTCCAATGAATTGGGTAAAGTATAGTATCATGATACGTCATGTGAAATGAGTGTTGACTTGTGATAATTCAAGTGCAACAAGGGTTTACTCATGCTTCATGTGCAATGATGATTTACTCATGATTCTTGTGCAATGGGCCTCGGCTCATTGTAATTCCATGTTAAGTGTTGTTGCCACTTTTCCATGTTATTATTATCATGCTTTATCATGCCTTTATATCCATGTTTTTCTTGTGCTCTATTGATATGCCTATTTTCTAACATGTATTTTACTCCTCATGTATTCCATGTTTATTCCCTTACGGGGCTTTATATCTCACCCTTTTCTTATGCATGTCCTTAGGTTATCCCATGCAATGCTAAGTACGAGGGAATGTAGTGGTCATGTAAATGAAGTTATCTATAATGATATTGTATTTCATGTTTTAGGTTTTTATGTAATGATCTTGAGACCCAAAGACACTAGGCCTCTCAATATTCTATGTTGTATCAAGTGAATAGTTTATGTCATAAATCGTGTTTATATTTGTAATAAAAGTAGTGTTGTCATAGATGGTATTATAGGATAGGTTTAGTTATTTTTTCTATTAGGATCAGAAAACCCTAGTAAAGTCTTAGAGACAAAACTATGTATAATAAAAACATTCCTACTTTTTGTTAAATACTGAGTATGTGGTTTATTAGGCAAATACATCCCTGTCTAGATACAAGCAGGTATAGGCGGCTCTGGCAGTAATGTGTCATAGGGGTAAAACCCGAAAACACCCAATTAAGCTAGACTTGAATGGGTACTGGTGCACGACAACGGGCCTTACTGCACTCTTGGTTATGGCACTCCCATGGGATATGTTTTTATAAATTCACCAGCTTAGTATGATGCCGTATTTAGGGAATTAAAAAAACTCCCCTAAGATATATGTTTGAACGTAGATCATGAAAAGTCTAGATGGAAGCCTATAAACTAATTATTTAAGGAAATAAAAGTTTATTTATTAGTCATCAACATTTGACAATGGATTAAAATTTATGTGTTACCCCATAAAATTCCTTTTATTCTAGACAATGGCCGGTAATAGGATGACTTGTGCTAACAACCGATGTGAAGATCGTTGTGATAACTGTACTAATGAGATGCCCAATCCAATGGGAGTGGGAATCACAAACATTGTCACGCTTATCCCTCATCTAACTCAAGAATTGAATAAAAACATGAATCAAGAGGAATGTTCAACCCCCCTAAGAAATTACAAGTCTCTATCGAGAGCTTCATGATACAAAGGCCTCATACGTTTAGTGGATCATCTGATCCCTTGATCCATGAACAATGGATCAACACCATTGAAAAGATCATCTCTATCATTCAATGTTATGAACAAGATAAGGTCCTCCTGGAGGATTATTGAATGGATAGTGATACTGATCAATCGTGGATGTTGATCAAAAATATGAAGCCTGAGGAGGAGATCGAAGTGTTGGAATGGATGGATTTTTGGAAGATGTTTTCAATAAATATTTTCTGTGCACCCTCCGGCTTAAGATGGAGAAGGACTTCCATTCCATGAAGCAGAAAGATGAATAATCTATTGGAGCGTACAAAGAAAACTTCACAAGGCTTACATGATATTCTTCCAGCTTTGTTGTTACCCCCTAATGAAAGTTTTACCGCTTCTTTGGTGTGTTTAAGCCTTGCCAATGAAAAGGATTTGCGACCCGTTACTTCAAAAGCTATGATGAAATTGTCCAATTTTCCCTCAAGGTTGAAATGGAGATCGATGAATCACAGGGGTATCATGGGGACATGAAGTGTAAGGTGGACTTCAATGCTAGAGGTCCGATGGGTAAATCCTACGGTTCTAAGAATATCCGGCACCCCACTTGCAAAAAGAGCGGAATGAAGCACCCTGGAAATTGCCTCAAGGGGAAGAGAAAATGCATTAGGTGTTGAAGAGAGGGTCACCCAGCTTTTAACTATTGGAAAGAAAGACCTGCGGCTGTGAAAGATGAGAGGAATTCTATATTTGAACCTCAACACATTGTTCATTGCTACAACTACAATGTATTGGAGCATTTGTCAAATCAGTGCCCTAAACCAAGGGTTTTTTGGGGCAACCAAGAACCCCCAACATAGCAAGGAAGAGCTTTTTCCATCACTTCTGCCGATGTGAACCCCGATAAAGGAGTGTTGACAGGTACACTACTTATTCATTCAACAATAGTGAACGTACTTTTTGGTTCAGGTTCTACATATACTTTTATATCTCTAAAGATTAGTAGAACAATCCCAACACAACCACAAATCATGGATGTGAAGATTTTGGTGAGTACGGAAAATGGGGAAATCAATGCATCCCATGAATATAAGTCCTCCAATGTTATAATATGTGGATTGAATTTCCTGGAGATCCTCATTATACTCCCTCTGGAGTAATTTGATTCAATTCATGTAATGGATTGTATTTCCTTATATAGAACCAACATAAATAGTCGGGAGAGGGAAATCACACTCCATGTTGAGAATCAACCCCCGATTAATTACAAGTGTAAGGAAGAAGATGTATCTATTTTAGCTCCATCATCTCAAGAATATTTTTTACTTCCCTATGAGCATGCGTATCTGGATCAGATGATTGAGTCCAAGGAAGAAACCATCATTGATGAAATGCCTATTGTGAGGGAATTCACTGAAGTGTTTCCCAAGGAACTGCCTGGTCTTCCTCCTAGAAGAGATGTGGAATTCTCAATTGATCTTATACAAGGGGCGCTACCAATATCCAAAACTCCATATAGAATGGATGTCATGGATCTTGATGAGCTGAAGAAACAACTATAGGAGAATCTGTATAAAGGGTTTATATGCCCACGTGCTTCACTATGGGGTGCACCAGTCCTTTTCATCATGAATATGGATGGGTCAATGAGGATTTTCATTGATTATTGTGAACTTAACATAATCACGATAAAGAACAAGTACCCTCTCCCAAGAATTGATGACTTGTTCGATCAGCTGTGTGGAGCACAATACTTCTCCAAGGTAGATTGGTGGTGAGGATATTATCATGAAAGTGTGAAGAATGAAGATGTCCCCAAGACTGTTTTTCGTACAAGATACGGGTACTATGAATTCATAGTAATTCCTTTCAAACTCACTAATGCTCTAGAAATATTCATGTACTTGATGAATATAGACTTTAGAGATTACCTTGAGAAATTTTTGGTAGTCTTTATATATGATATTCTAATATACTCCAAAACCAAGGAGGATCATGATGTGTATTTAAGAACTATACTAGGGAATTTGTGTACAGAAAAGCTCTATGCAAAGTACATCATCTGTGAGTTTAGGTTGACGGAGGTCTCATTCTTGGGAAATATCATCTCAAGTAATGGTATATCTGTGGATCCGTCCAAAACAGATGCAATTGAGGGATGTCCAAGGCCAACATCAGTAACAGATATTCGTAGCATCTTGGGGTTAGATGAATATTATCGATGATTTGTGAGAAATTTCTCATTATTGTCCAACCCTCTTACCAAAGGAAATCGAAAGGGAATAATGTTTTCTTGGAGTGATGAATGCGAAGAAAGCATAAATGAGTTGAGAAAAAGGCTTATCACTACGCTCGTGCTCACTTTACCCACATGTGGGGAAATGTTTGTGGTATTCAGTGATGCTTTGAAGAAGGGATTAGGATGTGCACTGATGAAGAATGTTAAAGTAATATCCTATGCCTCAAGGAAGTCGAATATCCATGAGCGAAACTATCCAATGCATGGTCAGGGGTTGGCGGAGGTGATCTTTTCCATGAAAATCTGGTGGCATTATCTCTATGGGGAGAAATGTGAGATATATACATACCAAAATTTTCTTAAATATATATTCAAATAGAAAGAGGTTAATATGTTCCAGATAATATCGATATAACTCATCAAGGATTATGATTGTTCAATACATTACCACCCTAGGATAGTTAACAAGGTGGCAGATGCCCTATGTAGAAAAGACCCAACGATTCTATCAATGATGAGAATTGAGAGGGATCCAATATTCTTAGACATGATGAAGATGGACATGGGAATCATGAAGAAGGGAACATCATAAATCCTTTCACAAATTATTGATCAACTGTCTCTTTTGGAAATGTTAATGGATGCTCAAAAAGATAATGTGGGAATTCAGGAAAAAGTGGAAGCTATACAAAAGGGGAAATCCTCAGAGTTTAGTGTTAATGAAGATGAAATTGTGCGATTTGGGAAAAGACTATGTGTTCCAACAAGTCCATAGGTGAAGAGATAACTATTGGATCATGCAAATAGTTCATATTTTATTATTCACCCGGGGACTAAAATGATGTATCGAGATCTCTGAGAAATTTTTGGGTGGGATAATATGAAAAAGGAGATCGCTGAATATATATCAATGTTCCTGGTGTGCCAGCATGTGAAGGCAGAGAGGAAGAATTCTAAGGGGACGATGCAACCATTTCCCATACCAGAATGGAAGTGGGAGAACATCACCATGGACTTTGTCACCGGACTTCCATGGACATCCAAATGAAATAATGCAATCTAGGATGTTGTGGATCGTCTTAGAAAGACTGGACACTTCATTGCGATTCGGGAGTATTTTTCATTAGATCAACTGGTCCAAATATATATCAGGGAAGTGGTAAGGCTGCATGGTGAACCACTATCTATTGTGTCTGACCGAGATCCAAGATTCACCTCTAAGTTTTGGAAGAGTCTTCAACATGCTCTGGATACTGAACTAAAATTTAGTACGGCCTATCATCCTCAAACTGATAGTCAATCCGAGATGACTATCCAAACACTTGAGTAAATGTTGAGAGCATGCTCAATGGACTTTAAAGGAGGATGGGATCAACATATTCCTATGGTTGAGTTCTCTTATAATAAAAATTTCTACTCGAGCATCCAAATGGCACCTTGTGAAGCCCTGTATGGGAAAAGGTGCAGAACACTAGCATGTTGGGATGAGGTCGGTGAACGTAAGCTGCTTGGACCCTAAATGGTCGATGAAATGGTGGAAAAGGTGAAAACCATTCAACAACATATCAAGGCTGCCCAGAGTCGATAGAAGAGTTATGTAGATAACCATCGACGAATCCTTGAGTTTAAAGTTGGAGACAAGTTTTTTCTACACATATCTCCATGGAAGAAGGCCATGAGGTTTGGAAAGAATGTGAAGTTAAGTCCATGGTACATCGGCCCCTTTGAGTTTCTTGATTGTGTCGGGGCTATGGCCTATCGACTAGCACTTCCAACTACCATGGCCATAGTACATGATGTATTTCATGTATCCCTAATAAGAAAGTACATACCTAACCCTTAAAATGTACTCTCTTCTGAGGTGGTACAATTTGAGGATGATCTTCCTTATGAGGAGCAACCAGTGAAGATCATAGATCATAGAGAAAAAGATCTACGAAATAAGACAATGCCCCACGTCAAGGTGTTGTGCTGAAACCACAAGTTTAAAGAAGTGACTTAGGATTTGGAGGAAATGATGAAGCTGAGTTACCGACATTGGTTTTAGTGAGGGAAAAAAGAAATTTCGAGGGATAAATTTTTTAGGGGGGGGGATATTTTAACGACCTAATGTTTCATTAATGGAAATCCCACTTGATCTAGTTAAATGACTCTATAGGTAAAAAATTTATATAAAATGTCAACTTCATTGGTTTTATGTTAATATTTGTGACCATTACTTTTATAGTCATTGAACAGTGATCACATGATTAGTTTAAATATAGGGCATTAACAAATCCAACTTACTCAGACAAAGGAAGCAATGGCCTCATCCAGAAGAATTGTGTCGTACGAAGACCATTTGTCAGAGCTCGGAAAAGAGGTGACGTCCTTGGGCATCGCTCTTGACCAAGCCCAGGAAGAGCTTCATTAAGTCAAGCTCGAATGGGACCGTCTACGGGAAAAGTGGAAGTTGATAGAGATTACCACTCGAGCAATGTTATCTGAGCCACCCCAAGAGTCTGTCACCATCGCACACCTGACCCTTAGGTCCTATGCGGCCGTTTTAAGTGGTTATGTAACAAATCAGTAGTACTATGTTCATGTACATTATTTTTTTATATAATAATGAATATACCTTCTTGTCATTATTGACACTTTGTAAATAGTTTCTTTTAAAGAACAAATAGTATTTTTTTAGTTAATATTCAAGTAAGAAATAGATTTTTATGAATTAATGGATTTTTTAATTAAATAAAATTTTAATAAAATTTTATTTTTATTAAATTAATATTATTTTATATAAATGATCATAAAATTTTATGAATGCTATTTTAATTTTTATTATGGTTTGAAATCCATTTCTGTCAAAAACACGGAATTTTTGATAAATAACATTTTTTATTTAAAAAGTGAAAATTTACATATTTATATAATTATTTAAATAAAATAAATTATATTTATGGAATAAATACGTCAAAATTATCCAATGCTGAATGTTTCATAATTCTCTGAGACAGTCATATTTTTGGATAAAAATTAATTTCCGTTTAAATATATAATGTGATTTATGACATCATAATGACCCAATCGTGATGTAATAAAATACTATATGCTTTATGTTCTTCCAATATATGTATTAACATTAATATAATGTGATTTTGGGTTTGTTTGACTTATTTTACAATGCATTAATGGTCCCCTCAAGACTTATTAAACATCTTGTCTTTTTAAATTATTTTCCATGGGAGTGTGACTCACCTCCACATAAGAAAACCCATTATTTTAAGAAGATAGGACTTTGGACTTATAAAATATTGTTTTCCTCTTCCCTTTTCCAAAAACCATTCGAAAAAACCATGAGATGATTTGTGGTTTGGACTAGTTTAATGTAATGGGTCCCAGACCTAAATAATAATGAATGCAGTCACCTTTCCTATATAAAACCACCAATGCTTCCAATTTATACTCACTTAAATCCATTTTAGTTCTTCCAAACTCTGACCTATTTTCTCTAGAATCCTATCAAGGTTCCCCAAGCTCCCAAGAATCCTCTCTCAAGCCATTGGATGCAAATCTCCAAGTAAGGGTTTTTTCTTCCTTTCTCATTTTTGTCCAATTTTTTTTAAGCTGTTTTCCCATTTAATTTCAATTATGAATATTGGGGTATGGTTTTTCACCGACCTCATACAACTCGATTTATGTTTGAATGATTGGACACCCCTTTATCTCTCAATAAAAGCCTCCCTTAAACACCTGTTACTATGCAGAAATTCTGAACGAATCTTCTCTCTTCTCATTTACATTCAAGCAATACTTTTATATCATGAATCTAAATTACATTAATATTTTTGGGACATGAATCTATATGGCCTACTTTCTATCCATTACATGTAAATATTATTAGGAACCCCTTTATATCTCATCAATAATTTTTTATGAATACTTATATCACACCGATACACTTCCAAAATTACACTGATTTTCTAAGCCAATGACATTGTTTAGTGAATACTATTCCCATTTCTCGATAAAGGGTATTCACCTTCATGAACATTTACTAATTGATTATAATGTTTAAATCCATATTCCTTTGTCGTGGAATAAATGATTATTTTTTATGAATCCTTGTTTTAGGATCCATTTGGAAAACTTATGGAGGAAATGAAATGTTTAAGAAGGGTGTACCCTTATAGTGCTCCAATGCATTGTGTAAAGTATAATATCATGATACGTTATGTGCAACGAGTGTTGACTTGTGCTAATTCAAGTGCAACAAGGGTTTACTCATGCTTCATGGGTAATGAGGATTTACTCATGCTTCTTGTGCAATGGGCCATGGCTAATTCTGATTCCACGTTAAGTGTTTTTGCCACATTTCCATGTTATGATTATCATGCTTTATCATTCATTTATGTCCATGTTTCTCTTTTTCTCTATTCATATGCCTATTTTCTAACATGTATTGTACTCCTCATGTATTTCATTTTTATTCCCTTACTGGGCTTTATAGATCACCCTTTTCTTATGCATATCCCCAGGTTTTCCCATGCAATGCTAAGTACGAGGGAATGTAGTGCTAATGTAAAGGATGTTTTAAATAATGATGTTGTGTTTCATGTTTTAAGTTGTTATGTAATGATCCTATGCCCCAATGACACTAGACCTCTAGATATTCAACGTTGTATCAAGTGAATAGTTTATGTAATAAATCATGTTTATGTTTGTAATAAAATAAGGGTTGTCATACTCAAAACCAAAAAAAACTCATTATTATTGTTTTGATACTTTAGAAAAATAGTAATAAATCATTTATGATGTCTAAGAATCAGTTGAAACTCAACCTAATAAACAGTGTGACAGGTATGAATCCAAGTGTCTATCATTGGTTTAAAATTTATATTTTATTTCAAAATGTTTCACTCACGTAAAACCAAGAAAATACACGTGTATTGTCTTGATAATATAGTACATATATTCAAAAATAATTTTTGATGTGTACGAATTAGTCTCACGTCAAACTGATACACATTCTAACAGATATGTGTCAAAGTGCTTATTTCTAGTTTGAAATGAAATTTTACCAAAAAAATGAAAATGATTACTTATCAAAAACTAAGAAAAAACATTATAATTGTTTTGATACTTTTAGAAAAAAATCCATGAGTGATTTTAGAAGTTTTGGAATCACTTTCACCACAATCTGATTCCTGGTGTGACTAGTATAATTCCATGTGCATAATTTTATTTTGAATTGACATTAATTTTATTGTAAAGGAAAATTAACCAAATAAAAACTATTAAAACCCATTAATATTGGTTTAATGCATTCTGGAAATGATCCAATATTCATTTCATATGTGTAGGAATCACTTGAACCTCAATATGATGCACACTACGACAGGTATAACTCCAAGTGTGCCTTTTTATTTAAAACTGACACCAATTTTATTAAAAGAAAAACTACTTAACTACTCAAAACCATGAAAATACCTTCAGACTATTTTTATAGTTTATTAAAATTCTCTATATGTCATTTATTATGTGTAGGAATAATGTGAACGTCAATATGAATCACAACGTGACTGATATGACAATAGGTGCGTATTTATTTTAAATTTATATTAATTTTAGAAAAATGAACAATTTACTTACTTGAAAACAAGAATATTCATTATGATTGTTTTTATAACATATTAAAATAATCCATGAGTAACATGGGACATATAGTAATTAGACGCACCTCAATCTAATGCACAGTTTGACCGGTATGACTCTATTTGTATATTCTTATTTAAAATTGCCATCAATTTTAATAAAAAGGAAAACATATCTACTTGAGCCAAATATAATTCATTTGGATTGTTTTCCAATGTTAAAAAAATTATCCATGATTTATTTTTGATGAGTATTAATATCTCTCACCTCTGTCCAATGCATGTCATGACCGCTATGACCCCATGTGTATTTTTTATTTAACATTAACAAAAATTTTAGTAAAAAAGGACAACTAACCTACTCTAAACTATTCAAATGTATTAATATTATTATTTTTTCTTTATATAAATGATTTATGAGTTTCTTTACACATTTATGAATTAGTCTCACCTCAATTTGAAACATTTTGTGACTGGTATTACTCAAAGTGCATAATTTTATTTAAAATAGATATCTATTTTAGTAAAAAATCACCTGGTCTAATCAAAACCTACAAAATACATTAATATTATTATTATAATTTAATAAAATTATCCATAAGAAATTTTTAAATTCATGAATCAACCGTCCCTCAATCTAACGCACGATGTAAATCACATGACTATATGTGTGTCTTCATTTGAAATTGTAACTAGTTTTAGAAAAAGGAAAAAGGGATGTCCTAAAAACTAGGAAAAAACATTAGCATTATTTTTATACTTTAGAGAAATAATTCATGTGTCATTTTGGATGTGTAAGAATCATCTCCTCCTCAATTTGATGCATAGTGTTACTATTATGATTCCAAGTGCGTCTTTTTATTTCAATTTGACTTCAATTTTAATATAAAGAAAAAAATTCCATCTAAAAACCATTAAAATGAATTAGTATTGTTTTGAAACATTATAAAAACAATTAATAAGCCATTTGGTACTTTTTTTAATTATCCAAACCTCAATATGAAGCATGGTGTGACCGGTATGACTCCAAGTGCATTTTTTAGTTCAAATTGACATCTCTTTTAGAAAAAAGTACAACTGATATACTCAAAACTGAGAAATCCATTTCAAATTGTATTTATAAAATAGATAAATGATCCATAATTCATTTTAAATGTGTTGGAATTATCCTCACCTAAATCTTATTTATGTTATGACAGGTATGACTCAATGTGTATCTTTTTATTTATAATCGAAATTTATTTCAGTAAAAAATAAAATTGACCACCTCAAAAGTGAGAAAAAGGATTTTAATTGATTCTATACTTTAGTAAAATTATCTATGAGTTATTTGGGACATGTAGGATTCATCCAAAACTAAATATGACATATGGTGTGATCAGTGTGATTCCATGTTTGTCTTTTTATTAAAAATTAACACTAGTTTTAGTAAAAAGGATAATTGGCCAACTCAAAACCAATAAAATGCATCAGATTATTTTTATAATTTATTTAAATTATACATAATTCATTTGAGACATGTAGGAATAAGTTATACCTAAATATAATGCAAATTGTGACCAATATGACTCCAAGTGTGTCTTTTTATTTAATATTGACCTCGATTTTAAAAAAAATGACAACTTACATACTGAAAACTGAGAAAATGAATTTAGATTATTTTTATAATTTATTAAAATATATCATGCGTCATTTTTCTTGTGTATTAATCACCCTCACCTAAATACGACATATGGTATAACCTGTATGACTCAATGTTCCTAATATCAGTTCAAAATTGACATTTTAGTTCAAAAAGTGTGTCACTCTTTGAAAGCCAAGAAAATGAACTCAATTTGTCTTGATATTTATAAAATCAATTCATAAGTAATTTTTCATCATTATTAAGTAGTGTCACATTAAAACACCACATTACATGACCATTATGACTCAAATTGCGTGTTTCTTTTCTGAAATAACATTTTAGTAAAATACACAAGTGACATACTAAAAGCAGAGTAAACACTTTCTAATTATTTTGATAAATTAATAAAATGATCCATATGTAATTTTTTATGTCTATGAATCATCCAAAACTAAATCCCATGCACGTTGTGTCCAGCATAAGTCTATGTGTGTCTTTATTGTAAATTTATATTAATTTCATTAAAAAGAACTATTGACATACTCAAAATTGAGAAAACAAATTTTATTTGTTTTGATATTTTAGAAAAACTATTTGTACCTCATTAGTGACATTTTTGAATCATACACAACTCGATACAATGCATGGTGTGATAATTATAACTCCATATGATTCATTTTATTTAAATATGACTTTTTTAATGTATTCTTTCATATCAATATCTAATTTATTTCTTTATAATATTAAAATCCTAATATTTGTTTTCCAATATATGTAAATTATTTTTCAATGTTTGAGATTATTTGCTTGAAAATGGATATCATGGGTGAAATTTTTTTAGAGGGGATCATGTGAGCCAAAGATGATGAAACATTAATATTTTTAAATTTTTATGGATAGTAATTATAAATATACTCATACAAAATATTGTTTGAAATGTATATAGTATTTTTTTTATTCATGATGTAAAATTTATTTCAATTAAATTATATTTTTTAGAGGTTAAATGTTGGGGTTGTTTCAATGTGTTGTTATAAAAATAGTAGACTGGGCCTTTATCAGCCCTATTTCTAGGGTAGTCAATGTGAATATTGAAGTAAATAACTGATACTAGACTATATTTTTCATCATATTGATTCATCTTTGATTCTATATATATAGATTAATGTGGATACCATTTAACGACTATTAACATCGTGTCATGTCATTTAAAATATAATCCATTGTTGTTGTGCATCTATATTTTCAATTTTAGAATATAATTTTTTTATATGTTTTTTTAATTTAAATTAGTGTCGGTTAAATTTTTCATTAAAACTAATTCCCAAAGGTCAAATCAGCCTCTTCACCATTGGGTTTTATTCCAAAGGAGGCAAGACTGATTCCTCCTTTTACCAATATAAAAAAGTAAAAAATTATAAATATATATGTTTTTAAGGGTGTGTCTTCTCCAAGGGGACAATATTAATATATAAAAAGTTAAAATAGATTAAATAAGACTAATAGAGGAGAATTTATTAAAAAAATTTATAAAAATACATAGATAATATGGTAACTCATCAAACCGAGTGATCTCTTTATTGATTCATTTATTGGAGAGTCTGTTTGCCACCATGTTTTCTTCCTGGTAAGCATGAGTGATGATGAAGTTGAAGACTGTGAGGCATGAGAGACATTCCATCCATCTTGTTGTGAGATTCCATGATAGGTGAATCATGTCATTCCATATAAATTGAACAATTTTAGTATAATCACTATCAAGACAAAATTTTCCCCATACATTATGTGTAGAAAAGTGCACATCATGTATGAAATGGATAATTTTATCCTCTATGGAAGATAAAATTCTACAATTTCCAAAGAAACATACAAGGGCCCTCCAATTGTGGTCCCCAAAATTTCCAACAGAACCGAAGGGACACAGACTACCTTTTCAGTCCCCATCAAAATTTTTATTTATCCATCTGTGATGTAGATCTTTCTATAATACGTCTATAAAGACAACTTATTTTTTGAATTTTTCTACCAAACATAGATTTTTAATGAACATGAAATTATGAATTAAGTTGTAGTAATGGATAGGTTGTATACTAATATATTTAAGAATTATTTTAAAAATATATTGTTATTTACATTATTAGTTACACTAATTATTATATTATTTACATCATTAATAAGAATTATTATATTAATTATTATAAATATTTAATACTATAATTAATATATATTACTAATGTAATTAACAACATTTATTTATAATAACATAATTAATAATACTTCATAGTAAGGTAATTAATAATATAATATTTAATAAGAATCATGTCCATTAATATTTGTTGGTGATAATTTTATTTTTTTATATAATAATTTTTTTTACATGTAAATAAGCATTTGATTACAATATTTATGATTTTTTTACTTTTCAATTATGTTTTATATATTGTGTCATTTTTTAAAATTTGATTTAGATTATATTTAAATTGAATCCAATGACCATGTACTCGAGTGGTAAAAACTCCTACTTGGAATCTAGGAGATCATGGGTTCAAGAATTGTTGGGTGCAGGTACAATTACAGTACAATTTAGGTGTTGGCGCAAGTGGTGGGGTAGGCAGTGATGTTGACGATGACATAGGTAAGTAGTGATACAAGCATGTTGTAGGGATGATGTTGTGGTATAGGGATTTAGGACCATGTAATGTGCTTCATGACCACTAGTCATATGGACCATGTACTAAATAGTTAAGGCTTGGTGGGTGGGCTATCCCCTTAGGGGGGCTATAACCTGTATATTTGGCCAGTGTGTGGGGGTTTGTGTGTGTTTGAATGTAATTTTATGCCCAAGAACCTAATATATATATATATATATATTTTAATTTGTATTCTTTCAATGTGATCTACATCAAATATAATAATTTTTCGAGTTGATTGTGTTGAATGTCTATAAATTTTAAATTATAAATACAATCTAAATGAAATTTGACTCACTTAATGAACATATTAAAATAATTGAAAATAACGGGAACTTCATAAAAATGATCAACTGAAATTAATTCTCATGGAAGAATATATTTTTGTTTTGAAAAATTATAATTTAAATTATAATTTTTTTACAATCATTTAATTTTCAATTATTTTTTATGTGTTTATTCAATGTTCTAAATATATTTTGGATTATGATTACACTATAGTTTATACGAATTTATTTTTTTAATGTTTAAATATTATGATTTAATCACCTTTTTTCTGGAATGTAAATTAATTTTTGTTTATTATAATTATGAATTTATTTTATTTTCATCACATTTTTAGATGTTTACTCTATGTTTTATGTTTTATTTAGATTGTTTTTATATTTTATAATATATAATATTTTAAAGATATATAACTTAAATTTAATAAGTTTTCTTCTGTTTCAAGTAGTCACCTTTGAGATCTTATAATGTTTAATATACAAGTAAAATATAAATGAAAATTAAAACAATAACTAAATATGTATACAATAGTTGACCTTAAAAATAATTTCATCAATTAAATAAAGGGACAATAATATCATGGATAGAATATATTGTTATTTAATGTTCTTTATTTCAATAAAAAGAATATAAATGAATGAGTACAACCATTATCTATCATGAGGCCTTACCCCACAATCTAACGTGTGAATAGTATGCCCATATTGAGACCACCAACCTCTCTATTGGGGTGGAGTGTGATAAGATTAAGAGAGATCTTCCTCGGGCATTGGAAACTCGAATATTTGATGCTCTTACAACGATTAGTTTTGAGGTGGTGGCATTTGGATTCCATCATGTGAACCTAATCCTTCTTCTCCTATGTATATGGAAGGAAATATCATCAAATACAAGGGGAACCATAGTGAATATGAAGGCTCAGACACAAAATATAGTGTCCTTGTAATTGACCCCGGATACATTTTTAGATCAGTTATGATCTGAGAAAATTGTGGACATCCTGACAACATTAATGGATCCCATTCCTTCTAATTTATATCCCCAATCAGCTAAGGAAAGACTAATATAGGTGAAACCTCTACCTGTGGAATAGATGCGGCATAACCTATAGTAAAACACATTTTATGTTCTCTATGTCATGTCTCCTCAACATCTGCAGCTACTAGAGGTGGTTTTTGAGCAGGAACCTTTTATCCCTAGGTAGGAACATCATCTCCCTAAGGTGGATGATCATATTTTCAATCATATAGAACATGATACACTAGCATCATCCCTTGTGCTACAACAAGTTACACTGCATTGCTGAAAACATCCCCTTATCTGGATTAGGAATGTGGATAATATGTAGTATTTGAGTATGGCCCAATGAGATTCAAAATGAATAAGAAATCAAAATATATTAACTAATAGTAATTTTATAACTTACCATATCCTAAAGTCCTCTATTGTGTGGATTAATAAACATTATATAATTCAATATATATCATGGATCATAATCAAGCTTCTCTTTAAGAAAAAATAAAATCATACACATACCCTTGATATAAAATGATGCTCATATATCCAAGACGCCTATATAATCTACATTGCATTAGCACTAGAAAACATCCTGCCTCCATGTTAGCTTCACGGAATAGATCAATGGTGACTGTCTCAGTGGAATGGGAGTACACTGAAAAAATATAAACTAGCACATGACTCTATCAAGCTGGTTCAACTCAATAGTCTGAAAATGAATGAGTGTTAATTTTATACATTAATTTTCTCTAATATAGACCAGTATTCCAACTGTGATATTTGAAATTAAAAGTTACATTTGTTAGAAAATTGTTACTAAAAACCAAAAAATATATAATATTATTAAGTGGATTAGTCACGGAAATATTTTATATACTTATATTACTGGGTACTAGACTTCCTATCATGAGATCATTTTCACCCATGTATTTCCTGGACATCCTGAAAAATTGGTTTGTCTAACTCCACTTATAACATACAATATAAAAAGTGATAAATAATAACAAATTAAATTTAATTACTCATAATAGCATTAGAAAAAAATAAAGAAGATCGATCACATCAATGTCCATGCCGAGAATAATACCACACATCTATATGAGGCCCATGAATAGTAATAATATGGGATTGGAGAGGGATTTCATCCCATCCCCACATATAAATAAGTATGACACATCCCCTGAGATGTGTTCCTTATGGTCATCTCATTGCGCATAATGATCTGTATGTGTGTTCCAATCCCATAGATCTTGAGGTGTATCTCCATGCCTGATCAAAATCTTCTTATATCCCAAGATACATCATGTTCCCATGTATACCAGAGTGATTAGTGAATAGTTTCCCTATAATGATTATCATGATATATTCACAGGCGTAACTCAATATAGTATGCTCGTCAGCATTAGTAGGTAGCTATGAAAGGTGCATCCCAAGACATCTCAAAGATATCAACTCAACATCTATAGCATCATTATCCCCCAAAATTCCAAGGACTAAAAATAACTGTACAATATCATGTTATTCTCCTTGTGTGGGTACAATAAATTCATACCCTTAGATAAGAAGACAGATCTAAACTTCCACATACCTAATTGGGATGGTGATCTCTCCCTTAAGAAAGTGGATTGTGTGTGTCTCAGGTCTCTATCTCCAACTGATGGCAGTAAGGAGGTGATGATCATAGAATGTAAAATCAGATACAGTATTTCCATAGACTATATCATGGATTAGGTATGGTATAATGGTAGATATATTTGGAATTTAATGATAATAATCGTCTATAAAAACCATATTCTGTCAAACCTCATGGCCCTCTTGCACGTTTCTTGAAACATGCCTACACTTCTCAATGAGTAGGGTAGTATCATCGTTTTATATATATATATATATAAATAAAATATATCTTAATTATGTATTAAATATAAATATAATTTTTTAGTAAGCTCAATTTTTTGATTGGTAGAATATAACATGCATATTGTAAACGTTTTATGAAAATTTTCTTAGCAAAAGAAATTTTTGTTTTGTTTAAGTAGTATTGATCGATAATTGAAAAAGCTTGTGTAATAGACTGATTGATATGGTAACATTATTGTGATGTTTTCCCATGTAGTATCACATGGATTAACTAAGGTGTGAGTGAAAGGTTTTTCTATGTGACCATCTGAGACTGAGAGGGAGTATTGTGGGAGCCTCCATGATTTTCAAGTGGTTTAGTTTTGAAAATTTTCTCAAATTAGTTTATCAGTTTTCATTGATAAAATATATAAATATTTTCATGGTGGTATCTTATTAGGATTTTCACCTCACACTTTTTTTGTGACCTTCTTGGGAATTTACATATTTGTTCACACATAGGTTATATTGGTTGGACCCACCATATGGATTTCTGATTTATTTCTTATTTAGCGTGTATAAAAATATTTTAGATCCCAAATGATGTTATTTTTCATTTATATATTATTTCTCACAAGAGGGTATATTTCATGGTCATTTTCTCACATGCTTCATTTATGATTTATCAATGGATATTTTAATTATGCTTTTATTTGATCTCACATGTACTTATAATATACCTTGTAATGTGCACACATAGATAATATTGGTTAGATCCACCTTATGGATTATGTATTTCCTTCATGTATAGAATGTATACCAATATGTTATATCAAAAATGGTGTTCTTTTTCATTTATCTGTGATCTCTCACAAGATGGTATATTTTATGGTTATTTTCTCACATACATTATGGTGTATGCATAGATAGTTTGATTATGCTTTTATGTCATCTCATATGTACTTCTCATATTCCTTAAATTGTGAATATGAAAAGATTATTATGAAAATCAATGTATGATTTAAAAAATGGTTTCATCATGTGAAAAATAATTATATAGGTAATGGAAATATGAAGAATAATGTTTTATTTACTGAAATGATGTAACATTTAGGAATGATTATCTAGTGTGTGATTTATATAAATGGTGGTATAATTTGTAAACTATTTATTATTTGATAGTAAAATTATTTGGAATTGTGCAAAAATTTAATAAAAGGTTTATTTTATACAAAAATCATATTATTAATGATAAAAAAGTCCACATAGGATTTACTGCATCATTGTTCCTGAGAGTTTGAACTTGATCCTGTAGTGTTAGGAAATAATTTCCTGGTTTGACCATCCTGATGAAATATGATTCATCTCAAATGATTCCCTTGTTCATGAGGCGAGTACATCTCATTTTACATGTTACTGTACTTCACTCTCCCTCACTGAATCATATTATTTATGTAAGGTATCAATATCATTTGGTCTTTGGGAATTGGGAAATGTCAAAACTCCCCAATATGTATCTATGGTGTAGCATAGATGTCAGATATGGTGTATAGTCAGAACAGTGGTTCACTATATACTTCGAATAATATGCTCATAGAGGAAAATGGAGCAGTTTCATGTTCTCATATAAATGAAATTGCTTGGACGTTTTCACATCAAGAATTCATGAATTCTAGTAATACCACCATGGCATGACCATTATTACATATGATGGGTTTTGAACACTCTTTCAGTTAAAATTGAAAGTCTTATTAGCTAAAAAGTAAAACTCAATTGTAATAATCATCATTAATTTTTTTCAATCTCTCATTGAGAGTTTCATACGTACATTAGCCACTACTGAATCTAATCCATGGTATGTTTTTCTCATTCAATGAAGTACGTGACGCAATGATAAAATATCTCATTAACTAGGTATGTTATAGGTAACTTGATAATCCCCTTGAAGAGTTCATTGATCGACACCACAATGTTTCTGGACATTTTTTTAAAATGTGAGGCAAGCCTCTTTATTCAAGAAAAAAACATGGGATAACAAGGGAATGGGGTCAGAGAAGATGAACTGCCCTCATTATAAAACATAAAATGTAAATGGAATTAGTAATCAAATTCAAGAGGATTATACTCATCATAATCCCAATAAGAATTATCATCAAAGGGATTGAATGAATTACCTCTATCATTTCTCCCACTGGAGATGGATCTAGTCACTATAGTGGCTTTATATGTGAGTAGTAATTCCTTGGCCGGGACTTTTTCATTGAGGGAAAAAAACCTTCAATGGAAACTGATTTTCTATTAATAGCATCCTGATATGAACATTTCTTTAGAGAACCATCATTCTCTGTGTAAGACCATTTTCCCACATTATTCATTGTGTTCCACTGCTTGTTGAGTTCCTCAATAATCTGCGAGCCTGCATACAAAGATTTTCAAGCATCCATGTCAGGGTAAATGATAAAGGAATCATCCTTTACCTTGTTTTCAGCATCATTTACCTGAGTAGAGTCCACCAAGATTGCATCTAATTTATACTCATCATGTGTAGACGGGCCATGAAGAGGAGTCATAGGCCCCTCCGATTTGTCAACAGGTCCCTGCAACTCCAACGAATGGTAGCATACCTCATGCTGATTAACAAACTTATGATCAGAACAATATGATAGAAGAATTTTTTCATCCACATCTTTTTGTGATTCCTCTGCGGTGCACCAATCCTCCTACTGAGATTGGACAGCATGCACCTGTGTTGGACCATACCCATTTCCTTCATTGGAATAACCTAATTTTCTAGTTTTTGGATGAGCATCAAAATATTTATGCTATATTTTATATAGTTTCATACATACCTTATGGTTATGACCCTTAATAGAGCAATAACAGTAGATATCATTTCTAAAATAGTTCAGCTTTTGATGTCCAATGGTTTGACATTCCACACAAAATTGTGGTAATTTTTCATACTTAATATGCAGATTAATATCATCCTCCGATGTAGAATGAAAAACTTGCTCAACCATGTCATAATTTAGAAAAATTTCAACATGAATCCAAGCAATATAGCCATACATGGAAATTTCTGTGGCTCTTTCCATTTTAATGGGAACACCCACACCCAATCAATATCAAACAGTATACAAGGGTGCCAAAAAATCTAGTTTTAGTTGTGAATTTTGATCCATACCTGGACCCTGGTTTTCTTGATATAAAATGTGTTAAATTGAACTTTCCATTCTTGAATGGTAACCATTCCCAGTTTCAGAGAGACGGAGAAAAGTCCCCAAGCCCTGTGTTTCATATCCTCATTCGGGAAGGGGATATGAAAGAAGCCTTTCCCCATAGTAATACATCGGTAATCCAAGAAAAACCCCAGACCATAGAGAGACTTTCCGAATGATCTTTCACCCTCAACGGATTTTCCCCAACTCGTATAATCAAACGGGCAAGAATCGAATGTCGGATAATCGTAATCCTATCTGCAATAGAATCCTCATTTACTTTGACATGCAAAATATTACCTTTTCGAATGATTCTTTCAGGAGTGAAAGCCTTCAAGGATGCAAAATGCCTCTTGTTAGCACCATCCCCTTTTTTTTATTCTCCCAAAATCATCATACGATGATGGCATCGATTGACCGGAAGGAAGAGGAACTACACCAGATAAACCCTAGATGCCTCCATCGCCTTGACGAGCGCTCCCTATCCCGCCTTCCAGCCTCATGTTTCTTGAAATTCTCTTAATTTTTAATTAAATTATATATTATTTAATCAAATAATATTAAATATAAATTAATTCTCACCGAACCATTAATCTAAGTCTAACATTCCTCTACAATATTTTTTTGTCCTTAAATAATGAATATTTATTTAATAAATAAATATCACATCATTATTCACGAAAAAAATAAATATTATATTAAATAAATAGTAAATAAATATTTATTAAATATATTTCTCACATAATTTTCTCTCGAATAATGGGTGGTAGAATACATCTGATCAAGAAAACATGAATAGTTATTAAACTACGTGCCTAAATAATATTTATTTATCTTGTTAAAAAATAAATAAATAATGTACTATTTAATTGAAATTCCAAATACACAAAATGTGTGGCCCCCAAGTCCCTTTCTTAGTGGAATTAGGTGAAATATTCTGAAGTATAAGTGGAAAATTTAGAAACACACCATGGTACCCATAGATTAATAAGTTAATTATATAATAACATAATACATCATACATGTTCTCACTGTTTAATATAATTTACATATCATGATATCTCTAATCCAGTAGGTTTCATGCTGGTGCCATAAACCTATGTGCTCGATATCTCTTTCATTGAATTTTTAGAAATTGGAAATGCCTATAAAAAACCATGTCCATGTAGTTATTTAGGCTAAATCATTTCAATTAATGTACCTAAGATATCAACATTAATTAAAGAACATTAGGGACAAATATATTATAGAAATTCTAATTAATGCAATATTACTCGCAACACACCAAACATATCCTACCATTCCGTGAACATATTTTCTCACAATTTATATCAATACATCAAAGTACAAGGATTATAATACTCATTAATAAGAATCTGAGTGTCTAAGGATGAATAAACACATCAATAGATAGGAACATCAGATGAAAAATATAAATTTGAATTTTCTAATGGTGGGTCTTATTCTCATAATATCCTACATCGGATATTACTAATGGATTACACCATGATAAGATCCATCTGATTCCTATGATTCTTCACCTTTTACATCCTGAATCATTTGTGTCCCTAAAATATTTTCATCCATTTATACAACATATATTTAAAATATTATCATGGAACCTCTCGGTTCACGTCATAACGTGGAACTCCTACAACCATTATTGATACAACTATTCATAGAATATTGTCACATAATATGTTTCATAAAATAAAAATCATGATGTGATAAGGATTTTATTTATATTCAAAACAATAAATACATGTTATCATAAAGTAAAAATAAGTCAGTTTTGAGGCACCAATAGAAATAGAGTCCTTCTTTCACTAGAGCCAACTATTAACAATATTTAGTTTGTTATCTCTCACATGATACTCATGCTTCTACTGAGATAGGACTTTAGTCAAGGGGTAAACCATATTTTCAAATATGGGGCCTTTTATTACTACAACACCACCCCTCTATTAAAAAACCCACAAGAGGTGATACTTTTTGAGTATGTACTTTGTATGTTGGTGTGACTTCGGATCATTTTCTAGAGCCACTATTGTAGTATTATTACAACACAATGTGATGTGGTCTTTATTTCTAGATACCACATAAAGATCGTGAACAAATTTTAATATTCATAAGACTTCCTTGGTTGCATCAGAAGCCACTATATACTCAAACTCTACTATAGAAACATAAATAATTAGCTTCCTTGATCTCTTCCAGCACACAACTCCTCCATTGAGATAGAAAACAGATCATGTCCCTAACGTTAGATCATTCAGATCTTTTTGATAACTAGAATTATTATAATTTTTGCTGGACAGATCCTCATCTCCTACATACACCATGAACATATCCTTCATTCTTCTCAGATGCATGAGGATAGTATTAACAACATACCACTGTTGTTCTCCTTTATCTTCTCGATATCTTCCTAATATACTCAATGTATAGGCAACATCAATTCTAGTACATAACATGGCATACATGATCGAACCTATTGCTGACGATTATGAGATCTTACTCATTATATCATTCTCTTTTTGTGTTTGATGACACATTTTCTTATAATGATATAAGCCATATGACATAGGAAAAAATCCCCTATTTTATTTTTTATACTAAATATCTTTAGTATCTGATCAATGTATATGCTTTGACTTAGCCTGAATAACCTGTTGGATCCATCACGAATGATCTTGACCTCTAGAATATAGGTTGATTCACATATTTACATCATAGAGAAGCACTATTATAAAAATTCCATAACAGACTATAAGACAGGCATGTCATTTCTAATAAGTAATATTTCATCAACATATAATACTCAGATAACAAATCCATTTCCACTAAACCAATTGTAAACATATGGCTCACATTCTATCTTAATGAAACCAAATTCTTTTGTAACATCAACGAATCAAATGTTTCATGACTTGGATGTTTTCTTCCATACATAAATGGATCTCTGAAACTTGTTAATATTTTTGGAAACACCTAGAGTCGCAAATGTTTCAGGTTGTCTCATTTAGACATCTTCATGAAGGTTCCCATTAAGGAAAGCAGTTTTGACATCCATCTACAAAATTTTATATTCATGGTAAGCTGTTATAATAAGTAGAATTCTAAAATAATGTTTACTTATATACATTAATTAAAAAATCCGTGTTTATAATTTATATAAATATAATATATTAATATATATTTTTAATTAACTGAAATATTTATATATATATATATATAATTTTTTAAAAACTATTTATAAGATTATAAATATATATATATAATTATAAAATGGTAATAATTTTTTAAATAATAAATATATTTATTATATTTATAATTATATATTTATAATTATATATAAATAATTTTTAAATATATTAAATTTTAATTATAATAGTAAATATATTTATATTTCTAGACATATAAATATTTGATACCATTAAATTAGGTATATATATATATAATATTAGGTACCTTTGGGGTACAATTACATTAAACACACACATCACACACACAGGCCAAAAAGGTAGGCCATAGCCCCCCTAAGAGATAGCCCACCCATCAAGAATTATTTATACAATACATGACTTGAAGGGCCAGTGGTAAGGAAGCTCATTAAATGGCCTGAAGGCCAACTCACAAACCTGAAGGCCCAGGGAAATGTCCATGCATCATACTACCTGCATCACTAGGTCTGTGTCATGCATGCGTCGACACCTGCCTACGTCGACACCTGCCTGCATCATCGTCTGCTACAACACTACAATAGTAAAAGTGGTAATCTGCTTCCGCCTAAATTTGAACTCGATTTTAATGAAGTATTATGGAGATCCTTTACCGCTAAGGTAACCCCCCAACTGTAATGTATATATATATATATATCATGAGAAAATGATGATAATCATGGACATATTTATGTTCATATTATGATATGTGTGAGTACAATTGATACTAAATATGATCAAAAGTTTATTTGTGGACATGGTTGGTTTGATATATATGTTCTAAATATTAGATTTCCGATTCTTATGATGACATGTGCATATGTTATGTATTCATGAATCATGAAATGATCATTTGTACATTGACATCCCTTTTATTTAAATATTTATAATTATAAATTTTTATTTATATATAAATAATTTTTAGATATATTTATTAATAATTATATTTATAAATCAATATATATATATATATCTATATTAAAATAATTATAAAATTATAAAAAATATATTTAATTAATAAATATAGTTATTATATTTATAATTATATATATTTATATAGTGACATAAAGATATATAATTATATAAATATGCCAAAAGCGGTGCAGACCATGCGGTATAATTATATAAATATATTTACAATTACATAGAAATATTTTTTTGTATATTTATTTATAATTATAAAAATATATTTATAATTAAATAGAAATACTTTTAAATTTGTATATATTTAATTATAATTATAATTATAGATATATATATTTATAAAATTATAATGAATATTTTTATTATAATTATATATATATATATTAATATATATATTAATAAATATATAAAATTTTATAATTAAAATTATAAATATAAAATATTTATTTATTTATATTTGTAATTATAAATATATATATATATTAAAATAATTATAACATTAAAATAAATACATTTATTATAATTTTTTAAATATTTATATATATATATATAACATTTATAAAAATATTAATTTATATTTATAAATATAAATAAATATATATCTATATCAAAAAATTTAAATTACATTAAATACATTTCTTATAATTTTATAAATATATACGTATATATATATATATCTACATGAAAATATTTATAAATGTATATATTTATAATTATAAATATGTATTTATATTTATATAAATAATTATAAAGTTATAATAAATACATTTAATATAATTTTATAAATATATTTTCTTTTGGATGTATATTTATCCTGGATTGTTAAGGATTTATCTCATGTCACATGTTATTCACATGTACATATTAAAAGATTAAGGTTGATTCACGGGGGATTTTAAAATCTTGAAATGGTATGTGAGATATTAGATTTATAATTATAGATATAAGAACTAAACACTCTTTACAAATAAAGAGTTTATTTGTACTATGAAAGGGTTTTTTGGTGACTAATTCAATTGGATCATGGATTTGAGAGTCATTTCAACTATTTTGGAGTGCTACTACTGAGGTAATTATTTTATTTCACTCTCCCTATTGAAGAGTATTCCATATATATTTTGAAGGATGGAAATTCAATATATATAATATTGTTATTTTATAAATGTTTAATAAATATATAGTGTTTGATTACATTAATTTTATTTTTATTTTACATAATTCATAGAAAACTCATTTTGTATTAAATTATGTAATTTTTCACAAAAACCAGTTTTCTATTTAATTATTTTATATACATTTAATATGGGAAAACATTAATAATTAATCTATGGAACCTCAATCATGTTTTTTAATATATATATATATATATATATATATATGAAGCACTAAATAAATGCATGGTTTGAAAATGTCCATTAACATATTCAATGTTTTTTAAGTTTATAATTTTATAGTTTCGTACAATTTTAAATTTATATACTTTTATAAATTCTATAGTATATTTTATTATACTAATATAATTTAATAATAGTTTTTTCTAAAATATATTTACTTCTATAGTTTTATTCATTAATAAATTTATATAAATTTTTAAATTTTATAGTATATGATATTTACATATATTGTCTAAATATAATATTTTATTAACTATATATATATATTTAGTTTTCTATAATTATAAATTAATATATAATTATAGTTTTATTCATTATAAATTATTATACTTTTATAATTCGATAAATATTTATTTTATATATTATAATTTTAAACATTTATAAATTTTTAAAACTATATAGTTTTATAAATTATGTATACTTTTATAACATATATTTACTTTTATATAGTTTTATAAACTTATATACATTTATAAATTATATATATTTATTTGAAATAAATATTATTTTAAAAATTATACATAATTTTATACTTTTATATGTGTCTATAATTTTTTATATTGATATAAATATATATAAATTTTTTATTTATACTTTTATACCAATATAATGTTTTTCAATTTAACAAT
The DNA here is from genome assembly GCA_963277665.1 of Viscum album. Classification (NCBI taxonomy): domain Eukaryota; kingdom Viridiplantae; phylum Streptophyta; class Magnoliopsida; order Santalales; family Viscaceae; genus Viscum; species Viscum album. The sequence goes on along the minus strand of OY728127.1, from coordinate 944,208,753 downwards.
AGTTTAAAACTTTTATAACTCATATAATTTATTTCTTTGTATTATACTTTTATATTTTCATAATTGGGTAATATGGTTATTATTTTTTCAACAAATTAATATGGGTAATTAAGATTTATTTTATTATATGAAATATTCTATGTGTATAATGTTCATAAATAGAAGTTGGATGTATTCTTTTAATTAAATCTCGAATGAGTTTCAAAATTAGCTACGTTTTTTTTGGATTTCATGTTCAAAAATTTATCTAAGGGGGAACTTATTTTATTCTTTTTTATTATTCCATTTGTTGACCATGGTTTACTCATAATAGATTTTATTTTTATTTATATGATCATATTAACTTCTAGAGACCTCCTAGATACACAGAATATCACCTCCTACATAATATTGATTTCTAAAAACACCATGACAAGGGAATGTCACTAACTCTATCCCACCCCTAGGATATCCATCATGACCTCACTCCCATAAAATGTGAATTAATATGTTATCCCACTATAATTATTAATCCTACTTTTCATCCTACATCACCTAGATCGTTAAAATTATGTGAGTACAATAGAACTACACCTTCTCTCTGATTTGGTGTTAGCTTCTAATGGGATAAGTCTTAGGAAACAAAATGCAATAATAAATATCATACTCACCAACTTTATCTCCAAAAAATTTATTATTACATGTGTTTCTTGAGATTCATCCCCCATCTCTTCTGGTTGAATTTAATGGATAAAACCTTCCACTGGTAGAGTAATTACTTTCATAAATTCGCATACACATTTCCTTCAAAGCAGGATGAATTTATTTTAATCATTGAAATGTTGGGTACCCCATATTTGAAAGTCCCCTTTTGTATATTTATTTATTTTGATAAATATAAACATTACCAGATCAAATAGGATGGATATGAAACCACAATGGATGGATTCCAATCGTATGAAAAAAGAGAATGAAGATGGGGTAAAAGAGTTTCTCAAGTTTATAAAATAGCATGCATATGACCATTCTAAAATTCTTGGTTTTTGTTTTTATACAATTTTTATTCATGACTAATTAGTCTAGAGGAGTTATAAGAATAGTTGATCTGTCATAGAATTGATCCAAGTTATAAATATTTAATAAAAATCCTGAAAAAGAAAATATATCTAGTGATTAGGATAACACTACATTTTATGGATCAACTGATATGGTTACAAGTGTCGACAATGAATAATACAATATCAAGGATGTGACTATAGGTTTTAATGATGATGGAGATCATATTGATGAAATTACAATGATAATTGAATATGAACGTCATGATTTCCCAAAATTGATGGATAAGTTAAAGATTTATGAAAATAATCCATATTATCCTATTTGCACTAAATATATATAATTTTTATCCATATTAATGTTTTATAATTTAAAATCCATAAATTGATGGAGTGATGTCGGTTTTTCAGAACTGCTTTCTCTCTTGAATGATATGTCCCCATAAGATAACGAGATCCTTAGCTGAACATATGATGGTAAATGAATGCTAATTTTAATTGGTATGGTATTTTAAATAACAAATTTATATCCAAATGATTTTATATTGTTTCTCAAGGACCAGATATCAATTAAATAACACCTAAATTATAGATATTTTCAATACAAGAATGATGAATCAAGTCCTATAAAATTTTTATAGTAATTTCCTTTCATTCCAATGTTTATATTCTTGAATGGAAGTGAGGATACTTAGAGGTAATTTACATGTCATGACGATAGAATAAATAAATTTAGGAATCAACAAAACATTGTATAATCTTCCTAGTGTAATAGAATCGATCATGAGTATCCTGTATATGGAAACAATTTCAGAAACCTTTTTCTTGTGTTATGTACAGATAGAGGAAATCCTTTTGATTTTACAAGAAAAACACTTAGTAAATTGTTGGTTATATTGGTAAATTAAAACTTTACACTATATTTATGCATTAAGTATAATATAAATTATGATATATTTTCTTATATAAAGACCGAAATAACCAAGTAGTGATAATGTTGTTTATTTGGATCCATTGGTCGATGATTTGAAATTATTGTGAAATTCATGTGTTATGTTGTATGATTCTTATAGAAATGAAGAATTCACATTGATATCCATGGTTTATGGGATTATAAATGACATTCCAATTTATAGAAATTTTTCAGGATATAGCATTAAAAGAACTCAAGGTTGTCCCATTTGTGAATAAGGTACAAAATCAATTAGGATGAAACATTCGTCGAAGACTGTGTTTTTAGGACATCATGGATTTCTACCCCGACAACAAAAATACCAATATTGGACAATAACATTTGATGTAACATCATATGAAAATATATAACCGTATACATTAATAGGTGAGAAACTATTTGTGAATGTAAAATATTTGGGCACTTCTTTAGGGATACATTTTTTGTAGAACTTTATGAAAACTGGTTGGAAAAAATATCAGTTTATATTAATTACCATTCAATAATTTCCTATAAATTAGAAATTTTATAGATATTATGCATGCTTAAACAATTATAGGTGATACATTCATTTGAATGTTACTAAATGCACCCAGAAAAAATGATATAATTAATGCTAGGTTGGACATGATTGACATGGTAATGCAGGAAGAGTTGGGGCTAGTGAAGGGTGAAAATGAGATTTTCTTTTTCCAACTACTTATACTCTTTTTAGGAAGGATTAAAATCAGTTTTGTAACTTATTTAATGACTTAAAGGTTCTAAAGAGGTATTCATCAAATATCAAGAATATCATGTCAATGACTTATTTAATGTTAATGGGTCTAAAATCACATGATGGTCATGTTCTGATGAAATATCTAATTCAGGTTGCTTTAAGTTTAATTTTCCATGAATTTTCATCATACATTAACAAATCATTGTATCTTTTTCAAGGATGTATGCAGCAACGTTATAGACTCGATGAAATTATTGACTATTGAAATGGAAATTTCATGTGAATTGGAAATGTTCTTCCCATCATCATTATTTGATATGATGGATACCATGATGGTTCACTTGGTGAGAGATATTTGACTATGTGGTCCTGTACATTACATAAGGATATACCGCCATTAAATGATGTATTAATATTTTTAAAGGGTATGTCAGAAATCTATGTCGACCAGTGGGTTGTATTCAGGAGTGGTATACTATTAAGGAATTCATTGAATTATGTACCAACAACATGTATTGTTTGTAATGAATTTGTCTACTGATGTCTCATCAAATTGGGTGGCTTGTGGGTGAATGAATTTCTAGAGGATATGTTTTCACAATCAGTATCACAGATCAAGAGTAGTCCCAACTTTACATTTTTCATAATAGTTTATAATTTTCCCCATATATTGAAACTGACAATGAAATTATTAGGCATTTGAATCCATCAATGGCTGAAAGTTGGATATCCAATACACATAATCAAAAGTTATTAGTATGGTTTTGAGACTATTTTTTGAGGAGTTATATGAAAATATGGATTCAATTTCAGATTTAATTTGATATCTATACATAGGACAAAGTATGTATGTATCAGCTTACAATGGTTATGTAAATAAGTTTTTTATGTTCTAAAAAAAATAAAAATGATAAAGGAAATTCTATGAAAAATATTGGAGTTACCCTTATGGATTAAGCGATGAATGTTTCTGGTACTATGGAAAAATATCCAATTACTAAAAATATTTCATACTTTGGAATCAATAAAAAAATATGGGAGTTGGATTATACAAAATCCCAGGATCTGATTTTTCAATTCAAGTGGGTTGATAACTATAGGGATATAAAATTTTATGAATTTGAATTCTTTATTGTGTATTTTTGTAAGGAAGGATACAAAGAAGAACCATTTGAAACATAATAATAGGTAGTGAATGTATTTATTGTCAATGATCCTGCAAATCGAAAGTGGTCAACTTTTTGGTTATCAACAAAAACCATAAAGGTTTAGATGAAAATTCAACTAAGAATTACCTTTTAATTGGATTTAAAAATCATTTCATAGTGTTCCCAATGTAAATAGGGTTTTTATGTCATAGGAGACCAAAATTATTGGATTTGGAAACTCTGTAGAGGGGTCAAATCTCGACAATTTTTTAAAAATTGTATTTCAATAATCAGGTTATAGTTTTTATTGTAATATAAATTGTGTTACCTTTTGTTATTATCTTTTTTGTGTTGTATTTATGTAATTGAAAATAATTGTTCAACAACTTCTGTATATAATGACTAATGCAAGTGTTGATGCTCCCAATCCTGAGTAACAACATGTCTCTCAACCTAATGATACTCCCACTACATAGGAACAATGATCTTTTGAACATGAATATGCTACAAATCTATATGAACTACATATTTGTGATGTAGAATATCAGGAAATGGTATATGGTGAAGGAATAATTTTGTAGAAAAAATAGGAGCAATGTAGTTTGATGGTGTTGGATAAAATTGTTGAGAGGAAATGAAAAGGCAATAAATTCGTGGTAAAATTGAATTTGCATGGACAGGTTGTTAACACCAACAAGGCCATGTTCAGTAATACCGTTGGTCCCATCACTCAGAAGCACATTCCAGTTGATGTAGATTCATGGAACCATTTTTTTCCAGGATTAATATATTGATTTTGGAAGAGATTATGATAACAAAAAATATAAATTTTTATTAATACTTATTGTAAGGATTCACGTAGTATTTCATAAAATTATAATGAGTGTATAATCTTAATGATGTTAAAGGTAAAAAGATCTTGTACCCACTGCTTATGTATGCACACCTGGTAATCCAAACAGCATGGGATACATTTACTGGTAGTTTTGGGGAGATATATTTTTAGGTACATTGTACATGTTAATACATTGTTTGCAAATATGTGTATTCATCACTTTGATTGTGAATTTTATATTTACGAAATAGAAACTAAGTGATGGAAATAAAGAATGGGTAGAAAAACCAATGGACCCCTACTATAATGTAAGAATGGGGTATGCTTGTCTTGAGATAAAAATTGGTATGTGTTTTAAATCTAACATAATACATTTATGTGACATGAAACAAAAACATAATATTGTTACGTTGTTTATATATAGATTGATGAATCCAAATATAGTGACACTACCATACGACATCATGTTTTATGGAAGGAGGAACATGTAAATATATATTGGTTACTTATATATGAAAATAGAGAAATATTGTCGGAACATGTTTAAGTATATCATGATTTAAAAATTGCATTAAAACTCTATTTCATAACAGTTATCAGATATTTTACTATATATTATATACAATATAGGAATATGAATAATAAACACCTTTATCAGATGAAAAACTACTATTGGTGACCTTGATGCAGCTAAAAGAGTATGGTCTCATTAGAGGTACATATTTTGGGGTGACACCCCAAACATATTTTGAGAAAAAAACAACATTAGGATAATAAAAAAATTAAATAGATGAAAAAAAGATTATCTTCCCTTGAATAAAAATATAATTAGAAGTCTAAGTTGTTAGAAAATTATATGGGGGGAGAAAAGAGGAGAAACAACTCAAGAATAACCAATGTGTAAAGATCCATCCCCCTCCCTCACCATCATTGAGGTGAGCCATTCCCCTCAAAGATACATCTTAGATGAGGTAATAAATATTATCATAATTATTTATGTGAATAATGAATTTGGAAACCATTAAAACTATTCCAATTTTGATGTTATAAATAGTGAAAATGATTATGATTTATATCTATCAAAAACCACCCTCACCTTGTAGTGAGGGAGGTTTCTATTGTTCAATAACTTAGAAGACACTCTACGTAACTGAAATCATCCAAAAAGTCCTGTGAGAGTGGTTATTAGCGTAGTACATGAGCCGAGCATCGAGCTACATGTTCCACATGGTAATGAAGACATCCATATAGTCGAATAAGCTATTTTAATATTTATAGAATGGATATCCTATATTGTAATAAACTGTCAACAATGTGGTATTAATTTACAAATTTATTTCATGAAAAAACTTTTATAATTAATGAAAAATGTTCTAAATAGAAGAATGTTATTACAGATGGACAAAGGGAAGGGATGAAATGAAATGTTGAATCAATACAATATAAAGGATCAACCAGTTTTTTTGAAATATCTTTAGAAAAACCTATACCGTGATATTCAAAATCTGTATTTATTAACATTGAAGGTTCATGTGGATTCAATGTTACATATTGGTAGTAATCACATAGTTAATTTTGAAGAAAAAATGTATGAAGATGCCTTTATAAACAATATTTCTCTTGATAATTTATATGAAATCATCATGTATAAATGGCTAGGAGTCTCCATTGTAAACATATAGATGAGGTGTGATTTTGATGATTTGTTTTTCCAATAGTCGGTATAGTAGGATAATTATGACTAAATACATTTCATAGTTTTTGAAGAAGTGTATATCAATGAAAAATGAAGGTATTAACCCATGAAACTAAATTTGGACTGATTAGTCCCCACATTTCATCTTTATAACAAAAAATAAATTGAAAAAAAATGGGTGAAATAGTGAAATAATTGGCCAAATAATTAAAAATAAAACTTACAGTTGATAGATTCTTCTCAATACAAACAATTCTGGGGTAAAACTCTACAATTTAATCATATAAAAATTATTTTCATTTCATTCATTACATATTAATTTTTGTGTTTTTAGGAATCATTGGATATAATTTCGGTCAATTTGGATACTCTAATTATTTATTTCCCATATTCATTGCATGGATACCTAACAAATCGACCAAAAATGATGATGTTTTTCAATTTTTAATACACTAAATCCAATGATTTAGAACAAAAATTCAAGTTATATATTTTATATTATGTTTTAATGATAATTATTTTATTATAGGGTAGTGTTTAAATTTCATGATAATCATGGAATAAATATATTATTTGAAAACAAGGACCCAGATAAATTCTACAAGTGGAAAAGTATCGGGGTATATATAATAACATTTCACTATACAAACACAAATAAATACAAATATTATTTATCTAATTGTTTTTTTACTTCCTGAAATAAACAAATGGAAAATATTATTGTTATTTTGTTTGTAAATTTATGAGAGAGATTATATTCTATCAAAGAATTCAAATCCCCAATGTGGTATTTTTAAAGATAATTACTATTTCATTTAAAATAATTATTGATACTTTTTATATTTAGATTTTTCTTCTACTTCTATGACTGTAGAAAATAAACATATTCATAAGATGATATAGATTTATTTATAAATTAATGTGAATCATACCTGATAGAAGAAGGTATAGATATACCATGAAGATATGACTTCCTACTTATAATTTAGTTGATTTTCTCATCATTTATTCTAATTTTTTAGTTAATTTATGTAGAATTTCTATATGATAATAATTTTTTTTTTATTTTTAATAGAGATCATAAAGAAATGACCTAATGTGATATTGACCTTTGAGTCTGCAACTGAGATAATGACCATAAAGAAATCGGTCATGAATTTATACAACAATCATGAAAAGATTAATTTCTATAACTTATTCATTTAATTTTTCATCAATATATCTACTATTATTTAGTTAATTTCCATAGAATTTTTATCTGATACTAATTTTATTTTTTTCATGGATCTTTTGGGAAGTCATATCTTTCATTCAAATACCCGCAACAATCTACAAAAGAGATAACATGTTTCTTTCAACAAATGTTACCATGCTTTCCACAACATTTCTTTATCAAACTACCAACAATTAATATTGATTTGATGTTCTTATATGAAAACCCATTCCTATTGTTGAAGACTACAACAGTACAAAAAGATTTTTCCTACTCATAACATTGACTCAATATGTTCTATTATAAACTAAAAAAGGAAGGGAAATGGAATTAGTCGTAACATTGATAGTTAATATTGTTTTGATACTTTATGATGTAAATAAAAAAATCATTTTTTATAGGTATGAATCAGTCACATCTCAATCAAAATCACAGTGTGACCGGTATGACTCCAGGTGAATCTTATTATTTAAAATTGACATTAATTTTAGTAAAAGAGAAATGTAAAATACTAAAACCCATGAAAACACAATAAGATTGTTTTTACAGATTAGTAAAATGATTTATAAGTAATTTTTGATGTGTATGAACAATACAAACTTCAATCTAATGAACGGTGTAACAGATACGACTACAATTGTGACTTTTTATTTAAATTTTTCATTAAATTTAGTAAAAAGAACATGTAAAATATTGAAAACTGATCAAATGCTTTCAGATTATTTTGATACAATAGAAAAATGATCCAGAAGTTATTCGTGATGTGTATGAATAAACCACACCTCAATCCAATTCACGGTGTGACTAGTATGACTCCAAATATGTTTTTTTATTAAAATTATAGATTAATTTTAGTAAAAATAAAAACTAACAGATTGAAAACAAATAAAACACATCTGTATTTTTTTTATACATTAGGAAAATGATACCTGAGTCATTTATGACGTGTAGTAATCAATTGTTCCTCAATATGATGCATGATGTGACCAGTATGACTCCAAGTGTGTCGTTTTATTTAGAGTTGACATTAATTTTAGTAAAAATAAGATGTTTCCCACTAAAAACCAAGAAAATGAATTCATATTTTTTTTATACTTTAAGAAAATGATCAAAATGTCATTTGTGATGAGTATGAATCATCCACACATCAATTCAATGAATGTTTGACCAGTTTGACTCAAAATGGGATTAATCAGTATAAAATTGTTATTTTAGTTCAAAACAACTTCCACTCACAAAAAACATACAAAAAAACTCTGATTGTCTTGATAATTTTGGAAAATTATTCATATGTTAGTTTTTTAATTTTGGAAGTAGCATCTCATCAAACTGACACAAGAAGTAACTTATATGACTAAATGTGTTTCTTACTAATTTTAAATAATGTTTTATTGAAAATAACAAATTAAATACTAAAAATGTACCAAAAAATCATATAATTTTGATACATTATAAAAAAATTAACCATAAGTCATTTATGTCATGTAGGAATCAACCCCACCTCATCTGATGCACGGTGAGACCAATATAACTCTATGGGTGTATTTTTATTTTAAATTTACATTAAATTTAGTAAAAAGAACAAGTGAAAAATTAAAAACAGATAAAACCTGAAATTTTAGTTATTATACATTATTAATATGATCTATAATTTTTAATGTGTAGGAATCAACCGCACCTCAATCTGATGCACGGTGTGACTGGTATTACTCAACATGTATGCTATGAGTTTAAATTTGAAATTTTATTTAAAAAAATTTCACTTACTAAAAACTAATAACACATTCCCCAATTATCAATAAAATTTAGTAAAATTATTCATAAGTCAGTTGTGATTTGTAAGAAGTAGTCTCACAATAAACCGACACATGATGAGACTGAAATGACTAAAAGTGAAAGTTTCCTATTACAAATGACATATTGATAATTACAAAATTGATACACTCAAAACATATAAAACACATTATAATTATCTTGATACATTATGAAAATTATACATAAGTCTTTTTTTACATGTAGGAATTTTCCTCTCCTCAATCTATTGCATGGTGTGACTGGTATAATTCCATGTCTGTGTTTTTTTAAAACTGAAATTAATCTTAGTAGAGGGAACAACTCACACATTGAAAACCATGAAAACACAATCATATTGGTTTGATAATTAATAAAAACTATATATAAAACATTTTTGACATGTAGGAGTCATCCTCAGCTCAATCGGATGCATGGTGTGACTTATATGACTCAATATGTGACTTTATATTTAAAATTGACATAAATTTTAGTAAAAATAACAAGTGACATACCGAAAACTAAGAAAATGAATTCATATTTTTTTGATACATTATAAAAATGATATATGAGGAATTATTGACATGTTGGAATCAATTGTACCTCAATCTGATGCACAATGTGACTAAAATGTATACAATTGTGTCTTTTTATTTAATATTGAAATTGAATTTAGTAAAAAGAACAAGTGACATATTGAAAACCAAAGAAAAAAAATTCATATTATTTTGGTAATTTTGTAAAATAATTCAAGAGTAATTTATTATGTATATGAAGAAACAACACTTCAATATGATTCATGGTGTGATTGGTATGACTCAAGGTGTCTGTTATCAGTTTATAATTGACATTTTTGTTCGAAATGTTTTTCAATCACTGAAACCCATGAAAAATCACATTGATTACCAAGATAACTTTGAAAAAATATTCGTAATTCATTTTGGATGTGTAGGATGAAGTAGCACAACAAACAAACACACGATGTGACTGATATGACTCAATGTGCATGTTTCCATTTTGAAATGGAATTTTATTAAAAAACACAAGTGACATAATGAAAACCAGGAAAACACATTCGGATTGTTTTTATACTTTAGTAAAATAGTCCATATGTAATTTCTGGTGTGTATGAATAATACACACCTCAATATGATACACAGTGTGACCAGTATAACTATAAGTGTGTCTTCATTTAAAACTAGCATTAATTTTAGTAAAAAGAGAAAGTGACATACTCAAAACCAATCAAACACACTCATATTTTATTGATACATTAGGAAAATGTTTCAAAACGCATTTGTGAGGGGTAGGGATCATCCCCCCCTCAATACGTTGTACTGTGTGCCTGGTACAACTCTAAGTGTGTCTTTTTAATTAAAATTGATATTTTATCAATGTATAATTTAATATTAATTTTTAATTTATTTATTTATATTATTACTAACATAATATTTTTTTATTATATAGGTGGGTTATTTTTGACATGTTGAGTTGATTTTTTCAAAAACTGATACCATGGTCTGAATTTTTTGAGGGGGGGGTGCAGTTGCCAAAGACAATGAAACATTAATCATTTTAAACGTTTGTGGATTGTTTTTATAAATTTAATTATAGAAAACAATGTTTTAAATTTATATAGTAGAGTTTTTTATTCTTAATGTAAAATTTATTTCAATTAAATTATATATTTCGCATACAAGTTACAGGTTGTTGTAGAGTGTTGTCATACAAACAAGACACAATAGTATGTTGGGCCTTTTTCAGCACTAATAAGGGGTATCTACTTTGAAGGAATTCCGGAAAACAATACATTTTTAGCACTATTAAAGGCCTTTTAAGCATTTGTTAAAGGGTATATCTGAATTAGTGTAAAAAAAATCTAAATTAATTTTTACATACTTACTAAACACATAAAAATAATTTATAATAAAAATAATTTAATAAAAACAATTAATTAGATGTAATTTTAGTGGATAAATATATTGTTGTTTTAAAACAATATATTTGTATTTATAATTTTTTTTACAATCCTTTCTTTTTCAGTTATTTTTTATATAATTGTTCAACATTCTAAATTTCATTTTTATTTTAATTATACTATAATTTATATGAATTTATTTTTAATGTATAAATATTATGTTTTAATGAAAAAATTTGTCATGTAAATTAAATTCGGTTCATTATAATAACGAAAATGTTTTCATTTTACACAAAATTTTGTGATGTTTATGATATTTATTATATTTTATTTGGATTACTTTTATAGATTATATTATTTATGTTTTTATATTTTCCTACATTAAATTTAATATGGTTTCCTATGTTTTAATCAGTCGACTTTGATATCTTATAATGTTTAAATTTGAAGTTAAATATAAATGAAAATTAAAACCCTTGATAAAATTGTAACAAATGGTTGACATTAAAAATAATTTCATCAATTTAATATAGAGAGAAAACGATAGAGGATAGAATAATTTGTTCTTTCAAACCCATTAAGTCAATCGAAACCCTTCAAATGAATATGTATAATCACTATATATCATGAGGATCCATCCCACAATATGGAATGTTAATGGGATTCCAATATAATGATCGCAAACCCCTATTATGAGGGTGGAGTATGATGAGCTCGAGAGGGATCTTCCTCTGGAACTAGAAACTCGAATGTCTGATGATCTACCTGTAAATTTTTAAGAGGAGGTGACATTTGAATGTCAACATGTGCATGTGATATTTATCCCACTATGTAAGTGGAATGAGTTTTCATCATCTGTTATGGGAACCATAAGGCCAATGAAGGCTCAAGCACTAAATGTGGAGGCATGGGAAATGACCAATGATACAAGCTCTGATTAATTATAACTAGAAAAAATGTGGAAATCCAGACAACATAAATTGATCCCCTTCTACCTGATGTAGATCCCCAATCAGTAGAGGTTCGACCACTAGATTTGATGCCTTTTCATTTGGAACATGTGAGGCCTTGCATATAACAATACACGGTCTACATTGTCACAATTGTAGCTCTACAACATCAGCATCTACAAGAGAAGGTTCCTGAATAGGAACCTCCTCTCCATAGGTTGGAATAATATCTCCCTACATTAGATGATCAAGGTACTAATGTGTAGTACATGATACACTGGAATCATTATATGCACTTCATCATGGTATGTTACATGGCTAAAAACGTCCCCTCCTCTAGATCAGAAAAGAGGATAAAATGTTGGTGTCAAGTATGCTATAAATTGATTCAAAATGAATTAAAAACTAAAATAAACTGAATAATGGAAATTTATTAACATAATATATAATTAATTCCTCTATCATGGGGATTATGGTACATTATATATTTTAATATATAACATGGGTCATTCTTGAGCTTCTATACTAGAATGAATCACACTGTATCCATACCCTTGATATATAATGATGCTCATATATCTCAAAGGACCAGATATTCTACATGTAGTTAGTTCCAGTCAACATCCTGCCTCCCAATTAGCTTCATATAATGGAGCACTACTGTCAATCTAGGTGGAAAGTTAATAGAATGAACAAATACTATCAAGCGCATGACTATATCCAGCTATTTACACTCGACAATATGAAATTGAATTATAGGAACTACAATCATTGAATCATAAATCTCATTTGTGCATTATGAAGGCAGATAATCTAGTAGATCCTAGTATTCTGACATTTAAATTTGTAATGACATTTGAAATTTGTTAAAACAGAATACTATAAACCAAAAAATATAATATTATGAAATTGATTTTTCAAGGATAGACTATATATACTTACATCGGTGGGTGTTATACTATCCAACATTAGACTATATACACCAACATTGTTCATCGGTGTCCTAAAGAAGTGGTGTTCCTAATTACACCTATAACGTACTATATAGAAATTAATAAATAATAAGAAATTAAATTTAATAACTCATAATAGTATTCTAATACAATAAAGATAAGTGATCATACCAACATCCACATGGAGTATCATACAACCCATATATATTATTTTCCTAACCAAAAACAATATGGGATAAGGGAGAGATGTGCTCCCATGCCAAAATATTAAAAATTATGTCACAACCCTTGAAATTTGTGAAATTTAATTGGAATGTCATTTATAATTATTTGTACATTTATTTCAAGAGCATAGATCCCTAGCTCAATCTCCCGACCTGATCAAAATCTTCTAATATCCCCAGATACATCATGTGTGAATGTACAACATAGAATTATTGCTTTGTGTCCCTCTAATGAGATGAAAGATATATTCATGGGGATAACATGTCATAGTCTACTTGTCAGCATCATCAAGTAACTATTCAATGTGCATCTCAAGCCATCTCATAGAATATCAACTCACCATCTGTAGAATCATCATCCCCTATTATTTTTAGGCCTATAAATCATTGTCGAATCTCGTGATAATATACATGGGTGGGTCCTATGACTGCTTCACCTAGATATACAGATTTTTAAGAACAGTCACATCCTTAAGGCTGATGTTAATCTCTCATTCGGTAAGGTGCAATGTGCGTGTCTTAGGTATCCATATCTCCGTGAAGCCAATAAGAGGGTGGTGATCAAGGAATTGAAAATCAAATATTGTAATTCCATAAAATCTATAACGAAATAGGAATGGTATAATGGTTTATGGAGGTGTAATGTGATGATAATTGTGGGATCTACACACATTAATCTGTCAAACCTCATGGCCCTCTAGAACGTCGCTTGAAACATGCCTATAATTTTAAGTGAGTAGGGTAGTATCATTCATATCTACATATTAAACTAAAGTATATCTTTTGCAATTGTATAATATAAATATAATGTTATGGTAAGCATAATTTTATGATTAGTGGAATATAACTTGAATATTGCCATATTTTATGAAATTTTTCTTACCAAAAGAAAAATGTGTTTTGCTAAATTAAGAGTGTTAGATTTATAAAATATATTATGTTATAGATTGATCGATATATAAACATTATTTTGTTTTGTTGGTATAGAGTATCACATGGGTTAGCTTGAGTGGGTGTGAAAAGTTTTTCCATGTGACCATGTGAGCCTTAGATGGAGGACATTGCGAGCCTCGATTATTTTCAAGTTGTTAAAATTTGAAATTTCTTTAACACTAGTTTATCAGTTTTCATGGATAAAATCTTTAAATATATTCATGGTGGTATCCTAATGGTCTATGTGGATCACAAATTTATTGGCCCCTTCTTGGGAATTTATATATTTGTGCACATATAGTTTATATTGGTTGGATCCAACATATTGATTGAGGATTTCATTCATGTCTACATTGTATACAAATTGTTTAGATCCCAAATGATGTAATTTTTCATTTCTGTATGATATCTCACATGATGGTATATTTCATTGTAATTTTCTCACGTACATTCTTTATGATATATCCATGTATATTTTGATTATACTTTCATGTCATCTGACAAGTAATTGTCATATTACTAATAATGTACACACATAGGTTATATGAGTTGGATCCACCTGATAGATAGAGGATTTCATTCATGCCAAGAACATATATCAATAAGTTAGATCCCAAATGGTTTGATTTTTATTTTAGGTAATATTTCTCACCTGATGGTATATTTCATGGTTATTTTATAACATTATTTCTTTATGGTGTATCTATGGATAGTTTGATTATTCTTTTTTATCATCTCAGATATACACATCATTTTATTATAATGTGAATATGAAAGTCTTATTATTAAAACCAATGTATGATTTAAAACATGGTTTTATCATGTGTAAAAACTTTGTAAAGGGAAGATAATAGCAAAAAATAATGTTTTATTTATTGAATTTATGTAACATTTTAGAATATTTTTGCTAGTGTATGATTTATGGTAACTTTTGTATAATTTATAAACCATTTATTATATTCCAGATAAACTATTCTGAAATTTCACACAATTCTAAAAATAGAATGATTTATATTAACACCATGTAATTAATAATATGGAATGTTTACATCTGAGTTAGTACATCATTGAGGTTGAGAGTGTGAACTAGATCCATCAATTTTAGGGAATAATTTCTTGATATGACATTCCTGATGAAATATATTGCATTTCAAACATTACCCTCATTCTTAAGGTTAGTCCATCTCATTCTGAATCTTTTTGGACTTCAGTCTCCTCACTGTCGCAAACTGTTGTTGTCAGGTATCAATATTGGTAGGTGTTTAGGCATTGGGAAATGTCAAAACTCCATGATAGGAATGTATGGTGTATCATATTAGTTAGAAATTGTGTTCATCTAGTGCACCAGATCAACATATGCTTCCCATTATACGTTCACATAGTAACATTCTATAATTTCAATTGCACTTCAAAACCACAATGCCTTGTATTTTCCACATTGACAATTCCTCACTTCCACTAATACCACTAAGACATGAGAACTCCTACCTATGATAGGGTATGGAATCACTTTCACTTTTAATCTGGAGTATTCTCAATAGAAAAGTTGTACCTAATATGTAGAAGATTATTCAATGTTCTTTCTAATCTCTCATTGAATGTTTCATCCATACATTAGCCCCAACGGAATCATGTCAACAATATATTTTTCATTTTCAATGAAGTACTTGAATCAATGATAAAATGCCTCCAAAAATAGGTCATTTATTGTTAAATTGAGAATATACTTGAAGATTTCATTGATCCACTCCATAATTATTGTGTTCATGTGTCCATACATCCTCCCCCCATCATATTCCTATGTACATTTTTTATTTAAATTTAATGGTTCTTATCACAGTAGATGCAAGTGATGGGTCATTCCCAACAATGATTTTTGTCATTATCAATGATCAATGTATGATTTACACAATGATAAATTCTACAATTAATGGAATTAAATCAATGAATACATAATATATATAAATCATCACAACCAAATGTAGGATCACCACATATTATTTATAATTAATTCAAGCAATTAAAGAATTAAATTTTGATAATTGTTTCTTCATTAATAGGTCTGAAAATATATCTACATTAGACCATCATTTAATTGTAGGAATCGACAGTATATTACCCCTATCGGTGATTCATATGTGTTACGAAAATCAATGAACGTAACTATAGGAATCTCTAGGGGGACAGTGCGCAAGATCATATCACTTGAAATACGTTCCGATGATTACCTTAAAAATTGATTCCAATATATTCTTCTTTGTCTCTCTAGAAGAATAGAGTAGAATCTGAAGGAATATCACTCTACATGATTGAGATCATTCTTGGAGAAGAGATCTTTATAGAGCTTCGATAGGATTCTCTATATTTCATTTTTCATAACATAAAAAATGAATTGGCTCGTTTAAAAAATAATTTAAAGGCATTTATATACTTCTAGGGTGGGAAATAAATAATTTCATAAGGTCCCGTTAATATCTATTTAATCTTTATCAAACCTCATGTCTATAATAATTATCATATTATTATTTCTCAAGATTCCCTTAACTTTTGAATAAAATTCAATAAAATTTAATCACATAATATTCGTTATATATTATTTTTCACTAGACCGTCAATCACCACCTATAATTCTTCCATGATATTTATTAAGCCTTGAATAATGAATATTTATTTAATAAATAAATATTAATTCATTATTCACCAACAAATAAATAAATATTATATCTACTAAATGAAAAATTATCATTTTTTAAATATTCCTATAAAATAATATTATATCGAATAATGGGTGAAAGAATAAATGTGATCACAAAAACATGAATAATTATTAAACCATATGTATGAATAATATTTATTCAACTTGTTAAATAACAAATAAATAATATATTATTTAACTACGATTTTGGATACACTTAGTATGTGACACTGTAGGCCTCATTCTCAATGGAATTTAGATAAGTAGCCTAATTTCCAAAGGTAGGATCTAACAACACGCCAAAGAAGCCATAGAGAAATAATTTAATGACAAATTGAAATAATACCTCATATAGATTCTCATTGTGTAATATAATCTCTTTATTAAGATATCTCTAATTAAGAAGGTTTCATTCTGGTGCCATAACCTATGTGTTCGATGTCTATTTCTTTGAATTTAAGGAAATTGAACATTCCTATAAAATACCATGGCCATGGATTTATTTAGACTATATTATTTCCATCATAGGACCTTAGATGTCATATTCTGTTAACGAATATAATGGAAAAATAATTTCTCTCACTTTCCATAAATGCAATATTACCCGTGATGCACCAAACGTATCCTAACTCACCATGGACATATTTTTTCATGGTTTTCATCAATTCATAAAAGTACATGACCTATAATACTAACTAATAGGAATATTAATTTCTATGGATATATGTACACATCCATAGATAGGAACATCCAATAAAACTTATAAATTTGAATTTCCTACATGATGGTCTCGTTGTCATGATATCCAACACTTGATATTACCAAGGGATTACACCAAGAGAATATTCCCCAAATTCCTATGAGACTCCACCACTGATAGCCTGAATCATTTGTTCCCCTTAAATGATTCAATCCATTTGTAGAACATATATTTAAAATATTTTTATGGAACTTTTGGGTTCTCATCATTGCAGGGAACTTATATAAACATTTATTATGATAGCTGCTCCTGGAACATTATCACATACTAAATTAAAAAGAATAAAAATCATGATATTATAAATAGTTTACTAACATTCAAAACACTGAATATAGTTCATCATCATGTACAAAGAAGTTGTTTATAGGGAACCAACTTCAACAGACTCACACTTACACTAGATCCAACTACAAAAACCTTTAATCCACTAGCTCTCACATGATAATCACGCATCTAATTAGATATTAATTTATTTAATGTGACCTCCATGTTTTCGTATATGGGAACACATCTTACTATGACTTCGCCAATCTGATAAAAATTCCCCTAGAGGTGATACTTTCAGAGTATGTTGTTTTCCTATTTTTGTGGCCTTGCCTCTTTGGAAAGAGTCACTATTGTAGTATTATCATAATACAATATGATACAGTCTTTTATTATAGGTACCACATCAATTTATTAGAAAAACGTTTGCATTAAAATATTTCCCTTGGATACATTAGAATCCACTATATACTTAGACACCATTGTTGAATCAGCTACAACTGGCTACTTGGAACATTTTCACCTCTCGGCTCCTCTATTGAGATAGAAAAAATATCTTGACTCTAACATTAATTCATTCTGGTATGTTTAAAAACATTCATTGGTATAACAGCGGTAACAATATACCAATGTTGTTCTCTTATATTTTCCTGATATCTTGCTACCATGATCCAGGAATAGGAAACATCAAGTCTACTAAATAATTTTGAATACATTATTGATCCTATTATTAAATTGAATGGTATATTACACATTCTATCTTTATCCTATTGTGTATGAGGAAACATTTTTTTAGAAATATGTATTCCATGTGAAACTAGAAATAATCCACTTTTATATTTTTTCGTTCTTAATCTCTTTATTATTTGATCAATTTATATACTTTTACTTTTTCCAAGAAGCCTCTTTGATATATCATTAATGACCTTGATCCCTATAATATAATCTATTTCATCTAATTCCTTCACAAAGAAACAAATTTTTTATGATTTCCTCAATTTAAGGTAAGACTAGTATGTCATTTCTAATAATTGATATGCTATCAACATATACTATTAGGATAATGACTGCATTTCCACTAAACCCCTTATAAACACATGGATGCCATTCAATAATAATGAAATAAAGATATTTTATAGCTATATCATATCAAATTTTCCATGACCGGGATGCTTACTTCAATCCTTAAATGGATCATTTCAAATTTCAAATAATTTTTGAATCAACTCATGTCACAAACCCTTATGGTCTTGTCATATAGAAATATTATGAAAGGTTCCCAATAAGGAAACCACTTATTGTATCTATCTACTAAATTTCATAGTCATGGTAAGCTACTATAGTAAGTATAATTATGATAGATTTCAAAATGGAAACTGGTAAAGAAATTTAATTGTAGTCAATTACTTTATATTTTTTAAAACCATTATTCACTAACATTTCATTGTATAAATTTACTCAACATTCCATGTCTAGTTTTCTCTTCAATATCAATTATTACCCTCGGGTCTTTACATCAACTGGAGCATTGACCAAAACCCATATTTGGCTCTAATATATGGAATCTATTTTCGAATTCATGGATTCTTTCTTTAATGTATATTTTGAACACTATAGTACCTATTTTTATGAGATATTTTCATCATTCTCAACTAATAATTAGTCACCATATTTAGTGAATAGAAAGAAAAATTTCTCTAGATCTCTTATATCTCCAGTGCTTCTATAAGGTACTTTTTTTTCAGTAACTACTCTTTCCATTTGTACCAATATAATTATTTCCTATAACAACTCTTGTGTATATCTAGCATCAACTTCATCTACGTTGATATTTCTCCCACTATCCTTTTATGGATTTTACCCCTCTCATGAAATATTCCATTCTGGTGACAATAATTTTTTCTTTGAGGTTTTTTTAGTTATTATACCTTTATTTTCGTAGGATCCACTACAATGATACACGTTTTTCCCTAGTGTTCTAGTTTGTTTCCTAAGATGACTTAACAAACTCCTTGCATCACAGTTAACATGTATACAAAAAATGGGTTTCCTTCTACTCCATAAATCGAAGGGAAATCCTGTTTCTTCTTTTGTTGTATCATGGTTTAGGTTCTATGTTTCACAACCACCTCCCACTAAAGATGCCCCTACAGAGCTGGCAATGGTGAAAGGGAGATAATGACCCCCGAGTCCTACCTCCAAAAGGCCCCAGGATGGTGACTAGCACCAAGGATATGAGTTGTCACATATATGGGAGGCATTCCCATTTTTATATATTTGTTTAGGATCAGGAAATAGAACAAGTCTACCACCGAAAAGGAAAAGAACAACTGTATAAAAATAAACCCAAACCAATCCCACATGCATGTTTAAATAATTTTATAACAAGGTACATGTACAAGAAAGCTCATAGTACAATACCAAAAGGAAATAAGAGAACATCAACTGCAAAAATTCCAACTGGCCGACTAGTAGGGCCCCGCACGGCCCTGGTAGTCCTCTTGGAAACCTGAAAGTAAACGTAGGGTGAGCATACAAGTATACTCAGTAGGGAAACATAAAGTTCTCGTGCACAAGTGGGGAGACATCTTAATGTTCCATGAGAACAATAGATGAAACCTAGCAAATAATTATATCCACCCATCCTCACCAGCCACACTCACCAAAAACACAATCACAACAGGTAGTAGTATATAAGAACAAGAGTATTGGGTACCCCGCACCATTTCCCTTTAGTTAGTTTCCCTTCCTAACGGCGAACGTCCTGATGCTGCCACACTCTCCCAGCCTACACACACATGGGCCTCACCATCATGTATGCCTCCCGCACACACCTGGGCCTCACAACCATGTATCCCGCCCGCACACACCTAGGCCTCACAACCACTTATCCTGAACACACTCACCTAGGCCTCATAACCATGTATCCCGCCCGCACAAACCTAGGCCTCACAAACAAATATCCCGCCCGAACACACCTGGGCCTCACAACCACATGTCCCACCCGCACACACCTGGGCCTCATCCCGAAGAATCGTGGGAAACCGTAGAACCTGCCCAAAGAGTGTTGGGTTAAAGCCACCCCAATCGTATCATACCTGAAGTGTCTTAGGTGTAAGGTCACCTCAAGCCATCACAACCTAGGGGAGAAGAAGCTGGAAGGAGCTAGAAACTAAGGGGAAAAAACCCTCTCCCATGAAATGGGAGTGTTCGTAACTATGTGCTCAACATGGGTGGGGTGCAATAAAACACAAAATATATAGAGATATATATATGTATACCAAACACACAGCCCAACCTATCGCTTCTAAATAGAGAAACTGAGCACGTGCCTCGGCACTGCTACTACGAAGCATGCATACAACAAACAACCCCAACCCCATTTAGGTTTTCACATTTCAGCAGAATTAGTTTATTTAGTTCCATAACTACTGACCAAAAATCCACAACCAACCACATTGATCATCCGTAAAACATATCCCTACCATCCACAAATCAGGTTTAGAAAAAAATATGCAACACAACAAGTCCCTTTTTATTAACCAACCAACCCATTGATTATTAAACATGTTCCTCTACCAAGCCACACCATTTATTAATTGTTCCACTTTTAATTTATTATTCACAACCCATAGTCCTTTCACATTCCAACTCATCCCTATAACCCTACTTCCAACTGCCATAACCACAACTGCACCATACATCATTATCCCTTTAATACCATTTATCGCATCCCCGCTGCCCGTTACTAACATAACATTCACACAAACCCACAACAAAGCCAACCGAAACCCCGCTGATAAACTGATCCACAACAACCCACAAAACACCCCCATCACATGCCATGTATCCAAGACAATTCCCACATGTTCCTTATTCCGGTTTTTTTTAACCGGGGTGATCACACAAGGGTTCCAGATTTTAAACAGCAAACTTTACGTGATTAACCAATTTCCACATTCCACAAAGTTCCATCCCCAAAAATTGTCTAGAAAGATAGGGAAACATTTAATTACACAAGAAATGGCCCCAAACGACTGTGATTTTCAGTAGGCTGAAGATTATTTAATTCACAACATAATATCATAGGATATAAAGTAACAACAATCACAATCTTCCCAACCCCGTAATTTAACCAGTTATTAACTTCATTTAATGGTTTGACTGCTTCTCATGAAAATAAGTGGTTACCCACCCCGCATGATGCACAAATTAGAGAGACGAAGGTAAGATCCCTACCTCAATAGGTTCTGATCACAGTGCTCCGCGGATCAACCTTAGTAGTAGTCTGTTGGCGTCTGTCACTTCTGTCAGGTCCCGACAAAACCTCCTCATGTAGATGTTGGAAAGGAAAGGCTGAATGAAAGACAACAGACCCAGGCTCGGATGTTCAGCCTCGTCGTTATGATCCCATGGCCGCTGAAAGATCGTAAATCGGAGCTCGGACAGAGAAGTTATGTAAGAAAATGAGTTTTCGAGTCTCCTGGGAGAGCTCTGCTCAGAGGAATGGGGAGGCGAGGGGTGAATTGAAAAGGAGGAGGGGACCCCTGCTATTATTGGCGAGAAAATGAAAATTACAACACATGTACTTTATGTTACACGACGTGTACTAATTTATTTTACATGGTCTCCACGCGTCTTCCAACAGGACTCTGAGGCCATTGACTGGTCAACACACGGTTTGAGGGTAACACATATCCGGGGAAGGACTACATGGCGTGTAGTTTAGCCACACAGAGTGTACTCATTTTATTCACACGGAGAGGACACAGCCTGCAACCCGGGGTATACCAAGAAAGGGGTAACATAGCATGTACTCAGACTACACGGTGTTTAGTTTCAAAATTCTGGAAGGTGTGGGAAAAGTCCATTTTACCCTCTAGAACACTTCTTGACCTTATTTTTGACAAAGAAATGGGCCAGAGAGATCCGGGCCATTAAACTATGTTACAGTTTATAATTTATATCCCTAAAAGGATAATAGAATATTTTCATGTCTTGTCATCAACCTTACCATGTTAACCAAGTTACGGTTCCTAATTTCATTAACACCATTCCAATGTGGTTTATAAGGTGTAGTGAGTTGAGATATAATCCCAAACACTAATAAAAATTTGTTAAACTCTTATTTACGATATTCAACACCTCAATCTAATTTAATCTTATTTATCTTATTTCCATTTTGATTATCTACATAATTCTTGAAATATTTAAATTTCTTAAAAGACATGGATATATACCTCATCATGTAGAAATATCCATATCTACTCATGAAATAAATAAAATATATGAAGTAAGAATATCCACATATATATTGTACTAGAACTGGACCACCCACATTAGTGTGTACAAATCCTAGAAGACCTGTGGCTCTTTAACCCTATCCATAGAATCGTGGTGTGTTCATTTTTTAAATTAAAAAATAGTATCATTTTTAAGTAGTTTTGGCTTAGAAGAGTCTAAATAGCCATCATTATAGATATTTTTTAAAGGATTCTTGTTTACATGACTGATATGGTGATTCCATTGTTGGGTGTTATATGATTCATGTGAACATGATTTGTTATGTATTGACAATACTTGGTTTTTATAATTTAATACATAGAAATGGTTATTTAAATGTGTCACACCATAACATATGTTGTCTTTATAAAATAAAAAATTTTTATTCTCAAACAAAAAACATAAACCATCTACTTCTGGTAATGATACAAAAATTATTTTCTGGGTAATAGTTTCTACAAAATTACAATCCGTTAAAAACAATATCATTTTAATTTTAAATGACAGGTGGTAGTCACTAATGGGTCGAGCAGCCAAACTCACTCCATTAGAAACTCGCAAGTCCACCACTCCACTAGAAATATTTCAGAATATAATTGTTTCTTATCTTTGGATATAGATATGAGAACTAAAAACCATATCAAATACCCAATGTGTAGTTATTAAAATATTACACTGAATAATGAACATGCATTTATCTTCACAGTACGTTTGGGTGCAGTTCTTCTTCCAGTGGCCTTTCATGAAACATTCATAGTTTATTTCCTCATTTTCTTTTCTCTGCCTCGGGATATTCAACTTCTATTAAGGATACTGATCAAGACCATTAGGCGTTTTATGAGTCATGGGCCTCTTTACCTTGATCTTCCTTTTCTTATTCATCATAAGGACTGTGGGTTTGTCACACCCCATATCATTATGTACATGACGAATAAAATTATGAAGATACAAAAGAGTGTTATTAATATTTATCATGATACAATTAACAACAAATTTGATAAGGTATTAGATAGTGTGAAAATAATGAGATCAATGTGAAAATTGTCTAGTACGTTAATCCGTAAGATCTCTAAGCATTCAATATATCCAATAAGCTTAACTACATGAGGCCCTGATGGCACAGACTCTCCAAGATTTGTTGTAAACAAAGCATTGGGGATCTCATGTATCTTTTCTCACCTTATATTTATAGATATCTTCAAGGAGATACATCATGATATATGCATCAGTGTCCTCATGTTCCGGTAAAAGGACTTTGGTCATGGATGATAGCATGAAACATTGAACATCTATAGAATTTTTCAAATGTTTCTCATAGAGAGACAACTCTTCCTTACTAACCTATTTATAAGGTGAATCAAGAAAATGTTATTCCATCACCTACAATTTCCTTACATGGAATATGATAACATGTAAGAACCTTTTACATTCTTGGAAATTTTACCGATTAGATGTTTATCTTTATAAAGTACAGATAACAATTATATTTTTGAAGTAATTTTATAATTATTTTTTTAAAATGTAATGAGAAAATTTTTAGTAATTTATTTGATAAATTTTAGTCAAATAAATATTATATTTATTAATCTCCCACTATTTTTTCTAAAACCCAACATCCCTCGCCATTGGATTCAGAATGTATTGTGTCTTGGAAATTCTAATAGAAAGGATCCATATTCCCCTCCTCATTACCCCTACTTTGTTGGTTAATAATTTTTTTTTGGTTTTTAGGTATGAATTCCAAATTCCAACTACATTAACTAACAATTCCTTTATCTAATGAATGGACTCCCCAATCCTGAGATATATAAATTGGATTTCCTCAACCCCTACCTCTCTGTTATAATAATTCCTTCTATGGTAGTCAAAAATTGATGTAAACTATGTTATGTGAACCCAAAACAACATGTTATAATTTCCCAACAATTTAAAGCCCCACAACATTGGATGGTCAAGAACATTGAACTATGGTTTGATTTTAAGTGATGTATTGGAAGGCTATACTGACATAATATATATAATTGATTGATTTTGTCTTTATTCATAAATTTGAAATTATTATCTTTAATATATTTTTGTTAATATTATGTGGATTTACTTATGTGATTAACCATGAATTAGATAATATTTATGCATAATCAAATTTCATTTAGTTGTATATTTCATGCTTGTTAATTCATTAATTCAGGTGATCATGGAAAATGCCCATAATGAGATAAACATAGAGCATGAAAAATATAAAATAATAATGTGGTATGATAATGATATTCTAATAGTTGTTATTTTATCTAGATAATGATAATCTTAATATTTACATAGGGGAAAACATCTGGAATGTCATACAGTTTTCCACATGTCCACCTATGTATATCTCTTTGGTTTGTTTTTCATCAGTTCTAAAATTTAACCACCTCCACTACCATGGATGATCCATCCATTACATATTATTTTACTCTCACATTGGTGATGGGAAGATGTTTACATAAAATAAACCATGTTCACACAGGACATTGCATAATAAAAGGAGATATGTAATATAAGGAAACAATTTAATTTTATTATAAATTAAATGAAAATAATCACATACAATGGTCTTCTCTAGGTTCATCATATTCCACATGTATGAAATTAATTATGCATTTAAAAATATATAACAAAATTTTAATATTTTTTATTGAAGATAAATCATGATCGAATAAATTAATTTTATTCTTTAATTAACCAAGTCTTCTATCTTAATTCTCATCTAAATTTCATTTATATTCTCATAAATCATAATTTAACATAAAAATTTAAATTTAACTATGTACAATAATAAAACGTACCTTGGAGGAAACACAGTAAGTACCCGTCCAAACTACCCAACATGTATTATAATATTATAATGTTTACTCTTATGAAATGGGGGATACATGACTTGTCACATGCTTTCATGATGTTTACTATCAACATAATTATTACATGGATTACATGATTTTTCTATCATGTGTTATGCTTAAATTCATGTAGAGTAATAAATGAACTATGACTTATGCATGATATAAAGATGAAAACATTACAGATAAATTAATTGAACATTTATGTATATTAAAACTCATCACATGTAATGTATTATAATCTTAAAAAACATGAATAAGTACATGTTTATAAGGTATTCACATTATAATAAATTAATTTTAAATCTACGGAATTTGGTAAAAGTAATCTATGTGTACATTGGAGCAACATGGAATGTATGTTTTCTCACCATTTATCTATGGAACATGCCTAGGGACTCGAACCATGACATGAAAAGTTTTTGAGTACACGACATGTATAATGGGTTACACATCATGTGTTCTCTGAGTTTCATTGTCTTCCACTAGTTAGGCCACGTATGGTGATACATAGCCCATATATGACTAAAGGACTACATATCATCTACAAAATTTACACAACATGTACTATTACTAACCATGCACCATGTTGGGTCGGTCAACACACAGAATATAATTAAATGCACCCCATGCAATAAATTCACATACCTTGAATTAATTTAAATTAATTCCTGGGGTCTTAAACAATAGTACATTGTCTATACCTCTGAGTTACACGTTGTGTAATCTTGTGTTATCAATCCAGATTCCTTGGCACCATCAAATGATATATTCAAATTTATTTCATTAATAAAATTAATCGATTCAATTATATTTATGAGGAAAAAAATGGGAAATATTAGATCTATCAATTTTATTTAAAAAATTATTAAATTTGAATTTAAAACCATTTTCTTATGCATAAATAAATCAATGATATTTAGATAATTATAAATAATTATGTGACCCACTCTGATTCCACTTAAATATATGAAGAAAGCATAAGTGTGTGATCAGTAATTCTTAACATTACATTTCATCAAGATTGATGATCAATCAAATATTTACATGATGATAAAATCCGTGATCAATGGATATAAATCAGCGAATAAATACATTTGATAAAATTATGGAACCAAAAGTTGGATTATCACATATTATTTAAAATTAGTAATTGAAATTCAATAATAACCTTGTGAGAATTCATTCTTCATTGATAGATCTGAAAACAGATCTATATTGTATAATCGTTGCATTATAGGAATCAAGGGAATATCCCCTTTAGTAGTGATCCACACGTGTTCCACAAATCTCTGTACATCACCGTAGGAATCTCTCGGTGCTGGTGTGGAAGATCCTATCACTTGTGTTGTTCAGCATTTGTCACCTCCAGAATCATTTCTAAAGGATTTATCTTGATTTCTCTTGACTCGATAGTGGAAGGTGGAGTAAGTTCACTCTCCATTCCTGAGAGTGTTATTATAGAAGGTATATCTCTAAGGCTTTTAGAGGAATCTTCAAATTTCATTGTGCACAACAAAACAAATGAATTTTCCATCTTGGAAAATAAAATAATTAGGTGTATATACTACTAGGATTATGAATAGATAATTTAAAAGGTTGACTTTAATATTTATTTAATCCCTATTGAACCCTATGTCTATAATTATAATATTATTATAATTTCCTTATATGTGATTAACATGAAATTTAAATTAAATATTATTTAATCAAATAATATTCAATATATATTATTTCTCACTGGACTATTTAACATGGTCCTCTAATCCTCCAAAATAATTATCAAGAATTGAATAATGAATATTTATTTAATAAATAAATATCATTGTATTATTCACTAATAAATAAATAAATATTATATTCAATAGATAGAAAAAAACATATTAAATATTACAGTCACATAATATTCTCTTGAATAGCTGGTTTTAGGATGTATGCGATCAAGAAAACATAAATAATTACTAAACCACCTGTAGGAATAGTATTTATTCAGTTTCTTAAATAATAAATAAATAATATATTATTTAACTGATATTTTTAATATAATTAGTGTTTGACCGTCTATGCCTCTTTCTCAGGGGCATTAGGTGAAGCATTCTAAAGTCTAAGGGTAGTACCTAGAAACACCCTAAGGCACCCATGGAGAAATAATTGAATTCAAAAAAGACATAATACCTCACACAGATGCTCATTATGTAGTATAATCCCTATATCATGATATCTCTAATCAAGTAGGTTGCATGTCGTTTCCATCAACCTATGTGCTTGATATTTAATTCATTGAATTTTCATTAATTGAACATGCCAATAGAAAACCATGTACATGGATTAATTTAGGCTATATCATTTTCCTCAAAGGGCCTGATATATCAATTTATCTTAAAAACATATGGGAAAAATAATTTCTCACATTATTTATTAATGAAATATTACTCGTGACACACCTAATGTATCCTACCTCACCGTGAACATATGTCATAATGGTTTTCATCAATACATCAAAGTATGTGGCTTATAATACTAATAAAAATTAATAATAAAGTATAATGATCAATACACATGTCCATATATTAGAACATCCAATGAAATATATAAATGTGGATTTATTATTAGCATGTATGATTCCCATAATATCATACACCAGATATTACCAAGGGTGTGCACCATGATATGGCGCATAACTATACAATGAGTCTTCACCCATGATATCCTAAATAAATTTTCCCCTTAAATTAATTCATCTAGTTATAGAACATATATTTAAAATATTTACATTACACCTCTCAGTTCTCATCATAGTGGGGAACTGCCATGACCATTTAGTGTGATTGCTACTCTTAGAACATTATCACATAATATGTTATGTATAAGAATAATAATTACGTGATAAAAAGTATATTAATATTCA
Source organism: Viscum album (assembly GCA_963277665.1). NCBI lineage: Eukaryota > Viridiplantae > Streptophyta > Magnoliopsida > Santalales > Viscaceae > Viscum > Viscum album. The sequence continues at coordinate 944,179,602 of OY728127.1, read as the reverse complement.
AAATTATTAATAATTATTGTTGTAAAGTAAACTGATGTTTGTTATAGGGCACTAACTCCAAAAAAATCTGTTTCTTATAACCATAGACTCCCAGATTAGTCCTACAGATTTCTTTTAATTGTTGTTTAAACCATCATTAAAACATATAATATGCTAAAAAAAGTGATTATGTTACAAAATATATATTTTTATTATTATAATAAAACAGTAAGGGACACCCGAAATATGCGTGAAAGTTTTGAAGATATATGCTAAAAATGAACTCCATGATTCATATTTTCCTTCCCCACACTGGAAAATTCAAAATAAATAGGTGAATGATTGGCGTATTAGGTTATAAGAACCAACAATACACCCATGTATTTTCCATATAGAATAGCCCCTTCAATTTTTAGGAACTATTTTATGCAATGAAATTCGAAAATGTAGGGATGGAATTCTTATTAAAATTGATGAAATCTGACATGATATGGATCAAGATGGATATCTTGAGACACATATTCGTTTTTATAGATATGGAATACAACTTGGTTTTTTGTGTCTTAATATGGATAGAAATTTCAGAAACACCAGATACGATTCATCCCATTCACCATAGAGCTTGACAATTATCTTTTTTTCTCCAAATATACGTTATAATTGTAAATTTTATAACCAAAATCTCTTTGAATCCTACCATGCACAAGGGATATATGCAAATCTTCATAGGTCTAAATCCCCTCAATGATAATAGATCACTAAAATTCATAATGCAATGATCTATGATCATGTTTCGGGTTTTCTTAAATGAATGTCTGAGCTACCTCGATCATGGAAATTCTCTAACCTACAAATAAAATTACAGGAATCACCCTCAAGTGAAATATATATTCATCCCCATATTTTTCATATCATATGATGAATTTTATATAGATTCACCCCAAAAATAAATATCGACAGTTTCTCTCAATATGAAATATTTTTAGTTTATTTTTAACTATATCTTTACATGGAAATTTACTTCCAATATAAAATGATTTTCCATCTCACTAAATATATACTCTACAACTACAAGTGTAATGTCCCAAACCTCACCCGTTGGATAGGGAATAAGTGGAGGGTGTTGATGGCCTTAATTGAAATACCCAAGACCCAAAAGTCTGGAAATAAATGTAATTATCTTCACAAATAATTTTGGGATGGTTTTCCCATTGAAAAATAAAACAACCAAACCAAAAAAAACATAACCAAACAACCTATATATGATGAATGAGAACAAAATACAACTCAAATATAAATAATCCAAAACAAAATGTTTCATTTTTCAATTAAAAAAGAAATACCAAAAAACAAAAAGATATATAATTCATCAACTAAGTAACTCCCAAACTTCCCCAATATGCAAATCCACATTCCCAGCCCAAGGTAACAAGAATCATAACTAAAGAACAGTGTTACATTTCCTTTACCTATGTCTTGATATATCCCTTCAAAAAATGCACCAATGTGCCCTTAGAGGGGGTAACAATAAATCTCATTATGTTTTCCTCAATTACTTCTCAACTCACACCAATATGATAGAATATGTTATAACATTTATAAAAAATATTTTAAATCAATTTAAAGTAGTTTATAACAAATCCAAAAAAATCCAAAACCAAAATTTTTTAAAATAAAAATGTTTTACAATGGAATGAAACTAAAAATATAATGTAAATCATTTCATATTTCTTTTTCGCATGACCAATAAATAACTCTACACATCCACATATTCATTCCCATTTGATTGTTCCTTACACATGAGAGGTTTCCCTTAGATATACCAATTCATCACAAGGTAACCCATACTAAGTTCCCCAAGGGCACATTCCCCTTACATAAGGTTATGTTAATGAAAATAAACTCACACCAACAATGTTGGCCAGAACGAAAGAAAAATAATTCCAATCCATTTCAATAAAATATTTATTTTATAGTAAAAAATTCAAAAAAAAAATTCCTCCCATAAAAACCCATAATTTTAAAATAGTTAACCAAATTCACTTTACAACAAACAAACAAATTTTGATTATTTCCCAAAACCATGAATAAAGTGGTTTTCCATCAAGAACTATACATCAATTTCTCATTTCAATTAAATAAACTAGATAAATGTTAAACCAATCCCTCATGTTATAATAAATAATAGTTTATATTGAAGCCACCTACCTCTCAAACTTATGTTAAAATGAACAAAATCCAAAAACATCAATAACCTGTAGTGAAACTCTAATAAACATCCTTAGATCTTGTTCCCTTTGAACAAAAAAATATTATCTAATCATAATTGATGTCAAAAAATTGGATTCATCCGTATGGACTAAATACATGATTCCAAGAGATTGAAGAAGAATAAAATAATGTAAAATGATGATGAACGGGAAGATATCGATGAATCCAAGTCCACAACACACTTATATTTTCCTAGGAATCACTCCAAGATAAGAAGGAATTGTCACCAATTCCTTAGGAGGAAGATAAATTCTTATTATGGCCCTTTTAGGGGGGAAATGAGGGATTAAGGATGTAAAATAATTGATATACACAATTTTCAAATTTAATCTTCCATGGTGCATGGTTAGGGTTCATGGTTAGGAATATCATGTATTAATCATTCATGAGCCACTACCTTTAAACCCACCTCACAAGGTTGTCAATCATGGTTAGACATACTATTTATAAACCATTTTATTCCCCTATAGCAATATTAAAATGGTATGTCCAAGTCAGTATCATGTTTTGGCCAAAGTTTTCACCTAACCATGTGCCTACCTAGATCCCACTATTTTAGTTTCACAATCTCATTGGATATCTTTCACAGTTTCTACTAACTATGCTCAAACCATGTGTAAGGAATTAACATTTTATCAATGGAATTTCTCTTCTTATAATAATTTTATATAGTTTAAATCACATAAAATCCAATAAAAACACAAAAAAAACATTAAAAATGAATAATGAATGAAATAAGATGTATTTCTAGATATTTTGGAACCTATACCAATGGAATAGTAACTTTTTCGTTGGAATAGTAATATGACCATTAAGAATAGTAATCCGTGAAATAGAATATTAATCTATCCTATTGAGGTGTAAGTAAAATTTAGTCATCTTATAAATGGAAAAATTATATAATTATATCATATTATATGTAAATAAATATTTTAAAAATGATAAATTAATTGTAGGTATTTTTGTAAAGTGTAACTATTTATTTAAACTTTTATAATTAATATACTAATTTAAAATTAAATTTATTTTCATAAAATAGATTCATAAATTAATATATATATTTTTTATCATTATAATATTATTTATTGAATCTTTAATTAAATTTTCAATGAGTTAAAAAATAGGTTATGATTTTAAGATCATTTTTTTTCAAATAAATGATGATTTTAAGTTATAAATTTAATTTATCCTACATAGAAATGGAATTCAAAAAAATGAGTGCATTTTTTTATTCTATAGTTCATAAAATAGTTATGGTGTATTTTTGCGATTTTTCTGAAATAGTAAATTTTTTGTGAATAGTGAAATACATTAATTTAGAGTATTTAACATTATGAGTAATTAAATGAATTGCTGAGTTATGATTGGGTCATGGATGATGTAAATTACCATTATATATAACTCGCATGCTCATGTTACTTTATATAGTCACAAAATAAAATATTATTCATATTCATGATCTAAAATAATAAACTAATGAAAAAAAATAATCAAAAAATATCCATCTTCTCCACTATAAATACCACCCTTCCCCTCACACCATATACAACTTGTATATTGATAATATTATTTCCATTTACTCTCCAAAACCTATTCCACACATAAAATATCTTCTTTTATCAACAAAATACAAAACCCAAGTTCCTTAAGGTGGTTCTCAAGGAGAATAATTCAAGAGGTAATACATTCTCTCCCTCTCTCTCTCTTTCTGTCTCTCTCATTCAATTTCCTTTCATTTATTATTCTTGTATAATATATCCTATACAAAAATTAATTACAACTAAATTATATTATATATATTGTAATATTATTAATATAATGTAATATCCATCATCATGCCCATTCTCTTTTCCCTTTTATTCTAAAAATGAAAACACCATCTGTGATGTGCTGATTTACTGCCATCTTGGATGATGTATTTTAATTTTTGTTATTTCCTTCATGACTGGTCATAAAACCATTATTATGGATAAATAAGATTTTATTATACATATTATAATTTATATAATATTATAAAACCAATATATAAACATGATATTAAAAAAAATCACTTATATTCGTAATGGCTGTAAAAATCCCAAATATAAATAAAATCATTTCCATTAACATTTTATCTAATAATTAATTATCATAACATATATATGACAACACTTCTTTTATTAAAAACATAAACAAGAATTATTACATAAAACTTCACTTGATACAACAAAGAAGATCGAGAGGTTTAGTGTCTTGGGGGCTTAGGTCCATTACATAAAAACATAACACATGAAATAAAACATCTTTAATGAAAACATCCTTTACATGACCACTACATTCCCTCATACTTATCATTGCATGGGATAACCTGAGGACATGCATAATAAAAGGGTGAGCAATAAGGCCCAGTAAGGGAGTACAAATGGAATACCATGAGGAGTACAATACATGTTAGACAATAGGAAGATCAATAGAGCATATACGAAACATGAACATAAAGGCATTATAAAGAATGATAATCATAACATGGATATGTGGCAACAACACTTAACATGGAATCAGCATGAGCCAAGGCTCATTGCACATAGTGCATGAGTAAATCCTCATTGCACATAAAGCACGAGTAAACCCTTGTTTCACTTGAATTAGAATTAGTCAACACTCATTTCATATGACATATCATGATACTATACTTTACCCAATGCATTGGAGCGCAATAAGGGCACACCATTCTTAAACATTTCATTTCATGCATAATTGTGCCACATGGATCATAAGACATGGATTCATAAAACATAATAATTTATTCCCCAATAACAGAATGTGTAATTCATACATGAATCATTGTAATCAATAAGTAAATGGGCATAAAGGTGAATACCCTTGATGGAGAAATGGGCATGGTATTCACTACAAAATGACATTGGCTTAGAAAATCGGGGTGATTACAACAACATAACGGTGTGACATAAGAATTCATAAAAATGATTTATGAGATAGAAATGGGTTACTCATGATATTTACATGTAATGGACTATAGGGAGGTTATATATATACATGTCTCATCAATTGTAATGGAATTTAGATTCATGTTACAAAATTATTTCTTGAATGTAAAAGAAGAGAGAGAAGTTACTTTCGGAATTTTGGGATAGTAACGGGTGTATATGGGAGGAATTTAATTAGAGATAAAGGGGTCTCCCATCATTCAAAAAACAATAGGGAAGTATGGGGGAGGTGTGAAACCATACCCCAACATTCATAATTTAAATTAAAAGGGCAATACAACTTAATGAAAATTGACAAAACTGAGAAAGGACGAAAAAAACATTACTTGGAAGTGTGCTTCCAAAGGCTAGAGAGAGTCTTGTGAGAGGCTTCCTGGGAGCTTGGGGTACCTTGGGAGGATTCTAGAGAGAGTAGTACAGAGGTTTTATGAACTCCAAAGGTTTATAGTGCGTAGGAAGTGGGAGATTGGGTGGGTTTATATAGGAAAGGTGAGAGAATTCTTTATTATTTAGGTTTGGGACCCCTTATATTAAATTAATCCAAAACACAAACCATCCCATGGTTTTTGACCATGGTTTTTGGAAAAGGTAAGAGGAAAAATATATTTTATAATGAAAAAGTCTGATCTTCTTAAAATATTAGGGATTCTTATGTGGAGGTGAGTCACACTCCCATGGAAATAAAATAAAAAAGGCAAGGTGTTAAATAAGTCTTGAGAGGTCCATTAATGCTTTAAAATGTAAGTTAAACAACCCAAAAATCACATTATTTTAATGTTAAAACATATATTGGCCGAACATAAAGATTATAGTATTTTATTACATCACTATTGGGGCATTATTATGTCATAAAAACATTATATATTTAAACGGTATTTACTTATAACTCAAAAATATGACTGTCTCAGAAAATTATGAAAAATTCACCGTTGGATATTTTCAATGCCCTGATTCAAAAAATAACATTTATTTTATCTAAATAATTTTCTAAATATGTTAATTATCACTTTTAATATAAAAACTGACATTTATCAAAAATTCACAGGTTTGGACAGAAATGGCTTTCAAACCTTAATAAAAATTATAATAGCATTTATAAAATTATAAGATCATTTATATTTAATAAAAATTTATTTAAAAATAATAATAATATTTTTTTAAAATATTATTTAATTCAATAATCCCTTAATTTAATAAAATTGAATTCTTAGTTAAATAATAACTAAAAACACTATTTATACTTTAAAAACTATTTACAATGTATCAAAAATGACTAGAAATTATATTCATTATTATATAAAAAAATAATGTACATGAACATAGTACTACTTATTTGTTACATAACCCCTTAAAACAACTGCATAAGACCTAAGGGTAAGGTGTGCAATGGTGACCGACTCTTGGGGTGGCTCGGGTAGTATCGCTCGAGTGGTAATTTCAATCAACATTCACTTTTCCTGTAGACAGTCACGTTCGAGCTTGACAAGATGAAGCTCAGCTGGGGATTGTTCAAGGGCGAATCCCAAAGACGCTACCTCTTTTCTGAGCTCCGAAAAATGGGCTTCATACGGAGAAATTCTACTGGACAAGGCCAGCGCTTCTTTTTTCTAAGTAAAATGCGATGTGTTAAAGCCCTAAATTTATACTAATCATGTGGTCAATGTTCAATGACTATTTTAGCAACGGTCAAAATTCTTAACATAAAACCAATGAATTTGACATTTAATATAAACATAAAGAGACATTTAATTAGATCATGAGGGATTTCCATTAATGAAACTTTGGGTCGTTATAATATTTCCCCCTTAAGAAATTTTGCCCTCAACATTTTCCTTTCCCAATACTAAAACAAATGTGGGTAACTCAGCTTCGTCATATCCTCCGACTCCCAAGTCGTTTCTTCAAACTTGTGGTTTCTCCAAAAAACCAAGACGAGGGGCATTGTCTTATTTCGTAGAACATTTTCTCTACGATCTAAGATATTCATTGGTTCCTCCTCATAAGAAAGATCATATTTCAATTGTACCACCTTAGAAGAGAGTACATGTGAAGGGTCTGGTATGTACTTCCATAGAAAGGATACATGAAAGACATCATGTACTTTGGCCATAGTAGGTGGATGTTCTAATTGATAGGCCAGTGCCCCAACACTGTCAAGAATATCTAAGGGGCCGATGTACCTTGGACATAACATCCCTTTCTTTCCAAACCTCATTAACTTCTTCCATGGAGATATGCATAGAAAAACCATGTCTCCAACATTAAACTCAAGGTCTCATCGATGGGTATCTACATAACTGTTCTGTTGAATCTGTCCTGCCTTGATATGCTGCTGATTGGTTTTCACCTTCTCCACCATTTCCTTGACCATTTCTGGTCCATGTAGCTTACGTTCACCAACCTCATCCCATTATGCTGGTGTTCTGCACCTTTTCCAATACAAGGCTTCATATGGTTCCATATGGATCTCCATTGGAAACTGTTATTATAAGAGAACTCAACAAGAGGAAGATGTTGATCCCATCCTCCTTTAATGTCCATTGAGCAGGCTCACAACATATCATCAAGTGTTTGGATAGTCCACTCAAATTGGCCATCAGTTTGAGGATGATAGGGCGTACTGATGTTCAGTTCAGTATTAAGCGCATGTTGAAGACTCTTCCAAAACATAGAGGTGAATCGTCGATCTCGGCCAGACAAAATAGATAGTGGTACTCCATGAAACCTTACCACTTCACTGATATATATCTGTTCCAGTTGATCCAATGAGAAATCATCCCAAATAGAAATGAAGTGTGTAGTCTTTGTAAGATGATCCACAACAACCCAGATTTCATTGTTGCCTTTGGATGTCCTTGGAAGTCTAGTGACAAAGTCCATGGTGATGTTCTCCCATTTCCATTCTGGTATGTGCAATGGTTGAATCATCCCCTTAGACTTCTACCTCTCTGCCTTCACTTTCTGACACACCAGGCACTTTGATGTATATTCAGCGATCTCCTTCTCCATATTATCAAAACAATTTTTTTCTCGGAAATCCTGATACTCTTTGTGCTCCCTGGGTGAATAGAGATTTTTGAACTATGTGCATCATCCAAAATTCGTTCTTCAGTGCCAAACTTGATGGAACACATAGTCTTTTCCCAAAACGAACAATTCCTTCTTTATTAACATTAATCTCTCAGGATTTCCCCTTTTTGATAGCTTCCACTTTTTGATGAATTCCCAGATCATCCTTTTGATCATCCTTTATCCGTTCCAAAAGAAATGGTTGAGCAATCATTTTTGAAAGGATTGATGATGTTCCCTTCTCTACGATGCACATGCCCATATTCATCAAGTCTAAGAATATTTCCCAGGGTGGTAATGTGTTGAATAGTTATAATCCTTCATGAGCTCTATCCATATTCTCTGGCACATATTAAGATCTTTCTGCGTGAATATATATTTAAGACTCTTGTGGTCAGTATATATCACACATTTCTCTCCATAGAGATAATGCCGCCTGATTTTCAAGGCAAAGATCAGAACCGCCAACTCCAGATCATGTGTTGGATAGTTTTTCTCAAGGATTTTCAACTTCCTTGAGGCATAGGATATCACTTTATCATTATGCATCAGCAAATAGCCTAAGCCCTTATTTGAAGCATCACTTAATACCACAAAAATTTCACCACTTGTGGGTAAAGTGAGCAGGGGCGTAGTGATAATCCTCCTTTTCAACACCTTGAAGCATTCTTCACATTAATCACTCCAAGAAAACATTAGTCCCTTCCAAGTTATCTTTTTAAGAGGGTTGGACAATTGTGAGAAATTTCTCACAAATCAACGATAATATCCAGCTAATCCCATGAAGCTATGGATATCCGTTACCGATGTTGGCCTCGACCATCCGTCAAGTGCATCTGTTTTGGAGGGATCCATAGATATCTCATTTCTTGTGATGATATGGCCTAAGAATGAGACTTCCTTCAACCAGAACTCACAATTTCTGTAGTTTTCACAAAGCATCTCCTTGCGCAAAGTCTCCAGTACAGTTCTTAAATTCTCCTCATGATATTCCTTGGTTTTGGTGTATATTTGAATATCATATATAAAGACTACAAAAAAAATTTCTAGGTAATCCCTAAGGACTCTATTCATCAAGTCCATGAATATTGCTAGAGATTTGGTGAGTCCGAAAGGCATTAATATGAATTCATAGTGCCCGTACCTTGTACGAAAAGCAGTCATGGGGACATCTTCCTTCTCCACCCTCACTTGAAAATATCCCGACCGCAAATCCACCATGGAGAAGTATTGTGCTCCATGAAACTGATTAAACAAGTCATCGATTCTTGGGAGAGGATAATTTTTCTTTATCATGATCTTGTTAAGTTCACAATAATCGATGAAAAGCCTCATTGACCCATCCTTCTTCTTGACGAAGAGGACTGGTGCACCCCATGGTGAAGCACATGGGCATAAAAACTATTTATCCAGATTCTCTAGTAGTTGTTTCTTCATCTCTTCAATCTCAACAATATCCATTCTATATGGAGTCTTGGATATTGGCAGCGCCCCAGGTATAAGTTCAATTGATAACTCAACATCTCTTCTAGGAGGAAGACCATGCAGTTCCTCGGGAAACACTTCAGTGAATTCCCCCACAATAGGCATTTCATCAAGGATGGTTTCTTCCTTGGACTCAATCATCTGAGCCAGATACGCGTGCTCATAAGGCAGTAATATCCATTCTTGAGATGATGGAGCTAAAAGAGATTCATCTTCCTCATAACACTAGTAAATAATCGGGGTTTGATTCTCCATATGGAGTGTGATTTCCCTCTACCGAAAATTTATATTGGCTCTATATAAAAAAGCTAATCCATGCCAAGAATTGCATCGAATTCTACCAGAGGGAGTATGACGAGGTTCGCCGGGAAAATCAATTAACAGATTATAACAGGGGAGGAATAATATTCATGGGATGCAATGATTGCCCCATTTTCCGTTCTCACCGACATCTTTACATCCATGATTTGTAGTGCTACTGTGATTGTTCTACTAATCATTTGAGATATAAAAGAATGCGTAGAACTTGAATCAAATAGTAAATTCTCTATTCTTGAATGAATAAATGGCGTACCTGTCACCACTTCATTGTCGTATTTCATTTCGGCAGAAGTGATGGAAAAAGATCTTCCCTGCTGCCTTGGAGGTTGTTGTTCGCCTTCGAAAACCCTTGGATTAGATCACTGATTTGAAAAATGACCCGGTTCTTTGCATTTGTAGCATTGAACAACGCGTTGAGGTTAGAACGGAGCATTCCTATCCTCTGTCACAACTGTGGGTCTTTCTTGCCAACAGTTAATAGATAGGTGCCCTTCTCTTCCACACCTGATGCATTTTCTCGTCCCCTTAAGGCAATTTCTAGGGTGATTCTTTCTGCACTTTTGGAAAGTGGGGTGCTGGATCTTCATAGCACCGTTGGATTTATCCATCGGACCACCATAATTGAAGTCCAAATTACGCTTCTTGTCCCCATGATACCCCTATGATTCCCTGATCTCCATTTCGACCTTGAGGGCACACCAGACAATTTCCACATAGCTGTCGATGTCACGGATCGCTAATGCTTTCTGCAAGCTAGGCTTCAGCCCACCAAATAAGCGGTCAACCTTGCATTATGGGGTAACGACAAATCTGGAAGCATATCGTGCAAGCCTTGTGATTTTTTATTCTTACGATCCAACAAATTCTTCATCATTTTGCTTGAGGGAAAGGAATTCCCTTTCCATATTATGCTGGAGGGTGCACGAAAAATATTTATTGAAAAATATCTTCCAGATATCCTTCCATTCCAATGCCCCGATCTCCTCCTCAGGATTTGTATTATTGATCAACGTCCAACATTGATCAACATCACCCCTTATACGATAGGTAGCTAGAAGAACCTTCTCTGGTTCAGAACATTGAAGGATGAAGAAGATCTTTTCAATGGAGTTGATCCATTTTTCAGCGATCGTGGGATCAGATGATCCACTAATATGTGGAGGCCTTTGTCTCATGAAGCTATCGATAGCGACTTGTTCTTTCATGGGGGGGGGGGTTGAACATTACTCTTGACCCATGTTTCTATTCAATGCTTGAGTTAGATGAGAGTGAATCGTGACAATGTTCGCGATTCCCGCTCCCATTGGATTGGGCATCTCATTAGTACAGTCATCACATTGATCATCACATCGATTGTTAGCCCGAGTCCTCCTATTACCGGCCATTGGCTGGAATAAAAGGAATGTTTGGTGTAACACATAATGATTAATCCAAAGGCAAAAGTTGATTAATTATAAATAAACTTTCATTTCCTTAACTCATGAGTCTATAGGCTTCAATCTAGGCTTTTCATGGTCTACTTTCTAACATATATTATTATGGGCATTTTTTCACTTAATAAGAGATCATACTAAGATTGTGAATTTATCAAACATATCCCATGGGAGTGTCGTAACCAAGAGTGTAGAAAGGCCCATTGTTGTGCACCAGTTCCCGTTTGAGTCTAGATCAAAGCGGTGTTTTCGGGTTTCACCCCTAGGATTCATCTGTGCCAGAGCCGCCTCTACCTGCTTGTATTCAGACAGTGATGTATTTGTCTAATAAACCATTTTCTCAGTCCTTACAAAAACATAGGGATGTTTTTATTATAATTAATCTTGTCTCTAAGGCTTTACAAGGGTTTCATAATCACAAAAATAACTAAACCTATCCTCTTATACCAACTATGACAACCCTGCTTTTATTACAAACATAATCATGATTTATTACATAAAACATCACTCGATACAATAAAGAATATAAAGTCGTTTAGTGTCTTTGGGTCTTAGGACCATTACATAAAAACATAAAACATGAAATACAACATCTTTATTGAAATAATCCTTTACATGACCACTACATTCCCTCGTACTTAGCATTGTATGGGATAACGTGAGGACATACATAAGAAAACGGTGAGCTATAAATCCCAATAAGGGAGTACACATGGAATAACATGAGGAGTACAATACATGTTAGAAAATTGGCATACCAATAAACCATATAAGAAACATGATCATAAATTCATGATAAAGCATGATAATCATAACAAGTAATTGTGGCAACAACACTTAACATGGATTTATCATGAGCCAAGGCTAATTTCACATGGAGCATGAGTAAATCCACATTGCACATAAAGCATTAGTAAAACCTCGTTGCACCTGAATTATCATGGGTCAACACTCATTTCACATTATGTATAATTATACTATACTTTACCCAATTCATTGGAGCTCTATAAGGGCGCGACCTTCTTAAACATTTCATTTCATGCATAAGTGTGCCACATGGATCATAAAACATGGACTCATAAAATATAATAATTTATTTCACGATAAAAGAATGTGGAATTCATACATGAAACTTTTTAATCCATAATTAATATTTCATAATGGAGAATACCCTTGATGGATAAATGAGCATGGTATTCACTACACAATGACATTGGATTAGAAAATCGGTGTGATTTTGGCAGCGTAACAGCGTGGCATAAATATTCATTAAAATTGTTAATGAGAGAGAAAGGGGTTCCTATTCATATTTACTTGTAATGGACAGTAAGGATGTCATATAGATTCATGTCCCAGAAATTGTAATGGAATTTAGATTCATGATACATAATTATTGTTTGAATGTAAAAGAACAGAGAGAAGTTCCATTCGAAATTTTGACATAGTAACGTGTGTATATGGGAGGCATTTAATGAGAGATAAAGGGGTGTCCCATCATTAAAAAAATATGAGGGAAGTATGGGGAGGTTCGAAACCATACCCTAACATTAATAATTGAAATTAAAAGGGCAATACAACTTAAATAAAAATGAAAAAATGAGAAAGGAAGAAAAAACCCCTTACTTGGAAGTGTGCTTCCAAAGGCTAGTGTGAGGCTTTTGAGATGCTTCTTGGGAGCTTGGGGAACCTTGGGAGGATTCTAGAGAGAGTAGTGAAGAGTTTGGACGAGCTAAAATGATTTTGAGTGAGGTGGAAGTAGGATCTTGGGTGGGTTTATATAGGAAAGGTGAGAGAATTCTTTATTATTTAGGTTTGGGACCCCTTATATTTAATTAATACAAACCAAAAACCATCCTAAGGTTTTTTCCCATGGTTTTTGGAAAAGGTAAGAGGAAAAAAATATTTTATTAGGCCAAATTTCTAACTTCTTAATATATTAGGGTTGCTGATGTGGAGGTGAGTCACACTCCCATGGAAATTAATTTAAAAAGGCAAGGTGTTGAATAAGTCTTGAGGGGTCCATTAATGCCTTGAAAAGTAAGTTAAACAAACCCAAAATAACATTATTTTAATTTTAAAACATATATTGGCCGAAAATAAAGATTATAGTATTTTATTAAGTCACTATTGGGTCATTATGATGTCATAAAACACCTTATATATTTAAACAATATTTCATTTTTACTCAAAAATTTGACTGTCTCAGAAAATTATGAAAAATTAACTGTTGGATAATTTCGACGTCCTGATTCACAAACTAACATTTATTTTATCTAAATAATTTTCTATATATGATAATTTTCTCTTTTAAAATAAAAACCGACATTTATCAAAAATTCACAGGTTGGGACAGAAATGGCTTTCAAACCTTAATAAAATTTATAATTGCATTCATAAAATTATAAGATCATTTTCTTTAATAAAAATTTATTTAATAAAAATAATAATATTTTATTAAAATATTATTTATGTCAAAAATCCTATAATTTAATAAAATAAAATTCTTAGTTAAATAATAACTAAAAACGCTATTTGTACTTTAAAAACTATTTACAATGTATCAAAAATGACTAGAAATTATATTCATTATTATATAAAAAAATAATTTAATGAACATATAAATAATTATTTGTTACATAACCCCTTAAAACAGCTTCATTAGACCTAAGGGTAAGGTGTGCGATGGTGACAAACTCATGGGGTGGCTCCGATAGCATCGCTCGAGTGGTAATTTCAATCAAATTCCACTTTTCCCGTAGATGGTAACGTTCAAGCATGAAAAGATGAATCTCAGCTTGGGCTTGGTCAAGGGTTAAGCCCAAAGACGCCACCTTTTATCCGAGCACCGACAAAAGGCCTTCGTACGGAGCAATTCTACTGGACGAGGCCATCGCTTCTTTTGTCTATGTAAAATTGGGTGTGTTAAAGCCATATATTTATACTAATCATGTGATCACTGTTCAACGGCTATATTATCAATGGTCTAAACTCTTAACATAAAACCAATGATGTTGAAATTTCATATAAACATAAAAAGACATTTAATTAGATCATAAGGGATTTCCATTAATGAAACTTTGGGTCGTTACAATATAACCAAATGATATATAAGATAATTTAAACATCTAGGGGATATATTTAAAACATATAACTTCAATTTTTTATAACTATTCGAATTTAACATGATCTTTCATACATGTATACAAGTTTACCAATCACGAAAACTGTGGAGGGGAACACTCTTGAATGGAGAAAAAGAATCTTATAACGCGTTAAAAAGGACATAACCGAATGTAATAATATTATAATAAATAAAATACATGTTAAATATTATTTTAATTAAAATATTAAAAGATATAATTTCATTATACATGAAAGTAAGTGAAAGTGAATAACACATTTGGACAAAAGGTAAGGGTTTTTTTCATCTCACTTTTATTTCTGTGAGATATTCCTTATTCAGCATTATTTCTTGTATGTGGTGTATTTATATTGTACTTTGATGTATAATATATTGAATATTATTTTCAAGGTATAAAATGTTTTATTTGGTGGTCATTAATTTTATGTTGCGTACAGTTTGACTATTTACATTGTTGTATGGGATTCTCCCCAAATATCCATTTTTTCATTCTGGTTACACTTTCTCTCTCTTTAACCCAATGAAATTCTTAATTATTCATAAGTGATTCATATAAATTATGATTTTATGTTCCAAACATTTATACCTATCTCAATTGTTATTTATTTTATGGTAAAATACATGTTTTATAAGGTTCCTTTTTTAATTCCTCCTGATAAGAAAGCCCAATTAAAGGGAACATTCAAATTTCTTACCAATTTTCAAGTACACTTTATAATATGTATTAAACCACCAATATTTTTATAAAATCACACTTTTCATCATTAAATAAATATATTAGTTCATTTCTAGTTTTATTCATTCAATTATTTCATTTTCCACTTTAATGACTTTTTTATATTTTCCATTAAATCGCTATGAAATGGATAATTTCAAAAGATTATTAAAACACACTTTTTACAAGTTTCATTTTAGTTAGACATAAATTATCATGATTAATTCTTATTTCCTTTTCTCAATTCATTATTTCATGGATATTAGTATTTTATAATCTTTATACAACTTTTACATATAGAGTTTACCTTGATAGTTATTTGATTGTCTAGGTAAATATGGAAAAATATGTATCTTTTATTTAATATGAATATTTGATGATAAGGGGTATTATTTAATAATTAAATAAATTATTCGATATATGAGTAATGTTTTGGAATTATATGATATGGTTTGGGGAACGGTTAATGCAATCCCTATGTGTTGAGGACCGGTTAATGCAATCCCTACAGGTGAGGACTGGTTATAGATATCCCCTTGATGCATCAGTAGTCACATGAGAAGAAATCAGTTATTAAATAATCCTTCATGTTTTTTTCTTTAGAATAATTATATGGATTTATACCCAAATAATTAAACCATCTTCACAGTATAGTGGTTCATGTTCCAGATACATGACATCTAATAATTGAGAAACACCTTTATTCATTCGTCAGTTATTTTTATCTAGAGGATTTTCACTATGACTGTAACATCAGATTCTTTTTAAAAAAATTAGTGGTATTTCTAAAACTTTGGATTAGTTATATATTTATAACTAGCCTTTAAACATAATTTGGTTGCTTTTATGTTTTGAATTTCGAAATACAGTAATATATAATTGTGTTCAGTATGTTATTTGGAGTCTCATGGAACCAACTTGTTTTTTTGGTGAATAGTGAAAAATCCTTATGAATAGTAATTGAAATAGTAATATGACCTTAATAAACAGTATATTATATAATTAATTTATTTTCTTAAGGGTTTATAATAATGATATCTTGGGTAATTTTTCAATGTAATATAAAAGCAATTATAAAATTAAAATTATTAATTTTTGAATTGACTATGATTTAGTTTAAAATTAAATTAATAATATTTATAAAATTATTTTCAGAAAATGGAGTTATTTTTTTAATTCTACATATCAAAATATTATTTGGGTGAAGTTTTCGTATTTTTCGGAAATAGTAGAATTTTCAATGAATAGTAAAAATACAGTTTTGAGTTTATAGTAAGTTTAATGACATCAATATGTAATAATGAGGTAATAATTTTTGTAGACTTGGGTAAAATAAAATAAGATATGAGGTGTACCATGTGTCTAATACCATGGGAAAATACCATGGTCAATCCCTTGTTTTTTCAAATACCACTAATGAGGTGTCCCTTGGAAATTATTAAAATATTCTCTCACTTTTGCTATAAATACCAACCCATTCCTTCATCCCATTCATTAAAAATTCATCCTCAATAATTATCAAGGCTTATTACCTAACTATTATAACTAACAAGGTGTCCTCAATCCCACATGGTCCTAACCATTATGTTCTAGGAGTTACTCTACAAGGTAAGAGAATTCTCAACTTCTTTTGTCCATTCAAGTTCTCTTTTATGTGGTATAACATTAAAGTTTCCTTAACATGTTCTTATTTATTTTTTATTCTTCCTATATACTATATTATGATTAATTTATGTATATGTGACACTTTTACCCTCTCTTTATAATTTTTTCTAAAACCATGTTGCATAGCCGTTAGGTTGCCGAATTTTTGTTAAGGAATTTTCAACTATTCTTTTATTTTGAGTTCCATTATTTTCTTATTATTTCCTAATAACCTCTTATGAAAGAAGCATAAAATATCTATAAATATATTATATTATGTATGTTATAATGTTTAAGGAAAACTCATCATCATTCTCCTTCTCCCCTCCCACTTATTCAAGGAATAAAAACATTTCCTGTGATGTGTCGAATTTCCGACATCATTTATAATGTGATTTAACATTGATTTATTTCCATAAACTATGGTCATGAAACACATCATCTGTTTTAAAAAAGTTATAATATATGTATTATGTCCCATAAATGGTTCTATAATTTTTTTACACATGGTTTTAATTTATAAAACAAAATGAACTCATTGTTATCAAATAACCCATAAAATGATCTAAACTAACATCAATAATGTTTTAACTTATGAATCATCATTATATCAGAATTAAAAAATATAAAATGTATGAATTATGGTAATATAGACATGTAAATAAAACACCCTTACAATTCCATAATTTCACATCCAATCGACAAGAACATCCATTATGAACCAATAATGGATTCATGTAAAGAACACACCAAAAAACAATGGAAGGAAAATAATAATAATAATTAAAGGGTGAAATGATGTTATTAAATGATAATTTAAGATGTTATAAACATTAAAATTATTCTTTTAGATATTAATAACACTATTTTAACAATTATACAGGAGGATTAAACATGTTTTACGTAAGAGAAACCCAAGGTAAGAGAATTCTTAATCAAATTTCCAGTCCTTGGGTTGACCTTCTTCTTTATTCATTATGTGGTATTAATATTATTGGAGTGATGATATTTTTGTTTATACTATGTTGAGCTATGTTTAGTTATATTTTATACACATATCCCTTCCATTCTATTAATTATCTCTCCAATTATATTTTAAGGTACTTCCTTTTTAAAATTCTTTTAAACAATCTTTAATAAATTTCGAAATGATTGTTTTTATATGTATATGGAATGAGTGGTTCCATATGATTTAAAGATACTTTATTACCATGATATGTTCCATGGAAATTATTTATGTTCGGTTTTTCTCATTATATCTCAATATATGTTGGGTTGAGCCCATTATATCTCAAGATATGTTGGGTTGATCCAATTATAGCTCAAGATATGACATGTGAGCCCCATTATAGCTCTCCTTTGCATTAGGTACTTCGAAGATGGAAGATGAACAAAATGTTATTCCATGTTTGAGGGTGAATTTAATAGTGATATGGTAAATATTTACCTCATAAACTACATTATTTTTCTATACATATGGGTTTTTATGATTATGGGTTTTAATTGTTTTTATGTTATCACTTTACTAACAATTTCATTCTTTATATCCCTTACTGAGTTTTATACTCATCCCAAGTTTTTAAAAAAATTCACAATATATAAAAATGGTTTCAATAAATATGTGATTAATGATTAATGATATATAGGGTTTTCAAATAAATCACGTTTTAAGAATTAATGTTTTATATTTTGAAACAAATTGATTCTAGTTTTAGTAGTATCCTCTTGTATGAATGTGGTATGTTATGTATGTAAGGTATCCTAAATCTCAAAAACTCTAAACCTGAAATGATCCTCAATGTGTAATAATATATATTCTTGACTACAATTAGGGTCTATATAGTTGGTATCAGAGGAATTTTTTAGGCAACATAAGGGATTATGAGTTTTTGTTAAACACATGGTGACTCTCTATCTGTATTTGTTAAGTTAAAACATGATTTATAAAGTTTCAGATCAAGGAAAGTAAGTTAAAAATGGAATGAGGTGTATCTAAAATGAAAATCCCCTCTCTTCTTGATGACTGTTTTCAATGAGTATTGCTAAGTAATCTCCCAACGATTCGGAAACATTTTTTAACATACAACTCACATGGAAGGAATTGTTTGAGAAATCAAGCACTTCCACTATACCTTGATACCATCATGGATCATGTTTTGTATTTAAAAATATCATATTTTCTCAATATTCTTATATTTTTAGGAATGTTTAATATTATCAAGGAATTTCCAAATATTTTACCTTATCACAAGATTTTGAAGATTCTTATAATTTTTTAAAATGTACTGAATAATGAGACCCTTACGCAACCTATTTATATTTTTTAAAAAATAGCCTTTCAAAACATACTTATGGTATTTTAAAAGTACCATTGATTGATAGTTTTAACTCAATCTCAGTTCGACTGTTTTATAAAAATCATGTTTTGTTATATGTTTTCAAATTATAAATCATACATGATTATTTTCCAAAACAATTTTTCTGTGAACACCTTTTTGACCCATGTTGTACAAGGTGTATTTGGATAAAAGAGTAAAATGATTTTGATGGATATATAAATCATTTTTTAAAAGCATGTAACTTCTATTTACGTGAGTAAGATGATGATGAAACCAGGTGGACACCATGATCAAGGTACCCTCACATGTTTAATATGTAAATAAAATTGCGAGGATGCAATTTCTGAAATGTGTGGATAATGTGAAATCCCAGTTTTTTTAAAAACAATAAATGAAATTCATGAAACTTGGTTTTAAGTATATATTTAGGAAAAACATTTAAACATAATTTTTCTTCTTCTATGTTTCGATTTTCAAAAAATGGACATCAATAATTGTGTGGAGTAAGTTATTTGGAGTCTGATGTAACCAACTTTTTTTGGTGAATAGTGAAATACACTTTTGAATAGTGATATCAATAGTAATAAGACCCTAATTAAAAGTATGTTGTTTTATTATTTTACTTTTGTAAGGCTTTAATACAATGACATCGTGGTTAATTTTTCAATGTGATATAAAAGCAATTATTGAATTAAAATTCTTAATTTTTGAATTAAGTATGATTTTATTTGAAAATAAATTAATAATATTTATAAAATTATTTTCAAGAAATGGAGTTAATTTTTGAATTCTAAATGTTGAAAAATGGTTAGGGTGATTTTTTGGTATTTTTCTAATACAGTTGAATTTTTAGTGAATAGTCAAAAAATAGTTTTGAGTTTTTACTAAGTTTAATGAAATCATTGTTGATTTAATAATTATGTAACAATTCTAGTAGACTAGTTTACAGTAAAAAAGATTTTAGGTGTCCCAAGTGGATAATATCATGGGAAAATACTATGTTAAATCCCATGGAATTGGAAATACAACTAATGTGGTTTCCCTTGGAAATTATTAAAATATTCCTTCTCATTTGCTATAAATACCAACCCATTCCTTCATTTAATTCATTAAAAATTCATCCCCAATGAATATAGGACTTTCTTATATCCCTATTAGTCATATAAAGGTATCCTCAATCCCCCAATTCCCCATCCTTAATGTTTTAGGAGTTAATCTACAATGTAAGAGAATTCTCAACTTCTTTATTTTTTCCATTCAAGTTCACTTTTATGTTGTATAACTTTCATGTTTCCATACAATGTTCATATATCATTTTTATTAATGATATAAAATTTATAATGATTAATTTATGGATATGGGACCCTTTTCCCCTATCTTTTTAATGTTTTCTAACACAATGTTCCATAGTAGTTAGTCTGCCGAATTTTTGTAAAGGATTCTTCAACTATGCTTTTATTTTCAAATCCTTTCATTTATTATTATTTCTTAAAATCCTCTTATCCACGACGCATAAAATATCAATAAATCTTTTATATTCTGGTTGTTATCATGTTCCTGAAAAATTCATCATCATTATTCATCTCCACCCCTGCATTTTCAAGGAATAAAAACATTGCCTGTGATGTGTCAAATTTTCATCATCGGTGATGACGTGATTTAAATTTTCATTAATTCCATCAATTCTGGCCATGAAACTATTTTTATTGTTGATCCAGGTTATAATATAGGTATTATTTCTCATCCATGGTTCTAGAATTATTTTTTACACATGTTTTTAATTTATAAAACATAATGAGGTTGTTATTATAAAATAACCACTAAAATGATCTAACCAAACATCAATAATTCATTAACTTATGAATCACCATCATATTAGAATTCAAAATGATAAAAGGTATAATTTATGGTTTTTGAATCACATAAATAAAACCCCATTAAAATTTTTAAGTTTCAATTCCAATCGACTAGAACATCCATCATGAACCTATCATAGAATAGTGTAAAGAACGCACAGAAAAACAATGGAAGGAACAAAATACTAATAATTAATGGGTGAAATTAGGTTATGAAATTATCATAAAAGATGTTATAAATAATGGAAGGAACAAAATACTAATAATTAAGGGAATTCGTAACCCAATATCTACTCTTTGTATCGTGTGATAATGATAAAAAGAATTAATACTCCAATAATTGTGGATTTGGAGGGATGAATGAGAATAAGAGTACAACAAGGAAAAAGTTGGATAATGAAAATAAGATAAATAATTATTTTCCCACATGTGATAATTGTGGAAGGAAACACCCTGGTAATTTATTGAAAGGAATGAAATTTTGAAAAATGTTTGGAGATAAAGGACACCATTATTGTTATCTAAAGTGTAAGAAAAATGTTTCCAATGTATAAATATTAAACATCAAGGATATTGGACACTATGAAAATTAATTTCTCAAGAGTCAAAGTAATATACTCCAAAAGAGGATAATAGATCATGGTCAAGCTTATTCAAATACCACAGAAAAAGAGGAATGGCCAATGTAACTATGTTTGGAATCAATAATTATGTTGTCTGAATATTTTATCAATAATACTCTACTAATAATAATTATGAGAAGTATATTTATTTTATTACATAAACATCTTCATTAAGGTATTGGAAGCATGTGATGAATAGAACCTATATTTTGGAGAAGTTATTCAATTGTATGTCTGTCTTCTTGAAAAAACATTAATTAGAAAATATAACACTAAATATTTGATTGATGTTGTGATAATAATAAATAGGTGTTTATGGGATAGTATTGGCGACCATGATGGTTTTTAGTGATTTGATGATTTTATTTATGCTGGAATTATTAGATTTTTGGATTTAAGGAATATATTTAAAAACGTAATATTTTTCTCTGGGAATCATGCTTGTTTTCATAAAGGTTTAAAGAATATTAATGTATTAAAATATTTGGTATGTGAAAATAAGAGCTAAATCATTTGGGGAAATATTATATAAAGTTGATTTTGGATATTTAGCGACCTTCCATCTAAATATTTAGTCTTTGAATTTGGAAAGATATATTTTTTATGAGTATTAAGTATAACTACTTATGGAATGGATTAAGGATATTTTTTATTAACATTAAATTTTGACTTATCATATAAGATAACATGTTCTAACTATTTTAGTTTTTTAAAAAATTATTGATGAAGAAATGAGTTTTGGATATTATGATTCATAAAAAAACTTCAACCATAAATGTTTTTCTTGAATATCTATCTTGGTATTTGAGAAATTAATTGGATATAGATCAAAGAACAACCAAAGTATAATATTAATACATGGAAAGTAATCATGTAAGTTAACTTTCTCAAGTGTTTATCTCAATAGTAAAATAAACCATTAACTATTCGAAAAGGAATTTGGAACAAAATTTAATCTATTTAATTTTCTAAGAAATAAATGGCCTTTTAAACAATCATTGATTTATAGTTTTGTGATGTTTTACTTTTTAAAAACTATTTTCTCTGTCACTCTCCATCAGAACATGATAGTTATATTTTTTCCATGTCCATATTTTCACTTTTCACAAATATTATCTAATTCAAATGACTAATTTTTTGGTGAAAATCACATTTCACTTTACATATTATTAAGATGATGTATTATTAACCCTATTTACATTTTGGGTTTCCCATAATAGAATTTTTTGGTATCAAAATTTTATTTA
The DNA here is from genome assembly GCA_963277665.1 of Viscum album. Classification (NCBI taxonomy): domain Eukaryota; kingdom Viridiplantae; phylum Streptophyta; class Magnoliopsida; order Santalales; family Viscaceae; genus Viscum; species Viscum album. The sequence continues at coordinate 944,156,491 of OY728127.1, read as the reverse complement.
CGATGAGGAATTTCCAAATTGTGAAGACACAATTTATTGAAGGTGGGGATAATGTAATGACCCAAAATTTAATAAATTTAATTTTCCTTATTATAATTATGTTATATTGTATAAATCCCAAAAAATCATAGATAGAACACAATAAAAAAAATATAGATTAAGACTGAATGATATAAGAGGCATTTCTAGAAATTAAGGAACATATACCAATGGAATAGTAAATTTTATACATGAATAGTTATATGGCTATTATGAATCATCATCTAGATAATATAATAGTAACCTCACTTTTGAATGTGTAAATAAAATTTAACAATCTTATAGATGTAAAAATGATATAATTATATCACTATTTAAGTAAATAAATGCTTTTAAAATGATAAATTAAGTATAGGTATTTTTCTAAAGATTAAATGATTATTTACAATTTTATAATTAATATGATAATTTGAAAGAAAATTTATATTCATAATTATGATTCACAAATTTAGTTTTTCTTCTTATGATTATAAGATAATTTATTGATATCTTACGTAATTATTTAATGGCTTAAAAAACCGGTTATAATTTTTGAATCAGTATTTTTCAATAAAATTATAATTTAAATTAAAAATTAAATTTATCATATTTATAAAATTATTTTCAAATAAATTGTTCATTTTTTTAATCTATGTGAAAAAATTGGTGATTTTTTTTCTATAATAGTAGATTTTTTTGAATAGTTATATATGGTAATTTATGGTATTTAACATTGTGGGTAATGATAATATTTATTGAGTCATGAATTAAAAATGGATGTTATAAGGGACCATTATCTTGAAATCTCAATATCTGGATACTATATTTAGTCACAAAAAAATAATATTCATATTCTTGAGAAAAAATAATTAACTAATGAATAAAATCCTAAAAACCCACCCCTCTCCTCCACTATAAATACCACCCCTCACAGCATGTTATCCTCACACCTTATAATCCTTGTATATTTATAATATTATTTCCAATTACTCTCCCAATCCTCTTAACCATGTCTAGGATCTTCTATTTAAAAAAAAGACCAAACCCAAGTTCTTTAAGGAGATTTTCTCGGAGAAGAATTCAATATGTTAAACTTTCAACCTCTCTCTCTATCAATTTTTTCTAAAATCACTTTTTTATATTGAAAAACTATCTTAATTAATTTCTGGTACATTGTAAATAATTATTTTATTTCTTATTTAATGTATGTTTTATATTTTCCCTTAAACCTCACCAAAATGGCCCATTTATAAAGTTTCTTAAAACACTATTTTTACGTGTTTCCATTTAACCTAGACATAATTTATCTTGAGTCATGAATATTTCCTATTTTAAATCCATTAATTTATGGATATGATTATTTTATAATTATTATACCACTTTTAAATGTAGATTTTACATTTATAGTTATTTGATTAACTATGTAAATATTGATAAATTTTTATCATTAATTTAATATGAATATTTGATGATAAGGTATAATATTTATTAATTAAATCAATTATTTGATATTATTTGGACTAGTATGGCACAATTTTGTGACAGGTTAATACAAACCCAACATTTTGGGGACTGTTTTATGTAATCCCTACGAGTGGGGCCTGGTTATTGATAGCTCCTCAATGCATTTGTAGTCTCATGAGATGAAACCAATTGGAAACAAATCCTTTGTTTTTGGTTCCATGAAGAATAATATAGGTTTATATCCACAAACATAAACCTTCTTCATATTATATTGGTTCATGTTACAAATAAATGTCATACACTAATAAAGAATTACAATAATTCATTAATCAGTTTTTATTAACAAGACTATTTTCACTAATAATAACATACAAATGAATTTTAATTCTTAATTTATTAATTAGAATGAATTTTTTGATTATTATCTTCCCATATTGATTATAATTATTGATTTTTAGGTTGTATTTTGTTTTAACTATCCCTTACAGATCATTTGAGTTCTCCCTTTTTTTTGTTTCCCTTCCCAGGTTATGAAGAAGATATCATTTAATGGGTTTTCAAGGATATGATTTATTAGATTTTGTTATACTTTATATTTTATTTTCCATTCCAAATTTAAATTAGATTCCATTTATGTATCTAGTTCTTTGAGACTTCTAAATTTATCTATCAATGGTGATATTATTTCATGTATCTATGACATTGTAACAAAATAACCACTGACTCTGGGCTATTGGGGTTAGGGTTGTTACATTGTGCACCTCTAAAAAAACCCCAAAACCTGCCAAAATTCCTCCAATCCTCCAAAAACATAACCCAATCACTTTATATACATAAAGTTGATAAATGAAGGGTCTAGTACCTAAAACCAAGGGTTCTAAATTCTCCCCATAATTGGTCATTACATCCTTGGAAATATGAGAAATTTAATTATATTAAAAGAGTCTGGTCCATTTTTCTAGTATTTCCACCTCACGCAACCTCATTTTATACTATATCTAACAATGTTTCCATAAAATCTACACTAGACAGATGTTTTCCCAATGAAATACTTTATCTTTCCTATCCACAATACATACTGGAACATCAATCAATGTAGAATCCAGATCTAGGTCGATGTGATCCCATCAAATCACATGGTTATGATTAGGTTGTTACGTCTTCATTTTAGTTAAATGAAACACATTATGCACTGAAATGAACCATAGGGAAAATAAAACCACTGTTTAACCTCACCAACTCATTCAAATATATAAAATTGGAATATTTATTAAAGAGATAACTATTAATTCTTACCAAATATATTATTTCAAATACTTGGAGATATCCTCAATAATACAAGATCACTCACGTCAAATGAAAACGGTCATCAATGATGATCCACATACAATTTCTGACTACTATGATCTATATCCATTATCTTTCTAATCAGCATAATAATCTCTATTGTCTATAGAATGATGTTGGCTCTAAACAGTATAATCTCACAGGTTTCCACCCAAAAAAGTGGAGAACGATAAGGATTCTAATTCAATTCTTCAAAATGATCCATATGTATCAAGTCCAAGTAAATTATTTATAAGATAAATTCACTAACAGTATGTGCTCCTCCCATGAGCCCCCAAAATCCATTACACAATCCCTAATCATGTTTTCAAATGTTCTTAATATCCCCTCATATTTTCAATCTATTTGAGGATGATTATCTATGCTCATTGTCATATGATTCCAAGGGTCTTTCTATAAGGATTTATAAAAATGACATGTAAACCTTGGGTCAATATCTGATATTATTATAATCGGTATGGCATTATTTTTTACCACTTATTGGATATATATTTTTGAAAATTCTTCCACTATTATATTCATGGATATGGGTGAAATGGGATAACTTCATGAGTTAATCCACTATCAACCATATAGAATAAATTTTTAAACTATCCTTGGTAGACCTGTTAAATGATCCATAGCTATCTGCTCCCATTACCACATAGGTATCTGTAAAGACTAATACATTCCCACTAGTCACTAATGCATTACCTTATCCTACTATCAAGTGAGGCATATCAAAAAAAAACTCATCCACATTTCTATTCATATAATCCAACCAAAAAATTTCTTTCAGTTCAATATACATGTTTTTTATTCTTGGATGAATAGACCATATTGAATTTTTTTATGAATGAATGAGTTCTACCTAATAAGCCATCGGTATGACCATCTGATCTCTAAACCACAAAATGGATCTTATTTTATGTTTACATCCATAAATGGTCTCCCCACCAATGGGATTTGACGTCATAGAAACAAATTTATAATCCTATTTATGTGCCTATTTAACCCTCTAAACCAAGTTAGGAACAAAAGAAAATAGATAAAAATATAGAAACAATACCCCATTCAACACAATTCAAGTGTGTGTTGGCTATCACTAAAATCAGCTACTATTATTTTGAAGCCTCTTTCGCTAACTAAATATATGAATTTCTTATTAATGAACATTCCACTAAATTTACTTTACTTAATTAATACATTAATTCAATGTGAAATAGTTAAAGATACTCCATCCACCTACTTTGTCTTGGATTTTAATCCCATTGTGAGAAAAAAAAATTAACGCTCTTCTGATCTTTAAACAATATAAATTTCTCATAAAATAGGTAATGAATCCATGTCTTAAATGAATGTACTACTAAAAATAATTCAATATTGTGTTTTGGGTAGTTCTTATAATGAAATTGTAACTACCATGATCCATAAAAAATGACATGATCTCTCAACATGTGAACACACCACATCACAAATCCTAAAGCATCATAATACACAACATGGTCTTGTCCCGATTTTTAAAATATGAAGATCGGTACTGAAGTAAGGTAGAATTTTATCTCTTGAAAAGACTTCTAAAATTCCTTTTTACATTTTAATGGAATACGTTTTCTTTTTTAATATGTCATTGGTGAATCTAGTCATGAAAAAATACTAAAAAACATCAGTAAAATCTATATAGGGAAATGAAACTCTATATCTCGAAGATATTATTTAGTGGTTTCTAGGAAATTACAGCCTCTATATTTTTTTGGAACCATAGAAACACATTTTTTAGAGATAAATTGTCCATGTAAATTTACATATTATATATAAAAAAAATATTTGAATGTTTTTCATATAGAAGATGATCACACAAGATTCCCAGCACAATATCCCAGTGTAGATCATGCTAAACCTTTTTCTAGAATACACTAGTATTTCATCCAAAAACACCACAAAAATGTAATCTAGATAGATTTGAAATATTTGAATCATAAATTCCATAAAGGTTTCTAGTGTATTCATAAAACCGAAATTCTTGACTATATGCTTGTAATGTCCATATATACTTATGAAAACTTTTTTTCATAATATCCTCCTTCTGAACCCGCAATTGGTGATATCATGAATGTAATTCAATTTTAGAGAAAAATTGTTCTCCCCTCAATTGATCTAATAAGTCATCAATGTATAGAATAAGAAACAAATTATTTATCATTTATTTTTTATGATTAATATAATATAAAAAAATACTAAGAGTTACATCTTCCTTTTTAACAAAAAAAACATGTGCTATCCGCGAAGGCGTACTAGGGAAAATGAACCATTTTCTATCAAAATATTATATATTCTATTAATTATTGTTCCACTTGCTATCACATTTTGATATCCTTTAACATATTGTTTCACAATGTTATTAGTTGTAAAACTAACCCTTTAGGTATAACAGTTAATGTGAGATTTGAAAATTGTAAACAAATACATACTTGGGATTAAGTCATATAAATACATCTGATGCCCAAATAAATACCAATTCAATTTATCCACATCAATAGTTCTATAACAATATTTTCACATAAAGTATTGACATTCTCTTTGTCCAAGAGGAATTTGAAGTTTCAAAATAGATGACATCATCTCAACATGAAATCCCATAATATAAACAACACAATAATTAATAAATGAATGAGAAGCTCCTATATCAAACAAATCTTTTATAAGGGTGGAATTCAAAAGAGTTATACATCTCACTGTCGAAGGTCCTAATTAATAATCCACAATCAATTGATCAAATCCATAAAAATCCATACATTCTGTACATTTCTCCTTATTATCCTGTTGAGATTGCATTGGTTGAGGAGTCATGGAATTCCTAGAATCATAATGGAATTTTTAGTTCTACTGATGAGAGAATCTTTTTTACACTCATCCTATTAAAGAATATGACATCTATGAAACAATTTATGTGTCCCTAGTACCCAATCGGGGATTACTATGAATGTTGTGATGAAGGTGTCCCATATGATTTTAATTATCACATGATCTAGGAGGTGACATACAATCCCGCTTCATATGCTCAAAATAACAACATTAAAAACATACTCGCATAATTTATGGTTTTTAAAGAAGATTCACTGATCTAGGATTTGGATTATGAGTCATACCACAACCTTGGAAATAGGTTTCCATATTACTCATATTCCTATCATTAGATTTCCCAAAATTTATCATAGGTTTCAACATGCTTCCTCCACCTATGTTTCCTAATATGATTCTTTATTCCATTATATCTATATTATTAATCTCTATATAATCTGTTGTATGAATAATTTAATTATTTGAGTGAATCATTGGTCTCAACCTCGTTTAACAAATACATTCCTTAAAGGATGCACTTGCAACAACATTGGTTAAAAATCCGAATAAATTCATAAATTTATCTACATACTCTGTTACGAAGGGATTTTCTTGCTTCAATCTTAAAAAGTATATTTTTTTATTAAATTTGTAATATGTGTAGATATTATTGTTTATTGAACAATTATTCAAAATCATCACATGAAATTTCTTCATCAAATTTAACAAAAACTGATAAATCCCACGATTTCTATGCTAGATCCTCCACTATATACATTTTTAATATCACTTTCATCTCAACTGGTTTACCAAGGAAATAGAATAACTGAATCATCTTATTTACCCACACTTCTACTTTTTTGGTTTTCAATAACCCTCAAAGAGGTGTGGATTCTGATTTGGAACCAAAATTAATGATCCACTTTCCTTGGTTTATCCCTTATGTTCCCTCTATCTATATCCTAAAAGCCTATACAGAATTATGAACCGTATATTGGTTCACCTATGGATCTGGTACAACCACATTCTCAGCAACCTCTTCTGTTTGGTTTCTATAATTCCTACCTGACATCACTGTATATAACCAAAGGAAAACGCCATCTAGTATCACTCTATAATAACTGAAGTCTTAGAAATTTAAAATTTTCCAAAAAAAAAAATATCACAATAAGGGTCTCTGAAATTCAAAATTAAATCATTCAAATCATTTTTGAATATTTTACCATGATTTTTTAAAATCTAACCATTTTCAACTATTTTAAAAAATCAACACTTTTCCACTATATTGTAAATCGTTACTCAAAAAGAATTATGCACTTCTAATGGGAAGTCATTTTTATTGAGGGTTTTCATGATATTATATTCGGCTAAACCCATGATGATGATGTTACAACTCCAAGAAGTGTCTCAAAACACTCATGTTCCCAAAAACCCTAGTAACTTGTAGATCATCATAAATATCATAGCTACACCATTTTATGCACTATGTTGCATGTTCCAACTATCATACTACTTAATATAGTCCTAAGAGACAAATTGACAGTCATTAAATTTATCCAAAAATGAAATATAGACCATCCAAGACTGATATTATTTGTAACATCCTACCCCTCACCAATTGGCTTAAGAAGAGGTGGAGGGTGTTACTGTAAATAAGTAAAATCCCCAAGACACCAAAGTTTGGGAGTAAATTCCAAGTGATTCATAAAAAATTGGGGGATTATCTTCATTGTGAAAAATATAACAATCAAATAGAAATAACTATAAAAAACAACCTTTATTTGATGCATAAGTAAAAAATACAACTCAAATAAAACCAAACTAAAACAAAAAATATTATTTTATAAAGAGTAAATGAAGACAAAAAAACTAAAATACATAGAAGACATAAACATAGAAACTCCTAACATTCTCTAATATCTAACTCCACCTGACCAACCCAAGGTATCATGAAGCATCACTAAATAACGGGGATTCAGTTGTAGTACTTATGTCTCAATATATAGTTACTGAAAACATACCAATGTTCCCAAGATGGTGTTGAGTAAAAATCTCAGTATGTTTTCCCCAATGGCTTCCCAAATCACACCACTATGATATATCTTCATTGCACTTTTATATAAAATAGATTAAATAAATTTAAATTTGTTTATCAAAAATACAAAAAAAATCCAAACAAAAAACTTTTCAAAAACAAAATAGTTTACAATATAATGTAACCAAGAAATTCGTTAAAACTTGTTATAATCTCATTTAAAAAACCCAATACGTAACTCCACATATCCACATATTCATCCCGAGGAAAAAGTTCCATACATATGAGTGGTCTCTCATCGATCTACCATGTCATCACAATGTAACATATAATAGTTTCCCCAATAGTATACACTCCTTTCACAGGGTCCCATCAATGCAAATAGACAGAACATAACCATGTATGTCAAAACACATGCCAAATCATGGAAAAACATTTCAATTAAAAATTATTTTATTGAAAACAATTCCACAAAAATATTCCTTTCATGAAAACAAAATCACAATTTTGAAACCATAATTTTAAAAATAATGAACCAAATGCACTTTCCACAAAACAAACCAATTTCAAAAATTTCAAAAAACCATCACAAAAGAGGTATTCCATTAATGATCACACATAATTTTCAAAATTTAATTAAAGCAATTCAATAAATATGATATCAATCCTCCATGTTCTAATAAATAAGAGTTGATAGTGATTCCACCTACCTTTAAAACATATGTGAAAATGAAAAAGGACAGAAAAATTCAAAAACCATACTTGCAACACTACTAAAAACCCTTGGATCTAATTCCACTAAAAAACAATCAAATATTTTAATGATTGAAATCAAAAATTTTGATTTGTCTATCATAGAATAAATACATGTTTCTATTAGAGGATATAAGAATAAAACCAAGGAAAGATACTTAGTAATGGTCACTTATCGATGAATCAGAGTCTCCAATGCAAATAGATTCTCCTTGGAATCACTCCTAGTTCAAAAGTAATGGTCTCCAAAACCTTATGAGGATTAATAATTCGGGTTTTGACCTATGTAGGAAAAAATGAGGGATTAATTGGGTAATGTATTTAATATCTACTATTTAGTTATCTAATTTTACATTGTGTGTGGTAAGGGAACCCGGTAAGTCATGTTGTTCACTAAATGTGCATGATACACTACCTGTAAACCCACCTAACATGGTCGTCTTGTAGGGTTAGATAGAAATTGTTCCAAACATGATATTCCCCCTATCCATCATTTCATGGATTCTCCTTGGTAGCCACATGGTTTGGCCAAACCATGTTTCTATCCATGCACATACCTAGTTCCCACTATTTGAGATTCATAATTTCCTTAGAGGTGTTGCATGGTTTCCACTATCCATTCTCAAATTGTGCACCTCTATAAAATCCCCAAAAACCTTACATAAGGACTATGAACCTCCAAAATATTAATCCAATAACTTTATATACTTAACACCCATAAAATGGGGTTATTTACATGAAAATAAGACTGTTACACTAGGATTATCAGTTGCAGGTTTGATGACATTCATGTTGAATTCAGGAAAACATGTCATTGCTTCTAACAAAGATGTGAAGCATAGTGGATGATTTATTATGAATCAAGGATTCTTCACAACTACAAAATTTCCATAAACATCCTCCCAATCTTCTATATCGTCCTCCTTTTCATCATATTGTCTCTAACTGTTCCATCATTAGAAACTTCCTCATCATCCAATTGATTATGATACATATATAGGATATCACTTAGGTTTTATTATTTAGTATCATAGGTAATATCCTCATTTTCTTGTAATATACCTTCATTAACCACTATTTTATTTCTATGTATTCATTTAATTGGACATTTCTGATGTACACTAAAAACCTCCACATATAACACCATCATGGAACCATTTAAATATTGGGAAAATAATTTTTTTTCTTAGAACTAGTCCTCAACAGCACTGAATAGAAAATATAAAAAAAATACCATCTTCGATAATTGTAAATTTTTATATATAATAGACCAGATCTGTTGATTAGGACCCATATTTAAATGGATAAGAATTAATTCATGATATAATTCTAGGGTTACAAGATTGGATGTCCTAACCATTGTTGCAGGTTGTGTACTATAAGAAGCTACTTTATCTGTTTTAATAACCTCCCTAATGTTGTACACTATATAAAACATGATTCTCTATGTGAATTTTTTTTCAAGATTCTGATAGTGTAAATAATATTGACATTGAGGAATAATCTTGTAGTGTTGGCCACACAATTGTTACTTTAACAAAATTTTAAAACATCTTCATATATACAAATAGATGAAACTAATATTTCATAGTAATGGTTTTTGTCTTCCTAAAGTTATCTGTAGTGGTTTATAAAGTGAATTTGAATCATTTAAAGCATATCCCCATGGAGTTTCAAACTAGGTCTGCAGTAAGGCCCATTTTCATAAACCAGTTCTCGATTGAGTAAACGTCAATATAGTGTTTTGCTGGTATTTCCCCTATGTACATCTATGTCAAAGCCACATCCACTTGTAGTATCCAGATTGAAATTTCAATGCTTATGTAACCACACAATCATTACTTTATCAAAATGTTAAAACATGTTCTTATATCCAAATATATGACATTAATGTTTCCTAGTACAATTTTTAATCTTCATAAAGGTATGTTTAGTAGCTTATAAATAAAACATGAATCGTTTAAATAATATCCTTAAAGAGTGTCCAACCAGGTGTGTATCAAGGACTATTATGATGCACCGGTTCTTAATCGAGTCAAGCTCAATTTGGAGTTTTGGGGTTGTTTCCCCTGGGTACCTTAGTGCAAGATCCACATCCACTTGTAGTATCCAGAAATGGATTTCATTTCTTATATAACAATATAATCTTCATTTTACCCAAACTTTATAACTTCTTTTTATATCCAAAAATATGAAACTATTATTTCGTAGTAGAATTATTAATGTTCATAAAATTATATTCAGTAGTTTATAAATAGAATGTGTATCATTTAAAACTTATCCATTGATTTTATCTAACCAGGTGCACAATAAGGTATGAATCATTTAAATCATAGGAGTAAAAAATCAGGTGTGTAGTTAAGCCTCTTTATCATGTTGTTATATTTTTTTGATCATATGTTAATTCAATATTAATCAGATGTTAATCAATAGATAATAATTATTTTATAATATGTTAATCATTAGTTAATCCTTACTAAGTCATTATTTAATCATTCATTAATTATTAGTTCTTGATTTTTAGTTTAATGTTAATTAATAGTAAATCATTAAATATTTATTGTTTACTAATTACTTCATCATTGATTATTGCTAAGGTACTCATTCCTTATTCATTGAATAATCATTCCTTAGTCAATGATTAATAATTAGTTAATCATTAATTAATCATTCATTAATATTTTGTTAATCACTTTTTAATAGTTAATTAATCATTATTTAATCATTCATTATTCATTAGTCAATACTACGTTATCTAAACCATAATAATTTGTTAAACACATGTTAATAATTCCTTAAATAATAGTTATTAAGTAGAATCTTCAAAGTTAATTATTATGTAGTCATTATATATGTAATTATCTTATGGTTAATTAGTAGTCATTCATTACATAATTATTGGACAATCATTAATTCATTATTAATTAATCTCATTTTAATCATTACTTAATCATTAATTAGTCAAACTTTAATAACTCATTTATCATTATTTTACCATTCATTAATCATTCACTAGTCCTTAGTTAATCATTAGATAATAATTAGTCCTAAATTAATTATGCATTAATCAATCATTAATCGTTAGTTAATTAATATATATTAAGAAGTTACATTATAGTTAATTATTATTTTATTTTCGTAATTATTAGTTAATTATTCTTTAATCAGTAGTTAACCATTTTTTATCCATTAGATAATTATTAGTTAACCATTTGATAACCATTAGTTAATTATATATTATTTATGCCTTAATAATTTATTAATGAATAATTAATCATTACTTAATTAAAGTATATAAATTTATTACTTTATATTTATTCCTTGAGTCCTTATAAGTTAATTATTTTTTAATCATTATTAAATCATTTATAATTCATTAATTATTTGTTTTCAATTATTTAGTTAAACTTAAGTTAATCATAAATTAATTATACCTTAATAATTCATTAATCACTTGCTAATCACTACTTAATTAATTGAAATCAAGTAGTTAGTTTATAGATAATTATTTTTTATTAATAATTAGTCATTAAGTAATTATTAGTTAGTCATTATTTAATCATTAGTTATTCATTTTCATTTCATTAGTTAACTATTAGCTAATCATTAGTTAAATATTAATTCATCCTAAATTAATTATTCCATTCTCATTTGTTAATATCTTGTTAATCATTACATAATTTATAGTAAAATATTTTATCATTATTATTTGTTTATTATTATTCATCATTATTTAATTATTAGTTAATCATTGTATAATCATTAATTAAACATTACTTGATCCTATGTTAGTCCAAAGTTAATCCTAGGTTATGCATTATATAATCATTTTTTATTCCCAAGTTATTCATTAGTTAATCAATATTTAATCATTAATTTAGCATTAGTAAATCATTAGTTATTTAATTGCTAATTATTAGTAAACAATTATTTAACTAATATTTATTAATCATCTTGTTAATATTGATTCTTAATTATGTCACTAATATTTAAAAACTAAAATGTTATAATAAATAATATTATTATTATAATAATAAATCCATTACTAAGACTAATTATAAATTATTTACTCAAAAGATGTTTACAGATAATAATATTCACCTCCACAAATTCGGGAAAGGGGTCTGTCGACTTTAATCAGTGCTATGCAGAAAGCATCGATAAAAGCACTGATAAATGTTTTTCATTAAAAATATTTTTAATATATTTATAATTATTACATTTTTTTCAAAAATAATGTTTATTTATATACATTAGTTAAAAATGCATGTTTATAAATAATATAAATTTATTTAATAATTAATATATATATATATAATATTTTAAAAAAAAGTATTTATAATATTTTTATAAAATATATATTTAAATAATTATAATATTATAATATTTTGTTAGAATAACACATATATATATTATAGTTATCATTTTATATTTATAATTTTATATAAATAAATTTAAATATATTTATTTTGAATTTAAATTATATAAATACATATATATTTAAATAAATATAAGTATCCAATGAATTTGGTCAATAAATATATACAACAAGAGATAATGATGATATTCATGGACATGATTACAATTATTTATGTTAAAGTATTAATGTGTGAGTATGTATAACTGACCATATATATTCATAAGGTTATTTGTGGACCTGGTTTGCTATGTTCAAAATTATATGATTGCCTATATTTTTATGAATCATGCATGTGATATGTATTCATGACTCATGAATGATCATTTACTCATCGAAACACTAATTAATCATTTTTTTCTAATTATATGTGATGACTCATTTATTATAATCAAAACATTAATAGGTATGATCCATTTATCATATACCCATTGACTAATAGTGTTCCCATAAATAATTATAATATTTAAATAAATATTGTTTAATAATAAATATAATTATTTTATTTATAATTATAAAATTTTAAATATATATAAATACATTATATATATATATATATATTTATAATTATAATTATAATCATAACTAAATATGTATGTATTTAACTAATTATAAAATTTTAAAATAATCATTGATTATTAGTTTATAAATATATATATAAAAAAATTTATAATTATATACAAATATTTATAAATATATTTATTTATATTTATAATTATAAATAAATATATAATTATTTAACTAATTATAAAATTATAGAAAATATATTTATTATATTTTATAAATATATATATTTATATATTAAAAATATCCAGAGATAAATATATTTATAATTATATAAAAACATTTATAAAAATATTTTTTATAATTATAATTATAATTATAAAATTATAACAAATATATTTATTATATTTATAATTTTATAAATATATATAAATATATAAATATATTTATAAATATATACAAATATTTATAATTATAATTATAATTAAATATATAAATATATAAATTTAAATAATATACTATTATAATAAATATTATTATTATATATATAGTATTATAATTACATATATTAAATATATTAATTATATATATTTGTAAAATTATAAATATAATAAATATATTTATTATAATTTTATAATTATTTAAATAAATATATATTTATTTATACTTTAAAATATAAATAAATAATTCATTATTTATAAACATAAAATTATAATAAATTTTTTTTTGTTTTAATAAATTTGTACTTTTATTTAATTATATAAATATATAAAAATATTTATAATTACATTTACTATATATATAATTATAAATATATAATTATTCATTGTTATAATTTTAATATATATATATAATATAATTTTTTAAATAAATATAATAATATAAAGAAATTATTAACATTGGATCTTTATTAATGCTAAAAAGTCACTGATAAAGATTGTCCTTCCTCAGTGCTAAAAAAGAACTGGTAATAGTATTCATTATTAGTGCTATAATTTTAGTGGTGATAAAGGTGTATTTTTATCAGCACTAAAAATCACCGATAAAGGTCAGTTTTATCCCCATTTTTTATTTTAGCACTTATAAAACTATCTGTTATCAATGTATTTTAGAAGGCATAGATAAAATACCTACCCCTTATTTAAAAGAACCCTAACAGGGTCTCTTCTCTCGCACACCTTCAAGCTCGCACAAAAGTCGAATGATGTTGCACCATCTCTCTTACGGTACCCCATTGTCATCGCTCCTCCTATATCTCCCAACGGCACTGTCGATGCCCCACTATGTTACCACTCTTGCTGAACCTCGCTATCATTTCTCCGCCACTCTCAACCAACTGCACTACAATGGAACCACCACTCCACCCCACTATTGTCGTGTCACCACTTTGTTGCACTACCGCCACACCATCTCGATAAACCCCATTTCCGCCACATTTTTGACGAATCAATACCCTCAAAACTCAAGTTATGATATCCTAATCTTATTTTTATTTATTTCTCAAACAATTATATTCATGGTTTTTTTCTTACTCAAACAATAGTGTGACTGGAACCCCCTTTTATTTTGGTGTTGTTTTGTTTAGATCGGATTTACACACTTAGTTTCCTCCTCATCACAATACCCATTCATGGATGAACTCAAGGGTAACAATTGACCCTTTATTCTTGTGATTTATTTGTTTCGTGTTGCTTTTATTAATTTTTTTGGATCTATTCATCCTATCTTTTAATTTACAGACCATTATTCATTGATTTGTGATAAGTTTCCCCATTTGTTTGCTAGTTAATGCTAGAACCATGATTTTTTTTCATGTTTAACTTCATGTTTTTATGAAATAATATCATTAAATCTGTTTGTGTGTTATTGGAAAGGTAAATCAATTTTTATTTTATTTTCATTTCAATTCTAACGACTTCTCAATTGTGGAACATGTGATAAATATTTTTTAATAAACCTTGCACACCATGTGTTTGAAAAAATTCCAATAATTATCTTTATAAATAATGTATATGATTTTATAAGGTTTTCTAGTCATCAAATTGAATTCTAAAGAGACATAATATTTATTATTATCATTTCATGAAATATATGAAATGCCAAGCATTGATAAAATATTTCAATATTTCATTAAAATAAAATGTGAGGTTTATCAATTTTTACCACTGTTTGTTTTATTAGATATGACAATTCAGGAAAAATTGTAATGAATCATGTTATTTTATAAAGGTGGACTAATTTATAAATTTATTTCAGGGGTCTTTTAATTATAATATTTTACGAAATGACATGAAAATGATTTCAAATTATTATATAGAAAATTGGCCTCTTAGTGGATTTCTAAGAGGCATGTTGGGGCCTCCTAAAGGTATTTGAAACATATGGGTGTTTGAAAACCACTTATTTCCCCTTATGAGTGTTTCCCTTAATGGGTGGTCCATGATGTATGTGGTTATCGGATGATGGATTGAATATCACTACTTCTTGTGAGAGCGTTAGAGGTTTGAGTGAGTTATTCTTTATTCTTAATGATGACTATTTGGATTATTCATTATTTCTCACCATTATTATTACATTGGTCATGGGAACATGAGTAGCTAAGTGAGAAGTATTTATTTATGCAACACTAGATCATTTCACAAATCTAGAGACCCCTAGTTATGTATAGCGCTAACAGGGAGTACCACTTATTCAAGGATTGGAGAAACCTAGTCATGTGACATGTGTTTGAATGAAACAAAAGCGTGCAATTTGTCACATTTTAAAAAATTCAACGACCATCTTACATTAAATTCAATGGTAGATCACATGAGATCATTTCATTGGTTGGTGGTTCTGAATGGGGGGTTCTATTTATCTTCTTTAGTTTCACTAATTAAACAATTTTTGTGGGACCCTTGGAATATTTATTTTATTTCATATTTTCATTTCATCAAAGATGCGGTTGAATTCATTTAATCATTTACCTACATACAAAGAGTAGGGTTTGTATCTGACTTTCAAAATGGTTTGAAAAGTGTGATTCTTTAATACCAACAGTACATATCATGAGGCTCATAAGGTGCACCTAGTGTTTTTCTATTTAACGTAAGATCAACAATGATCATTTCATGAATGGACTAAAATAAAATAATTTTATAATTTTATAATTTCGTAAATTTTACATTTATATATTTTAATTTTATAGTTTTATAATTTGATAAAGCTATATACTTCTATAAATTTTGTATACTTTTTTAACATATATGTACTTTTATATAGTTTTCCAAATTTATAAAAAATTATAAATTATGTATATTTCTTTTAAATATTTATTTTTTATAAATTATATATAATTTTATACTAATATTTTTTAATATAATTTTATATACTAATATTTATATATATTAATTTTTAATTTTTACTTTTATACATGTAAACTTTTTCCAATTTATCAAATGTTTAATACTTCTATACTTTCATAAATTCAATGTCAGTTTTGAAAATATTTTTTTAAATATAATGAGTTTTTTGTGAAACCATTACTATATTCAATAGATGAATTTTCTATTATGAAAATGGTTATCAAATAATATATATTTTTTACAATATTACATTCAATAGTCCTCTTTCATCAATTTTTTATAAAGTAAATGTGATTTTATACTTCATTTATACTTATACAAAAGGGTTATGATCATTAAAAATATTCCGTGAAAAATAGTTTTTAAAAGTGTAATCTCCTCCACTATATTTATGAATTTACTTCTATATGTTTTTTTATCATGTGGGATGATTAACCATTTTTCAATAGCTGTATTTTCTATTGTGAAATAGTTTTTCAAATAATATAGATTTTATTTTTTAATATTTTAAAAATTACACTCCATAGTTGTACTTATAAATTTTCTTCAATAAGTTCTTATTTTTGATTTTGTGGGATTATAAACCATTTTTCGATTTATTTATTTTCATTAATGAAATTCATGATATCCAACTTCAATTTCACATATTTCGTGTATTTATTATGTCAAATATTAATATTACAAAATCAAATAGGATTAATATATATAAACAATGGATGGATGCCAATCGTATGAACAAAGAATATGAATAAGGAGTGAAAGAGTTCACCAAGTTTGAGAAATATCATGCATATGAAACTTATCAAATTCTTTTCTATGTTTAGGTCAAATTTATTCAAGACTAATTATACTAGAGGTATTGGAAGGACACTTGATATGTCCAAGAATTGATCAATGTTATAAATGATGAAATAAACACAGGGGAAAATAGAGCATAGCTAGTGACTGGGATAGAACTATATTTTATAGATCAACTGATATAATTACATTTGTGTACAATAAATAATATTGTATCATGGATGTGATTACATATGTGAATGTTGAAGAATATTGTATTGAGGAAATAACAAGGATATTTGAAGATGAACTTTGTGATTGTCCAAAATCATTTTAAAAGATAAATGGTTATGAAAAGATGACATTGTATACGTGTTTAACTAAACATACATCATTGTGAGCCGTACTACAACTATATAATTTAAATGAAAGAAAAAGATGGAAGGCTGTCATATATACTAAACTACATTCTCTCTTGAATGATATTCTCCCATAATATAATGAGCTCTATAGACGAACATACAAAACTAAATTGATGTTATGTTTCATGGGTATGATGTTTGAAATAATACAAGAATTACCCGATGATTTTATACTACTTCATGAAGACCAAAACATCACTTAATTAAAGCCCAATTTTTGGTGACTCTTGATACAAGAAATATGAATAGGGTCCTTTGAAATTTTTATTTTACTTTATGATCATTCCATTGTTTTTGATCCTATATGGAAGTGACGAGATTGGAAGGAAATTGACATTGCATATAGATACAAGAAATAAAGATGGGAAACTTCAACAACTGGAAGACTCTCCCTAGTTGAAGAAAAATGATAATGAGTATCCTAAATATGGAAATAAAATGAGAAATATTTATCTTGCATTATCTAAAGTTGGAGTGAATAATTTTGGTTTTAAAATAATTACTCATAGTACATGGCTAGTTATGTTAGTAAATTATAAAAATCTATCATGGTTATGCATGAAACAAAAATAAATCTAATTATATATGCTGATATCCGAACCAAAACAACCAGGTAATGATATTGATGTTTATTTGGTTCAATTTATTGAGGTTTTGAAATTATTAGGGGATTCGAGTGTTACATTGTATGCTTCTTATATAAATAAATATATCACATTGAAATCCATGTTTTGTGAGATGATAAATGAATTTCCTAGTTATGTAAATTTTTTAGGATATATCATTAATTTAATTCAAGTGCTTCCAATTTGTGAACAACGTATTTATTCAATTATGGTGAAACATTCCTAAAATATTGTGTTTCTATGACACCATTGATTTCCACCCTAACAACATAAGTACTGATCTTGGACGACATCATTTGATAAAATCTCAAAAGAACATAAAACACTATATCAACTAATAAGAGATCAACAATTTGTTAATATAAAAGATGTGGACACTATTATTGGTAAACTATTTTCAAAAACCCTTAAGAAAACAAATTTGAAAAATAGATTAGGCTTTTCTAATTATGAAGATGGAATAGTTTTTTTGTCGAATATTTTATTTATATTATGAATGATGAAAAAATTAATGTGATAGTTTAATTGGAATGTTAATAAATGCACCTGGAAAAAAGGATGTAATTAAGTCTAAGCTAGACATGGTTGACATGAGATTATGAGAATAGTTGCTTCTGGTGAAGGGAAAAAATCAACCTTTCTTCCTCTAGCTGCACAAACTCTTCCCACGCAGGAGGGGTTTCTATTTTGAAAATTCTTGAATGATGCAATGGTTCTATAGGGGTATTCATCGAATATCATGAATATTGTGTCAATGATTGATTGAATGTTAAATGGTCTGAAATCACATGACAACCGGGTTTTGATTCAAAATCTAATTCATGTACATTTATGTGGAATTTTACCAAGAATGACCATCATATATTAACCAATATCTATTTCATTTTCAAAAACCATACCTAGAAAATCTATAGAACCGATGAAATTTAAAACTATAGAAAATTAAATTATTGTCATATTATCTAAATTGTAAATTTTGTCCCACTATCATTATATGATATGATGGTTCACCTGATGGTCATCATGATGAGAGAGATTTGACTATGTGGTCCTATACATTATAGATGGATATACCACATTGAACAGTATTTGATGATTTTAAAAGGGTATTTCAAAAATGGAATTCTTCCAGACATTTTTATTCTAGAGAACTATATTGTCTATGAAGATATTTAATTTTCAAATGACTACCTATCCATTTTGGATGGTATCGGTCTACTGAAATCTCATCACACTGGGAATCGAGGGGGTAAATGAATTTATGGAAGAGATGATGTCACAATCAATATTAAAAATCTGGAGCAGGCCTTCCTATATGGTTTTAACTACGGTTTTGAGGTTTCCCCATATGTTGAATCCCAAAAATAAATTCTTAGACATTTGAATAAATCAAGGGATAAAATATGGATATCAAATAAAAATTAGAAATAGTGTGTAGGATGGTTTCAGGACCATATTTTTAAGGAGTCAAATCTAAATATGGATTCAATATCAGAACAAAATCAATGGATAGCTGGAGGACCAAGTGTGTATGTATCATATTATAATGGTTATGTAATTAATGGTTATATGTTCTATACAAATGAACATGATGAAGGCAGTACCATGAAACATATATGAGTGGAACATGTGGCTAATGTGATGAATTATTTTTGTATTCAGGATACAAATCCACTTTGTGTGAATATGTCACAATTTAGAATCATCAAAAAAAATATGTGATTTGTATTATACACCATTACAAGTTCGTATTTTTCATTGAATGTGGGTTGATAATACGAGTGATGTTAAAATAGATGAGTTGGGATTCGTGAAAGTGGATTTTAGTAAGGAAGGTATAAAAACGAACAGTTTATAGTGGAATTATAGGAAGTAGTATAAGTATTTTATGTTACAAATATTGTAAATATAAAGTGTTCAATTATTCTATTATGAATAAAAACTACTGAAGGGTTGAATGAAAATTCAACTAAGGATGACCATTTAATTTGGATTCCACAGTCATTTCACAGGGTTCCCAATGTAGATGGATTATTCTATGTCATAGGAGACCATAATGATGATATTTGGATACTCGATAGAGAGGAAAAATCCCTTCATCCTTTAAAAAAATAGTTTAATAATCATGTTATATATATTTTTGTAATATAAACTATGATACATCTTATTATTATCAATTCACTGTAGTATTTATGTATTCTATATTAATTGTTAAACTACTTATACAAATAATGACTTCTACACATGTTGGTGCTCCCAATCCCGAGGAACAACATGTCTCTCAACCTAAAGATACATGTAGTGTAGATGAACAATGGCCTTCTTCGTGTGAAGGTGCTCCCAACACTATCGAACAATATGTCTATCAACCTACTATTTCATTAGTTTTAGAGGAACAATGACTTTATATATGTGTTGTTTCTCCCAATCATGAGGAACAACAAAATTCTCAACCTTTACTTCTCTTAGTGAAGATGTACAATGACCTTATTCACATGCTGGTTCTACCAATCCAGAGGCACAACCATTTGATGAGGTTGAATCCATGGAAATAGTAAGCGATGAAGGACATAAGATTCAGAAAAAACATGAGCATCATAGTTTGATGATGTTAGAAAAAATCATCAAGGTGAAATGAAAAGGAAAAAATTATAAGGTCAGTTGGAATGTGTGAAACCATTATGTTAACACCAATAATTCTGTGTTCAATAGATACATTGGAATCATCACTCGACAACTCTTTTAGATTGTTGTAGATTCCTGGAACCATGTTGTTCACACGCTTAATACACTGATTTGGGAAGAAATTACGGTAAAATTTTGATATCATTTCTTTATTTTACTAAAAAATAAAATAATGAAACATTGAATTCCACTCCATAATCCCTTTTAGAATGCATTTATAGTACATGAATCCCATAAAAAATATTTATTAATGAATTTTTGAAGTATTCAAATGGAATTTCACCCAATTCAAATGAGGTATTATCTTAATGATGCTTAAGGGATAATAAGAATGATACTACTACTTATGTATACACACCTAATGACCTAATAAGTGTTGTATGTGTTTATAGGGCATCATGCAAGGGTGTCTTTTTAGGTATATTGTTGCTGGTATTTTTTTTTGAAAATACATATATTCATAACTATGATTGAGAATTTTTTATTCAGGAAACAACAAATGAGTGCTGGAAATAAGGAACAGGAAGCAAAACCAATGTGCACCTTAAAGAATGTATAGCGTACGATTCACTTGAACATAAATTGATACATATTTTAAATATGGCATAATAATATTATGTGACATGAAACAACACTATAATTATGATCCTCCATTTATATGTATATTAATTAATCTAAATCCAAATCTAATTCCATCCCACACCAGGTACTATGGAAGGAGGAACGTGTAAATAAAGATGAGATACAAATAGATGAAAACACAATAATAGTGTGGGACATATATGTATGTATGACATAATAAAAAAAATTCATTAAATATATATTAAATAAAAATGATTACTTATTGTTCTATACTTTATATCTAACACAGTCTTAAGAATCAGCAACACCTGTACAAGATGAACACCTACTTCGATGGCCTTTAGGGAGATATAATAGTATAACTGCATTGGAGGATCATGTATTGGGGTTACACCCTAAACATATATTGAAAAAAAATCAATTAGAGGATAAAGATAAAGAAAATGAATAGATGAAATCTAGATTACGTACCCTTGAAGAGAAATTTCAAAGGTAGATTGATTTTCTAGCCACTATTATTGGGGGCAAATAGAATAAAAAACTTAATAATAACAATTTATTAAATATCCCCCACCCCCACTGGAATCGTTTCAGCCGAAGAATTACTTTTGACAATCCAAATTAAAATACCCAAACAAGTATAGATCATGTAAGGGATCATTCCATAGAAAGAGTGAGAGAGAGAGAGAGAGTTATTGTGTTTTTTAGTTTTGTAATTAAATTAGGGATGTTTTATAAAATTTATAGTCTATTGTTTTGATGTTTCAATGATATAAAAATTTAAACATTCATTTAGTTGATAAATTACTTTTGAATGTAATAAAAATCACAGAAATTTGATTTCTTGTGTGAAAAGGGAAAAATGCGTCGAGGCTATGGATTATAATGGTTGTTATCAAATTAATTTTCGTACAAGGTTGTATTGTTCATGATAACAGACATCATTGGGTTATAAATGTAACAGAACCCCCTTGGTCTGGTGATTTTATTTAAATCAATAGGGACTAATTCCTTGGTCAGGAATTTGATTTCATTTAATTTTATTAGTTGAAACCCTTCTTGAGATGATAATATCATCCAATGATCATGGATGTTATTGAACTCAATTCCTTATAAGATCTCTAGAAATCACGATCTTGGTCTGATATGATATTTCTTGTGAAATGTAGAATCAATTATTAAGGAATTATGAGATAAGAATAAATAACACAATTAAAATATCACAATTGAAAAAATACAACACATAATGTTCCATAGCCCCAACACATAGAGGATTTAGATACTCATGGTGTAGCTAATAACTAAACATGTGATAATACCTGAATTAAACATTGATTTTTTTTGGAATGAAGGTCATCATGAGGATATCATGGAAGCACATTCAATCTTTTTGTCTCTCCTTGGGCATCTCTGTAAATTCCCCCTTGGTATATCTTGGAATGAATCCTTCCACTAAAACTATGAGGGCCTTCCCTCTATTTATTGATTTTAGGAATACTCAGTATATACCAGAAATTACATGGTGTGTACTCTGGTCGACACATTTTGGCTCTCTTTTCTCCTTCGGTTGGGGAGGTACCGTGTCTCCCTTGACTTGGAACACAGCATTGCCTGGTAGGTGTAAGTACACGGCATGTAGTGTCGCTATACATGGAATGTAATATCAGTCATCAGCCAATAACCACATCTATAAGGGACAACACAGCATGTACGCTTTGGCTGGTAACATGGGAATGTGTCTAGTCTTCTCAATCTGTGTCATGGCAATAATACAAAGCATGTGTAAGAAGTACACGTCATGTATATTTTAATTTTTGTTCTGCCTTTCCCGATTTGTGAAATTTGATGCTAAAAATCTGAAAATCATCGTAATCACCAATATATATAATTTTATCTAAAAAATGATTAATATTTGGTAAAAAACAAGTTAATATACTTGTTAATATATATGAAAAATTATACACAATTCAGGAACATCAAATTCCCTCACACATTGTCATTTTCCTATCCTCAAGCATGATCTCAACATCAAATCAATATAATATGTACTCTAAATAGGGAAGCATTCAACAAATTATAATAGTAAATACTATTACCATAACATAATATTTTAAAAGGAAAAAACATATTTTAATTCCAATGATATTCTAATCATGCCTCATATATAATTTAATTAAATATTTGAATTCTATTTCATCAAAATTATTTATCTTTTCATAAATAAACAAGCCACCTAATGATTTACATCACCAAATGGTACCACACTCATAAATCCATATTATTTAATTATATTTATTCTCAATTTTAATTATATTCACTACATCCATATGATATCAAGTTTTCTCATTCTCCGCTTTAGAATCCAAATCAGAAAAATAAGGACATTCACTAAGTTTCAAATGTTTCTGAGGCTAAGGTTTGGTAGTTAATGATGAAAACTAATATTAGAGGCTTCAGAAGGAGGATGAATACATAAATATTGTGCGTGATATTCAATATATATCTTAATGAAAATGTACCCCAATCCCGATCTCTCAAAGGGTATCATTACCTTAATATTTTCCAGACAATATGGGCCCATAAATCATCAATAATATGTAATAATGAATCTGGTACCTCTTTTTCATTTTTTCAATATTTTTGTATTTTTTATAGAATATGTACAACTATGAATACACTAAATATTGGTTTTGGAAACCCTTCATCATAAATGAACAAGTGATAAACTTAACCGAACATAAATTCGTGGTTGATCACCAACATATACCATGAATGGCCAAAAATCCCTCTCTAAAACTCAAGTGAATAATCAGGCCAAATTTAAAAGAATTAGGTTAGGAAGGGAAATTAGGATTTTATTTTAGTATCCTATCAAGGTAATTCATGGTTTCTAAGGGTTTATGAATATCACATGTAGTGTAGGTATCATGGATAAAGGGGTAAAAAACAACCAAATGCAGCCATCATTATATTATGATTCAAAAAATATCTTGTTTTGAAGGGAAAAGGTAGCTTGTTTTGGTGATTATGAATAATCCAAGTATCTCTCATGAAATAGGGTATAATAAATAATATTTCAAAAAGTATTAGAATACCTCTCGAGAATTGGAAAAATTCAAGGGTCAATCAGATCATGACATGAGTACAAATAATCAGTTATAATAAATGTAAATGTCCAAGACATTAAATCTAGAATCAAACAATATCAGCAATCATTTTAAAATACATTGAAAATTTTAATAGGCATGTAACTATTATAATTACATTTTATGTATTTATTTTTTATAATTATAACTAGTCTTAAAAATCCACAATTTAAAATATGTCAACAATTTATGATGTCTCCTAAATTAGTTCAATGAAAAGACTAGTGTGTGTCAAAACCCTCCCCCACACATAATACATCACAGGGTCCCCCATGTACAATACTAATGAAGATGATATAATGGGGGAAAACAATGGGTGGAAGATGAGGGGAAACATTGAAATAAGTAAACCCAAAGTAGAAAGGAAAATCAATCATGGAAAAATACTCCCCTCATGGTGAATCGACAAAATGGAGAAGTTGTCGAAATAGAGATGCCCATGTTTCACCAGTTTACATGTGACTGTCGCGGGAAGGGAAAAACAAATCTCAAGATAAAAACATCATCACATCCCAAGAATATAATGTAAAATTATATATAATGGAAATAAATGTTCCAATAAACCAGTCACGAGGTCATCTCAGAAGAAGCACCATCTACTACAGAAGAATCTTCCAATGGAGAAGTAGCCACAACCGATACTATAGGAACGATCTCAGTACTCTGAGTGGTAGGAACATAAGAAACCGTAGGCTCAGTAGTTGAGGTTACAGCTAGGACATCCTCTCGAGAAGGCATGCCTGTGATAGTTGGCTCAGTAAGAGAGACGGGAACGGAATCAGTGACCAGAGATTCCGGAAATGACTATGTGGTGGGAGGTGGCTAGATGATGGAGGAGAAGGTTTTGGGGGTGAAAGAATGCCTAAATACTGAAGGATGAGGCCCAACATAACTCAATTCGTGTATGGGACTTGGGAAGGGTATGCTTCTTATGCTCAAGAACGGCCAGGCCGAGGCTGGTTGGGAGATCATATGAGGGTGAGAACGAAGGTGGGGAGGTGGAAGGCTAAGAGGAAGAATGAATGGTGGAAGAAGAACGAAGTACCGATGTAGAAGGCTGGGGTGGTGAGGGAACATCCACAGGTGGATGTGGTGGGTTCTGGTCAGGAGCACTAGTAGGAGTATCAGGGTCAAACCTCACCCCTACAGCAGTAGGAGCATCAAAAAAAAGTCTATACCCATCCCCCATATGCTATACTATCCTCATGATGATAAGAATGATAAAGACAAGAAGTTGAGGATAGCCTAATGGGTCATAAGGGAGAGAGGTCTCAAAGACTCCCAGATGGTGGGACATGGGGGTGGTATAGAAACTGTCGTTCAGGTTTCCTTGACAGTTGTGAATCATTTAATGGAAGTAGGTGGTGGCAAGGTAGGGGATGTCAGGCTAATTTTTTCGGATAATAAAAGTAAGGAGCTCCATGTCCTGACTGGACACAATACCCAAATCCTAATGGAGAGGAAAAATAAGGGTGTCAAATCACATATAGAGGAAATTAAGGGGAGAAGAAAGGAAGAGCGTTCTCTTCTACGATGTGGGGTGTACATGGGGTCAGACCCAGCAAGATCCCACCACATGGCAATGAGGTCAGAGTGCTCAGGGTGGGTATGGGTGGAAACAGGATGTAGGGTGGCATGTTGGGGTTAAAAGTCACACCATGTCCAAAATTTCCCATGGTGAGGGAAAAGGGTATCTCTCTAGATGAAAGTGAACAAGGCGGGTTGTATTGGTGAAATTCTAATGGTAGGTCGGACCATAAAACATGAAGGTGGCCATGAACTCAAAAAAATCAATCATGGTAAGTATGACTGATAACCTTAAGTGTGCCCAGGAGATGAGTATGACCCATTATATCCTCAATCAACTCCCAGATTCCCAAATAATAGGGAACGCTAACGTCCAGATAGCAGCCACTAAACTAGATAGTTCGGTTGGAGAATCGCCACAATCTCTCTATAGTAGGATGACCCTCAGGGAAGATCAGACATGGATGTGGGAGAGGGCGGGTTTCATCTAGTGTAGGCAGTGGTGGAATGGTAGGTTCCATAGAAGATGGTCCTGCCGCAGTGGTAGGAGTTGGAGTAGTTGATACCTGAGCTTGCATAGAGGGTTGGCCAGTTGGTGGAGGTTATGGTCAGTCAGTTCCACCACTAGCGTGGAAGGTAGCTCTGATGGTATGGAGCTGGAAGAAGAAGTGGCAGCACCAGAGCTATCGTCCACAATGGATGGTGTGGATGTTGTCTCTAGAAGATCATCAGAGGTAGGATAATGGGCCATAGGAATTTCTAAATCAGTAGATGTCACTGATGAAGGTGTCATCAGTAGAGGAGGCATAGCGACCAATGTTGGGGGCTGGAAAACCAGTAAATCCAAATAAGGCTGCTCTGAATGTAGAGAATTAATCTGATGGTGAAGTGGTAACTTTCTCTGAGTAGCAGTAGTAGGCCTATTCCCACATGAACGATCTCTATCGGTCATACCTAGAATAAAATATATTAAAACAAAATAAAAGATGAAAAATAATAAAGAATGAAAATGTGAGAAAATATAAAATATAGAAGAACACAGCATGAAGATCTAGGTTAATCGGGGTGTAGTAGGGCCTATATAAGACCCCATGCACTCTGGATAGACACGCTGTGATGGCATGTTTTTGGAAAAAATATTTACATGATGTGTCTCAAAGGTGGGAATGTCGTGTGTCAAAACACGAAGTGATTCCCGTGTAGGTAGAAAAATATGGCTTTGACTGGGGAAGGGGTTAAGGAAAATACATGTAGTGTGGAAAGGTGTACATGTTGTGTGTGACAACATGGTGTGAGAGGCATGTATGCCTTTCCCCATAGATTCCTCTGAAGTGTAGGAGGACACAGAGTGTCCTTAACAGACATGTTATGTTTGGTGACATGGTAATGGGCTGTCTCCTAGAGGACACGTTCTGGGCTATAAGGCTATGGGAGGAATGAGACATGATGTGTAAAAAACGTACATGCCATATTTATTTCAAATTAGAATCGCTTGGGTGTGTGGTCGTGTACAATATATACACATCGTGTGTTCTTCACGCACCCTGTGTAGTTTGTGGGAACCCGCATAGTTGTCTGAATAGAAAATCAACCATAACGTAACTAAAACAATGAAATAATGAGAGTAGAATGGCATACCTAGAGTTTGGATCAAAATGTGAATGAAATGGCAACAAAAAACACTGAAAATTGATGGAGTAAAGTTGGAGAGGGTGGACAGCATGCAACAGAAGAAACAGGGAGGAGTGGGGGGTCGTGCGAGACAACTTGAGGCTGGGAAGGGACCAACCTTTATAGTCGGAGTACATGATGTGTAAATGAGAGTACACGGTGTATAGTGGTGTGTTTTTTTAATAAATAAATTATATTATATAATAATTATAGTAAACTATATAATAATTTATAATAAAAATTAAAATTAAATAATATATATCTGATTTACTAAAAAATATATACACATAATGTATCAGGGAAATACACATTGTATGTTCTAAAATTGGAAAAAGTGAACTACAACCTTTGGTCTGATGCTTGGGGCGTTATTCGAACCGACGATCATCCATTCCGAACGTAAGCCGTCAAACACTGGAGAAAAGGTTTTATTGCTTCCATTTATAATTACTTTTAATATGTAAAGTTAATTTAAAATCCTACATGAGAATAATAAGTATCACAGTGTGAGGTTTAATTTTAAATAAAAGGGATGATGTTGGGAGATTAGCCGAGTTCGAACGTGGTGATTTTGGATCTCGGACAGAGACTCTTCCAATCTTCCAACTTCACCTGCATGTTTTTTCTTGTTTCAACAAATTGTTTAACTTATCATTTAAAACATGTAAAACACAATGTATATTGAAATTCATGTTGTGTGGGTTTATTAATATGAAAAATTATGTAAATGGGCTGGTTTATAGGATTCAAACTCGGGTCTTTTATAACCGGTTTATGACCCTGGCCAGTCGGTCCATCCCTATAATGGGTTTATTTTATTTATAAAAACATTTATATTATTTTGAAAAATACCACACATGTCGTTTAGTTAAACAAGAGTATAAAAAGGATGAATCACATGCCAAAGATAAGGATGGAGGGATTCAAACTGGTCAAATCTCGGATATATTCCAGTGACCTTACCATCGGCACCGACATCATCACTATTTATTGAAATATTTAATATATATAATTATAATATTAAGAATATAAACTAAAACGATAAGTACACATTGTGTGTATAGGTGGTACACGGCGTGTAACATCCGGGTTTCTTAACAGGAAGCACCTTTATTTTACATCATTGGCACAACCTTAGCTGTGCATTTTTCTACCTAAATTGTATGGTGGACATTGTACCAACATATATTCCATTTGAAAATAGGGTTTCAAATACAACCCATTTACCTTGAATTGTTTATTGTCCGCTCCAGCCACATCCACCACACTATAGTGGAAAACCATGATCCCTTTTAAAGGTCCTGACCACTAGGACATGATTTTATCTGGGAACTATATAAAACATGAGTTAAATAGAAGTACCTCATCACCAAGATGGAATGATTTTTGATAGATCAAGTTGTCATGGACCATATTTTTCTTCTCCTTGTATAGCCTAGCATTCTCATGTGCCTCCCACTGAATCTCGTCATGTTCTATCATTTTAAACCTGCACTTTTCATCTGCATCCTTGAGATCGTAATTCAGGGATTCCACATCCCAACAGGCTTTATACCCAAGTTCCACAGGTAAATGACACTACATACCATAGATCATCTCGAATGGATAAATCCCCAGAGGTTTCTCAAAGGCGGTCTTGTATACCCAGAAGTCATCATCAAGTTTCATGGATCGTTCCTTCCTTGATGCTCGCCATGTCATTTAAATTATCTGCATTAATTCATAGTTTGAGACCTCCACTTGGCCACTAGACTGGGGATGATAAGTTGTCCCCTGGTTATATCTCACGGCTTATTTCAAAAGAACATTTCACAATAAATATTTGAAAAAATGCATTCCTCTATCACTGATCAACACATGTGGCACTCCAAACCTACTAAAAATGGTATTTTTAAAGAAAATCCACAATGACATGTACAATTTTGTGTGTTGTGCTATCTTCTTTCACCCATTTTGATATGTAGTCCACATAAATTAGTATTTAAGAGTTTCCAAGGGATGGGGGGAAATTTCCCAAGAAGTCAATACCCAATACATTGGGGACCTCGACCTCAAGAATGGGGTGTTGAGGAATTTAACTCGGTGCCCCAAGTTACGTGTCTACTGGCATCGATCACAATGTGCCAAAAATTTTATATCATATTTTAGCATGGTGGGCTCGAAAAACCCAAATAGTAGAATTTTTTCCATTGTTAGTGCTGGCCCATGATGTCCCGCAATTGGGGAAGAATGAATGAATTCTAGAATTTCATGAATTTCTTCTTCTGGGTTGCAGCATCGGATCACCCCATCTCCACCTGAGCATGAAGATCAGAGGGTATTCCCAGAAATATCTTTTCACATCAGAAATAGATATTTTCTTTTGGTGGAATTTAAAATCTCGGTGAATGACTCTTGTAGACATGTAATTGGCTAAGTAAGAATACCATGGGTGAGGTGATTCTTCAATAGAGAACAGATTATCATATGGGAATTTCTCCTCAATTTCTCTATCATCTTCCCTTTTGAGATGATGAAATTCTATCCTAGAGAGATGATCAGCCACAATATTTTCACTTCCCTTATTCTCCCAGATCTCAAAGTAAAATTCTTGGAGATGAATCTTCCAAAGAATTTGGCGTATTTTTGTATCCTTTTTGTTCACCATGTATTTTATTGTTGAATGGAATGTATAGACAATTACTTTGGATATCACTAAATAAGAACGAAACCTGTCGAATTGAAAAAACCACGGCTAGAATTTCCTTATCAGTAGTAGTGTAGTTGATATGTTATGAATTTAAGGCTCTACTAGAATAATATATTGGTGTATTGATTGATTGATTCTCTGCCCAATAATCGCTCTCTCTGTATTGTTAATTTTGTCCCAAAAACCTCAAACTGTTACTCCCAATTTGGGGAAATCATGATAGGGGACTCTGCTAATTTTTTCATTAGAATTTAGAATTTTGTGGTGGACTGTTTGTTAAAATCAAAGATAAAATCATTTTTAAGAATATTGGTTAATGGCTCGGTTATCTTAAAAAATCACAAACAAATATCTTGTAGAAACCTACGTTCCTAAGAAATCTAAGGATTTCCTTGACAGAAGTGGGAATAGGAAATTGTGAGATGATTTCAATCTTTATATGGTCAACTTCAATGAATTTCTTAGAAATTTGATGGCCTAATACGATTCCATGTTATACCATGAAGTGGCCCTTCTCATAGTTTTACTTCCATAGAAGTAATGTATTTTTAAATAATCATGTTTAATTTATTTCTTTTAAAAATTACTCACATAATAATTATTTTCATATACAAGTGGACTCCTTTGATCGAGTTGAGGGGGATTATTTGAAGCTAATCGTGCTCAGGAGAGATTGGACTTTAAGGTTGCAATAGAGATAATGAAAACATAGAAATGAGTCAAGAATGTATACAACCATAATGAAATGGTTAATTCATACTAGTTATTTAATTAATTTTGTTATCACTTTATATACCATTTTAAGTTATTTTACCTATCATTTTTATCTAATACTTATTTAGTTTTTTTCATGAATCTTATGGGAATTCATATTTTTCATTAAAATTTCTACAATAAACCACAAAAGAGATAACATGTTCCTTTCTGCCAATGTTATAATACATTCTAATGATTTTCTTTGTGAAACTACCAACACATCGAATTGATGAAATGTTCTTAGATTAAAAAAGGATATCTAGTTTTTAAAATCCAAAATATTGGAGAAATATCTTGTTCCCAATGTGTTGACTTATTATCATAGAATAGGAATAAGAGATTCCTCAACTCCCCTATTTTTCATTAATGAGAAAGGTTTTTCGACTAAGAATATTGATTCAATATAAAATATTGTTAGTTCCAAAAAAATTAAATGGTAATCAAGAAATCATTGGAATTTAGGTTTTTTTTAAATTGGGACATATAAGAATCAATGACACCAAAATATCACACATGGTGCGACTAATATGACTCTAGGTGCTTCTGTTTATTTAAAGATGTCATTTAATTTTAGGTAAATTGAAAAATGACGTACTCAAAACAGAAAAAACACATTTAGATTGTTTTTAAACATCAGAAAATGATCTATAAATCATTTCAGAGATGTACGAATCAACTTCACATCAATCTGATTCATGGTGTGATCAATATGACTCTAAATAGGTCTTTTATATTTTACATTGAAATTAATTTTAGTAAAAGGAAAAAGATATAATCTAAAAACTGATTAAAAAAATTCATATTGTTTTTATACTTTCTGTAAATGATCCATGAGTCATTTTTGATTTTTATGAATCACCCATACCTCAATCTGAATCATGGTGTGACAGGTATAACTCCAAGTGCGCCTTTTTATTTAACATCCCTGGTAAATAAAGAGTAAGACATTTTCATATTTATTAATATTTGTTAATTAAATATTAATTTTATTTTAAATGAGTTTTATGATCGATGTCATACCAGATACACAACAACGGGTTTCTTTGAAATCATACGTTCCACAAAATGTTGAGTAATACTAAAAATAATCATATAATATTATTTTTTTAAATGGTAATTAATGCATAGACATTGTATTATAGGGAAGAAATAGAACTAATTAAAATATGATTACACATGTTGATAAAATTATTTTACATTTATCCAATAAAATTTATAGGATTAAAATGTTATTGAATCCAATTTTATGCACAAATACTCTAATATTCTTTAAAAGGTCTATTTACCACCTTTTGATGGAGAATGATTTTTAAATATAATTTTAGTCACATTTAAATGTTCTATTTGACAAAATAAATTTCTTATTTATAATCCAGACTTCAAAATTTACATCGGGTAATTTTTTTGTATTTTTCTAATAATGTTCGTTTTTTAATGAATAGAAAATAATACTATATTTTAATCTAAAACTGCCTTTTAATATAATTTATTTATATAGTCATATTATCTTAATAAATGATTTAAATTATAATTAGATTATATTTTTTCCATTTAATCCAATTTTTTTCATTGGAAGTAATTTCACTTTGAAATTGGAAATAAACAAGTGTCAATCTTTTGATAGTTATTATTTCTTAAAAACATGATTTTTTGTTTTGACAACAAGAATTATTTTTAAATTAATTTCAGCCACTTATGTGTTAAGAATTTGGAAAAATAGATTCCATATTTGGAATCATGGTGTCCATATTTTTTAAATATATAACTTTTATTTTTAGACATTATGAATAATTACTTTAGTAAAAAAATTATTTACCTTAGTTAAAGGGTACATCTGGTTAACAATTTTAAAAAAATATTATTATAATAAAACAAATTACACTAAAATGAGTCCTATTCCAATTGGTTGATAAATGTCCAAACATTATAATAATTAAGTCTATTTTCAAACCCCATGAATCCACTTGTGAGTGATAATGGCACTATATATTAATTAATATAAAGTGAAGACAAAAATGACATAAACATATATATTTTAGAAAATAAATTTTTACATGGTTTTATATAAGTAATCAATTAGAATATAAATATTAATTATAAATATAAAACTATTTCCTACATCGTAGTATTTTTTTATAATTTTTATACATCAAATTAATAAAATTATTTATGAAACAATGATGATGCGGTTATTACCGTATTAATGAATGATTTAAATAAATGAGATTATAAAATTTTAATAACTATCTAAAACCTATAAAATTATTATTCAATGATTTTAGTCTGAACAATAGTCATGTTATCTTTTAATTTAATTAGTTTTGGACCTTTAGAAATCGAATATCAGTTTACAATAAAATAATATTTTCAAACATTACTAATGATCCCCTCTTCCCCCTAATAAAAATCCATCACCTCTAACCCAATACTCACACCTCTAATACCCCTTGGAACATCCACTATCTGAAAAATTAATCTCCCTATATCCAATTATTACACATAAATTCCTTAAGTTAGTTATAATCCACTTCAAGTAATCCTTTTGTTTCAAACCAAAGGGAGTTAACTGATATAAAGGAAACATATTCTCTTAAGTTCTTTTCTTTTATTTTGTTTCTCCAACCCCATAAACTATTTCTATTCATTTTTTTCATAATAACACCATTATCCTAAATATAATAAGATATTTTTATGATAATTAATCTAACTAAACATCCACACACCCCTATCTAATGGAAGCAATCGTACTGTTTTTATGGATGTCAAACTACTACCTCACGAAACGATGATTGTTCAAATATACCCAGATGCCTCTCAAGGTGGCCATTATGATGGAACTATATTTATATGTGATATATATTATGTTTATTATTTATCTATGGTTCTATATTTTTCATTTATATCAGACATTTATATTTTCCATAATGGGAAAATATGATAATTTCATTTGAGGAAGTGCGGACTGCCACCCCCTCAAAGTGATATGACTCATTCATACCATACATGGAACATATAAAGGATGGTGTTAATGAAAATAAATAATTTATATAAAATATAAATTTATAATGTAATAATAATATAACCATGTATCATTTGTTTTTAATTCTTTTTAAAATGAAAAAAATTAAATGGAAGTAGCGTTCATGCGTACGTATGACTTACAGTCTCCATGAACTTTGCATTTCATTTTGATAAATAAAAATGATATGCAGTACTATAAATACATATATACTGGATATATATGATATATAAAGCATGAATATCATTCTATAGATAAATGAATTTTGACCACATGGGCAATTTATAATTATAACATGTTCATTTTTTAGTCATGTTCTAATCTTCGACAAAATGTCAGATATAAACTCAAATAACTAACAAATTGTTAAAGAATGGTTATAAGTGATATAAAAGGAATAATTAAAATGAAAAATGTTTTCAATAATTTATAAATTAATTTACATTTATTATTTAATAAATTAATGAACGCATGGTTCAAGTCAGACACAAGGTAAGGGGTTTTCATCTCATTTTTTATTCCCATGATATTCATGATATATTTTCCACAATTTCCTTATATATAGTGTGTGTACTTATAATGATTTTATGCATTGTGTAATATAATATAATTTATTGTAATTTACATATTCATTGTATGATATATCTTTCATGTGGCGTATGTTTTGTAAGTTACCAAATCAGTAAGGTAACCTTTCACTCTCATCATCTAATCAAAGACTTGTTTATGTTATGTATTGTAAATTTCCATTTTATTCTGTTGGGATATGTTCTAAAATATTCTTATTGTTATAAATTTTATCTCTATGTGATGAGTGATCTGTTTCTCTCACATTAACTCATTTTATGAATTTTAAAGTGTCATTGTCAGTCTGTCAAATTTCTATAAGTGAACTTCTTAAACCAATTTCAATTCTTTGGGGTAAATTTCTACTCCATGATTAAGTCATTATATGAAATTGTGTGAATGACCTCTTATTTTTTCACACTTAATATCCCCTTATATTAGGTGTATTATTATTTTTCACACATAATAATTTCATTGATTTATCCATAATATAAAGATTTGATCTTTGTAAGGGACGTTGTATCAATATACATTCCATTAAGATTTATTTGTTGTTATAATATAATTAACTTTATATGGTGAATATACTACCCTTTGACATGTTATATCAAGAATATCCTTATTATCATGATATTATAGTCTTTGATTAATTTTATTCCTTAATTATTTCAATTCAAGCATCTATCATTTGGTTAGAAACTCTTTAACAAAAATATTATTGTAAATGTTTTAAAAATTTATTCTTTAAATATTTCACATTAATGTCCATTTTTTAAAAATGGGTTTAAGGATTTATTTATATGGACATTAATGATGTTAAATATTAATTACTATAAAAGTTTCAAAGTTTTATGGGACACTTTGATTCAAAAATATGTTTATTAAATGTTCTAAATGGTTTTCCAAATGAATATTATTTCTATGAATCATTTTACTAAACTTCAATAATGTTTTTAATGTTTGCGTTGACAATGACCTCTCCGCCACCATTTTTTTGGCTTCCTCTATAATACATAATGTTTTTAAAAGGAAAATAAATCCCTTATGCTATTTTTGGGTGTTTTGGTATTGAAAATGGTTTTTGAAAGGGATTTGTTATTTTTATATCTTGAAATTATTTCTTGTGATTGAATATGAAATGTTATTATTGAAATTATTATATGTGACATATTTTTTGTGTTATAATTTTATAATGGTACTTGGGAATTTGATGGGTGGTTATGTGATAAACCAAATGACATGTGGTTCTGTGAAAAACCAGGATAAGAGGTCACATTATAACCTCCAATGCACATGATATAGATATCAGCCACATGGATTCTCCATTTAGTGATCTGTGTGGAAGTCGACCGTATGGTTATTCCACTTAAGTATTTTTATGTACCAAGTTACCTTTATATGTTATGTGTTCATTGTATGGGTGTTATGGTAATATTTTGGTTACAAAAGGGTAGTCAATGATCTTTTATTTAGTGAATAGTATTTACTACATCATAAAGGTTAGAAGTATTACTTATGATAAAGTAATAATGGTTCACTTTTTATTTTGAAAAAATAATATTTTTCCTTCTCTGGGTATCCATTACAAAGATTTTTAGGCTCATCCCATGTTTCTGAAATGTTTTTCACAAGACTTAAAGATGAATAGGGTCATGGATGGGATCAAGGAAAAGTCATGCTATCTAAAACATGGAAATAGACATGATTATTTTTTTAAGAGTTATAATATAAAAAATTAGAAACAGAGTAGAAGTTTCTACTTTGTAATATTTGAGATGTAATGTAATAGTTATGGCCTAATTCTCTAAAACTTTGAACCTTAAATGATTCTCAATAGGAAATATACTTTTAATTAAAGATTATGTAATGTTTTATTTTGGGTCCTTACAGTTGGTATCAGATGTCAGTTTAGATAACTTTAGAGGCTACAATATTATTTAATCTTAAGTGACATAACCATAATGGTTAGAATATTAGAATGAGTCATAGTTATTTTAGATAAATTTAATGAGTTTAAGATAACACGAATACATCTATCTTAGAATATACGGTCCTCAAATGACATTATATGATGATTTTTCTGATATACTCTCACTGATGTTTTTGGTTTTAGTAAATGATTAAATCTATCAGGCGCCAAAGTAACAATGGATGCGATGAAAACTATGAAAGTTTTCTAGATAAGCAACCGAATGAAGTGGCAGATGCAATGATAAAACTTTTGGATATTCTCAACCAACTATCTTGAGTTATGATTGACCACCTAAACCACGATGACTTTTATAAGGCATTGTATATGTGAGAAACAAATCCATACAGAAGTTCCGATAATAATAATAATGGTATGTATATTCAAAAACCTATGTGTCAGGGATGTGGAAAGAAACACCTAGGAAAATTCATCGAAGGGATGGGAATACATTTCAGATTTGGAAACGAAGGTCATAAAGCAAAAAAGTGCCATAGAAAAAGGAAGTGTCCAGTTGACTCTAGGAATGGGAAAGAAGTTCTCTCTAAAGGATCAATTGAATGTTTTATGTGTTGTTTTAATGGTCATTAAACTAATAGATGTACTTCAAATAATGTTTGGGAATGTGATCAATAAGATTATAAAAATATATTTTTATAAATACCAAATTCTATTTCAATTGAATATGAAGAAATTGACAATGACCAATGAATGGTATGGATTATTTCTTAACTCATGTTTTGACATTACTGAAATCATAGGACATTACGCAAGATTTTTTTTGTAGGAAATATGTATAAAATAATAATATGGAAAGACATCTTTAAAGGATCATGAATAATGATCGATGATTAATATGTCTACATTTTAGGAATTGAAGAGTTTTATCGGATCTTTGGATGATGATATGTTTAAATTTATTAATGATATGATTACATTTGAAGAATATTTCTCGTATGTGTAAACATGAAGTTTGATATATGAAAATACTATTCAAGGAATACATATATTTTCTTTTGTGGATATAATTATAAAGAAGCATTGGGGATTATATGATTCTTGAATTTTAGGTAATTACAGGTTATTACTTTTTGGGATGAAAATTAATGGTATGAAAAAATATTTGTGGTTAAAATATTTTATGGTTATTTTTGAGAAATTAATTTCATTTTCGGAGATGTTATAAAATTATATATTTTTTCAAAATGGAAAACACATAGACCGTGTGACAACCCGTCGCGTCAGACAAAGATGTGGGAATCAAACCCACAACCAATGTGTGATTGAGATTTATCGCCTACCACTGGACTAAGTGAATTCCATGGTTAGTATGGCTTGTCCATTTTAGTTATATAATTTTATTTATCAATAATAAGTTGATTTAGGAAACTAATGTTTTATCAAATGGATAATCGTTTTATAGTAAAATGGTTGGGTGATTATGTGATAAAGGTTGTTTTGGAAGAAATTCGCTCTTATGGGGAAAATCTAATGGTTGAAATATTATTTTGGAAGACTGTTTGTTTTATTTTGGACGTATGGTTATTTATGTTATTTAGGTAAATGGTTAACCAGTCTTTGAAAAAATGTGACTAGGTTAATTACCTTTCAGTATGAATCTTTAAGAGTAACAAATGTTATTTGGAGATAAATGATAAGATTTTTGTGGAATACTATGTGATCAAATCCTTCTAAATTTTGGGTTTCAATCTTAGTTTGGATTATTTTGAAGAATTTTAATGAAATATGTTTAATGGATGGGCTTCTTTTAACTTTGGGTATTGTTTGTTGAATTTTGGAGATTAGGAGTAGTATTTATTTTTATAAAATATTATTCTTTTTTGGGGATTATCTGATCTTGTACTAACAATTTGGGTTTTGGTTAATGTCTAAAGACAAGGGAAATATATAGTTCATCTTTTAAAGATTATGATATTCCCTAGAAGTTGATTCTT
Organism: Viscum album; assembly: GCA_963277665.1. Taxonomy (NCBI): domain Eukaryota; kingdom Viridiplantae; phylum Streptophyta; class Magnoliopsida; order Santalales; family Viscaceae; genus Viscum; species Viscum album. Next base: position 944,117,398 of record OY728127.1, on the reverse strand, counting down.
ACACTTCAGGTATGATCAAGTCTTCTTGAATACTCATTGTTTGGAGAAAATATTAGTTTTTGGTAGAAACTTATTAAATGATGAAACTCTACTGTAAAAGTAAGTATATTTAATTATGTTTTTATTCAATATCATAAATAAATTCTCTAATTTTACTAGGTTAAACATAAAATGGAAATGCTTTCCATTTACATTTCTTACTGGGAAACCAATCACTATTTAACCTATAAGATGTTTGTGGTTTCTTGGTGGTTAACTTTTTCCTGATCATGTTTTATATTACTCTACATTAGAACAAGACACTTAGTTTCTCCTCCATATACATGTTTTCATAGAATCATAATATGGGTTTTCCTGGGTGACCATTTTACATATATATCATTCTTTTAATGTTATTGTTTTGTTGACTCTTTTTCGGATGTGGGACTTTCAATGATGTTTCTGATCCAAATTCTAAATTTACAGAGACATAATTTCCAAAAGGGGGGAAGGATGTAACATCCCAAGTAAATAAAAAGTAAGTAATTTTCAAATTTATTAATATTTGTGAGTTAAATATTAATTTTACATTAAAGGGGGTTCTATGTTTGATGGACTACCTAATAGGCAACAACGTGTTTCATTGAAATCTTACATTGTAGAAAATGTTGAGTTAAACTAAAAAATAATAATAAAATATTATTATTTTAAATTGAGGTTAATATATAGTCATTGTATTGTCAGGAATGAAAATAACTAACTAAAATTTCATTACACATGTTTAGTAAATGTTTTTATATTTATCCAATAGATGTTATAAGCTTAAAATTTGAATGAATCCATTTTTAAGCACAAATACTCTAATATTATTTAGAATGTCGATTTATCGCCTTTTGATATAGAACCCTCTTTAAATCTAGGTTTAGTCATTTTGATATTTTCTATTTGACAAATAATATACTTATTATTTTTAATTGGGACATCAAAATTTACTTTGGGTAATTCTTTTGTATTTTTCTGAAAAAACACATTTTTTAATAAATAGTGAAAAATACTATATTTTTATTCAAAACTACCTTTTAATATAATTTATTTTTAGGGATATATTATCTTATTAAATGGTTTTAATGTGTAATTAAAATATATTTTTAACATTTAATCCAATTTTTGTCATTTTAATTAATTTTACATTGAAATTGGATATAAACATGTGACAATCATTTGAGAGTTATTATTTCTTAGAAACACACTTTTTGTTTTTCAATGGGAATTTATTTTAAAATAATTTCTAACACATCAGTGTTTTATATTTGGAAAAATGGTTTCAATACTTGGAATTAAGAGTTTCATATTTTTTAAATTTATAACTTTTATTTTTAGACATTATGAATATTTACATCAACAAATATATTTTATACCATGGTTAATGGGTAAATATGGTAAATAAGGGTAAAAATTATTATAATTATAATATTAAATTACCCTAATATCTATCATATTCCTATTGGTTAACACATGTTATACAATGGTCATCCTTGGGTCGATTTTGGGACCCCATAGTGCCACATTGGGGTGATAATGACACATTATATTAATTAAAGTAATGTAAAGACAAAAAATACACAAACATATATCTTTTAGTAAATAAATTTTTACATGGGGTTATATAAATTATATCTTCAACTATAATTATTACTTAAAAATCTAAAAATATTCACTATATCATAGTATTTTTTATAATTTTTAAACATCAAATAAATAAAATTATTTATGAAACAATGATGATGGAGTCATTACATTTTTTATGAACGATTTAGATAGATGAGATTATAAAATTTAAAAAACTATCCAAAACCCATGCAATTATTATTGGATGATTTTATTTCAAAAAAGAGTCATCGTATCTTTGAATTTAATGAGTTTTTTATCTATTGAGACCAAAATTAATTTTATAATAAAATAATATTTTCAAACATTTATAAAGAGCCCTCCCCTCCTTTATGAAAATCTATCACCTCTAACCCATTACTCACACCTCTCAAGCCTCTTGGATCATCCAAACTATTCCAAATTAATCTATCTATATCCCTCTATTTCTCCTAGAAGCCTTAAATTAGGTAGAAGACACTTAAATGAATCTTTTTGGTTCAATCCAATCGGAGTTACCTGATTTAACGTAAATGTCTTATCATAAGTCATATTCTTTTATTCTACTTCCCCAACCAAGTAAAATCACTTTATTCATTTTATTTATAACAAGAATAGTTTCCTAAATATACTAGGTTGTCTTTATGATAATTATTAGAACTACACATCCACAAACCTTCATCTAATGGATACTATAATACTATTTCTACGGATGGCGAACTACTACCTCACGGAACAATGATTGTTCAAATATTTCCAACCGCCTCTCATGGAGGTCATTATGATGGAACTGTATTTATATGTGATATAAATTATGTTTATTTTTTCTATATTATTCTGCATTTTTGATTTATATCATACATTTATGGTTTCTATAATGGTTAAATAATGCAATTTAATTTGAGGATGTGCGGACTACCTCCCCCACAAAGTTATATGACTCATTCGTACCATACATGGAACGTATAGTGGATGATGTTAATGATCTTATGAAATGTATATAAAATATTATATTACACTGTAATAATAATATGCCTATGTTTAATTTGGATTTCATTCCTTTTTAAATGAAAACAATGAAATGGAAGTAGCGTTCATGCGTACGTACGGCTTACCGTCTCTATGAACGGTGCATTTCATTTTTATATATACAAATGATATGGACTATTATAAATACATATATAATGTATATATATGATATATATTATTTATAAATAATTAATATCATTATATATATAATTTAATTTCGACTACATGGACAATTTATAATTATAAGAATTTCATTTTTAACTCATGTTCTGAACATCGACAAAATGTCCGATATGTACTAAAATAATTAAATAATTGTTACAGAAAGGTAATAAGTGATATAAAAGGAATAATAAACATGAAACAAGTTCTTAAGAAAGTATAAATTAACTTATGTTTTTTATTCATGAAAATAAAGAACCAAAGGAACAAATCAGACACAAGGTAAGGGGTTTTCATCTCACATTTTATTCCCATGAGGATCTACAAAATTATCCACTATTTCCTTTTGTGTGTTTTATGTACTTCCCATGATTGTATTTACTATGTAATATAATTTAATTTATGGGTATTTACATATTAATTTAATGATATTTCTTTCATGTGGTTTAGGTTTCATAAGTTACCAAATTGGTAAGGGAACCATTCAATCTCCTCTTCTAATCAAAGACTTGTTTTGTGTTATTTATTTTATGTGTCCATTTAATTATGTTGGGATATGTAATTATATATCCTTATTGATGTAAATTTTATGTCTCTGTGATGAGAGACCCATTTCACTCTCAACAACTCAATTTATGAATTTTAATGTGATGCTGTTAGGCTGTGGAATTTTCGTAAGAGAACTTATTAACCCAATTTCAATTATTTTGGATAAATTTTTACTTTATGATTTTTTCATGGTATGAATATGTGGGATTGAAAACTTCTTATTTACACTAAATATCCACTTATATTTGGTGTTTTATTATTTTACACACATAACTATGTCATTTAATTATCCTTGATATAAGGATAAGATCTTTTTAAGGGACGTTGTCTCAATTTACATTCCATTGAGACATATTTGTTATTATACACCAATTCAAATTTATATGGTGTATATACTGCCATTTAACATATTTTATAATGAATATACATATTCTCATGATATTATATTATTTGATTAATGTTATTCCTCAATTATTGGTATTCAATCATCTCTCATTAGTTTAAGAACTCTTTAACTAAAATATCATTTTAAACATTTTATGATTTATTGTTCTAAATCATTCACATTAATTTCCTTTTTTTAAAAAGTGTTTTAATGTTTTATTTATATAGACATTTATTATTTTAATTTTAAATTCCAATATAAATTTCAAAGTGGTATGTTACACTTTGATTCAAAAATATCATTATTAAATGTTTTAATTGGTTTTCAAAATAAATATTTTTTCTATGAAGCGTTTTAAAAAATGAAAAAAGGAATGATTTTAACATTTTTGATGATAATGACCTCTCCACCACCATAATATTTCATTGGCATCCACTATAAGGCTTGATGTTTTTAAAAGGAAATGAAATATATTATTCAATTTTTGGGTGTTTTGGTATTGAAATTGGATTTTGAAATGGATTGATTATTTCAATATCTTGAAATGATTTCATGTTATTGCCAATGAAATGATATTAGTGAAATGTTAATATTGTCAATATTTTATGAGTTATACTATTATAATGGTACTTGTGAATTTGATGGGTGGTTAAATGATAAACCAAATGACTTGTGGATCCGTGATAAACCAGGACGGGGGGTTACATTATAACCTCCAATGCATTGGGTAAGAAAGTCATTCGTATGGATATTCCATTTAGTGATATGCATGGAAGTCGACCTTTGGGTTATTCCATTTAAGTATGTTTATATCCCATTATCCATTTATATGTTATGTGTTCTTTCTATGGGTTTTATGGTAATATTTTGGTTACAAATGGGTAAGAATGTTCTTTTATTCATTGAAGAGTATTTACTACTTCATAAAGTGAAAAAGTATTTCTTACAAAAAAGTATTCATGGGTTACTTGTTGATTTTAAAAAATAACTATGTTCCTTATTTGTGTATCGGTTTCTAATATTTTTATGCTCATACCAGGTTTTTGAAATGTTTTTTCACATGAATTAAAGATGAATAGGGTCAAGGATGGGATCAAGGAAAAGTCCTACTATCAAAAACATGGAACTAGACATGAAACTTTTTTTTTACAATTTTTTTTATAAAAAATTGAAAATGTGTTGAAGTTTCATCTTTGTAATATTTGTGATTTAATGTAATATTTATGGAATAATTCTCTAAAACGCTAAACCTGAAGATATCCTCAATGTGAATTATTAATTTAAATAAAGACTAAGTAATGATTAAGGTCAGGTCCTTATAAGGTCAGAATATGTTTAAGGGATATGTTGAAGATATTTCATAAAATATTGATCTTGTTTATATAGTCTCAAAATATACTAAATCATTATGATCCTCATGAATTTATTTGTGAAATATATTGAATATAAAAATATAAATATGTAATATTTATGTTTGAAAAAGTAAGTTCCTTAAATATGGTGTCAAAGAAATATTTTGTTAACAATTGGAAATCAGGATGAAAAAGATATAGTAAAAACTATTAGTATAATCTTATGTATAGAAGAATTATCATTGTTAGGGAAAATAATGAAGTGTGGGTTTCCATGAAATTGCATACCCAAATAGATACTCAAATTGGAAGTTGGACTAGAATATATATACATTGGATAAATAACCCAGAAATGAGTGTATTTTTTTGGAATGAATCATTACATGGTGTAAATTAACAGGATTTTTTTTCACAAATTCATTAACTCTCCTTGGTGATATGCCTAGGTTAATTCACATTTAATTTATGAAAGATTACAATGGATTTTAATAAATGATGACCATGGATAACCTAGGTTAAACCAATAGTGTGATAGATTTAAAATAATGTGTTATGATTTTGACCTCTGAAGAACAATTTTTCAGGATTGTTCACTCTGATCACTGATTCCTAGTAGATATGTTGTCCTTTTTTTCTAGTGAGAGAATGACGATAGAATGATTAAGTTGTGGTGGTAAAAAGTATTCTAAAATATTTTACTATATTATTCGAGATTATTTATATGAATTCCCTTATATCCTAAAAATTATCACATAACGTTAATTCCAACCCCCAATTATTGGATGTTGAATTAGTTGTGAAAACCAGTAATGAGATTAGGATTTAATATCATTAATATTGTTATTATATGGAAATTGTTTTTTTTTTGTTAATTTTTTTTCTTTCAAATCCTATCATCCTTCCTTTGGTTGAATTAGATTTTATCTTCGACATGGATTGGATTTTTATACATAAACACCACATCAATTTCTTTATAAGGGAAGTCACATTTTATATTCCATGAAAATATATGATTGTTTATTAGTTTGGCGAAAAATATGACCATCTGTTAGAAATCATATCTATTTGATGAGACTTGCTTCTTATTTAAAATCGGGGATTATATGTAATGGTTGGGGAGAAAATAAACATCAACTATATACTGACTATACATGGGTCTTTTGATTTATTTTTGAATGATTTCATAGTGTTACACTAAATCATGATGTTGAGTTCTCAATAAAAATCATATGTGGTGCTACCCCGATTTCAAATACTCTATATAGAATGGCCCCCATGGTGTTACATGAACTGAAGAAGAAAATATTCGTGAATCATGAAGAGGGGTTTATACATCCAATTGTATCACCTTTTGGTGAACTTGTCAATTTTTTTGAGAATAAAAATAGATCTATGTATCTCTTTATTAATTATCCTGGGCTGAAAAAGAATAAAATAAATAACAAGTACCTAATACCCCATATTAATTTATTTTTCAATCATCTGTTTGGATCTCAATACAATTAAATGGTTGACCTTAATTTTGGATATTATCAATAGTGGGTCAAAAACAAGGATATACCCATGAAAAAATTCCTTACAAGGTAGAGACACTATGAATATATAGTGATTCCATATATTTTTACTAATTACACGACTGTCTTCTTGTTATTACTCAATAGAGTCATTATATATTAACAAAGTTAGTTTTTTGATGATATTCTTATATTTTCAAATAGTAATGAAGAGAATTATGATTAATATATAATTGTACTAATGAACCTAAGGAGAGATAAACCACATGAAAAATTTATTAAGTGGGAATTTTAGCTACAAAATAATTCATTTTTGGGTAGTATAATTTCATAATAGGGTGTATTGATATATTTATCAATGACTAAGGGTATTTAGCATTTTTATATCCAATCTTAGGTAACTATGATCCCTGTTTTTTAAGGGATATTATCAACACATTTTGATTATTTTATCATAGAGGATAAATCCACTCACCGATTTATCTTCAATGGGTGCCATGTTCCATTGGATATATTAATGTGAGGAGAATCTCATGAAATTAAGAGAAAGATTTTCACCACTCTTATAAATAGATTAATTTAGAGTATAAAAGGGTTTATAATCTATAGTGATTTAATAAATAATGTATTGGGGTGAGTTATCATACAGAATGATAGGATTATAGTGTATTTTTTATGAAAATTGAGTGCTTATGGGAAGAATTTACCAACTCCAGATTTAAAGGCGACTATGGTAAATTTTTATTTAGTTATATGGAGGAATTATATTTATAGATAAAGGTGTAATATATATACTTATCATAAAATATGAAAGTTAAAAATCACATATAAGGAGTTGATTTTGTCCTATGGAAGATGGTTGGAATTGATTAAATATTATGAAATCTTAATATATTACAACCATTGGAAAGAAAATCATGGTGGCCATTGATTTGAATCGAAAGGATCAAACTAGATTATCTATGATGGGGATTAAAAAGGATCCAATATTTAGGTATTTATAATATATAGATTAGGAAATCTTTAAGGAGGTGGAGAAATCATATCTTTCTCAAATGAGTGTCCAACTATCTTTTCAAATTAACTTTAAAGAAGTATAAATGAATGATATAGATCTACAGAAGAAAGTTAAAAATGTTCCAAATTTTAAAATTTACCCAAATGTGATGATAATGTTCATTAATCATGTATTTATTACTTACATATAATATTTAATGGAGATGTTAGTGGAATATAATAGTTATTTAATCTATATTAATCTTGTAAGTAAAATAAGTATAAAGATATGAAAGAGTATTATTAGTGGGATAGAAATAAGAGAGATATTTAATATCTTGTATCTCGATTCATAGAATGTAAATAAGTTAAGGTCGTGATAAAAAACCAAAATGGATGTTACAACCATTACCCATACCATAATGGAAATGGGAAAACATCACCACACATTTTTTCATCAGACATCCCAAAAAATCAAAACTAAATAATGAAATATGGGTTATAGTCAATCACAATTCAAAGTTAACACACTTAATTTATATAATATAATATTTTTCTTTGGATCATATTTCCAAAACATTTATTATGGAATTGGTAAGGTTTCCTATAGTTACACATTATATTGTATCTAATTCAGACATGAGGGTTACCATGAAGTTCGGGTAAAGTCTTCAATAGGACTTGGATATGAATTTCTGTTTTAGAACACCATATAATCCTCAAATATATGGACATTACGATAGAAAAATTAAATCAATATAGGATAAACTAGGATATTTTTCAATGGATTTAAAAGGTTGTTAGGATCAATTACATCCTCTATTCTAGTTTTATAAAAATAATATCTTTCAATAGATAATTCAGATTCCTTCTTATGAATCCACATAAAAAGAATTTTATAACCCCAATATATTGAGATAAAGTTGGTGAATGCAAGATATTGATACAAAATCTAGTTAATGAAATGGTATAGATGGTTAAATCAATTTATAAACACATAATGGAATCACAATATCAACATAAATGTTATGCTAAAAATGATTGACTTGTTCTAGAATATAATGTTGGTGAGAATGTTTTTCAATGAATTTCTCTATCGAATTAGGTTATGTGATTTGGAATTTATGTAAAAATAATCCCTAGGTATATGGGTCCCTCTGAAATTATTTATTGCATCAGGATGGTAGCTTATCGATTAAAACTTCCAATGAACCTCTCTCAAATGTACAATGTGTGCTATGTATCTCTTCTAAGAAAGTAAATACCTACTCATTCAAATGTGATAATAATATGGTTCATATCACATGATCATAATATTTTATATTATGAACAACTGGTGGAGATTATTGATCATAGATATAATGTTCTATGAAACAAGGCTACTCACATGGCCAATGTTTTGTGGATAAACCACCAACATGAGGATGCAACATGGGAACATGAGGATATGATAAAAAAGAAGTAATCATTATTTTTTGTATCAAAGTGAAAAAATTAGGTTTAAATACATTCTAATTATTGTAGAATGAAACACCTTGATATTTTATGAAGTGTTTTTTTCAAATAATATTAATTTCCTCAATAACTGGTGTTTCACGCAACACCGAGTATAAACAAATGAAAATATACTATTTATATTACAATATAAAGATAAATCATATAAATTATCTATAAAAATGGATTTATTAATATTAATAACCATGTTTTATAAATATTTATATTTTTTTTAGGAAAAAAAATTTATAGAAATGTGTTTATGTATTTTGAAAATCAATTTTTTCCTTAAAAATGTTTTTTCTATATTTATGAGAAAATAATATAATTAATTTATACATATTTTTGAAAATTTATTTTTAAATTAAAATTAATTTTTTATATCTATATGTATATGTTATCATTGACTTAATTTTTGATAGTTTTCTGTAAAGATTAATATTTCAATGAATTGTAAAAATTGTAATTTTTACTTAAAAACTGCCTTTTCATTTAAAGAATTTAGAAGATACATTTTATTATAATATGGTTATAAATCTAAAATTGGTATAATTATAAATTTTTTATCCAATTTGGTTCATTTTAATTACTTTCATATTGAATTTTTATATTGAATCATTTTATACTTTTGAAAATATATCATTGAAAGACTTTTTTTTCAACCCATTTGTGGGTATAATTTTACATTATTTTTCACTACTTATGTGAATTAAATTGAGAAAAATTGATTCCATATTTTAAATAAGAATAAATTTTATTATATAATATGTTAAACATAATTTTTTTTCCTAATGAATAGTTAAAAGAAAAAAATTAATTACCATAGTTAAGGTTAAAACATGTTTATCGGGGGGTCACACTAAAATGATAAGTGTTAAATTAACCAAAAAATATTTCTTATTCAATTTTACTAGAAATATTTAGATTTAGATCGTCTAAGTTTACATAAATATCCATTATTGTTTCCTTTTGGAATGTGAGAAACTTGGTTATAACTTTATCTTTTAAAAAATTCCTATTGTTACCTCTCCCTCAATTATAAAAGGTTACACCCTAACCTCTACTATCAACAATTCCAAATAAATTTTATTTGGAAATAAAAAATTCTATATCTTCGGTTCCTTACTCCCCACATAAAAGAGTCATTATTTTTATAATTAAACCCTGTTATGAAGTTGTTATGTATAAACCTAAATAGGATCTCTAAAGAATTGGTAAAATTATTAACAATAAGTTTTTGAAAAATTTCTTCTTCCAAATCCTTTAAATATTACTAAACTATGATTATATAAAATTATTAATATTATTATATATTATATAATTTTACATTATTATGTTGTTTTAAAGATATATATCCATATCTTCTTCAATATAATTTAAAATGAAACTCTCAATCATGTGTATAGTGATGTATCACATTGGGTACTCATGTAATTCGTTTTCCATAACCACCTCTCATAGCTAGAAATAGAGATGGAATTAATTTTTTTTACTAAATTTAGGAAACTATTATATTCATGAAATTATAAAATAATATCAAGCTTCTTAACATCCAATATTTTGTATAACGATAATGTAACTTTTGTGTTTGTTGGGACTCCAACCATCAAAAAGTGATGTGAAACATTTTCTAATACATATTTACATGGGTGGTAATAAGGATGGATGTTATTACTAGAGAAGATATATATGACATAATAATAATTCAATATAGGTTGAATTTATTTTTGCATTTCTTTTATTCCAATAATTTATAAATTTTAAACAACGTTCATTTGTTTGTACAACCTATCGTCTCCAAAAATGGTGTAATTCATTTTCTATCTATATATTTTATGGATTAATATAAATAAATATATAATGAATATATATTATATTTATATTATTGTAAAAATTAAGGATATTATGGATATTTTATAACTATAAAATGTCCAAATTTACCATACCAAAACATACAAGAAAAACAATGAAATAAATACCCAAAACGTGATTTTAACAAGGAATTGTTAATAAAGAGATAATAAAAGGTTATAAGTAAATCATATATTATTTTATAAATATGATTATTTATATTTAATATATTTATGATAATCTTTTATTTAATTTATATGAGGTTCAAATGTATATGAAGAAAGTGAAAACATAAGTTAAGATAATTGCATCTCAAATTTTCTTCTTTTCGATATATGTAATTTTATACACCTATCGAATTTTATGAGGTGCAAATAAAGCCCCTTATAATGTTATATATATATAAATTTTTATTCTAATTGTATTTAATTTTTCATTGAATGTTAGTATTTCATAGGTAATATGATTAAAATGTTACCAAATAAGGTAAGGTATTTCTTCATTTTATTTATATAGGGAACACGCCTTAAAGAACACTTGTTTATTTTATATAGTGTATATACTTCCCATGAATGACATTTAAGATCTATATCATGATAATAATGTATATAAATATACATATAATGTTACGATTTAACATCGATGACTATGTGACTAAATCCTTCAAATATTTGGGATCCAATCATAGTTTGGTTTACTTTGAATAATTATATGTAAAAATTGTTTATCGAATGGTCCTCATTGAACTTTGCGTTTTGTTGGACAAATTTTAGAGATTAAGAATAGATTTTCTTTTTATAATGGGTTATCCTTTTCTGGATTATTTTATCTAGTACTAACCATTTTGGTTTCGGTTTTGGTTAAAGTCTAAAGACATGGGAAGTATATAGTTTTCTTTTGTGGATTAGGTGATTCTCTAGAAGTTGATTATAGTAATGTTAATGTGAACATGTCTTCCTAAATACTCGTCTTTTGGAGAAAAAATGAGTTTGTGTAAGAAATCTTATAAATGTTGAAAGTCAACATGATAAGTAATTATGTTTCCTTATGAATAAATTCTTCAATAAAAAGTAACTTAAAATAAAAATTTTCTCTATTAAATTATCCTACTAGGTAATCGAATACCGTTTAACCCATCAAAAGTTTGTGATTTTCTTGTGGTTAACGTTCTCCTAAACATGTTTTATATCACTCTCTATCAGAACATCACCCTATGTTTTCTCCTCCATGTCCATGTTTTCCTACACAGAATCCTAGTATGTGTTAACTCAGGTGATCCATGTACTTCCCTTCCATTATTTTAAAGTGATTGTTTTACCGACTCTTGTTCCGATGTGGGACATTCAAGGATGTTTCCGAGCGCAATTTTAAAATTGTGTGGACGCAATCCCAAAAGGGGGGAAGGATATAACAACCCAGGTAAATAAATAATATGAAATTTTTATATTTATCCCTATTTGTGAATAAAAAGTTAAAATTAATTTAAAGGGAATGCTATGCATGATGGCTTACCCAATACGCAACAACGGGTTCCTTTGAAATCTTACGTTGTACTATAATAATAAAAAAATATTATTTTAAATGATAGTTAACATGTTTCCGTTGTATTGGCGGGAATGAATATAAATAATTAAAATATGATTATATATGCTTGTTAAATGTTTTTACATTTATCCAATAAAGGATAAAGGCTTAAAATACGAAAAGAATTCAATTTTAGGCATATATACTCTAATTTTCACTAAAGGTCCAGATATCACCTTTTGATGGAGAACCATCATTAAATATAGTTTTGGCCACTCTCATACGTTCTATTGGTCCAAATAAAATTCTTCTTTACATTCAGGACATCAAAATTTACTTTGTGTAAATTTTTGTTGTTTTTCCAATAAAGATCATTTTTAATGAATAGTGAAAAATGTTGTATTTTAATTCAAAACCACTTTTTAATATAATTTATTTATTTGATTAGATTATTTTTTGAATTTTTTTTAAAGTGAAATTAGAATATATTTTTACCAATTAATCCAATTGTGGTCGTTGGAATTAATTTTATTTTGAAATCAGACTTAAACTAGTGTCAATATTTTGATACTTTTTGTTTAATAAAAACATGCTATTTGTTTTGACAACAGGAATTAATTATTAAATTAATTAATGCAACATATATGTTTGGAATTTTGTAAAATAGAAATCCTTTTTGAGTTCGGAATATCAAATATAGCTTAGGGTGAAGTTTTTGTTTTTTCTGAAAAAACATGAATTTTTTATGAATAGTGAAACCAATAAGTGGTAGTTCAAAAAAACATATTTTTCGTTTAAATTAAACATTTCCACCTCTATGTTTTGAATTTCAAAAATCGGACAAAAATGGTTGTCATTAGGAAGTAAAATTTGGTTCAATGGGATTAAAATAATTTTTTGGTGAATAGTAACTTTTATTTTCTTAATCGCGATTAAAGGTAATTAATGTTGTTTAAGGTAAATATATTTTTTTAATAATATGAAATGACATAGAAACATGTCCTAACATTATTGGATGTGTCATGGCCGACCAAGACAATCCGTGGGTCATCTTGGGGACCCCATGGAGCCACATTGGTTGGAAAATGAAATTAATATCTTTTTATTTAAAGTTAAAATAAAAATGTCACAAGCATGAGTTGTTTTACTAAAACAATTTTTAAATGGGTTTATATGAGTCATATGTTTCACTATAAATATTCATTAGAAATATAAAAATATTTCCTACATCATGATATCTTTTTTATAATTTTTAGACCTTAAATAAATTAAATTATATATGACACCATTATGTTGCAGCGATTACCTCATTATTTAACGATTTAAATAAAATGAAATTATAATGTAAAATCTAAGACCTAGACATGTCAAAAATCTGTTGATGGGTGGATTTAGAACCCTTATAACCTTATCCTCTAAATATATAATTGTGGGACCCTTTTTATACGAAAATCATTTTCTAATAAATTATCATTTCTTAACTTTCCAAGAGTGCCCCTCCTCTCCTCTTATAAAAGGCCCCCACCTCTACCTCCTTACCCACACCTCTCAAGCCTTTGTTTCGGACACACAATGCACTTAATTTCTCTCCACATCCCTCTCTTACTCCTAGAAGCCTCACATTGGGTATAAGTCTTTGGAAGGAATCCTTTGAGATCAAATCAAAAAGAGTTACCCGAATTTAAGGTAATGTCTTCACTTGTTTTCTTTTGTTTTATTTTGCTTCTCCAACACCCTAAACTCTTTTAATTAATTTATTTTGTAACAAATCCCGTATCTTATATATACTAGGTTGATTTTATAATAATATTTAGAGCTACACTTACACTCACCTACATCTAATGGTTAATTAACATACTTTTTCTGTGGATGGCGAATTTCTTCCTCACGAAACGATGATTGTTCAACACTCATATAACACCTTCAAAGGTGGCCATTAATATGTCACTATATTTATATATGATATAAAATATTTTTATGTTTTACTTAAGCTTATGTATTTTTCTTTTGTGGAATACCATTATGGTTTCCATTGTGGGTAAACACGATTATTTCATATTAGGATGTGCGGACTACCGCCCCCTCAAAGTGATTTGATCCGTTAATGCCATATGTGAGATGTATAAAGGTTGGATTTAAAGTAATTATATATGAAGTATGTTACATATAACTGATGAATATAATTATGGAATGAAAATATACATTCCTATCATTTAGTTTTAATTCCATTAATATGACATAGAAATGAAGGTAGTGTTCATGCGTATGTACGGCTTACCGTCTCCATGAACGGTGAACATCATTTCTTACCTCTAAATGATTATGTAATATTATAAATACATGTATATTCTAGATATATATGAAATATATGATATCCAAATCATGAATATCATTCTTGATATAATGAACCTTTGACCACACGAACAACATGTAATTGTGAGAAGTCCACTTTCGACATAAGAACCAAATATCGACAAAACAAACTTTATTAACATAAATGGTTACATAATGTTTATAAAATAGAAATAAGTGATATAAAAAGAATATTGAACTTGAAAAAGGCTCTTAAGAAATTATAAATTAACCCATGTTTATTATTCAAGACGTTAAAGAATGATCGAGTCAATTCGGACCCGAAGCAAGGGATCCTACCTCTCTCTTTCTTTTTAAGCACTCTCTTTTATTTCATTTCCTTTAAGCTCATCTTTCTTATGTTTGGGGATGTTCTTTTGTATTCCTATTACTGTAATTTTTATGTTCATATGATGATAGACCATTTGTGATCTCATCAAACCATTTTTATAAGTTTTAAGTGGCACCGTTATGCTGCCCATTTTTCGTAATGGATTTTTCATCTCACTTTTATTCCTGTGAGATTTATCCTAAATTTTCAACCATTTTCTTTGAGTGGTGTATGTAATACCAATTATTCTAATCTTTGTGTAATATAAAATCGTTTATGAGTATTTACATCATTGTTTTATAGTCTTTCTTTCATGGGTTGTACGTTTCGAAAGTTACCCAAGTCGGTAAGGGAACCCTTCACCCTCCTCTTTTTAAAAGACTTATTTTTTTATGTCTTTTAATTTACATCTTATTATCTTGGGATATCTTCTTATATATACTTATCAATGTAAATTTTATGTCCAAGTGATGAGATACCATTCTTTCTCTCATCGACTAATTTTCTTAATTTTGATGTGACACCCTTAGGCTGTCGAATTTTATCAAGGGATCGTCTTAACCCAATTTCGTTTTCTTTGGGTTCAACAAGTAATTCTTGAACATGTCATCCTATGAATATGTGTGAATGATATCTTATTGTTTCACACATAATATCAAATTATATTTGGAGTATTTATAATTCTCACACATAATTATGTGATAGATTTATCCTTAATTTAAGGATACCATATTTATAATGGATTTCATCTCAATTGACATTTCAATTGAGACTTCATTGTTGTTATGCACCAATTCACTCCTATATGGTGTGTATAATTTCCTTTGACATATTATATAATGAATCCCTTTATTATCATGATATTATAAAGTTATGATTAATTTTTATTCCACAATTATTTGCATTCAAGAGTATCTCATTTTGTTAAAAACCCTTTGACAAAAATATCGTTTTAAATGTTTTAAAGAGTTATTATTCTAAATCATTATATTTAATGTCCATGTTTTCAAAATGGATTTCAGTATTTATTTATATGTACATTAATGTTTTAAAATTATAATTCCATTAAAAGCTTCAAAGTGGTATGGGACACTTTGATTCAAAAATCTTTTATAAATGGTTTTTGAAAATTGATTGATTGATTAAATATCATGGAATTACCTATTGTGATTTCAAATGAATTATTGTTATTGAAATGTTTATATTTTCAATATTTTAATTGTAATGATGGTACTTGGACATTTCACGGGTGGTTACGTGATAAACCATATGACGGGTGGTACCGTGAATACCAGGACGGGTGGTTACGTTATAACCTCCAATTCATTTGGTATGGAAGTTGGCCATATGGATATTCCATTAAGTATATATGGGAGTTAGCCATATGGATATTACATTATCTGATATGTGTGGAATTAGACCATATGGTTATTCCATTTATGTATTTTTATGTCTCAAGTTTCCTTTATATGTTTATGTTCTTTATATGGGTTTTATGGTAATATTTTGGTTACAAAATGGTAATTAATGATATTTTATTTAGTGAAGAGTTTTTACAAATTGCTAAAGGTGAAAGGTATTAATTTGATAAAGTATACATGGTTTACTTGTTGTTTTAAAAAACTAACAGTTTTCATTCTTTGTGTATACCTTACTGAGCTTTTTATGCTCACCCCAAGTTTTTTTGAAATGTTTTTCACAGGACTTAATCTGGAATAGGGTCAATGATGGGATCAAGGAAAAGTCATGTTATCTAAAACATGGAACTAGACATGTTTCTTTTTAAGAGTTTTTATTTTATGGAAATTTATTAGAAATTACTACTTTTTAATCTTTTGAGACGTAATAGTTATGTCCAAATTCTCTAAAACTCTTAACATGAAAAGATCCTCAATGTGAATTATTAATTTAATTCAACATTAAGTAAAGTTCAAGGACGGGGCCTTATAGTTATTTTTTTTAAATTTTGGAAAATTTGTATGTAAAAATAAAAATAAATTTTTAAATAACCATTTTAAAATTATATTATGATGAAATGTTTCGAATTTTCTGAGAAGATAAATTTTTGGATGATTAGTGAAAAATAATTTTTTTTATCAAGAATTTGCATTTCCTTTAAAACATTTAAAAAAATAAAAAATTAATATGTTTTAAAAGTAAAATTAGTTCAATTATAGAGCTGTTAAAACAATTGAGGTTGTTTTATTCAATTTATTATTCAATTTTGATGTAAAAACCTTTTAAACATTTGATCATTTTCTCATTAAAAACCCATTTTCTTGTCACTTCTGTGAGTATAATATTAAATTTGAATTTTCCACTAATATTAATTGAATTTTGAAGAAATAATTAGATATATGAAATAAAAAAAATTCTGTTTTTTAATAATTTTTTTTAACATTATTAATAGTAAAGTAATTAAAAATTAATTACCACACATAATGTGAAAATGATTTTACCGTAGGGGTTACACTAAAAGGATAAGGAGAAATGTACAAATAAACTTATAAAAGAATTTTGTGGCCATATTGTGACCTTATAACTTATAAGATTTGATAAAGTCCAATTTAGAGCATTTTGGCTTGTGAAAAACATGGGAGAAAAACTATTTATTTTGAAACATTTTAATTTTTACCCTCACCTCACTTATAAAATTAAACATTATTTTCTCTCCTATTGAAACTTAGAAAAATAAATGGATCAGAAAATAATTACCCAAATAACCTCCTTAATTAGTTCCTATTGTATTATATGACTTATTTTTCTGAAAAATTCTACCTATGAATCCATTGGGTGTAAACCAAAAGAGGTTGTAAGAAGAAGAGTTAACAACCCTAACTGAGCGTTTTATTTTATTTCTTAATCTAACTACCTAAATATGTATTATCCATGAAGATATAATAACCTCATAATATTACAAATCAATATATGTTTTTATGATAATTTAATGACCAACAACCATATCCACTTTCACCAAATGAGCTATGAATTCAACATTTATGTGTATAGTAGATTATCGCCTCACAAACGGATGTTATTAGTTTGCCATCAACAATACTCACAGATGGAAATAAATATGAATTTCATATTTATATTTTAAATTTAAGATATTACTATACATATTTAATTATAATTCCCTATCTATCATCTTACCACAAAACTTATTTCGAAATCAACATCATCGCTAGTTTATATGGAAGACTACCACCTCGTGAACCATTGTGATGTGTTTTTCACTTCTTATTTACATGGGTGATAATAATGATTTATTAAATTAATATATAGTATATTTTTATCAAAAATATTTTAATATAGTTATATATATATATATTCTTAATTAATATTTTAGGGGATACGATAAGGTCTATCATGTGCATGGTGGACTGCCTCCCCACAAAGCAATGTGATTTGTTTTTCACATAAAGTTTTACTAAATGTTAATAAGGTCGGGATTAAAAAAAATTATGATATATATGAAACAATTATTATTATTTAATTTTAATATATTATTTATCCATATTTCATTCATATATTCATGATAATGAAAACAAAATTCATCTGTATATACAACCTACCATCTCCATAAATGGTATATTTCATTTTTTATCTCTAACATTTATGGATTTTTTTAAATAAATATATAATGAATATATATGATATATATATTATGTTTAATATTTTATAAATTATGTTACAATGATCAAATTAATTTGTCCAAAAATAACAAATCATAAGTTATATGAAAAGAAAATTAGTTATTACATGAAATGACATTTTAAGAAGGAATTTGGTTAAGAGGGTAATAAATGTTCATAAGTAAATCATTCATGGATTTATATTTATATGTATGTTTTTAATAAAAATTTAATAATATTATGTTTTTTCTAAAGGAGGATCAAATATGTATTAGTAATGATGAGACATAAGGTAAGGGATTTCCATCTATGTTTTTACTTCGATAAGATAGATTCTATATTTAATGACTATTTATTTTTTGTGGTGTATGTACATCACATGAAATTATTTTATGATGATTAACATAAGAACTAATTCTATTTTAATTTCAATTTTAGGATATCTATTTCTTGGGGATTATGGTTCAAAATTTATCAAAAGCAATAATGGGTTTTTTTTCAAAATTTGTATTCTTTGGGAGATACATTATGTTATCAAAATATCTTAACTTATGAGGATTATGTACATAACCTTTTTTATTTAATATAATTAATTGATTTATTCTCATGATATTATATGTTTTGTTTAATTTTATTCTTTAATGGGTCTTATGATTCAATGATATCAATGTTCTATGAGTTTTCAGTTACAATCTCATCATTTATCAGTTTTTTATGATTATACTTTAAATAGTGAAGTATAATGGTCTATCTATCATAACAATAATGAATATTCATATCATATTTTTATGTATTGAGAATGAATTTTTTTCCATAATTTTAAACACATTATATTCTCAATAGACCTAAATAATTATTTTAGGAAAATATATTATTTATTTCTATCTTTAGCTGAAAACCCATTTTCATCTATATTATTGTTTTCTAAAAATGTTTTCCAATATAGTTTATAATTATCCAAATGATTTATTAAAAAAATAATCCATATTTTACTTTTTAAATATTATTTTAAATGAAATATTTAGATCATTTTCCAAACATGTCCCATCAATATTTTACCAAAAAAGTGAAAGGAGTCTTTGTTTTAACATGTAATGAATGAACATGATTTCCACCACCATGAACATTTTTTTCATTGAATATTCCTATTCATTTTTTTATAGTCATTTTCAAGGAAAATTATTTTGAATTTTTTTTTAAAAATTATTTTTGTCAATTTTAAATGGATATTTTTCTCAATAAATATTTTACATTATATTTTAAACTTCCATTATACATTTATATTGTTATTTTTAGTGAAAATGATATTGAATTTTTTTGTAATAAAAATTGGGTTTCAATGTTATAAGAATATAATCCTCAAGAAAAATTCCATGTGAAATTTCAAAATCATTTCCCATCTATGATAACATTATTTGATATTACTTATGCTTTACAGGGGATAAAATCCTACGATATAATTCTTATTCGTTCTATGAATGGTTTATGATAATGATTACATGATGTTTAGGAAGCCCATTTATTTCCATAGGTATACTATAATGAAATTATTATAAAAACATACACCTTTTCATTGTTTATGATTTGATTAATGGTTTATGATGTTTTGGCACATAGGGGTTTGTATTTTGTAATTGGTCAAACAAAAATCTCCTTGTAATTAATTAGGCAAGGATGGACAACTCATGAGTAAATGTGTTACCCATGAACCTGATTTCATGCTAAAAATGTTATGTGTGATCTTTAAATCATGTTCAAAAAATTATTATTATACATAATTTCATGTTCGTAAAGATAAATATGGAAAGAGATTTAATTTCTAAAAGGATGAGCGTGGGCAAAGTTACATGTTCATAAGCATATCTGAGGGCTTGATTTTCTGTCCTTAATATAACGAGTGAAAATTTTTATATTTATACATATTAACAAATTTATAATATTTTTAGAATGACACAAATCGTTTTATTAAACAAATGTTATGCTCACAAGTCTAATGTTATTTGATCCCTTATCATTAAACCCTTGAAAACTGCTAATATTTTTTCCATGACCCAAGTTTATGATCTATGTATTATATTTTATGGTCTTCAAATGTTATTTTGATGATAGAATTCCAATATTCTAATATTATTTTGATATCTTCTAGTTTTACATAAAATGAGAAAATGAGATAACAGACAATTATGTTTCCTTTCCCTAGGTTATGAATAAATGATTTAAGTTATAATTTCTATGAATATTAATAAGTGGGAAGATCATTATGGGAGACATTAAATATCATTCATGAAATAAGAAGATAAAGAATTTCATCTCCAAAGACACTGAACCCATATGGTCCATAATAATTTATTTGTGAAATGTATTGAATATTCATATAAAAACATGAAATATATATGTATTAGTATTTTTTGGTCATTACATCTTGTCTTTAATGAGACTAAAGAATTCTTGTCCTGATGAGTTTATTTCTGAAATATATTTATTATTCCTCTATAATATGTAATATTTATGCACATAAATCTTAGTTTATTGTAGTAGATTCAGAAAAGGATAGAAAATTTTGTTTTTTTGTACTTTTAATCTGTCAAAATCAATAATTAACCCCTAAATCCCTATTTTGTTGGATCTAATATGTACATTTCTCATTGTGTGTCATTACATTGGTGTTATTATATCATTTATTGTTCTCCACTTGTTTCATTGTTATCAATTTGATTGATTCTCATTTCATTCATCTATTCATCTTGGAATTGGGATTAGTTTTATCTAGTATTAGTTGTTAATATCGATCAATTGATGATTCATTCTGTACTTCATATAGAAATATCATTTTTTCATCCCTATTAGGACAGATCATAGGCTGGTTGTGGTGCTGCAAGTTTGAAAATTGAGTTATGTGTTGATATATCTACTATGAAGTCTGTTTTCTTGTAGAATTTTATTTTAAGTTGTGGAAATAATTTTTTAGGTAGTCCTATAAATTAATCAAGCATTCCCTTTCCATCTAAAATTGGGATCCCACTATAGTTGGTGTTCAAACTAATTTTGAGGTAGGTGGTTCCCACTATTAGAAAAATACTCTATACAAATAGTTTGATACTATTGGTATGGGTATCCTTACATGTGGTGTAGCCTATAAAAATGGTTCAGAGGGGTGTTTTATAGTCACGTGTTGGAATATACATACACAAATTGTTTTAGAAAACCATTGGCATAAGTCATATGAAAAACCGATATGAATGGTTTTTAACCATGGATATGGGAACTATAAAAAACACATATTTGATGTGATAAAACTACCTCCTATTTACATTCCACTAAACACTAATCTATAATAAATTTTATGACCGAATATGATAAAAATATATATTTAAAATTATAATTAATCAAACTTGTGATTTATTTAATGTTATTTGAAAGAACTATCCATAAAAAATGTGTTTACCTATACCAATGGTTCTTACATATTTTTATATAAGCCTGTTCCAATGATAATGGTCTAAATAATTGGTACAAGGTCTATTCAGGGGACTTATACCAATAGTTTTTTTTGAAATCATTGGTATATGGTATCTACAAGAGAGTTATACCGACATATTTGAAAGAAGCGTTAGTATTGGTGCATTGATATAGCTCAAATTTCTTGTAGTTTTCATATCTATAATGTATTTTATGAACCCTGAAGGATATTGGTTTTCTAAATGGGTTTTTAAATTGTAATTTTAATGATACTATAATTTATTAATTTGAATACTTAAATGATATTTTGACAAAATATTATTTTCTCCTTCTTTTTATCTAAGAATTACGGTTTTGAAGTATTTTGAAATTTTTTGTGAATTTTTTTCATAGAATGATTTGATACTTAAAAGTATTTTTGGGAAATTCTACAGTGAAATGTGATAATACATTTTGGAATTATTTGATATATGAAAAACATTGGAGCCTTGGGTGCCTAGGAGGATGTTTTATTATTGGGAGTTTTACTTTGAAACCATAGGGGGTTCAGTTTATGGGGGGTTCCTCTATTCCGAGATCAAATATTCATTGGATCTAGGAACTTGATACTAAAACCACATAGGATTCACATTCTAGGGTGTTTTTCATCCTTATACCATATATGCTTTGGCTCTAAGGACATGAGTGCACAATTGCCATGATTATTATTTTTTTACGAGTGACCCACAGAGCTCGACCAATGTTATCCATGGGGATTAGATTTGTATTTTTTTCCATTAACATGATATATGATAAATTAATTGATAAATTAATGTGGTTTTTCATAATGTGATTTGAATCCATGTTATTTGGATTTTTAGTAAGAAAAATGAAAAGGGGAATTTATTCACTAGGTCTTTAATTTAAATGTGATAAATATTTTATCATGTAGTGTTTCATTAAATTGATAATATTAATATTGTTTGACAGGGACTTGTTATGGAACACATAGGGGGGATCAAACTGATCCTATTTTACTCACACACTGAAGACACCCTTGGGGGATTCTAGAACTTATTTGTTCTCATCTGTGAAAGGGAAAGGAATCATAGTGAGGCAATGAGGCTTACATCAGCTGAGAAAGGTTTGTTTATAGTGAGGCATTGGGATGTTTCTGACATATCAAATGAGGTAGCTATTCACATCTTTGGTTGTCCTTTTGTAGGAGTTTTTTGGACACGTACATTCATTTTGACTTGCTATCATGGTTTTTTGTTTAACATTTTTACTATTTCTACAATAGAAAATTTATTTTCATCTTATCAATAATTATGTAAATTCCTTGTATTTTGTTCTAGAATGGTAAAATAATTTAATTTTGTTTCTATTGGTTACCCAATTACCAGTCACCAACCCATGGGGATCGAGAATTTTCTTTTTGTATTTCTATGGTCTTGATCCAGACATAGATGGATGGGGTTTCATAGTTCAACTAATCACATAAAAAGTCCTAATTTGGATGTCAAAATTTGATAATAAATTTGTTAATTCAACTCAAAACCATAATTTAGACTCACATACAAGTAATATAATGTTGGCTTTCCTGAAAAGTACTCGAAGATATGGTTGTATCAATAAATAAATTGGTTGAAGGATTTATAAATTTAATTTTTAATTGTTTTATTTTAATGTACTTTATATATAAATAAATTTACCCTTTAATCTGTCAAATTCCTTGACTATATAATTTTTTTGGATATTATTAATTAACCATGTCTTGATTAATTATTTATGCAGAATCATTTTTAATGTATATTATTTATTTAGTGTAATTGTGTAATATAAAAAGTAATTATAGAATAATTATTTTTAATATGTATTAATATTTTCAATTATAAATTAATTTTACATTAAAATTGATGCTATCACCAATTGCCTACATAACGTAAAATAATTAGTTTCTCCAAAATCATACATTGCACACAAGACTGTCTGCCAGAATGGCCCAAAAGACATGATTTATTATTTATTTTAGATAATAATATTTTAAAATAGGTTTGCAGGGTATAATAAAATGGCCTCTATGATCAGGATCACAATTCTCATTACATGACCGGAAGACCCAGAGACACAACCCCCAATACAGGACCTGATTGCCCAACAAAAAAATAAAATATTCTTAATATTTTAAATATAGAAATTATCACCTAGAAATTGTATCGGTGGGAATGAATAGGAATAACTATTTTAGGTATTAAAATTTTAGTAAATTTTTTACATTAATCCAATAAATTTTATAGGCTTAAAATTAGAATTTATCCAATTTTAGCATGTAAATCATTATATTTTTAAAGGCTATTTTACCACCTTTCAATGATGCACCTATTTGAAATATAAAAATTGAATCATATATAATTTATATATGAAAAAATAAACATTATTTTTTAAATAGGTATATAAAAATTTACATTGGGTTAATTTTTTATACTTTTATGAGAAATTTCATATTCTGATGAATAGTGGATAATACTAAATTATATTACAAAACTGAATTTTCGTTGAATTTATTCATATAGATAAATTATGTTTTAATTGGTTTTTAAGTATAATTAGAACAATTTTATATCATTTAATCCAATTAAGGTCATTTTTATGAAGTTGTAAATAAAATTTTATATGAACTCTTATGTAACTTTTGATCATTTTCACTTTAAAACAGTGTTGTAACATCCTATATGTGGGATTAATTTTAACTTAAATTATACCAATTTTTAATGGAATTTAATAAATTTTATCACAAATTTATATTAACAATAATTTATAACTTCTAATGAATTCAAATTAGTTTTTTACCAAAAATATTTGTGAAAGTAATTAAAAATAATTATAGTAATTACATAAAAATGTTTTTATTTAGTGGTTAAATATTTATCATAAGATTCAAAATGACCTAGAAACATTTCCAAATCCCATTTAATGGAAATTAATAGACTATATAAAATATTATATATAATTTTTATCTTTAATGGGTCCATATGATTTATGTAAGACCTCTTAGTAGTGTATACCTTTTTATATTTTAAAAAATGTCCCTCCCCCTCCATAATAAAAATTCATTCAAACTTCTCGTTTAATCACATAGATAAAGTCACTTTTCCTCATCCCCAAACAATGAAATTCAGATCTATAAATCCATAAATTCACCCTAGAGTCCCCTATTTTTGGTTAAATCTAACTAATGAATCCATTTGATTCAATCCAAAAGGAATTACCTAAAAAAGAGGTAATATTCTTCAACATGCATTTATGTTTTATTTATTTCTCCACCCATTAAATTATTCTCATTTAATGATTATATGAAATAATAATTATCCTAAAGATAATAAAATATTTTATGTTATGTTTTTTACCTACACTTATATACACTTCCCTAAAATGGGAAACACAATTACCATTCATGTATGGAGAATTGCGGCCTCACGAAACAATGTCTTTAATTATTTCCTTTACCACCTCTCATGGTTGGGAATTATTATGGAAATACAATCTTTATATGATATTTATTTTTTATCAATACTTATGTAATTTTTATATAATGCATACCATCATTCATTACATTTTTAGTAAACCTGATAACATTGTTTGTGGACATGTGGACTACCTCCTACTCAAAGGGATGTGGTACGTTCATACATTAAATGGAATATATTAAGGATGGGTTTAATTAAAAATATGTGACACACGTAACATAAATATTTTAGTAATGAACAAATTTAAATTCATTAAATTGGATATAAAAATTTATTTAACACCATTTCACTCACTGAAAAAGTTATAACGTCATGCATGGATATTTGGACTACTGCCTCCACGACGCGATATGACTTATTTTAAATCACAATAATTATATATATAAGTTTATATAATTAAATAACATGGTATTTATGATATATATAAATAATTTAATGATAAATGTTCCTTACTCTCTTTCTAAAATAATCATTGAAAAAATGGAAATGTTACTCATTCGTACGTACGACCTACCGTACCGTCTCCAGGATTGTATCATTGGTTAATTTTTCATATCCATATTTTATGATAGGTTATAAAAGTTTAATTGAGGTATAAATATTATAATTATTTCATTATTATTATTCTGTATATTTTTTTCTAATATCTTCTTGTACTATATTTGACCAAGCAAAGGCATTTATGACACATTAACCGAATACAGTCAGAACACCTAAAGTAATCTTAATTATTTAATTAGATTTTAAAACATTGTAATAACATAAATTAAAGTAATAATAAAAATGGGAATGGTTCTCAGTAAAGTATAGAATAAACAAATGTTCATTATTTAGGATGATAAAGACATGCATTTCCAGGTAGAGTTAAGGTAATGGATTTCGTCTCAATATTCAATTATTGAGAAATTTCATGATGATATGAATATTTATTAATTGATAAAGTGTATATAAACCCCCTTTGACATTAAATATTAATATTTAATCATTTATAATGTTATTTTATGTATTTTAAAATTTTATTCTTTAATGGGGATTATGATTTAAATTTTCAAAGTGGTATGGGAACTTTGAATTTTTAATTATTTAATCCTTCACTCAATTTCAATATTCTTGACATTGTTTTACTTATTTATTTATATGAATATGAAAGTATTATAATGGAAATTTTATTCCTATTTTGGTATTTTATTTCTCTAAAATTAGTGATGTTTTTTAAATAAAAATAATTCCCAATTTCCATTTTTTGGGTATTCTTTTATAGAAAATGGTTTTGAAAATAGATTGATTAATTTAATATCTTGAAATTGTTTCATTTTATTGAAAATTATTTTTTAAGATTAAAATATTGAAAATTTCAATATTTTATGTGTTATTATCATATAATGGTACATGGATATGTTATAGGTGGTTTCATGATAAATCGATTATGGTTTGTTCCATGATAAACCCACGACATGTTGTTCTATGATATCCCTACATTGAATTGGGTAAAAAATTTGAATGTATTGATTTTATAATTATAATAGTGACATTTATGGAAGTGAAAAACATATTTTTTCTATTTTCTAATATCTACAAATATAATTATTTTCCAATTTACCTTTATGTTTTTCATTGCTTGTTATGGGGTTTTGGGTAATCTTCGGATTATAAGAAAATTAATGGAGTGATCCTATTTTTAATGTAATGTATTTACTACATAGTGTGGGTGAAAATAATTACTTTAGGATAAAATTTTCTTGGGATTTAATTTTTATCAATGGTCTAATAGTTTCCGTAGTTTTATATCCCTTTCTATTCTTTTTATAGTCATCCCAAATATTGTAATATTTTTCACAGCACTTAAGGATGAGTAAGGGATTCTATGAATTAAAGTTGAATTTAGTGAAGAGTTTCATAAAATAGATAATTATTTATTTTAAAAGTTTCATATTATAGAAAAATTAGACATTGTTCGGAAGTGTCCACCTTATATTTTATAGTTTTTAATGTATGAATTATGAATTGGTTCTCTAAAACTAAAAAACCAAAAATATTCTCATTTTTAAAGAAAGTAAAATGATTAACAGAACTATAGATAATGTAATGTTTTAAAGATTGTCCCATATAGTTGTAATCAAAGAAAATGTTCGGATAACTTTAGAGGTAAAGATGGTGTTAATAGAATACCCTTAGAGGATTTTACTTTATGGTTAAGTTATAATGATGTAGAATTTAAATATTACCATGTACCTTCATAAAATTTGCATTTTTTTAAAAAAAAATCCACAGAGGAAAATAGGAATCTATACTGGGAAGGAACCAGGAGGTTAATATCCTTCTTGATTATCATCCTGAGATGGTTTTAATTATAATTGATTAGTTTTTTCCATTGATGGATTAGTTTAATTAGTTTATAATTGGTGAGTGTTTACATGCATGAGAGAAACTAGATAAACAACAGTCAAATGTGAGGATAATGATTCATTTTATGTAAAAAACCCTCATCATTCAAAGGATCATAAAACCCCATTCAAGCTAAATAAATTATTAAATCTATATAAATGATATTCAATATCATGGGTTTATCAGATCACAAAAGGTAACACTTTCAATTTATCATTTAGAATGTGAAGATGACTAGTGACAGTTAACAGTATAGAATATAAGTGAAAGGGAGGAAAGTGATGAATTTTAATGTGATGAATTTATGAATAATTTAATTGATAAATAATTTCCTAAGTTTGATCTACGTAGTTTGGAAAAAAATTCATGGAATTTTGACAAAAAGATGAAGATTTTGTGGCTTCATATGAAGAAACTTTTTCTCAAATGGGGAGATTCATCCAAATTTGATCCATGATATTTATTATATGATATATCAGTTTTACGTAGGATTAAATCCATTATATTGATGGCTATTTGCTTATCTTTTTTTTATGAGCTGTGAGAAAAATTTTCAATGTGATGATAAGGATGAAATTAAGTTTTCTTATGATCATTTTCCTATGAATAAAAGGCCTAGTTAGAAGTAAATGGTAAATGATTCATCAAAGGAGAGTGTAGGAATGAAAACCCAATTCCCTTCTTGTGAGAAGAATAGTAAAATAAATCCAAGAGAATTTCTTTCAAAATTTGGAATGTTCTTCCAATGTGATAATTTGGGTTATATGGATCATGACTACAAGGAAGAAAATCATGAAAGTAATGAAATGGATGTGGTGAGATGTTATATTTTCAATGAGTTAAGACATTAAGCCATTGTGTGTCCCAAGTAGATTATCGAGGGAATAAACCATCATGATCAAAAGAAAAAGGTTGTGAAAAAATATTTTTCTAAAATTCCAGTTGATATTGGGTCATAAAATTAAGTGTTGAATGGTATGATACTAGTTTATTTAAATTATGAAA
Organism: Viscum album; assembly: GCA_963277665.1. Classification (NCBI taxonomy): domain Eukaryota; kingdom Viridiplantae; phylum Streptophyta; class Magnoliopsida; order Santalales; family Viscaceae; genus Viscum; species Viscum album. Next base: position 944,088,240 of record OY728127.1, on the reverse strand, counting down.
ATACTATATTTGACTATGTATCATCTCATTTTTTTCATTTCTGAGAAACATAAATGTAAATGGGGAATGTCAACTCATGAATTTAAGATTTAAATTTTGTTAAAACCTCTGGGTGGGAGTTTTAGAGCTACTAATATTTATCAAAATATTCATATTATCATTAGTGGTACATTCTATTCCAAAATTCTTATTGAACATCCCATAGTGGGGTTTTATATCAAGTTGGGTATTTATTAGAATTAATTTTATCAAGAAAAAATAGATTGAAAATCCAAGTGTATTTTATTCAATGATTTCATACCTTTGATGATTTTCTATGATGTTGAGAAATAGATAAAACCAGGTAGTAAAATCTATATATATATATATATATATTTAAAAAAAGAAACAATTATAATTAGTGACATCCTTGTAGAGAATGTATTTAAAGGAATTTTCATAATTATTTTATAGCTTTTATTCATGTTCAGATGTTAAATTTACTATTTATTTAGTATCTAATGATAAGACAATTTATAAACCCCCTTATATAAGAGATCATGTATAACTAGTGTAATTTAAAAACCATTTGTAATAATTTATTTATAACAGTTTCATTCAACCTAACACTTCACGATGGGGTGGTCATATTTTTTTTTGTGAAATATAATAATGCTTCTATAAGTATTTTAATTGATTATAGAGCCTTGAATAAAATTGCAATTAAGAACAATCCTCATTTTCCTCACATTGATTATTTGTTTGACCAAATACATGTAGATTAGTTTTTTTCAAATATTGATATGGGGTTTCAGTACCATTAGTTGAGGGTGAATGAGGATACCATTTTGACGATAGAATTTTAGACGAGATACGGTAATTATGAGTTTTTAATTCTACTCTTTGGGATATATAATTCATTTTTTGTATTTATGAATCTTATGAATAGATTCTTACACTAGTTTTTGGATCAGATTTTTATTTTTGTTATAGATGATATTTTAGTATATTATAAAATAAATGATAAACCTGAATACTACTTAAGAATTTCTATTCAAACCATAAAATAAATGAAACTATCTGGAAATTCTAGTAAGAGTGAATTTTAGTTGCAACAAATTTCATTCCATGGACATATTGTATATACTAATGCCATAAATATTGTCCCTATTAAAAGATAATTTGTTGAAGAGTGGCGATGACCATCCAATTTCATATAGAATAGTAGTTTACAAATATTAGTTGGTTTTCAGTTATTGTTTTTCAAAAACATTTCTAGGTTATATAGACCACTAACTATGATCACATGAAAGAGAGTTATTTTTATTTGGATATAATAATATAATTATTTTTTTGGAAATGAAAATAAGATTGGTCAATTCTCTAGTTTTGGCCTCACCATCCAAAAACTTTGAATTATCCATGTAAAGTGATGCTTTATTGAAAGGGATTTGTTATGTGTAAATGTGGAATAATTAGGTAATTTCTTATGCATCACATGAATAAAAATAAAAGGAGTTAAATTACATTATACATGATATTGAATTAGATTCCATTGGTTCTGAATTAAAAAATTGGATGCATCATTTGTATGGAGTTATGTGTGAAATATATATTGATCAAAAATATTGAAGTATATATTCACTCAGAAAGAGTTGAAAATGAGATAAAGAATATGGATGGAACTATTAAATGATTATGATTTCACAATTAATTATTATCCTAGAATATTAATCCAAGTGTTTAATGCTTTGAGTTGAAAAAGTAATGCTAAAATAACATTGTTACATTTTGAAGGAGACTCTTTTGTTAATTATTTGACTAATTTTGGCCCAAAAGTTATGGATGTTGGGAAAAAAATTATTTTTTTTTAGGTTTCTATGCAGTAAAATTTTCAGTATGAATTATGATAGATTATATGGTTGGTAAATCCTTGCAAGAATTTCTATAATCCATTTTTAATGGTACGTTTCCATATTTTTGTATTGATAAAAAATGTATGTTATGATATGGAAAATGATTATGTTTGAATTTTGATTAACAGTTGGTGAAATATTTGTAGAGTGAAGGTCATAGTTCTCAATTTTCAGTTCATCTAGGAAGATCTAATATGTATGGAGACTGTTTGGTGTATTACTAGTGGGATGGAATGAAAAGTGATATAGCTGACTTCACTATGAAGTATTTAACATTCCGAATGTTTAATGTAGAGAGAAAGATTCCAAAGAGTATGCTTCATGAATTTATATTACCAAATTTAAAATGAGAAAATATATCGATGAATTTCTTGGTAGTATTTTCAAATTCATATGAAAGTAATAATGTGATTTGGTTTATCATTGATCGATTAACAAATTCTGCACATTTCCTCCCCATTCATGGTAAAATGTCTCTAGATTAGATGTCTAGATTATTCTAAAGGATATTGTCATGTTATATAAAGTAACTCTATGAATTTTATAATACCATTATCTTAGTATCACATCTAATCACTAGAAAGGAATTAAAAAGTCATTGGGTACTAAATTGAATTTCAGTAAAGATTCTCATCTTCAATCCGAATAAATTTCTAATTAGATAATTCTGATGTTGGTAGACATATTTCATTATTTATAAATGGATTTCATGGTAAATTTGGATTAAAATATTTATTTGGTGAGTTTTCTTATAACAACATTTTTCATCCCTGTATACATATGGATCCATTTGAGGCATTATATATAAAGTGGTGTCGGAACCCGGTTTTTGGGATGATGTAAGATAATTGATGTTAATGGGAACAGAGTTAGTAGAGGAAAAAGTAGAGAATGTTTTGTTGATTTAAGGACACATGAGGATATATCAGAGTAGGATGACAGGTTATGCCGATAACAGAAGAAAAGATATTTCTTTTGTGTTAGGTCTTTATTACTTTCTCAAATTTTCTCAATTGGAAAAAGTGTGACACATTTTGGTAGGAAGGGGATGCTTGATATATGGTTCATAGGATTGTTTGAAATCATAGATAAATTTGGATCAATTTCATACTATGTTGATATAACTCCGAGTTTATCCCAAGTACACAACATATTTCATGTTTCAATGTTAACAAATTCTATATTAGATCCATCTCATGTTTTGATCCCTGAAGTATTTCACCTAGAGGAGAATCTTTCTTATGAGGAATAACTAGTTCAGGTTTATGACCATAGAGAGAATGTTTTGTAGAATGAGTTGATTCATTGAGTTATGTTTTTATGGTAAAACCACCTATTTTAAGATGAAACATGAGAATATGAAAATTATAAGTGGGAAAAATATCTCCACTTATTTTATAAGTGAATAAAATTGTGAGGATGTAATTTCCATAAGGGGGAAGGATGTATCATCACAGGTAATAATAGAATAATTATTTATAATTGTTATTAATAATTATTAATTATATAGTAATTTGATCTAAAAATGTATTTTTTGTCTAATAACATTCATGACATGCAACAATGATTTTCTCCTAAATCTTGAATTTCATGCATGACTAAGTTATAACAAAAAATATTTTTTTGAATATATTTAATATGGTTGTTATCTCCTTCTTTTTGTCTTAGAAATAATTACTAGAAATTAATATATTATGTTTAAAATTTTTATAATTTTTTTGACAATAATCCAATAAATTTTATAGGCATAAAATAGAAATAAGTCCATTTTGAAGCTTAAAAAGTTGTATATTATTAAATTTCCATTTTACTACCTTTTAATGGTGGACCTATTTATAATATCATATTATACACATTAATATTATTTTGATAAAAAAATTATCATGAAATTATGAATTTAGATATAAAAATTTACTATCAGTGAATTTTTTACATCTTTCTAAGAACATTCATATTTTGATGAACATTGAATTATTAAATAATTTAATTCAAAACTGTATTTACTTCTAATGTATTTATATAGTTGAATTAGGATTTAATTTTATTTAATATAATTAGTAAAATTCTATATCATGTAAACAAATTTATGTCTTTATACTCAATTTCACATTGAAATTTCACTTAAAAACTTATCAAAATTTGGAACGATTTCATTTTAAAAACCCTCTATCATGTCACATCTACAAGATTAATTTTTAATTAATTCATACCAATTATTTGATTGGATTTTGAAAAAATATTCAATATTTGGAATCATAATTATTTATAATGTCATATTAGGTCAAATGTGTTTTCTTAGCAAAACTATGAGTGACATTAATTAAAATTAATTGCATTGACTAGGGAAAATTGTGTTCGCTTAGAGGTTAAAATTTAATATTATGACTCCAAATGAACTAGAAACATATCAAAACCCCATTTTATGGACATTAATAGACCACCCTAACTATTGGATACAAATATTAATATTATTAGAGTCACATTATGTAAGGGATACCTCTCATAAGTGTTTTCCTTTTCATTTTTATGAGAATGCAACTCACCCTCTACAATAAAAAGGCATTCAAACAACTCATTTATTCAAAACTCTCAAGGCCCTTTGTGTAACATCCTCTTTTAATAGTAATAAAAAAATACCTATTTCATAAATAATTAATATATTAAATGGGGAAAATAGTTTATCTAATAAATGTTTAATTTTTTAGATAAATGTATCACAAAAGGGTAAAACCCGCAATTAATACAATGGAATTGTAAATTAAATATATTTTAATTAAAACACATGGTAAATATGTGTCTCAGGGGACACAGAAGTCCCAGAAATGGAAAAAAAATTATATTAAATATAATATTTTATGTATGTGATATTGGTTCAAAATAATTAAATATATCCCAAATCATGCAACATATGAGGAATCTGAGACCACCGATAGCTCTAATACATGGTTTTTACCCTAGGAAGGGTATAAAATTTTTCAACATCGGGCGATAGAATTCCTTGTTCCAAAAAAAAAACATTTTTTATTTTAATTAATAATTTATTCAATTTTTTAAATATTAAATCATTAATATCTCGTAAGAGTTACTTCTTGTGAGAAATATGAGACCACTATTGGGTCAGAAATTAGGTGTTTACCCTATAAGGGTAATAACTATTATTCTTAATGGATGTTTGATATTATTTAATATTTTTTGTTAAATAATTAATTTATAATATTAATTAAATGAATTGAAAAAAATCATTTTTTAATTTGACTCATATTCGAAAATGTAGAACCCAACATTTTTAACAGCAGATGAAACCAAAATCTTGGATATCATCCATTTATTGACGTTTTAAAATCAATAAAATCATTAATCAGATGAAATAAAAACTTCTATAATAAATTTCAAGTTAAAATAGATCATTAAATGGGTTATTGGAGCTACCCATCATGAAACACGACAGAGGATACATATGAGATTATTGGATTTTACATTGTGTGGATTATATCAAGATTAAACTATCCCAAAACTCATTTTCTCATGACTGGTGGACTTATTTTATCCAATACGAGTCTCTTGACTACATTCATGCGCTGCATCCACCCACTTCGTCTTGCGTCCTATTGTGTGTTGCGTCCCTACATCCAGGTTTCATCATGTTATTATTGTTATTATTATTATTATTTATTTTAATGATTTCCCTATATTCTTAATCCAATAAATTTTTTCATTTTATTTTAAAAATAAACTTATAAAAATATATTTATTAAAATAATCCAGAAGTAAATTAAATGGGTTAAATACCCAAATTATCTACGATATGTAGACCAAAAGATAATTTATTGAAATTAACATATTATAATATGTGGATTAAAAAATTATAATTACTAATATTATCAAGAGATAATTTGTTGAAATTATCAATGAGTAGTTATTGAAGAATATGTCATTAGATAAATGTAATGTTTTTTAAACATTTATCTATCCAAGGTTATATATATATGAATTTATATATATATATATAAGAATAATTATGCAGATGACCACCCGTTTTCTGAAATTAATTTTGAGATATAATTATTGAACATGGTTTATAGTCATTGTTGTTGTTTAAATCTTGTGATTTCATGCATTGAAATAAAATGATAATCCAACGATTATTCAAGATAGAGAAAGTATTATCTCAGGTAATATTTTATTTGAGTTTGAAATAAAATATATGTTTTCATTCTAGGAATCTCTTGATAACCTCGATCATCGATGTGCCAAAAACATGAGATATTTAGATGTTTACTTTGATGTAGGAAGTTCCTTACCGTCGTGGGCTTATTCTTTAAGATGTTTATTTCATGATTATAATTTTGGAATTTAAAATAATCGTGTTATATTGTGAACGCATATCTGTGTGTGTATCCCATAGAATCTATAATCACTCCATGATTGATATAAGTGTAGATTTTATACAGATTTTATTATTATAACATTTTATTATGTTTGCTGTTATATACCCATGTTGATATACTATGCCTACTTGTGTGCATTCCCTGTATATGGATCACCCTTTTGTTTTTTAGTTGTATTTGAGATAGGTGGGGATCGGGTCATATTTATTCCCTAGCGGAGGTGAATGATTCATTGCAACAATAACAATGAGGGATAAAATGCCAGGGTAAAGGTACGAGGATGCCATGGTGTCATGCTAAGAGAATGCTCGAGGATACCTTGATGAGAAGTTCTTTTCACCACACGATATCCTAGTCGATGTGAGTACAAAACATGATCATTTTTAGAAGATCCGAGTGAATATTTCCACTTGATGGATATACGACATCGTGTATCATCTCCATGAAACTATGAGAATTCCATACAAGGACATGTTTACTTCTTTCAACTCATTACGTTATCTTCCGGCATGGATCCGATGTTGGTACATCTTGGGGTTATGGAAGCTTGGTTAGCACACTACCGCTCGGTTTTGGGATTGTATGTTTATGTGGTTCCTGTATTTATTATTTCCATGGTACACATTTTTAGACAAGAGAACATTAGGTTAAGGGGACTTTGGTGGTGTTCTAAAGAGTCTTGTACTCACACCCTACGCTGGCATTTCAATGCAATTCTAGATTTCACTAGAGACTTGGTGAAGGGAAAGGGCCCTGTGATGAATGGGTGAGCTGGTGGAGCTTGGAACTAGAGAGAACAGTAGACTAAGGCAGACACTGGTGGACCCTAAATTTGTTTTATTCATCATATTTATTTCATTACTCTTGTCAGCTTCCCACTTTTGGTGATTTTTTTATAAACCTTGTATGTCATCTCTAGTTTACTCATTTACTCTGTTATTTTATTCTTTCTGTTTTTGTTGTTATTTATTATCCTTCTCAATGACATTACATAGATGGTATAGCCTCCCAATTATCAAACATAGGCCATGACGGCTAGTTGGCATCCTCTTTTGTACGGGGAGGCACACATGAGGTTACATGGCATTTTGGCTCGAACTGGATGGTTCGGGTTGGGATATTACAAAATGGTATCATAAGTGGAATAAACTAACTTTTTTCTTCACCTTGTCTTAGTGCGGGATAGGATAGAGAGGAGTTAGAACATTGGAACATAGGGAGGGGAACTATGTACGTGTCTGGGTAGCACTACATAGTGGGCCTCTATGTTTCCATAAGGTGGGAATTTATGTTATGTTGTTACTATTGATTCACCTTGAATAGTGCAGATGATATTATATATGATTTATAAGCTTTCAAGTATATTCATGAATCATGAATTGGAACATTTGTTCACATACCATACATATTCCTATTGTAGTACTGCATAATAGTACATTAATTTAATGCCTTGATATGTGCTATCTATTCGGGATAGTTGGTCTTGTGATATATCATTATTTTCATTATTTAGTTGAACTATGCACATTGTTTTGTTAGTATATATATTATGAAAATAACAAACATGAATATATGGGAACATGGGTTAGTGCTGGGAGGGGTATACCTTGGGATAAGGGAAGACTCCTAGGAAAACCATGTTTGATCCCATTGATTATTTTAGATAATACCATTGATTGATACCTTAGATATTTTAGGAATTTACATGTTAATAATCATTTTTATAGAAGATTCCACCACATATAAATTTGTTGCGACCACAATCTATGTATGATACTCCTGATAATGTCCTCGCACTAGCTCCAGTGATGGAAGCAGTAGTTCATTATTTGCTGCCACCATGGTCCATGGTTTACTATGGGAGGGATTTCTAGCTCCATCATCTTCCAACCATCTAGGGCACCGATGGACTAGAATATGTTGAGGATCGGGTGGATATCATAGATGGTATCTTTGAACACATGGAGATACCATTATATAGGTAGGTTAATCTTGGAACCATCATGCTAGAGTGACCTGCTAGGCGTTGGTGGGGAGTTATGGGACAAGTTTCACAACATGAGGGTCTCACCTAAAAGACATTCAAGAACATATTTTTTAGTGAGTGTTTTATTATATTCTAATTATTGATATAGAACATATGTTTTTGGATATCCATTAGGGTTCAATGATAATATTACCATACTCTGCATGTTTAACCAAGATCCTACATTTTCCCCACTTCTAGCTGGTAATGAGGCTCAGAATCCCATGAAGTATGATATCAATCTTGAACCTGACCTTAGATAGTAGTTCTGGAGTTTCGACCTAGCTTCATTCATGGAGGTTCTGAGGAAGGCCTTGACCATTTTGATGATTCTTGTGGATGGGCGGACAACTGGAATTTTATTTCCTTTCACAAGTCATTCAGGTGGATCTTCCCCTACTATTGTGAACCCCTCTTTTGATGGATGAAAAAGGAAGTCCTAGAACATTAAGAAGAGTAGTGTAATGCAAGTGAAAAAAAGATCTATCTCATTAGACCCTTCTGGAGGTGACCCATATTGCTTTATCTGGGGAATTTTTGGATATTATAGCCAAATGATCACGACACCCCAAATCCAGTGCCGAAAATGTGGAAGGACTGGACACATCTAGCAATTTTGTGATTGAATATCAACTAAGAGGGGGAGTCCAACATGACTAAAGGGAAAAATTTCTAGAAATTGACATCCGCTGAAGATTTAGACTTCTTAGATATCAGTAGTTGATGAACATGGTCACAAAGCTAATGCATGACTGGTTTATAAAATGGATCAGATTCCAACAGAATGTTGGGAGGGACCTTCCACTATTCGAGGTATTATTTTGATCACTTCCACTCTATATACTGCATTGTTTGATACCAGTGCATCCCATTCTTTCATATCATCCCAAGTTGTTATTATACGTGATTTACGACTCATGTTTTCCTCTGAGTTAATATAACTTGATACACCATTGGCCATGAGAGTGGTCTATTTCCACTGATGATAAGAGTGTCCAATAGCTATTTCCGGCTATGGACATCTATGGGAATTCATGATTCAATAGATGATGACTTCTAATTTGGTTTTCGACATGGAATGGCTGACTAGTTTCTGATATCACATTGATTACTATCGAAGATGATTATTTTTTACGTCACCTAAAGGGGAAAAGATCCTAGTTAATAGAGAGATAGAACTAGGAGAAGGTAGAGTTGGACCTGACATGAGTCAGCTCGAGATGATTACAACAGAAATGGTTGGATTAGCTCTTACAACAGGATTTGTGTTAGCTGCCTCATCTTTTCCACCAATCATCGATCTTTATCTCGATGTTATCCAGATGTCTTAAAATGACTCCCTCTTGAAAAAGGATTTGACATTGAGTTATATCTCATACTAGGTAAAAAACCCCACTTCAATACCACTATATAGTATGGAACCAACTGGGGTGAAGGAGCTCAAGGTACAATTTTATTAATATTGGGAATAGATTATATCATAAATAGTACTTGTCCATGGGAGGACCTATTTTATTCACTAACAAGGAAGATGATAGTCTTCAGCTTTAGGGTGATTACTGGAAGCTGAACTAGGTTACCGTGAAGCGTCGATATCTGTTTCTAAGGATCGATGATCTTTTTGATTAGATAAGGGAATCCCAGTGGTTTTCCAAGATTTATTGTTGGTTAGGTTATCACTAGTTGCGAGATAGAAAAGGGGATATTCCAATGAGGGAATTTCGGAGAAAATATGGACTATATGAGTATTTAGTGATGCTGTTTGTACTGAAGAACACACTGAAAGTGTTTATGGACCTCATGAATAATATCTTACATCCATACATGAATTCATTCGTCAATGTATTCATTGATTATATCATTATCGACATGACGACACTAGAAAAATATGCAAGGCACCTGTAGATAATCTTGAGTAGGCTTCGAGTAAAGAAGCTTTATGTCAAGCTATCATAGTTTTCCTTTATGATACATGAGGTGAAATTTAGGGGAAATATCGTGTCTAAAATAGGTATATCAGTAGACCTCGACAATGTTGAAGAAATCAGGTCTTGGAAACATTGTTGGAATGTGTTCGTGATTAGGAGCACTCTGGGGTAATTAGGGTATTACCAATAGTTTATCCAGGACTTCATGAGATTTTCATCACCAATGACAGCATTGACCAATTACAGTGTAATATTCCAATTGTATGACAAGTGTGATAAGTATTTCCTTGATCAAAAAAGATGTTTGAAAACAGCACTAGTTTTGACACTCCCTATGCCTGGGATCAGTTATGCAGTATACTGTGATGCATAATGCATTGTTTTGGGTGTCATGTTAATGTAATGAGAGAATTTAGTAGCTTATGTGTCTCTTCAGATAAGACCCCATTAGAAGAACTAACGTATACATGACTTGGAGTTTGTAGTGGTGGTTCATGATATGTTGTGTTGGAGACAATATCTCTTCAGTGATAGGTGTATTGTTTATACAGATCACAAGAGCCATTTCTATATCTTTACATAGATGTACCTGATCCTAAGATAGAGGCTATGAGTTTAGTATTTGAAAAAATTCAACTTTGAGATAGAATTTACACCTTGGAAGGGTAATATTATTGTATATTATCTTATCCATAATATACATGTTTAACATGAGATTGTTGAAAGGATTTTAGATGAGTAGTGGCGGTTGATGTGCCTTTTGACTGACTGGAGGGTTGATGAATTAGAGGATTGAGGATCTATGTCATTTTTCATTTGATGATTACGTCTTCTCTTTTGGATAGGTTAAAGACTAGTAAAAATTCAAAACATGATTGTGTTGTGATGAGGTAGCAGATGGATGGGGGTGACTCGAAACGCGAGTGGTCTTTGGGTGACAAAAATGTGATCTTGGTTCATGATAGTGTAGTAGTTCTATCTTCCTCCAGATATGAGATGATGAAGTATTTCCATACCTCTATAGGGTAGTCCATACTGGTGAAACCACAAGGTATCATGACTTAAAGAGGTAGTTCTGGTGGCCAGGGATGAAGAGATACATTGCTAGTTTCATCTCTCAATGTCTTACCTATCAGAGGGTAAATGTTGAGCACCAAAATCATGGTAGATTATTACAGTCACTTATGATGCGTATGTAGAAGTGTAAGGACATCATGATGGACATTGTGAAGGGATTACCTAGGACCCTGATGAGTCATGACCTAGTCAGTGTGGTTGGTGATTAGTTAACAAAGTCATCTCACTTCTTACCAACCAGAGAGACACACTAAGTGGAGGAGATAGAAAAGATATAGGTCTGATTGATCGTGCTCCTTCATGGAGTTCCTTATAGCATTGTGTAAGATATACATGCTTTTTTACATCCTATTTTTGGATGGTCTTTGAATAATTCATTGGGGAATTAACTATTAATGAGTATGGGGTACCTTCCATAGACCAACGGATAGTCTAAACAGAATACACCCATATTAGAGGATGTGCTTCGAGCTTGCATACTTTATTTTGGTGGAGCATGGGATTACCACCTGAACCTAGTTGAGTTCACATACAATACTTGTTATCAGAGATCAATTCAAATGGCACCTTCTAAGGCTCTATAGGGGAGTCCATGTCGCCCACCACTCTGTTGGGATGAGTTATGTGAGGTAGCAGTTGTTGGACCCAATATGATTTAAGAGACCTCAGATTGAGTAAAAACGATATGAAAGAGGATTATCTCTAATAAGAGAAGACTGAGATCATATACTGACCTTAGGAGGAGACCTTTTGAGTTTCCTAGGTGAGAAAAATTTTCCACTATAGTGACTCCTCAGATTTGGAATATACATTTGGGAAAGCAGGGAATGTTAGCAACACATTTTTTTAGACCATTTGTGATCACTGAGTGGATATGGGTAGTGGTGTATCATCTGGACCTCCCTTATCGTTGTCGAGGTATGCACAACATGTTCCATTTTTCTCAACTTTGGAGGAAAATACCTGACCCCGCACATGTAATTGATTGCATGGACGTTGAGATGGAGATATAAACATCTTTCGTGGAGCATCCAGTGCGGATAATAGATCGAAGTGAGAAGGTGTTTCAAGGAAATACGGTACCACTATTTTGAATTCAGCGGAAACTTGGGATGATATATGAAGATAAGTGGGAGCGTGAGTCTGATTTTTGAGCTCATTGGCCAGAGTTGTTCATACAAGATCACTAGAGGTACTTCCCAAGGATGAGAAGTTTTTATAGGTGGAGAATTGTAACATCCTATTTTTACAGTAATTATAAATCCTTCTTTAATAAATCATTAATATGTTAATTGAGGATAAATATTTTATCAACGAAATGTTTTGTCTTTTTAGTTAAAATTATCAAGTAATGTTAAAACACCCAATTAATACTCTAGAATAGTAAATTAAATATTTTATGCGATAAAAAGTAAGTAAAAATGAGTTTCAAAGGAATGAATATTCTAGATGAAGACAAAGAAAAATATATTAAATATATAATTTAAATCATGAGAGATTTATTAAAAATAATTTAATAACTCAATAACCATTCATTGGATGATGAATATGTGAGCACTGATGGGTCATGGATGCGGTGTTTAGCCTAGGAAAGGAAATAAAATTTGCCAACATCGGTCTTTTGAATGCCTCGCTCATAAAAATTTATCCTTTTTATTTTTATTAATTATTTATTACATCTCTAAATATTAAATAATTAATATAAATCAAACAGTGCATCTTGTTAGAAATATGAGACCAACGTTGGGTCCAGAATGAGGTGTTTACCCTAGAGATGGTAAAACTTTTATACCTAATGGATGTTTGATATTATTTAATATTTATGTAAAATAATTAATTTATTATATTAATTAAAATAATTGAAAATTTAGTTTTTTCATTTGAGTCATCTTCTTCAATGTATAATCCACCATTGTTAACACTTGAAGAATCCAAAAGCTTGGAAAACATCCTTTTTATGTTTTAAAATCATAAACTCATTAATTAGATGAATTAAAACCATCCGTAATAAATTACAGGTTGAAATAGATCATTAAATGGGGTATTGAAGCTACCCTTAATGAAATACGGTGAGGGTTATATATTAGCCGAATGGATTCAAATTTCTGGGGATTATTTCAAGATCAGACTATCCCGAAACTCTTTTTCTCATTACATGTGATCTTTGTTGATCAAATACGGTTCTCTGGACCGGTTTCATGTGTTTCAACCACCCCCTTCATCTTGAATCCTCTTGTGCGCCGCGTCCTTACATCCATGTTTCTTCTAGTTATTATTATTATTGTTATTATTATTTATTTTATTCATTTTCATTCCTTCTAAAATCATAAAAATTATGTGATTCATTTTAAAAAAACTGATAAACGTAGATTTATCAAAATAATCCAGAAGTAAATTATAAGGGTTAAATAAAAATAATAATCTAATACATGTACACCACAAAATAAATCATTAAAATTAATATACTCAGATTAAAAAATGATAATTATTAATATTATAAAATAGTAATTGCTTGAAATTATAAAAGAGTATTTTTTGAAGAATTTGTCGATAAATAAATGTAATGTTTTATTTATATGATAATTGCATTACCAATGGTTTTCTATATACATATATATTTACATGTATATATATAAGAATAATTATGTCAAATACCACCAATTTACCCAAATTAATTTTGGGATATAATTATTTATTATATTGATATAAAACTATAATCTAATGTTTTTCAAGAAAGAGAATGTAACATCACATAAAATATTTTATCTAATTTGGAAATAAAATATATTTTTTCATTCAAGTATACTCTTGATAACTTTGATCATTGACGTGATAATAACATGAGACACTGACGTGTCTTCTCTGACGATAATAAAACCACGATGTGGTCTTCTTGACATTTGATGTATGAAGTTCCTTACCTTCTTGGGATCATTTTATGAACTGTTTCTTTGATGATTATAATTATGGAATTTAAATTGATCGTGCTGGATTCTGATCTCATGTGGGTGTCTGTAGCCCATAAGAGCTATACTAACTGCATGAGTGATATAAGTTTAGCTTTTATAAATATTTTATAATTATCACATGTTGTTTTGAATGATGTTATATACCCATATAGATATACTATGCTTACTTGTGTTCATTTCTTGTATATGTATCACCATGACCTGTGGTTGTTAGTGGTATTTGAGATAGGTGGACCATCATGTAAAATTTGTTCCCTAGTGGCGGTGAACGCTAGATTGAAAAGATATTGATGATGTGTCAAAGAATAGGGTGGAGGTATAAGGATTCCACAGTCTCTTGTTGAGGGAGTGATCGAGGATGCCATGATGTTATGTTCTTTCCACCATGAGATGGCCTCACCGATGTGAGTACACAAGTTGATCTCATCTAGAGGATCCATGTGACTTTTTCTACTTGAGGGAAAAATGATTACAATTATCATCTCCATGACACCATGAGGATGCCGTACACAGGCATTCTTACTTCTTATTAATCATTCAGGTATCATCTGCCATGGAGCCAAAGCAGGTACAATGGGGGGTTCTAGAAACTAGGTTAGTGCACTACCGTTCGGTTATGAGATTTTATTTTTATATGCTTCATGCATTTATTATTATCATGGTATATATATTTATACCTGAGCACATTTGGTTAAGGACACATGTGTAGTGTTCTATTGAGTCAAGTACTCACACCCTACTCGGGAATTTTGATGCGCCTGTAGATTTCACAAGATCATTAACAATGGGAATGAGGCCTATGATAAATTGGTGAGCAGGTGGAGCTTGGATTTAGATAAGACAGTAGACCAAGGAACAAACACAAGGACCATGTAGTTATATTATTTATCATCTTTATTTCTATACTATTTCCAGCTTTCCACTTTGGAACTCTTATTTATAATCATTGTATGTAATCTATGGTTTCCACATTTACTATGTTATTTTATTATTTATATTTATATTTTATTTATTATCCTTCTTAAGGACATGAAACCAAGGTTATTGTTTCACCATTATCGAACATATTCCCTTTCTACTAGTCGGCAGCCTCTTGCATACGAGGAGGTACACATGAGGTCACATGGCATTTTTGCATGGGCCTTGTGGTTCGAGATGGGATGTTACAAATTGGATCATAAAATACATTACCAAATAATATAAAAACGCCCATAACATCACCCTATATTTCTCAATTTATTCATTACTCCATCTATGGAATTCCATTTGTTCAAATGAAAAGCTGTCACATAAAAAAGTTGTAACATTTTTCAATATGAATTGTGGTTTATTTTTTTATCCAACAGTTAATTTATTCTTATTACATGATTATATAATAACATAATTGTCCAAAATGAATGAATATATTTTTATACTAAGGTTTAAATATAATCATACTCACACATCCATCAAATGGTTAAAAAAATAACCATTTGTGGTCAGAGAACTACCACCTCACGAAAAGAATTTGTTCATTTCTTTCTTGTCACCACATATCACAGCTAGGAATTATGATGGAATTACTATTTTTATATGATCTATAATAATTTTATATTTTATTAATATTTATGGAGTTTTTATATAATACATACCATCAGGATTTCAATTTTTCATAAATATGATAACATCATTTATGGATGTGTGGACTAATGCTTCTCAAAGTGATGTGATACGTTCACATATTACATTAAATGTATTAAAAATAGGTAAAATAAAACATATGTTACATATATAAAATATATATGATGTTATTGACACAATTACCTTTATGGAGACATAAAATATCATTTTATATGATTTCTTTTCACAAACTAAAAATGTGATAACATCTTTTGTGGACATGATGACTATTATTTCGTCGATGTGATGTGATTCATTTTACAGCACAATAATTATATTTATAATTATATATAATTAAATAATATAGTATTTAAGATTATTATCATTCTATAAAGATAAATTTTACTTACCTTCTTTCCATAATGATCAATTAAAAATACCCATGATTACGTACGACCTACTGTCTCCATAATTGTAACATCAGTTAATTTTTTAAAACCAATATTTTATGATATGATTTAAAAGTATAATTATATGGAATATATAATAATTATTTCAAAATTATTATTCTGTTTATGTTCAATAATAACTTTTTGGTCCTTAGTCGACCAGGAAAATTTCATTTTGTAACATAAATTGAATAGGGTCCATACACCAGATGTAAAAATAATTTTTTAAGTAGTTTCTTACAAAAAATATAGTAAGTGAAATGAAAGTAATAAAAAACATGAAATTTTTTATGAAACAAATATATAATTAAGATATTTTTATCATTCATGAAGATAAATATATGGGTGAAATATTGGATTCTAGGTAAGAGATTTGGTCTCAATTTCCATTCATTGAGATATTTCGTGATGATGTGCATTTTTATTCATTGATAAATTGTATATATAGCCCCTTAAAAATTTCATATCCATATTCTATATATTCTCATGTTATATAATCTCTTTTCAAATGTTATTCATTCTCAAGGATTATTATTTAAATGTTCAAAGTGGTTGGAAAAACATTGAATGTTTAAATTTTTAATCATTTCATATATTTCAATATTCTTGATAATATTTTACATATTTATTTATATGGATACAATAGGATTATGAGGGAAATATTATTTATGTTTTTTTATTTGTATTAATATACCAGAAATCATGTTTTTTTAAAGAAAGAAACCCAACATTTCCTCTTTTCATGGTATTTTTTTGTTGAAAATGAGATTGAAAATGGATTGATTATTTCAATATCTTGAACTATTTTCATTGTATTTCAAATTAAATTTTATGAGTGGAATGTTGAAAATTTTAATCTTTTATGTGTTATTATTATATTTTAGGACTTTTATATTGGATGTGTGGATCATTGGTAAACTAATGATGGGTGGTTCCGTGATAAACCAACATTAGGTGGGTATGAGATAGCCAACCAATGAATTGGGTATGTATGGTTCCCATAAGGATATTCCATTTATTAGAGTTACATATTCCTATGTCGACTAAATGGTTATTAAATTAATAATAGTAACATGTATAATTATGTCCGATGATACATTTATGTGTTTTCTATTCTTGATAAGGGTTTCATTTAATATTTTTATCACAAAAATGGTATTGAATTGGATTATTTTCAAAAGAAAGTTATTAATACATATCAAAGGGGAAAAGTATTAATTTATGATATTTTTTCATGGGTTTTAATGTTTGTCAATGGAATAATGGTTTCCTTCATTTTATACTCCTTACAAATCTTTTTATGATCATCTAATGGATTTCAATGTTTTTTACTAGACATACTGATAAGTAAGGATTGGAAGAATTCACGCTGAATATATTGAAGAGTTTATTAAAAGTTATCACGCTTCATTTTAAAAGTTTTAGTTTTTGGAAAAAATGTATACTATTTAGAAGTTCCTACTTTGTATTCTATGGTATTGTTATGTATTAGTTATTTTTGAATTATTTAAAATATAAACCCAAAAATATCCTCAATGAAAAATGACATAAAATTCTTATCTTAACTGAAGATTATGTAATTCATCATGTTTTTTTTCTTATGGGTCGAATCCAATCATCCATTAAACAAATTAAACATGAACATAATTTTTGAACTAATCTTGATCATTCTAATCATTGATTTATGGAGTAGATGATAAATCAATATGTGGACCTAGGGTAGAATATCGTAGATTCTAGTCTATTCCCAAGATTTAGTATTCCTTTATTAACTTATATACCTTCTTGGATGGTTTCACCTCATCTCCATCTTGAACTACCTCCTGTTTACCGAGAGCTCCATTTCATATGATTTTAAAGAGAAACACGTGTGAGGGGAACTGAATGATGGGTTACAGGTACAATGAATAATCATAGACATGATGGATGATAATATTAAAGGAGGGAAGGATGACTCAAATACCATTATGAATAATTTAGTAATAAATAATAAAAACTCATGAAATAATTTTGAATTAAATGAAACCATCACTAAAATTAGTCAAAATTATATCAAGATCAACCACATACTTGAAACGAATATTCATTTAAAGTAACTTATTATGATTAATTTTAATAAATTCTTATTTATTAGTAACAAAAATTATAATTAATATAATTAATCAATTCATTCATTTATCTTAATAATCCACCAAAATTGAATTGGAGTCTTTTCTGAATAAAATAGCGTACATAGTGTGTACTTGAGAAAACATGTGGTATTCCCATCCCATATTTCAGGAAATATTATATAGATTTGTATAATATAAATTGAAGTTTATTATATATATGGATTTTTATTAATTTACAAAATGTATAGTGTGTCAGGCCCAGTCCACCAATAATTATATTTAAGACACACATACACTCATTAAACTACATGACATGAATCATCATTAATGTAATAATGTACATGATGTGTAACCATACACATAATGCCCTGAATTATTTATAAGTAATTAATTATGAATTTAATAATTCTAAAAACCTATTACATGATGTGTAATAAATTACACAATGTGTAGTTCAGTTAAATTTCATGATTAATTTTTCATCCATGTAATTATCACATATAGTTATAGACTGGGGATGGTGTCTAAACCACATGCATAGGTACATAATAAACATATTTATAATATGCATGTAATTAATGTACATAGATTCAATTTACTCATTCATCGTCAATTATGAACCATATCATGGTTTCAGGATGCTGAAAGATCAAAATTGACATATTCATATTAAGAAAGAAATAAACTAGATATAAAAATAACATTAAATTCATACAAAGTAAAATAATAAACAAATAACTTTCAATTGGAATTAAATTTCTCTAAATACAATTTATGTTTTTGTGCATAGTGGAAGCATATTGGGAACATGTCCAATAATGGTTTTTCATTGTATATAATAAATCATCCATAATAACATTATAAAGAATCATCACATCTCATGAATAATCCTAATTACAATGGACGATGGAATACTAGGACCTACCAAGAATAGTTTAGGATAATTTTATTCTTAATTTATATTTAAAAATTACCATGTTCTGAGATAAATTATACAATGTAATGGTTGTCCATATAAAACCTAATCAGTAGTGTTTTGATTCTCAATGATTATCCAATGATAAAATAACTCTTGTGATGATCAACACATATGTTTTTTATCTCAAAGTGTGACATATAGTTCTTTGGGTGATAACATGATGGTAATAATCATCACACTCAAAGTAACCAGTTGATAATGATGGTACATTAAGAGGGGGGGGGTGAATCAATGTACCCATGTTTTTACCAATTTTATTTTCATTCATCTTACCCTTTTTTGATTTAAACCTATTTACATATTAGAGTGAATAGTTCTTCTTTGATGAAAAACACAATTATATGACATCCATGGTAGAATGAAAATGATGCTAAAAACATAATATTTTAACAAGGTTAACTTATGATGTGGGTTACTATGTCTGTTTTTTGTTCAAGATGAACCATGATACAAATTATCCACTATGAATCAATCAAGAACTACATGTGTCTTGGTTAGGTATTACCCTAAAACCAAAGAGGTTAAGTATGAAATATTTCCCAAATTATAATGGAATCCCAAGATTGATCTTTAGACCAGAATCTCATAGTTTTCATTGTATTATAATCCCACCAGGGATCAACATACACAAAAAATAATTGTGAGTAAGATCATAAGAAATTTAAGATGGAACTACAATACAGAACTGTTCTTCCTCTTTGATCCACTAAGACAAATTGATTCTACACTTTCTCACTTGAAATGAAAATCAATGATTGCCACTAATTATAATCAATAACCCTTTATTAAATCTGATTCATTATATTCAATTGAATAAGTATATTTATAACTTCCTATCCAACTCAATGCTATATCAGAATGAAAAACTGAATATTTCCAATACATTGACAGTTGAATTGTAATATAATGCTTCAGATTAAATCTGAAAAACCCAACTCACACTTGTCATGAAATTTATATTTCATGTACCAAGTGAATGTAAAATTAAATTCATGGTATTTTTATTTTTTTTATGATTTATTTAATGTGTATAACTGCACATCCAATTTTTGCACTACATTGACTTCATGCGCCTATATCACATAATACTTCTTCACTATTCCATCATGTATTTTAACATAGTCAAAATTATTAATAGTGTTTGTAATCAACTATATGAATTCACATTATTCTATTTCCTTCAATACAATAGATTCCCACATCCCTTAATATTGTGTATTTACTATTATATGATGAACATACATACTAGACTCTTGCTCAACCTCAGTGAAAAAACACAATTTCTCATGGTATTATCTTCATGTAATTTGTATGTAACAATGTATTGTACAAGTAAAAACATATTATCTATTATTATCATGTATCCAATATCATGTCTATATGAACTATAGTTTGTTTTCTTCCTCATGAGAACTACACATTCAAAACACCACACTGCCTATTTTTTTGTTTAGATTCACTGTATGCGCTCAATGTTCACTACTCAAGCACATTCACATATACAATGAACCCTGCATGTACAGATCACTACTTCCTCAACACTTAATGTAGGTAATGACACACTAGCTCTTTGTATTTAAATTGCTTGCACATAACTCAATAAAACCCTTGTCTGTTTTGTTCAAATCATAAAGAAAATATAATTCACATATTCATGATGATCATCGTGCAACCAGTAATAGTGTTGAAAAAAATTCCCTATCCCTTAGGTTACTTCTATCTTCTTCTGGAAACAAATTTCCAGAACCTAAAATTATCAAAAATAATAAATATTACTATTCATCATATAACCACTATGTATCTCTTTTTCATCATCACGTATGAATTATCCAATAATCAGTGCGAAACACAATGAATATTTCCACTGACATTTGGTTCCTCAAAATACTTGGGAAAACTAGACAAACACATGTAAGTGAATCATGCTTCTCATATTGTTTCACATAAACAAATTCTTTAAAAAAATCATGACCGTGTGGTTCTTATATCAATAGGATCATGTGTCTATTCTTCTTCTCAAAAATGAATTTTCATGGATCTATTCTAGTCAAGAATGAGATCACAATCGACTCTAATTATCTCTCAAAAATTAATGCTCAGATGTGAGATAAAAAACATACAAAAAGTGATCCTAGCCTACATATTTTTAATAAAATATTAACATCTTATAATATTCTATAATCAAGGAGGAACATGGTTCCTTAATGTTATTATTCGAAAAACATCACCATCATTGTGAAATATCACTGTTTTAATATAATGAAAATCCATGGTTTGAACATCTATTTTCAATAAAAATTAAACAGCATAAAATTTCTATCATCATGGAATCTTCTGTATTTTAAAAAGACGAAGAGTAAACATGGATCTAGATTTAGATAACATTTAAATTGAAATTTCCTTTGACGAGTAGAAATCATGGGTGTAGGCCGATGTTAGAGATGAAGTTGGAGGAAGACCGAATGAAATCAAAAAGTCAATTTGATGGATTCCAATGTTTAGATTACTCGGTTATAGGAATAAATACATGGCCACTGATCTTTTATTGGGAGAATCTTCTTGACACCTTCTTCGTGAAGACAACTCGAATGTTTGGAACAGATACCCCGGAAGAAAATATCAAACAGATCTTATGGAAGCAGATCATTCAGATAGATCTCAAAGTGAAAAACTAGGATGATGCAATTAGACAAGTATGTTTCATTAGGCACAGATACTCCCTTCAGTTAGAGCCCTTTTTCTGTGTGTCAATTTAATTTCTTTTATTTCATAAAATAATGCTCCCATAATAAATAAAATCTTTATAATTATTATGTCCAATAAAAAATTCATGTGTATATACAACTAAAATACACACCCAAAACCCATATTAAAACACAATCCATATTCCCCTTACCATTAAAAATCAATAAAAAAATCAACTCCCTAATTCTTTTAATGTTGTAAACATTATGCCAACTCAATTCTAACAATGACATGTGTCTTTAGGATTTACAAACCAGCTCTGTACTTCTCTAATTTAATATTTATTCATCTAAATAACTTCTTCAAATTAAAATAACCTTTCCAATTCATAACAATTCTATGGAAGATCCTCAGAAAACAAAACATTAATAACTATCACCTATCAGAATTAATTTTTATTATATAAGTGTACTAACAACAATTACTACACAATATATGGCTTATATCAATAACTGTATGATCCATCAAACACCAAACTTCAATAACAATCAAATGTCACATTGACATTGTATTAGATATGTTTATGAGAAAAAAGTACGACACAACATATTTCTAACTGCCATTTTGGTTCCTTAATATCCCCCTTTGGATCTGTTCTAAATACCCATTTACTTTCAAATTAAATGTTTTCTTCCCCATTAATTGACAAATAAATTCAAATAAATAACCATGAGTTTAAATTGAACTCATCTAGTTCTACAATAACTGAACATCATCTGTCCTTCAATTTTATCATTGATACATTTATATTGGTCTTCTTGAGAGAATAAATTAATTAACATTATTAAATCAATGTGTCTTTAATTAATAAATTCCAACGCTACATGTGCTAACCAGTGTATAAATCATGAATATTCAACTTAGAAAACAAGGGAATCAATAATTTTTTTAGAATATGATGACAAGACTGAAATATTTTTTCTGGGGATGTTTAAAATTTATTCAACTAATCTCTTAAATTTATCTCCACAACCTGATTAAACACATTCAACTCCAAGAATTCAATTTCACTTTATCAATCCATTTTTCTATTATCATCTAATTATCAGTCTCTCTTATCGTAAATCAGAATAATTATTCAAACAGAGATAGAAGAACATGCCATTTTAATGACAAGTTTCAATTTACAAAATTTCAAATCAACTAATAATTTACTATCCAAAACATAAAATATTCATTGATACTAGTTCAGATATTCAACTCTCACAGTTGTCGAGATTTTCTCCCATAGAAGGATGAGCTTTATCCATGTTCTTCAGTGTTAATGACTTTATTCAAGAACAATTTTAAGAGAAATTGATATAAATAAATGCATGATGGATAAAGTCATGGGTGCTGTAAAATATTTTCACAACACTCATATCTTCATAACTCCCCCCAAATATATTCCTCACCTTCAATTCCCTATATAAATGGAACAAACAAAAAATATTCATTGTAATAAGGGGTTTCTTCATTGATTTTTATTTAGAGATACATGGATGAGAATTATCTATCATCTCAGAAAATCCATTCAATTATACTCCAGATTTATGAAAACTCATCATGTTTTCTACTTCATTGATTGGAAAATTTTATTATTTAAGGACAGAATGGACTTCTTGATTTCTTCAGAATTAAACATATAAGGAATAGGTTTCTTCACATTAAAAAGTAGCGCACTTTTAATCTTTTGTTCCTCTACCAAATTTTAATCCAATTCTAGATTCTCTTACCATATTACTAAACATTCTTTTGGTATATGATTAGACATATTATTGTTTGGAGAATCCTTCTTTATAGTATCTTTTTTAGCATAATAATCCATTGGTGATTCTCCTTTTTTCTTCACTAGTTCAATTTATTCATGCAACCATGTCATGTATTTATCAGAAATATGCCTAGAGATTTTACTCATTCCACATAAATCTCCAACAATCATTGGATTATTAATTTTTGGAATCCACTCATAGATTTTGTGTTTTTCATCTTGATTATCATGAAACAAATCAACCATTTCATTTGATTTTGAGTATAATATCTTGATGCGCGATGCAAGACCCGCTAGGAATTGTCCTAGGAACCTTGTATAATGTACGCGCGTTGAGCACCCAGATCGCCGCAAGAAAACAAGTGTATTTGGTGTGCGGATAATGAAATGAGAAGGAAGGGGGAATTGGTCAAGGTAGAACCCAAAGAGAACTTGTCTCTAAGAACTCTAGCCACAAGACACCACAAAGGATGACCAATCCTTTGATAAGTCAAGAATTAAGCAAGAACACAAAGGTTGCAAGCAAAACTCACCATAATAACACTACCTTCATTCATGATGCTTCAAGAGTACAAGGGGGTGGCTATTTATAGCCAAAGAAACTTGAAATTCGAATTACACATGGGGTGGCTCTTTACATTAGTCTTATGGCTAGTTTTCCATAGTCAAAAATCCTATAGGATGCTTTTGACAACTTTGGCACTTGACCATGACTTTAGGAGACAAGTAGCACACCCTTTTGGAAAAGTAAAGACAAGTAGCCCACCACCTTTTGACTTTGAAGATTCCATGGTGGGTGGGCTTAAAATCTCGTAGCACCACTTGGGTTGGGTTTTTAAAAGCATGTTTGGGCCTTAATTAATGTAATTATAGGCCCAAATGCTTCCCCCAAGAAAAGGTGTTGGGCATCCTCTTGGAATTCCATGATTAATCCATTTAAGGCCTCCTTCATTCTCTTGGTCCGCTCCCTTGTCATTGGGCCTCCAATTCCACGCAAAGGGTCTTGTCCACTTGTGTGAATTCCGCCTTCCTCATCATGTCCACCTCCAACCCCGTGATGCCCATGTGTTCCATGATCCTCATCATCTCCTCCCTCCTTAAAAGGATTCTTCCTCGAATCTGAAAATTCAAAGGGAGAAAGATCAGCAACATTAAAGGTACCACTAACATTCCCATACCTGTCAGGTAAATCAATCTTGTAGGCATTATCATTGATCTTCTCTAAGACTTGGAAAGGACCATCTCCTCGTGGATGAAGTTTTGATTTTCGTTGCTCCGGAAACCTCTCCTTCCTAAAGTGTAGCCACACCCAATCTCCAGGTTGAAAAACCATTTTTCGCCGACCTTTGTTGGCGTGCTTCGCTACTTGTTCATTCTTCCGCTCAATGTTGGCCTTTACCTTTTCATGGAACTCCTGCACAAACTTTGCCTTCTTTTCACCTTCAAGATTCAAAAATTGATTAGTAGGAAAAGGTAAAATATCAAGTGGAGTTAATGGGTTAAAACCATACACAACTTCAAACGGTGAAGCATTAGTAGTGGAGTGAACCACTCGATTATAAGCAAACTCAATGTGAGGAAGGCATCTTTCCCAATGTTTTAGATTTTTTCTAAGGATGGAACGCAATAATGTGGAAAGTTTCCTATTGACCACCTCCGTTTGACCATCTGTTTGTGGGTGTGCAGTGGTGGAGAACAAAAGTTTGGTTCCAAGTTTGTTCCACAATGTCCTCCAGAAGTGACTAAGGAATTTGACATCCCTATCACTCACAATGCTCTTGGGTAAGCCATGCAACCTAACAATTTCCCTGAAAAAAAAATCAGCGATATGAGTTGCATCATTGGTTTTAGAACAAGCAATAAAATGAGCCATTTTACTAAACCTGTCCACCACCACAAAGATGCTATCCTTACCTGATTGTGATCTTGGCAAGCCGAGGACAAAATCCATTGATATGTCAACCCACGGATGAGAAGCAACAGGCAAAGGGGTGTATAAGCCATGTGGAAGCACTTTCGACTTTGCATGTTTACACACATTACAATTTCCACAAACACTTACCACATCCCTACGCATGTGAGACCAATAAAAATGTTCACTCAATAAGGACAATGTTTTCTCAACCCCAAAATGCCCCATTAATCCACCACCATGTGTTTTTCTAACAAGAAATTCACGCATGGAACAAGATGGAACACACAATTTATTTTTCCAAAAAAGAAATCCATCATGTTTGTAAAAATCACTTTTGCCATGTTTTTCACACAACTTCCAAATTTTAGAAAAATCCACATCATTCTCATACATGCTTTTCAACATTTCAAAACCAAGTATTTTAGCATGCATTGAAGTAATAAGAGAATATCTCCTAGACAAAGCATCAGCGACAACATTTTCATTTCGTTTTATGCTTAATGATGTAAGGAAATGTTTCAATGAATTCAAGCCATCTTGCATGCCGCCTATTCAACTTTCCTTGTGACTTAAGAAATTTTAGGCTTTCATGATCCGAATGAATCACAAATTCCCTTGGCCACAAGTAATGTTTCCAATTTTCTAAAGTTCTTTTGAGGGCATACAATTCCTTGTCATAGGTAGAGTAGTTCAATGCAGCCCCATTAAGCTTCTCACTAAAGTATGCGATAGGCTTAGAGTCTTGCATTAAAACAGCCCCAATCCCTATTCCAGAGGCATCACACTCAACCTCAAAAACATTAGAAAAGTCAGGCAGAACTAAGAGAGGTGAATTGGTTAACTTACCTTTGAGTGTGGAGAAGGCTTCCTCTTGAGCTTTTCCCCACTTGAAACTCACCCCTTTCTTGACCAACTCATTCAATGGTGCCGCGATTGTTGAAAAGTCTCTCACGAACCTTCGGTAAAAACTCGCAAGTCCATGGAAGCTCCTCACCTCATTGGCATTCTTTGGTTGTGGCCAGTCCCGAATCGCCTTCACCTTCTCTTCATCAACCCTCATTCCATCAGCTCCTACCACAAAACCAAGGAAAACAACCGAATTTAAACAAAATGTACATTTTTCCAAGTTTGTAAACAACCTATTTTTCCTAAGAGTCTCAAAAACATGTTTCAAATGTTCATGATGTTCATCAAGGCTCTTAGAATAAACAAGGATGTCATCAAAATATACAACCACAAATTTCCCAATGAATGGATGGAAAACATGATTCATTAAGTTCATGAATGTACTAGGGGCATTAGTTAGTTCAAAAGGCATAACTAGCCATTCATACAATCCAAACATAGTTTTAAATGCGGTTTTCCATTCATCTCCCTCTTTCATTCTAATTTGATGGTATCCACTCCTTAGGTCAATTTTAGTAAACAAGCATGCACCATGGAGTTCATCAAGCATATCATCCAAACGAGGCATGGGATAACGATACTTTACCGTGATTTTGTTGATAGCTCGACAATCAACACACATTCTCCACTTACCATCTTTTTTTGGGACAAGGATTACTGGTACGGCACATGGACTCAAACTCTCTCGAACAAATCCCTTCCTTAGCAATTCTTCCACTTGTCGTTGGATTTCTCGAGTCTCCTCTAGGTTAGCCCGAGAAGCCGGTCGATTGGGAAGTGTTTCTCCGGGGAGGAAGTCGATATGGTGCTCGATACCCCGCAAGGGTGGTAAGCCATCGGGAATTTCCTCAGGAAAAACATCACCAAAATCCTGCAAAAGAGACATAACACTAGAAGGCATAGAAGGGTTAGGAGAGTTAGTGGTGAAACATTCTCCCTTGCATAAAAGCACGAGAGTTTCCTCCCCCTCCAAAGCTCTCTCTATCTCTCTTTTTCCTGAAAATAAGCTCACTTTTCCCTCAACACTCTTGTTTTCACTCTTATTTTCACTCTTATTTTCAACTTTTTTATTTCCCTCATTTTTTTTGCTTTCACTCAAAACTCCTTTTTCACTCTTGATTTTTCCACTCTTCTCATTCCCTCTATTTTTTTCTCTCTTTTCTTTTTCTCGCTTCTCACAATCTCTCTCAATCTTCACTTGGTCTTTATAAGCTTGCAATGGTCTCAATGGTGTAAGAATAACCGTCCTCCCATTATACTCAAAAGAATATCGATTGGTGTATCCATCATGTGTGACCCTCCTATCAAATTGCCACGGTCTTCCCAACAAAATATGACTAGCATGCATTGGAACAACATCACACATCACATTTTCTTCATACATCCCAATAGAAAATGGAACTTGTGCTTGCTTAGTCACTTTGACATCCCCGCTGTTATTTAACCATTGCAATCTATAAGGCCTAGGATGTCTAGTCATAGCCAATCCCAATTTATCAACCATCAAACCACTTGCTACGTTTGTACAACTACCCCCATCAATAATCATACTACATACCTTATCTTTGACGAGGCATCTAGTATGAAAAATGTGCTCCCTTTGCTCTTGATCATGTTCTCCTTCAGGTTGAGCACTCAAAGCACGCCTTGCCACAAGCATTTCTCCATGTACGGGGCTTTCTACTTCCACATCTGAATCATCCTCAAGTGATGGCATTTCATCTTCGCTTGAGCTAGCACTAAGAACATCTCCATCATCCAAAATAATCATTGTCCTCTTGTTTGGGCATTGTGAGGCAATATGTCCAAATCCTTGACATTTAAAACATTTGATATCTCGTGATTTGGAAACAACCTTACCCTCCATTTTACCGTTGGATTCTGGAAAGAATGGTTTTGGTTTGGGCAACTCCTTCGAATCAGTTTTGTGTTCCCTTACATGCTCTTGTGGTTTGGAATCCTTAAACTTTAATGAAGGTCTAGAATCCTTACCATAAGATGTAGGGTGCATCCTTCTTGCCTTTACTTGCCTCTCCGCGTTGGTGGCCATGTGAAGTTGATCCTCCATGTCCAAGTAGTGGTGCATGTCCACTATGTCTCGAATGTCATGGTTGAGGCCATTCACAAACCTTGCCATGGTGGCCTCTCGCTCCTCATCAATATTCGCTCGAATCGTGATGATCTCCATCTCTTTGTGATACTCCTCAACACTCATGACCCCTTGTTTCAAACCCTGCAACTTGAGGAACATATCACGATAATAGTGGCTAGAAATGAACCTCTTACGCATTACCACTTTCATCTCCTCCCAAGTGTGGATGGGTCTTTCTCCACTTCGTCGTCGACTCACTTGTAGTTGGTCCCACCAAATACTAGCATAATCGGTGAACTCCACGGCCGCCAACTTCACTTTGTTTTCCTCCGAATAGGTGTGACAACCAAAAACATGTTCGACCTTTCTTTCCCATTCCAAGTAAGTTTCAGGATCATTCTTACCTTGGAATGAAGGGATCCTCAACTTTACTCCTCCAAGATCGTTGGCTTGCCTCCATGGTGGTTGATTTCTCTGAATTTGTGACTCGTGAAAATCGGATAACTCCTCCTCTTCTTCAACAACTCGCCTCCTTGGTGGTGCTCTAGAATTGGAAGGGGATTGGAGTTCATCCATCCTCGCATTCAACCTTTGGAATTGTTCTTGTACAGCCCTCATGAACATCTTAATGTCCGCTTCATTGGTATTACTTGACTCCGCCATTTAGGAATCCTGTAAAAAAAGTGAAGAGAAAGGAAAATGTACCTCACACACTCCCTCACGTGTTTACACTCAAAAATAATATGTTCGCTCGTGTTTCACTCAATTTTGGCTTTTATCAAAATGTAACACTCTTGCCTTTTACCACTCAACTTGCTTCCTATAATGTTCTTACCCAATTTCAACAAATCGAAAGGATCTTTGAAATTTGGCAATCCCGAACTAGAATTCAAAGATAAAATTCAAATTGGATTCAAGATGAAAAATTTGGGAAGAGGAAGAAAAGGGAAGAAGAATAATGAAAATGGGACGTAGAATTCAAAATGTTGCAATTTTTTTTTTTATCCTTTAATTTTTTTTTTGATTTTTTTTTGGCTCTTTTTTTGGTAGATGCAGCGGCAACAAGATGAATTTTTCAATATTTAAATGCAGGAGAAGCAATAATTTGTAACATCAAATGGAATCAACGTGAGATTTGCGTGGTTTTAAAATTGCAGAATTTGTTGCAAAATTTGAACCCGCTGTATCTCGCTATATATTGCTCTGATTTTGATGATTCCAAATGGAGAAGAAAGATGAGCTCCTCAACTACAATAATGATATACTGTACGTCCGAAAAGACGAAGAAATGACGTCTGTAGGGGAAGAAGAAAATGGACCAGAATTGATGTTGGCCCGATTTGAAGAGAAATGAAAATGGAAGAAAGGATAAGAAAGAGATAACCTGATTTCTTGCAAATGGGCTCTGATACCAAATGATGCGCGATGCAAGACCCACTAGGAATTGTCCTAGGAACCTTGTATAATGTACGCGCGTGGAGCACCCAGATCGCCGCAAGAAAACAAGTGTATTTGGAGTGCGGATAATGAAATGAGAAGGAAGGGGAAATTGGTCAAGGTAGAACCCAAAGAGAACTTGTCTCTAAGAACTCTAGCCACAAGACGCCACAAAGGATGACCAATCCTTTGATAAGTCATGAATTAAGCAAGAACACAAAGGTTGCAAGAAAAACTCACCATAATAACATTACCTTCATTCATGATGCTTCAAGAGTACAAGGGGGTGGCTATTTATAGCCAAAGAAACTTGAAATTCGAATTACACATGGGGTGGCTCTTTACATTAGTCTTATGGCTAGTTTTCCATAGTCAAAAAGCCTATAGGATGCTTTTGACAACTTTGGAACTTGACCATGACTTTAGGAGACAAGTAGCACACCCTTTTGGAAAAGTAAAGACAAGTAGCCCACCACCTTTTGACTTTGAAGATTCCATGGTGGGTGGGCTTAAAATCTCGTAGCACCACTTGGGTTGGGTTTTTAAAAGCATGTTTGGGCCTTAATTAATGTAATTATAGGCCCGAATGCTTCCCCCAAGCAAAGGTGTTGGGCCTCCTCTTGGAATTCCATGATTAATCCATTTTAGGCCTCCTTCATTCTCTTGGTCCGCTCCCTTGTCATTGGGCCTCCAATTCCACGCAAAGGGTCTTGTCCACTTGTGTGCATTCCGCCTTCCTCATCATGTCCACCTCAAACCCCGTGATGCCCATGTGTTCCATGATCCTCATCATATCTTTTTCTGATTCATATTTCACCAAATGAAATTGGTTTGTATGACCTATTTCCAATGGTCCATAATATAACATTACCCTCCATTGTAGAAGTATCTTTTCAATAGTGTGACATTCATATCATTATTCTTATTAGTTGTAGCTTGATTTTATGTTTTATTAACTTTCTTCTCCTAATTATACACAAAATAATTCTTTTATTCATTATTTATTTGCCACGTAATTTGATGTGGCCACTTCTCCATATCCCCATATGCATAGTAAATGGTTGGTACATACCCACACTCATTAAAATTTTGACCACTTCTATTGCAATAATCACAAAAGTCTTCATGACAATCAAATATATTATTGATGAAAATATTATTCTTCATCTATGAATTAATATTCATGTTTTAGGGTTTCCCTTCACATCAGATATTCTACCCATTAACAACGGCCTTATGTAATTATCATCCATGGATATATTATGCCAATATTTAATAACCTGATGCCTAAATTTCCAAAACCCCCAATAATAGAAAAAATTCACGGTTTCTTCTTCTTTATTATATCACAGATATTTTTTACTTTTAATTGATTTTGGATAATATGATTATACATTCGATCACTTTTTATGGAACATGAATTCACATTCTTTTTAATATCCACCTTGGATGATTAGATGGATTTACCATTAGTCTCATCACCCATTTTTTTCTAGAATTATTTTTGGAACATGTACTTGTAAATGAAACAGTATTAGTACAAACAAAATCATTTGTATCAAGGGTTAACTTATTCAATGAGATTTTATTAGAGTTATATTTTGATAATCTCAATCTATTCATACCACTTGAATGAATGTTTTTCAATGTAAGACTCTTATCAAAATTATTCTTATTAGATTTCATGATATCAACTTTTTTGTGATTATTCAAATTGTGTATTGTCAATATTTCTGAACATGAACTCCAACTCAAGATATTTCAGATTTAGGAAATTCTTCTAATCATCATGTGAATTAAACATATGATCATGTTCTTTCTGTAAAGTCTTTAACTATGTTTCCATTTTACTTTTAAAATGTACTTCAATTTTAATACACTGCATATCGAAGAATTCTTCTCATCTTCAACAGGTGTTATTTTGTCTTCCCAGTGAATCTCCTTTTTGTGAACATGATCCTCATGCATTTTATTTGTCTCTAGTAGTGAATTATTCAACATGTTAATTATCTATGTCTTATCTTCTAGGTGGACCTATTTTACATTCATAGAGATTCTTTGATGTTTCTCCATTCCACGGATCAATTATGAATAAAAATTCTCAGCCACATCCTATTCAGAAACAGTTCTTTTTAATTCGTTTTCAATCAATGTATATCTTTCATTATAGTTTAATATAGGATTTACTTTTTATTCATTATCCTCGATGAATTTATCATCCTTATATATTATTTCTATCATAGAATACTTAATATATATGGTAAATTTATTAGATTCTTCTTGGGTAAGAATCATCTCTGTAAGGACCTATTTAGTATATTTTTTTGTCATTCACATTTATTTCAAACTACTCTTTGACACAAGAGAAGTATTCATTATAATGTTATATAGTTTCTTCATGGACATAAATAATTTTGGAATGATGTTTAAATCATTGAAACTTATTTTCCATGGCTTTCTCTATATCCTCATATTCCTTTTCAATGTATTACTTTTCATTATATAGTCTCCTAATAAATTAAAATATTCAAGCCAAATAATTAGTAGGAATATTATTTAGATAATTTTTTCTTTATAAATAAAAATAATTGATTTATTAAATAAATTATTTTTCATCACTTATTATCAAATGGATATGTATCAATAGATTCAACTGAAACCAATGATATACAATCATTCTTATTACAACCATTTTGTGATGTATTATCTTATGTCTTCAAATTCATTCTCATCTTTGTTGATACAATCTTCTTTTTGATCATCAGGGATTTCGTAGAATCCTACTTATAATAAATTATAGGTATAAGAACTAAATTATTCATCTATTAAACACTGATATTTCTTAAAAATCAAATATTTACTTCATATAAGTCCGACAAAATCAACTGGGACAAAATGATCTACCTAATCAGAGGTGTAACCAGTGCTCTAATTCCAATTGATGTTCCCAGTGGATCATGTTGATAAAAAGGGAGGGGAATAAGTTTAAAAAATTATATACCAATTTTCATTTATTATCTCTTACAACTTTTTAATTTGAACCTATGGACTTGTTAAAGTGAATAGGACTTCCATGTTTATAAACATAATTATTCCACATGAATGATAAAAATTAAATCAAACACAATAAACTATATTTTTACAAGGTTACCCCCTATGTAGGTAACTACACCATTTCTTTGTTTGGGATAATCTTAGACATATATTCTACAATATGAATAAATCAACAATTATATGTGGGTTGGTCATGTATCACCCTAATAACTTGGTGGACAGGTATGAACCATTTATAATACTATAATGGCATACCAACAATGATATTTATACTGTTATCCCACTAGTTTTATTTATAATGGAATCCCACCATTGTTAAAAATACACAACAAAAACACAGTGAGTAATATCATAACAAATTCAACCTACCACTACCACAAAAATACTGATCTTCCTCTTTGAGACACTGAGATAAAATGATTCTGCACATTTTCACTTTAATATAAACTCAATGACTACCCCTAATTATAATCTATAACACTTCATGGATGTCTATTAAGTATACTAATCTGAATAAGTATAAGTTATCACTTTCTTGTCAACTCAAGGAAATATCATAATGAACAACCAAATATTTCTCAACACTTTGCTTGTTGACATCTAATATGATGCTTCAACTTAAATATTAAAAACTCAATTCACACTTTTCATTCAATGTATATTTCATGTAACTCATGCATGAAAAATTTAATGCATGGTATTTTTATTTTTAGGAATTATTTCAATTGTATAAACACACATAATATTTTAAAAATATAGTTCCTTTATTTTCATATATCACATACATATTCTTCAATTTTACTTCATGTATTTTAATAGATTCAAAATTATTAATAGTTTACACACTCTACAAGATAAATTAAAACTGTTCTGCTTCCTTCAATACATGAGTTTCTCATTTCCCTTACTATTATCTCTTTACTATTATATAATACACATACATACTAAATACTCTCTTAAACTCGAGGTAAACACAAAATGATTCATGATATTCATTTCATGTAATGTGTATGTAACAATGTTTTTTTCACATACATGCATATTGTTTCTTATACTAATGAATTAATGATCATGTGAATATAAAATATACTTTGTTTTTTTATTGGGAGTGCTACACTTTCAAAACCCCACATTGTTCGCTTACTTGATAACATCCATGATCCCTTCAGTCTCAAAGGATATTGTCTTGGACTATCTGTCATTAGTGGTATGGGGATAAATGTTGATTCTCTTATTCTTGAGACAAATATCTAGATATATTCTTTTTTGGAGTGAATTCTCTATGGTGGAAAATAATTATACATAAAAGTCAAAATTATATCTTCTTGAAATAACATAGCTGGGTATATATAAGAAAAGTCATGGTGTTTAATATTTATCTTTTACATAATAGATCCCAATATATATATTGACTGAATAAATATGACTATTAGAAAAATATAAATAATTATAATTATAATATTAATATTATTTATATCAATGTATTCACTAATGACAATCATTATTTCTAGTTTAGAAAATAAATATTTATCACTAGAATTAAAAATCATCCTATTTAACTCTAAAAACTTATTTAATTATCGATTAAATATTTAAATGAATATTTTTTATCCAACAAAAAAAATAAATAAAAAATTCACTATATGGTGAATAAATATATTTTTATTATTCATATAATAAATTATTTATCTCATTAATAATTATTATCTTATGAATATGAATTGAAAAAAAAATTATGCATTTGTATAAATGAGTAATTATATTGTAAATAAATATTTTTTTAATACTAAATATCAATAAATATTGAGAAAATATTATGACTTGTAATGTATAATAATACTTATTCCAATAATTAAATTAAAATAAAATATTATTCTGTTTGGTTGAAGCCATTAGTTTGTGACCGTCTAGGTTTATTCCTCTTTGGCATTTGGCAACTTTTCCTCATGTCCAAAATCTTTGTTTAGAAAAGGCACCAAAGAGGAAGAATTTAATGGAACAACAATGAAATCATCATATAAACACTTACCATGTAATTTAATCCCTCGATCATGATATATCTAATCAATTTGGTTGCATACATGAATCCTTAACATATGCCCTCAATTTCACATTCTTTGACTATCTAAATTAAAGTTATCATCCAATATGTAAATATAATTTATTACGTGGTTACATCCCAATAAAGGGGCACACGATATTAATATCCATAAATATGGAAGGGATAAATTCTTTCTTCACTTATTCGTAAATAAAGAATCACTTTTGATTCACCCAATATATCTTACCTCATCATGATCATATGTTCTCATGGTTTTCATCAATACATAAATGTGTGTAACTCATAACATATATTTATTGTAATAATAATGTTAGAGGATCTATACACATGTTCACATTAATAATTACAGTGATATACATCCCTATGGAATTACTACAAGCTTGTTTTTCCTCACAATAATTCATCATAGAGATTACCAAGGTCCAATTACATGATAAGTAGTATCATCCCCTTATAGGTACTAAATACATAAAATCATTATACAATTTTTCCATCATATAATGTTATCCAAACCATAATACTGATATTTATTTAATGTGTCATAGTAATATTAGAATCTTGTCGTAGTGGGGAGTCTATTTTTTCATTCAATTTGACAAATATACCAAGGAATTAATCACATTTATGTAACAAAAAAAACATATAATAATTATGAGTTTCATAAGAAAATTTAATGTTTATAAATTTTAAAATTTATATGTAATATTCAATACATTTATTTATATGGAATTTAGTATTAAAGAACAAAAACTGACAAGCCCCCTGTTGAATATGATAATTTTAAAAGGGGTGTAATTTTAATTTGAGTAAATTTAATTAAAATTCATTATAAAATTTATGTAAAACATAGTAACTTATCTAATAAAATATTTTATTTTTGATAAATTGAATCTATGTTATCTAACATGACATTGTGATAAAACCTAAATAAATTTTATTCTTAATGTTAGCAAGTAATAGGACCTGTTACTAAAAAAATAGTCTTTTGTAATAGAAATATCGTCTGTAAAAACAACACTTTATTAAATAAGAAACTATTGTATTTTTTTAATGGGTAAATCTAGATGCTTATGAAACCATAGAATGATTCAATGAAGGTTGATTTAATCTCATTATGGTTGATTAATCCATTTTTTTATCATTGTAAATATTCTGAAAATATGAACGTATTCATTAAATATTCAAAGTATTTTATCAAACTGTTGATAAACATGAAAAAAGAATGAGATATCCTAGTTTTGGTTCTATATTGAAAATTTAAATTTGTAAAAGTTTAAACTAGAAGAAAAATATTTAGTTAAAATGAAAAAAAATTCTTTTAGTATCCATTCAAGGTCATTAAATCCTAGGGTCATCAGGAAGACAGTGTAATGTTTCCATATTATGTGATAGTTTGGGATAACTAATATATTATTGAAACTTGTTGTATTTTTCATTTCATGTATTGGTTTTATAGAAATAATTTCCTTGGTTTTTATGGGATTATGATACCATGTTTATATTTTATAATTATAGAAAATATTCCTCAGTTCACAATTGGTGGATGGATTGATAGATTTATAGTTTCTATTGTAATGATAAAAAAATGTTTATGAAATAATATAATTTAATGAAAATGAATATATCAAACTCATATAGATCTTAATATAGGATGTGTATAATTATCTCATTTCATTTATATGTTAAGAGAAGTTATTTAAAAACAATGGGTTGTTATAATTGAATATGATATGTTTCTTTTGGTTTATGATACATTGTATTTTATTATATACATGAGAATAAGATAAAGATAAAAATTTATTAATTATTATAAAAGTGTTTTTCCAAATATTTATTAAAATTTGATGGAATTTGGATTCCACCACCATTATAGAAATATTTTAAAGAATACAATCTTCTTTCCAAAGGTCCTAGAAACACATAAAATTTCATATATGATATGGATATAATTATTTATTTGTTAAATATTTATTCTTAAATAAAATAAGAGTTATTTACTAACAAAATTTGATTTTTTTGAATATTAAAATTATATTTTGAAGAGAAAATAGTGTCCAATTGGCCAGTGTGAGTGTATTTTGACTTATATAAGTTCAATGATAACAAATAATGGATTACGTCTGTCAACATATATAGTGAAATATAACTTTCAAGGATAAAAATTGATAGAAATAGTTCAAAAAATGATAATTATTTCCTTATAATGAATTTAAGTTGATAAAAAAATTTATTAACAATATAAAATTTGATTTCATATATTTAAGGAGTTACAATATTATCAAGGATTTTATCATTTGGAAAATAATTCATAAATCAAAATATTATTCAAACTCTATTTCTTTTTAAAATTTAATTAGTAAAGGGTTCTCTGGGACGGTTTTATTATGTTGTCACATCGTGATATGTGAGAAATTGCATAGATATTTAATGAGGATAACAAACCCCTAAAATTGTAGTAAGAAAATGGATGATCTGGTAGTTAATTTTATATGATATTTTAAATAGGTTCTTATTTATTTTATTATGTATTTTTAAAGGATTTTTAGAGAAGAAAATGTGTCATTTTATATAAAATGTAATATCATATTAGCTACATAAACACAAATATATGTATATATATATATAATTTAGTTAAAGGGTAATTGAGCTATCAAAGTATGCCATTTATTTATCCCTAAATAATATTAATCAATGAATATTTTAGGCTATGAAAAATTATTATGGTTAACATGATTATAATTCTTGTGTTGATATAAGGAATATGATCATGATACTAAAAATGTGGTATGTACACAAGATAACAAACGAATTATATCACATGAAGTGTCATAGACTATGTATTTGGTATAATAGGGGTTCATGGTTCATATTTAGGGCCCCAATACCCGAGTTTTGTGATGTTTATATTATATGTTCCACCATACTTTGATATATTTCATACAAAATACTTGAAGTTTAGTTACTCAGAGGGTGGATGAGAATGTTTTTGATCAATCATGATTCTTGGAGTATTAGAAGTCAGTTAGGCTCATGCCCAATAATTTTATTTAAATCCAACTACTAATCCTGAAAAATTAGATTATGACTCATCAAATACAATCAATAAATTTTTATTAACGTGAAAAACTAAATAATAAAAAATTTAGGAGATTAAATTTTCACATTTAAATTGTAATTAATTTCAAATAATAATTACCCCATAATAATAATTATTTTGTCCTTTTAGTTTATTATAATGACCCATACATTACATGTAGATATTAATTCAAAATTTAAGAATATTTATTACATAACATAACAAAGACTACACAAGGACCATAAAGTTTTAGTGTATTTAGAAACTAAGAAATATAATCAATTGGTTCATAAATCATCTACATTATATCTAGCTTATTTCTTAAAAACTATAATCCATTTTGAAATATCGTACTTAATACCCTTTTTCAAGACATGCGGAAAATAATCATATGAATGGGTGAGCTCAAATGCTCAATAAGGATAAACTAGGTAAATATTAAATATATTATATGTACATAGAATTTTAAAATCTTATCCTGTATATAAATGATCAGAATATCATGTCATGGGATAAATCATAAAAGTGAAATGTTATCCCAATAGTCATAACATTTGTCATGAAATTTCATTTAATACAAACATAATCATAGAAAATCATTTCAATTAGTCAAGGCTCATCACCAAGATAATGATAGTAGACACTATCCATTACTGAACCGAGTTCACTCCTCATTCAAACCTTGTATTACTATACCAGATTTACATTCCATTCTAGTCATGCCTATCTTTAAAGATATAAATCTTTACCCAATACATTGGATGGATATATAGGTACCATCTGTCTCATAATAAATCATTTCTTATGATTTCCACAAAAATATAAATAATTTATCATTTCATAACCCATGAAATAAAATGGGATTCTTAAAAATCATTACATCATATTCCATTTAAAATAAATAGATTTCATAAATATAATCCCATCATAAACACAATAAAATCAAAGTGATAATTGATATGGAAAAATAAACATATGTCATCATATATGGAAAATAATTTTGAAAAAACAATTGAACCTAATTCCTAAGGAAAATATCCCTTTTTTCAAAAACATTTTATTTTCTGAAAATAACACGTAGTTTTAAAAGAAAAAATTTAGTTAAAAAATAAAACTGAAATATTTTAGAGGAAGATTCATGGAAAAAAATGTTTTGTGAGAACATAAAATTTCATTCATTATGTATAAGTAAAAAAATATTCTCATTGTACTTTTGATGGAAATGAATAAATAATACGTCAAATCAAATAATGATAAAAGATTAATTGCATACTGTTTTATAAAAATTCACCAAAGGATAAAAATGACTTTAATTTTTTTTTGAATAAAATAAATAATTTAAATAATTAATAGACATGGATGTAGATGATAAGTATACCATAGTAATACCTACATAAAAAAAATCTTGGAAAATAATAATATTGTAAAATTATCCCTTACATTAGGTCTGGTATTCTTCGTATGTATCCTAACCTCATGTATAATGATTTAAAAATTATTATTTACTTATTACAGAATCAAAATCATTTTTATGATATCATATATTACTATATAATCATCTATTTTTTTGTAAAATTTCATTGTCACTCGAAATTCAGATGTTAATTTCATTACGTTATTATGAAAGATTTATCAAATAAGTTCATGTTATACTTCATAGGATATTGTTAAATAATTTATATATTGATTTTTGTATTATAAATATCTTATTTATTCATTCTATTCATGTATATAATCATACTTTAATGAAGATCATGTATAATGAATCACATTGCATCGTGGAGACAGTAGGTCGTACATGCGCACAAGTGATGATATCATTTAAAAAATTAGTGAATGGTATTGAAGTGGATACTGTATAATAATTAAGGATTATTAAAATTTGATAATAATCCTATATAGTTTCTATTTCCACCATTATACTCATCCATGTATGGTGGTGGTGAAAAATAGATTACACCATAGCGTGGAGACGGTATGCCTCACGTATGCATGCATGATGATTTCATATTCCATCGCATGGATAGAAGGTGAAACATGGATGGTTAATATTTATAACAACGTGTAAATATATTAGTGACAGTAAATTTATTACATTATAATGAAACAACTAATGAATAGGAAGTATAAGAAGAAAGAAGTTAGAAAGAATTGATAGAATAGATTACATCCTCCTCAACATGCTTCCTATAAATCTCTTCTTAGAGCATTAGAGTGGCTATTTGAATATGTCCAGAACCACCAGAATTAAAATAGGTAAGTTTATAAGGACACGAGGTAGGGTTTGGATGATCATGAAGGCACAAAATGATGTGAATAGGTGAGGGATGAGGTTCCCTTTTATAATTGAGGTGAGGGCCACTTTTGAAAACTCAATAAATAATAATTTATAATAAAATAAAACCCTATCCAAAAACCTCAAATGTTTCCCAACGTCAAATATGAGATTTGAAATGGTGGTAATATTATCATTCAATAAATTTTGGATAATTTATTTAGAAAATTTAAACCATATCGTTCAAATTGATACATAATAATTCTATATAATTTTAATTGTGGTAATAACATCCTAAATATATAATTTTAATAATTATGTACTTATATGGTGTTAATTTACCAGAAATTGATATTTTATGACAATTTGGATCTTATAATTATCACTTTTTAATTTTTAAATATTTTTAAAATTTTTATATAATTTAATGAAATTTTATTTTTATAATATATCAATAGAGTCTATTTTGATACGATTAATTTCTTTGAATTTAAATAAAATTGTCACAGAAGATCAATTCAAAAAAAATATTTAATACACTCTAAACATGTCATATTTTCCTATAAAATTTGTGGATAACATTAATTATTTTATATGATATTTATTTTAATATTTTTGAAACAATTTTTTTGATATTTCTATAAATAAAATAATTTCTACATCACTACTGTATCATCTTTAATGGAAATTATTTAAAATCAAAAAATTATTAATAAATTAATTTGATGTAGTTAATTATTTTATATTTTCAAAAACTCTCTTTAATCGATATTGTCTCATATTTATCTATATATTAAAATTAATATACTTATATAAATGAAATTGTGACATTTTTTCACATTCATTAGTTTTTATTAAATTCATGTCATATTTATATATATGTGTCCATTAAGAGATTAAATTTAGAATAATAAATGACAACGTTAGGAATTGTCCATCATATAGTATTTTTACAATTCTACAGATAATTTTATAAAATTATTTTCACCCTTTATTAACCGATATACCTCTAACCATGGCAACAAAAATAATTACCAAGGTTACTATTCATAACGCCCAAAAATTAAAATCATCCAATTAACATAATTTTAACCTACAAATTTAAAATATGGACTTGATTTTTCAAATTTCAAAACATAGAAGTTTATGTAATTAATTTGAAATTAATCCCCTTATTGAAATGAGAAAACATGTTTTAAATGTTGAAATATTTCAAAATATTGAAATACATTTAGCTATGAATTCAATGTCAAATTATTGATAATGAAATAAATTATATTTAATGATAAAAATATATTCTATTTATACTACAAAACTATTCAATATTATAATTTATCCATATAAATTATCTCGATGGAATTAGGTGATTTTAATTAAAATTTTTCTTATTTTTACTATTCATTAAAACATGATTGTTATTAGAAAAAATATCAAAATATTAGAAAAAGTAAACTATTTATATTAATCTAAAAAATAACAAGATTATTTTTTAAAAAAATTATTAATTTGTCAAAATATTAATTTCAAAGGGGTTCCCTATTCAATGTTGTGAAATTAACCTTTAACAAAATAAATTTTTATACACCAAATAGGGTTTTATTCATACCATAGAGTTAGAATATCCATTGGATTAATGTAAAAACAATATTTTATTATGTATATAACACACATATATATCATTAATTTCATTACCAAATGTAATTCACCCAAAAATAAAAAAAATATACTTGATTTATATTTTTATAAATAATTGATAGCTAATGAATTCACAATTCATTTTTATAAGTTAGTTACAATTATTCTCGCTAACCCAACAGTTATGCTATAATGGTAATTTTATAATAAGAGTATACCATGGTTTATTTAAACACATGGTTGAGTGCAACTCAATCTATTGAAGAATAAATATTATTTAGAGAAAATATTTCATAAAAACATCTGGGTGTTATATTCAAACCCCCCTTAAACTGAATTTTTCCATCGAAATTCGTCAAATAGAAGAAAAAATTTCCGGATTCCTATCCCTAATCATATTCTAATGTTCCCATGTAGCTCATTCAAATTGTGGGTTCCTCCATAAAAATTAAACCAAGTGAGTGGTCTTGTTTCGTAGAACTTTATCTCTATAATCCAGAATATCTGTCGATTGTTCTTTATAAGAAAGTTTGTGCTCCAGTAGTATAACTTATGATTTCAGTATATGTGATGGATCTTGTATTTAATTTTCAAGATAGATACAAGGAACACATCATACAGTTGAAATAGATTCATTGGAATCACTAATCGGTATTCTACCTACCCAACGAGATCTAGAATTTCAAATGGACATATATACATAGCCCTTAGCTTTCCATTCATTACAAATATCATTACACTCTTCTATAGAGATATTAAATGAAGCACCTTATCACCAACATTAAACTATTTCTATTTTATTTGGTTTTCAACATAATTTTTTTTATTCTAAGATGTTCTTATGTGTTGTTGAATAGATCTAACCTTTTTGTTTCATTTCATCAACTAGATGAGGTCCTATGAACTTTCTTTCCCAAACTTCATCCCAGCATGATTGAGTTCTGCACTTCTCTCCATAGATGGATTAATAAAGAGCCATCAAAATACTGGAGTGAAATCTATTATTGTAGGAAAATACAACCAAGGTAGGTGTTGATCCCAATAACCTTTGAAAATAATAGATCAAGCTCGCAACATGTCTTCTATAGTTTTAATTATCCTATTAGACTGGCTATCTATGTGAGGATGATAAGTAGTGCTGAAACTTAACTCTGTATACAAATCATGCTGAAGACTTTCTTTGAAATTCACGCTACGCAACATATCTCGATCGGATGTGATGGAATGTAGTACTCCATGAAATATTACCACATAATTTATATACAACCTGGAAGGATAATCAGGATATAAATCCAATCTAATAGCAATGAAGTGTGTTGACTTCGTAAGGCGATCAACTATAACCCTGATATCATTGTTGTCGTTGGATTTTTTTGAACATCTGAGGACAAAGACCTTAGTGGTGTTTTCCCACTTCCATTATGGTATGGTTAATGGTTGTAACATCCCTTTAGAGTTATATATATCATCCTTAACATATTGAAAAACCTATTCGGGGACATCTCTTTTCATGCCATCCCACCAGAACTACTGATTAAAGTCCATGTACATCTCTGTGATTCCTTGGTGAATAGATAATGAATAACTACGAGCCTCATCTAGTAGCCCCTTATTAAATTAGGTTATTGGAGGAATACACTAATAGTTCTTGAACCTTCTTATTTCCTCACAAACATGGTTGAATTCAGGAATAGTTCTCACCTTCTTTTGTATCTCAACATCTTCCTTCCATGCCTCTTTAATCTTCACTTGTATAGATAGTTTATCATTCTTTTGAGAATGATATAATTTCTACCCTTCCATTAAAATCCCACAATCCATCCTTTGAAAATCCATAAATATTGTATCGTTTGGGATCATCATCATGGATAATAAAGAATGGTCTTTTTGACTCAAAGCATCTTCCACCTTGTTCACTTTCCCAGGGTGACAATGTATTGAGAAGTCATAATTTTAAATCAATTCTAACCATCTTATTTGGAACATATTAAACTAATTTTGTGTGAAAATATACATAAAAATTTTATGATTAGTATAAATGTCACAACATTCACGGTAACGATAATGCATGCATATCTTTAATACATAGAATACTGTAGCTTACTCCAAATCATGAGTTTTGTAATTTTTCTCATGGATTTTCATCTCCTGTGACGCATAAGCTATCATCATATCATTTTTCATGAGAACTCATCCTAGACCGTTCTTGGATGCATTACGTTTTATCTGAAACTATTCTCCACTATAAGGTACTGTGAGCACATGTGCACTGGAAAACCTTCTTTTTAGCTCTTTGAAATTCTATTCACATTTCTCTATCTAGACGAACATAACTCCTTCCATAGTAAATATGGTGAGGGTATTAGATAATCATGAAAAATATTTCAAAAAAATAGATAATATCCAGCAAAACTAGGAATACTTCGG
Organism: Viscum album; assembly: GCA_963277665.1. Lineage (NCBI taxonomy): Eukaryota > Viridiplantae > Streptophyta > Magnoliopsida > Santalales > Viscaceae > Viscum > Viscum album. Next base: position 944,043,445 of record OY728127.1, on the reverse strand, counting down.
ATTTCAGTAGCTTTTTTTGGTCTCGAAACTCTTTCAATAACCTTTGTTTTTCCTAGATCCAGTGACATCCCCTCTCTTGCGATTATGTGACCCAAAAATGGAACTTTTTAAATCAAAAATTCATATGTGGTAAATTTGGCATAAATATTATCCTTTTTAGGCTCTTCAGTACGATTCTCAAGTAATATTCATGTTCATCCATTATTTTTGAATAGACCATAATATCATCTATATATACTACCATAAATAGATCAAAATAGTCTATGCGGACTCTATACATTAGATCCATGAAGATATTGGGGTAATTTGTAGGACCCAAAGGAATCACTATAAATTCATAATGTCCATACATTTTATGGAATGTAATCATTGGTATATCTTCCCTTTGATCCTTAATTAAAGATATCCTAAATTGTGATCTATCTTGGAAAAGTATTGAGATCCGCTAAGTTGGTCAAATAATTCATCAATGCAGGGAAGAGGTTTTTTTATCATGATATTTAAATTTTTATGTTCTCAGTCATTAATACAGAGTCTCATTGATCCATCTTTCTTCTTAACAAAGAGAAGAGGTTCTCCCCAAGGTGATGCATTAGGGAGTATAAATCCATTATCAAGATTTTCTTGGAGTTTCTTCTTCAATTCATCCTACTGAATTGGGGCCATTCTATAAGATGTCTTTTAATTAGTCACAATCACTGGTATGAGTTCTATTGAAAACTAAAATTCAGGATTTGGTGGAATAATTGGCAATTCCTATGGAAAGATATCAACAAGCACTCATACAATGGGTGTATTCTTAATCGCTAGTTTCTCCCCAACCATTTGAGATAAAAAAATATTCATTTGTTGGAATCAAGACCTATAAGATGGATAAAATTTATACTGGAAGGTTATATTCATCATTGCATTGATATATGACCATGGATTGATCTAGAATATGAAATGTGACTTTCCTTCATTGGAAATTGATATGATCGTATATATAGAGAAATCCAATCCATGCTAAGAATCACATGAAATTCCATTATAGTAAGGATAAAAAGATTTTCAGGAAGCACTTTTGCACAAACATCAACCGGAGAAGAATTAAAAACTTTTGACGAAACTAATTATCCATTAGGAGTTGTCAGTGGTATCTCAACATATAATTATTGAGGTAATATGGAGATACCCATTGAAAATTCTTCAAGAATAAAAGTGTGGGTGGATCTAGAATCATATTAAACATTTTCTACAATAGAGTGGATGGTAAGTGTACCTTGTGCAACGTCATTAACATGATCCATGTTGTTGATAGTGATTTCACGTGACTTTCCTTTGTATTTGGCCTTAAGAGTTTCTTGAAATTGATCATCATAAATAACCCTTGGATTAGGAAATTGATTTCTATAATTCCCCATTTCCTTGCACATTTATCATTAATGTGTAGGAGGATCATTAGGTGTAGCCTTTTATTTTTTCAAATCATTAGACATATATTTCCCAAAACATCAGAATTCAACTTCCCGATGACCTGCTTTTCCATACATAAAACATTTACTAGTCCTTTTAAGACAATTACTCCCATGGTTTTTTACACACATTGAGAATATGGGAAAACTCATCTTATTTTCAGTGTAGTCTTTATATTTTCTTTTGAATTACATTTTTCTATTCTTATAAAACACATATGACTGATGGGTTACTCCAACATCCATCTCAACCTTGATAACACCTCGAAAAATTCCTCATAGATATTGATGTCTCATATGGACAATGCCCTTGGAGGATATGGTTTTAAGCCAACAAAAACTCAATAAATTTTACGCTCATGTTGGATAAAAATTACAAAATCATAACTTACAATTCTTGTAAATGTTGCTTCATAGGTAAAAATGGATTCATCAACTATTTTATTAAGTTCAAGGAAAACATTCTCCATATTTTTTTGAATAATACAAGAAATGTACTTATTAAAAAATATGTTCCTAAACACATCCAATTCTAGGGCCACATATTCATCTCTAAATCTCCTATTATTTATTAGATTACACCATTTATCATATTCAACATCCAAACAACAGACTATTAAGATGAATTTATCATAATTAGAACATTGTGGAATTGAAAATATCATTTTAGTGGTACTGATCCATTGTTCAACAAATAATGGATTGGAAGACCCGCTGAATGATGGTGGACTATGTCTCATGAAGGAATCAACATAATTATTCTCCCTCCTATGATCATTTGGAAGTATATAAATATTAATATCATGATAAATAAGACTGAGCATGGATATAATATTTTTATTTCCATCTCCTATAACATTTGGTTGCTCGGGGAGAAAATCATTGGATTGCCCGTCACATTAAACATTAATGCGGTTCCTTTAATTTCCATCCATTGACTAAGACCAAGATCCATAGTGTGTGAAAATTTATAATAATGGGAAAACCACATAATTTAATAATAAAATTTCAATTTAGGAAACTTTATGTATTATACTATGTTATTCCTGAACATATCTAAAACACTAGGATAAGATTATAACATATGCTTAGACATATCCTTAGGGTCCATACTATGGTTCTCTCAAACGAGGTTCCATAGGTTAGCTATAAATTTAATCGTATACCAACTATAAAATCACATACCTTACATATTGATATTACTTCAAAATTGAGGAATATTTATTACAAAACATAAAAAAGACTAGGCAAGTACCGTATAGGTATAGTGTCTTTAGAAACTAGGAAACATAAAAAACTGGTTCATAAAACATCAACATTGTCTCTTACTTATTTCTACAAAACAAGACTCCTTTTTTCCATATATTAATTAATACCCATATTCATGACCTAGGGAAATGAAACATATGAATGGGGGAGTATAAATGAAAATAAGGGTTAAAAAATGGAATTATGAATCATATTATAAGAACATAACATTTGAAAATATTAACCTGCATATAAAATATCATAATATCATGTCCCGGGATAAATCATAAAAGCGCAACGTAATCCAAATAGTCATAACATAAGACATTAAATTTAGTTTCATACACACATAAGCATATAAAATCATTTCAAATTAGTCAAGTCTCTTCTCCTAGACCGTAATAGCGGACAAAATCCATTACAGAACTGAGTTGACTCATCATTCAAGTACTATATTTCTAAACTTAATTTATTATTTGTACCCATCATGTCATTATAATGAGATATAAATCGTTACACAATTCATTGGATGGAGTAATAGGTCCCACCCATCCTATAATGAAACCATTATGACATGTGCGATAAAAACATAAATCATTTAACATAGAATAACCCATGAAATAAAATGGGTTTCTTAAACATCATTCCATCCGAATCCATTTAAAATAAACTGATTTCATAAAATTAATTATATCTTAATCACAATAAAATCAAATTAATAATAGGTATTGAAACAATAACCTATGTCATATTATGTGTAAAACAATTTTTCTAAAACACTTGAACTTAATTCTAGAGGAAAATATCTTTTTTTTAAATGTTTTATTTTCTCAAAATTACATGCAATTTTAAAAGGAAAGTATTTAGTTGAAAAATAATCATGTAATCATGGAGAGTATGTTTCATGGAAATAATGATTCATGAAACTGTAAAATTTCATTCATGCCGTATAAGTAAAAAATAGTAGTCTCCTCGTACTTTTTCCGGAAAAGATTAAATGTACCTCAAATCGAATAACGAAAAATTATTTCAATTATACTGTTTAATAAAACAACACCAAGGGGTAAAATTAAGTTTAAAAATTGTATAAGAATATAAATAATATTACATAATTATGAAACATGTATTTGGATGATAAATATACCCCATTAAATACTTACGTATAAACAATCTCAGATAAAAATGAGATTGTAAAATTTTCCCTCACCTTAAGTATGATATCGTTCATATGTATCTGAACCTCTTGAATAATGATTTAAATAATTTGAATTACTTATTACAGAATAATAATAATTTTTATGATAATATATATGATTATATTATCATCTATTTTTTGTAACATTTCGTTGTCACTCATTATTTGGATATTAACCGCTTTATGTTATTAAGCAAGATTTGTCGGATAAGTTCATATTCCCCTTAATATTTTGTAGTTAAATTATTTTTAAATTTATATTATAATACTATATATCTTATTTATTCATTAAATTTATGTATATAATCATGTTTTAATGACGATCATGAAGAATGAGTCAAATCACATTGTAGAGACGGTACAACTTACGTACACACGGGTGATGATATCATTCCAAAAATTATTGAATGGTATTAATTTGGATGGTGTATTGAATTTCATGATTAGTAAAATGTTGTAATGATCATATATTGATATTATTTCCATAATTATACCCATCCAAGTAATGTGGTAGTGAAAAACAGAATACACCACATCGTGGAGATGGTAAACTGTACGTACTCACACGCAGTGATTCCATTATTCATAGGATTGATAGAAGGTGAAATATGGTAATTTAATATTTATAATAAAATATATTATATTATTTATACTTAATTTATTACAATATAATTAATAAACTAATTTAGAATAATTAGAAGAATAAATAAGTTTGAATGAATTGGTAGAAGAGATTACCTCATCCTTGAGGTGCTTCCTCTAATTTACTTCTTAGAGAACTAGAGTAGGTCTTTAAAGATGAAAAAACCCTATAGAATTAATTTATAGAAGTTGATAAGGAATCAGGGTATGTTATGGCCGAGATTGAAGTCTCAAAATTAAGTGAAGAGGTGATGAAGGTTGTTTATTTTGGAATGTCCATAAATAATAATTTATAAGAAAATAAATCCTTACCCAAAAACATCAAATGTGTCCAAATTTAGAATATGAGATAATATATGGTTTTAATATCATCAAAACATAAATTTTGGACAATTTATTTTTTCAATTTAAACCATATCATTCTAATTCACACTAAGTTTATCTATTTAAGTTTAATTATGGTAATAACATCCTAAATATTTAGTGGTTATAAATATTTACTTATATGGTGTTAATTGACCATAAATGGATATGTTTTTACATTTAAGATCTTGGAATTATCACTTTTTAATTTTTAAATATTATTATTATATTTAAATAATTTAATAAAATGTAATTTTTTTAAATATTAATAATGTCAATGTTTTATAGTATTCATTTATTTATCATTAGATAAAATGATCACAAAAGATAAATTCAAACCAAAATATTTAATACACTCTTAATATGTCATAGTACAATATAAAATAAATGGAATAAAATAATAAGTTCATATGATATTTATTTATATATGATTAAAACAATTTTATTAATATTTCTATTAATTCAATAATTTCTACATCACTATTGTGTAAAAATTAGTTGTAATTATTTAATGTCTAAAAATGATAAATAAATTTCTATGATTCAGTTAATTCTTTTAGATTTTAAAATACTATATATTTTGAATATTACCTCTTTGTTATATATATATTAAAATTAATATACTTTTAAAAATTATATTGTGACATTCAGTCACATTCATTAGTTATTTTTACATTATAGTCATATTCATAGGTATGTGGCAATTATGTGATTTAATTTCGAACAATATATGATAAGGGTTGAATTTATTCATCCAAAAATATTTTCATAGGTCTCTAGGTAATTATATAAAATTAGTTTTTCACTAAATTAAACGATTACATTTTAATAGTATCCTATTAACATAATTTAGACTTCCTGATTCCAAATATGAAATTTATTTTTCAAAATTAAAAACAATGTAGTGGTAGTAATTAATTTATTAATATTACCATTGTTAAAAGGAGGAAATGAGTTCTAAAAGTTGAAACATTGCAAAAGATTGAATTTTTTTTACCTTTGAATTTAATGTCAAATTAATGCTAATGACATAAATTATATTGAATGATAAAAATATATTATATTTATACTTCAAGATGCTCAATATTAAAATTTAACCAAATATAGCATCTCAATGAAAAAGTTGTTTTTAATTAAAATTTATCATATTTTTACTATTCATAAAAACAGGAAAGATGTCTGAAAATATATCAGAAATTTAGCCAAAATAAATTTTTTATATCCTATTTCAAAATAACATATTTATGTTATCATATAAATATTATTTATGTGTGAAAATATTAATTTAAATGGGGTTCGACATTCAAAGTTGTAAATTTTAACTTTTAAATAATAGGTTTTTATAAATCAAATACGGTATTATTCATAACCTATGACTAAAATTTCCATTGGATGAATATATAAAAATATTTTATTAAATATATTACACATATTTATCTCATTAATTTCATTACCAAAATCAATTCTCCCGAAAATAAAAATATCTAATTGATTTATATTTTTCATAAATAATTAATTCCAAATGAATTAATAATGAATTTTCATAAGATATTTATAATTACACATGCTAACCTAATGGCTAGGATACAACAGAAATATAATTATAAGGGTGTCTCATGGTTTGTTTAAACTCATGATTTCATGCAAATTAAGCTATTAAAGAATAAATATTCTTTAAAAAAAGTAGTTCATAAAAATATAGGTGTTATATTGGTAATCAATTCAGTTTATACTCAATTTGTATCGTCATTATAGAGAATTGAGCAAAATATAATTCATATATGGGTATCCATACATACTCTAAAAATCTACGAATATATCTCTTGGTATTCTTGGTTCAACCATGGAGGAACCAAACATCTTAAACTGTTTATTATTGACAATAACTAGGAGTTACCACTTATTCTCTCAAATATTGAGAAACCAGAGAAGGATAACTCTCCCATACATGAGATAATTCTTGTAAATTTCTATAGGGATTTCTTGAATCACTTGAGAGAATATATGTTGCAAAAAATGACACTAAATTTCCATAACAATGATATTATTCGGGAATATATGCTTTGTGTTAAACAATTAGTTATTGACTAAAGGACCTTTGACTAATTGTATACCTAATGTATATTCCATGACAAATAATAATAATATTTTTATTGTTATATTCCATGACATGAGAAAACTAAATGATATTTAAATATAAGTTATTTAATAAATAAATAAATATTTATTTAAATGATATTTTAAGTATATATAATTTTTATTGGGCCCCTAACTCAGCCCATCCATCCTACCTAGAAAAAAATATATTGTTAAGAATACATATTTTTTGTGAAATAATTATTATTCAATAAATAAATATTATATTGTTAAACAATAAAATAAATATTTATTATAATAGTTACATAACTAAATAAATATTTACATTAATCCCCTAGCTAACTAGTGAATAAATTATTATTTATTAGTCACATTTTAAATAGTAACAAATAGATAAATAAGTATCATATTCACTAATCTGATGAATACATATTTATCTTAATATTCAACTCTCTCACACACACAGATATATATATATATATTCTAAACTTGTCTATAACTAGTTGTTGAATTTATGTGATAAACATACACTAAATTTTATTATTGCACAAATAAAAAAATTACATTTACACTTAATATTAAATTAAAAATATAATTTAACTAAAATTTAGGATACACTTACTGTGTGACCATTTAGGCATCATTCATAGTTTCATTTGGTGATCTTATGTAATGTATAAAATCATATTTTAAAAAATTTCAAGGAATCCCTAGATAAATAAGTTAATATTTCATTGACAACAACATCATAGTAATTCTTATTGTGAAATATAATTTCTTTTCCTCGATAACACATGAAGTAGGTTTCATTCTTTTTCATCATCCTATATGATATTTTGTCTTCTTGAAATGAACTCGTCTAATTACTATATGGGACATTGATTTAATCATACATATAAATTTTAATCAACATGCCTGAGATATCTTATTTTGAAAACTTGGAAGGGAAAATCCATTCCTTACATATCAAATGAATATAATATAATTTATAATTAAAAAACCCTAGATGAACATGGAAATTTTTCATAATGGTTTTTACCTAAATATTAATGTATGTTATTAATGATACACATTCACAATAACATTATGTTTATGTACCAATAAACACATTCATGGATTGGAATATCAATAACACATAATCATATTGAATTATTATAAATAGGTTTGTCCTCATAACCTCATCTCTTATAGATTAACATGTGTGAACTTCTAGTGATGAAGTCTTCATGTCTTATGAGACTCCAACACCTAATAGTGAAACATTATTTTTCACCCTTCTAACATATGTTTTCTATAACATAGGTAATATGGTTATGAATGATATCAATTAAATTAACAGATCTAATTATTGAAGGGATTTTTAAGAACAATAAGAATGAAAACTATTCAGAATAAATTAAAAAAATTAAAATCTACATAAGATAAATAGTCATATGATATGATATTTTTTAAAATTATTGTATTTTAATAATCTAGTAATAAAAAGTACAATGTTAGTTTCTCTATGGTTGCATCTCTAATAGAGCCCAAATTTCACTGAATCCAAACTACTAAATAAATTAGTTATTAACTATTAAATAATCCCGACTCTACTGAGGCATACCAATATTTATATGGTCCTATATGATAAGATGTATTTATCTACTCGTTGTAACCTCACCCTCCTCAAAATATCCCACAAGAGGTGATATCATCATGTGTTTACCTTTTTTCCACTATCGTATTTCTCAAATCATGAATAATAAAAAAGTAATATTTTTATAATTATAATGATAAAACATTACTGTCCTGGTAAAAATATTTACTATGGAATAAATCACTGTTAAACCACTTATTATGTTTTATAAACATATGAAACATACAAGATCTATATATATGAAAACCACGGGGTTTTTATAAATTGTACCTCATTTTTATCATGGAATTAATGTGATAAATAAGTTGAAATTGATATTTAGTAATAATAGTTCCATATCTACTTAATAAATAGTAATCCCACCTCTTCGAGAACCAAAAACATATGTTTTTTCACTTTTTGAATATTAATTTGACTGTTTTTAAAATAACTCAATCAAGATCATCTAGTTCTCTTGGGTATCTTCCCAATAAGATCTATGTATATTCAATATAAAAAAATTTATATATCATATAATATAATATAAATCTGAATAACATAATAATATATGATCCCACGCATTTTAATAACCTCATATTTTTCCTAAACACATCAAGTTGGAGAGATATCATTTCATATAAAATTAAAGACAATTCAATCAAAAAATTTCCCATAATGTATTTTTTTAGTTAATTTAAAATTTTTATTCTATGTCTATATTTATGAAACCCTATTGATCTTTTTTAGTAGGCCATGTTCACTAAAACTCTGGAATCTTCTATAAGTCATTCTTGTGGAATTATCTTCTATATGCTCTTAACAAAATGTATGACCTTTAATCTATTTTATATATGATTTAAAAAAAATTGACTTAGAATACTAGTGTTTTCCTAATAACATCTTTTAGACCCATGGAAAACTTTAGTTATTAATAAATACAATCTATATTATTCATTCATTAAAAGTTTTATATAATCATGATGCTTTTTTTCTATAAATGAATTTGTGCAACATTCCAACTAATTTTCTCTCTTTGTTTACACCAAATTTTTTGGATGTTCCATATAGATTTCTTTCATTTTTTTTGATTAAATATCATAATATTAACACCCAAATTCAAAATATTATGATAATTGAAGTTATTTTGGAAAGTTAGTGTGAAAAAAGGTTTATCATGACAGGTTTTTAAAAGTTCTTGCCATAGACTATGTATTGATACTTCATAAAAAATTCAATACTATATCATTTTTTATTGGTATTAGATTTAAAATATAGTTTTAGATTCATATTAAATACCCACATATGTCTTTACATCAGCTATGGAATCATCTAAAACACAAAGCTATATTTTGTTACATGGAATTCATTACTAAATTTATATGATATTTCTAATCATGATGTGTATCCATTTTTTTCATCCAAATAAGATTAATAATTATTATGAAATAATATATCACTTATTTCATTGAATATAAAACAAAATATTTGGTATTATCTTTCCTATTAAATATATGTCTCTAGAATAACTCATATAATTGGTTCTTTTAGAGTTTATTACTCCCATGACAAATCGTATTCAACTATATCTTAAACTCCAAAAGTCCAACATCATCCAATAATCACCACGATAAGTGAATCATAATTTTATAAATATATCAAATAAGTTGACTAATGACATACTAAAATAAGGATGTGTATATCCTATGTATCTTTTTTAATAATAAAGTTAAATATATGTATTGTTTTTCAAGATATACATTTACTTCAAAAATAATCCTTAAAAAATCACCCACTTCAAAATACATGAGGTTATCAAAAAAAGAATTTATCATAATATTATAAATTATATGACATCAATTAGTCAATATAATTTATATGTGGTAATTTGATCAGATTTATTTATTATACAAGTATAAGGCCCCAGACATAAACATTACTTAATCTTGAGTAATTACAAGATTAAACATTTAGTTTAATAATTTTATGTTCATACACCACTCAAAGGAAATGGTGGAAAATGTAGCATAAATCTCACGGGACTAAAAGTGACATGAAAATTCCCTTACGAAAATTCGGCAGCCTAACGGCGCCACATAAAACTTCCAAAAATGGATTGATGAGATCAAATGGGGTCTCTCATCATATTAAAATAAAATTTATGGAAAGGGGAATATAAAAGAACATCCCCCATCATAACAAATATGAGCTTAAAAGAAGTGACATAAAGGAGAGTACTTAAAAAGAAAGAGAGAGGTCGGATCTCTTACGAAAATTCGGTAGCCTAACGGCGCCACTCAAAACATCCATAATGGATTGATGAGAGAAAATAGTGTCTCTCATAATAGGAAAAGAAAAATTATAGTAGGATTAATATAAAATAACATCCCAATCATAAGAAATATGGGCTTAAAAGGAATGACATAAAAGAGTGTACTTAAAAAGAAAGAGAGGGGTAGGATCTCTTACCTCGAGTCCGACATGACTCGATCGTTATTTAAGCTCCTGAATAATAAACATGAGTTAATTTCTACTTTCTTAAGAACATTTTTCAAGTTTATTATTCCTTTTATATCAGTTTCTACCATGCTATAAAAACTATGTAATTATTTAAGTTAATATTGGTCGTTTTGTAATCATTGCTACTTGAGTAAAAAATAAACTCTTTATAATTACAAGTTGTTCATGTGGTAAAATATATATTATATAAAGAATTATATTCATTATGTAGATATAATATATATAATATATATCCATTATATACATGCATTGATAATATTACACAACATTTAGAGGTAAGAAATGAAATGCACCGTTCATGGAGACAGTAAGCCGTACGTACGCATGAACGCCACTTCCATTTCTATTTCTTATTTAATGGAATTAAAACATAATGATACATAATAGTATTATAATTACAGTATGGTATAATAAATTATATCATTAAATCTATCCTTTATACATACTACATATGGTATTAATGAATCAAATCACTTTGAGGGGGCGGTAGTCCGCACATCCAAAAATGAAGATATCACGTTTAAAAATAATGGAATCGTTAAAGGTATGCCATAAATGAAAAATACAGAAGCTTAAGTAAAACATAATCATATTATATAACCAATATAAATATAGTGACATCCTAATGTCCACCTTTTAGGGTGTTAAAAGAATATTGAACAATCATCGTTTCGTGAGGCAGTAATTCACCATCCAGAGAAACAGTATGTTCTATAACCATTAGATGTATGTGTGTGAATGTGTAGCTAGAATTATTATTATAACAACATCCTAGTATATTGAATACAATGTAGTTGTTACAAAATAAATTAATAAAAAGAGTTTATGGGGTTTTAGAACCAAAATAAAAAAAAGAACACAAGTGAAGACATTAGCTTAAAATCAGGTATCTCTCTTTCATTTGATCTCAAAGGCTTTCTTGGGAAGACTTCTTCCCAAAGTGAGGCTCCTAGGAGTAAGAGAGGGTGTGGAGAGACAAAATGAGCTGGGTTTGTCTGAGCCAATGTCTTGAGAGGTGTGGGTATGGTTGTAGAGGTGGGGGCCTTTTATAAGAGGAGAGGAGGGGCACTCTTGGAATGCTATAAAAGGTTACTTTATCATAAAATGCTTTTCGGATTTAAAAGGTCCCAAAATTATATATTTCGAGGATAAGGTGATAGGAGTTCTAAATATACACATAAAATAGGTTTTTGACATGTTTAGGTCTTATATTTTACATTATCTATTCATTTTATTTAAATTGTTAAATAATGCGGTAATCGATGCATCATCATGATGTCATAAATAATTTAATTTTTTTAATGTATAAAAATTATAAAACAAATATAATTATGTATGAAATTTTTTTATCATTCTAATGAATATGTATAGTCAAAAATATGACTTGGATATCCCCATTTAAAAATTGATTTAGTAAAACAACTCATTCTTGTGACATTTTTATTTTCACTTTAAATAAAAAGTTATTTATGTCATTTTCCAACCAAAGTGGCTCCATGGGGTCCCCTAGTTGACCCATGGATTTTCTCAGTCGGCCATTACACATCCAATTAGTGTAGGACATGTGTCTAGGTTATTTAATATTATTAATACATTATTTTTACCTTAAATTACACTAATGACCTCAAATCACGATTAAAAACATAAAAGTTACTATTAACCAAAAAATTATTTGAATCCCATTGAACCAAATTTTACTTCTTAATGAAAACCATGTATGTTGGATTTTTGAAATTTAAATCACATAAGTGGTAATGATTCATTTAAACGAAAAATAATTTTTTAAGTACCACTTAGTGGTTTCACTATTCATCAAAAATTAATGTTTTTCAGAAAAATACCAAAACATCACCCTAAGCTATATTTTATATTAAGAATTCAAAAATGATTCCTATTTTACAAAATTAAAAACATATAAGTTACATTAATTAATTTAATTATTAATTCCCGTTGTCTGAGCAAATCACGTGTTTTTATGAAACAATAAGTAGCAAATGATTGACACTAGTTTAAGTCCAATTTCAATGTGAAATTAATTCCAACGACCACTATTGGATTACAGGGTAAAAATATATTATAATTTAACATTAAAACCAATTAAAATGATAATATAACCATATAATTATATTAGATGAAAAAGCAATTTTGATGTAGAATGGAGTATTGTCACTATTCATTAAAAAATGAACATCGTCAGAAAAATACCAAAAAATTATCCAATGTAAACATAAATGTCCCAATCCTAAGTAATAAGTTTATTGCGAAAAATAGTGATTATAAAATTTTCAAAAGTTTGATTTAAGAAATGGTTTTCCATCAAAAGGAAGTAAAATAATCTTTTAAAAATATTAGGGTATTCCATGCTTAAGATTGGATTTATTATCATTTTAAGCCTCTAAAACACTATCTAATTCATTAATAGACATAGATAAAAAAATATCTATTATTCATTACTTACTTGGGATGTTACATCCTTCCCCCTTTAGAAAATGGTTTCCCCACAATTTATTTATTTATCGAATAAGTTGGGGTATTTAGCCCTCATTGCATTTTCAGACTCCCATATTGCCTCTTCAATCATGTGGTTTTTCCACAAAACATTTACCTGATTAATCACCTTATTCCGTAACACTTTCTCCCCATGGTCAAGAATATGGACCGGTTGTTCCTCATAAGATAGGTTCTCTTCCAGCTGAACTACCTCTGGACTCAAAACATGAGATGGATCTGGCATATACTTTCTCAACATTGAAACATGAAAAACATTGTGTACCTGAGATAAACTCGGAGGTAAATCCACTCGATAATCAACTGATCCAACACTCTCCAGAATTTCAAATGGTCTAATGAACCTTGGACTCATCTTTCCTTTCTTACCAAATAGCATCACTCTTTTCCATGGTGAGACTTTGAGAATAACATGATCACCTACCTTAAAAGAGAGATCCTTCCTCCTGTTGTCCACATAACTCTTCTGCCTTCTTTGAGATGTTCTCATGTGTTTTTGTATCAACTGAAATTTTTCTACCAACTCTTCTACTAATTCTAGTCCCATCATATTTCCTTCACCCACTTCATCCCAGAAAGCTGGATTTCGACAACTGTTCCCATTTGACACCTCAAATGGAGCCATCTGTATACTGTAATGAAAACTGTTATTATATGAAAACTCACCCAAATAAAGATGTTAGTCCCAACATCCCCGATAATCCATCGAACAAGCACGTAGCATATCTTCCAAAGTCTGAATTTTTCATTCTGATTGACCATCTGATTGAGGATTAAAAAGCTGTACTAAAATTTTATTCAGTACCCAACAAATTCTGAAGGTCTTTCCAAAAGATAGAAGTGAACCTGGGATCACGATCAAATACAATGGAGAGAGGAACTCCATGTAATCTGACTATCTCTTTATGATACAAACAGGATAGTTGATCTAGGTAAAAAGTATCTTGTATAGCAAGGAAATGAGCATATTTATTCAAGAGATCAACAATAACCCAGATTGCATTTTTACCTCGATGTGTCATCGACATTCTCACAACGATGTCCATGGATATATTTTCCCATTTCCATTCTGGTACTGGTAAACGCTGGAGAATTCATTTCGGTAACTGCCACTCTGCTTTAACCTGTTGAAAATTCAAACACTTCACAGTAAAATCAGAAATATCTATTTTCATTCCATCCCACCAGTAATACTTCTGCATATCTCTGTACATATTATTACTTCCATGATGAATTGAAATCGGAGAACTACAAGCTTCACATAACAACTCTCTCTTCATATATGAATCACAAGGCACACAGAATCTCTTCCCAAATATCAAAACACAATCATTATCATTGTAGAATTCAGGAAACATACCCTTCTGAACCCGCTCTACCTTTTTTGAAACTTACTATCTTGCTTCTATGAATTCTTGATTCTGTATGATAGAGAAGAATTCAATGATACCTAAAACAAAACATTAGGACATCCTGCACCAAAAACTTCTATTCCAAAGTTTATCAAATCCTTAACAAAATTATCACATTCCAAACTCAACATTGTTAATGAAGCATTACTTTTTCGACTCAAAGCATCAGCCACTTTATTTGCTTTTCCCAGATGGTATTGAATTATACAATCAAAATCCATGATTAATTCTATCCATCTCCTCTGTCTCATGTTCAATTCTGTCTGAGTGAATATATACTTTAATCGTTTATGATCGGTATATATTTCAAACTTTACTCCATACAAATGAGGCCTCCAAATTTTAAAAGTGAAAAAACAGCAGCTAATTCCAAATCATGTGTAGGATAATTTACCTCGTGAGTTTTCAACTGACGTGAAGCATAAGCAATTACTTGATCATTCTGCATTAGGATGCAACCAAGTCCTTTCAATGAAGAATCACCATAGATAACAAACTCTCCATTCCTTGAAGGTAGTTCCAAAACTGAGGCATTCACCAATATTCTCATCAATTCCTCAAAACAATCATCACAATTTTTGTCCAGATAATCTTAACACCCATCAGAGTTAGCTTAGTCATTATACTAGATAACCGTGAAAAATTTCTTACAAACATTCGGTAATATCATGCCAAATCAGGGAAGCTACGAATCTCAGTTTCATTTGTGGGTCTAGTCCATTCTTCCACTACCTTTTTTTGCAGTATCAATAGTTATCCCATATTTAGAAACAGTATGACCAAGGAATGAAATTTTTTGCAACCAAAAATCACACTTGCCGAATTTCCCATACAATTTCGTTTCTTTTATGGTTTTAAAAATAACCCTTAAATGTCATTCATTATCCTCCATACTTTTAGAAAACACAAAAATATCATCAATAAACACAACCACCATTTATAACCTGATTCAACTTAGTCATCACTGTAGTATACTGCTCAATTATGATTCCGACCATCTCTAGTAGCTGATTCAGAATGTCATTCTCCTCTATATACCTTCCCAGAAAAGTTGATTTATTTCTTTTATGAAAAATAATTCTTAACACAGATATATCTCGGACAAAACAACATGGTAATCTTTAAATTCTATATCATTTCAATTTGACCATATATTTTTGGATAATCATTTAATAGATTTCAAACTCCTAAAGTTATCTAAACCGACCTTTGATACCAACTATATGGCCCCATACTTAAATATAACTTAATCTTGAGTTATTACAAGATTAAACGTTGAGTGTAATAATGGGAAGTTCATACACCACTCAATGGAAATGGTGTAAAATGTAGCATAAATCTCACGGGACTAAAAGTGAGATGAATAATCTCTTATGAAAACTCGACAGCCTAACGTCGCCACTTAAAACTTCCAAAAATGGATTCATGAGATCAAATAGGGTATCTAATCATATTAAAATAAAATTTAAATCAAGATTAATATAAAACAACATCCCCTATCATAACAAAGAGGAGCTAAAAAAAGTGACACAAAGGAGAGTACTTAAAAAGATAGAGAGAGATAGATCTCTTACGAAAATTCAGCAGCCTAACGGCGCCACTCAAAACATCCAAAATGGATTGATGAGAGAAAATAGGGTCTTTAATCATATAAACATAAAAATTATAGTAGGAGTAACATAAAATAACATTGCAATCATAAGAAAGATGGGCTTAAAAGGAATGACATAAAAGAGTGTACTTAAAAAGAATGAGAGGGGTAGGATCCCTTACCTCGGGTCCGACATCACTCGATCATTCTTTAACCTCCGGAATAATAAATTTTAGTTAATTTATAATTTCTTAAGAACATTTTTCATGTTTATTATTCCTTTTATATAACTTAATACTACTCTATTAACACTCTGTAATTATTTACATTAATAATGGTCGTTTTGTATATCATTGCTACTTGAGTCAAATATAAACTCTTTATAATTAAAAGTTATTCATGTGGTAAAAAATATATAATATCCATAATTATATACATTATTTTGATATCATATATATCATATATATCCATTATATACATTAATTTATAATATTACACAACATTTAGAGGTACGAAATGAAACACACCGTTCATGGAGACGGTAAGTCGTACGTACACATAAACGCTACTTTAATTTATATTTCATATTTAATGGAATTTAAACATAATGATACATAATAGTTTTATAATTATAGTATGGTATCATATATAATATCATTAAATCTATTATTTTTACCTACTACATATGGTATTAATGAATCAAATCACTTTGAGGGGGCGACAGTCCGTACTTCCTAAAATGAAGATATCACGTTTAACAATAATGGAAACTATAAAGGTATGCCATAAATGAAAAAAAATAAGCTTAAGTATTTCATAATCATATTATATATCATATATAAATATTGGGACATCCTAATGGCCACCTTTTAGGGTGTTAAAATAATATTGAACAATCATCGTTTCGTGAGGAAGAAATTCACCATCCACAGAAACAGTATGTTCTTTAACCATTAGATGTATGTATGTGTAAGTGTAGCTAGAATCGTTTTTATGTCAACATCATAATATATTTAAGATACTGTATTTGTTACAACATAAATTAATAAAAAGAGTTTATGGGGTTGGAGAAGCAAAATAATAAAAAAGAACACAAATGAAGACATTAGCTAAAAATCGGGTATCTCTCTTTGATTTGATCTCAAAGGCTTCCTTTGGAAGACTTCTTCCCAAAGTGAGGCTTTTAATAGTAATAGAGGGGTGTGGAGAGACCAAATGAGCAGGTGTTGGTTGAACCAAAGACTTGAGAGGTGTGGGTAAGGTAGTAGAGGTGGGGGCCTTCAATAAGAGGAGAGGAGGGGCACTCTTGGAAAGTTATTAAAGGTTACTTTATCATAAAATGATTTTCAGATTTAAAAGGTTACAAAATTATATATTTCGAGGATAAGGCGATAGGAGTTCAAAATATACTTATCAAATAGTTTTTTGACATGTGTAGGTCTTAGATTTTACATTATCTATTCATTTTATTTAAATCGTTATGTAATGAGGTAATCGCTGCATCATCATGATGTCATAAATAATATAATTTATTTAATGTATAAAAATTATAAAACAAATATCATTATGTAGGAAATATTTCTATATTTCTAATGATTTTCTATAGTAAAAAAATATTAATTGTATAACTACATTTAAAAATTGTTTCAGTAAAACAACTCATGCTTGTGACATTTTTATTTTAACATTAAATAAAAAGTTATTTATGTCATTTTCCAACCAAATTGGATCCATGGGGTCCCAATGTTGACCCATGGATTGTATTGGTCTGTAATTACACATAAAAGGAGGATTGGACATGGGTTTATGTTAGTTAATATTATTAAAACATTATTTTAAACGTAAATTACACTAATTACCTCTAATTGCAATTAAAAACAAAAAAGTTACTATTCACCAAAAAAATTATTTTAATCCCATTTAACCACATTTTACTTATTAATGACAACCATGTAGGTTGGATTTTTGAAATTAAAAACACAGAAGTGGTAAAGATTCATTTAAACGAAAAATCAGTTTTTCAAGTACCACATAGTGGTTTCACTATTCATCAAAAAATTGAAGTTTTTCAGAAAAATACCAAAACATCACCCTAAGATATATTTGATATTAAAAATTCAAAAATGATTTCTATTTTACAAAATTCTGAACATATATGTTACATTAATTAATTTAATAATTAATTCCCGCTGTCTGAGCAAATAGCGTGTTTTTTGAAACAATTAGTAGCAAAAGATTGTCACTAGTTTAAGTCCAATTTCAAAGTGAAATTAATTCCAACGACCACTATTGAATTAAATGGTAAACATATATTATAATTGATCTTTAAAACCAATTAAAATGATAATCTAACCATATAATTATATTATATGAAAAAGCAATTTTGATGTAAAATGCAGTATTTTTCAGTATTCATTAAAAAATGAACATTGTCAGAAAAATACCAAAAAATTATCCAATGTAAATTTGAATGTCCCAATCATAATGAATAAGTTTATTTCGACATATAAAGCTTATAAAATTTTCAAAAGTTTTATTTAAAAAAAAATCTCCATCAAAAGGCAGTAAAACAATCTTTTAAAAATATTAGTGTATTCCATGCTTAAGATTGGATTTTTTTCTCATTTTACGCCTATAAAACACTATCTAATTCATTAATAGACATAGATAAAGAATTATATATTATTCATTACTTACATGGGATGTTACAACAAGTCGTTAGTGGATTACAAACCACTTTAAATATATATATGACCTTTCAATATTCCTCCTATTACTACCATCATTGATTAAATGATTTTAATTTCTGGTTAGATTATAAATAAAATTACATTGAATTTAAATTATCTATGAATAATTTGTTAATTGTATTATACAAAAGTCCATCTTGGATGATCATATATCATTTTCATATTATATTCATGAATTCCACTTTTCAACTAAATACTTTATTCAAAGAATCATTCTGATGTATTTGAAGTTACCCAAATATTATGGTTTAGTACATTCACATGAATCTCTTCAATATAATTATTCATTATATGTGGATATAAAACAAAAAAATAAAATAGTTTTTTTCTTCAAAAACAAGGTAATTATGATTATTAGTATACCATGAAGTTCATGTTTTGGAGATACTAAAAACCCTTCTAGATATAAAATAGAAAATTAATTTTATTTTTTTAAGAGAAATATTCACTCCACAAACATTTATTATAGTAATAATATGTTTTATATACAATTTTAACAAATGATATTGTAAATTTATGGATAAACTATTCCCCAAAAATTATTTACATATGAAATACCATAACAACATTCATTTAAAAAATGAAATAGTTTCTCATTATGTCTAGAACTAGACCATCAAAAAATGTTTTTCTAATCCTCAATAAAAAAATTGGTCTGAATAGAATAAATCAACATAGAAAATTGAATTTTTCTTTTAATCGTAGAAAAATTATGAGTCACCCTCCATCATATACTTAATAAAATCTATTTTCATTTGATAATGTTTTTACCCTTCCATGGTTCCTATATAGGAATGAAAATATATGATTTATATATTTTTATTAATACTAATTACATTTAATAGAAATTTTACTTAATATTATGAATAGATATGAATTATATGCTCATTATTTATTCTTCTTTAAATCATTTGAGTTCCTCTTCCAATAACCTCTCTTGCTATTTGTGAATAATATAGTCTCCTATTCATTTCCTCAATCTAAATATTATTCATATTGGAAATGAGGTGCGATGGTGTCTTAGATTTTTAAAAAGTATTGGTTTTTTCATTCCCATTAAAAAAATTAAAAAAGAGATGATTGAATGTATTCCCACAAATCCACATCAACAAAAAAATCACAGTATAAAAATAATTGGATTATCCATGCCTTTCATCCAGTAATTATTTATGAATAAGGAGAATATTTGTAGTAATGATGATCATATTATATTAATAGATAATTTATTAACTATATGTGAGAATAAAATGTCTGAATATTTCATATAATTCAATATCTTGAAGCTAAGATCACTAACTAGGTACAAATATTCTGGATTATAGCTGATAGTTTTGTGAAAAATTCATTTATCTTTTGGATCAATTAGGAATTTTCAAGCTCTAGAAGATGAGATATCATGGGGTATGCATCTAGGTATTTATGTTTTATTTTTATCTCTCTATACATAGATAATAGAATGATGTAGTAAGAACTCAATGCATCTTTATTGGATCTCCAATATGAATAATTTTCAACCTTAGTCTCTTGATAAGGTGGAAAATCAAGAATTAAGGATTCTATCACAAAATAACAGTTCATAAATAGTAGTGTAGTTTAAAAATAGTTTTACCACTCTTGGAAGTTTATATTTTTGAGAAAATTGTATATTTTATAATATAATGAAGGTATTTCCAAATTTTTATACTCAATATCATATAATAAATAAAACGAAATTTTAGAACATCATATTCATTAATGGGTGTGACGTAATAGTTTTAATTTATTAGTATCATACTATTTTACCAACTATCAACAACCCTTGTCATTTGATTTAAAATACCTTATCACATTAAAATTATAATGGCAAGGATCTAGATTCCTGTTTTAATAACCCAGATAAGTGCCATGAAAATTACTTGAAGGCATTTAGGAAGGATTAAATTTATAACTACATTAATTATTATCTCCTTAATCCATTGATTAGTCCCTGAATCCTAAATGAATAAATTTATATTTCAACAACACTTTCTCCCAAGATACCCCATGTATTGAAAATTCAACAACTCTTGATGGTAACATGGTTATGTCGACCGAATAATTTCATTCGAACACCATGATAAATAAAAATAACTCAATGGGGGAAAATAATAATTCATTCTATGTATTCATTATATATAAAGTGATGGATGTTGATATCTAAACTAATATTTTATTAATGGATTTTGTATCATATACATAAATATTATTAATTTTTTAATCCACTTGTTTTTTAATATTATATGGATTTTGAATAACTGATTAACCATGTATTATATAATAATTTATTTGCTATGAATTTATTTTATTTTATCATGGAATTATTATTGGTCAATTTACATTAGGAAATCATATTTAATTATAAAATAAACATATCATGACATAAATAAATAAATAACTATCTTCTGATAAGTAAATCAATAGGTGATTTGATAATGAGATTTTCTACAGGTAGGATTATCTAGTGAAACATAAAAAAACATATAACCCTAAGGGAAAATCTTATTGATTCTGTGTCTTTATAAATATACATCATTACACCATTATCCTATATATCTCCATGTTCAGTTTCATCTCTTCATGTCTTGAACCACCTCATCTTACATGGAACTCCATCTTTGACAAATTAGTACCCACTTATAGGGGATGGGTAACACGGGTTATGGGATAAAAAAACCTTGGACACATAAGAATTTACATTTTAAATGTGATATAGATGACTCATTGATCATTATATTTAATTTAATAATATATTTATTATATTATACAACCCATGAAATAAATTAATATATTATATAGAATCCCGACACATACATTGGTATCTCAAGATCATGATCCACCATATATAAGAAATGGATACAGATTTATTGTTCCTAATAATAATCTCAATTCAATATTTTATAAAGATAATTTTACTCAAATAAATAAAATATTTTATCGAGAAATTTATTTATGTATTATCTTAATTACTATTTGAAACAATCATTGAGATAGATATGATTCTCGTACATTATAATTTTAAATAAATTAAATATTGTTTATTTTGTTTAAAATTATAATTTATGTGGAGTTTACTGATAGATATTATGGATTATACCCTCATTGTTAAATTAAATATTATACTAGAATTTTTAATATACAAGACATCTATATGATGCAGCAGAATGTATATCATTCAATTTCTATTTAAACATTTTTCTGGAGATTAAAACGTGCACAATTTCTACTATCACTTGAAAAGCAATTTGACATACACAATGTATGGTGCTTATTGCATACTATATAATTTCATGGAATGTATGTCTACAAGGAATTTAATGATATACAAAAAATGTTCTTTCATGGGTCAACTCATGTAGTCAGCAAGGCATGTACAACCATATGACATGACATTAATATATATGGTGTTCATTATTACTGTTTACTGTGATGTACACAGTCTGTAGAATGACCATAAACATAATTTATTCATATTAAAAAATGGAAAATAAAAATAAATTTTTTTCCACCCATCATGTTAGGAAATACTTAGCACATGCCCGGGGTGGAAATATACCTATAAAAAATATGGAAAACCAAAAAAACAGTTTAGTTTTTTATCAACAAAATTTTATACATGTTTACGCAAAAGAAAATATTATTTTAGCATGAACCTTGAGTGTGTTATTTCAGGTTACAGGGTCTCTTAAAATGTTTACATGTCATGTAATCAATTTTTAGCCAACCGAACTACATGCATATATAATTAACATATAACCCACAAGGAATATAAAGTTGTACCTGGTGTGTAGAACTAGAAACATGTTGTGTGATCATTTCTGGTTGTGTATATTGGTTGGATGTTAATATATATCTTCTTATGATGGTATGCACATTGACCAAAATCCTTTCCACAATTAACAAAGAGACCTGAATATGTGGGGTTATATAAAATTTATATTATATTCCCAAAGTATAATCCTTATTCAGTTTGTACATGGAAAATAATAACACCTAATACTATCCCCAACATGACATTTTATGATTGAATCAACATTATCATCATGGTTGACCATGAATACATGGAATTTACTTTTTAGTTACATTTCATATATTTTTATCATAAATACATTAAGCTCGACTCATCTGTATGGGATCTTTGGGTGTTTTTCATATACTCTGGGACTACTCTTGGTTATATGAAACTGAACATTTAAATTATCATACCATTTGTATTTATAGAACAAAAAATAGTAATGAATAATTAAGAAAATAAATAATTGATCAAAATAATAATAAATATTTATAAATTAAAACTCTACTGCTCTAATACCACATGAACTTTGTCATCACAACTGAATCTAGTCAGGTCCATCCCTAATAATGTTTTCACAAAATCCAATTGAAAAATATAGAGGAACTTGCTGAATAAAACCACATAATCATTGAGAGTGGATATTGTATACATTTAATTTATAGTTAATTTGATAATAATAATGACATAATCATGATAATTATTTTTTTATTTGTGATGATCAATTTTGTTTCTACTAATGTAATACCATTGTTATACTGATGAATCTAAACTATAATTCCGCTAGTGGATTCCATATATTCTCCATGATTCACAAAACACCATTATTGGTATTTTGTGTGATGGTGTAGGGGAAACAAAATTATTTCTACATTCACCAAGGATCAAAAAATGGTTTCTCTAAGTTTTTGGTTGGGATAATGTGCACAAGGGGGGGTGAATTGAGTTAGCAATAAAATTTTCTAAAAAACATATTTCAAAAATAAAATCCCATAATTTAGAATACGCATAGTTAACCGATATAATTGGTTTATATAGTTTTTTTATTAAATAACCTCTAAAAATATTGATAAAAATTCATTACCATAACATAATTTTTTCCAAATCATTCAATATCATGATACTGACATGGATTAATATAGATATCAAATATAATAGATGGATTTTAAAAGGATTTTTAAAAAATATATTTGAAGACAATTTCTTAAAACTAGAGTACCAATAAACATAAAACAAACAATGGGAATATAAAATCTATAAGTTTAGTCTCAAGATGAGACATATCAATATCCACTTAACAATAGCCCTGTGGAAGGAATCCATATTAGAATAATTATGATGATCGAAAAATTGGTCGAGGTATAAGTTAAAAAACACAGAGGGATGTCCAACATTTTAACAATACTCTTCCACATTTGTCATGGAAGTAAAAATATGAACTAAAAGTTGAAAGAGTATCTGATTACTCTTCTATTATGTACATGAGTATGTTCTTAACAAAATATACATAGAATTTAAAATACAAATCAAAAGTAATATATAACATTGTGAGAGAGAAATAAATGAATGTTATATGTAGTGTTAGATTGATTTTTTTGTTCATTAGATATCTCTTTTCTTGTTGATGTCTTACTTCAGTTCATAGTTCAAAAGGGTTGAATTGAATATGTTCTTAGATCTACTGTTAAAGTAAAAAAGAAAACATAGTGTCCTAAATTATTAATAATAGTGAATATTTACATGATTTTACACTGTATTATTCTCTATAAATTGAATTATTTTTAAAGTAACATTCCTGCAAAAAAATACACTAGATAATGATTATTATGAGTCCTCGTAGTCGGCATGAAATCTGGGAGTATTAAATGCATCATATTTTTCATTGAATTTTACGTCCTTATTAAATTGAATATATATATTTTTTAAATACAATTTCACATTAGACACAATAATATTAAGTGTGGGACGTTAGATTATCCATGATCTATTAAAATATTAGAAAAACATCTGTTCAAATCCCATGATAGGTCATGTGATCAATTCATCTGAAAGTGTGGTTTCCTCATCTAAACATGAGTTCACTTTATTTGAATGTGTAATCACTCAAAGTCTATATAGTATCTTCATAAATTTACCAAAAACATAACTCTATCATATGGTCACTTGAATTCATCATGTGTTCAATTAGAAATAATATTCGGTCACTCTAAAATAATGGGATTTTTTTGATATAATGGTTTTGACATGCTTTCACAAAACATAACCTTGTATATTCTTGGTTACAATTTTTTTAGTTGTGGTATTTTCTAGAAATACATCATGGTTTATTGAATAGTCATGCAATCAATCCATTTTTCATGCGACCACTTCATCCCTTTATAAAATTTTAAAGATTTTCATATTGATTAACTTAGTTGATCAACTTCTTCATGCGGTTGATTGAGTACTCTTACGGTCGATTGAGTAATTTTTTTCTTTACTATTTAAACTCATTGTAAATTTAATATCATTACAGTTAGTTTGAAACATATTAATATTTTCATATAAACAATAAAATACATGTTTCTAAAATATAACATAGAATTCATTAATAATAAAATTAAAATGACTTGAGATCATTAAAATAGGGAACTATTAGACTAATAAAACAATCTCTCGGTTTTGGTGATTAAAAATCGTGGCATAAATAAATAATTAAATTATACCAATAAACTAATAAACCATTTAAAAAAAATCATTACATTCTATCATATCATTCCATATAGAATTTACACCCAATTCAGGATTATTAAAAATATAGTACAAGAGAGTGATATTAAGTTAATGAATATATATAACATCAAAAAATATTAATAAGAATATAAAGAGTTAATATATAAGGAAACTCATTTATTTTACTTTAATAAGGATATAAATAATAGCAAGATCCCTATCAGAGTCCATAATATGAATCATAATCCATCAGGTATCTAATTGTTCAAGGTTCAATTTGTTCTTTTGCATTATCCTTGAATGGATTAGGATAATGTTCAGGTATATGATTAGGAGAAAAAAACATTAATAATTGTAATTAATTTGAAAATAGTTTTGATGTCATGAATTTCATGAGAATGAATGAGAAAAAAGGATGTTAAAATAGGTTTATAGTTTTTAGTGGTAAAAATCTAATCAATGGTTATAAGAATCGATAGTGGTTCCAGAATGGAATTTTTTTATGTACATGTAATGTGTTATTATCCAAGTGATATTTGATAAAAATATTGATCCCTGCTCTATGATCTACATAAACTCATATTTATCATTCACAAACTAATATATTAATGGATCCATGAATAGAATATTTAATAAAATTGATTTAATGTCTTTGGTTAAGGGAGGAATTTTCATATATCTTACCAAATACCTAATGTGCGTTACAAATATTCCCTATTGAAAATATGAGTGACATAATACTTGACGAATCCTTTAATAACATGATTATCTTTGGAATTATTTACTATCTCAACTTTGACATTGTCAAACAAATTCTCAAGATGGGAAGAGATATTCATTTTCATCAAATTATTTTCATCCATTAAATGGTCCTCAAAAATTTGGATTTAATTATTCAAAATACATCTAATAATATATTCATCTATTTGAATATGTGAAAGATATGAACCATGATAAAGATTTCAAAAAGAAATAGCTATAAATGTGTTATTCCTCTAGTCAAGATTAACCAACATATCTACTAAAAATTATTGAAGAGATACCACATGTTACCTAAAACATTCAATATAATGAGACATAAATTATAATTTGAGTAATGTATTTGGATGAATATGATCTATAAAATAATAATAACATATGAAATATGTTATTTTATTTGAAATTCAACAAAAATTCTATAGCCCATAACGATATCTTTTAAAACATCAAAACGATCATTCATAAAATGAATGTAAATAATGGAAGGCATTGATGTAGTATATGCAACAACCCGAAATTTTATGATAATTATTCTTTTTAATTGTTGACTTGTGTTTTACTCTACAGTAAAGGGAGCTTTCACTACAGGTATCCCTAAATTGTCTTGCATTACACGTAATCGCGACCTTCATCGAAAGTGTGGGTTGTTAGCAATAGCGGGTTTCCTTAAAGAATGATATATTGTTAAAATATTATTATAGACTAGAAGTTATGAATTTTATTAAATGAATTTTTAATTTTATAACATTATTATTCATCTTACACATTTTCTAAAACATGGTATGTGAACAAAATAAATTTTTCGGGTAAAATAAGTATTTTTCCAAAAATGCAGTTTTGCTGCTTTTTGATGGCACACCGACTTTAAATGTAGTTTTGGGCATTTTTATAAGTTAAATGTGACAAAATAAAACTCTTATTTGGAATCACGATATAAAAATTTAATTTGTATATTTTTTTCATATTATTCTGATAACTTTCATATTTTAATGAATAGTAAAGACACGCTATATTTTAATTAAAAACAGAATTTTTCATCGCAATAATTTATATGGTTAAATTATAATATTTAATGGTTTTAATGTATAAATAGAATATATTTTTACCATTTAATATAATGTATTTCATTACCATTAATTTATGTTGAATTTATAGGTAAAATCATTTCAATCTTTGGCAGTGTTTTAACTTTTGAACTCGGTTAATAACAGCTGGATTAATTTTAAATTAATTACTGCATATTCTATGTTATGAATTTCAAAAAATGGATTCTATATTTTAATTCAGTGTGTCAAATTTAAGTTAAAATGTTACTGTTATTATTTAGTCATTATGAATAGTAATAACGGTAAATTTTATTTACCGTAGTCAAAGGTAAATCGGGAAATTAAGGGTAAATATAATATTATAAAATTACGCTAACACTTCTCCTAATATAATTGGATGATTATATTTCACCCTAAATCATTCTTGGGTAAAAATGAAATCTAATGGAACCCAATTGTATTTTATTAAGACCTTTTATATAGTTTATTTAAATGAATGTGAAATGTCTCACTCAAACATTAATAATTAGATTATTTTTAATATATAGTTATACAAAACATAAATTCTATTATAAATACTAATTTTAAAGCTAATATTATTTTCTTTATCATGGTAATTTATTTGTTTTTTTAGTATATATTTAATTACCTTAATATCTTATACATTAATGATGTAGAAATTATTTATTTAGTGAAAAATGAATAATATAGTTTTTATTAAATTATAAATACATATAAAAAGGATCATAAACTTGAACAAACATAATTGGTCGATTATATCCTTACCCTAATCATCCAACGGTATATTTGTTATAAGGCCCCGGCCTTAAACTTTACTTAATATTGAATTAAATGAATAATTCGGATTGGGGATCTTTTCAAGTTTAGAGTTTTAGAGAATTAGTACCTAACTATTACATCTCAAAAGATTATA
This sequence comes from Viscum album, assembly GCA_963277665.1. Taxonomy (NCBI): domain Eukaryota; kingdom Viridiplantae; phylum Streptophyta; class Magnoliopsida; order Santalales; family Viscaceae; genus Viscum; species Viscum album. Next base: position 944,014,794 of record OY728127.1, on the reverse strand, counting down.
AAGTAGAAACTTCTTCTAAGTTTCCATAAAATAAAAACTCATAAAAAGAAACATGTCCAGTTCCATGTTTTAGGTAGCATGACATTCCCTTGATCCCATCCTTGACCCTATTCCATGTTAAGTCATGTGAGAAAACATTTCAAAATCTTGGGGTGAGCATAAAAATCTCACAAAAGGATACACAATGAATGAGAAATTTTAGTTTTTCAAAACAACAAGTAAACCATGTAAACTTTATCAAAGTAATACATTTCACCTTTATGAAGTAGTAAAAAATCTTCACTGAATAAAAGTTCATTACTTACCCATTTGTAACCAAAATATTACCAAAAAACCCATATAAAGAACCCATAACATATAAATGTAACTAGGGACATAAACATACTTAAATGGAATAACCATACTGTCTACGTCCACACATAAAAATTAATGAAATAGCCATACGGCTGACTTCCATACCCAATGCATTGGAGGTTATAATGTTACCACCTGTCTTGGTATTCACAGCACCACTCGTCATATGGTTTATCACGTAACCACCCGTCAAATGTCCAAGTACCATTATAAAATCATAAGACATAAAACAAATATAATGGAAAGAAAACATTTCCACACTTCGATCACAATATATCAAATAAATATATTGACATAAAAAACCCATTTTAAAAACCATTTTCAATACCAAAATACATAAAAGAGTATATGGTATTTACTTCATTTAAAAAAAACATTACGACTTATTGAAGAATCCAAAGACCAAATAATAGTCATGGCGGCGGAAAATGTCGTTGACACCGCGTACGTTAAAATAAAAATTAATTTTTTTTGTTTTTTAAAGTTATTTGAAGAAAAAGATTCCTTTTGTATTAAAGTAAAATTCAAAGGGGTTTATACACCGTTTAAAAGAAAGTCTTGTATTAGAACAATATATGGCTCAATGAAAGGAGATTGAGACAAAGTCCCTTACAAAAATTGATCTATTATGTGTATTCATTATAATTACACACAAATAAAGTAAAAAAATACAATATAGGACATAATAATATCATGACATTATTTGAAAGTAGGATATTAACCCAAAGAACGAAAATTGGGTTAAGAAGTTCCCTTACCTCGGGTCCGACTTGACTCGATCGTTCTTTAACGTCATGAATAATAAACTTGAGTTAATTTTTACTTTAATAAGAGCTTTTTTCAAGTTAATTATAACTTTTATTTCATTTATTACCATTTTATAAACATTATTTAATCATTTAAGTTAATAGTGTTTGTTTTGTCGATATTTGGTTCTTAAGTCGAAATTTGACTTCTTACAATTACATTTTGTTCGTGTGGTCAAAGGTTCATTATATCCAGAATGATATTCATGATTTGGATATCATATATATCATAAATATCCAAAATATACATTTATTTATAATATTACATAACCATTTAGAGGTAATAAATGAAATGCACCTTTCATGGAGACGGTAAGCCGTACGTATGCATGAATGCTAGCTTCTTTTCTATGTCATATTAATGGAATTAAAACTAAATGAGAGGTATGTATATTTTAATTCCAGAATTATATTCATCCTTTAGATGTAACATAAATCATATATATCTATTATATATATATATGTACTTATAATAGTACATTACATTTGGGGATAAGAAATGAAATTCACCGTTCATGGAGATGGTAAGCCGTATGTACAGAAGAACACTACTTTCATTTCTATCTCATAATTCAATGGAATGAAATAATAATTATATAATGGTATATTATAATTACAGTATAATATCATATATAATATCATTAAATATATCCTTTATGCGTACCACATATGGTATTAACGAATCAAATCACTTTGAGGGGGCGGTAGTCCGCACTTCCTAAAATGAAGATATCGCGTTTACCCATAATGGAAACCATAAATGTATGCCATAAATGATAAATACAAGAGCTTAAGTGAAACATAAACATATTATATATCATATATAAATATTGTGACATCTTAATGGCCACCTTTGAAGGTGTAATATGAGTGTTGAACAATCATCGTTTCGTGAGGCAGAAATTCGCCATCCACAGAAACTGTATGTTCTTTAACCATTAGATGTAGGTGTGTGTAAGTGTAGATCGAAACCTTCTTATAAAAACAACCTAGTATATTGAAGATACTTTTGTTGTTACAAATGAAAGAAATAAAAAGAGTTTAAGAGGTTGGAGAAGCAAAAGAAAACAAAAGAACAAAAGTGAAGACATTACCTTAAAAACGGGTAACTCTTTCTGATTTGAGCTCAAAGGCTTCCTTGGGAAGACTTATTCCCAAAGTGAGGCTACTACGAGTAAGAGAGGAATGTGGAGAGTCAAAATGATTAGGTTTTGGCTGAGAAAAAGGCTTGACATGTGTGGGTAAGGAGGTAGAGGTGGGGGCCTTTTTTAAAAGGAGAGGAGGGGCACTCTTGGAAATTTATAAACGTTTACTTTATTATAAAATGATTTTCGGATTTAAAAGGTCCCACGTTGATAAAATTCGAGGATACGGTGATAAGGGTTAGAAATATACTCATCCAATAGGACTTGGACAAGTTTATGACTTAGAGTTTACATTATCTTTTCATTTTATTTAAATCGTTCATTAATGAGGTAATCGCTGCATCATCATGATGTCATAAATTTTTTAATTTATTTAATGACTAAAAATTATAAAAAAACTATAATGATGTAGGAAAACAATTTATATTTATAATTAATATTTATAGTAAAACATATGATTGTATAACATCATTTAAAAATTGTTTTAGTAAAACAACTCATGTTTGTGACATTTTTATTTTAACTTTAAATAAAAAGTTGTTTATGTCATTTTCTTACCAAAGTTGCTCTATGGGGTCCCCAAGTTGACCCATGGATTTTATTGGTCGGAAAGGACACATCCAACAAGGTTAGGACATGTTTATAGGTCATTTCATATTATTAAAACATTATTTTTACCTTAAACTACACTAATTACCTCTAATCGCGATTAAAAAATTAAAAGTTACTATTCACCAAAAAATTATTTTATTCCCATTGAAAAACATTTTAATTCTTAATGAAAAACATGTATGTCAGATATTTGAAATTCAAAACACATAGGTGGTAAAATTTCATTGAAACGAAAAATCAGTTTTCTAAGTACCACTTAGTGGTTTCACTATTCATCAAAAATTGATGTTTTTCAGAAAAATACCAAAACTTCAGCCGAAGCTATATTTTATATTCCAAATTCAAAAATTAAGTCTATTTTACAAAATTCAAAACATATATAATTCATTAATTAATTTAATAAATAATTCCAACTTTCAGAGGAAATATCGTGTTTTTATGAAACAATAAGTTCAAAAGATTGTCACTAGTTTAAGTCTGATTTCAAAGTGAAATTAATTCCAACGACCACAATTGGATTAAATGGTAAAAATATATTCCAATTGTACTTTAAAACCAATTCATAATATAATATAATAATATAAATAAATTAGATTAAAATGTGGTTTTGAATTAAAATACAACATTTTCACTATTTATTAAAAAATGATCTTTATCGGAAAAATACCAAAAATTTACAAAAAGTAAATTTTGATGTCCCGATTCTATACAAAAATTTTATTCGGTCCAATAGAATTTTTAAGAGTGTCAAAAACTATATTTAATCACGGTTCTCCATCAAAAGGCGATAAGTGGACCATTAGTGAAAATTAGAGTATATATGCCTAAAATTGAATTATTTTCATATTTTAGGCGTTTATCCTTTATTGGATTAATGTAAAAACATTTAAAAAACAAATATAATCATATTATTTTTATTTATATTCCTTCTCTCGAATACAACAACTACGTGTTTTCTACCATTTAAAATAATATTATTATATTAATAGTGTGCAATGTAAGTTTTCTAAAAAACTCATTGTTGCGTATCGAGTACGCTATCGAACATAGAAACCCCTTTAAAGTAAAATTAATATTTAATCCATAAATATTAATAAATATGAAAAAAATTTATTCTTTATTTACCCGTGATGTTATATCCTTCCCCCCATTTGTGAATTGCATCCTCGTAATTTTATTCACTTATAAAATTAAGAGGGGGAATTTATACCTAATAGATTTTTCAGATTCCCATGTTGCCTCTTCAACCATATAGTTTTTCCACAAAACCTTTACCTGGTGAAATAACTTATTTCGCAACACCTTCTCTCTTCGGTCAAGAATCAGGACTGGTTTTTCTACATAAGAGAGATTCTCTTCCAACTGAACTACCTATGGGCTCGAAACATGAGATGGATCTGGCATATACTTTCTCAACATCGAAACATGAAAAACAGTGTGTACCTGTGATAAACTTGGAGGTAATTCCACTCTATATGCAATAGATCCTACTCTCTCTAGAATTTCATATGGTCTAATAATCCTTTGACTCAACTTTATTTTCTTACCAAATCACATCACACTTTTCATCGAGAAACCTTGAGAAAAACATGATCACCTTCCTTGAAAGATAGATCCTTCCTCTAGTTATCTGCATAACTTTTCTGTCTGGTCTGATCAGTTCTCATGTGTTTCTGAATCAACTGAAATTTTTCTGCCATCTCATCTACCAATTCTGGTCCCATCAGCTTCCATTCACCTACTTCATCCCAAAAAAGCTGGAGTTCGACACCGCTTCCCATATAATGGCTCAAATAGTGCCATCTGTATACTAGAATGAAAACTGTTATTATATGAAAAATCATCCAAAGAAAGATATTGGTCCCAACTTCCCTAATAATCCATTGAACAATAACGTAACATATCCTCCAAAGTCGAAAATGTTCGTTCTGACTGCCCTTCTGACTGAGGGTAAAAGCTGTACTAAAATTTAATTCAGTACCCAACGACTTCTAAAGGCCCTTCCGAATGTTAGAAGTAATCCTGAGATCACGATCGGATTCAATGGAGAGGAGAACTCCATGTAACCTGACTATCTCTTTAAGATACTATCGATAAAGATGATCTAGAGAGAATTTATATCGAATAGAAGGAAATGAGCAGATTTAGTCAAGCGATCAACAACAACCCAGATTGCATTGTTACCTCGGGATGTCTTCGGTAATCCCACAAAAAAGTCCATGGATATGTTTTCCCATTTCCACTCTGGCACTGGTAAAGGCTGAAGTATCCCTTTTGGTAACATTAACTCTGCTTTAACTTACTGAGAAGTCAAACACTTCACACTAAAATCAGAAATATCTCTTTTCATTCCATCCCACCAATAGTTGTAACTTCCCAAAGTTTCATTAATGGAAAATACCTCTTTATACAGTTAATTGTATCTTTATAAAACAAAATTTTTTAGAAGATGTCAACTTCTTTGGATTTATGATAAGATTTGTGACCGTTACATTTTAGTCGTTGTACAACGATCACATGATTAGTATAACTATAAGTCTTTAACGAACCCAATTTTACTCAGACAAAGGAAGTGATGGCCTCATCCAGTAGATTTTCCCCATACAAAGCCCATTTTTCAGAGCTCAGAAAAGAGGTGGCATCCTTGGGCTTCACCTTTGACCAATCCCAAGCTGAGCTTCGTTATGCCAAGCTCTAACGTGACTGTCTACGGGAAAAGTGGTAGTTGATAGAGATTACCACTCGGGCGATGTTATCCGAGCCGGTCCAAGAGTCTGTCTCCATCGCACACCTTACCCTTAGGTTTTATGCGGCTGTTTTAAGGGGTTATTTAACAAATAATTAGTACTATGTTCATGTACATTATTTTTTTTGTATATAATAATGAATATAATTTCTAGTCATTTTTGATACATTGTAAATAGTTTTTGAAGTAAAAATGGTATTTTTAGTTATTATTTAATTAATAATTCAATTTTTTAAAATTATGGAATTTTTGAATTAAATAATATTTTAATAAAATATTATTATTATTATTATTAAATTAATTTTTATTAAAAATAAATGATCTTATAATATTGTCGATTCAATTAAAATTTTTATTAATGTTTGAAGGCCATTTCTGTCAAAACCCGTGAATTTTCGATAAATGTTGGTTATTATTTTAAAAGTGAAAATTAACATATCTAGAAATTTTTTAGATAAAATAAATGTCATTTCCGGAATCAGGATGTCGAAATTATCCAACGGTGAATTTTTCATAATTTTCCGAGATAGTCAAATTTTTGGGTAAAAACTAAATACCGTTAAAATATATAATTTGTTTTATGACATCATAATGACCCAATGGTGATGTAATAAAATACAATAATCCTTATGTTCGGCCAATATATGTTTTACCATTAAAATAAAGTGATTTTGGGTTTGTTTTACTTACTTTTCAAAGCATTAATGAACCCCTCAAGAATTATTCAACACTTTTCCATTTTAAATTAATTTCCATTGGAGTGTGACTCACCTCCACATAAGCAACCTTATTATTTTAATAAGTTCGGACCTTGGCCTGGTAAAATATTGTTTTCCTCTTTCCTTCTCCAGAAACCATGGGCAAAAACCATGGGATGGTTTGTGGTTTGGATTAATTTAATATAAGGGGTCCCAAACCTAAATAATAAAGTATCCTCTCACCTTTCCTATATAAACCCACCCAAGCTCCCACTTCCTCCTCACTAAAATCCTTTGGAGTACGTCTAACATCTTCCGTACTCTCTCTATAATCCTCCCAAGGTGACCCAATTTCCCAAGAAGGCTCTCACAAGCCTCTCTTTAGCCTTTGGAAGCACACTTCCAAGTAAGGGTTTTTTCTCCCTTTCTCATTTTTTGTCAATTATCTTTTAAGTTTTATTGCCCTTTTAATTTCAATTATGCATGTTGGGGTATGGTTTTTTACCTCCCCCATATTGCCCTCTTATTTTTTGAATTATGGGAGACCCCTTTCTCTCTCATTTAATTCCTCCCATGTAAACCCGTTATTATGCTGAAATTCCGAAAGGAACTTCTCTCTCTTCTTTTACATTCAAGAAATACTTTTTTATCATGAATCTAAATTCCATTTCAATTTTTGGGACATGTATATATATGACCTCTTTACTGTACATTACATGTAAATATTATGAGGAACACCTTTCTCTCTCATCAACCTTTTTTTATGAATTCTTATGTCATGCTGTTACGTTGCCGAAATAGCACCGATTTTCTAAGCTAATGTCATTGTGTAGTGAATACCATGCCCATTTCTCCATCAAGGGTATTCACCTTTATTAACATTTACTTATTGATTGTAAATTTTTAATGTATGAATTTCACATTCCTTTATCGAGTAATAAATGATTATGTTTTATGAATCCATTTTTTATGATCCATGTGGCACACTTATGCATGAAATGAAATGATTAAGAAGGGTCCGCCCTTATAGAGCTCCAATGCATTGGGTAAAGTGTAGTATCATGATACATCATGTGCAATGAGTGTTGAATCATTCTAATTCAAGTGCAACGAGGGTTTATTCGTGCTTCATGTGCAATGAGGGTTTACTCATGCTCCATGTGCAATGAGCCTTGGCTCATGCTAATTCCATGTTAAGTGTTGCTGCAACATTTCCATGAAATGATTATCTTGCTTTATCATGCCTTTATGTTCATGTTTCTTTTATGCTCTATTGATATTCCTATTTTCTAACATTTATTTTACCTCTCTTGTTATTCCCTGTGTACTCCTTTACTGGGATTTATAGATCACCCTTTTCTTATGCATGTCCTCGAATTATCCCATGCAATGCTAAGTACGAGGTAATGTAGTGGTCATGTAAAGGATGTTTTCAATAATGATGTTGAATTTAATGTTTTTAGTTTTTATGTAATGATTCTAATCCCCAAAGACACTAAAACTCTCGACCATCTTTGTTGTATCAAGTGATGTTTTATGTAATAATGCATATTTAAGTTGTAATAAAAAGAAGGGTTGTCATAGTTGGTATCAGAGGATAGGTTTAGTTATTTTTGGAATTAGAAATCCCTAGAAAATACATAGATACAAGACAAGTATAATAAAAACATCACTATGTTTTGGTAAATACTAATTAAGTGTTTTATCAAACAAATACATCCCTTTCTGGATACGAGCAGGTAGAGGCGGCTCATGCACAGATGTATCCTAGGGGTAAAACCCGAAAACACCACTTTGAGCTAGAATCGAATGGGAAATGGTGCACGACAGTGGGCCTTGCTGAAATCTTGGTTACGACACTCTCGGGGGATATGTTTTGATAAATTCACAAGCTTAGTATGAACCCTTATTAAAGGAATTTAAAAAAATTCCCTAAAAATATTTTTTAGAAAGTAGATCATTAAAATCCATGATTCAATCCTATAGACTCATGAGTTAAGGAATGAAAGTTTATTTATAAGTCATCAAATTTTTTCTTTGGATTACCCTTTATGTGTTACCCCTATCTCTCATTTTATTCCAGCCTATGGCCGGTAATAGGATGACTCGGGCTAACAACTGTTGTGAAGATCAGTGTGATGACTGTACTAATGAGATGCCCAATCCAATGGGAGCAGAAATTGCGAACTTTGTCACGCTTCTCCCTCAGCTAACTCAAGTTTTGAATAGAAACACGGGTCAATAAGAACGTTCAACCCCCCACCCCTAATAAAGAACAATTCTCTATCGAGATCTTCATGAGACAAAGGCCTCCTACTTTTAGTGGATCATCTGATCCCACGATCGCTGAACAATGGATCAACTCCATTGAAAAGTTCTTCTCCATCTTTCAATGTTCTAAACAAGAGAAGGTTCTCTTGGATGATTATCATATGGAGGGTGAATCTGATCAATGGTGGACTTTGATCAAAAATACAATGCCTGATGAGGAGATCGAGTATTTGTAATGGAAGGAATTTCGGAAGATGTTTTTCGATAAATATTTTCCTCACACCCTCCGTCTTAAGATGGAAAGGTACTTCCTTTCCCTCAAGAAAACATATGAAGAATCTATGGGAGTATACAAGGCAAACATCATAAGGATTTCATGATATGCTTCCGGCTTGTCGTGACACCCGAATGCAGGGTTTACCGTTTCTTTGGTGGGCTGAAGCCTAGCTTGCAGAAAGCATTAGCGATCTGTGACTTCGACAGCTATGAGGAAATTGTCCGATGTGCCCTCATGGTTGAAATGGAGATCAGAGAATCACAAGGGTATCATGGGGAAAAGAAGCGTAAGGTGGACTTCAATGCTGGTGGTCCGATGGATATATCCAACAGCGCTAAGAAGTTCCAGCACCCCACTTGCGAAAAGCGCGGAAAGAAGCACCCTAGAAATTGCCTTAAGGGGACGTGAAAATGCTTCTGGTGTGGATGAGAAGGGCGCCTAACTATTAACTGTCGGCAAGAAGGACCCGCGCCTGCGATAAAGGAGAGTAACACTCCGTTCGAACCTCAACGCGTTGTTCAATGCTACAAATTCAAAGAACCGGGTCATTTTACAAATTAGTTCCCTAATACAAGGGTTATCGAAGGCAACCAAAAACCTCTAAGACAGCAAGGAAGAGCTTTTTCCATCACTTCTGCCGACGTGAACCCTGAAAACGAAGTGCTGACAGGTACGCTAGTTATTCATTCAAGAATAGCGAACATACTTTTTGATTCATGTTCAACGTATTCTTTAATATATAGAAAGTTTAGTAGAACAGTCCCATCACCACCACAAATAATGGAAGTAATGATGTCGGTGAGTATGGCCAATGGGGTAATCATTGCATCCCATGAATACAAGTCTTCCCCTTTTATAATATGTGGATTGAATTTCCTGGCGAACCTGGTCATACTCCCTTTGGTGGAATTTGATGGAATTCTTGGCATGGATAGGCTTTCCTTATATAGAGCCAACATAAATTGCCAGGAGAGGGAAATCACACTCTATATAGAGAATCGACCCCCGATTCATTACAAGTGTCAGGAGGAAGATGAATCTCCTTTAGCTCCATCATCTAAAGAAAGGATACTACTGCCCTATGATCACGCATATCTGGCTCAGATGATTGAGTCCAAGAAAGAAACCATCCTTGAAGAAATACCTATTGTGAGGGAATTCACTGAAGTGTTTCCCGAGGAACTGCATGGTCTTCCTCCTAGAAGAGATGTTGAGTTTTCAATTGAACTTATACCTGAGGCGTTACCAATATCCAATACTCCATATAGAATGGATATTTTTGAGCTTGAAGAGATGAAGAAACAACTACAGGAGAATCTGTATAAAGGGTTTATACACCCAAGTGCTTCACCATGGGGTGAACTAGTCCTCTTCGTCAAGAAGAAGGATGGGTCAATGCGGATTTTCATCGATTATCATGAACGTAACAAAATCACGATAAAGAAAAAGTATCCTCTCCCATGAATTGAGGACTTATTCGATCAGTTTCATGGAGCACAATACTTCTCCAAGGTGGACTTGCGATCGGGATATTATCAAGTAAGGGTGAAGAAGGAAGATGTCCCCAAGACTACTTTTCGTACAAGGTACGACCACTATGAATTCATAGAAATGCCTTTCGGACTCACCAATTCTCCAGCAATATTCATGGAACTGATTAATAGAGTCTTTAGAGATTACCTTGACAAATTTTTGATAGTATTTATATATGATATTCTAATATACTCCAAAACCAAGGAGGATCATGAGGAGCATTTAAGAACTGTACAAGAGACTTTGCACAAGGAGATTATCCATGCATAGAACAGCAAGTGTGTGTTATGTTTGAAGGAAGTCTCATTCTTGAGCCATATCATCACAAGCAATATTATATCAATGGATCCCTCCAAAACAGATACAATTGAGGTATGGTCGAGGACAGCATCGGTAACGAATATCAGTAGCATCTTGGGGTTATCTAGATATTATCGATGATTTTTGAGAAATTTATCATGATAGTCCAACCCTATTACCAAGCTAACTTGAAATGGAGTAAATATTTCTTAGAGTGATGAATGTGAAGAAAGCTTCAAGGAGTTGAAAAGGAGGCTTATCACTGCACCTGTGCTCACTTTACCCACAATTGGGGAACTTTTTATGGTATTCAGTGATGCCACAAAAAGGGATTAGGCTGTGTGCTAATGCAGAATAATAATGTGATATCCTATGCCTCAAGGCAGTTGAAAATCCATGAGCGACACAATCCAACACATGATCTATAGATGGAGGCTGTGATCTTTGTCTTGATAATCTGGTGGCATTATCTCTATAGAGAGAAATGTGAGATATATTATGAACACAAGAGTATTAATATATATTCACACAGAAAGAGCTTAATATGCGCCAGAGAAGATTGTTAGAGCTCGTCAAGGATTATGACTATTCAATACATTACCTCCTTGGAAAATCGAACAAGGTGGAAGATTCCCTATGTTGAAAGGATCCATCGATTCTATCAATGATTAGAATTGAGAAGGATCTAATCTTCTTAGACTTGATGAAGATGGATGTGGGAATCATACAGAATGGAACATCATCAATCCTTTCAAAAATGATTGCTCAACCATCTCTTTTGGAAAGGATAAAGGATGCTCAAAAGGATGATGTGGGAATTCAAGGAAAAGTGGATGCTATCAAAATGGGGAAATCCTTACAGTTTAATCTTAATGAAGAAGGAATTGTGCGGATTGGGAAAAGTCTATGTGTTCCATAAAGTCTGGAGATGAAGAAGGAACTTTTGGATGATGCACATAGTTCAAATTTCTCTATTCACCCAAGGAGCACAATGATGTATCGAGATCTCCGAGAAAACATTTGGTGGTATAATATGAAGAAGGAGATTGCTGAATATACATCAAAGGGCCTGGTGTGTCAGCAAGTGAAGGCAGTGAGGCAGTTGTCTATGGGGATGATGCTACCATTGCCCATACCAGAATGGAAATGGGACAAAATCACCATGGACTTTGTCACCGGACTTCTGAGGACATCCAAAGGCAACAATGAAATCCTGGTTGTTGTGGATCGTCTTACAAAGTCTGAAAAATTAATTTCTATTTGAGAGGATTTGTATTTGGATCAACTAGAAAGAATATATATCAGGTAAGTGATAAGGTTGTATGGAGTACGACTATCTATTATGTCTGACCGAGATCCGAGAATCACCTCTAAGTTTTGGAAGAGTCTTCAACATGCTTTGAATACTGAACTAAACTTAGGTACGGCCAATCATCCTCAAACCGATGGCCAATCCGAGCAGACTATCCAAAAACTTGGGTATATTTTGAGAGCATGCTCAATGAACATTAAAGGAGGATGGGATCAACATCTTCCTCTGGTTGAGTTCTCTTATAATAACAGTTTCCACTCGAGCATCCAAACAGCACCCTATGAAGCCCTTTATTGGAAAAGGTGCAGAACACCAGCATGTTGGGATGAGGTCGGTGAACCTAAGCTTCTTGGACCAGAAATGGTCGAAGAAATGGTGGTGAAGGTGAAAACCATTCAGTAGCCTATCAAGGTTGCCCAGAGTCGATAGAAGAGTTATGTAGATAATCGTCGACGAGACCATGATTTTAAAGTTGGAGACATGGTGTTTTTACGCATATCTCCATGGAAGAAGGTCATGAGGTTTGGAATGAAAGGGAAGTTAAGTCCAAGGTACATCGGCCCCTTCGAGATTCTTGATCGTGTTGGGGTGGTGGCCTATCGACTAGCACTTACACCTACTATGGACAAGGTGCATGATGTCTTTCATGTATCCCTCTTAAGGAAGTACATACCGGACCCTTATCATGTACTCTCTTCCAAGGTGGTACAATTGGAATACGATCTTTCTTATGAGGAGAAACCAGTGAAGATCATAGATCGTAGAGAAAAAGTTCTACGAAATAAGACAATTCCCCTCGTCATTGTGTTATGGAGAAACCACAAGATTGAAGAAGCAACTTGGGAGTAGGAGGATATGATGAAGCTGAGTTACCCACATTCGTTTATTGTGGGAAAAGGAAAATTTCGAGGTCGAAATTTCTTAAGGGGGGAATATTGTAACGACCCAAAGTTTCATTAATGTAAAATCTCTCTTGATCCAGTTAATTGTATATTTATAGAAAAAAATGTTTTTATAAGATGTCAACATCTTTGGTTTTATTATAATAGTTGTGACTGTTACTTTTATAGTCATTAAACTGTTATCACATGATTAGTATAAATATAAGGCTTTAACGAACCCAATTTTACTCAGAAAAAGGAATCGATGGCCTCAACCAGTAGAATTTCCCCATACAAAGCCCATTTGTCAGAGCTCGGAAAAGTGGTGGAATTCATGGGCTTTTCCCTTGACCAAGCTCAAGCTGAGCTTCATTATATCAAGCTCGAATGTGACCGTCTACGAGAAAAGTGGAAGTTGATATAGATTACCACTCGTGCGATGTTATCCGAGCCGCCCCAAGAGTCTGTCACCATCGCAATCCTTACCCTTAGGTCTTATGCGGCTATTTTAAGGGGTTATGTAACAAATACGTAGTACTATTTTCATGTACATTATTTTTTTGTATATAATAATGAATATAATTTCTAGTCATTTTTGATAAATTTTAAATAGTTTTTAAAGTAAAAATGGTGTTTTTAGTTATTATTTAATTAAGAATTCAATTTTATTAAATTAAGGGATTTTTGAAATAAATAATATTTTAATAAAATATTATTATTATTATTAAATTAATTTTTATTAAAAATAAATGATCTTATAATTTTATGAATGCAATTAAAATTTTTATTAAGGTTTGAAGGCCATTTCAGTCAAAACCCGTGAATTTTCGATAAATGTTGGTTATTATTTTAAATTTAAAAATTAACATATTTTGAAATTTTTTAGATAAAATAAATTTCATTTCTGGAATCAGGAAGTCGAAATTATCCAAAGGTGAATTTTTCATAATTTTCTGAGATAGTCAGATTTTTGGGAAAAAATTAAATACCGTTTAAATATATAATGTGTTTTATGACATCATAATGACCCAATGGTGATGTAATAAAATACTATAATCCTTATGTTCTGCCAATATATGTTTTACCATTAAAATAAAGTGATTTTGGGTTTGTTTGACTTTCTTTTCAAAGCATTAATGAACCCCTCAAGACTTATTCAACACTTTGCATTTTTAAATTAATTTCCATGGGAGTGTGACTCACCTACACATAAGCAACTTATTATTTTAATAATTTCGGACCTTGGCCTGGTAAAATATTGTTTTCCTCTTTACTTTTCTAGAAACCATGGTAAAAACCATGGGATGGTTTGTGGTTTGGATTAATTTAATATTAGTGGTCCCAAACCTAAATAAAAACGCATTCTCTCACCTTTCCTATATAAACCAACCCAAGATCCCACTTCCTCCACACTAAAATACTTTTGATTTCATCCAACCTCTTCCATACTCTCCCTATAATCCTCCCAAGGTTCCCCAAGATTCAAAGAAGCCTCTCACAAGCCTATCTCTAGCCTTTGGAAGCACACTTCCAAGTAAGGGTTTTTTCTTCCTTTCTCATTTTTTGTCAATTTTCATTATGTTGTATTGACCTTTTAATTTCAATTATTAATGTTGGGGTATGGTTTCACACCTCCCCCATACTCAACTCTTATTTTTTGAATGATGTGAGACTGCTTTCTCTCTCATTTAATGCCTCCCATGTACACCTGTTACTATGCCGAAATTCTGAATGGAACTTCTCTCTCTTCATTTACATTCAAGAAATACTAAATTCCATTACATGTATCTATATGACCTCCTTACATTCCATTATATGTAAATATGATGAGGAACCTCTTTCTCTCTCATCAACCTTTTTTGTGAATTCTTATGTCATGCTGTTACGCAGCTGAAATCGCACCGATTTTCCAAGACAATGTCATTGTGTAGTGAATACCATTCCCATTTATCCATCAAGGGTATTCAAAATTATGTACATTTACTTATTGATTGTAAAGTTTCATGTATGAATTCCACATTCCTTTATCGTGGAATAAATTATTATGTCTTATGAATCCATGTTTTATGATCCATGTTGCACACTTATGCATGAAATGAAATGTTTATGAAGGGTGCGCCCTTACAGCGCTCCAATGCATTGGGTAAAGTATAGTATCTTGATTCGTCATGTGCAATGAGTGTTGAATTATGATAATTCAAGTGCAACGATGGTTTACTCTTGCTTCATGTGCAATGAGGGTTTACTCATGCTCCTTGTGCAATGAGCCTTGGCTCAAGAAAATTCCATGTTAAGTGTTGTTACGACATTTCCATGTTATGATTATAATGATTTATCATGCCTTTATGTTCATGTTTATTTTATGCTCTATTGATATGCCAATTGTCTAACATGTATTGTACTCGTCATGTTATTCCATGTGTACTCACATACTGGGCTTTATAGCTCACCCTTTTCTTATGCATGTCTTCAGGTTATCCCATGCAATGCTAAGTACGAGAGAATATAGTGGTCGTGTAAAGAAAGTTTTCAATAAGGATGTTGAATTTAATGTTTTAAGTTTTTATGAAATGATCCTAAACCCCAAATACACTAAACCTCTGAATCTTCATTGTTGTTTAAAGTGATGTTTTATGTAATAAAGCATGTTTAAGTTGTAATAAAAATCCGGGTTGTCATAGTAATACTCCCGCAGATCTCTGTACA
The DNA here is from genome assembly GCA_963277665.1 of Viscum album. Taxonomy (NCBI): domain Eukaryota; kingdom Viridiplantae; phylum Streptophyta; class Magnoliopsida; order Santalales; family Viscaceae; genus Viscum; species Viscum album. The sequence goes on along the minus strand of OY728127.1, from coordinate 943,999,153 downwards.
TCTTAGTACTGCCAGGATGAACAGAAAATGGGGAACTATGAGTCTCAAATAACAACTCATTCTTCAATTGTGAATCACCAGGCACACATAATTCCTTCCCAAACCTCAAAACACAATAATTATCAATGTTGAATTCAGGCATCTTACCCTTCTGAACCAACTGTACCTTTTTCTGCAACTCACTGTCTTCCCTCTGTGCCTGCTTAATTTTGTCTGATAGGGATGATCTTACTGATACCTGAAACAAAACAGAAGAACTTCCTGCACCAACAACTTCTATTACAAATTTCATCAAATCAAAAACCAAAGGATCTCATTCCAAACGCAGCATGGTTAATGAAGCATTACTTTTTTGACTCAAAGAATCAGCCACTTTATTTGCTTTTCTCGGATGGTAATTAATTATACAATCATAATCCTCGATTAAAATCCATCCATATCCTCTGTCTCATTTTCAATTCATTCTGAGTGAATATATACATTAAACTTTTGTGATCAGTATATATTTCACACTTTCCTAAATACAAATGATGCCTCCAAATTTTTAGATCAAAAACAACATAAGTTAATTCCAAGGCATGTGTAGGGTAATTAACCTCATGAGTTTTCAACTGACGTTTAGAATATGCAATTAACTGATCATTCTACATAAGGACACAACCAAGTACTTTGAATGAAGCATCACTGTAGATTATAAACTCACCATTCCAAGAAGGAAGTGCCAAAACTGGAGCATTCACCAATATTCATTTCAACTCCTTCGGTAGTAACCTAAGTCAACTGAGCCATCACTACAAAAAATTGTTTAGTTCTGATTTTGACCATCTCAGGATACTGATTTGAAAGGTCATTTCCCTATATATGCCTTCCCAAAAAATCTCTTCTGTTTCCTCTATGAAAAACCGTTCTTAACAAAGAATTATCTTAGGCGAAGCAACATAGTAATATTTTAATGCTAGATCATATCAATCATTCCATAAATTAATTTATAATTATACAATTTTCTAACTCCTAAAGTTGTCTAAACCGACCTTAGATAACAACTATAAAGCCCCGACCTTAAAACTTACATAATATTGAATTAAATGAATAATTAATATTGAAGATATATTCAGGTTTAGAGTTTTAGAGAATTAGTACATAACTATTACATCTCAAAAGAACACAATGTAGAATCTTCAACTAAGTTTCCATAAAATAAAAACTCTTGAAAAGAAACATGTCTAGTTCCATGTTTTATGTAGCATGACTTTCCCATGATCCCATCCTTGACACTATTCCACGTTATGTCTGGTGAAAAACATTTCAAAAACTTGGGGTGAGCATAAAAATCTCAGTAAAGGATACACAATGAATGAAAACTGTTAGTTTTTCAATATAAAAAGTAAACCATGTATACTTTATCAAAGTAATACTTTTCACCTTTATGAAGTAGTAAATAATCTTCACTGAATAAAATTTCTTTACTTACCCTTTTGTAACAGATTTATTACCATAAAACCCATATAAAGAACCCATAACATATAAAGGTAACTTTGGACATAAACATACTTAAATGGAATAACCATACGGTCGACTTCCACACATATCACTTAATGGAATATCCATTCGGCAAACTTCCATACCCAATGCATTGGAGGTTATAAAGTAACCACCCATCATGTTATTCACGACACCACCCGTAATATGGTTTATCACTTAACCTCCAGTGAAATGTCCAAGTACCATTATAAAATCATAAGGCATAAAACAAATATAATGGAAATAAAACATTTCCACACTTTGAAAAAAATATATCACAAAAATATATTGACAAAAAAAATCCATTATAAAATCCATTTTCAATACCAAAATACATAAAAGAGTATATGGTATTTATTTCATTGTAAAAAAACATTACAGCTTATTGAGGAAGCCAAAGACCAAATAAAAATCACAGTGGTGAAAAGGTTGTTGTCACCACATACGTTAAAAGAAACATTCCTTTTTTTCGTTTAGTAATATGCTTCATAGAAAATGATTCCTTTTGTATTAATGTAAAATTCAAAGGGGTTTATACACCGTATAAATGAATGTCTTGTATTACAACAATATATGCCTCAACGAAAGGAGATTGAGACGAAGTCCCTTACAAGAATAGATCTATTGTGTGTATTCACTATATTTACACATAAAGAAAGTAAAAATACAAGATAGGACATAATAATATCATGAAATAATTTGAAAGTAGGAGGAAAACCCAATGAACAAAAATTGGGTTAAGAAGTTCCCTTACCTAGGGTCTGACATGAGTCGATCTTTCTTTAACGTCCTAAATAATAAACTAGAGTTAATTATTACATTACTAAGAACATTTTTCAAGATCATTATTACTTTTATATCACTTATTACCATGTTATAAAAATTATGTAATCATTTACATTAATAATGTTTGTTTTGTTGATAGTTTGTTCTTAAGTCAAAAGTGGACTTCTTACAATTACATGTTGTTCGTGTGGTCAAAGATTCATTATATCCAGAATGATATTCATAATTTGGATATCATATATATCATATATATCCATCATATACATGTATTTATAATATTACTTATTCATTTACAGGTAAGAAATGAAATGCACTGTCCATGGAGACGGTAAGTCGTACGTACGCATTAACGCTACATTCATTTCTATGTCATATTAATGGAATTCAAACTAAATGATAGGTATTTATATTTTAATTCCATAATTATATTCATCATTTAGACGTAACATACAACATATATATCCATTATATATATATATGTACTTATAATAGTACATTACATTTGTGGATAAAAAATGAAATGCACCGTTCATAGAGACGGTAAGCCGTACGTACGCATGAACGCTACTTTCATTTTTATCTCATACATTAATTGAAATAAATAATAATTATATATAGGTATTTTATAATTACAGTATAATATCATATATAATATCATTAAATCTATCCTTTATACATACCACATATGGTATTAAGGTATCAAATCACTTTGAGGGGGCGGTAGTCCGCACTTCCTAAAATGAAGATATCGCGTTTAACCATAATGGAAAACCATAAATGTTTGCTAGAAATGACAAATACAGAAGCATATGTAAAACATAAACATATTATATATCTTATTAAAATATAGTGACATCTTAATGGACACTTTTGATGGTGTTATATGACTGTTGAACAATCATCGTTTCGTGAGGCAGAAATTCGCCAGCCACAGAAACAGTATGTTTATTAATAATTATATGTAGTTGTGTGTAAGTGTAGATCAAAAAATTCTTATACCAAAATCCTAGTATATTAAAGATACTGGTGTTGTTACAAAATAATGGAATAAAAAGTGTTTAGTTGGTTGTAGAAGCAAAATAAAACAAAAGAACACAAGTGAAGACATTACCTAAAAAATGGGTACCTCCTTTTGATTTGAGCTCAAAGGCTTCCTTGGGAAGACTTCTACCCAAAGTGAGGCTTCTACGAGTAAGAGAATGATGTGGAGTGACAAAATGAGTAGGGTTTTTCTGAGAAAAAGGATTGAGAGGTTTGGGTAAGGAGGAAGAGGTGGGGGCGTTTTCTCATAGGAGAGGAGGGGCACTCTTGGAAAGTTATAAACGTTTACTTTATTATAAAATGATTTTCACATTTTAAAGGTCCCAAATTGATAAAATTATGGTATAATGTTATAAGGGTTCGAAATATACTCATACAATAGGACTTTGACAAGTGTAAGTCTTAGATTTTACATTATCATTTCATTTTATTTTAATCATTCATTAATGAGGTAATCGCTGCATCATCATGATGTCATAAATAATTTAATTTATTTAATGTATAAAAATTATAAAAAAACTATAATGATGTAGGAAATATTTTTATATTTCTAATGAATATTTATAGTAAAACATTTGAGTTGTATAACCCCATTTAAAAAGTGTTTTAGTAAAACAACTCATGTTTGTGACATTTTTATTTTAACTTTAAATAAAAAGTTATTTATGACATTTTCCTATCAAATTGGCTCGATAGGGTCCCCAAGTTGACACATGGATTGTATTGGTCGGCCATGACAAATCCAATAAGGTTAGGACATGAGTCTATGTCATTTCATATTATTAAAACATTATTTTTACCTTAAACTACACTAATTACCTGTAATCGTGATTAAAAACATAAAAGCTACTATTCACCAACAAAATTATTTTATTCCCATTGAACCACATTTTACTTATTAATGAAAACCATGTATGTTAGATTTATGAAATTCAAAACACAGAGGTGGAAAATTTTAATTTAGACGAAAAATCAGTTTTTTAAGTACCACTTAGTGGTTTAACTATTCATCAAAAATTAACATTTTTTAGAAAAATACCAAAACATCACACGAATCTATATTTGATATTCCGAATTCAAAAATTAAGTCATTTTTACAAAATTCAAAACATATAAGTTTCATTAATTAATTTAATAGTTAATTCCCACTGTCATAACAAATAGCGTGTTTTTATAAAACAATAAGTATCAAAAGATTGACACTAGTTTAAGTCCAATTTCATAGTGAAATTAATTCCAACGACCAATATTGGATTAATTGGTAAAAATATATTCTAATTGTACTTTAAAATAAATTCAAAATATAATCTATTCATATAAATAAATTAGATTATAAAGTGTTTTTGAATTAAAATAAAACATTTTGACTATTCATTAAAAAAATGATCTTTATTGGAAAAATACCAAAAATTTACACAAAGAAAATTTTGATGTCCCGATTTAAAGAAGAATTTTATTTGGTCTAATAGAATTTATAAGAGTGACCAAAACTATATTTAATGACGGTTTTCCATCAAAATGTGATAAGTGGACCTTTAGTGAAAATTAGAGTATATATGCCTAAAATTGAATTCTTTTTGTAATTTAGGCCTTTATCCTTTATTGGAAAAATGTAAAAAAATTTAAAAAACAAATATAATCATATTATAGTTATTTCTATTCATTCCTACCAATACAACAGATACGTGTTTACTACCATTTAAAATAATATTATTATATTAATTGTGTGCAACGTAAGTTTTCAAAGAAACTCATTATTGTGTATCGAGAACGCTATCGAACATAGAAACCCCTTTAAAATAAAATTACTATTTAATTCATAAATATTAATAAATATTAAAAAAAATTATTCTTTATTTACCAGGGATGTTACTTTTTTGGTCCATTTGGAGCCTTATAATACCGATTAGAACATTTATAATATTTTATTTTAAATGATGTCAAAGATGTCACCTTCATAATTTAATTAATATAACAATTTAAATGTTGTGATTTTAAGATGATAAGTTAGAGTAAAAATATTATTAATAAATGTATTATATTTATCTTCATCATATGATTTTATTTTTATTTTTTATGCAAATAATAAGTATATTAAATTATTATACAAAAATGATGTTTTAATTGTTTTATTAAGAGAAATATCAAATAAATGGTTTTATAAATATTAAAATAAACATTATATAAAATAATTAATGTTCTATACGAATTTCCTAGACAAATATGACATGTTAAGAATCTATTAATTATTTTAGTTCAAACATATTTTCTATGTGGATTTTATTTAAATTCAAATAAATGAATAGTGTCAAAATTGACACTATTGTTATTTTATAAAAATAGCATAATATAAAATTGATTAAAATCAAAAAAAATTCAACATTATAAATTAAAATTTATATGGTTTAAAATGTCATAAATTATCCAAATACAGACAATTCACAACACATAAGTAATTATTTATAATAATTAAAAATGTAGAATCTTATTAAAACAAATAAGATTAATTTAATTAAATAAGGATAAATAAAGTTGATAACTTTTCAATAAATTTCCAAAAAACCTAAATTTTATTTGTTTATGAGATCAAAACCCTAGCTCATCTATTATTTTAATATTAGTCATTTTTGTAGGTTTTTATGTGATTTTTGATTTATTATAAATTAATATTTTTGAGGATTCTAAAGGTGCCCATCTCCTCACTTATAAAAGGGAACATCCTACCTCTTCTCTATACATAGCATTGATCCTTAAATATCTACAAACCCCTATCCAATTATCTTCTCCACTTCCCTAGAAACATTGGGGATGTTTTTTCTCCTCAAAAGACCAACTCTATTTCCTTAAGAGGAATCTTAAAAGGGGTGCGTCGAAGAAGAGGTAATATCTTCTACCTACTTTTTCAAGTTTCTTTCTTCTTGAACTTCTTCTTATTTATTTGTTTCATCATAAATTAATAACATGAGTATCACTAATAAAATTATATGTTATTATAAATACAAAACAACCCTATTTCACCTTCTATCCATCCTACGAATAATGGAATCACTACACGTGCGTACGTACGAAATACCGTCTCCACGCCGTGGTGTAATATGTTTTTCCACCAACCACATTACATGGATGGGTATAATGGTAGAAAGAATAAATATATATAATTGTTAAAATATCATACTAATATTGAGATATTATATAATCCACTCCAATTCCCTTCAATAATTATGGGAACGTTATCATCGCTCAGGCGTACATACGGATTACCGTCTCCACGACGCGACGAGATTCATTTTCCCTGTCAACCATTAAATATTGATTATAATGTGTATATAATGAATAATAATGGTATATATAACATAATAATGATACTGAATTTATGTATATATATACATGTCATCTACTTATTTCTATTCAAGTCAATAAGAAAAAGAAAACAACATTCATGCGTACGTACGACCTACCGTCTTCATGAACAATGTATTTCTTTTAATTTATATATCTATTATATATATAGTGAATATATATGATATATAAATCATTATTTACATTCTGGAAGTAATTAATTCATGATATAATTAATAATAATATCAAGAACAACATGTCCAAACAAGTACGATAAATAAAATGATTTTACCCAAAACGCAGTTTTAATATGGAATTTACAAAAGAATTGATAATATAATGTCATTAGTGAACCATATATGATATCATAACAATGGAAATGATTCTGTAATAAGTCAATGAAATTATTTAGATCATTATATATGAGTTTCAGTTACGTACGAAGCATATCAAACTGAAGGTAAGAGATAATTTTGCAATCTCATTTTTATGTGAGATTGCTTATACGTAAGTATTTACTGGAGTAATATTTTTCATCCATGCGCATAAAATTTTTTTCATAATGTTTTTAATATTATTACATGTATATATAATGTCATTTTTCCCCTCTTTGACTTTTACATTGTGATATGGAAGGAATCTTTCTTTTGTTTACCATACGAGGAACCTTTTGACTTTTCTGAAAAAAGTACAAAGAGAATGTTTTTTTACTTATACAGCTTGAATGGATTTTTATGTTTTCAAAAAGACATATTTTCATGATTATTACTCTAAAATATTTCTTGACTATTTTCAAATAAAATCCTTTTATTTTAAAATTGCATGGAATTTTGTGAAAAGAAAATGATTTTGACGAAGAAAGGATATTTTCCTAAAGAATTCATTTTAAGTGTTTTATCAAATCCATTTTCCATCTAAAATGAATTTTTTCATATTTGTATGTTTAAAGAGTAATGTCTCTATAATTTACATGGATTCAATTTTCTTATGATGAAATTATATCAATTTGTTTTATATGGATTATGTTATGATGGGATGATGTTTATGAAACCCATTTTATTCTTTGGCATGTAATGAATGATTTTTGTTTATGTCATGGAACATGTAAATACAATTTCATTATGAGATGGGTGGGACCAATATCTTCCTCCAATTCATTGGGTAAATATTTATATCACATTAGATAGACATGGATGGAATAGAAAGTTAATCTTGTTCAGTGACATAGGAATGGAACGAGGAGTGAACTCGATTCAATAAGCGACTTTGTCCACTAAGATGTTCTTGGTAGGAATTCCATGGCTACTATAGAAATCATATCAAGTGCTTAATGGTTTTCTACAATTAAATTATTATTCCCATGATATTTTATCATAATTAATTTTTCATTATGATCTATGCCTTATGTACTGCCATCTTTTATGTCATTTCTCAGGATTTTAATGTTTAAACATTATATTCATGTTTTTTATGTTCAAATATATATGATTTGTTTTATTTTCTCTATGCTTAACCTAACTGAGGATTTGAGCTCACCCTTTATATGTTTTCATTTACCCAATATTTGAAGAAATGTTTTAGGTATGAAAACAAAAGGGGAAGATCATTATGATAGATGATGAAGAACTTTCACCATAATTAGAAGATTATATTCCAAGTTTCCAAAGACACTAAACTATTATGGTCCTTTTGTGTATTTTTTTGTTATGTACTATGTATTACATAAAAGTAATGTAATGTCCATGTACGTCAAGCTTTGGGTCTCTATAGTTGGTATCAGAGGAAAGGTTTAGTCAACCTTTGGAAACTAGGCTGCGAAAACATTAGTGAAATCCCTAGAGATATTTCTAATGTATGTTTAGGGATGTCTTTAAGGTTAATTATAAGTATAGGTTATAGTCCTAGAATTAAAGTAACAATATTTGAATTAGACCTAAGATGTTAGATATTGAATGTACTCCCACTTGATTATGATTTTTTCCACTGACACTATATTTTTGGGTTTTAGAAAATGGATGGAAACCAAATGATTCACGATAATGGTAGATATAATGGACAATGGAATGTTATTATTCATGAGAAACCAAATGAAATTGGATCTAAAGGCCCAAAAATTGTTATTATTCATAATCATAAATCTATTAATATGATCAATAATATAAACTTTGCTAGGTTTTATTACTCAGCTAATAATATAAAGATGGAGTATCATGATGATCATAGAGGAAAGAAAATTCATTTTCCCTCATGTAAATCATGTAGGAAGAGGCATCAGGGAGAATGTTTCAAAGGAACTGGAAAATATGTTGAGTGTTGAAAAGAAGGACACAAAGCCAGCAATTGTAAAGGAAAATGTTCAGTTAACACCATTTACAAGGATAATGGTATTGCTAAGAAATCCACAATAGTTAAATGTTTTAAATGTGGAATGTACGGGCATTATGCAAACCAAATCCCTAAGGGAAAGTCTCATGAAGAGAATAGGCATGGTCATATGGGTAGTATTTATGTTGATTATGTTGAAGATACTACAAATGATATGTGAGATGAATGAATTGTTCAAGATCAGTCAATTATTAATGAAGGTAGTGGAATGATTACATGTTTATCAAGAGTTATGTTGTATAAGTAATCTCATGGTACTATGGAATAAAGAGACATATAAGGATTATTAAACTATTATTTTTCCTTATGTTTTTGAAATTATATGTTGAATGGTACCGGTAACCATGAAAGGTTATTCAGTTATTTTTGGAAAGCACCTAATATTCCAATAAAGAAGGGATAATGAGATAATGAAATGTTTTATAGTATTAATGAGCTCATGACTAATTTAAGGAAAAATTGATATCATGGTTTGAGTATATAGAATTTTTGGGATTTTGTTTTGTGGAAAGAGTTACCTTGTGACAACATTCATGTTCTCACTATGGTTCTAGATAATACATGATGAACGTATTCACATGTTTGGAATGTGACCAACAGGATATATCGTTTGATATATGGGGGATAAATGATGGTATTCACATGCTCGGTAGATGAACTTTAAAGTAATTGTTTTGTTAATACAATGAGCTTGGAAAAAAGTTTTTTGGATAATCCTAAAGATTGGAATGAATTATGTTAGAAATAAGATAGTATTGTTTAAGGCTAGAACATTTTTTTGATATTATTGCAGTAATGTTATTATAATGTAGTTTTAGAAAAAGGGACAACTTGCAGGACAAATGACAACCCGTTGCATCGGACAAAGCTGTGGGAATCGAACCCAAAACCGAAGTGCGACATGCATTTATCGCCTACCACTGGCCTACGGGAAGTCCCTCATTATTTGAAACTAGTTTTATTATATTAAGCAATATGATATATGATGTATATTCCATTTTGAGAACCATATATGATTAATCTCACTATAGATGGACTTATGTATATTTGATAACTTTTGCTAAACTTTTGTTCGAGACAGATGGAATGACCCATCATTATATCACATGATCTACTACCACTTCATGAATAACAAATTCAACATTATTTCTTTATGAGATGAAGTGGAAATTGTCCAAGGAACAACCAATAGTGAGATTGTACCAAAATCAAGAATGTATTTCTTCTAATTCAAATTTCTTTAACTTTAGGGAAATGATCTTGAAACTCAAAAATGTTGTCTTAGTGCTCTTATATCTGATTAATTATATGGTACCTTAGATCATCACAAATTTATGGCCTTGTGATTGTTGTCTTTTTCTTAGCCATGTCTTCTACCACTCTTCATCAGAAGTTGATGGTTATATTTCTCTTTCATATCCATATTTTCTCGTATGATCTCTTATGTGGAAACCCAATAATGAGTTAATTTGGGTAACCATTAGGTTTCATAAATTTATTTTTAAAATTCTGTTTTAGTATTCATTTTTACTACATGCATCTATATGAATGAAACTTTCAAGTAGTAAACCAATTACAACCCCGACGAATTTCGAGGGTGAAATTCATTTTAAGGGGGATAAAATGTAACAACCAGAGATAATATGAGAATTATTCTTTTTAATTTATGTCTTATGTTGTATGCTACACCAAATGGATATTTCACTACATGCATCCCTGACATGGATTTCATTACACACAATCGCAACCTTCCCCAATAGCTTGTGTAGTACACAAAACCGGGTTTCTCTAAACAATGATATATTGTTATATTATTATTATTTACTAGACGTTATGAGTATTATTAACTAAATTTTGATGTTTATAACATTATTATTCATCTTACACTTTTCCAATACATGGTATGTGAAAAAAATAACTTTTTCGGGTAAAATAAGTATTTTTCAAAAAATGCAATTTTGCCACCTTTTGATGGCACACCCACATTAAATTTAGATTTTGACAAGTTTGTGAATTTAATTTGACAAAATAAAATTTTTATTTTGAATAAGGATATAAAATTTTAATTTGGATAAAATTTTCATTTTATTCTGATAACTTTCATATTTTAATGAATAGTAAAAACACGCTATATTTTAATTAAAAACAAATTTTTTCATCGCAATAATTTATATGGATAAATTATAATATTTAATGGGTTTAAATTATAAATAGAATATATTTTTACCATTTAATATAATTTATGTCATTACCATTAATTTTACATTGAATTCATATGTAAAAACATTTCAATCTTCGGTAATGTTTTAACTTATAAGAATCGTTTTCCTAACAATGGGATTAATTTTATATTAATTAATGAAATTTCTGTGTTTTGAATTTTGAAAAATTAATTCCATATTTTAATTCATTGGCTCCAAACTATGTTAATATGTTACTTTTTTATTTTTAGTCATTATGAATTGTAACTACGGTAAATTTTTATTTACAATAGTTAAAGGTAAATCAGGAAATAAACGGTAAATATAATATTATAAAATTACCCTAACACATGTCCTAATATAATTGGATGATTATATTTTACCATAAATTAAAATTTTGTCGAAATTTAATCTAATTTAACCCACTTGTATTTGATTAAGACCTTTTATTTAGTTTATTTAAAGGAAAGTGTAATGTCTCACTCCAACTTAAATAATTAGATTATTTTTAATATATAGTTATACAGAACATAAATTCAATTATAAATACTCATTTGAAATCTAAAATGTTTTTATTTATAATGTTAATTTTTTTTAAATTATAAGAAATATTTAATTACCTTAATAGCATATACATTAATGATGTAGAAATTATTTATTTAGTGAAAAATAAATAATATAGTTTTTATTAAAATAACAATACCTATAAAAAGGATCAGAAACATGACCAAAACTTTTTTTTCGAGTATCTATATACCCTAAGCATACATGGGTCTATTTTTGGCCCATTTAGACCCTTATAAAACCGATTATGACATTTATATTTTTTTATTTTAAATGATGTCAAAGATGACACCTTCATAATTTAATAAATATAAAAATTTAAATGTTGCGATTTTAAGATGATATATTTGAGTCAAAATACTTCTATTAAATTTATTATATTTATCTTCATAATAGGATTTTTTTTTATTTTTTCTGATACTAATATTTATATTAAATGATTATACAAAAATGATGTAGTAATTGTTTTATTAAGATAAATATCAAATAAATGGTTTTGTAAATACTAAAAGAAACATTATATGAACTAATTAATGTTATCCACGAATTTTATAGATAAATATGACATGTTAGGAATCTATTAAATATTTTATTTAGAAAATATTTTCTGTGGGGATTTTATTTAAATTCAAATAAATGAATATTAGAAAAATTGACACTATTGATATTTTATGAAAGTAACAGAATATAAAATTGTTTACAAATCACAATAAAATATTTAAAAATTATAAATTAAAATTTATTGGGTCTTAAATGTATTAAATTATCCCAATACTGACAATTCACTACACATAAGTAATTATTTATAATAATTTAAAATTTAGAATCATCGTACCACAAATAAGATTAAATATACAAAATAAGGATAAATATTGTTGATAAGGTTTAAAATAAATTTCTAACATGCCTAAAATTTATTGGTTGATGAGATTACTACCCTATATCATCTTATATTCTAATATGAGTAATTTTCGAGGGTTTTAAGTGGGGTTTGATTTATTAAAAATTAATATTTTTGAGGTTTCCAATGGTGCCCCTCTCCTCCCTTATAAAAGGGCACATCCTCCCTATTCTCTTTACACAACCATGAGCCTTCAAGCTGGGCCAAAACCTGACCATTTCCCATATCCACTTCCCTAGAAACATTCTTTAGGTTCTTTTCTCCTCAAAAGACCAACTCTAGCGTCTTAAGAGAAGCTTAAAAGGGGTGCGTCGAAGAAGATGCAATATCTTCTAGCGATTATTTCATATTTCTCTCTTCTTAAACATCTTATTCTTTATTTGTCTCATCATAAATTTCTAACATAATTATCACTAATATAATTATATTTTATTATAAATTTTAATCAAACCTATTCCACCTTTTATCCATCCTACAAAAAACGATATCACCGCGCGTGCGTACGTACGAAATACCATCTCCACGCCATGGTGTAATCTGTTTTTCCACCACCACCATACATGGATGTGTATAATGGAGTAAAGAATAACTATATATAGTTATTATAACATCATAAATATTATGAGATATTATATCATCCACTCAAATTTCCTTCAATAATTATGGGAATGATTTCGTCGCTCGTGTGTACATACGAATTACCATCTCCACGACGCGACGAGATTCATTGTCCATGTTAAACATTCAAGATTGATTATAAAGTGTATATAATGAATAATAATGGTATATATATCATTATAAAGCTACTTTATTTATTTATATATATATACAAGTCATCTACTTACTTTTATTCAGGTCAATAAGGAAAAAAACATTGTTCATGCGTACGGACGGCCTACCGTCTCCATGAACGGTGTATTTTATTTAATTTATCGATATCATATATATATATATATACTGTATATATATGATATATAAATCTTTATTAACATTATGTAATTAAACAAGGAATTATATAAGTAATAATAATATCATGAACAACAAGTCTAAAAACATACGATAAATAAAACGATTTTACCCAAAACGCTGCTTTAACATGGAATTTACAAAATAACGGCTAATATAAAGTCATAAGTGAACCATATATGATATCATAACAATGAATATGATTCTGTAATATGTAAATGACATTATTTAAATCATTATACAGGAGCATCGGATATGTATGAAGCATATCGGACCTATGGTAAGGGATAATTTTGCAATCTCATTTTTATCTGAGATTGCTTATACGTAAGAATTTTCTGTGGTTATATTTTTCATTCATGACCATAAAATTTTTAACCTAAAGTGTTTAATTTTATTCCATGTATTTTTAATTTCATGTTTACCCCTCTATGACTTTTAATTTGTGTTATGGAAGGAATCTTTCTTTTGTTTACCATACGAGAAACATTTTGACTTTTCTGAAAAAAGTACGAGGAGAATGTTTTTTTTAACTTATAATGCATGAGTGGATTTTTATGGTTTCATAACAACTTATTTTCATGAATCTTAATAAACAATATTTCATGACTATTTTCAACAAAATATTTATCTTTTAAAATTTAATGGCATTTTATGAAAAGAAAATGTTTTTGATGAAGAAAGGATATTTTCCTTAAGATTTCTTTTCAAGTGTTTTATCCAAACCATTCTTCATCTAAGATGAAATTATTTCATATGTGTATTTTTCAAGTATAATGTCTATATGATTTACATTTTTTCAATTTTCTTATGATGAAATTATATCCATTTGTTTTATATGGATTATGTTATCATGGGATGATTTTTGCGAAACCCATTTTATTCTTTGTGTTACGATGAATGATTTTTGTTTATGTTATAGGACATGTAAGAATGATTTCTTTAAGAGAAGGGTGGCACATATATGTCCCTAAAATGCATTGCACAATGATTTATATCTCATTAGATATACATGGCTAGAAGTTAATCCGGTTTAGTGATTCATGACTAGAATAAGGAGTGAACTCGAATCAGTATGGGACTTTGTCGGCTAAGATGGTCATGGAAGCAATGCATTGGATAATATGGAAATCATATCAAGAGATTAATGGTTTTACACAATAACATGTTTTATTCCAATGCTATTTTATCATGATTAATGTTTTTTATGATCTATTCCTTACATACTTCCATGTTTTATGTCATTGCTCAAGATTTTGATGTTTAAACATTATGTTCATGTTTTTTTAAGTGTAAATGTATATGATTTATTTTATTTTCTCCATGCTTACCCTTATTCAACATTTGAGCTCACCCTTTATTTTTTTTTATTTTCCCTAGGATTTAAAGAATAGTTTTAGTTAATAAAACAAAAGGGAAGATATTTATTGGAGATGTTGAAGATTATTCACCCTGATTAGAAGATTATATTCCAAGATTCCAACGACACTAAACTATTACAGTCCTTGTGTCTCTGTTTTTGTTATGTATAAAGTATTCATCAAAAGTAATTTAATTTCCATGTACGTCATGATTTGGGTCTCTACAATAGATATCGAATTAAAAAAGATTTAATAGAGATGGGATTGGATTTTAATCATTAATAAAAACATCAGAGTGTCCCAATATGGACCATTCTTCATATGAAGTGACAATTTTGGGATTCACAAAATATAAAATCAAAATATTATGATATTTAACAAGAAAGATCTCTAAATGATGAGATGATTTATAAATAGTATACCGTTTAAGAGATAAATCTAAATCAAGTCTCAGATACTATTGTTTTTTGGCTCTGTTGGATTTGAACACAACATGTTATGCAGGACATCACCAACTGAATGTCCAAGCCTAATTTATTCTCCAAGAAAAATATAAAATGTACTATACACAAATAGTTTTGATATCTAGAAATAATAGGTATATAATTTCCACCTAGTTATGGAGGAATATTATCATTTCCATTTTACTTACCATTATAATCAAGAGATGGTGGGTCTAATTTTATGAGAATGGTATCAAGTGATTTATTAATTATATGAGGTGTGGAGTCTAAAATACGTGTTCCAACTATATGAAGCATTGGTAGATTATATGTAGGTGGAGTATTATTGTCATAAATTCCTAATTCTATATTTTTAGGTCCAAAGAACAATGATCCTTTAGTAATTTTCCTCTCGGGAGATACAAATCCTTCAATATGACCTTCATTTCTTACAACCATAGGATACTAAAATAATAATCATTCATAGTACCTTACGTATTCCTTGTTATAGTCTACATATAAATCCTCATCACTATATTATAATAAGTTATAATCCTTAAATTCTTGGCAAGGTTTTTGTCTGGGATCAATTTCATCTCTTGGTTTGGTTGTATTATTTATAAGAATAAAGTTATCATATAATTTCTCATCATCTATGACCCAAGTCTTCATCCAAGTGTAAAAACCAAATTCCATAATTTTACATGTGATTTTTTATATTCAAATATAACATGAAGTAGTATAATTTTCCACCCCTTGAAGAAAATGTCCCATATTTTCAAGAAGATTATAGATAAACATAGGATAATTTAAATAATTGAACTGAAGAGTGTTCTTACACCACCCAACAATATACTGAAAAATGAATCTAGACAAACATATCTACACTTTTTTACCCATTAAAGTGACAAAAAATTATTG
Organism: Viscum album; assembly: GCA_963277665.1. NCBI lineage: Eukaryota > Viridiplantae > Streptophyta > Magnoliopsida > Santalales > Viscaceae > Viscum > Viscum album. The sequence goes on along the minus strand of OY728127.1, from coordinate 943,982,724 downwards.
ATTATTAAAAATAATAAAATCTATATTTATATTACAAATAGAATGTTCCGTGAACATGAGAAATAAAATGAATTCACCGGTAAACTCAAGGATTTAAGACATTTATAAGTTCTATTTATAGTAAACTGTTCCTATGATATTTAAATTATTTCATACATTAACAGATACATACAATAAATTTTGAGAAAATAATTATTCTTGTCCACCAATAACCATTTTAAAATTATCAAACCATTATCCCATTTCAAAAATCATGTTTTGATAAATCTATTTTACCAAAAAAAGGGTTTTCACTAAACATGAATAAATTTTATTGTCCTATCTACAATAGGACTATCCTTAATAGATATCGAAATGATCCAAACATCTACAAGTCCATTTACTTTTCATAAATAATTTTTCTAGATGAAAAGTGTGACATTAAAGGATTTAGTGATCCATTGGTATTATATTTTTATCTAATAGAGGTTTTTAAGGATTCTGGAGTAGAATCCTTAAGTGAAATTTTTATCTTAGGTAATATTGACTTCTATTAAAGGGTTTTATGGCCAGAGATTGCTTAAGATCGAGTAAGGATTAGGTTCAAAAGGATAGAAGTGATTCAATTTATAATTTGAGACTATTAAAATAATTTATGTATCGAAATATATAAATAATAGTAAAGACACAATGTATACATAAAATACTTCAACATACAATTGGTATCATAAAATTTTAGGCATGATAGATTTTATTACATTTAGGAAGGAAAATTCAATCAATAGTAAGATTATTTTGATTGAACATATATCAAACATGAGTTTAAAATAAATATACCATATTAATTATCAAATCTAATTTAATATATTTATTTAATGAATCAAAAAAACCATAATATTAATAATATAAATAAATTTTTTTTGTTATTCCCAACTCATGTCTGATATAATTAAATCTCTCATAATTCATAATCATTGAAAAGATCCCAACAAACATATTTTTTGTGTTAAATAATTAAAAAGTGATATCAACATTTTACAAATGATCCCCTATTATATTTTATCATATCTGAATATGTTTATTCCATAAATGAGATATAGGATTCTTAGAATTATTAATTTTATTATGTAAAAATTATTTTTAGGGCCATGTTGAAACTGATATCTATAAAATAGAAATGTTTGTTTCATCCAAAAAATTTTTGCACAAAACATTCATATAACTATGTATTTATTTTAAATAGTAGATAATGTAAAAGATTTATTTTTATTATTAAAAAAATAAAATAGATAATTTCTAAAAAAATTTACGTGATCTAGAGGTCCATTTTCTTTATTGATCACAACCATCAAATTTACCTCAGAAAAACAAACTCATTCAAAAGAACATCATATAGAATTAAAAAACAAAAATTAATTGTATTATTGAGGTTTTTACGAATTCATTTCACTTCATTTTAATTAGATTCCATAGAGTTTTCTTGAAAATTATCCCACAAAAACATCATACATAATATAAGAAAAATATTTGTTACGTATAGTAAAATTCAAGTTATAACCATTTAATATTATTGGTTTACTAGTATTTCAGTTTCATTTAAATAAAATTTATATTTTTTACTCATTGGTCTCTCACTATATTTAGTGCTATTCATTCAAAATATTTTTAAAAATATTTTTTTACTTTAATTGTGTTAAAATAAATATATCATTATTTTAGAAAATATTTAAAAACATGAAAACAAATTAACTACCATATTAAACACATTTAAAAATAATTTTTAATCATGTTATAATCTTCAATAAACATTTTATTAAAGAACCAAAAATGTTATCCTAAAAAATTATTTTATCTATTAGTATATATTTTGAAATTGTATTTATGAATAGGGTAGGATCAACTATCAAAATTATAAAACTTTTAAAATTCATGTAAGATTTGATTATATCAAAATAAAATCTAGGATAATACCCTAAAAAATAAAAAAATTCATTATTTTGAAAATAGAATTTTGAATATGAGGATTTTGAAATCTAGGGGGTTGTTCAAAAAAATCCTAAATAATATCACAATTAAGGAATAAACTCTTGATATCCATTTGAAATAGTTTTAATGATAAATGTAGTTTATTTTAAATTATTATAATAATTTCTTAAAATAAATATATAGGTTCCAGGGTTTCATTATAATCAGTCATTTTTCCTAAATATATCCTTGTTCAACCAATCTCGATTTTTTTTCTAGCCTTGGTGCCATTTTCATCAAACATGTGTCTATACACCCATTTAGTTCCAATAGTTTTCTTGTTTTTTCCCTTTTAAATATTTTCAAAAACATTAATTCATTCAAAATTATTCTACTCTTCTTGAATTTACATGACTTGGAATTCTCCATTGGTTGCTTCAATAATGGTTTTAGGTTCAATAAATTTAAAGAAACATTGATGTTCAACATTTAATATTATAAAAGATCTAGTCTATGTTCCTTTATATAGTTCTACCACAAAATCGTATAAAAGATAGTTTCATTGATTTACAATTGTATTAGGAAGATAATTACTTGGTTAATATAAGTAATCCTAAAAAATATTTTGGTTATACTTGTAAGACTTAGAATATTGAACATGTGAATCCACACATTACACAGTTGTATTTGAGGGTTATTGAAATTTGAATTTTTCTTATGATCCTAATGATTTTATTGATATGATTTTGGATTATGTAGATCTATTTAATTATAATTAATGTGTAGAAAATAGTAAAAAATATTTGTTCTTTTGTTAAAGGATCTATAGTATCTTATACCGGTTAAATATCCTTGGAAATATCTTATTGAATATTTAGTGAAAATATTTCCATATTACCTTTTCTTTTAAAAATTGTGACTTTACATCCAAATAATTAAATGTAGTTAACTTTTGGTTTTAAACCATTGTGATATTCATGTAGAATAATCTTTAATATACATCTAATCAAAACCCTATAGATAATATTGAAGTATGTATTGATAGATTTTTCCCAAAAGTAGATAGGTAAGTTATACTCATTAATCATAGTCCGGATAATTTCATTAAGTTCATAATTTCTTCATTCAATCTACTCATTTATTCTAGGACTTATAGGTGATGATAAATTGTGATTATATCCAAGTTTTGAGTATAATGTTTCAATGTATTTATTTTCAAACTCACATCCATGGCCACATCTTCAGGTCTTAATAGAAAGTCCACTTGGTTTTCAATAGACTTATATTATCTTGAAAAAGATCAACAAGAATCCCTTTTGTGAGATCGAAAATATAACAATCTGAATATTAAATAATAATCTATAATAAAATTAGAAAAATGATTTCTAGATAAACTACAAACTTGTTACAATCCAAAAAAATCCACGTGAACTAATTCTATGGGTAGAGAGGTTGAAACTTTTTTCTTTGTTTTAATATAAATATTCTAATGATTTCTTTTATGATAATTATGATATACATTATCCTTTAGAAATTATATCTTTCATATATCCCTGAATAAATATTCCTTATTAATATTTATAGGAGGGTTCATATTTAAATGGAATAGTCTCTTATGCTATAACCAATTTTTTTTTGAAAAGGTGTTATGAAAGAAACATGTTAAGAAATCCATTAATCTATACTATCAAATAATGAAATTTCAATTCTGATAGAATTAAATACTAAAAAAATATATGATTAATAAATTTTATAAGGGTTTTTTTGAAAATAACATGAAAATTATTATGACATAATTTTGAAATAGTAATTAAATTATAATTTAAAGCATCCACATTCAATGCATTATAAATTAAAACTGAGTTAGAGTTACCAATTTTTATGTGGCAAATAATCATTGTTTTATAATTCCTACAAAAAGTGAAATTCACAACATAAATTTTGATATAATTGTTGAAACATGAGAAATTCCAAGTTATACGTTTGAAAACTCCAATATCTTGATACTTTATGTTCTTATCGGTACTCTTTAATCATTTCTCATATAAAAAATAATTTTATCAATGATTTTCATAACGGAATTTTCATGTGTGTAGAAATTTTATCCCATAATATTTTCGGAATCCAAAGATTCTAAATAGCAATAAACACTCATTGGTCTAAATGTATACGAATTGTTTATGGAATTTTAAGTACTTTAGCTAGTAAAAAAATTATTCTTATATATTTTCTTTTGTCCAGGATGTAAAAGAATTACAATTTTATATATTTTTTTTATCTAAATACCAAAAATCACAATCAAACATTATCTTTCGGTAGTGAAAATTTTATGGTATATTTTGAGTTTTTCATTAGATTATTTTTGTTCATTATTTTCATATAATAGTAAAATGTTATATCATTTTTAATAAAAAGGGAATACATTAAAGTTGCATAAAAATTATGTTGATTCTTCCGGATTTTAAATTAATCCTTTTACTCATTTAAGGTTTCCTTAATCATATTATAGTATAAAAAAAGTATTCTCTAATAATTTCATATTCATTACTATTTTATTCTTCAGAAGTAGTAGGAATGGAATTTATTAACTTAGGAGTTATTTCCATAAGTCATCGATTTTTTTCTCATGAGAACAATTTTTGGATGAGTCCAAGTCACTAGAGATGTCCTTAGATGAAATCTATGTTTCTTTCAAAAATTTACTATTCTTTATTCCTTGAAAATCATACTTCGTCCTTTATATTAACATTGGACAGTAATATTTTGATGTGTACATTTATATTGCACAGATAAAATAAAACATATCCAATGTAATAATCCTTATTAAAATTTCATTTCATATTATATTTTCTGTTAAAATTATATTCTTTGAATAACTTATTCTTTTCAAAAAACTTGTTAACACATATAGCACCATGATCCATCCATTATTCAATATATAAATATGCTTCACTCATACTGGTATTATGAGTTTTTTCAATTTTCACTAATTTATGTTGAGATTATTTAAATTATATTGATTTCATAGGGTCAACATAACCATTTTTCAAATTTATGATATTATATAGACATCATTAATTTTTTAATTAGTTCTTCATCCGGTAATCTTCTAATGTCAAGTATTATCTAAGGAATATAGTAGTTCATCTAGAGTGATTACATATGTATCTAAATATCCTGAAGACAATATATTTTTTATACACTTTTAGTTTAAGAGTATATATGGTTTTGATAATATCATTAATCAAAAGATACATATAAAAATATATTCATAATTTTTCATTTTGAATGCATCATATTTGATCATATTTGTATTTAATGTCAATTTCTTTTTCATTTTAATTTTGTTCAATACATATATAAAAAATATCCAGGAATTGAAAAATATTATCATAGCTAGATAATATATTAAATTAATCCACTCCTAAAAAATAAAACACAAAATACATGGATTTATAGTTATAGAAATAAATATCCTTAGTGGAATCAATGAAATTAGATCTAGGATATATTGATTTATCCTAATAATCTATTGTGATCTATATATCAAAACCCATACTTTGAAGTAGAATTTTAATTTTCATTTTCCATGCATCATTGTTTTGGATATTAAAATAAGGTTCTATATTTCTATAATGACCTTCAGATATTGATTTACCAATAAGAAAAAAATATAATAATAAAATAAAACGATGATCATGTCTAGATGGCTTCATTAAGTTATAATTTAAAAATAACAAGGAGAAATTATAAAAAATACTTTGATAATGAATGTTGGATGTAGTGGTGTAATCAATAGGGCAGTGAATTGAGTATTTAATAAAACATTCTAAACAAATTTAGCAGTAAAAAAATTCCATAATTTACAAAATATTTAGTTAACTACTATAATAGGTATATCCAATTTAATGATTTTAAAATAACCTCTCAGAAGCATGATCAAGCCGATTTTCGGATAAATTGATATTATCTTAAGATTTTGAGATTTATCTAATCACATTGATAATAGATACATCATAGATAAATGTTAGCTTTAAATTTATAGTTTTACATAAGGTATTTGAATCATGTTTTTAAGACTAGAGTAATCGAAACATAAAACAAACAGTGGAAATATAAAAAGAAGATGTTCAGTATCAAGCTCAGAATTTTCCCTATACACATTATTTTATCCCACTATAATGTATATTATTTTGAATAAATATGATGAACTATAACCTAGATTCTGTATAAGTTACAACAACATGTATGGATGCCCATGATATCACAAAACATCTTCCATATTTTCTACGAATGTAAAAATATATAGTTAAAAATGAAAAGAGTATTTAAGTAATACTATACGAATTATAGGTTTATGTGACTAAAAAATATAAAATGAAATTCAATCAAAACTAAAATGTTATATAAAAAATGAGAGAATGAAATAAATGTTTTATGTATCATTATATCAATGTTCTTTATATGTATCCTCTATTCTTTATTTCTTTCAATAGTTTTGAGATAAATATGGATGGTTTAATAGTGTTCTATGTTCTTACAATGAAGTATAATAGAATATAGAGTTATGTATGTTTTTGGTAAAATGAAAACATTATCAATTTTAACCAGTCCTTTATTCAGTATATCGTGTTTTTTTTAAATAGATGATCCTCTAAAAGATCCATTAGATAATTATCATTATGAACCCTTATACTCAACAAGAAATATCATAGCATTAAATGATTATAAATTCAAATTTATTTAATAAAAGGTGGTAAAAATATATATTATTAATATATAATTCCAATTTGTGCATGGTCATTTGAATTGTGTCACATTATATTATTCACGATCACTACAACACATAGAAAAATCTTTTAAATAATATATTGATAGGTTGTGTGGTCTGTACCTCATAAAATGAAGCTTCTTTATCAGAAAATGTGGTCACACAATTTCCATTTGGTCACCTCAAAACATTCATAAAAACCGCAACTTCATCATACAGTCACTTGAGTTCATCATGTTTTTGAACAAAAAAACACGTGGTCACTATGAAATTTAGGGTTTTTTAGAAGAACAATAAATAATACAATCACTTCACTTGGAATTTTAGTCACTTGGTTACTATTATAGTTGGTATACGAGTTTGAGATAAATCCACCATGGTTGATCCAATAGTTGTGTGGTCTATACATTTTGGTGTGTAGTCACATCAACCATTAGTTAAATTTTGTAGAGTTACCACATTATTCATGTGATTGAATGAATTCTTATTGCCGTTGGTCGAGTACTTTTATTGTATCTTGATTACAGATTTAGTTTTTCTATTTGGAATCATGACTAAATTTTTGGCTTCAAAATCAGTCTTACACATCTAAATATTTTCATATAAACCAAAATATATGCATTGCTTACATAAATCAAAGAATTCATTAATTATTAAATTATCGTGATTTGAGAAAAATTAATAAGGATTTACTAGACTATGTCAGCACTATTATTCTCTTGGATCCTTATAAGGAGTATAAATATGCACTCACTCCCTCTAGAGATAATTCATGGGATGTTCTATAAAACTAGATATTATTCTATATAAATAATATGTTTTGTTCACAATGATTCTTACTTACAACAAAAATTATATAATTGGGAACATATACTCACGGTTAAACAATTAGTAATTTTACATGTTCCCTTTGCATATTCCTATATACTAAATAAACACAATGTAAAACAAAAATATTATTAGTAAAAACATATTCCAAAAAATCCCCTAAATTCATGAATATTTAAATATTATTTAACAAATAAATAAATATATATATATTTAAATGGTATTTAATGTGTATATCATTTGAAGACGATATTTTAATCGACCAATTAATCCTATATAGAAATTATAAAATCACAAATAAAATATATATTTTTGAAATAAATATTATTCATTCGCTAAATAAAAAATACCATATTCATTAAATACATGAATAAATATTTATTATAATAAATATTATATTCAATTTTTTTAATAAATATTCATTTTATTATTCACATGACTATATAAATATTTATATTATTCAATTCCGAAACTAGTGAATAAATAAATGTTTATTTATCATCTTATGAATAATATACAAGGGATAAATAAATATGTTATTCTCTAGACTCATAAGTAAATAGTTATTTCAATATTCCAATCATATATATATATTATAAACACAAATATAACTGGCGATTGAATGTATCTAATAAATTAAAATCGAATAATAATTATTCCACATGCTGAAAATAATATTTATTCTTAATATTATATTCCAAATAGAATTTAATTAGGATTCTATAAAAATTAGTGTTTGTCCATATGGGAATCATTCTCAGTGTCAGTGGTATATAAAATAATGTTCATGATCTACATTTATCAACATGCCATAATGGCATGAAGAAATAAGTGAATGTCATAATGAAATCCTATAACCATGAATTCTTATTGTGTAATATAATATCATTTACTTCATTAGAGTTGATTCCCTAGAACAAACTGACATTGTAATTTTGATTACCATTTTAATGAATATATTTTCACAGGACTATAATTCATCTATGTAACTTTTATATGAATATATAATTTGAGTAACTGTTATATGAAGAAATCATATAAGTTCCCCATAATAGAGAACAATGAATTGAAATTATGATATTCGTAAACATATATTTCCAATAATTAAGGAACATTCCCTGACAGGGCACAAATGATGTTTGAATATTAGGTTCATGATTCCCCTATGAAAATGATGCATCATCACATAATGGTTTCATATGGAAATATACATGGTAGGATGTTATGCGGGAAGACCCACCAATAATAATTTCACATATTCACTTTTCATTTTATATTCCAGTAATCTCCATTGGGTATTGGTCCATATACTTGATATTATTGTCAATTTATATCATTAAGTGTGTACTTTTTTGTATTGATGAAAACCATGATGAAATATGATCACAAAGATGTAGGATATGTTTTGTATGTAAGATGTGATATGGAATTAATGAATAATACTAGATGTTATTTTTACCATTCTGTTTGATACATGTTGATATATTGGGCCCTTTTATTGAAAAAGAACTATTGGAATAAATACATTGCAATGATAGTTCATCGGAGTATTTATTTAAGGTAGTAAATGAAACTTATATCAAGAATATTTGTAGATGAGTAGAGTATATAACTTCATGGATGTCATATCAAGACAAAATTAATTCATTAAACATTAAGCATTTTGGTGAGGTTTTTTCATCGTGACATTAACTTGTATTTCGATGGGTTCCATGCTGTGTTGTCGGATGCCAATATTAGACTTTAGTTACAATCATCTAATTCCATTATGAAAGAGGCCTAGAGGTTGTAACAGCCCGAGATTTTATAAAAAAATTATTCTTTTTAAATTCATTAATGTCTTGTGTTGTACACTACTTCAAAAGGAGCTTGCACAACACGCATCTTTGACTTGCCTTTCATTACACGCAATCGCGACCTTCCTCGATAGCGTGTGTAGTACGCAGTAACGAGTTTTACAAAACAACAATATGCTATTAAAATATTATTAAAACTAGCCGTTATGAATAGTAATAACCTGTTTTTGAAATTTTGTAAATTTTATTTTTCAAAATGGTCTTTATTTTTGTATTAGGAGTATCTAATTTAGCCTAAGGTGAAATTTTGCTACTTTTCGGATAACCTTCATATTATGATGAATAGTTAAAATTACTGAATTATAATTAAAAACAACTTTTTTAATCGAAATAATTAATAGTGATAAATTAATAATTTGAGTGGTTTTAAAGTATATTGAGAATATATTTTTTACAATTTAATACAATGTTGGTCATTGGATGTAATTTCACATTTAAACCAGTCATAAACAAGTATCAATCTTTCGATAGTTATTATCTCTTAAGAACACGCTATTTGTTTTGATGACGGAAATTAATTTTAAAATTAATTAATGCAACTGATATGTTTTTAATTTGATAAAATAGACATTATTTTTGAATTCATAATATCAAATATATCTTAGATCTAATTTTTGGTATTTTTCTGAAACTTTCATTTTTGATGAATAGTGAAACCACTAAGTGGTAGTTAAAAAAATGAATTTTTCATAAAACATAATTTTACCACTTCTGTGAGTGGAATTTCGAAACTTCTAGAGACACAGTTGATGTCAGTAAGTAAAATGTGGTTCAATGAGATGAAAAGATTTTTTGCTGTAAATAGTAAGTTTTTACTTTTTTACCACGGTTAAAAGTAAATGGGGTAATTAAAGGTACAAATTATATTATTATTACCCAAACACATGTCCTAATTCTATTGGACAAGTTTAATTCGACCAAAAACAATATTAGGAATAAAATATGACCATTTAGGCCCACTTGGATTAGATTACTACATTTATTATTAATTTATTTAAAGAAGGGTTAAAATAGTTAAAATCAATGTTTAATAACTAAATAATTTTTAATATGGGGTAATACATAAGATAAATTCGACTATAAATATTCATTATAAAGAAAAAATTATTTCCTACATAATGGTATTTTATTTGTAATTTTTAGACATTATATAATTTAATTTATTTCTTACACAACGATGATGCAGTAATTATCTTATTAATGAAATATTGACATAATTGATGTTATAAATACCAAAATAAATATACTTTGAGACTTTTTATGAACTAAAATAATTTTCTAGGTTAATATGACATGTTAGGATTGATTTAATTAACATTTTTCTAAGTAATCATTCTGTTATGAGTTTCAAAAAAATCAACTATTGAATAGTGTCAAAATTGACATAAAATAGTTTTCAAAACAAATATTATATTATTAATTGTAATATTATTCCTTCAAATCTAAGGTTCTTCCAAATGACTTAAATAAGGTTATATATATTAATAAAATACAACTTTGTGGTCGATTGGATGTATATGGTACGTTTATTAACTGTATAATATAAAAATACAAAGTGACATGGTAAATGTCAATTTAATTAACTAAGAGTTAAAACTAAAGATAAGGTTAATATAATGACCTAAACTTGTCTAAATTCTATTTTATGAGATGATTTCGACCCATCCCTACTTTAACTCGAAATAAATCAATTTGGAGCTATTTAAAACCGAACATGACTTTATAATAAAATAATATTTTTAGTTATTCCAAAGGTGCCCCTCTCCACCATTATAAAAGGGCACCTCCTCCCTCTTTTCCAAACACCACTTTGAGCCTTAAAGCTCGGCCAAACCATGCCAAATTCCCTTCTACACTTCCCTAGAAACATCCTACAGGTTCTGGTCTTCCTCAAATACCAATTTTATTGCCCTAAAAGGAGGTCTCAAAGAAGCACTTCAAAGAAGAGGTAATGTCCGTTCCCGATTCTTTCATCTTTATTTCTTCTTCCACTTCATATTCTTTAGTTGTTTAATTATGAAGTAATAACATCTGTATCACTCATATAATTATATGTTATTATAAGTATTAAACAACCCTATTTCACCATCTATCCATCCTACGGAAAACGAAATCACTGCGTCTGCGTATGTACGGAACACTGTCGCCACGCTGTGGTGTAATCTATTTTCCACCACCACCTTACATGGATGGGTATAATGGTGTAAATAATGACTATATATGACTATTATAATGTGATATTGATTCTTAAATAGTATACATACACTCTAATAAAATTCCACGATCATAGGAACGATATCATCACTCATGCGTACGTACGGAATACCGTCTCCACGATGTGGTGCGACTCGTTCTACATGATCTTCATTTCATAATGATTATATAAATGAATTGAATGAATGAATATGATATATATTACACTATTACCATTCTGGAAATGAGGTATCAATAACCTAAAGAGAAGAATAAGAATTTATTCGACAAAACACGCAGTAATAAACACCCGAATAAAAAGTAGTAATGAAATATTACTAATAAGAAGCTAAGAATTTGACCATATATGATATCATAATAATACTTATGATTCTGTAATAAGTCAATAACATTATTTAAATAATTATACAGGAGGTTCGGATACGTACAAAGCATATCGGACCAATGGTAATGGAAAATATCACAATATCATTTTTATCCGAGATTGTTTATAATTTGGTATTTACTGGGGTTTATTTTATCATCCACATCCTTGTTTCCTCAATATGTAATATTTATATGCTTATACAATAGTTTATATCCAATTTTACCCTTCGGTGTGTTTTTAGTAAAAGATATGAAAGAATCCTTTGTTGTTTTTCGTACGAGGTACTTTTTGACTTTTCCGACAAAAGTACGAAGAATGTTTTTTTAACTTATACGGCATGAATGGATTTTTAAAACATTATTTCCAAAATGATTAATTTACATGTTTTAAAGTTTATTTTTAAACAAATTCTTTTACTTTAGAATTTTATGACATGTTACAAAAGGAAAATTGTTTTTTAAGTAGAAATGATATTTTCCTCAACAATGTAGTTCAAGTGTTTAATCAAAATTATTTTCCATCTAAGATAATAAAGGGTTCTGTTTTAATCCCTATTATTACATTGATTTGATTATGTTGTGATGGAATTATTTTTATGAATTCCTTTATCTTATATGAATTGTTTTATGTTGTCATGTTGTTTAAGAATCCCATTTTTATTACATGGGCTATGCTATTATGTATGGTTTATGATTTTGTGGCACACATAAGAATGGTATCATTATGAGATGGGTGGGACCTATATCTCCCACCAATGAATTGGGTAAAGATTTTATATCTCATGAGATAGACATGGCTGGAACGGTAGGTTATACCAGTTCTGTGAAATAGGACTGAAACGAGGGTGACTCGGTTCAGAAATGGACTTTGTCCACTAAGATAGTCTTGGCAATGAGTATTGACTAATAAGATATGATTCTCTATGATTATGTGTGTATGACACAAGGATTCATGTTTTAAGTTATGATTTTTGGGATTTCATTTCACTGCTATGATTTATACCATGTTATGAAATTATGCTCTCTATTGCAGGTTAAGATTTCCAAAATGTTATGTTCTTATGAAAATGATTTGATTGATATTTTTTTTGTTTACCATTACTGAGCATTTGGGCTCACCCTTTTATGTTTTCTTTTCCCCAGGATATAAAGAATGGTTTTAGGTAAAAAAAAGAAGATCTTTATGGGATATTTTGAAGATCTTTCACCACAATTAGAAGATTATATTCCGAGTTTCCAAAGACACTAAACTATTACGATCCTTGTGTTTGTGTTTTTGTTATGTACTAATTATTCAGAAAAAGTAATGTAATGTCCATGTACGTCAAGCTTCGGGTCTCTACAGTTGGTATCAGAGGAAAAGTTTAGTCATCCTTTGGAAACTAGGATGCGAAAACGTTAGTGAGATCCCTAGAGATATTTCTAAGGTATGTCTAGGGATGTCCTTATGGATAAGTATACATATAGGATATAGTCCTAGAACTATTGTAACGATATTAGATTAAACCAAAGATGTTAGATATTGAAGTTACTAACCCATTATTATGATTTTTCCCTCTCACACTATTCTTTTTGGGTTTTAGAAAACGGATGGAAACAAGATGATTCACGATAATAGAGGATATAATAGACAATAGAATGATATTCTTCATAAGGAACCAAATGAAATGGGATTTGGAAGTCCAAAAATCATTATTATGCGGAATCATAAATCTCATAATATGATCAATAAAGTAAAATTTGGTAAGTTTCTTGACATGACTAATAAGAGAAAGTTGGAGTTTCATGATTATCATAGAGGAAATAATGTTTAATTTACCCTATGTAAATCTTGTGGGAAGAGGCATCAAGGAGAATGTTTCAAAGGAACTGGGAGATGCTTTGGGTGTGGAAAAGGAGTACACAAAGCCAGTAAGTGCAGAGGAAAAGGTTCAGTAAACACCAGGGATGTGGATAATAGTATTTCTATGACATCAACAATGGTTAAATGTTTTAAATGTGGAATGTACGGGCATTATGCAAACCAATGCCCTAAAGTAAAGTCTCATGAAGATAATCATTATGGTCGTATGGGTAGTATTTATGTGGATGATGATGAAGAGACTACAAATGATATGTGAGATGAAAGAATTGTGGAAGCTCCATCAATGTTATAAGAAGGTAGTGGAATGGTTACATGACTATTAAGTGTAATCTTGTATAAGTAATCTCATCGTACTATGGAATAAAGAGACATCTAAGGATTGTTACACTGTTGTCTTTCCTTATGGTTTGAAAGTGTGTGATGAATGGTAACAGTATTTTTGGAAAGCAGATGATATGCACATAATGAAGGGATAGAGAGAATCTAATATGTTTGATAGTATTCATGAGCTCATGATTGATACAAGGACTAAGTGATATCATGGTTTGAGGATATAGAATTTTGAGGATTTTGGTATGTGGAATGTGTAAACTTTTAACTCCATTCATGTTTTCACTAAGGATCAATGGATATTAATTATTCAAGAGAATACATGACTATGGTATTCACATGTTTGTAATTTGACCAACAAGATATATCCTATGATATATGGGGGATAAATTATGGTATTCACATGATTGGTTGATGACATTTCATGTTATCGTTTTCTTTATACTATGAACTTGGACCGAAGTATTTTAGATAAGCCTAAAGATTGGAATAGATTATGTTAACCATAAGTTATTATTGTTTAAGGATAGAACTTCTTTTGATATTATTTATGTGATGTTATAGTAATGTAGATTTAGAAAAAGGAAAACCTGCAGGACGGGCGACAGCCCATCGCATCAGACAAGGCTGTGGGAATTGAACCCACAACCAAAGTGTGACTGGCCTTTATCACCTACAACTAGCCTACAAGAAGTCCATGTTTAGTAGAAACTAGTTTTGTTATATTAAAAAGTATGATATATGATGTATACGTCCTTTTTAGGAACTATATATGATTAATCTCACTATAGATGGACTTATGTATTTTTTGATAACTTTTCTAACCTTTTGTTTGAGACAGATGGAATGACCCATCATTCTATCACATGATCTGCTAACACATCACGAATGACAAATTCAACTTCATTTCATTAAGAGATGAAGTGGAAATTGTCCAAAGAATGACAAATGGTGAGACTATACCAAAATAACGAAGGTATTTCTTCTAATTTCATCAACTTTAGGGAAATGATCTTGAAAACCAAAAATGATGTCATAGTGATCTTATATCTGATGAATCAGATGGTACCTTAGATCGTCACAAATTTATGTCTTTGTGAATGCTGGATTTTACATAGCTATGTTCTCTACCACTCTCCATCATAACATGATGGTTAGATTTCTCTTCCATATCCATATTTTCACCTATGTGGAAACCCAGTGATTAGTTTATTTGGGTAATCGTTACATTTTCATACTTTAGTTTTTAAAGCCAAGTTTTGGTATTCCTTTTTACTATGTGGGTTTCTTTTAAAGAAACTTTCGAGTAGTAAACCATTTATAACCCCATAGAGTTTCGAGGGCAAAATTCATTTTAAGGGGGGTAGAATGTAACAGCCCGAGATTTTATAAAAAAATATTCTTTTTAATTTCATTAATGTCTTGTGTTGTACGCTACACCAAAAGGATCTTGAACTACACGCATCCTTGACTTGACTTGCATTACACGCAATCGCGACCTTCCTTGATAGCGTGAGTAGTACGCAGTAACGAGTTTTTACTAAACAACAATATGCTATTAAAATATTATTAAAAATAGCTGTTATGAATAGTAATAACCACTTTTTGAAATTTTGTAAATTTTATTTTTCAAAATGGTCTCATTTTTGGATTCGTAGTATCAAATTTAGCCTGAGGAGAAATTTTGGTACTTTTCGGATAACCTTCATATTCTGATGAATAGTGAAAATTACTAAATTATAATTAAAAACAACTTTTTTAATCGAAATAATTAATAGTGATAAATTATTAATTTTAGTGGTTTTAAAGTATATTTAGAATATAATTTTACAATTTAATACAATGTTGGTCATTGGATGTAATTTCACATTTATACCAGTCATAAATAAGTGTCAATCTTTTGATAGTTATTATCTCTTAAAAACACGCTATTTGTTTTGACGACGAGAATTAATTTTTAAATTAATTAATGCAATTGATATGTTTTGAATTTGATAAAATAGAAATCATTTTTGAGTTCATAATATCAAATATAGCTTAGATATACTTTTTGGTATTTTTCTAGAAACTTTCTTTTTTTTGATGAATAGTGAAACCACTATGTGGTAGTTAAAAAACTGAATTTTTCATAGAACTTATCTTTACCGCTTCTGTGAGTGGAATTTCAAAAATCCGAGAGACACAGTTGATGTCAGTAATAAAAATGTGGTTCAATGAGATGAAAATAATTTTTTTGGTGAATAGTAACTTTTTACTTTTTTTTACCACGGTTAAAAGTAAATAGGGTAATTAAGGGTAAAAATGATATTATTATTACCCTAAAACATGTCCTAATTCTATTTGAGAAGTTTAATTCGAACAGAAACAATCTTAAGAATAAAATATGACCATTTAGGCCCACTTGGATTAGATTAGGACATTTATTATTAATTTATTTAAAGAAGGGTAAAAATAGTTAAAATCAAAGTTTAATAAATAAATCATTTTTAATATAGGGGTTATACATAAGATAAATTCGACTATAAATATTAATTAGAATGATAAAAAGAATTTATAAATAATGGTATTTTACATGTAATTTTTAGATATTAAATAATTTAATTTACTTATGATACAACAATGATGCAGTAATTATCTTATTAATGAAATACTGACATAATTGATGTTATAAATACCCAAATAAATAAAATTTGAGACTTTTTATGAACTAAACTAATTTTATAGGTTAATATGACATGTTAGGAATGATTTAATTATCTTTGGTCTAAGTAATCATTCTGTTATGAGTTTCAAAAAAATCAACTATTGAATAGTGTCAAAATTGACATAAAATAGTTTTTAAAACAAATATTATATTATTAATTGTAATTTTATTCCTCAAAATCTATGGTTCGGACAAATCACTTAGATAAGGTTATATATATTAATAAAAAACAACTTGGGGGTCTCTTTTATGTATATGGTAAGTTTATTAGCTATATAATATAAAAATACAAAGTGACATGGTAAATGTCAATCTAATTAACTAAGAGTTAAAACTGAAATATAAGGTTAATATAATGACCTAAACTTGTCTAAATTATATTTTATGAGAGGATTTCCACCCATCTCCACCTTATCCTCGAAATAAATTAATTTGGAGCTATTTAAAATAGAACTTTACTTTATAATAAAATAATATTTTTAGTTATTCTAATGGTGCCCCTCTCCTCCCTTATAAAAGGGCACATCCTCCCTCTCTTCCACTCACCACCTTGAGCCTTCATGCTCGGACAACCCCTGAAAAATTCCCTTCTCCACTTCCCTAGAAACATCCTAGAGGTTATTTTCTTCCTCAAAGACCAATTTTAGTGCCCTAAAATGAGGTCTCAAAGAAGCACTTCAAAGAAGAGGTAATGTCTGTTACCGATTATTTCATATTTATTTCTTCTTCCAATTCTTCTTATTTAGTTGTTTAATTATGAAGTAATAACATAACTATCACTCATATACTGATATGTTATTATAAGTATGAAACAAACCTATTTCACCATCTATCCATCCTACAGAAAACGAAATCACCGCGTGTGCGTACGTACGGAATACCATCTCACCGCTGTGGTGTAATCTATTTTCCACCACCACCTTACTTGGATGGGTATATTTGTTTAAATAATGACTATATATGACTATTATAAATTTATATTGATTCTTAAATAGTATACATTCACTGAAATACAATTCCACGATCATAGGAACGATATCATCACTCGTGCGTACGTACGGAATACCGTCTCCACGATGTGGTGCGAATCGTTCTACATGATCTTCATTTCATAATGATTATAAAAATGAATTGAATTAATTAATATGATATATATTACACTAATACCATTCTGGAAATGAGGTATCTATAACCTAAAGAAAAGAATAAGAATTTATTCGACAAAACACGCAGTAATAAACACCTGAATAACAAGTAGTAATGAAATATTACTAATAAGAAGATAAGAATATGACCATATATGATATCATAACAATAATTATGATTCTGTAATAAGTCAATAACATTATTTAAATCATTATACAGGAGGTTCTGACACGTACAAAGAATATCAGACCAAATGTAAGGGAAAATATCACAATCTCATTTTTATCTGAGATTGTTTATACTTTGGTATTTACTAGGGTGTATTTTATCATCCACATCCATGTTTCCTCAATATGTAATATTTATATCCTTATAAAATAGTTTATATCCAATTTTACACTTTGGTGAGTTTTTATTAAATGATATTAAAGGAATCTTTTGTCATTTTTCATAAGAGGAACTTTTTTATTTTTCCGACAAAAGTACGAATAATGTTTTTTTAACTTATACGGCATGAATGGATTTTTAAAAAATTATTTCCAAGATTATTCCTTTTAAAGTTTCCAAGTTTATTTTTAATAAACATCCTTTACTTTAGAATTGTATAACATGTTAAGAAAGGAAAAGTGTTTTTGAAGTAGAAAGGATATTTTCCTCATGAATAGAGTTCAAATGTTTTATCAAAATTAATATCCATCTAAGATAATAAAGGGTTCTGTTTTTATCCCTATTATTACATTGATTTTATTATTTTGTGATGGAATTATTTTTATTAATTCCTTTATCTTATATGAATTGTTTTATGATGTCATGTTGTTTAAGAATCCCATTTTTATTACATGGGTTATGCTATGATGTATGGTTTATGATTTTGTGGCACACATAAGAATGGTATCATTATGAGATAGGTGGGACCTATATCTCCCTCCACTCCATTGGGTAAAGATTTTATATCTCATGGGATAGTAATGGCTGGAATGGTAGGTTATACTGGTTCAGTGAAACAGGACTGAAATGAGGGTGACTTGGTTCAGAAATGGACTTTGTCCACTAAGATAGTCTTGGCAATGAGTCTTGACTAATAAGATATGATTCTCTATGATTATGTGTGTATGCCAAAAGGTTTCATGTTTTATGTTATGATTATTGGGATTTCATTTCACTACTATGATTTATCCCATGTTATGAAATTATGCTCTCTTTTGCAGGTTAATATTTCCAAATGTTATGTTCTTATGAAAATGATGTCATTGAAATTTCTATTGTTTACCCTTACTGAGCATTTGAGCTCACCCTTTTATGTTTTCTTTTCCCCAGGATATAAAGAAAGGTTTTAGGTAAAAAAAGGAAGATATTTATGGGAGATGTTGAAGATCATTCACCACAATTATAAGATTATATTCCGAGTTTCCAAAGGCACTAAACTATTACGATCCTTGTGTGTGTTTTTTTTATGTACTAAGTATTCCGCAAAAGTAATGTAATGTCCATGTATGTCAAGCTTCAGGTCTCTACAGAGGTTCACTGACCACATGTATCTAGAGTTCTCAGTTAAATTCTATATGAAATTAATATTAACAATAAATATTATTCAAAAGTTGACGGTATAATATTTATTTAGGATTTTTTTGATAACTTATATTCGGACGTCAAATATATTAGAGTGAGAATATTTATATATGATTTAAATATTATTTATTTATTTATTTTCATTTTTTTAATGTAATATTTAATAGAATAAATATATTTATTTAAATGATTATGAATAGTATATTTACTTATTTATTAAATAATTAAAATATAATTAGATAGATATTTTTAATTTGAGGTTTGATAAATAAAAAGTTTTATGTATGGGTCAATTTAATTTCCAATAAGAATGATATAACTCTATTTAATTTAATTTGAATTAATTTTGATTTATTATTTAATTTATGGTATTTACATATTCATGGGTTAGCTCATTTCATGTAATATAATTACATCATTATTATTATTTTTCAAGAGAAATATATTAGAGTTAATATTTCATAAATATAATTTGTAAAAACTTACACTTTTAAACCCTAATAATATATTCACATGTTATATCATTTCCAAAGATTGTGTTATTTATTGTGAAAAAAAATTATTCTAAATAAAATTATATCAAGACTTAGAAACTCTAAAGATTTATCCAATAAATGGGAGATAGATCCTCCTACTCCATCTCAAGGCCGATTGAATAAGATATGTAATCTTGAATACTAAATGATTACTAGTTGTGATCAATTATGAATGTCACATGTTTCTTCATTCAATTTTTAGTTGCAACCAAAACACTAAAAGTGAATATTAGATACTCATGATGAATGTTTGAATATCTATAAAGAGATTATAGTATGGAAACTTTTATGAACTAAATGTATTACATGAATGATGTTTGTATTGATCAAATATCTTCTTCAAATAAAAAAAATTCTAATATAAGTTTATTTTTCTTAATTTAATAATATATAATTTTAATTTTAATAGATCATATCACTATGTTGTGGGATTATTTTAGTCATCTTTTTTAGAAATATTCCCTATATTTAATGATTATTAATCTTGTTATTATTTATTTTCTATTAAATATGATGGAACCCATCATTTGGAATGGACTAAATAGGTTCATTTGAACCCAAAACCTTCAGGTGGTATTAGAGAGGTCACATTTTAGGTTATTATTTTTTAATATTTGGTTTCTTCCATCACAATTTATTCATTAGGCTTTTAAATTTTTTTACAATTTAATCCAAAACCAGAGATAATATTTTTTCACATTCATATAACCATGAACCTTCCAATTACTGGAGAAAACATTATGATTTCATTTATAGGTTTCAATGTTTCTGGAAACATAGAATTATAAAATTTTATAAAAAAAATTACAACTTATATATTATTGATCAAATACCTAAGGCCATATCCTGTAAATAACAACATTTCATCTGGGGTTTTTATACATGGAATCATTACTTTTTTTTTATTAACCACTTATTGGCATGTGGTTTGATAGGATGATCACAATATTTAACATGACTAAAAAATATGGAACCCTCCATGGGTTGTCCTTAAATAAATAACGAAATTGTTTTGGTCAAAGTGGAAAAAATTTATTTATTACACACTAAAAGTGGACATTGTGTATTGGCTATATGTCAAGTTAAATAGGACAAACAAAATTACATTACTTCTATCCAACTGTACATGCTATGTAACGATTTATTATATATGTAGATTACACACTGAATCCGCATACATGGATTGTAGGTTTCTTGAAGTGAATTAAACATCATGTAACTAGTTATACACATTGTACAATTCCTTCCAATGCATTCATGTTACATATAGATATCCATACATTTCATATCCATACATTACATCTTATTATATTAATATTAAATATATAAAAATATAATCCACCCCATGATAGAAATGGTTTGGGTTCTTTGGAGTCTAGGTACATAGACATTTTATTTAGGTACATTCTATATCATCTCTCGTTTAATTATTCTCTCTTTTTTACCCTTATAAACATACACTAATTAAAATAATTCTACAAAAACTATGGAAATAAAACAAAATAAATGGTTATCTTATATTCATATGAATAGAAGAAAGGTAGATATTAACTGATTATCACATGAAAGAGTAATATAAGAAAAGGGTATGATTTTACGATCATAATGTAAAAGAGATCATACCTAATTTATCCTTTATAATAATAACGAATCATGACATAAATCATTAGCATTTAGAATACATGAATCATTTTAGTAGGAGATGAACATTATCAAACATGAACTAAATGAACAAATCATATTCATAAAAACAAGTCATAAAAGTGTAACAGTGTAATAGGAATATAAACAATTTAATATGTAAATTTTAAAAAACAAGACACAAAAATCATAGTTGGTAGGAATAAAAACCTGTTTCCAATATCATAATTGTTCAAATTTCTCCACCTATTTTCAATTGTGGATCAAGAATCTATTCTTTCATCCCATAGGGTATCAATCATGTCAACTCATATTCTAAAATTAACTCATGATATATATATATTTACAAAATTAATTGGAGTTATATATTACTTCAGTCTAACCCATTAAATAATAAAAAATACACTCATGTGTGCCCCAATATAATAAAATATTCAACACATCATCATAAAATAAACCATTAAAAGGAAACATGTTTTATAATCATTTAAAAATTTTAACATAGAATAAATTACATAAAATAAATTAGTTTCATAAATATATCACCATTTTAATCATAAAAAATCTACAGAAAAAATAAGGATTTTATAATTGGATCATATCCCCAGTAATTCATAATTAATATCAATGGATGTTATCACGAATGATTATTCTTTTAAACTATCACTGAAATAGTTCTTGAAGAAAATATCCATTTAATTTTGAAATAAATTATTTAAAATAAAAATACTATTTAAATATTAATGAAAAAAATTTCATTGAAAATAAGTATGGAAACATAAAAAGAATATTCCAATAATTATGTACTATTCATGGTGATAAATTATGTTCATTCTATGTACATTAAAACTAATTTTCCATTCAATTTTATTTAAAATATTTAAAAATAAAACGTCTGGAATATGACTAGAAGATTCCATTTATCTGTTTTTATAAAAATTATAAAATTAGTAAATTTCCTTTAAAAATTCATAGATTATTTTAAAGATTTCATGAAATCATTTTAAATAAAACATAGAATTGAATGAAAAATATTTTTAACCAAAGTAAAAATAATGTATGTTTTTATCAAAAACAATTTCCCAACAATCTTATGTACCATAGAGCGGAAAACGGTACTATTACGGGAAAATTAAATAAATTACCAAATTATAATAAATTAAATGGATTTATCAGATAAGGATCATTATATTGCTAAATGAAAATTCAAGCATAATAAATACTAATTAAAATTGGATTGCAACATAAATCCCTAACACTTTAGAAGCATTCAAATAAATGAAACATGTGAATTAGAACCTTATATGGATATTTATATCACGATAATTTTATTTATAATATTTATAAAATAAATTAATTGGTATTATATACACCACATAAATATAATCAAGAGGTTAATATGATTTGTGTCTCGTAAAAATATAAGTGAGGTAAAAATAAAATACCTCAAATATTATCTTTCATCACACGCATTGACACCACAAATATAATTAATTTAGAATTATTATAAATATATTCCGTAACCATAATTATATATATCATACTATATATAATTTTCCTAAAATCCTTTTATCAACTTATTAACAATTTGTTATTAAATGTACTATTTCATATATAACTACTTCATTTATCTTATATGTTTTGGTTAGATAGTTGTGATCCTTATACATTGATCATGATACCATAATATATAGAATATAATTAATTACAGAAATATCATATATATTTTATTATATACATATTTATTATCATCCATGAAAAATAGATGTAGAAAAAAGAATTACATAGATTATGGAGATGGTATATTGTATGTACGAATGAACGATGTTTTAACATTTTATAGACGAAGAATTAGATAGGTAAATAATATTTGAAATTTAAAAAATAATTATAATATAATATATATTATTTATTAATTAAATATATCATTATTATAATTCATGTTAATCGAAAATGAAAAACTAAATACATCGCTTCGTGTATGTGGAAGTCCACACATACGCATATGTGATGTTATCATTTTCAAATAGATAGGAAGGTAAGAATGTAGTTAAGATGTTAAAATTAATGAATCAAAATTATTTCATAAATATCAGATATAAATAATATACCCATCATTATAACTATCCTTGAACGTGGTGATGTGGAATTAATTTCATCTCAATGTGGAGGTGGTAATCCATAGATACAGATGAGTGATTATTTGACTTACCATTTGATTGAATAGAGGGTTGATAATGGTGGTTACCTGTTAATTGTAAAATTTTATTAAATTTTGGATATAGAATTTTTTTTACATAATTATTAATACTAACTATTTATTATTTGTATAAGAATAAACAAATTTAATGTAGTTGCGTAAGATGAATAACTTTTCATTGACATTCCTCCTTAAATCCCTCATTAAAGGCCCTTAAATGGTCTTTTCATAAGAAAAAAACCCTAATTCATTGTTAATATAGTTTTTAAGAGAAATATTTAGTAGTTTTTAAAACTATATGGTTCAATTAGGTTTAAATAAAATAAATAAGGGATGTACTTTTATAATAGCGGGAATGGACAGAGGTGAAATTATGAGAGAGATTTAAATATAATTAATGTATTATTATTAAAAATAACTATGAATTATAATTAAAATATTATATGGTCAGATTATAATCATATAATGAAATTTTTATTTTTTTGATGTCATTTTATCCATATCCTTTGGTTTAACCCTTTATTCAACCAATTTTAAAATTAACTTCAATAATGACTTTTTTAATCTCAAATGGTTATAGTTTTACTTACAAGGTAGAAAAAGCATATATATAGAAAATTAATGAATTTTTTGAAAATTTATCCGCTTACTTTTCCTCCGATAATATTTTAATTATTTTTTTATAATCTAATAAAATATAGAATTCCCATTAAATATCATTAATTTCATATTTGATACTTCTATTGTACACTTGAATTTAAGTCATCATGATAGTTATGGTACTAAAATATAAACCTTTAGAATTCCCCTAATATGTTATATTTATATAAAAAAATTATTTAACATAACAATTCCCTATTATATTACAATTAATATTTTTAAAATTATTAATTTTACTTTTCTATTAATTGAATAAATATTTTTTCGGTCTTGTGTAGACATAGTATAATTTTAGTTTCAATTAAAATTTTAAAAATAATTAATTAAAATTTAAAAAAAAAATTATAACTAAAAATTACAACTTTAATCCTTATGAAAAAATTAGTGATTATTAAGGAAATAATGTGTCATTTTTTAAATTTGATTTTCTTAAAATAATATAAATGTAATAATCTATGAAAAATGGAACCAAGTTGATAGATGTTCAAGGAATGGATATAAATTTATGAAATACACAAATAATGTAGGATAAATGAAAGTGTTATAATTTTTTTTGATCATTTTCCCACATTAGGATCTATATTTTACATGTTTTACCCATAATGAGGTGAAAAATATTTACCAAGGATTAAATTAGAAATGTTAAACATTAAAATAGGCCTATTTAAAAAAATTTATAATCATGATTCCAACTATGAAATCCATTTTCATAATAATTTTTCTTAAAATTTAAAAATATCATTTGAAATTTAAAAAACAAAATGAGAAAAAATAGTTTATTAGGAAAATAAATTTTGATCTATTAAACTGGATTTACACATATTCAATGCATAATAAACACCTATAGATTAATTTTTAAATATTTTATTGAATATATAATCTTTTCAATTCAATAAATACATTAATCAATAAAGGTCAATCTAGTTTATTTAAATAAAAAACACATTGTGCATATAAAAAATAATTTTCAGGAAGTCATCTCTATTTAACATCAATATTTTATATTTTCATTTGATAACGAATGAATTTATTTTAAAAATATTTTAAAAAATAAATTTTTGTAATTTATATATCCATATTCATACCCACCAATACAATGAATAGGTGAGAAATATTACATTAAATTATAATATTCTAATAATATATTTTAGTTTTTTAAAACATGGTGTTGCATGTAAAAAAAGCTATCAAAACAATCTGATTTATTTAAAGAGAAAAGTCGCAAAAAATAAAGGGGTGTTACATTATACCAAACTTAAAAATATTTTTTAACATGAAATTTCATCAATATGATATTAAAAAATTGGGATATCTCTATTTCATCACATCCTTGAGTACCAATGTACTTTATTTATAATTTTGATTCATCTAGATAACATTAACCTGATATGTGATATTATTCCATAACACATTATATCAATGATTCACTATTTATAAATGTGTTTATTAATAGGAATTATCAGGTTATAGTAGTACAACGTATGAGTTCTTTATATATGAAGGTCCACGTATGTACTTCCTCAAGAGTGATAAATGAAACATATCATAAATTTGGGGGATATTTAATAAAAGCGACAAATGATAATCTACCCTCATAAAGTGATTCATAATATCAATGGGACAAATATATCATGCTCTTAGCTTTCAATTCATTCCAAATATCATTACATTTTTTCCAGTATATATTCATAGAAATATCTTATAACCAAATTAAAACTCTATATATCATCAAAGATTATTTTTATTACATTTAAATAAACTATGAGTAGTATTTTTTATGATGACGAATGGATATAATATTCTCTATCATCTTTTTAGTGAGCTAAAGTCCCAATAAACTCATTCACCATATTGATATCATCATTATGGAGTTTTATACGTCTTTCTATAAAGTAATTTCTTGATTGAAATATATTGTTGTAAAAAAATCGGACCATTAAATGGTTTTGATCCCAACCACCATTGAAATCTGTATAACATGATATCGACGTATCCTCTAGTGTTTTAATGGTCCCAACATATTGACCATATGAATAAGGTTGATAGGAAATAATGAACCTAAACTCCATATATAGATCGTTTTGATGTCATCACCCAAACATTGAGGTAATCCATGGATCCCAATCATATATAAAATTGGGAGTGGTACACTTTGCGATCACAGTAATTAATTAATGTATACTATATAAAATTAATTAATTTAGAAATATTTTCTAACAGAAATGAAGTGTGTTGACTTCATATGGAAGTTGACTACAACCAAAATAAAATTGTTACCATTAGATGTTTTGGGGAGTCGGATGATTAAATCCTTGGTGATGTTTTAACATATCCATTTTATTGTGGGAAATGGTTATAACATAGACATAGAATTATGTCTGTTAACATTAATATCAATAAATTCATCGGATTAATATTTTTACTCTATAATATCTATTTTCTTATCCAACCAAAAAGACTTATTCATATTTCAAAACGTTTGTGTACATTTTGGATGAAAACATAATGAAGAACTACAAGATTTATCTAAAAATTCGATCTTCAACAAATGGAGTGATTATAAATATAGTTGGTTTCTAAAAATTTTACATCAATTATAATCTGGTTAAAACTCAGAAGCATTTCTAACCTTCTACCATAGTTCATCATCATCAATTTATGCCTCTTTAATCATTAAATGGAAAGACTGTTAAATGTTTATCTAAGAAATGTAGGATATTCCCCTAACCTCAGGATTTAAAATTCCATATCCATAAATCCATAAGTATTGGAACTCTATAAAATCACATTATAGATAAAATAACATGATCCTTATGATGTTTCAAGGATCAAATAAAAACTGGGAGGGGGCATTGAATCAATTGTTCATTTTTTATAAGTTTCCAAAAATTTAGAAGCATAAAACATGGAACCATTTATGATTTATATAATAATAAAAATTTATTGAATACTCATGCATGAAAAATAAGGTATGAAAGAAAATAACACAATATTTACATGGTTTTTCCTTAGTGTGAGAACCTATGTTGTTTCTATAGCCACTCCCATAGGAATATGGAAATCTACTATTATGAAGAAGTGAATACAAATTGTACCAAATCCTGTTTGGCACTTTATATCTCATGATAATAATCATTATGCTGACTCCTATTAGTTTATAATTTTTTATTTTAAAATAATGGATCCAATAAAAAGAATAAATTCCTTCATGAAACTGAACAATAGATGATTAGTGAATATCCCCAATTTGATTTGGCTAGATCCAATTCTCTCAATCTGATGAAGTTAGATCCTGATTTTATCAACACAATGATGGTGGATTTTGGACCCTATTTCATATAGAATAATGATATATTTTGGATCTGATTTATTCCAATACAATTATTTTATATTTTGGATCCGATTTCTTTTAATACAATGATGCTAATTTCTGGATCTGGTTTCTGTTTATACAATGATGTTGTATTATGGATCCAATTTCATTCAATACAATAAAGTTGTATTCTAGATCTAATTTCATTCTATATAAATACATTGTATTTTGGATCTGATTTCTTTTAATACAAAGATGTTGTATATTATATCGGACATCTTTTAATACACTGAACTCAAACTCAGTCGGTAAAAACATAGGCTCTTCTGGAATGCTCAAACCCATTCTCTTACAATTTGATGAGAACTTCCGCTTAAATTTATCTAGTTCTCTAAATTTCCTGCACTAGAAGAATTTTTCTTATGGAAAAGTGATATGATCATGTATTAATAAGAAACTCAAAAACCAAGAGTAGGAAAATTGAAAACTCTCCTCGCTTCCTCAAATCTCAAAACTCTAAAAATATCTCACATTTAAACATTATATTTGACATCATTAAACTACCTTATATTTCTCAGATATTTCTGCAAAAGTGAATTTCATATTTTAATAAATTAATTCTTATTTTTAATGGGTTCATTTAAAATTATTTCTCAATATAATAATGTCAGATCCTATTGTTGTAGAATTCTGGTATTGATTTTCTGTAGAATGTTGGTTATGATTTTTGTGGAATAATGGTTATGATTTTAACAAAATGATTCTTATATATCTATGTCAAATAATGGTTATTATTCTATCAGAATGTTTGTTACGACTCTCTTATAATTATAGTCATGATTCTCTAAAAAATGCACATTACATTTTTCTCAGAATGATTTTTACTATTCCCTCATAATAAAGGTTACAATTCAATCAGAATACAAGTTACGATTCATTGTAGAATACTGATTAAAATTCTCTTAGAATAATGGTTATGATTCTCTTAGAATGATTGTTATTATTCTAGTACATAATATAGGTTACGATTCTCTAAGAATTCTGGTTACATTTCTCTCAGAATGCATGTTACAATTCTCTCAATATGCCTGATACGATTTTCCTCAAAAAGATGATTATGATTATGTGACTATGATAATATGATTATGAAAATCAGATTAGGAATATATGATTAGGAAAATCTTTTTTCCAACTCTGAAATTCTTCAAAACTCTTCACCATTTCTTCAAATATTTATATAATGAAATTTTTTATGACTTATGAGAACATCTTAATCAGAAAAAACATCATCTGATTTTGTTTAGAAAGTATGAGAAATTTCAATCTCTAGACATCACACTATTCATTCAAAACCAATTATCCAATTCATTAATTCTCTAATTATTCCAATGATATAATTCTAGAAAAAAATATATTCAAACTTCAATGCTTTTGGCTCTGATGTTATGAATACAATAAATATGGATCTGATTCATGGAAAACAAAGCATTTTAATACAAAAGGGATATTTATCACCAAATAAAAAAACATTGTTAAAACTATTTATCACAAAGGTACATCAATCTCCCCCATTAGATTTGTTGAAAACCCATATAAAAAATTTTCAACTCTCAAAAATTTTCACAACTCATGTTTTTTGAATTTTATAAAAACATATCCTTTCTCAAAAGATAGTGTCTGGAAACCACAATACTTAATAATGTTATGTTTTTCATGGAATTACATCCCCCGGTGGATTGAATTTTTTTTCCATGTAAAGATAACCTCTCCACAAATTCCATTTCATACGTTCTCTCTCCACTATTTCTTTTCCCACTTTATTTTTCTCTCACTTTTCATTTTCCCTCCCCTATTATTGGATAACCACAACTTCAAATTCATAAAATAAAGATAATTAAAAACTTATTACAATGTACAATATTGTTTACCTTATCTCCCCCAATGCCAACAAAATCCAAATAATGGTGGAGGATTTTTTATATGATTTAGGAAAACATTAGAGGAGGTTGAACCTGTAGTTTCAACCTAAATTCCACAATCCTTTCTTTCAAAATCACTTTTGTAAATATATCAATAATATCATACATTTTTGAAATTTATTCTCGTAAAACATCACCACCAGAATCATTCTCTTTTATATTGTGAAACTTTAAATTAATATGTTTGGATATTAAATGTTGTACAAGATTCCTAAGAAGATAAATTGAACTTTTATTATCAAAAAGTATCTTTATTGGTTTAGAAACATTCACTTTCAAATCATCCATAAAAACCATTATCCACAACATCTATGTACAAGAATGAGTAGCTACAATATACTAAAATTCAACTAAGCTCAATATTACTAAACATAGTCTCTTACTATTCCAAATCACTCAATATTCACTGAAGAATAATATTTTTCCTAAGTCTTATTTTCAATCATTAAAATCTATTACCCAATCGGATTCAACCTAACCATGAAACATCATCTCATAATTTCTTTTGTATAACAACCCTTATGAAGTTGTTATTTCAAAATATCTCAAAATTATTTTTTCTACCAAAGTATGAAATTTCATTGGATTAAATTGATACCTAGCACACAAAGTCACATCATAAGTAATATCAGACCTTCAATTTTTGTGGTAAAGAAGACATCCTATCATCATTCAAAAGTCTTTCTAGTTTAATCTTAATTTAGGTTCATCTTTTCTCAACATTTTTTTCAATGAAATAGGAGTTGAAATATATTTAGATTCAGCCACCCCAAACCGCTTTAACAATTCCCTGGAATATTTTTATTGTGATAAGAAGATGTATTTTTCTTTTTTGTTGAACTTGAAATTCAACGAAAAATATTTAATTCACCTAAAATTGACATTCCAAAATTCTTCTTCATTTGTTCAGAAAACACTTCACAAACCTTTTATTCAACACTAGAAAAAAAATATCATCCACATAAATAATTATAATGAATTTTTTTGGAGTCAACACCTTTCAAATACATGTTTTTATCAAAATTTCATTGTCAAATGTGCATTTTTCTCAAGAAATTTCCAGGATTTGAATACAAAGTGAATATAACTTGTTTAATCCCATAAAAAGAATTCTTTAATTTAAATTGTTTTCCATATTCATCGAGTAGAACCCCATAAGTTTTCTCAATGTAATCATATTCCTCAATCTCCCCGTTTAAGATATATGACTTTACGTCCATCTATTTTTAATTTTGGTGTGCAACCACTGAAAGTAACATTCTAATAATTTCCACTCTTTCAATAAGGGAAATACTATCATCAAAATCTACACCTTAAACCTATTGATATCATTTACAAAAAAGCCTTTGTTCCTTGAAACTTCTCCATGATCATTTAATATGACTTTATAAACCCACTTTGTTCTGATAATAGTTTTATTTGAGGGCCTTAGAACATGTTCCCATGATTCATTACTCTAAATTTGATCCAAATCTTCATTCATAACATCCACCAATTATTTAATTTCAATATCCTCTAACACTAATTCTAGTTTAACAATTAAGATATGTTATGTCTGGTTTTCCAATATCAACATTCTTCCGGTCTGAATCATAGACTTTTGATTACCAATAATGTTTTGGGTTTCAACATGTCCTTTTATTGTAGGAAATCAAAAACATTATTTCCCACCTAAAATTTTTACATCACATGATTCTTCTGAATCTGGATAAGAATATTCTCAGTAACAGTCAATATTCTTGGAAATCTCTAATTCACACTCCTAATCATTCGCAAAAAACCTTGTTAAGGAAATATGATTTTCAATTTCCTTCAAATCATATGATTCCACCAACTTTTTTAAATGTTTGTTCCCACATTTTTATCTTCTCCCATTTTGAAAATAACCCATGTAATTACCTCCCTCACCTTTCTCATCATACTTTCCCTTGTCTAGTTTTTTGATTTTAAAAAAACATGCACTTTCAAAAACATTAAAGTATTTCAATGTTGGTTTTTTTATAAAAAGTTTCATAAGGAGTCATATTGGATTACAGTCTCAAAAAACAGCTATTTTGAACATGTCAAATAGTACTAATAACTTATTTCCAATAGAACATTGAAATTTTTTACTTTGCCAACATAATTCTTCCGATTTCAACCACGATTCTTTTATTTATTTCTGTTACTCCTTTTTTTGTTGATTATTGGGAGAATTATACGGATTCATGATACCATGCTTTATAAGATAAGATTAATATTTATTGTTTGTGAATTCAGTACCATTATCTGTTCTCATCTTCGTGATGAAAAAACCCAATTATTTATCAACATATTTCATGATGAATTTGATCATTTCAATAGCGTCTGACTACTGATTCATAAAAAAGATGTTTTTTATTCATTATAATTCACCAGTAAAAGTGATAAAGTGTAAATCTCTATTTTTAATTTATGTTTTATCAGCCCACATTGATTTTAATGAATAATATAAAGTGATCACATAGATTGAATCTCAATTATTTTATAAATTTTGTATGTCATATTTCCATTATAGAAAGAAGTACAAACATATTAATCTATTCTTTTCAATTATGGAAAACACTGTACAACATCAACTTTAGAATGCTTATTTATATTTTTCTACCCAATGTGCCCAAGTATAAAGTGCCATAAATTTCTTCATCTTCAACCCTCATGTAATAAGAGTTATTAAATTCAACTATGTGAATGATATTCCTATTAGTTCTCTATCCCTTTGTAATGACTTTTATATATTTCACACTTTTGATGATACAATAATACTTTCAAAAGATTAATTATTTTCCATTATCAAAAAGTTGATGTTCACTATGTAGGTCATCATTTATCCCATAAACCATTAAAAATTATTTAGATTTCAATTTTCCAAATTCAATCTCTGATATTTCAGAAAATTTCATTTACTATGGTGAAACATTCATAAGTTGTTTCATCATATCTCATTTTGAAGTCTGTATACATAATATGCATGATTTGTTTCTTTTCCCCCTTGAATTTTGTATTCCATTAAAAAATATATTCCATCTTTTCCCACAATCTTTTATAATTCTTGAGACCCATTAACTACTAATGAATAATCTCTTATAAGGAAATATGAATTTCATTTCTAGCCTTTACACCATCTTCTATGTTCCTATTATTAGTAAATTTAATGGTAGAATCATTATCAATAAGTGAAAACCAATCATAGCAGCAAAAACAAATTCCAAACCAATATATTGAAGAGAAGGAATCATCTTATTTTTTTTCATCCATAATAATTATTTCCATCGAATTCTGTAAACCATCAACTATTGGAAGAATTGATATTATCTATGATAAGGGTTCTACAAGGTAATCTACCGCTGATACCAATTAAAGTGTTATGTATCGAATATATATTGAGAAGGGGTGGGGGTGATTTAGTTTTTCACATTTTATATGTTTCAATACTTTTTGAAACATAACCCATGTGACCTATTAGGTAGTTATATCCTAATGAATATTAATAAAATATCATTCATGAAAAAGATGTTATGAAAGAAGAGAACATAGGATTTACAAGTGTCTACCTCTGGGTGAGAAACTAAATCCTTACCGTAGCAACTCCGATGGGTATATGGAAATCCACTGTTATAAATAAGGGAATAAAACTTGTCCCAACTCCCATTAGACACCTTATATATCCTGATTGGATTGGTTATACTGACTCCCATTAGTTTACAATTTTTTTTAAAAAAACATAGCTAATTAAATGAATAAAACCATTGTTGAAACTATTTTATAAAGGCTCAGTGAAGATACTCAGTCTGATTTTCCTAGATCTGATTATTTCAATCCAATGAAGCTGGATCATGATTTTAACAATATAATTATGATGGATTCTAGATCAAACTTCTTTCAATACAAAGAAGATTCTGAATTCCCTAGATAGAATGATTTCATATTTTTTTTTAGAAAAATCTGTCGATGTTATATTATGAAACATATTTCATTTAATATAAGGATGTTGTATTCTTGATCATTTTTCTTTTAATACAATGAATTAAAACTCAATCCATAAAAACAAAACTCTTCTAGAATGTTCCCCTTTTTTCAATCATATGAGAACCTCCACTTCAGTTTCTCCAACGCTCCACCTTTCACGAGTAGGTATAAAGTCTCTTAGGAACAACTGATAAGAACATGTATTTATTTGAATCATAGAAACCAAGAGTAGGAAACATGAAAAAATATTCCACTACCTAACATATCAAAACTCTAAAAATGTATAACATTTAAACATCATATTTTACTTCATCAAACCTCTTTAGAATTATTTGAGATTTATGTGAAAGTGAATTTCATGTTTGGTCACATTAATTCATCTTCGTAATCAGATCATTTCAAATAATTTCTCAATAAAATAATACTACATTTTATTTTTGCATAACTATAGTGATGATTTTATATATAATTATGGTTATGATTTTCATAGAATACTCGTTATGATTTTCACATAATGCTGCTTACATTTCTCTATAGAATACCAATTATGATTCTCTCAAAATGATGGTTATGATTCTCTCCGAATGCTAGTTATTATTTTATAAAGAATCTCAGTTTAGATTATCTCAAAATGATGGGTATGATTATCATAGGATGCTAGTCACGATTCTCTGTTGATTACGACTTATGATTCTCTAAGAAAGATAGTAGCGATTCTCTCAAAATGATGGTTATGATTAACTACTGAATTTGGGTTATGATTCTCACAGAACGCGAGTTACAATTTTCCCCGATTGTGGGATACAGTTGAATCAAAATCCTAGTGACAATTATCCTCTGAATGGTGATTACAATTACCTAATTACTAAAATATGAATAAGAAAATATGAATATTAAAAACTGTTTTTAAGATCTAAAATTATTTAAACCTTGTCATCAATTCTTCAAAATATATTCTCATGATAGTTAGATGACTTTTGAAATATTCCTGATTAGAAAATCATCATATTATTTTTTTAGAAAGTATGAAAACTCTCCAACTACTGAATTTAAACTGTTATTTCAAAACCATTTGGTAGTTTCATTATTTTTCATATTACAAAAAGATATTATTTTATAAAACAAAAAATTATACCTCTGATTCCTTTGGATCAGATAGTGTGAATATAATGAAGATGGATCTCATTCATCGAAAAAAATCATTCTAATACAATATGTTATTTTTCAACAAATAAAAATACTTTCATAAAAAAATTTATCACAAAGGTACTTAACCTTCCAACTCAATGCATCATTCACCTTGTTCACCATCCTAGGGTGGTAATGTATTGATATTTCTTGATATTTAATTAATTTTAACCATATTCTCTAGAGAATATTCAACTATTTATTTTTTAATATATACTTAAAAAATTAATGTTTATTGAATTTGTCAAACCTTTTACCATAATGATAAAACCTCAATTTCATTAAATAAAAAATTATCACTACCAACTCTAAATTATGATTTGAGTAATTATTATCATTTATTTTCAATTATCATGAGGTATATTGTATCACCATATGATTTTTCAAGAGTATACATCCTAGTACCATCTTTGACGCATCATTATATATCACAAAACCATCTATAATATAGGGTAGTGTGATAATTGGTGTACTAAACAACCATATTATCAAACCCTTAAAATTATAATTATATCCATCTGTCTGCAAGTCCTTAACCGCCTCTAGAGACATCTTGATGAGTGGATTAGAAAACTATGAGAAAGTATCTACAAAGCATATATAATACTCAGCAAAAGAATTAATGTACAGATCTCAGTCATTGATTTTAGTATTGGACAACACTCAATAACATTCATCTTTTATGTTTCCATATATATAAACACAGTTGATATTATAGAATGTATAATAAAACATCCTATAACTAAAATTCAGAAATGTAAATTTTTTCTTACATATTCCCCTTCCATTGGGTCTTCAGAAGAATTTTGAAATGATCTTTATGTTCTTCTTTGGTATTTTAATAAATCAGAATATCTTATATAACGAAAACCAAAAAATGATCTGGGTAATCTCTAAATTCATTATAAAATTAATCAATTAAGATGGATGATGAATTAGTATGTCCAAATGGAATAAAAAAAAATCATTATTCACATTCCTCATACAGAAAGATTATATGGGTACATTCTCTTTCTTCATCCACAATTTATTATATCTTTAAGGTGGTTTAACTTTGGAAAATTATTTTTATCATCATAATTGATCAAATATATCATCGATATGAGGTAGAGGATACTTTTTTTGTGATAATTATCTTGATTTGTTCTAAATAATAAATGAAAATATTAATTAAATAATCATTCTTCTTAACAAAAAAAATTGTTCCACCCCAAGGTGGTGTACTCATATATATGAATCACAGGTATGGATTCTTTAGGAGTAAATTTTTCAATTACTTCCAATCAATTGGTTCCATTCTATAATTATTTATTGATATAGGCTCAGAACCAAATATAAGTTTAATTAAAAATTCAATATCATGTTTTGGAGGTAGATAAGGAAATTCTCTTCGAAAGACAATAAAAACATTTCTAGAATATAAATATCATAAATTTTTACTTTCTACACATATATATTTGATACATACCTATAATGGATATGAATTAAGACAAACAATACATAATTAATTTAATTTTTTCAGTTCGAATTCACCCATGAACTGATAAGAAATCATAGTCTCGTTCAGAATATTAAATGTGACTTCCATTCTTCATAAATTTATATGGGGAAAATATAATTAAATATAATCCATCTCTAAAAATATATCAAAACAAACCAAAGGTATAATCACAAGAATTACTGAAATCACATTCGCACAAACATCAACCAGTGGAGAACTATAGACATGAGATGCGACTATTGTACCATTACAAGTTTTACCACAATCTCAACATCTAATCATTTAGGATAAGTACTAACATTACATGATAAATGACATGACATAAATAAATTCATTTTAATAAGATGAAATAATAAACATCAATATTTTATTGTACCTATTATGACCTCAACATCATCATTTATGTATCATTTATTCATGTGATCAATCACATTGTAACATCTAGGATTGGATGCAACTAAACTAGTGCTCTGGTCTAGTTCCCTACATGACCTCAATCATGTCTCCTTATATTCTCGAGGATGATAACTAGATGAAGGGGTATAAGGTAATATTTTGTGGAGACTATACTTCAATATAAGAGCGACCAACCATAAAAAATCCAAGAATCTTACACATAAAAGTACAATGAAATAATAAATAAACTGAAACAAAATAATGTTTAAATAATATAGAAATATTAATGAAAAAATAGACATTCCATATATACTATACTTATCTCCCATTAGGATGATCTCATATAAAAATAAAAAAATAAAAAATAAATATATCAGAAACTATTTCTAACTCCAAGACATTTCACATACCCAGTATCTAGTACTCTATCATTATACTATAGCCTGATCATCATACTCTATATGATTAGGCCACTCAATCTTGGAATCCTGGGTCTTCATCATATCTATCATTAATTCACACTCAACCTAAATTAATACATAAGGTATGCACAGACACTGAGGTTCATGTATAGTGGGTGATAAATAAATCTTTATATGCCACCCCTAATGATGAACCTATAAGATACTTCCAAAAGTTCGTACTCATGAAATATTCTCAACCTAGTAAAAACATAATAGAAAAAATATATAAACCACTATCAATCTCTAGGTTTGAGACCTCGATCGACAATACCTTCTTCTGCCAATGCTAGTGTGTCTCTAAGCTCATCTCTATGACAATTTATGCCAAATAGTATGTGATAACCACATCCAAGGAATCTCCAATACATCCTCATGAATTTAATCACTATCAAATAATTAGTACCAAGTCACATCATTATCAGGTACTTGTTCTATGTTAATTACTACCAAAACTCAAAGCATTAGTTTGACCTCTATGCCACACATCATAAATTATATTTCATAGAGCGTCAATCTATCAACTAACTATTTATAAAAATATATAGTGGACAGGGCAAGAATCTAGATCCTTCCCAAATGGAGGAGCACCATTACTACATCATATTCAATATGGCATGTGATCATTACACAAATATTTAGTCTGATATGTACAAGATATAGTATACTATCTGTTTCTAGCGACTAAGTCTCACATATAATCCATATAGTATGCTACACATTTCTAGAGTCTCGGTCTAGAATCTCTAACACATATGGGGAACATCATTTCCACCATTTAAACAATATAAATCCCTCTCCTAGAACCTAATTATAGAACTGAAACCATACCCAAACTATTTATACCAAGATAAGGAATCTTATCTAACCATGTGTTAAAAAGGTGTAGAATGTCACATCCAACCTAGCCAACATCAGATGTGAAGCTTTCATGTCAGATATCTAGAACCATATATGGGTAAATTGTCGAAAATCACTATAAAACTAAGATGAGGAGAACCATTTAGTACATCCAGAACCATATCCATGGGTTATCATGTACATCTCTCTAGGCCTCAGATATATAGAACCAAATTAGACATATGTACCCAAATCTTTTTATCATCAAATACAACTATCTCGAGGATGGAGTCCTATATTATTTAATCAAATATCTAAAACATTGAATCCCAACTAGGTCACAACAACTAGTCAGGCATAAAACAAATCTCAGCATCAACATATAGAGAAACATATAAGGGATTTAAAAACATCAATGTACTTCATAAATATTTCTACCCCATAATTTAATTCATCATCTTGGATCCCAATGGAACAAATATACCCATTAATTACCAAAAAATGCACTCTCATGGTCAAACATTCAATCGGGCACCCACTGGGCATGTTGGTTCATCACATAAATAGATGCATCCCTCTTTTGATCCACAAAACTAGAACTCGAGAAGAGGCATAAATTTACAAATTCATAATAAAAAACAAACTCTTGATCCAAAACATATCTCTCAGATATCACCAATCAAACAAACCAATCTTCTTCATCTCACAGAATCATATACATGGACAACATAAAATATCCATAAGGGTGATGGCCTTAATCCCATCGACTTTTTTTGTCACACTAGGTTGGCCCGTACACCAAAACTATCCACTAACTCGATTCAAAACTCCATCCAACTATGTTGGTAAAACCTCATTCCCACACCATCTAACATCTTGGATGAACTCAGGATACATCCACCAATAGTTCTCACGACCCTCCCTTGGGATACATCTCATGTCTCACCCATAGGATTCAACTAAACTCTCTTTGTAGAGTAAAAATACCTTAATAACCCTCTTTAATGTCCTCAAAACACCCTATGAAATCCACAACTATGTTATATAACTAAAATGAGCTCAAAATGGACTCCTCATATGTCTAATTTTGGATCTGGGGTGCACAATCTCACAAAAACATTAAAAACGGTAACAAAGGGATAATACACGACATGTACCCCGAGTACACGATGGGTAATCTAAGACCCCATGTCTTACCATGTACTTCAATGTGGCCTAGAACACCTAAGGTCTATCCATGTACTACTATATGGAA
Organism: Viscum album; assembly: GCA_963277665.1. NCBI lineage: Eukaryota > Viridiplantae > Streptophyta > Magnoliopsida > Santalales > Viscaceae > Viscum > Viscum album. The sequence continues at coordinate 943,943,175 of OY728127.1, read as the reverse complement.
TTGGTATACATGGCGTCTTATTTTAACATAAAATTTTCTGAATTTAATTTATTCTGTTTATTTTATGAAATGTCTTATTAGGTAACGAAGTTATCAAAAACACATTTAGTACATTGGTTATTTGGAAATTTTATATCATAATTGATTTAAAATACCATTAAGAATCATATAAATGGATAAAATAACTATTTCATAGTGATCATATAATTAGTTTATATATAGGTTTATGTTAAAGTTCATTTACATAAATGAAATAAATGAAGGCCTTGGATAGTATGATCCAACCCTATAAAGCCCATATATTAGAGAATACAAGGGAGATATCATAAATAAGATTTAAAATTATCAAATAAAAATAGGATATAAAATAAATTATTCACAAGTGAACCCATTTAAGGGAGAATTTTTGGATCATCGAGATCACGACCCAAACCACATTAACTGAACCACAACAAGAAAATATCACTATAACACACCTTACCCATAGGGTGTTTCCTAGTGTAATAATGGTGTATGTTTGAAAAACCTATTATTATTAATATGTATCTTATAATATTATATAAAAAATTATTATATTTATTCCTTAATTATTATACTTTCTAAATTATTAAATAATGTGTTTGATAAAAATTAGATTTCAATATGAAAAAACAGAAATTGTAGTTTTGAATATAATAAATTCTAATTCAGACATTATTTTTGAATGTTTATTTAATTTTAAAAAGAAAATATATTTTAATAAGATATTTTTATTTAATAATATTTCTGATGTATAGTTGATAAAATAAATTTATAAATTAAAAATATAATTTTTATAATGGTCAGAAAACTATTATTTCTCAATAAATGGGGTTTTAAATTTTAGAACATAATTTCACATATTAAGATATTTATTTGGATAATATAAATATTATTAGTTTTATTTAATAAGTATATATTATAAAATTTTTATTATTTTCAAAATTTTTAGAGATAGAAAAATTTCCAGGTAAAAATTAAATAAGATATAAATATATGGTGTGTATTATTACATGATAAGGACAAAAACGTAATGTAATATATTCCATAATAGGCATAAAAGAAAAAATATATGTTTCAACTTTAAATATAGTTGGCATTTGATGTTATTTTATAGTTTTTATAAACCCTTTATGAATCGTCTAAAACCTATATTATATATTAAGCCTTAAAAATAAATTTTTTATGAACCAGGCTCACTTCAAAATGACAAAGGATAATATTTTAATGAGTTTGGTTCGTGGAAATATAAAATAATTCAACTAAACCACTTTTGAATAATCTATGGGAAAAATGGAATGGTTTTATGTTTTGATTACATTATTGTATTAATTATAAAACCAATGTTTAGAAAATAATAAGTAACTCCTCTCTCTTTTTTTATATAAACCCACCCATGATCCAACATAAATTCACTTAATGTACATGGAGAATCACCTTAATATAACCATTCCTCAAAATAGACATATCAAGGTTCCCCCAAGATCACAGTAAGCTCATACAAAATATTTTGAAACACCCTCTCAGTGTAATGGATCCAACCCTTCTCCTCTTTGATCAAAAATCTCCTTTATTTTATGCATTCTTATTTATGATTCTCAATGTTGGGATATGTTTTAACATTCCATCATAATTTAAATTTGATTTAAAAAGTATAAAAGACATATTTTCTCTAATGAATCCTTTGTATGAATCTTTAAGTATATATATTATACTACAAAAACTTCACTACAATTATTCATGCCTAACTATTGTGAAGTAAATTCCCATACCCATTTCCAGTCAATAGTATTCAAGTATTTGTACATATATGTATTTTATTGAGGAATTACATATATGCAACCCACACTCATTAAATCATGGGGTTAATAGATACAAAATACATAATTATGTGATATTATCTATGTGGAAAACTTATGCATGTAAATTTTATGATTATGATGTGTGAACCCAGATAGTGCTCTAATTCATTGGGTAATATTTTAATCTTATGATATTCTATGTAAGGTGAAAATGAGATTATCCTATGTACACTAGGTTATGATTAATATTTTCTTAACTTTCATTTATTTTTAATATTCATTGTTTTAGTTTTCTTCCACATTCCTATGTTACCTTTATTACATCATGATATATCATGATTTATTATTCGTGATTTTGTTTCTTACCTCCTATGATATATTCTTATGAATCTGGTATAAAATAAATTTCATTATACTATAAAAATTAGTTTTTTTATTTCCTTACTCGGATTTATATCTCACCCCTTTCATATGTGTGTCCCCTTGATATCTCGTGTAGTTTTAAGAGTAATAGAATTTTAGGATCTTGTTAATAATATTTTCAATAATTTTGTTTTATCCATGTTTCATATTGGTGTTATATATAACTAAGTCCTAATTAAACAATGATTCATGATATTTTTTTATTATATTAAATATTATTTTATTTTTAAGAAAACATGAGATAATCATTATTGAAGATGTGGGTTTTCATAGTTAGTATTAGATGGAATGACTAGTATTTTTGGGGAATAGGATTAGAAAACTCTAGTAAAAGAAAAAGGTATAAGTATAAGTAGAGAAAAACATTCCTAGATTTTAATAAAATATAGAGTTTTTGGTTTTAAATAAAATACATTAATTTTATGATACTATATGTTGATGTGAATTTTACACAGATGTACTTTGGTGTAAGAACCCCAAAAATAGCATATTAAGATAGACTCAATTAGGATCCATTTCCTGACAATGGGATTTGATGCACAACTAGTTTTACACACCCATGGGATATTATTCAATAAATTAAAAAGATCATTATAAACCACTATTATGTGAAAAAAAATTCCTATAATATTTTATTTAAGGAAATATATCACGGATAACTTATACTGATGCCTAAAAACACATACGATAATTAATATAGGTCATTTATGATTGATTAATTTAATGATAATTTTTTATATTGTATGTGTAAAATAGTTCTAAATTAATCATCCCAAAATTCCCATTTATTTTATTCAATGGATAGAAACATGAGATCCCAGTTAGGTGACCATTGTGTGGGGTAATATATTGAGTACCTATGTAGGATTCCCAACCTGATGGGAGCATGAATAAAACAATTTGTCACTATACATTTTCATCTGACTCATGTTTATAACTGATACCGAACACCCAAATCTAAATTACATAGAGAATGTTGAAATTAATGAATTTATGATAGTGGCCTCCAACATTCAGTGGATCCTCCGGTCATTTAATTTTGGATCAATGGACCAGCTCTGTTGAAAGCATATTCTAGATCCTTAAATACTCTAAAAATATAATATTGTACTGTAATTTTGTTATATGTAAGTATAAGCTAATAAATGGGGGTTTTGTCCAATAATACTAAGCCTAATGAAGATATCAAAGCGATGAAGGGGAAGGAATTATAGAAACATATTTGTGATTCATATTTTCCTTAAATTAATTGACAAAAAATTTAACGGGACTTCCAAATCCTCAAGTAAGAGTAATAAGAATATATCAGGGAATATTAAGAAAAACTGCATGTCTTTCATTCCATTATTCCAAAATTATCATTACCCTAATTGTAAAATTGACTGATTCTTTGGTTAGATGAGGCTGAGTATATTAAAAGCCTTAGAAATTTGATATTTCTATTTTTTTTATGAATGTCTTCTGATATGACCTCAAATTTGAATTGGAGATTACTGAATATTAAGCGTATCACAAAGATAAGAAGTGTAAATTGATTTTTAATTAAAGTGGTGCTATAGAGAAATATAGAAACAATAAGAAATTAAAATATAAAACTTAACAAATGTGTGGTGAGAAGAACCCATGAAATTTCATAATGGATATGAACAAATGGTTTACGTATTGAAAGGAAGGGAACCTAGCTTGCAATTAACAATAGGGGAAACCCGCCAATGTTATGGAAGAGATGAATGATCTAGTCATCTTTTATCCGATAGACATGTGATGGAAATTATAGAAAAAAATAAACTATGGTAACCACTACCATTGTCCAAGGTTTGTTAGAGACAGTCAATGAATGAAACCCTCAAGGTATCAATTGAGAGAATATTCTATCAAACCCACACATGTGGATCCTAAAAATGAATTTGTGATAGGTATGATAATTATTCATTCAAGAATAAGGAACATAAACTTTTATTATTATTCAATTAATTCATTCATATCAAAAAATATTAGTAGAACTATTCATACACCCCCATAAATCATGGATGTTGAGATGTCAGTAAAAAAGGAAAATGGTGGAATTATTGATTCCTTAGTATATAACTCCAACCCTATCCACAATGGTGGTAGAAAAATTTCTTGAAAGCATTTTGATAATCAATTATAATTATTTGATGTTATTTTAATTATAGAATAGATTTCATTATCTAGATTCAACATAAATTATAGAGTGATGGAAATAAACCTCCATATAATAAATCATACTATGGATCTATACAAATGAATGGAAGAGGATGAATCTCATTTGATATCATTATATTAAGATCAGATATTATTACCCTATGATAAATATAATCATTCCTATATAACTTATACTAATGAAATGAGAAATCATTAATATATTCAAATTATAAGGGAATATGATAATCTGTTTCTTGAACAATTTTCTAGTATTCCTCCTACACGAGAGTATTAGTTTTAAATCGATATTATAACTGGATATTTTGTAATATCGATGAGTCTATAAAGAATAACTATTGTTTAACTTTAGTGGACGAAGACAAAAATACAATAAATCTAGATAAATGTTTTATACAAAAATTTAATTCAGCATGAGGTACACCACTAATATTTACTAAGAAGAAGTACTAGTCAATACACATGTAAATTGATTATTATGAGCTCACTAAGATCACAATAAATATCTAGTATCCACTACCAGTGATTGATGAAATTTTTAATCTTCTACAAGGTGCCCAGTTATTTTCAAAGATATATCTTTAGTCAAGATATCATCAAGTAAAGTTGAAAAAGGAGGATATCCTAAAAAATGATTTTGATACATGGTATGAGAACTATAAATTCATATTGATTATATATGGACTAATGAATTATCAAATAAAAAATTATTGACATGATGAATAGAGTCTTCAGAGATTAACATGACCAATTTCTGGTTGAATTTATAGATGATATTCTTATGTACTATAAAAGAAAGGAGGAAGATGAGGAGAATTTAAATATAGTCTTGTAGACCTTGTGGAAAGAAAATATGTATTAAAAGTACAGTAAATGTTAGTTCTAACTTGATAACGTTACTTTCCAAGGTTATTTTACCCCCAGAAAAGGGATAACCATTGATCCTTCAAAAACATACACAATTGAAGGGTATCAAAGTGCAACCTCTATGATGGAAATATGTAGTTTCCTTGAATTTTTTTGGTAATATCATTGACGTGTAAGAAAATTATCATGATTTTGAATCTACCTAACAAGATAAATCAAAAAGGTGTCATGTTTTTATGGAATGAGGAATGTGAGGAATGTTTTAAGGAGCTGATTATGTGGATAATGACAACAACTATACTCACATTACCCTCCATTCGTGAAGGATTTGTGATCTATATCTATGAATCCAAAAAGGTAATGAGTTTTTTACTCATGAAAAATGATTCTATGATAGTCTATGCGTCATGTCAACTAAAGATCCATGGTAATAAATACCTTAATCATGCTCTAGAATTGGATGTAGTGATGTCTGCATTAAATATTTTGTAACATTATCTTTATAGGGAGATGTTTGAAATATATATGGATACAATAATCCTCAAGTATATATTCATACAAAGGAAAACTAATATGAACTAATGAAGGTGGTTAGATCTAATACAAGATTATGACTATTCAATACCTTGAAATCATCGGATATAAAACTAATTGGTATATGCTTTAAGTTGAATGATCTTATAACTCTCTCCATGATGAGGATTTCTAGGTATATTATATTTTTTGACATTAAAAGGAAATATATGGTAATAATTAAAGTATATTATTCACAAATTTATCAAATAATTTATCAACTATCAATTCTATAGAGGATCAAGTAGGATTAGAATGATTATGATTTTCTATAGATGAAGGTAATGGATATTTTTCTGTTGAACCTTGTTTAAGATGGTGAAATAAGTTATGTAACATAGATATATTTAACTTAAATTCCCAATATAAGGAGGGATCTTTTGTTTGATGTTAATAAATCGTCTGTATCTATTCATCCATAAATTATTATGTTGTATAGAGATTTGAAAAATAATTGTGGGATAACCTGCAGAGAGAGGGAGAGACTGCAGAGTTTGTAAATCCATATATGGTAGGCTAGAAAGTAAAGGAATAATCATAAAAATAAAAAGGTATAAATCAACTATTTCCTATACTAGTATGGAATAGAAAAAGTAATCATGGATTTATTCATACGACACCATAAGAACCCTAAAGGAAATAACATTGTCTATGTTGAAGTAAATCACCATACCATGATAATAAATTTCATTTTTAACAAATAATATTTATGTCTTGACCAAATCACAAATATATAAGTAAGTTATGTTGTAAAATTACATGGAGTACCACTCACTATTTAATATTATCAAGATCTATGTTTTATCTCGAGGTTTTGTAGAATCCTTATATAATAATTTGATATAGAACAATGTTTAAAAACTACATATCATGTTCAAATTGATTGTCATTCCTGAAGTATAATTAAAACTATAAAAGATATGGGGAGATAATTTTATATATATTTTTATGGATTTTTGGGTCAATACATTACCCAAGTGGACTTATCATATTATAACAGTTTCATTCTATATTTAAAATGGCCCTCTATGGGGATTTTCATGGGAAAGGGTTTCAAACTCCAAAATGATGTGATGAAGTTAGAGAGTGAAAGCTAGGGGGGCCTAATATTATCCAACATTTGAAAAAAAATGTTCAAACCATTCAACATCACATGAAATTTTTATAATATATAATGAAATGATATGTGGGAAATCATCAATGAGACTAAGAGTTTGAGGTCGATGATAATGTATTCTTTTTTATATTTCCATGATAAAATTAACAAGGTTTCAAAAAAAGTGAAATCATAGTACATTATACAATATCCCTTTTTATATCATTAACAACATTATATTAATGGCCCATAGACTAGCACTCCCACCTTATCATTCCCAATTACAAGATTTGTTCCTTTTGTCCATCTTGAAAAATTACATACCATACCCCTCTCATTTAATAATTATAATGGTTTTAGTATTGGATAATGATATTCTATATATGTATAATTTGGTTATGATATTATATCATAGATAAAAATTTATATCAAATTAGATAACTCGTCGGGTCAAAGTGTTGTGGAACCACATGTTTGAAGAAGTTAATTGGGAATAGGAAGAGGTAATGAAACAAAAGAAACCTAATCTATTTTACAGTATGAAGTGAAAATTTTCAATGAATAAATTTATAATGGGGGTTTAATCTACTGATAAAAAATTTTATAACATCAATTCCTTCTCCTTGATTGAATAAATTCTATTATAGGTATTAAAGTTATAGGAATCAAATGCACTACATTGGTTATTTAGGAATATTATATCCTATTAAAATTAAAATATCATTATGAGTCATAAAAATGGATAATATAGTCATTGAATAGTGATCATATTATTATTATATATATTGGATTATTATAATGGCTACTAATATAGAAACAAGAAGAAATGACATTGACTAGTATGATCATACCATTTAAAGACATTTTATTAGTTCTACAAAGGCTGATAACATCTCAATGATTTTCCCCTAACAAAGCCCAAGCTGAGGTTCAATAACTTAATCATGATTGAATCCATTTTTGGTATAAGTTTACGATCATCGAGATCACTACCCAAACAATTTTTTTCAAACCACTCCAATAAATGTCATTGTCACACACCTTACCATTAAGGTGTTCACTGATGTGAAAATGTTATATGTATCTCAATCATAATAGTATGAAAACCTATATTATTATTTTCATAGAAATAATGAATATTTTTATCTCTTAATGATTTAACTTTATAAATTTTTAAGTAATTAGTTTGATGAAAACCAGATGTCAATACCAAAAACACCTATTATATTTTTGGGTAATAAGAAATTTTAATTATGATATCCCTTTTAAAGAATTAATTAATTTTAAAAATAAATTATATTTAAATAAAATACTGTTTTAAAATAATATTTTATAATTATATTTGATAAAATGATTTTGTGAAGAAAAAAACAATTTACAATGTTCAGTGACGTTTTATTTTCAGAAAAAATTAGTATTTTTCAATAAATTCTGTTTTGGATTTAAAATTGAAATTTAAAAAATATAGAGTTTTATTTTGTTAAAATTAATATTATATTTTTATTAACCACAAAAAAAGCATCCAATGGTGAATTTTTCATAATTTTATTTTATAGTCATTTTTTCTTGTAGAAATTAAATATCCTATAAATATACTATATGTATTATGAATCATAATGACCCAAACATGATTTAATATATTACATATAATTTACCCAAGACAATGTACATGTTTAACCATTAAAAATATATGTATTTTTTTTAATTTTTTCAATTTTATAAATCCTTTTTGAATCCTCAAAAACCTATATAATATATTAATGTTTTGAAATACATTCTTTATGAAAATGACTCACTTCCACATCCCCAAGAGAAATATTTTAATGTGTTCGGTTATTAGAATTATGAAACAATAAAACAACTGCTACTTGGAAGAAATAAATTTCAGAAACCATGATAATGTCTTTGGTTTTGATACTTTATTATATAGAATCTGAAACCAATGTTTGGAAATTAATAAAAAACTCCAATCCCTTTTCCTATATTAACCCACCCATGATCCCAATTATCTTTAGTCAAAAACCTAGGATAATGACCTCAATCTAACATTTATTCCTATATATCTCCCAATGTTCCACTAAGACATCAATAATATCCTTCCAAGCATTTGGAAACACCCTATCTAGCAAAGGAATCCTCCCCTTCTCCATGTTATTGAAGAACCTTATTTATTTTATGCCTTTTGATTTACTATTCCTAATGTTTGTATATGTTTTTCATCACCCAAAATGTCATATTTTTTTCCTAATGATTATATACCCATTTCTCAGTAATTAAACGATTTTATGAATCATTAATTACAGTCTTTATACTTCTAAAATTTCATTGTGAGTTTTCATGCACAACGAGTGTGAATTAAATTCCTATACCCATCCCCAATCTAGGGTAATCAACCATATGTACTTATTTCTAATTTTTTTCGAAACATCAATGTTTTTAACCCATTTTAACACCCCAATCTTCCACGGTATGCATCCATTTGAATAATACAGTAGCATGTGTTGTATGCAACTTCGAGTTCTAACACACACCACAACCAATCAAACATGCTGTTTTGAATAGTAATACCAAATTTTTGAAAATTTATAAATTTTATATTTCAACATTATCTTTATTTTTTTATTCGGAATATCAAAATTATATTATGGTGAGTTTTTAATATTTTTCTAAAAACATTCAATTTTTTATGAATAGTGAAAAATACTAAACATTAATTATAAACAACTTTTTTAATAAAAATAATTTAGTGATAAATTATACTATTGAGTGGTTTTAAAGTATAATTAGAATATATTTTTTCCAATTAATCAATTTTTGGTTAGAAATAATTTTACATTTAAACTGGACATAGGAAAGTGTTAATCTTTTGACTGTTATTATTTCTTAATAACACACTTTGTGTTTTAACAACGGGAAATAATTTTATATTAATTTCATCCAATTCTGAGTTTGGAATTTATAAATATGTATTCCATGTTTAGAATCAAGAGGTTCAAATTGTGTAAATAGGTAACTTTTATTTTTAGATATTTTGAATAATTACTTCTGTAAATATTTTATTTACCATGGTTAAAGGGTAAATCTGGTAAATAAGGGTAAAACAATAATATTATAATAATATTGAATTACCCTAACACACATCTAAACCATATTCGATGATAAAATTCCTAAAATTTTCATCTCTGGGTCGATTTTGGGACCCCAAGGATCCACTTGTAATTGAGAATGATGCTTTATATTAATTATGTTAAAGTAAATACAAAAATGACACAAGCATATATCATTTAGTAAAACAACTTTTAAATAGGGTTACACATAAGATTAATTCAGATAAAAATATTCATTATAAATATAAAAAAATTCTATACATAATGAATGTTTATTTATAATTTTTAGACATTGAATAATTAAATTTATTTATGACACAATGGTGATGGAGTATTTTCCTTATTAATGAATGAATCAAATAAATGGTATTATAAATGTTAGAATAAATATATTTTATTGTTTTGATTCCATACAATAATTTTATAGGTTAATATGGATTTTTAGGATTCATTAAATGAATTTATTTTAAATTAATAAATTTTTTAGGACTTTAACAAAAATCAATTATTAAATAGCTTCAAAATTGACCTAAAATACTTTTTTTTAAAATATTATATTATTAATTGATATAATATTCCTAAAAATTCTGGATTTTTCCAAAGGACTTATATAATGATATGTATATCATTAATTAACTACTTGGGGTTCTATTGGACGTTTATAGAATGTTTATTAAGCATATAATATAAACATACGAAAAGACATGGTAAATGTGCAACTAATTAACTAATAGTTAAATCTAAATGATAAGGTTCATATAGTGACCCAAACCTATATAAAACCTATTGGTTGAGTGTATCTAGACCCATCCCCACATTACACTTGAAATAAATCAATTTGGATTCATAATAAACCAAATATAAATTTATTATAAAATAATACTTTATGTTTTTTCTAGGGTGCCCCTCACCCCTCTTATAAAAGGGAACCCCCACCTTCTCTCAAATTCACGCATTGAAATCCTTTTGGTTCGGAAAAAAAATGCCCAAATATCCTCCCAAAATACATCAATTCATCCTAGACGCCTTCCTTTAGTCAGAAATCCATCTTAAGGATCCCTTTTTATCAAATCAAAAAGATAAACCCGAAGAAGAGTTAATAATTTCACCACCCTCTTTCAAGTTCTTTTCTTCTTCCACTTCTTCTTTCCTTATTATTTAAATCCAATAACAATAACTCCAGTATCTTCTATATACTGAGATGTTATTGTAAATATTTTACAATGGTATTCATTATTCTGTCCATCCTTTGAATGGCATGTCACCATATGTGCGTACGTACGACTTACCGTCTCCACTTCTTGGTGTAATTGTTATTCAATACATTATTATTTGGATGGGTATACTAATGATGTTTAATTTATGATAATAATAGATATAACATGATAATTATTATGTATATATGATATAAAATCTAATTATATTCTATTTTAATATCAGAAGAATGATATATTTGCTCGTGAGTACGTACGTATTACTGTCTCCATGAATGTGATGAGATTCATTCCCCATCGTATCCATTCATGACTAATTTTATTATATGATTAAAAATAATGGTTAATGACTTTATATAATTATGTATATGAATATGATACATGGAATCCATAACAAATATGACACACATAACAAATACTATAAATGAAAATGAATCTGTTAACACCAAAAACATAGATAATACTACAATATTATTAACCAAACAATGCTAAAAGATCGTATAGGATATCATATTAATGTATATGATTCCTTTATAATTTAATAACAATTATTTCAACATTATAAATGAGTATATCCTACCATCGATCAAGGAAATGTACAAGGTAAGGGATAATTTTACAATATCTTAATTATATGAGGTTGTTTATATTATCTATTGGGACCTCTTTATCATCCAAATCCATGTTTCATAAAAATGTATTTAAAAACATTCTTAATATTATATAGACTACAGGTTAATTCCATTTATACCCTTGTTTGACTTTTTATAATATGTTTATAAAGGAATCTTTCCAATTTTTTTCCAAAAAAAGGTCATTTTTAACCATTTCGACAAAATTAAGGTAAGAATATCTTTTTTTAACTTAAATGGTGGGTGTGGCTATTTTCTGCCGATATAATATCGTCGAAGCATCCCTTACAAGATTATAAGAATATTTTCAAAGTAAATTATTTCTTTTATAATTATAAGAATTGTAAATGATTTCAAAAAAGAGATATTTTTCTCAAATAGTTTTGATATCATATATCTCAACATCCATCGATGGATTTTAAGAATCTTTGAAGTCGATTTATTATGATACAATACTTCCATTTTGTATTGATGGATTTGTGATATGTTTGACTATGGATGTGTTATTTTTATACCATTCTTGGTTTACGGAGAATGTATTGTCATTTTTTATGCTATTTTAAATAAGATTGTTTCTGTTATGTTGAAACCTGTTCATATATGGAATGCATTGGCATTAGTATCTGACTGGTGGATCCCTCTATAGCACCTTGATGCATCGGCAGGTCTTATGAGACAAAATAGTGTCTTAGACCAAGGCTTTGATAAAATCATATTTTTATTCTTATAACAAGGCCATGACTATGTGGTTATGACAGTCAGACATTATGCATTCCATCATTATGAAAGTGGTTATTGATATTTAATAAGATTATTAGAATAGTAGAATATTCATTTCAATAATTAAATGACATTATTATATTTTATTTTTGAAAAATTATGTTGATAATCAAGTTTAAAAGTCTTTTGTTTTAGTTATAAATTGCCTAAAATGATTATACTTATTTATGAAAGTTTCAACTATATTGTTATCCTTACTGAGCATCTGAGCACACCCCATTCAATGTTTTATTTTTACCGGGATGTGAAGAAGTATTTTATTACTGACATGTAGGGATAGTCTGAGGTGATATGAGTGTGGTATATGGAGACTATGTTGTTGTAGTTTTTCCAATTATGATATATTGTAAGACTTTTTAATGTATCTAGTTTTTCCAAAGATACTAAATTAATAGGCCTTTCAAGACATGATATTTTGTTAACATTCCAATGTTATGTAATAATGAACTGACTCTGGGTAACGAGGGTCAGGGCATTATAGTTGGTATCAGAAGTAGGTTTCTTGATGGTAGGAGGTCATGATTTCTTTATGGTTTCTCCATGGAAGGTTGTTATACATTTCGGTAAGAAGGGTAATTTGAGTCTCAGATAAATTAGACCTTTAGAAATTATAGAACAAATTGGGGTTGTAGCATACGTTTGGCAATGCCGCCATGTCTCTCCAAAGTTCATGATGTGTTCCAAGTTTCACTATTGAGAAAATATATTCCTGAAACAACACATATACTCACCTATGAGGAAATTGAATTCGATGATGATATGTCTTATTGCGATGAGCATTTCATGGCTCTTGATACCAGATAACAAGTGCTATGAAACCAGATGACTCGTCTTGTATAAGTTTTATGGGGAAACCATAAGATGGAAGAGGCAACAAGGGAACCAAAGGAACATATTATGAAGAACCACCTGAGTATTATCATAAGGTAGTACTCTAGAAATTTTTAGGACAAAATTATTTGAAATGAGGGAGAATGTAACACCCCAAGCTTCCACGGTACACTTACCTTAGAATAATATAGTAGCGTGTGTTGTACGCAACTTCTAGTTCTAACACACACCACAATCAATCAAACAACCCATTATGAATATTAATACCCACTTTCTGAAACATTATACATTTTATCAATCATAATGGAAATCATTTTTGGATTCGGAATATAGAAATTAGATTAGGAATATTTTTTGTTATTTTTCTAGAAACATTCAATTTTTGATGAATAGTGAAAAAAAAACTTTATTTAAAAACATATTTTTTCATAAAAATAATTTATAGTGATAAATTATTCTATAGAGTGGTTTTAAATAATAATTAGAATATATTTTTACCATTTAATCCAATTTTGTTCATTGTACCTATTTTTAAATACAAACTATAAATAAACACGTGTAAATCTTTTGATAGTTATTATTTCTTAAAAACACGCATTTTGTATTAACTATGAGAATTAATATTAAATTAGTTTCTACCACTTCTATGATTTGAATTTATAAAAATGGATTCCACATATATAATTAGGAGGTCGAAATTGTGTAAATAGGAAACTTTTATTTTTAGATATTTTGAATAATTACTTCGCTAAATATTTTAATTACCATGGTTAAAGGGTAAATCCGGTAAGTAAGGGTAAAAAAATATTATAATAATATTAAATTACGCCAACACATGTCCTAATCCTATTGGATGATACATGTCCGACCATGGGAATATTTGGGTCGATTTTGGGAACCTATGGATCCACATGTAAGTGATAATGGCACTTTTTATTAATTAAGTTAAAGTTAATACAAAAAATGACATAAGCATATATCCTTTAGTAAACCAATTTTTTAATATGGGTACACATAAGATAAATTCTACTATAAATATTCATTATAATAAAAAAATATTTAATACATAATGGAATTTTATTTATAATTTTTAAACATTTAATAATTACATTTATTTATGACACAATGGAGATGCAGTATTTTCATTATTAATGAATAAATCAAATAAATGGTATTATAAATGTTAAAATAAATATAATTTGATGCCATCCACGAATTTTATCAGTTAATATGACATTTTATGATTCATTAAATGAATTTAGTTATAATTAATAATGTTTTTAGGGCTTTAACAAAAATCAATTATTAAATGTTGTTAAAATTGAAAAAAAATAATTTTTAAAAGAAATATTATATTATTAATTTATATAATATTCCTAAAAATCTAATATTCTGAAAAAGAACTTATATAATTATATTTATATCATTAATAAACAACTTGGGGTTCTTTTAGTAGTTTATAGTATGTTTATTAACCATATAATATATAAATACAAAGAGATGTTGTAAATGTCAAACAAATTAACTAAGAGTTAAATCTAAAGGATAATGATAATATAGTGACCCAAACCTATCTAAAACCTATTTTTTGAGTGGATTTAAACCCATGACCACCTTATAATAGAAATAAATCATTTTGGAGCAATTAAAAACTGAATCTGAATCTATTATAAAATAATATTTTATGATTTTCCTAGGGTGCTCTCACCCCTCTTCTAAAAGGGCACTCCCCCTCCTCTCAAATTCACAGTTTCAAAGACATTTGGTTCGGCCAACCCCTACCAAAATATCCTCGTAACATCTCTCACATTATCTTAGGGGCATTCCTCTAGTCAGAAATACAATTTATAGAGCCCTTTTGATCAAATCAAAAGGAAGAACCTGAAGAAGTGGTAATAATTTCACCACACTCTTTCAAGTTCTTTTCTTCTTCCACTTCTTTTTTTATGGTTAATTAAATACTAAAATAATAACTCTTGTATCTTCTATATACTGAGATTTTATTATAAATATGTTACAGCCATATTCATTACTGTATCCATCCTTTGAATGACATGTCACCAAACTTTTTTACGTAGGGCTTACTGTCTCCACGTCGTAGTGTAATTGTTATTCAATACATTATTATTTGGATTGGTATAATAATGATGTGTAATTGATTTAAATAATTAATATAACATGGTAATGATTCTCTATATATTATATACTATCCAATTATATATTATTTTAATATCAAAATAATGATATTTTCGCTCGTGCGTATGTACGGATTACCATATCCACGAACGCGATGAGACTCATTCCCCATCGTATCCATTCTGGACTAACGTTCATTTGATGATTAAAAATAATGTTTTATGAATTTATATTTATCAATATATGAATAAGATACATCCCATCCATAAGAAATATGACTCAAAATAAAAATAATATAATGGAAAATGAATCTGTTAACCTCCAAAATGACAATAATAATAAGATATTATTGACAAAGCAATGTTAAAAAATCATAGATGATATCATATTAATGTATATGATTCATGTATAATTTAGAAACAATTATTTCACCATTATAAAGAAGGTTAACCTACCCTCTACGAAATGCAAGTACATGGTAAGGGTTTATTTTACAATCTCAACATTCTCCGAGGTTGTTCATATGTAATTATCTACTGGGATGTTTTTATCATCCATATCTATGTTTCGTAAAAAATGTATTTTAAAATATTCAGAATATTTTATAGACTATAGGTTAAAGACTTTTACACACTTGATTTAATTTTTATAAGACGTTAATAAAGGAATCCTTCTGCCGCTTTCCAAACAATGTCCTTTTTAACCTTTTCGAAAATGTTAAGGTAAGAATGTCTTTTTTAACTTATACAGCGGGTGCGACTATTTTCCGCTATTATAAAATCGTAGAATCTTCCGGTAGAATCTTATTAGAATATTTTCCAAGTAAATGTTTTCTTTTATAATTATGTGAATTTTAAATGATTTCAAAAAAGTGATATTTTTGTCAAATTGTTTTGATTTCATCTATATAAACATCCTTTGATTGATATTATGCTTCTTTGAAGTGGATTTAATATGATACAAAAATCCCAAATTGTATTTAAGGTATTGTGATATGTTTTATTGGGGAGGTGTTATTTTTATACCATTCATGGTTTATGGATAAAGTATTGATATATTGTATCATAGTTTTAATACGAATATTTATGATATGTTTAAACCTGTTCATATAAGGAATGCACATGACATAGTAAGTGATGGGTGGATCCCACTATAGCTCCTCGATGCATCGGTAGGTCTCATGAGGGAAACAAGTGTCTTTGCACAAGACTTTGAAAAAAATCATATTTTTAGATTTGGCACAAGGCCATGACTATGTGGATATGAAAGTCTTGCATTATGCATTCCATCATTATGAAAGTGGTTATTGATATTGCAAGTGATTATTATACTAGTATAATATCCACGTGAATAAGTAAATAGAATTATTTCATTTTATTTTTCCACATTATGTTGAAGTTCAAGTTTAAAAGGCTTTTGTTTTAGTTATACATTGCCATAAATGTTTATGATTATTTAGTAATGTTTCCACTATATTGTTATCCTTACTGAGCAACTATGTTCATCCCATTCTATGTTTTATTTTTTCCAGGATGTGAAGAAGTATTTTATGACTGACATGTAGGAATCGTCTGAGGGGATATGAGTGTGGTCTATGGAGACTATGTTGTTGTAGTTTTTTACATTACGATGTAATGTAAGACATATGATTGTATGTAGTGTTTCCAAGGTAACTAAACTAATTGTTCTTTCAAGACTTGATATTTTTTGAACATGCCAATTTTATGTAATAATGCACCGACTCTGGGTAACTGGGGTGGGGGCATTACACCCATGCTCCTAAATTTGTTGTGTTAATAGAAATGAAATTTGTTATTGTGTTATATGTTCTATGTGGAACACTTATGAATGTTCATGATATTATTGTAATGAGTTCTCTTAGATATCACTATAATCCATTGGGAAATGATTTAATATCATGAGATTCCGCGTAAGTTATATGAGAGATTATCCTAAGAACACTATGTTATAATGTCTTAGTTGTTAACCCTCACTTATGATTATGGTGCACTGTTTTTAGTTTTTTCCACATTCCCATGTTTCTTTTATGTTATCTTGAAATATATTCCCTCAATGCTCATGATTTTGATTATAAAATCTTTTGTTACATTTCTATAACTCTTGGATCACATTTCTTCCTCTTCCATAATCAATTCTTTCTTTATTCCCTTACAGGGTTTTATTACTCACACATTTCTTATATTGTCCCCTGGTTATCCAGTGCAGTTTTATGAAAAATGGAATATTAAGAGCATGTTATGAAATTTTCAAATAATGTTGTCTTATCCATGTATCAAGTTGATGTTCTATGTACCAAATTCTCAAATACAATAGGCTTCATCATATTTTTAGATTTAAATAAGTGTACATTTATGTAATAAAAAATTAAATACGTTTTATTAATGATATATGTTGTCACAGGTCTATCCATGTACTACTAAATAGTAAAGGAACACCTAGGGTCTGTCCAGAAACTTCCAAATAGCCATGTACCCCCAAATATGGGGTGTCTTTTGATGTACCCCACCACACTACCACATCCCACTACATGCTTTGTACCAGGACAACATGATGTGTAGTACCGAAATTCCTTATTCTCAGGTAATTGACCACATGTACATGCACCACTACATGACATGTACACTAATAAAATGATGTGTAGTTCCAAAAGACTATCTTCCTAAAATTGAAAGAACACACAAATTGTTTTCCTAAACTACACACTGTTCGATCAGAGTAACCGAATGGGAAGTCTAAGTGATTCTTCTAAGACCACTTTTTTCCCAGATTAGACATAGATCGACCCCCATGGATCCATAATATTTATAAACGGGATTTATAGAATTTTTAAAAACATTAATGTGGATGAGGAACAAACTCAAAAAAACTAGCCAAATTCATGGTGAAACACCAAAGCATCCTGTCCAAATATGATCTTAGAAGTTTTTATACCTTAATCTCATCTCAATCATCACCATGGATGAATTCCAGTGAAATCTCCACCCTATTCTCATATTGTTATAGCCATTGTGTGAGGGATGTTCTTTCACCTCCTTCTACGTGTAGTAAATCCCAAATGTGGTGTTGGGGAGTATCAAATTAATTAAATAATTAATTAGCCTTTTAATGCCCATCTCAAGCCTCGAAGGCTTATTTAGTTTTATACCTCACTTATGAAAACCCCCCCACCAATTAAGAATGAACTAATGAGCCAGAATATAAATCTGATGCTCCATTAAAAAGTTATTTCCACCCAAACCCACATGAATAATTTAATATATATTTAATTTAACATTAAATATTCTTCCAAAACTCGAAGGACTCAAAATTTCAACAAAATATTATCATATGATATATTTCCAATTCTCATTACAAATGAGTGGTAAAAAAATTATCTGAAATCATATTATATTGGAAAATGAACATTTTACCCAATGTGAGAACCTGAAAAAATAAAATTTTATGACAAAATTTAGAATCCTAAAAAGTTCATGTCCATAAATTCTCCCCACCATAAATTATTTCAACCTTTAGAATACGTAGTTCTCTTTTAAGAACACATCCTAACCCCTTGTTGATAAAAATCATTCTTAACATATAGATCTATAATATATTAAATAAACTGTGTTCCTCTACATAAATCCAAAGATAAGGTGTATAAGCCATCATTTTTTAATCACCCAAATACCTCCATAATAAATTACCAAGATAATTCCTAACCACACCCATCCGTTTCATGACATCTGGAAACCATCCACAACTCATCCTATGGTTCATGGTGCTCTTAAACATAAAAATAAAACTATAATGTATGATATAGATTTAAGACAGTTCCAATTATTGATATCCCCTTTTAAAACCCATCCTCAGTGGTCCATAGACCTACTCATTTTGGTTCCCACCACATCCATGAACCTACCCACACAAGGGTCACATCACCATCCCTGGCCTCATACTCCCCAATATAGGAGTACCTTTATTATCACATCATAACTAAACACAAACCCCAAACCCCATGTTCCAATCACTATCGAACCATTGAACTAGATGTGTCTATCTCCCTCTCTCCCGATCAAAAAATAATCCTCAATTATCACATATTCTCAAAATTATAGAAATACGTAAATGGTATTTTATGATAACTTGTTCACCATAAGTACCCAACTCATAGATGACAGATGGTGGAAATTCCACAATGTAGATTCACATACTCCTATCCATTAGCACAGTCCTCCAAAGATGCATTTTTATCAAACCAAAAGTCACATATATATAGATACGAGTATAATTGATGCTCTCTCAATGTACATAGGATGATTTTATGATATTCAAAATGATAATATCTATACTTGGAGTAAACTAATATGCCATCAATGAGTGACACCACAACCTCATCGATTCATTGATAATCACCATACTAAACGATGGATTTGATTCACCATGCCCAAAATCCTCTCATCACACAGCCACAGTTCTAATCCTACTAATATTTTTCATCTCAATTCAATCATCATAGGTGTACACACCCTTGTCAATCAATACAAAAAACATCACAATGTGTCATTATGAAATTGTGTCTCTAGGATTCCTTAAACGCTCAACTATTACATGATTTTTTGTTAACAGAACAGAAAACCATATTCCATGTACAACATGTCACATATCATGACAACTTATCCCACAAACCCTATATACTATCCATGTATTCCATGCATCAAAATTTAAAAAAATAAATAGAAGCATTGTTACATTCCAAAACCTAATGGAAAATCACTAAGTACAAATCACATTCACAACCTATTGAAAAACAATAATTATTCAAAATTCCCCCAATGTTCATTTATTCCCTCACCATGTCTCTGAAGATGTAATGAGAGATCACACGGACAGTCACATAACAAGAGTTGAAATTGAAAACCACATGTTCCAAAAATGGATCCATAATCATAGTGATTTTCTTCACCGGGGAAACATAAAATCTCCACAAAACTTATACAAAAAAACTCACACACACTATCTCCACTAAATTCCAACCTATAATCCTAAAACCATATTCTCTCAAAAACCATTTTTTCTCCTGATCCAAATCATATCAATCTGGACTCACACTCCCACACAACCATTACATGATCTAGGGAATGAAATGGGCATACCACGCATGAAACCATCCAAAATTATAAATAAATATCACATAATCTCTCCTTATAAAAAATTCATTCCACATTCATGAAACCCATACTAGGATTCTCCCTTCATGCACCATTGTCAAAAGTAAAGAGCATAAATTTGTTCCACATGCACCAAAAATACCACATAACATAGAGGAACCATCCAACTGTTCACACTCTAAAGTTATGTTACTAACTTCCGAAACTAGAATCACATAAAAATAGTCACCAAACTCAACAACATATCCCCACCAATAAGGTATCACAAAATGTCACTAGGATTAACTAACTAAATCTATGACAACTAATAAGAGAACACAACTTATGAGATGTTGAAAACACTATTCTACCAACATCCCACAATTTCGGCATACTAAAAAACCAATCTCAATAGTCTCACAAATAAATTATGTGATAAAAAAACAAAGAACCCATAAATAAATCACAAATCATCTCTAAAGAACTACACATCTAGTCGATCCCTAGAGGACCATGCCACATGACCATCCCAGAACAAAACAAAACCCAAAAGTGTCCAATAGTCATACAGTTATACAATAGTGTCCCACCATAGTCACTATATCTCTTATGCATGAATATTTCATCCCAGCCATA
Organism: Viscum album; assembly: GCA_963277665.1. Lineage (NCBI taxonomy): Eukaryota > Viridiplantae > Streptophyta > Magnoliopsida > Santalales > Viscaceae > Viscum > Viscum album. Next base: position 943,921,729 of record OY728127.1, on the reverse strand, counting down.
ATCATCATGAATCCAATTTAAATCCACATAAAAAGCCACAATAAGAGATAAATATACATGTTTTCCTAGCTTTATGTATTACCTCTGAGGAATTATATGATAAAACACAATACGAGAAGTTTATGACACTTTAAACAACTGATCCTAACACATCAACAAATTAATTCACTATAAATCATATAACATGTGGATCCTATATAACTATCATTATGCATGAGATTCCTATTGACTGTACTGGCTAAGAGAAATAACTAAATCACTATCCTCTTTCTAATCGACCTATATATTGAAATCCATCATAAATCAAAATATCTCAAAACACTAGTGAATATCTCAGGGTGAAAATCATATAAAACCATAAAATCAAATACAAAGAACATCAATATGATCCCCAAGTATCCTGGATTTCAAGATGGAATAAATGTTCATGACACAAAATCTAATATCTATCATAGACACTAACACATTCCTATATATCCAATCTACCAAAACCCAAATAGTAAAACATGAATGTAAATCCTCTAATACCACTGTATTATGACATGTCATAGATTCCACTAAATAGATTCCCCTAGACAGTTCTCCATATGTCCTCATGCCTAACTCCTTATAATCTTGAGGCATTCGATAGGTGGTGGGGGTCTAGGGTAATACTGTTAGGAGACCATTACTCTATATCAGAGTAAAAGATTGTAAATAAATAACAAATAATAATACATATAATATTATGTTTAAAGGATAAGTAAATTGAAATATAATCATACAAAGATAATAAAAAAAATTAAAACCATGAAATACATATAACACTGATCAATCACTGGGCCAATGACATATAATGATAAAAAAATAGAAAAAAGGACATGTGATCTACTACCAACTCCAAACCACATATATACCTTATACCTCTTATATTTTTGATCTTCACTAGCTTGATCATTAGACTCCACATTATCAAATCTCCTAATCAAACAATCCTGGACATTCACTATATTCATCGTGAATCTATGATTACCACGAATGTATACATAATACCCGCATGAACAACAAGGGTCATGTACATGGGGAATGGAAATAATTCTCTATTGGTTACCCCCATTAAGGAACCATTAAAATATCATCATAATGCACGAGCATGAGATATTCTCAAACTATCCAAAACATATCTAAAAAATATGAATAAAAGAACCATCAGTCATTAGTTATGAGACTTTGACCAATTATACAAAATATTTTCAGTGATGGGGTGTCTCAGAGCATGTCTCAGTAGCCATGAATACTAAATAACATGCAAGTGACACATCTAAGGAATCCCTAACCAATACTCAAGACTTTACTCATTATCTCATACATGTTACCTCAACACATCGGTCTCAATTAATCATTCTAAACTATTATACAACCAAAACCCATATAATCAGTACAAAATATTTCCCACACATCATAAAAAATATTTCTTAGAGCATAAATCCAATACCTTACTTTCCTTTAATAATAGTGGTTCCCATTGTTTCAATATTTCTCCAACCCAAAAGTAGAAGCATCACTTATACATCCTATTCCATATGGCATTCCACTGCTGATTGGAGTGTCAATCTTGGTTATAAAACAAAGTGTATACTATTTGTGTCTATAGATTGAGTTTAACACATAATCCATATAGTATAACACATATGTACGGAGCCTCAGTTTAGCATCTCAAACCCATATGGTGAATGTCATGTACACAAACTCACCAATTTCAATCACGTTACTAGAACCTCAGTCTAGAAATCGACCTATAAACATATTATTGATACTGATATAGAGAATCTTGTCCAACCTCATATAAAATGATTAAGGATTTTTACATCCAACCTACCCAACCACGATTGTGGGGGGTCATGTCAAAAATGATGATCCATGTATTGAAAAAATCATGTTTCAATCTATCATTCTTTGATTTGGAGTTCAATATCTAACAAATGGAAAAAAAAATCTATGTATCATCATGTAAATCTCTCTATGCCTAATATATGGAGCACATATCTAACATCAAAAACCATATCTATGGATCATTAAGATTAACTCCGATAATAATGGAATCCCATATCATTTGAACTAGGATCTAAAACATGTCATCCCAACCATATCACAATATCCCAACATTTGTAAACCAACTATCATCCCCAAGAAATAATGAAATATATATGTGGCTAACTATACACCCATTTATGTAATCATTACATCTTCCTCATTAGCTCATTCATTGTTTTGGGTCCAATGAGAACATCCATAACCATTACTATCAAAACACACGCACCTTATTCGGTTTGTTCTATCAATGGTACACCAACATAGCCCTCAAGTGAACACACAAATAGAGGAATCCCTTTTTGGATCTATAGAACTCAAACCAATGTGAGGTTTTCCCTTTCCCAGTCCTTAATAAAACAAATCTATCAAGTTATCCCACATATTTGTGGGATCAACCATCCCCCAACCTAGTCTCTGTCATCTCATGACCTCACATGTCTCAATGGTATAAAATTATTATAATTGGAATTGGATAAATCCCAACACTATTTACAAATCACCCTAGGTTGTACCATACTCACATATTCTCTAACACCTCAATTACTAACTCTGTCCCACTAACTATGGAAATTCCCTTTCCAAAAATAATCGAGGTCTCCGATGAACTCATTCTAAATCCACTAATAACTCACCCTCAATGGATTTTTTAACTCACTTCCTAGAGAAAAATGTCATTATCATAACTTACCCACACTAAAACACCTCATAGAAGACCCCATTATGACCTAATGACTCCACCATAACGTTATACATGAAAAGACTCTCAAAATACATTCATTTTGGGTCAAAATTTGACTTTTGGGGTGAAAATAACTCGAATCCCATAAAAGGTTATCAAAGGGATATAACATAGCTTGTACCCTAAGTACACTATGTCTACTCCCAGACCTCATATCTACCCTTGTAATTCTACATGGCCTAGAACTCCCAGGTTCTTGACACAGACTAATACATGTCCACAATATACATGGGGTCTATCCATGAAATACTACACATACATGGAACACCTAGGTTTTGAAACTGTACTTCAGGACAACTATGTCTCCCCTTATATGGTTATTATTCCCATGTACATGAATACTTGAAAATGGCTCACTAAAGGTCATGTACCATGACTTTAAGGTGTGTAATCAAAAAATTACTTCTCTCTAAGTACTCACCCACCTGGATTTTCACCAATGCATGATGTATATTTCAATTAAAAAAATTGTAGTTCCAAAAGTCTATAATACCCAATAAGGATGAATAGAAAAAAAGTTTTCCTAATCTACAGGTCGTCTAATCCGAAACATCGATAAAGAAATCCCTATGAACCTCATGAAATCCCCATTTTCCTCCAATTTTTCACAGATCTATCCTCGTAGTTCCTTATCTACTATAAACGGGATTTTAAAACATAAAAACAACACAAATATGTGGATCCAAAAAATAAATAAAAAAATCATCCTACCAAATGGTGAAACGTCGATGCATTAGGTCCAAATCCCCTCTAGATTCTATTGCACCTCAATCTAGTATCAATATCCACCATGGATGATGTCTAGAATCATCGTATCCCCCTTGCCATCTAGTTCCATCTATTTTATGAATGAGGCACTCTACCCCATCCTTCCATACATATAATCACCAAATGGGGGTATGTAATTAATTAATTATTTATTTAATTACCTTTTTAATACTGATCTCATGTCCCATAACACGAATATGTATTATAACCTAGCTATGAAAAATCACCAATTATATATTGAAGCATGGAGTTTTAATCTAAATATTACACCAATATTTAAAAAGAATTTCAACCTAAAACCATATGAATAATTTAAAAATTAATTATGAAAATATTAAATGTTCTTCCGAAACTCGAATGGCTTGGAATCCAACCAAACTCTTATATTAGGATAAACACATAATTATTAAACAAATAGAGTTGTTAATAAAATATCAGAGAACATATTATAGGTTAAAATTTCCATTTTACCCCTCAAGAGCACCCATAAGAAAATATTCAAATGTATACTCTAATTACAAATCCTGAAAACATAGTTCCTTACAAATATCATCATGAAAAATGATCTATATAATTTATAAATAATGAAACATTATTTCTAATATATGACACATTTGGATCAATGTAAATTATTCAAAATCATTATTTCATCAAATCATTCATATGGTTCATAATTAAATTATGAATTAACTGATGATTATCCCCTAGAATTTTTAAAGTAGGTGCATTGTATGGGTCATGTCATTATGAAACAGAATAATGGTTGAGATATACTCAACCTACTATTATTGGGTTTATTCCATATAGATTCCTATATTAAAAAGATATATCCACTTATAGAATCCATAAATGGATTTATTGATAATAAAATCACATAATCTCTTCATTATAAAATATTTAGGTTGGTGTCCTAGTCTGAGACATATCCCAACGGTTTTAAACAATGATCTCTAATAAAAATATCCAAATATCGACTATAACCCACTCTAATACCTACTATGAAAACTAAAGAAATATATATATATATATATATGTATATATATATATATAACATCTTATTATATAAATATTCAATAAATAACATTAATATTTGTGCCATAAGAGTCTGGATTTCTATATTTGGAGATAAGACACATAAATATCTTATTTAGTTGCATTCTACTTCATATATCATAATATCATTATCCCATTTTGTCCTTCTGGAAACATTCTACAAAAACCAATTCATCATATCCATGTAAAAGGATACATAATAGTAGGCGAGCTCAAATTCACCATATTGATAAAAAGGTAGATATCAATAAATGATCATATAAAAGCATATGATAAAAATAAGGATATGAGATTATGATCATAACTTACCATGTTCAAACTCAATTTTTCATGGATCATAATCATGAATCATAAAATAAATATTTTTTGTTTTATAGGAATGAATCTTATTAGTAATAAATCAATAATAATCAATCATGAACAATTTGTTCAAATCGTGATTATAAAATTATTTTCACCAAAGTTTGGCACCCTAAGAAGAATATAACCATTATATATGTTAAGTATAACAACTAATAATAGAAAATAATAGTGTATAATGCATAAAAACATTCCAATATCATAAAGAATCATGAATCACAACCTATTTTAAATATTGGTCCAAGAATCCCTACTTTTTACTCATTGTGGGTTGATCACATCCAAATATTTCCCATAATTATCTCGTGAGATGTAAATATTTAACCAATTCATTAGAGGGATATATAATCATGGGACCACCCATCATATATTAAAAACCATATATATATATGTTCCATGGGATCATAAATCCTTCATCAATAAATCATAACATAAGCCATAGGAATGGAAGAAAGTTTCATAAAACTTTCATCATTTCCACTGAGCGTAACACATGGAAAATAAACATTTTTCATAAAAATATCATCATTATATTCATAAACCATCCAAATAAAGAATAAAAATTGAATCATTGAATCATATCCACATTAAATAAAAATTAACATCGAATGATATTATTATAGATGAATATCCACTTAAAATATCTCTTATATAACGCCCACTGATTTTATCGAATAACATTTCTAAATGAATTTATTCTTTTATATATATTTAATTACATGAAAAAATTAGTAAATATTGTGTTAAATGCAACAATGAGTTTATATTTCCTTTCCCACAACACTGAGTGAAACTTGTGATACACACTACAATGAGATTAAACAAAATATGTCATATTATTTAAATATTTTTATATGATAGTTATCACATAGATGTGGAAATGAAGGTTATGTATACATATAAATAAATTATGAATATATATGTCATAAAAATTTATATGAAATGAATTATTTTGTGACCAATTAATTAAAAATGAAAATAAAAATACATGAAAATAAAGGAAATATTTTTTTGAAAAACTTTTTTCAAATAAATGTGATTTATATAAATTAAAAAATCACTTTTATAGAATCATATTAATTAAATTTATCCATTATACATTAAATATATTTTTTAACGTTACTATTATGTGTAATATTCAAAAAACATAAAAATAAATGAAATTTTATTCTTATCAATATATTTTTCTAAAACATAGTGATTTTTCCTTTGGCATAGTTATTTTAAAAATAATTTATTAAGAAATTATAAATATAATATGATAAAATAAACTTAATTTTTTATATCATCATAAAATAACTATCTTTGGGTGAGTTTTTTGGATTTTTCTAAAGTGAGTCATTTTATTGAATAGTGAATAATACCGAAATTTAATTGAAAACATCATTTTTGATTTATTTATTTATAAAGATTAATTATATTTTATTTTTATTTTATAGAAAAAATAGTTCAATTATAAATAAATTAATACAATATAATTAACTTTCAGCAATTTTGTGTTGAATTTCTATATGAAATATTTATAACCTTTCTATCATTTCCTCTTTTAAAATCCACATTCATGTCATATCTATTAGATTAATTTTAAATTAAATGTTTCTAATTTTGTAAAATGAAATTTTAAAAAATGATTCAATATTTTTTATCTAAATAAATCATAAATTATTAAAAGGAAAACTAAATTTTTTACCAAAAGGGAAAATGAAAATAGTAAAATTTATTTGTCGTAGTTAAGGTAATAATTGATTTATTGAAGGTTAAAAAATGAAGATAAGGGTTAAAATTGACCTACCAACTTATACCAATTACATTCTTCCTAATATATAAACCCTGTTTTTTATAGGTTTTTTATTTTCCTATTATAAAAGATTTTTTCATGTTAAATTTGTTGGTACGATTGAATCTTTTCAAAACATTACAAGTGTGCCACTCACCTCATTATAAAATTCTACCCCTATCCTCTATTATTCACACCATAATCCAATTTCGGATATACCAATACATTCCAAAGTAACATCCTAAACTAAATACCCTCATACAGAATAATTATTATTTTCATAAGTCCTACGTATTATCTCTTTAGATAAAAATATAATGAGCTTAACAAAGAAGAGGTATTGATCTTCAAGGAGCACGTTAATTTTATTTATTCGTCCGACTTGATCTATAATTATTTAACCATGGTTATATAATAGAAAAAGTATATTAAATATACTTATATGTCATTATATTAATGGAATTATCATCAACAATCTCTATTTCCATAAATAGTTTACGGAATCATCATTCATGTGTACGGAGGACTACCACTATGTGAACTGATGTCATTATTTTTACCATTACCACCTTTCAATATTGAGTATTATGATAGAAAAAATTTATATATAATATATTATTAAAATTTATGTCCCTATGTAGTTATTATATCAAACATTACATTTCAACATTAAATTCTCTAGAGGATATGATAACTTCATTCATGTGTACGATAGACTACAACATCGTTATGTGATATTGTTCATTTTCACTAATGATTTACATATAAGATAATAAAGATAAATTTAATTAATATATATGATTTAAATGTTATAAATATGAAATTATTTACATGTTTATCATTATAAAAAGCTAATATATCATTTTTTGTTACCTTTTCGCTAAAAGATGATAACCTCACTTGTGTAAGCATGGACTACAACCTTCATGACATGATGTTAATATCCCTATTCATCACCACACCAAATGGATACTATGTATATGTATATTTCAATAATTAATATATTATTTATGATATTAGTGTCATTATTGAATGAAATTATTTTACTTTACTATTTTCTATAATGATCATTGAGAAATTAAAATTTTACTCATGCATACGTACAACCTATTGTCTCCATGTTGTTTAGTGATTATTTATTAGGAAATGAATATCCAATGGTTGATTAATCATTTAAAGTTATATTTTACCATGATATATAACAAATATATGGATTTAATCTTGTTCACTATTAATTGAATTAATTTTAGAGTCCCTCTATCATTTATTCCATATCATTGAGAGATAATCTGTCAATATGAGCAACTGATATGAGTTCTACTTCACATATTAATGAATCAACATAGATATGATCTTAGAGAAATTATAGGATTAATAGAATTACTATTATAGATCCCAAATTTCAATAATCAAGGTTCCCATATAATTTCTATGTGTGTATGGATGATTTTGAGGGATCCAACATCAGTTTCATTGGGAAATAGTTCCCTGTGATGATTACATATTAAACACACATGTAAATAGAACGAGGTAAATATTAATATTAGTTTTTTAGTTTTAATGAATTCATTCAGGATCCATGATCTATTAATAGGGATTGTATCACTAGAGAATAATTTTTTACATTATCCTGATAATAAAATGATGAAATTTACATCCCATATTTTTCTTTTAAACCCTCATACCATCAATTGATATAATATGGATCACGTTATGGATTAATCCAAAGAAAAATTAAATATTCATTGAATTCAGGAGTAGGGAATAAAAAGGTCTAATATCATCAAATTAGGATTTAATCTAGTCCCAACTGACCATGTTTCATACATTTTATATATTGAAATCAGATCCATACTAGGTTTTATGTTTTAAAATAAAGAATATGTATATATATATATATGTTAGTCTGTGTGAATAAAGATTTATGGCTAGAGGGGGTTTTTTAAAGTATATTCTATGTACCTAATATTTCTTCCATTATCGTACGAACATAGTATATTTTTATGACCCAAAAAAATTTCCAAAAAAATCAAGGAAATTTTGAATGTCTATAAATATACTTGGGATTTAAAAAATAAATAAAATGGGGAACCAATGTGGGTATCTATTTTTCTTAAAAACCCTATGGTGGGGTGGTAGAACTCACATTCTAAATATAATAAATAAATCCTTCAATGGTTGGGGACCACTACCCCTTTACAAAAAAGCTAAAAAAATAAAAAATATAATAGGGGTTCTATGGGAGGCACTACCTCAAAAACATTTATGTGGGGGTTCTTCTATTTTTCTAAAAAAATGATTATCTCTCTCTATATACCCTCCCAATGAATATTCTATTCTAGAGGCACGAATTCATCCAGGACCCATCCAGGACCATATATTTCTGAAAATCTGATATTATGGATTTCCTATCCAATCAGGGTCCAAAATTTTATTAAAAAATACTTAAATATTTTAAAAAAAAATTTGGAATACATAATTATATTTCTAGATACCATAAAATTATTATTTTATGAAATATAACTATTTTAATATATTTAATTCATTTATATATTAATTTAGTATATTCTTTTTTAAAATTAGTTGTATATCACATTTATATTACATAGTGATTGATCTTTAGTATTGACCAAACATTGTTTGTCTTGTATCAAATTTAATTAATTAATTATATCAATTTCATATGATGTACACGATATTTAATTTATTTTCACATTGTCAATCCCCACATTATATGTATAAGGATTTCACATCCATCAATATTTTTTTCTATAGGAATTATTTTTCCTGAGTGTATATATATAATTTCAATGAAAATATTCATTGTCGTCAAAACTATGACAACATAATATTATAGAAAATGTAAAGATATGTTATACTAGCTTGAAATATGTGATATGACTCAGACATTACATTAGTATTAAACACCTAGGGTCATGGTTGATTAAATTATGTTTAATGGATTAACAAATATTAATTTCAAAAGATCAATCATTTTTTTAATTAAAATAATGCATGATTTATTATTATTTTTTAAATTTGAATGGTTTATGATCACATAAAATAATAAAATAAAATTGATAAGTTAAAAAAAATTAATTTGTGGTGGGTGTTTTATATTTATTATATGTTCTTGTTGTGTGTGATATTATATAGTACATGCATGTATAAAAGAAAATAATTTCATGCATCTAGATTTTCTTTAAAAATCATGAACGTAATATTAAGTAATAACACCATCAATAATTTTAATTTGAATATAACTAAGTTCATTTGGTTTCATCATACCTAGTTAATGGTTCAACCTATAACTATGATGTTCTTATGAAATAAATGGGTCGACCGAAAAAAATATTTTAGAAAAAATTAGTCAACTCAAGATTGTTTCCACATTAGGGAAAAAAACATTTGTAAATCCAATTAATTATTCCTAGATGTTTGGACTTCACTTAATTGTTTTCGGAGATGTGAGTTAATATGGGTTTACAATTAAACACATACCTTGAAACTCAATGATCTGTGGTATATAAATAATATGGAATATTATGATAGGTTTTAGCAATCCTTTCCAGAAAAATAATCTAGAAAATGGTTCTTATGAATTTATTTTTTAGGGTTACTAGGTTTTGATAAAAGAGTGGGATACATTTAATGATTTAATTTGTAATTTCTAATCAGTAATCAAGATAAATGTACTAATATTCTTATATTTAATATTCTTGAAAATATAAATTAATATCATATATGTGATACAATCTATATTTACAAATTTAAATATCCCCATCAACACTAATTTATAGAAGCAGTACATGCACATGAGAATATTACTACAATATAAAAAGAAATTATATGTTATAGAGTCCCCACTACCTGATCAACCTTCCTAGGAGTCATGTGAGGATGAGAAGGATAACTATATGAGACTGATGAATAGTGAATTTTATTTTTATTTCGCAACGTTAAAATCAATATCTAATGAGTTTAAAATGAATCATGAGGAAATGAATGATTATACTATGTTATCTCATCTCTATGAAATATATGTGGAGGAATTGATTGGAGAAAAAAATGAGATTCTTATCAAGATGATCACATATTGATTGGAATATGGAACACAATTTGGTCTTAATGTAATCAAAATGATTATGTACATTGAATGACTAGAATAATTGGGACTCGAGAAGAATCAAGAAGATTTAGTTTATCTCATTATATTATCCTTAGAATAGAATTTCATTAGTTTCATTGAGATATATCAAATGAATGATTTATAGAAACCACTTAAATATCATTTGGGTTAGGTTCACTAAGAAGATGATAATTTCAAGATAGTTATATAAATAATTATTACGGTGAAAAATATACAAGGCGAAGAGGCCAATTGAAAGTAAACCACTAATAGAACCTTCCCTATTTCTATCTATTAGACAATAGATAATGAGGATGATGATTGAAAAATATGATATGTAATTTTTATGTGTTAATATATGCCACTTAAAGAGAAATTTTGATGAATTGAACAGGAGGAAATAACAATACACCAATTCAATTATATTCACCATTAAATGTAATATTTTATTTATACTCTATTCGTATATGTTAACAAATAATCTTATATATTTTTCATATAAAATAATTGACCATGGAATCCAAAAAACATGATGAAATATCAATTTATATTATCCAAGCGGTTTAGAAAGGATGATTTCTATATTAGTGGTGAGAATCAGATGATATTATTTGCAAGTGAATGGTTATTTTAAAACTATAATTGCTTGTTTTACATTAACAGATCATTAATGACATAATTTTTTTGGATTTTATACAGACAATATATTTAATTAATACAAAAATAAATGGAAATTTAATATTAATAAAAATGTAAGACACAATTATACCCATTTTTTATAGGATAATTATTTATCTATTAAAAATATGTATTTTTCAATGATATACCTAATATTTTTTGTACATTATTTGGAGATAAACACCATAGGTATAATAGATACATTTACTAATATAGTTTTCGAAAAATAATCCATTATAAAAAAAGGTAAGGTTAAAAAATTATTAAAAAAATAAACTAGAGAGCATGAACCTTTCCAACAGTAATCTAGAGGTAAATTCACATAAAATGTAAGATTTCATTAATAATTTGAAGGAATGTAAAATTAAAGTATAAAAATATTAATGTTTCGATGATATGACTGGATTCATTCCATGTCATGAAAAATATATTTACCAAGCATTCATCAATCATGAAATGTTTTGTTTATTTAAACCGAAACTCAGATTTCTTGTACACAACAATGTCATGAAGTTATTAAATAAGTTATATTAAGGGATTAACATGAAATCATTGGTCAATAGATTTTATCATGGAATAATTCCTTAATTAACATTCCTTTAAACACATCAAAGTCATGATGTATGTAAAAGGGTAATAAATTTCATGACTCATATTCATTGAAGATATATACATCATTTTTCTAGACATTATTTAAAAATTGGGGCACTATCCCATAACCATACACCAGCGATGATGAAAAATTATTATCATATGAGTTAATGTATTATATAAAACCATTATTTAACAATTAAAATATGTTTTCATCCATAGATATTGTAATAAAAATAAACAAAATTTCATCAATCAAAACACAAAGTGAATCTATGTTAGAATACTAATGTTTTTATAGGATAATATATAAAACCATTTGAGAGAAAAATTATTTTCATGTGAGATAATACATTTAATTAAAAGAGTGAACATATCTATTTTGGATAGTTTGATAAATATTGAATTGCACTTTGTCAATTTTGTAGATTCACAAGTGGTTTTTATGCAAACATGTTCCACAAGATATTTTGGAAAATGAACGTTCCAAAGATACAAACTCTATATGAAGGATAAAACTATAGTGGTAGTTCCAAATTCATTATGGTTAATAATACAAAATTATGTGAGAATAAATTATCCCAAAATGAAACAGTAAATGGAAATTATCTATGATTTTCATGTTAATATGAATTCAGGAAATAGATTCCTTGTAAAAAAATAAATCCTTCATTTTAGATGATTCTTCCCTTGATATAAAGCTGTTAGTGGGTATTCTACAGAGAATATACATTTGTGGTATAATAAAGGTACCACTATTGCTTGAATTGTATACAATATCATTTTCCTAAATTCATTATAATTATACTAGTCATTACTACTTTCTATGATCATTTTATTTGGTACTATATTTCAATAATTCCTTTCATTGAGTGTATCAATTTGACACAATCAGAATGATTTAGTGACACCATATAATAGTAATATGGGGTGAAACTTAATTAAATTATATTAATTAATAAAGTATGCATCAATATCATAGATGATTCATTTAGAATTAATTATCTCCTTGTGTCCATAGAAGGGTTGTGGTAGTGCCACATTTTTGAAGAAAAATACATTGATAATATATGAAAAGTAATTTTTTGGTGTTATTTTTAGTTAATACTAGATTGAATGTGACTCTTTAGATGTTGAATAAATTTAACAAACCATGTTATTGGGAAAAAGATCGCAAGTGGTATATCTAAGGGATACTTAGACAAATTCAATGTACATATTCTAACAAGGGATTGAAAAATACATGTTATAACAATTATTGAGCGAATTGTTAAAAAAGTATGAATCACAATAAGAAAAAATGTATAAGACCTAGGAAAAGATTAAATGAGTGAGTGAAATTCTATATGATCTAGAAATGGATCTATAAAAAAATTTCTTCTATGTTTTAGATATTATATTACAAAAATATACATTTTTGTCAGAAAGTAATAGTTTAATCCTTGAGAACTAACAGGGTAGTTGATAGAGCTATCCAATTATAATTCAGAGAGTACAAGGGAGTCATTTCTGGATAGTGGATATGAATGGAGATTAGTTATATGGGGCATAGAACATAATTATTGATGAAAATGTGTTCTAATATGATATTCAATCTATGTTAACAAGTAACATAAGTTCATTCAATCTAGTGGTATCCATATTTACAATTAATGAGTAGATTACATATTCTGTTGCAGGTAGAGAAGCAATATAAAATTCACAATTATTTATTCCCATTATTAGAATAACAAAAATTAATTAATGTTTTATCATAATTTATATTATGATAATCCTCCATTAATGGTACTAGACAAGATCTCATGTTTAGACAGAGACAAAACTCAACACACTCAGGGATTTTATCCCATAAGGATTATTACTCATGGATGTGAAATTGAAGATAGTAGAGAAGCCATCTAACAACAATGTGGTATTCTGCACAACTAAATCTATAAATGAAAAGAAGAATAATTTTAACATTATAGATATAACAAAGGCAGTTTGGAAGTTAGACCCAGAGTTAGTGGGAGTTTTGTAAAAAGTGGTTCCCTAGACCCAACTTAAACAAAACTTTTTGATAACCAAATCGTGTATACAATGATTTATGCATGATTTAAACCTAAAATAATAATATTTATATTATAAAATCCTCTATTTATATGATAATTTATATAGATTAATTTTCCATTCAAATGGTTATAGTAGTTACCGAGCTATAATTAGAACCTAGATATATCATTATGGTTATCTTAAACATACATCATATTGTCTAAAAATGTCATACTGAAATAACACATATGTAATGTCAGTATCAAGTGATATGGTATCCTCAAAACTGGGACCTAATCTCCTGATGTTCACAATTGGTGATCTTGAGTTGATGAGATCATGAAGAATGACTAGCCAATAGGAACATCACATTTTTCATGTTTCATTTTTAGTTCTAATATTAAAACAGATATAGTGGTCTCACAACATGAGATAATTATTAGTGTATATATTTTCGTCACATACCATTGTGAAATATGAAAGTAAATTCATTTATTTAATGGTGTTGTATCTTTAATTGTCTATTACATTGGTGGTACGTGATTTATTGAATCATTATGAAAAAAATAACTTCCAAAATTGGATCAATTTTAGCAGGATTGCATTACCTTCACTACATTCATTTCCATTTTAAAAGAAGTAATTTCCATATATTAATGTTAAAAATAATAATGAAAGAAATTATAATGAAATAATGTGTGAATCCTACATTATGAGATATAATGAGATAGGTAAATTTGATTACACGACATGTGATAGAAGGATGTTTTCATTTATATGACTATTCCATACCTCCATAGTGTCCTTGATGGGTTGCTAGGATCCACTCATAATCTATAAATATTATTCACTATAATAGAGATAAGGTTTGATATGGTCATACACATAGTGAATTCAAAACAACGACATATTCTTATGAATACGAGTTTAGGACACTGTGGGACCCATCTTGGGGACATAGTGATCAGACCGTATCAACAATCAATAAGAAATAAATAAATTCATTATAATTAAAGATTAAAAGTATATATTCAAATTTATTTATTTAATTAATTTACATGTATTGAAATTAATATATAGAAATATATTGTATAAAAATATTATTTAAATATTTAAGATTCAGTTAATATTTTTTGAGAATAACGTGTCAAGTTAAATGGACCCCTTTTATCAGGAAATATGTAAATTTTCAATATTACAAGTAAGTGATAAAAATATAAATGATATTTTTTACATAGTTATACGGTCATAATATGTCATTTATGGATTATTTTGGGGTTAATGTGTATTAATGGATTAAGGTTCCATTTCCATGTATTTTGTACCTCAATATATTAGTGATAGGGGTCTCTATTTTGGGGAAATATTAATTGCATGAATTTTTTATTCACACTATAATATCTTCCATATCTAGGAATGTGATTTTATCATTCCAAGGAACTGAAATGAGTTCAATTTTATGGATTAAATGATCTATGTGGTAGTGAGAGTCATGATTCCAAGGGATTCGTCAAATCTCTCTGAAAAAACTCATATTTTTATTATAGATATTTCTATAGGCATTTGATGTTTTTTTGATGATCTTGAGGGATTCAACCTTGGTTCCATGGAGCAATGGCCATCAGTAATGAGTAGTTGTCTAATGTACTATCAAATTTAATAAGGTTATTTTTATTTTTAATTTTTTTACAAAACCCAATTGATGTGATATCCTAGAACTTTTATAGGGGTTTGTATCACCGTAGAGGTCCCATAGACTTCTATAGTGCACCCCAATACCTTCACATGAATTAAAATAAGTATAAAAAATTTTAATACATTTATATGGTTGTATATGTACATAATATCATACACATACATAAATGAAAATATCACAACTATAGGTATGTTATTTAAAAGTTCTAGAAATCCCATTAATCAACTCTAAAAATGATTCATTTTTATAACCATTGAAAAAAGTCACTTAGTTATATTATTTATAAAAAAACTGATAAATTAATCCTTTATTGGTTTTAAAATAATCATTGACATATTGTACCGTTATTATTATGTTTTGTATCACTCATAAAGGATTCATTTATCAATTTTAGCACAGGTAAAATTACTTTTATCAATGCTATACATAGAGATGATAAATTCCATTATCAACTACTATTGAGTGCTAAATGATATATAGTATTACTCTTGAATAGAAAATAAACATGATAAAAAGCAATTTAATTTTATGTAATAGAATTTTTACATATAATAGAACATATATTTACATTGAAACATTATTTGATAAAAATATTACATTAAATAATTTCAATATAATACATTTACATTGATGTAAAATTCAGTTTGCACTAATATAATTACATGTTATAAAAAAACAATTATAAAAGGTCACCTATTCTATTGATCAACCCAAACACATAAAATAGAATATTCAAATAACAAAAAATGAAACATTTAATAATAGTGTAGAAATATTTAATGAATATTTTAATAGGGATTTTATATAATCCATGATAAATATTAACTAGAATGACATGTGGTTACAATATTAATGAGAAAAAGTATAAGCAGTCGTTTTTCTAATGTATCATGATATTATAAGTATGTTGTCTTAGTTTTGAATATTTGAAACAAATTTTGGAACAAAAATATCACATTAAAATGAAAACACTAACTTTTAGTCACACTAGCCACACCATGTGTTGGATTTATGTGTTTTTGATTTTTAAACATCTTAAATTAATCAAGTAATTTTTACATAGAATGTAATTAAAATACATTTTTATTTATAGGTTTTGAGTAGAAGATTTTTTTTCATAGTATTGTGTATATAATGTATGTTTTGAACTAAAATATTCATTTTAAATGAAATCATTAACTTCCAGTTATATTTATTACACTAAGAATTGGACTTATGTGAGGCTGAATTTTAATCTATAAAATCTAATCACGGATTATTTTCAAATATTATAAGTAAATACCAGATTTTGTTTCTCAATTTGGAGTTTTCTGTGCTCATTTTCAACTAAAATTATACATTTATATAAAAACATTCACTTTTATTAATAATTTTTATACCATGTATTGGATCGATATGTGTTTTATTCAAATAATAATTACATAAATATTGGATCATTTTCATAAATTATCAAGATAATCAGAGTCTTTTTTCACTCTTTTGAGTATTTGACATGCAGTTTAAAAAAACCCACTTTTTAAAAAAAATCATGCAGTATCAGCCAATCTAGACACAACGTGTGTTAGATATATGTGAGTTTTATTCCTCAAAACCAACAATTATTTATCATTAATTTTCATAAATTATTATGAAAATATAATCATTCATTCTTTATCATGAGTAGTTGGAAAGTATTTTGGACTAGAATTCCACTTTTAATTGAAAATAGACATTTAAAGTCATATGGCTACACAATTTTTTAGATTGATTTATGATGAATTTATAAATATAAAAAATGAATTTCCAATTTTTTTTTAAAGTATCAATACATTCTTAATATGTTTTCTCAATTTTTTTTAATTAACATTTGTTTTTGACTAAAATGTTATCTTTGAATAAAAATAGTTTTGGTTATAACATCCACACAATATGATGGATTTATTTAAATTTCATAGATAAACATTAGAAATTAATGATGTATAATTTAAGTAAATTATTTCAATATTATGAACCCATTTTATCTATTTTGATTATGTGGATAATGTTTTTACTAAAATGTCCCATAAAAACATATGTTCATTTACGAGGAAACATTATGACTCTAGTTGATATAAAGTTAATTATTAAATGTGATAAATGGATATTGTAATTTTTTTCATAAATTATCAAGATAATAAAAGTTTTTTTCTCAATTTTGAATATGTGATAGGAATTTTTTTCTAAAATGTCAATTATAAATTTAAAACATGTACTTTCTGTCAATATGGATCGACCATGTGTCAGATTGTTTTAATATTATATAATACACCATGAAAGTGTATTATTTATTTTTTCCTTATGTATCAATACAATGAATCCTTGTTTTCAAATATTTGACTATGTGATATGTGTTTTGAACTAAAATGTCACTTTTATATGGACACAAACACGTTTTTAATGTTTTTGAATCAGGTTTTTGGTTGATTTTTTAGTTATTTACTCTTCATCACAAATGAATAAAATATTTTTAAATTAAATAATCAAGATAATAAAATTATGTTTTATTTTTTTGATTATGAGACTTTTATTTTAGACTAAAATTTCAATTCTAAATGAAAAAATACACTTTGAGTCATATGAGCCACACCATGTGTGAGATTAATTTTTGTTAAATTCCCACACATTAAAAATGAATCAAATTTTATATTCCAAGATTATAGATACTACAAAAGCATGTTTATTCATTTTTAGTATGTGATGTCAGTTTTTATTGTAAAGGTCACATTTAAACTAGAGACATGTAATTTGAGTTAATATGGCCACACCGTGTATTTGATTGATGTCATGTTAATTCCTAAACATCTTATTTTAATCATGTATAATTTTCAAAATGTACCATGAAAAGTAGTGTGTTTTTTCTTAGTTATGACAATGTAGAGTGTGTTTTGAACAAAAATGTTACTTTCATACTCCAAATTAGAAGTTCGATTCATATTGGACACACCATGTTTTAGATCAATATGTGGATGCCTCTTAAATATCACAAATAAATATTATATTATATTTCATAATAAATCAAGATAATTGAGATTTTCCCAATTTTGACTATGTGAAGCGTGTTCTAAACACTTGTATCAATTTTAATTGAATACACACACTTTAAATAATAATATCCAAATCATATATCATATTGACTTTTTATTATTTATTAAATGTGATAAATGAATCAATAATAATATTTAAAAAGTATAAATAGAATTCTATCATCTTTTCTCATTTATATGTATGTGAAACATGTTTTCGAATAAAATGACACTTTTAAATGAAAACACACACCTTGAGTCATAATTTCCACAACATGAGTCTGATTTCTTTAATTTTGATTCCAACACATCAATAGTGATTGATGGTTTGTTTTCTATAATTATGAGGAAAATATGATTTATTTTATACTTACTATGTATGTGATTTCTATTTTGAACAAAATGTAGATTTTAAATGAAAACCCAAACTTTAAGTCATAACAGTCATGTTATATTCGTGATTTATGGGAGGATAATTACTATAAATAAAAAAAATAAATTTTAGATCAATTTTCTAATGTATTAATAAAGTGTTAGTTATTTTTCATAGTTTTGAATATGTGATACGTGTTTTGGACTAAAAAATCACTTTTAAATGAGAATATGTACTTTGGATAATATTGGACACATTGTGTATTGAATTGATGTTTGGTCAATTCTTACATATAAAAAATGAATCAAAATTAATTTTATAACTCTATGAAGACAATTTGGGAGTTTCTTCATTGTTTTATGTATGTGAATTGCATTTTAAACTGAAATTCCATTTCAAATGAAAAAACTCAGTCATTAAGTCATAATAGTAACATCATGTATCATATTGATGTAAAGTTAATAATTTCATGTTAAAATTTAATCATATATTATTTACCATGATTATAATGATAAATCAAGAATGTTTTTTTGGTTTTGACTATGCAGAATGCATTGTGAATTAAAATTCTACATTTATATTGAAAACATGAAATTTAAGACATATGATTCACACTTTATGTTGGATTTTTTGGTTTTATATTAATACATATTAAAAATGAATCATTAATTATAGTAATAAATTATCAATGCAATCGGAGTTCATTCATCATTTTTAAATATGTGAAAAGCATTTTGGACTGAAATGTCACCTTAAAATAAAACATGTTCTTTCAGTAATAATACCCACACCAATATTAATATTGATATGTGATTAATAACTATATATTAAAAATAAAACATTTTTTTTAACTCACTGTATCTGGAAAATATGAGGTTGTTATCTCGGTTTTGAGTACATGATTTGTGTTTTGGACTAAAATATCACTTTTGAATGAAAACATGAAATTCCAGTCATACTGGACACATTGTGTGTCATATTAATAGTTGACTGACCCTTATATATAAAAAATTAATCATTGGTCATTTTTATAATGTAACAAGAAAATATTATATTATTTTGTGGTTTTGACTATGTAATGTGTGTTTTGAACTAAAATATCACTTTTATAGGAAGATACATGATTTCTGTTATAGTTGAAACATGATATGACAAATTGATATATTATTAATATCTATGTAAAATCTATTGTATACTAAAGAAACAATATTTGAGTCATTCAAGAGAAACCATGTATCTTATTTATATTGGGTTGATTCATAAATGTAAAAAATAATGAACAAATTGTTTTCCAAAATAGTCAAGAAAATATTAGTTGGTTTTCAAGGTTTTACTATATTATTTTAATTTGCAATTAAAATTTAAATTTTAAATGAAATCATTCACTTTAAGTCCTGAATGTAATACCATATGTCAAATTGGTGTACAGTAATTTCATAAATGCACAAAATAAATCCCATATCATTTTACTAATCAATAAAGAAAATAATAGTGGGTTTTATTAATTTTGAGTATGTGAAAAGTGTTTTAAATTAAAATTTCACTCTTATAATTAAAAAATGCACTTTTAGTCAATCTGGACATACAATGTTCCTGATTTCTTTGAGGTTAATTCTTACAAATTGAAAATTAATTATCAATATTTTCATTAAAATGTATAGACATTTCCAGAGTGTTATTGATTTTGAGGATGTGATTCCCAATTTAAACTAAAATTTCATAGTTGATATACCCATAAAACTTTTTATAGGTGATTTTTTCACTAATATTACCATATTAATGAGTGCATCAAAAGGTATTTATCTAACATTTTCATTCCATCAAACTATAGTTTTATTTAGCTTATTTTAAATCATAGACACATCAGTTTTCTATCAAAAACATTTATTTATAAATTTACCCATTAATGTATTCCCACATTTCCATCATTAACGTTTCATTTCTTCTACCATTATTTTTTTATTGGTGTCTATTAGAATTTAAATACTCACTAAAATATAGAATAGTTTTTCTGATAATTGTCAAATAAAATATATCCTTTAATTTCAAATGAATTTTATGATCTCAAATAACCCTAGAATTCTGTATTTATTTTATCAATCTAGTAAAGAATCTTATGAGATTAAAATTCATTAATATCTTATTTAAATTATATAAACGATTCTAAAATCTAATCTACACAATTTTTTTAAATAGAAAATGATCCTAATCTAACATCCATTACATTATTTTTAAATGATTTTCTAAAAAAATTCAATATATTCTGTATTATTCCTAATAAGATTGAAATATTATGATTTCAATGTTCCTCAGCAATAATCTAATTCAAAATTATATAAAAATTTCATAAATAAGTAGCACATGAAATACATTTTGATGATATCTTTGAAAAAAAATAATTACAAACATGATACGTTATCACCTCATCTTGATGTCTGCCAACATTCTACCATCATGTAGGTTTCCCAATTACTATTCAAAAAATATTTTTTTTTTTGAATATATGGATCATTGGATGTACTTGTATTACTAAAAAAATATAGTTGAACAAATAAATATTAAATATTATATATAAAATTTTAATTACCTTCAGAAATACCTCTTTGTGAACTCTAGCTTATTGATATTACCTGACATCGTTGATAAATTTAAAAATACAACAACCAAAATTAGTTTCATTAATGTTTCCCTAAAACTATAAAAAAAATGAGAAATAATAAGTATTTTTCTATAAATGCATTGATAGTGAAATATTATTATATATTCCATAACACTTAACCAGTTTTAGAAATCTAGAAGTATCTTATGATCATTGGTTTCCCTAATGATATGATTTGGATAATAAATAATAATCACATTATGGGAAAAATTACCAATGAACCATAATATAAAACATATAATTTAGTGTTTAATTATAAAATATTAAATTCAGTTTATTATAACTTCATAAGTGACATCATGTAAAGTAGATTTTCTATCTATCCATTCATTTGATTCAAAATATATATCATTATAGTATCTAAATGGATCATAATGATAATATAGCGGCTCATAAGAACAAAAATGTAACATGTGGTGAAAAAATTAAAATTCATGTTATATGATCAGATTATAAAATTTTCCCCCATTTATTGTATGTATTAAGAACATATTTTCATCTGTTATTTTCTTATTAAATATTGAAACTAATTTTTGGACCTTTGATAAAATTTCATCAATGTTGATTAAATGTTTTTTCTTATAAGGGACATTAGGACTGATGATATCAAAATTTTCTCCCCGGGGATTTTTATTTACATAGTGTTGATATATACTCTTCTTAGAAATTTGAAACATATTTTCCACTAATTAAAATAGTAGATTAATTTCTATACTAAAATAATATTAAAATGTACCTTATGTATTCATTCCCATCTTAGGATGAAAAAAATTATTGCACGAGAATTTCAATTGCATTATAAAGAAAAATCATGTCAATAATGTTCCCTATATACATTTGTTTTTCAAATTCAACGTAGGCTATATTTTCATCTATGATCATTGTATTCTCATGATCTTTTGGTTAGATAAGCATTGTAACATAAATGAATAAAAGGAATATATACATGAATGAAATATATATATATATATATTGTTTATGATATCATATATATATAGAGTAAATTTAATACATTAAAATGGTGCACTTATATTATCATGCATAAAAAGTATTTATATGTTATACTATATGATTTATATATATATATATATTATACTAAATTTCAAAAGGATGTATATATAGTGTGGATTCATGTAATGCATCAGATTATATTTACTCAATCAAAATGTTTCATAAGTTTAGAGATATAGAGTTGGTTTATTTAAATTTTTCAATTATTAATTGGTATATGTTAAATGAATTACTCTAAATAGTAGTATTGTCTGAGATTCTACATGATGTAGAAGTGATGATCTACACCAATATATAGAGAATATTTTTTTCTATTATTTATTGTGTGTGTATATTATATTAATTTTATTTATTGATTATCATTATTTTCATGAAATGTTTTTAACACAACCTCCCTTCTCATACTTTATTTATTATCTTCAGTGAAGGTGGTAACACACCTTCAGGTATACATGAGTCCTATTGTTACGAAAAATGATCCAATGATCTATGTACTCTCTCGGTCGAAAGAGTTATAAATTTTATTCTTTATTTATCTCTATTAAATGTATTCAATTTATATAAGAGGATGGAAGCATCTGAAACTGAAAAAATGTTGGTTCTCTATTCATCTCTATTTTTTAGTAAATTTACAAATTTTAATTCTTGGAAAGAGAACTTAATTTTTTTTATATTTTATAATAACAATGATATTATAAAATCATGAAAAACCAATTAATGTTATTAAATAATGAATCTTTATTGATTAAGTGTTTTTAAATATTGGGTTTCATATAACAATGAGTAGTAATGTTTTCTAAAAGTTTTTTATTATTTAGTTTAACCATTATAGAGTTTTGGAGGTATGTAAAGGTCATTACTGATAGCTTTTATATATTTAGAGTTATATAATGGTAATCAGGGTGTTAACATTATATAGATAGTCTACGTAAAGGAAACATCATAAATATTTCTGTAGAAAATGTCTGTGTAAAAGAAACATCAGTTTACCTTCTCATATATGGTTTATATAATGGTAATTATAGTTTTAAAATTTCATGTAGTGTTTTTGTAAGGATATCAGATAGTAACCAATACACCGGCTTGTGTACCTACATAATGAAAAAAAGAAAAAATTAAAATTGTCTTTTTAATTTTTTTAATTATTAAAATGGTTTATAAAATTTATATAAAACATAGTAAATATTTAGGAATATTTAATTTATTATGAATTTAGGTATTATTAATTAATTATAAAATTTATATAATTAATCAAATAAATATTTTTAAAAATTTTTATTTCTATGTTTATAAATATTAGTATCGAAAAGTACTTTTAAAATTATATGGAATGGATTATTATTATGGAATAAAGAATTTATTTAGAAATTTTGAAGGTAATTTATAATTTGATTATAAATTACAACATAAGGCCCAAAAATAAATTTTTCTATATTTTACATATTAGAGGTTCATAATAATAAAATGTAAATTGTTCAAATTTAAAAGGGGAAATATTTAAATATTATTTTGATTGAATCAAAAATTTATTGACTAAAGGTTTAATTTATTTAAAATATATGATATTGTTATATAATATAAATTGAATTATAAAAAATTTTATGCCATGAAAAATAATATATAAATGTTTTATTAAACAAAATAGTAATGATTAAATATTTAAATAAAATTAAAATTTTATATTCAATATTATGAAATGACCACAATGGACAAATAATTTATAAAATTTTTATAGTTGACCACTAAAGTGTTTATAAATGATTATCTCACATCAAATTATTTTAATTGATCATTTATTTAGTGTTTATTCTCTATTTCATTTGTATTTATAAATTATTTGTATGAAAATTAGTGTATGATTTATTTTGATGTTTGAAATGCATCTTTATAGAGACATGAATTACAAGCCAAATTGAATAATGAATTTAGGTTGTCGTATGACTAGAAATTGGTTTATAATTGATCTTATGAACTTGATTTTATTTTTTAATATAAATTATAAATATTAGGTGTTAAAATTATTATGAATTTAAATCAACATGGAGTAATGTGGGAAATGTAAAGAGTTCAACAACAATATGTTTTGAATATATTTGTTTGTGGGGGGAATAAAACACCATGTTAAATAAAAATAATAATATATATATAAGTAATAACATAATATAAGATGGATATATTAATATTGTAACATCCATGAAACTATAGAAATATTTTTTTTATATAAATATTTTATTAAATGGATTATTTAAAAATTAATAAAAACTAATAATATTTTTTATATGTTTTTATCTCAAAATAATAATTGAAATTATGTGGTTTAATTAATTTATTATAACAGTTATAAATAATTATACTTATTATTTATAATTTTCAAATTATTTTTAAATTAAAATTTAAAAAATGATGTTTAATTGTATTTTTTTATTTAAATAATTATTTTAATATATATATATTAATTTATTTGAATATTATTTTAAACAATAATGATGATAAAATAATTTTATTATCAAAAATTATTTTATCATATGTTTTTTGTGATAATATTTTGAATGAATAAATTTCTAAATTTTAATATATTTTTATATATTTTTAAATACTAAATTATGATAATTATAAATAAATATAAATATTCATATATTAACTCTGATAATAATTATATAATTTGAAATAATGAATACACATTATCAAATATAATTAATTTTTTTTTCAAAATGATATATATATTTCTGTGTGTGTGTGTGAAATTATAATGATTAGTTTTGAATTATAAAACATGAATATATTAGAAAATTATTTTTTTATAACGGAAATTTTTGAGAAGAATTTAATTTTAATAAAATATAAATTTATTTTTTTAAATTAAATAAAATAAGAAAATTTTAATTCAATTAAAAAAGAAAAGAAATGAAATGGTTGAAAATGGAATAAGGTTTTAGGTCGGAGGATTTGGTCAATTTAATATCGGACATTGAGGGAAGAGCGTGGTTGAGTGCATTCAAGGGGAGATATGGGATCGAGGGTTTCTTCCATGGGAGGCTGAGCGAGTAGAATATCTGATTTCACCGAGTCCCTTGGGCTGAAGCTGAGTAAGGAACATGTTTTGGTCACTAGTATGGAATCGTATATGATAGAGACTAGCTACCAAATGAGGGTTTGAACTAGGTAAAGCGAGAGATTTAGTATGGTCTGAGATCTAGTGATGGAGATCCTACCATGAAGGGTGTTTGTAAACAAGGAAAGTGTGGTGTTTTTTAAGATCTAAATTGAGTTTGGGGTTATATTCCTTTATTTTCAGTCTCTAATTTTAATTTCAGTTTAACTTTGTTCTTTTTAATTTCATTTAATTTTTTCTTAAATCAATTTAATTGGTTTATTTTATTCTTTTCACTGTATACTATTCTTATTTTTTTGTTTATAAATTTTTTTTATTGTTTATGATCTGTTATTTTGAATCAATTCTATAGTTATCCATGTTAGCTCTATATTATGTTGAATATGTCATTGTTTTGAGCAGTTGTTTTCTTCATATTACTCTATTTCAGTGAATATATGAGTTTTTACTTTTTATACATTATTTGGATGCCTCTATCGACAACTTTCTTTCTTGGAAGGCTTTGATGTATCTCTTTACAGAGATTATACATATCACTTTCCCTATATCACTGTGAAAACATAGAAGGGAATGGCTATAAAAGGATTGTTCTTTTGCGTAAACATCAATTTTTGGAAAACCATTTTTATAGTTCGGGAGAGAAAGAGTTGGGGATACGAAGTAGAAAATCTTTTCTACTTGTCTACGTATCGAGTAATGAGTATTTCATATTTAGTAATTTTTATTTGATCATACCTGATCTCAAAATTAGTATTTTAATGAAAAATATAATTTATTGAAACATTTCTTCTATAAGAGAAAATTTTATTTATATGGTTTATGTTTTATCTTTTTTAATCTAAATAGAGTTCTGAAAATCTGATGTGAGGGGAACTATTTAGTTTTACATATCAAGTTTATGAATGTTTTATAAAGATATTTATTTAGTTTCAAAAAATTTATTTCTAATTTTCAAATCCATATATTTCTCAATATATATATATATATGTTTATTATTTCCGAACATCAAGAATGATTACTTTATGGTTTTCTAATTATTTATATATTTACATTCAATGATTTATACTAATATGAATTCTAGGTTTGTTCTTTTAATTCAGGAATTGAATATGTGTGTGAATTTTTTATAGTTAAAGATTGATATATATTTAATTTTCTTGTTTATTATTAATATATTTATTTATATATATTAATGTGTTATTTTTTATACACTTCTTTTAAATCATGCATGTATCTTAAAATTGTGTATCACACATGTGTACATATTATTCAAACATAAAAACCAAAATTTATTTATTCAACATTCAATATCACTAAATTCTAATTTTAGTTATATGATTATGTATATATATAAATATATATGTACATCTTAATGTTAATTTATTCAATAATTATGTACTTGTTTATATATATTTATGATTGGATGAATTTATATTTTATTGAAATGCTACTTTGATAATTGTTTCTGTGGAACGTAATTATCTATTGATTATGATTATTTTTAAGAAGGAAAAATTGAATTCTTTCAATTACCATTAAATTTTTGAAAGGTTTATGCATTAATGTCATTATTTCATGCATAAAATCTCTTAAAAAACTATTTCATTGATATTTTTATTCATTATTTTGTTTTTAGAATGGTTGAAGATATATCTTTATGTAAAAAATGTATTTACTCAATTAATGAATGAATGTTTGAGTACATTGTTGTTTATGCAGAAAGTATGTGACCTGATTTTTTAGTATATCAAAACTCAGAAGATATTTTGAATAAAATTTCACATATATATAATTTTGTGTACTCTAGTTTTATAACTAATACTCTAGTAGAAATCATATATATATATATACAACTAAGGAAATATAAAATTTTTTATATTAAATATTGGCACTTGATGATTTTAAATACAGAAGGGAATTAGGGAGTGAAATCATCCCTTGTCAAGTGGGTATGTAGAAGACAACCTTCAATGTTTCAAGTGACCTCAAGTGTTTTGTTTTCATGAAATTTCTTAATATTTTTCAAAAATCACTAGAATTTGTTTAATACAATTTCTTATTGTAAATATTTACAAATGTGATAAAATATTTTTAAGGTATATGTAATTTTACAAAAATCTATAAAAAGTTATTTCTAAAATGATTTTAAAAATGATTTTAAAAATAATATTTTAAATGTATATATCAATGATTTTTAAAACTCTTACTGGGAAAAATAATTTCTCACCCTATTTGTTGATTTATTTTTCACAGGTTTTGTAGATTTATCTAAAGACATTCTCTTTTCTTAAAGAGTTAGTACACATAGTTTCATTTTGTCTATTTTACTCTATTTTATATAGTTTTTTAATTTTTTATGGTTTGTATCTAATTCTACAAAACCTAGACTGGTAAAAGTTATTTGTTTGTAATAAAATTTGTGTATTTTTAAATTATTTTTTATAAAAAATACACAACATTTATAAATACTATGTTCGGTTTCATGGAATCGAGGCCCTATAATTGTTATGAGTGAAAATCTCAAGATTAAATTTGTGATCAGATGTTGTCATCTAAGCACTATAGTATATGAGTTTTTCAATCCTATTTGTCCAAATTATGATGATATAAATTCAGAGTTTTCTAAAGTCAAACAAAAAAATTATGAGGGAAATATTCTGTTACGGGGTTAAAAGAATGTAACTTCCCAGAATTTTAAAATGTAAATTTTATATATAAATATTTTATTAAAAGGATTAATTTAAAATTAAAACAAACTAATAATATTATTTGGATTAATTTTATTTAAAAAAATAATTAAAATTTTGTGTTTTAATTAATTTAATTATAATACTTATAATTTATTATACTTATCATTTATTGTTTTAAAAATAATTCTAAATTAATATTCTAAAAAATGATGTTTAATAGTACTATTATGTTTAAAATATAATTTTAATATAAATATATTTATTTGATTATTTTTTGAAAAATAAAAATAAATGTAAAATAATTTGACTAATAAAAATTATTTTATCAAAAGTATTTTTATGAAAATATTTTGAATGAATAAATTTTGAAATTTCAATATATATATATATATACATACATAATTATGAGGATTATAAATAAATAAATATATATTCATATATTAACTATGATAATAATTATTTCAATGGAATTAACCAATACATAAAATCTTATATATTAAATTTTGTTTTCAAAATGATGTATTTATATATATGCAGAAATATAATTAATAGTTTTGAATTTTAAAATATAATTAGAATTTAAAATTGTTTGGATTTATGACTATAAATTATGTTTATAATTTTATTTAACTATAATATAATTTTTTTTAAAATAATAGATAATAAGAAATGTTTTATTAAAATAAAATAAATAGATGAAATGAAACAGGGGAAATGGGATAACAGTTTAGGGGGGAGGAATCGATTTATTTAGGAGGGTGATTCAGTAGGATTGAATAATAAAATGAGACGCTCAAATACCGGCGGGTGGTGAATTGTATACATAAAAAAATTCTTTTGAATCTTTAAAGTAGGTATAAAATTTTCTTAATGAATGTCTCTTAACCTTAACAAAAATCATTCTTTTTGTTATATTTTAAATTTAATAAAACACAGTCTAACAAAGCTAGCAGACATTCAAAAATCCTCTTAAATAAACATTTCCTTAAAATTTGCAACCTGAAGAAGAAAATTTAAGGAATTTTTTCTTAAAGTAATGATTATACCGTAGAGCGTATAGAATCATTAACACAATCAGAGAACATTACTATAAAATATAATAAATTTAAACTTTCCAATTTTAACTCAGTTAATATTGTAGGGGAACTAAATGAAATTGGATTTGAAAACAAGTAACAATAAGATTCTTTTTTCCCGAAGATAAGGGTATCCAACAACATTGGAGAAGGGTTATTTGATTTATACATTCAAAAAATTCTATCTTACCCAAACCCAGGTATGCCCTCAATTAGAAGATCGGTATCTATCTCGCTATCCCCACAAGAAATTGATTTATATGGAAATCAGAACCACAATCTTGAAAACCTGGATGCCCAAAATCTCCATGATCCGAGTCTGCACAAAGAAAGACTGAACAAGTTTTTTACACATGAACAAGTTGTTCATAATGTCCGCTGAAGCAACGAGAGTTGTAAGAGCCTCTCTCTCTAGAAATCACATCACAAATTTTTCACATACATACAATTCATCCACAATGTTCATGTTCTTTTTTCATTCAAATGAACTTATATTTATATGAATAACTTCTCAAGTGTCGCATCCTCTCCAATGGTCATATTTTTCTTAAATTTACGAGATACCAAGACATGTTTCAAAAAGAAAATGGTTAGTTTATAATAGATTCTACGACGTCGTTTCATATAAGAAAATTATGTTATGTTTAAAATAAATGTTAAGTATTTGAAAACATAGAATCCGATAATATTGGAATGATAAAATTAAATATCTCTAACAATATCATGGAAACTGATACTGAAGAAAATAAAAATTGGATTTAGAAAACACGGTATCCTTGTTTTTGGTATTGGTATGACATTGGTTCTGGTATCGAAATCACTATTTTTGGTACTGGTATCATAAAAAAGGTATGACATTTCTACTAGTATCGGTATAATGAAAAACTGTATCACGTAGGCTTATGTAAAACAATATGTTGAAATCATAAGTACACCATAATGTTAAATATGTAAGTAAAACATAATTTCAAATGTATGATAATGTAAAATCTATAAGTAATCGTAATGATAGTTATGTATGTATAATAGAATGAAAATTCTATAAGTAAACGTAATGACAAATGCATCGTAATTAATAATCTGTCAGTAAACGTAATGACAGATATATAAGTATAACAGAATGAAAATTATGTAAGTAAACATAATGAGAATTATATAAGTATAAAAGATTGATAATTCTATAGATAATCATAATGAAAATTCTACAACTATAACAGAATGAGAAATTTGGAACTTTATGAAAAATTGTTTGTGATATTGAAAATATAAAACCATAAGGAATGGATCATTCAAAAGAGAACATTATTAACTCGAAAATCTCACCCTTTTAGAAAGCACAAACAACTTTATTAAGGAGGAATATATTGACTTTGATAAAAAAGTATAGAAAAATTATCTACCCATTTGAATGAGATTTAGGATTAATATGACTAAATCCCCTTGAGGTTAAGATTCATATGTGTTGTATTATTGATCTTTAGAATGCAATTTTCTTTCATAAGGAAATAGTTATCCCTTATGTAAACATTTCTTCTTAAAAGAAACTCCCCCTTACATAATAATTATTATTTCTTACCATACCCCCCTTAATATATTCTCCCCCTTTGGAGTCATAATTAAATTATTCATTCAAAAATTCACCCCCATTGTGATTTTAAAAAAGGAATGGAGAAATATAACATGTAACTATGAGGTTAAGGAAACATACACAAGAGAAAAAAAGCAGGATATTCAAGAAACTTATTAAGGAAATATTCAAAGAAATATTAGATTACAACAAAACATCAGAATATAAAAAATGTCATCCATCATACTTTTTCTATGAAAGCATTTTCATTATCAAATCTTTTAGTTTAATCACATTATTATGATCTTCTTGATGTTTTTTCATCAAAATATTCTAATACTCACTCGTATTTTATGATGACAAGATCCTTTATACTTGGGCCTTGATTCTATCATTGTGACTCTTAATGAACACTTCTTGATCAGCCACCATTTTCAATAATTCGGATCTGACATCATTTTCACTGATTACAGACTGGGAAACAGAATTGAGATGGCTTACATTCCTAGAAATGGATACTTTGACCATGTTGAACTCAGATTCACATGTATTAAAGGCTCTTTTTGTTGAATCCATGAAATCATTGAACATCCTATGTTGTTCATTAATGGTTATAGTGTGGATAAACCCTTTCTTGCAAGCTGCTTTCCAAGCTTTATAATCAATCGGATGAGTGTAAAAATCATCTTCTTTATTAAAAACCATATTCATAAGAATATTGGTAGATTCTATCATTTGATTCAGTGTCTCTTGAATCATTTGAATCCAGGAATCTATTTTTGAAAGAACTGAAATGGTGTTGAACAGCTTCCATAATGATAGATCGACAAATCCATCCTCAACAGAGGATGGTGAATCAGAGTCTGAAACATCTTTTCTTTCTAAGTTCTGCATTATGTCAAGGAATCTATTTTTTCTAACCTTTTAGAAGGCTTTTTAGGTTTGCGTATTTAAGATGAGGCATCCAAAACACTCTTTTCTTTGATAAGATTTTGAACTAGGGTTTGTTCATCTCATACTTGGATAACATTAAGATCCCCATCATCATATTTTTCCCCTTAAAGCTATTGTTCTTGGGTTTCTTATTGTCTTTTATCTTCCAATATATCATCCCCGTCATCACTTTGTTGTTAAAAATATCCTTTCACTTCTTCTTCCACATAAACCTCAAATTCCTCTTCAACTTCTACATCAACTTCTTCTTCAATCTCTTGTTCTTTAGAAACAAATTTAGAAACTAAACAATGAGGAGTTAAAATGTAATCTTCCACTTCCCTAAAAACGTCATCATTGTGTTCTTGAATGATTTGATCATCCACTTCTTGAAGATGTTCTGATATTGTTAAAACATTCTGGGATTTCTGGATTTCCAAATTTGCAATTTTTTTCTTATAAAAAACATGATATTCTGGTACATCATGAAATTTATTCTCTACAGCATTCAGTAAAGATTGAAAAGTTTGATCTTGCAAGAATTTATTCTTCAAGATATTATCCTTCTTTTCTTTTTCTAGATTTTTATCTTTCAGGATTTTTGAGTCCTTATCCTCCACAGGGTTTTATCCCAAGAAAGGATGTCTTTCCTTTTTGGTGGCTTCCATCACTGTCCAATTTGTAACCATTCATCAGAATAAGGTTTTGAATTCTTTACAAGAGGAGGTACTGATACTGAAACCTCAGGAACCGGTGCTGGAAAAATTGGTTCTTCTTGTTTCCTTTTCTTAGGTATTGATTTTTAAGATTCTGGAATATGAGCCTTGTTATGGACCACCATTTCTTCAAAAATCATGGATTATGGTAAGAACTCTTACTTCATTATTCTTAGAGTATCATAGGTGAGGAACAAATTTTTTAATGGCTTAGAGACAGATCGGCATGAGACATTTATCTCTTGAAGACACATTAAAATTATTTTTGGAGATAGTTTCTAGATACATAACTATCTTAGATTAGATGGTTCCGCCTTTTACTACATGAATTGTATAAAACATTTACATAATCATGATGATCATCCCAACATTGACAAGAAAGTCTAATATAAATATATATCATATCTTTAGAGAGTCCATGTCACCTTTTCATAGAATAAGGAATCCTTCCATCCAGAGAGCTACCATCTTGGGATTTTTGGTAAGATTAGTAATCTTCATATTCTTATCAGACTTAAGAACAAGGTAATCCAAGGCCTTGTCTTTTTTGAATGAAACATCATTCAAGGTAAGTTTGTGAGAGAATAAAATACCATCTTCTTCATACGGTCTCTTGAGAAATTTTTCTTCCTTCTTATAAGGATTATTATATGTCTTATCATAAAATTTAAACATAAAAATATCCTTCCCATATTTTTCTAGGAAAATATTCGATTCATAGAATTTAATGACTAGGTTAGGGTAAACTAGATCCTGAATTTTCTCCTTATCCACACATACACTTTCCCATTCGTTAATTCTAATGACCTTAAAAATGAGGGAGTCATACATTGTAATAAAAATAGGTTATACTAGTATTTTTCAAAATATTGACCAATCCTTTATTTCCTTGCTAATTGGCATCTGAATTGTTCAGGATTGCGGAGACATTCAGAGTGTAAGAAACTGAGGAATCAGAATGAAGAATTTGAAGGTAACAAAACTCTGACATAGAGATCAGAGAAGATATTGTGGCCCTCATAAACAAAGCACCCATTATATAGACATAAGAATGACCTTTCCACTCCCATATGATAAACAAACAGCTACAAATAACTTGATCTCATCTGACGATTGAGGATGATTATATAAAATATGAATTTAGATATTTTTAGGTAAGGTAAACTAGGAATTGTATATTTTGAAATTACAACAATTGAAACACAAAATTAGAAAATAAAGAGTTATAAAGTGTACCTTTTAGAATACTATGAAGAATTTATCGGTATTATAAGAAGTCTCTGGGATGTTTTAGATTTTGAAAATTTCAATTCTGAGAATTTCAATTCCGAGAATATTAAGTCGGAGAATTTCAATTATGAGAATTTCAATTCTAAGAATTTTTTTTTGGAAAATAATGATAAATTAGATTTCCTTAGAGAATAATAATTTCTTATAGAAAGAAAATATTTCTTATAGAATAAATAAAATTAATATACATATGTACTCCACCTGAAATAAGGAGTACCTTAATGTTAGGAGATGAATTAAAAAAATCATTACATATGAATGATTACAATACAGTGATTATTCCTAGATTCTGTTTAATATATTCATATCTATTGGAAGGTAATATTTTTTAAAAATATCAGCAAGTTGTTCTTGCATTCCATTGAATACTAGAATAATAACGTTTTTAAGTGTTTGATCCCTAAAAAAGTGATGTCTAATATCTATGTGCTTTGCACGAGAGTTATGTGAACAGTTTTTTTACATAAGGAAATTGAACTTTGGATATCACACATTATTTTCTTTTTTAAAAAAACTCATACCATGTTCTGTGAGTGTTTGTTTCATCCACAACACTTGAGAATGACAACTTGAAACTGCTACATATTCCGCTTAAATAGTAGAAAGTGATATAGAAAATTTGTTCTTGACACACCAAGAAACTAAAAAATCTCCTTAGAAATGACAAGTTTTGGAAGTACTTTTCCTATCCATTTTACATCCACCAAATTCAGCATTCGAGAAACGTTTAAGTTTAAAAGAATTTTTGGAAGAATAAAATAGTCCCAAATATAATGATTCCTTTAAATATTAATAAATTATTTTCAATGATTTTAAATGATATTAATTTGTATTTTCTTGATATCATCCACATAAACATACAAAAAACAAAAAATCAGGTTGATTTGCTATTAAGTAAATTAATTTTCTTGTCATTCCTCTATAATATGTTTGGTCTTGAGGTTTCATTACCTCATCAATATCAAGAGTATTAGAGATTCTGATGGGAGTACTTATACTCTTAGTTTTTTCATACCCAAACATCACAAGAAGATTGTTGATATACTTATGTTTTGATATATATGTTCCTTTTGTTCTTTGAAAATTTCAAAACCAAGAAAAAATGTTAACTCACCCATCATACACTTTTCAAACTCATATTTCATAATATTGACAAAGGAATTGGTTAAGGATTTCTTAATTGATCCTAAGATGATGTCATCAACATAAATTAGAACAATAAAAACATCTTTATTAAATTTTTTAATAAATAGAGTTGTTTCAAAGATTCCATTAACATCATTATTGTGAAGAAAAAATCCTAAAAGTCTATCATATAATGCTCTAGGGGGTTTTTATGTCCATATAATGGTTTGGTATGTTTTTAAACATGATTAGGTTGTTGCGTATCTTAAAATCCAGAGGGATAGTCTACAAATACTTCCTCCTATACATAACTATTATGATAATCACACTTCATATCCATTTGATAATGTTTAAAATTAAATAATGCTGCAAAGGATAGTAGAATAAGGATAGATTCAAGTCTTGCTACAGGAGCAATGTTTTTTCATAGTCTATGCCCTTTTGTTGGTCATATCCTTTAGTAACTAGTCTTGATTTATTTCTAAAAATAATTCCATTTTTATCGAAATTGTTTCTAAAAACCCATTTTACTCCTATAACAGTACATTCCATTTCTTTTTCAACCAAAGTCCAAACCTAATTCCTTACGAATTCAATGAGTTCATATTTCATAGCCATTATCAAATATTCATCACCCAAGGCATCTTTAGAAGTCTTTAGTTCAAATTTCGAACAGAATGAAACATGTTCAACTAGATTACTTAAATAACTTCTAGTTATTACTGGTTAATTAACATTACCTATGATATTATCAGTGGAATTAAATCTATGTAACACTAAACTTGGGTTTTGAAAAACCTGTTAATCAATATAATGTAGAAAATCGTCAGGGGTAAATGTTTCAAAAATATTTTACATAGTAATTTCCTTATCTGAATGTTCTTCTATCAAAGCTTGGTGACCTATTTTAGAAAATATATCAGAAATAAGTTCACATTTGAGTACAACAGGATCAGTTTCATCAAATTTAACATTTTCTGTTTCTTCCATGGTACATGTATTTTTATTAAAAACTCTATATACCATAGATTTAGTTGAGTAATCTAAGAATGTTACTTCATCATATTTGGGACAAATATTATGTAAGTTATCATTAGTATTTAAGATGAATACATTGCAAAAAAAAACATTTAATTATGAAGCATTTAGTTTTCAGCTACTCCATAACTCGTATGGTGTTTTATTAACAAAATGACTTATAAAAACTCGACTTATAGTATAACAAGTAGTACTTATATATTCATCCAAAAAATGATTAGCGATATAAAATTCACTCAACATGGTTATAGTTATCTTCTGAAGAATATGAATTTTTTTTACCACACCATTATGTTGAGGAGTTCTTGGTGCTGAATTTTTTTATTAATAACATTCTTACTAAAAATATTTTGAAAATCCGAATTTTCAAATTATCCACCATGATCACTATTAATAGTAATCAATGGTAGGTCATTCTTATTTTTATCTTGATCTCTAATGTTTTTGAAATATGAAAAAGATTCCAATTTATTTGGTAGAAAATTGACCCATATAAATCTAGTGTAGTCTTCATCTAAGACAAAAACAGAGTATTTGCCTCCTATACATCGATTTTTTGTTGGACCAAATAAGTCCATGTGCACCAACTATAAGGCATTAGAAGTTAATACTTCACTTATTGATTTAAAGCTATATTAATGTTTCTTGCCATATTAACAGGGATGAAAAACTATTGTATAATCAAACCTATGAACCGGTAGGTCCATAACAAGTCCATTAATGGAATGTTTCTAAGATTCCTCAACTTACGATGTCCTAGTCTTCTATTCCAGAGCCAATATTGATCTTCAAATGCACATAGGAATGGTATATCTTTAATTTTATGGTCTTCTAGGTTTAAGGTGTACACATTCACATGCCGAAGGGAAATGAAAATAAACTCATCCATGGATTTGTGATCAAAGAATTTATCATTTCAAAAATTCACAAGTTAAACTTCATCCCATAATTGACACATGCTAATGAGGTTGTGCTTAAGGCCATTTACAAAAAGAAAATTTGAAATAATATTTTTACCAAGAAGAAAAATGATACCTATACCGAAAATCAAATATTCATGTACCATATGTTGTTGTTAATTCATTCATTATCATGAAAAAGAAAGAGTTAGGTTTTCAGAATAAAAACATTCTTGGATCTTGAATTGTTAGAAAATAAAATCTTGGGTATCCACATTTTTCAAGAAAAGTATGATTTTTGAAACCCAAGTGATTGAAAATTATTTAAAGAGTAGTATTTCTTCATATTCCCACCACATTTACATTTATAGACAATGGGTGCTCTTGGAGGAACAAAATAATTATTTCTAATTTTTTCCATGTGAATAACCTACTCATTGATTATTACTATGAGGTCGAATGTGAGAATACTTCGTATCAAAATTTTATTTACCATAAGTAAAATTTTAAATATTTTTTGTCATGGAAAATATTTCAGACTTTAGTCTCAAGACTTAATTTTTATCCTATAAGGAAATAGATTTAGAGTTATATTTATCATCTAAAGCATCTTTTTCCAAAAATCAGATTTTTAAGATCCATAGAAAGTTTAACCTTCTCAGAATTAACTTCCTTGAGTTTCATAGAAATGTTTTCTAAAACATCGTTTTTCTTATTAAGATATTGTTTAATATCCAAAATAACTTTTGTTAAAAAAAATCTGTATAATTTGACTTTTCATGTTTCTTAAACAAATTACATTTTTTCATTTCAAGTAAATTAGAAAACCTTAAAGCTTCCTCATAAGAATGTATATCGTTATTGATGTTTGATGAAGTGGATTATTCATCGGACGAAAATCCTTTACCCTGAATATTTTCACTTAAATAAATATTGGTTAAGGATTCATCAGTTCATACCATAGCCATAAGAAAAAGATTTTGAAATGGGGCTCTGGATATTAGACCAATATTCTTTTCCTCAAAAGATTCATATTATGAACAGTCATCAGAAGAGTCTCCACCACATGAACTTCATGTTTCATTGGCATTCAAGACTTTCTTATGGTTTGATATGTAGAAGTTTTTTCTTTTTCATTTCATAATTCATGTCCTTCTTGTCTCTTTTCTTAAGTAAGGGACAATCCGGTCAAAAATGATCAGTTGTTCTGCATTCATAAAAATTCAATTCTCCATCATTCAACTATTTTTCATCATTCTTCTTGTATCAATATTGAATGTTCTTCTCTTAAAATATCTAGATCAACCTCCAATAAAGCTAGGCTAACTCATTTTTTGAAGCTTCACTTTTCAGTATATTTAGATTTAATAACAACCTTATTATATTTAGATATTGTAACTCTCTCAAGAGTCTTGGATTTCTTATGATTGGAGGTATTTATAATATCACCACTTCCATTTACATTATTCTTCATAATATTATTATCATCTCTCTTTATTCTGGTTTCAGGATTAATAAGAGTTCCAAAAAGATCAACAATAGAAATATGAGGGACTTTCCTATTATCATCTATAGCTGTCCTCTTGGATTCCCATTCCGTATGCCTAATGTCTATAATCATGTCAACAAGAATATCATAATATAAACCCTTATCACCCATTGATTTTAAAATTTTGATGATATTCATGAATCTTTGTTGTACCTTACATATGTAATATCCATAAGGAAAACATAAATCATGGCACTCATCTCTGATCATGGATCTTCCAATTTCAATGACTTTTTCAGTTCAAAAGTGAGTTACATCATGATTCATCCAAAAAAGCATAGAAGCTTCGCATGATGAAATTTTGATATATATAATTCTATTCATGGATGAAATAAAATCATTTAATTCCATATTTCTCAGCGGCATCCCACCATTTCTAGATTAGTAAAGGTTCTAAGTTACTTATCAGGAATCTTATAATCTCCAGTTAACATAATGTAATTGTCAACACGTATGTTTATCACAATGGTATTCATTATATATCTCTAGTACTCATTTTCATTTCCATCGAAAATCGGTGGTCTAGTAGGATTAATATTATCTAGAGATCCAATATGAATGTCAGCCATACTAAAAAAATTCATTCGACAAAACGTTTTTAACAGTAAAAGATATAAAAAATCTAAAAACAATAAGTAAGAAGTATTTTAGAACAATGAAATCTTGATCAAGAAAACATACATGTGAATATAAGAATTTCATAGAACTCCTCTGATTCCAATTGAAGGACCGAATAGTATAATAAGATGCTCAAATAAAGATGGGTGAATTGTATACATAAAACATCCATTTGGAATATTTAAAGTTGTAAGAAGAAATTTTAAGGAATGTTTCTTAACCTTAGAGAAACTGTTTCAAATGTTTAGCTTTTAATTTGAAGAAAATATAGGTTAACAAAGATAAAAAACATTCACAATACCTCATAAATAAACCTTTTCCTAAGCATTACAACCTTACGATAAAAACATAAAGATGTTTTTCTTAAAGGAATGATTCTATCATAAATTTTATAGATTTATTAATATAATTAGAGAACAGAATTAAAAAATATAAAAAATTTATGCTTTATAATTTTAGCAATGTTAAAATTGCATCCGAATTAAAATAATGTGAAATATAAAACATGTAAAAAATAAGATTCTTTTAACCCAAAGAAAAGGGTATCCAAAAACCTTGGATAAATATTCCTTGGTTAATACTTTCATGAAAGTCCATTTTACCCAATCCTAGTTAAGACCTCAGTATGAAGATAGGTATCAGTCTTGCTATCCCTGCAAGACCTCGATTTAGAATGTAATAGGAACCTCTATCATCCAAACACAGAATCCCATGATCATCATGATCGTAGTTTTCATAAATCAATTTTATACATGTTTTTTATTCCTGAACAAGATGTTCATTAAATCTGCACGAAGCACTGAGATTTTTAAGAGCCTATATCTCTATAGAAATCACATAACAGCTTTTTCAAACTCATTCAATTCATCAATGAAGTTCTCATTCTTTTCACATTCAAATGAACTTGTATTTATAAGAAAACATCTCAATGGTCAGCTCCACTCCAACAGTCATATTTTCCTCAAATTTTGGAGGTACCTAGACACGTATCAAACATTAAATAGTTAGTTTATTATATATTGTATGACATCATTTCATATAAGACCCCAATGTAAAGTTTATTATAAAAGTTATGTATAAAAAATATAGAATCAAAAAATATTGGAATGATACGTTTAAACAAATCAAAGAATGTCAAGAAAATATATTCTTAAGAATATAAAAATTAGATTGAGGAAAAAAAGTATCACTATTTTGGGTATAGATATGAAATTTTTACTAGTATCAATATCACTATTTTGGGTACCAAAATCATAAAATCAGTGTGAAATTTGTATCGGTATCAGTGTCACTGTTTTGGGTGCTGGTATAATAAAATAAGTGAGAAATCTGTACATGTATTAGTATCATGAAAAACTGTATCACTTAGGAATAAGTAAAACAATATATCCAAATCTTAAATACACCATACTTTTAAATATGTACGTAAAATGTAATGAAAAATGTATCTTAATGAAAAATCATTAAGTAAATATAATGACTGGTCTGCATGTATAATGGAATGACAATTCTGTTAGTCAATATAATGAAAAACATATCGTAATGACAAATATGTAATTAAATATAATGACATCTATATATGTATAATGGAATGACTATGCTATAAATAAACTTAATGAGAATTCTGTACGTATAACATAATTAGAATTCTATAAGTAATCATAATTTGAATAATATAAATATAACAGAATGAGAATTTCAGTACATTAAGAAAAATTCATTGTGGTTTTAAAAATATGAAACCATAATGAATGGATAAGTCACAAGAGAACCTTATTGACTCAAAACCTACGAGGCCCGAGCGAGGTTGAGCATGCTCTTGGGGAGAACCATGTTCAAGGGTTTCTCCCCTGAGAGGCAGAGGGAGTAGTAGATCAGTTTTCCAATAATGACTTTCGTAGAAGTTGAGGGAGGAGTGGTTTGTGGACACTATTATGGATTCATCTAGGATTATGATCGGTCACAATATAGGGGTTATAATCAAGTAAAGTGAGAGGCTGATTATAGTCTGATCACCAAAGACTGAGATCTGACCACGAATGGGGTTTTCATTAAGGAAGGTATGGTGTTTTTAAGATCTACTTCAACGTAGGTTTTTTCTTTCTTTGTTTTAGGTGTCTAATATATTCTTTTGGTTTTACTCGGATGAGTTACATTTAGATTCAATTTCGTCTTTGATAAATGTAATTAGTTAATTGTATTTTGGT
Source organism: Viscum album (assembly GCA_963277665.1). NCBI lineage: Eukaryota > Viridiplantae > Streptophyta > Magnoliopsida > Santalales > Viscaceae > Viscum > Viscum album. The sequence continues at coordinate 943,879,930 of OY728127.1, read as the reverse complement.
CCCTTCATACTGTTTAGATTTATGATTATGAAAAAAATGGTTTGTTTATTATTATTTATTTTGATCAATTTTATTCCATTTTCCTTGTTACATCCATTACAGGTTGAATTTTTCTTTTTTTGTAGTTTCACATTCATTAGATTACTCTGTTTTATCAAATGAATGAGTTTTCATTTTTTTTAAACATTATTTGGATGGTTTTATTAACACAAATATTTATTATAAATCTATAATGTGACTCTATCCATAGATTAGCCATATCACATTCTTTATATCTCAATAAAAGAAGTAAATTGATGAATATAAAATGATTGTGCCTTTTTGTAAACTAATTTTTTTGGTAAACTAGTTTTTTATTTTTGGAGAGAATGTGTTTGGGGTCTGAAGCATCAAATATTTTATTCCTTTCTGAAAATCAAGTAAGGGATATATTGTATTTATTTATGTTCAGTTTATCATACATTATCCCTAAATTAATATTTTAAAGCACATTTAATTTTGTGGTGCTTGTTAATTTAAGCATTCTTTTCATTTATATGAATAATTTTTTATGTTTATTTTTAGCTAAATTATTTTTTGAAAAGATGATGTAAGGGGAAAAATTTAGATTTTCTTTACTAATTATGTCTTAGTTTTTTATGGAAATTTATTTATTTGAAACTAATTTATTTTAAATTTTGAAATCATTATATTTCTTAATATATATAAATATATATACTTGGGAATTATTTACAAACATAAAAAATGTTTAATTAAATGTTTTCTAATTTTTTAGTTATTTTTATTCCTAGATTTATAGTTGTATGAATTCCAAGTCCATAATTTTTATTCATGAATTGAATATGTGTGTATGTAAATATTTTTTTACATTATCCTTGTTATATGTTTAATTTTTAGGTTTATACTTGATATATATATATATATTTATTGAAGTGTTACATTCCATACACATATATTAAATCATGTAAATATCTGACATGGGTGTATGATACATTTTTACATGTTATTCAATCATATATACAAACATGATTTATTCAACATTCAAGATCATCGACTTTTAGATTCAGTTCTATGATTTTGTGGATATAAATATATATGTTTACTCATTAAATTTAAGTTCTTAAAAACATATGTACATGTATATGTATCCATGAAAGGGTGAATGAATATTTTAAATAAATTATACTTTTAAATTTTTATGTGGGACACATAATTTTCTATTATTTAAGATAATTTTTTAGATGACAAAATTATAAGTTTCCTGTTGTTATTTATTTGAATAATTTATGCATTCATGTCATTATTTCATGTATAAAATTAATTATACATATATTTCTTAGAAATTTATATTCAATATAGAGTTTTTAAAATGTTATAGGTTATAAGATTATGTCAAAATTTATATCATGATTTAATGAATGAATGATTGAGTACAAGGACGTTTATGAAAAATCTAATTGACATGTGTTTTAGGGTTATCAAAACATGCTATATTTTTCAAATAAATTTCATATATATGTATATATATAAGTTTTTGTAGTCATGTTGCATTACAAAAAGTCTATTCAAAAACATATATTTATAATAATGAAATATTATTTAGTTTTTATAAAATACTAACACTTGAATGATGTAAATCTGATAAGTAATTTGGCAGTGAACCCATCCTAGGTTAGGTGTGTAAGCCCATGACAACATTTAATGTTTCTTGTGTCCTCATGTGTTTTTTATAAGAGAATTCTTAATATTTTTAAAAAATAATAATAATATTTTTTAAAAAATTCTCAAACGTTAATATTTTCAAATGTGTTATAGTATTTGTAATGCATAAATGATTACATAAATATTTTTAAAAAGGTATTTCCAAATGAATTTTCATATATATTTTCAAATGAATATTTAAAATGTATTTATCAATTATTTTAACAACCATTACTGGGAAAAATAATTTCTCACCATATGTTTTCAATTTTTTTCACTGGTTTAGTAGATTTATCCGCATTCATTCTCCTCGCTGATGAAGTTAACACACGTAGTTTATTTTTCATTGATTTTATACAGATTTATATAGTTTTAATGAATTTATTTAATGATACAAAACCTAGTCCAGTAAAAGTACCTATTATGCAATAAATTTTGTGTATTTGATTAGTTTCATTAAAAAAATAGCACTTATATATGAAATGTTCATCAGTTCGAGCTCTGGGAATTTTAAAAATCCAATTCAAATATGAATTGTTGTCTTCCATCAAAATAATCACTTTTCAAGACCTCAATCATCCAATTTAGTATTTTGAAGCTTAACTGAGTACCCCTAGATTTTATTATATAAATTTTAAAAAATCTATAAGTGACTTTGTATTATCTTGTTTTATAGCTAAAGTTATGGTGGGTTCCCACTAATTTCCCTTTGTTTTTATATTCATCAAATTTCCTTCATGTTACACAAAATTTGGAAACCCTAATTATTTGGATACCAAATGAATAATATTGATTGAATCTATATAATGGATTTGGAAAATGATGTCTGCTCTCGACTATACAAGTTCCCTTACTGTTGTTATTTGGATGATTTACTTCTTAAATAACTAAATTTGTGAATAAAATTCCATAGAATACATATTACATAGTTAAATATGAATCTTATCCCAATAATGGGTAAAATAAAAATTTAAAAGAGGTTATAATTTTAGTGTTATATGATTTTTTAAATTTTCTTATTATGTCCAACAAGATAATACCCATCTAAAATAAACTTCAATTCTATAATAATTACATTTTCATCATAAAACAAAACATTGAGATTAATCATTGGAATGAGATTATTTTTATGGTACTTTTGAGACTATTTATTATTGAAATTTTTATAATCAATGGAAATATTCTATGTGTTTGAAAAATAACATAAAAAGTTACCCACTATTTATATTGTTCAACAAATTTATCTAGATTCTTATGGAATCATGGAGTGATTCACTTAGGGTTTCTAAGACATTTGATGCAAATTTGACATAAGGAATTTTAATTTAATATGATCAAAATTATAGTGAATTTAAAATGATAATAATTATTATTGAGTATGATCATGAAAATGAGATATTAAAAATTACTTTAAGCCTTATTGTTGGTTATGGAATTCATTTTTCTATCAATCTAATTAATTTATTAATAAAAATAAATGAGTTTAAGTAATATTTACCCAATATTATAAAAGAGATTAGAATAAATGAAGTATTAATATATGTCTAGGTAATGGAATTTTATTTATTATAAAAGTGGTTAAATGTTTTTACCATAAGGAAAAAATGTTAGATGGGCAGTTTAATAAAGTTTCATTTAGACTGGGTTATTGAATCCACGGTTTGAAATCTGGAAAAAGAAGTAATATTTACATATGATAAAATTGTATTGAATACCTGAAGGGTTGTAATAATCTAATTGGAGATTACAAATGTGGTATTAATGATATATAATTTAATTCTATATTTAATTTAGATATACGATATTAATTTTATATTCTAGAAAATTTTCAAAAATATATTATGTCATAAATTAGGAAAATAATTGATATTTTCTTTCATGAAATGGATCAAAGGATTTGATGTATTGATCACTTAGAAGATAAAATATTATATTATATCATTATAATATTTTTTATAATATCTTGATCTAAAAAAGAGTACATAAATAATTTTTTTTAATAAATAATTATTTTTGTTTTTAATACACATAATTTTCTATTTATTAGTTATATATTAATATTTTGAATGGATAATTTTGGATTGTTCTGGATATAGATTTATCCTATTTTCATTAATGGAATTGTTCTAAAAAATTATTGTATCCATTAACTTTTTTCCTGTTGTTTTGAAATAATTATGGATTGATGACCCAGACATATGATTTCTAGATATATGTGAGGAAATTTTTAGTGGAGAAAATTTTAAAAAAATCTAGTTGAAGAATACAATAATGTTTTATTTAACAGAAAATAATGGGAATTGAAACCTAGTGATCTTAGGATGGATAAATAAAAATAATATTATCAAGAATACATGACTGAATTTAGATAATTCCAAGGAAATTCTATGTTAGGTATAGATGTTTGAAAAACTAATTTAGTGATTGGAAGGGTATATAACACTGTATTTAGATTTTTAAAGTGATGTAAATATAAAATAATTAAAAAAATTGAATAATTGATAGATCTTGTATTTTTAATTAATGTGATTAAATGAATACTTTTATATTAATATTTTTATGGAATGAATAATGAACACATGAATCTATGTAAAGGATGTGTATCTTTATGTAATTTGTATTATATGATGATAATAGTTATTATTTAACAAATTTTGGTTTTAAAAAATAAGAAATTATTAATTTATACATATGGTTTATGATTTATCATGTTTTATAAAATATTTTGTGATAAGATCCCAAGTATAAATTTTTTTTTGAAGATAAAATGTATATCAAGTTGTTTCTTAAAATATGAGGTAATTCTTTCTATCCATGAAGTAGTGATTTACATTAAATATGAATCATTTTACAAGGAAAATATATTAAACACATTAAATATCATATATGATATAAAAACAATAGTTCATTTTATAAATTTTCTCATTAAATGACAATAAGGGTCACTTCCAAAACAGAATGAACTTTTTGATAAATCATAGGATGATATTATAAAAATAACATATCATATATGATAATAATGGGAGTATATTTGGATATAGATAAGCTTAGTGTTAATAAATAAAATATTATTCCAGAATTAAATTAAATTAATTTCTCAGAAAAATATCTAAAAGAAGATTAATATTTATTTAAATTGAATCATTTAGTTATCCTTAATAATTAAAAATAAATATTTCATAAATGATCCTTCCATCCAAATTTACAAATATAATTACAAATAATATCCTAAATGATTTTTAGAATGAAGAGTTAAAAATAAACGAAAGGAGTTACCTTAGCTACCATAATTAATTGAACATTAATTTATCCCAAAGAGTTTAGGATATATGATGATGACGAAAAATATAAAATCTACATTTACATACAATTAATCAATGAATAAAAATTTTCATCCAAGTGTTTAGTTTGTACTTGTAATACCATAACGTAAATTGTTAAATTGTTTCAAAGGAAATGTTTTATGAAAATGGTTCAAGTGATGATGTTAAAGAACATAGAATGTGTCCAAAGTAGAGAACATAATTTTTTATAGTAACTATTGATGTTGTAAATTTAAATTGTTTTAATATGTTCATGTAGTATTACATTAGGAATATGACTCCAAAATGTCAACATTATTCAAACTTCCATACCTTATAGATGTTTATAAATAAAGTGTTTAGTTGGAGGGTTTTATCAGATGGCCACATAAATATGTGATTGGAAATACATATGATATTATTAGTTAAAAAAAACTCATAAAACTGAAGCTTTAATATGGATGGTATTTATATCATTCATATATGATACGAGAAAACAATTCTAATTATTGGTTTGTCATATATTATTAAAAGAGTTTTAGTAAGAAACATTAACAATTTTAAAGGTAACATGAATTCCACCTTTCATTTACTTTGTACGAATAAATATATATATATATATATATATATTCATGATGTTCAACGGAAATAACCCCTTAATGTACGACTTTGAGTTATCTCTAACCCATTATCATCATGGAGTGTTATGGGTTGTGTTGATATGATAATGTTATATTGAATTGACTCTTGTAATCAATAAAAATAGTTGTATATATAATAAGTGTATTCATGAGGTAATATGTAGAGGGTTATTACACGGATTGGACCACCAATATATATATCATGCAATGTGATATGATCATCAATATACTTAGTGGTGTAGGATTATAATCCATTCCCCTCAAATGAGGCAAGTTAGGAACCTAAAATTATAAAATTAATAATTTGATTAACTATTTATGAATGTATAAAATGATCATATCCAATTCATGGGTCATTGGATGTTTTACTGTTCATGTCATCGATTTCAAAACAACCATGATGCATGTTTCACTTATATTAAAATTGAAGTGATTTGGCCCTTGATTTAATTTTACTGATTAAATGTGTTGTCAATCTTACTTGTGTCCCATATGATGTTTTACACTACTAATATAAGGGTAATGTGGTGTAATCATTGGTGAGATGAATTACATATGATGTATTCATCGAATAGGTTATTCATTTTTGGAGGATCAGGAAAGTATAGTTGATAATACTAGACTGACATGTTCTCTATCTTGTGGTCACATGATGTCATTGGAAAATGGATTATACAGTCACACAATTGATGTATATAATAATCCTTATGGTTTAAATGTCTATATAGAGATATGAATATGCTTGATATAGATCACATCATGACCCTAAATATCTTGAGTGGCAATGATAATTTTCTAGAGTGTAATGTTAGCTTACATATACGAAATAGGATTTCATCGTTATTTTAAATTATACAAAGACCCTAAGGGTAACATAGTGAGGCCCATGGATAAAGTTATTTTTTTTAAAAAGTGTTTGTTCCAAATGAATAGAGTTTTATGAAACCATATCCAATAGAGTTTTGATGGGTTCACAAAGATTTGAGGATTCTGGTACTAATTATCATGGGATATTATTATAATTTTGAGGTTGTTTGATGTTCTCTAAAATTTACAAGCATAAGATGCATGTAAACATGAATTAAATTGATGTATTATATATATTTAAATATATTTCATGATATCATACATATAGTGTACATTTAATACATTCATTTGATTCATTTATATTAAAATGCAAATGATGCATGTAAATTTTATAATAGATGAAATATTTTTATATGACACACACACATTCATATATATATATATATTAATATTATATTTTCATGTATTGCATATATAGTGAGGCGTTATTTGATGAAACAAATTATAATGTCACCCCCAACAGTTTCTTTAGTTTAAAACCATATATTTGTTTCTTTTATGAATTTCATTTGTTCATTGACATGAGTTCAAATAATTACACTCAACAATAATGTCAACTGAGATATTTTATGAAGGTGGAGTAGTGGGAAATACCTATAAAAAGAGAATAAAAATGTTTTTTTTTTATTTTTTTTTTGATTCATATGATCACATTAATTTTATATATTAATAATCATTAATGTAACTTCCTTCTCATAGAATATTAATCACATGCAAAGAAAGTCCTAGTGCCACATTGAGCATATGAGATTCCTTCGGCTAAGATTAGGGATCAATTAGTCAGAATACTCTATCAGACGCATGAGGAATATGTTTTATGCATTTTTACATATATAGAATATAGTCCATAAATATAATTGGATATAAGTTACTACAACGTCCAAAATAGTGGTCCTCTATTTGTCTATATTTTTGAAATAGGTCACATGTTTGAATTCTTAGAGATTTATTTGTCATTTTTTCATTGTTTCTAATTTAAAAAATGATTTGATGATCAAAATAAACCCATGACATGTAATTTTGAAATATTTGTGGGGTAAAGAAACTCTCATGAGATAGTTTTTATGTATTAGTGGATCCTCATGATTTTCTAGACACTGTCTTCTATGTACCACTTTTTTCTCCTTCTTTAACCTCATACCTAATTTTATACCATATTTTTATTAATTATAAACATTTTTATAAAAAATTATCCAAAATGGTATAACTCTTTTTATCCACATATATTTATAATATTAATTTACCATGATACAAAAAATCCAATTAAAATAGTGATCATATTGGCATCAAGATCATCGAGGTGAATATATATCCTGGTGCTTGTATTATGAGATAGGTGAAACCCTAATATAATGTTATATTTTGGTAGATTTATATTGTAAATAACATATCCTTCTATATTTTATATTTAAATTCTCTCAAAAATTTAATGAAGTAGAGATGATAGATATAAATCATAATAAATTTCACCTTATAGAATATTGGATATAAAAATTCATCAATATATTTTTACTAAAATTTGATAGAAACTATTTCAATAAATATATATACACTGGTAAGAAATGAATTTGAGGGGAATATCTAGCCTCCATTCAATTTGTGTGGCTCTCTTTTTAGTTTTCAAGGTTGTGATGTTTCTTTTCATTCATTATTTTGGAGAAACTCTTATTTCAAATAGAAAATCCAACAAACTTTTTTTTGTAGTAAATATTTTTGTGTCTATATTTTTTTATTTTATTAACTATATACCTTATGTAGTTTTCCTTCAAATATTATACCAGTGGTTAAAATCAAAAACATTTTCCACTAACATTTCTATACTATTTTGGTTTTTTCAAATATAATTAATGTATGTGTTCATCTGGTATATTTAATTATGATTCATGTTTCTAAAATAGATTAAAAATAATGTTTATTAAGTATTTATTGTTATAAAATATTTATTTAATGAAAAGAATTATATTATCTCATGATAATATATGATTTCTATACATTTCATGTGTTTTTATCTATATTCTACAAATTTCTATTTACATGAGCTTCCATTCATAGTACATGAAACGAGATGGATGTTTCATGATATTATAATTCATGAATCTATAAATAAACCAAGGAACATAATTATGTAGTTGTTTTATATCACATGAGTATTAAAATATATATATAATACATACTATTTTTTTCAAGTGATGTGTAACTCATCATTAGTTTATGGTAGGGTATACTGGTTTTGATTCATGCAATTTATTACCTTCACTATTTTTTTGTTTCCTAGATTATTAATTTTGAATAAAAATGAATATTACACATATTTTAAAATAAAATATGTCTAATTAGATTATAAAACAACTTATTCGCCCCCTTGATGGCTGACAAAATCATCCCTGGTTGGTTTGTTAATGATGTGTACATATATAGTTGGTTAGTGGGGTTTCCTTCCCCCTCAACATCCTATATATGGTGTATTTTAAGAAGTATTCAGAATTCCATATGATATGTTCTCAGGATCATTAATATGAATTCCATCCAAAAATAATCAAATATAAATATATATTTCAAGGATAATGATGTTAAAATAAACATTCCATTATTATATTTTTCAATAAAGTAGAGATAGTTATACCATAATGATACCATAATGTATTCCTAAATTATATTACTCAATATTGGTATATTATTTTTTCATGTATCAATATTTATTAGAACATGAATTCACGTAATGGACTCAATGTAACTATTTAAAATGGAATTGTTAGTATAGACACGTTTTCCATGAGAATTACATCGAACATTGAATTGTATAAATTCATTTCACACATGAAATCATTTTAATCATCCAATTGAACTATAGAACTCCTATTTATTTCAACAATATTTTTTTCACTTTCTAATTTCATTTAAAATATTATAATCGTTAATAAGTTATTACATAGGATTGGTTACATTAGAAGACAGAGAAGCCATTATCATTACAGGTATTTAATCATTTAATTTAGATTACATAAGTAATGTACTGAACAAATAATATTATATTTAATTTAACTGTATATATAAAACTAATCAGAGACATTTCAGTTTTTCATTAAAATATTTTTTAATATAAAGTTTGATGGTATTTAGAACTTCTATTGATTATCTAAACACCATATATGTGGTATCTTTTGAAATTAAATACACTTTATGTAATATAACTACCATGAAATGACATCAACACCCCAATGAAAGTCCTATCCTCGATGAAAATTTCATTTTTCCTGGAATAATTTTTAGTCGACAATATAATAATTTCTATTTTTGATTTAGGATATAAAATACATGTAATAATTTAGATTGTTTTATGAATGGTTCGTAATTGTACCCTTCATTATGAAGATTCACTTTTTTTATTCCAAAAATAATTAAATTTAACTATAAGGTTGTCTGTAACCTATTTTCATATGAAATATCAACACATATAATATCTTACAATCAAAATCTCACATCCTTTTAATAATTTCAATGAATGAAATATTCATATAAATTGGATTTCTTACATTTGTACTACATATAATATTTTTTTCCTCCACATGAGTATCTTCACAATTTTGATTCATACTAAATATATCTTCTTCATATGTATAGAATGTATATCTATTAATTATAAAAAAAATATAATACAACACATCTAAAATTATTTCTCTGGCCAGACACAAGTCATTCAAAAATGTAATTCATAATTATCGATAAATCTGGACAACTATGGTCTTTAAACAATACTAAAAGCTATTTAGTATGTGTATTTGATATCCATCATACCATCATTAAAGGGTTTAAAAGGAAAAGAATTACATTATGACTTTCATGATATATAACCACAACAATAATTTTCTGTAAAAAATTATGGTGACCCTACTCCCCCTTAGAAATGGATGTTGTGAAAATATCATTTGGATAAATTAATTTACCCACAAGGAACCCACTTTTATAGGTTTAATCAATTTGTGATGAGCCAATACATTATATTGTTTGATTATGTTCATTAAAACAATTCAAATGATCGATACTCATCTTGACTCAATATGAGATTGAATTTTAATTCATGATCTCAACTCGATTTTTGAAATGAATACTTGGGCTCTACTAGATTAATCTTAACTAATAAATTTAAATATATTATTACTAGAAATCGAGATCAGTTATGTCATATCTCTAGATCAAAACTGACCTTCACTATTCCATATTCAAATATAATTAAAATAAATATCTTTTTAGTATTTTCATAACACATTTATGCATCCTTATTCAATTATTAAAAACATAAAAATAAGATAATAATTTTATAAAACACATAAATAAAAAAAATATCAACAATTCATATTATCTAAAATTCACAACACAATACCAAAACATCATCAATTGAAATAAGAATTAAAACTATAACTTCATATATTTCTAGGAAATAACTTATTCAATATCCACATTACAATATATATAAAATTTGGAGATGAATGCTACCTTTAACATAGACCTCCAACATTTTCATATACCATGATATTTTGAGAGATTCATTGCACAAATAGAGTAAGTTCCTACAACATTATAGATTATGATAACATAAAATAAATTATTAATTTTTTTATTAAAAACATAATTGATAGATGATGAATCAAACTAAAAATTCAAACATGTTCATGTTATGAAATAGGAAGATAGAAATATAATTATTTTTTAAAAATCAGATGACGGTTGTTTTAAAAAATCATCATTCATACTGATCAAACATATGAATACCCATGTGTGGGTGATGGTGTGTATACAACCTTTATAATAACATAATATTTAATAAATATTCCTGTTTCTTAAAATTTTGATAAAATTTGGTTCAAAGACCTATTTATTTTATAGAATCAATAATAATATGTGATATAGAACAGTCTCACTACAACGAATCTAAAACTTATATATACCAACAGATGATAACATTTACACTTTTTTCTATAAAACACAACTCTAATAACCCAAAGGTACTATATAATTTATTTCTTCGAAATAAGATACATGGAATATCATCCTTAATGATATTTTAGTTTAGATTTCATAAAGAACCAAATACATAAATAATCAACATGTCACATTGGAATTATAAAATACATATAATAAGAAACACTATTTCACCTTTGATATTATTTATAATATACTTCATCATGTCACAGGGAAATGAAAAAATTAAATGATGTTCATTGATTCTCTATAAGAGTTGCACATAATAGAATTTATCATAAGTAAATAATGAATAGTCAATATGAAAATATAACTGACTGAAAAGTCATTTCATTTAATAAATAAATTAAAATTAAAATGCATTGTAGGTTAATATCAATATAGTAATATCTGGGATAGAAATAAAATATCAACAATAATTTATATTCTTAATTTTGAAAATCATGGCCTTTGAAATACAAATATTATTAACATTATGGACTTGTTGTAGGATTTTTTTTTCAATGGGTAGGTATACACCAAAATCATTTTTAATAAGTTTGTCTAAATACTTTGACTCATGTTACCAGTCGATGCATCGAGGTGTAATATATAATCGGGCCCAACCCATCACTTTATGTAATTAATTCCCCATAATTTTAATAGTAAATATAATTCATAAACAATATTACTTATCTAAAATTATCTATATTGAATAAAGAAAATGGAATGTCAAGATTTCCCTATTAATAAAATAAAATTCATTGTAAGAAACATATGTAAAAATGGAATAAATTTTATTCAATAATATTATGAATTATAAAAATAATATATTTATTTAGAGAAACATCAGGTCCAAATAAAATTTATCCTAATAAATTGAATTCTTACATATTAATTAAATGACCAAAAATATTAATAATATATAAAATATAACCATCAATTCATCCTAAATATAGGTTTTTAAAAAATCATATCTATTGGAGAATAAAGGAAAATGGAAGATAAATATTAACATAAGATATAATAAAGAATTTTTAATTTTTAAAACCATTGATATATTTTATATTATATTAAAATATAACAATATAGTTTTGGTGGAAGAAAAATATGTTTACACTGTATACGAAAAAAAACATTTCTTTTCACTCTTTATAAAGAAGGGAATAAAGGACCCTTTTAGAAAAAAATAGAAATAATATTTAAAGAAATTAAAAATTAATAAATAATATAAAATTTCCTTAGTAAATCAATTGAATAAATTAAATTGACTTTGGTATAATTTTTTTTCAAAAAAAAATGACATGGAAGAAAGATATATCAGATCTAAATAGACTTAAGAATGGATTTTATTTTAAAATTTTCATTTCATTGTTAAAAATAAAAATAATGAAAAATATTGATAAATATGAAAAAAAACATACATAATTATAGAATATGAAATAATAATGTGTTTATTAAGTATAGTATATAATATTCGTACATTTAAAACAAGAATAATCTCAAAAAAGAGATTGTAAAATAAATTTTTACTTATTTGGTAAATTTTAAATTTTTTGACCCTTGAAAGAGTGAAAATAAATTAAATATAAAATAATTATGAATATAAATATATATATGTTTAATAAATAAAAGGCTTATTATATACATCATACAAAATTAAATATGTGTATAACAGTAAATATGTCTCAATCGTGTGGAAATTGAGACGAAATCACTTACATTAAGTTCAACTTGCCTCCTAGTTGATATATCATCTAGTATAATAAATTTAAATTTATTATACTTCTACAAAATTTTTATTTAAATAAATTAAATATATTATATTACCCACTTATAAAATTTCAAAACCAATTTACTAATAATTCATTTTCAAAATCATCGTTTCCACGTGTTAACTATTTCATTGTTCATGAAAACAATTCATTGGTTGTTTGAGCCATTATACATTGATTATGGATACATAATATCCATAATTATAATAATTATATTTATTTCATATATATATATATTTATAATCATCTAAAATAGGAAGTGATAGAAAAATAAATTATAATATTCATGGAGACTTTATGGCATACGTACACATAAACACCATTTTAACATTTAGATAGAGGTATCTAGAGAAAGGAAAATAAAAAATAACCATTAGATAATATTTATTATATAATAAATGTCATATATATACAATATAATATATCATTATTGCCACCAATGATTGTAGAAAGTTAAATTGGTTTAGATCACTTCGTGGATGTGGTTGTTCACATGTACGTAAGAGGGATGTTATCATTTTCCAATGGATTTGAAGATATTATGGTATATATAATATCATAGTTAAAAAAATAATATTTATTTAATAAATATCATGTTTATTAATTATTTACATATATATAACCATCTATGTAAATTGGATGTAAACACATTATTATTATGCAAGGTGGAGATAGTAAGACGTGCGTACACATGAGCGATGTATTTTTCTTTTCATAAGATGTTGTATATATGGAAAATGGTTTTATAATAATAAGAAAATAAATATAAACATATTTAAAATAATATAGTTTTTATTTTATTATGTAACTTTTTTAATTAAAATAAGTAGATTGACAAATAAATTTTAATGATTTGGTAAAGATGATTACATCTTCTTCAGTTGAACTCCCTTATATTACTTGTTAAGGACCCTTGGAATGGTATTTTAAGAGGATAAAACCTTATAAATTATTTATAGGGTTGTTTATACGATTATTTTAAGTGTTCAGAAATATTTATGGATCTATGTGCTGTAATTAAAAGAGATAAGTCATGTACATTTATAAGTGAGGTGCGGGGAACTTTTGGAAATTTATGAAATAATGTTACATAATATGAGTCTAAATAAGGTAAAATGGTTCCAAAATGGTATAAAATCAAATTTATGGATTTCATGGAAATAAAATAATTATAAAATTACTTTTTTATATGTTAAGATATTATTTTAAACCATATCATTGATACTAACCCCTCAGTTGACAAATTTTTATCCTAAACATAGTAATGAATTTATAAATATTAAAGGGTTATAATTTTACATAGAAAGAAAAAATAGGCTAAAAATGGATATTGGATGAAATATTGGATAATATATTATCACCATTTTCCTATTTCAAATTTTTTATTATTTTTATATAATTTAGTAAAATATTATGTTAATAAAATTTTAATAATTTCAATTGTGACACTATTCACATAATTTGTCATTAAAAATAGTAAGAAAATGATGAAATTAGAATATTATACCTTCAAATATAATTAAAAATATATATTATACTAAAAAATGATGAAAAAAATAAGTCTTCCAAATTATAATAATTTTAATTTTCCTAATATCATATATTATATTTTTCTACTTATTGAATTTTATTCATCATTTCATAGGAATTCTTGTTAATTATTCAATCTCAAAAAAATAAATAAAAATAAATTTCCATGATAAAAAAAATAAATTACTATTTAAAATAAACATTGAAAACTAATGATATCATATTTTAATATTTATCTAAAAAATTTAGATATATTAAAGTCAATACTGTTATATTTTGTTTTTTTCTTTTGTTAAAGTATTATAAAGGTGAATATCAAATAAAAATTTAAAAAAGACAGATATTAAAGAAATATATGTAAGTGGATTAAATAAATTCATCCAATATGATTAAGGAAAGTTTTATATAATTTTTAATTCATATGCATATAATTTAACCTCATTTTAGATGTTTACCCATACTAAGGAGACAAATATCCTCTATGGTTACTATTACAATTAAGAAAAAATAAAGGGAAACTATTTCAAAAAATTTAACCTTATGATTCCAAATTTTGAATCTATTTTAATTTCATAAATTTATAGATCTGGAAAATATTAATTCATGATAAAATTTCAAAACAAAATGAGAAACTATTTCTTATAAAAATGTGTTTTTAAATTAAATTTTTTCTTATAACAAAAACATGGAAAATAATTAATCAAATGTAATTAATAAGATAAATTCTATAAAAATTAGTCTTATGTTAATTTGTTATTATATTCATTCATAATCGTTCCCTTTTAATTATATGTATAATAATAGTTTAAAAAAAATGATAAATTTTCAATATTCACTGAAAAATCAAACTTTTGAAAAAAATTATTAAGTTTCAACCTATATTAATATTTACTTGATGAATTAAAAATATTATATAATTTTAATAGAATAATATTTTAAAAGGTTTATATGGTAAATTTAAACTAAATTTTGTTTGTAATGAAAGCTAATTAAGAAATTACATTTATTTAAATGGAAATATATCATAAAATAGTTGGTTGTTACATTATACCCATTATATTTATTTAACCTTTGAAATATAACCTCTCAAATAAAATAAAATAATTATATTTTTCACTCATTATATTTATTGGTTCAAATATAGATTCTAAAATTTTAAAATTTCACCAAAAAAATGTTGAACAGGTGAGGGGTCTTGTTTTTTTATAAATTTCTATCTATGTTCCTGAATATATAATAGTTGTTCATAATAATCATGATCATTATACAGGGTTATATCCTATTATATCAGCACATGTGAAGGATATTTTACACAATTCCTTGTGATAGATAAGTGGAATGAATAATTTACTTGATATAGAATAGTAGGAAGGACTATATGATAAGATATGTTCCTGATATAAAAAAATAGAAGGGACCGATATATCTTGTGATAAGAATTCCATTCCCGGAAAATATCATATCATTATTCAAAGGAAATATTTTTAGGAATATTTTGTCACCAAATTCAGACTCTATATTTAACATATGATTATCAGTGTATCTTTTTCTCATTATAGAGCATCGCTTATGTTTTGTTGAAGGGATGTATCATTCACTACCATTTCCTCAGAAAGATTTTTTTCCCAATAAATTTATTTCTCAAACATCATCCCAACATGTTGAGGATTTATACAATCACTTCTAGAGACGGGTTTATAAGGAGCCGTATGAATTCATGATTGAAAAAATATATATTTTAAAAAATTTCAGCAAAGTAAGATGTTGATCCCTACCACCATTTAAATATATAGAGAATGTTATAAAAATGTCTTCTAGGGTTTGAATGGTTTTCTCAGACGGACCATATATCGTTAAACAATAAGAATTAATAAAACACTACTCTACATCTAAATCCTACTAAAGATATCTCCAGAATGACGATGTAAACATCAGATTCTAATCATATTTGATTGGAAGTAGATTTATACGAAATCTAGAATCTTATATAATTTAAAACATAGTAAGATGTTTAAGGGTGAAATATTATCTAAATGAAATAAAATTAAACAATTTCATAAGGATGTTCACTAGAAATGAAATATTTTTGTTCCATTTATATGGTTTTGGGTGTCTAATAATAAAAATCATTTTAATATCTTCCAAATTTCCATTATAATATGGGTAATTGTTTTAACATACCATAATAATTCTACATATAAATCATAAATCTATGACACACTAAACATTGACATACATAATCCAAAATATCACTTTTTATGTTATCCCATAACAAAAATTCCTTTTGATCATTATACATCTTTATACATCCATGATGAATTGTGAATGATGAACCCTTAATTTCATTATACATTTCTTTTTTCACTTCTTGGATTGATGGGACACATTCTCAATTCCTAAACCTAATCATTCATACATGATCCTAGTTGAACTCATATATATTCTGCACCTTTTTATTTAATCCACATGTATTTATTTTACATTGTTAATCTTCTTAAGGATGGATTGGTGGACATTTTTCTGATAAAGTTATGATCTAACCTTTTTCTTCAACATTTGATGATCCAAATTTTTTAAATACATAACTATTAGATCTCTTTAAATACTAATCATGGGAATAATATCATGAACATTCCAACTAAGAGCATAATCCATCTCCTTCAGCATTTTTGGGTGGTAACTCATTGATCAAATCACAATATATTCTCTAGTACATATAAACTTAGGCATGTTTAAATATATAATTTAATATATCATGATTAGCATATATGTCAAAATTTTAACTATAAAACTAATTTTTCAATATCATAAATAAAAAATAATTATTGAATGTTCTAAATCGTGAGTCGGACATTCAGATCATGAATTTTTTTGAAAGGAGCCATTATCTATTACAATATCATTCCACAAGAGGATGAACCCTGACACCTTCTTTGATTCATCACTATATATCATAGAACATAATCAACTATAGGGTTTTGTATGCATAGGAAAATTAAGTAACTGTCTCTTACATTCCTTGAAATTCTCACCAAAAAAATTTATACACATGAAATTGAACACTATAAGATTCAATTTTGTCCTGGGAGCCACTAAACCATTGCTCTGAGATGATTCGTCACAATAACTCAAGCACACCCCCCCTTTCACCGGAGTTTGTTGAGTAGCGGAGGGGTTCTAATGAGTCATGTGGAGAGACTATACCAGCATTACCAAAGTAATCCACAAATATAAAACATTATAAATATAAGATTAATATGAAACGACTAATAACCAAACATGTCAATCATCACTCAACTAGGTACAAACCATAACACAACATTAACAATGTAATGACATGCATGTAGTGAAAAGTGAAAAACCCCCAAAATAAGTAAAATAAAAAAAATCCCCAAATGGGTCCTGAATCTATGTCTGGATCCCTCTCTATATATATCTCGAGACCGAATCAACATCCTATATTTGGGGATTTTACCTTGTCCTAACATGCAACCATGAAATCTACTCGGGTACCCAAAGGTGGCCTGGGTAGGGTGTGGGTATAAAACTCAGTTGGCCACCCCCAATGGTGTCTAAAAATATCATGTCTACTATATAGTTAAACCAAGTACAATATAAATGGTAAAAAAACAAGTGACAATTTGGGTTCCATTAGTTTGAAAATTTCATTTAATCGATGACTAGTATTTATCCCACTTCCATTTCTTATATCGTTTTTACTACATAGACCATTCTTATCACATGTCCTCTGGGTTAGGCACATACATCATCTCTACATTGGTCTAAGGCCATAAATAATTATTCATAGTTTAAATAAGTCACGTTTCTATTTCACTATGGATACACATATCTCATTAACACATTATCCTCACCTCTAAGCCTCAGTTCGTGTGGAATGGAACCGTTAGGAGAATTGAGCCTTCGTCCCCTTCCCTAACCCACAAATTTTATATGGGTGGAGATTAGAGTCTTAGTATAACTCGACCCATCAGAGTATAACCTCAAGTCAATACCCCCACTCTACCAAGCCATGTGAACATGCCTATTTATCAAATCACCAAAACCTAACAATAAAACAATAGAGCATAAACAATACCATTAGATTTCACAATACAAAACAACAACACGGGAATTAATATTACAACCCAACCCATTGATACATTCCCCATTTACAATTTATATCCATTTAGAAAAATTCCCATTTTCATGCCTTAACCCCATTATGTGAAATCAAAAACCACTATTCCTTAGCCAATATTCACCAATAACAACATTTTAACCCATTTAAGCCCCTTAGCATTTCACATAAATTTACCCACTTATGAATTTGAAATATATTTGTCATATCTCATAACACGAACGCTTATTACATTCAATAATTATGGGTACCACTATTACCGATTTATTAACCAAATCAACATATTCATCAATTACATTATTATATCCCATTAACGCACTCCCAATTTCATATTCCACCATACAATTATCAGTTCCCTTTTTAATAATAACTATAACTTTTAGAAATTTCTAATCAAATTTTTTTAAACAATTGACAAAATCCCATTAATCCCAATTTTCCAATTTGCATGTCATTTCAAACAACCCCATATTACATATCACTATAGGAATCTCTATTATCATTTTGTATAAAACATAATCAACTATTAAAACAAGTTATACATGGGCATCAAACATTAATCGGAAATCCTTCACTAACCCTACCAATGTCTTTTTTCTGGGATTTCCATCACACACCATGGGTGGCCCTAAAATGGTCAAGTACTCATATATGCAACCCACATAGATTTTGAGGGTTTCAATTGTTTACTTATACACCTTTTTTATAAAACAAACCAACCAAACCATGATAAAAATGAGGGGAAAGGAAGAACATAAACTTACATACACAAATATAAAATAAATCTATATGATAATTTTAGAAGAAAACCTACCTATAATCCGACAACAAACACACTCTTAATAATGACCTTGGAACTAGATTTATCCACCCTTTGAATCCTCCACCAAAATACCTCTATATAAAATGGTTTTAGAGAATTTGATATAGAGAAGGAAGAGGTTCAATCCCTAAATAATAAATATAAGAAATACTTGGATTATCCTTACTTAGTTCATTGTTCCACAACTGAGGATGCTAAAAACAACTAGTAATAGAAGTAAAAAAACCCTTTTGAAGCTTGGTTCATCGATGATCTTCACTAGGGTTATAAGGGGTGGATGGGAGAAGAATCCAGAGTTGAGTTTTAAAATCCCGAGATGGAATTTTTGTAATTTTCTCCAAAATACTAGGTCGAACGGTTTACCTACAATATTTTCCAATCCAGGCGAAAACCATGAGTGAGACATTGTCTGAAAAAACAACCCATCGCATGGTTTCTTGGGGGTTCCACATGGTTTTATGAACTGTTCTCCAACCATGCATAATCCTATGACCCAAGCTGCACTGTTTTGTTGGGATTCATGTATGGTTTTCCTTAACTATGTGCAAACCATGAAATATTCACAAGAACTCCATTTTCTTCCACTTTCGTGTCCAAAAACCCCCATAGCAGCCTCGATCCTTCAAATAAACACGGCTAAAAATATATATAGCCAAAAAAAGAAGAGGTCAAACCAAAAACTAAAAATGAAATAAAAACATCAGACAATCTAGGATATTAAAACTTCAGCACCTTATAAAAGCTCATCCATATTACTCTATTCCATGCATCAGTAATCTTATATAACTAGAGGCCATTCCATTAGGCCTAGTTATCCATTCCCATTTTCCATGTTACAGATTTCACATCACAATGCCGACCGAACATGGATTAGGGGAATTGACATATCCCACATGTATTCCTCACCAAAACCACAACACAAATTGAGAATTACTCAATGATGCATCGCCTCCAACCATGCCCAACCACTAGAACATTGGAGAGAAAACATTGCCAACATTACCCAACTCACAACACATGGAAACATAACACACGTTTTTATCATAATGGAGGAACCAATCGGCACCCCACTTGCCCGGTCCTCTACACAACTCTTGACCCAAATCACTAGTTGTCATTTTCCTCCTTTTTCCAAACTCTAATACTGACCAGAACTCCATATATCCCAAAAGAAAATCCATGGTCCTTTCATCCACATTTCCCAACTTACGTTGATTCAGTACTGTCGCAGTAAGATCTCCTGAATCTAAAATCAACATTCACATCACTTGATGCATCCCAACTCACCAATACTAAAGATCCATATGTGTATTTTACTTCACTGGATTCCATCTGCAATGTTGAAACCGGTCGTGTGGACATTAATACATTATCAATTAAAAGGATATGATCAACTCAACCTCACTTAGGTAAATATTCATTTCAAAAAATTTATTTTCTACCACAACATAAACCCAGAGGTGGGTAACTCTCACCAAACACATTCATCTTTATCATCTCATGTCAGTCCACAACAAACTAGATTGTCACGGAACACCCACCTTTCATTGTTGGTATTCCACCCCTTCCTCCCCTTCCCAAGGTTCTCCCTGATTTAAAACCAATCATTATCATTCCATGCACCCACTGAGGTCATTCCCATAATTCTGGATGAATTCAATTATCATGAAGTTACTACCCCCCATACCCTCTTTGGGCTTCACCCTTTGGATGAAACCACATCACATGTTCAATGTTCCTTCATCATCACGATGTTCTAAAACCACCTGAGGAGAAATTACCTGATTCTAACACCGATCATTTTTTGAATTATAGAACACAATTCATCTTACCACAACCTGCTATCATATCCAACCAAACCCTTTTTACGACATCAGTACAAACATCATGCTTCACATGGAACAACCGAGAGCTCGAACCCAAAACATGGGTCATCAGTCATGACATCCAAGTCCCACATTTACTCTCGGTGGAACCTAACATGCTCCCCATAGGTTCCTCACTGGCATCTGAGTTCCATTACATCAACTTGATGTTATCCTGTCCACATCCAGGAATTAATTATCACTCCCCACGTTTGGTATGTTGTTAAAATCTCTCTCAAGAGGAATTCCAACCACTTTACTTACAATCAATCATAGGTCATTCCCCCAAAACATAGACATGTATATCTATATTTTTTCCTATATAAGTAAATGAATGTCACCTAGTGCTCATTCTCGGCTTTTGTGAATGGAAACCATAGAAATTATCTACGTTCATTCCATCCGGATGATCTCATCCCAAGCCATCAAGGGTTAAAATTCCATCATCAAGCTTCAAATATACAGTTTCCAGGAGTGTAAACACCATCATATCCCTCATTCAACCTAACACCTTTAAGTCCTTTGGAATAAAGCCAGAGCTTCTAAATATACCTAGGATGATATCAAGATATTGGTTAGGGTCTTCACCAGCTGTGGTACACTAAGAAGTTTTCAAATAACACCACCACTAAATTCTCAAGTTAGGATGTCTAACAATGGGATAACATAACCTGGAAAAGATATTAGGATCCCCTTCTAAACGCATATCACCAACACTTATCCACCACTGCTCAGGTGGGATAGGCAACCATGTTCAACCATCTCTCCACAACTGAACCACCAAGTATCCATAAACAAATACTTCATGTGGAACTTATTACACCACACAACTCGAGTTATTTTAATGCGTAACTCATAGATAACACCTAAAACATAATGGTCTACCATACCAATCAAACAAATTATCTCTTAAAAATAAACCTTTATATATGTAACCCATCACCCACATACTTACCTAACCATGTATCATAGTTAGTTAGCCTCATCAGCAATGAGGAGGCCTTCGTGTCTCACACAAAACCAAACCATTCATACCAACATGTTCATCCATGTGACTACCCTCCCCTTGGTTGCCACCATTGATTAAACCAATATGACCACCCTTCGTCCACCCATTTAATCAATTGTAGAAAAAAAATTCATGACCCCAGATAATCATTATCCAAACAGGTGATTCATGCATCCATAAGATACAACCCTTTGAAACATACCTAACATCCAATCAGAAACACTATGGTTCCCTATGAATGAACTAGGAATACGTATACCATTTCCGAAAACATGGGGTAGTTACAATGCATTTACACTACCTCTGAAGCATCTCTCATTCATTATATTCCAAGGTACCGACACTGCTGGGCTATCCTCTCTTGAGGACACCCATGATTTCTAAGACTATCATAGCGTAACCACAACTCATTTGGCATGAGCAACCGTCAACCTACCCTCTTGTCCCTCTAAGCCTAACCTGCACCATACAACACTCTGAGTTCCAATATCAGAGTCCAAAACATATACATCTGCAACACACAACCAAAAACAATAGAAATCTTGCTTGACCTCTCTATAAGGTCAAATTGAAGGTTTAATGATACCAACTCCCCAAACGAGAGTCACTACTTGGAAAATCCATTGGTCCTCTCTCCAAACTATTGACATCATGATATGGAAAAAGAAATTCATGTGAATGGAACTCTCACCCCAGTCTCAGTGCATAATTTTCCCAGTGAGGCAAACAACCATTTAATATAGGTTATGCACCACAGGTGTAAACATTCATTGGAACAACGAGAAAATAATCCTCTATGTGATTTCAAATGCAGCTCACAAGGTCTCTACTCACAATGTTTCTAAGACTCGGGCACTATCCTTAGAGTCTGACATGAACTCTGTACAATCACAAAAAACTAGAGATTCCACACTCTCATTAACAAACAACTCCTCACGGACCAAAATCCACAACCCTGCTAGGGGTTCCCTAATCACACCACCAAGGCCATAATATAACCGATATGGTCTCACAATACAAATCCCAGGTCTTAAACTAGGACTCTTACACTACACCAAACTACACATACAAGGGTAAAACTGACAACACAAATAATACCCACCATTAAACTCAATCATTATCATCTTAAACATATCGTTCATTCAGTGCCTCAAAGAATGATCAATAGGATTGAAACAATATTTAGAAAATCACATGGTATCAACCATAAAAACCAATTATTCATACTCTTTTACAATAGTCATAATTATTCTTTGAACACTACCCTCTAGCATACATACTATATGTCATAGTCAACATCGGTAAGCAATTTAGTTCATCACAATTCATTCATAAACAACAATTCATACCTATTCTTCTTTTACAATATGATCCCTTCCACTTAGAAACATTTCACACTTAACATCATGTTAAAATAATCATTTTAACTCATTTAAACCATTCACATGGAAAAATTAAGTAAAAATTTTACATTCACTATGAAATCCTTCTCTTATACACATAATAAAACATTAAAATTTATCACAATCCCAAACATTAACCCTGTAATAAAATTTATTTATACACGATATTTTTTAAATATTCATTTCCATTCTTTTAATTCAACACATTCTGTACCATTATTAGGCATCATTTTCTTCATATTTATCAAAGAATTAAAATTCATTCGACTAGCTCTGCACCTCACACTCATCCTATGTGTGTACCTATAATGATGCATTCAACCTATATATTTCGGTGCCTAAAAGGATGTCTGAATGTACAACATCATGCCATCCCGAAAACAAGAAAAATATTATAAAATTTTCAAATGATATAACATGTGCATCACCCAAAGTTGAAATATCGATCAACTTGAACTACACACATCGAGAACAACAATCCCCACCCAGGGTGACTTGGGTTTTCCCTCAAACATGGGATAGTTATTCCGAAGAACGAGCTCATTACTAAAGCCCGACACATCCTAATATCATATCAACCATCCCCAAATAGTAATAAATATAAAATAAATCTTATGGCACCACATTCTAAAACTCACTACCTAGGTGACACAAAACCGATGCTCTTAAAAGAGTTATCACATGACCTCAGGCGCGCCTCCCAGCGCGCCAGAGGTTGATGACTAGCAGTGAGGGTCTAATGAGTCATGTGGGGAGACTATAACCTCCTTACTAGATTAAGACACAATATAACACAATATAAATAGAATAATAATATGAAACAACTAAAAAAATACAAGTCAAACATCTCTCAAATGGGTAAAAACCATAATTTAAAAATAACAATGCCAAGGAACGCTAATAGTGAAAAGTGATCAAAACCCAAAATAAGACAACCAGACAAATCCACAAAAGGGTCCTAACTCCATGTATGGATCATTAACCGTGTACATCCTAAGCCCAGATCAAAATTATAGGGTAGGACTTTATCAATTGTACTGACTTGAAACCAAGAAATATTCTTGGGTACTCAATGGCAACCCAAAATGGTGTGAGTAAAAAACTCAGTAGGCCATCACCAATAGTGTCTTAAAATATCCAATCTAATAGATAGTGCATGAATGTACAAAATAAATTGTATGTAACCAAGGTAATTTTCGAGTGCGATTAGTTAGAAAAGTTCATTTAATCAATGACTAATATTTATCCAATTTTCATTTCTTATACAATGATTACTACACAGTCCATTCTTATCACATGATCTCTTGGTTAGGCACATACATCATCTCCACATGTGTCTAAGTAAATCAAACATTATGCATAGTGGAAATAACTCAAGTCCCAATCTCACTAGTCATACACATATCACATCAACGCATTATCCTCACCTCATGGACTTAGTCCTTATAGAATATATCCATCAGGGGAATAGGTCCTCCATCCCCTTCCCTAACAAATGCATTTTTTGGGTGGAGTTTAGAGCCCCATTCTAACCCGACCCGTGGGCATAAAACCTATAGTCAATACCCACCTCTACTAAGCCATGTGCAGATATTCATTTATCAAATAACCACAACCTTACCATAACACAACCAAGCATAATCAATTTATTTAGAGTTCACAATACGTAACAAAAACATTGGAATTAATACTATTCCATAAACCATTGATACAATCACCATTAAGAATTTATAGAAATTTATCCAAATTCCCATTCTCATGCCTTAACCCCCTTATCTTAATTCAAAAACCCCTATTCCATTTCCAATATTCATAAATTAAAACATATTTACCCATTTAGACCATTTAAAATTTCACAAGCAGTTTCCCACTTATGCATTTCAGATACATTGCTCTTATCTCATAACATAACCACTTTTTACAATCAACCATTTGGTGTACCACAATTTCCCTTATATTAACCTATTAAACATATACATCCATTACCTTATTAAATCCCATTAACATACTCCCCATTTATCATTCCATCATCCAATTATAAGTTTACCATTTAATATGGACTAACCCTCTTTGGCATTTCTAACCAAATTTCTTTAAACAATTGACATAATCCAATCAACCCAATTTTCCAATTTTCATTTCATTCCAAACAACCATGTATGCCTTAAAATTCTAGAAATCACTATTATAATTCAATATATAACCTAATAAACTATTAAAACATGCAATACATGGGATTCACACTTTACATGGAAATCCTTCACTTAACCATACCACTCTCAAGGTCCGGTATTTCTTGCACAACCCATGGGTGGCCCTAAATTGATTAATTCCTCCTCTACGCATCCCACAGGGATTGTGAGGGTTTCAATTGGTCACATAGACACCCCTTCTTATGATACATGCCAACTGATACATGAACACAATTAAGTATAATTAATAACATACACTTCCCTACAAAAATCTAAAATAAAACTACATTGTAATACTTACAGACCACCTACATCAAATCTGATGATGAATGCTCTATTAATCATGTAATTGGATTTGGATTTAACAACCCATTGAATCCTCAAAATAAATATCACCATAAAATAAAGGTTTTAGATATTCATATGGAGATACGGAAGAGATCAAATCCCTAAACAAAAAAGAGAAGAAATAATGGGATTATCATTAACCAGATCATTGATCTGTAACAAATGGTGCTCCAAACAGCCATGAATCGATGGAGAAACACCCTTGGAATGATTGGATCATCCAAGATCATTAGTAGGGTTATAGGGGTGTAATGGAGGAGAATCCCAAGTTGACCATTAAAATCAAAATATGGAATTTTTGTAATTATCTCAAAAATATTGGGTGACACGATTTACCCACATGATTTTGCAGACTATGCAGAAACTATGTGTGAGATAATGATTGGAAAACCACCCATTCACACAGTTTCCTAGGGATTCCACATGGTTTATTTAACCGTTCTCCAACATCGCATAATCCTCTATCCATGGATGCACGATATCTTGGGGATTTCTAAACGGTTTTCCCGAACTTTGTGAAAACCATGCAACATGAACATGAACTACCCTCTCTCCTCTTTCATGTCATAAACCCCCAAAACACCCCTGATCCTTAATATAAACATGGGGAAACATTTTTATAGAAAAAACGAGGCCAAAATAAAACATAAATAAGAAAAACATACCATTAGAAAATCTAGTATCTTAAAATTATGGTGATTTTATTAGATAGTCCTAAGAAATATATCAAAAAAATTTGGAAGTATTTATCATACCCATGAAAACTAAGGATCTAAGATACTACGATTATTCTAGACCATTTCTCACTAACATCAATCATTTAAGGTTCAACTGATATATCCCCAATTTAAATGATACTAAATAAGAATGATACTTTTTTTATGAAATAATTCTTACTTGGACAATTTATAATATAGATTCTCCTACACTAGAATCATCATTACAATCCCTAAATTCACTTCATTACCATAATTTTTTTTCCAAAATATAACAAATATTTTATATAAATATGACCAAAATATTATTAATGTAATATATATTGACTCCATTCATTAAATACATTAATATAATAGGATAATTGCTATGTTCCAATATAATTAATATAATGTCATAGTGATTATACAATTCATAGAAGGATTTTTTGGGTATATCCTACTTGTTAACCATTATTTGATAATATCTGGATCAAATATTAGTCCTGGGAATGACTTGATCTCATAATAAGTGATAAAATAAACCCAGATATGGGGTAGAGGATACTTTTTCTTACTATTTATTTTTTTATGTTCCTGATAATCAATGAAAATACACATTAACACATGTTTGTTATTAATAAAAAGAAATTTTGTACCCTAGGGTGAAGTAAAGGGATGAATGAATCAATTATCTTGATTCTATAAGAGTTTCTTTCCCAATTCATACCAATCAATTGAGGATATTCTACCTAAATTCTATAAAATATGTGCAGTTCTATTTATGAGTTATATTTAAAAGTAAACTTCATTATTTGGTGTAATACTATAAAAATCATGTAGAAAAACATCAATAAGATCTTGTACAAATGTAAAATCATCAATGTCATGTTTCTCTCAAACAATATAAGATAAATATCCCATAGGAATTGAAATTAAAATCCATATGATGCATTTAGTTTCCTTTCAATATTTTTGTTTAGCCTCATACTAATAGACTATCACAGGTTGATTCAAAAAAATTATTGTATCCTCCCAAATTCAATAATATATTATCGAGGGACTAAATACATTGTTATTCTAGAAATGGATTGTAATTACACTAAAAATATGGAATTTTATCACATAAAGTGATCCATGTAAGGTGAATCATACTTTTAAATAATACCTCTCTCTATAAAATCACGGTTATTCATCATAACCTATGTCTGCTACCCTAATATGGCCATGATCATTTCCGTTCCAACACTAGTTGTATTGTATTGCTTAGTAGGGAAATCCAAACATTAAATATATCTATTGAAACAATTTCTTCTACTAGGACCCATCATTAAGTAATTCCATGCATAATTTTATCACATAATCATCATGAATATTGATGCGTAAAATAAAAATCACTTTAGTTATAAATGTTTTGAAATAATATAAAGTACTTTGATAATTATCATGTTAGTTATACTCATTTATAAACTATCTCTCTTGGATTTTTTCTAATATTACTATAATAACAACTATAGAAACCCATAATCTATTAACAAAAATACAGTGTCCAATTTATTACATTAGAATTGGAAATAAGGGATCTCTTCGCAAAAGACCAATTAGTTTTGTGTTCCTGAAGAACCAAATACATGCACGATTCCCAAATTACATTTGAAATATAAAATACATAGAATAAGAAACACTATTTTATCCTTGATGTTATTCATAATATCCCTGTTTATATCTTAGGAAAGGCAAATAATTATGGGTGAGGTTAGATTCTCATTTATCTTTATGTATATTAGTAACTATATTGAGAAAATAAGTTATAGTAAATATGACAAGGTAAATAAGTGAAAACAAATTCAAGTTAATAAATAACATTAGCTCAAAATTCATCCAAAAATATTTTCAATGTTGTGATATCATGAATAATCATAACTAAATATTCAATAATATGAATGATTAAATGTTAGACATTAGGATCTCAGACATCATGATATCATTTTGATCAAGGCCTTGAGTTTCAATCCAGGTTCAGGTATATACCTAAATCCAATTTAATATGTTTTCCAAATAGGTTTGTCTCATTAGACCTATCAATGCACTACATGGCTATCTATTACCAAGACCCACCCATCACATCATGTTCAATGTATTTTATATAAATTGAATGATCAATTAAATTCATAAATAATATTACACATAAACAATATATATGGAATAATGAATATGGAAAATTAATATTTCCCTATTAAATCAATTAAAATTCATAGTAACACACCATATGTGAAAATGTTATATTGTTTAGGAAGTAATCATATCCACGAAACAATGAATTTTAATATATAATAGTAATATAATTCCCCATTAAATTTTATCATAATGAATTTAATGTTTCAAGAGAAATTTAATGACCATAAAATTTCCAAGGGTTAAAATAGGACCACCTATTCATCACAAATATAGGTTTTTAATAGAATAAAATCCATTTAAGAAAAAATGAAAATGAAAAAAAATAATACAATAATGATTCATGATTTTTTTCATTTTAAGACCATTAAAATATTATAAGTGAATATAAAAGATAATAAAACAATTTTAGAACGAGAAAAATCATTTAACGTAGTCCACGTTAAAAAATCATTCCATTGGACATTTTGTAATGAAATTAAAAAATGAACCTTTTATAAAAGATTAGAAAAACTCATTTATGACCTTTTGAATAGTAAAGTGCAACATTAAATTTCCTTAATAAATCATTTGAGTAATTAAAATTGACTTTCTCAAAAAAATTATGAAAAATATGGACTTTTTAGAAAAATATATCTAATCAAAAGAGAAATAAGATCATCTTTTCTTTTAAACATTTCATTTCTTGATATTTTAACCCCTTGATATTTTAAACATGAATTATTACTTAAATCTTCATTAATAAATGGCCATTCATGGTAAATTCATCAAATGGTAATTATATACACCACATAATATTAAATAGGTGTATAATTTGAAATATGTCTCAATGGAGTGGAAATTGAGATAATATCCCTTACCTCATGCTCGACATGCCTCTTAGGTTCTCTATCCTCATGTATATAAATTTTAATTCATAATAAACATATAAAATTTAAATTTCAATACATTTAATATCATATTTGATTCACCTATTACATTTCAAAAACCATTTTTAATAAGTCAAAGGTAAAATTTTCATGTTTAGGTATTAATTATTTCATATTTCATGATAATTTTAATTAGGTAGTTTTGGTAATTAAAAAATATTATTTTTATGGACTATCATTTAAATATATTTATTCATTTATATAGATTTAACATTAGAGTAGGTTTAGTTTTTGAGTTCCTCAGTTCCATGTAATTAAAATACTAAAAATATTCATATAACTTATTGCTTATGTGATCATCATTTTAGCGTTCCCAGTTTTCCTAAATTTCATGTCCTTAGATAGAAAATCTGAGACCATCGAGAGGTAAGGAATGGAGTTAATCATCATCATCATTGGAGAGCACAATCATCAACAATGGTCGATCCTAAATCATGTTATGACTCATCATTATTTTGGTATTCCCATTTGATTGAGTTATTTATCATGCAATTAATTATCTATTTTTATATATTATTATTTTATCCTTGTCATGATCATGATTACCTTTTATATTTTTGATTCAATAGATTATCCTTGTTGTGCATGTTATCACCCATGAAAATTACCTAATTTAAATTTTTGGACATTAATGACTTTTTAATAATGTTTTTAGCGTTTTTATACTTTTTTCACCAACTTGTTCTTCACTTTATTAATCATTGGACCATGGGGTCATCATTTGATATTTTTGGGGCATGTTCATGCATGATCAATCCCCCAGGATCATGAACGTTGCATAGAGAAATCATGGGATGGTGTTTTTTAATGTATTTTGGTTTATGTGGGTGAAAATTATAACAATATATCATCTTGACTATAAATGGGAGGACCCAAGAGTATTCGAAGGTTTTGTGGGGTTTGTGTTGAAGATAAGATGCCTGATATATGGCTATTGGTGTATAAAGATCAATGGTTGGTCACCCAATCATTGATTTGTGAGAATTTTGAGTGTTAAATTCGAATAATTTGTATGAGTAATGGATTACCTAGTATCCATATAAAGGAACATAAATATTTATACAGAAATTGAATAAACTCTATGTAACTCAAGGAACACAATCCATGTATTCCTATTTTAGCATTGTCTGGGATTTTTTCATAGTTAAGAATCACTCCCCACATTGATGGGCCCACAAACATTGTAAGACTACCTAGGTAGATATACCATGTTTTATATATACTCATATAGGACCACATGTGGGAGGAAATGTCATGTAGTCCAAGAGTTCATAGGGATATCCTAGTTCCAAAGCACATCCAGGTATATGGATAGGTAAAATAACATTACCATAAGTACAAGGGCATGGACAGGAGCCCATGGGTTGGACTGAGTTTAACAATACAAACCATATAGCACACTCAAATGTTTTTTAGTACATTATGGACATCTTATACATGTTCAAAAGAGGACACGACCAGGAGGCCGGCTGTGGTCATATGCCTTATAACCCCTTGTGCACACCATATACTATTCATAGATACTCCCACCTTTTATATCTATATCACCATGAATCATATTTTGACCATGACTATATGATCCTTAGACGTTTTCTACATAAAAAGTTATTGTGGTCTTTATTTGGGATTTAAATATATGACGTGAGGTTTTAGGAGTGTAAAACTTCATCAAGAGTTGTTCTACTAGTAGAAATGATTGGGCCTGATCATAATAGAGTGGTTGGGGTGGGAAAAAGCATACCTTAATAGGGTTCAAGACCCCATAATCCATGTAAAAGATAAGTGGACCCCCAATCATTTTTTGGTGTGGGTTAGTTACATGTTATTTTTCGCCTCAACTCTGTATCAAAGTTGCATGGTGTGGGTCCTCGACCTTCTGAGAGGTACCCCACTGACACTCTAGGGCATGAATCCTATATCTATTCTTACCCAATGGTACCCTCTATTGAGCTAGGGTGTAGGTCATCAATTTTATGAGTGTATCCGCCCCCTTTAGTTTCATTAGGAAATGGGACCTCCATCTACCAACAATGTGGTACTCCCCTGTCACACCAGTGCACATGTCCTCTATCATTAGAGTAGTACCACCTTGTTGTACCAAGGTATTTTTACACTAATGAAGATTATTTCCCCATGGGTTGTGGAGAAGTAACGACTAATGATTCCTCCAAATGTATTTCCCATTTTGACATGTGATATGTTGGGAATTAGAGACAGACCATTGGATATACAAGAAAACCAATTATCCTTGGTTGGGATATGGGATAGAGTTTTAATTTCACTATTTTTTGAATTATTTATTGTATATATGTATATTTCTATGATGGTTATTGTTTCCCACTATTAATGTGTTGTCATGACCATTAATTTGTCTTTTTGTTACTCTATATTTGATTTTTGAGGCATCCTACATGGTATGTATTTACTCACACCGGCATGGGATTTTCCCACACTTTTCATGTCTTATATTGAAAATAGTGAAATTAGTTGTTTGTATTGAATGTCGTGTGCATAGTCTATGAATGATTTTTTTTCTTGTGGATCAGGATCTTGTCTCTCTCAAAATTATTTTATTATAGTTCTTGTTAAGTAGAAACTACATTTTTTTATTGGAGTATATGTTTCCCATTTGTACATTATTTTTATTCATTCATACTTCGATGTATTCGCTAGTGGTATTTCATGCATAGTTTACTCTTAACGATACATTTCATATATGTATTCCAAAGAACTATTTCATTTATATGGTTAGGTGTGTGGGTACATGTATACAAGGATAAAGCATCCGATTTTATAGTTTTCCTTCTCGTCACATTTCACTAGACCCTGTCAAATTAGGTGTAGTATCGGGTTTGTCACCACTTAGCCTTCCACCAGACAGGTAGGACCTATTGGGTCCGTTTATTATATAGTTGTATCACAGGTTTTTCTTCTTAATTTCATTGTTGTAGTTAGACCCATGGTGAGGATTTCATGGGATTTTAGGGAAATAATTTCAGAGTCTCGTGAGTGCAACATTTAGGCCAGGGAACCTATTGTTGGTGTCATGGAAGACATCTCAATTTAACATGACTATAACTAATTTCTTTTCATCTCATTATGTTACTACATTGGTTTCAAAGAACCTTAGAACACGTATCATATAGTATTTAGGAATTTTACTATCATTCTTGAGTCATCACCTCATATATATTCTAACCAAACTGTAAAAGATCATGATCTCATTCAGGATGCCTATAGAAAGAAATATATCATGGTTAATGATAATAGGCTATAGAGATTGTGTAATGAAAAATAAAGCATTAGTTATGTTTCTATCTCATGATTTTTCCCCTAGGAGGGAAAGAGGTAATAACCTTCCTCTTGAGAATTAGATAGTATCAATAGGGTAGGATGATTCTGATTATTGTCTTTGAATACTCAATGAGTTCAAACATTGGATACCACTAATATTACATGGGGATCAAGATCCCTATGATGCAGATGATTTATTTGATTTGGTGATACATATCTTTAATATCATACATACCCTAATGATAAGACGGTAATTCTGGTACCCATACATTACCATAGAGCATCATGATAGGTTGGTGTCTAGTAATGTTGTATCATAATAATATGATAGTCACATGGTCTGAATTCTTGTTGTTATTTCATGAGGGGTATTATTCTTCATTATTGTGCTCATTTCTCGACCAAAATATTCGTGAGAAATATTAAGGTATAATTGTAGTTTTTGAGTATTCCATGAGGATCACTGACCTTATGTGGTACTCTATTGACATGGTTTCTTACTGGTGAGAAATTTTGAAGAAGGTAATTATTGATATATCAATTTTGGTGTGGTTACCCTATGAATTCTCACATATTATGGAGCCCCAAAGTGGTATCAAGTGAATAATTTTTTCCTATCAATGGGATGGTAAGTATCTAGATCTAGTAGTGGATTTAATTGGGTTTACTCCCCTATTGTATTTTGAATAAACTAGTCCTCAGGGTCTCGATGTGGGAGACTATCCCAATACATGACTCAAACATGTAGAACAACGGCATTGGGATTGGGAAGAGGAATTGGACATCCTATAGAGGGGGGGTTATGAATATGATGGGTGTTGTCACATTTAAAGTGATTTCATAACCATATGGGTTGTTTAGGGAAATAATAAATTTGATGGACCACATGGAAGTGTCAACACCCAAATCAGGGTTCTCCCAGGTTTGTTGTGGGTGGCACCCAAGAAGGTATTGCTAGAATATGACATGGTGGTGCTCTATTAGGAATATCTTTTAGTGTAGGGTGATGATATGAACCACAAAAACCACCACCATTAGAGGTATAACACAATGATTAATGAGATAGTGTTTGTGGACACAAATATCTATATGCTATAGAGGGGTATGACTTAAAATAACCCAAGATGATGCGATCTAGGATCTGTGCCTTTCTACACCATCTCAATTATTTTTAGACATAGTTACGAGTCAATATTTCATTTACATATCCCTTCTGGCAGAGTTAGTGAACCCCACTAACACTTTTTCTTGGTATATTTTCTCGAGGTTCCAACTAGGTGTGAATCTCTGATATTACTTATTCTTCAACAGGGGAGATAGAGCTCACTAGAGAGAGTACATCATTGCATATTTTACTCATCATGATAAAACCTTTTGAAATAATATTGGTCATGTAACAGTTTTCCCTGGTTTTTAAAACATATTTAATTTCATCAAGATGAGATATACTCATACGGACATATGGGATGAGATTCCCCTTCGTTGGTGAGAGAGATCTGATAGATAAGAGAGTAGGCCTTGCGATTAGGAGGCTGCATCTCATTACCAATTACTTGGAGATTTTTTTCGTTGGGGACACTATCTCTTTAGGAATTTTGATTCATTTTCTCATGCATGACTATATGGATATCTTCCCTACGGATTTTCTAGGACTATCATTTAGGTTGGATATGAACTATGCATTAAAATTCACCACAATACTATACCTATATCTTGTACGTGATATTGAATGTCCCCTATCAAGCTCTAGGATCTAAGGACCAGCTGGAGGAGCTACAAGGGAAGGGATTTATCAAACCCATTATGTCCCAATAGGTAGATCCAATTTTTTTAGTGAATAATGTGATTTATAGATTGAGGATTTGTTTATATTATTATCAAATGAACTGGGTAATGATAAAGATGATCGACCCTTTGATAAGGATTTATGACCACTTTGAGTTGTTTCAATGTGTTTATTGGTTCTAAAAGATCGATCTCATATTCAAAATCCACCAGTTGAGGGTTTGGGAGGATGACTTTATGAAGACGACATTCTGAGGTCTCTATGATCACTTTTGATTCCTAGTCACATTTTTCAGTGTGAAATATTACCCTATTGTGTTTATTGATTAGATAAACATTATATTTCCATAATTATTGAACCATTTTTTTGTTGTCTTCATTGGTGACATAATCATTTACTCAGCATCATAAGAGAAACATGTAAATCAACTATGATTTCTCCAAGGCTTAATCAAAGATCATCGAATATATGATAATCTCTATGAGATCAATTTTTGGATCTATGAGGTTAATTTTACTGGGAATTTCATATTTGATAATTTTTATGTTTTATACCTAATGATGAATGATATAGCTCTTTCATGGGATCCACATAAGAATGTATTGGTGGTGCAGAGTGTTCTTAGACTTGTGGGGTACTAGATAAGGTTTCTTCCAAAAGTATCCATAGTAGAATCACTATAGACCATTCTGATGCATACAAGGAATTTTGTTATTTATATTGAGTAGTGTTAGGTATATTTTGAGTAGTTTAGGATGATGTAGACCAATGATCATGTGATGAGACAACTAGAGGATGGAAATGAGTATGTAGTGTTTTGAGATGCCTCTATTGTCATTCGTGGTTGTGTGCTGATGTTGAGGGATGACATGATTTCATATGGGTTGACGTAGATGAGACCCCATGAGAAGAAATACACAAGTCATAACTTGATTTGTTAGTTGTAGGCTTCTCTCTAAAGATGTGTAGGAATAATCTTCAAGGGGATTTCATTGTTTTATAATCATACCATCAGATTCTCAATTAAGATGTTATACAGAGATATATTAACCTATGATAGGGGAATTGGTTGGAGTATCTATCAGAAAATGATTTTGATATAGTACATACTAATGGTAAGGGATACATAATGGTAGATTCCCTCAACCGGAAGTCTCATTCTCTCTTGGTTGAGGAGGAATCTGAGCAAATGTATTTATTACATTTGATAGTTATATTGGAGATAAGTTTAGTTTTTATCTAGTTAGTGGTGGTTCCTCCACAAATTCTATATCTTGTGATAGGGGATTACTTCGGATAAATCAACGATGTTTTTATATCCATATATCATTAATGGATGCACCAGATTAAATTTCATAATGGAGGAGAGCCTGTCCTTATTTTCTAGGGATGGATTGTGTTTCTACATGTGGAGGTTAGGAGGGAGCTTCACACATCCCCATTGGTTGTAAATTCTGTAGTGTAAATTCTATACATGTACATGTAGTGGATTTTTTAGTGGGATGGACTGAGATGGAGTGAATCTGTGGATGACTCATGGTATGTCACGTGTTAGCAGGCGATGGTTGACTACCATGTTCAGGTAGGTTTGACATAATTTCTTGAGATAACATAGAGAAAGTGGAATGACATATCTATAGACATTATGACATGGCATGAACAAATAATGAGAGTTCAAGTCTCTATATGTGTGATTATTGGTAGAATTACCATGTTGTTACAATTCCATTCCATCAGGGATAAGAGTTCAATAGAGATCTTTGGGCAGTTTCATGTGAGGGAGATCATCTGTATTATTGGGGTACCATCAACGATTATCTCTGATCATGATTATGGGTTCATGTGATGGTTGTAGTGTGGAATTTTGGAGGAATTTAAAAGCCAATATGAGGATTATTACGACAATTAACCCCCTGAATGGATGGATGATTGAGTAGACTATCGAAGTGTATGAGGAAATATAGAGATCCTACATGACAGATCCAATTGAGGATTGGAAAGATTTGGCCATGGTGGTTGGTTATCCGAGAGGATAATCAGGTCATTTGAGATCCAATTGAGGATTGGAAAGATTTCATAACATATATACCTACACCTATAGTTAGACCAGGTGAATGACATCTTCCATGTATTATAGCTAAAAAGATACAAACATGATCTGATGCATGTTATCAACTTAGAAGAGCTAGACACCGATCATGGAGAAACCTTCTTGTATTACCCAATGGTTACTGAGGATTGACATGAAATGATGCCGCATAGGTAAATTTTCACATTTATTAGCCTTCTTTGGTAGCCCGGGTGGATGCAGGAGAGCTCCTATGAGCGTAAGATTAATATGTGTACTCTATACCACCACCTTTTTCTATATAATGTGATTTTAGGTAGAAATTCCTTAAATGAGTGGAGAATGTAAATAATTTTTTTGATGGATTATCGTTTGAATATTTAAATTAATATATTTATATTTATCCTCCAAGTCAGTATTGTAAATCTCAGATCCAGTTACCTATAGTCCGTTAATTATTACATAACATTGGTATGATACAAGGAATCATGTACCAAAAGAGTGATCATTTTTGTAGCCTTGTGTGTACTAGATACATTAATATGTTTTACATTAATAAATGAAATAAAAATATCAACAACATTATGTACACTTTTAAAACACAGTTATATCCTTATCCTATCCCTACAGGTCAACCATCAAATACATATTCACATCCTTTAAAAAATACAACATTGAAAGGGGTGAGATCAGATGCTTAGTAAGGATAAATATATAGAAAAAACATTCATAAATTAGAATAATCATTTAAGGCAATGTATAAGACTAAAAAGACTTTTAAACTTAAACTTCAACAAATTATAGAAATTATAAAATCAAATAATTCCATTTACCTATTCACATGGATATTCTACTAGTTGAACAATCACATGTAATATCAAAATCTACTTTCATAATGATGGAATGCATAATTCCAGACTTCATAACCACAAAGTCAAGGCCTTGTGCCAAGACTACAAATAAGATTTTGTCAAGGCCTTGTACCAAGACAGTAGTTTGACTTAGAAGAGCTACTGATGAATCGATGATCTATAGTAGGATCCACAAGTCACATACAATGTCCAATTCATTCCTCATATGAAAATGTTTAAATATAACATAAACATTTATATTAAAACAGCATACGAAATTTCAATACATTATCCATAAACCATGAATGGTATAAAAATAACACATCCACAGTCAAAACTAACACATTCAATACAATATGGAAGATTATAATAAATCAACCTCAATTGAGAATAATGAATTATATTGAAATAGATGTATTTAATCATAAAAATTATTTTAGAGAAATATCCCCCTTTTCATTAAATCTTTTAAATATCTAACTATTTAACAAGAAGCTATTTAAAATGGATTTTTGAATCAACATGTCCATTACCACATTGAATATTTTAAAAGGAAATTTTCATTATAAAACATCAATGTCCATATAAATAAAAACTTAAATACATTTTTAAAACATGGGCATTAATGAAAATGATTTAGAAGAATAAATTTTTAAAACAATTAAAATGATTTTTTAGTTAGAGGTCCTAACCAAATGAGAGACGCTTGAATACAATTAATTGAGTTAATCAAAACATTATAACCGAATAATCCAAGTGAGAGGTGAGGACATGCTCCCAAAAAAAGACTATATATAAATAAGTTTAAACATTACAAAATAAAATAAGAATGGGGATCCTTACATACCTTTGTGTGCACAACACCAATTCTATCATTGTGAACCAATCCATTGTATTAATTAGGTAGAACAAAGGACCCGCTATATCTGACCTCAATAATTTCTCTTTTAGAGAGAATATCCACCACATAATTATCCTCTCTTTACATATGGGAAGCATCCATACATATCAATTTAGCAAGTCTAAGAAAATTTATCCAGGCCGACAGCATCTTCCATGAAACATTCTGAGACCGGTCCTTAAAATCTTCTCAACAATAGAGGAATCGTGTTCCATAAATATCCTTTTCCAACCATAATGAAGTGCATACCTTATCGCCTTTATCATTCCCCAATGTTCAGCCTTAATTGCATGCACATTCCCTATATAGTGAAAAAAGCAGCATTTGACAAAGCCTCGATGTGTTCTGAATACCCCCACCACATCCAGCAGGACCAAGTGCACCGGAGGCCGCCCCATCCACATTCACCTTCAGCTAGTCATATATTGGTGGAATCCACTAGATATGCTTCATCATTCTTGGTTTCCACTTCCTGCCACTTACACTAACAGATATCAATAGAATAAAGTCATATATATCATTATTCATTGATCCTGTTTGATTCACCGAATCTAGATTAATGCTTCGATGAATCACCAAAACACCCTCCTTAAATGAGGGCCTTCCATTGTCCAAAGAAATACTATTTCTACCCCTCCAATTGTATGAAATCAGAGAAACAACAGCATTAGTGAGAAGGGATTTAACTTGCTCACAAAATTATTCTTGAAGAACTGAAGCGAGCAGTTTTCCAACCGAACTGAAACTCAAGTGGAAGTGAAAGGTATCGTGTATTTAGCTCCATAATCGAGTAACAAAAAAGATGTGAATAAACAGATGTGTGACAGATTCATCATCATCCAAGCATAGATAACATATCGAGGAAATGCACAATCCAGCTCATTAAAGGGTAGATTGGATTGGCATCCGCTGCTTCCAAATCCACCATATCAGTAATGAATCGCTGGGAATAAGTCTTAATATACTATGTCAATGTATAGTATATACACAAAATAAATTTGGATTTGTTCATAATAATAAATAAGTCTCAATATAATGTATGATGGGATGAATTCCTTTATAAAGATGTATCATTAGGTTATGGATAAATAAATGAAATAATTTTTTGTGAAAATTTAAAATACACTCAATATGACTGGATATTCAGTGTAAATAAAAAAGAGGACATTCATACATATTATTGTAAAAACAACACCACCGAATTTGATGTTTAACACAATGAATTGAAATATAGTATAATTACTCTTGTCAAGTTTATATAAAGGAATTCCGAATTTATCAATGAAGAGATTATGTGTATCAAAAGTATATCTACACAAAGGGGAGTGTAAATTCCTACATAAGTAAATAAATAGGGTTTTCATACATAATCGTCGGGTAATGTAACCAATGAAACTTGCGTAAAAACGAATGAGTGGAAATTGAAATTTGAAATTCCCTTATCGATTTGGTAACATACAAAACATACACCCCATGAAAGAAGGATCATACAATGATGATGTAAATAACCATAAATTAAATTATTTTACACAATAAATATAAACATGGGTAGTACATACACCACACAAAAGGAAGTAGTGGAAAATATAGCATGAATCTCACAGGAATAAAAGTGAGATTAAAACCCCTTACCCTGTACATTTCCTTGGTCGAGGGTATGTTAAACTCCTGTATAGTAGATAAATAATTGTTATTAAATTATACAAGAACTATATACAAAAATATGACATCATATATGATCTTATAATTTTAATTTGTTAATAATATTTTAGTAGTATCATCATTTCCAATGTTAACTGATTCATTTTCATTTATATGCATTGTTACGTAAACCACGTTTTTATGGATAAGATATATTTGATTCATATACAGAATGATATTATGTTCATAAAAATTATTTTTAATCATAAAATGAAATGTATTCATTAATGATTATGATGGGGAATGAATCACATCGCGTTCGTGGAGACGGTAGTCCTTACATTACCACATGCCACAATATCATTTTTTTGATATTAAAATTGTATATATTTGGATGTTATATCATATATACAGAATAATAATGACGTTATATTTATTATTTACATCATTTATAGTCATTATTATACCCATCCAAATGATGAAGTGTTCTAATAAAAAACTTCACCATGACGTGGAGACGGTAATCTGTATGTACACACGTATGGTGACATTTTAATTTATAGGATTGATTTAGTAATGAATATGTTTGTAACATTTTTATAATTACATAAAAATATATAGATGATATTGTAGTTATTATTTTATAATGTAAGCAACAATGAAAGTGGATGTGGAATAAGAAACGAACTTGAAATAGGTTATGAAATATTTACCTCTTCTTCGAGTTATTACTTTTGATTTGATCAAAAGTGATCCTTAAGTTGGATTTATGAATAATGGAAGGCCTCTAGTATAAAGGGAGGATAGTTGGAAAGATATTTGGTCAGGTGTCGTCCCAGCCAAATTGCTTTGAAGGTGTTAATTTTGGAGAAGTGGAGGTTCCCTTTTATAAGAGAGGTGTGGGGCCTCATATGAAAAGATTAGAATATATTTTTATAGTAAAATCATTTTCAATTTATAATGGCTCAAAAAGTAATTATTTAAAGGCTAAGGTGTGGGTGGGTCGAAAACCTCTCAAAAAATATGTTTTAGAGAGGTTTGGGTCACTATATTAACCTTATATTTTATATTTTACTCTTAGTTATATTGTTTGACATTTACCATGTCTCTTTGTATTTTAATATTATATGGTTAATAAACTTACTATAAACATCCAAGAGAATCCCAAAGAGTTAATTAATGATAAAAATATCATTATATTACTATTTTTTTCCTAATCCTTAGATTTTTAGGTTTATTATATCAACCAATAATATATTATTTGTTTTAAAATTTCATTTATGTCAATTATGTCATTATTTAAGAATTGATTTTTGTTAAAGAACTAAAAAATTTATTATTTCTAACTAAATATATTTAATAAAACCTAACAGGTAAAGTTATCCTATAGAATTATTGAAATTTATTTAAAGTATCAAATTACATTTATTTGGATATTTATAATATAAATTATTTTATTATTAAGGTAATTACTGCGTCATCATTGTGTAAAAATTAAAATACATTATTTAATGACTAAAAATTATTAATAATATAAATTATGTAGGAAATATTTATATCTTTCTAATTATTATTTATAA
Organism: Viscum album; assembly: GCA_963277665.1. Classification (NCBI taxonomy): domain Eukaryota; kingdom Viridiplantae; phylum Streptophyta; class Magnoliopsida; order Santalales; family Viscaceae; genus Viscum; species Viscum album. The sequence continues at coordinate 943,837,460 of OY728127.1, read as the reverse complement.
TAGAAATTTTATTATGTATAACAATATATTAAAAATGGTTTAGTTATTAAACATTGATTTTAACTCTTCTAACTCTCCTTTAAATAAATTTTTTTAAATGTCTTAATCTAATCCAAGTGGACCAAAAGGATCATGTATTATTCATAGTGTTTTTTGGTCTAATTAAACATATCCAATAGAATTTGGACATGTGTTTGGGTAATTAAGATATCATTTTTTACATTAATTACACTATTTACTTTTAACCGTGGTAAATAAAAGAAAAAAAATTACTATTCACCAAAAAATATTTTCATCTTATTAAACCAAATTTTTCTTTAATATATCAACTGTTTATCTTGTATTTTTAAAATTCCACTCATTGTAGTGGTAAAAAAATGTTTTCTTCAAATTTTCAAATGCTCCTTGGAGGTCGGTAAAAGACGATGAAATGTTCAATAAAATTTTTTACTTCTAATTTTATTATAAAATGACTCCTATGAATTACATTGTACATATATAGGTATTATATATCTATTTTTACATAAAATAAATTTAAATATAATAAATAATTATTTAAATAATAAATCAGTTTTAAACTATAACGTAGTGTTTTTCACTAATGATCAAAAATTGATTATTTTCATAAAAATAGAAAAAATTACCCTAAGATAATTTTGATATTCTAAATTCAAAAATAAATTCTATTTTACCGTATTAATAAACATAGAAGTTGCATTAATTAATTTAAAATTAAATCTCGTTGTCAAAACTGAAATGCGGGTTTTAAAAAAGAAAAAACTATCAAAAGATTTACATCTGTTTATGTCAAATGTAAATGTGAAATTACATATAATCACCTAAATTGTGCTAAATGAGAAAAAAATAATCTAAATATACATACAAACCATTAAAATACTTAATTTAACACAATTAATTATTTTGATTTGAAAAGTTGTTTTCAAATAAAATTTACTATTATTTAGTAATCATCAAAATATAAAAGTTATTAGACATGTACCAAAAAAAATTCCAAAAAACTTTTTTTCCCCAATTCTCAAGAATATTTTTATTTCATTAAGTTGAATATATAAAAGTATAAAATATTGGATTTAGAAAGGGTTTCCATTAAAATTTAATAAAATTGCATTTTTAGAAAAATACTTATATTACAAGAAAAAATGAATTTTTACTTATAATATGTCTAATAAACCCATAATATGTATTCTAAAATTATATGGAGTATATAAAATTTAATATTTAGTTAATACTATTAATATACGATTTGAAAGGCTAGTTTGGTAAGTTGTTGTCTGCTCGAACTCGGTGTTGCGTGTAGCGCAATCTATTGAATTACATTAAAGAAAATAACTTACTATGAAATCATGGGGGTTTACATTATTCCCCCATTCTAGAAATAACATCCTATTAATTTTAAAATTAGGCTTGGGAACTTCATTAAAACTCCCACATCCTAAATAGAGTAAATAAAACTATCTCTTTAAAAGAATGAAAGAGAAGTTTGAAGGTCACCTGAGATAAACCACACTAGGATACAATGTAAGAAAACATGGATATGGAAGATAAAATAAGTGTAATGTTCTGGTGGAGAGTGATAGAAAACATGATTAAGATAAATTTAAAAACTAGAAAACCACAAACATGTGATGAGATAAACGTTTATTAGTTTCCTAGTAGCAAAAGTAAATGAATAACATTTTTTTTGTTTTAAGTTCCATTTCATAATGTTCAGGAATTTATTTATGATATTAACTAATAACATAAAGAGATATAATTACTTTTTTGTAGAGTTTCATCCTCTAATAAATTTCTTCCACTAACTCAAATTTTTTTCAAACGATTAGTATTCAAGGTTACATGGTCACACCAAAAGTGCCAGAATCAACCTCTAGATAATCACATAATCCAAAAAGGATAAACTATATATATTTACCTTTTCATTATATATTAACCAAAACCAAAATGGATAGTAAAAGATCATATGTTCCACAAAAAGGATTATCCTTTTGAGAAAGAAATACTTATCGTAATTTATAAAATTAGTCCAAAAATACCCAAAGTTTAATAAAAATCATTCAGTAAACAATTTTCCTTGAAATCCATCAATACAATCCAAACTAATATTGAAACCCAAAACATAGAAGAATATGATTATGCAGTCTTCCACGTTAAATTTTATTTCAAAATTACATCGACTACTCTTAAAGTCACATTCTTAAAAGTTATTTACATATTCACATCTTCTATATGATAGGTTAATCATTTCCATAAATAACCAAAATCACTATAAATATACAATAAAAACATATATAAAACTCTACCATTACTACTGAAATGAAATCCCACAGTATTCTATTATCCTTAGTCATGAAGTATTCCAAACAAAGTGAATGTTTCATAAAATAACATTTTTCACATCATCCCAAAATCATTTTCCTGTAATAAGGATATCCATTTGATAATACATAAGATCCCAAATCAAAATATTATTGATCAATAAAATCATTTAACTAAAACTAATTTGTCACACAAACTAGGGAATTCATGTAGTCTAGTGGTAGGCGATAAACCCCATTCGCAAAGTGGGTGTGGGTTCGATTCGTTGCAGCTTTGTCCGATGTGACGGGTTGTCACGAGGTCTATGTGTTCTCATTTTTCAAAAAAAAATATTTTAAAACGTTCCCAAAATGAAATAAATTTGTCAAAATTACTCTAACATAATTTCACCACAAATGTTATCTCATACCTTGCATTTTCATCCCAAAATTTAATAACATGTAATGGCCTAAAATTCAAGGGTCATATAAACCCAAATGGTTATTTATAATTATATCAATAATAGAAAAGGAAATTAGTCTTAAAATATCATTTTCACACAATAAACTGCAGGGTTACACAAAAGAGAAATGTTTTCTAATGTAATCCAATTAACAAAGAGGACTAATACTTTTAAACATTTCACCTTACATTTATATCCACTTAGGTTCTTCCATGACCAATGTGCTATCAAATAGAATAGGTCATTAACTTGGGTAATTTCCCATTCCCATACATTTATATAAAATGACTATAAATGGATTCATGGGATCATTTTTATTTTCATCCAAACTACTCCTCATTTTTCCTCAGCAATTATTTACATTATTTCTTTCTTTCCAACAAATAAAACATTTCATTGTTCCATCGAGACACATCCCTAGGTGTCTCCTTCCACATTTCATGCATGATGGAAATTGAGATTTATTTTTCCATGGTCTCCACTACTAGTGATCTTATAATTGACCGCCTTTCTCTTCATTCTTGAGTCTGAGAGTTGGTTAATATATTGTTTTTTGATCATATGTTTTGAAAAACTGATTCGGCATGGACACAATATAATATACACCAAACAAAAATCCATTCCGTTTCTCATAACCTCTATCGTTCCAACCTTGTACATCATGTTCAATGTTATTATGACTTCCTTGGAATCCATCCATTGACTATCCCAAGAAAGAATAGTCTGAGTCATAAAATCATTTAGAGAATATCATAACACATTATTTTCTATCTAAAACACCTTATGATTAACTACGGTTATTTATTATAATCTTATAATAAAATATTTCAAATTGGATTGTAAAAAAATTTGAATTATCCTAAGCATATCCCCCGAGAGTGTCGTAACCAAGAGTGCTGGAAGACCCATTGTCATGTACCATGAAGCCCTTGGTTAAGCCCGAAACTCCTTGTTAGATTTTTCACTCCTAGGTACATCTGTTACAGAGCCACCTCTACCTGCTCATATCTAGACAGGGATGTATTGTGTAGAAACCCCACATAATATTTACATTACCAAAATTTTTGGATGTTCTTCTATACTAATCCTCAACATCTATCTTATGGTAGTGTTTTCTAATTAGAGATTTTCGTAATATAGCATCCATTGTTTATAATAAACTTCTTCTGATACCAACTGTAACTCCCCAACTCAGTTAGCTGGAGTCGGTGCATTATTACATAACATTTTCATGACACAAATAATTATGTCCCGAACGACCGATCAGTTTAGTAGCCTTGGATGTACTAGATTTATTCAAATGTTTTACATTACATAATGAAATAATAGAAAAAACAACATTATATCCATATTTTAAACACACTTATATCCTTATCCAATCCCAGAAGGTCAACCATAAAATACTTATTCACATCCTGGGAAAAATAATATTTTGAAAGGGGTGAGCTGAAATCATCAGTAAGGATAACAATATCGCACAATCTTTGATAAATAAGCATAAACAATTAATGAAATGTATTAGACTAAAACAAAATCCTTTTAAACTTAAACTTCGGAATAATATGGAAAAGCTTAAATCATATAATTAAATTTAATTATTCACATGGATATTTTACAAGTTGAATAATAACATGTAATATCAAAATCCACATTCATAATGATGGAATACATAATGGCAGACTTCATAACCACAAAGTCAAGGCCTTCAACCAAGACTACAAATAACATTTTGTTAAAGCATTGAACCAAGACACTAGTTTGTCTCATGAGACCTACCGATGCATTAAGGAGCAATAGCAGGCTCCACTCATCCCTTACTAAGTCCAATTCATTCCTCATATGAAATTTTTTAAACCTAACATAATCCTTCGTATTAAAACTAGCATACAAAATGTCAATAATTTATCTATAAACCATGACTGGTATAAAAATAAATCATCCATAGTAAATCATAACTCATTAAAAATAATATTGAAGATTATATTAAATCATCCTCAATCTAGAATAATGAATAATATTGGCACAGATGAAGTTAATCATCCTAACTATTTGAGAGAAATATCCCCCTTTTTCTTTAAAACATTTAAAAATCTCACTATTAATCAAGAAGCAGTTTAAAATAGATTTTTGAATATAAGTGTCCCATAACATTTTGAAACTTTTGAAAGTAATTTTAATTTTAAAACATTAGTGTCCATATAAATAAAACCTTAAATCATTTTTAAAACATGGAAATTAATGAGAATGATTTAGAAGAATAAATTTGTAAAACATTTAAAATTATAATTATGTTAGATTTCGTAACCAAATGAGAGACGCTTGAATAAAATTAATTGAGATAATAAAAACATTATAATATCATGAGAATAACGGTATTCATGATATACTATTCCAAAGTATAGTATACACACCAAATAAAAGTGGATTGGCGCATAAAAACAAAGAAGTCTCAATGTAATGTAAGATGTGATGATTTCCTTTATAAAGACCGTATCCATAGGTTGAGGATAAATCAATGAAATAATTTTTTGAGACAAATATAAATACACTCAATAAGATTGGATATTTGGTGTAAATCTATCAGATGACATTCTCACATATTCTTGTAAAAACAATAATAATGACTTGGATGTTTAACTCAATTAATTGAAATTGATTTACCATTACTCTTAAAAAGTTTATATCGATGACTAGAGAATTTATCAGTGGAGTGATTATGTGTATCAAATATATATCTATGAAATGGTTAGTTGAAATTTTTAAATAAGAAAATAAATATGGATTTCACACATAATCTTGGGGTAAAGTAATTAATGAATGTTTGCGTAAAACCAAAATAGTGGAAATTGAATTTGAAATTTCGTTATCGATTTGATAAATTATGAAACCTACACCCCATGAAAGAAGGATAATCTAATGATGATGAAAATGCCCATAAATTAATAACTATTTAACAAACAATAAAATCATGGGTAGTACATACACTACGAAAAAGGTAGCGGTGGCTAATATAGCAGGAATCTCATATGAATAATAGTCAGATGAAAACTCATTACCTTGTACTTTTCCATGGTAGAGTGTATGTTAATCTCCTGTGTAATTTGTTAAATCATTTTCATTAAATTATAAAAAAACTATATATATAAATATTATATCATACATGATCCTCTAATATTTCTCTGTTAATAATATTTTAGTAGTATCATCATTTCGGGTATTAACTAATTTTTTTCCTTTATATTATTGGTTATTTTAGACATGTTTGTTATGGATATGATGTATTTGAATCATATATAGAATTATATTATGTTTATAAACCTTATTTTAAATCATAAAATTAATATTATTCTTTATTTATTATGATGAGGAATGTATCTCATCGTGTTTGTGGAGACGGTAATCCGTACATAAGCACGAGCGAAAATATCATTCATTTGATATTAAAATAGTATATAATTGGATGGTATATCATTTATAAATAATCATTATCATGTTATATTTATTATTTATAGCATTTAAACTCATTATTATACCCATACGAATGATGAAGTGTTTTAATAACAAACTTCACCATGACGTGGAGACGGTAATTTGTATGTACACATGTATGATGACTTTGTCATTTATAAGATGGTTAGAATAATGAATATGGTTGTAAAATTTTTATAATAACATCACAGTATATAGAATATACTGGAGTTATTATTATATAATTTAAACAATAAATAATGAGGAAGTGGAAGAAGGAAATAACATGAAATAGGTGATTAAATATTTACGTCTTCTTCGGGTTCATTATTTTAGTTTGATCAAAAGTTCACCATAGGCTGGCTTTATGACTAAATTAATGCCTCTAGGATTAAGGGAGGATAGTTGGGAGGATATCTGTGTAAGGGTTGTCCGAGACAACTATCTTTGAAGGGGTTAATTTTAGGGAAGGGGATGTGCCATTTTATAAGAGGGGTGAGGGGCGCCTTAAGAAAATATTGGAATATTATTTCATAATAAATTCATTTTCTGTTTATAATGGCTAAAAAATAAATTATTTAAAGTATAAGGTTCGGATTGGTTGAAAACCTCTCAACCAATAGGTTTTATATAGGTTTGGGTCACTATATTGACCTTATCTTTTAGATTTAACTCTTAGTTAAATAGTTCGACATTTACCTTCTCTCTTTGCACGTTTATATTATATGTTTAATAAACATACATTAAACGTCCAAGAGAACCCCATGTGGTTCCGTAATGATAAAAATATCATTATATAAGTATTTTTTCCAAACCACAGGTTTTTAGGATTTTATATCAACAAATAATATAGTATTTGTTTAAAAAACTCATTTATGTCAATTTTGACATTATTTAAAAATTGATTTTTAATAAAGTCCTAAAAACATTATTACTTCTGAAAAAATACATTTTATAAACCCTTACATTTCATATTAACCTATAAAATTATTTTAATTTATTAAAAGTCTAAAATTACATTTTTTTTGAAATTTCTAATATCAATTATTTTAATATTTCATTTTTAAGGTAATTATTGCGAAATCATTGTGTCATAAATAAATTAAATTATTTAATGTCTAAAAATTATAAATAAAATATAATTATTTAGGAAATCATTTTATCTTTCTAATGAATATTTAGAATCTAATTTATCATATGTTTATCCCTATATTAAAAATGGTTTAGTTATTAAACATTGATTTTAACTCTTTTAACTCTTCTTTAAATAAAATAATAATAAGTTTCCTAATCTATTCCGAATGGTCCTAAATGATAATATAATTTTACTAATGTCGTTTTTGGTATGATTACACTTATATAAAATAATTAGGACATGTTTTTTTATTATGATATCATTTTAACCATTAATTACCCAATTTACTTTTAATCATGGTAAATAAAAGTAAAAAGATACTATTCACCAAAAATTATTTTCATCTTATTGAACCACATTTTTATTACTGATATCAACCGTGTCTCTCAAATTAATTAAATTCCTCTCATATATACGGTAAAATTATGTTTTATGTGAATTTGCAAATGCTCCTAGGAGGTGGGTAAAAGACGGTAAAATGTTCCATAAATTTTTATACATATAATTTTATTATAAATATACTATAATGAATTAAATTGAACATATAAAGATATTGTATATATATATTTTGAATTAAAATAAATAATTATTTAAATTAAAATTCATTTCTATACTATTACGAATTTTTTTTTCACTATTCATCAAAATATGAATGTTTTCAGAAAAAATACCAAAAGTTTACCCGAAGATAACTTTTATATTACGAATAAAAAAACTAATTATATTTTACCAAATTTAAAACATATAAGTTTATTTAATTATTTTAAAATTAATTCCAGTTTTCAAAACCTGAAAAGTGGGGTTTTAAAAAGTAAAAACTATCAAAAGATTGACATGTGTTTATGTCAAATTTAAAAAAGATTTTTTCAATTAAAATTTATTAATTTTCACTATTCATCAAAATATAAAAATTATTAGAGAAGTACCAAAAATGTGTCAAAAATAAATTTTTATGTCCCGATTATAATTAAGAATTTTGTTCCCTTATATTGAATATATAACAGTGTCAAATATCGGTTTTAATAAGGGTATTCCATTAAATGGTGGTAAAAATGTAATTTTGTTGAAAAAAACTTCTTTTATCTGAAAAAATGAATTTTTTCTTATATTATGTCTAAGAAACACATAATATGGATTATAAAATTATATGGAGTATATAAAATTATATATTTAGGTAATACTATTCATAACCGCTTTTGAACAACTAGTTTGTTTAGTCGTGGTGTGCTCGAACACATTGTTGTCTATAGCGCATGCTATTGAATAAAATTAAAGAAAATAACTTACTATGAAATCTTGGGATGTTACAAGTATGGTGTTTGGGAGTATTAGGACCCTATAATTAATATATTAAAAATATTAATATATTTCATTACATGCACATAAATCATTTAAGTGTTTTTGGTTTTCCCAAATCTCCAGAATTAAGATGAAAAACATGATACCATGTTAAATTTTGGAATATAAGGTTTATCCTTGTAAGGACCTAATGTTGTTTGTTGTTGAATGTTTGGTTGATGTATCCATTCATGGTGCATTAAATTAAAATAAATCTTTAAATTAATTTATTTTATTTCAGGTACCCACAACCTAAAATCCCATATAAATTATTTGTTATGAATAATCTATAGGTTTATATATCTAACTGTGGCTGGTTTAAGAGGAGGATCAGGTGATATGCATTGGTTGATATAATTGGAGGAAAATGAATGATTAGATCGATGTGCATTAAGAGGTATTCAACGCATCAGATCATGTTCATCAATTGTGATTTAAATTATTAATAATGATCAATCCTAAATCGAGGAATGACTCATTATTAGTGGTCTCAAACATTTTGATTAAAATATAGATATTGATTTAATTATCTTCTTTTGATCTATTATTATTTTATCCTTGGAATGATCAATATATCCTTCTATATTGTGTATTAAATTTATTCCACTTTTTGCAGATGTTATCACTAAATTAAATTTACCATTATTGATCATTGGCGAAGAAATCATTGAAAATTCTAATTTCAACATCATTCATGTGCTTCCACCAACGCATTCATCATTTTATACATCATTGGACCATTGTGTCATGGTTCAACATTTTAGGGAAATGTTAGAGCACGATTGAACCCCTAGATTAATGATTGTATCTCGGATAACACACATGATGATTTTTTTGATGGATCAAGATTATTGTAGGTGATAATTTTATGGATATAGGATCCAAACTAGAAAAGGAAGGTTCCGTGATATTTGGGAGGTGCTCTGGGGTTTGAGAGAAAGATTATATTCTGAATTTACTATCATCATAGGCCGAAGATTGACAAACGATGAACTAACATTTAATTTCAGAAGATTTCGAGTAGCGATATGTGCAATGGGTGGAAGAAATAGAGGATCTATGATCTCTTTGAAGAAATGTGGGATTCTGAAAAAAACTATACTACACATTGGGTACCTAGAATATAAAACTCCATGTACTCATTTATATATGATGGATAGGTTATTCATCCCCCATAATGATCACAGACCCTTTTGAATGTCCCACATGTTGTGTGACCCTCCTTGGGTATCCATTATATGTTCCAGTTGCAAATGCCAAAGACCCCGTATGGGAGGACATTCAATGTAACCCCAGATTACAAGTATATTTCCCACTATCCATGCATGTCCAGGTAAAAAGGCAGGTATTGGGGCATGGAAAAAAGTTCAATGGTATGAAAATGAACACATGAGAAAGCCTTAGGTTCCTCTAAAACACAGTTTAGTACCCTTAAATTCCATGTAGTGCAACATTTATAGACAAGATGTGTGTTGGTGAGTACATGACCAGGATGCCAAGTGAAGTCATATGCAATGTGACCCCTAGATCATGCAATGTATATTTATTAGGGACTTCCACATTATGTACATACTTTATTTGGAGTCAGATGTTGTCTTGAGAGCAGACTATGCGGAGAAGTTTTCTACATAGATTGTTGTTGTATCCATCATAGTGGATTTCGAGATATGACAAAATGTTTTGAGAGTGAAACACTTCTTGAGTTGACACGATACATCCTGAAGTTATCTCAATGGATAATTAGAGAGAGTATGGGGTAGGAAAAACCCTGCTATACTAGGAATAGCTATTTACCTTTATTTTTGATTTTCATGAACTTGTGACACAACTAGTATGACATTGACTGATTATTTTTATTTGGTGGTATGTACATAGTTTTGTGATTTTTCTTTATCATGCTTGTTCAATGTTTATTAAAAATTTGTTCTGTTATTTAATTTTTATCTATTGGGGAATAATATAGGAAAGAGTTTATCGTCTCCCTATGTTACTTATTAAACCGTCACTATTAGTCAACAAATTCTGATGTATGGGGAGTTGCGCTTTAGGTCATGTTGTGACTCATCTGAAAGAATCAGTTTAGTGGATTACATGATGGGGATGTTACAAAGCATTCTCAGAGTCGTTCATTTCTTTGGTCTTACTATTTTGTAGGTAATAAAGGAGATTCGGATGTGTCGGTCCTTGTAAATGAGCTTCTTCTTCGGACTAGCTAATATAGGAACGAGGGAAAACCAGTGTGCCTGGGGTGGAAATTAATGTTATTAATGTGAATTTTATCATTTGATGATATATCAACATTTGCTGATGCACTTGTAGGGTGATGTTATTCTATTAAGATAATTATCCCATGGATGTAATAGAATGTTGTTATGAATTCATGTAACATTATAGGTACCTGGGTGTATAAGTGTCATGCATAAGTATAGGCACACACGAGATGGGTGTGTGATACGTGGTGGGTAGAATTCATTTTACTTCCTTGGATGATTGAAGAAAATGTTGTCTAATGACAATGATACAAATGGGTAAAGAAGGAAAAATATTAAATAATGGTTAATGAATTGTTATTAATTAATGGAGTTAAACAAGTGAAAAATGTTAGCTATTATGATTTATAAATAAGTTAAAATGTAGTGGAAATGATCATTAAGGATGGAAATGTTCCTTAATGAAGAACTTTTTACGTTGTGAAAGATGAAATGTTATAAAAATATTTTTTAATTAAATACTAGTAACTATGATTGTTGGTTTACTCATGTTAACCATGACCTATAATAGGTATTGGAAAGTGTACTATTTTTGAGGTGATGATGATATTTAGGAATTTATACCCAAAATGATTTTTTTTTTGGATAGTGGACTGTCGTTTTTCATGAAATCTATATATATTTTTTTATGAGTTCTAAATCTTGTGTTTAGAATTGTCGAGAAATGCCACCATTACATCGGGTGACAGTTTGGTGAGAAGAGGATGTTGTTGAAAATGATCCTCTAATAGTGGAGTAAAATTACATAGTGATCATTAATAATAGAAAAGAGATCATTCATGAGAAATTTTCTCTTTTTATTTAGATCATGTATTGGGACATAGTGTAGGTCATACCAATTATGTTCAATCTGACTAGAGTATTTTAGCAGTAGCACCCTCAGACCTTGACTAGAGATGGTGGGACATATGTAGCTGAGTTTTAGATTGTTTCAAACTAAGTGATTCTTTACCATATTGATGCACCTTACAAGAAGTGATTTACGTTTGAAGCATATAGTTGTGAGGTTAGGAAAAGCATTGGTGGTACATCATGGTGTAGACTGAATATGATGAAGGAATGATATAGAAATATTTCTCAAAATTCATTATAGAGAATTTCTATTTAGAGACCTTAATGTAGGAGAAGGATGTAGAGTTTATGAATTTCACAAAAGGGTTCATGTCAGTGATGGATTATGATAGTCATTTCATTATTTTGTGATGGTTCATTACATCATTATATGGAAGCATATTAGCTGTGGAGACATGTTTCCTGGAAGAGATGAGAGACAAGATCATGTCACAGGAGAACATAATCCATTTGAAAATGTTTTCATAGGCAGTAGATCAATCCCTTACCTCAGAAGGGAACTTGTAAGGGGATCTAGTATGTGGACATGAGGTAAAATTAAACTGATTTGTCGTGCCATTTCCTAGGGATGGAAGCATAGTTTTGGGAGTTTCCATCAGGGTGGAAGTGTGTATAGTAGTTAGAAGATTAAGTCAGCCTCTCGAGGTGGAGATTAAGTGTTCGGTTATGAGTGTGGATAGATAGGGGACATGCATGGTTAGTATATCTGACCACTAATTGATTGTAGAGTGAGGTTCATAGTGGGGAACATGTAGTTGTTCTATAATAAACTAAGACATTTGTTCATGGATGATGGTTTTTGGTAGATTCTAAGTGTGGAAAGGGGGGCAGTTACCGCATCTCAGAAAGACAGTTAGAGATATATGGGCCATATTTGTAGAGGTGGTGGACATGGATTTCTAGGTTGAGAATTCATGTATCAGGAATGTAGTGCAACACTAAGAACTCAGACCAGATCCAAGGGTATCAAGGATTCATCTTAATGATGCCCAATCAACACATGGAGGTGGAGAGGAATGGCCATCGACTCTTTGAGGTACTATTCTAATAGGTTCTACACTTTCTAGATCTTTATTTTGCATAGGTGTCACACATCTATTTCCTATCCTCAAATTTTAGTATTGTTGTGCCTATGTTTGGGGTTATGTTGACCGACATACCTCTAGGGGAACGATTAGGGGACATTATTGAATGTAAGGGTTGTTGACTTAATGTTGGGGTAGACCATCATCTATGGGACTTGTTTGTGCTTGATATTTCAGGTTATCATGTAATTTTGGCCATTTATTAGCTACTATTGTATTAATAACATATTAATTGTTACTCTCATAAGGAAATGGTCACATCTATGAATGTAGACACATATGTCCATCGTGGTAAGTGAGATGATTGGGAAGTCCTTGCAACTCCATTTTGTCATCAGTTAGGTGAAATCAGAGCCCAAGTGGATTTTCTTGGGGTTGATGATGGAGGAGTTAAACAAATTTTCTGTCCCCCAATAGTAGATCAGTTTCATGATGTGTTTTATAAGGATTTATCTGGGTTGCCACCTAATAGGGAAGTTTATTTAATGATATAGTTGCTACTCAGGGGTGGAACCAGTTTCGATTCATAGTAAACTCATGTGTAATGGACCTCCAAGTTGACATTAATGAGATTACATTTTCTATTTTATTGTTATTTTGAGTCCTTCTATGTATCATGATTAGGCCAGTAGGATCACATTTCATATATATATACATATTTTTATTAAATATTATTTCTATTATTTTATTCTCAACATTGATCTATCTATTTATGAAAGACTCGTATTCATTATTGTCAGATATATCTATTTTCTATACTATAATGATATATCTGAATTGGAATTAATAAGTAGAACATAATCTAGATGTTTTATTTATATATATATATATATCAATATATAATGGGAAAGGATAGGGGAATATGATAGTTCGAGAAGTAATAAACCCTTGGTTGAATGTAGACTCATAAGACAATGTTTATCTGATCCATTTGACTACTTATGATCTCTATTAAACATTATAAGTTTTTTCTTCACAATATCAATGTCGCATCAAAGAAGATTTTCTAGAACAATAGTTGATGCATCCCATGATGCTTTAATTCCACCACTAGTTGGCTAGGTGGATTAACCCATGCATGCTTGTGTACTAGAATATCTTATTTAGGATACAAAACATGATAATATAGGACTCTTTTGGATTGTTCATGTCCAAGGATGAACAATTCATATGTACATGAATAATCGTATGTATGGTCTACATCTCAAGCATCCTATTAAATTATAGGGTATTGGTGTCCTATATTATTTTGATGTTTGGAATGAATCTATCAGTATCATTTCTGAACTATTCTAGAAAACTAAGTAGAGAAACGTGATTTGGTTAATTTCATGATCCAAGGACCTTCTAGAAGATGGTGGACTACCGGGATTCAAGTAGGGAGATTAAATAGTCTTACATGGGAGTCCTTCTAGGAGTTGTTTCCTATGAAATAATTTACTAAAATAATGAAGTTGGAACATACATGGGTGTTTATGGAGTAATTGTAGGGTTATATGTATTTCTCAATATATTTATTATAGATTATGAAGTTACTTAACATTTCTACTTTTTTTATGGAAATGAGTCCCAGAATGATCAAAAAATAGATATAGGACACCAACCAAAAAATATGTCATTAGGTTATGGTAATTGAACTGAATATATACACATAGTTCTGCATAATGACAAATAATTTTATTCATGTCTAGATGAGGATATGAAGTCAGGTTTACATCTTTCCCATAATGGACCAGTGAAACATTATTCAATCACTACTCTGAGATTTTATTTTGAATATAGGAAGATAAATGAAGGGGGATAGAAATATATTGTAAGATCATATAAGAGGCCCCTCACTATGTTATTCTAGGTAAAGGGGTTATCAGTGTTACAAATTTTGATAGTAGGGTAATTATCATAATTCATTCCCTAGACAACATGTCAAGTTCCATCAACGAGTAAAAATATATTACCTAAAACATTTTATTCTAAATGGATTAATGATATATTTTCATGGGTGTTTGAGATAGGTGTAGGATTATAGGAATGGGGTTGGTCTAGGTCCATAGACGTAGTCCCATACGACAAATAATTAGGAGTGTCATGGTTTTTTTACATAGGTTCATGAAGTAGAGGAAGGTCATGTTTACATAGTGGATCAGAATCTAGCGGATGATAGTGAGATTTTGTACTATACTGTGTATGGTAATGATAATTTCTACCCGATCTACTTTATTATTAGAATTCTATTCTTCAAATTCATTTATATATACACTAGTAGTTTATTGACTTGTAATACTAGTCATGCTATTCTCTAAATTAATTTTCCCTTGATACACCATTGATCCTAAAAGTGGAATCTATTCATCGATTTATAGAGTTTCATATAATAATAATTGGCTATGGAAATATATAGAACATCATAATTCATTACATAATGAGATTCAATGTTATTATTGGCATGGACTATATGGCCATGTTTTGAGATCATATTGATTTCTATCAGTGAAATGTGTCATTCACATTAATTAAAAGAGACAATTTCATGATTAATTTAGAGTGGGAAACGGTATAAGGTAGAGTTTTCATTAGATTTATTTTATTTGGTACAATGAAAACACATTTGATAGGTTTACCTCTTTGAGTAGGATCAATTATAGACCCCTTATCATTTCATCAATTTATTGATCTCTAATAGGATGTATTTCTGGTTGAATTTAGAGTACATACTCCAAAAATAGGAGTGGAATTTGAGAGACCTCATTATTGGGCACAATCTATTATTATTCCACCTTATCATATGGAACTAACCGAGATAAAGGATATCAATGTGAAACTAGACTACATATTGCATAAGAACATCATCAGGCCATCTAATTCACTGTAGGGTAATCCAATTTTACCATCCAAGAAGGTTGATAATGGTATTCTAATATATGTTGATTATTGGAAACTAAAATAGGTGATGTTGAAGAAAATATATCCTTTTACCTAGATCGATGAACTTTTAGATTAGTTACTACTGCCTGGTGGTTCTCCAATATTGAAATTCAATCTGGCTATAACCATGTACTAGTTAGATTGGTGGATATACCAATGGAATCATGTTATAGTAGTTATGAGTTATATTATTACATGGGGATTTATTTTTCATATTATAATAGTTCAAATATGATCATGACTCTCATAGAAAAGATCTACCACCCATAGTTAGACACATTCATAATGGTTCTCATTCAAAAAATCCTCACCTAATCACCGACAATACGGTAGAATTTAAGACATCTTGAGTTAGTTTTGAGTAAACATCAAGCACATTATATTCACATGAAGCTGTTGAAGTGTAACTTTTAGTTTCAACAGGAGATGTTATTATGGAATTTGGTGTTTGAGATAGGTATATCAATGAAACATATGAAATTGGATGATTTTTTATCCTAGAAATTTCTTCAGAATGTTTTTGAAATTATGATCATTTCGATAAAATCTATATATTATCAAAATTTTATCTAGGACATATCCTGATAATTAGAAACCATGACTTCACTGTTGAAGAAAGGAGTAAAATTATAGTGGTTTATCCTATAGTAATAGGATCTTCTTGAGATGAATTGGATGTTAACTACATATCTATAACAGATACATCCTATGAATGAAATAATAAATGAATTATGGTTTGAATCATTAAGAATTGGTTTGGGAGTGTTATTGATGTAGAGAGAGATGGTATTTGATTATGGGTCACGATTGTTATTATATACTGAGAGGAACTACACAAACCATGTCATAGAGTTCATGGAAATTGATAAAAAAAATTATTTCATGTTGACACTCTATATACGACCAAGTTTTTATTGTCTAATAAAATAAAAAGATCCTCTGTTACAGTTTCACAGACCCAGAATTGAACCTGAGGAAGAGGATTAAGGCGGATTAACTATTGATGTTTTACATTGAGATGATTTATGCACCTAATAATGGATACATAGTAGCGTATTATCTAAGTTGTAAGACATAGGTATATCATGATCCTATTGAGTAGACATATCATGAGTATTGGAATTATATGATAATATTGGTCGACTAGAGGTAAAATTATTCTATGGACCAGAGATCAATGACTAATTCCCCATTGGTGATTAAATATTTTTACAGCAACATAAAAGTTTATTAATGAAAATTACTCATGATATGAATAAATGTCTTTCTATGTAAAATGGTTATATAAGACATATGAACTTGCTTGGTTTAACATTATTGGAATTTTAAATACCGTTATGAATTTTACTCATTTCTAATATATCCGATGAACAGTAACCACATTATTAGTATAAATATAGGGATTTAATAAATCCAATTTATTCAGACAAAGTAAGTGATGAACTCATCCTGTATAATTTTTCAATATGAATCCCATTTCTCAAAGCTCATAAAGGTGGTACTGTAACTGGGCTTCTCTCTTAAGCATTCCCAAGCCGAGCTTGAACATGTTTCACTTAAATGGAAACTCTTACAGGAGAAGTGGAAGTTAATAGAGATTAACACCTGAGTAATGTTATCTGATCCTCCATAAGATTATGTCACATCACACACCATACCCTTTGGTATTATGTGGGTATTATAAGGGGTTATGTAACAAGAACCTAGCACTATGATTTTGTGGGTTATTTTTTTATAGAATAAATAATATAAATTCATTTTATTATTGTTTCTTTGAAAATAGTTTTTAAATCAGAAATATTATTTATAGTTAATAATCTAGTAAATAATATTTTTTAATGAATTAATTGATTTTTGAATTGAATATTATTTAATAAAAATATTATTATTAATTATTTTATTAAATATAATTTATCGTATAAATTTTATGAATACAATTGTAATTTTAATTAATGTTGGAAAGTTGTTCTTGTCAAAATCCATGAATTTTTTTATAAATGTTGATTTTTGTTTTAAAAATAAAAAATCACATATTTAAAAATAATTTGATAAAATGAATATTATTTTTTGTATTAGGACGTCGAAATTATCCAACAGTGAATTTTTCATAATTTTTTTGGAATGTCAAATTTATGGGTAAAAATTAAATATCGTTTAAATATATAATGCATTTTATGAAATAATAATGTTCCAATAGTGATGAATAAAATAATTTTATAGGATATTTTGCTAATATACTTTTTACCTTCAAAATAATGTTATTTTAGGTTTGAATGATTTATTTTAGAAAGCCTTAGTGGACCATCCAAGTCTTATAAAACAATGTATCATTTTAAAATGAATTCCTTGCGTGTGTGACTCTACTCCACATAACAAAGCCTAATATTGTAATAATTTATTCAATTGGCATTATAAAATAATTTTTTCCACTCCTCTTTGGAAAAAAACCATGGGAAAATCCCATGGGATGGTTTGTCGTTATGATAAGATTAATGTGTGGTGTCCAAAACAAAAATAATAATGAATTCACTCTAATTTTCTATATAAACCCACTCAATCACCCATTACTCTTCAGTAAAACTATTTTTCTCTTGACAAAGCCCTTCCATTATCTCATTAAAATCCTCCCATGGCGCTCCACTCTCCCAATAAGCATCTCTTAAGCCCCTCTCAAGCCTTTGGGATAACAGTTCCCAGTAAGGTAATTCTTCCTTTCTCATTTTAGTCCATATTTCATTATATTGTTATGATATTTTATTTTCAATTAAAATTTTTATGTATGATATTTTCACCTCCCCCATTCCTTAATACTTATGTTTTAATGATGATATACCTCTTTCTATCTCATTAGTTCCCCCATGTAAAAATGTTAACATGCCAAAATATCGTAAAGAATTTTTCTCTTCTCATTTGAATTCATGCAATTATTTTATATTATTAATTTAAATTACATTAAAATTTTTTGGAAAAGTATATATATGACTCCATTATTGTAAATTTAATGTAAATATGATGATATACACTTTTATCTATCATCAAACTTTTTTATGAATTTTTATTTCACGCTGTTATGCTGCCAAAATTGCATTGCAGTTTTCCATGACAAAGTCCTTGTGTAGTGAATACCATTCTCATTTATCTATCAAGGGTATTCACCGTTACACACATTTAATTATTTATTATAATGTTTTTTAATGTATTATATATTTCTTTATTGTAGAATAAATGGTTATGTTGAATGATTCCATGTTTTATAATCCATGTGGCACACATATGCATGATCTGAAATGATTATGGTTGGTGCTCCTTGATAGAAATCCATTAATTTTAGTAATTATTAATATCATGATACATAATGTTAAATGATGCTTTACAGATTCTAATTCATGATCAATGAGGGTTTACTCATTTCCCATGTGCAATGATCCTTGGATCATGCTAATATCATGTAAAATGTTGTCTTCACATTTCCATTTCATGATAATCATGCTATATCATTACTTTATGTTCATGTTTATTTTGCGATGCATTGATATTCCTAACCCCTAACATGTACTATATTATTCAGGTTATTCTTTTATTACTCCTTTAATAGGATTTATAGCTCATCCTTTTCTTTTTTCATTCCCTCAGGTTGTCCCATAAAATTTTATGTACGAAGGAATGTTGTGGTCATGTAAAAGAAGTTTTCCATAATGTTTCTTTGTTTTATGTTCTATGTTGTTATGTAATGTTACTAATTTCCCTAGACACTAGACCTATCTATCGTCAGAGTTGTCTTATGTGAATATTTATGTAATAAATAATATTTAAGTGTGTAATAATGCTAAGGGTTGATATAGTTGGTATTAGATGACAGGTTTAGTTATTTTTGGGATTAAGATTAGAAAATCCTAGTAAAAGAAATTTGGATAAGAATAAGTAATATAAAAAAACATCCCAAAATTTTGGTGAGTATTGAGTCAGTGTATTATTATGAAAATACATCCCTTTCTATATACAAGAAGGTAGATGTGGCTCTGACACAAATGTATCTAGGGGTAATAACTGAAAACACCGCTTTGATCTAGACTCAAACCGGAACAGGTTCATGAAAAAGGGATGTGTTGCACTCTTGGTTACAACCCTCCTGAGGGATATGCTTTGTTAAATTTATAATATTAGATTGTACCATTATTAAGGGAATAAAAAATTTCCATAAAAATATATGTTGTGAATTTGATCATGAATAACATATATTGAAGCCTACAAATTCACAAGTTAAGGAAATAAATATAATTTATATGTTATCCATTTTTTCATTGGATTTCTTTTTATATGTTAAGTTTTAAATTCCTTTAATTCGTGCCAATGGACGAAAAAAGGGGGACATGAGCTAACAACTGATGTGCAGATCAATGTGATGATTATTCTATTGAGATGCCTAATTCTTCAAGAGAGTGAATCACAATATTTGTCACGATACACTCTCAGTTATATAATGTTTTCAATAGACACAATTAGTCAAGATGAACATTCAACCCCCCTAAGAATGAACAAGTTGCAATCAGGATAATCTTGGGAAAAATTCCTCCAAGATCTAACAGATCATCTGATCTGTCAATCAATGAACAATGTTTCAAATGCATTGATAATATCTTATCCATCCACAAATGTTATGAAAATGAGAATGTACTTATCACAGATTATCATATGGAGGGTGAAGAAAATAAAGGGTGCATAGTGATCAAATATATAAATCCTGATGAAGATAGCAAGGCATTTAACTAGAATTATTTCCAAAAAATGTTTTCTAATTTAAATTTTCCTCGAACCCTCCAACATCAGATTTATAGGGACTTCATTGGCCTCAGGAAAAAATATGATGAATCCATCGAATCATATGAGGAAAACATCACAAGTCTTTCATTATATGATAATGAATTTATTTTTAACATCGAATGCAAGGTTGAACACATCTTTGGTGGGCTATAACCAAGGATTCAAAAAGCCCCAACGATCCGTGACTTAAATAGCCGTAATAAAATTTTCCTATGTGCCCACAACGTCAAGGTGGAAATAAAATAATATCAGGGGTATCATGGGATTAAGAAGAGTATGGTGGACATTAATTCTGGTGGTCTGATGGACAAATACAAGAGTTCTATGAAATTACAGCACCCAACTTACCAACGGTGTGGAATAAACCACCCTGGAAATTTCCGAAAGGGGATGTGGAAATTCATTAGGTGTGAAAGAAAAGGGAACCTGGCTATTAACTATTGGCCAGAAAAATCCGCTACTACAATGGAGGAGAGTAATGCTCTATTCGACCATAAACACATTGTTCATTAATTCATCTTCAATGAATCATGGATCTTTGCAATCTAGTTCCATAAACTAATGGTTTTCTGAAGCAACCAACAACCAACAAGGAAGAAAGGGATAGATTTTTCCATAACTACTACTAAAGTGAACCCCAAAAATGAAGTGGTAATAGGTACAATAGTTATTCATTCAATAATAGAAAACATAATTTTTTATTTTGTTTCTACACAATCTTTTAAATCGCAAAATTTTAGTAGAACAATCCCAACACCACCACAAGTCATGGTAGTAATGATGTCGGTGAGAGAGAAAAATGGGAAAATTATTGCATCCCATGAATATAACATATCCCCTATCACAATTTGTGGATTTAACATCCTTGAAAATATCATCATACTCGATCTAGTGGAATCTGATGAAATTCATGTCATGGATTGGATTTCCGTATATAGAGCCAATAAAAATTTATATTAGAGGGAAATCACCCTCCGTATTGTGAATAGACCCTCGATTATGTTCACGTGTAAGGGGGAGGAAAAATCTTATTTAGCACCATCATATAAAGTGTGGGTATTAATGCCCTATAACAACACATAACATGCTCAGATTATTGAGTCTATGGAAGAAACCATCCTTGAAAACTTGCTTATTGTGAGGGAATTTGCTAGAAGTGTTTCTTGTAGAATTATATGCTCTTCCTCATAGAATATATGTTTAATTATAAATTTATCTTATACCTGGGGAATTTCCAATATCCATGACTCCATATAGAATGGCTATTGTGGAGCTATAGGATATAAAGAAACAAGTACATGAGAATCTGGATAAATAGTTTATCCACCCAAGTGCTTCACCATGTGGAGAAAAGGTCCTCTTCGTCAAGAAGAAGGATAAGACAATGCAAATTTACATTGATTATCATGAGCTCAAAATAATCATGATAAAGAACAAGTATCCTCTACTCCGAACTGATGAATTTTTTGATCAACTACATGGAGAAGAATACTTCACCAAGGTGAATCAGTAATCAGGATATTACCATGTAAGGGTGAAGAAGGAGGATATCCCAAGACAACTTTTTGTACAAGGAACAATCACTATGAATTCATTATAATGCCATTCAGACTCACTAATGCTCCATCAATTGTCATAGACTTGGTGAATAAAGTCTTTAGAGATTACCCTGACAAATTTGTGGTTGTATTTGTAGACCACATTATAATATACTCACAAACCAAGGAGTAGCATAAGTAGAATCTATGAACTATCCTAGAGACCTTACAAAAGGATAATTTCTATGAAAAGTATTTCAGGTGTGAGTTCTTGTTGAAGGAAGTATTATTATTGGTTAATATCATCACAATTAGTAGGATATCTGTGGATCCTTCCTAGACAGCTAAAATTAAGGAATTTTGGAGGCCAATATCTGTGACTAATATCTATAGCATCCATGGGTTAGCTAAATATTATCGGTGATTTTTGAGAAATTTCTCACTCATTTCTAACCCGATTACTAAGATAACTCAAAAGGGATTCATGTTTTCTTGGGTTAAAGAGTGCGAAGAAATATTCACATAGTTGAAAAGGAGTCTTATCACTATTCCCATGATCACATTACCCATAATTTGATAACTATTTGTGGTATTTAGTGATGCTTCAAAGAAGGTACTCATCTATTTGTTGAGGAAAAATAAAAAATTCATTGCCTATTATTCAATGAAATTGAATCCTCAGGTGAAAAAATATCATACACATGATCAAGTGTTGGTTGTAGTAATATTCACATAGAATTGTTTTTGAAATTACCTATTCGTGGATAAGTGTGAAATATATACGGATCACAAACCCCTCAAGTATGTTTTCACATAGAAAGAGTTAAACATGATCCAATGTAGATTTTTAGAGCTTCTCAAAGACTATGACCATTCAATCCATTACCACCATAGGAAATATAACAAGGTGGTGGTTGCTCTAAGTAGAAATGACACAATGATTCTATAAATGATAAGAAATGAAATGGATCCAATCTTAATAGATTTTATGAAGTTGGACCTGGGTATCATAATGAAGGGAACCTCATCAATCCATTCACAAATGATTGTTCAACCTTCACTTTTGGAAAGGATAAATGATGCCCAAAAGTATGGTGTGAGAATTCAAAAGAAAGTGGAAACTATCAGAAAAACGAAATCCTCAAAGTTTAATGTTAATAAAGAAGGAATTGTGAGACTTGGAACATGAACATGTGTTCCATCAAATATGGAGTTAAAGAATGAACTTTTGGATGATGTAAATAATTCAAATTTCTCCAGTAACCCAGAAAACACAAAGATGTTTTGAGATGTATCAGCACTTTATTAGTGGGATAATATGAATAAAGAGATCACTACGTATACATCAATGTGTTTGGTAGGTAATCCAGTGATATTTGGGAGGCCGAAGTCTAAGGTGATGATGCAACCATTACCCATACCAATATAGATATGGGATAACATCACTATGTAGTTTGTCAATAGACTTCCAAAGACATCCAAAGAAAACAATGCTATCTGGGTTGTGGTTGATCATATTACCAAGAATACACACTTCATTATAATTTGAGATGATTTTAAATTCGGTCAATTGGCACAGATATACATTATAGAATTGGTAAAGATATATGGAGTACCACTAAAGATTGTATCCAATTGAGATCCAATATTCACCTATATGTTCTAGAAGAGTCCTAAACATGCTCTGAATATTGAGCTAATCATTAGTACAACTTATCATCCACAAACTGATGTCCAATATGAGAAGACTATCCAAACACGTGAATACATGTCGAGAGCATTCTATATGGACTTAAAGGGAGTATGGAATCAACATCTTTATCTTGTTTTGTTCATTTACAAAAACATTTTCCACTCAAGCATCCAAATGGATCCTTATGAAGCCCTGTATGGTAAGATTTGAAGTACATTGGAATGTTGGTTTGAAGATGGGGATCGAAAACTCCTAGGTCCGTAAATTGTTGAAGAAATGGTTGAGATAGTTAAGACCATCCAGTCGCACATTAAAGCTACTCAGAGTCAACAAAAGTGATATGCTGATAATCATCGACGAGAACTAGATTTTGATATTTAAGGAATAGTATTCCACCACATATCACCATGGAAGTGATTTATGAGATTTGGGAAGATGGGAAATATTAGAATAAGCTACATCATCCCTTTTAATATCCTTGATCACATTTGAGAAGTGGTCTATCGACTCGCACATCCATTTATCCTATCTAAAGCACATGATGTATTCTATGTATCACTCTTGAGGAAGTACATAACTGGCCAATCACATCTACTCAATCCAAAAATGGTATCATTAGAAAATGACCTCTCATATGAAGAGATGTTAGTGATGATCATTGATAATTCAAAAAAAAAATTCTAATAAATAATGAATTTCCCATCGTCAAGTTGTTGTGGATAATCCAAATGATTCAAGATGAAATGTGAGAATTGGAGGATGTAATGAAGCAGAGTTACAATAAACTATTTTTTTATGGGAAAAGGAAATTTTTATGGTGAAGTTTCTAAAGGGGGAAATACACTAACAAACCAAACTTTTATTAATGAAAATGCCTAGTGATCTGATGAAATGTCTTACTATGTAAAATGGTTATATAAGACATATGAAATTCCTTGGTTTTATGTTTCTAGATTTTAATAATCCTATTAAGAATTGTTACCATTTCTAATATACCCATTGAAAAGTGAAAACATGAATAGTATTAAATATAGGTCTTTAATGAATCCAATTTACTTAGACAAAGAAGCGATGACCACATCTAGTAGAATTGATCCATACAAAGCCAATTTTTCGGATCATGGAAAGGAGGTAGTTTCACTAGGATTCCCTCTTGACCATGGACAAGCTGATCTTCAATACATTAATCATGAACATAAGCACCAATGGGAGATGTGGAACTTATTATAGATTAACAAACTAGAAATTTTATCTGAACCTCCACAAGAGTAAGTCACCACAGCACTCCATTCCCTTAGGTCTTATGTGGGTGTTATAAGGGGTTTTGTTAAAATACCATATCACTATTATTATGTACATTATTTTTTATATACTAAAAAATATACCTTTATTTTAGTATTTTTACTTTGAAAATAGTTTTTAAAGAAAAAATATTAGTTTTAGTTAATATTCAATAAAGATATCCATTTTTATGAATTAATTGATTTTTGAATTAAAAATATTTTAAAAAAATATTATCACTAAATAAATTATTATTAAATATAAATTATCTTATAATTTTTAAGAAAACAATTTTAATTTTTATAAAGGTTTCAATGTTGTTTTTGTCAAAACCCATGAATTTTCTTTAAATGTAGTTTTTTATTTTAAATGTAAACATTAACATATTTAGAAAATTAATTATATAAACTCATTATTATTTTTGGAATTAGGACATAGAATTTATCTAACAGTGAATTATTCATAATTTTCCAATACAATAAAAATTGTTGGATAAAATTAAATACCGTTTAAATATGTATAGTGTTTTATGACATCATAATGAACAAATAGCGATATATTAAAATATTATTAATGATATCTTTATCAAATATATGTTCTAAAATTAATATAATGTGATTTTAGGTTATTTTACAAAGCCTTAGTGGACCCTCCAAGAATTATAATAAATTTTAGACATTTGAAAATGATTTCCTCGAGAGTGTTACACACATTCACATAAAAGAGCCCAATATATTAAAAATTTAGGAAATTGGAATTATAAAATAAATTTTCCCTCTCCATTATTGGAAATAAATTGGAAAAAACCAGGGGGTAGTTTGTGGTTTTGATTAGTTTAACGTGTGGTCTCCAAAAACTAAATAATAAAAAATTCCCTCTCTTTTCCTATATAAACCCACTCAATCACACATTAATCATCACTCGAAAAATTTAAACCTTGACCAAGACCTTACATATTCTCTCTAGAATCATCCCATGTTTCCTTAAGCTACCATGAATCCTCTTTCAAGACTCTCCCAAGCCTTTAGGGTCACACTTCCTAGTAAGGGATTTCTTCCTTTCACATTTTTTCCCAATTTCATTGTATTGTTATAGCACTTTTATTTTCAATTAAAATTTTGGGGTATGATTTTTTACCTCCCACATACTTCCCTTATTATTATTTAATGATGATATACCTCTTTATATATCATTAATTTCTCTCATGTACACCTGTTACCATGCAAAAATTCCAAAAGGAATTTCTCTATTCTCATTAGCATTCATGAAATTGTTTTATATTATGCATCTAAATTCTATTAGAAATTTTGTAAAATGTATCTATTTGACCCCATTAAATTATATTTCATGTACATATGATGACATATCCCTTTATATTTCATTAAATATTTTTATGAATTCTTATGTCATGCTGTTATGCTCCCGAAATTGCACCTAGAGTTTCCAAGATAAAGTCATTGTGTAGTGAATATCATGCCCATTTATCTATCAAGTGTACTGATCATTACACACATTTAATTTTTGATTATAGATTTTAATTTATTTATTAAATATTTCTTTATCATCGAATAAATGATGATGTTTAACGATACCATGTTGTTTGATCAAGTGGACACAATTATGCATGAAATAAAATTACGAAGTAGGGTGCATACTGATCGCCCTATAATGTATTGGGTAACGATTAGTATCGTGATACATATAGTAAAATGAGTTTCTACTCCTGCTAATTCAATTTTAATGCGGGATTACTCATTCTCCATGTGCAATGAACCTTGGCTCATGCTAATATCATGTTAAATGTATTTGTCACATTTCTAAGTTATGATAATCATGATATATCGTGCCTTAATGTTCGTGTTTCTTTTTGCACTCCATTGATATGAATAAGGCTAAACATGTTATATATTATTTGTTATATGATTTGATTACTCTCGTTCTGGGATTTATATATCTCTCTTTTCATATGCATTTCCTCAGGTTCTTCCATGAAATTCTACGTACGAAGTAATGTTGTGGTAATGAAATGTAAGATTTCAATAAATTTGTCGTGTTTTATGTGCTAGGTTGTTATTTAAGGTTACTAATTTACTAAGACACTATACCTATAGATCCTCAAGGACGTATTCCGTGAAATATTATGTAATAAATCTTGTTTAAGTGTATAATAAATATAAGGGTTGTTATAATTTTATAGTATACCACATAAAGGAGAGTCATTATTATGTCCTATATTACACTATGAAGTTGGATAAACTAGCAGGAGGTGACCCTATACCTATGTGGTTGATGGAAAAAGTGGTGTGATCATGGGGAATTGAAGAGTCATAGTACCCGATTTCATTTGGGAAGAGATGATGACATACTTCTATACCTATATAATGGTGGTATATCTAGGAAAAAATGGATGCACCATAACATTAGTTGAATATTTTTTCCCTTAGATGAAGTGGTAGATCACTAATTTTATTCCAACACATTATTTTATAGGGTGTAAATGATGGACTCCAACATCTGGATGATTTTTATAGACACTTATATTTACCTCATGGAAGTGGTAGGATGTCATGATGTAATTTGTGACATGGCTTTCTAGGGACTCAAGGAATCATGATAGTGTCTGGGTGATTTAAGATCATATGACAATTGTTTCTCACTTCATACTGATATGAGAGACTCACTTAGTAGATGAACAAGGAAAATAGCTTTCTCCTGATATTGTATTCTTAAAGGGAATTCCATTGATGAATTTTTCAGATAGGTAATATTATTTCAAAATGTGCTTTTGGAAGTTCTTGAATAAATTCTTTTGGGACTCATCTGAGATTCAGAACAACAAACCATCCTCAGATAGACAAAATTTTGTAGTGAAATATTCAGATACTATAGGATATGATCTATGCTTTTGTTTTATAATTTTGTGGAACATTGGATGATAATTAAGCCTTATTATATTTTTATAACAAAAATAGCTTCCAAGAATCTATACATATGGAATATTTTGTATCCTTAAAAAAAAATTTATTCTCGCCACTGTTTTGGAATGTGGAAAGCGAGGTATTATTTTTTGGTCTAGTATGGTGTATGACACAATATATAGGGATCAATAGATCAAGAAGTAGTTTATTATAGATTAGAGAAAGATTTTTTCATATACATACTTGAGGTGATATCAATTACAGTTCTTTGTTGGAAAATATTTATCATATGAGTCTAAACTCAGTTGTGGTATGGTAGTTTGCAGAGGAAATGCAAACCTAAATCACATTTTTTTTGGTCCTTTAGAGGTCACAAAATATGATAAGATAATGAAATAACATCTAGACCTTTAAGCACATTAATTAGTAATGGATGATGTTTTGAAAATTTCATAGCTTCATATGTTCACTCCCTATAATACACATGTTATAGACTATGAGTATATTGAGTTAGATATGGATACATCTTATGAGAATCATCTGGTGTAGATTATAGACTAGAGTAATAAGGTATTGAGGGGGAATATGGTTCCACTTATCCAGATCCTATGTCCCTATAAATGGATTCAGGAAGATATGTGGGAGTGGGAGACCAATTTTTTAGTTTAATGGCCTACGAGAATTTTTTAGGCCCACTTGAGACACTTCAAGATATTTATATGTTATAGATGCGGGGGGGGGGGGATAAATAAATGTTCTTAATATTTCAACATTCTAAAAAACCACTTATATATAGTTTAAATCCACTTTTGATGAAAATTAATTTTTTTCAATTTAATTCATTCCCATATATAGGACTGATGATTGGAATAAAGGAAACTCTAGTTTTTATGATTTTTTGTTCAAGTATCTAGGGATTTATAAAGGTTGGGTAATTGAAACATGAGTTTTTAATATCCTTCATATTGATAATATGTTTTTTCTATGAACTATGTTAGGGTAAATTTGACTGGATTAAGGGATTTTCCATTTTCCTATACTCTATATAAGGATAATAATTTCCTAAATTTTGGTAAACCATTAAAATAAAATTATTCATAAGGGTACCTAGGAAATTTATAAAAGTATAACCAAGTTATGTAGGGGAACTCCTCATTTACAATGGCTTTGTAAGGGTAGTTTCCTCATTGTGAAAGGGAATCTCCTTATTTTCAAAGGATTCATAAGGATAATCCGGAACTAAAAAAATGTATTTCAAGGTTTATTTGTTCAATAATTCTAATAAACAATACCATTATATAAATTCTAGAGTCTATATAAGGATAAAACAATTTTACCCTTACATGGCACACTTTTCGGGATTTTTTGTAAATATTATTTTTAATTATTCCCCCCTTGGATGATAATGTGACATGTTTTGGATGATATTAAAAGCCTTATATCATGGAAATCAATTCCTTTACATTATTAAAGTTCATGACTTATATTATGGATGAATTTAAATAAACAAAAATTAATAATATCATAAATAAAAAAATGAAGTATTTAATTTGATTACTTTATTAGTAGATATTTTTACATGGATTACATTGTAAAAAAATGAATATTCCAATCCAAAATTGTTGGGTGATCCTTTAGATTTAGAGAAATTAGTAAATTCCTTAGTTCATGATTGGTGAAACCTTTTATAAAAAAACGTATTTTGATGATCAGGTTTCCAGGTATGTCTAAACCATTCCCTTTCTCCTACATTCGTATGAGTTGTGCTTTCAAATTATAAATCTGAGCTAAAATTTATTTAATATTATTTCATAGTCAGTATTTGATGTTTTATTTATAAATATTTTTTGAAGAAGGATAATGTTTTTAGAAAATTATAATAACCAATAATTAGGAAAAATAATTATAAAAATTATTTGTGTCTATCATGGATTATTTTAAAGAGATAAGATTACTATCGTATACGGACATATAATTTTATTTATAGAATGAATGGTTAACACATGCATCAACATTAACTGATAATTTGGAAATTATCAAATAGTGTTAATTTACAATTACCTGTGGTGTATTATATATTTAGAAATAAAATTATATTATCAATTCTAGGAATCCTTGGAGAGTGTTTTGAGTCAAAAAACTATTGGATGTTGTTTGAGTGACGACTCATTGATGGAAAATGATGTTGAAATTTACAATCTGGAGGTAGGATGTTTCTTAATTTTTAGAGGCAATGTATATTATTGTAATCATGGTATGATGATTTGTGTTGATGTGACTTAAACCTTGTTTTGTTTGTTCACATGTATGTGTGTTTTGGATTTTATTCACAGTTAAGATATGATTTGTGTTCCTTTATATGACACTATTATTTAATTGTTTTAGATTTGGGTTTATGATATGTTTTTTTTGTTCTAAACATGGTACCAATGTTGTAGGTGGACCCATATTTTATCTATTTCTCTATAGGGAGATTAGGTATAGGTGATATATGTGACATAATGATCCGAAGGAGATATATGATGAGGGGTTAGGGACTTCTGTGGCCTGATCTAGGGGAATAATGTTCAAATGTGATTAGAAATATGAGATGAAATTTGATAATAATGGTATAGTGACATGAACTATGTGAAAGTAGTGGGGCACAATGTTCTATATAAACAGACCCAAGAGATAGAGATAAGGAATGATGGAATGTTTTGGTCTAATATAGATGCCTAGGGAATATGTTAGAGCTAATATTTTCCACATTTTTTTTTGAATTTCAATTTTTTTAATCATACAAAAATTTCAGTTTTATCTTATATGTATCAATTTTGTATTTATGATGGTTTTTGAGAAAAATGTTGAAAGTCACCTAACTATAGATTTTGATAGATTTTAACATCATGTGAATTTTAGTCATTTCATGAGAAATATAATTCTGAATTGAGTGATTATTTTTATAAAATAATTATTTTATTTCCATTATCTTATTCTTCTAGACCATAAAAATATTCGACAATCTATAGGCCATAAGAAATCCATGAAGTTGATGATTTTTTCGAGTGGACAACATTGAACCCACCACCATAACGAAAGTCTATCTCATCCTAAAAACCTTCAATTGAGATGATTCCACCTATAATGGAACTAGAACACATCAGTGCACCTATAAAATTAATTTTATGGAGTTTTTAATCCATTAAGGTATCCAGTGAATGATATATTTTTGAAGGAAGCTTTCTAACACATGTATCCAGAAAATTAAACCACCAATGACGTATTCATAGCTCCAAAAAAATGTTGTAAATGGACATTAAATGTTAAGAGTATATGTGGAGGATAATTAGGAACAAATTTTGAGATGTTTACTATGATGGATTCATCCTTTTATGAGGTTCAAAACGTGCCAGCATTCAGAGGATAGAAATCTGCCTATAGAAGGAGAGGAGCTACTACTTATCAAATCATCCAAATTTGCATCCCATTCCTTCAAGGGACCAATGTGGAGATCTCCACCAAGGGAGGAAGACCTCAAATATTCCCCCTATATTTTTAATTTTTTTATGTTCGTTATTTTTGTTATAATTTTCGACTCTAAATTAGATTTCAAATAAATTCAGGCATTGTTTTTATTTCTGTATCCACTTATCCATCCTATTTTCTTCTTCTAATATTTCCATCATGAACTATAATACTCATGATCAAGTGTTCCTAATCTGGAGAATATCCCAAGGATGGAATAAGGATCTTGAACCCATGTCCATGATTTTAATATTCTTTGAGTTAATTATATGGTTAATTTATAGTGGGTGTAATCCTTACAGTGGTTGTCTAATTTTTAACGTCCTATTCTACAAAAATTTGACATTGATTAAGGAGGTGGATGGAGGGTGTGCTTGGAGATATCTATTTGGACTTTTCATTCATACCCGATCTAGAATACGGTGCGCACAAGTTTGACAGAGAGTGTCCACATAGAATATATGAAGATGGTCAATGAAGGTGCTCCCTAAAAATTTTCTCAGGAGAACTTCCTTTCTTCCATAATTCCATTATGTTTAGAATTTCATGGAAATTTATAAATTAATGTTAATTTCGTATTATTTTTTATTTAATTAATTTTAGTAAATATATTTCATTACATAAATCATATGACAATAAAAATAATTTTTTCTTAGGTGAATATGATTAATTAGGTTAATGAACTGAGAGATATCATCACCTGAAATGACTCTGGTCAGCCTCTAGGCCACAATGGGAAGATTTAATTACTTTTACCACGCCCTAAGAGAGGTGTGAGTTAGTCTATATAGATATTGGGAAGTTTTGAGGTTGGATGCATCATTGGTGACATATCCATAATCATTCTGATATCTTATATAAGGGATTCAAGGCAGGTATAAATGTGGGTTGCAACATATTGGGTAGTTTATAGATTCCCAGTATGATTTGTGACTTGGGATAACATCTGTTTATTTTATTTTCACAGACTCTTTTTCATGGAACACATGTTTATAATGAAATGGTTGTCTATTACTAGTATTTACTACTAACATTATGTCTGAGAATCTCAATGAACATGTAGATTTCATTTAGAGGGATCCATGAAAGGTAAAGGGGCTCATATAAGATGGTAAAACCATATAGCATAGAGTTGTATGTGGGAATAGGATCGATTTTGGGTGTCACAACAATTTTATTTATTTATTTACCTACTATACATATATTCTAAGTTTCAAATTTCCACTTCTGGAGCCTCTTATTATTGTATGACATATACGAAATCAATTATTCTCTACAAGAATACTCTTATAATTGATTATTTGTTTTATGTTCTATGATATGATACTTAGTTTGTAATATCCACCCTAATGGACTAATGATCTTGTTTCTAGTTGAAAAAAACTTGTATATAGGGAGCCATGAATGAGGTCATGTGGCACTCTGGTTCAGAATTTGTGGTTATAATTAGAGAACTAATCCTAATTCAGTTACTTTAAAAGTTAGGGATCACCAAAATAGATGAAATATTATAAGAATGTTAGCATTTCTAGAAGTAATATCATTTAATCATGTCCTCAATTCTATAAAATAGATAAGAAGTGGAAATAGGAATCAATTAATAATATGTAGGAGTGAATATAATATTACAATATGAAAAAACTATTGGATTTGAGAGAAAATTATATAAAGGGAGTAATATGGTTATTCTAGATCTTTGACATTGTGAATCATTGAGATGGTATGTTTCCAAACCTCCCATGGGATTTATTTATAGCCACCAAATGTGAATTTACCGTCATGAGTTTATCATGGTTATTTAAAGTCCTCAAGGTCGTGTCCAATTCATTATTCACATTACTGGATGTGTACACCAGCTATCTTGAGCATTAAAAAAATTCAAAAATAGCATAAACTACAAATGGTTGAAATATTTTATTATCATAATAACAATTATTAATATAATTATCATAAAGATAGAGTGGGTGATTATCATGGAGAATATTATAATATTAATTCAAAATATAAAAATATCCTGGTGATAGAATAAAAAATATAATTCAACAATTATTGATGACATGCAGTAATGATAATAGATTTATCAATTAATAATTAAAAATATCATTAAATTGAAAAATAGTTGTTTGAATTTAAATTATTAGAATTAGATATTTCCATAAAAATTGGTCAAAATAAATCACATAATAATTCAACGTATTTATTCTATAAAAAATTAAATCACCTCCTAAATTCATGAAAGAGGATGATATTTAAAAAACAATGAATAAAATAAAATAAATTAGTATATAATTGATTTAAAAATAATAAAAATAATAAAATCAATTAAAATTAAATATTTTTTAAAAAATATATTCCATTGTAAATAAAACGTATGTATTCATAAAATTTAAATTACCAATAATTTAAAAATATAATTTCTTAAAACAAAAATTTTCAATATTAAATTATTTTATTCTAATTATGACTATGGTTTCCAAAATTATCTTATTCTCATAATAAATTTATAATATATTAAAATTGATATTTTTAATAGTTTATATTTTCATTGATTCAGTCCAAAAGTATACCTAATCATAGTATTTTTAGAATCTAGTCTAGTTCACATATATATTGTAACACCCCAAGCTTTCACGGTATGCTTATCATTGAATAATACGACAGCGTGTGTTGTACGTAACTTCGAGTTCTAACACACACTACAACCAATCAAACTAGCCATTATGAATAATAATACACACGTTTTGAAATTTTATAAATTTTATCGTTCAAAATGGACCTCGTTTCTGGATTCGGAATATCAAAATTAGCTTAGGGTGAATTTTTAGTATTTTTCAGAAAACATTGAATTTTTGATGAATAGTGACAAACATTGAGTTAATGTTTAAAATCGAATTTCTATTTAAATAGTTAAAAAAATTATAAATAATTTTAGATCAAAATAGATACATAATACCTATATATGTTCAATGTAATTCATTTGAGTTAGTTTATAATAATTTTAGGTATATAAAACTTTTATTGAACTTTTACCATCTTTTACCCATCTCCTATAAGAATTTGAAAATTCACATAAAGCATAAATTTTCCACTTTTTTGAGTGGAATTTCATTAATATAAGAGACATAGTTAATATCAAGGAGTAAAATTTTGTTCAATAAGATAAAAATAATTTTTGGTGAATAGTAACATTTTACTTTTATTTACCACAGATAAAAGTAAATATTGTAATTAAGTGTAAAAATGATAGTATTATTACCCAAACACATGTAATAATTTTATTGGCTATGTATAATTCGACCAAAAACATCCTATGGAGTTATATATCAACTTATTTGGTCCACTTTGATTAGATTAGGAAATTTATTATTTTTTAATTGAAAGAAGAGTTAAAAGAGTAAAAATCAAATATTAATAACTAAAATATATTTAATATTGGGTTATACATAAGATAAATTAGCTTATAAATATACATTATACATCTAATAATATTTCCTACACTATGGTATTTTATTTATTATTTTTAAACTTTAAATATTTTATTTTATTTATGAATCAATGGTGATGTATAATTACATAATTAATGAAATATTAAATTAATAGATATTATAAATATACAAATAAATGTAATTTGAGACTTTTTATGAATTACACTAATTTTACAGGTTAATATGACATATTAGGGTTATTTAGATGATTTTTTTTTGAATTAATAACACTGTTATGAAATTAGAAAAATACAAAAATACCAAATAGTGTCAAAATTGATATAAACGAGTTTTAAAACAAATATTGTATTATTAATTTATATTCTACTCTTAAAAATCTAAGGTTCATACAAAGGACTTATATAATTATAGGTGTATCATTAATGAACCACTTCAGTTTCTCTTGGATATATATAGTATGTTTATTATGCATATAATATAAAAATACAATGAGATAGGGTAAATGTCAAACTATTTAACTCAGAGTTAAATCTAAAAGATAAAGTTAATATAGTGACCCAAACCTGTCTAAAACCTATTGGTTGAGTCTTTATCAACCCCTTCCCACCATAGAAATTAAATAATCCATTTTTATCCATTATAAACGGAAATTTATTTTATTATAAAATAATATTTCCAACTTTTCCTAAGGTGCCCCTCACCCCTCTTATAAAAGGGAACTCACCCTTCACTCTAATTCACACCTTAAAAGACATTTGGCTCTACCAAAAAGTGCCCAAATATACTCCCAAAATCCATCAATTAATCCTAGAGTCCTTCCTTTAGTCGTAAATCAATCTTACGGATCCCTTTTGATCAAATCAAAAAGAACAACCCGAAGAAGATGTAATAATTTCACAACCCTCATTAAAGTTCTTTTCTTCTTCCACTTCTTCTTTATATGTTATTTCCATTATAAAATAATAACTACAGTATCTTATATATAATTTGATGTTGTTATAAATATGGTACATCAATATTCATTATTCTATCCATCCTTTGAATGACATGTCACCATACATGTGTACGTACGGATTACCATCTCCACATCATGGTGTAATTGTTATGCAATACATTACTATTTGGATGGGTATAATAATGATGTGTAATAAATGTAAAAAATAAATATAAAATGATAATTATTATTTATATATTATATAACGTCCAATTATATATTATTTTAAAATCAAAAGAATGATATTGTCGCTCGTGCGTAGGTACGAATTACAGTCTTTATATATTGATGTGATTCGTTCCCCATTGTATACATTCAAGACTAATTTTTATTAGATGATTAAAAATATTTTTTAAATACTTCATATCATTCTGGATATGAATAAGATACAAAGCATCCATAACAAATACGACTCACATAACAAATAATATAAAGTAAAACAAATATGTTAACACCCGAAACAATGATAATACTAAGATATTATTAATAAAGCAAGGATAAAAGATCATATATGATATCATATTAATGTTTACGATTCATTTATAAATTAATAATAATTTTTTCACCATTATAAAGGAGTTTAATCTACCCTCGACCAAGGAAAAGTGAACGGTTAGAGTTAATTTCACAATCTCTTTTTTTTCTGAGGTTGTTTTTATCCATATATCTATTGAGACCTCTTTATCATCCACATCCATGTTTCTTAAAAATGTGCTTCAAAACATTATTACTATTTTTTATAATATGGTTTGAAGTCATTTATACCCTAGTATGAACTTTTAAAATATGTTTATAATGTAATCTTTCCCTTGATTTACAAACAATGTCCTTTTTAATCATTTCGACAGAATTATGGTACGAAGGAATTTTTTAACTTACATAGTGGGTGATGCTATTTTCCACCATTATTAAATCATCGATGCTTCTCTTAAAATCTTATAAGAATATATTAAATTTAAATGTTTCCTTTTGTAATTATGTGACTTTTAAATTATTTAAAAAAAGTGATATTTTTCTCAAAATGTTTTAATTTTATCTGTGTCAACATCATTAGATGGATTTTAAGCTTATTTGAAGTTGATTTATTATGATAAAAAACATCCATATTGTATTGATAGTTTTTTGATATGTTTTAATGTGGAAGTTTTATTTTTATTCCATTCATGGTTTATGGATAATGTATTGACATTTTGTATGCTAGTTTTAATATGAATGTTTATGTTATGTTTAAACATGTTCATATGAGGAATGCATTGGACATAGTAAGTGATGGGTGGAGTCCGTTATTTGTCTTCGATGCATCAGTAGGTCTAATGAGATAAACTAGTCTCTTGGCAGAATGCCTTGACAAAATCTTATTTGTAATCATCGCATAAGGCCTTGACTATTTGGTTATGATAGTCTGGCATTATGCAATCCATCATTACGAAGGTGGTTATTGATATTGAATTTGATTATTCAAGTAGTAAAATATCCATGTGAATAAGTAAATATAATTATTTCATTTCATTTTTTCCATATTATGCTGAATTTCATGTTTAAAAGGATTTTTTATTTATACAATGCCTTAAATATTTATGCTTATTTATGAAAGTTTCCACTATATTGTTATCCCTACTGAGCATATCAGATCACCCTTTTCTGTGATATATTTTTCTTATGATGTGAAGAAGTATTTAATGACTAATGTGTAGGGATATTATGAGGGTATATAAGTGTGGAATATAAAGACTAATTTGTTTTAGTTTTTCACTTTATGATGTAATGTAAGACTAATGAATATATTTAGTGTTTACAAGACTACTAAAATAATCGGTCTTTCTAGACTTGATCTTTTGTGATCATGCTGATGTTATGTAATAATTAATTGACTCTGGGTGACTGGGGTCAGGGCATTATAGTTAATATTAGAGGAAGTTTAGTACAAACCTTAGAAGCTAGATTTATAAAACATTGATTAGAACACATTACCCTAATATAGACATAGAGGATTATTATTGATGTAATTCCTAGAGTTTTGGTATTGAAGATATTTTGTGAGTTTTCAAAAAAATATATCTCTGTCTAGATAAGAGCAGGTAGTGGAAACTCTAGAAAAGTTGTACCTTGGGTTAAAACCCAAAATCATAGCTTTGAGATGGACTCAAATGGGAAATGGTGCACGACAATGTGCCTTGCTGCACTCTTGGTTACGACACTCCCGAAGGATATTCTTAGGATAATTATAATTTTATTTACAAACCCTTATGAAGGGTTTATGAGTATATACTTCCTCAATGATAACATTTTTATGATTATGGATTATATCCATAAACTGTTAAATTTATGTTAAGTGTTTAACAAGTTTGGATTTATGTATTGAGATTCATAAACTAATCTACTATATGCAATTATTTTGAAATGGCTCCCAGTGGAAGTAATGGATACTGTATCAATGCACACACTCCATGTAGGGATTTCCCTCTTTCTCTACATAATTATAGTGGAGCTGGTGATGCAACTGGTGCTGATCAGCTAATCACCATATTGGGACCACTCACTCAGTTTATGAATAATAACCTTAACCATATGGTGCACCCTGTTCCACGACGTGGTGGATCAATGTAAGATCTCTTTTTGAGGAAACAACCACCAACATTCATTGGGGGTAAAAATACACTAGTAGCTGAGTTATGGATAAATTACATATGGAAAGTATTCCATTCCTTGGGGAGTAGGGAAAGGGGGCAAGTTTTCATGGCAGTCTACCGCCTTAATGGAGGTGATGATTAATGGTGGTCATTAATTCAAAACATGAAGGAAGATGATGAAGTATCAATTATTGAATGGATGGGGTCAAAATATATTTTCATAGAAAAATACTATCCTTAGGACCATCAAGAGGATATAGAAAGACAATATATGGGTCTAAGGAAAAAAGAGGTTGAAAATGTTTCAAAGTATGAGTCTAACATTACCAGGTTGGCAAGGCATGCTGCAGATTATATATGTTACCCATGAAGTAATATTGATCATTTCATTGATGGGTAAAAACCATTTCTCCGTTGAGGGTTAGTCTCAAAATCCTTCTCATCGTATGAAGATATTGCCTCTTGTGCTAGAAAGACAGAAAAGGAATTCTATATGTCATACAACATTAATGAAAAAGAAAAGAAGAATAGATCTACTGACCACTCCAGAAATTGATATAAGGCGAATAAGGGAATAGTTGAATATCCATCCTGCAGTAAATGTCGGAAAACAAACACCCTGGTACTTTCTTGAAGTGAATGCGAGTCTATTATATGTGTGGTGAAAAATTCCACCAAGCTCGTGATTGCAAGAGGAAGAAATAATCTACAAATGTTCAATACTACAATTATAGGGAAATGAGACATTATGCAAATGAATATCCTACGTTTCAGGGGAACATACCTCAGAAAAGGCCAATGGATCAAGGAAAATCTTATGCTATCACATGTACTAAGGTAGAAGTTTCAAAAGATGTTGTGGAAGGTAATTTAATGGTTTCCTAATGTTTAGAAAATGCCTTATTTGATTCTGGATCATCGCATTGTTTCATATCTTCCTGGTTTTCTAAGAAAATTATATATTTACAATTTTATTTAACGAGGTAGTTGTCAGTTAAAACTCCTAAGGGGTGTATCACCACAACAAAGAATTGTGAATCTATTACCATTAGGACATATAAATGTTCTTTATATGCTGATCTGATCGTCATACCCATGATTGAATTTGATATAATCCTCAGTATGGATTGGCTGTCGGACCATGATGCAAAAATTTATCGTAAAAAGAAGGAGTTTTCTATTTTTGATATCAATGATATGGAACACCTTATCATTAGAGTAGATTTGTCACCACCTAATTCTTATCTATATCCACCCCCAGTAGAACAACTAAATTCAATTATTGGGGAGGAAGAGAATGAAATGACTATGGGTGAGGAAAAGAATTTTCAAATAGATTATGTACCTATTGTGAAGGAATATGATGATGTGTTTCAAGAAGATTTACCCAGACATCCTCCAGAATGAGAAATTGAGTTTTCCAATGATTTAATTCTTGATTAAAGGCCCATATCGAAGACCCATTATAGAATGGACACTGCGGAATTAGTGGATCTAAAGAAACAACTAGTGGAATTCAGTAATAAGGGATTTATTCACCCTACTATATATCAATGGGGAGCCCATGTTCTTTTTGTTTTGATTAAGGATGGATCTATGAGGTTGTGTATTGCCTATAGGGAGATCAAGGATATAACAATAAAGAAAATGTATCTCCTACATTTCATTTATTATTTATTCAAAAAACTTCATGGAGATCAATATTTTTCAAATATTGGCCATCGATCTGGATTTCATCATTTGTCTGTAATGAAGGAAGACATTTCAAAAATAGAATTTTGAACTAGGTATGAGCATTACGAATTTACAAAAAATTCTTTTTGGGCTGACTAATGAACCCTCTATTTTAATGGATCTAATGAACATATTTTTTAATGAATTTTTTTATTAATTTGTAGTGTTGTTTAATGATGATATCTTGGTATATTCCCAAATCTATGAAGATCATGAAAATCACTTGCGCATTATCCTGAAGACTCTTAGAAGACATGAATTATATGTCAAGTTTAGAAAGTGTGAATTTTGGCATCAGGAGACTTCTTTTCTTGGCCATATTGTCTCTAAGGATGTAATTTCTATTGATCCTTCAAAGACCATGGAAATATAAGAATGGATATCACCGAAAATTTTAAATGAGGTATGCAGGTTTATTGGATTAGCATGTTATTATCGACTATTTATCCATAATATTTCCTAATTGGATAACCCATTAACGATGCTCACTCGTAAAGGGGTTAAATTTTTTTGGAAAAAATATTGTGAATAATGTTTCGAAGAACATAAGAGAATATTATTCAATGCTCCTATATTGACTCTACCTTCATGTAATGATGGGTTTGTTATTTATAGTGATGCTTCAATGAAAGGACATTGATGTGTTCTTATGCAGAATGATAGGGTTATTGACAATTCATCACGACACCTAAAAATTAATGAGAAAAACTATCATACTCATGATATTGAGTTTCCTGCTATAATATTTCCTTTTAAGATATGGAGACATTATCACTATGGTAAAAAATGTGAGATATATACTGATTACAAGAGTTTTAAGTAAATTATATCATAGAAAGAACTCAACATTATGAAAATGTGATGGATTGAACTACTCAAGGATTATGATATCACGATACACTACCACCAGGGGAAGGAGAATAAGGTGGAAGATTCTTTGAGCAGGAAAATCATGGAGTTTTGAACAAGATAAGAGTTGAAAGGGATCCTATTTTCATAGATCTAGTAATGTTGGATATGGGAATAACCATGGAAGGTGAAACATTAATGCTTTTTCAAATGGTTGCAAAACCAACATTACTAGAAAGAATAAAAAGTACTCCGGTAGATAATTAGGTGTTTCAGAAAAAGATTAAATCTATGAATGATGGTAGATTGAGTGACTTCGTATATGAAGATGGAATTTTGAAATTTGGGAGGAGACTTTTTTTCCCGATATACCTGATCTAAGAAGGGAATTTTTTTCTGCTGCTCATAGTTCTAATTTCTTTATACACCCTAGTAGGACTAAGATGTATATATATTTCAAGGAAAATTTTTGGTGGGACAAAAAGAAGAAGGATATTTTCAATTTATTGTCATGATGAATGGTTTTACAACTAGTTAATACTGGAAGAAAACAGAATAGAAGAGAATTGCAACCGCTTCCCATACCTTAGTGGAAATGGGATAATATCATGATGGAATCTTTCATGGGACTACCAAAGACTCCTAGAAGGAACGATGAAATATGGGTCATTATTGATCATCTTACCAAGTCATCACAATTTCATTCTATAAGAAATGATTTACTACTTAAACATCTATCATGGCTATATATTAATGAAGTAGGGAAACCTCATGGAGTACCCATATTGATTGTTTCTGATTGTGATCCACTTTTTACTTCAAGATTATAGAAAAGTATTCAAAAAGCCCTAGATACTGAACTTTGTTTGAGCACTGCCTACCACCCCCAAACTGATGGACAATCAGAACGAACTATTCAAACCATAGATGAAATGTTGAGATCCTGCTCACAGGACATTCAGGGTATTTGAGATCAATATTTTCCTTAGGTAGAGTTTTCCTATAACAATAGCATTTATTCAAGTATTCAGATGGAACAATATGGAGTGTTATACAGAATGATATGTCGCACACCAACATGTCGGGATGATGTTGGTGAAATAAAACTCATAGGCCCAGAACATGGGGAGGAAACGATGGAAAAGGTGAAGGTAATACAAACCCACATCAATGCAGCTCAAAGTAGGTAGAAGATCTATGCCGATATCTGAAGGAAGGTTATGGAATTTCATGTAGGAGGTCATGTTTTATTAAAGTTATCTTTAAGGAAGGGAGTTATAAATTTCGGTAAGAAAGGAAAATTGAGGCCCAACAACATAGGACCTTTCAAAATTCTAGAACAAATTTTGGTGGTAGATTATCATTTGGAAATGCCGCCAAATCTCTCCAAAGTTAACGATGTGTTCCATGTATAACTGTTGAGAAAATACATGCTTGACCCAACGAATGTACTCACCTATGAGAAATTAGAATAGGAACCCACACTGTCTTATTACGAAGAGCCTATCAAGATTCTTGAAACAAGGGAACAAGTGTTGAGAAATAAGATTACTCGTCTTCTTAACGTTCTATGTAGAAACCATAGCATATAAGAATCAACGTGGGAACCCAAGGAACTTACGAGGGAGAACCACCTGGATCATTTTATGCAGTAATATTCTATAAATTTCGATGAAAATTTTATATTAAGGAGGAGAGAATGTAACAACCCAAGATTCAACGGTACACTTCTCTTTGAATAATACAGCAGCGTGTCTTGTACTCAACTTCAATTTCTAACACACACCACAAACAATCAAACTAGCCGTTATGAATAGAAATAACCACTTTTTGAAATTTTATAAATTTTATTTTTCAAAATGGAATTATTTTTTAGATTTGGAATATCGAAATTATGTTAGGGTTATTTTTTGGTCTTTTTCAGAAAATATTCAATTTTTTATTAGTAGTGGAAAACAACGAGTTATAGTTTAATAACGAATTTTTATTTAAATAATTATTATTTTTATTTAAATTTATTTTAGGACAAAATTGATACATAATACCTATATAAGTTCAATGTAATTCATTGGAGTCATATTATAAAACGTTTAGGTATATAAAAATATTATTGAACTTTTCACCTTATTTTACCCATCTCCTTGGAGAATTTTCAAATTCACATAAAACGCAATTTTACCACATATGTGA
This sequence comes from Viscum album, assembly GCA_963277665.1. Lineage (NCBI taxonomy): Eukaryota > Viridiplantae > Streptophyta > Magnoliopsida > Santalales > Viscaceae > Viscum > Viscum album. Next base: position 943,794,010 of record OY728127.1, on the reverse strand, counting down.
GAGGAATTTCTAAAATCCTAGAGACACAGTTACTATCATGGAGTATATTGTGGTTCAATAAAATAAACATAATTTTTTGTGAATTGTATCTTTTTACATGTATTTACTGCGGTTAAAAGTAAATAGGGTAATTAAGGGTAAACGTGATATTATGATTACCCTAACAGATGTCCTAATTCTATTGACTAAGTATAATTCCACCCGAAACTTCCTTAGGAATAAAATATGAACCTCTTTGGTCCACTTGGATTAGATTATGACATTTATTATTATTTAATTCAAAGAAGAGTTAAATTCAATGCATAATAACTAAAACATTTTTAACATATGGTTATACATAAGATAAATTAGATTAAAAATATTAATTAGAAAGATAAATATATTTCCTACATAAATGTATTTTATTTATTATTTTTAAACATTAAATAAGATAATTTATTTGTGACACAATGGTGATATAGTAATTACTTAATTAAAGAAATATTAAAATAATTGATATTATAAATATCCAAATAAATGTAATTTGGGAATTTTTATGAATTACAATAATTTTTTAGGTAGATATGATATATTGGGATTGTTTAGATGAATTGTTTTTGAAGTAATAATTCTGTAATGAATTTATAAAAAAAATACCAAATAGTGTCAAAATTGTCATAAAAGAGTTTTTTAAGAAAATATTATATTTATATTGATATTTTATTGCAAAAAAACTAATGTTCGGCCAAAGGAATTATAAAATGATATTTCTTTAATTAATGAACCACTTCGGGTTCTCTTGGTTGTATATAGTAAGTTTATTAACCAAATAATAAAAAATACAAAGAGGCTTGGTAAATGTCAAACTATTTAACTAACAGTTAAATTTAAAAGATAAAGTTAATATAGTGACCCAAACCTATATAAAACCTATTGGATGAGTGTTTTTCGACCCATCCCCACCATACTATTTAAATAATCCATTTTTACGCCATTATAAACCGAAAATGATTTCATTATAAAATAATATTTATTGCTTTTCCTAACGTTCCCCTCACCCCTCTTATAAAAGGGAACTCCCTCTTATCTATAATTCACACCTTCAACGCTATTTGGCTCATCCAACCCCTACCCAAATATCCTATAAACTTCCATAAAATTATTCTAGAGGCCTTAAATTAAACATAGAACTGACTCAAGTAATCCTTTGATCAAATCAAAAGGAAGAACCTGAATAAGAGGTAATAATTTCACCACCATATTTTGAGTTCTTTTCTTCATCCAAATTTTCTTTCTTTTTTATTTACATTATAAAATAAAATGTCTAGTATATTCTAAAAACAATGATGTTATTATAAATATGGTACAACCATATTCATTATTCTATCCATCCATTGAATGACATGTCACCATACGTGCGTACGTACGGATTACTGTCTCCACGTCATGGTGTAATTGTTATTCAATACATTACTATTTGGATGGGTATAATAATGATTTTTAATTCATGTAAATAATAAATATAAAATGATATTAATTTTGTATATATGATATACCATCCAATTATTTTTTATTTTAATATCAAAATATTGATATTGTCGTTCGCGCGTACATACGGATTACCGTCTCCACATAGCGATGAGATTCATTCCCCCTCTTATCCACTCAATACTAATTTTCCATATATGATTAAAAAATTATTCAATAATTAATATTATTATGGATATGAATAATATACATCCCATCCATAAGAAATATGACTCACATAACAAATAATATAATTGAAAACGAATCTGTTTACACCTGAAACAACGATAATACTAAGAAATTATTAACAAAGCATTGTTAAAAGATTATATATGATATCATATTAATGTATGTGAATATTGTATAATTTAGTAAAAATTATTTCACCATTATACTGGATGTTAACCTACCCTCGACCAAGGAAAATTATAAGGTAAGGGTTAATTTCACTATCTCATTATTATCCAAGGTTGTTTTTACGTAAGTATCTACTGGGACCTCTTTATCATCCACATCCATGTTTCTTAAAAATATATTTGAAAACATTTATACTATTTTATAGAATATGGGTTAAAGTCATTTTTACCCTTGTTTTACTTTTTATAATATGTTTATAAAGTAATCTTTCCATAATTTTCGAAACAAGGACATTTTTATCCCTTTCGACGGAATTAAGGTAAGAATGTCTTTTTTATCTTATACGGTGGGAGAAGATATTTTCCACCATTATAAAATCGTCAAATCTTCCCTTACATGATTATAATAATATTTTCAATTTAAATTATTTCATTTATAATTATGTGATTTTTAAAATTATTTCAAAAAAAGCGATATTTCACTCAAATAGTTTTGATTTCATCTATGTCAACATCCATTGATGGATTTTAATCATATTTGAAGATGATTTATTGTGATACAAAACATCCATATTGTATTGAAGGTTTTCTGATTTGTCTTACTGTGGATTTGTTATTTTTATACCATTCATGTTTTATGGAGAAATTATTGGCATATCGTATGTTAGTTTTAATATGAATGTTTATGTTATGTTTAAACCTGTTCATAAGAGGAATGCATTGGACTTTGTAAGTGACGGGTGGAGCCCGCTATAGATCCTTTATGCATCGGTAGGTCTCATGAGACAAACTAGTATCTTGGCATAAAGCCTTGAAAAAATCTTATTTGAATTCTTGGTACAAGTCCTTGACTCTGTGGTTATGATAGTCCGGCAATATGCATTCCATCATTATGAAAGTTGTTGTTGATATTGAATATTATTATTCGACTAGTTGAATATCTATGTGAATAAGTAATTGACATTATTTCATTTTATTTTTTCTATATTATGCTTATGTTCATTTTTAAAAGCGTTTTGTTTTAATTATACATTTCCTTACATGTTTATCCTTATTTATGAATGATTCCCATAAATTGTCGTCCTTATTGAGCATCTGAACACACCCCTTTCTCTGATTTATTTTCCAAGGATGTGTAGAAGTATTTTATGACTGACCTGTAGGGATGTTCTGAGGGGATATGGGTTTGGGCTATGGATACCATGTTTTTTTAGTTTTTCACTTTATTATGTAATGTAAGACTTATGAATATATCTAGTGTTTCTAAGGATACTAAACTAATCGGTCTTTCGAGACATGATCTTTTGTGATCATGCTGATGTTATGTAATAATGAACTGACTCTCGGTAACTTGGCTCAAGACGTTACATATTTATGAAATTTTACTAGATTTCCAACACATAAAAATTAACCTAATATAACCTTTTATCATGTGATATTATCAATATATAGTACTCAACATATTCTGGAAACTGTACAAAATTAAAGTGACTTCAGGAAAAAGTGTAAATATCGAATGATTGAATAGAATTAGTTATAGTTATGTTAAATATAGAAAATTTTCATATATTTATAGTGAAATAGGAGTTTTAAAATTCTATAATTATATTTCTAGATATAAAAAAAAACAAAGAACAAATAAAACTAGAAACTTGAAAAAAAATTATTGAAATAATATTAATAAAACAATTAAATTTTACATTATTCCTCCATATTAAAATAAAATTTAATAAATTATATTACTAAAAAAATTTCAAAAAAATATGTTTTTTAATTAAAAAAACTACTATATAATAATGTGATAATGATCCACTTTATCAATGTCCCATTTACATTCATATGAAAAAGTTATATCTTTTAGATTTCGATTTTCCTCCACTCTAGTTGAATGAATTTTTTTTCTTCCAAAATATATAACTCTCACATCATAGAAGTAATTCAAAATCCGTATTAAAAATTTCCTTCACTTATATAATTATCATGGATATGAAATTGATTTTTTCAAATAAGCAATTCCAAAAAAATGAATATCGAGGAATTGAAGCTTTGACAATTATTGCATCTACTGCCCTTATAGTTAGAATCAATATGTCATCCTTTTCATCTCTTTGAATGATAAACAAAACCCGAACTAATCTTTGACACTCTATGTCTGAGTCATGTTCAATTTCCAACATCATCCAAATGAACAAATGAATATGAGATTATTATGGAGGCTTGTAATATTTTGAACTGCCATTAAATCAAGAAAAATCTAAATCTTCTACTAGACTATAAAATCTCACTACACTATGATTTAGAGAACCACATCATATTCTATATTCCTTAAATCATATTATATATATATATATATTGAAATGTACCCTTTCTCTCATTTTCAATGGAATGGAGCCCCTAAATCACTAATCCTTGATTTCACCTTAGTATTAACATTATGGATTTGTCTTATACTTCTCTCAACTATTATACTCACAATGAATAAAATTACGGATGTTTTTCTTCTGATTTTCACTCCGCTCTCTCAGCAATAATTCTTAATATATATCATTTGATGAAAATTCAAACTCATAGGACCAGTTCTTGTCGACTTACCTTGAATCTTTCCTCTTGATTTATCTTCATATCATATCTCACTTATCATACAACATTACTGTCCGATAACATAAGCATTAAATGAATTATTATTTGGTCCATAGAATTATCATCAATTGGATTCCTCATTTTAATGATTTCTCTATCATCCCCATATAACAAGTCTCTATTTACACTAGTACTATTATCATCCAGGGAAATTTCAACAAATATCCTTCGAAGAGATGATAACAGTAGTAGTCATCACACAAATTCCCTAAAGGATACTTTTACTAACTCACTCTATCCTAGAATCATATTTAAATCATTTACATGATCTACCTATCCTTTTTATTCCAATAGCTCATTCTATAGAGTCTCTGCATCATGAAATATTTATTTTTTATCAGTAGTTTCTTGTAATCATTTTCCAGATTATTCATCATATTCATTTTAGTTTTCACCACCAAAATATAGTATGTGACATATCACACTAGATAAATTTAGATTAATAATAATTACTTTATATCTAGGCTCTAAAATTAAACCATTTCTATATTATCTATAATTATTACTTTCTACATATCCTCTATGTTTCTTAGATGATTTAATCTTATATCTTCATCAAATAAAATACTAAATTTGTTAATTCAAAATTATTTATTCAAAAACATTCTTTTTCTTATGCCATACATTCCAAATAATTGTGTACCACCAAATTAGTATAATTACATGAAAAGATAGAATTTTCCCCAAGATATTTTTGGGTGATCTATTGTGCGTACATAAATAAAAATTATGGAATAACAATTGTTGAAAATTTTTCACTACTTATTGTCTGTGAATGTAAGTTCAGTATAGATTTTTTTGGCCGAAAAAAACATCTGGAAGGAACATTCTAGAGTTAAATGTGTCAAAATGAGGAAGGTAAATCACCCAATTCACTGAAAGGAGTCCCTCACTCATCCTCTTTATCTTTAACACAAACACAATAATTCAAAAAAAAATGAAAAAATAATAGAAATGGAAAAACACAAAAAAAGGATTATGGTTATTTGAATAATATTTCTATATCCAGAAGAGAAAACTACTACAATTTTGTTTCTCAAGAAGATATTGATCTCAGTAATTGTAGATATACCATAATATATACCACTAATATCTAATCAGTGTAGTACAAATGTGTAGGTAGATCAACCGCACTTTTGAAGTGTGAAAAAAATTGAAAATAGTAGTACCGATCTTTGAATTTTTGTGCGTTCATTTGGTAGAGTTAGTGAACATAAATATTTAAGAGAATTATTTATCTCAAACTAATTACTATCAAAAAACTTGCTCATTACCCCTTTTTAATATCATACTCTCAATACGTCTCCCCTTCCGATGAACTCATCTACCTTTCATTCGTTTCATTTTAATTATCTCATCAACAAACAAAACGTCTATCAGAAGATCCTGACCAAACCAAAACCTCCCTCTTATGATAATCCATTATTATTTCATAAAATCATAATATGTGGATGTAACTTCTAGTTTTTATAATTCCAATTTTATAGTTTAATCATTTGAAAACCTACTCAACATTTCTAACACATACAAAATAATACATATAAAAACCCACCCAAACATACATGTACATACACATATACATACATACAAATACATATACAAACATACACATACATACACACACATGAAAATAGATACATGTACTTATGAACACACACATATTGATACACATGCAAACACACACAAATGAAGGTACATACGTATAAAAGTACATATAGGTACACATACATACACAAAACGACACTTATGAACACACACAAATACATACATACATATAAGTACACATGTGCATATATACATATGCACATTCATATACAATAATATGTAACATATACAAACACACACATACACACATATTCATGTACATACACAAAAATACACACACACACATAATACATATACATATGCACACATGTTCAATTATGCCTAAACGGCCTGAAGGCCATCAATTATTATTGATTTTTGATAATCCCTCTATCAAGGGATGAGGGGGAACCCATACAAGGTCTGAAGGATAAGGGAAATTACATGACCAATAGGTCATAGAAAATAAACACAAATTAGACAACATAGAACTTCTCCTCTCCAGCAAAAGTCATGAAGTCAGATCTTCACCTTTGCATGGATGGTCAGCTAGCTGTCCTTTGCAGAGATGCACAGGCCCGATACATAAGGAAATACCATATCCTCTCAATATTCAATGTCCGGTTAGCTCAAAATTATTGAATAGGGCTACTCTAAATCCTCAACTATAGCCTTGTTCCTTATAATATGTCTTGTACATCATCATTTCCAAGTGGCTCAAAGGCCATGATGTGCCCTTATGGCCTTCAATGGACGGAAGGCCTTGATGGAATCAAGGACCAAATCAGTTGCCTAGAGGCCCAAACAGATGAATAATTATGGATGGTACAGTACCGAATAGTATCTACTATATTATCTTCTACAGTAACTTCTACAGTACTGTTATAATAACCTGAAAAAATTCCTTTGATCAATGTTTATATTAGGTTTATTGGATTCACATTCTGATTCCACACCAACTAGGTTGAGGCTTATGCGGCACATGCACACTTATTAATACATGAATATGCATACACATACATACATTTAAATGAACATACACATACATTGATGTGAATACACATACATGTATACACATACATAAACAGACATATAGAAAAACATATATACACATATAAATACATATAAATACATAGAAATATAGATATACATATACATATATACAATAATAACCCATAAAATTTGACATATGAAATTTTCCTTCTAATTTAATTTGGGTAAAATATTTTTTAAAATATTGTAGTATAAAATACAAACCACATTTAATAAAAATTACAATACAAAATTTTATTAATGTAAAAAATTCATATTTACTCAATAATTAAACCACAAAAAATTGATATAACAAAAATAAGAACATACATGCTAATAAATGAAAAACTAGAGTCATAAAATTTTGGTAATAATTATGGAATAGAATTATCCCAACCACAATAAAATAACTATAAAAAATATAGATACCATTAGTAATTGAATCAAAATTTTAATAATAAAAAATGAAGATACTTCAAAAGAATTGAGATAATTGGGAAATGAATGAATTTAAAGGTTTTTATAATTTTTAATATAACCATTTAAATCTAAATATTACCCTAGTAATAGTATAATAATTTTTGGAAAACTAATTTGGCCATCAAGAAGAATAACCTGACTGTTTTGAAAATTAACAATACCACTTAGAATAGTAATTTAAACACTATAATAGCAAATTAACCCATAAAATTATAAAATAACTTGTAAATATTATTTTTTATAAATATATTAAAAAAATATGAAAAATATAAAGTAATATAATAAATAAAAAAATATTAAACTGAGGAAAGGTATAAGTGCAATGTTGATAACGTGTAATTCTAATATATTTTATAAAACCCCTAATTTTTGTATGAATAATATAAATCAGAAATTTTATAATTTTTTTTATAAAATAGATATTAGTTTTAAAATTATAATGTGATTATTTATTAATGGTGAGTTTTTGGTGATTTTATTAAAAAAAAATTGTAGGTGAATAGTGGAAACCAGTTTTTATGGAACTTATATATTTTAATAACACAGTCCAAGAATCAATAATGATATAATAATTTATATAATGTTATCATTGACAAAAATCATGATTAATAAGTAAAATTATCCATTAAATTCAAATTCTAGAAAAAATGTAGATTCCGATGTTTAAAGATATAAAGTATATCATTATTTTTTTCACTTTTCCAATTCCTTTTAGATTAACAAATTTATTATTTTATAAATGGATTAAAAATATTAAATTCAATTTATTTTATTGAAAAATTATTCAAAATTTCAATATTATTATATTACAATTTTTTCATTTTAAATAATCATTTTTTCAATATTTTTTTTCCAGAAAAATACATTTCTGCTCACTTATAAATACATCGTCTCCCTTTCCAGAGAAAAAAACATTACCTAATCTTACCATATAATATGTTATACCAAAATAGACTCTCCTCGTCCCGGTAGAATAAATTTGTTTTATTTGAATTCATGTAACTCTAATGTTTCAATATGCTGGGGTCATAGTAATGTAATAACTTCAAGAAAGAGACAAGGTTCATTCATTTTATTATTTAATTTTCGATTTATAATTTCCTAAAACTATATTTCCTTTTAGGAAAAATGTAACACCACATGATTCCATGGTACGTTTCTCTTTGAATAATGAAATGGCTTACTGATTTTGTGAGTTGAATTTATAAAATCCAAGAGAAATGGTTAATATCAAGGAGTAAAATTTGTTTCAATATGATAAAAATAATTTTTTTGTGAATTGTAACTTTTAACTTTTTTTAACCACAATTTTAAGTAAATAGTGTAATTAATGGGTAAAATGATATCATTATTACCCTAAAACGTGTAATAATTATATTAGAGAATTGTTATTTGACCGAAAACAACCATAGGAATACAATATGATCCTTTAGGTTCACTTGGATTAGATTTGGAAATTTATAATTATTTAACACAAAGAATAGTTAAAAGTGTTAAATTCAAGTTATCATAACTACAACATTTTTAATATAGGTTTACAGACAATATAAATTCAATTATAAATATTCATTATAAATAAAAAAATATTTCCTACGTAATTGTATTTTATTTATAAGTTTTAGACATTATATTATTTAATTTATTTTTGACACAATGATTTTGCATTAATTACCCTATTAATGAAATATTAAGATAATTGATATTATAAATATCCAAATAAATGTACTTTTGTAGTCATTATTAAATAAAGTAATTTTATAGGTTAAGATGACATGTTAGGGTTGATTAAAATAATTTTTTTTATGTAATAAAATAGTTATGAATTTTGAAAAAACAAAAAACCAAATAGTGTCAAAATTGACATAAAAGTGTTTTTAAAATAAATATTATATTAATAATGGATATCATATTACTAAAAAACTATGATTCAGCCAAATGACATAATTAAGGTTTTATATTTTAATAATGAACCAATTGGGGTTATCTTCAAAGTTAATAGTATGTTTATTAACCATATAATTTTAAAATAGAAAGAGGCATGGTAAATGTCAAAGTATTTAACTAAGAATTATATCATAATTATATAGTTAAAATGGTGACCTAAACCTATATAAAACCTATGTGTGGAGATTATTTCGACCCATACCCACCATATACTCTAAATAAATCATTTTGGAGCCATTATAAAACAAAAAGGATTTTATTAAAAAATAATATTTCAATATTTTCCTAAGGTGACCCTCACACCTATTATAAAAGTGAACTCCCCATTATCTCAAATTCACACCTTAGAGGAATTTTGGATCTACTAATCCATGCCCAAATATCCTATTAACTTTCATCCCATCATCTTAGAGACCTTACATTAGTCATAAATCCATCCTAATGAGCCCTTTTGATCGAATTAAAATGAATAACCCGAAGAAGAGGTAAATATTTCATCAACCCATTCAAGTTCTTTTCTTCTTCCACTTCATCTATGTCGTTTCTATTATAAATTAATAACTCCAGTATCTTATATATACTATGATGTTATTATAATTACGGTACAATGATATTCATTATTCTATCCATCCATTGAATGACATGTCACCATACATGTATACGTAAGGCTTACCGTCTCCATGTCACGGTGTAGTTGTTATTCAATACATTAATATTTGGATGGGTATAATAATGATGTATAATTGATTTAAATAATATAGCTAACCTGATAATTATTATATATATATATATGATATTACATCTAATTGTATATGATTGTAAAATCAAAAGATTGAAATTTTCGGGCGTGTGTACGTACAAATTACCATCTCCCCGAACGCGATGAGAGTCATTTCCCAACATATCCATTCAAGACTAATTTTCATTTGATGATTAAAAATATTGTTCAAATACTTAATATCAATATGAATATGAATAATATACATCTTATCCATAACAAACATTACTTACATAACAAATAATATAAAGGAAAACGAATCATTTAACACCCGAAACTACGATAATACTAAAATATTATTACCAAAGAAAAATTATAAGATCATATATGATATCATATTTATGTATATGGATCTTTTATAATTTAATAACAATTATTTAACTATTATATATGAGGTTAAAGTATCCTCAAACATGGAAAAGTACAAGGTAATGGTTAATTTCATAATCTCTTTATTATCCGAGACACTTTTTACGTATGTTTCTACTGGGACCTCATTATCATCCACATCCATGTTTCATAAAAATGTATTTAAAAACATTTTTAACAATTAATAGACAATGGGATAATGTATTTCATACCAATAATTGACCTTATATGTTTTGAAAGGAATATTTCAGTCATTTTCCAAACAAGGTACTTTATGACCCTTTCAACAAAATTAATGTAAGAATTTTTTTAACTAATATGGAGGGTGAGGCTATTTTCTACCGTTATAACACCGTTGGAGATTCCCATATAATATTATATGAATATTTTAATAAATAAGTGTTTTTTTCATAAGATAAATACTTTTAAATGATTTCAAAATAGAAATAGATCTATCTCTAAAATAGTTTTGATTTCATCTTTGTCAACATCCTTTGAGGGGTTCTAATGTTATTTGAAGTATATTTATTATGATACAAATAATACATATTGTATTGATGGTTTTGTGATATGTTTAACTTTGTATGTGCTATTTTTATACCATTGATGGTATATGGTAAAATTATTGACATTTCGTCTACTAGTTTTAATACGAATGTTTATGTTATGTTTCAACTTTTTCATATGAGAAATGTATTAGAATTAGTATGTGATGGGTGGAGCGAGCTATATATCCTCGATGCATCAGTAAGTCTCATGATACAAATTGATTTGTAATTGGCCAAGGCCTTTCCGAATTTGATTTATGGTTTTGGCCGAGACCTTAATCATTTTTAGACATCTTGGTAGAGGCCTTGACAACATGTTTCAGAATGTATGGAATTATATATTCCCTTATTATGAATATAATATTTATGGTTCATGGGGTCATTTGACTAGGGTAATTACCATTATAATGTTTTATTTATGTGTTATTTAATCATCTCATATTCCTACAACAAATGATTTCTTGTTTACTATTGGTAAATAGATGTGTTTTCAATTATTCACCATGATTAATATTTATGTTATCTTCTACTATATTTCTTAACCTTACCGAGTATTTGAGCTCACCCATTTCCTATATTTTAATTTCCCAAGATATCAACAAGCTAGTTATTAGTGACTTTTTGGAATAATCTAAGAGTCTTGAATGTTTAAAATAGAATAAATTAGATTTTTATTTCATTGCATGTTGAAATGTTGAACTTATCTATGAATCTCGTTTCCAATAATACTAAACGGATCGGTTTTTCAGGACTTGATTTCGTTATGACCATGCCAATGTTATGAAATAATGAACTGAATCTGGGTAACTGGTGTCAGGGAATTACAGTTGGTATCAGAGAAAGTTTAGTACCAACCTTGGAAACTAGATTTAGATAACCTTTGTTTAGAGCCCATTACCCTAAGATGGAATTTGAGGATTAGTATAAATGAACTTCTTATAATTTTGTTAAAGTAGATATTTTTTATGTTTTCCCTGAAACACATCCCTGTCTAGATATGAGAAGGTGGAGGTGGCTCTGGAACAGATGTACCTAGGGGGAAAACCCGAAAACACCGCCTTGAGCTAGACTCGAACAGGAACTGGGGCATGACAACGGGCCTTTCTGCACTCTTGATTATGACACTCCTGTGGGATATTATTAGGATAATTATAATTTTCATTAACAACCATTATGATGGTTTTATGAGTATATACATCCTCACGGAATTTTTCTTATTATTATAGATTATATACATAAACTATTCAGTTTATCATAAGTGTTTTACATGTTTGGAATTATGTATAATGATTCCAAAACTAATCTAGTTTATTCCACTGTTTAGAAATGGAGCCTAGTGGAAGGAAAGTAAACCGTATCAACACACGTAATCCATTTACGTATTTTCCTCATACTCACGATAATTATAGTGGAGCTGGTGATGCAACTGGTGCTGATATTCTTCTCACCATACTAGGACTACTCACCAAGGTTATAAATAATAACCTAACATGTATGGATCACCCCGATCCACATCGTGGAGGATCAATGTTAGAGCACATCATGAGGTAACAACCACCAATATTCAATGGGAGTAAACAATACATTATTAGCTGAGCAATGTATAAATTACATAGAGAAAATATTCCACACCTTAGGGAGTAGCGAAAGGGAAAAAGTTGTCATGGATGTTTACCGCCTCCTTAGTGATGTTGATCAACGGTGTTCATTGTTTCAAAACACAAATGAAGATGAAGAAGTATCAAATATGTAATGGAGGTATTTTAAAGATATTTTCTTAGAAAAATACTTTCCTCATGCCCATAGAGCGGATATGGAATGAAAATTTATGAGTCTAAGGCAAATGGTGGATGAGAATGACGTAAAGTATTAGGATAACATTATAAGGATAGTAAGGCATGATGTAGATTATATTCATATCCCAAGAAATATGATTTACCATTTCTTTTTTAGGTTAAAACCATTACACCTTCGAGAATTAGTATAATAATCCTTCTCTTCGTACAAAGATATTGTCTCTTGTGCAATCAAGACAGAAAAGTAATTATCTACGTCATACGAATTTAAAGAAAAGCAAGAGATGAAGAGATATTTTGAACACTATGGGAAAGGAAATAAGGAAATAGGGAATAAGGGAATAATCGAATTCCCACCCTGTGATAATTGTGGAAGGAAGCACCCTAGTGCCTGTCTAAAAGGAAAATGAGTATGCTAAAAATTTGGACAAAAAATCTATCTTACTGGTGATTATAAGGGAAATAAAGTTGATATCAAAGTTCTATGCTACAATTAAAGGGATATGGGACATTATGAAAAGGTATGTCCTATGCATCATGGAAACATACCTCAGAAAAGGCCATGGGATCAAGGCCAAGATTATGTGATCAATACTTTTAAGGGTGAAGATCCAAAAGACGTGGGGAGGTAATTTAATGGTTTCTCAAGTTTAGAAAATGATTTATTTGATTCTGGATCGATGCATTGTTTCATATCTACCCAGTTTGCTAAGAAAATGAGATATTTCCAATTTTATATAACAAAGGAGTTGTTAGTTAAAACTCCTAAGATAAATATCATTTGAGCATTTTTTTGTGAATCAGTTCCCATTAAGGCAGATAAGTGTTATTTATATTATTTTCTCATCATCATACCCAGGATTTAATTTGATATAATTATCGGTATGTATTGGATTTCATACCATGATGAAAAAATTATTATAAGAAGAAAGAGGTTACGATTTTCGATGGTAATTATAAAGAACAAATTATCTTTAAAGTAGAATCTTCACTACCTGATTCTTATCTAAATCCATCCCTAGTAGCTCAATTAAATTAAATTATTGGGGAGGAAGAGAATTAAATAAATGTGGTTGAGGAAAATAATGTTCAAATAGTGTATGTACCTATTATGCTAGAATATGTTGTTGTATTTCCAAAAGATTTACTTGGACATCCTATAGAATAATAAATTTAGCATTCCATTGAATTAATTCATAGTTCAAGGCCAATATCGAAGACCCCTTACAGAATGTCCATTGTGGAATTAGTGGAACTAAAGAATAAACTACAGGAATTGAGTAATAATTGATTTATTCTCCCTAATGTTTCTTTATGGGGAACCCCTGTTCTTTTTGTCAAGAAGAAAGATGGATCTATGAGGCTGTGCATTGACAACAGGGAGATCAATACTATAACAATAAATAAAAATTATCCCCTACCTCGCATTGATGATTTATTCAACCAACTTCATGGAGATTAATATTTTTCAATGATTTTCTTTCGATCTGGATATCATTAGTTGTGTGTAAAGGAGGAATAATTCCTTATGAAAACATTTCAAACGAGGTACGAGGATTAATAATTTATAGTAATGCCTTTTGGGATGACTAGTGTACCTTATGTTTTCATGAATAAAATAAACATATTTTTAAAGGAATTTATTGATGACTTTGTTTTCTTATTTATTGATGCTATCCTGGTATACTCCAAAAGCTATGAAAATCCTGAAAATCACTTGCGCACCATTCTGAAAACCCCCAGAAGAAATGAATTATATGGGATATTTACCAAGTTTGAATTTTCGCTTAAAGGGATTTTTTCTTGGCCATATTATCTGTAAGGATGGAATCTCTATTCACCCTTATCATACAATGGAAATACAAGAATTCCCACCACCGACAAGTATAACTCGGGTATGTAGTTTTATTGGTTTAGTAGGGTATTATCGGAGTTTGATCCCGAATTTTTCCCGATTAGAAAACCCATTAACCAAGCACACATATAAAGGGGATAAATTTTTATTGGAATAAAAGTGTGAATAATGCTTTCAAGAACAATAGATAAGATTATACAATACTCCAATATTGACTCTACCATCAGGAAATGATGGGTTTGTTATTTATAGTGATGCCTCAAAGAAAGGACTTGGTTGTATCCTTATGCAGAATGATATAATTATTTCTCATGAAATATGAAAAATAAAAATACATGATAAAAACTATACCAAACATGATCTTGATTTAGAAGTTGTTATCTTTTCTTTGAAGATTTGGAGACATTATCTCAATGGAGATAACTGTGAAATTTATACTAATCACAAGAGTTTGCTGTATATTTTCTCTCAGAAGGAAATAATCATGAAGCAAATCCGATGGCTTGAATTAATAAAGTATTATTATTCCACTATAAAATATCCCATTAGAAATGAAAATAAGGTGGCAGATGCTTTGAGAAGAAAGGATCAGGGAGTTTTGAACAAGCTGATAGTTGAAAGGGATACTATTTTCTTGGATCTAGTAAAGATGAATATGGGAATTACCATGGAAGGTGAAACATCAATGCTATTTCAAATGGTTTCCAAAACATATTTAATAGAGAGGATAAAAATTTCTGAGGATAATGATCAGGAGTTACAAAAGAAGATTAGTGCTTTGAAAAACAAGAGATTGAGTGACTTCATATATGAAGGTGGAATTTTGAAATTTTCGAAGAGACATGGTGTTCTCGATATACCTGATCTTAAAAGAGTATTTTTTGATGATTCTCATAGCTAAAATTTATCTATACACCCTGGGAGCACCAAGATATAATGATATTTGACTAAACATTTTTTGTGGGACAATATTAAGAGGGAGATCGATGATTTTGTGTCATGATATATGGTATTTCTACAAATGAAAGCTGGAAGGCAATAGCCTAGAGGAGTCATGAAACCTCTTTTCATACCTGAGTGGAAATGGGATAATATTACAAAGGACATGGTCATGGGACAACTAAAGTGTCCTAAAGGTAATGATGCAATATGGGTTATTATTGATTGTTTTTACAATTCTGCACATTTTCTTGTTATAAGAGAAGATTTACCAATTGAACATTTTGCATGATTGTATATTAATGAAGTTTTAAGAATTAATGGAGTACCCATATGTATTGTTTCTGATCGTGATCCCAATTTTACATCAAGATTATGGAAATGTGTTCAGAAAGCCCTGGATACTAAAAATCATTTGAGCACTGCCTACCACCCACAAACTGATGGGTAATCAGAAAGGACAATTAAAATCATAGAAAACATGTTGATATCTTGCTCACATCACTTTCAAGGTATGTGGGATCAGTATTTATCATTGATAGAATTTTCCTATAACAACAGCTTCCATTAAAGTATTCATATGGCACTATATAAAGCGTTATATGGAAAAAGATGCCTTACACCATCCTATTGGTATGATGATGGTGAAAGAAATCGCATCAGCCCAAAACATGTTGTGGAAATGATGGAAAAGGTAATGGTAATTCAAACCCACATCAAAGTAGCTCAAAGAAGGTAGAAGAGCTATGATGATAACCGAAGGAAGGATTTATAATTTCATGTAGGAGATCATGTTTTCATGAAGGTATCTCTATGGAAGGGTGTTATACATTTCGATAAGAAGGGTAAATTGAGACCTAGGTACATCAGACCTTTTGATATTCTAGAACGAATTGGTGTTGTAGCCTACCGTTTGGAAATGCCGTCAAGTCTCTCCAAAGTGCTTGATGTGTTCCATGTATCAGTGTTGAGAAAATACATGCCTAACCCAATGCATGTACCCACCTATGAGGAAATTTAACTGGAACTAGATCTGTCCTATTGTGAAGAGCCTGTCAATATTTTTGATACAAGAGAACAAGTGTTGAGAAACTGGATGACTCGTATGGTAAAAGTTCTTTGGTGAATCCATAAGATGGAAGAGGCAACATGGGAACCCGAGAACATATGATAGAGAAACAATTTATAAACTTTTTATGCAGTAATATTATTGAAATTCTGAGGAAGAAATTATTTTAAGGTGTTGGGAATGTAACACCCCATGCTTCCATGGTACATTTCCCTTTGAATAATGTAATAGCTTGCATTGTACGCAACTTTGAGATTCTAACACACCACAACCAATAAACCATGTTTTTATGAATTGTAATTCCCACTTTTTATATTTTTATAAATTTTATCATTAAAAATGGACTTCATTTTTGGATTCGGAATATTGAAATTATCTTAGGGTGAAGTTTTGGTATTTTTCTCAACAATTTCAATTTTGATGAATAGTGAAATATAGTGAGTCGTTATTTAAAACTGGAATTTTATTTAGATATTTCAATAATTTATTTAAATTTATTTTATATCCAAATAGATAAAAAATTCCTATATCTGTTCAATGTAATTCATTAGAGTCAGTTTATAATAATATTAGATATATAAAAATTTTATTTAACTTTTTATTGTCCATTAAGCCTCTCTTACAAGCATTTCAAAATTTACATAAAACATAATTTTACCACTTTTTTGAGTTTAATTTATAATATCTGATATACATGGTTAATATCAATGAGTATAATGTGGATTAATATGGGAAAAATAATTTTTTTTGACTAGTAACTTTTAACATTAATTTACCACGATTAAAAATAAATAGGGTAATTAAAGGTAAAAATAATAATATTACTACCCTAACAATTTTCCAACTTCAATTGGATAAGTTTCAATCGACCAAAAACAATCTTAAGAATAAAATAAGATCCATTAGGTCTATATGGATTACATTAAGACATTTATTATTATTTAATTCAAAGAAGAGGTAAAAATGTTAGTAGTTTTCAAAACTAAAACATTTTTAAGATAGGGTTACACAAAATAAAAATTAGACTATAAATAATTATTATAAAGTTAAAAATATTTTATATATAATGATATTTTATTTATAATTTTAAGACATTAAATAATTTATTTTAATTATGACACAATGATGATGCCATAATTACCTTATTAATGAAATATTAAAATAAATGATATTATAAAAATATATATAAAATAAATTTGATACTTTTTATGAATTCAACTAATTTTATAGGTTAATATGATAGGTTAGGGTTGATTAAATGAATTTTATTCTATGTAATAAGGATGTTATGAATCTAGAAAAAACAAAATTCCAAGTAGTTTTAAAATTGACATAAAAGAGTTTTTTTAAAAAAAATTATATTATTACTTGATATATTATTATGAAAAATATAAGGTTTGTCCAAATGACTTAGATAAGGATATATATTCTAAAAATGAACCAATTTAGGTTCTCTTGGATGTTTATAGTATGTTTATTACCCAAATAATAATAAATTACCAAGAGACATGGTAAATGTCCAATTATATAACTAAGAGTTAAATCTAATTGATAAGTTTAAAATGGATATCTAAACATGTCTAAATACTATTGGCTGAGAATATGTAGACCCATCCACACCTTATCCTCTAAATAAATCATTTTGGCACCATTAGGAACTGAAAATGATTTTATTATAATATAATATTTCAATCTTTTCCTAAGGTGCCCCTACCTCCTATTATAAAAAGGCACTCCTGCTTCTCTCAAATTAAAATATTCAAATCCTTTTGGCTTGGGAAACCCCTACCCAAATAACCACTAATCATTCCTCCCCTCATCTTAGAGGCTTTCTTTTTGTCTGAAATCAATTCTATGTAGCGATTTTGGTCAAATCAAAAGGATGAACCTGAAGAAGAGGTAAATATTTCATCACCCCTCTCAAGTTCATTTCATCTTCCACTTCCCCTCTATTTGTTTTTTATATTATAAAATAAAATATCTATTATCTTCTCTATAATGTGAATTTATTAGCAATATGTTAAAACCACATTCATTATTCCATCCATCTTTTGAATGAAATGTCACCATATGTGCGTACATACGTCTTACTGTCTCCACATCGTGGTGTTGTTGTTATTAAATACATTATTATTTTCATGGTTATAATAATTATTAATAATGGATTTAATTAAAAAATATTACATGATAATGATTCTATTTATATGATATTCCATCCAATTATATCAGATTTAATATCAAATGAATTATATTGGCGCTCATGCCTACATACGGATTACCGTCTCTATAAATATGATAAGCTTCATTCCCCCTCGTATACATTATAGAATAATTTTCATTTTATTATTAAAAATAATTTTTAAATACTTAATAAAATTAGTAATAGGAAGACGATACATCCTATCCATAAAAAACATTACTTTTTTAAGAATTAATATAAAGGAAAACGAATTTGTTAACACCCAAAACTACGATAATACTAAAATATTATTACCAAAGCAATATTAAAAGATCATATATGATATCATATTTATGTATATGGTTCTTGTATAAATTAATAACAATTATTTAACTATTATACATGAGGTTAATGTACTCTCTACCAAGCAAAATTACATGGTATGGGTTAATTTCACAATCACTTTATTATCCGAGGTTTTTTTTACATAAATTTCTCCTAGGACCTAATTATCATGCACATCCATGTTTCATAAAAATGAATTTAAAAACATTTGTACTATTTAATATAAAATTGGTTAATGTCATTTATTCCCTTATTTGAAAATATAGGTTTTGAAAGAAATCTTTCAGTCGTTTTCCAAACAATGTAATTTATGACCTTTTCGACAAAATTAATGAAAGAATGTTTTTTTAACTTATACAGTTGGTGAAACTATTTCCATTGTTATATCATCGTCGAATATTCCCCTACAATCTTATAATATTATTTTCATAGATAAATGTTTTCTTATATAATTACATGACTTTTAATTGATTTAAAATTAGAAAGAGATATATCCCTCAAATAGTTTTTATTTCATCTATGTCAACATCCTTTGATAGATTTTAAGCTTATTTAAAGTTGATTTATTATGATACAAAACATATCTATTGTATTGAAGGTTTTGTGTTATTTTTGACTGTAGATTTTTTGTTTTTATACAATTCATGGTTTATGGTTAATATATTGACATTTCATATTCTATTTTTAATATGAATGTTTATGTTATGTTTCTACATTTTCAAATGAGGAATGCTTTAGACAAAGTATGTGACATGTGGGCCTGCAATAGCTCCTCGATGCATCGATAGGTCTCATGAGACAACTAGACATGGAATTGGTCGAGGCCATTCCCAATTTTATTTTTGGTTTTGGTTAAGGCCTTAGTCATTTTAAGACACCTTAGATGAGTCCTGGAAAAAGTATTTTAGAATTTTGAGAATTATACATTCCCTCATTATGAAAATAATATTGATGGTTTATGTGGTCATTCGACTAATATAATACCCAGGATTATGTTTTATTATGGTTTTATTTACTCAGATCATATTCCATCCATAAAAGTGATCATGTTTATTATTGTTAAACGCACATGTTTTCAATTATTTACCATGCTTAATATTTATTTTATCTTCCGCTATATTTCTTACCCTTATTGATCATTTTAGCTCACCCCTTTCTTATGACTCAATTTCCCATGATATAAAGAAGTTAGTTATGAGTGACTTTATGGAATAATATAGGTGGCCTGGTTGTTTCGAATGGAATAAATTAGTGTGGTATTTATTTTTAATCATTAATGTTGAACTTATTTATGAATCTTGTTTCCATTAATACTAAATTGATTGGTCCATTGGGACCTGATTTCCTTGTGATCATTCCAATGTTATGTAATAATGCTTTGACTTTGTGTAACTGGGGTCGAGGCATTAGAAAAAATCATCATAAGTAAATTAAATAGAATTTTAACCTCCCTTTTATTATATCCATCTTCACTAACATCTAAATTTCTAACATACGACTATATATTATATTTATCCATTTTACTATTGAAAATATCTCATTCATGATTGGTTAATCATCATAGAGGATATTTTTAATGCTTTACCAATAAAAACATATAAGGTCGGTTAGTGAATTTTTTTTATATTCATAAATTTATTTTTATGTGCTCAATGATTCAGTAAATAATTAGAAAACACAAAAATTACAAATAATCAAAATGAAATCATGACATTGTAAAGAAAAACTACCATCAAAAAACACTACATAACAAAGTAGATTAATGAATAAAATATAATGATTATAGTTGAATATGGGATAAAAATATAAACATAATTCACTTCCTCATTCATGTGGTAATAAATATAATTTAAATATATAAGAGGGGAAAAGGTGAAAAAAAAACTAGACCCATGGTAAGGGGATTCTTGAACTCAACATTATATATTTTGGTTTTTCTCTTATATATTTTTTTTGAGAAAAGTGAGATCTAGGTCCCTTGTATTTAGTTAATGCAAGATTCACCAGTTGAAATGATGAAATTTTACATTTTTCACATAGTAAAAGAGGTAGCATGTTACTAGGTATAGTGGTTGAGTAGAGGCATCCTTCATCATATCCTACATAATTTTTTTTTCACTGTGGATTCATCTCAAATAACGTATTTAATTTCATTTCAATCTTCTTTTACATTCTAATTTCTTTAATATAGGAATTATTTTACTTCATATAAATAATTTAAATGTCCCCATCCAGGATTCTATAAAAAATGTTTTTTTGAAAAATATCTTATTGATTCAATTTAAATAGATTCCTTCTCAAAATATAAATAATTATCTTTTGTGAAAAAATTCAATAGAGAAAATAAATGTTTTACTATGTTATTCTTGTAACCAAAAAGGTTAGTTAAGAAAATATTCCTAATGGTACCCTTTTAAAACACCTTCTACTTCCATGGGCTTACTTCATATTAGGATTGTGATATGCTTACATTCAACGTAGCATGTATTATTGTGAGAATTTTATGATGTGATTTGTGGGAATAAAGTTATATATCCAACCAATTCATTGTTTAATGTGATATATATCAATATATGATGTCTACAGTACATGAAAAGAGTGATAGATTTTTTCACATATATTCTGATATGATGTGTAGAGATATATTTGACATAAAAACTAATCTATGATTTTTCATAATGTTTTTGTGGAAGCAGCCCACTTTGATATGATGTTTCATTATTACACACATTCCAAATTCCGAATTCCATGTTATCTTATGCTTATGATTTATATCATTTTATTAGGATTTTATGATAATGATTATTATAATTATTCTCACCCTTGTACTATAAATTCATCTTTCTTATGACATCTATGTTATTATTCCCCTTACTAAGTTTTAATCCCACCCCTCTCTTTATTTAATATTATCCGGTTAATACATGTATTAACGATAACATGACTATTTTTAGGAGGATTGAGAATAAGTATTTAAATAATGTTTAAATTTTAGGATGTAATTATTATGTATTAACCCAAACTTCCCTAAATACTAAATCTTTTGATTTTGGGATTCATTATAATTATGTTTTTATCCAAAAAAGTTATTTATTAATCATGTATGAAATAGTTAGGGGAAATTAGTTTGTACTATAAAAGTTTTTAGTTAATTTGAGAGTTGGGAATAAAATATATTTATGAAATTCAAATGGATAAGTATATGTATATGAATACAGCCTTAATTTTTGAAAAGTAAGGAGTTTGTAGTTTTGAAAATATCAAATAATTGTATTTATATTATTGGTGGATGTATTTATGATGTAGATTCTCCTTGGAGTGATATCCTCGAAACAGGTGGGTTGGTTATTAACCATATCATCACCCTAGGCAAGAGTAGTTGACCTTACTTCACACATAATGTCACTGTGTTGAGGGATAAAATTGTTTAATTAATTTTCTACTTTCATTCCAATATAAATGATTAGAATTTATATTTTTGGATTTATAGATAATTAGATGAAAATGAACATGGACATCCAAGATTATAACCTATATGTTCATTTTTTAGGGTATACATGTCATTTATGAGTTATTTCTACCAATTTCATTGTTTTCAATTTAAATTTTTATTAATTTGATAATTATTCTCCATAAATTTCCATTATTTTAGAAACTGGATTGAAATAGTGAATGTTTTAGGTATAATAAATGTCAATCAGGCCTATACAAAATAATTGGTTTTCATCATATCCAACGACGAATCCCTTAGAACATGACATCAAATCGTTATGTCTCATGAATATACTCAATAAAACAAGATCATTGAATACTAGAACAAAAAATATCTCTGATATGAAATTTTTAATTAAATTATAATTTTTAATTTCCAATATCTTGAGAAAAGTGTATGTAAAGATGTGGTTGATTATCAAAACAATGATTTATTTCGCCATTTTTGTACTATGAGTATCCTAGGATTGAATCCTTTTAATGGTGACCCTCCTATGATATTTTTTTATCGAGGAATCACCAATTGAACTATAGGTACGTACGTTGTGATATCAATCATCTTGAATCACTTATTTGATTTCTACCTCAGTCCCTTCAGTCTGGAATGATCATCTATTAGTCACTCTATCATTATATGGTAAAAGAGAAATTCCACATCTCTTATTCATGAGAGAAAAATGTAGATAAATTCATTGTGAATATAATAATCAAGAACTGAGAATTTTTGTGCATAACATTTTCATCAGTGTCTTCACTAAATTTAATAGTCTAATATTTATAATACAATGGCTTGGATTTTGTGATTATTAATTACCTAAAATATATAAATAAAATTTGAACCCAATAAACACCCACTACAATAGTAATAATAATAATAATAATGACGATTATGATTATTATTATTATTATTATTATTAATAATACATAATTGCATGCCCAAACCACTAAAATAATAATCATTATTTATATTCTATAAAGTAAATATTTATCATTAGACCAACAACTCTTCTAGTTCATCGTCCTCAAAATTTATTGAATTCTTGTGTAAATATTTAAATAAATACGATTCCTCAAATAAATTAGTAAACATTATATTCATGGTTCAGAGAATAAAAAATATTTTAAAATTCATTTTATAAATTATGAAGATCCCATGTTTGATGGTTGTATTTTTTTCAATAAGGATGACCTTAACATTTTAAGAAACTATAAATTTGTGTTTTTTACTAGATATGATTTTTTTGAGGTAGTTTCTTTTTATGTAGAAAAATAAACTACCATATTAGATGTTGAGATAAATTAAGTCTAAGTATTGATGATGAATCATGGAAGGAATTGAAGAAACATTGAGTTATTCAAGATAAGTCAAATGTTAAACGTGATAATTGTTGAACTAATAATACTCATCAATAAATGTTCAATTTATTTTTAGATAGATATCTACATTTAATACATTAATATTCCATCCTTGTGTAATAAAATTAATGGAGATAATTATTTGTTAGAAGAATTAAATGAAATAAAAAATTGATATGGGTAAAAAATTATATATTATTTAAGGAAGAAATTGATGAGGAGGATCCCTATGTAAGATAAATATTGTTTTCTTAACTAAATTTTAGGGTTATTGATAAAAAAATGGTCACATGATCAATCCATACGACTAGGCGCATCCACTACTTTGCGGGCTCCCACTAAACGATAACTTGAACAATAGTAATTATTATGGGAGTTAGTCTTAGGCATAGTAATAGTTAACAGATAATTAGTGTACAAGAGATGCCTAGTGTATGATTAAAACAAGAATATTAATTTAATGGTGTCTATTTATTGGAGTGAAAAGGATCTAGGTGATTAGTGTGGGATTGAACGACTCTTGAGGCATGTGTGTGATTGTATCTGGGAGTTAATCCAAGTGTCTGGCCAATGTTATAATGATGCTTGATGGATTATTAAGTAGAATGAAGCTGAATAAATTATCGATGTAGGATTTTACTATAAAAGATATATTTAGGAAATTTAAAATGATAAACATATATTCCAGTCCATCCAATCAGATCATTTGACAATGTTTGATTAAGTTCAGAAGTCATATCCAATCATTGACATCAGATTCATGTGCATACAGACCACCACTGATAGTGGTCTGAATGAAATCTAGTTGACATACTAAATTGGGAAACAACGTGCCTTTTACCAACCACAGAAACAACAAGGTAATTTGTAGAGAACTAAACTGATAGTATGGAGAACCTTCAACCTACCACATGATCAAATTGTGAATGTCAGTCTATAGAGAGACAACATGAGTTATGTTTTAACCAACTGGGTGCCATACCATTGGTCATGTGATGGTTAAAAGAGATGTCATGATGAGTGAATCTTCCATATAAAGAAATATGAGGAAATGAAGAGTATATTTGTGTGACATAAAGATCACCAATTTGACATACAATATGTTTAATAAGCAACTTCATTAAGAAAGGTGGTCTATGTTGTGTATCACCAAATGTAGATACCACTAATAGACCTACCGTATGAATGGATGGTGTGATTTTATGTTATCGTGGAGATATCATGAATGATGATGACATAAATCATGTTCTATATTAGTGGTATCGAAACATCTATGAGTTAAAAATCTATGTATCCTCAGAAAATATAAGGAGAGTCTGTTATCCTGACTAAAAAAACTGTTTCCAATATTCATCATGCACAATGAATGGGTGACCATGAAGCTCCAAGGAATATAATTATGACGATAAATTAATCTAATCAATATTTTGACCTTCGATGAATAACTACATACTATGATTATATTAATCATATGATGAAGATTGACCTATATGTAGAATAAAAGGATTCTTTTTACTACCACACAAAGAAGATAAAAATTAGTGCATTAGAATTTGAGTTTATTATTACATGAGAGTCTCTGAGTAGTGAAGAATGGAAAACTAGATGGATGAGTTGATATTATAGACACATTAATAATTTTGGGGAATTATATTCAGTAAAAATGGGTTCATGTAATGCTTGAATCATATGGATGATCACCATGATCACAATGGACTTATAGATATTGTGAATTTGAAAGTGTGATGCATGTTATTTGTCTTTTCATGAATTAATACTATATTCATGACATTGTTTTCATAAAAAAACTATTTAAAATACCATATATAAGATAATGAATAATTATCCATGGGAAAACGTGTGGGTATTGAGGTATGTTAACGATAATTTGATAATCGGTTCATGACATACATGATGTTCCACTTGCATACATGCATGAAAAGAGTAAAGTCCTATGAGATTTGTTATTATAGTGTGATAACATATTATTAATTGGAATCAATATTTATTCATTCAAAAAAAGAAAGAATATTGATAGATGTAAATGAAGTTGTTAACTATGTCTAAATTTAACATGATTTATGAAAGAAACATGGATTTAGTTTTTTAACTACCAAGAATGATTAATATCATTTTTTCAAGAGATTTGAAGTGAGTTTTTATTTTGATGTTAAATGAGATTAATGATTTTCAGGAGCTATATTGGATAGCATGGTACCATAATACCCATGTTGTGTCTGACATAGACTGAAGCACATCCCCGATCAACATGAGTTGATGATTAGACCCTGATATCATACGAGATGATAGAGTGTAAATTTTTCAGAATAAAGTGGATGAAAATGATACAAATCAGCATGATCAACACTCCAAAAGGATATGTGCCTTAAAAATATGTATAATAGCACTCAAAATGATTAATAGGTATCCCAAAGAAACAAAAGGTCATTCACACAAAAATATCAAAACAAATACTTTGTAATAAGTTAAAAATAGATCCACTGGTCACCATCATTACTCTATGGTCCCAAAGATCAAGGAAATCCACCACCACCAATTGGATCTTTCCATTTTCACATACCTGACATATAAAAGCATAAAAATTTTCAAAGGGAAAGGTATTGTGTGATCTGTAAAACCTAGTAGGGTCTCAGAAAGTGTTCCATTTGTCAATTTAATAACAATTAAACAAATTATGATGCATTTAAAAATTCAACAAGTCATGGTATGTCATTCAAATATTTTTAAACTAAAATATGATTTGACATTCAATGGGATGGATGATATATCAAAACTGGCATAAATAAACATTTTATATAAAATTCATATATAAAATCATTGAAATGAGTAAAAAAGATCAACAATAATTTGAATGTATAGTCATGTAAACAATATTCGAAATGAACTATATAAAAATCCCTATGGTTTGTATGTTATTTATGTAATAGGATCCCCACACATCTCAAAAATGATTTAAATACTCATATTTTTATGCATATCTTTAAAAAAATTCAATGAATTTAATTTTATTTTCAATAGAAAACCACTAAAATTATTTATGTTACCAAATTATAGGAATTTATAGAAAAATGATTCAGATGAATCTAAATGTGATTTTTAATACTTTAACATACTAAATAATATTTTGTTTAATTTATTTTCTTTTATATATTTTTATGTATCAAAATATGGTGAGATGACTATAGATCAACCAATAATGGAAGCAACCCACTTAACAAGCACTCAAAATGGATGACCAATCAAGGAGAGACAATTAGAAGGCCTTCCAATGATTGGGGTGAGAGTCATGGGGTTACCGAAGCCATGAACAAAGTGGCTCACTATGAGATCACACGAGTTCATGGTTGGTTTGAAACATGCTCCAGGTGCGTGGTGGGGTGTGACCCGTATTCATTTATATGTGACTAGAATCCAATACTCATAGTAGTATTTTGATCTGAGGACGCATAAAAAATTTATATAAATAATATCCCCATCCTACAGGTCATTCTATGTATGACAATAATGTCTGAGGTAAATATCATATTAACTCAAATGAATCTATTTGACTTCACCCATACCTCAGTATTTCACAGAAAAAACTCACTGATGGAACTCACCACTGAACACTGGGCCATCACCACAGCAACTCACTATAATACTCCAGGGGCGTTCTGAGAGAGATTTTTCATGAGCTTCATACCACTGATTCCTCTCAAATCCAATAGGGATATATTTTGTAACATTGTATGGGAACAGTGAAACTCTTTTAAGGAATCATCTTTCCATAATAATGGAAAGATGATTTGAGGAGCCACAACTACCTCTTTAAATGGATCTCAACTATTGAGTTGAAGAACTACCATGTTCAACATGTCCCTACATTCCATGAACACCCAACACACTGGATGAGGCCCTGTTGAAGCTATTTATCCACACTATTTATAAACACCTGATATATTTGGGTTCTTCTAACATTTCATCTTGAAGAGGATCTGAATATTACATTAAAAAATGATGCACCCATAATTATATAATTATAAAAGGTAATTCATCATTGGTTAACCTTTAAAAAAAGGTCACTACCCACCATGGAGTTGAGCATGGACACATAGAAAGAGGTTAGTTACTACTTCTTTAATTATCCTCTATTTACATTTATTTATCTGTTCATATAATTTTTATACTTTTGTTTTAATTTTTAGCAAAAAAATTGTATGAATTTTTTTAAAGTAATTCATCTATTTTTTCTTCAACTATCTCATCAAATTCTCATCTTATATTTTCTAATTTATTTTCATTACTATTATTATAATAATTATTATTCTTATTCTTATTTTATTTTCACATTTTGTCAATTTTATATCCTCAAATTCATTGACTTCTTTTTAATTTTATGGTTTATTTATATATTTTATATATTTTATTCTTCTACCATGAACTCTTATACTCATGATGATGATTAACTGACATGGGTAATATCCTGGGGGAGTAATTTGATATTTGAACCCAAGGCCATGTTTAATTTCATATTTGGTATAATTTAATTTTGATTTACATTGGGTGATACATTTATTATGGCATTATATGATTTAACATTTTATTCTACAGAAAATATATCTCAGTTTGAGGAGTTAGATGGGGAGTTTTCTTGGAGGTTGTAATGTGAACATTTAATTTATATTGAAATTATAATTTCTATATGATTTTAGGATCCCCCACTTCCACATTCCATGGAACTAGACCAATGATTTGATAAACATTAACCTTATACATGGACATGAAAGGCCTTCACAGTAGAGGATGCCACGTCAAACATAATTTTTCACACTGTTTATAAAAATCATAGATCATTAGGTTTTTCAAAAATACTCCCTGCATATCGAGGAAGATCCAAATATTCTATTAAAATAATGATGCACCATTGATAGTGGAAGGTAGAAAGAGAATTTATTCTTATTTTTCATACAAATATATGAGGCTTACCACTATATAGAGTAGTTCTCACCCATGAAGGGAGGTTATGTACAACTTCCCTAATTTTTCAGTATTTTATTTTATTTATTTGTTCTGATAGTTTTTATTTGTTTATTTTATTTTCTTAAAAAATATTCATTAATTTTTTTCAATGTGATTAACCCATCATATCTTCATTTATGTCATCTTATTCTATCTTTATATTTTTTATTTTTTATTAATTGTTAATATTATTTCTATCATTATCATTTTATTTTAATATTTGTTCAATTTTATTTCATTAAATTCATTCTCTGTTATTTTCTTTTTATCCCTTTATTTTCTTTTATATTTATTTAAATCTTCCACCATGTACTCTTATACTCATATTTATGAGTAACTAACCTAAGGAATATCCTAAGGGAGTAATTTAGTGTACAAACTAGAGTTCATGTTTAATTTTTTCCTAGGATAATCTAAGGATGTTTTATAGTGTCTGTATCCTCACTATTATAATTTATGGATTGAGTTTTTATTCTAAAATCATTATCCATGGGTTGAGTAAGTGGATGTGGAGTGTTCGTGGTGGTTGTTATGAGCACTTTTTATTTATTACAGGGGTATATTAATGTGTTCACACATGTGGTCGAGTGAATTCACTATGTAAATTTGATACAGGACAGTGAAGGTACTCCCTAGGAAAATATCTTACGAGAGCTTTATTTCTTTACTTATCTCATTATATTTTTATTGCATGGAAATTTTAAAATAAATTTCATTTTAATAATTTAAAAAAATATATAGAATTATTAATATATTTATTTCTAAAATAATCAAAACACAAAAAAAAGATTTAGGATAATTATAATCTGTATGTGAACAATTGTGAAGCTCCTCTAGTGAGTTTTCCCTGGTCAATCATTGTGATGCTTTATCAATAACATATATGTTTTCTTTTTCCACACACTACATTATACACACATCAATTATCACGTCTCTAGTTAGGTGTACAAAAAAACATATGTAAACCCCACTAGGGGATCCCATTATTGAAAATCTAGACCGAAATAGGGGAACCCATTGTGGGAATCCATGTCTCAGTTGTTTATTTAGAGTTTTCATTTTATGTCCATTTCTAGGGAATCAAGGTCTAAGAATAGTTGTACCAGTTTCCTCTGACAACATATGATAACATGTTTTTTAAATAATAAATTATTAATACATTTGAATATTAATATTTTAAAATCAAAAAATATTACAATCTCACAATTCCAATTTCTCAACATACATTCTATATTTTAAATAAAAACAAAAGTTTTCATCAATTTATTCAATTTACAATTAAACGTAACATTATTCCAAATTTCTCAAGGTTTGACTACCAAAATAATTATAAAAATTATGAAATATGTGATCCCAAAATTCACCTCAAATTTAAATTTCATTATAATCGGGGTTATCTAATAAATTTACAAGCCTTTACAAATAAGACTTCAAATAATTTCAAATCGAGGGTCTTAAAGGAACCAAAAATTCATTTCAAATCATTTAATTGATATAATGATTATATCATGGGAAAATATTATGCAAACACCTATATTTAAGAACACATTCAATTAAAATACCTACAACAAGATCTCGTATTAAGAATGCGAGAAAATAGGTCTAGCAATTCAACATAGAACCAAGACCAAATAAAAGAGATTTTATATTAGTCAATAATGTCGAGATCCATCATTATATAAGGAAGAGATAAAGAGAGATCCAAAAACAACATGAGAGGATATCCAATTACAATGAGGATATTGAATAAGATCAACAACACTTGATTCTTCTAAGAAAATGGTTTATATGTGTCTAAATAGTCTCTTGAGATCCATTCACAGTATTGAAAAAAATATCATGGTTGAATAGGGTGATTAGGTATCCAAAATGGGGGGTTTGGGATTTTAAATAATATTTTTTGGGAATTAAATCCAAGACAGATTGTTTTTTAGGTAGGGCCTCATAGAATTAAAAACCATATTCTCTATCTAGTTTCCAATGTTGGTATGGTTTATGGATTCTCTTAGGGGGAACATGGTCTGTGAAATCATGTATTAACGATGTAAATCCTCACTATTTGAGGTTTCAAAATGTAATGTGACTAGCCGAACGGTTAATAAAAACTATGTCAACCCTTCTAATAGCTCACAATATATCACACATTTTAATGGGACAAACCGTATTATTTCCCCAAACTATGCACCCACTATTCACAACACATTGGGACTCCAAAATTTTCAAAATTATCCCAAAACAAACCAAAAGAAATAGATAACATACAAGAGATCAAAATAGAGGTCATGGAATACCAAAATAAATGTAATATAATGTCTCAAACATCTAACTATAAAAACAATTTGTCCCCAGAAATCCTTTAAAGAAGCTCCATATCAAATATGTGTGGAAATTTATCTCTCATATGTGCCTAAATTTTCCATGTCATAGGTGAATAAGAACCTTGTTTCCATAGAATAATAACCAAATTCTTGACCTCCAATTTAGTATATTTTTCTGATAATAAATTATAGTTAATGGATGCTCAGTCATAAATAAATAAAAATCAATATTAATAACCTAATAGCTCTAGATCGGATATGGGTCCAAAAGATACATCTAAATCATTGGTACGTGGAACACATTATTTTTCAATATCAATTATAGTTGATGTGCTAAATGTTATATCACTTTCTAACCATCTCCATGACCTTAATGGTCCTCAAACAATGGTGCAAGCTTCCAATGATTCCCAATACATTGATAAACCAAATGAGGGGAAAATATCAAAAACACCTCATCACCAATAGAAAAAAACAAAGGACTACTATGATTCCCAACATAATATTTCTACTATATCTATTACATTTAAATTTTCAGATGAATCAACTGAATGTTCATTATGGATTTTTGAGCCATGATTAGTACAACAAATGAATAATCACTAATATATAACCAACAAAAATAATATTTAAAAGGTTGATCGTAAAAGGCAGAAAATGAATCTATTATTATAAATGAATGATAACTATTTTTGGAGGATAAATCAACGAGTACAAATTGGGTATCCCATGATCCCCCAAAGTCAACAATTATAACACAAATCATGTTCTAAAAAATCTGTATTACACATTTTTTTTGCCATCTATCTGGGTAGGATATGTAATAATAAAATTTAGCTGATATCACAGTACCTACTAGAGGCCTCAAAAAATTTATATGTAAAATGGAGAACCATGTTAGAGACTGTACTAAAATGGAAAACATGAAATATAATAATACACTTCATATAGAGACTTCACAAGTCCTAACAATTTGGTTATATCATGAATGGGAAATATGTGAGATGATTTCATTAGCTAATCGACTAGAACCCAAATTGAATTTATTCCCCATCTGGTATCATGAAACCCAACAAAAAATGTAAATAGAGATCTCATCACACTTTTATGTCATCATAAGAAGTGGCTGAAGAAAATTTTAATGTATTTCATGTCTGGATCTAACCTTCTAACTTGTTTAAGAATGAGAATTCAATTCAATGATGTCTGATCTTTTACCTTGAATCTAGAATCACCATCTCTCATGATAAAAAATCTTCAGGGTTCTAGGGTGTACCACAAACTTGGAAGTATGAAAATTACCAATTTTGACCTTTATTATGGGAGACTGTACAACAAAACGGTCATGGAAACAAAGGATTACCTCATGGGAGAAAGTTCATTCACCAATAGTATCCTAAACAAGAAGAGAATATATGATTATAAAAAATTAATTAATAACCTTGGGATCCAAATAAACATCTTGAGAAGAGTGAAGTCAATAAAAAACATTACATGATAACCCAATCCCCTCATTTTTGGACTCACTGATGCAAAATAGAAAAATAAAAGCACTAGAATTGGCATTTTCCAATGCTAAAAAACAATAGACTACAAGATCATGATTAAAAGCCCATAAAATTATTAGGTATTTTAGAATGATTAATAATCGTACACTTCAACAACACTTTTAGACGTGCTGATGAAGTGTCCCATTATCATCACTTCTAACATAACATATAAAGGTGCATACTAGAACGTAATGGTAAATATATATCACACCACAACACCACAATAAGGTCATTTAAAATATATAAAACATTAAAAAAAGAAAAAAGGTACAAGAATTATTATAAATGATGTTAAATTTAAAACACACAGACAATGGAAAACACTATATTATTCTCATTTAAAATAATGTTTTATATATTTTCATGTGTAATTATAAATAATCTTAGACATTGAAAAACATCTATCTTCTATAGTATTTTCACCCAAAACCACACTCATGATATTTTCAAAAAAATCACCCCATATCGAGAAAAATAATGCAAAAATACAAGAAAAAAATTATTATATTACTAATAATATAAAAAAATAAATTAAAAAAAGTGTAAAATATAAACTAATATTTTAAACTAAATAAATCTATTCTAATTTTTTTTAATTTGGTGATGTAATGCACATTTTAAACTAAAATTAATCTTATGTATTGAAAACAAAAAATTAGTATCAATCCAATCACAATGTGCATTAGATTGAGGTGTGGTTGATTCCATCATGTCGCATATGACTTATAGATCATTTTTTAAAGTATCAAAAAAATTCGAATTTTTTTTCATAGATTTTGGTATGTCACTTATATTTTTAACAAAAATTTCATTTTAAACATGAAACACACACATTGAGTCATACCAATAACATCATGAGTTAGTCTTCTATAAGGCTAATTCATACATTGGAAAAATGACTTTTGAATCATTCCCTAAAATAAAAAAGACAATCTGAGCACTTTTTCTTGGTTTTCTGTGACTGGAACTTGTTTAATGAAATAGTAAATTATAAATTGATAATTGACACTTTTATTCATAATAGTCACATTATGTATTATATTGAGGTGTAAAAGATTCATACTTTTCATAAATGACTTCTGGATCAGTTTACTGATGTTTCAGAACAATCCAACTAATTTTTCATGGATATTAGTATGTCATTAGTCTTTTTTTGTAAAATTAAAGAAAATTTTATATAAAAAGGCAAACTTGTAGACATATAATTCACAATGTCAGTCAAATTGGGTTAATCATAATTCTTACATGTCACAAATGACTTATCGTCCGTTTTCCAAAAATTTAAAAACTATGTTAATGTGTTTTCATCATTTTAAATATTTTTGTTCTCTTTAAAAAAATTCCTTTTTTATATTGGAAACAAACACATTGAGTCATTTCATTCACCTCATGTGTCATATTTATTTGAGACTAAATAATAAACATAAAAATAAATTTTTAGTATTTTTTTTAAATTATCACGACAATCCCTGTGGGGTTTCTTTATTTTTAGTGACTGTCATTTTTGACCTAAATTTTATATTTTAAACTGACAATGTAAGGTTTGAGTCATGCAAAGTAAATTTTGTATCAAATATAGATGTTTCTAATTCCTACAGATAATGAATTACATATGGATCATTTTCCTATAGTATCAATAAAATTTGTATGATTGTTTTTATTTTGGTTGTTCCACTGTTCTTTATTACTAAAATTTGTGTCAATTTTGAAAAAAAGACACACTTGGAGTCATAACTGTCACACCATGAAACAGATTAAGGTAACACTGATCCCTACGTTTCAAAAAATGACTTATGGAATTTCCCCCTAACTTATCAAAACAATCCGAATGTATTTTATAGGTTTTGATTATGTCACTTATGTTATTTACTAAAATGTAATTCAAAAATGGAAACATGAAATTTGAGTCATACTTGTCACATCATGTGTTGATCCCACATGGGAAGGATTCCAACACATTAAAAATGAATAATGTTTTTTTTCCATAAATTATTAAGGAAATTCGAGTTCATTTGATCAGTTTTTAGTGAGTGAATGATTTTTAAATAAAATATTAAATTTAAACTAATAACAGACACTTTTAGTAATACTAGTAACATCGTGTATCAGATTGAGCTGAGGATGATTCCTAAATGTCAAAAATTTCATATTTAATGTTTTCAATATGTATTAAAAAATTTAATTTTCTTGGTTTTGAGTATGTCAGTTGATTTTTTGACCAAAAACAATGTCAATTTTAAATAAATAGACACAATAAGAGTCATACAAGTCTCCCTGTGCACCAGATTGTGGTTATTCTGATTCATGGATGTCTAAAATGACATATAGATCACTTTCTCAATTTATTAAAACATTTTTAATGTGATTTATTATTTTTGTGTATTTTTTTTATTTTTTAGTAAAATGTCATTTTAAACTAAAAACACACACATTAAGTCATACCGATCACATCGTGTTTCATTTTAACATGAGTCTAATTCTGATATGTAAAAAAATAGTTCTAAATAATTTTAATAAATTATCATGACAATTTGAGCATGTTTGATTAATTTTCAGTTTGTTACACTTTTTGAACTAAATTGCCTATTTTAAACTGATAATGGACAATTTTACTCATACCAAGTACATAATTTATCAGATTACGGTGTGGATAATTCATACACATCCTGAATTGACTTATATATTGTTTTATTGAAGTATAAAAATAATCAAAATGTGTTTTATTGGTTTTTGAGTATGTCTCTTGTCTTTTTTATTAAAATTATTAATAACCTTAAATAAAAATACACACTTGGATTCATACTGGTAAAAATGTGAATTTTATAAATATTATGATGATAATTACATTTCCCAAATGACATATAGAAAGTTTTACAAAAATATCAACACAATCTGAATACAGTATCTCCAATTTGAGCATATCACATGAGTTTTTTTACTAAATGGAATTTCCAAAATGGAAACATGATCTTTGATTCATATCGATAACATAGTGTATCGGTTTTAGGTGAGACTGATTTGTACACATCAAAATTGGCTTATAAATTATTGTACTAATCTATCAAGGTAATTCAAGCACATGTTATTAGTTTCTATGACTGACAGTTTTTAACAAAAATATGAATTTTAAACTCATAACGGATACTTTGAGTCATACTAGGAACATTGTGTACTAGATTGAAGAGATGATGATTTGTACACATCAAAATATGAACTATATATTATTTTACTAAATTACCAAATCAATCTAAATGGGTTTTCAGTATTTTCAATAAGTCACATGTATTTTTATTAAAATTAATGCCATTTTTAAATAAGAAGACACACTTGGAGTCCTACAAATCACACCATGCATTATATTGAGTTTCAATTGATTAATACACATCAAAATGACTTATGGATCATTTTCGAAATGTATAAACACTAACCAAATGTTTTTTTATTATTTTGGATTATGTCTATTACATGTTTTAAATATAATGTTATTTCAAACTGGAAAGATGCATTTTGAGTCATACTATTAAAATAATTTTCCAGTTTTACATGAGACTAATTACTACACAAATAAAATGTCTTATGAATCATTTTAATAAATTATGAAGACAATGTGACCATATTTTCATAGTTTTCAGTGGGTGATGCATAGAACTAAAATGTCAATTTTCAACTGATAAAGGATAGTTTGAGTCATATCAGGCATAATGTGTTTCATATTGTGGTATGAATTTTTTCTACATGTCAAAAATGACTATTGGATAATTTTCCAATTGTATCAAAATAGTATACTTAATTTTTAGTGTTTTTATTTTTTTCACTTATTGTTTTTCTAAAATTAATATCAATTTAGAATGTAAAGGCACATTTTGATTCATATCAGTTACACTGAGGATTAGATAGAGTTGTGATTGATTCCTACATGAGAAAATGAAATTTTTATCAGTTTAATAAAGTATCAAAATAATAATAATTTCTTTTATTAATGTTGAATATGTTACTTTCTATCTTTACTAAATTGTAAATTTAAACTCGAAACACACACATTGATCGATACAGTAACATCATGTGTTAGTTTGATCTGAGACTGATTCTTACACATCAAAAATTACATATAATACGTTTTTAGAAATTATGAATACAATATTGGAATGATTTTTGGGTTTATTGAGGGAAACCTTTTTTGAACTAAAATGACAATTTCAAACTCATAATGGAAACTTTTATTCATTTTGAGCACAAAATATAAAATATTTAGTTGTGGTTTATTCATAAAAATCTAGAATGAATTATTTATCATAGAAATACTGTATAAAACAATATAAATGTGTTTCCTTGGTTTTTATTAGGTCACTTTCCCTTTTTAATAAAGTTAATTTCAATTATAAATAAAAAGGACACACATGTCGTCATATCGGCCACATCGTGTTTCAAATTGAGGTGAGGATGATTCTGACAAGTAAAAAATAAAAAATTGAATGATTAGTTAATTTATAAAATAAATATTAATGGGTTTTCTTGGGTATTAGTATGTGATTTTTGTTTTGAACTAAAATGTAAATTATAAACAAATAACATATTATTTTGGTCATACCAAGAATACAATGTATCAGATTGATGTGTGGATGATTGAGTATAGATATGTGTATTGATTTCAAATATCTAAATAATAAAGAAAAGTGTGTAAATATTCCTTTATAAAAGAAGATAATCCTTATTCTCTCTAAAACATTTCATGTTTCATGAAGCATGGTGTTTTCTCTTCCATTAGAAACTAACATGTTCATTCTTTTCTAATTTTTTGCAGATTGTAGAAAGGAAAATAATACTTCTAAAAATAAATATAAAAAACACTAAAAAATAATAGATAAAAATTATAAGTAAATTATCTTACAAATAGTGGATAAATTGATGACAAGATTAATTCAATAAGTGTTTGGAGTTCACATTTGCAGGATGGTGGTATTAATTATTCACCCATTCAATTATTTTCATTATGATAGTAGAAACCTCAGAGTCGAGTTTCACATGATCATGAGAAGAATTAAAAAATAGATCCCGAATCAAGAAAAATAATCCACCTATATAAATAAATTCTTTTATTAGTTATAATTTAAAGAAATAAATTAAACATACTTATGAAACATTGCATTAAAAATTTCAATTTTAAATCAAAACCACATAATTTGAAACATACTAGGTACACCTTGTAACACTTTTTGGTATGTTTGAATCCACATAACCTTAATGAGTTCATGATCGTAGTATATGAATGAATAAATCTTATTTCCAATGTAATTTTATCATAATCGATATAAAAATTAAGAAAACATGTATTAAATTATTAGAATAATTAAATTATCTAAAAACGTATATAAAATGTTGATACCATAAACTAAAAGGAAACAAATTTTAGTAATATATCATTAAACAATAATATTATTATTCTTGATCATAGCTTTAAATCATAAAAAATGTTTTCCAATGTTTTTTTACTTTTTAGTCCCATTGTTTAAAACTATCATTGCATACTAGAAAATTTTTAACTCAACCACGTTGGATAAATTTGATATATTTTGATGGTGAAATGGTGAAAAAGAATATATATCTAATGTAAGGAAAAGTAAAACACCTCTACTCATGTAATTATTGTGAGATTATGTGTTTTATAAAGGTATTATGATTTAATTTTTCATTATATTCACTAAAAATAATTATTGTTAGTCAATAAATTTAACTACTGTAAACAATATGTGATACTTTAATGGATTTCATAAGCATTTATGATATTAGATGATTAATATAATTGATGAATGGATAGGACAAATAATTACAAAACCAGCCAATGTGAACCCAATGTGTTGTTCTTTTCTTCAATAATATTACACCACACATGATGGAAACATAGAGAAGGAATTATTATAATTTTATACTAAAAATGACAATGTAACTAACTAAAAAAATAAAAAATGATGTGTAACATTACTAAATTATTAGTAAGAAGTCAACTCTTCATGATGCATATATACATTCTATCACCATGTTTTCTTCTCATTTGTAGGAAAAATTATTTTTTTCAATTATACTTCTCCTTGGGAAACTAATAAAAAATAATATATAATCATTCTAATACTAATTACTCACTTCCAAAAAAAATTCTATGGTTTTAAACAATAGTATATCTCAAAAAATCAGGTAAAAACCAATTTTTTTCAGGAAATATTCTAACACAATGTATGTTACCCACTCAAATATATAATAATTTGATTGGTCTTTTGGGTTAAAAGGATGCGAGAAATATTTTTAGTATTATTAAAATATTGGCAGAATATTGATTTATAAATATTTGTAGTGAAATTGTAATTACCATTGTACATAAGTTCTTCTATGATGTTGGTAATTTAATGGTTTACGATCTCTCTCATAAATTTCAAAAATTAATATCCATAATAATTTCTATTATATCACTATCGACACTATAGAAAAATTGGAAAACATATGTAAATTGTGTTGAAATATGTTCTGATAGAATAATATATCTATATATACCTTAATTTTTTTCCATTTAAGTAATACACAAGCTTTTTATATTCAACCACAGAATTCATTCATGAATTAGCCTATATTTAGTGACTACCCAATTATATAAAAAAATTTTTATAACACATATTGAAACATACAATTCAATTTTTACCAATAAAACTTTGGTTCTAGTTTATTAATAATTGAAAATAAAAATTAGTTGTTTTTTTGGATATCAATGCATTGGATCAAAAAAATAAATATTTTGGTTGTCCAATTTGATTACGATAACCATCTAGTGATTCATAAAAAAATATGTACTGAAAACATAAATTTTTTTTATTCGATTTTTTTTCCTCTATATTTTAGGCATACAAATAGTCTACCATCTATTAATTTCTTTCTCAAATTCATTGTATAACTCATTTTTATTCTTCTCCATTTTTTCCTTCCCCAAAGAAGTTTTCATCATAGATTATATTCCAGGGTTAACGACTCCAAATCGCACTTCACATGGTTTTAGATTTATATATTATTAATATAAACACATATAGAAAATATTAATAGTTAATATATTTAATAAACATATTTGATCATAATTTTGAAAAACGTGTTATGAAAATATACCTCATGTATATATTCACAACTGAGACTCACAACCATCTAAAATTCATAATCACATTTATACTCTAATGACCAACTACATTAATAATGTGAGATCAAAAATAATTATCATTAATATGAAATGTAAGACATATTTTGATCTATATATTTTGTCTCTACATGAAGTTTTAATGATGATAAATGTTTCTCTAGAACTACTGGGGAAAAGGTACTTTTACCATGTCCTTTTTATTTCTATGTAGATTAGCTTTATTATCTTGTTTAACCCATCCATTTTCCAGTTTATTTGTCGATTTAAATTATAATATCTCACTATAGATGTTTTTCATCAATTATAATATGATTTTAATAATAAAAAATTTATTAAATACATACATCATGGAACTATATAAAAATAGATGACCAGGATATGAATGTTACAATAGCATTATTGTCCATTGTAATATCTGTATCATTTAGTGAAACAAGAAATTCTAAAGTCAAATCTTGAGATAAATGAATCTCTACTCTCTTGATAAATTTTGGTATTATTTATGGTTTATAGTGACTCCTAGGATATTATACATCATACCCCTCAAAACATTGTGGTGAAAAAGGTGTTTTTATATAAAAAACATGTACAACTTTATCATAACGAATTTTATTAATATAATGATATTAGAACATGTTTGATTCACATTAATGAGAAAGTATAATGAATAAATGGATTTCTGAGAGTAAGGTATGAAGATTAGTGGAATATATAGCCTCAATGACAGCGTGGTCTTTTTCTTTTTCATGAGTGAATCCATGTTCAACCACCAGTTCGATTTGATCCTTTTTCATACAATGTTTTTCCATACAGAACAGGAAACCATATCTTGTAAAGAAATTATTTTTTCCAATATTACTATAATATTATTATATGTATATTATCATGGTTTTATCTTCTCAAAATATGTTTGAGTTGAAACTCTAGAACCTACTCCACTAACATGACTGCATTGTTCTGTCCGCTTCAATGCTAGTGAAAGTAGTTTGACATCTTGTTTGTTTTCTATTGATTCTTGTATCATAACCATATGAAAACATAAAACCATATATATATATATATATATGTAATACCATTATAAATAATAATAAATTATTATTATTTCATACTTACACATGTTTTCCATATAGATTTTTTGTTTTCATAATCTAGTTTACCATCCTAATTTATGCGAGCCTACTTTGAAATCACATGATGTTGGATTAATGTTACATTGTAGTTTTCTTCATTAATATATACATATAAATGGAAAATATGTTGTTTTATATAGCATAAACCATTTATTTTTTATTCAAATTAAATACCAATTTCTTCTCAATTGATGTGTAACCTATACTGGCATTGCGATATGGGTACATTAGATTTAATATAATTTATTTATATTAAATAATATTATGGTTATTCATAAATTAAAAATTTGAGAAAAAATTGGATAAAATAAAAAATTTCAAAAAACATATTTTTGAATAAAATTATAGCGAAATGATTTCTCACCTTATTGACTGATGAAAGCATCCCATGTTTCCTAATTTAAAATGTTTTCATAACTAACTTGTGTGTGAAGATTTACATTCTTTTTTGTATCACTATGTTTTTACATTTTAATAAGTTTATAGAAGCCTCTATGGGATTTTTCAATGGATATTGAGATATATTTCTTAAAAAATATTTTAAAATAAATGAAATGTACAAGAAATAAGGAAAATTAAATCAAAGATTCATTGTATAATTTTTATAAAAGATAGTGAAATTATATCGTGACATTATCATTATATCATTCAAAAAGGATTATTTAATTATAGGTTGGATTTAGTTCCATGAATATATATTAATCATCACATTGATCGCCATTTTTACCCCAATATAACTAATGAACATTGACTTGTTAGTATCAAAAGGTTGGCCGCATTGATTCTATACAACCTCAAATTTTATACACATACTTGTTCCCATGATAATTTTATTAAAAATTATAATGTTATGTTGTTATTATTTTTTTCATCAACATGTGGTTGATACCGAAATAATTTTTAAATTTTAGCATCAACAATTTGTTGTTCTTCAGAATTGGTAACAACATCCTGTGCAGATGAAATTTTCATCATGAGTAGTAAATCATTTGATTTATATTATGTTAATAAAATATAGAACATGTAATATGATTAAGAAAATGATATTATATTAAAAATGTTATCCATATTATTAATACCATTTGTTTTTTTAATTTTTGAATGGATTTAGATCCTCTATCAAGAATCCAAAACCCCTCCCTGTGGACCCCTCTAACATATAAGACATTATATAAATTAATATCTAAATGAATTGATTGTTACCTCTAAATGAAAGGCTAACCCTATATTTACTTCTATTCTAATCTTATTTTTTTTTTATTCTCCAAAATTTCTATCAACCAATTCTTAGTTTCGATTTCTGAGAAATAAAATACATCCACTATAATTGATACAATTATGAATAAATCTTCCATTTCCCCTTCCAGACTAAAATTATCCTTCCAAAATACCATTTCATCAACATTTACTATACTCATTATTTTAATACATTTTCAATAAAAAACTGAAATTGAAAAGTTGTATAATCTACATAATATATCTGTTCTATAATTCAAAAATATGAAATATTCACATAAATTGGACTTTTATCCTTAGAGCAAGATATGTGAATCACCTCTACCACAAGCACAACTAAATTATTTTTCATTATAATACATTCACTGTGTTATTTTTTATAGAAAATGTAACCATTGATCACAAAAAATATCTGAGATTTAACATTTTTATTCAGTCCCCTTGCTAGACTTCGTAGATTTTCAACAATTAAATTAACTTTTTTAAATAATTTATTATAAATTTTAACCCTGAACCATCCTATAAACTATTAATTTTGTGGACTTGATATCTGACCTTCATCCCTTCGTGGATTAAAATATCTATTAATTTATTTATGGAAATAAACATATCAACCAACATCTTCACTATTATGTAAAATATAATAGTGTGCATTTTCATGCTTTGTGGAGGTAATTGTAACAACATCTCATTCAGAAATCCCTTCACACATATGGAATATGCTGTGACAACACTTTTGGAGACTGATGTTGTCAACATCTAAGATGTAATTAGTACATAATTAAAGAGCTAATTTAGAAATATATTATTATACAATATAATATTATGGCAGACTACAATTATTTCAAAACCCCGAGAATTTTTGAAAAATATTCTTTTAATTTCATTAATGTCTTTTGTTGTATGATACAGCAAGATTACCTTGCGCTATACGCAACACCGTATTAGTTTGCAGTATACGCAACACTATTCTTGGATCGTGTTACACACAATTTTGAAAATAGTTATTCTACGAAACATTGAGTATATATATATATATATATTCAATGTATAAATGAAATATGGTTGGATTATATTATACGAAACAACAAAGTATTCTTGCACAACATGCAACCCTGACTTGCCTTGATTTACACGCAATCGTAACCTTCCTCGATAGCATGTGTTGTACGCAATTATGGGTTTTACTAAACAACAATATATTATTATTATGAAAAAGCCGTTATGAATATTATTAACTAAATTTTGAATTTTATAACATTATTATTCATCTTACACAGTTTCTAAAACATGGTATAAGAACAAAATAAATTTTTCGGGTAAAATAAGTATTTTTAAAAAAAATGCAGTTTTGCCGCCTTTTGATGGTGCACCCACTTTAAATCTAGTTTTTGACATGTTCATAAAAATAAATTTCTTCTTTGGAATCAAGAAATAAAAATTTACTTTGGATAAAATTTTCATATTATTCTGGTAACTTTCATATTTTGATGAATAGTAAAAACACACTATATTATAATTAAAAACAATTTTTTCATCACAATAATTTATATAGTTAAATTATAATATTGAATGGTTTTACAGAATATATAGAATATATTTTTACCATTTAATATAATTTATGTCATTATCATTGATTTTAAATTAAATTCTTAGGTTAAATCAATTCGATATTTTGCAATGTTTTAAAGAAAAACCTGTTTTCTTTCGACAACGGGATTAATATTAATTTAATTTATGAAATTTTTGTGTATTGAATTTGGAAAAATGGATTCCATATTTGGAATCAGTGGGTCCAAATTATGTTAATAAGCTACTTTTTATTTTTTGGAATTATGAATAGTAACTTCGGTAAATTTTCAATACCATGGTTAAAAGTAAATCGGGTAATTAAGGGTAAATATAATATTATAAAATTACTCTAACACATGCCAAAATTCTATTGTATGGATAAAAGTATACCCATATGACCTAAGGGTCGGATTATATTGATTTTATGGACTTTTAACCATGAAAATAATTTAATTATTATTAAAACCAAAGAGAGTCACAACATGTCACTCTCCTAAATCTTATAA
Organism: Viscum album; assembly: GCA_963277665.1. Classification (NCBI taxonomy): domain Eukaryota; kingdom Viridiplantae; phylum Streptophyta; class Magnoliopsida; order Santalales; family Viscaceae; genus Viscum; species Viscum album. The sequence goes on along the minus strand of OY728127.1, from coordinate 943,749,240 downwards.
GTATAATAATTTTAATTTAGTGATAAAAATCATAAAACATCGAACATGAATAGTCTCCAGAAATATAATAACATTATATACATCATGATAATTTATTTATAATTTTTAGGGATTAAATAATTGTCATTAATGGTGATACATTAATGATGCAGACATTATTTATTAAGTGAAAAATCAGTAATATAGTTTTTAATGAAATAATAATACCCATTAAAAGGCCCACAAACCTGACCAAATATTATTGGTAGTGTATATATACAACTTATTCATCCAATGACCTAATATATAACCGTTTGGAGCTTTATAAAAGTGATTATCACACTTATATTATTTTATTTTAAATGATGCCAATGTTGTCACCTTCATAATTTAATAAATATAACAATTTAAATATTGTGATTTTAAGATGATAAATTCACGTAAAAGTATTATTTTGAATTTTAATATATTTATATTCATCATAGGATTATATTTGTAATTTTTATGCAACAAATAAGTATATTAAATAATTATACAAAAATGTTGTAGTAATTATTTTATTAAGACATAAACCAAATAAATGGTTTTTAAAAATAATAAAATAACTATTATATGAACTATTTAATGTTCTCCACTAATTTTCTGTATAGATATTAGGTTTTATGAATCCATTAAAGATTTTAGTTTGAAAATATCTTCTATATATATTTTATTTAAATTCAAATAAATGAATAGTGTCAAAATTGACACTATTGTTATTTTATAAAAATAACATATTATAAAAGTGTTTAAAAATCACAAAACTATAAAAAAATTATAAATTTAAATTTATATGGTATATAATGTTGTAAAGTATCCAATTATGGACAATTAATAACAAATAAGTAATTTTTTGTTATAATTTAAAATTTAGAATTTTATTACCATAAATAAAATTAAATTGATTAAATAAGGATAAATCAAATTGATAATGTTTAAAATAAATTCCTAACATATCTAAATTTGATTGTTTGATGATATTACCACTCTATCCCATCTAATATTCTTATATGAGTCATTTTTGGAGGTTTTTAAGTGGGGTTAGATTTATTATAAATTAATATTTTAAAGATTTCCAAAGGTGCCCCTCTCCTCCCTTATAAAAGGGCACCTCCTCCCTCTCCTCCTCACACAAATTTGAGCCTTCATGTTCGGTCAAACCCCGCCCATTTCACTAACCCACTTCCCTATAAACATCATAGAGTTCCTGGTCTTCTTCAAAGACTAATTTTAGTGCCCTAAGAGGAGGTCTCGAAGAGGCGCTTCAAAGAAGAGGTAATGTCCGTTACCGATTATTTCAACTTTATTTCTTCTTCCACTTATTCTTCTTAGGTTGTGTCATTATGAACTAATAACATCAGTATCACTAATATAATGATATGTTATTATATGTATGAAACAACCTCATTTCACAATCTATCCGTCCTATGGAAAAAGAAATCACTGCACGTGCGTACGTACGAAATACCGTCTCCATGTCGTGGTGTAATCTATTTTCCACCACCACCTTAATTGGATGGGTATAATGGTGTAAATAATAACTATATATGATTATTATAAAGTGATATTGATTATTTTATAGTATAAATACACTCCAATAAAATTCCACGATCATGGGAATGATATCATCGCTCGTGCGTACGTACGGAATACCGTCTCCACGACGCGATGAGATTCATTCTCAATGGTTAACCATTCATGAATAATTATAAAGTATATATAATAAGTAATAATAAAATATATTACATAATAATGACCCTGGATTTATGTATATATATATTTATGTCATCCAATTAATTCCATTCAATTCAATGAGGAAACGAAAACAACGTTCATGTGTACGTACAGACTACCGTCTCAATGAATGGTGTAGTTCTTTCCATTTATCGATCTATTATATATATGTATATTCTGAATATATATTATATATAAATAATGTTTTACATTCTGGATGTAATTAATCATGATTCATGTAATCATATGAATAATTACAAGTTAAAACACGAACGACAAATGAAACTATTTTACCCAAAAACGCTACTTTAACATGAATATACAAAACAACGGGTAATATAAAGTCATAAGTGAACCATATATGATATAATAACAATGAATATGATTATGTAATAAGTCAATAACATTATTTAAATCATTATACAGGATGTTCATACACTTACGAAGAAAATCAGACAAAAGGTATGGGATAATTTTGCAAATCTCATTTTTATCTGAGATTTCTTATTCTTAAGTATTTACTAGGGATATTTATATCATGTCCATTTTTTTATAAAAGTATATTCAGGTTTTCTTAAATTCCTTTTTACCAATTTTGAATTTTACCCCATGGTATGGAAGGAATCTTTCTTTTATTTAACCAACCAGGTACTTTTTTACTTTTCCAACAAAAGTATGAGAAGAATATTTTTTTAACGTATACGGCCTGAAAGGATTTTTATGGTTTTATAAATACTTATTTTCATGGAGATTCCTAAAAAATATTTCATGAATATTTTCAAAAAAATCCTTTTCTTTTAAAAATGGAATGACATTTTGTTAAAAGAAAATGATTTTGATGAAAAAAGGATATTTTTCACAAGAATTCGTTTCAAGTGTTTTATAAAAACCATGTTCATCTAAGATTACATTATTTCACATTTTTATGTTTCAAGTATCATGTCTATATGGTTTACATGGTTTCACTTTTCTTATTATTAAATGATATCCATTTCTTTTATATGAATTATGTGATCATGGGATGATGTTTATGAAACCCATTTTATTCGTTGGGTTATTATGAATGATGTATGATAATTTTGTGGAACAAGTAAGAATGATTTCATTATGAGATCGGTGGGACCTATATATCCCTCCAATGAATTGTGTAAAGACTTATATCTCATGAGATAGACATGGCTGGAATGGCACGTTAAACCGGTTCAGTAAAACAGGACTGAAACAAGGAGTGAACTCGATTCAGAAAGGGACTTTCTCCACTAAGATGTTCTTGGGAGCAATTCCTTGGCTACTATGGAAATCATTACATGTGATTAATGGATTCCACAATTACAATTTTTTATTCCCATGCTATTTTACCATGATTTATGTTCCATTATGATCTATTCCTTATGCACTTCCATGTTTTATGTCGTTGCTCAAGATTTTTAATGTTCATTTTTTTAAGTTCAAATGTATATGGTATGTTTTATTTTATTCATGCTTACCCTTACTGAGAAATTGACCTCACATTTTTTATGTTTTCATTTCCCCCAGGATTAAAAGAAAGGTTTTAGGTAATGAAACAAAAATGGGAAGATCTTTATTGGGAGATGTTGAAGATCTTTCATCACGATTAGAAGATTTTATTTCGAGTTTCCAAAGACACTAAACTATTACGGTCCTTGTGTGCCTGTTTTTGTTATGTATTAAGTATTCCACAGAAGAAATGTAATGTCCATGTACGTCAAGCGTCGGGTCTCTACAATTGGTATTAGAGGAATGGTTTAGTCAACCTTTCGAAACTAGGATGCGAAAACGTTAGTGAGATCCCTGTAGATATTTATAAGTAATGTATAGGTATGTCTCTATGGATAAGTATACGTATAGGATATAGTCCTAGAACTACGGTAATGATCTTAGAATTTATCCTAAGATGATAGATATTCAGGGTGCTTCCCCTTTGCTATGTTATTTTCCCTAGCATGATTTTTGTCTCTCACACTATTCTTTTTGGGTTTTAGAAAATGGCTAGAATCAGGAAGATTCATGATAATAGAGGATATGACAGACAATGGAATGATATTCTTCATGAGAGACCAAATGAAACGAGATTTGGAAGTCCAAACATCGTTATTATGCCTAATCAGCAATCTCATAATATGATCAATAATCTTAACTTTGGTATGTTTCCCGACTCAGATAATAAGAGAAAGATGGTGTTTCATGATGATCATAGAGGAACGAAAGTTCAATTTCCCCTATGTAAATCATGTGGGAAGAGGCATGAAGGAGAATGTTTCAAGGGAACTGGAATATGCTTTGGGTGTGGAAAAGAAGGACACAAAGCTAGTAAGTAAAAAGGAAAAGGTTCAGTTAACACCATGGATGAGGATAATGGTATTTCTACGACATCAACAATGGTTAAATGTTTTGAATGTGGAATGTATGGGCATTATGAAAACCAATTCCCTAAGGGAATATCTCATGAAGAGAATCAGTACGGTCGTATGGGTAGTATTTATGTTGATGATGATGAAGAGACTACAAATGATATGTAAGATGAAAGAATTGTTGAAGTTTTGTCAATGGTTTAAGAAGGTAGTGGAATGAATGAATGTTTATCAAGTGTAATGTTGTATAGGTAATGTCATGGTACTATGGAATAAGGAGACATCTAAGGATTGTTACACTGTTGTCTATCCTTATGTTTTGAAAGTGTATGATTAATGGTACCAGTAACCATGAAAGGTTATTCAGATATTTTTGGAAAGTAGATGATATGCGCATAATGAAGGGATAAGGATAAAATTAAATGTTTGATAGTACTCATGAGCTCATGACTGCTATAAGGAGAAGGTTATATCATGGTTTGAGTATATAGAATTTTTGGATTTTGGTATGTGTAAAGATTTATCTTTGGACAGCATTTATGTTTTCACTATGGTTTAATGGGTATTCATTTTTCAAGAGAATACATGATTAAGGTATTCGCATGATTGGAATGTGACCAACAAGATATATGGGGGATAAATGATGGTATTAAAATTCTTGGTTGATGATAATTTAAGTAATAGTTTTCCTTATACTATGAGCCTGGACTGAAGTACTGTAGATAAGCCTAAAGATTGGAATGGATTATGATGGACATAATTTAGTAATTTTTACGTATAGAACATTTTTCGATATTATTGATCTGATGTTATAGTAATGCTGTTTTTGAAAAAGGACAACCTTCAGGATGGGAGAAAACTCATCGCGTCGGAAAAGGCTGTGGGAATTGAACAAATAACCGAAGTGTGACTGGCCTTTATCTCCAAACACTGGCCTACAGGAAGTCCCTGGTAAGTAGAAACTAGTTTTATTTTATTAAGAGGTATGATATATGATGTATAAGTTCAATTTTGGAACCATATATGATTAATCTAACCATAAGATGGACTTATAACTTTTTCTATCCTTTTGTATGAAAGAGATGGAATGAACCATCATTCTATCACATGATCTGGTAACAAATCATGAATAACACATTCAAGTTCATTTCTTTAAGGGATAAAGTGTAAATTGTTCAATTCACGAACAACAGTGAGATTGTAACAAAATCATGTAAGTATTTATTTTAATTCATCAACTTTAGGGAAATGATCTTGAAAACCAAAAATGTTGTCCTAGTTCCCTAATATCCGATGAATTAGATGGTACCTTAGATCATCACAAATCTATAGCTTTGTGATTATTTGCTTTTTCATAGCCATTTTCTCTACCACTCTCCATCAAAACTAGATGGTTAGATTTTTCTTCCATATCCATATTTTCACCTATGTTCTTCTACGTGGAAACCCAGTGATGAGTTAATTTGGTTAACCGTTAGATTTATACTTTAGTTTTTAAATCCATGTTTTGGTATTCCTTTTTAGGATGTGGGTTTCTATTAAACAAACTTTCGAGTAGTAAACCATTTATAACCCCGATGAATTTTGAGGGAGAAATTAATTTTAAGGGGGGTAGAATGTAACACCCAGATATTTTATGAAAAATATTATTTTAAATTCATTAATGTCTTGTGTTTTATGCTACATCAAGATTACCTTGCGTTATACACAACACTGTATTAGCTTGCAGTATACGCAACACTATTATTGGATCGTGTTACACAAAATTTTGATAATAGTTATTATACACAACATTGAGTATATATATATATATTCAATGTATAAATTAAATATGGTTGTATTCTGTTATATGAAACAACGATAGATTCTTGCACAACATGCATCCCTGGCTTGGCTTGCATTACACGCAATCACGACCTTCCTCGATAGCGTGTGTTGTACGCAATTCTGGGTTTTAATAAACTACGATATATTATTATTATGAACTAGCCGTTATGAATATTATTAACTAAATTTTTAATTTTATATCATTATTATTCATCTTACACATTTTATAGAAAATGGTATAAGAACAAAATAAATTTTTCGAGTAAAATAAGTATTTTTAAAAAAATGCAGTTTTGACACCTTTTGATGGAGTACCCACTTTAAATCTAGTTTTTGACATGTTCATAAAAATAAAATTCATATTTGGAATGAAGAAATAAGAATTTACTTTGGGTAAAATTTTCATATTATTCTGGTAACTTTCATATTTTGATGAATAGTAAAAACACGCTATATTTTAATTAAAAACAACTTTTTTCATCGCAATATTTTATATGGTTAAATTATAATATTGAATGGTTTTAAAGAATAAATAGAATATATTTTTACCATTTAATATAATTTATGTCATTATCATTGATTTTAAATTAAATTCACAGATTAAATAAATTCAATCTTTTGCAATGTTTTAAAGAAAAACTTGTTTTCTTTCCACAATGGGATTAATTTTAATTTAATTTATGCAACTTTTGTGTATTGAATTTGGAAAAATGGATTCAATATTTGGAATCAGTAGGTCCAAATTATGTTAATAAACTACTTTTAATTTTTGGGAATTATGAATAGTAACTACGGTAAATTTTATTTACCATAGTTAAAGGTAAATAGGGTAAGTAAGGGTAAATATATTATTATAAAATTACCCTAACACATGCCAAAATTCTATTGGATGGATAAAAGTAGACCCATATGACCTAATGGTCATATTAGATTAATTTTATAAACTTTTGACCATGAAAATAATTTAATTATTATTAAAACCAAAGAAAGTGACAACATGACACTCTCATAAATATTATAAGTATAATAATTTTAATTTAGTGATAAACATCATAAAACATCGAACATAATTAGTCTCCAGAAATCTAATAACATTATCTATATCATGATAATTTATTTATAATTTTTAGGGATTAAATAATTGTCATTAATGGTTATACATTAATGATGCAGAAATTATTTATTAAGTGAAAAATCAGTAATATTGTTTTCATTGAAATAATAATACCCATTAAAATGCCCACAAACCTGACCAAAACTTATTTTTTGTGTATAATACACCTTAATCATACAATGACCTAATATATTACCGTTTGGAGCTTTATGAAAGCGATTATCACACTTATATTATTTTATTTTAAATGATGCCAAAGTTGTCACCTTCATAATTTAATAAATTTAACAATTTAAATATTTTGATTTTAAGATGATAAATTCTAGTAAAAGTTTTATTTGGAAAGGTAAATGATTTATATTAATCATAGGATTTTAGTTTTAATTTTTATGCAAAAAATAAGTATATTAAATAATTATAAAAATTGATGTAGTAATTATTTTATTAAGAGATAAACCAAATAAATAGTTTTTAAAAATAGTAAAATAACTATTATATGAACTATTTAATGAGCTCCACTAATTTTTTAGATACATATGACCTTTTATGAATCTATTAAAAATTTTAGTTCGAACATATCTTCAGTATATATTTTATTTAAATTCAAACAAATGAATAGTGTCAAAATTGACACTATTGTTATTTTATAAAAATAACATATTATAAAAATGTTTAAAAATAACAAAGATATTTAAAAATTATAAATTTAAATTTATATGGTAGATAATGTTGTAAAGTATCCAATTATGGACAATTAAAAACAGATAACTAATTTATTGTTATAATTTAAAATTTAGAATTTTATTACCATAAATAAAATCAAATTGATTAAATAAGGATAAATCAAGTTGATAATGATTAAAATAAATTCCTAACATGTATAAATTTGATTGGTTGATGAGATTAAAACCATATCCCATCTAATATTTTGATATGAGTCATTTTTTTAGGTTTTTAAGTGGGTTTAGATTTATTATAAATTAATATTTTTCAGAATTCCAAATGTGCCCCTCTCCTCCCTTATAAAAGGGAACCCCCTCCCTCTCCTCCTCACACCAATTTGAGCCTTCAAGCTCGGAAAACCCCTTCCAATTTCACTTCCCCTCTTCCCTATAAACATCATAGAGGTCCTCGTGTTCTTCAAAGACCAATTTTAGGGCCCTAAGAGGAGGTCTCAATGAGGCGCTTCAAAGAAGAGGTAATGTCCGTTACCGATTCTTTCAACTTTATTTTGTCTTCCACTTCTTCTTCTTAGGTTGTTTCATTATGAAGTAATAACATCAGTGTCACTCATATAGGGATATGTTATTATATGTATGAAACAACCTTATTTCACCATCTATCCATCCTACGGAAAAAGAAATCATCGCGCGTGAGTACGTACGGAATACCGTCTGCACGTTGTGGTGTAATCTATTTTCCACCACCACCATACTTGGATGGGTATAATGGTGTAAATAATATCTATATATGATTATTATAAAGTGATATTGACTCTGAAATAGTATACATATACTCCAATAAAATTCCACGATCATGGGATCAATATCATCGCTCGTGCGTATGTACGAAATACCGTCTCCATGACTCGATGAGATTCATTCTCAATGATTAACCATTCATGAATAATTATAAAGTATATATAAGAAGTAATCATGATATATATGACATAGTAATGATACTTTATTTATGTATATATATATTTATGTCATCCAATTAATTCCATTCAATTCAATGAGGAAACAAAAACAACGTTCATGCGTACGTACGGACTACCGTCTCCAGTAATGGTGTAGATAATTCAATTTATTGATCTATTATACATATGTATATTCTGAATATATATTATATATAAATCATGTTTTACATTCTAGATTTATGTAATCATGATTTATGTAATCATATGAATAATTACATGTTAAAACACGAACGACAAATGAAACAATTTTACCCAAAACGTTACTTTAACATGAATTTACAAAAGAATGGGTAATATAAAGTCATAAGTGAACCATATATAATATAATAACAATTAATATGATTCTTTAATAAGTAAATAACATTATTTAAATCATTATACAGGAGTTTCGGACACTTACGAAGCAAATTGGACCTATGGTAAGGGATAATATTGCAAATCACATTTTTATCCAAGATTGCTTATTCGTAAGTATTTACTGGGGATATTTCTATCATTTCCATGTTTTATAAAAGTTTATTCATGTATGATTAAAGTCCTTTTTACCAATTTTGACTTTTACCCCATTGTATGGAAGGAATATTTCTTTTATTTACCCTACAAGGTACTTTTTTTGCTTTTCCAACAAAAGTACGAGAAGAATGTTTTTTTAACGTATACGGCTTAAAAGGATTTTTATGGTTTTATAAAGCCTTATTTTCATGATTCTTCCTACAAAATATTTCAGGACTATTTTAAAAAAAATCCTTTTCTTTTAAAAATTGCATGAAATTTTGTTAAAAGAAAATGATTTTTAAGAAAAATGATATTTTTCTCAAGAATTCGTTTCAGGTGTTTTATAAAAACTAGTTTCATCTAAGATTCCATTATTTCACATGTGTATGTTTCAAGTATCATGTCTCTATGATTTACATGGTTTCACTTTTCTTATTATTAAACAATATCCATTTCTTTTATATGAATTATGTGATCATGGGATGATGTTTATGAAACCCGTTTTATTCGTTGGGTTATTATGAATGATGTATGTTTATTTTGTGGCACAAGTAAGAATGATTTCATTATGAGATGGGTGGGACCTATATCTCCCTCCAATGCATTAGGTAAAGATTTATATCTCATGAGATAGACATGTCTGGAATGGCAGGTTAAACCGGTTCAGTAAAACAGGACTAAAATGTGGAGTGAACTCGATACAGAAAGGGACTTTGTCCACTAAGATGGTCTTGGCAGCAATTCCTTGGCTACTATGGAAATCATTACATGTGCTTAATGGATTCCACAATTAAATGTTTTATTCCCATGCTATATTATCATGATTTATGTTCCATTATGATCTATTCCATATGTACTTCCATGTTTTATATCATTGCTCAAGATTTTTAATGTTCATTTTTTATGATCAAATGTATATAGTATGTTTTATTTTATCCATGCTTACCCTTACTGAGCATTTGAGCTCACCATTTTTATGTTTTCTTTTCCCCCAGTATTAAAAGAAATGTTTTTGGTAAGGAAACAAAAATGGGAAGATCTTTATTGGTAGATGATGAAGATCTTTCACAATGATTTGAATATTTTATTCCGAGTTTTCAAAAACACTAAACTATTACGGTCCTTGTGTGTCAGTTTTTGTTATGTATTAAGTATTCCGCAAAAGAAATTTAATGTCCATGTACGTCAAGCTTCGTGTCTCTACAATTATTCTCATATCCTTTCAAAATCATTATATAATTTTCAATAGTGTACATCCATCAGTAATGAATATAACAACATAGTTGAACCTATCTAACCAGGTGAACCAACAGGTGGACCACTATATCAAATAATTATAGAAGGTTAAACATATTGAATTCATATAATACTATTGCAACCTCCTTATACATTATTGTAAGAATTAAATATTCTATAACATTACTCTATATTATTTTGAAAAATAATCAGATTTCAGTAAATGTATATCATACATTATGAGGAAAAATGAAATGTAAAGTATCTCACATAAAATAATTCATCAAAACTGGAATGATATTTGATTTTAGTCCCTATAACATCAAATTATCCATTTACATGAAACTATTGATATTTGATGACTAAATATAATGAAACATTACACCATTATGGAGACTGAAAAATTGATGTTATTCTTATTTGGATATAGTGTAAGATGTTAGAGTAAGAAAATTATTCCCTATACCATACACTGGTTCCAACTCTTCCTCTATCCCCATTTCAATCATGTATAACCTATCCTTGATGAAATATGTTTTCATGACTGGAACATTAAATAATGTTACAACAAAACTATCAAAAACACTTTTTTTCTACATATATGACATCAAGAAAATGTTGGAGATATAAACAATTCCAATATGGTAATTCAATGAAATTTGACCTCTTTTTTCCTTCCTTATATCATAATGATTTTAAAAAATGGTTTCCCATAAATAGTGTCAATACCTTTTACATTATCAAACAGTTGATCACCCATTAGTGGAGGTAGGGTTTTACCTTGATCGGTATTACCATCAAATGTTGTAATGCATGATCGGTATTATGGTCATTAAGTTACGAATTTTAGATGTGTTAAAAATAGAATCTATAAGGAATGATTCAAGGAAAATGAGTGGGTGAATTTTTCGAATATGGGACATCCCAAAAATCAATTAATGTCATAGTCTAAAAAAGTTTCATAAGTATGAAATTCATTTATCATCTTGTAAAACATGGCCCTCAATGTGAATTCATAAATTATATGAGCATCATATAATGTAACACATCTATACCACATCAATTTTAGTTCACCGATCAATGGATAAAAATTTGTATCAATATCATTATCGATTTTATTTTGTAATGATACAAGTAGAGGGAACATAATGTATTTTCACATCAGGAATAACCATGAAAGAATGTTATAATTTACAACCATGATGGGACATTTACTCTGACAACCACAATAAACCTGAGAAATATTAATTAATTATTTATATAAAGAAAGTTGAAATTTTCTTGGCTAATTTTGTAATTCATGGTACTCCTGATGTGTTTTCTTCCAAAAATGAGAATATATTGGATGATGTGGTATCTAATCATTAATGAATGTTCCTAGTTAGTGTAACTTCATCACTAAGAGGGAGAGGGAGTGAATTAGTGATATTTTTTATTTTATGTGTCTTGGATATTGAAATAACCTTAACATGATATTAAGGATTTCAATTCCCTACTAAAAAAATCAAACACATATCCACATGAACACAAGAATTTACAAGGTTCACTATTCAGTAAGAATAGATATATCATTTGAATAGTATGGAAATGATCCAATACCATATGATCCACTAGAAAAAATCCTCTGTTTAATATTAGTACGATATACCCTTTCATTTATGTATCATAATGTAGAAAATTCCAATAGTGTGTGTGCACCCTCTTGGGAGAAATTTAGTTCAATAATGACAATGTATCAACTGATGTTAGATATGATTCTTTTCAATTCCTCAAATGTGATCCTTTTAAAAAAATTCTTCGATTAGTTTATGTATATGGAAGTATCTTCCTTTACTATTTTAAGGAAAACATAGACTGATATTTGTAGCCCAATTCATCCATGTATGAATGTTCCTGAAATGATTCATTTCGATACAATTCATCCTTATAAAATTCATCATCACATGATTCTCCCCTCTAAAAAATTATCACATGGACATAATAAGGTAGATATGAATCGTAACCATTGAAAAATTCCTCCTTCCTCAGTTCGGAAATCCCAAAACAGCAATCTAGATTCAATAATCCAACCCAATACGATGATTAGTCAAATACAGTAATCAACTGAGTATGATAAATTCTAATTACAATGATCAACTGAATTCAATGTATCAAATTTTCCTTTTCTCCTATTAATTCTCCATAAAAACATAATCAACAAAATCTAAATACAAATACTAACTATTCTCTATAAAAATAATCACATCTTTTATCTCATCTATGATGAATAATACATCATTAATTAAAAAATTAAAATACAATTTTCTCCTTTTATAGGTAACCCCCAAAAGGTTTGGGTTGTAATCCAAAAATATTTCGTGATCACCTAAATTCACCCAAATCACAATTTTACATATAATATTGAGTTTATTTATGACTTGGTCAACTCCACTATAATCGACTCGATTCTTCTACACTCTTCATTTCTTTTTCAGACTATCATTTCAATTGTCAATTTTATTTCAATTTATGATTCCAATTGACTCAATAATATTTCTTCAAAACAATGGTCTATACTAATTGAATATATAAATACAGAAATTTATACAACTCCAAATGCTGAATAAAGTCATTATTTTTAATTTCAAGATCCCCATCAACAATACTTTCTTAAATTATATTGATTAATTTGAGATAAAAAATATTTAACATTAGTATTATTTTTCCTAAAAAAATTAAGAAAAAACACATTTGAAAACAAAATTTTGTTCATATATATTCATAAACATCTTTATCTCTGATTTCGATCCACTTCTACTTCTTCACACATGATCTTGACCTACATGAAAAAGGATTTTTAAATGTAAGCAATGTAAATCTACCCATTTTGAATGGTTGATGGAATTTTTGATCAATGTATTCCATTATGATTCTCATTAGATTCTCCTCAATTCCATTTCCATCGGTCTCTATTGAAGACAATTATTCAGGTGTATGATGGTTCTGAGTATAATTGGCTTGGATAAAATCAGCATAGGTACTATTATTCTGGGTATGATCATTTTCATTCTATAAGAATCCAATAATTTTCTTCCAATCATCTTGTTAGCTCCTCTTTCTTCTCTTCCAACCAGATACAATTAATATTGGCACAATTGGGAACAACATCTTTTCCCTTTTCATCCATCCATATTTCATAACATGATTTCAATTAAATATATATTATATATATATAATAAAAATAAGTAATGCATCATCAAATTTATTTTCTCATTGTCATATAGTCTCCAATTATCCATCAAAGACACAACTTCATACATATTGAATTTAGTGTGAATTTGATGACCATTTACTTATAGAGAGATGCATTATCAATTATATCCTTTAATTCTGGACCTTAGGTGAGTCTGATCATAACCATATTGCTTCTTCTCATTTAGATGGTCAAAGTGAGTTGGGTTATTTTAAAAACATGAATCCGATTCTTTTAATTCAATATTATTTTGACAATATATATATTGAAGTTATTTTATTCATTCTTCTTGAACATCCTTGAGAACAGTAGACAACATATTTTATCAATCACCTTGATCATCATTTTGGTCCAAACAATCTCTCATTTGGAATTTGTTTTCAACCATGTTTCATAAAACACTAAACATTATACTCTCTTGTAATATATGAACAATCAATAATTTTAAGCCTACATGAGCCAAATCATTATATGAAACAATATTCACTGACAAAAAAACTATACTATCTAAAATTAGTCATTATGACAACATATTCTTCTTTTCTTCATCAATTCTTCTTCATCCTATTATTTTTTTCATCCATCCTGGAAAAAATTAAAATTTCTTTCCCACAACCACTCCAACAAATAATTTAAGTAGTACACTTACAAACCAATTTTTTATTTATATAATACCCAAAACATCCCCTTTTACATGCACTAAATGGTTAGATTTAGGAAAAATTTATCCCCCCTTGAAAACACTATAAAAAGGTATGATGAGATAGGGGATAGAAACACATACCATAGCCTTGTTGAGAATGAGGTTGGACACCAATGTTAAACCTCAATTTAGAAAATGATTCCTTCAGTAATGGATTTAAGAAAATAACAAAAACATATTCTATGTACTTCAATTCCAATTGATTCTTCTCTACATTCACATTTATGAAATGAAATTTGATATCAATATATATTTAATGACAATGTGGAATTGGATTCCTGATTGGATTGATTGTACATTTTTTTCATAAACCAATCATAGGGGTAACTTCACTTCATCAAGTAAATATTCTAATTGAATTTTCATCCACATAAGTTCAGTAGCGGCTTGTGTAGAATCAATAAACTCAACTTCACCTCTACTGGGAGTTACTAAATTATGATTATTGGAATTCGAAATCAAAAAATTCATTCCAAGAAAGAATAATCCACCAGATGTGCATATTCTATCATCAACATTTCATCCCCAATCAGTATCTTAACAACCAAAAAAATCAATATTATTTGAACTATTTTATCTAATTCCTAAATTTTTTATGCCATTATGTATCAAAGAATTATTTTTCGGGCTAGTAAATGTAATTCTTTTATAACACTCTCAAATATTCCACATAAGGTAAAAATATAAATAATGTGAGGACTCGAGGAAGTAAAATGCGACAAGATTCAAATAAACTTACGAAATTCCTTCTGATTAACTTCTTTTCCTTCACTGTATTTAGACACTATTTGTTCCCACTAGAATTTGTGTTAATTTTTTTTGAGTTTTACATGATGACCCTCTTAAAATGTTCCTTATAATAAATTTAATGAGAAATAAAAATGTATTACATCAATTAAATAATTTTTACGCCATGATAGTATTTCATTTCCCCTAGCATGGACATTTCAAATATAATTTTCATGTATTCAGAAAATCCTTCACAACATCTTTCATAATTATTAAAAAATATAATTTCATCAACATAAACTATTAAATAGAAGGAATAATATTGACTCTCTTTGGTATAGATATTTATATCAATCATTACATTCATAAAATTCATCTTCCTTTAGAATTTATCCAATTTGGAATACTATGCTCTCAATGTTTATATTAGGCCACATAAATCCCTTTTCAATCAAAAATCATAACATTCATCTTTCCCAATAACAACAACACTAGGTTTTTCAATGTAAACATCCACTTCATGATCACCATTTATGAATATGGATTTGACATCCATTTCATTGATATAGTTACTTTATTGTGCAATAAGAAGAAGAAAGTTCCAGATTATTCCAAGTCCTTCCACCAATGGAAAGGTTTCATCAATGTGAACACCTTAAATTTTTTAATTCCCTTTTCACAAAAATATTTATTTATTTCTTATCGTTTAACAATATTCATTCAGCATATTCTGGAAGACACACTTTGTGACAATAATAATTTTGTTTTCATGATTTGGTTTGATTTCCCATGTATCATTCATTTCAATATGATCGAATTCATCATTCATGATTTGATTCCATTTTGCACACTCAAAATCTTCTTTCACATCAATCATCTCAACTTTTCAACACAATGATGTACATGTTATTGAAACTGTTGATCTTCTTTCTTGAACCTTATAATTTTGATCACTAATAAAATTCTGATATTCGACTTGTTTCCTCAGTCTTGGATGAGATTTTTATGTATTCTCATCATCACTATAAATAGATATGTATGATTCTTCATCTTGAGTAGGAATAAAAATCTTTTTATCCCTATTAGAATTGTTTTCATCAACGTGCTCAACTTTTTCATATTCCTAAGTATATTTATCATCCACATCCTTTTCCATTACATTAACATAAACAAAATCAAAAATAATTTTTTTTAATAATATTTATCATATTCCTTACAAATAATATCCAATGAATATTACATAATTACATTAATACTCAAACATTCCATAGATTCCACATTTCTTATTTATAATGGATGGACATCAAAATAATCATATGTGTAGCTAACTTGGTGTATAAACATAGAAAATTCATATGTATTCATTTCTAATTCAGGCCTATGGAAATAATTTTTTTGAATATAAACACCATGGTTTTCCTCCAAAATTAATGAGAAAGATCATGATAAAG
This sequence comes from Viscum album, assembly GCA_963277665.1. Classification (NCBI taxonomy): domain Eukaryota; kingdom Viridiplantae; phylum Streptophyta; class Magnoliopsida; order Santalales; family Viscaceae; genus Viscum; species Viscum album. Next base: position 943,732,630 of record OY728127.1, on the reverse strand, counting down.
TAATAGAGTTCGATCCATTTCCTCTAAAATTATATTATTTCATTTTGTAACCCCATTTTTTAGGAGTGTATATGGAACTATACTCATGATAAATTCCATGATTTTCAAGATAAAATTATAATTCTTTACTTATGTAGTATCCACTAATTTCTATTCTCACCATATTAATTGAACACTCACATTCCGTTCCTGCAATCCTTCTAAAACTTTTGAAAATTTTCACAAAATAAAATTTGTGCTTCATAAACATAAAACAAGTAATGAGAGTAAAATAAAAAATGATAGTTTTGAAGTACTTATCTTCCTTATTGATTGTTTTCTCAACAAAAAAAAAATATCTCAATGTATAATCTCTAGTGGTAGTTTTGAAAAACTATCAACACTCTTATGCAAAACATTTGTAATCATTCGATTCTAAAAAATAACGAAACACCAATTTATTCTTATTGTAAAATAAATAATTTCTCCCACACTGTATCATTTAAGTAACTTTCCCATGATTCATTGACACATGTGTCCCAACCGCTTATTCCACTATTGATTCTCTTACACCATACTCATGAAACAAGAGTTTTCTATTTCACCATTTAGAATAAAATTTCCTTTTATACTTTGGCCTCTTATAACAATACTACCATTTTCTTATATATTTAAAATATACCAATCATTCATAATGATAAATTTGTTACTCTCATAAAACAATTACTAAATACATAAAAAATGGTGTTTCAGCCCATGAAGATACAAAGTCTTCCTGGATTTGATATTTTCATTTCTAATGATGGATGATCCAACAACATTGATTTTGAAGGATTATTAATTTCCAAATTTCACTATTCTTTTTTAAAATAATTCACATTTTTTAAAAATTTCTTGTCTCCTATCAGATGAGAATAACAACCATTACCAATAATCTATGTTTTTTTCTTTTGAATCTTTTAATTTAGTTTTAACAATAATATATTTTATTCATCCTTTTCTCTCATCACCTTTGGCTTTTGGGAATTGTTTGTAATATTTTTTTGATGGTTGAAAAATAAGTAATCCCTATTCAAGGTTCCAGGATGTTCACATGATTTATATATATTTCTATGGGTTGGTACCTTTTCTCAAAATTCACTCAAACCTTTTTCAGTTTAACCACAACAAACTTCTCAAAATTATTTTTTTGATGAGATATAATCCTAATTATGATTTTCATTATATTACCTATTATATAATAAAAATTATTTTGTCTACACTAACACATTTTTTCATTATTTCTGTATCCCCCCATTACAATCAATAACCATAAAAAAGTATTTTCCTCTAAAACATCTATATTATATTGAATTTTTAATACTTTTCCAAACAACATTATTATCATTATTTTCTAAGACATCAAATTTTCTTATCAATCATATTATTAATTTTATTTTCTATATTATTATAACAAAATGTGCTTGAAGCATTTCCAGATTCATATTTCATTAAGACTTTTGAATTCCCAACATTGTTGGTCATGACCACATACATAGCTTTCCTAACATTATTTTTTAAAAACATTTCCAGTGTTCTTCTCAAACATATAAGGAATTATTTGTTGAACCTTATCATGTTTCAAATTTCGATAAAATTCAACAATTTCAGTGATATGTTTTTGAATATTATATAATGAAATTTATATTTACATAGTTATAATAATCAACATCAAAATCTTCTTTTTTATTTCCTTCAGATTAAACTTCAGATTCTCATTACAATTATTTTATTCATTGGTATATTTATTCAAATCATCAATTATTTTATCTAGATTCACCTTCTCTGAAGAAAAAAAACATTATTGTTTTAATGTGGAGGAAAATTAATCATCTTTTTATTTCCATGCATTAATATTTTTCTCAGAAATTCTTTCAACTATTCTTTTAAATGAATTTCTGGTTCAGTTTCTTCTTATTCATAACGACTTCTTATAAATTCTTTATCATTAATTATTGTAATAAAATTATTTTCAATACCATGAAAAACTTATTTTTAATATCCAGCATCACTACCTTCTTATTCGTTATCTTTATACATTAATATTCTTCTTTTGGATTTGAATAATTTCATTTCCTTCCCTATGGAATACTATTATCTTTTATCTCCCCATTTCATCTTCAATTTTCTTGGATTCCTTTATTATTTGTCATTATCTTCTTCTTTCATTCATCAAGGACAATTTTCCACAAAGTGAACGACGCATCCACATTTAAAACATTTCAAGGGAAGTATCCTTTTTTATTTCCTAGTAAATCATTAATGTTTTTAGATAATATGCATAAAATAACATCAATATATTTAAATACCTCATTTTGGATTCAATTTCACCATATTCATCTTCAATAAGAATATTATTTGATTTATCATGCATAGTGTATTTGAAATATATTTCTCTTTTAACATTGTTTTTGTTTTTGATATTTCTCCCTCTTCTCATTTCTTAAGTGATGAGAGTGCTATGAAAATAATTAAGATATAATTTTTTAGGATCTATATCATCCAATGGAGAAAATGTTTCATCAAATTTATTGGGAATTATTCCCAATATGTTTTCAAAAAATATAGAATCATAAAACTTTTCACTATGAAATCTGTTTGTGCACACAATTTCATATACCATGGTAATGATTCCCCCAATAGATTTATACTCACCCATATTCCAATATTTATATTTCAATCTCTATATTTGTATCATTTCCTTATTAAATTTTCTATTGCCTTTGTATATTATTTAAAATTTGGAATGTATACCTTTGGTTTTGGAAAAAACATTCACTCATAAGAATATAATTTCTGAAAGTGGTGATAACATAACATTCTTATACCATCCATCATTCTCAAGATTCTCCTTATCAATAGATGTCAGTTGAACAATATCATCAATGGGAGGAAACCTAGTATTGGAGCTTCAAGAACATAATTATTGATAGACCTAAGATAATTTAACATTTTATCTTTATAGATATGATAATTCTTTCCACACAACACTATAATACCATTAATGTTCACTCAATTCATTTTCTCTAATAGTAAAGAATTAGAAAATGGAAGCTCGTATCTGTTACCTTTTGAAAGTTCCCAATCAATGTAATTATATCACTGAGATGGTGATAGGGTGAGTCAGTGATATATTTTCTTTTATGATTCATTTCATTTGAAACAACCTTCGCCTAATGTTAATGATATTCATTCACTATTGAAATCAAATCACACTCACATTCACAAGAACATAAGAATTTACAAGAATCACTATTCAATAAGAATATCTACATCCTTGGTATGTTATGGAAATGATACAATACAACACAATCCCCACGAAAAAATACATTGATTGTATTTATTAGGATATAACATTTCACTTTTGTAGAACTATGTAGAAAATTCCAAAAGTGTGTGTGAACAATCTTTCAAAAAATTTTGAAAAAAATTTCTATATAAAAAATCATGTTACCTATGCTTCTTTTCAATTTACCAAATGTATTCCCTTTAAAAAAATTCCTAAATTCCTTACCCAGAAGATGGTAAGAACATCCTAGATATTGTTAGGAAATACTCAGTTCATCCACTATTTAGAAATCCTAATCGGATAATCTAGCATGATATGACGATAATCCAAATATGATTGGAATGTTAAACAAAGTAGTCAAGGGAGTATGATAAATTCATATTAGGATGAATAGCTAAATAAAACATCACAATATTATGTCTTATCATATGACTTCTCCATCAAAAAATTATTCAAAAATATCTCAATACAAAGACATCATATTCCCCATAAAAAATTCCAAGCATTACACTATTCTAGGATAATCATTTCTTCAGTCATTAGAAAAGTACAATGTACATATATCCTTTTATATGTAACCCATGAGGGGTTTAGGCTAAAATTCCAAAATAATTCTCGCGCACCAAAATTCACCGAAATTTAATTTTCTCTAAAATATCGAGTGAATTTATTTCTTCATGAACTATTCAAAATTCTTCTCTACTCATTTATAGTCTTTTTAATTCATTAGACATTAATTTCAATTTTCTATTTGATATAAATTTTGGAGTCTATTTTTCTCAATCTGATTTCTTGAAACAGTGATCTATACAAATTGAATATATAAATGAAGAAATTGATACCACTCTGAATGATGAATAAAATCATTATTTTGAATTTTAATCTCCCCCTCAATAATATATTATCTAATTATCTTGATTCATTTGATATGAAAAAATTGAACTCTAACACAATGTATCTTGACCCAATTAGAGAAATAACACTTTTGAAAACAAATCCTTATTCATCAATCACCTAAAATATCATTATTTATAATTTTTAAACACTTATAATTCTCTATATAATCCACATGAAAAATCATATTGTAATGTAAGCAATGCAATTCAACCCGTTTTTAATAGTAAACTACATTGTTTATTGGTGTATTCTATTATGATTCTTGTTAACTTCTATTCAATTCTTTTTCCCTCATTCATTGTTGAAAAGTATTATGTTTGTGTATGATGGTTGTGAGTATGATTTTCCAAGATAATATCATCTTGGGAACTATTATTATTGGTACGATCATTATAGGTATGATCAATTTCTTTCTACCTAGATCTGATCATCTTTTCAGCACCTCTTTCCTCTCTTCCAACCAGATACAATTAATATAGGTAGGATTGGGAAAACATATTAGTCCCTTTTCACCCATTAATCTTTCATAACATGTTCACAATTCATCTTATGATATATATGAAATAAAATCATCAAATCGTCATCAGATTTATTTTATCATTTTCATATAGACTCTTCTTCAACATCAAATCCACCACTTCATTCATATCTAATTCAATGTGAATCTAATGACCATTTACATCCAGAAAGACACATTTTAAATTCTATCAATTCATTCTACACCTAAGGTGATTCTGATCACAACCATAATTCTTCTTCTCTTTATGATTTAAAAAGTGTGCCTGATTATTTTGAAAAAATAACTATCAATATTTTGATGATGGTACAATTTTCACCACATAAAAATTGATGTGATTATCTTATTTCTTTTCAATCACCATTTACCATAAAAGACAAGAATTTTGTATAGTCTCCTTAATAATCTAATGGGTACTGACATTTAATTCATATATCATCATTACTTGTCAAATGAGTAGTAGTTTCCTAACATACACATAGTCTTATAAACATTGGAGTGATATAAATATATTATTCATCTGTATATGGAATTAATTTATTTTTATTATATCAATCAGTGCCACACATAAGGAATTTTATGAGTGATTCATGGTCCTTGGGAAATAATTAGCAGTAATTTGGAAAAGCTTGTATTTTTATTGTAATTATTACCATTGAATATGTCATTACTTAAACATAATTTATTCATCATGAAAGTTCATTTACCTCTATAATCATATCAGTTTGGAGACTAAGTAGTTCTATAAATCTAGTTCCACTTCAACTTTTACAAGATTTCAATTTATATAACCTCAATTCTGCCAAAAATGTTTTTTATTTAGTATAACTCTTATACAAATGTCTCTTAGAACAAGAATTTAATTTCTCAATCATCTTTTTACAATAACTTTGGTCATCTTATTTTGAAATTTCCATTTCTTCTATGTGATCTCAATTATCATTTACAATTGTATTCATTTTAAATGACTCATAAACTATAGTATCATCCCAATCAGTGTGCACATTTTTTCCCATGATTAGTCTAAAATATATACCTCTATTATATTTTGTGAAAAATCAAATGACCTACAGACTATTTCAACCTAATTTTTCTAATGTAACATGAACAAAACAACTAGAAATTGATTTTGGAAGGGCTGTATGAATGCTCAATTGAAAACATGAATAACTGTTTAACTCCATATATAAACTATTTTTTAATACCATTAGAATTTGTTTTATTTATATCTATCCTATTAGGTTCAAATAACATTAAAATTATATATAAAATAAATAATTACAAAAAATATATTAATTATCTAAGATGAAAGTTGTAGATGATTCTTATAAGTAGAACACAACATTTGGATTTTGTATTTTTGGAAACAAACCAACCATATTGTTATAAGACACATGAAACCTGTTTTTCACATTATATATTTATACATGGATTATTTTTTAATGAATGCTAAACATCTTTACCTATTTTAAAATTAATTATTCTATGAAATAATGTTTCAATTTATGTAAATTAATTATTTTCATGCATTCATTAATATATGATAATGATTTGAAATTGTTTAAGATCAAAATCATTTTAAGATCCATAATGGGATGTATAAATCATATTTTTGAGTTATGTTACACCACAATATTTTGATAATGTAACTTGAATATTCATATGTTGTAGACATTTTTTCAATAATGTAAATTAATATATGGTCAATATTTATGTTCTCATATCTTGATTACTTTTATTAAACATGAATTTAATATTAAACCCTGTGTTTAAATGGTATGAAAATAAATAGAAAATTATTCTATTTTATACCTTGGATTAGAGCCTCAAAACATATATGAAAACACAAAATCCTTGTATACTCATTTGGGTGTGTCTGTAGGGTGTAATCTATATAGAACCAGTAACATTTCAAGAAATATACACATATCAAATCATAGAATCATCATATAATTATAATATTCAATACACATCCTCTTAAAGGGAAATAGATTATAGAAAATGCAAACCAAAGGGTTTCATAATTTGGGTGAAAATCATATTTCATTTTTTTTAATAAAGTGATAACCAACATTTAATTACAATATAGGTGAAAATATTGTTTCAAATTCATCCTTATTAAAAATTAGAGATACTATTTATTAATTACCAAAAAATATGGTTTGGGATACATATGAAAAATATGTTTTTGTTCTTTTATGAAAATCCAACCATGACCATTTCCTAATATCTATCATTAAAACATAATTATATTTTAAATGGACATTTATAACCCTTTATTAAACTTTTTCATTTTTCATTTTAAAATAAGATAATCACATAAAATCTATTTTCCTCGTCCCATTCATTATTTTTTAAAAGATTCAGTTTGAAAAAAAAAATGTATTTTGTTTTAAGGAAATATAACTAAGAAGGAAAACATAGTATAATATGTAACGAAAATTAAATATATAAATAAAATAAATCCAAATAAGAAAATAATGTATAGATTATGTAATCATTATAATTAAATAGCCGAGATGATGTCAACCTTCTATAAAAGTGAATGTTGGTACTAAACTATATAAATAATAGCACAAGTATAAGACAAAACACATGTTGTGAAACTCTGAATAATATGTTCTAAAGGTAACAAAAATCGATCATAGGACACTATCAAACTATGTAAAAAAATATTAACATGTCCCTATTGAGGAAACTGAAATGTATTCATTCTTTTGGAGGCCATTTATAAAAAAATTAGTAATATATAAACCGTTATTAAATGAAAAAACCATTTAAAAATACTATTTGAAAACTTATATAAAAAAATAAAATTTAATCATTATTTTGAAATTTTAAAACTTCTCATTATATTTGACAAATATTTTCAATTACAAACATATATATCTAAACATCACTCAAAAAATTATTCATATATTTTCTTGTGAATATGTTAATTTGTCTAATATATTTACATATACATATTAATACATGTGTATATGACCATGAAACATGAAAATAACATCATATAACATTTAAAATTAATAATTAACACATTATTCAAAAGAAATGCAACGACCCTTGTTTTTCTGAATTACAATTTTTATCAAAATTTTGAATTTTGGATTTTTAATGCTCAATTGGTTAAAATGTAATTTTTATTCAAGAAGATGATATCCTAAATTTTTTAACCACTCTTTTGGTCCTAAAATAATGGTTTTACCCTATGATTAATATTCGGGGGAATTTTGAGCTGTTCAAATTTTAGAGGAATGATAAATATTGAATATTTTATTATTTTAATATTAATTTATTTACGTAGGTTAGTTTTGTCATACCATTTTAATATATAATTGGATTTAGATTCTATCATTTCCATTGAGTCCAAAATGGGTTTTTTTATTATGAAATGAATAAACTCATGTTGGGCACCATGGCTGGCCGGAGCCCCTTTTATCTTCTCTACTTTTTCTTATATTCATTTTTTTCCTTTTCATTCCTTTATTTTACACCCTTATTCCTTATCATGCATGAATTTTGGATTCCCACATCATGAAACATAATATAGAAAAGGGATTGGGATAGATAATCTTAGATATGAAGGAATGGAGGATTTTCCTTGAAACCCTCAATGAGTTGGAGCAATGTTCAGAAACCATATATAGTGGATTTGAGCGAAGCCTTTGCTTTTTCCACCAAAAGATTGTTCATTTTAATATTAACTAAAAATACTTCCCCATTAATCATTTTTATGTTTTAAAACCCTTATGTGAAATATTATGGACACTTGAGTTGGGATCTACTATTTTTATGGGTGAAACAAAGGATTCAAAACAATACAAGGTTTTTCCATTCCGAAAATCTCGATACATGACATATTGTCCAGAGAGAAATGCCATTTGTTCTTTATGTTAGTGAAAGATGATGTTTTTAGAGTATGTTTTGTATACTGATACTCAAACCTGTAGCATATTATTAAATTCGTAAACCATGTGGGGGTAAATGGTCGTTTACAATACATAGCCATACCTCGTGGGGAGAGCACAAATTGTATGTTTACCGGACCATACCATGTACATGGCCAATCCTTTTGATGGACACGGGTATAAATCCCATGTAGGGTACATTCTATGTTCCCTCTTTACACATTGTGTACCTAGGTCATTTGCACACCATGTACAAAGGATGTATATGACCGTATGGAATTACTAGAGTACATGTCATGTACTTAGGGTGAAACATTGTTTACATAGGGTAACCCGCCGTGTACTTCCCCCTTGTGACCTTTCTGGTATTTTTCATATATTCTCCCCCATGAGTCAGAAATGGAAACATGTGTAGTTCATTAAGAATAAATTATCAATTATAACACATTTGTAATACATGTGGGGTGTTTTGAGAACACTTGAGTGGAATTTTAGTCCATTCAGGAACAAAGAGGCTCTTCCTTCGATAATTTTTTCATAAGTCTCCTGAGAGTGTGACCAATTCAATGGTGATCCATGAGATATATCTCTTCACCAATGCCTTATTATTTTTCTGTTGAGACATATAACTTGACAGATGTGCCCTTTAGGCCTAAGAGGCTGTGAGACCAGTTGCATTCATCGATCACCTATAGGATTCCTTTGTTTATGTATTGACCTAGAGGATCCCATGTAGGTTTCTGATATATTCATTTCATTACCAAGAATCCCCCTAATAGATTCCATTGATTGAAATCTCTTCTATGGAGTCCCTTTTAAAATATCATTGCATGTGTTCCATTATGAGAATCTTAAGTAGTATGACACCACATTCTTATACAGTTTAAGGGGTGCTTTTTAGGACATCATCATCATTGTTTTTCTCCAAGGATACCTTATATGATTCATCTATCATTCTTAATCTATGAGGATCCCATGTGGTATTACTCCTTTACCATTAAGCTAATGATCCCATATTGGATTCCTTCGTTGGTGTTTAGATAATTAGGATCCCATGTGGGATTCATTTTTTGTTTCTTGACATGCGTGACCAATTGGGTTCCCCAATGTTTGATTTACCTTGATTTAATATGTCAGGTTTTGGTAGAGATTTTATCAGGTGTCACCTTAGAACCCATGCTAACGTGGTAATCTCACGGGGATATGAATTTAGTATTGGGATTGAGCATTCATCCACTCCACCCTTCTTTATACATTTACAAGTTTGTTGTTGATGTATCATTGTTTATGAGAGGTACTTCTTGGTTGGTAGATATGGATCTTGACATATTTCATATTTCATTCACTTTGGGATGCCCATATGTTCTTCTAGGGATCTGTAATTTCTTTTGGAATTCCCATAAAATCTTTCCTGGGATCTGTCTTTAGAGAAATGATATTTTTGTTATTTTTTGTATACCCTGAGGTATTCCTGGTATTCGAGTATTGATACTATAAATATTTGTTATTATATTATTGGGATTTCCATATGTGTTTCTTGGAATCTGACCATTGAGATTAATACAGTTATATATTGGTATGATACCCAATACTCATGTATGATTATGCTCTTCCGAGTGGTGGGGATTATTACGATCTATACACCCTATGATCAGGTTGGTTACGCTTCCCCTGATCAGTTACTAAACTCAAAAGGAATTCCATGGCATATCACCAACGATTCATTTTTATATAGTTATGGAACCCAAGACTCTTGGATGGTTACACTCTCTTGAGGGGTGTGGATGATTATGATCTATTCCACCTATGATCAGGATGATTATGCTCTCCCTAGTGAGTTATGAGAATTGATGGGTATTGCATGGAATCTCACTGATGAGTTCTCTTTATATAGGTATGCCACCCAAAACTCTAGAAATATTATTCTCTACCGGTTGTTTGGGATGATTATGATCTCCTAATCATATGATCGGGATGATTACACATTCCTTGGTTAGTTATAAGACACGATGGGTGTTGCATGGTATCACACTAGTCAGTTCTCTTTCTAGGTTTCCTAGGGTTTAGAGCCTTGGGAACTATTTGAGTTCTAAATTTCATGACTGCCTATGGAACGAGAGTTCAGGATCAGACATTAGAATGGATTTACATGCATGAGTAGCATGAATACTGAACTAGTGGCCTTTATATGATGTATGGACGAATTCCATGGAATCATTATTTACAGAATTGACTTTTGGAATATGGTATCCTTCCATACTGGATTGAACCTTGGTATAAGATATCCTTCATAATAGGATTTACTATCAGTATATAGTGTCCTTGTTGGTGATTGGAGGGTTGTATTGATGAACCAAGATGTAGGAAGAGTAACCCTGCTATTTTGACATGGATTTCATAGAGATATTCCAGGATTATCAAACACCTATAAATACTGATTTAGATTATAGAGACAGATATCGACATAATGATACATTTGGTTGGGTGACCAGATGTATAGATCAACTCTATTTCATTGGATGTCTAGGATATTGGAATTATAGAACCATGTATAAACTACTTACTTATATTATATTATTTGATGCAATTACTCAAGAACATTCATATTTATGTATATATTTATAGGTACGATACTTTACATGTATATGTATATAGATAAGGATATACATGGTAGAGGTTTCCCAGTTTACTTGATTCATGTACCCGGGGTTTGACTATCGGTTCACATTTTGTTTTACATACCTTTGTTAGTTTTCTCTCAGTTAGGTTGAAAACATTTCTTTTTCATACACATAGCAGGGTATTTTATGGGTATCTTTTCAGAGTGTCCTAATTAGATTATTTCTCAAAACTTCACATGCAATTTAGTGCACATATAGACCTTACGACTACTTTTTAGGTTGAGTATGAGTTTCCTAGTGGATATGGATGAGGCCCATTTTTCAGGTTAGAGTACAGCAGCTCATGAGGGTTCTTCTAATCAGGCTGTTGCAATTTGACAATGTCTGGAATCAAGGTTTGTGGTCTGGCTTAGAGTAAGGAGTATAACCCTATAAATATACTTTCAATTTCTTTCGTATATTCTGTATCAATATATTCAACCTAGTGTGTGACCAATGTTGTATGTGTGGAGTAATTGTTTTGGATTTACACCAATTTTATTTATTATTACAAATGTTCAAATTTAGTTTATTTACTTTTCCAAATTTTGTATGTTTCGTGACATGTATGATACATAGCTATTTCATCATTGTTTTTACTCTAATTTTACAGAATATTATCAATACTATCATACCAATGGACCTTATAACTATTCAGAAGCCTCTAGCATATGGGGAGGTGTTCTTGAGGCCTTATATCCCACAAACATGGAGCACTGTTTTAGTGGAATCCAGGATAGGTCATTACAATGTGGTATTAGATCTGTTCCATTCATGGTATTTTCTAATTTGGATATTGTTTATTGAAGTATTAGGAATGAATCAGTATAAAGGAAGGATATCAGACACGTGCATCGAGAACACTTGTTCTTGTAAGAATCCTACTTTTCTAGGGGATTGGTGTCATGATATTTGATGTTACTATTACATTTTATTATCTCCTTGAGAGACAGAAATGTTGTGTGGAGATCATGATTTATTGTTTATTTATGGATCTTGGCCATTTTAAGGGGACAAAGATAGTTTTTATGTATTTTATAGCAATGTAAATTGGTGTCTCATGTAGCATCTTTGGCATATAGGATTCACTAAATATAGGCCTGATAGTGTGGGATTTTTATTGATGATCGAGGATTATTCATTTTTTATTTCTTATATATATATAATTATTTTTGATGATAGGTTATGTCGATCAACATTGAGGCATTTGTTTGTGAATCTTATGAATCGGTCCTAGTGCATGGGAGGTGTGTGACACTAGTATGTCAATATGGAACATGATTCCATTTTACTATACCATTGTTAGGCTGTTGTTTCTCATGTCTCTGTTAACCAGTTAGATCAATAAGTATTATGTCGATGGATTACAATACATTTCGAGTGAATTGGACCTCTAGTGGGTATTACTATGTATGGATTTCCAGTGAGTTCCAGGTCAATTTCATTTCTGTGTTGTTATCATGACCTCCAGAGGAGGTAGTGTCTTTCGAGGACACGCGGTGAGGATCAGACCCTTGATTTACATTTTCTTAGTTTTGACCCTCATAGGTTTTTTTGATCATTACCTTCTTTAGAGAGGTTTAATATGAATGACTATGTGAAAGACCTATAGAACCATCATTTAATAAGACCCTTTTAGGAAGATGTTTTTTTGTTCAATGGAAACAATTGAGATAGTATAGCCAATGGTTTATAATTCCTTATAAGAAAGTGTGTTTTGTTTTTTCTTGTTTTTTGATCATGACCTGGTAGGTTCTCGAGTTTTTCATAATATTCATAATGAAGCCTTCATATTTTGAAGATCCACCAAGTGTTATTATTTTCTTAAAAACTAACTTCAACAAACAAGACTATTCAAGTTCCTAGCTCAATCAACATGGGTTTTTACTATTTATTGGGTAGTCATGTTATGGTTAGATTATTTTTAAATGAACAACACCATGTAATGGGAAACCATGGAAGTAATTGTGGTATATGTGGGATGATTATTTTTTAATAGGAGTTCCAAGGGATATCTATATTGATGAGGCTAACATTCCCTATAGTGTGGTTATCTTAGACTGATATTGGATGACTCACTATTGTATGAGTTGCGTGATAAGGGTGTACATTGGTTGTGTGTAGCAATAATAAATCCTAAATCATTGAGTGATAGGGTGCTAGACGAGGACCAATGTTTTCATATCTTGATGTGGGATTGGTTTCCCAGAAGTTGTGGTTAAATAATGAATTTTCCTCCATGATAGATGTGACATTGAGATTAAAAGATAAACTACAATATGGTAGACCTATAACTTAATCTTGTTCAGGTTTTGATAGGATGATGGGCCTATCATGAAGGGAGTTGTACAAAAATTTTGATTGAATATTAGTGTGCTCCTCTAATGTGATGATCATTCTCTATCTTTAATTCATCTTCATAATGTTGATAAAGTTCCAGCTCTAGGCCATGCTTCTTTTCATTTCAAACATCCTCTTTGGAATCAATCCTAATGTGGTTACACTCGTGGAGTGGTGTAAGATTGCCCATATAGTGGGAAGTGAACTTTTGGCCGCTTAGGGGTGGTTACTCTCATTTTATATTTTAATTTGTAGTTTTTTGTGGGATATTGATCTTCGGTTTTTTAAAGATTACGATAAGGGTATTACTATTGTGGAGAGTATGGAATTGGTCACATATAAGTATCTTCCATGTAAAAGACAATTGATAGTGCTATTAGAATGGTCGTTGTCATTCTGCCTAACAATTATTATCTTAAAAATACAATTTTTAAAGAATGATATCCAATATGAATAAATATCTAAATGGAGAAATAATATATTATTTTATAAGACCTCATTCAATGTTTAACATAAAATATTTAATAAAACCATTTCCTTTTGAAATATCTTTATCGTGAAAATCCAAAACATTAAAATAAAGGTCACTAAATTCCATAGAATTAGTTTAAAATTTTATGTAATGTTAGTGATCACATACTATATAAAATGGGGTTTTGAACTATACAATATGTACCGATGATCTGGAACTTTTTATTTTACTAATTCATGGGTTGAGATAATGGTTTTTAGGTATACAACAAATCATCTACAGGAAAATGACCGGTTTAGTAAACTAAAAAGTTCCAGATCATCGGTACATTTTGTACAGTTCAAAACCCCATTTTCTATAGTATGTGATCACTAACATAACATAAAATTTTAAACTAATTCTATGGAATTTAGTGACCTTTATTTTAATGTTTTGGATTTTCACGATAAAGATATTTCAAAAGGAAATGGTTTTATTAAATATTTTATGTTAAACATTGAATGAGGTCTTATAAAATAATATATTATTTCTCCATTTAGTGATTTATTCATATTGGATATCATTCTTTAAAAATTTTATTTTTATGATAATAATTGTTAGGCAGAATGACTTATTGTTCTAACTAAGGATCTTATGATCAGTTAGTACATTAAGGCCAAAAAATCCACCTTCATTTCTTAGAGTAATAGATGAAGTAGAAACTGATCAAGGCATATACAAAGGGTGAGATTGTTCATATGAAATGGAATGAAATAAAGCAAGTGTATCCCCTTGTGAAAATTCATTTTTTTTGATAAAGGGTCTCAAAAGATATTGTGGTCTAGTTATCATCATTTTTTATTATATAGAGGTACATTTTATTGCCTCTCGGTTCTATGATGTTGTGATCACTAACCTTATCTGGATAACCCACATTCATGTGATTAGTGATCTTTATCACTCTCTATAATTATTTATGCTTTTCTTCAATGTCCATGTTTTAACTTACAATATATGTTCACATGTGTGCAAACGTAGTCCTGAGTTACATTGGGTAACAAATATATTTTCAAAAATTATTATTTAAAAGATATTATATTAGTAATTTTTTGGATGTGGGTTTCAATAAAAGAATATTTTTAATGGATAAACCATTAATGGATGGGATGAATTTTGAGGTCAAAATTCATTTTAAGGGTGGTAAAATGTAACAATCCATGATTTTGTGAGTATTTATATTATATATAATATATTTGATATTTTAAATTACATGAATCATTGAGTTTATCTTGGTTTTCACATAATACTATTTTTCCCTCGCATTAAATACAATTCTGAGTTAACTTAGCATCACACACAACATTGAGTTTAAACAAAAAATGACATAGTATTTAATTATTGTTATTTAATATGATAGTTATCAAATAGACATTTGAATGTTGGGTATGAACACAATTATCTAAATTATTAAAATATTATTCACACATGTTCACATAATTAATTATATTTTGATGAATTAATTATAAATTAAAATAATACCCTTTTCAATATTAAATAAACTCTTTTTCTAGAAAACTATTTTGATACATAGAAATGGGGTTTACATTAATAAATTAAAATAAATCCATTTAATTAATTATATTCATCATATTTATATATTATTTATTCAATAATACATTAAATTATGAACCTAGTTGTTCCATATAAAATATATATTAATAAAGCTTATTTTATTCTTAAAACATCATTTTTTTTTCTAAAAATCAATTTTGTCTCCTTATTATGGTGCATTTATATAAAAAATATTTTTCTTATTTTTTTAAAAAATTTATCTATAAAAATATACATTATTTTCTAAATTATCATATGAAAATTATATTTCGGTGAATTTTTATAGCTCTTTTCAAGAAAGGATCATTTTTTGATAAATAGTGAAAAATACCATATTTTTATTGAAAGATAAATTTCCCCCTAAGTTATTTAAAAAGAAAAATTATGTTTTAAAATATTTTTAAATTATAATTAGTTCAATTGAAAATTTATTAATGAAATTTAGGTAATTGGAATGAATTTAATATTGAAAATGGTTAAAAAAATTGTATTCTTATGATCATGTTCTATTTAACAAACATGTTGTCAAATTACTTCTCAATGAAAAATTTTAAATTAAATTATACCACTAATTTGAATTTAATTTCTAAAAATTGATTCCATATCTGGAATTAAAAAAATTTATATTTTATAATTTTTTAAAATTTATTTTTTACAATATTTATTAATGAAATCGGTTAAACTTATTTATATTAATTAAGTTAAAAACAATTTTACTTAGTGGTTAAACATTTAATATATGGTGTAAAATGACTTACCAACTTGTCCAAAACCCATTTAGCAACCATATTTTTCTTTTATTTTATTATTATTGATTTTAAAAGTTATTGGGATACTATTCCATGAATGATACCTACATAATAGGTTGTGTAAAGAAAAATACCAGAAGGATCCTTCCATAATTTCAAGATATAAAAAATTTGGGATATATATATAACCACATAGGTGGGGTTATAGGTATTATTTTTAAATATAAATTAGTTTTTTAATCATGATAAATTTTTTTTAATTAATAGGGATGATATAATTGTATAAAATTTTTAATAAATACCGAGAGACTAATTATTTTGTAAAAAATTCACTAAACCAATCAATAGTAATTTTATTAAAGTAATGTAAATTGATTAAATTACTTTCATAAATTAACACTCTAAATTAATATATGATTATAAAAAGGTGTGAAATAATATATTCAAATGATATCATTATCTATAAATTTTTTATATTTAAATTAAATAAATAATGTCAAAACAGACATTAATGTTATTTTATAATAAATTATTTTTTATTAAATGATTAAAAATTACTATAAATCCTATCATATTATAAGTTATTTTTATATTTTAGAGAATATATAACATTTTCCAATAATTGTCCAATTTTTCAATTATAATGAATGTATTGTCCCATGAAAAGTAATAATATTGTTAGCAAAATTATAGTTAAATCTGTGTTTTTGCACATTACATAAAAATCAATTAAAATTAATTTCCAACACACTTGTGTTTTTAATTTTATAAATTAGATATAATATTTATATATAGTGGGTATAAATTTTATAATAATCCTTACATTATTTAGTATTACTGGATAAACTACCTAGTTTAGAAAACTAGTTACGTTAGTAAAAACCCAAAATGGATAAAATAGGGAAACATTGAAGTTAAAAAAATATGTAAAAATTATATCAGTTTTGATTGTTGGATATGTTTATAGGCAATAAATAAAATATTATCGGTTATTATTAAATTCTTATGTCACATGAGGTAAGGGATAAGTCCTAACAAAAAATACTTTTGAGTATTTAAAATATTTCCAATCGTTCTCAACTATAAAACGTACCTTACTCTCTCATATTCTATACTCTTCTAAAGACATTTGGAACGTCCAAAACATATCAAAATAAATTCAAAAATTCCCTCCCATCATACTTGTAACATTATTTTGGGAATAAATCAAACCTATTATGGGTTTAGGGAAAACCAAAATGATTATACCCAAAGAAGAGGTAATATTCTTCAACATGCGTCTTTATGTTATTTCCTTATCCACCTCATCAAAATTATATTATTACATGATTATATAATAACCACAATATCTTAAATATTGTAAGTTATTTTAATTTTAGGGTTAATAACTAAAATCATTGACACATCCGTCATATGCGTCATGAAATCATCATTCGTGCATACGCCATACAACTACTCCATGAAATGATTCAGTTGTTTCTCCATTATCTCCATTTATAGTTGGGAATAATGTTTTATAAATAATGTATATATGATATGTATTATATGTATTAGTTTATTATTTTTCGTTAATTTTTATACCACACATACCTTCATGATCTCTGTATTGTGATAATAAGATAACGCCATTCGTGTGTATGGTGAACTACTACCTTGCATAGTGATCTGATAAGTGCACACTTTACATGTAATATATTCAGGATAATATTAATAATTTGTGTATATAAATAAAAATTATTCTATATGATAATATATATAATTTATTTTACTTTCTTTTCACAAAATAATAAGATGAAATAAATATTATCATTCATGCGTATATATGGCCTACCATCTCCATGAATATAATATTTCATTTCAAATCACTAATTCTTTTATTTTACTATAAAAGAAATTATAATGAATATATATAAAGTTTATATCATTTAATCATTTTGGATATTATTAAATAATGATCTATATAATATGATTAGAATAAAAACATATATGAAAAACATAGCGGTTTTTGACCAAGATGTAACTTTAACATGAAATTGTTAGTAAGAGGGTAATAAAAGGTTTATAAGAAAATAATATATGATATTATATATTATAATATGGTTGTATAATATATGTATAATGAACTTATATTTATTATTATTTAGCTTTGAATGAGTACAATGTGAGTCAGGACGTAAGGTTAGGGGACTTTTAGTCCCACTATTATTTATGTGAGAAAAATTCCATAATCACCACATGTTTCATTTATTTTCTATATATTCCTACCATGAAAGTATATTATGATTATTCTATGAAAAATATTTTGTTTTACATATCCATTTGAGGATATCCATTTCATGGTGTTTACAATTAAAAATTTAACATATCGATATGGGATTTCTGTCTCACTTCTTACATCTATGAGACACATCTCATATTCACCACATGTTACATAAATATGGTGAATATAATCACCATGAATAAATTATATTATTAATATAATAAATATTATAATTATTTTAATATACATTTTAGGATTTATATTTCATGGGGATTACAGTTAAAGTAGTACCAAATAAATAAGGAATATTTTTGTCTCAATTTTCATTTTTTGAGATGTATGTTATATTATAAACCTACTCACAATGTGTATGTACATCTGATTTGACAAGTGATATCATTAATTTATTAATAATCATAAAATTGTTTGTCTCATTTTATATTATCTGTTAAAAGGAAATAAGATTCATTGTTATGAAAGTGGTAAATATGTTATGTTACAATCTTATTATGTAATGAGAATGTTCAAGATTAAGTCTACAATATTGAAATATCATGATATACCTATCGATAAATCCCATAATTTTTCATATATTGTTTTTATTCCTGAAATAATCAAATAATGGTACAATTTTTTCACTCTATTTTATAAAAAAATATTAAAACATTGTTTTTAAAAAATCAAACATTATTACTCTTTTATGCTGTAAATGTGTATTCGTACACAGATGTTTTTTGAAAAAAGTATTAAATATTATTTTGAATTATATTTCACAC
The DNA here is from genome assembly GCA_963277665.1 of Viscum album. Taxonomy (NCBI): domain Eukaryota; kingdom Viridiplantae; phylum Streptophyta; class Magnoliopsida; order Santalales; family Viscaceae; genus Viscum; species Viscum album. The sequence continues at coordinate 943,713,154 of OY728127.1, read as the reverse complement.
TCAATTTCATGGAATGAAATATTTAATTTTTAATTTTTATAAAAAATGTTTTAAATGAATTTTTAATCATTCATTATAGATTTTCTATGTTATTTTCAATGAAAAATGGTTTCCAAATGTTTTATGTTTTAAAAATTAGTTTTCAAATAAGAAATGATATCTTAATAAAGAATGGATTCAAAAGATATTTTATGATTATTATCCATGTAGTAGGACATATATTGGTGTAACCTATACCATAATAGGGATATAATCCCAGTATATTATTCATATTCTTTATAAAAAAGGTTTATCTTGTGAATGCATCATGTTTATGAATACAGTTTTTCTTCAATGAGTTATACCAGGATAAAAATCTACTGAAATGAATTTCTTTTATTAGGTTATGCTAAAATTAGATGATTATGAAGCATTTTTCCTTTACATAAGTTATTATTTGACAAAAATTTTATGATACCCATCTCATTTCATGGGTTATAATATAATGAATTTTTATGATCTTTTTTCACACATATGTATGATATAATTATGTGGAGAGTGGGGCCTATATATCCATCCAATACATTAGGTAAATATATATTTATGAGGTAAAAATTATGAAATACATTAACTTGAATGATCCACCATGGTAAAGAGGTGTGTCCTGGTCCACTATGCAAAATAGGTGTATACTAGTCCATTATGGGAAACATGTGTGTCCTAATCCACTATGGGAAACATGATTTTCCTGATCCACTCTAGGAAATAGGTGTGTCTTGATCCACTCTTAGAAATTGTTGTGTCCTGATCTACTATGGGAAATGAGTGCATGTTGATCAACTATGTTTATGGTGTTTGTAGTTAACATTGACACATGAAATGGTTCTTTTTATAATTATGATTGTCCCTCCAATTTAAGATATGAGGTTAGGTTTAATAATTGATTTATAATGACTTCTCACTCTATTGGACCATTTTTTCTGAAATGATAATGTTTTATTCCATGAATAATGTCTATGATCCATGAATAGTTTGGTATAGATACTATATGTAATGTTTATAATCACATACTCTTATGATAATCTTATTCCTTCATATGATCACATATTGATATCTCTTATTTCTACCCTAACTAAGAATCTAGGCTCAACCTTTATTATTTTTCCATTCCTAGGTATTGAATAAAATGGTAGGCCGGATGTTATAAATTTTTTTCCTATATGAGAAGATCTCTGTGGTATTTTTTTAAGCTCTTTCACCAAATTAGAAGATTATTCTTCACATTTTTAAAGACACTAAACTGTTATTGTTCATTAGTGTGTGTTTGTGAAATGTATTTATAATTAATATAATAAGATTTAATATCCATGTCTGAGAATCATGGGTCCCCATAGGTTATAAATCTAAACATCTCCTTTTATTATGTACCTATTAGAATAGATATTGAATAATAATATATAATAATAAGGTTCATATTATTTCTATAAATGAAAAATTCACCTTTAGAGTACATTCTTAACCTAGGTTATTTCATGATTCCAATCTCATAATATTTTTTCAATTTATTGTTTTTAAAAAAACTTCTACCTTATTATTTTCTTTTAAATACAATGATTGTTACACAATCTTCTTAACCTTACCTAGACTGACCATAACATTCATATGATATTATATGATCATTAAAAAAATGATTTATTAGTATATTCAAAGAGATTACAATATATTTATGTCTATCTAGTAATATTTTTCTATCTTTATAAACCATCACTTCTTTATCCAATATCATTTATACTCTAAATGTTTTATCCGAATTACTATTTATTCTTTCTTTAGATTATTATCTTATTTAGATTTATCATAATTTAATTTCATTGTCTTAATTTTGATTTATTAATAAGTTTTTTCTATTATAAGCATCTATTGAACAACAATGATAGTGTAACATGGTAGTTTAGTAATTTACTCAAAAATTGTGTGACCATACAATCAAAAAATACCACACACTTTATATAAACATCAGAACTTCGTTTCTTAGGAACGATTTGGTTTCTATCTGGTCAAAGCATTCTTTTTCCTAAAATATTCCCCCACAAACTCACTGAATCTCTGGTTGGTTCTTTCATATTCCCTCAAAGATAAATATTATAACATAATGAGTTTGTTATATTTCCATACCATCCACAACAATAGAAATAACATCTGTAATTTGATCATCCATTTTGATAATAAATTATCCAATAATTTTCATGAGGTCATACTACTATAAACTAATAATCAAATATCATTGGGGTTATAACCTCCTAGAAATAGTGTTTTCTTCCTTTGATATAAGAAGATTAAATCTATTTTATTCTGGCCTAAATATCGCTAGGATTTGTTTTTAAATATTAATTTTTAGAAATAATAGGTCAATTTTGAAACTATTTAAGTGAAAATTTAAATTGTCTACTTGAACACTTCTTCTAATTAGTTATAAATGATTCTCATTTTTTCCAATGACTTTAGTGATGTATTATTGTTTTAGTTTTCAACTCATGTTTTACTATGTTATATATAAATTATTTATCATCTAGTTCTTCTTCCTTTGAATCCAATTCCTCCATGAGATATATAATAATCCTTCCTCACATCACTTCTATCAGATTGTGCTTCTTGATCAAAATAATGTATGTAACTTCATCCATGATAGACTCTTCCTTCTTAGTAATCACAATTATATTTTATTTTCCATGATTCTTCATTTTTATCTTGAAGGATTTTTTCCATCACATTCATATTTCTAATTTTTCATTCAGCTCATACTAATGTTCTATCATTTCATCCCCATCATACTTACTTATCGATTAATAAGACCATTTCTCTACAAGAAAAAGAGCGACCCTTTATAACACCCCATATTTATTAACTTGAGGGTGGTGGTTATTTTATTACATGGGATCAAGATAAAAGGTGTCACACCATGAATTATTTAATATATTATTAGTATTGAGTGATAGGATACAAACATAAATCACACATTACATATGAAAACATAGAATAAAACTTAATTATAGAGTATGATATATTCTATTTCTTCTAATAAGTCACTAATATAAATCATAAATCCCATATTGGTATTATTAAGAGTGGATAAAATAACGAATGGTGAGCTTAGATGCTTGGAAGATAGAATAATATAACAGAAGTTATCATAGAATAAATAAATCCTAAATAATATTGAAGACCAAAAAATATTCAAATATTCTGTATAAATAATTTCATTAAATTAGAATATATCCATGGATGTCAAACCAATATAAAAATTCACTTGATAAAAATATCTTGATTTATAATGATATAATAAAGAATGTTAGACATAATATTTTCTCATGATGGCCTTGTGTCAAGAAATCATAAATAAATAGGTAAGGTGTCCACCAAATACCAAGATTATTTTGTCTCCTGAGACCTATTTATATATTAATGCGATATAATATACCCCACCCATCACATTGTATGTCCAATTCATTAGACATATGCAAGGGGTTAATAATCAATACAATATAAAATCATTATAAATATCCCTATTTAAAATCTATTATATATAATTTCAGTATTTATACATAATACACATAAAGTAATATGGTGGGTGGTATCAAAAGATTATATCCCTATTATAGCGTAAGCTTCATTAATGGTTTTTATATAGTTGAAAATAATTTTAAAAGACCAAGGGAATAGTTCATGATCAAAATAATCTTTTCTATTTGAAATAATTTATATAAAATATAAAAAAATATAAAATATTAATAAAATGGTTTTTTATAAATAAAAATGGTTACATGTAATGAAATATTTAAAGTAAATAATATTCATGAAAGAGGGATACGTCCTTCAGGTGGTAATATTTAAAATAATGATTTTTTTCTCACATCTGATAAATAATGATTATAAGATTATTTTTAAACAATTATATAGAATTATAACATGAGAAATTATTAATTTAATAAATCATTAAAAAATATTAAAAACATTCATGCATATATTTTAAATTCTATTCTGACATGGAATATTGAAATACTGACCAAAAAGGAAAAAAACCTTGTTAATTCTTAATAACAATCATTCAGTAGTTTTTTAGTTCCAAAAAAGTTAAAAAGGGAAATTTTATACCCCTAACCCACCCTAAAAAAACACGGATAATAAAATGAAAGGGTATTTAAATAGGAAAAAAATAGTTTTTATTTGAATTAAAAGAATACAATGATTTTAAAAATGTTATGAATATATTAATAAAATTGGAATTATATTATTCTATTAGTTATATTACTAAATAAATATTTATTTTTTATAGAAAATTTCTTTCTTATTCATTAAATTTATTCATATATCATTATAATGTTAGAGAAGGGACGATTTTTTGGAAAATCAATATTTCTCAAAGTTCACTAAAAATATACTATTTATTGAAATTATCAAAACTACACACTAAACCATTTTTTAAATGATGAATTAAAAAATGTAATTAATTTCATAATACTCATTTAACTAAATTCATGAAATTAGTTATAAATCAAAATCTTGAGAAATTCTTTGTGTATTAGCATACTGTTACTCTAGATTTGTTTTCTATAACTAGTGATCATACATTTCGTTATCCCCCTTATGAAAAACATTTTGAAAAAAAATTTAAAATTTAAACACATAAATTGATGAGGGTAGATATTTATCATGACTTATATTGGTTCCACATTACCCCATCTATATTATTAATTCCCTTAAATACTGGTACCAACCGAGTCATCCAATTCCTAAACACATGTTATCTAATGACATAAATATGGATATTCTATTCATAGTAAGGTAAATAAAATTATAGTTACAATTTTTATAAGTTATAAACAATAATTAGGTCTAGAATATACATCCACCATAACAAGATATAGATAAAATCTATAATTTTAGAGAGTCTAGGTATAATTTCAAAATAGTATGTCACAACTCCAATTGATAGTAGAATTTCCAAGCGATCAATATACCAAGTAATAATTTTCCATTTCATTTCAATCCTTATGACAAATTTATTTTTATATAAATTCATTAAATATAATTTTTAACACGAAATTCTAAATCCTTAATTGGGTTATCAGCATTAATTTTTTATCTAAATTGATATTCCTTAATATGATTATAAATAGTCAACTTTCACTGTTGTTTACTCCATGAGATCTAGGATGAAATACTTTCATTCCAAAAAATTATCCCAATAAGTTAGAGTGATACACCACTTACCATGAAATTATTTATATTGTTCCATTTTAATTATTGAATATATTCCATTATTATAAATGAATTCTACTAAAGGTAAATACTAATCCAATGTTCCAGGAAAGTCCAAATAAAATTACCTAAAAAAGTATTCTGATGTCCTAATAGTTATTTTATACCGCCCATTCTGTTTATAAGGATTTTTTGTTCTCAAATGTTTCGCAGCATTACGATTCATCAAAATAAATTTATATAAATTCGATGGAAATAATGTCATACAATTTGATAGAATTAAAAGAGGTGAACTATGATGTCTCATAACTTCATTAGTACAAAATCAAAAAAGTTGTGCAAGAGGAGGATCTTCTATTATAGAAAAGAAATGTATGGTTTTTGTATGTTAATCAATAATAAACAATATGGAATCATTATTTCTAATATGATTTGGTAATATAGTGAAAACATACATAGTATTATCATCCCATTTTACATATAAATGTATATAGGTTGCATGACCCATTTAAGATGTTGTAAAATAGTCTTTACCTATTAGAAAACATTATTATTGATTTAGAGTCTACAATTTCCCATTTATTATAATCCATATAAAAATTACTTCAAATCATAGACATTTTAGAGATACTACGACGTATTAAAAAATTTGATCAATGAGATTCATCAAATAATTATCTTCTTAGTTCAATAATGAATGAGACACATGACATGTTTCCAAAATTCAAAATAAAATATTCATATATAAATTAACCCCCGCCCATTCAGGTATTTTATTCTTTTTAATATTCTTATTATAAATATGGGAACATATTATTTTTTAAATACGGAGGGTTTAACCATGATTTCAAAAAGATTTGATGTTTCCCTTTCAATAATGATTCACAAATCCAGCATTCCAAATTCGATGAATATATTATCATTTATATTAATATTTATTGTAAAAAAATGTGTGATCATTCATAGTCAACACATCATACACCTTTTTTACCTTCCCAATTAGGTACTATGTTGAGAATTTATAATCTTTGAGAAGTACTAAAAAAAACTTATTCATGACGATCTATTTCTTTTACAAATTTAAATTCATAATTTTTTGAATCATATATATTTCACATCCCTAACCCTAATGATAATTTTTCCATATAATCCATGCATAACATACTAATTCTAACTAATGATCTTGGGTTTGAAAATTTTCTTCATGATTATTTAACAATTTTGATTTATATGAGACAACTCTATCATTTTTCATGTAGATACAACAAATTAATTTCTTAAATTCATTACTATATATGAAAATTCTATCCTTTCCAGATGAAAAATCCTATATAGTTGAATTGAATAATATCCAATTTAAAGCATTAACACATTAATTTATTTCTTAGGATTATATAAATTAACCTCATTACATGTCTACCTAGTTAGCAGGGTAGATAATAATGAATAATTTTGGAAATATCATTGATATTAACCTATATATCTGAGGAAACTATGTACCACACTTACACTGATTGGTACTGACTATTCTATTGCACTAATTTTTTTTAGAATAATTTTTATGGAAATGTTGTAAAAAAAATAAGTTTCAAATATATAATATTAAAACCTCACATGATATTATCAATAGATTATAGTGAAAATTAAAGTGGTTAAAATTTGATTCCTTAAATAGTATCCATTCTATGAAGGTTTTCTCCATTAATGGATTTTACTCATGTGATCCTTGAAATGAAATTTCATATTTTCACAAGTCTACATATGCTCCTCCAAGTCATTTTTCCATTCTTTGAATTCTCTAATTAAAATATAATTCTATTTTCTAATCTAATTGGATTTTTCTTCATTAAAATCATTGTGATTCAGTATTTTGATCATTCTGTGTGCTTCCTCCTTTGAAATATTTATCATGAAATACCCCTAACATTTAATTATTATAATATATGAAGATATCTGGTGTTTTCTCTAATTAAATAGATTATTTAGGTGTATTAACTAAATCATTGGCATTTGGTTCCCCTACTTGTGTATTAATTACCTCATTATCCATTGAATCCACATGCTTATAAACCACTTATACATACTATTTGGGTTTTCCAAAGGATAATTAAAACTATATTGGAGGAGTTTTCCTTTTCTAGAGGACATTATAAAAATATTGATATGAAAATGTGAGTTGTCCTTCTATCTTTGTGGCCTCCATATTTGCTAAATAAATCCATTTGAATCGATAAAAATTTTATTTACATTCTTTGAAGATGATCGAAGGTATTCATCTAAAAGTTCAACATTCTTGTTATTTATAGACCGAGATATTGAGGTAGAAAATTTAAAAACTCAATCATATTCTGGAATTAAAAGATGATTCTCTTCATGAAAAACCTCCTCATCAGTCTCTTCTTCAAAGACATAATTAACATTTTCTGAATTTTCAATATAACTTCATTTCACTAAGACTCATAATAATGATTCTCAAATGAATCTTATTATCTTGATATAATTTAGATTATATAAAGAAAAAATTAACAAATACCACAATGATATTATGGAGATAATCCTTCAATAATATATCAATCAGATCTACTAAAATAGAGGGTAAAGTATTCACTCTAAATGGATTTTTTCTAAATTGACATACTGAAAATATAATAATACGTTTATAATATAATAATTATTTACATATAGTTAGTGATTCCTAGAAAAAAGTTAAATAACAGAAAAAAATAAATCTCTTAGATGTTGATCAAATAAGTCATCAATGTGGGATAAATGATACATTTTATTTCCATTACAGTCTTGAATTTCCATGATACTGATTTAAAATTCCATAGACCAATCATTATTCTTGATAAATAGAATATGGGACCCCCATTTGGATAAATGAGGATGTCTAAATCCATTATATCATAAATAATGAATTCTGATATTTAGTTTCAATAAATCTACCATGTACATCCTATATGGCGTCATAGATATAATTTTTTCATTATGGATAATATCAATAAAAAACATAACATTTCACTCAGTCAGTCATGTAATTTTTTCTTTTGGAAACGCATTAATTCAATCTTTTACAATACGTATATATAAAAATATTAAGATACATTTTCATTCCTTAGTTGTGCCTTCTCTTTTCCTGTATGAATTTCATTAAGGAGAGATAATAGAGGTAGATTATGAGTAGATTAAAATGATATATTCTCAACTCTAAAGATAAGGGATACCATATATGTAACACCCTGAGATTTTAGGAAAAATATTCTTTTCAATTTCTTTCATATCATCTGGTTTATGCTACACCATGATTATCTTGTGCTATACGCAAAACCGTATTAGCTTGTAGTATACGCAACACTAATCTTGGATCGTGTTACACACATTTTCATGTTTGTTTGATAGTAGTTATTCTATGCAACATTGAGTGTGTATATATATATTCAATTTATAAATGAAATGTGGTTGGATTTTGTTATACGAAACAACAAAGGAGTCATGCACTACACGCAACCCTGACATGGCTTTCATTACACACAATCATGACCTTCCTCAATAGTGTGTGTTGTTCGCAATACTGGGTTTCACTAAATAACAATATGCTATTAAAATATTATTAAAACTAGCTGTTATGAATAGTATTAACAACTTTTTAATATTTTTTAAATTTAATCTTTCAAAATGGACTTCATTTTTTGATTCGGAATATCGAAATTAGTATACGGTGAAATTTTGGTATTTTTCTGAAAACTGTCAATTTTTGATGAATAGTGAAATCACTGGGATACAATTTAAAAACCCACTTTTTATTTAAATAATTATGGATTTTATTTAAATTTATTTTAGTTCAAAATTTATATATAATACATATATATGTTCAATGCAATTCATTGGAGTCATTTTATAATAATTTTTGATATATAAAAATTTTAATGAACTTTTCACTGTCTTTTACCCACCTCCTAGGAGAATTTGCAAATTAACATAAAACATAATTTTACCACTTTTGTGAATGGAATCTCAAAAATCTAAGAGTAACAGTTGATTTAAGTAAGTAAAATGTGGTTTAATGAGATGAAAATAACTTTTGGTGAATAGTAACTTTTAACTTTTTTTTACAACGGTTAAAAGTAATATGGTAATTACGGGTAAAAATTATACTATTATTACACTAACACATGTCATAATTCTATGTTATAAGTGTAATTCGACGGAAAACAACTTTAGGGATAAAATATTACCCTTTAGGCCACCATAGATTAGATTAGGACATTTAATATTAATTTATTTAAAGAAGGGTTAAAATAGTTAAAATCAATGTTTAATAAGTAAATATTTTTTAATATAGGGTTATACATAAGATAAATTCGACTATAATTATTCATTAGAATGATAAAACAATTTCCTACATAATGGTATTTTATTTATAATTTTTAGACATTAAATAATTTAATTTATTGTTGACACAAAGATGATGCAGTAATTATCCTATTAATGAAATATTGACATAATTGAAGTTATAAATACCCAAATAAATTTTATTTGAGACTTTTTTTGAATTACACTAATTTTAAAGGTTAATAGAACATGTTAGTATTCATTTAATTAACTTTGTTCGATCTAATCTTTTTATTATTATTTTCACAAAAATCAATTACCGAATAGTTTCAAAAGTGACATAAAATAGTTTTTAAAACAAATATTATATTATTAATTGTTATTTTATTCCTAAAAATATAAGGATTGGAAAAATGTATTATATAATATTATATATGTTAATAATAATGAACTTTTGGTTCTTTTGGGTTTTTATAGTATGTCTATTAACCTTATAGTGTAAGAAAACTAGATGACATGATAAAAGAAATATTATTTAACTTAAAGTTAAATCTAAATGATAAGGTTAAAATAGAATCCTAAACTTGTCTGAATTCTATTTGATGAGAGGCTTTAGACCAATCCCCACCTTATCTTCTAAATTAATCAATTTGTAGCTATTAAAAACCAAATATGACTTCATAATAAAATAATATTTTTAGTTCTTCCAAAGGTGACCCTCTACTCCCTCATAAATGGGCACCTCCTCCATCTCTTCCTCACACCATATTTAGCTCTCAAGCTCAGACAAACCCTTCCAAATTATCTTCTCCACTTTCCTATAAACATACTAGAGGTCCTGGTCTTCTTCAATGAATAATTTTAGTTCCCTAAGAGGAGGTCTCAAAGAGGCACTTCAAAGAAGAGGTAATGTCTGTTACCGATTCTTTGAAATTTATTTATTCATCCACTTCTTCTTCATTATTTGTTTCATTATGAAGTAATAACATATGTATTAATAATATACTGATATGTTATTATAAGTATGAAACAACCCTATTTCACCATCTATCCATCCTATGGAAAACGAAATCACCGCGCGTGCGTACGTACAGAATACCGTCACCACGCCGTGGTGTAATCTATTTTTCCAACACCACCATACTTGGATGGGTATAACGGTGAAAATAATAAATATAAATAGTTTTTATAACATCATACTGATTTTGATATATTGTATCACCGACTATAATTCAATTCAATATTTATGGGAACGATATCATCGCTCGTGCGTACGTACGGACTACAGTCTCCACAACGAGAGGACATTCATTCTCAATGATTACCCATTCATGAATGATTATAAAGTATATATAATTATTAATAATGAATTATATGAAATAATAATGATACTGTATTTATATATATATATATATATATATATATATGTATTTCATCCACTTAATTCCATTCAATTCAATAAGGAAACGAAAACAGCGCTCATGCGTACGTACAACCTACCGTATCCATGAACGGTGTATTTATTTCCATTTATCGATCTATTATATATATGTATATTATGAATATATGTTATATATAAACCAGGTTTTATATTCATGAATTATGTAATCATGATCTATGTAATCATATGAATAATTACAAGTCAAAACACGGACGACAAATGAAACGATTTTAACCAAAACACCTTTTAACATGGAATTTACAATAGAACGGGTAATATAAAGTCATAAGTGAGCCATATATGATATAATAACAATAAATATTATTATATAATAGTTCAATGACACTATTTAAATCATTATACAGGAGGTTCGAATACGTACGAAGCATATCGTACCTAAGGTAAGGGATATCTTTTCCAATCTCATTTTTATCTGAGGTAGTTTATTCGTAAGTATTTACTAGGTTTATTATTATCATCCATGTCCATGTTTTCTAGAAATAATTTAATGTATGTTTAAATTCCTTTTTACCCATTTTTTGAGTTTTACTATATGGTATATAAGGAATCTTTCTTTTGTTTACGTTATGAGGTGCTTTTTTGATTTTTCCAGAAAAAGTACGAGAAGAAAGTTTGTTTTTAACTTATACAGCATGAAAGGATATTAATAGTTTTATAAAGCCTTATTTTCATGAAGCTTCCTCCAAAATATTTCATGACAATTTTCCAAAAAGTCTATTTCTTTTAAAATTGCTTGGCATTTTTTCAAAATGAAAATGATTTTCAATAAGAAAGTATATTTTCCTTAAGAATTCATTTCAAGTGTTTTATCAAAACCATTTTCATCTAAGATGAAATTATTTCACATGTGTATGTTTCAAGTATCATGTCTCTATTATTAACATGGTTTCACTATTCTAATGATGAATTGATATCCAATTTTTTTGTATGGATTATGTTATGATGGAATTATGTTTATGAAACCCATTTTATTCTAGGGTTATGATGATTGATTTATGTATATATTGTGGAACAAGAAATAATGATTTCATTATGAGACGGGTGGGACCTATATCTCCCTCGAATGCATTGGGTAAAGATTTATATCTCATGAGATAGACGTGGCTGGAATTGTAATTAAATCTGGTTCAGTGTTTCAGGAATGAAACGAGGAGTGAACTAGATTTAGAAAGGGACGTTGTCCACTAAGATGGTCTTGGAAGTAATGCCTTGGCTTCTATGGAAATCATAACATGTGATAAATGGTTCCCACAATTACATGTTTTATTCTCAATCTATTTTATCATGATTGATGTTCCCTTATGATATATGCCTTACGTACTTCCAAGATTCCTGTCTTTGCTCAAGATTTTGATGTTTAGATTTTATGTTCATGTTTTTTCATTCAAATGTTTATCGATTGTTTTATGTTCTCAATGTTCACCCTTACTGGGAATTTGAGCTCACCCCTTTCATGATTTAATTTCCCCAGGATATAAAGAAAGGTTTTAGGAAAGAAAAAACGGAAGATCTTTATGGGAGATGTTGAAGATCTTTTACCACGATTAGAAGATTATATTCTGAGTTTCCAAAGACACTAAACTATTATGGTCCTTATGTGTCTGTTTTTTCATGTACTAAGTATTCTGAAAAAGTAATGTAATGTCCATGTACATCAAGCTACGGGTCACTAATGTTGGTATTAGAGGAAAGGTTTAGTAAACCTTTAGAAACTAGGATGCGAAAAAGTTAGTGAGATCCCTAGAGATATTTCTAAGGTATGTCTAGGGATGAACCTAAGGATAAGTATACATATATGATATATTCCTAGAACTACGGTTACGATCTTAGAATTTAACCTAAGACGTTAGATATTGAGGGTACTCCCCCTTTACTATGTTGTTTTCCCTAGCATGATTTTTGCCTCTCACATAATTATTTGTGTGTTTTAGTCAATAGAGGGAACCAGAAAGAATTCAGTTAACATTAAATCCAATGGTTAAATTGGTGACTTTGAGAATCAAAATTTTGTAATGCCGAGAGAGAAAGATATTTTGATTATTCCGAATTAGTCATCGTGATATATGATTAACAAAGTGAAATTTAGTGGTATTACTAATTCATCAAATAAGAGGAAGCTAGAATTTTATGCATGTTTGCATGTTTAGGAGCATAAAGAAAGGAAGATTGAGATTTCTAAAGAAGAGAAGAAGAACCTTGAGGATTACCTCAAATGGAGGGACAAATGTTATCTGTGTGGAGTAAAGGGTCTTAGAGTGACAGACTGTTATGGAGTTCAATGTCTTATTTGTGGAGAACATTGGCATTACGCAACTCAATGCCCTGACCTAAAAAGTTACTTCAAAATCAAGGAAGGACTTATTCTAGGACAATAATTGAAGAGGATGTATGGAAGTTTTTATGTATTGGTTTTCAATAATAATGTTTTGAGGTACTTTTATGGTGTATTAGAATATTTTTGTATTAGTCTACTGTGGTTTTCAATAATTTTATGGTTCTGGTAACCATGAAAAGTGATTTAAATATTTTGGAAAACAGATGATATGCGCATAATGAATGGATAAAAAGATAGTGATATGTTTGATTGTATTTAGGAGCTCAAGATTGTTATATGTACTAAGTGATATCATGGTTTGAGTATATAGAATTTTCTGATTTTGGTATGTGGGAAAAGTTAACGTTTAACAGCACTCATTTTTTCACTATGGTTCAATGGGCGTTCATTGTTCAAGAGAATACATGACTAAGGCTTTCGAATGTTTGGAATTTGACCAACAAGACATATCTTATGATAGATGGGGATCAACGATGGTATTAACATGTTTGTTATATGAACTATCTGGTAATCGTTTTGACTATAATATGAGATTGGACAATGGTATTTTGAATAAGCCTAAAGATTGGAATGGATTATGTTGGACATAAGTTAGTATTGTTAAAGGCTAGAAATTTTTTGGATATTATTGACAGAATGTTATAATAATGTAGTTTTAGAAAAAGGTCAACCTACAGGACGGGCGACAACCCATCGCATCGGACAAGGTTGTGGGAATCGAACCCAGAACTGAAGTACAACTGGCCTTTATCGCATATCAATGGCCTACAGGAAGTCCCTGGTTAGTAGAAAGTAGATTTATTTTATTAAGAGGTATGATATATGAAGTATAAGTTAATTTTTGGAATAGTATATGATTAACCTCACCATAGATGGACTTATGTATATTTGATAACTTTTGCTAACCTTTTGTTTGAAACAGATGGAATGACCCATCATTTTATCACATGATCTGTTAGAACTTCACGAACAAAAAATTCAACTTCATTTATTTAAGATATGAAGTGTAAATTGTTCAAAGCACAAACAATAGCGGGATTGTACCAAAATCCATAAATTTTTCTAATTCAAAATTTTTAAATTTAGGGAAATGATATTGAAAACCAAAAATGTTGTCCTAGTGCCCTTATATCTGATTAATCATATGGTACCTTAGATTATCACAAATGTATGGCTTTGTGATTACTGGATTTTCAATAGCCATGTTCTCTACCACTATCCATCAGAACATGATTGTTAGATTTCTCTTCCATATCCATATTTTCACCTATGTGGAAACCCAGTCAGTAGTATATTTGGTTAACCATTATGTTTCATACTTTAGTTTTTAAAGATTGGTTTTGGTATTCCTTTTTACGATGTGGGTTTCTATTAAAGAAAATTTCGAGTAGTAAACCATTTATAACCCTGACGAATTTTGATGGAAAAATTCATTTTAAGGGGATATAATGTAACACATCAAGTTTTTTTGAAAAATATTCTTTTTAATTTCGTTCATGTCTTCTGTTGTACACTACACCAAGATTATAAAGCTAATACGAAACACCGTATTATCTTGCAGTATCACAACACTATCCTTGGATCGTGTTACACACAATTTCATGTTTGTTTGATAATATTTATTCTACGCAACATTGAGTGTATATATATATATTCAATGTATAAATGAAATATGGTTGGATTTTGTTATACGCAACAACAAAGGATCCATGCACTACATGCAACCCTAACTTGGCTTTCATTACACGCAATCACGACCTTCCTCGATAGCGTGTGTTGTACGCAAAACCGGGTTTCACTAAACAATGATATGCTATTGAAATGTTAATAAAACTAGCCGTTATGAATAATAATAACCACTTTTTTTAATTTATTTAATTTCATCTTTTAGAATGGACTTCATTTTTGGATTTGAAATATCGAAATTAGCCTAGGGTGAAATTTTGGTATTTTTCTGAATACTTTAAATTTTTTATGAATAGTGAAAACACTAGGTTACTATTTAAAAACCAATTTTTATTTAAAAAATTATTTATTTTATTTAAATTTTTTTAGGTCAAAATTGATATATAATACCTATAAAAGTTCTACTAAATTAATTGGAGTCATTTTATAATTATTTCAGATATATAAAAAATTTATTGAACTTTTCACCGTCTTTTACCCACCTCCTAGGAGAATTTTCAAATTTACAAAATACACAATTTTACTGCTTTTGTAAATGGAATTTCAAAAATACAAGAGACACGGTTGATGACAGTAAGTAAAATGTGGTTCAATGAGATGAAAATAATTTTTGTGAATAGTAACGTTTTACTTTTTTTTACCACAGTTAAAAGTAAAGAGGGTAATTATGGGTAAAAATGTTATTATTATTACCCTAACACATGACCTAATTATATTGGATAAGTTTAATTAGACCAAAAACAACATTAGAGAAAAAATATTTCCCTTTAGGCCCACTTGGATTAGATTAGGTCATTTAATATTTATTTATTTAAAGAAGGGTTAAAATAGTTAAAATCAATGTTTTATAAGTAAATAATTTTTAATATATGGTTATACATCAGATAAATTCGACTATAAATATTAAATATAAAGATAAAAATATTTCCAACATGATGGTATTTTATTTATAATTTTTAGAAAATAAATAATTTAATTTATTTATGACCCAACGCTGATGCAATAATTATCTTATTAATGAAATATTGACATAATTGATGTTATAAATATCCAAATAAATGTAATTTGAGACTTTTAATGAATTAAAATAATTTTATAGTTTAATATGGCATGTTAGTATTTATTTTATTAACTATGTTCGAACTAATTATTCTGTTACGATTTTCACAAAAATCAATTACCAAATAGTGTCAAAATTGACATAAAATAGATTTTAAAAAAAATATTATATTATTAATTGTTATTTTATTCCTCAAAATCAAAGGATCGGCCAAATGACTTAGATAAGTTTCTATATGTTAATAATATACATCTTGTGGTTCTTTTGTCTTGTTATAGTATGTTTATTAACCTTATAGTGTAAGAAAACAAGAAGACACGATAAAAGAAATAATATTTAACTTAAAGTTAAATCTAAATGATAAGGTTAAAATAGAAACCTAAACTTGTATAAATTCTATTGGATGATAGGATTTCAAACTATCCCCACCTTAGATTCGAAATAAATTAATTTGGAGCTATTAATAACTAAATATGACTTTATAATAAAATAATATTTTTAGTTTTTCCAATGGTGCCCCTCTCATCCCTTATAAAATGGCACCTCCTCCCTCTCTTCCTCACACCACATTGAGATTTCAAACTCGGCCAACCCCTAACAAATTTTCTTCTAAAATTCCCTAGAAACATCCTAGAGGTTCTGGTATTCTTCAAAGACTAATTTTAGTGCCCTTAGAGGAGGTCTCAAAGAGGCCCTTCAAAAAAGAGATAATGTCTGTTACCGATTCTTTCAACTTTATTTCTTCTTCCACTTCTTCTTCATTGGTTGTTTCATTATGAAGTGATAACATAAGTATAATTATTATACAGATATGTTATTATAATTATTAAAAAACCCTATTTCTCATCTATCCATCTTACGGAAAACGAAATCACCGCGCGCGCATACGTACGGAATATCGTCTCCACGCTGTGGTGTAATCTGTTTTCCCAAAACCACCATACGTGGATGGGTATAATGGTGTAAAGAAAAACTATACATAGTTATTATAAAATCATACTGATTCTGATATAATGTATCATCCACTCCAGTTCAATTCAATAATTATGGGAATGATATCATCGCCCGTGCATACGTACGGACTACCGTCTCCACAACGCGATGAGATTCATTCTTAATGATTAACCATTAATGAATGATTATAAAGTATATATAATAAGTAATCATGAAAAATATGAAATAATAATGATACTGGATTTATTTATATATATGTATGTATGTCATCTACTTAATTCCATTCAATTCAATAAGGAAACGAAAACAGCGTGCATGCGTACGTACGACATACCGTCTCCATTAACGGTGTATTTTGTTCCATTTATCGATCTATTATATATATATATATATTCTGAATATAAATTATATATAAACCATACTTTATATTCTATAATTATTTAATAATGATCTAAGTAATCATATGAATAATTACAATTCAAATCACGGACGACAAATGAAACGATTTTACCCAAATCACTCTTTAACATAGAATTTACAAAAGAACGGGTAATATAAAGTAATGAGTGAAACATATATGATATCATAACAATGAATATGATTCTGTAATATGTCAATGACATTATTTAAATCATTATACCGGAGGTTCGGATACGTACGAAGCATATCAGACCTAAGGTAAGGGATATGATTTCCAATCTCGTTTTTATCGGAGATTGTTTATTCATAACTATTTAATGGGGTTATTGTAATCATCAATGTCCATGTTTTCTGGAAATTTTTTAATATATGTTTAAAGTCCTTTTTTCCTATTTTAGAATTTTACTATATGGTATATAAGGAATATTTCCTTTTTTTACGTTACGAGGTACTTTTTGACTTTTCCGCAAAAGTACGAGAAGAATGTTTGTTTTTAACTTATACGGCATGAAAGGATTTTTACAGTTTTATAAAGAATTATTTTCATGAAGCCTACTCCAAAATATTTCATGACTATTTTCAACAAAGTCTATTTATTTTAAAATTTTATGGAATTTTGTTAAAAGAAAATGATTTTCGAGAAGAAATGATTTTTTCCTCAAGAATTAATTTCAAGTGTTTTATCAAAACCATTTTCATCTTAGATGACATTATTTCACAATTGTTAGTTTCAAGTATCATGTCTACATGACTTACAAGGTTTCACTTTTCTAATTATGAAATGATATCCAATTTGTTTGTATGGATTACGTTATGATGGAATGATGTTTATGAAACCCATTTTATTCTTGGGTTATGATGAATGATTTATGTTTATATTATGGAACACGAAAGAATGATTTCAATATGAGATGGGTGGGACCTATATCTCCCTCCAATTCATTGGGTAAATATTTATATCTCATGAGATAGGCATGGCTATAATGGTAAGTTAATCTGGTTCAGTGATTCCGGACTTAAACAAGGAGTGAACATGATTAAGAAATGGACTTTGTCCACTAATATGGTCTTGGCAGTAATTCCTTGGCTACTATGGAAATCATATCATGTGCTGAAAGGTTTCCACAATTACATGTTTTATTCCCATTATATTTTATCATGATTTATGTTCCCTTATGATATATTCCTTACGTACTTCCATGATTCATGTCTTTGATCAAGATTTTGATGTTTACATTTTATGTTCAAGTTCTTACATTCAAATGTTTTTGGATTGTTTTATGTCCTCTTTGATTAACCTTACTGGGAATTTGAGCTCACCCATTTTATATTTTCTTTTCAACAGGATATAAATAATGGTTTTAGGTAAGAAAAAAATATATAACTTTATGGGATATGTTGAAGATATTTCACCACGATTAGAATATTATATTCCGAGTTTCCAAAGACACTAAACTATTTCGGTCCTTGTGTGTCTATTTTTTTTATGTTCTAAGTCTTTTGAAAATGTAATGTAATGTCCATGTAAGTGAAGCTTCAGTTAACTATAATATATCCATCATAAATAATAATATCCTTCTCTTAATAATTAATTTTTCCCATTGTATTTTTAATTACAATCCAAACAATGGAATATTATAAACCCAACCATAAGTATAGAAATCATGTATGAAAATAGGGAAAGTCTAAGTGTAGTAATGGGGACTGAAATACATATCATTGATATAGAAATATTTCCTCTCGGAGTATTTATTGAAAACTCTATTCTCATGGTTCTAGGTAAATATTGATTTTTTTTGGAATACATGGATGATATAAAAGAGTGAAAAAAATCTCGAATCAAAAAAATAATTATCTAAATCCGAGGCTACAACCAATGTACCTATCACTATATATTTATGAACATCATCATCCTCTGTAGTGATCTCCTAATCTTGGACACACGGTCTTGGAAATGTTTTGGTAAATTCCCTTTAACCTTGGGAAATTAATTCAAATTGTTACCCTTCTCCATACACTTGAATAATTATACAGTAGAAGAAAACTTCATTCCATTGGGATCACAATATTGATGGCCTTAATATCTAAAAATTAATAAACACTCATTCTATTATATCATGTTCCATGATGATTCAATCCACAACCATTATACAAGACCCCAAAATATTAAAATAAGAATATCATTTTAGAAATGGAGAATGACATAAGAAATCATGTGTAGAAGGAAATATAACATATTGAGATATTATGTTATATTTATAGTTAAGAAAATCAATCTCCCACATAGTGTATATTCCATATAACACAGATTCTATCTTGGGTTATTCACAATACAATGTTTTCCTTTCGTTAAACGTAACAACGATATTAAATGAAATGTGAAATAATATTAGAATATTATAATTCAATTGTTATAAACAAGAATTTAAATTGGAGGGTGTGAATAAGATTAAATAAATTTCAAAAAAAACATTGTTTACATATAAATAAAATTAATTCATTTGTTTCTAAAGAGTTATAAATTAAAATAAAAAGTAGTTGAATATTTATGAAATGTTTTCATAAAAAACTATTTTTATTATACCAATGTAAATTTATAATGATATTTTAAAATTGATAACATTAGTGAATTATCATAATGAAACCTATATATTTTATATATTCAACATTTTTTACATTTATCTCATATATTTTATAATCATAAGATAAGAAACAATTCAATTTTACATTTAAAAATTGATATTTTTCTAAAATAATGTTCTCCTACCATTTAATAGAACAAATGTGTTACAACTCGATTTTGATAGTATTATAAAATTTATATCATAAAATAAACAGTATTTTTTGAAATAGAAATATCAAAATCATCTTTGGGTATATTTTTTATATTTTTCTTCAGAACATTCATTTATTGATGAATAGTGAATGATTCTGAATTTTAATTAAAAATGACCTTTTTTATAAAATTAATTATAATAATAAAATATGATTAAAGCTTTTTAAAGTAATATTAGTTAAATATTATATTAATTAATCAAATTTATGACAATATTAATTAATTTTTATTTATGAACATTTCAATCTTTTGAATATATTCACATTAAAAACGACATTCTCTTCACGTATGTGGGATTAATTTTAAATTAATTTTATCAATTTTATAAAATTTAATTTAATAAAACTGAATTAAATATTATGAATAAAAATAATTTATAATTTAAACTTGTTTAAATTAAATTTGTCACCATAATGATCAATGAATGCAGTTAAAATTAAATACAATGATTAAGGTAACAATATGTTAACTTAGTTGTTAAATCATAGAATATATGGTGTAAACAAGACCCAAAACATATAACAACCCCATTTTATGGATATAAATTGAATTTAACCATTAATTTATATAATTTTTATCATTATTGATACCTTTTATTATTTGAAAATGTGGGTACAAAAAACACACATCAAACATTACAAGTGTAGCAATTGACCAACATAAAAAGGCCTCCCCTCCCATTTCCACTTAATAACATAAAATGATTTTGGTTCATACAATACCTACAAAAATCACTTCAAATATTTACTAGAATTTTCCAATAGACAATATATTGTGAATAAATCCATGTGATGAATGATTTAGTGAAAACAACAAAAGATACTTAAAGAACGGTTAATTTTCTTCAATATGCGTCATTATTTTCATTCATTATTCACCAAGATAAATTTATATTATACCATGATTATATAATAAACTTAGTGTAGTACATATAATTAGAAATTTATATGTTGCGTTTAATACATACAATCACACACACTTCTATAAAATGGTTTATGGAATAATTCTTCGTGTGTATGGTAGACTACCGGCTTAAGAACCGATGTCCTATGTTTTTCCCTTATCACCATTAATGCTTGGAAATAATGACATATTTATTATTTTCATATGATATATATATATGATATTTTTAACATTATTATACCATATTAGTTATTATATAACACACAAATACACACACATATATATATATTATCCCTCCCCTATGGGACAAGATAATGTCGTTCATCTGTAAAGAAGACTACAACCTCGCGAAGCGCTGTGATTAGTCTTTCACTAAATATTTACAATAAAGATTATAATAAATAATTATATGTGATATAAATGAAAAAATTATGACATTAATTACATAATTATCATTATATAATAATTATATATCATTCTATTCTCTTACTCTTTCACTCAATAAATGATGATAACTTTATTCATGTACATGTAAATTATTGCCTTCATGAAATGATGTGGCTATATTTTCATCACTACACCTCATGAATGATATATATAAATATATATTATGTTATTAATGAAATTATTATAATTATGTAACTTTAAAATAATACATACCTTCATGCCATAATTATGATTGAAAATGGAATATATTCCTCTTGCGTACGTACGACCAATCATCTCAATGAGCGTATAATAATTCATTTTTCATATCCTTCATTCATAAATTTATATAAAAATATTATTAATTTATAACTATGATTATAATTACCTTAATACTATTATAGTTATGATAGAATAATATAATGTACACATGATTCATATCATTCATAATGAGACATGCATGAAAAAACAATGCTATTAACACATGAAACAGTGAATGTAATGAATGATTATTATAGAATGGTTAATAAGATGTCATAAAAGGATAAAATAGTATAAAATAAATATTAATAGGTATTTTTGGTAAGTTAATAACATTTTTATAACCACTATTCTATAATTCAAATAATTCTCAACCTAGAGAAAGGATTATTTAATTGATTTCACCTAAATTTACATTTAATTGAAACTTAATTGTTATTTTCGAACAATTGATGTTTATGTGGTGTAAATAATTTCTATATGAAATTTAATATCATGAATACATTATACTTAATTTTATTTTATGTTTCAATTTTAATTATTTTACCCAAGTTCATTTGACTTAAAAATTACCAAATGGTTAAAGTTCTTATGCAATCTCACTTTCTATTGTGATTTCTAACATTCTCATGAAGTAATATATTTATAGTAATACTTTTTCATTAGAAATTAAATATCTCTTAAATATAAATATTATTTTTAATGGATATGATAATTTCCTTGGCCGTATACCATTTTCATATATGGTGCATACTTTGAATGTATTTTGATTAACTGGGTTAATATTGATAAATATGAATCCTTTACTCAATAAGGTATTTGATATGGTTTATTAATATTAATTAAAATATATGATACGTGAATAATTACTTGGACTAGTTTAATAAAGGGTGTGGATCAGTTAATGTAATCCCTTGGATGCATCACTAGTCTCATGAGACCAAATAAGTTGGAAGCGAACACTTTGAGTTTGTAACCAGGCATGATTAATACTATCTTGTGAGCTGTATTGATAGTATTTTATTTTAAAATATCTTGCGAATTGTATTTAAGGTATAGGTATTATGTTCTTGGGAAACATGGAATCTTATAACCAAGCATTTCCTTTTAAAACATTAGTTACAACTATCCAAGAGATTTTTACTTTTACATTATATATTAATGCATTTTATTATTAGTAATTGAATAAATGGAATGTATTTTAAGTTATTAACCATTCCATATTATTTAGTCCATATCTATTCATGAAATTTGTTTATTTAAATGGAATGTGAGATTATTTATTTACCTTTACATATTTATTAGGTTTATAAATTCATGATTGTTCCTGTATACATACCCCTTACTGAAAATTTCAGATGGCCCTTAATTTTTAAATATCTCTAGGATTAAAAGTTGTTTATTTTGAATGATATGAAAGCATACGATAGATAAAATAACTATTTAATTTAAAAATAAATATTTTTTAATTTTTGTAAAAAAATGTAATGTAAGACAGATGTATCTATCTAGTTTTCCAAGACTACTAAACTATTCAGAACTTTGTGAAATGATTCCTCATAGGTAATAACATTGTAATGGTAGTAGGATTCATCTAAAAGATACATGAATCAAGCAAGTATAGTTAGTATCAATGGATGTTTAGTTTAAACATTTGGAACTAGATTTTGGAAAACATAGATAGGGAAAAAATCCCATGATTGAAATTGAGGATATGTATATAAGAACATATTATTGTTTTCAGATTATACATTATGTTTTATAAATATTTTTTATGATATATTCTATTTACTTATTTAGAAATGTTTCCTATAATAAGAAATGGGATGTCACGATCCGTCCTCGGGCCACGTTCCATGACTACCCCAAGTCGGCCTTCCATAGGCCAGGGGCTGGCAACTAGCACCAAATACGTACATCCCGATAAATGAGAAGGCATTTCCTTTATAAAAGTAATCAAAACAACACTGAGTACAAGTGGAAGCAAAACACTATGTACAAAAAAAGTTCTGAAAAGTAAATGGGCCAGAATACAAACCCAACTGAAAGTACAACTAAAACTGAACAAAAGTACAACAGAAAAGACAATAGCTGGAAGAATGGAAGCAGCTCCTGGGTCTTCCTCCTCAAATCCTTCCTGAAGGGTAGGTACAGATAGCACAGCTCCTGGATTGTCCACCACGAATCCTACCTGAAGGGTAGGTACAGATATCCTCCACAAAGCTCTCACCCATCAACCTCCTCCGAGTGTCGTCTCGCTGTGAAGTACACCTCCGGATACTAACTCATCGTGTGGTCCACCTCCGGGTACCATCCAGTCCACGAACACTCGGCCTCTACCAGCGTTTCCCGTCCTCTGCAACAAAAACAACGAGGTGCGGGCATAGCCCGTGCAGGGGTGAGTATACGATTCTCAGAAGGGACCCCAAGACCCTCAAGGTCTCACTAAAACCAACACGGATAACCACATAACAAATCTCAACAGATAACCTCTACTTAGGTGTATTCCCATACATATACCTAATTTATCAAGGAACCCATCTAAATAATGATAAAACACATAGATTATGAAAACAACGGATAACCCCTACCCAGGTATATACCCATACATATACCTAAGTTATCAAGTGACCCATCTCAAACATGTGGTAAACACAAGGATCAAAGACTCAGCTCAAACCAGGATTTTCATTATCAAAACCATCAATACTGAAGAGCCCCGTCTCTGTAGTGTACAGTGGTCCTGTCACGACTCCGTGGTACTGCTCACTAACCTAAGACTACTGAGGTACTCTCCGGATGAGTATCATGGGTCTTCACTGTCACACAGGTAGTGCTCCGTCCACCCTTGGTCTGCACCCAAACAATTTAGTGCTCTGTCCACTGGGCTAGTCGACTCACTCTAAGTCGAGTCGGCCAAGTAGTCGTCAGGTCTCAGCCGGCTACACGGTCTTCGTACTCTGAACGCTCGTCTCCGGGAGGGTCTGCTCCACGAGTTATAGGTCTATACTCCATGTATCTCAAAGTCCCACGAAGAAGTAACTCTATGGACCGCCTCGTCATAGTCTCAACGCAACAAACGACGCGTTAATCGGACGCATGGTCTGTGAGTTATTAGCCTTTTTGTCCTAGTGGCCCGGTTGGTTTCGTGTGAGAACCAACCTGGCCATATCTCAACTATACCTTGAACTCTCATAGTGTATAATCATAGGTACTGTTTCACCACGTGTTCACTAACGTCGCTGATGGTTCGTCAAACAGACGTCCGGTCTGAATGTTAGCAGCTTTTCCGTTCCTGGGGCCCGGTTGAATTTCAGGTACAATCCAACCTCACCACTATCTAACTGCATACAAAACTCAAGTGAAGTATTCTAAAACTTCCATCTCAACAAGAGGAATCTAACAAAGTCGGTGGAACGTCAATCGGATGTCCGAAGCTCAATATATAAGGGTTTCCGCTCCGAGGGCCCGGTTAGTTTTGTGTACGAACCAACCCGGCCGATCCCAAAGATCTCTGAAACCCTGAGTGTAATATACCAAAACGACCGTATCGATCCAAGAATCACATCACAACTAATAGTTCATCGATCGGAGGTCCGTATCCCATGTTATGGACATTCGAAGGGAAAAAATCCGAAATGGGGGGTCGGGGCCCTGCCCGGCCCGGCCCAAATCCCCCTGGGTCGGCCCGAACCGGGTCGACCTGACCAGGGTCTGGGTCCGGCCCATCAGGGCACGGCCCGGCCCGGCCCGGCAGGCGTGGCCCGACCGTATGTCCCGCCGCGGCTCGGCCAGCGTGGCCGAGCGGAAGCCACGGAGCGGGGGGGGGGGGGGTTGCGCGGCCCCCTCGTCGTTTATTGATGCTGGCGGCGGTTTGCGCCGCCGCCATTCCTCCAAGATACCACGCGGCTGCGGGATCCCTCGTGCCGCACCGCCGCGGAAACCTGCGGTGGTTTTTTTCCTCTGGCTGCGTGCTAGGGCCCCTGTGACCCACGCCTCCAGGATTTCGGCGGGCCATCGGAGTTGTTTGGGTTGTCCGTTTTCAAAACCTTCTATGCCGGTGTTCATCTCGGTTCCCAAAATTTAATGCGGGAACTTCAAGATTACCCTACGGCCCCGTTGTTCGTCTCCAATCAATCCGCGCTCAATGATCATAAATCAACAGCGGCATCTTCGTGGTTTTCTAGCACAGTGCGACTGAGCTGCGGCTTGTTCGACTTCAACGGCGCGGCGCAACGACCCCCCGCTTCTTCGCCCTTTCTCATACTTTCTGTGCGGTGCAACCGCACCGTGCCACCATTCAGGTGCTGAAACAAATTGAAACAAACAAGGGGGGAGGAGGGTCGTCCGTGTTCGTGCGGTCCTACCTCCTCCCGTTATTACGATAACAGGTGGCCCAAAATACGATTAACAGCAAGGAATTTCTCGAACAAAAGAAATCAACCCAAATGGATTTCTCCGAAATAAATATTCCCAACCTTCAAAAGAAATAATTCGCGGATCAACATGAGAATGAGTTGATCTGAGTTCTTTGTTTATAAAGAAAAGAACCCCAGGAATATAAACATACACAAAAAAATTAACCCCTACCTAGTCGAATTCATTGAGAGAGGATTTGTCACGGAAAGGGACGTCGCGGAAGAAGGAGTCACGAAAGGGGGATCATCTCGTCGCAGAGAAAAGATTCCTCAGGGGCATCTCAGAGAAAATATTTTTCGGTGGCGTCGTTGTACACGACCTTGTGTAGTCGATCTCTGAGGATTTGGCGTTCTTCGTCGGAGGTCGGTCTGTTGTTCATGTTCTTTGCATTTTTCGCGTTCTTTGTCGAAGGAGAAGGTTTTTCTCCAAATCCTATCCACACAGCAAGTTCCAAAAGAAATAAAAAACGAGTTTCCTTATTTTATTAATGCACAAGTCAGTGTCTGAATTTCAAAAATAAACTAAACAAATAATTAATTGAGGAGTTTAAAACCGCCCAATTAATGAGGCATTTATTAACCAGAATAAACGCATGAGTTGACCTCATTAAAAAAGGGGGTGCGGGTGCGTTACGTAGAAGAAATGAAATTTTGGGGATCGTGTGGGCCCCACCTCACAAATATCCTACCATGTGGGTAGGATATTGTGGGTCCCACATCATACACTTGACTTAAGTTAAGAAAAAATATAATGAAAACTGGTTGCACCACTTGTATTTTACTTCTTAACTTAACCCCAAAAATTAAAAACCACACCCGATCAAACACAACTCTGGAAAAGGTGTTTCTATGCAATTATTGGCACTGCGATTCCATTGGTGCCCTCAGAATTCGATTTTGAGCACCGGTTCAAAGGATAGAAAAACTCGCTCGTTCGTTCACTGAACATACCCAATCTAAACTTCAAAAAATGATTCCGGGCACACCAGGGCTCGGAATCAGGTGCTGTCAGAAACTGCGTTCTTGTAAAATTCCAAAGAAAATTAACAAAAAAAAATTTTCTTGTAATTTTTGGGTCTTTAAATTACTCCCACCTCGGGGCTTTACGTCCTTGTAAAGCTTTAACACATACTAGGGTTACAAAAGCAGTATTGAGCATGCATCAGAGCCTTCCTCTACCATGTTCTTACTTGGAGGTTCTCGTACTGCTAGTGAAATCTCACCCGAGGAATCGACCGTCCTCATAGGATCCCCTCCTATTGATCCTCAATATAAGGCCCCAGCCTTAAACCTTACTTAATCTTGAGTTATTACAAGATTACACATTGAGGATCTTTTCGGGTTTAGAGTTTTAGAGAATTAGATCATAAAACTTGCATTACATTCCACATATAAAAAAAGTGGTTACATAAAGATAGTATTCTTCATTCCCATCAATGGAAACACATTTAAAATAAAACATGGATTATTTCTTGACACATCTTTGACTCTATCATCTTATCTTGTACCTTTCCCTTGACCTGTGAAAAACATTTCAAAAACATGGGATGAGCATAAAAACTCAGTATGGGTTATAAAACATGGAAAGGAAACATGAGTTCATATATACATAAGAATGAAATCATACTTTACCCATAAAACATAGGCACTTTAACATACCTCATAAAATCATGAATAAATCATAGAAATCATAAGACATAAAGGTAACTTGAGGCATTCATAACATTCTTACGTAGGGAGTAACCCTCTTGGTTACGTTTGGAATACCCATCACAATATATTCCCTAAAATCTCTTCTGAGAAACCTTAACGTTTCACTCCTTCGCGTTACCCAATGCATTGGAGAGCTATAACGGGCTCACCCGCCCTTAGTTTGTCACGGAACCACCCGTCTTCATAATAATGCCCAAGAACCATAACATAATCCTATCACATAAACATGCATAATGGAAACATAAAATTTCCACATTTCAATCATGAGATATCAATAAAACAAATTGATATAAAAACATTATGAAAACCATTTTCAACACCAAAATAAAAGAAAAGTAAAACATGGTATTTATTTTTCTTTTAAAAAGAAGGTATGGCTTGTAGAGGAAGCTGAAACTCGAATAACGGTCACGACGGCGGAGAAGTCGTTGTCGCCGCATACGTACGACAAAAACATTCTCTTTTGTCGTTTAGTAAATGCTTCGTTTAAAAAAGATTCCTTTTTAATAAACGTAAAAGTCAAAGGGGTTTATACACCGTATAAAAGAAAGTTGTGTATAAAATAAAATATGCCTCAACGAAAGGAGATTGAGACGAAGTCCCATACCTCGTATCCGACTTGACCCGACCGTTCTTTAATCTCCTAAATAATAAACTTGAGTTAATCTCTACTTGCTTATGAATCTTTTTCAGGTTCATTATTCCTTTTATACCATGTTGTGAACATCATGTAATCATTTAAGTTAATAATGTTCATTTTGTCGGTATTTGGTTCTTAAGTCAAAAATAGGCTTCTTACACTTACATGTTGTTAATTTGGTCAAAGGTTCATTATATCCAGAATGGTATTCATGATGTAGATATCATATATGTCATATATATCCAGTACATACATTCATTTATAATATTACATCACATTTAGAGGTAATAAATGAAATGCACCGTTCATGGAGACGGTAAGTCGTACGTACGCATGAACGCTACTTCCATTTCTATTTCATATTTTCTGGAATGGAATCATAATGATATAAGAGTATATTATAATTCCAGTATAATAACATATATAATATCATTAACTTTATCCTTTACACATCCCACATATGGTATTAACGAATCAAATCACTTTTAGGGGGCGGTAGTCCGCGCTTCCTAAAATGAAGATATCGTGTTTTACCCATAATGGAAGCCATAAAGGTATGCCCAAAATGAAAAAACAGAAGCTTAAGGAAAAAATAAACATATTATATATCATATATAAAAATAGTGACATCATAATGGCCACCTTTGAAGGTGTTTAATAAGTGTTGAACAATCATCATTTCGGGAGACATAATTTCGCCATCCACGGAAACCTTATGTTCTTTAACCATTTGATGTAGTTGTGTGAGATTGTAGCTCAAATAAATCTTATAACAACATCCTAGTATATTGAAGATACTGTTGTTGTTACAAAAGAAGTAAATAAAAAGAGTTTAGGGGGTTGGAGAAGCAAAATAAAACAAATGAACATGAGAGAATGAATTACCTTTAAAAAGTGTAACTCCTTTTGAGTTGAGCCTAAAGGCTTCCTTTGAAAGGATTCTGCCCAAAGGGAATCCTCTAGGATGAGGAGAGGGATGTGGATAGAGCAAATGGGCAGGGGTTGGCCGAGCCAAAGGCTTGAAGAGTGTGTGAAATGAGGTAGAGGTGGGGGCCTTTTATAAGGGGAGAGGAGGGGCACTTTTGGAAAGTAAAGAAACATTACTTTATTTGAAAATGTGTTTCGGTTTTAAAAGGTCCCACATTGATAGAATTCGTGGATAAGGTGATAAGGGTTTCGAAATCCACTCTTCCAATTGGTTTTGGCCATGTGTAGGTTTTAGATTTTTCATTATCATTCCATTTTATTTAAATCGTCAGATAATGATGTCATCGTTGCATCATTATTATGTCATAAATAATTAAATTTATTTAATGTCTAAAAATTATAAAAAAATTACTATGATGTAGGAAATCTATTTATCTTTCCAGTGACTATTTATAATCAAAATTTGGACTTGTATAACCCCACTTAAAAATTGTTTTCGCAAAACATATTATGTTTGTGTCATGTTCACTTTAACATTAAATAAAAAGTAATTTATGTCATTTCCCAACAAAAGTGGATCCATGGGGTCCCCAAATTGACCCATGACTTGTCTTGGTCGGCCATGACACAACCAATATGGTTGGGACATGTGTCTAGGTCATTTCATTTTATTAACGTATTATTTATACCTTAAACTACCCTAATTACCACTAATCGCGATTAAAAACTTAATAAGTTACTATTCACCAAAAAATTATTTTAATCTCATTGAACCACATTTTACTTCTTAATGAATACCATGTATGTGGGATTTTCAAAATTCAATACACATTAGTGGTAAACTGTCATTTAACTGAAAAATCAGTTTGCTTGATTACCACTTAGTGGTTTCACTATTCATCAAAAATTGAAGTTTTTCAGAAAATTACCAAAAATTCACCCTAAGCTATATTTGATATTCCGAATTCAATAATGAAGTCTATTTTACAAAATTAAAATCATATAAGTCATATTAATTAATTCAATAATTAATTCCCGCTGCCAGAGCAAATAGCGTGTTTTTACAAAACAATAAGTATCAAAAGACTGTCACCAGTTTAAGTCTAATTTCAAAGTGAAATTGATTCCAATGACCACCATTGGATAAAATGGTAAAAATATATTCTAATTTCACTAAAAAACCAATTCAAAACATAATCTAATCATATAAATAAAATTGATTTAAAAGCAGTTTTGATGTAAAATGCAGTATTTTTCACTATTCATTGAAAAATGAACATTGTCAGAAAAATACCAAAAATTCACACAAGGTAAATTTTGATGTCCCAATCATAAAGGATAAGTTTATTTTGACAAACATAGTTTATAAAATTTTCAAAATATAGATTCAAAAATGGTTTGCCATCAAAAGGAACTAAAACAATCTTTTAAGAATATTAGTGTATTCCATGCATAAGATTGTATTTATTTTCATTTTAAGCCTCTATAACACTATATTAATCATTAATAGACTTAGATAAATATATATATTATTCATTACTTACATGGGATGTTACATCCTTCCCCCCCTTTAGAAAATTGCGTCCCCGCAATTTATTTACTTAACAAATAAATGAGGGTACTTATCCCTCATTGCATTTTCGGATTCCCATGTTGCCTCTTCAATCATGTGGTTTTTCCACAAAACCTTTACCTGATTAATCACCTTATTCTGTAACACTTGCTCCCTGTGGTCAAGAATCTGGACCGGTTGTTCCTCATAAGATAGGTTCTCTTCCAGCTGAACTACCTCTGGACTCAAAACATGAGATGGATCGGGCATATACTTTCTCAACATTGAAACGTGAAAAACATTGTGTACCTGAGATAAACTCGGAGGTAAAGCCACTCGGTATGCAACTGATCCAACTCTTTCCAGAATTTCGTATGGTCCAACAAACCTTGGACTCAACTTTGCTTTCTTACCAAATCTCATCACACTTTTCCAAGGAGAAACCTTGAGAAAAACATGATCACCTACCTCGAAAGATAGATCCTTCCTCCGGTTATCCGCATAACTCTTCTGCCTGCTCTGAGCTGTTCTCATGTGTTTCTGAATCAGCTGAACTTTTTCTGCCATCTCTTCTACCAATTCTGGTCCCATCAACTTCCTTTCACCCACTTCATCCCAGAAAGCTGGAGTTCGACACCGCTTCCCATATAATGCCTGAAATGGTGCCATCTGTATACTGGAATGAAAACTGTTATTATATGAAAAATCAACCAAAGAAAGATGTTGTTCCCAACTTCCCTGATAATCCATAGAACAAGCTCGTAGCATATCCTCCAATGTCTGAATTGTTCGTTCTGACTGCCCATCTGATTGAGGATGAAAAGCTGTACTAAAATTTAATTCAGTACCCAACAACATCTGAAGGCCTTTCCAAAAGTTAGAAGTAAACCTGGGATCACGATCCGATACAATGGAGAGAGGAACTCCATGTAACCTGACTATCTCTTTAAGATACAAACGGTAAAGTTGATCAAGAGAGAAAGTATCTCGTATAGCAAGGAAATGAGCAGATTTGGTCAAGCGATCAACAATAACCCAGATTGCATTATTACCTCGAGATGTCTTTGGTAATCCAACAACAAATTCCATGTATATATTCTCCCATTTCCACTCTGGCACTGGTAAAGGCTGAAGCATCCCTTTCGGTAACTGCCGCTCTGCTTTAACCTGCTGACAAGTCCATCACTTCACAGTAAAATCAGCAATATCTCTTTTCATTCCATCCCACCAGTAATACTCCCGCAGATCTCTATACATCTTAGTACTGCCCGGATGAACTGAAAACGGAGAACTATGAGCTTCACATAACAACTCTCTCTTCAACTGTGAATCACAAGGCACACACAATCTCTTCCCAAAACTCAAAACACAATCACTATCAATGTTGAATTCAGGCAACTTACCTTTCTGAACCAGCTCTACCTTTTTCTGCAACTCACTGTCTTGCTTCTGTGCTTTCTTGATTCTATCTGATAGAGATGATCTCACTGATACCTGAAACAAAACAGAAGGACTTCCTGCACCAAAAACTTCTATGCCAAAGTTCATCAAATCCTTAACCAAAGGATCACGTTCCAAATGCATCATTGTTAATGAAGCATTACTTTTTCGACTCAAAGCATCAACCACTTTATTTGCTTTTCCCGGATGGTAATGAATTGTACAATCATAATCCTTGATTAATTCCAGCCATCTCCTTTGTCTCATGTTTAACTCTTTTTGAGTGAATATATACTTTAAACTTTTGTTATCGGTATATATTTCACACTTTACTCCATACAAATGATGCCTCCAAATTTTTAAAGCAAAAACAACAGCAGCTAATTCCAAATCATGTGTAGGGTAATTTACCTCATGAGTTTTCAACTGTCGTGAAGCATAAGAAATTACCTGATCATTCTGCATTAGGATGCAACAAAGTCCTTTCAATGAAGCATCACTGTATATAACAAAGTCACCATTCCTGGAAGGTAGTGCCAAAACTGGAGCATTCACCAATCTTCTTTTCAATTCCTGAAAACAATCATCACATTCTTTTGTCCAGATAAACTTAACACCCTTCCGAGTTAGCTTAGTCATTGGACTAGATAACCGTGAAAAATTTCTAACAAACCTTCGGTAATAGCCCGCCAAACCAAGGAAGCTACGAATCTCGGTTACATTTGTGGGTCTTGGCCATTCTTCCACAACTTTTGTTTTTGCAGGATCAACAGTTATTCCATCTTTAGAAACAATGTGACCAAGGAAAGAAATTTGTTGCAACCAAAACTCACACTTGCTGAATTTCCCATACAATTTCTTTTCTTTTAAGGTTTGAAAGCTAACCCTTAAATGTTTTTCATGCTCCTCTTTAATTTTAGAAAACACCAAAATATCATCAATGAAAACCACCACAAACTTATCCAAGAACTCATGGAAAATTCTATTCATTAAGTCCATGAATACATCAGGTGCATTGGTTATCCCAAAAGGCATTACTACAAATTCATAATGGCCATATCTCGTACGGAACGCGGTCTTCGAAATATCTGCCTCCTTTACCTTCAGCTGATGGTACCCCGATCTCAGGTCAATCTTTGAAAAAAACTGAGCTCCCTGGAGCTGATCAAACAAATCATCGATATCAGGCAAAGGATATTTGTAACACCCCAAGATTTCATAGTGTGTTATTTCTTCAAAATAATTCAATAACTTGCACTACACGCAACACTGAGTTCAATTGCACCATGACTTGCCAAAAAAAAAGCCATTAAAAGAGGTCATGAATAGTATTAACTAAATTTTAAACTTTATATAATCCTTATAATTTTAGAATCCATATTATGAGTTTCTTAGTCATAATGGAAGAACAGATTCATTTTCAGTATTGCACTTTTATCAACTTTTGATAGTGAAACCTTTTTAAATACAATATTTTAAACTTTTTGACTAAATGCAGACATCAAAAAAAATTTAAAATGAAACATCCCAAGCTTCCACGGTACGCTTTCCTTTGAATAAAACAGTTGCGTGTGTTGTACGCAACTTCGAGTTCTAACACACCGTAACCAATCAAACTAGCTGTTATGAATAGTACTACCTACTTTTTGAAATTATATATATTTTATATTTTAAAATGGACTTAATTTTTGGATTCGGAATATCAAATTTAGCCTAAGGTGAAATTTTGGTACTTTTCTGATAACTTTCATATTTTGATGAATAGTGAAAATTACTAAATTTTAATTAAAAACAACTTTTTTAATCAAAATAATTAATAGTGATAAATTATGAATTTGAGTGGTTTTAAAGTATATTTAGAATATAGTTTTACTATTTAATATAATGTTGGTCATTGGACATAATTTTACAATTAAACCAAACATAAACAAGTGTCAATCTTTTGGTAGTTATTATCTCTTAAAAACACGCTTTTTGTTTTGACAGCGGGAATTAATTTTAAATTAATTTCTGCCACTTCTGTGTTTTGAATTTAGAAAAATGGATTCCATATTTGGAATCAGGATTTTCAAATTGTGTAAATAGGTAACTTTTATTTTTAGAAATTTTGAATAATTACTGCGGTAAATATTTTATTTACCATGGTTAAGGGTAAATCCGGTAAATAAGGGTTAAAAAATAATATTATAATAATACTAAATTACCCTATAACGTGTCTTAACCCTATTGGTTGATACATGGTCGACCATGGGCATCTTTGGGTCTATTTTGGGACCCCATGGATCCACTTGTAAGTGATAATGACACATTATTTTAATAAAGCTAAAATAAAAATAAAAATGGCATAAGCTTACATCTTTTAGAAGAACAATTTTTACATAGGGTTATACCTGTTGGATTTTCGATTATAAATATTCATTAGAAAGATAAAAAGATTTCCTACATAATGATATTTTATTTATAATTTTTAGACATTAAATAATTTATTTTATTTATGACACAATGATGATGCAGTAATTACTAAAATAGTGAAAAATAAAAATAATTGATCTTATAAATACCCAAATAATTATAATATGAAACTTTTAATGAATTAAACTAATTTTCTAGGCTAATATGATATATTAGGATTGATTTAATGGACTTTTTTCGAAGTAATCAATCTGTTATGAGTTTCACAAAAATCAACTATTGAATAGTGTCAAAATTGACATAAAAGAGTTCTTAAAACAAATATTATATTATTAATTGATATTAAATTCCTAAAAATCTAAGGTTCGGCCAAGAGACTTATATTATGATAGTTTAATCATTAATGGACCACTTGGGGGTCTCTTGGATTTATATAGTAAGTTTATTAACCATATTATATAAAAATACAAAGAGACATTGTAAAAGTGAAACTAATTAACTTAGAGTTAATACTTAAAGATAAGGTTAATATAAGTACCCAAACCTGTCTAAATTCTATTGGATGAGTTGTTTTCGACCTATCCCCATCTCATACTTTGAATAGTCAACTTTGGAGCCTTTAAAAACCGAATATGAATTTATTATAAATTAATATTTCTAGCTTTTCCAAAGGTGCCCCTCACCCCTCTTATAAAAGGGCACTCCTCCTTCTCATTTCTTCACACCTCTAAAGCCTTTTGGTTCGGCCAAACTCTGCCCAAATACTCTCCCAACATCCCTCAATAAAACCTAGAGGCCTTAGTTTGATCAGAAAGCCAACCTAAGGAGCCATTTTGATCAAACCAAAAGGAAGAACCCGAAGAAGAGGTAATGATTTCACCACCCTTTTCTAAGTTCATTTCTTCTTCCACTTCTTCTTCCTTTGTTCTTACCATTCTAAAATAATAACTCCAGTATCTCACATATACTGTGATGTTATTATAAGTATGGTACAACCATATTCAGTATTCTATCCACCCTTTGAATAACATGTCACCATATGTGCGTACGTACGGCTTACCGTCTCCACGTCGTGGTGTAATTGTTATTCAATATAATATTATTTGGATGGGTATAATAATGATGTGTAACTCATGTAAATAATAAATATAACATATTAATGATTCTGTATATATGATATACCATCCATTTATATATTATTTTAATATCAAAAGAATGATATTGTCGCTCGTGCGTACGTACGGACTACCGTCTCCACGAACGCGATGAGATTCATTCTCCATCGTAACCATTAAAGTATAATTATCATTTTATGATTTAAAAATGATGTTTAAGGACTTGATATCATTCTGGATATGAATAATATACAACCTATCCTTTACATACATGTCTTACGTAACAAAACATACAAAAGAAAACAAGTAAGTTAACACCCGAAACAACGATAATACTAAGATATTATTATCAAATCAATATTAAAAGATCATATATGATATCATATTAATGTATATGACTCTTGTATAATTTAATAACAATTATTTCACCATTATACAGGAGGTTAACCTACCACAACCAAGGAAAAGTACAAGGTAAGGGTTATTTCACAATCTCTTCATTATCCGAGGTTGTTTATACGTAATAATCTACTGGGATTTCATTATCATCCACATCCATGTTTCTTCGAAATGTATTTCAAAACATTTTTACTATTTACAAGAATATGGGTTAAAGTCATTTATACCCTTGTTTGACATTTCATAAGAGGTTTATAAAGGAATCTTTCCGTCGTTTTCAAAACAAGGTCCTTTTTAACCTTTTCGACAGAATTGAGGTAAGAATGTTTTTTTAACTTATACGGCGGGTGCGGTTACTTTCCACTGTTATAAAATCGTCGAAGCTTTCCTTACAAGCTTATAAGAATATTTTCAAAGAAAATGTTTTATTTTATATGGATCTTAAATGTTTTCAAAATAAAAGGAGATACTTCTTTTAAAAGAATTTTGATTTCATCTATGTCAACATCCTTTGATGGATTTTAAGATTATTTGAAGTTGATTTATTATAATACAAAACTTCTATATTGTATTGAAGGTTTTGTGATATGTTTGAATGTGGATGTGATATTTTATACCATTCATAGTTTATGGTTAAACTCTTGACATTTCGTATGCTAGTTTTAACCCGAATGTTTATGTTATATTTCAAACTTTTCTTCAGATGAATGTGCTAAACAAGTATGTTCCGGGTTGGGGACCGGTAAAAGTAAGCCCTCCAGGTTGGGGACTGGTTAAAGTAAGCCCTCCAGGTTAGGGACTGGTAAAAGCAAGCCCTCCGGTTTGGTCTCCTGTTATTAGAGGTACTCCGGGTTGGTGTCCGGTTATTAGAGGCACTCCGGGTTGGTGTCCGGTTATTAGAGGCACTCCGGGTTGGGTTCCGGTTAGAAGTAACCCCTAGGTCTTGGGATGAGGCCTAGACAATGAAATTAACGTTTGACATTATGCATTCCAACATTATGAAAGTGGTTAATGATTTTTGCATGTGATTATTCGATTAGTAGAATATCCATGTGAATAAGTAAATGGCATTATTTCATTTTATTTATGCCATACCATGTTGAAAGTTCATGTTTTAAAGGCTTTTGTTTTAGTTATACATTGCCTTAAAATTTTATTCTTATTTATAAAAGTTTCCTCTATATTGTTATCCTTACTGGGCATTTGAGCTCACCCCTTTTCTATGTTTTATTTTTCCCAGGATGTGAAGAAGTAAGTTATGAATGACCTGCAGGGATTTTATGAGGGGTTAATAGTGTGGATTGTGGAAACATTATGTTGTTGTATTAGTTTTTCATTTTATGATGTAATGTAAAACTTATGAATATATCTAGTGTTTCCAAGGCTACTAAACCAATCGGTCTTTCGAGATTTGATCTTTCTTGTGATCATGCCAATGTTACGAAGTAATGCACCGACTCTGGGTAACTGGGGTCGGGGCGTTACAGTTGGTATCAGAGGAAGTTTAGTACAAACCTTGGAAGCTAGATTTAGTTAAACTCTGATTAGAGCACGTAGACCTAAGATGAACGTTGAGGATTAGTATAGAAGAACTTCCTAGAATTTTGGTATTGTAGAGATTTTGTGAGTTTTCCGAGCAATACATCCCTGTCTGGATACGAGCAGGTAGAGGCGGCTCTGGCACAGATGTACCTAGGGGTAAAACCCGAAAACACCGCTTTGAGCTAGACTCGAACGGGAACTGGTGCACGACAACGGGCCTTGCTGCACTCTTGGTTACGACACTCCCGGGGGATATGCTTAGGATAACTCTCATTTTCTTTACAAATCATTATGAAGGGTTTATGAGTATATACTTCCTCAAAGAAAACATTTTTATGATTATGGATTATATCCATAAATAGTTCAATTTATGTTAAGTGTTTTATAAGTATGGGATTATGTATTTTGATTCATAAACTGATCTAGTTTATGCCATTGTTTAGAAATGGCGCCCAGTAGAAGGAATGAGAACTCCAGAAATACACATGATTCAAAGAGAAGGAAGGATCATATCTTTCATGGTCTTAAGCTAGAATTTATAAGAGAAATAGTCTCCCATGTATTATCATCATATGAAGAAATAATATCATGTGTTGATAAGATAAGTAAAGAGTTTACTGAGTCCTATGGCTTTGAAGGGAATCAAGAGAAGAAAAGGATGGAAGAGAGAAAGATGGATAAAGGGAAAAGGGAAAAGAAGAATTTTCCCATATGTGGTAACTGTGGAAAGAAACACCCTGGAACTTGCCTGAAAGGAATGGGAGTTTGTTATAAGTGTGGAGGAAAAGGGCACAAGGTACGTGACTGCAAGGGTAAGAAAATGGTTTTAAATGTACAATGCTTCATTTGCAAGGAGTTTGGACACTACGCGAACCTATGTCCCAGTCATCAGACTATGCCGAAAATGATGTTATTGGATAATAATCAAGTTATGATACTACCACAGATGAAGAGGAATGATTAGAGTTCTTATGTTGATTATGCCAATTGAGTGTTGTATCAACAATGTACTTGTTATAATAATTATGGAGTATATAAGGATTGTACTGCAGTACTATTTCATTAAGGACTTGAGATTGTGTGGAAAAAAGAAAAGTGACTCAATATCAGGTTAAATTTTTGGAAAATATATGGTTGAGAGAAAGATAAACCATAATATGGTTCAGATACCGAGGTGGTGATTTTAGAATAATACATGATTGATTTGGATAAATTATATTGGATATTATTGACTACCTTGAAGCTGATTAATGATTTGTATATTCCATTATTGTTGGGGTTTAAAACATTTTTGGATTGATGAAGTATATCCAGCATTCAATATGGAATAAGGGAGCATGAATGTAATCAATAAGAAATATGGTAATTCAGGATGTTTCAGTGTATTAAAAGAATACACGATGAAGGTATTCATATGCTTTTACGGGTTAAAAAGGTTCTACATTATGTTTACCTTACTTATAAATGTTGGACTGTGAGTTTGGACAGAAGTATTTTGGATAGTTCTAGTTTGGATTATTTTGGATTACCATAAAAGGACAACCCGGAGGTCGGGCGGCAACCCGTCGCGTCCGGCAAGGCTGCGAGACTTGAACCCGCAACCGAAGGGCGACAAGGGTGTATCACCTACCACTAGCCCACGAGATGTCCTGGATTAAATAATGTTGTTTTCTTTAAAGATCTGGTAGATGAATTAAAAATTTATTTATTTTGGAACCATGTACGAATAACATTCTATTATCTTTTAGAGTGAAAGATGAGTTTGTGGTAGAAATTTATTAATGGATAAAACTCTAATTATAAAGTAAGTATATCTCCTTATGATCTTAGCCAATCTCATAAATATATTCCTCAACATTAATAAAAGGAACTTAGAACAAAAATGTTGTCCTAGATGGTACCTTAAATCATCACTAATTCATGGCTTTGGGATTGTTGGCCTTTTCATAGCCATGTTCTCTACCACTCTCCATCAGATAATTGATGGTTAGATTTCTCTTCCATATCCATATTTTCCTACATGGAACCCAAGTATGTGTTATGTTCGGTAATCTTCATACTTTCCACCCTTTTTTTTAAAATAGAGGCCTCATTAATTCATTTTTCGATGTGGGATTTAAACTAAGATATTTTGAAACGTCAAAAATGTGTTATCCTAATATCCTATGTTTTGTTGAACCGATGGTATTTCAAATCATCATAGATTGATGAATTTAAGGACCTCAATTTTACACTTGTTTGTGATTGATGACCTCAATCACTACCTATAAATATTTACGTTTTTCCTCCAATTATATGTCTCTAATTGCCACCAATGTTCTCCTAATCGAGATCATAATTTGGTGGAGACCCTTTCATTTATCTTTTCCTCATATTAAGACTAAATTTTAGTAACCCAATTTCCGATGTGGGTTTTCCCACAAATATATTTTCTACTTTCAACCTTTTATTTTTGAAGAACAATTTCAAATTGCGAGGACGCAATTTATTGAAGGAGGGGAGAATGTAACACCCCAAGATTTCATAGTGTGTTATTTCTTCAAAATAATTCAATAACTTGCACTACACGCAACACTGAGTTCAATTGCACCATGACTTGCCAAAAAAAAGCCATTAAAAGAGGTCATGAATAGTATTAACTAAATTTTAAACTTTATATAATCCTTATAATTTTAGAATCCATATTATGAGTTTCTTAGTCATAATGGAAGAACAGATTCATTTTCAGTATTGCACTTTTATCATCTTTTGATAGTGAAACCTTTTTAAATACAATATTTTAAACTTTTTGACTAAATGGAGACATCAAAAAAAATTTAAAATGAAACATCCCAAGCTTCCACGGTACGCTTTCCTTTGAATAAAACAGTAGTGTGTGTTGTACGCAACTTCGAGTTCTAACACACCGTAACCAATCAAACTAGCTGTTATGAATAGTAATACCTACTTTTTGAAATTATATATATTTTAT
Source organism: Viscum album (assembly GCA_963277665.1). Classification (NCBI taxonomy): domain Eukaryota; kingdom Viridiplantae; phylum Streptophyta; class Magnoliopsida; order Santalales; family Viscaceae; genus Viscum; species Viscum album. The sequence goes on along the minus strand of OY728127.1, from coordinate 943,672,112 downwards.
ATTTTAAAATGGACTTAATTTTTGGATTCGGAATATCAAATTTAGCCTAAGGTGAAATTTTGGTACTTTTCTGATAACTTTCATATTTTGATGAATAGTGAAAATTACTAAATTTTAATTAAAAACAACTTTTTTAATCAAAATAATTAATAGTGATAAATTATGAATTTGAGTGGTTTTAAAGTATATTTAGAATATAGTTTTACTATTTAATATAATGTTGGTCATTGGACATAATTTTACAATTAAACCGAACATAAACAAGTGTCAATCTTTTGGTAGTTATTATCTCTTAAAAACACGCTTTTTGTTTTGACAGCGGGAATTAATTTTAAATTAATTTCATCCACTTCTGTGTTTTGAATTTAGAAAAATGGATTCCATATTTGGAATCAGGATGTTCAAATTGTGTAAATAGGTAACTTTTATTTTTAGACATTTTGAATAATTACTGCGGTAAATATTTTATTTACCATGGTTAAGGGTAAATCCGGTAAATAAGGGTTAAAAAATAATATTATAATAATACTAAATTACCCTAAAACGTGTCTTAACCCTATTGGTTGATACATGGTCGACCATGGGCATCTTTGGGTCTATTTTGGGACCCCATGGATCCACTTGTAAGTGATAATGACACATTATTTTAATAAAGCTAAAATAAAAATAAAAATGGCATAAGCTTACATCTTTTAGAAGAACAATTTTTACATAGGGTTATACCTGTTGGATTTTCGATTATAAATATTCATTAGAAAGATAAAAAGATTTCCTACATAATGATATTTTATTTATAATTTTTATACATTAAATATTTTATTTTATTTATGACACAATGATGATGCAGTAATTACTAAAATAGTGAAAAATAAAAATAATTGATCTTATAAATACCCAAATAATTATAATATGAAACTTTTAATGAATTAAACTAATTTTCTAGGCTAATATGATATATTAGGATTGATTTAATGGACTTTTTTCGAAGTAATCAATCTGTTATGAGTTTCACAAAAATCAACTATTGAATAGTGTCAAAATTGACATAAAAGAGTTCTTAAAACAAATATTATATTATTAATTGATATTAAATTCCTAAAAATCTAAGGTTCGGCCAAGAGACTTATATTATGATAGGTTAATCATTAATGGACCACTTGGGGGTCGCTTGGATTTATATAGTAAGTTTATTAACCATATTATATAAAAATACAAAGAGACATTGTAAAAGTGAAACTAATTAACTTAGAGTTAATACTTAAAGATAAGGTTAATATAAGTACCCAAACCTGTCTAAATTCTATTGGATGAGTTGTTTTCGACCTATCCCCACCTCATCCTTTGAATAGTCAACTTTGGAGCCTTTAAAAACCGAATATGAATTTATTATAAATTAATATTTCTAGCTTTTCCAAAGGTGCCCCTCACCCCTCTTATAAAAGGGCACTCCTCCTTCTCATTTCTTCACACCTCTAAAGCCTTTTGGTTCGGCCAAACTCTGCCCAAATACTCTCCCAACATCCCTCAATACAACCTAGAGGCCTTAGTTTGATCAGAAAGCCAACCTAAGGAGCCATTTTGATCAAATCAAAAGGAAGAACCCGAAGAAGAGGTAATGATTTCACCACCCTTTTCTAAGTTCATTTCTTCTTCCACTTCTTCTTCCTTTGTTCTTACCATTCTAAAATAATAACTCCAGTATCTCACATATACTGTGATGTTATTATAAGTATGGTACAACCATATTCAGTATTCTATCCACCCTTTGAATAACATGTCACCATGCGTGCGTACGTACGGCTTACCGTCTCCACGTCGTGGTGTAATTGTTATTCAATATAATATTATTTGGATGGGTATAATAATGATGTGTAACTCATGTAAATAATAAATATAACATATTAATGATTCTTTATATATGATATACCATCCATTTATATATTATTTTAATATCAAAAGAATGATATTGTCGCTCGTGCGTACGTACGGACTACCGTCTCCACGAACGCGATGAGATTCATTCTCCATCGTAACCATTAAAGTATAATTATAATTTTATGATTTAAAAATGATGTTTAAGGACTTGATATAATTCTGGATATGAATAATATACAACCTATCCTTTACATACATGTCTTACGTAACAAAACATACAAAAGAAAACAAGTTAACACCCGAAACAACGATAATACTAAGATATTATTATCAAATCAATATTAAAAGATCATATATGATATCATATTAATGTATATGACTCTTGTATAATTTAATAACAATTATTTCACCATTATACAGGAGGTTAACCTACCACAACCAAGGAAAAGTACAAGGTAAGGGTTATTTCACAATCTCTTCATTATCCGAGGTTGTTTATACGTAATAATCTACTGGGATTTCATTATCATCCACATCCATGTTTCTTCGAAATGTATTTCAAAACATTTTTACTATTTACAAGAATATGGGTTAAAGTCATTTATACCCTTGTTTGACTTTTTATAAGAGGTTTATAAAGGAATCTTTCCGTCGTTTTCAAAACAAGGTCCTTTTTAACCTTTTCGACAGAATTGAGGTAAGAATGTTTTTTTAACTTATACGGCGGGTGCGGTTACTTTCCACTGTTATAAAATCGTCGAAGCTTTCCTTACAAGCTTATAAGAATATTTTCAAAGAAAATGTTTTATTTTATATGGATCTTAAATGTTTTCAAAATAAAAGGAGATACTTCTTTTAAAAGAATTTTGATTTCATCTATGTCAACATCCTTTGATGGATTTTAAGATTATTTGAAGTTGATTTATTATAATACAAAACTTCTATATTGTATTGAAGGTTTTGTGATATGTTTGAATGTGGATGTGCTATTTTATACCATTCATAGTTTATGGTTAAACTCTTGACATTTCGTATGCTAGTTTTAACCCGAATGTTTATGTTATATTTCAAACTTTTCTTCAGATGAATGTGCTAAACAAGTATGTTCCGGGTTGGGGACCGGTAAAAGTAAGCCCTCCAGGTTGGGGACTGGTTAAAGTAAGCCCTCCAGGTTAGGGACTGGTAAAAGAAAGCCCTCCGGTTTGGTCTCCGGTTATTAGAGGTACTCCGGGTTGGTGTCCGGTTATTAGAGGCACTCCGGGTTGGTGTCCGGTTATTAGAGGCACTCCGGGTTGGGTTCCGGTTAGAAGTAACCCCTAGGTCTTGGGATGAGGCCTAGACAATGAAATTAACGTTTGACATTATGCATTCCAACATTATGAAAGTGGTTAATGATTTTTGCATGTGATTATTCGATTAGTAGAATATCCATGTGAATAAGTAAATGGCATTATTTCATTTTATTTATGCCATACCATGTTGAAAGTTCATGTTTTAAAGGCTTTTGTTTTAGTTATACATTGCCTTAAAATTTTATTCTTATTTATGAAAGTTTCCTCTATATTGTTATCCTTACTGGGCATTTGAGCTCACCCCTTTTCTATGTTTTATTTTTCCCAGGATGTGAAGAAGTAAGTTATGAATGACCTGCAGGGATTTTATGAGGGGTTAATAGTGTGGATTGTGGAAACATTATGTTGTTGTATTAGTTTTTCATTTTATGATGTAATGTAAAACTTATGAATATATCTAGTGTTTCCAAGGCTACTAAACCAATCGGTCTTTCGAGATTTGATCTTTCTTGTGATCATGCCAATGTTACGAAGTAATGCACCGACTCTGGGTAACTGGGGTCGGGGCGTTACAATATTAGTTCTTAACAGTGATATTATTCAAGGCTCTATAATCAATGTAAAGTCTCATAGAACCATCTTTCTTTTTAACAAATAAAACAGGAGCACCCCATGGTGATGTGCTAGGTCTAATGAAACCTTTCTCTAATAAATCTTGCAATTGCTCCTTCAACTCTAAAAGTTCAATTTATGCAATTCGATAAGGGGGTTCTGAAATTGGCTTAGCATCAGTAACTAAGTCAACAGTAAACTCAACTTCCCGATCTGGTATTATTCCAGGCAACTCGTCAGGAAAAACATCAGGATACTCATTTACCACTAGCACATCATTAATCTAAACAGTTCCTTTATTTTAAATGACGTGTGCAAGGTAACATTCATTTCCATCTTTTACAAGTTTCTCGGCCTCTTGATATGTTATCAAAAGTAAGGGTTCATTCTTGTAAACAAACTGAAAGTCTTTCTGAAAAGAAACTTCTTTAGCTCTACAGTCAATCTTAGCTTGGTAAATAGAGAGCCAATCCATACCCAGGATAACATCAAACTCTACTAGAGGTAGAACAATAAGGTTTGCAAGTAGGTTCTTTCCACAGATAAGGATAGGAAGATTCTTATAAATTCTTTTTGCCTCGACACTTCCCCCAGGTGTTTTTACCAAAAGTTCAGGAGTCATTTCTTGAGATGGTATTCCCATTTTACTAGAAAAGGTTTTAGAGATGGAAGAATGTGTAGACCCCGAATCAAACAACACACTGGCATAATCTGAAAAAACAAACAAAGTACCTGATACAACTTCATTTGATCGCCCGACATCTGCTGAAGTGGTTGCGAAGGATTTCACCTCCCCTTTCTGCTTGTAGTCTAACTGCTTCCCATCACTCAAGATCTTTGTCGGACACTCGTTTTCATAGTGACACATCTCATTGCACTTATAACACTTCACTAACTGTAAATCAAATTTATTCTTACCTTCACCTTGATCCTTTTCAGTGCAATCACGAGCCTTATGTCCCATCTTACCACATCGGTAGCACTTCCCAGAATTCAGAAGACATTCCCCAGCATGCCTTTTGCCACATTTATCACAAACTGGAAACAAAGTTCTCTTACCATCAGACTTTTTTGAAGAATTCTTACCTTTCTCCTGCCACCTCGGTCTCTTCTTCTGCTGGTTGTTATAGAACACTTGGTATACGGCAAACTCCATTTCTACCTTCTCAGCACATCGAACAAGCTTTTCATAACTTTTAAACTCACGAGAAGCTAATGCCCTTCGATATTTTGGCTTTAATCCTGAGTAAAAACGATTGATTTTACTATCAAGGTCCCGGATAAAATTGGGATCATACCTTGCTAATCGAGTGAACCTTTCTTCATAGGCTGCCACTGAGTCTTCCTCTTGACTCAATTCCAAGAATTTCTTTTCCAACCTAAGTCGAACAGCCTTAGGAAATTAATTCTCAAGAAACATACCTTTGAATTCATCCCAGTCAAGAGCATCAATCTCATCGGCATCCCTGATATTTTTAACCATAGACCACCACTGATCTGCTTCACCCTCCAAACGGTAAATAGCAAGACTAACCTTTTGATTGTCTGAAAACCCCATGACATCAAAAATCTTCTCCAGTGCTTTAATCCACCCTTCAGCTTGCACAGGGTCAGATGATCCTCTGAATGATGGTGGATGTTGCCTCATGAAATGTTCCACCACTGACATGTTCCTCTGCGGTTGATCTGGCTGATCTCGTGCATGGATACCACCGCCATTTATCGCTTGAGTCAACTGCGCCATTACTGCAACAAACTGTTCAGTTCCAATTCCGACCATTTCTGGATGCTGATTCGGAAGGTTATTTCCTTCTGTATGCCTTCCTAGCACTGCTTCCCTATTTCCTCTGCGGAAAACCATTCTGAACAAACATGTCTTAGATGAAGCAACATGGTAATCTTTAAATGCTATATCATTTCAAAAAAATATTTTTGGATAATAATTTAATAGAATTCTAACTCCTAAAGATATCTAAACCGACCTTTGATACCAACTATAAGGCCCCAGCCTTAAACCTTACTTAATCTTGAGTTATTACAAGATTACACATTGAGGATCTTTTCGGGTTTAGATTTTTAGAGAATTAGATCATAAAACTTGCATTACATTCCACATATAAACAAAGTGGTTACATAAAGATAGTATTATTCATTCCCATCAATGGAAACACATTTAAAATAAAACATGGATTATTTCTTGACACATCTTTGACTCTATTATCTTATCATGTACCGTTCCCTTAACCTGTGAAAAACATTTCAAAAACTTGGGATGAGCATAAAAACTCAGTATGGGTTATAAAACATGGAAAGGAAACATGAGTTCATATATACATAAGAATGAAATCATACTTTACCCATAAAACATAGGCACTTTAACATACCTCATAAAATCATGAATAAATCATAGAAATCATAAGACATAAAGGTAACTTGAGGCATTCATAACATTCTTACGTAGGGAGTAACCCTCTTGGTTACATTTGGAATACCCATCACAGTATATTCCCTAAAATCTCTTCGGAGAAACCTTAACGTTTCACTCCTTTGTGTTACCCAATGCATTGGAGAGCTATAACGGGCTCACCTGCCCTTAGTTTATCACAGAACAACCCGTCTTCATAATAATTCCCAAGAACCATAACATAATCATATCACATAAACATGCATAAAGGAAACATAAAATTTCCACATTTCAATCATGAGATATCAATAAAACAAATTGATATAAAAACATTATGAAAACCAATTTCAACACCAAAATAAAAGAAAAGTAAAACATGGTATTTATTTTTCTTTTAAAAAGAATGTATGGCTTGTAGAGGAAGCTGAAACTCGAATAACGGTCACGACGATGAAGAAGTCGTTGTCGCCGCATACGTACGACAAAAACATTCCCTTTTGTCGTTTAGTAAACGATTCGTATAAAAAAATTCCTTTTTAATAAACGTAAAAGTCAAAGGGGTTTATACACCGTATAAAAGAAAGTTGTGTATAAAATAAAATATGCCTCAACGAAAGGAGATTGAGACGAAGTCCCATACCTCGTATCCGACTTGACCCGACCGTTCTTTAATCTCCTGAATAATAAACTTGAGTCAATCTCTACTTACTTATGAATCTTTTTCAGGTTCATTATTCCTTTTATACCATGTTGTGAACATCATGTAATCATTTAAGTTAATAATGTTCATTTTGTCGGTATTTGGTTCTTAAGTCAAAAATAGGCTTCTTACACTTACATGTTGTTAATTTGGTCAAAGGATCATTATATCCAGAATGGTATTCATGATGTAGATATCATATATGTCATATATATCCTGTACATACATTCATTTATAATATTACATCACATTTAGAGGTAAGAAATGAAATGCACCGTTCATGGAGACGGTAAGCCGTACGTACGCATGAACGCTACTTCCATTTCTATTTCATATTTTCTGGAATGGAATCATAATGATATAAGAGTATATTATAATTCCAGTATAATAACATATATAATATCATTAACTTTATCCTTTACACATCCCACATATGGTATTAACGAATCAAATCACTTTTAGGGGGCGGTAGTCCGCGCTTCCTAAAATGAAGATATCGTGTTTTACCCATAATGGAAACCATAAAGGTATGCCCAAAATGAAAAAACAGAAGATTAAGGAAAACATAAACATATTATATATCATATATAAAAATAGTGACATCATAATGGCCACCTTTGAAGGTGTTTAATGAGTGTTGAACAATCATCATTTCGGGAGGCAGAATTTCACCATCCACGGAAACCTTATGTTCTTTAACCATTTGATGTAGTTGTGTGAGAGTGTAGCTCAAATAAATCTTATAACAACATCCTAGTATATTGAAGATACTGTTGTTGTTACAAAATAAGTAAATAAAAAGAGTTTAGGGGGTTGGAGAAGCAAAATAAAACAAATGAACATGAAAGAATGAATTACCTTTAAAAAGTGTAACTCCTTTTGAGTTGAGCCTAAAGGTTTCCTTTGAAAGGATTCTGCCCAAAGGGAATCCTCTATGATGCGTAGAGGGATGTGGAGAGAGCAAATGGGCAGGGGTTGGCCGAGCCAAAGGCAAGAAGAGTGTGTGAAATGAGGTAGAGGTGGGGGCCTTTTATAAGGGGGGAGGAGGGGCACTTTTGGAAAGTAAAGAAACATTACTTTATTTGAAAATGTGTTTCGGTTTTAAAAGGTCCCACATTGATAGAATTCGTGGATAAGGTGATAAGGGTTTCGAAATCCACTCTTCCAATTGGTTTTGGCCATGTGTATGTTTTAGATTTTTCATTATCATTTCATTTTATTTAAATCGTCAAATAATGATGTCATCGCTGCATCATTATTATGTCATAAATAATTAAATTTATTTAATGTCTAAAAATTATAAAAAAAATACTATGATGTAGGAAATCTTTTTAGATTACCAGTGACTATTTATAATCAAAATTTGGACTTGTATAACCCCACTTAAAAATTGTTTTCGCAAAACATATTATGTTTGTGTCATTTTCACTTTAACATTAAATAAAAAGTAATTTATGTCATTTCCCAACAAAAGTGGATCCATGGGGTCCCCAAATTGACACATGGCTTTTATTGGTAGTCCATGACACAAACAATAATGTTGGGACATGTTTCTAGGTCATTTCATTTTATTAAAGTATTATTTATACCTTAAACTACCCTAATTACCACTAATTGCGATTAAAAACATAATAAGTTACTATTCAACAAAAAATTATTTTAATCACATTGAACCACATTTTAATTCTTAATGACAACCATGTATGTCTGATTTTCAAAATTCAATACACATTAGTGGTAAACTGTCATTTAACTGAAAAATCAGTTTGCTTGATTACCACTTAGTGGTTTCACTATTCATCAAAAATTGATGTTTTTCAGAAAATTACCAAAAATTCACCCTAAGCTATATTTGATATTCTGAATTCAAAAATGAAGTATATTTTACAAAATTCAAATCATATAAGTCATAATAATTAATTCAATAATTAATTCCCGCTGCCAGAGCAAATAGCGTGTTTCTACAAAACAATAAGTATCAAAAGACTGTCACCAGTTTAAGTCTAATTTTAAAGTGAAATTGATTCCAATGACCACCATTGGATAAAATGGTAAAAATATATTCTAATTTCACTTCAAAACCAATTCAAAACATAATCTAATAATATTAATAAATTTGATTAAAAAGCAGTTTTGACGTAAAATGCAGTATTTTTAACTATTCATTAAAAAATGAACATTGTCGGAAAAATACCAAAAATTCACACAAGGTAAATTTTGATGTCCCAATCATAAAGGATAAGTTTATTTTGACAAACATAGTTTATAAAATTGTCAAAATATAGATTCAAAAATGGTTTTCCATCAAAAGGCACTAAAACAATCTTTTAAGAATATTAGTGTATTCCATGCATAGGATTGTATTTATTTTCATTTTAAGCCTCTATAACACTATATTAATCATTAATAGACTTAGATAAATATATATATTATTCATTACTTACTTGGGATGTTACACTCAATCCCCACTAGAACCTCTGTGAAGGTCACCCCATCACCAAAGTCCAGCTCCCCATGGTCGATGATATGTGAAGGATCATGCACGTTTCTCCTCAGTTGAGATACGTGGAAGTCATCGTGTATCCGGTGCAACTGAGGTTGATGGGTCAAGTGGTAAACCACCTCACCTACCCCGATGAGGACCTAGAAAGTTCTATTGATCTTTGGAGATTACTGGTCTCCTCGACCAAACCTCCATAAACATCATTGCGGTGAGACTCGTATAAAGACGTGATCGTCATACATGAACTCTAGAGGTTTCCAAATCCTATTAGAAATGAAACTCAAAATGACTGTTGCCACGAGGGTAAGGTTGACCGACTCAAGAGTGATCAGTCGCACCCTCCTGTGCATGAGTTCATCCTGCGCTGCCAGGGGATTCCTTTTCGCCGACCAAGGAAAACCCATCCCGACGTCGTAGTTAAACCACAAAATTTTTGCCTAATACCATCAATTTGTGTATGAAATGTGATTGCCTAGTCCATACTTAAACCAACATCATAAGGCCTCGACGCTGCCACCAAGAGATTCCAACCGAAACTCTCTCCTCGAGGGTCTGACCACACCGTTGGTGTAAGTGTGATTACCGAGTTTTCTCCCAAGGTATCTCCGGACGTGAGGGCAAAGTCTACGACTTACCGGAAACTATAGGTATGGGACAAGATTCGTGGAAGGAAGGAATTATTCATATCAACGTCTGTTACTACGACAGTTAGTAGTGGACACAGACTGTCCCTTGAATCATTTTTTAGAGCCACTTGGTCACACTCCTTGACCGCATGCAGCTGCACTCCTCCACCGCCCTCCAGCTCCGTAATCCTAGTGGGGATAACTAAGGCGGGTGGATGTAGCATGTTAAAATGTACACCACCTCATGCTTCTCTCCTAGATCTGTCTCCACGCATGCTACTTCACAGACTCATCTCTCCATAAATCTTCCTCTTATTGTATCATTTAACACGCATGATTCTCTATGAATGGTGCCAGTTTCCTGTTTCTACTACACTACGCAGTCTTCATCTGCTCCTGGATGATTTTCACCTTCTTTGCCTACGATCTGAAAGAGCTGCTTAAATTTCTCCTTTTCTAAAAAGAGAAACTCAGTCTCATCACCTGGATGAACCATTCCCATTGCCTAATATAGTCAATCCGGACATGAATGATGCATTCATTCCATGGATGATGTCTTAAGGCCTCGACGTAACTACAAAGAGATCCAACTGTCACTCTCACCTCCATAAGTCGAGTGACACTGTCGGCATCAGTGTGAGGTCACTAGGTCTCCTCCAGTAGAAATCTCGAATGTGAGGGTCAAGTCAACAATTTTAACCGGGACCACTCAGTATCAACCAAACAAAAGAATAGGAAATCAAACATCCCAAAGATAAGTGTCTTTTCCTTATTTCAGCTCATATTATAAAGACACGAATACAACATCAATAAGGAACTAGAAGTACAAGAGACGTATCCACTAGTTCCACTCCTGTCCACCTGCTCCCAGAGCTCTACTACCTTGTCCACTACACGGCCGTTTCTCAAGTACCCACCACTGCTTCTGCCTAGGTGGCTCCTTCAATGCCTGTGGTTCGACTGTGCGGGGGGTCGGACAGTCACGTGCCAGGTGACCCTTCCTACCACATTCATAACTCTTCATTCTCCTCGTACGTCTAGCTCTGGTCATCTTGGACCTCTGCATCATCTGTCTACTACCCACAGATGACTCGGATAATGATTGAAAAACCTACGAAAAAGGAAGCAGCTCCTGTACACGCTCGGGGTGTAGAGCTACTTGCACATACTCCACCCTGAAGGTGTCTAAGTCTTCCCATGTGATGGTCATCCTGTCGCAAAACTCGAACAAGCAGCTCCACCACCTGCCTGCTGCTGCCTGACGGAGGCTAGCAGCAATGATCACCATGAAGTCTTCTGGCATCCCCACTAGCCTGAAGACTCACACCACAGCCTCCAGCCAATCCTCAGCCGCCTGCGGGTCCGTCTCTCCCCGGAACCTGGGTGGTCTCTGGCGCTAAAACTCATGCAGCGCGCTCAAGTGGCATGCATCGCCTACTGCTGGTGCTGCTAGCATCGGTGGCCCAACTTATAGTAGTACCATTGGTGCCTCCGCTGGTGCCTCAACTGCAAGAGGGCCCTGTACCGAAGCCTTGTCGCTCGGCAGGCTGTCAGTATGCACATCCCTCTGGGATCTAGCTGGTTGTGTGTGAAAATTCATCCTGAAAGAAACAATGTGACACGGCCAAACAATTATACCTTGTGAGATGAATTTGTTTGATATGACTTAAAAAAACTTCTGGAAACACACATGGAATCAATGTTTTCGTGCATTAAGTCCGAAATCAGAAGCCAGGGTCCTGGTGTATGGATACGTCGGCCGTCGCACCAACACTGGACTCCCTGGACTCATATCCACACCCAATACTCGTAACTCTATTTCTTCACATAGATGAAAGATCAGAGTCTAATGTTCTGCGGTAGAACCGAAATCCTCTGATACCAATTTGTCACGACCCATCTTCGTCGCCCGTTCTGTGACAACCCCAAGCCTGCCTTCCATAGGCCATGTGCTAGTGAATAGCACCAAAGACGTAAATCCCGATAAATGGGAAGGCATTGCCTTTATAAAAGTAAACAAAACACCACAGAGTACAAGTGGAAGTAAAACAGTAAGTACAAAAGAAAGTGCTGAAAAGTAAATGGGCCAGAATACAATCCCAACTGAATGTATAGCTACAACTGAACAAAATTACAACAGAAAAGACAATAACAGGAAGAAAGGAAGAAACTCCTGGGTCTTCATCCTCTGATCCTACCTGAAGGGTAGGTACCAATAGCGCAGCTCCTAGATTTTCCACCACGGATCCTACCTGAAGGGTAGGTACAGATAGCCTCCCCATCACTCTTGCCTGTCAACCTCCTCCGAGTGTCGTCTCGCTGTGATGTCCACCTCCGGATACTGAATCGTCATGTGGTCCACCTCAGGGTACTATTGAGTCCACAAACAATCGGCCTCTCCAGTGCTACCCGTCGTCTACAACCAACACAACGAGGTTTGGGCATAACCCGTGCATGGGTGAGTATACGATACTCAGTAGGGACCCCGAGACACTCATGGTCTCACTAAAACCATCAAGGATAACCACAAAGAAGATCTCAACAGAAAACCTCTACTTAGGTGTATGCCCATACATATACCTATGTTATCAAGTAACCCATCTCAATCAAGAGAAGACACAATAATTATGAAAACAAAAGATAAAAACTACCCAGGTATATGCCCGTACATATACCTAAGTTATCAAGTTACCCATCTCAAACATGAGGTAAACACAAGGATCAAAGACTCAGCCCAAACCAGGATTTTCATTATCGAAACTGTAACTGCTGAAGAGCCTCGTCTCTAGAGTGTACAGTGGTCCTGTCACAACTCTGAGATGCTGCTCACTATCCTAAGACTGCTGAGGTACTCCTCCTATTGAGTACCGTGGGTCAACCACCCAAACACAGTACTGCTTCCCTCTGGGGTATGCCACCCAAACATAGTAGTGCACACCCCCTAGTAGCCTGCAGAGGTACTCTCCGGATTGGTACCGCGGGTCTGCACATTCCCACAGGTAGTGCTCCGTCCGCCATGGGCCTGCAACCAAAGAAAGTAGAGCTCCGTCCACTGGGCTAGTCGACTAACTCCAAGTTGAGTCGGTCAAGCAGTCATCAGGTCTCAGCCGGCTACACAGTGTCTGTACTCTGAACGCCCGTCTCTGGGAGGGTCTACTCCACAAGCTATAGTTAGATACTCCATGTATCTCAATGTACCACAAAGAAGTATCTCCAAGGACAGCCTCGTCATTGGGGTCCCAACGCAACAAACAGTTCTTCAATCGGATGCCTGGTCTGTGAGTTATTAGCCTTTTCGTTATAGGGGCCCGATTGGATTCGTGTGCGCACCATCCCGGCCATATATCGACTGTACCCCGAACTCTCATAGGGTATACTCATAGGGACCGTTTCTCCACGTTTTCACTAACGCCACTAACGGTTCGTCAAACAGACGTCTGGTCTGAAATTTATCAGCTTATCCGTTTTAGGGGCCCGATTGGATTTTGGGTACAATCCAACCCGGACACTATCCAACTGAATCCAAAACTCAGGCGAAATATGCCAAAAGTTCCATCTCACCAAGAGGAATCCAACAAAGTCGACGTTACGTCAATTGAACATCAGGAGCTCAATATATAAGTGTTTCGGCTCTGAGGGCCCGATTGAATTCGGGTACGAACCAACCCGGCCGAACCTAAAGTTCTCCGAAACCCGGAGTGTAATATACCACAACAACTGCCTCGATCCAAGGGTCGCATCGCAACTAACGGTTCATAGATCGGAGGTCCGTAGCCCATGTTATGGGCGTTCGAACTAAAAAAATCCGAAATGGGGGGTCTGGGCCCAGTCCGGGCCAACCCAACTCCCCCTGGGTCGGCCCGACCCGGGTCTGGGTCCGGACCATCAGGGCGAGGCCTGGCCCGGCCCAGCCCGGCCTGACTAGTGCAGCCTAGCCTCATGGCCCGCCACGGCTAAGCCAGCGTGGCCGAGCGGAAGCTGCGGAGCTGGGGGAGTTGCGCGGACCCCTTGCCGTTGATTGATGCCGGCAGTGGTTTGCGCCACCACCGTTCCTCCGGGATCCCCCATGCCGCATTGCCACGACAAGCCATGACGGTTTGTTTCCTCTGGAGATGTGCTAGGGCGCCGCCGCCTCCTGGCAGCCGGATGGCTCCGGCCGCCGCCCCCGGTCGCTGGCGGCGCCGCACCTGCGACCCGCGCCTCCAGGATTTCCATGGGCCACCGGAGTTGCTCCGGTGGTCCATTTTCAAAACAATCTCTGTCGGCGTTCATCTCTGGTCCTGAACATTACTGCGGGAGCTTCAAAATTACCCGACGACCCCGTTTGTTGTCACCCATCAATACACGCTCAATGCTCAATAATCAACTGCGGCCTCTTCATGGTTTCTGTCGCGGCACGATGGCGTCACGGCTTGTTCGACTTCAACGGCGCAGCGCAACAGCGCCCCGCTTCTTCGCCCATTCTCATAGTTTCTGCACGGTGCAACCTCAGTATGCCGCCTTTCACGTGCCGCAAGAAATTCAAACAAAAAATAGGGGAGGAGTTTCGGTAGTGTTCATGCGGTACAACCTCCTCTCGTTATTACGATAACAGGCGGCCCAAAAGATGAAGAACAACAAGGATTTTCTCGAACAAAAGAAATAAACCCAAACGGTTTTTCCCGAAATAAATATTCCCAACCCAGAAAAGAAATCATTCAAGGGACAACATGATAATGAGTTGATCCGAGTTCATTGTTTTTGATGAAATGAACCATGGGAATATAAACATACACAAAAAAAATTTACACCTACCTCGTCAAATTTGTTGGGCGAGAATTCGTCATGGAATGGGACGTCGTGGAAGAAGGCGTCGCAGAAGGGGGATCGTCGCGTCGCAGAGAAAAGATTCGTCGGTGGTATCGTGGAGAAAAGATTTTTCGGTGGCATCGCAGTACACGGCGTCGCGTAGTCAACCTCTGAGGATTTGGCATTCTTCATCGGAGGACCGTGTGTTCTTCGCATTCTTTGCTTTTTTCGCGTTCTTCGTCGAAGGAGAAGGTTTTTCTCCAAATTCTCTCAACGAAGCAAGTTCCAACAGAAATAAAATAAGGGTTTTCTTATTTTATTAACACACAAGTCAGAATTTGAATTTCAAAACAACACAAAATGAAAAATTAATTGAGGAGTTTAAAACCTCCCAATTAATGAGGCATTTATTAACCAGAATAAACGCATGAGTTGACTTCATTAAAAAATGGGGGTGTGTGTGCATTACTTAGAAGAAAAGAAATGGTGGGGCTCGTGTGGGCCCCACCTCACAAATATCCTTCCAAGTGGGTAGGATATTGTGGGTCCCACATCATCCTCTAAACTAAAGTTAAAAAAATCAAATAAAAACCGGTTGCACAACTTTTATTTTATTTCGTAACTTAACCCCAAAAATTAAAAACCACACCTGATCAAACACAACTCCAGAAAAGGTGTTTCTATGAAATAACTGGCACTTCGATTCTGTCGGTGCCCTCAGAATTCTATTCCGAGCAATGGTTCAAAAGTTAAAAAAACTCGCTCGTTCCTTCACTGAACGTACCCGAGCTAAAATTCAGAAAATGATTCCTGGAACACTGGGCCTCAGAATCAGGTGCCGTCAGAAACTGCGTTCTTATAAACTTCCAAATAAAACAAAGAAAAAAAATTTCCTTGAAATTTATGGGTCTTTATATGGGAACCACATCAATGAACGTAACCCATAGGGTATGTTGATCATTTATTTTATGTTTTTAATCCAATATTTCTATGATAAGATGCCTCTCAAACATTATCATCATAATAGAACATATTATCATGTCGTAAAATGATATAGAAATAATTCTTAGAGTATTATTTCATAGGATGGAAGCATGAAAAGAACATGATGGGAGTGGAAAAAATGGATAAAGTGATGATGTTAATGCATTGTTTTTTCAATATTTAATAATTATTGAAATAATATTCCTTTGAAATTATATAAGGGATTGAAAAAAATTTATATGATTTTAGAAAAGGCCACCGGGAAAAATATTTCAAAAAAGAAGAAATAAAAACATTTATTTAGTGTTTTAACTATAGTGTAATGGGTCACGACAAAAATAAATTCCCCATGCATCAAAAGAATACACCCAAAAGAATATAATAGTTAATTTCTATGATTATGTTATTACCACATATAAAGATGAATCATTAATATTATTTTTCATTAAAAAATAATTATATCATGTGAGTAATTTCTTGATAGTATCCTATTTATGAGAATTATTACATGTATATAGATTTTAGTACAAGAATATTTTTAATGTATTTTAACGAATGTATTCAATAGTACCAAAAAAAGAGATTTATCTGAAATTTTAAATTCATTTAAATCACTTGATTTAGGAAAATTAAATAGTAATATGTTCTTGTTATTGATATAATAATGATTAGATAAGATATAATCGACAGGGGTTAAATTAGATATTATTGACTACCTTACAACTGATTAATGATTTGTTGAAAAAGTAGTCATTCCATCATGGATGGAATCTAGAACATTTTATTATTTAAGGAATATATCATATAATATATGTTTTAGTGAAATAATAAGACAGAATATACATTTTAAATAAGGTTTATGGTAATTTAGGTTATTTCCATCTTTCAGTAGAATACATGATGAGGTTATTCAGATGTTTGGTATGTGAAAATTTAGACAACTTAATTTTTTCTTTGGAATATAATTTTTATTACTAACCTTCAATAAAACATTTGGTCAAAATATTTTAGATGAGATTTATGGATAACTATTTATTGATGGGATTAATATGATCTTTAGGATTTCATGAATAACATTTTAAATCTATTTTGGTTTTAATAACAACATAAATAAAATCTTTCTTCTATTTTATGGGCCATAGTTAATATTTTACAGGTAATTATTGTGTTTCAGGAATGCAAGTTCATTTTTAGATATTCAATTCATGGAGTAAGATATGAATTAGAAATTTTTCAAGGAATAACCAAAGGATGGAATTGTTATTATAAAATGGAATTAAATCAAGTAAGTATATCATCACAGGAAATATCATCAACATTTGGAAATGGATCTTGAATAAAAAATGATATCATAATACCATAATTTATGTTTAACCAATGATCATTTCAATCATCAATGATTTACGGTTTTGAGCCCCATAAATTTCCATTGATCATTATCCTTTTGGTGATCAATGACAAATATAACTCTCTATAATTGTTTATTCTTTTCCTCCAATTCCTTATCATAATTTTCCACTAATTTTCTCCAATATAGAATCCATGTTATTTGTTATTTGTAACATTCTGAACTTTTTGAATAATATTTTTTTCCTGAAAATATGTGTTATAATTTGTAATTAGAGAAACTAAATCCCATTAATAATGAAGTGAGAATACTTGAAATGTGACCATTGGGTACTGATCGTTATATGATCATTGGTCAGTTATGATCATTGGTCAATATGACCATTTACTACAATAATAATTTTAATTTCATAATTATTATTCATAAGTAGAAGTGAAAAAGTAATATTAATGCAGAAAGAAGAGTCTATGGACTCATCCAGAAGAGTCAATCCATCACTAGGACAATTTTACTTTGCAAAATTCTCATTATCACATGTAAAATGTTTTCCTTGGTTTCCCTTAATATACTTTATGCTCACCCTTTACCATGATTTATGCCCCCAGGTTATGATATGTAGTAATTTTACATGGAAAGAACCAATAAACAATCCTTTCATGAGGATTAGGAGAATTTTTTCTATTTCCATGTATTATATACCTATTTTAAAATACACTATACATTAAAAGATCATATATTTTGTTCAATGTAATTAATAGTTTATGTAATAAAATGGAAGGATACTATAGTTGATATGAAAGGAAATATTACTTATTTGAGGACATTATGATTTGAAAACATTGGGATGAAAAATATAGAAACATTTAAATATATGAAAACTTCTTGGTATTTTTGTTATGTATTATGTTAGTGGGTTCGAAACAAATTAATATCAGTCTCGATAAGAACAACTGGATGTGGCTCTAGAAAAAATATACCTATGGTTAACAACTCTGACAAGGTGCATCAGGCATGAATTGATGTAAATTTTTACACGATAATGGGCCTTGTTGTAAACCTATTCTAACACTATCAGTGAATATATATTTTAATAAAAAAAATTTAGAAAACTTCATTAATGATTTATAGAAAATATAATTTAATTTAGAAAATTACATATTTAAGAATTATTTTGGAAGATATGAAATTTATTTATAATTATACGACTATTAAATGAATCGTGATTCTCACCGTGGTTTTCTAATTTTAAAAAATTTAAGGAAAGTGGTGAAATCCCATAAATGGTAGTCATAATAAATCTATCATTTATAAACATTAGATAGAATCTAGATTTTAAAATATCATGATGGTTATGAATCAACTAACTCATGTTATGGGAAATAAAATAAATCAGGTCGACAGTCTGGATTTGCCATAAAGAGAACAACTTTCCATTGAGACCTTTATGCATCAACTACCACCTACATTCTGTGGATGTACAGACCCATTGATTTTTGAAAAGTGGATAAGCTTTATTGAAAAGATCTTTTCTGTAATCTATTCATTAGAATAAGAGAAGGTCTCCCTAATTGTGTACCACTTATAATTAGAATTCCAACAGTAGTGGATAGTGATTAAAAACACAAATCCAATAGGGGAGATTGAATATTTGGAGTGTGAAGAGTTTAGTGGATTATTCATCGAAATATATTTCCCTAGGTCAATGAGAAATAAAATATAAAATCAATTTCTAATGTTGAAGTAGATAAAGAATAAATATTTTAAAATCTATGAGATTAACATCACAATAATTTCTCACTACACATATAATTTTTTTATGGATCCTAATGGAATGGTGGATAGATTAATTGGTTGACTATGACCCCATCTATGAAATAATATTTCCAATCAAGACTATGAATACTACTAGGAAATAGTAATAAGTTCTATAAAATTAGAACTGGCGTTTCGTGAGACAAAGTGGTATCACAAATCAAATGAAAATAAGAGGTACATATAACCAAGATTGGTGAGGATATTTGATCAGGGAAGAGGAAAAAAAGTGCATCAATAAACATTCAAAAAGTGTGGGATGAAAATATTGGAGAACTTATTGTTCATGAGAGGTAAATATTACAAGTGTGGATGAGATATCCACAGTTCATTGAACTATTGAAGTAAGGTGAATCTTCACATTCTCAACATAATTGAAAATGGGAAGATGGTGTAATAACTAACTAAAGTAAAATGTTTCAATTGTGGAAATAATGGTAACATTTCTAATCATTGTCCATATCTGATGGCAGAGGAGGGAAATCAACATCATCCTAGTATAGGCCAAGGGAGAATGGTCCTAATTTTGTTATCATCATAGATGATGTTGAAGCTCCAAACAATGTGTTGGAAGGTTCTCACATAGTTCTATAGAAGAATGAATGTAATTTGTTTTATTATAGATCTATGCATTTCTATATATCCTCCATGTTTAAAAAGACTATTTTATCAATCCCTAAACTACTAGGAGTAGATTTATCTGTATAGACTCTTATTGGGATTATCCAAGAATCAAAAATGTTTAGAAACTATATTATTTACATTGTAATGTCTAATATTATCCCAAATCTTGTAGTGATTCTGATGCTATAATTTTACATTATACATGAGATGGAATGATTGTTAATGAATAATTCTAAGATAAAATTAAGAGGAAAGGAAATATCAGTAGTCCAGAATAGATAACCGACATTTATCATCTAAGGAGAGATATGTCAACCTGATCAGTATGTAGAAGAACCTCATATAGTCTTATTTATTGAGTTGATCAGTGATGAAGAAGATTAAAATTTTAGTATAATGATAGAAAATTTCCCCTTCATTCAAGAATACATTGACATATTTCCTAAATATTTTCTTGGAACACCCACATAAATAGAGGTAGATATCTCCATTGAGATCATGCCTGGATGCAATATGATAGCAAATACCTCATTAATAATGGAAAATTCAGATATTGAGTAATTAATGAAATAACTCCAATTCATTTTGTTGAAGTGGTTTATTTAGCCATGTGTGTCTCCTTGGGTAGAAACAAATCACTATGTAAAGAATACATTTAGATAAATGTGTCTAAGGATTGATTAAAGTAAACTGAAGGTGATCATAGTTAAAAAAATATCCTCTTCCATTAATTAATGATTTATTTTTCCAACTTCATGGTGCTCACTTATTTTCAATGACTGATCATCAATGTAGTTATCATTAATTTTAGTTGAATAAATAATACATTCCTAATACCACCATGTGATCATGAAATGGGCATTATGAGTTGGTTGTTATGCCCTTTGGTTTGACTAATTCTCTTGATATATTTTTTTTGTATTTAATGAACATAGACTTTAAAGACTACCTTGATAAGATTTTGGTATCTTATTATTAATGATATTGTGAAATATGATAAATGTTTCAAGGAGAATGAGTATCATGTAAGTTCTATATTCCAAACTCCGAGGAGGAAGATTATATTTGTAAAGTAATTTTTTTTAATTATGGTGAAAAAAAGTTTTTTTCTTGGGGAACATTATAAACTAATGAAGGAATATCTGTTTAACATGTAAGTAAAAAGGTTATAGAGGAGTTCCTTCATCGAACAATGATAACTGAGATTCATATTTTCCTTGTATTAGTAGGATATTATATGGGGTTTTTGAATAAAATCTCATGACATTATAATTCACTAACCAATCTAACATGAAAACGGATTATGTTCAACTTCATAAAGGAGTGTGGGGAAATATTCCTATTGGTGAGGAGGATATTGGATGTTTCACCCATGGTAACTGCACCCTTAATTGGTGAAGGATTTGTTAATTTTAACAATGCATCTATGAATTGTCTTGGGTTCATCCTTATTCAGAATGACAAGGTGATTTATGTTGCATATCAACAGTTGAACCCTAATGTGTTGAATTATCCTATGAATTACCTAGATCTAGATGTAGTATTTTTTCCTATGAAGATTTAGAGGAACTATCTTGATAGGGATACATTTGATATATACATAGACCATCAATGTTTGAAGAATATTTTCATGTAAGAGGAATTAAAAAAGAGAAATAGGATATGGTAAGAACATCCTAAATACTATGATTGAAAAATTCATTATCACCCCAAAAGAGAAAACAAATTCATTGATGCATTATGGAGGAAAAAAACATTTGTGTTGGAGATGGTGATAATTCAAGGATATCCCTTGATCAATGTCAAAGTAAAACTACACATGGGAATAATAAGGGATGGAAAGTAATAAACCCTATCCCAAATTATTTATCAACAGCAATTAGAAGATAACATCAAGAAATGTTAAAGTAAAAATCCTTTTATTTGTTGAAAAAGATTTAGGATCTGAAGTGTGGGTTGTTTCCTTAGTTCAATATTGATCAAGACGGCGTACTAAAATTTCATATGAGTATATATTTTACATATATTCTAGAAATAGAGAATGAGAAGATGGATAATGCTAATAAATCTACATTCCATATACAACATTGATGCACAAAATTATATAGAGACATTCATGACATTTATTGGTGGGATAACATGAAAAGGGAGACTGCCGACTAGTCTATAAGGATCCAGGTGTGTTAACAAGTGAGAGAAGAGAAGAAAAATACTAAATGGGAATTAAAGCCACTACCCGTACCAGCATGAAAGTGGAAAAATATCACCATAGACGTTTTCACTTGTATCCCAAGAACATTGAAAGGAAACAATGTGATATGGGTTATAGCGGACCGTATCACCATGAATACCCATTTTATATCTATTTAGGAAGATTAATATCTATATCCAATTGACAAGATTTATGTGAATTAAGTGTTAAGAATACATTGTGTACCATTCTCAAACATATTTGATCGTGATCCAAGGACCACATCAAAATTATGCTGAATTCATCAACATGCTCTGAGTACCGAATTTAATATCAGTACGACCTATCACACCTAAACTAATAAAAAATATAAAAGGACTATTCAAACACTCGAGGAATTTCAAAGAACATAATTAATGTAATTTAATGTTGGATGGGATCAACATATCCCATCAGTTGAGTTCTCTTACAATAATAGATACCATTCTATTATTCAAATATATCCCTCTTATTCTCTATATTGAAATAGATATAAAACACCAAATTTTTTAGATGAAACTAGTGAGAGAATTCTTATAAGGATTTCTGTTGTGTAATATGTGACTGAAATGGTTCATGCTATACAAAAACACTTAATTTATGTTCAGAGTTTGTAAAAGAGATAATCTGAAAACTGTTGATATGACTTGGAGTTTGATTTTGGAAAAAAAATATTCCTTTTAATTTCAACATGGAAGAGAATCTAGTGGTTTGGGAAGAATGGGAAGCTCATCCCTAGGTACATTGGCCCCTATGAAATCCTTGATGGAATTGGATAAGTTTCCAATCGTCTTTCACTTCATCCAAATATATCTCATGTTCTTTAGTTATTCCATGTATCTATATTGATGATGTATTTACCTAACCCGTCCCTAGTACTAAATCCTAAAGGGGATCCACTAGAATATGACCTATATAATGAAGAAAAGATTCTGGGGATCTTGCACTAAAGAGATAGGGTTCTATGCAAAAATAATTACAACCTCATTAACGTGTTTTGGAGAGACCACAAATATGAATAACCAACATGTGAACCAGAGGGGAAAATAAGGTATAAGTACAAAATCATTTTCACTTCTGAGTACATAATTTTAAATTTTAGGGATGAAATTTTTTAAGGGGGGACAAATGTAATGATCTTAACTTTTTGAAAAGTATTGTTTTTCCCAAAAATTAGTGTTATATTTTTGTTGTCAACATAACTAAAGCGCCTTAAAAATAATGTGAGTATAATTTAAAAGCAACCATTAGGGTCTGATCATTAAATGGCAATTATTTAATTATTATCATTGATCAATAAAACCATTGGAAACAATAATAATTTCAACATTATAATTATTATTTTTAAGAAAAAATGACAAATAAAAATAAAAGTTGAAAGAAGAGTTGATGGCTCATCTAGAAGAGTCATGTAATATGAATCCAATAGGTCAATGATTAGAATGTATTTAGTTCCATAAGGATTTTCTCTATACCATTCCCAAGAAAAGTTTCAACATTTTATTCTTGAACAAAATTGCCTATGGGAGATGATCGAGTTAGTGGAAGTAACCACTTGGGTGATGTTATCTGAACCACCGAAATAGTCTATCACCAATGCACACCATACCCTTAGGTCATATGATGGTGATATAAGGGTTATCTTTCAAGGCAATATTCTATTAAATTTTATAACCATTGTTTAAAAAAACTGTTATTCCATCAATTCTGTTTAATGAATTTTTTTTCATAAAAATATAGTTGGAATTTGATAAGATGGGTTTTCAGGTAATAATTGTACTTTTTAGAGTTATATAAATTATTATATTAAAATAAAGTTTTTTTTATAATTTGTATTATAATTAAATATTATCATAAAAACACTCAAATTTAATTAAAAATGATAAAGTAATTTTTTTTCAAGAGTCATAAATATTACTGTGCATTTTATGCCCACTATTATTTTTATTAAATAAGTATTTTTTTAGTTAAAATTTAAATTTATCATATTTATAGGTTTATTATGATAAAATGAATTTCACTATTCAAATTATAACATTGATATAAGGTTTGGTTTAATTTATGATTATTTTTTAAAATATGTTTTTTCCATAAACAGTATAAATACAGTTTGAGTTCATCAGTATGTTTAATGAAATAATTAATGATATGACAAATATAATTAAAATACTGTAGATTCTTTTATCATGAAATATGTTAATATGTGTCCAATGTGGCCCATACCATGGGAAAATACCATGGTAATGACAATGGTTTTTCAAATACTACTACTAAGGTATCCAAGGGAATTATTAAAATACTCCCTCACTTTGTCTACAAATACCCACCCAATTCTAAATTATATTTCATTACCAATTTTTACCCTACAAATTTATTTCATTATTACCACCCAAAGAGACCTCAAAATTCTTTCTCAAGCCCCCATGGTTATAATTGTAATGTTTTAGGAATTTCTCTTCAAGGAAAGTGAAATCCCATCTTCTCATTTCCTTTCAAGATCTCTTTTTATGTTGTAGGTCTTTAAAATTCCTATACTATGTTATTTTGTATACTTTATTAAAATAAATTAAATGTATTAAAATTATTTTATATATCTTATACGATTTTCCTCTATCATTTTAATGTTTTATAAAACCACATTTTTTACACTTTATGCTACTGAATTTAATTTTCAAAATTTATCATTTTTCAAATAAATTATTTTATTTTATTTTATGATTACCCAAAACAATTTATTCTAGAAGGGTATTAAAATATGTTTTGAAATAATCTATTTACTTATTTTATTAACATAAATGAAACCCTCCTTCATTTTTCATGGGATTAAAATAAAAAAAGTATCATGTTTTTTTGTATTTTCTAAAACACCTTGATTTTGGTATGAGACATGGTTCTTTTATTCACAATGTGTTATTTATGAAAAGTTCTATTATGAAATTTTTGGAACAAATTGATTTAAACATATGATGGGTGAACAGTTAGTGCACACAATCTCATTGGGTAATAATTTAATCTCTAATGATGACATGTTTCACGATATCTTAGTGAATAAACTTGGTAAAATTTATTACACCACATTGATAAAACTTGGATATATGATTATGAATGGATCAACTAAATATTGTAGAAACATTTAAAAGTTATGTATTATGTTATTATAATTATTATAATGTTATTTAACCATTTAACCTGACTTTGTATTATTCCATAAGTTCTTATCAATAATTTTCATGATCACATGCAAACTATTTACCTTGTATTCCCTTACTGGGCCTTATGCTCACCCTTTACAATGATGTATGTCCCTAGGTTATGAGATGGAGTAATTGTAAATTCAAAAAAATAATAAAAATATTTTAAATGTATTATATTAATTTTTTTATTTCTATTTATTATTTCTCTTTTTCTATGATACTGAACGTTTGAAGATCCTTTGTTTTGTACAATTCAATGAAAAGTCTCTGTAAACCAAATTTGGATTCTATATTATTATATATTACTATTTACTATATTTTTTATCTTATTAAGATGAAATTTATTAAAAAAATTACTCTATGCGTTTTTCAACAATGGTATTTCAAAATATCAAACCCTTGATTTATGAGATCATGTTTAAATTGTAGATATTTGTTTTATTTAAGGTAGGAAGAATGTAACACCAAAAAAATGTACAATATAAACATCATATTGGATAGTGTGTATGACACAAAAAATCAAGAGTTTAAGGGAATGTAACATCCTGATACTTTTTAATATATTTATATTTAGATAAATTCAATCAACCCAATATCAGATATTACATGAAACAATGATTTTATCTTGAATAACACACAACACAAAATTCAGCATCCCATACATGCAACATTGATTTTAAACAAAATGTGAAATATTAATAAAATTTTATTATATAATAGTTATAACATAGACATTAAATTGAAGGTAAGAATATAATTAACTATGTTATGAAAATATATGGTTTACTGAAAAATATAATTAATTCTGTTGATACCACATAACTATAAATGAAAAGAAAAAAAAATTAAAATAAAATAAATTTATTAATACAAAATATCTTTGTATACACTCTAAGGTGTTATATCTAAAAAAATTAAATAAATCAATATTAATGAATTATAAAAATTAATGTTATATATTATAAATTCAAAAAAGATTTTTGGCATTCATCCAATTAATTTGATTGGAATAATATAATATCAAATCAAATTTTAAGCAAAAAAATATTTTTTTTTCAAAATGTATGTTTTGTAACCTTTAAATGTAACACTTTTTTTAAAAATGAATTTTTTTATTTTTTTAATTTTTTTTATAAAAATTATTATTTTTTTAAATATTAATATAAAAAATTATTTTCTGGTCAATGTTCAGGGTTTCTGTTAGAAGTTCCATTTTTTTAATAGAGAATAATATTGAATATTAATTGAAAAAAAAATTCATTTAAATTAATTATATTTTTAACTTATGTTTATAATTTGTATTAAAATGAAATTTGTTCAATTTAATTTCTATAAATCAAATATATATCCTTAGAATCATATTAATATTGAATTTTGATTTAAGAACATATTAAGCATTTGATCATTAACACTTCAAAGAACTGATATCTTGCCACTTATGCAGAATAATTCTTAAATTGATTTTTTAACTTATATTAAATGAATTTTGAAAAATAGATTCCAAATTTTTAATAAAAATAATTTATAAATTTTAATAATTTAAAATAAATTTTTTACAATAATGATTAGTTCATATATGTAAAATTAATTATCCAGATTTTGCTAAAATGAGTTTACTTTGTAGTTAAAATAGAATATAAGGTGTCATAATGAACACAAACATGTTAAAACCCCATTTTTGTACATATTTATTCAATAAAAATTCCAATTTCAAATTTTTTTCAATTTTCATATCAATTTTTAGGTCAAAATGTGGGTACTCCAAACAATCTTCAAAAAAATTACATGTTCACCACTCTTCCCACTTATTATAGTCCACCCAATATCCTCTCAACTTAAAACCATAAAAACAGTATTTTCATCAAGTCCCATCCCAAAAAACATCCAATAATTACTCCCATAATCCTATAGGAATTATATGTGGAATAATGATATCATGTGAGAGTATAGTGGAAACCAAAATAAGATACATGAAGAAGAGTTAATGTACTTCAACAAGAGCCTTTATTTGATTTCCTTCTCCAAATAATAAAATTTTAATTATAACATAATTATATAATAAATAAATTATCTAACATATACTAACATGTATTATTGTTATGGTTAATACAAACATCTAATCACACTTCGGTCAAATGGGTTAGAAAATTACCATTCTGGTGTAGGGTGGACAACAGCCTCATGAACCAATGTTGTTCAGTTTTCTATTAACACATTTCAATGTCGTAAATAAAGACATATTAATATTTTGTATTATATATATATATGATATTTAACAAATTATTATACCTCATGATTCATTATAAGATATATTTTTTGTTATCTTCCATATCTTAGGATATTATTATCATTATTTAATTATAAAATATTTCTTATGTCCATTCCAAAATTATTATTCAATAATGGAAAACGTTACTCACTCATATGTATAACCTACTGTCTCAATGATCATAACATACGTCCTTTTTCATAACCATATTTCATGATTGATTTTATGATTTTAATTTCAAAATAATGATGATGATTACCTCATGAATATTATTTTTGAGAGGATTGAACTATATTATATACCCATGATCAGATCACCCTTGATAAGAAATTCATGAGAAATCAAATCAATTAACACCTAGAACAATGAAAATAATGAGATATTATTAACAAATTAGTATTAAGATGTTATATATGGATTATATGTGATAAAATAAATTTTAATTTAGATATGGTTAAATTTTAAAAAAAAATTAAAACCACAATAAAAATGTTCGATAATGGTTAACCTAAAGGAAGTGAAAGATAAGGAATTTCATCTCAATTTACATTCCATTGAGACATAATTGATTTTATGAACCCATTTATATTTATGTGGTGTACTTAATTCCCCTTTGACATGTAAAATCATGAATAACTTATCCATTAGGTTATTATAAGTATCAATTTGAATTATGTCATCTATTGGGGTTTGACTTTAAAATTACTAAATTCTAATGGTTAATGTGAAATCTAAATTTATTTTTTGATTGTTAATTTGATCATGAGACGATATCTTTATTGGAATAAATTTTCATTGTAAATTAAATTTCTCTTAAATATTAATATTTATGTGTACTGGATATGATAATTTACAAATCCATTGACTAGTTTCACATATTATGTTTAATAGGAATGTAGTTTTATTAAATGTGGAAATATTGATAAATCTATATCCTTTACTCAATATGGATATTTTGGATGGAAACATTTTTATGGATTAAATTTATTATTATATATATATAAATAATAAATTTGACTGGTATGAAATGAGTTTGACACAAATTAATGTATTTCCCCTAATTCATCAGTACTCTCATGAGATAAAATCAGTTGGAAATAAACCCTTTGAGTTTGTAATGAATAATTTTATAAATTTTCTTGTGAAGGGTCTTGAGAGTAAAATGTTTTAAAACATCTAGTGAAGAATCATAACAGTAAAGGTATCATGTAGCTAGAAAACATGGAATATAATAATAAAACATTTCTTTTATTATGATTTTCATTTATTCCAATCCAGGAGGATTTCACTAGGACATTATCTATTAATCCGTTTCATTCATTGTTATTTATAAAATGGAATTTATTTTTAGATATTTATCTTTACTTGTGGACTATGCCTTATATATTCAAGCATACATGATATTTAAAATGAATGTATGTTTAGTTAGTTACCTTCTATATTGATTATGTTTATTGATTCATGATAACATTCACTATACATAAATATTAGAGAGCATTGGAGCTCACAAATAATTTTTTTTTCATTCCCCATGATTGCATGATGTTTTCGATGAAATAAATGAAATAATATTCTAGAGGGAATAATTATATTATCAAATAAATTATGATCTAATTTGTGTATTCAACTATAATGTAAGAGTCATGTGTTTATATATTTTACCAAATCTACTAAATTATTCACTCTATGAGGATTTGATTTGTTGTATCATATAAAAATATATTGGGAGGAGGGATATGCTCTAGGTTAATGGGGTCAGGTCACTATATATTATACATTATAAATTACACTATTATCTTCATCCCCTTTTCATATTTCCTTTTCAAGATTGCTCATCAACCTATTTCCTTTCTTATTTTCCTTGGAAACAATAAAGCATGTAGAAATAATTCTATTTCTTGATGGAACAAGATACTATATCATTATATATAAAAAATATATAATAAAATAATTTTCTTTGAAATGAATGAGTTTCCAATCCACAATATAATCAATATTACACCTTGGATTACATACATAATTTGTAGTATGAGTTTCTATCCTTGTAATGATATATTTATATTTTAAAATATTTTCTCCTTCATTTTTCATTATAATGATGAATTTCCTCCCCAAATAAGATAGTTTGTCATGAAGAAAGATGTTTTTGACAAATATATCCTTGTATGTCCTCTATACTATATTATTTATTTTTTATGGCGCCTTAATATTATAAAAAGATAAAAACTACTGATCAATATCTCTTTAAAGATGAAAAGCTATGCTGATTAATTTCTATCATCCACTACTTGCCTATGTGAGAAATATATTCTCTAGAAAATTGATCCATAACTTACGTACTAATGTTTTAAAATTTTCATTTAATAATAGTTATTTATAATCCCTAAATAAGTCCATCGTTGTTTCGCCATGTTTGGGGTTATATAAGCTAATATATATGGGAATGGTAAATTGTCATCACCGAAGGTTGCTACCCAAATATTATAATATTTTTTTCATATTAACTCCAAATATACCTCCATTATCACATTCTTTAATAGGGTGGAAATCCCTATATAGATTATGTGTGTCTATTTGGTTTCTATTCAATCACAATAAATATTACCATATGCATAATTATGTCAAATATCAAGTAATAATATAAAATTATAAAACATTTACTACAAATAACATAAATTGAAAATTTAATCATATATTATATCTGAATTATAAACTTAGTATATTTTGGAATATCAAAAAATCAATAAAATATTTTCAAATATTTAATATCGTGTCAATAAACTAAATCATATCTAATGTTATTGCTTTTTATGGTGTACAGACTTAGTCCCACTCATCTTTGAAAATGGATGATTGAGTTAGCACCCAATCGACCCATTCCAGTGTTATTACCCAAGGTGTATTCAAGAAATAGTTTCACCAAAATTCTCTTATCAAAATAGTTATTTATAATCATGAAAAATCAAACAATCATTATTTAATAAAATGTTATGATCAAATCATAAAATTTGAATTATCATCTGAGTTTATAACTCTATTATTATCACTAATATATATTTTATAAAATCTATATCCCATGTTTTATACTAAACATAATTTTATGCCAACTATAACAACCCAAATCCATGGTATGCTGTCTATCATTTTTTTAAAATTTCAATCTGTGGATTTATCGTTTTGGGTGGTGGATTGGCTTTTTTCTGTATTTTGTTGGTTCCCACGAACCCAAAATTTGTTTAATAGAAATAAAAAAATTGATTTAATAGAGGTAAAGCATACTACATAATAAATCATAGAATGAATTAAAATGAAAAATTTGATAGTAGCAATAAAATAATGATATATTCCATGTAAATGATATTATAAATTTTTATTAATACATGTATGACATAGAAAAATTAATAATTACAAGTATAAGACTAACTTGTTTTATAATGATTCAATAAAAAATGATAGACGTCATATTATTACTATTAAGACCTAGTTCAATGAAACCATTTATAAATAGGTAAGTCATAAGAAAAATTACTAAATTAGTTTTTCTCATGAGAACTAAAAAATGATCATTAGGGGTATAAAATTCATTCTTTACATTTAATAAGTCTAATACATTCATCATTTGATATAATGATTAATTAATAAAATACTCAATCAATATAAATATTCAAATTTTAAATCTGGAGTCCGAAATGCCAATATTATTACTGAGAATAAAATAAACCATCATGAACAGAATCCATATTCCCCTAGGTCTTCTTTGTGCCCCGTTTTTTTTAAATAATCTAAATGATGATGATGATAACATGAATATTTCATGAGTAATATAACATTTTATTTTTAAAATCAGTTATTTAAAATTTAGAAAATTATAGGATATTATATTATTAATTTATTTCAATATAAATATTGAAATTTTTTAAAAAATATTTATAGGAAATATTATTAATAATTATGGGAAAATATATTTTTGTGGTATACTTTAAAATATATATTTTATTGAAAAATTTAATGAAAAACACCATATTTGATTAAAAATAGGATGAATCATTTTAAATATTATCATAGAAAGTAAAAAATGAGTAAAAATTATTTAATAAATCTTTCGAGAATAAAAAAAATATTTTTAAAACAAATTACTGAAATAGAAGAAAAATATTCCTCATTAATTAACAAATAAAGATGGCTTTCCTTAGAAACATTCATTTTCTTAATTTGAGTGAAAAAAAGATAAATATAGAATTGATATTTTCTATTAATAATCAAATTATAATAATATATATGGGGTTTAAAATTTAAATATCATATAATTAATTCAACGGAAACTAAATTATAGACAATTCCAAATGAGAACCATATTAGGAAATAAACACTGACCTCATTTTTGACATGGAACATATGAAAAGTTAACATTATGTATCATAAATTAATTTTTATTAATATTATATAAAAAATAAATAAACATACTTTTTATATCATATATTATCTATTTGTAAAATTTTAACACCCATTTATTAACAATTTTTATTTAACTTACATTTCTGAGTGTTAACTATTTCTTTTTTCATGTATATTTCAGTTATGTAGTTTTAGTACATGTCACCTTCTCATGGTACAATCATATATATAATTATAACTATTTTATATTATTATCTCATATATTAATTATATATACATTTATAATCATCCAATAAAGGTGCACATGAAAAATTAATCACATCGCTATGATAAGATGGTAGCTTAAATGTATGCCCAATAATAACTATTATTTTTTTTTCAAATGGAAGGGTAAGAATATAGATGATTTATTATATTACAAAATTCATAATTATATCATATAAGTAAATTATAAACATTTTTATTACTATCCATGTAATTTGGTGACATAAAATGAATGTCATCGCTATGTAGAGATTTTTAGTCGTAGATATGCACATGCAAAGTTTATATTTTCCATAGGATGAAAAATGGTACAAACATGGTTGTATCATAATAATTATAGTATCTAATAATATTTATGAAATCAATTTAATTATTTTTTGATTGATAAAATAGATTTATTGGAATTATAATAAGTAATAATGTTTGAAGGAGTCAGTAAAGATGATCACCTATTCATTGAGAGAGCTCTATTAGATTTCAAATTAAACCTTCTTAGGATAGTATTAGTAGAAGGAAAGAAAATAAATAATGAATATAAGGAAGTTATTAATGGTTTTTTAGTACATGGATGACCTATAGTTCCTAATGTTTGTAAATTATTGAGGATAAGAGGTGCCCTTTTATACGTGAGGGGTTGGACACAAATTGAATTAATTAAATGGTTTAAATAATATAATTTTATATCTCCATTAATGTGATGCCAAATTTCTGTTTTTTATGTTAATGTATGATACGGCTGAAATATCTTCAACCGTCATTATTTATATGATATTTACACTCACTTTTTTTCTTATCTCCGGGTGTGAACACCTCATTAAACCCATTTAAACCCTAAATTTGTTTCAATGTTTTTATAGTTCATAATATTTTTAGTGACAAAAAATTATGATTATTTTTTTTAAATAATATTAATTATTAAAATTCAAAATATTCAATAAATTTTAGAAAATTAATGTAAAGAAGTATCATAAATTATTTTCAATATAACGGTGAAAAATCTAATGGAAACCATTTTTAGAAAATGATTGTTTTAAGAATAAAATTTTTATTCCAAATATTAATAGTATAATGATAATTAAAAAAGATTTATTTGTATTATTATAAATAAAATGAAACATATTTTGATTAAAAATTTTAAAAACCTGAAACTGATATTGTAAATAATCAAAAATAATAGAAGAACTACAAATTATTTTTTAAGAAGAAAAACATTAAATATATATATAAAATGTTAGTCATATATTTCTATGTTAAAAATTATATTTTTATGTGAATTATATTAATCATTTAATATATATACAAAAAAATTCTATAAAAAATGTTCTAAAATATTTTAATTTATCCTTATATCAATATAATTTCATCAATGTGACAGCATTTATAAAATGGATTTTTTTAAACACTCACCTTAAAATATACTATTTCTGAAAAAAAAAATCATTGAAAGATATTTTAACCCAATGAATTACAAAATGATATTTGTTTAATAAAATAAATGTTAGGAAATTTAGGAATTTTTTAAATCACAATCCTGAATAAAGCATTGTGAATTTTGTTATTATTTCTTTTGAAACAAAAGTTTATAATAACTGAAGATCCTATGTAAAAGATTCAATATCTATGTCATTAAAGGATCCATGGTTCTAATCCTTAATCCCACTGCACATTATTTCCTAATGAACCACTTCTTAGTGCATTTTTTCATGTCTTTTCAGGATCTTCATATCATCAACATTATTAAACCTTATTATTTGGGAAATACTTTTCAATTAGACCAAAATTGTTGTAATTATAAAATATAATTAAATTTATAACTTTTAATTTATATTAATTATTTAAAAATTTATTTTATATAATCTAAATAATTTATTAGATGTTTTGTTCAACCATATCATTTATTTCAGTAAAATATATAGCCTCATATTCCCTATCATTTCATTTTCTCTTGGAATCAATGACCATTTAATTATTTTTATTCATTTTGAAACCATGTTCATTTGATATTATCACAATTTATATTTTTTTTATGTTCCTCCAAAATTATCATGTATTTCCCTTCTTCATGGGATGGTATTTTGAGTCAAACTGATCTAAAAAATTACACATATTTTTATTGAAATTGATTGAATCCTCTAGCATTTCACTAAAACACTAGATGTTTCTCACAATCTCATTTTAGTAGATGAAATATCTATCTATATCTTCTTCTTCATCCAGTTTAATGTCATCAAATTTCTTCCTCCATGTAACACCCAATATTTTTATGAAGATTTTTTCAAATTAAATTATTTTTCTTTAATGTATTGTGTTGAACACTAGACCAAGTAAAGAATTCATTATATGCTACAAAAAAATTATTTTTCACTACATGAAATACCAATTATAATTTCATTACATGTAATAATGTGTTTTATAAAATATAAAATTTTATTATTATAATTATTTAAATGAATAGATAAACAATAATTTTAAACATTGAAATATGAATAATAATAAGTAATTTTTCAAATGATTTATATTGGATTCATATAAAAAACACATTGAAAATGAATCATATGTTATTTGGTAAATTAATTATTCACATGAAAATAATATTTTCAAAAAATAATGTCATTTAATGTCCTTAGGTGGATAATAATGTTACATCCTGAACCAGGTTCTACACAACGATGCTTCGATATGGTCGGCCACTTGACCTTAGAAGTGCCTCGTCGTAGGCAAGAGGAAACAAACTATAAGATATGGTATTATATCTATCATGAAGAGACTATACCCTTGTTATCACAGTGAAACCACATTAGAAAAAAAGAAACAATAATAACAATATTATATAACATTACCAGAATAGTACCAGTCTCACAAGATGACCAAAAATAGAAATTCAATATCAAAACTGAATATTAGATATTCCATGTTAAATTATATTCCATGTGTCAAAATTAAAACCCTAAAGTAACGACACTAATATCTCCAATGTGGGTCTGAAACTAGGTCTGGTTCTCTTATCCATGCTCTATTCCAAATCGGATATCTAACATAGGGCCTTTTCCATTATCTTATCCAGAAAATATGAAACACATTGGTGTACTAATCAGGAATCTCAATTAGGGTGTAATTACAAATTTTTAGGACACCACCAATGATTTCTAAAAATAATATCCATTCATTAACAATGTATGCAGTTGTTTAAAGAATAAAATAATGGTAATAATGTAAATAGGTTACCTTTATTCAATTATCTTTTATTTAACCACATATCCCCCAGGTTTATGAGGACACCCAAACTCGAATACCTTCTTTAGAACATGGAAGAGTCGGATCCATTACACATAATCAATTAATATTTCATTATCTCACAAGGTCTTTCATTAACAATTCCATTCAATTAATTATCAGTTCCAATTTGAACCATTGTCCAATGCCAATATTTTGGCCATAAAACATAATTTCAATCACCCCTTGATTATTTTGAGTATTAATTCCTGTCCAACACCCCATGGGTATTTAGAGCATCATTCCGTGTCCTATAAAATAATTTCATGCAATCGTTTGGTCATAAAATGTCATGAAAAGGATCTCGTGGGTATTTTGAGCATTAGTCAGTGTTCCACACAACGAATAGCATTCAAACACATATATATCACATATTTCACATAATTCTTAGTTAATCAATATTAAATTTATTTTCACATGAATCACAATAGAACAATATATCAATTAATCAAATTAATGAATCCAATACAACAATTTCATATTCAAATCATTAAATTATTTAATTCAATAATTAATTACCCACTTCAATCTAATTAATTAATTTGAAAACTAAATAATAACATTATTTTGATTAATTAATTATAAAATTAATTATTCAGTTAAATACCATTAGTTAACTCAATAATTAATTACTCATATAAATTCCATTAATTACATCAACAATTAATTAATCCAAATGAAATAATTACATAATCAAAAGAATATCTATTAATTAATTCAACTATTATTTAATAAACTGTGTTCAATAACATAATTAAATCAATCGTAATTAATAAATTAATTAATCAGTCCAATTTCATTACCCAAATAACCCATAAAAAATTACTAAATCAATAATTTCAATTCAATCAATTCAATATCCTTAATTACACAATCCCTTAATTTTTTAATCTACCTTATTAATTAATTCATTTTAGGAAACTCAAATTCCATTCATGTAATATAAACTATACATTTACATAGATGTAATTGAAATAAAGAATTTTTTATTTAAATATATACCCTCTTTTTCAGGATTGACGACAAAGGATCACCAATAGAATTACCCAATCGAAGTGGATCAATAACGAATAACACACTCTAAATCCAATACATAGGTCAAAAATCTAGTGAATAAATATCTATTAAAAAAATATCTAGATCAATATACAATTGGTAAATAATCACTTTCACATATGTTATAAGAATGAAAATGATACAATGAACAAATCAGTTTTAGG
This sequence comes from Viscum album, assembly GCA_963277665.1. Taxonomy (NCBI): domain Eukaryota; kingdom Viridiplantae; phylum Streptophyta; class Magnoliopsida; order Santalales; family Viscaceae; genus Viscum; species Viscum album. Next base: position 943,635,699 of record OY728127.1, on the reverse strand, counting down.
AACTATTATTAAGAGAAGTGTAGATCTTCAATCTATGCATTGAATAGAGAAGAACAGTGGTCAGTAGGGCTTCTGATCTGGCATAAAGCCTCCAAAATTTTTGTAATACGATTTTTTATTTGTTCATCCCAATTTGGGTGATGTCTAGTGGGATATAGATTTCAATATCTTATTTTTTGGTTAATTAAAAAGGCATTCATGCTTTATATGGAAATGGTGAACAATTTTCCAATATGTGTGCCTTAACCATAAACCTCTTATAGAGGGTGAAATTTTTCTCCTAAAAGGGAGCACTATTTTAAAAAATATACTCTACATGTTAAATTACATCAATTTTTGGTAGCCTAATTTTCTCATATAGGGTGAATGTTATGGGAAACTTCTGTTCCAACTGTGAACATTCTCTCTTCCTTCCTAAATTCGAATTTTTTCACCCAAACATACCCCAATGTAAAACCAAAACTAAAAGAAATAAAAAAATTCAAAAATTGCACTTGTAAAAAAGAAAAATAAATCTCTAGAAATGGTAGGATCTCAAAATCTCCCCTTATAATATCCCTTCCTCGAGCTATACACCTATCCTCTTATAAGATTCTATGTTAGAATGATAGGGCATCTTATCCCAAACACCTGATCCTTTTTCCCATGTTTCCTATGAAAATCTGACATGTTTACCTAACACTGAAAATATTAGAAATTTATTTCCCCTCAACACATTATAACTATGATCCAACATATGTATCATATGGTCCATAAATGATTCATGTATATGAAGCATAACATAACCTACATCAATAACAAGATAAGGGGCACGGTGACATTGCTAATGTTGTGACACATGGATCACATCATACATAACATTGTACCTCTATGGATGATCCAATTAGTATTCCACTATCCTGATTCTCTCTACAGCCACCAACAGTTCAAAAATACTAGGAACCAACTTTATCTACATCTTAATTTTTTGTGGGGACCAAACCAAGGAAACACTCTATGGAACACAGAATCACCCATTGTAAACTCTTGGGGTATCTGATGACAATCATCACAAAAAATATATCTACTATGATCCATATCAATATGATTTTGAATCAACTAAAGGTGTATCGATATCTCTTACATGTGACTTGATCCCAACAACTCTGACTCAACAACACCCATCCAACATAGAGGGGCTCTTTATAGTCTACCATGAAGTGAGTCATATGGTTCTATTTGTATAGTTTCATGACTACAATTGTTATAGTAAAACCCTAAAAAATATCTATTCCTTTACCAATATCTTCAATAATCATGGACGCATGCTCGTAGCATATCCTCTCCCACATATATCAAAGGAGCCGACATCCCATCTGTCTATGCGTGGAAATCCATAATCAAAAAAACCTATGTACCATGCACGTTCTCTAATACATGCAAAACATGGTAATCGAAACATGAATAATAGTCTAAAAAAATATATATGGAACCCTGAATAGACAAATTATCTCCAAAACCTAAATTTCTCCCAACATATCAACTGAGAAAGTCTCCACTATAGGCTATAAATGTGTTACTTCTGTCAAATGGGCAGAAATCAACCAAATTATCCATTTATACAATAATTCCTTAGGATACCCTCCCAAATTTCTTGAGTGTCTTCATCCCAACTCTATTCTAGAATGGAAAATAGATTTAGTAAACCTATTGGTTGTTGATGCTCACCCTTCACATACTGACTGGTGTAGCATCATTTCAAAAAACATGTTATCTCTTACTTAATACCTAGCCCCAAAAACTATCAATGTTAGTCAAGGAACATTTTGGTCACCCCAAGATGTACCACCCACTTTGAGGAATAAAACCCATGGATCAACTCCTCCCACATCCTCATGGGAAAACAACCCTATTCTTGGCATCGATGATCTCATCCTCATCTATATTCCAATATGATCGTGACTCAAAAACATCAAGGGTTTACCTCAAGGATAAACATTCTGGTTCAAATTAATTTTGATCACTGAACCATATCAAAAGTGTAGATTCCATATAGACTGATATGAGATTCATCTACTCCTGACTCTGCCGAAACACAACATGCATATCAGAAAGTAAAGTCAACATGTTCCACTAAGAATTAGAATATTGAACAGTCTGAGTCAGAGTTTTCCTACACAAAGTGTCAACAACACTGTTTATTTTTCTTGGAATATACGATAGTTCAAAATGAAAAGGCTCAAAAAACACAACCCACCATAGTTACAAGATATTCAAATATTTTTCTAACTATAACTACATCGGGATCTTGCGATCTGTACACATAGATAAAATTTCACCTAACATGTAATTACATCGACACGTTAAATAATAATCCACTACCACTAACTCGAGATCAAGAATAGGGTATTTCTATTCACATTAATTCAACATTCAAGAACCATATGTCCAAAATTGGTATTCCATTATCAAGAATACTCTTAAATATGTTCTGAGAATCATAATAGAAAACCATAAACTCCTTACCCATCCCATGTAGGATCAATATTCGTTCCATTTTCAAGTTCTTTTTCAACCCATGCAAAAAATTCTAACATTAATTTGAACATTGGGTATTTACTCCCTCTTTTATCAACCAAGAAATTGGCACCTCCATGAGGGATGTCTCTTGGATGAATCTCTAATAATATCCATCTAACCCTAGAATGATATAGATATAAAAAATAATCATAGGAATCCCCCATGAATCAACTATCTGAACATTCCCTAGGTCTACATACAAACCATAATATGTTATTATGTGACCCATGATGTGTACCTGATCAATCCAAAACTGAAGACTATATAGCATAGGGTATAGATGATGCTCTCTCAGGGTACCAAGGAAAATATCAAGATGTTGGGAATGATCGTCATGAGTCTGGGAGTACACTATGATTTCATGGACAATGTCTATAACAAACTGATCTTGGTATAGATAGAATATTCTATTAGTCATGTCCAAAAACAAAGTTGGATCATTCATAAACCCAAATAGAATTATGATGAACTCATAAAGTCTTTACCTACTCAAAAAATCATTCATTGGTGTATTAGAAGTTCTAACACTTAATTGATGATTCCATGATCTCATGTTTTTCTTTTTGAAGAAAAAAACTACCCTCAACTGGTTAAAAAGATCATTAATATGCTGAAGAGGATACTCGTTCATCATAGTCATCCATTTCAACTTATGGCAATTGAAACAGAAGATCGGTGTCTCATTTTCCTTCTTTCCAAAAATACTAGATATCCCTAATGAAACATAATCATATGGATAAAACCCTTATCCATCAACTCCTCTATCTATTCCTTATGCTCTTGATGTTGTATTTGTGCCATTATATATGGTGTAATTGAAATTGATATAGCTTGATGAATGAGATAAATAGTAAATTCAACATATCTCTCAAGTGGTATCCCTGGGAAGCCTTCACGAAAGACATCTAGAAACTAAACCACCACGAGATGAAAGGAACCCTTAATTACTCCTCTTTAATCCAGTGTTAGACTAGAAATATGGGTTGTGAGATCTCATAGTTTCTATTTAATGGTCCCCACTTGGCCTGCCTGGATATCCCACTCACCATGATGAATATATTTTTCACCCTTATGAAATGTAATGGTCTTTCTCTTATGGTTATAATAAATGTGGGAACAATATACCACTAATATGTCCATTCCAAAAATAACATCAAATCCTGAAATGTCTAGGATGTAAATATCCTATAGAAAATGATACTCTCCAACCTCAATAGAACACCCCTCGCATAACAGATATCTCTTAACCTCACTCCCAAAAGTGTAGTTATCACCATAACCACACTGATGAACTCTTCCACTAGTCTCAAACCATTCAAAAGATATGAATATGTTAACTAATGAGAGGCACAGATATCAAATATAAAAATATATATCATATTTTCTATATTAATAGTACCTCTAACGATCGATGGTCTAGCCTCTCTATCCAAAAACGTATGTTGAATGGAATGTTACATTCTTAACCCTCTTCCATGTGATGTAGTCAGAGTCCCCTATGATGCACCACATTCAGGATATTGGTGCTCCTTCTCAGAAGCTCCACATCTACTACCTATATCTCCATGTCCAGTAGAACTCCAACTATTATAATAATATATTGTAGAGGATCCAATTCCCAAACCCTAGTTTATTCAATCTCCTGCATCACTACCCATATTTCACGGTTTACTATTGAACTACTTTTGATGTCCCACGTATAGATAAGATCTACACTCTTCTTGTGGGTTGTGAAATTTTTTAATAAAGTCACCCAAGCAAACATACTAGTGTTAAAGTACTTGTTTAAGATACTATGTAAATAAACAATATATCTAGACAATCTTCGTTCAACTTCCCTAACTAAAATTCTTTTAACGACACTTCATGATCTCAAAATTCACACCTCTTGTTTATCCAACAAAAACACATTTCCAACTATATAACCCTTCTTTTATTTCCTCTTCCAATATGAGATCCCAATTCAAAAATTCTGAAAATATATTAAGCTTGATGATATTCACATTGGACTTAATTTCACATTTAATTCCATCCAAAAATTATTTTATTGATGAAACCTCATATCCTGCCAAAACTAGAACAACTCTCTTCAAATCTATAAATCCTCTAGCATAGTCCATCATAGAAATTATCTCTATAGTCAATGTCATGAACATAGCTTCCCTGCATTTTACAATCATCTCTGGGTTAAGGTGATCCAAGAACTTCTCTTGAATGTCCTTCTGTTGCATAGTCTCCAGCTCTCCATAATGATTCTAGATATTCCACCATTGTTTTTCTTATCAAGGAAACATGTAATTATCCAATTTGACTCCCTTACCAGTAGGAGTCTCTATGTGGTCAAAATATTCCGGATATACTCAATCCAAAACTCATCAACCTTAGGTCCACCTTCATTAATAAATGTGAAAGGGTTATGCAACTCGAAATCCCTCATTAGATTAGACATGATAGTAATATAATACCCAATATCAAATTCCATAAACATTATGAAGAAAGAAATCTTCTATAAGAACTCCTCTCAAACATCCTCTCTCGGAAATATCAATGCCTCATGTTCTACTACTAGAACAACATCTCTAGAATTTTACACTCACCATCCATTAATCCAGCATCATTGTGGAGGAATATCTCTATAATCACAAAAAAATGTCTCAAGAAAATGATCATAAAATTATCAAAATTACATGAATTCACATAAATCTATAACAGTTTTTCCCCGAAACCCCACAACACGGTTAAAAGTAATGTGGTTCCACTACCCTTAACCAACTTATGTCCATGTAATTGTTAAAAAAGTCTAAACTCATTTCCAAATCCTATATCATTAGTCACCAATTTTTTAATTTTCCTTCATTTAAAAATTTTCAATTTCATGTTAGGAACAATTTCAAGAAAAATTCAAAATAAATGAAAAGATAGTTCATGTTCAACAACATACCCAATAATCAGTGTCTCATGCTTTCCTAAAATGATTAATGATTGAAAAATAATACTAAGTTACCAGAATGATGCATGCATACTCAAATATTATTACATTATAGACTATGAGTCAAATATTATAAAATCTCAGAAACCACATTAAAATCAGACACAAAATGCATCACTATAGGACAAATATCATCCATCTATAATGACACACATCGATAACAACAATCCAAACCTGGGTACACGTTTTATTCCCTGTACATGGGGTATCTACTCCCATGCACGATCTCATAACCAAGGTATGAATCTATGTAGTATTCTATATAACTTACCCAAATAGTATAATAATGGAAAATAAATGAAAAATGGGATCTGATGCCACTTTGTAATGATTCTATCTGAGTTCCACACAATGGACCTCCCAGCCAATCGTTCACATGACATTAGGTGCCCCTTTCCATATTCCAATTGTTGCTAAATACCAGTGAGGGTTTAATATAAATCATGGAGAAACTACATATTCTTTATCAGAGTAAAACAGTAGTGTAAAAAAAGAAACAATAATAACAAAATGATTTATCAAAAATAGAATTGAGATAATGTCACAAGATAACTAAAACATGAAATACAATAAAAAAATATAACAATATATAGGCCATGATAATGTACATACCAAGTGTAAAAATTAATTCCCTAAAAGTAGAGACAATAAATACTCCCAAGAGGGTCCGAATCCACATTTGGATCCTTCATCCATGATCCAACCCAAATTAGCCATCTAATATAGGACCATTTTCCCTTATCCTATCTAGAAAACAAACAATATATTCGGGTACCGATCAGGAACCTGAATTAGTGTGTGATTACAACTAAGTAGGATACCACCAACGACATCTAAAAAATATCTTGTAAATAATAGATTATTTATTTGAATAAGTAATAAAATACAATCAATAATGTAATTATTTTACATTTGTTTATAAAAAATTTATTTTACTAGAAAACCCCCCTGAGTTCCTGAGGACACAAGAACTGCAACACATGCTTTGGACTATGGTGGAGTCTAAACCATTACACATAATAAATTCATATTTCATCATCACACATGGTCATTTATTATCCATGTCATTAAATTTATTATCACATAAAATTGGAAACATAGTCCAATTATAATCTTTTGGGTATAGAACTTCATGTATAGAACCCTGTAGGTATTTGGAGTATCAGCCATGGTCTTACACCCCATGGATATTTGGATCATAATTCCCTATCATATATAATATTAAAATTAATTGTTTTTGTCCAAGAACTTCATTTCTAGGACCCCATGGTTATTTTGAACATCAGTGTGTGTCACACACCCTATTTTTCAATCAAACATATATATTACATATTTCACATCATTCCAAGTTAATCAAAAATATCATTTTTATCACTTTCACCTCAATGGCATATTTAATTAATTCAAATAATTAATTTATCCAAAACAACAATTTTATATTCATATAAATTGACTAATTAATTCAATAATTAAATAATCACTTCAATACCATTAATTAAGTAAAAATTAATTAATGACATCCATTCCTTTAATTAATTAAAAAATTAACTAATCCAATATATTTTATATATTAATTTATTAATTTATTAATCCATCTACAATAATTACATAAAAAATATATTAATTATTTTAATAATAAATTAATCCATTTTTTAAATTACTAAATTCAATAATTATCCATTAATTAATTAAATAATTATTTATTCCAATTTCATAACCATAATGACCCATAATCAATTCAACAATCAATTATTTCAATTCCAAAAATTCAATATCCCCAATTCCACAATCCATAAATTAATTAAATTACCATATTAATAAATTCAATATAAGAATCTCAATTTCTAATAATCCAATAGAAATTATATAATTAAATACATGTAATTTAATTTAATACATTTGGATTTCAATGTAGACCACCTTCATCATGATTGATGATATATTCTCACAAATGGAAATCCCAAATTGAAGATGAAAAATGATGAAGAACACAACCTAAATCTAAAACCTAGATCCACAATCAGAAGAATAAAGGTCTATTAAACCTAGATATAGATATAAATCTAATAAATTAAGACATCCCTTTAACGTATTGTAGAAGAATGCGAATGATCTGGGAAACCAATCAAGAGTAGGATCTCTGGCCAAGCGAGTTTAAGATTTTCAATTTAGATATTATATCATGAATAATAGAGGTTTAGGGCTTTGAATATTCTTGGGAGCCTCCAAAAATTAGATAAAATTATTAAGACTATGTTGGGATGTTTTTTGGTTAGTTATAAGGGGTTCATGATTTTAAAATCAAAATTTTAGGTTCATTAATAAACTAATCATGGTTTTCAACATAAGGAAATAGTGTTTTCAAAACTGTTCCCCTTAACATTGTGCCACTTCGAGGGTGGGAAGGTTTTTCTATAGAGGCTGAGGATTTGAGAAACATTGTGTTTCCAATGAAATTACCTCTATCTAAGGTTGCAAGATTTTTTATTTAGGGTGAAAAGTTAGGGGAAAACATTCACCCATCAAGAATTTTATCTATTCCTTCCAAAATTCTTAGTTTATCACCCGAATACAAATAAAGGTACAACCCAGAACAAAATTAGTCAAAACAAGGAAAAATAATACCTGTAATCATGTCCAAGACATCTCTAGAAATGTTCAATATCATAAAAATACTAAAATTAATAATTGAAAGATTTAGATATTGAATTTTATTAAATAAAAATCATTTATAAATCATTATATCAAATTTAACATAGGGTTAATTTTTGATATTTTTATAAAAAAAATCATTTTTTTGGATGAATTGTGAAAAATAATGATTTTTAATTTCGAACTTCTTTTTCATCAAATTTATTAGTTTAGAAAAATTTTATTTGAATTTTATTTTATGAATTTTACATAAATTTATTGATTTTATTTAATTGGAACAAATTTTATGTTCTAATTGGATATAAAATCATTCAAAACTTTTAAAAACATTTCTTTCAAAACAATGTATCACAACACGTGAGTAGGATTAATTAAAATTAATTTCCCCCATGTATAAGTTCATAAAATGAAAAAATGTATTACATTTATAGAATCAAAATTATTTATAATATATAATATAGTGAAATTAGTTAATTTAAAAATAATATTATATAATTTAATTAAAATTAATTACATTAACAAAGGTAAAACTGATGTTATTTGATTGTTAAAAATTAATATTAAGTGTCCAAAAGACCTGAAAACATGTAAAAAATGTTTTTATGGACATTTTTCAACCAATTACCAACTTTTATTTAATTGGAATAATTATTGGATGTCCATGAAGTATGGGAAAACTTTCAATATTTTTTATCCTTTTATATTTAGTAGAATTTCACTCCTCATCCACTGTAAAAGGACACTCTCCCAACTGACATCTTAACCCAACTCATTACATTTTGTATAAAATAATCCCTATCCAATTATCCTAAATATTCACTCCCTTCAACCTAAAATAATATCATTTGGAATAAATTCATCCTAATAATCCCATTTGTTCAATCCAAAAGGAGTTACCCAAAGAAGAAGTAACATTCTTCCTAAAGCTCTTTTATTTTATTTCCATTATCCAAACCATATATCTTATTATTCAATAAATAAATAAAAACCATATTTTCCTATGTATATTAACATGTTTTTATATTATGTTCTCAACCAACACTTATATACAAATAAATCCAATGGGTAAAGTACATAGCTTTCTTATGTACATTTAACTAGCGCCTCACGAAACAATGTTGTTTACTTTTACTTTAACACCTATAATGCATGAGAATTATGATGGAAACCCAATTTTTATATGATATATATGATATTTATGATTTATATATGTTTATATAAATATTATATAACTCATACCATATTTCATTCTATTTTTTATAATTATGATAACTTTGTCTATGAATGTGTGGACTACCGCCTCCTCAATGCGATGTGATTCATTAACCCTTTACTGGGATTGTATTATAAATAGGTTTTTTTAATGTATATGATATGTATTAGATAATTATTATAATATTATATTATTATATAAATATATATATTTATTTCAATTAATATATTTCCATCAATAAGATAATAAAATGGAAACAACGTTCTTGAGTACATACGACCTACAGTCTCCATGAATGGTGTATTCAACTTCAAATTTCTATAATTTATAGAATATTATAAATAATTTTATAATTAATATATATTATATATAAATAGGAAATTACAATATTTAAATAATTAAATCATGATATATTTAATAGGATCAAGAATAACAAGTCAGAACACGTACGATAAATTAAGTGTCTATTACCTAGAATGATGCCTTAACATGGAATTATTAATAAATAGTAATATAATGAATCAAGAGACTCTTATATGGTATTATATATATGAATATGGTAATTTTGAATATTTATAAACATTTATATTTATTATACTATATGTTTGAATGTGTACAATGAAATTCATGTCTTAAGGAAATGTTTTTCTCATCCCACATTTATTAATGTTAGACTTATGCTTTATTATGCACTTATTTTTGTTTTGTTGGGTATATAATAACAATGAATTTATCCTATGATTATTAAAATTAAATTTTTGGGTATCTATATATTTATTTTATGATCTTTATTTTTTGGGGTTTTTGGTTTAAATGGTACCAAATTGGTAATGTAATATTCTCACAATTTTATTTCTTTGAGATACATGCCACATTATACAAAATAATTTTCTATAAGGTGTATATAATTCATTTTATAGGTTATATCATTAATTTTTATTTGTTTAATTATATTATACGCTTCATGTAATGTAACTCTGTTATGGGGATCAATATTTAATTTTACTAAAGTGGTAATCGTTTATTGCTATAATTTCATCATTTATTTGGATTGATTATGATTATGCATACATTAATGAAATATTATGATCCATATCTGAATAAAAAAATGAGTTATCTTATAATATGGTTATTAATAATTAATTCATCAAATGGTACCATTATTCCACTATTTTGAACATAATATAATTAAGAATGTTTTTTACGAAAATCAGACGTTATTTAACTTTAATGTAAGAAATTAGTATTATTTCAAAACAATGTTTTTAGAAAAGGATTTCAAATATAATTTACTACTATAAGATGATTTATAAAGGAAATTTTTAATCATTTTTTATCATTTCAAATTACATAAAAATAATCTTCTTTTCAATATCCTACCATGGAAGTTTTCTAAACTTGTTAAGGTGCCGAAAGGATTCTTCGGCCTGTACGGACATACCAACCATCATGAACATAATTTCCATAAATCTTACTTCATATATTTACAATGTTATTTACAATGCATATTATTCCCTAATAATCTTTGATATTATTTATTTTAATGTGTTTTCAAATAAAAAATAGTTTTCAAATTTTTTTCATGCTTCATTTATATTTTTTAAAATCTATTTTAAAAGGAAATGGTTTTCCAAATTATTTATGTTTTAGAAATCTATTTTTCAAATTGGAAATGGTATTTATTTATTGAAATTTTTTAAAATATATTTTAATTGTTTTTTATAAGAAAATGATTTTTTTGAAATGGTTTTATGAAAATTATTTTGAAATAAAGGATGTTTTTGTAAAGAAACGTTACATGTGATATTTTAATATACTTATCCATATAATATGAAATAATTTATTATTTTTAATGCTATAGTAGGAATATGATCCATGAATACCATTCATATTATTATTTAAATGTATTATATGTTTCTGGAAGGATGTTTATGACACTATTTTCTCTTCCAAGGGTTATATGACTTTGAAACCTGATTATTTTCATAGATTATGATTTTATTAAAATTATTATGAGAAATATAAATTTTCAATAGGATTTGATGTGATGAAATGTTAATGATACATATTTAATTTCATTTTTCATGATAAAATTAATTTTTTGTTATATTGGGGAATATGCATGTATGATCTCATTATTTGATGTGTGGGATCTATATCTCCTTACATTGAATTGGGTAATGATAAATTTATTATGATATCAAAGGGATGGGTCATGGCAGGGAATCCCATTTCCAAAATAAGAGTGTACATGATTGAAAATGCCATTTCCGAAATAAGAGGGTATAAGGGAGGGAATACAAATACTGAAACAAGAGGGAATTACAAGACTGGAACATGAGGTTTCACGAGAGGTAATCCCATGACCAAAAAAAGAGAGCATACATGAGGGAATCCCAATCATAGAATGTAATGACAAGGAAATTCCATTTAATTTTTTAATTATATGGGAATTTTATCGAGTCCGCGATAATTTATGGCGCATGATTCTGAGGCCCGGTGTGCCCGGAATGAATTTATGAACTTTTTTTCACATACGTTCATTAATCGTGAGAGTGGTTTTTTGTAACTTTTGAACTGGTTGACATAATTTAAATCTGATGACACTTTTGACCTCTCAACATAGATATTCTCTAAAGGAAACCTTCACCTTGACAGGAGTAGGTTAAGTGTGAAAGATTGATTATGGGTGTTTCATGGAAATGACAATAAAATATAATTTTATTCTATATTACGTCTAATTAAACCTCTATAAATGGGTTATGGAGGTGGGGAACACCTGATGTAACCCCCACTGAAAATTATATTCTAGCGATGAAGACCACCCTAACACCCCTTAAATGGGAGATTACTGTTGGACTTCCACCCTTCTATTAATTATGCCAACTCCACACTTAATTGTTAGAGCCAACTAACAATTCATGAAATGTGTCTGCATTTTTAAAACTGTTCCAACATAATTTATCTATAGAATTTAAATTATATTGGCAACTGATTCTCTTGGTTGGTGAAGGAGAAGCGGAGAATTTATGGAGGAAATTTCTCTCCAACTAAGAACAACCTCTATTGAAGAGCGATTATCCGATGAATCGATGAATGAGCCCACAATCGGAGGCATTTGGGTGGTGTGACGATTGTCTACATCATTGAATTCTTTCTCGCGCAAACACCAATGAATAAATGAGGTAGGGATTGTTGTTTTGATTTCCCCCCTTTTCCGTTCTAGAAGAATCTTACTAATTCAATAGGAATTATAGTAACTTGATACTGAAATAACATGGAGAGTGTGGGCCAAGAAAACATGGCCCGACCCCTCAAAAATTATTGTGACTGTTTTTAGTGTTATTTAAGATGCAGGAGGATTGAAACAGACACCGGTGGGGCAGAAAAACAGTGGACGGCACAACGATCGGCCATAACGAAGGTGAACATGCAACCACGCCACACGATCGAAAAGAATCATGACTTGTGCTATGGTGGTGAATGTAATACGGTCAGTCAAGATAGCCACTGAAATAGGAACGGTACATGACCGCGCCATGCAGAGCAGATGGATGGCCATCCGGCCAACTACGGAATACCACCGTACCACGGCCGCCCCTATCACCGTGGTCCCCCACCGCACTGTGGCCCCCCTGCCCCGTGGGCCACCTAGGCTATGCTGCCTAGCACGGGCTGGATAACCACGCAATGGCTGAGCCGCCCAGCATAGTCCGGGCCGCCCAGACGGCCTGGTCTTACTACGGGCTGGGCTGGGTCGGATCTGACCCGTACTAGTTTCGATACCATACACTCTTATGGACATTACATTGGAAACGAACATCCATTTGAATAACTGGCTATGTTGCCAGAATCCTTGGAGAAATAAGGTCCCCTTGGTATATCCCATGTGATATTTTGATAATTCTGGTGTATAGTCAGGTTTGATTGAGCGAAATCCGATCGGGGCCTCGAGACTAAAAGGCTAATAACATACAAACCATGTATCCAATTGACACACCTATTGTTGCATTGAGACCCCTATTACCTGGCAGACCATTGGGACACTTCTTCATGGGACTTCGTGGAAGATGTTGTTACGACAAGTGGATTCAGGATATGACCCTTCTAGAGACAAACGAGCCTAGTGCGAGAACCCTGTGGTTGTTTGTGACAATGTACTAGGATCCTGTGTGGGTTTGATGACGTACTGATGATGTACTAGGATAATGTGTGGGTCTGACAATGCACTGATGGTGTACTGGGATATAGTGTGGGATGAATGACATACTGATGATGTAATAGTGTCCTGTGTGGGTCTGACGACTTACTGACGATTTAGATGGATCCTGTGTGGGTCTGATGATGTACTGGTGATGTACTTGGATCTTGGGCGGGTGTGAAGATGTGCTAACGATGTTGTGGGAACCTGTGTGGGTCTGAAGATGTCCTAACGATGTACTAGGATCTTGTGTGGTTCTGAAAACATACTGATGAGGTACTAGGATCCTGTGTTGGTCTGGCGATGTCCAATGATCTTATGTGGTTCTAATGAAGTACATTGATCATATGTGGGTCTGACGATGTACTTCGATCCTCTATGCGTATGAAGATTATTTAGAATCCTACGTGGGTCTGCCTCTTAACAGAGTAAGATGATTCTATAGTTATATCTAATCATCATACTATCGTGCTTTTGATTATACATTGAGTTAGATGAGTCTGTACCTGTGTTTTTCCTTCCTTCATGATAATACCTTGGTGGTATACTTATGTGTGGTGTACCTATGTGGTACTTACCTTCCTGGTATTAATTACTCTGTGGAATATTTGAGCTTTGAGATTTTGAGTTAGACTCTCAGTTTCCTCATGATTTCAATGGGTATACATGATAACATAGGTATATGTATGGGCATATAACAAATTAGGGTTTTCATTTGATTATATGTTGTGTTGTTTATCCTTTGTGGATGATTGTGAGACCTTGAGGGTCTCGGGGTTCCTACTGTGTATCGTTATACTCACCCTTACATGGGCTATTACCATAACTTCTTGTGTTTGGTGCAGATGACAAACAACGCTGACTAAGGACGATAGTACAGGGATTGGAGGTAGCTTGGAGGTGGACCTTAGACGCGGCATACCACAGAGAAGACCATTCAAGAGCTGTAACTACCCTTCAGGTAGGATCCTTGGTGGATGTTCCCAGGAGCTGTTCAATTTACTTATACTTTCAGTTTTCTTTTACTTTCCAGTAGGGCTTCTATTCTTTCCCCTTTTTTACTAAATGTACTCATTCTATTTACTATTCATTTTACTCATGATTGAATCTTGTTGTGTGTTTGGTTTCATGTGTTTACCTGATATAAAGGCAATTCCATCTCGTTTTTAGGGAGTATGCCTTTTGGTGATAGTCGCCAGCCCCAAGCCTATGGAAGGTGGGATTGGGGTAGTCACGGCATGGGCCCCAGGGTCGGGTCATGACAAATTGGTATCCGAGTCAACCAGCTAGGGTCCTGAGAGAAGTACGCACTGATAGGCCACCAAGCGATAGGGCCACGGTACAGGGCCCTCTTCCAATAGAGGCACCAGCGAAGTCACCAGTGGGACCTGTTGGGCCACCGATGCCACTGGCCTCAGCAGTAGAGAGTGCACGCTGCTTGACCACATTGCATGAGTTCCAGTGCCAGAGGTCACCCTGGATCAGGGGAGAGATAGACCCACATGCTGCTGAGGATTGGTTGGATGCCGTAATGAGAGTCTTCTGACTAATCGAGACACCATCTGATCTCATGGCGATCCATGTCTCCAGCCATCTACAGGTAGCAACAGGAAGATGGTGGAGCTTGATGATCCAGGTTCAAAATGAGGTGACACATCACTTGGTAAACTTCGAGATCCTATTCCGGTTAGAGTTTGACTGAGAGACTATTTGCATAGTGCGCATACATGATATTCTACTTCTGCATCAAGACAACATGATTGTAGCTCAGTACTCAACGAGGTTCACTGACCTCTCACGCTAATCCACTTATATGTTGTGGGATCCATTCTTCACGGTCTTGATCATTAGGTAGGGACTCAGGCGGGATATCAGGGCATTGATGATTTCTCTCAGCATCTTGATGCAAGCAGGGGTGTTAGAGCGAGCCCTCAAAGTAGAGACTTTTCTTGCGAATCAGTCACCAGCAGTGAGACCCACCACTGGACATCACTTAGCAGAGTCTTCTTTATTAGGAAGAAGACATATGTCACAACGATCCAAGTGGAAAAGACCTACATGTGAACAACTGAATGATTCCGGGTCGGTTGTGTGGGGTACCGGGGACAGAGCCAGTCATGTGAGGAACATGCAGTGTTTCACTTGTTGAAGGAAGGGTCATATGGCTCATGACTATCCAACCAGCAGTATAGTTGATCATCATAAGGTTGAGGGACCACCTAGGTAGAGACAAAGATTCAAATGAGGTGGTCTGCAGGGTGTAGGCGGATGTGGCAGAGGAGCAGGTCGTACAGCTGACGGTGGGTGATGATTTGAGATGTTACCACCACCACCACCATGGGGTCCACCCTGACCATACAGAGCAAGATGACCTGGGCGAGCTCATCTCCATCTAGATGATTCCTAAAATCAAGGTGCTCCTGAGAGGATATGAGATACAATCTATGTCTGTTACTCCTTAGCTATAGTACTTATAGACATAGGTTTCAGTCATTTTATTATTTCCACTACCAGCATTCAGAGCTCTTAGATTCCGACGAATCCATTGGTTCGATCCTTAGGTCTAGAGACTCAATTGAGAGTAGATTTTATGATTACGCATTAGTTCTGACAGTGTTAGATTTGTCTATGAGGCGAGAGCATCTACTGAGATCTCATAGTAGTGGCGTCAAGGTCTTACAATGTCATCTTGGGTATGGAATGGTTATCTACAGTCCAAGCATAGATAGACTATATTGGGTGCATAGTGTGGTGTTTTCGCATAGATGGGACTAGGATTACCTTCACTAGTGATAATGGAGACATTGCAGTATAGGAAGGACATATCTGGATGTAGGTGTAACCAATCACTCATAAGTTGGTTATCCTTACCCTTGGTGTGGATGATGTGGAGAGTCTGAGTTTCCCTATAGTGGTGGACCCGTACGCAGATGTCTTCCCAGATGATGTTCCAGGTCTACCTCCTCACAGAGAGGTGGAATTTTACATTGAATTGTACCTTGGGATGACATCAGAAACTACACCAGCTTATCATATGGCACCCGTGGATCTTCTTGAGGTGCGAATATAGCTGGTGGATGTGTAGGGGAAGGGATTCCTCCAGCCGAGTGTTTCTCCTTAGGCTACCCCAATAATGTTCACGAAGAAGGTGGATGGAAGTTTGAGGCTTTGTGTTCACTATCAGCGCCTGAACCAGGTGTCCGTGAAGAACAAGTATCCACTCCTACGGATTGATATCCTCTTTGTCCAGCTAAATAGAGCATGGTGGTTATTGAAGATAGACCTCAGGTCAGGCTATCAACAGCACAGAGTACGAGTCATGGATGTGCAGAAGACGACTTTCAGATGTTGGTATAGCCAATACGTGTTCTTTGATATGCCATTAGTTTTGACCAGTGCCCCATTATTGTTCGTGGTACTCAAGAATAAGATATTCCCGCCATACCATGAATGATTTCGGGTTGTCTTCATTGATAACATTATTATCTACTCGACAATTGAGGAGGAGAATTCTTATAATTTCCAGGTAGTAATGGACAAACTCCAAGAGAACCAACATTGTTGTATGCTCTCGATGTGCTAGTTCTAGATCATAGAGGTTCAATTTTTGGGAAATTTCATCTCAGAGGCTGGAGTAGCGGTGGATTCAGCATTGATTGAGGCAATACTTGGTAGGGATCCACCCATGAGTGTGACAGAGGAACAGAGTTTCATGGGATTGGATGGATACTACCGGAGGTTTGTGCCCTAATTTTCCATAGTTGCAACACCTCTATAAGCTTTGAAGAAGAAATGGAAACACTTTGTTTGGTTGGAGAGATGACAATGGAGTTTCCAGGGGTAGAGGCAGAGGCTGACTAGTGACCCCATCTTGAGGATACTGGAGGAGGGATTAGGGTACATAGTCTACTACGACACATCATGGTTTGGACTCAGATGTGTCCTCATGCAGGAGTATTCATTGATCACATATGGTTCTCGACAGCTGAGACCACTTGAGAAGAACTACGCCACCCATGACCTGGAGTTAGCAGTAGTGGTTTTCTCCTTGAAGATGTGGTGACATTAATTGATGGGAGAGAATTTTATATTCTACTAAGATAACAAGTGTCTCAGGTATATATTTTCTCAGAAGGACCTGAACCCGAGACATCGACATTGGATTGAGTTCCTCCAGGACAATGACTTCACAATAGTGTATACTCTTGGTAAGCAGAACATTGTAATAGATGCACTCCATGGTAGATCTAGTATACAACTGTTAGGTGAGGCAACCGAGTAGCCGACCACTATGTAGATATTCATTGTGGAATGAGATATATCATCTTTCCTTTTATCTTATACAGTCACCTCCCACCCCACTTCATTACCGAGTTAGGGAGGCCCTGTGCAGGGACACTGACAGCAAGGATCAACATGGTCAAATATCCATGGGACATGCACCTGATGGATTTTATGATGGTGGCGAGCATGTCATCCTCTTTAGAGGATGTAATATGTTACCAGTGACACTTTAAAAGAAAGTAAAATATATATATATATACACATATAAATTATAGTATAATTATTCATTCATATTTACCATAATATTTTAATTAACTCATCCTTAATACAATCCATGTATAGTGTGAATTAATCACATTGATTTGAGGAGGCTGTAGTCCACACATCCTCAAATAATGTTATCATATTTAAATAAATTAACATAATGTAGATATTTATTATATAATTATACAAGATGAATTATTACTTAATTAATATCATATATATCATATAAAAAAATATTTTATATTATAATTACCAACCATGAGAGGTGGTTATGTAAAAATTTACATCATCATTTCTTGAGGCACCAGTTCACCGTACAGAAGTACAGAAAGTTCATTACCCATTAAATATATTTGTTTATAAATATAGTAATAAATATTAACATTAAAATAATTTTAGAATATTTAATCTACTGTGGTAATTATGTCATGGAATAATAATAATTTATGTTGTGGACTAAGATAATAAAATTAATTAGCATGAAGAAGGATGTTACCTCTTCTTTGGGTGACACCTTTTGGTTAACACGAAAGGGATTCCTCAATTAGATTTATTCCAAAGGGGGTATTAAGGGAGTAATATAGGGATTAATTGAAGTTAATTGGGTAGTTATTTTATGACATGATGTGGTTTGATAGATGTGAAGAAGAGGTAGAAGTGGTGGCCGTATTTAGGGGTGGGGGGACAAACTTGGAATCTTTTTAAACAAGTTTTCTACACCAACATTTTTACCTAAAAAAGTTCACAAAAACCAAAAAAAATCTAAATAATATAAGGTTTCTGTCTTAAATAAAGAAAATAAAATGTGTGTACACAAGTTTTTATGTAATTTAATTCCTTATGCATATATATTTTCCCCTTTAATCTTTATTTTACCTTAATCACTATAATTAATTTTATTCACTTTCAATGACCTTTTTGGACAAAAATTAAGTTGATCTTATGTGACTAAAAATAATATAATGATTAAACCAATGTGTTTCAGTTTATTTAAATATTAATTACAGAAGTGGATAATTTATGTTTAATTATAATCCCATAGATGTGGTGGGGATGCAGGTTTTTGAAGACATAATGTTAATAAATCATTATGATTTTATATCTAAATTCAAAATAAAAATAATTATAATGACCAAATTTGGTTAATAGATATATAATGTATCTATTGTGACATTAAAATAAAATTAAAATATATTTTTACTAAATAAATTAATTATATGAAAACAAAGTTTCTAATTAAAAAATATCATTTTCCCCTTTTCAGCCAAAAATGAACTTTCATAGAAAAATCAAAAAAATCAACCTAAGATAATATTGGAAATATGATTTTTTTTAAAAAAATAATTTTATCAAATAAAATTTCAATGAGATTATAAAATTAACAATATATTTTTTCACAGAAAGACAAATAATTATTTCCCTAGTGAAAATTGTAATTTTAAACAGAAAAATAATTTTCCATAAATTATATATTTCGTTATAAATATGTTTTATTTATAGTAAAATATTATAAATAAAATATAAAATATAGTCATGACTATTAATATTTTTATATTAAAAGTCATGTTTTGAACTATCTCATTAAAATAATTATAATAATAAAGTGAATTTTTTGATAAAATTAGTGTTGTGTGTAACCCATAACGACTCTATGTAATATATAGCACAATCTTAACTTGGTGATTAATATAAATAAATAAAAAAATAGTAATTTCATTTAAAAATCAATATTCAATGTTTCATGAAATAAAAAATATATAAAATATTAAATTAAGTCAAATATAATATTTCACAAAATCTCAGGGTGTTACATTCTATCCCCCAAAAAATAAATTTCACCCTCAGAATTCATCTTCATTATAAATGGATTAAGAAATTAATTTTCAATACATAGAATTCCACATCATAAAAGTTAACACTAAAAAATTATTTAAAATTGGAATAAAAGAAACTAAATGGTTACCCAAATTGACTCATAATTAGTTTTCCTTGTGGGAGATCATTGATAGGATGATTAAACTAGTACATATAAAATAAATCTATCTATCACATGTTGATGGAGAGTGATAGTGAAAATGATTTGGAGAAGATTAATTATCACAATCACAAAAAAAATGATCCACAAAAATTTTCATTGGTGTCATTAAATTAATGACAATGGGATAACATTTTATTTCAAGAACCATTTCCTAATGTTGAATTATTTTCATGAAAATACATAATTACATGATTTAGTAAAATCGCACCCTTTGTTGTTCCTTGAAAAATTTATACTTCATATATTATTCCAATAAAAGAAGCTGAATTTTTAATTCTAAATTCATTATATGATCATAATATCAATTATAATATTTATAGCACATTACATATTTCATTGTAACATGAAAATGTATAGCATAATTTATTCCATTTGCATAAATCCTATTATAGAAATAAAACACATCAATATCTAATACATAATCTATATTATAACATAAAACATTGAATAAATGTATTACATTATTACCCTTTTGAAATATTAGAGTTAAAAATTTCACATAATTTCATAAAAAGAACTTATCCTTGATCCCTTGTATAACAAGAAGTTGCTCTTATCTGTGACATACCAATCATGTGAATAAACTACGTACTTATTCTCATAAAACATGTTAATAACCTGAATTATCATAAATAATTATTGAACACATACATTTTTCTTTATTACAATTATTATTTCATATATTCCATAAATCAAAAAATTCAATAAACTCTATTCAGGATTGAAAAAACAACATTTTTAATGAATCCTTCATTAATTTTGAAGAAATTAAACTATCATGTTTACTTGTTCATATAACAATATATTTTTACAAATCAAATTCTCTCACAATTTGAATCAAATTAAGGGTAATATTGCCTTAGTAAAAAAATTCACCTTCCCCTTAAATCACTTTTCATTTCCATCGGAATCATTCAACATACTCTTGTAAATCCATAGAAAAAAACATAAACTAAAAAATCAAAATATATATATCTCAGAATTCATAATTCATGAATCAAAATATATAAAAACCATTGTTATTACACTTCATCCAGAATTCATTAACAAGGATACCTTAACACATTATATAATACTTATTTCCTTCTACATTTTACATGTAGTCTCATCATCATCAACAATATAACCATTACTCGAACCACCTTGTTGATTCTTATCACGATCCTTCCTCTTGGGACATCTGTTTTCCTAATGACCATTAATTACCCATATAATACACATATATTTCGATGATTTTTAGGGATTCCAATATTCCCATCCATGGAATTATAATCTAACAATTTTTTTCATATGTAGTGACTTTCTTCGCGTCTTCCCATTCCATAATGAGAACATCTCGTTATTCAACTAAGACAATCACTTGGGAAATTATTTCCATCTTATTTACACAGATGAAATAAAATCATATTTCGCCCATCATCTCAAATACATAAAATATCATCAAACAACTGAATTCTATTATTTGGTGAGTTAGATAGTTGTTTTAGGTACCCATTGTTAATCATGTTCCATGAAAACAGATTTTCCATGATCACAACATCTTTTATTCCATTTGACTACTCATCAGAAAATTGTCCATCACATTCAACATTAACTGAGTTCCTTTTAGTTCCTACTATTTACTAAAACCAGAAAGTATAGTGTGAGAAAAACATATCGAAATATAAAGTAACATAATAATAATAAATTACATATATTGTGCATAAATCATGGATTATAATTCTTTAATGTCACCATATATTTATCCATGATTATTCAAATTAATGTTCTACGTAAATCATTCAGGATAGTTCTTAAAGACTTGGGGGTCCCTAATTCATATCCGTTGGAAATTCCAATCCAGGTGTGCATCATGGCTAGTTATTGTCTACCATGTTATGATTGAGTCAGGCCCCCACAAAAATTTTCAATGTTTTTACACCACAGTACATCAGTGCTAGAGCCACATCCTCATGCAGTATCCAAAAAAGGTTTTATTTAAATAAAACCACTCACTATATCAATTACCAATATTCGAAGACACATTCATTTAATTTTCATTATCATTAAACTTAACCACAAATACATCCCAAGTCATACTCATAGAAGTATCCCAATGAGTATAATTAAAATTTTCATATCCTAGAACAAAAGGATTACTTGAATTTTCCATTAATACCAACTATAGAAACCCCTTCTTAACATAGATGGATATAACATCATTTTAGATGAATATTAAAAACATAATAAAAATATATTATGGAGGACCATAACATTATATTATCTTTGGAAACTATGAAAACATTATTATAATTTGTTAAAATATCTTCAACATCTCTCATAAATATATTACCCATTAATAATACAACTTAAAACATCTCCTCATAACCTTTTAAAGGGATCATAAAAAAGGGAGAGCATAGATTCTTAGTATTGGTAAATAAAGGAGCTACATAAGTTCAAATTTAACATAGTTGAATGATAAAATGAGAATGAGATTATAAGATCATACCCTATATATAAAATATCATAGACATGAGAGATGGAATAAATATTGTATGTTTATAAGACCTGAATCATAAGGAAATCAAATACAAAATATATTAGAGTGTGACCTAAAATAAGACATCGAAATGTGTCATAGAGATCAACTTATAACATCATGAACATGTGTAAATTGAAATAGGTTCACTAATTAATTTAAGGAGATGAAATAATTCACTCTCATAAACTTATATACATGAAACCAGGTCTACACATAACATTGTGAACCTGTAATCACATTCACACATAAACTTATGTACAAGAAACAAAGTCCATGAATAACAATGTGAACAAATAACCAAGATCACAGATAAAATTGTGACCACATTATAAGGTTCACTCATAACACTGTGAACATGTAATCAGGTTCATGGATAAATGTATTAACATGAAACTAGGTCCTTTCATAACATTATGATCATATTATAAGGTTCACACATAACATTATTATCATGTAGTATATTTCAAACATAACATTGTAACTATGAAGTCAGGTTCAGACAAATAAATATTACATGAAAATAGGTCCTTGCGTAACATTATGGACAAGTAATTAGGTTCACACATAAAATTAATACTCATTAGTCATCCATTATTACCCAGTGCATTAAAGGGAGATATTGGTCCCACCCATCATAGAATAAAATCATTCAAACCTATTCCATATGATTTTAGACAACCACCTATCATAACCCATGAAATGTAATGTGTATCATAAATATTTTACCATTATATTTTCAATGGAAAAGAGGTATGTCTTATAAAAATAGCACCAATAGTAACTCATGAAAAGAACCATGTTTCTAAATAATATAACATGTGGAAGAGAAACGAGTGTAATAAAAACCATTCCATGAGAACATAACCCATTAAATAAGGAATATGAATGGTATTCTTAAATAATATCCCTATTAATGAATAAACAATAAAAAAATATAATATTATATTTTGAAATATATTTTAAAATCAAACATTGAAGAAAATATATTTTCTTATTTAAAAAATTAGTTTGGATCATAAAACCTTTTTAAAACCATTTCTTTTAAAAATAATCTAGAATCATATAAAATAAATGTGAATACATTTTGAAGTTTTTTTCCATGGAATCTTATTAAGAAATATTGAAAATATTTTTAAACCCTTATTCATTGAAAATATATTGAGAAAAAATAAATAATGATTTAAAGAATTATGAAAACCATGTGGTCATTTAAAAGTTGGAAGTTTAAAATTCTCCCTCATTGGATTTAAGGGTTGAAACCAAATTTTCCTCCACATTTTTCCTATAATCGTTTCGGTGACAAAAAACCCTCCAAGACATCCATGTTATGTTTCTACATTGATTCTTAGGCATTTAGAGTGTATCATGGTGTGAATAGAAGATCTTGGGGATTCGAACACTTATCTTTTCCTTATATTCTGGATTTGGGCTCATAAAATCTATCCTATACTTATAAATCCCAACAACCCTTAAAATTCTTTTAGATTCAATGTTGGTCCAAAATGGGTTTTTAAATTTGAGTTAATGGATGTTTTTGGGATTTAATCGTTTTAAATCATGAGGTAGGTGGTATTTAAACATTTTACCATAGTTTTAATGTTTAATATGTGTATGTGGTGCTTCCAATTTGATTCCTTGTTTTTTTTCTTTTATTTGTTCATGTAATGTGATTTGGGTCCTTATAGTGAGGTGTGAAAACCATCACGGAACCCATTGTGTTTGTTAATCAAGTTTGACCGAACGTTTGGTTTCCCAGGGTGTGGGATCAGCCCTTGAAACTGTCAAATAACATGGTAAAAATTGATATATGGAAAGAATGTGAGTGAATGGGTTGTAAATTGTAATATGGAATGTGGATAGGTAAATGATTAAGTTGTTTTGATTTTACATTATATTTTTGAAGTACCCAATGGGATTTTGAAATTATTTTAATGATTTGTTTTGGGGGTTTCACTCGACCATAGATTTTTGATGAGAGAATTGCTGATTGAATGTGAGTAATGTTCTTAAAGTAGGTGTTAACCTTGAATGATATGTAATGGTTTTCTTGTTAATAAAATTCTAAATATTTTTTGAAATGGTGTGTGGAAAATATGTTGTGTAAATTCATAATAATGTTTTTAATGGTTGAAAATGGAAATGATATCCTTGGGTGATGATTTAGTTTTAAAAGGGGAAGACCCATGTTTTAAATGGTGGTTTCATGATTATTTATAATGATTATTTTGAAATATGATTATAACCATGATGTAATGTAAATATTCTGATAGGACCAAGTTATATGAATTTATGTAATGGTTTCAGTGATAGAACCCATAAATATTATGTTAGAATGTCCTCATAGTTAGGAAATGAACTAAATGATGAATGTTATTAGTTGAAGTTGTATCATATGGGGATGTTTTGCATGATGTGAAAATTTGTTAAATTAAATAATGTGAATGTGTCAAATGACTCATTTGTTTGTAATTGGAATATATAATTGGATTAATTCATGCGGAACGATGAATATTATAAATAGGGTATGGTATCATTAAGTGAAAAGGGTTAAATGGGATATAAAAAGTAAAAGGTAAATGTGATAATGAGTTAAGACATGATGATGATTAATATGATTTATGTTATTTAAATTTTATGTGTTATGTGTATGGTTTTTAAATGGTATATGTGGTAAAGAGATATATATTAGATTTTTCACAAGGCATGGTAGTTGAGGGGTATTGGGAAAATGAATCTAATCCTATGAGTCTAGTTGGACTAAGGATCTAAACCCCACCCCATGAATGCATGGTTTAGGGAGTCAGATAGAGGTTCTATGACCCTAACAGTTTCATTCGATGAGACTACCTGGACTAAGTCTCAAAGGTATGTATGATGTATTTTCTTATATGTTTATCCCCAATGAGATATGGAACTTGATATATACCCTTATGCATGGTAATATACCTGAAATGGTTGTGTTGTAAATGATTTAAATGCCCATCCCATGTGACAAATGATGAAAATGATTAGTTGAAAATAGTTAACTATTGTGTATGTGATTAGTAAATACCACTTGTGGTTAAACTTTTGTGTAAATCCTTGTGCCTTTGATTAAACACCCAGTGTGACCTGTGTTAGTATTATGTATTGGTTGAATATTTATTACATAATCAATAAAATGGAAACTAAATAATTACTTACATGAGTCCCTTACTGCATTGTTTACATGATGCACTTGAATATCTGCATACACTATTGTGTAAAATGATTATTTCATTAGACACCATTTGATTGGTACTATTGAGATGTACTCACAACCTAGTCAATCCTCTATGACTCTTGGGTACCCGATAATATGCTACTTGTTTTAGGTATAGGTTCAGGACCAGGACCTAAACTATGGTTCTCGAATGGGATATTTGGTTGGATCAATGGATCTGAATATTGGGTTGGGTCTCAAGTCCATATTAACGATCAGTTTGGTTGTTTTTATTTTAGAAAATTTTTATATATCCTTACTTGTAGAGTACTCATCATATAGTTAAAGAATGTGTATCTTGGTTTTTGGTTGGCTCTTATTACATGCTGTCCATTTACATGTTTTATGATGGTTACTATATCTATTGATATTATTTATATTGTGTAATTACTATAAAATGAATTAATAATCTCCCCAACTATCCTCTATAGACCCGTGCTACTAGTCTCAGGCCTCCGGTATAAGGGGAGGCATGCTTTAGGTCATGTGGTGACCCGAATCGGTGCACCTGATAGTGGCCACTAGGTCGAGGTCATTACAAAGTGGTATCATAGTTGTGTCTTTTTTATTACTTGTTAGGTAATGGTAGATATGAGACTATGATATTGTTAGGGAATAATAATGTGCTCATTCTTGTGTGTCTACATCCCCATTTATGAGGTAAAATCAAAGTATCCTAGGGTTGGAATTGATGTTAGGTATCATTATTTTTCTATTGTCTTTTATCTCCACCTTGAGTTGTGAACATGAATGTGATATTATTGATTTATAAAGTTTTACATCCAACCCTGATGTGGAAGTAGTTGCTATGTGATTTCATGTGTCATTCTAAGCACATATGAAGGATATTTCATCCATATTTTAAATTTTATTGACTGTTCCATGGGATTCAATTATTTTAGTTTATCTTTGTGATTTTATATGTTTTATGTTGTTCTCCCATTCAAATGATTGATAAATAAATATTATTGAATTTTCAATTTGAATATTGATCATAATTTTTAAATTATTGGGTTAATAGAAAGGTTTCTAAAAGTGTAATTCAGGGGTTTTGAAAATGTAAAATTTTGAAATGTGAATCATTGGGTTTTAAAATATAATGTTAAATTAAGAAGGGGTGGAAAATGATGAAATCTATATGAACTAATGGAAGGTGTATCACTATAGTTTTTTATCAGACACTGTGTACGGATGGTTTTGGAAGTGATATTTTCCTAGTTTGATAGATTATTTGTGGTCCATGATGATTTTTAGAGCCATGATGTATGAATAAAGGGTTTTTCCATGTTGTTTCCTCTGATTTTCAATGGCCTTTGGATTATGATATATTATCTAGTAATGTGGGTGTGTTAACCCGTGTGGTTTGAGATCATGAAATATTTGGATGGACCATAGAGTGGGTGTTTGGTTCATAATGCCAACTTATATGTGTGGGCCTCCATGGGGTGAGGCCCAGAGTAAATGTATTTTGTTGTTGTGTTTGATTCAATGTGTTTTGGAATGGGGAAATATAGAAATCATGATCAACTAGTTGTTTTGAGGATTGGAATGTGTGGCTTAGAAGGAAATCCAATTACCTTTGCATCAAGAAAATACAGATTATGAAATTTATACCATTTTACAATCAATGATGTCATGTGAGGTAGGTCATCTTGGTTTTTAGTTATTTTTGTTGTGTATGACACAAACATACATTTCTATGATGGTTTTGGTTAAGTGGGAAATCTAGGACCAATCTGTGGGATGGGGCTTCTCTTTTGGAAGTGACACTTGGGGGGTAGTGGTGGTCTTGCATTTGAGATTTCTTGTATGAATGGTTGTTCTATTTGATAAGAATTACCCCATTCTAATGAGGCTAACATATAGGGAGGCATGGTCAGATATGTAAGAATGTGGTTGGCCTATCTTGGGGGACATGTAATCCTTGTGATCAAGAGCTGTGTTTGGTGTGTAGTCATAGAAATGTGTTGGACCTTGAACGATTGTAGGATGTCTAGATGTGTACTTTTTTTGGAAGTCATTAAGCTATTTGGTGTGGATGAACAGCTGAATCAGGATAATTGCTTGTCATAATCTTGTTTGATCATAGTGGGATGCATGAGTTATGCATGAGGTTTTTGAATTTTGGATCGGCGAGGTGGCCACTGTGTTCCCGTGAAAAAATCCAAGGTTTTTCTTGAAGAACATGAGTGACGAAACCTTAGTGGTTCCTTAAGAAATGTTCTATTTCAAATGGTTATGAAATCATCAGGAAGTGGTAGTGATTTTTATCGTGAATTCCCATTTTGGGTGTGTTTATGGAATGAGGAATATACATTGTCAAGTAGGGAATCCGCAGACAAGAATTAGGTTATGGATTCCCAATAATGGGATTCGACATCCGTGACAAGTAATTATGCTGGTGTTTTTTGAAAAAATCATTGCATACTTTTAAATACCGATGATCATTTCCAAAATATTAACATTGTCTATAATATGCTGAAAAGGCTCTATCGTTATTCATAGAAACATGAATGTGTTTCGGTGGTACATGGGACACATTATAGGTTATGCTCTAGGGTGGCCTATGTGGAGTAATGTGTTGGAGAGAACACCATCGAATGGTTATGAGAGAGGTCCTCAGGATTGACCACATGTCAAAGAAATCCATGGGAGTCATTCTCCCATGCCGATGATGGGTGTTGGTTGATGTTTGATTTGTTTTTCTTAGAAAAGCTGGATAGCCATGTCCAAGTATGAGGTTATGATTTTCATCAAAGCAAGAGCTGCAGTGTTTGAAATTTCATGAGGAGAGCTGTGCGAATATTACCCCTAATGTTGGGAGTTGTATATCAGTCCTAGATGAATAGAGTAGATCGTGGAGTAGGTGTGGTGTCAACGGGTTTCCCATGAGAAGAATATAATCTCACTTTTTAGAATCCATGGGGAATGCTATGTGGGCCTAAGGATTATATGTAGATCATTCTGAATGATGGTTTTCACAGATTCTGATTTTAGAGGTTATCCAATTGTTGTATTAGTCATGAGTTTTTTGGAATTATAATATCGACAAAAATTTGTGACAATGTGTATTCTATGGTGGTGAAGTTTTGTTGGATTTCAGAAATGGAATCTGGTAGTTGTTTCCAATAGTGGAGATCAGTATCGAATAGAGTGATTCATACAGGATGGCCCAACTCAGTTGGGTAAAATTGAAGTAGATGTGGATGGTTGTAAGAGACCTCCAATTAATGTTGAGGTGTTATTTTTGATCTAGTGAAGAGAATGAGTTTTGATAAAGAACCTTGTTTCCATTAGTTTAGGAATGTATTGAAGATGTTTGACTGATCCATGTATTTTTAATAGTAATGATGAATTCCTGAGTTGGAGGGTGTTTCCATGGAGGTTTGGTCATTGTGGGTTGGAAAATGCATTGGGTATGCTGCGAAAGTGGAGTTATGGTTTTATTGGTTTCATTATTGATCAGGGTGGATAGATAAATGATATATTCTAGAGAACCATCATAGAAAAAATTTTATTTGATGATGTCAGCTGTAATATAGGTTGGATGGGCTCAAGTGAGCATTGTGATATTGTTTTGGATCTGTAAATAATCATAGACTCTATTTTTGACCAGTTTAGTAATTCGAGATGAATGGTATGATAGGATTGGCCCTTTGAGATGTTTGGATACAGTGAGTGGTAATTAGTCCTTGAGTTGTGGTTTGGTGGAGGTCATAAATGCAGCTGAAATATAGAAAATCATTCTAGTGATTCCTGGATTGAGCCACCATCATAGCATTTATAAATGGGGTGAGATAGCTCCAAGAGATCCAGTCAATGAACAGTGGAGAGGATTGAATTGTGGGTGTTCCGGTTATCCATCCCATGGTAATTTAGTGCCATGTTGGTGTCCTTATGGGTGGTGGTTTAGTGATGTGCCCATGAAATTTCTCTTGTTCTTGATGTTGTTAATAATTAGTTAGAGTTAGTTGTTTCATTGAGGACACTTATATTTATGTTTGTGGTTGCGATGGAGAAGGTCTCTTTAGGTAGGAATATTTCATAGGTCTGAGTGTTGGGATGGCATGGTTATGTCTATTATAAATATTAGGAAAGTGTAATTTATTTATGGGACTCATGGCATGATCATTGGACATGAAGGGTCAGAAAGGTTTTGACGTATGGCTTGAGAACGAGCCATTATATGGTGGAGATGTTGTAAAACCCATACATTTTATGAAACTATGTCCATGATTACAATTTTGGTCACAACTATTTTTGGGGGACAGTGAAGTGTTTATTTGTTATTTTGGAGTTTTGGGGGGTATCTCGAGGGCTTTGTACATTAAATAAGGATTAAATAGTCCAAATATAGTGAACCACATGGTTGGTTTCTAGATAGAGAAAATCGTGTGCCTGGCCCAGTAAACCATGCAGTTTGGGGATCCTCTCAGACATGAGATAGCACATGCTATCATCCGGGTATTTCAAACCAGGTGGGTTATTATTGGAAACTATGTTTCTTGACCCCTCATTGGAAGAGAGACCCATATGGTTGGCACATGGTTTGGATGATTATTTGATCAAATCACAAAGCCTTTTAAAAGGTGAGAATTCTTGTTTTCCCTATTAGGTTTTAGGGGTTCTAACTAGATTTTCTTCCACAATTATCCTCCACCCGATTTTTTGATGAACCAAACCATCCATGAAATCCAAGGTACGTTTATCCATCAGTCATTAGGAATTTAGATTGTGTTCGAGTGTGAATTGAATATTTGATTGAGTATAACACTCATATTTTATCTATTTTCTAGATTATGGTTGGTAGAATATCCCCTCTTCTTATTAATCCCTAAAACCCACACATTTCCCAATGATTCTATTTTAGGGGATAAATGGGTTTTTTCAGTTAGAATCATAGGATGTTTTGGGATATTAATCATCATCGAGTATGAGGTAGGTGGACTTTATTATTTTTCCATTATATTACTATTTGATACGTGTTTGAGGTTGTGAATTTTTTTTGACTTGTTTAGTTTCTTTTCATTGAACCCATAATGTGTTTTGGGTACTTATTGTTAGTTTTGAAATCCATTATGCACCCCATTGTGTTCATTGATAATGTTATATAGATCCAAGGGTTACCCATGGGGTATGCTGAATCCTTGAAATAGTGAAATATATTGGTAAACATTGAGATAAGGAAAACATGATAGAAAATTGTTTGTAAATTTTAATTTGTAATGTGACTTTTTTAAAGTGTAATTTTTATTTATTATACATCATCATATTATTGTTCCCAAGGGTATCTTAAAAATGGAGTGAAATTTTTGTTTTGGGGTTTTTACCTGAACATGGTTTTCGATGAAAAATATTATGTCTGAAAGAGAGTAATGTTTTGATTGGAGGTTCGGAACTCAAATTTATTTAAAATGGTTTCATATTAATCAATATGAAATTATTTTTTTGAAATAGTGTTGTTTCCCCTTGTGAATATTTTTAATGATTTTTTTGAATGATTGAAAATGGAAATGGTAGCCTTGGGAATGTATTTGTTTTTTAAGTGGAATACCCATGTTTTAAAGTGTGGTATCAAGATGAATTAAAATGATTATTTTGAATTTTTTTATTACCATGATGTAGATTAAAATGTATGATTGGAACATAGTATTTGAACTCGTTTAATGTTTATTATGATAGAACCCATAATTCTTATGTTGTAATGATAACATTGTTATGAAATGCAATAAATGATGAATGTTCTTAGTTGAAGGGGTATCATAAGGGGATGTTTAGAATGATGTGATAAAGGGTAAAATGAAATAATGTGAATTTTTAAAATGAATCATACATTTGTAATTAGAATACATAATTGGGTTAATTCATTTGAATTGATTGAAATACAAAATTGGATATGTAATGAAAAAGGGAAATGGCTTAAATGGGGTATGCTATGTAAATGGGAAATGTGCTTTTGGGATAAGGTTTGATGATGATTCAAATGTTGTTTTAAATGTTAATTTAATGTTTTATGTTTATGGTTTCTGATATGTTTTATGTGGTAAATAGATATATATAAGCTTGTTCCCATAGTTTGGTAGTTGCTGGATTTTGGACATGAGTATCAACGCCGAAAATTCGAGCTACACTGAGGATCTAAATCCCACCACTAGAATTTGTGGGTTAGGGAGATGAACTAAGGAACTATTACCATTTATGTTTCATTAGTTGAGACCTTCTGGAGTGAGGATCCAAGGTAAGTGTGATTTATTTATTTGTTTAAATTTTAATCACATGTGAGATTGGTAACTTAACCTATTCCCTTATTCATGGTAATTGATCGGATTAGACCATAGTGTACATTATGTAAATGCCTATACAATGGGGGTAAATGATGAAAATTATTAATTGAACTTTTTTAACTATTGTGCTTGTGATTATTGAATACCCCTTGTAGTTAAAAGTGTGTGTAACCCCTTGCACCTTGGATTAGACACCCAGTGCGACTTGAGTCTGTATTATTGATTGGTTCACTCTAGAGAAATTAATGGATAAAATAAATATTAAATAATTTCATTGATGATTTAATTATTTCATTGTTTACTTTTTTCACATGATAATATACATACACTACTGTACAATCAGATTATGGCTTACATTGTTTGTGGTCGCCTATTGAGTTTTATTCACACCCTGCTCTGGCACCATGGAAATTGGGAACATGACTAATTGCTACTTGTTTTCAGGTATAAGTTCAGGATTGGGACAAAATGTGTGGTTCATGAATGTGATATTTTGTTGGATCAAGGTATTTTCGGTCTAGTTTGGGAATCATGCCCATGTTCAAGATCATTTAGGTAGATTTGGTTATGTATATTTTGTATGACTTCCTGACTTGTAGAGTGATCATCATACTAGTATAGCCTGTGTAGATATTTTTTAGATTTGTTCTCATGTTTTCCATTTAATTTTTTTTCACTAGTTTCTATATTTAATAATATTATTTCAACTATGGAATTACTCTAAAACCTGGTATAGTCTCCCCAACAATCCCATATGGTCCCACACCACATGTCAGAAATCTATGACTAATGGGGAGGCGTGCCTCAGTCATGTGATAACCTGAATAAGCTAACTAGATAGTGTACACTATTTTAAGGGATGTTAAAAATTACAGAACATGACGTAGGTTATTATATACACCACATAACAGTATAGAGTGGTGAATATTTCCAGAATCTAATGGAAATAAAATCTGATATGAAATTTCTTTAACATTTGTCTTGACTCTTTTTGCACTTGTTCAAAAATTTTATTTAATAAATATATGATTATAATAAAAAATATTAAAAATCATATTTTTATATCAAATGTAATATATGATTCCTGAATTACCTTTTATTACCCACTTATTAATATGTCCTTGTAAATGATTTGTTTCGGGTAATAATCACTTTATAGTTCGCATGTGTTTTGATTCATAATAACAGTGGTCCTCATACTTATATCAGGAAATCCAAAATTTAAACCATGATATAAATATCATATATATTCATTATTTATATTTATTTATAATAATTTATAAATTATAGAGATACAAAACAGAATACATCATTCATGGAGATGATAGGTCGTACGTACGGATGAATGGGTTTTCTGTTTAATTATAATTTTGAAAGAATGGATGTAAATAAGATATATATACATATATATATATTAACATTACATAATAATTATTTTATCATATTTATCAAAACAATTTACTAAAACCATATTTAATACATATCGTGTGATGTTTGAATGATTCCCCTAGCTTTGAGGAAGCGGTAGTCCACCCATCCACAAACGAAGGTACCCTATTTACGAAAAATTGAAATCATGAAGGTATGTGATATATAATAATTATGGAAGAATTATTAAATCATAAATATAATATTTTACAAATAAATATAGAGTTTCCATACTAGTACCCAACCATGAGTGTTGGTACATGAAAAATGAACAACATCATTTCCTGAGGCGGTAGTTCACCATAAACAAGAATGGTAGGTTTGTTACACATTTAATATTAGTGTGTGTAAGTGTTGGTTGAATGCTAAATATAAAAAAATATCATTATATTTAAGATAATTAGATTATTATTTAGGTATGTAATAAGAAAATGATTGGAGGTGGATAAAGAAAATAAAATAAAAGGACATGAGGAAGGATGATACCTATTCGTTGGGTAACTCCTATTGGTTTGAAACAAATTGGATTACTTGGTTGGATTTATTATAAAATGAAGGATTTAAGGAGGAATTTAGGGATTTTTTAATGCTAATCAATAATATATTGGAATAAACAATTTTTTTTTTATTTTTTAAGAAGGGGGATAAGCGGTGACCATTTATAAGGGACTAAGGGGACAAACGTTTCATTATAGAGATTAGGTTAGGGGTACCCATGTTTTTACCAAACAAATTTATTAAACATAAACCAAAATCAAGAATAGAATGTTTATGGACTAAATATTTCCATAAAATGGGTTTTTAAATTATTATTGGTCATTCAATCACTTTTGTTTATGGTTTGGCCCTTTGTTAGGATTATGTTTACCTGAATCACTGTAATTAATTTTAATCACCTCACAAATATTTTTTTTTCAAAAAATATGTTGATATTATATAAAATAAAAATATTATAATTTTTAAAAAAGTTTATTTAATATTTTATAAAATGAATTTATATATGTATCAAAATTATTTTTAATTCAAATCCCACAAACATGGTAAGGAAGAGGGTTCTTAATGTGAGGATGTTCAAAATATCATTATGATTTTATATCTAAATTCATTATACAATTAATGCCAATAAAATAAATTGAATTGATAGATGTATAATTGATCGATTATTAAATTAATATATAATTAAAATATAATTAAAATATTTAAATATATTAGTCAAAATTTTATTTTTAAATTAAAATTTATTATTTCTCACATTTCCACAAAAAATCATGTTTCTGAGAAAAAAAATCCATAATACTCACCAAATGAAAATTTTAACATTATGAATATATAAATGAATTTGATTTTATTAAATTAAATTTTTAAGAGTGTCTAGAAATAATATTATTATCTTTCAAAAAAAGATATAAAAAGAAATTCATTTAAGAAAATAGTATTCTTAAACAAATAATGTCTATACCAGAAATCATATATTTCACTATCAATATTTTTTATTTCTAATAAACCATTAAAAATAACACTTATAGTTAGTTATTAGTATTAATATCTCTATTTTTAACCTCTAGGTTATAACTATCTATTTTAAATAATTATAATAATAACATTTTAATTCATCAAATCTACTTTTTTTCATGTAACACAAGACAAGTCGGTGTTTCTTGTAGCACAAACATACCTTAGTGATGCATATAATGCAAGAAAACCCTAGTTATTTCATATAGAAAAATTTATATTAAATTTTGTTTGAAATTATAAATATCAATATGATTAAATTAATTCTTGAAAAAATATTCCATAAAATTATATGGTGTTAAAACACCCATGCCAGCTATGCACACATGCTCTGTTATTTTTCATGACCTATTACCACATTAATCTAAAAATATAGCAAACCAATGTCTTGTAATTTTTTTTAGAAAAATCGATTTAAAATATTATTAAAAAATAAGTGTTAAATAATACTAATTCTCTTAAAATGTTCCCTTTTGAAAATTAATTTTTCTTATGAAATATTAAAATGTAATAATCATTATATACCTTTTTATGAAAATAATTTATTCTTCAATTTATCTCTAATATTGTTAATGTAATAATATATTTTTTATGGCCATCGTTAAAAACAATATTCTCCTTTGATAAATCACCATTCACATATTACTGGATGGTATCTCTATTTTGTAAACACAGTTCCACTTAGAAACACCATTTGTACATGCCTTAGAGCATAAATATCATCTCTTGAATCCTTGCACGTAAATAGAGAATTTTTTTATCCATACTGAAATCCACTGATTCCATAACATTACATCAAGAATCAACATTATTTTTAATATCCTTCATCCATTATCATTCAATGATAATTAGAAATCACAATGTGCTTCAATATTCATTATACATTGACTGTTATTCCTTATGATATATTGAAAAACACAGTAACATTACTCATCAACTTTCCATGTGAGTTATTCAATCTCCTCCTTTTAATATTTTTCCCACACCAATTCGTTGTATAAATATAATTTCACATCTATATTATTAAAAATAAATATTAAGAATATGATTTGGGGAAATCATAATTTTATTATTCTTGAGAAAATATTTTTATTCAAAACATCTAATTCTACATCACTTGTAGTTGATTTATTATTTCACCATATTTTACAAATATGGATGATACCACATGTTGTATAATTAATGAGCCTTTATTTAGTCAATTATAAATTTAGATGAGCTATCCCAATGTAGAATATAAGGGTTATTTCATAAATACATAAATGTACTCCATTATCTAATTTTTCATGTGATACTATTTTTATACATCATATTATTTGGGTAGTATATTAATTTTCACATTAATCTTATACCCATAACATAAATCATAAAATACATTAAAAATTTATGTTTAAAAATAATCAATTATCCCTTTCATTGAGCTTACTCATCAACTAGAACTGCCCCTTTGTGCACATGTTTCATATATCCAACACAATAGTAAATAGTATGATTGGATTACTACATTCATAAAATTTCAAATAGATGACAATATCCACAAAATTTTCATGGAATAATATTCAGAAGAACCTCCTTCATTCTAGGCACCCCCAGGTATGACCTATTTCATTCTTCATCCTGGTGGTATATAATACTTAGTAGACAATTTCCCCTTGTTATATTGTTTCATAATTTTTTCTAGTTCTCTTTTTAATGATTAATATAAATTATTTTCCTAAATTATCAAATAAATGATACAAGTGAATAAGGTGATGGTTTTAATAATCCTATTAATAAACACCGTAACGATGAGAATTTAATCTCAACCCTAACAATATTTTCGATATATAAATAATGTTCCAACTAATTTTCCTACATGTAATCCAATTAAATCTCCGAGTCATAATTTCATTGGGAAGAAAATTGTTTTTACATTATTTAATAATCATGTATAAACTACAATAAACTTACATTTCCAATTAATAACTTTTATCCAGTGGTGCATTCAATTTATCTTTAATATTTATAAATATTTATTTATGACCATTAAACATGGTCATATAGTCATTGGAATTCTATTCATTATTATTAAAACAATCAAAAAAATTTTCTAAGACACAATAGTATTACTTTTTTGAAAATCATTCCTAAAATTAAAGTTCTTCATATGGAAGAACTACTTTTCTATTATCACTTCTCTTATTGGTTTTCCTCCACCAAAATTTCATTATCCGAAATAATCTGGAAAAATAATAAAATTATCTATTGGTAATGAAATTATTTATTCCGTATCTACAGATAGATTCATCAATTATTCATATTTATCATTCATGACTAACTTATGAAGGAATTCTATAGGAATCACATCAATTAGTCCTATCTTCATATTTTTAACACAGATTTATTTTTGACATGTTTTTAACCTACTCACAATAATATTGACTTATATGGAATATTTAAATTAATCCATGGAGTGAATTATCATTCCATTTTAGAATCTTATTTTGTTAGTTTAAATTATATCCTTTATATCTAACTTCATTGTCTTTGCTGGAGTGGTTTTTCCAACTCTTTTCTTCTACTCAACAACTTTATTTACCTAATATTCTCCCAAATGAACATGATCATCATTATTTATAATGATATTTTCAATTATTTGTGGTAATCTATTCACATGATCATATTAATTATACATATATGGTGCATACTAAATCTCCCCATCTTTTTTAACACAATTTTTAAAGTAATCATAGATACCTTAAAAACACTAAAATAAGTTACTACTATATATATTCAAATTATTCTATGGAATAAGATTCACTCTATGGGGTTTTATATTCACCACAACTATACTCTCCATAAATTTAGGAATTCTATTGTTTTTATATATTGAAATTTTATTCCATCATTAACATTAAAAATGCTAAAATGACCTCAAACTCAAACAATATCCATAAAAGATTCACCATTTGGTTGTAGCATAAGTCTTTAAAATTCATCCATATTTTTGTTTCTGAGTTAGAAATATATTTCTTTGAGAATTATTTGGGTACTTTGCCTTACTAATTAATAATGGTTTAAATATTTACGGTTTAGTGTATTTTTTGTAATTTTTATCAACCCAAATCAACATATCTCATATTTTTTACCTATACTAATAGATTATATTCGATTAGTACAAACTACATTTAATGGTTTTTGATTTAACTTATTCTAAGTGATTTTATTAGATTGATCAAGATATGTGTTTGAGTTATTCTAACTATTGATACAAGTATTATCCAATAAAATTATTTTTTTGGAATTATTATGGAATAATTATTCTTCTCAACATCTTGTAATGTTTCAACATTTTGTTCTTCCAAAAATTTCAATGTGACATCTATTTCATGACATTTTTTTAGTAAAGAAATTATAAAAACATTTAAATGATTTTAGATTACTTTATATTACTTTCCCTTTCATTTGTAAACATATTAATCTTATAATTATGTTGATTGATATTGTCTTTTCAATGATTTTCAGGATCCTTTCCACTTTTATTTTTGACTTTAAATGGGTATTCGTGATAAAAAAAGTAGTTTTTATGTGAATTATATAATTAATGGATCTTTTGTTTATAATATTTATGAATATTTTTATTTTATTATTCTAATATACAATCATCTTTTATTTTAATAGTTATAATACCATGATGATAATCTCAAAAATTCATATATACATTATGTAATGTTTCTAGTGTGTGGATTACTTCAAAAATGAATTGTTTTTCACAATATTCTCACATTTTTTTTTAAATATTCATAAATTGGGGAAACGTACTTATTGATATTGTTATAAGGACGTGTCCTTGGATTATATAAGTTGTGTGAGGAAATTAAATCTTATATACTTCTTGCCTAAAAATGTTTCCACTTAATTATCTTCTTCATCCATTAATGTATTTTGTTCAATTAATCTCTTGATATAAATGAATATGTAAGTGACTATATCAATTGATAATTTTGTATGATATTTCCTGAAATAATATTAGTATTTATTACCATTTTTTATATTCAACATCCATGAAATCTTCATAAATTGGGCCTCTATACTCAATAGGATCACTATCAAAATAAATAGTACATGGATTCTTATTAGTTTGGCAACCTTTAGATATTGGTGGGTCCTTTTTGTCATTTCCAAGTTTTACCTCTACATAATTCTCTCTTCCAACTATTCTTTAGAGTCATTAGTATGATTTTTTTTGTTTCTATGGTATCCAAGATGGTTTTTACACTTCTTTTTTTAATTTTCAATTTTTTAAACATATGTAGGATATGATGCTTAAATTATTGTTATTGATCAATGAGTTTGAATGAGTAAATCATGATACGTAATCCGTGTATATAGTTTAGTGATATTATTTCATAATCAAATGTAAAATTATATTTGGTTATACTGTATTAAAAACTTATTTGGAAGGCTTCAAAATAGCAACCACAAATGTGACAATTAAGGTGTTATTATTTAAATAAATAAATAACATGTGTTTGTGGATTTAGTGACATTTGAAATAATATGTTGGATGTGTTTTTTGGTTTCATTAGTAGTTATAGAGTAAATTTTAAGGAGTATAGAGTTTCAATGAAGGAATTCTATAATATATAACTAAAACATCAAAAATAGAAAATTCCTTAATTGTAAAACTCTGCAAACATGTCATAAAGATTCAATGTAAGACAATATTGTTTATAAAAAAATGATAAATTCACTAATAGTAAGAAATTATGTGTGACTATAGTAATTTCATGATGAATGTAAATATTAATCATAAATATTTGTTAATTATCCTAATTCATTATTATAAGAGCTCAATATAATGCTTCATGGCATAGAAAATTTTGGGATGCCTATAGAAATGAAGGATAAATTGAGATATGAATTTCACCTCAAAATTGAAATATACATGATAAAAAGTTGCATGAGATGGATAATTTATGGATTTTTAGTGTGTTTAATATTTTTAATTTAATGGATGATTTTGATTAAATAAACACCCTATTTGTTTTTTAATTTAGATTAGATATATTAATTGAAACTCAAGTATTTTTAATCAAGTAAAATATATCTTATTACAAATGCTCGTTGAGTTTCTAAATATAAATATAAAATCTGTATGATTAATTTCTTTGAATAAAAATATGTAGGTAACTGATGATGATAAAAAATATTGCAAATTGATGTAACACTCATAAACATTGTTTCATTGTTAAGAGAGACTAATACACATTTGTATTGTTGAGAGAATAGAAGATGAAGTTGCGATACATTTATATGGAATGAGAAAATTTTTGAAACTGAGTAACCATGAATCCACATAATATTTAGAATACTCATTATCTATAAGGATTGTTTAGAATATAACTACTTCTAATGTAATTAAAGGAATACATTAGTAAACTGGAACCAATAGTCCAGTGATGACAGATACAACATCCATGTGTTGCAGAAGAAATAAAATAGAAGAAGTATATCTTTATAACTATGTATCAACACCATTTAAACTGAAAAGCTGTGATTTTTGGTAATAACCAATTAAGTATGAAGATATAACCGACCAAAAGTAGTAGTGGATGTGTATAGAGAATAGTGGAATATCAGTTGTGTGATGATGACTGGTGATAATATAGAATACATTTTATAGAGAATAACCTACATAGAAAGGACTATGAATTTCATCCAAACCTTATAAATATAGTTTACATATCCATTTATTTATTACTTTATAGTAATGTGTTGCTATGAGAAATTATTGAGTTGATATAAAATTACAGAAACATCAAGTGTTTTGGTTAATATCGGAATAACTCAAAAAAAAAAGAGACCACTGATTTCCCATACCCCTCAAACTAATCTAAAAAGTCTGAGACTAAAAAAATTTATTATATTGAATGATTTCTCATAATATCCAAGTTAAAACTATATGGGTTGGATAATTTTAACGATATTATCATTCAAGAAGTTAGCACATTCCACAAGAAGAATTAATTTATCTATAAGTATAAGATGATACACTACATCATATAACTTGGCCTAGGAGGGAATAATGATGTTATATTTTATTTTGAATAATTATTTTATGGTGAAACATTGACTTAACTAGAAAATAAGAATATGGATTTATAAGGAAAGGCCAAAAATTACATCAATATTTCTCTTTTTGAGAAGTCTACACCATAGTCATGGGTGTTGAGACTATTATATATATATAATAAAAATTGAGGAGTACCTATAATGTCAATGTAAAAGTCAATAAATCCAAACATACATTTGGGATAATAAAGAATTAATATTAACTAACAAATATATTACAAAATTTTAGTTGAATATTCAGTATAATACAAAAAATACATTCTTGAGGACCATAACAGTGTAGTCCCTTTGGAAACATGGAAACTTAATCTTATATCTTGGTAAATGATCATAGACATATCCCTTATAGATCATCCCCATTAGTATAACTATGTAAAACCCTTCTTCATATCCTAGGAAATTGATACATAAAAAAGTGCTTATAATAGATGATATGTAAAATTAAATAAGGGAGATTGTATGAAAAACATGAGAATAAGGGTATGATAAGATGATCATAACATTATAAGATCATACCTATAATATCTAAGATCATAAACTTTAATCATGGCCTAAATAATGGATTTTTATTTGACATAAATCATAAAGTAATTAATATAATAATCCATGAAATCATAACAGTGGAATAAGACATGAAATTGTGGAATAAATATAACCATAGAAAATCCTATATCACGGAAACCTACCAGAACTTTTATAACATGTTAGTTATGGGATAATGACATATTTACCAACTTCGAGCTTCGAATTCACTCTCGTGTACCCTATTGTTTTTGGATAGGGATTCCCTAACTTGTAAAATATTTTTCCAGGTTTGTATTTTCCCCCTTTATTGCTTCTATTTTCAGCATATAATTCCATATTATTTTGGGATTTGTATTCCCTACCATTTACCCTCTTGTTCCGGGCTTAGAATCCCCTCTTGTTTTAGGCGTCAGTTTCCCTCACATGTACCCTCTTGTTTTGGGAATAGGGATGACCTCCAATTTAACCTCTTGTTTCATCCTTATAATTCCCTATTTTTGTTCTGTTTGGATTACCTCATGTGTACCATATTATCATATAATACATTTATCATTACCCATTAAATTGATGGGTGATATATGTCCCACAAGTCACATAATGAAATCATACATGCATGTTCTGTAAGATAACTCAAAAATTCCTCATACCATGACCCATGAAGTTAAATGTGTATAATTAACCTTTCAATACATCATAATCTGTTGAAGAAATTTATTTTTCATAAACATTTAATCAAAACATAACTCGTGAAAAGAAGCTGGTTTCAAAATAATATTACATGTGGAAGAGAAACATGTATAATAGAAATTATCACATAAAAATTTTAACCATTAAAAAAATAATATAAATGGAATTTTTGGATCATATACCCAGTATATCATAAACTATAACAGAGTATTTCCTATAAGATATAAAAGGATTTAAAAAGTGGATATTTATCATTTCGTACGGAAAATATCATTTCTTTTAA
This sequence comes from Viscum album, assembly GCA_963277665.1. NCBI lineage: Eukaryota > Viridiplantae > Streptophyta > Magnoliopsida > Santalales > Viscaceae > Viscum > Viscum album. Next base: position 943,592,901 of record OY728127.1, on the reverse strand, counting down.
AATACATTTCATAAAACAATTTCAAAAGTACTTGTGTTATAAATAAATCATTATAATTTCATTTGACAAATTTCATGAGGAAAATATATTTTCCACATTGAAAATTTTTATTTACAATATAAATCATTTCTGAATGCTTTTCCTTTTAATATAACATTAAAATCATATAAAGGAATCATGAAATCAAATTTGAAAACATTCCTTTCATTAAAAATTAAATTAAAATAAATAACATATAGAATATTATAAAAAAGTACATTAAAAAAATCCTTGTATACATAAAAACGATGCATTAGGGAAATTACGGTAATGGTGGTGGTTAAATTTTTAGATGTCTAACTTTCCTTTTTACCCCTTAAAAAAGAAAAAAGTGATTTTTCCATGAAATGACAATAATTTAGATTTTTAAACCCATTTTTTAAATTATAATACATGATTAAAATTTCTTTTATTCACCAGAGGATAATAGTAAAATAATTTGAAACATCTATAGAAAATGTGCTATTTAATGAACTTGGATTTCTGACCAAAAAGTGAAATATAGTCGATCATTAATAAAATAACATTCTTATTTATATTAAGAATGGAAGAGTGGAAAATGGAAAAATTTATTAAATATGATAAGAAAACACATAGGATATTTAAATTCATAAGTTTTCTAGAGATATGGATTATAATATTTCATCAATGTAAATATAATCATAAACAATCCTGATAAATGAGGACATTATAGCAATAAATCGTTACCATGTTGTCAACATTAAATAATTTTCCCTTAGGAAAATTAAATTAAATTAGTATTATAACATCATGAAAAGAATATAATTTTCTATATTACATGTCTAATGGGGTACATTACCTTCATTTAAAAAAATATATTCATAATAAAACATGTATCTCAATGTAGGAAAATTCATACAAAATTACAATATTGATTTAGTAACTTCTGAACCATAAACCCCATGAATCAAATAATATCAACTGGACTTGTAAATTTCTATATATTTATGTATTATAATCATATGATACATTAATTATCATTATATACCCAAAATAATAAAATTAAATGGTGACTAAAAATAATTATCACATAAATAATTGTGAGATGAGGAAACTTTTTCCTTATGTCTCAACTTTCATTGTAAAAGTACAAAACCCCATTATAATAAAAACATGATTATTATAAATATAAATGATAAACAAATTCTTATATATCATACCATATATGATTAAATTACGACTATATATTACCTATTTATTAACAATTCCATGATAATCCATCATTTCAGGTAATATGATCTTGGTTTATCGTATGTGTTTTGAGTTGATATTATTGTTTGTCTTAAATAGTCCATGATTTTATTATTTCCAGAATGTAAAAAATGATATTTATATCATATATTTTCAATAAAAAACTTTCTATAATATTATCTCAAATATATATATATGAAATGGAAAACACCATTCAATGTGAAAGTATGATGTACATACGCATGAACACTATTTCTATTTTCATATCATATTTTAATAAAGAAATCATTTGGAATATATTTATTAATATATAAATATTTTATTTTAGAATAATTATTTCAAATATGTCATGTATATTAAAATAAATTCATCCTTAATACTTTAAATGAATCATTTGTAAGAATCACATCGCTTTGAGGAGGTAGTAGTATACACGTCCACAAACAAATTTATCGTATTTAACCAAAATGAAAAGCATGAAGGCATGTGTATATAATATTATTAGAATAATAAGTAAATAATAATTATCATATATAATATTATAATTATCTCTCCATCATAATTTCCAACAATGAGAGGTGTTAATGTAAAAACAAAAGACATCATTTCGTGATGTGGTAGTTCGTCAGACACAGGAATGGTAAGTTCATTAAACATTATATGGGAGTGTGTGTAGGTGTAAGTAAAAAATATAATATATAAACATATCAGTGTATTTTTTATAAAAAATTAATTATATAATAATAGAATAATAATATTTGAGGGGTCTGAGAATGAAAACAAAACAAAAGTGATTGAGGAAGAATGTCACTTATTCTTTTGGTAAGAACTATACTTTCTGGTTTTAGTAAATAGTAGGATCTAAAAGAAACTCAGTTAATGTTGAATGTGATGGACAATTTTCTTATGAGTAGTCAAATGGAATAAAAGATGTTGTGATCATGGAAAATCTGTTTTCATGGAACATGATTAACAATGGGTACCTAAAACAACGATCTAACTCACCAAATAATAGAATTCAGTTGTTTGATGATATTTTATGTATTTGAGATGATGGGCGAAATAAGATTTTATTTCATCTGTGTAAATAAGATGGAAATAATTTCCCAAGTGATTGTCTTAGTTGAATAACGAGATGTTCTCATTATGGAATGGGAAGACGCGAAGAAAGTAACTACATATGAAAAAAAATTTCAGATTATAATTCCATGGATGGGAATATTGGAATCCCTAAAAATCATCGAAATTTATGTGTATTATATGGGTAATTAATGGTCATTAGGAAAACAGATGTCCCAAGAGGAAGGATCGTGATAAGAATCAACAAGGTGGTTCAAGTAATGGTTATATTGTTGATGATGATGAGACTACATGAAAAATGTTGAAGGAAATAAGTATTATATAATGTGTTAAGGTATCCTTGTTAATGAATTCTGGATGAAGTGTAATAACAATGGTTTTTATATATTTGGATTCATGAATTATGAATTCTGAGATATATATATTTTGATTTTTCAGTTTATGTTTTTTTCTATGGATTTACAAGAGTATGTTGAATGATTCCGATGGACATGAAAAGTGATTTAAGGGGAAGGTGAATTTTTTTTACTAAGGCAATATTACCCTTAATTTGATTCAAATTGTGAGAGAATTTGATTTGTAAAAATATATTGTTATATGAATAAGTAAACATGATAGTTTAATTTCTTCAAAATTAATGAAGGTTTCATTAAAAATGTTGTTTTTTCAATCCTGAATAGAGTTTATTGAATTTTTTGATTTATGGAATATATGAAATAATAATTGTAATAAAGAAAAATGTATGTGTTCAATAATTATTTATGATAATTCAGGTTATTAACATGTTTTATGAGAATAAATGGGGAGTTTGTTCACAAGATTTGTATGTCACAGATAAGAGCAACTTCTTGTTATACAAGGGATCAAGGATAAGTTCTTTTTATGAAATTATGTGAAATTTTTAACTCTAATATTTCAAAAGGGTAATAATGTAATACATTTATTCAATGTTTTATGTTATAATATAGATTATGTATTAGATATTGATGTGTTTTATTTCTATAATAGGATTTATGCAAGTGGAATAAATTATGCTATACATTTTCATGTTACAATGAAATATGTAATGTGCTATAAATATTATAATTGATATTATGATCATATAATGAATTTAGAATTAAAAATTCAGCTTCTTTTATTGGAATAATATATGAAGTATAAATTTTTCAAGGAACAACAAAGGGTGCGATTTTACTGAATCATGTAATTATGTATTGTCATGACAATAATTCAACATTTGGAAATGGTTCTTGAAATAAAATGTTATCCCATTGTCATTAATTTAATGACACCAATGAAAATTTTCATGGATCATTTTTTTTGTGATTGTGATAATTAATCTTCTCCGAATCATTTTCACTATCACTCTCCATCAACACGTGATAGATAGATTTCTTTTATATGTACTAGTTTAATCATCCTATCAATGATATCCCACAAGGAAAACTAATTATGAGTCAATTTGGGTAACCATTTTGTTTCTTTTCTTCCAATTTTAAATAATGTTTTAGTGTTAACTTTTATGATGTGTAATTCTATGTATTGAAAATTAATGTCTTAATCCATTTATAATGAAGATGAATTCTGAGGGTGAAATTTATTTTATGGGGGATAGAATGTAACACCCTGAGATTTTGTGAAATATTATATTTGACTTAATTTAATATTTTTTATATTTTTTATTTCATGAAACATTGAATATTGATTTTTAAATGAAATTACTATTTTTTTATTTATTTATATTAATCACCAAGTTATGATTGTGCTATATATTACATAGAGTCGTTATGGGTTACACACAACACTAAGTTTATCAAACAATTCACTTTATTATTATAATTATTTTAATGAGATAGTTCAAAACATGACTTTTAATATAAAAATATGAATAGTCTTAACTATATTTTATATTTTATTTATAATATTTTAATATAAATAAAACATATTTATAACGAAATATATAATTTATGGAAAATTATTTTTGTGTTTAAAATTACAATTTTCACTAAGGAAATAATTATTTGTCTTTCTGTGAAAAAATATATTGTTAATTTTATAATCTCATTGAAATTTTATTTGATAAAATAATTTTTTTTAAAAAATCATATTTCCAATATTATCTTAGGTTGATTTTTTTTGATTTTTCTATGAAAGTTCATTTTTGGCTGAAAAGGGGAAAATGATATTTTTTAATTAGAAACTTTGTTTTCATATAATTAATTTATTTAGTAAAAATATATTTTAATTTTATTTTAATGTCACAATATATACATTATATATCTATTAACCAAATTTGGTCATTGTAATTATTTTTATTTTGAATTTAGATATAAAATCATAATGATTTATTAACATTATGTCTTCAAAAACCTGCATCCCCGCCACATCTATGGGATTATAATTAAACATAAATTATCCACTTCTGTAATTAATATTTAAATAAACTGAAAAACATTGGTTTAATCATTATATTATTTTTAGTCACATAATATCAACTTAATTTTTGTCCAAAAAGGTCATTGAAAGTGAATAAAATTAATTATAGTGATTAAGGTAAAATAATGATTAAAGGGGAAAATATATATGCATAAGGAATTAAATTACCTAAAAACTTGTGTACACACATTTTATTTTCTTTATTTAAGACAGAAACCTTATATTATTTAGATTTTTTTTGGTTTTTGTGAACTTTTTTAGGTAAAAATGTTGGTGTAGCAAACTTGTTTAAAAAGATTCCAAGTTTGTCCCCCCACCCCTAAAAACGGCCACCACTTCTACCTCTTCTTCACATCTATCAAACCACATCATGTCATAAAATAACTACCCAATTAACTTCAAATAATCCCTATATTACTCCCTTAATACCCCCTTTGGAATAAATCTAATTGAGTAATCCCTTTCGTGTTAACCAAAAGGTGTCACCCAAAGAAGAGGTAACATCCTTCTTCATGCTAATTAATTTTATTATCTTAGTCCACAACATAAATTATTATTATTCCATGACATAATTACCACAGTAGATTAAATATTCTAAAATTATTTTAATGTTAATATTTATAACTATATTTATAAACAAATATATTTAATGGGTAATGAACTTTCTGTACTTCTGTACGGTGAACTGGTGCCTCAAGAAATGATGATGTTAATTTTTACATAACCACCTCTCATGGTTGGTAATTATAATATAAAATATTTTTTATATTATATATATGATATTAATTAAGTAATAATTCATCTTGTATAATTATATAATAAATATCTACATTATGTTAATTATTTTAAATATGATACCATTATTTGAGGTTGTGTGGACTACAGCCTCCTCAAATCAATGTGATTCATTCACACTATATATGGATTGTATTAAGGATGAGTTAATTAAAATTATATGGTAAATATGAATGAATAATTATACTATAATTTATATATATATATATATATATATAATTTACTTTCTTTCATTTGAAATGATAAACAAACAGAATTAGAGTTCATGCGTAAATATGACCAATGTTGTCTATGAATGGTGTATTCAATTTCATAGCTCTTTCATTTATATATTATTATAAATACATATATGATGAATATATAAGATATTTATATCATATTTTTTATTATAGAGATCATGTTATATGTATGATGACAAATTTTATAAAAGATCAAAAAACATTTGAAATATTAAGTGTTTATTATGGAAAACATAACATTAACATGGAAGAGTTAATATGTGGGTAACAAAATGTACTAATAATATAATATATGGTAATACATATAATAATTAGGTTCTATAATGTTTTTAATATAATCATATATTTATTATAAAAGGCGGTTGAGTGTGAATGGAATGATTACAGATAGAAGGTAAGTGAATTTCATCTCACTATTTATTTTCGAGACATTTATGCCAAATTAAAAAATATCTTTTTTTGTTTGGAATATAAAATTACATATGGAATTTTATATAATTAATTCAATTTATTTATTGATATTAAATGTTTCAAATTTCGATATTATTTTACAGGGATCAATATTCGAATGTTACTGATATAGTAAGGGTTTTCTCGTCTCACATTTATTTTTGTGAGACTGATGACCTATTCACCAGTCATTTATTTTATTTTGGTGGATCTAATACAAATTAAATAATTTTATGATTATTATAATTATTTATTATATTTATTCAATTATCCATTTTATGATATATCTTATAATCATTTTAATGATCCAATGTTACTAAATCAGTAAATTAATGTTGTCTCAATTTTTCTTATTTGTGAAATATTCCATGTTATTCCACCATATTTGTCTATGGGGTATATATAACACCCTTTGTAATGTAATTTAATGATTCTAATTGTTTTAATGATATTTTAAGCATACTTTATTTATATTATTTCTTGGTTATTATTATTCAAATGTTTCAAACTGATATGAGTTACATAAAAATGATTAATGATTATTTTCCTCATGAAATGTTTTAAATTATCTCTTAATTTCATTTTTCTGTAAATATAACTTAAATAAATGTTTTTTTTTCAATGTTTTTTTTCATAGATTCCATTCTGAGTTATCAAGGTTATTTTCAATGAATAATATTTTCAAACGTCTTTGAATCATTCTTTATGAGTTTTAAATGTACAATTAAAAAAATAAGGCTCTCAAAACGTTTTTAAGAATTATTTATATTTTTTCATGGGTCATTTTAAAATTTATTCAATATTATCTTATGTAATTTTGAATAAAATATGGTTCCAATGGTTTATTGTTTTACATAACAAATTTTCACGGCAATTTTCAGAATAATATGGTTTTCCAAAAAATTTACGTTTCAAAAGGATTTTTCCAAATAAGAAAGGATATTTTCCCCATGATATGTTTTTAAAATATGTTTCAAAATATAATATGACATAAACTATTATATTTAATTCATTTATGGGGATAATATCCATGAATACCATTCATATTCTTTCGTTAATGGTTTATATTTTGAGGTAATTGTGATTATGAAACTCATTTCTCATCCATGAGTTTTATACATTTGAAACAAACTTATTTTAAGGATTTATTGTTATATTAATTTAATATAAAACCTATCTATTTTCCATAGATAATGATATGAATAAATTTTAAGGATACACATTTAATTTCATTGGTTATGATAGATGATGTTTTATAATCTTTTCGAACATGTATGTATGATTTTATCATGTGATGGTTTGGACCTAAATATCCCTCCAATGAATTGAGTAATAATGGATGAGTCATGACTATAAATTTTATGTGTGAACCTAATTAAATGTTTACAATTTTATGTGTTGACATGGTCTCATGTCTATAATTTTATGTGTAAACCATATTACTTATTAACAATGTTGTGGGTGAACCTTTTTACATGTTTTAAATTTAATGAGAAAATCTGATTACACATTAAAAATGTTATTCAAGTACAAGGTTACTTGTCCAAAAGTTTATGAATGCACCAAATTACATGTTCACAATATTATGAGTGATCCTTGTTATGTGTTTTGAATGTTATGCGTGAACCTGATTACATGTCAGTGATGTTATACATGAACCTAGTTCCATGTCTATAAGTCTATTTGTGAACCTGATTACATGTTCAAAATGTTATTCATGAACGTGATTACATGTTCTAAATGTTATCTGAGGACCTAGTTTCTTGTACATAAGTTAATGTGAAGGCCTGATTCCATGCCTTTTTGTTAATGAGTGAACCTTTATCTATTTAAATGTGTTTCTAATGTTATAAGAAAATGTGTAATCTACATGTAACTGTATTTTTATATGTTATTCTCCCATGTATTCTGTATTTGAGTTCTATATGATTCATGTCATATTAAATATCAATATTTAAGTCATGTATCATGATTATCATATTTTAAATTGATATAATGTTATCATATTGTCATGATCATGTTCTCATACCCTTATGTTCATGTTATGCTTACATATCTCCCATATTTAACATTATTAATCTTATAATATCACTCATTCCTTATGTTCAATTTCCCTGGATTATGAATAATGGTTTTAAGTAAGATTAATAAATGGGGATATCATTTTGGGTGATGTTGAATATCTTTTACCAAATTAAAACAATGTGTTCCCTTTTTAAAAAATCATAAAACTATTATTTTCCTCAAGAATATATTTTTATAATGTGATAGATATTTATATAAAATAACATAATATATGTGTATGTTAAGCCTGGGTCCCTATAGGTATTCACATGAGTGGGAGAACAACGTTATTCCTAGAGAGACTCCACACATGGGTGATTTGTAATGACCCAAAAATCTATCAATGAAAAATATTTTGATCTAATTATATGTATTATTATAAAAAAATGTTATAAAAAATATGCACATCCTTGGTTTTATTTTTTCGTATATTAAAATTCCAATAGTAATTTGTAACTTTTCTAATATAGTCATTAAAAAGTGATAAAATGATTAATATAAATATAGGGCTTTAACAAATCCAATTTACATAGACAAAGGAAGCGATGGCCTCATCGAGTAGAATTTTCCACACGAATCCCATTTTTTAGATCTCAGAAAGGAGGATGTGTGATTGGGATTCTATCTTGACCAATACCAAGTCTAGCTTCAACACATTACGCTTGAAAGGAACCTCCTGCACGAGAAGTTGAAGTTGATGGAGATTACAACTTGAGCAATGTTATCTGAGCCAGCCCAAGAGTATGTCACCATTAGACACCATACCCTTTGGTCATATGTGAGTTTTATATGGGGTTATGTAACAAGACCATATCACTATTATTATGTGCATTATTTAGGTATATAATAATGAATATACATTCATTTTATTGTTGTTACATTGTAAATACTTTTTATAGTACAAATAGTATTTTTTTTGTTAATATTCATCTAAGGAATCTATTTTGATGAATTAATGTATTTCTTAATTAAATAATACATTAAAAAATATAATTATTATTATTAAATTAATTTTTATTAAATATAAATAATCATATAATGTTATGTATGCAATTGTAATTTTTAATAATGTTTGAAAGACTTTTTTTCCAAAACCCATGAATTTTTTATTAATATCCATTCTTATTTTAAAAGTATAAATTCTATTTTAAAAATTATATAGATAAAATGAATATTATTTTTGGAATCAGGACCTCAAAATATCGATCAGTGAATTTTTCAGTCTTTTAATGAGATATTAGATTTTTTGGGTAAACATTAAATATCGTTTAAATATATAATGTGTTTTGTGTCATCATAATGACCTAATAGAGATTATATAATATACTATATACGTTGTTTTCTTCCAATATTGGTTTTACCATTAAAATAATTTGATTTTGGTTTTGTTTTATTTATTTTACAAAGAATTAGTAGACCCTTCATGGATTATAAAACATTTTTCCTTTTTAAATAGTTTTCCTTGAGAGTGTGACTCTCCTCCAAATTAGAAACCCTATTATTTTAAGAATTTTGGACATTTTCATTATAAATAGTTTTTTCCACTCTCCATTGGATGAAACCATCGGTAAAAACCATTGTTTGGGTTGTGGTTTTGATTAGTTTAATTTGTGGTGTCCCAGAACTAAATTATAGAGAATTCCCTCTCATTTCATATATAAAACCTCCCATGATCCCACTTCATCTTCACTCTAACCCTTTTCAGTACATCCAATGTCTTCACTACTCTCTCTATAATCCTCCAAAGGCACCCCATGCTCCAAAAAATCCTCTATCAAGACTCTCCCAAGCCTTTGGGATCACACATCCAAGTAAGGGATTCCAACCTCTCTCTTTTTATCCTAGAATCTTAATATTGTTATTCCCTTTAATTTTCAATTATAAATGTTGGGGTATGATTTCTCACCTCCCCCATACTGACCTCTTTATGTTTTAATGATTATATAACCCTTTCTCTCTCATTAAATTCCTCCCATGCACACTCGTTACTATGCCGAAATTCTGAATGAAATTTATCTCTCGTCATTTATATTCAAGAAATTATTTTGTATCATAAATATAAATTCCATTACTATTGATGGTACATGTATCTATTTGACCCCCTTACTATCAAGTTCATGTACATATGATGAGATACCCCTTTCTCTCTCATCAACCATTTTTATTAATTTTTAGGTCACGCTGTTATGCTACCGAAATTGCACCACATTTTTCACAGCCAAAGTCATTGTGTAGTGAATAACATGCCCATTTCTCTATCATGGGTATTGTCATTTATGAACATTTAATTATTGGTTATGTTGTTTCATATATGAATTATTGTTTTTTATCATGGTATAAATGATGATGTTTTATTAATTTATGTTTTATGATCTATGTGGCCCACTTATGCATGAAAAGAAATTTTTAAGAAAGGTGTTCCCTAATAGCAATCCAATGCATTGGGTAAAGTATAGTATCATGATACATCATGTTCAATGCGTGTTGAATCATGATAATTCAAGTTAAATGAGGGTTTACAATTTCTTCATGTGCGATGATTAATTACTCATGCTCCCTGTGCAATGAGACATGGGTCATGGTAATTCCATGTTAAGATTTGTTTCCACCATTCCATGTTATGATTATAATGATTTAACATTAAATTATCTTCTTGTTTCTCTTGTGATCAATTGATATGACTATTGTCAAGCATTTACTGTATTCTTCATGTTATTCCATTTTTATTCCCTTACTCGACTCTATAGCTCACGCTTTTCTTATGCATGTCCTCTTGTTATCCTATGAAATGCTATGTACAAAGGAATGTATTGGTCATTTAAAGGATGTTTTCAATAATATTTTTCATTCTATGATTTAAATATTTATGCAATATTCCTAACCCCAAATACATTAGACCTCTCAGTCTTCTATGTTGTATCAATTGAAGGTTTTTTTTTATAAATCATGTTTATGTAAGTAATAAAGTAAATGGTTTTTATAGTTGGTATTTGAGGAAATATTTAGTTGTTTTTGGGATTACGATTAGAAAAGACTGGTGAAAGGAATAGGGATTAGAATAAGTATAATAAAAACATCCCTTTCTTTTGTTGAGTATTGAGTAAGTGGTTTATCAATAAAATACATTAATTCTGGATACGACCAAGTAGAGGTTGTTGTGGAACATCATTACCTATATGTGAAAACTCTGACCACAAGTTTTGGCCATGAACTGGGGTATATTGGTACATGACAACGTGCATTTATTCACTCTTGATTATGAAACTCCTGGGGAAATTCATTGGTAAATTCACTAGCATTGTTTTAACAATTATTAAGGGAATCAAAAAAATTACACTATGAATATATGTTAGAAATAAGATCATTGATAACATTGATTGATCATTATAGATTCAAAAGTTACAGAAGTAAATGTAATTTTTAAGTTATACCTTTTTGTCTTTGGATTCCCCATAATGTTCTTAATAGTTTAAAATCACTGATCCCTAATTCTATATTGGATATAGTAGAAACATAATCAATTGTGAATGGAAGGGTTATCTTATATGGTTCTACGCATTCATGTATATCTCGAATGTTTAGTAGAACAATAAAAACACCACCACAAATCATTGATGTAATGATGTAAGTAAGTATGAAAAATGGGGAAATCATTGCATCCTAAGAATATAACACCTCCCCAATCATAATTTATGTATTGAACGTCCTAAGGAACCTCTCCATACTCCCTCTAGTGCAATTTTATGCAATTCTCAACATGAATTGAATTTCCATATATATAGATAACAAAAATTTCAATGAGAGGGAAATCACAATGAATATAGAGAATCGGCCGCCAATTCTATACATGTGAATGGAGGAAGATGAATCTTTTTTGCTCTATCACCTCATGTGTGGATATTACTACCCTATGGGAATGCTTATCTTGCTCATATGATTGATTCTATGGAGTAAACAATCATTGAAGACATGTCTATTGTGAGATAATTCACTAAAATGATTCTGACAGAATTTTCTGGTCTTCCACAAAGATGAGATGTTGAATTCTCAACTGACCTTATACCCGGGTGTTGCCAATATCCAGTACTCAATATAGAATGTCTATTGTGGAGCATGAGGATCTGATTAAATAACTATAGGAGAATCTAGATAAAAGCTTTATATGCCCAAGTGATTCACCTTAGGGTGCACCAGTACTCTTCATCAAGAAGATTGATAGGTCAATGAGCTGTTACATCTATTATCATGAGATTAAAAAAATCATGATAAAGAACAAGTATCCTCTTCCCCAAATTGATGTGTTGTTCGATCAGCTGTGTGGAGTACAATACTTCTCCAAGGTAGATTTGCAGTCAGGATATTATCTTGTGAGAGTGAAGAAGGAATATATCACAAAGACTTCTTTTCATACAAGGTACTGGCACTATGAAATCATAGTAATGCCTTTCAGACTCACAAATTCTCCAATAATCATCATGGAATTGACAAATAGTTTCTTCAAAGATTACCTCGACAAATTAGTGGTAGTCTTTATTGATGATATGGTAATATACTCCAAAAACAAGGAGGATCATGAGGAGCATCTAAGAATTGTACTAGATACCTTGTGAAAGAGAACCTCATTGAAAAGTACATCATGTGTGAGTTTTGGTGGAAGGAAGTATCATTCAGGTGTCACATCATAACAAGTAGTGGGATGTCTTTGGATCCCTCCAAGATAGCAGCAATTGAGGGATGACTGAGGCCAACATCAGTAATGGATATCTGTAGCTTCATGGGGTTAGCTGGATTTTATCTCCGATTAGTGAGAAATTTCTCACAATTGTCAAACCCTCATTCTAAGATAACTCAGAAGGTAGTAATGTTTTCTTGGAGTAATGAAAGTGAAGAGATCTTAAAGGAGTGAAAAAAGAGGCTTATCAGGGCGCCCATGATCACATTAGCCACAAGTGGAGAACATTTTGTGGTATTTAGTGATGATTCGAAGAAGTTCATGAGTTTTTTGTTGATTCATAATGATATAGTGGTATCCAACACCTCAAGGCATCTGAAAATCCATGAGAAAAACTATCCCATGCAGGATCTGGAGTTGTCGGCTTTGATCATTGCATTGAAAATCTAGCATAATTATCTCTATGGGGAGAAGTGTGAGATATATACTGATCACAAAGATCCTCAAATATATATTCACAGAAAAATATATTAGAATGTTCTAATGAATATGGCTTAAACACATCAATGATTATGACCACTCAATACACTACAAACCAATTATTCAATATAAGGTGGAAGTTGCTCTATCTAGAAAGGATACTACATCTTTATCAATGATGGGAATCTAAATGTATGCAATCCCCTTGGATTTGATGAAAATGGACATGGGAATCATTAAGGTTGCAAAATCATCAATATTTCCCCCAACTATTTCACAATAATACCTGATGGAGAAAATAATAGATGCTCTAAAAAAGGATGTGAAAATTCTAAAAATGATGGTTGCTATCAGTGATGGGAAAACCAAAGAGTTCATGGTTGAAAAGGATAGAATTTTGATATTCGGGTCACGATTATGTGTACCATCCAATCCAAAGATAAATAAGGAGATTCTAAAGGACGCCTAAAACACGTCCTTCTCTACTCAACCAAGAAGCAATAATATGTATCGAGATATCATAGAAAACTTTCTATTGGACAATATAAACAGGGATATTTCTGAATATAAATCAATATTACTGGTATGTCAGTAAGTGAAGGATGAGTGGAAAAATTCTAAGGGGAATATGAATTAACTACCCATACCCCCAAATGAAGTGGGAGAACCTTACCATGGACTTTGTCACTGGAATTTGATGCACATCTAGAAGAAGAAATGCTATATGGGTCATTGTGGATTATCTTACGAAGACATATAACTTTATCGCGATTTGATTAGAATTCTAATTGGAACAACTTATACAGATTTACATCAAATAAGTGGTAAGGATACATGGGGTACCAAAATCTATTGAATCTGATCGTGATCCGAGATTCATCTCAATGTTCTAGAAAAGCCTTATATGTGATCTTTGAACTGAACTGAACATTAGTATGTCCTATCATCCTCAAACCCGTGGCCAATATGAGCTAAAAATTCATACACTAGAAGATATGTTATGATCATGTTATATGGACTTCAAATATTAATGGGACCAACATCTTCCACTAGTTGAATTATCCAATAATAACAGTTTTCACTATAGCATCCAAATGGAATCATATGAATCCCTTCAAGGGAAAATGTGCATAACACTAGCATGTTGGGATGAAGTCGGTGATCGTAAGATTATAGGACCTGAAACGGTCGAAGAAATGGTGGAGAAGGTGAAACCCATTTAAGATCACACTAAGGCATCCCACAGATGGAAGTAGAGTTATTCAGATAACCATTCATGAGACCATGAATTCAATGTGGGAGACATGGTATTTCAATGAATATCTCTATATAATATGGTCATAAGGATTGGAATGAAAGGGAAGCTAAGCACTAGATACATCGACTGCTTCTAAATTCTTGATCGTGTCAGAGTGGTTGCCTATATAGAAGAAATTCACCTTTTATGGAAAAAGTACATGATGTCTTTACAGTATCCCTTTTATGGAAGTACATACCAGACCCCTCAAATGTAGTCTCATCAGAGGTGGTATAATTAGAGAATGATTGTTCTTACAATGATCAACCAGTGAATATATTATATCATAGAAAAAAAGTTCTACAAAATAAGACAATGTCCCCCATAATGGTGTTATGGAAAAACAAAAATTTTTAAGAAGGAATGTTGTAATTAGAGGATGTGATGAAATAGAGTTACACACATCTATTTTAGTGTGGAAAATAGAAAAATTGAGGGTGAAATTTCTGAAGGGGGAATATTTTAGCGACCCAAATTTCTATCAATGAAAATTCATCATGATATAATTAAATGTATTATTATTAAAAATGGTTATATAAAATATTTAATTACTTGGTTTTATGTTTTTTGATTTTAAAATACCATTATGAATTGTGACTGTTTCTAATACAGTCGTAGAACAGTGTTCAAATGATTAGTATCAATACTGGGCTTGAACAAATATAATATACCCCGTCAATGGAAATGATGGCATCATCCACTATACTTGCTCCATACGAATCCCATTTGTCGGAGCTCAGAAATGAGGTGGCGTCATTGGGCTTCACTCTTGACCAATCCCATGTGGATACAATAAATAATTATATTGAATAGAACAACCTATGGGATAAGTGGAGTTTGATAAAGATGCAACTTGAGCGATGTTATCCGAGACACCCCATGAGTATGTCACCATCACACACCACACTCTTTGGTCTTTTGCGGGTGTTGTAGGGGGTTATGTTACATGTCCTTATAACTATGATTATGTTCATTATTTTTGTATATAATAATGAATATACATTCATTTTATTGTTATTACTTTGAAAATATTATTTAAATCACAAATAGTATTTTTAGTTAATATTCAACTAATAAATCTATTTTTAGGAATTAATATATTTTTAAGTAAATAATATTTTAATAAAATATTATTGTAATTATTTAATTAAATTTTATTTTATATATATTATAATATAATGTTTTCATTGAAATTGTAAATTTTAATAATTTTTGAAAGGTGTTTTTGTCAAAACCCATGAATTTTCGATAAATATCAATTTATATTTTAAAAGTAAAATTTCACATATTTTGATAATTATTTCGATAAATTAAATATAATTTTTTGGAATATGGATGTAGAAATTACCCAATGGTGAATTTGTCACATTTTTGTTGAGATAGTCGAATTTTTGTGTAAAAATTAAATACCATTTATATAATGAGTTTTGTGACATCATAATGACCCAATAGGGATGTAATACAATATTATGAACATGATTTTCACCCAATATAGGTTTTAACATTTAAATAATGTAATTATGGGGTATGATTTATTTATTTTACAAATCTTTAGTTCACCCTTTGAAGCTTATAAAACATTTTGTCTTTTTAAATTGTTTTCCTTGAGAGTGTGACTCACCTCTACATAAAAGTCCCTGTTATTTTAAGAAGTTGGGACATTTTCCTTTTGAAATATTTTTTTCCACTACCCTTTTGAAATAACCATGGGAAAAAACCATTGGTTGGTTTGTGTTTTTGATTAGTTTAATGTTTGGTGTCCAAAACCTAAATAATAAATAAGTCCCTCTCCTCTCATATATAAACCCACTGATGCTCCCACGTCCTCTTCACTAAAACCATTGGGAGTTCATCCATACTCTTCCCTACTCTCTCTATAATCTTCACAAGGCACCCCAAGCTCCCAATAAGCCTCTCTTAAGCCTTTCCCAAGCCTTTGGGATCACACATCCAAGTAAGAGATTCCAACCATTCTCTTTTTATCCAAGTTTCTTAATATTTTCATTCCCTTAAAATTTCAAATATAAATGTTTGGGTATGATTTATAACCTCCCCCATACTAACCAATTTAGGTATTTATGATTATATAATCCTTTTTTTATGATTAAGTACTTCCCATGTACACCAATTACTTTTCTGAAATTCTAAAAGTAATTTCTCTCTCCTCATTTACATTCATGCAATTATTTTGTATCATGAATATAAATTCCTTTACAATTGTTGGGAAATGTATCTATTTGACCCCAATTACTTTATATTTCATTTAAATAAGAATATACACCACTTTTTCTCTCATCTTACATTATTATGATTCCATATGTCAGGGCGTTATGCTGCAAAAATTGCACCAGGTTTTTCCAAGACAAAGTCATTGTGTAGTGTATACAATTTCCATTTCTCTATAAAGGGTATTCGCCTTTATGAACATTTAATTGTTTATTATATAGTTTAATGTATGAATTAAACATTCCTTTTTTTAGAATAAATTATTATGTTTAATTAATCAATGTTTTATGCCCTATGTGGCACACTTATGCGTGAAATGAAATGTTTAATAAGGGTGCACCCTGATAGAGCTCCA
Source organism: Viscum album (assembly GCA_963277665.1). NCBI lineage: Eukaryota > Viridiplantae > Streptophyta > Magnoliopsida > Santalales > Viscaceae > Viscum > Viscum album. The sequence goes on along the minus strand of OY728127.1, from coordinate 943,575,556 downwards.
ATGAATTAGGTAAAGTATATTATCATGATACACCATATGAAATTTGTGTTTACTCATTATAATTAAACTGCAATGAGTATTTACTAATGATTCATGTTCAATTATAGTTTAATCATTCTCTATGTGAAATGATCCTTGGCTCATGCTAATTCAATGTTAAGTGTTGTTTCCACATTTTCATGATATGATAATCCTTGTTTACCATGCCTTTATGATCATGTTTATCTTGTGATTCATTGATATGTCTATTTTATAACATTTACTATAATTCTCATATTGTTACATGTTTATTCCCTTACTGGGCTTTATAAATCACCCTTTTCTCATGCATGTCCTCAGGTTATCCTATGCAATGCTATGTACGAGGGAATGTAGTGGTCATGTAATGCATGTTTTCAATAAGATTTTGCATTCTACGATTTATGTTGTTATATAATGTTCCTAATCCCCAAGGACACTGCACTTATTGATCTTCTATTTTGTATCACATTATGGTTTTATGTAATAAATCATGTTTATATTTGTAATAAATTACTTGATTGTTATAGGATTTGTTTTATCAATGTGTGTGAGTTTATTTGTGTGCCAAACCAATTTCATGGAATCATGTTACTGTCATGACATTAATGGATAAATATATGTTTAGAGAACATTTTTTATTTCTATGTGTGGTATTAAATATCAGAGAACTATTTACCAACTATTTAATATATGTTCAAAATATTGATCTACTAGATTTCACCATTTACTAATCAATCATTAAGTATTTCTATATTTAATAAAGTGAACATACAAGTATTTAATGGAGATGTAATATATCTGAATTGATGGATCAACCAAATTTATGATAAAAAACATCGACATATATATTGAAATGTATGAATATTATTCACAAAACACGTGAAGGGATAGGATATTGTGCGATAGGGTTCCTCATGATCATGAAACTAACCATGAGTGTAATGTGGGTTAACATAAGAATAACTTTTTATTGAACACATGAAGTAAATCATATATGGGTAAATAATATTTGTCACATTAAATTGGCCAAATGTTTTGTGCCAAACTAAGTCACCACATGTATCTATTGGAGTGACTTCATGAGCAACCAATAGTTGAACTGAAGTATAACATACCATTTGAATTTTCACTGATAACATGATCTAATGTGTATCAAATATATTATGATAATCAGAACCTCTATATAATGCAATAAAATAGTTGGTACAGAAACTATTTGATGAACCATTATCACCCCACAAGGATAAAATATTATACCATATGCGATGAACATATTTAATGAATAATTAATGACCTATAATTAGTGATTGAAGTTAAATTTAAGTAAAATACCTATCATGTTTCTAGGAATGAACATACACATGTGCTTCATGTTATAATGTTATTTGATGTTAATCTTTACTCTTATAATAGTGAATGAGTACATTATAAACACATTTAATTTCATACAATTTTAACATCACGTAGGGATTTAGGATAAATAATATATGAAATGTTTTTTTGGCTCAACATTTGTATGGTAATTTCATATATATAACTCCCAAGAAAATACATATAATTTGTGATATTTTTGAAGACCTCCATGCATGAATTGATGAATCATTATCCACGGAAATATATAGGCTGCATTTTATAAATGAAAACTTGGAATTAATAACAATGTTTAATGGACATATTTAAATTGTCATGATATTTTTATTTTATGTCCTTGAGTACATATCCTACGGGCACTAAAAAAATGAGAAACGTAGATAAAATTAATTAGGTAATTATATTGTATTTACCATATGGTGAAAAAGATTGAGAATAATACATTAGTCATTTTTTGAGTTAATTGAGGGTATGATTATTGTAATATATGTAAATAAAAAAATTATGAATTTTCATGATCTTTGGGTATTTAAATTTTGGATAAAAATGTTATAATTCATCTGAGTTGTGTGTTCAGTGGTAAATATCATTATAGAGACCTTTATTTTTCATATATTTCTATTACATCATTTTAATGACAAAAAACATAAATAATTTACACTATGATAAACCAAATATTTAGTTTATTGGGAAAATTAGGGCCACACATAACTTTTAAAAAATAAAACATTAAAAATTATTTATGTCCTTCTTCTCTAGATTCTTATTTTCCCTTGAATTCTACTAAGAATATTTAATCACATGAGGATATATATCAAAAAATGGGTGCTCTAAAATTCCCATAATTTGATAGATAAGAACATGAAACAATATCACAATGGCTGACCATAACCATTATCATCATAACATTATAATTGGAATATAATCATTAGAGGAAGCATTAAGAAAATTCATGGAATGTTGTAAATAATAAAAATGAAATATCATGTCTTAGTGCTCAACTAACACATATTGTTATGAACGTTGATAAAATCATTTTCACACATATTTCACATTAATCATGAGGTTATTTACATTACCAAATTTATTGGAGAACTATATGATGTTTTTTTCACCCATAACAACATAAAATTTACATTGATCTATATAATTTTAGGCACGCCCATCACATCACCACATTTACAATATCATGCTTGCCACATAGAACATATATAGATATTGAACATATAATAACCCTTGGAAAATAAATTGTGTAATTTAATTAAAATTAATTCACAATCAATGGGCTTCCAAATGAAAGAGCGAATAACATACATGATTTAATAATCATCATCCTTGAGTGAAAAAAACAATCATGAGATGTAAAAAATTGTGGTTTTTTAAAAAAGATAAATTTTTTAAAAAATTGGGTTTCTCAAAAAATCTAGTATAAATAAATTAAATCAATAAAAACTTATTATAATGATGAATAAATTATTTTTACATAATAACCACAATGAAAATGGGGTGAAAGAGGGAAAATCCAAACAATGAGAGTTGGGTTCATGAATTCCCCAAATAATTATTCCAAATCCGTTCATCGCATTAATTTCATGTATAATCACATTAGATTCATTAATAAATAATTAAAAAACCTTAAATTCAAGAATTGTATCAAATGTGATTTTATTAATATATTTTATGATCCATTGGATGAGTTATAAATTTTATTTCAATGTTTGGTAGTGTTCATTTTCTTAGTTTTCATGATCTGTTTGTTTGTGTACATGAGTGGATGTTCATTTAAAATCAGTATGAAAAAATAATATTGTTATCATATGTCATTGATGATACTATATATTCTTAAATTATATAAAAATTTATTTTCTTATATTCTATGAGGAGGATGCAATATATAAAAGTAAATAATTATCATTTTAGGTCAATTTTGTTTGTTTTTCGAACATAATAAACTTGTTTTTTTTCATCATTTAGTTTTATGAGTATAATTTATTTACAGAACATTAAAAGGGTTATAATATACAAATTAAATTTTTTTTGAACCATTTAATGGTCTTATCAAATTCCTTGAATGTGTTTAATGAAAATGAATGTGCATCGCCCACGATGTGGGTAAGTTGACACATCATGAGCAACAATTTCATTTCTAGGATAAATGAGACAGAGGGAGGAATTTATAACTTTATATTCCATTAAAATCCTATAATTCTATTATATGTGAGTAACTGTAGTTTTCATACCATTTTTATGAAGTTATGGAATGAGATAACACGAAATGAAATTTAAATATAAAGATAATAAAAAGAAAGGATATAGGATTTACCTCTTCAATTCTCCTCTTGAGAACCTCTTCAAGGCACATAGGCTGGATAATTTTATAATACCAAGAGATCCTAGATGTTTTTGATGGACTTGGTATTATTATTGCCTAGGATATAGGTTAGTTTCAAAGCTTGAGTGGTGTGAGGATAAGAGGGTCTGAGGGGTGGTCATAATAGTTGCGGGGAGCAGTGTTTTCTTATTAATTTAATCATTAGTTTATTATTTTTCACATGAAAAGAAATATTGAGGATTCTTATGAATATATACTATTACTATTTCATATGAGTTCGAAAAAATGGTCACATACATCATTCATGACTCAATCATGACTCAAAAAATCTGGTTTTTAGCATTTATCGTCATTTATCATTTTTAACTATTCACCAAATATTGAAGTTTTTTAGAAAAATACAAACAATTCACAATAACCATTTTTTGATTTCTACATCTCAAAAATAAACTCCATTTAATGAAAATAGTTTTTAAAATATGAGAACATTATTTTTTAAAATAAAATCATCCTTTATGTGGAAAATACAAATGTTTAAATTATAACCGAATTTATACCAGTTTGAAAATTTTCTTAAGGTCTCGTAAAAGTTTCATAAAATTATAAGACGTAAAAATAATAATTTATGAATGAATTTTGTGAAAATAAATTTTCATTTAAATTAATCAAAAAATATTTATAACTTGTAAAAAAACCAAATATTAATTAATAAATTTTAAAATACTTATTTACTTATACTATAATAATATCATATTGCCACTTATAAGATTGATAATTTTATTTATACTAACACTGGTATGATTACTATTCAAATGGATGATTTACTATTCATAAGGGTAATATTACTATTAATATGGGTAACATTGCTATTTAAAATTTTAGTTACAATTCAGAAAAAATATGTTTATCCTATAAGGCTCCAAATATATTACTAATCGCAACCATATATGACAGAATTTAATTATTCAAATCATATAAATGGAAAAACAACGTTTAAAGGAAAGGATATAAAGGTCTGATAGTATTTATTAGATATTTTTAAGAATATCTTTCATTGTATTTCAAATATATATGAAGTTAATTTCAAATGATAGAAAATTGTGTCATTACATTCTTCCCCTGTTTTGAAATTTTTTCCTCAATGTTTCATTTTACATAAATAGGTAAGGGTACTTATCCTTCATTGCCTCCTCCAGTTCCCATGTTTCATCTTCATACTTATAGTTCCTACACAACAATTTAACAATGTTTCTTTTCTTGTTGCATATAACCTTATCTCTCCTATCAATAATCATTATAGGTTACTCTTCATGTTAGAGATCTTCCTCAAGTTGTAAAACATCTATGTTCAGTACATGCAAGGGATCTTTTTTGTACATCCTTAGCAGTGACATCTGGAACTCATCACGCACTCAAGCCATATTAGATGAAAATTAATGTTGATGGGCCACAAAGTCAATGTTATTAAGGATCTCAAAGGGGCAAATTTACCTTTTCCTTATCATTCATTTCTTTCCAAAACACATGACTCTCTTCTATGGCGATATTCGTAGGATGAATTTTTCTCCAATGTAGAACTCCATGTCCAATTAGAAATTGTCTTTATAGCTATTTTTCTAAATCTGAGTAGAGTTGATAGGTTTCTAGATGGAATTAACCTTCTCTATGATCTCATGCACATGATAGGGTCCAATTTTTCTTTCATTCACCAAATTCATCTCAAAAAGATGGATTTTTAAATCAATGTCAATACAGAGCATCATATGGTGATGTATGAATACTCGAGTGAATGAAATTGATGTATGATAATTCATCCAATGGGATATGATGATCACATACTCCTTTGAATTCTAAAGAGCAGTATCTTATCATATCATTGAGTGTCTGAAAATTCCTTTCAGTGTGCCCATTAGTTTGGGGTTGATAGGAAATGCGGAAATTTAATTCAGTACTTAAGACATGTTGAATAGCCCTCGTGAATTTAGGCTTCAACCTAAAATCATGACCAGATACAATGAAGAGTGGAACCCCAAAACGTCTCACCACATTCATCACATATATCTAAGCATGTTGTTCATGATATTGTTATTCCAAAATAGTGTGAAAGGATATAGTCTGGGGGACTCAATTCTCCACAACCCTTATCACGATATTTCCATTGGATTTCTTCAGGAGAGTGATGAAAAAGTATATGGTGACATTATACCATTTCCATATTGGAATAGTCAATGATTTCATGACACAATTGGTCTTCTTTGACCACGATTTAACTAGATGACATATTAAGAACATCGAGATATATTCAGCAATATCATTTTCATGTTATCCCACCGGAAGTGTTCTTGGAGATCACATTACATCTTAGTGCTGCCAGAATGGATAAATAAAGTTGATCTATGTTCAATTTCCAATAACACTTTCTTTATCTGCGGTGATTATGGAACACATAGCCTTCTTCCAAACTGAATTTCTCTATCATCATCGATATATATATCTTTCAGATTCCCTACCTTTACTGTATTCACCCTATTTTGCAACTCTAGATCATCAATTTGGGAATCCGTAATCATCTCTTGGATAGATGGTTGGGAAATAATTTCAGCAATGTAGGATGTATTCCCTACCATTATGATTTCAAAATATATCATTTTCAAGACCTAAAAGACAGTGTCTTTCTAAATCTACAACACATATAGAGTAAAATGTTCATTTATACCTAGATAATCTTCTACCTTGTTTACATTGTCAGGACAATATTGAATAGTGCAATCGTAGATATTGATTAGCTCTATCCATCCCCTATGATGTATATTGAGATCCTTCTATTTGAATATATACTTTAGACTATTTTGATTGGTATATATATCAAAATTCTCAATATAAATGTAGTGATTCTGGATTTTTAAGGAAAAATCATAGCATTTATCTCCATATCATGCATCATATATTTTTCTCATGGATATTCAACTGTTGTGAGTCACATGATATAAAATTATCATTTTTCAAGTGTAGACAACCCAAGACATTATTGGAAGCATCACTGTATATCACAAACCATTACCTAATTTTTGGTAATTTTAGTACGAGTGTAGTCCTGGAAATCATGATAAATTCTCCAAAAAATGTAGATAGTACCCTACATTGCCAAGAAAACTATTCATTTATTTGACACTAGAGGGACTGGGACATTCCTCAATTTCCTAGGGTTTGGAAGGGTCCAACAAATCACTCACTTGTGATCTCAATTCTTAAAAATGTTACTTGATGCATCCAAAATCATCACTCACTAAACCTGGACTACAACTTATCCTTCCTCAACGTCAACAAAACAAGTTTTAGATATTCTTAATATTCATTCTTGATCATAGGGTAGACTAGAATGTAATCAATAAATAATACCAAATTTTTTTGAGGTAACATTTAAAGACTGTTTTCATCAAATCCATGAATATCATAGGGAAATTCGTAATTCTAAAGGGAATCACTATAAAGTCAATGTTCACATACCATGTATGGAAGGTTGTGTAATATCCCAGGTATTTATAGAAAAATTTATTTTCATATCAATTAATATTTATGGATAATATTTTTATTTTATGTTATATGGGACACTTTTTCCCATAGCATTCTAGACACACAACAATGAGTTTCCCCGAAATCATGCATTACACATAACGTTGAGTTATAATGACAAATAATACAATAATAATGTTATTATTAATAAATGGTAGTTGACGCCTAGACCTTGAATTGGAGGGAATAAATAAAATAAACTACAATATGATTTCACAAGTTTGTTAAAAGTTTGTAATTGTACCCAAAAAAAATTAGAGTCTTAAAATGAGAATGAACCCAATATTAAGCAAAAAATTCTCTAATATTTTTAAAAGTTTATTTTACCCCCTTTTGATGGAGTACAATTTTTAAATATGGAATTATCAAATTTATATGTTATATTTGACAAACTAAATTTCTTTTCTAAAATAGTACCATCATAATTTACATTAGTATAAATTTTAGTTTTTTTCTGTTAAAATTCATATTTTAATGAATAGTGAAAATACCCAATTTTAATTTAGAACTACCTTTTAATATAGATTATTTATATAGTTATATTTTTCTTTTAATTTGTATTAATTTATAATTGGATTATGTTTTTATTATTTAATCCAATGTTTTTCATTCTATGTAATTTCACATTGAAATTTTATATAAATATATGATAATCTTTTGATGATTTTTACTTCTTAAAAACAATCATTCTGGTTTTGACAATAGAAATTAATTTTAAATTTATTTATAAATTTATTTCTCCTGATTTTTTAAAATTGGGTTCAATATATGGAATAATATCTTCCAAATTTTTAAATAGATACCTATTATTTTTGAACATTATAAATAGTAACTTCAGTAAATATTTTTTATTTTCGATGGTTAAAGGGTCAATCATGTAAATAAGGGTAATGAAATAATAAAATTATAAAATAAAACTACCCAAACATGTTTCATAATTCTATTTTATGGTATTTGGCCAACCATGAGCTTTATTGGGACTATTTTAGGAACCCATGGTGTCACATGGATGTGATAATGACTTCATTTTTAGGTTATTGTGAGATATTTCTTTTTGGGATGGAAAATTATAGACATGAAAACAAATTTGAGATTAAAATATTTTATGGTAATTTTTGATGATTTTATCTCATTTTGGGAATGATATATGAATTATATAGCTTTAGAAAAATGACTACCCTAGGAAGCATGGCAACCCATCACCTTATTAAAGGTCGTGGTGATCCAACCCACAACTGATGTCTAACAAGGCGTTATTTTATTCAACTACCATACATTAAGTCCCTTGTTAGTATTGATATTACTTTATGTTAAATGAGTTGATGGAGTTAGAATAATTTAATTATGGTAACATATTTTGTCTGAAAAGGATAAACGTTGGTATTGGAAAATGATTTGGGATTAAGTGATAACTGTTATTTACGAAGACATTAACTATTTTGGAATCCCATTATGATAATGATAAATAGAATACTATGGAATTTATTTTGAGGAATAAAGGTTGAATTAAATGTTTTGATGAAATATAAGATTTAATAATAGAATTTTTGATATTTCTATTATTTATTGAAATTATTATCCTATATTATTGAATATCTATTTTTGGAAATTAATTTTGGGTATGACCCATTGAGATTGGTTGATGTTATTGGGAAATAAATTTTGAAATTTATGTTGGAAGAATATTTTGTCAAATTCTTCTTAATTATGGGTTTTAAACATATTTTGGATTATTTTTTAGGAATTATATGGAAAATTATAGTTAAATGGTCTATGTTGGACTTTGGGTATTACTCTTTAATTATGGAGATTAAAAGTAGCATTTTTTCTTATAAAACCTTATTATTTTTGGGCAATTTTCATATATTATCCTACCCATTTTCTCCTAGTTAATGATACAAGATGTGATGAATATATAGTTAATAATTCTTGAATTATTTGATTCTCTAGAAGTTGAATATAGGGCTTCTAGTATCTCTAATTCATCTTGAATAATCTTTTTTAGAGAAATGATGGGGTTGTGGTATAAATTTATTAAATGATGAAATTCTACTTTACAAGTAAGAATTTTTCCATATATTCTTCGTCATGCTCCTAAATAAATTCATAAAATTTTGGAAATGTACCTTAAAACAAAAATTATGTCTGTTTAATTATCATACTATGAAATCAAGTAATGTTTAACCCATTATAGGTTTGTGGTTTTTCATTATTACTTTTTCTTGATCATGTTTCTATCATTCTGCAGCAAAACTAGATGGATGGATTTTCTCCCATATCCATGTTTTCCTACATGTAATCCTAGTTTTTGTTATCTTATGAGACCGTTATACTTGTATTTGATTCTTCTAAAGTGTTAGTTTAATTGAATATTTTTTATGTGGAATTTTAAATGAATTTACTGAGCAAAATTTTAAAATTACGAGGATGCAGTTTCCAAAAAGTGGGAATGATGTAATATACTAGATATTTATAAAATAATATATATTAATTCATATTAATATTTATTAATATGATATAAATTTTAAGTTAATGGGGTCATATTTTCCTATAGCATACATGACACACTACAACATGTTTTCTGAAATATTACGCTGCACACAATATTGAGTTAAACGGAAAATAATACAATATTATTGTTATTATTTTTAAATGGTAGTTAAATCCTAGAAATTTTATTAGAGGGAATTCATAGAACAATATATAATATTGTTACACATTTTTTTAACGTTTTTTACATTTATCCAATAAAATTTAGAGGATTAAAATGATAATGAATCAAATTTTATGCATAAAAATACTATAATATTTTTAAAAGCTCTTTTTATCACCATTTGATGGAGAACAAATTTTCATTATAGTTATTTTAATTTATATATATTTTATTTGACAAAAAAATATTATTCTTTGAAATAGGAACATCAAAATTTATATTGGATGAAATTTTAGTAAAGTTCAAATAAAATTTATATTTAAATTAATAGTGAAAAATACTTTATTTTAATTCAGAACATACTTTTCACCTAATTTATTTTTATAGTTTTATGGTGCTTGTAATTTTTTTAATGTGTAATTTTATTATGTGTTTCTCTTTTAATCGAATTTTTTCAGTATAAGTAATTTCACATTGAAATTTGATATAAACACATGTCAGTCTTCGGATAGTTTTTACTTCTTAAAAACATGATATCTTGTTTTAACCAGGGGTAATTTATTTTAAAATATTTACTTCAATTTCTATTTTTTTAATATAGATAAAATGAATTCCATATTTGGAATCATAAGGCCCGAATTTTGTTAATGGGTACTATTTATTTGTCATCAATTTGACTATTATCTTCAATAATTACATTTTTACTATGGTTAAAGGGTAAATCATGAAAATAAGGGTAAAATAATAATATTATTATAATATAAATCTACCCTAACACATGTAATAATCCTATTATATGAAATGTTTCGGACCAAGATCATCCTTGGGTCAATTTTATGACCCCATGGATTCACTTGGATGTGATAATTGATAACTATAATAACTAATTTAATGTAAAGAAAAGTAAAACCTAAACATGTATCTTTTACTAAAACAATTTACATATAGTGTAATAAAAATTATATCTTTGACTATAAATATTCATTTGAAAGATAAAAATATTTTATACATCATGATAATTTATTTTTATCTTTTAGACATTAAATAAATAATTTTATTTATGACACATTAATGATGCAATGAATACCTTATCAAGGAAATATTTAAAGAAATGATATTATAAAAATTATAATAGATTATATTAAACATTTTTTTGAAATAAAAAAACTTTATGGTGGAATATGACATATTATTTTTGAGTTAATTTTTTTGTTCAAATGAATCACTTTGTTATTACTTTAACTAAAATCCATTACTAAATAGTGTCAAAATTGACATGAATGAGTTTAAAAAAATAATATTTTATTAAATGATATAACATTCATAAAAATATTAGATTTATAAAACTGAATTATATAATGTGAAAAATATAATTAGTTATCCACTTGAGGTTCTCCAGTAATTTTATAGTGACCATAATAACCATATAGTGTAAAAATACAAGAAGATATCGTAAGAGTAAATTTACATATATAACTGTTAAACACAAAATATAAAGTTATATTTGATTCCTAACGTTGTATAAAACCTATTGGATGAGATAATATAGATCCATAATAATATTATAATAAATATATATCACATTTTAACAATTATAACTCTAAAATCAATTTATTATAAAATAATAATTCATGATTTTCTTACAGGGACCCTCCTCCCTCTTATAAAAGGACACCACCTCTAACCATATACTCACCCCAATCAGGCCCATTTGATCATCTAAATTATTCATAAATAAGATCCAAAAATACATAATTTCATCCAAGATTCATTACCATGTGAATAAAGATTCTCAATGAATCCTTTAATCTCAAATCAAAAGGAGTTACCGGATTTAGAGATAACGTCTTCTCTGAAGTTCCATTAAGTTATTTTACTTCTTCAACCCCATAACCTCTCATTATTATATTATTATATAGAACACCAGTATCCTCAAAATACTAGGTTGTTTTTATACTATGGTTTTAACCTAATGTTATAAAAACATTAATTTAATGTATATAGAATATACTGTCTCTGTGTGTGGTGAACTACAGCCACGCCAAATGACGAATCCTCCATTATCTCAAATAACATATAATGATAACCATTATGATATAAATTTATTTATATACGAGATATATTATATTTATTTAGTCTATATTTATTATTATTTTTTATTTATAACAAATAATTATAATTTCTGTCTTGTGTAAATATGATAATTTGGTTTGAGTAGTGTGTACTACCACACCCTCAAAGTAATGTGACTTGGTTGTGATATTAATGTAATGAATACATGACGATATAATTAAATCTCTATGAAATAACGGAAATAAATATGAAACCATTATTAAAATATAAAATTATATCATTTTATTAATATTCTTTCAATCTGACATCGAAATGAATGTAGAGTTCATGCGTTCGTACACACTTCTGTCTCCATGAACGGTGCAATTCATTTCTTATCTCCAAATTTTATTGTTATTATAAATACATATTTACTTGATATATATGATTTTTAAAAAAATATTTATATTATGGAGGTGATGGAATTCTAACTATAGGGACAATTTACATCAAAACATGTTCAGTTTTGTCTCAAGTATCGAATATCGACAAAATGGAAAATATGAATTTAAATAAAAATTTAATTTTTATACCATTGTAATTTGTGAAATAGAAGGAATAATAAATTTTTATTATGTTCAAAATAAAGTATATATAAAACTATTTTTTATTCAGGAATATAATTGTTGTACGTGATGAGTCAGACTCATAGTATGGGAACTTCTTAACCCCATTTCAATTCTTTGGGTTAATCTTAAACTTCTTGGTTTTGTTCTTCTTTTATTATGTAATAAATAAATTTCGATATGATATATTGTATTTATAATATATTTATGTGTGCTTATTGTGTATACACATAATTGGTTTATTTTATTATCAAAATGATCTATGTAAGGTAAATCTTAACTGAATCTTTATTTGTTGAGTTAAATAACTATGTTGGTGGTTTTGTTCTTCTATAAATTTGTGTGAATGAACTCTGATTGTTTTATTATAGATATCCAATTATATTGGGTGGATTATTATTTATCACACAAAATTATTTCATTGAATGATCCATAATCTAATTATATGATCTTGGTTAGGGGATTTGTCTCAACATCCATTCATTGAGGCATATCTTCATGTTATTCGCCTTTATGATCCTATATTGTGTATATTAAACACTTTTGAAATGTTATATCATGATTTAATATATTATTATGATATTTATGATTTTTTTCAGGTTATTATTTAATTATTTTTATTCAACTATTTCTCAAGTGGTAAGAGAATCATTATCTAAAAAATCATTATAAATGTTTTAAAGATTTATTCTTCTAAAACCTTCTATTTAATGTCCATGTTTTTAAAATGGTTTTTATGAATTTAGTTATAATGAAATGACTGTTTGTAAATTTCAATTTCTTTTAAAGGGTTCAAAGTGTTGTGGGACACTTTGATTTAGAGGTCCCTTTATTAAATTTTTTTAATGGTTTTGGAAATGGATTGAATATTTCAATATATTGAAATGATTTCTTATAAATAAGAATTAATTTTATCAGTAAAATGCTGAAAATTGGAATCTCATATGTGTTATGATTATATGATTGTACATGGACATTTATGGGTGGTTATGTTATAAACCAAAGAGGGTTGGTTATGTGATAAACAAAAGATGGTCGGTTCCGTGATAAACTAAAGATGGGTGGTCACATTATAACCAACAATGCATTGGGTATAGAAGTAAGTTGTATAGCTATTTCATTTAGTGATACATGTGGAAGTCGACCGTATTGTTTTTACATTTAAGAATATTTATGCCCCAAGAAATATTTTTATGTAATATGTATTATTATATAGGTTTATGGAAATCCTTAGGTTTCAAAAAGGTAATAAATGATATTATATTAAGTGATTTATATTTACAACTTCTTAAAGGTGAAAAGTAATACTTTATGATAAATTATTAATGGTTTTCGTGTATTAGAAGACTGACCGTTTTCATTCTTTATGTATCCCTTTCTGAGATTTTTATGTTCATAATATGTTTGGAAATTATATTCATATGACTTAAAGAAGAATAGAGAATGGATGGGATAAAGGAAAATTTATACTATTAAAACATGAAGCAATATGATTCTTCATTATAATGAGTTTTAGTTTTATAAAAATGGATAGTGAGTAAAAGTGGATACATATAATATTTAAGTAGTTCTGTATGCGTTAGGAATTAATTATCGAAATATATATACTTTAAATGATGCACAATATGAATTAAAATCAAATTATCGACTTATCTCAACCATAAGAAATGTTTCAGGATGGGTCCTTATACATAGTCTTATAAATATAATCTTTCGTCCCCTTTATCTGATGATATGTAGAACATAGATCCACCATTGAGACATACCATGATCCTCCCAACTGATCACACAAGTCCTCAGTCATCTGTAGGGGATATTGTTCTTTATGGTGATATTGTTAATTTCCTGACAATTGATACACATCTACATTGATCAATAATTCTTATTGACAATGAGAACTATTTCCCCCCATGGTGAATCACTATGGTGTATAAATCCCTTATAAAATGATCTTACAGATTCTTCTTTTACTCCTCCTTTTAGATAGGAGAAATTCTATAGGGACAATACAAGATAAGAGTATCTCAGGGTATGAATTTTGTTATGAACTCTACCTCATGATCTATGGGTAGTCTAGGTAACTCTATAGAATATACACCATTGAATTTCCCCGTGATGAAAATTTCCCATATGTGGATAAATTATATTGACCCATCCAATTGAGCGAGTTATTCCACTTCACGGGGAATCAACATCCACACTATTATACGATTATTCAATGAATATACCTGATATTACTTAGATTTTTTTAGGATAATTGGATGGTTGGGAATATGCTAATATATTTCCATTATCTGAAAGTATACACATTCTATATATAAAGAGAGAAAATCCTTCTCCAATATATAATTTAACTCCACCATGGGAAGTATCACTATATTTTCTTGAAGATTCATACCATATACACCAATAGGTGATGAGTATCACTCTTGGATTGCGATTATTTCACAACAAGGAGTTTCTATAGATATATCTACTTCATGGGTTCATATAATTGAATCAATTGTTCTAGAAAACTTACCAGGTATAAAGGAATTCATAGAACTAGAATCAAATAAGACTTTTTCCATTCTTGAGTGAATATTATGTCTACCATATACGACTTCATTTTCTTACAGGACTTCCACAATATTAATGGAATAATAAATACCTTTATCCATAGGATTTGGTGGCTGATGACACTTATAATCCTTGAGAATGTGTACTTTAATACATTGGATTCTATAGTGCCCTTGATCCCTATAGCTGTAGCATTGTACCAGGGGTGGTGGTCTCTTCTCCGCCACCACATTGTCTGGACTTTTTTAGGTATTTCTGAAATTCCTGAGCATGGTGGAATTATCTATCACATTTGACGAATTTCCATATCTATTTTAGGGTTTTCCCATGATTCTTATTCCCTTATTTTTGACATGTGTGTGGTATATTTTTCATTCCAGCATTCACATGAGATCCAACATCTTGAAACTACATCTTTTGTTTCTTATCACCGTAGCCAGTAGACAATTATCCAAACTCCATATCCACTTAGAGTACACATATAACAACTTATTCATAGCTCCCAGATTCTAAAATTTCATGAGCCTTTCAAAAGTGTGGTTTTATACCACTGAAGAATCTTTATATTTTTAAATAATTACAAATAAAAAACCTGATGTGTACCTTACAAGCATTTTGAAATTTTGTTCATAGTATATAAAAGATTCTACATCCCTTATCTGCTGCTCTATGAAATGAATCCATTTTTTAATATTTGAGGGAAATAAATATTAAATAAAATTATCATAAATTCTTCTAACTCCATCTCTTCAATTTTATTCCTCATCTTGGTATTCTAAATGAAATCCCACAATTGATCAGCCTCTGCATCTAGACGATAAATAAAACGATTCTCCTTCTCCATCTCTAAATAGTGATGAATAGAAAATATATTATCCTAAGATTTGACCCAATATTCCACAACTAGTGGATTAGAATACCGACTATGCATTGGTGTTTATTCCTATAAAAACACTCGATAGCCAGTTTATCCCTTTTACGTGAAGGAGGATGTTCCACATTATTTATTTTATTCTTCATAACCTGAGATAGATAGTTAAGAATCACCATGATATTTTGGATTCCACATCCCAATGCATTGGTAATTTCTTTCAGAAAATCACAGCTTTGTCCCTCGTATGGGTTGTTGGCATAGTTCCTCTTAGATCACACAATTACCGAAAATAGAAAAGGTTAGAACAAAACATAATTAAAAAAGTCAAAAATAAATAATATATTAATTAAGTATAAAGGAAATTATTGTGGGATACCAATGTTTATAAATTCATATTCAGTGACTACTTATAACTTGTCTCATACTAAAGGTTTTCATTATGGTTCACTAATCCTATTTAAAAAATTAACTTAACCATTATGTAATACAAACTATAGAGACCCTTCTTTTACTTACATTACTAATATATCACATTAATGATAAAAAAAATAAAAACATAAAACAATGACAATAAAATGTCTTAGTTTCTTAGAAAAACTAGGACCACATTAAAAATTTTGAAAATAAAACATAATCATTTATTAATGTCCTTATATAGCTTCTTATGGGCCCTATAATTCTCTTTAGTACAAGTAGACAGCTGGGATATACATAAAAAATGTGTGAGACAACAACCTAGTAAGAGGATAGATAAGAAAATTAAATAATATAACATGGGGTAGAATAATCATTATCATCATAACATAGGAAAATGATCATAATTATGAGAGGAAGCATTGTGAATGGACATGGAATGTGGCAATGCATAAAAATGATACATCATGTTTTAGCGGTCAACATCCACACATAATTTTGATCAATTTTAACATCATGTACACATAAATTTCACTTAAATATTGTGGTTATCCTAAATACCCAATACATTAGAGTACTATATAATTCATGGAACACACACTACATCAAAACATTTACAATGATCTATATAATTCCTGGCGCACAAATCACATCAAATCATTTACATTATCATGGATGACACATTGAATATATATAAATCTTGAACATATAATAACCCATAGAAAAATAATATATTTAATTTAATGATAATAGTTAATAAACTATGGGTACCCTACCCAAATATGGAATACCTAACTCGATGTAAGAGTCATCAACCATAAGCAAAGGTACCAATCTCGAGAAGTTAAAGGTGTTTTTTAAAGTGTTCTTTTGGAAAATATTGTGTTTGTAATAAACTCAAGTAGAAAAAATTTATATCGAAAAAAGTTACAATAATGATAGAATAAATAATTTTTAACGAATAATCCTTGGGAAAGTTGGGTGGAAGAGGGAAAACTCAATGAATGACAGTTGGGTTCAAGAATTCCTTTAACCTATTATCTATATTCTTTATTCACATTAATGTCATATATTATCATAGTAGATAAATTTATTAACAATTAGATAACATTTAATACATGAATATAATTCATTGTTGTCTTATTGAGTTCTTTTATGTTCATTTGGATGAGTTATAGTGTTTAATTTAATTGTTCGTGACTGTTCATTTACATAGTTTTCATGATCGGTTTGTTTGTGTACCTGAACGAAATTTGATTAAAAGGAGAATGAAAAATAGAATTCTTATAATATGTTATTGATGATATTATAGAATATTAAATTTTATTTAATTTTTTTTTATTACATGATGATTAATCATTAGTTAAAAGTTAATGATGGTCGATTTAAGTTAATTTCAACAGTTTTTCGAACACAATAAAATTGTTTTGATTTAACATTTACTATTATGAGTATAATATATTCTTATAAAATAAAAAGTGTTATAAAATAAACATTACATTATTTTTTTAAACCAGTTAATATTATTATTAACATTCTTCAATGTGTTTAAGGAAAATGATTTTGTATCGCCCATATTGTTAGTAAATTGACACATCATAGGTGATACATTCATTTTTATGATAGATGAGATAGATGGAGCATTTAAATGTTTTATATTCCACTAAAATTATATAATTCCATTATATGTAAGTTAATAGAGTTATCGTGGCATTTGGTCGAATTTATGTGAGCAGGGAATATGAAAAGAATTTGAAATTAATAGGAAATTAAAAGAAAATAGAGAGGATTTTCATCTTGAATTCACCAATTTTGATCATCCTCAAGGTACCTTGGCTTGGCCTTATAATGATACCAATAGAACATCGAAGTGATTTATTATCTAATGAAGATTGTTGGTCATAATAATGGCAAGGAAAAAATCATGTCAGGTGTGAGGAGAAGAAGGTGTGAGAGGTTGTGTTTATAGTAAAGGGATGGGTGTTTCTGTATTATTTTTATCGTTAGTTTATTATTTTTCTCAAGATATGAAATTGTGAAAATTATTGATCCTAAATATAGTAATTATTGAATGTATGTTTAAACCAATGGTTACTTACATCATTAATGACTCAATTATGAATCAAAATTTTATTTTTTTAGCATTCATCGTTAATTATCATATTTTTCTATTAACTAAATATTAAAGTATTTTAGAGAAAACCAAAAAATTTACCCAAAACATTTTTTGATGTTGAGAATTAAAAAATTTACTCCATTTTAAGAAAACAATTTTCTAAATAAGAGTAAATTATTTTTTAATAAAAATCTTCATTTACTTGAAAAAAATTTAAAATTATAACTGATTTTATAACACTTTGAAAAATTCAGGTCATATTACTATTCATTAGGGTCATATTACTATTCCTAAGGGTAGAATTTCTATTCATTGGGGCATTTAATATTCATCAAAAATTATGTTTTTCCTTTCAAACTCCAAATATCATACTGATCGAAACAGTATATGTCATATATTCAAAATTAAAAAGGCAGAAGTGGAAAAATTATTTTTAATGACTATGATATAAAGTAGAAATATTATTTAATAGTTCATCTAATCAAGATGTGGAAATTTGTTTAAAAAATATAATAAGGTAATTTCCCTTGATAAAACTTTGGTTCATTATAATCATGATAGATGTATCATGATTCAGGATGTAAATTAAATGAGAAATGTTAATTCATGGATTCAGTGAACAAATTAAAAGAGTAATGTAATTCCTAAAAAATCAAAAATTCTTATATAATTTATATTTAAATTAATGTTAATTAATATGAATTATAACTTTTCTATATATATTCATGAAGTGGATAAAGATTGAGGAGTACAACATTATATGAAGATGAGAAAGAATCTATTACTGATCAAAAGATTTATGATATTTTTAATTAAATGGATTCCAATAGTTTCAAGAATTCTTGTCTATAAAATAAGTGAAAAGGCTATAAACATGTGATATAATTTTATCATGAATAAAATAAGATACTAGAGAAGAGACTAGTAGAAATCATTTTTATTGTCTTCATATCAATATTCTTGATGTTTGAGATCCAAAATAATTTAATAACGCTATGATAGAAACTAGAGAACAATTACGACATTATTTTTATATACATATCAATTTTTGGTTATTTAAGACCCTTAATTTTAATAAAAATGTTATTCCCAAGGTACATATTTTACCTATCAAAACAATTCTCTGTATCCAACTATAGGAAGTTTATAAGACTTTCACAGACCTTTTGTGACAATACCCATTATTTTAAATCACTGAAAATTTATAATGGTATTAATATACATTGCCCAAAAACAGATTGATCATGTAAAGGAGCAATCTCTAACATCATTTCTAAAAAATGAAAAAATATTATGCGTCATTATTGATATTTTTTATTGCATTGAATCCTCAATTTTTTTCTAGTGCACATAAATCGATCAATTAATATTAGCTATTTAGTAGGTTTTTGTGGAAGATGGATTAAAAAATGGAATGTTAATCATGGTAAGATAATTTGGGGATACCTATTTGCCATTGTCTCTGCATCCCCAAATTATCTATTTCATCTCCACAAATAATATTCTCTAAGAACATTAATCGTCTCCATCAATAATGTGAGGTGGTAGTCCCCAATGGAATCCAAAAAATGTATTAATCCATTGGTGGCTCGAAGGTCCATCTCACCTATGTAAATTATCTAGAATATATTTTCATCCCTAATTTTATATATTATTATATACAAAATGTTGTATCTAACACAAAATTTAAAGATAGTGTATGATTCCAGTTGATAATGAACACACATGATGTTTAGCATTACTTCTTATTGATGGAGCAGTTCTTAATCCATTAGAATTTCTTACCATATCCAAACCAGAAATCCTCTTTATCCCTTACATTCCTGTCATTAATCCCTCTTCATGGAAGCGATTTAAGAATATTTAGACTTGGTGTAAGACTTAGATCACATTTAATTCTCTTGTATTCAATAAATTCCTTGATTTCCATTCCCACTCCATGTACTTATCACATCGGATGATCTGTGTGAGGAAATTAGGTAGATTATTTTCTATATTAATAATTTTATACTTCTAAATAAATGTATAGAATTTATAAGGTATAGTGGATAATATGAGATCTATGTAGAACTCATTGTGTTGTCCAAATTGATATCTACACCCTTATTGTACCCAATAATTTTTACTATGTGAGGAATTTTATGTTCTCTATCTCCAAGATTCCACATAAATAGTTCATTGTAAATAATATAACATATTTTATATCTATATCCTAATAGATTTTATAGAGATCAAATATTATGTCATTCGTTTTCACTCCTCTTGAAGCTTCATTAGCTCAATGGATATGGATGATAACATCAAGCATTTAACATCCATATAGTTTTCTATATTCTTCCAATAGAGGTCATTCTCATCTACACTAACCTACTGAACTGTCTCAATAATAATGGGGGACTCCAATATGTAAAACGTCTTATTAATGACTTCTATAATGATCATATCCCAGTACTATTCACTGAATTTTATACCGGTTGTGAGATTTTATTTTTAAAATATTGTTCCAAAGTATATCATGGTTGTTTCACTTGATAATTTTAATACTAATGCAAATAAATAATTTTTTATTAGTTTATAAAAATCACAATATTAGGGAAATAATTATCATGTATGTTTCCCAATATATTATAGTTCTCCAATATCTCTCACCATTGGTACCTGAATATAATGACGTATTGATATTTTCATTGAAATGATCAATATTTACCCACTCATAACCCATTATATTATCTGTTAAGATATGTAGTATGATTTATGTAGGATTTCATTCCAACTACATCACCACATTACTCCTTGAATTTTTATTGGACTCATTACTAGTAAAATAAATTTTGATTTTCTCTACACCTACGTAAATGTATTTATCAATTCCAACTTTGGAAATCAATCCTTGATAATAATATGTTTATATAGACCAGAAACCATAGTTAATACTCTCTAATAACTGAGATCTCCCTTACATTGTATAAACAAGTAATCGATTCTATGGTTTTATCCAAAACTAAATTAATGTCATTCTCCTCTTACCAAATATTTAATTGAAGAAATTTTAATTTAATTTATATATCCATAAATTCCAATGTTTAATCTATCATATACCTTGTTAATATAACATGTATTTTATATTTTTAATTAATCCCGAAACGTCTAAATATAAAATCCTAATAAATTTTATGGTTATCTTATTTATTTAGAGTTATTAAATCAAAGAAACTATAATAATTAATAGACAAGAAAATAAATAGAAAACTGATCATAAGAACACTAATGATTCATTTGTCGAGTGGAAAATAATTAAATGATTTAAATTAGGTGAAAAGTTCATATGAACTGGTCATGGAAAAAACTATGACATCCCTACATTTACTAGTGTCCCTCCTTGGATGTATTTCTTTATCATTATCATAATACACCTACTATTTCCCCGGAACTCCAAATCATATTATTTTAACTCATATATAGGTGACGGGTTCCCTAGGTGTGTTAGCGGGCATATAAAATTACAATGGAAACACAATTTCTACATATGAAAGGTGGGGTGAGGGGATGAATCACATGAAATTATATTTAATTAAATAATAATTATTCAAAACCCAGGTAATAATATTTAATTAAATAAAACTATCACATACATTGATTGGTCTAAGCGGAGGATTATTCACAAACATTATATAAATACACATTTAAAATAAATGGTAGCATTTATTTTAATTCATTATTATTTATTATAATAAAACAACATAATTAATAATGTTAATTATATGATTAACTAATTCATTCATTTATTTTAATAATCCATTTGAACTACCTTGGAATCCCATCATTTTTAAATTAAGTACATTACATGCACTTGGGATAAAACAATGTGTACCCATAAAACATTTTACAATGACTTTAATAATTTTTTTCATATAACATGGCATTTTAGATGCATATGTAGTGTCATAAATTTACATGGTGTGTGGTGTCTCAAGACATGTCAATCATTTGATATATTTAATACACAAGGAAATGCATTAAAATACGCTATTTTCATCATTGTAAGTGTCATTAAGTACAATATGTGTTACCATAAATGGTTTCTAATAATTTAATTACAAGAATTAATTAGGTATTTAATAATTTGTAATCCCAACCACCCCATGTTTAATAAATTACATAGTGTGGATTTTGATTAAATGGTGTAATTAATTTCTTGTCCTTGTTATTATCACACATTGTTACAATATAGAGACAATGTGTAATTTGCATACATGGATATGTCAACACGATCATCACTTATTCATGATATGTTTTTGGTTGCATAATGGTGAAAGATCAACAATCAAATATAAATAAACTAAAATGATGAATAATAGTAAATGTGAAAAATTATCCACAATCAATAAAAAATTCTTAATTTTCACATGACCACTTCGATACCACATATAGGTTTTAGACATAGTTGGAGCCTGTAAAATCATTCCAAAATGGGATTTTAACATATAATTTTAACATTCCATAATTACATCAAAATTAATCACAATAAATAATGAATAAAGATGATGAAACTGGATGATATCATCCAAAAACCAAGAGAGTATTTTTCATGTTAAATTTATAATTAATTTATAAATTAGAATCATCATGGTCTTGACATTTATTATTTGAAGAGGTTGACCAACTAAACCATGATTGGAGGATATTTCATTGAACTATAATGGTACAAGTAAAAATATCTCAAGTGGGATTCACGCGTTTCATTTTGTCTTAAATAATCATTGATGGTACTTAGAGAGATAACATGGTGCCACAAGTCTTCTTGCAATATTTCCTTAATCACTACAAATATCCCTTTGATCTTGAAGGATTGTCTCATGGTCCTTGTATATTTATAGGGAGGATGATAAATTTTAATCGTCTCCTTCTTGATATAAATCGATTAATATGATTTTGGTATAGATAATTATCTCAGAAAGAGATTTATTGTGTAGAAAAATTCTAATAATGCCTTTATTAAATGACATTTCAAGGTATTTGAAAACCAGTTCATGTGGTTTCATATTTATTAATCATATAAATTAACATAATAAATAAATTTAAAAAATAAATAGCCATTTTGTTATTATTATTATTATTATTAATAACATGAAATAAACTAAATCAATCCATTGTAAACATAATTTTAAATATAGAAAATAGATATTTATCACCATACCAACAACTCTGTCTATTTTTCCTCCAATATATTTTTTGAATTATTCAATAAATATTTAAATAATAGTGTTCATAAAATAAATAATTTAATATTATATAAATATTCAGTAGAGGAAATATTTATATTAGTATTCATGTAATAAATTATTTATCTAATAGATAGTTAACACCTTGAAAACAACGATCGAATAATTAATTTTCTAAATATTCATAAAAAAACAATGAAATTCATAATAAATATTTACATAATGATTAAAATTAATAAATACCATACCAATATTATTTCATGATCTATATAATTTTATTTATTATAAATGTTAAATTGAAAATTAATTAAAGTGTGATAAAAAAACACATATAAAGTGACCCTCTCACACTCGTCCTTGATAGTATTAGATATATTTTCCTAAAGTCGAATATCATAATCTTGAACCACATAATATAACCAAAATGAAACATGTTAATGTTTGAAAAAGGAAAACCACATAAAAATAATTACTATTTAATTTAAAACATTCGTTACTATATCTCCAGTCAAACTGGTCACATACATCATGTCATCAACATATGTGCTCAATTTCTGTCTCATTGAATATTTTGAATTAACTCTTTAGACACCCTATCCCCAAAATATATTAGATTTTTACCATAT
Organism: Viscum album; assembly: GCA_963277665.1. Classification (NCBI taxonomy): domain Eukaryota; kingdom Viridiplantae; phylum Streptophyta; class Magnoliopsida; order Santalales; family Viscaceae; genus Viscum; species Viscum album. The sequence goes on along the minus strand of OY728127.1, from coordinate 943,551,117 downwards.
AATCAAGGGATTCAATACATAAACATCCATTAAAATCTATGTTAAAATCATTTCATTAAATATTAATTGACATCACATCAGTTGTGATGTACCCAATGTATATGACCTTACAGTTAGTATATGTTGGTACAATTTTCATCAATACATCAAAATATCTAAATCAAAATATATATAAATATTAATCATACAATCTATGGATCGTTACAAACATTTTTATAGAATAATTACAATTATTCATAGACATATGGAATTATTATAGGCAGTCCTATCATTATAATATCTCATCATGGAAATTACTAAGTGTTAATTATGTTATAAGTATTATCATATTCATACGAGTACTAGCACCTAAATGTCAAAACACTATATGTCACATCAAAAAAATTTACCCTAACCTTTGGAATGAAATTTACAAAAAATTAAATAATACACGAAGAATCACATCATTGTGGTAAAATTTTACATGATTTTTATGCGTAAAATATCCCATGGTCATAATAGAATTAAAATAGTATAGAATTTTTATAAATATTTTGTTATGAAAATTAATTTAATATTCCTCGAATTGAGTAATTATAGGTAATATATGGTACAATTAGTACCATGGTAGTTCGTACTATGTATCAAAATTCCAAAAATAAGATGAATTATAAGAATAATCTATATGGTGGGAAATATGATCATTACCCAAATAAAAAGACTAAGATAATTGTTGTGGTAGTTGAGAAATTCCTAGTGGTTCTATAAAAAATAGCTCATGATATGGTTAATAACATAAATCACACTGAACACCCACCTTCTCTTAATAATCAATATGATATTATTGAGTCCATTATATGAAAATTCCTGTTAATTTTAGTTGATCTTATGATCCCATAATCATAGAGTAATTGATTAACTATTTTGAAATGATAATCTCTTTAAACTAATTCTGCAAGAAGGATAAAGTTTCATTTACAATCTATTACCTTGAGTGAAAAGACGATCAGTGGTGGACCCTAGTCAAGAATACAAATCTCAAGGAAGGTATAAATATATAGTATGGATAGAAATTAATAATATATATTTTTATTGAATATTTTATACACACTCTCCATATTAATTTAGAGAGGGAGCATTATGTGATTAGGATAAATTAGGAAAAATATACTGTGCATTATTAGGAAAACGTTATAAGGATTTCATTAAATACCTTCAACCTCATTATGAACATCAAGATTAAAATTGATGCTTTCAGTAATGGAGGATGAGTAATTCAAAATGTTCTTATGTTAGAGCATTATATACTATATGAATGTTTTATGATGTGCTTATATTATCAAAATAGAGGTGATTTATTACATATAGTCTAATGGGAATATTGAATAAAAGTGGATATTGGAGGATAAATCTAGAAATCCATCTAATATATTCTATGACAAAAAAGAATATATGTATTCCCACATGTCATTAGTGTGGGAAGAACCATCTAGAAAATCTCGTCAAGGGGATTGGGAAGCACTTCATGTGTGGAACGAAAGGACATCATGATAATGAATTTAGAAGGGGGATGTGGAGTTTATATAATTTAATGGATTATAAGAAGTTTCATATCTAAAAATATGAAATATGAAAATCTATCAAATGTATGAAATAAGGAAATTATAAAAACTTATTACCTACTCCATGGGGTTTTGATGATAACCAAAATAAACAACCTCCTAATATAGTGTATATTGGGTGGTCAAATGCTACCACTACTGCTGTTGTGGACCCTAAAAAAATTAGTTTTAGTTAGGTAGGTTATTCTCATGATAATAGAAAACATATTCTTTGATTCTAGTTCTATGTATTCTTTCATATCATGAATTGTTAGTAGAACTATTGAGACACCACATCAAGACAAGGAAGTTGAGTAATCTGTGAAAACAATAAATGGGAAATTTTTGTATCTCAAGAATATAACTCTTTCATGATTATAATTGGTATATAATATTTCCCAAAACACCATGTCATACTACCATTTGTTAAATTTTATTATAAACTACACATGTATTTTTTGTCATTATATAAAACTTGAATCAACTACCATGGGAAGGAAATCATCTTATCCTTACTGATTCTTTATATGGTTCTATATAAGTGTAAGGAGTATAATTAATCTAATTTGGAAGCTTCTTCTAAATTAAGGATGTTATTTCATTTTTATAATGTGTATCTATCCAATATTCTTGAGACAAATAAGGGGAGCACCCATGAATACATACCCATTATGATGGAATATACAGATGTATTCCTTGAAAATTTTCATGGTCTACATCCTACCAATTAATTTATGTTCTCAATCGAACTGATACCTATTGTGCTACCCATATCCAAAAATACTAAAATAATTAGTTACATTTAATATGAAGAACTAAATATAATTTAAAAAAGAATATTGAAAAATGATACATATGCCCATGTTCTTTACCATAGAGTACAGTGGTCCTATTTATCAGTTGTAAGGATTTTAAATGTATCTATGGATTGATTAAAATGATCTCAAAATGTCCACTATAATTAATAAGTATCTATTTTCATTTATTGATTACCAATTCAATCAAATATATGTGTACTAATAATTCTCTAAAGTGATCCTCCATTTACGATATCATCAATTAATGGTGAAGAAGGTGGATATTCCCAGTACGTTATTTCATAGAAGATATGAACACAATGTGCTCATTATTATTCCTTTCAGACTCACCAATTATAATATAATATCCATTGTAATTATGGATATAGTCTTTAGATATTACGATGAAAATTTCATTTTTTTTGTAGAAGATATTATCATATAATCCAAAACTATTAATCACAATAAGAAGAAATGGAGTACTGTTGTAAATACTATAAAAAGGAGAGGTTATAATCAAATTATACTACACCTGATACTTGGATAGAGAATGTAAATCTCTCGGTGATTGTTATTAAAATGAAGAGATTTTTAGCAGACCCTTGAAATATAAAGGTGATTGAAAAATAACCCATACCACCATCTTTAATATTGATCCATACTTCCCTTAGATAATCTGGGCACTATTAGTTATTTAAAAAAAATATATAAGGATTTCAAAATTCACTCACCAATCTAACATGAAAGGGGGTAATGATTTTTCTATACTGATGATTGTGAGTAGAGATTTAAGGTAATGAAGAAAAAGATAGTAATTTCACCTATAAACACACTACCTAAAGGTTGGGAAGGATTTGATATCTATAATGACAAGTTAAATAAGGCCATGGGACGTATACTCATTTAGTATAATAAATTGATATCCTATGATTTAGGTATGTAGAAATTGAATGTGAAGACTTATCTGAACCAAACACTAGAGTTGGATATAGTAATCTTCATATTAAATATTTATAGGAATTATCTCTAAATATAGATGTGTGACATGTATACATTTCATAATAGAACCACATATATATCTACTGAGAAGGATCTTAATATGCTCCATTCAATATTGGAATAGTTTATCAATGATTATGAATACATGATCCATCGGTATCCCAACAAGGCGAATAATGTTGAAGATTATCTATGTAAGAATGATGTAATAAAATTATCATCAATTAGTGTTGATTAGGATCCAATATTCTTAGAAAAATAAAGGATAATGTTATGAATCATAAGGAAATGAAAAAATCCTACCAATCTCAACTGATTTTACCACCTTCCATTCTATAGAAAAGTCAAAATTATCAAATTAATAACATTGATAGTTTGATAATATAGATTATATATGGAAGGAGAAAATAAAATAGTTCAATACTGATGAAGGATTTTGATATTTGGAACATACTCTATTTACCATTTCTTAATGAGATAACAATGTAACTTTTGAATGATGCTCATAACTCAACATTATCCATCAACCTACGTAGTAGAATGATGTATAATTATAGTGAAGAACACTATTGGTTGGATAATATATTGAAATATAATTAATAACATAAATCAATGTTCTTGGTATGTAACCAAGTTAAGGCGAAAATGGAAAAATCTAAAGGAATGTTGAAACCATTAACAATTTCTCTGTTGAAATGGAAAAACATCTCATGATATTTTGATACTATTATTACAAATACATAGAAGTTGAATAACATTAAATGAGTTATAATGGAATCTCATATAAATAATTATGGACAAATATATATTAGGATGTATAACTCACTGAGTATACTTTCATGGATATATATCCAATAAGGTATGATACTTCATGGAGAAACAATATCAATCATATTAGAACAAGATCTAAAGATCAACTCAATGTTCTTGAAAATTATCTAATATTCCTTAAAAAATGTATAAAAATTAACTATGACCCATCACCCTTAAAATTATGGTCTATCTTAGTGGACTATCTTGGCACATGAGGGTATATTGAGAAATTTATTAATGAACATGAATGGAGGAAGAGATACGCATATTACTCTACATTAATTATCTTAAAATAATTTATTTGACATGAGTGTTCATGTGGGCCGATAGTAATTCATATATGGTAAGAAATATAGAACAGTAACATGTTTAGATAATGTTAGATAATAAAATGTATTGGCATCTAAAATACTTTAAAAAATGTTTTAAATGGTTATGATCATTCAATATAACATTGGAGTAGGAAAAATTCAACAGAAGTGTTATTCTAATAACCACCGATGATACCTAGAATATAATGTTAGTGATAAACTATGATGGATTCATTTTTGAAATCTTATTATCAATGGTAATTGAAGTGAACCCAAAAAACATATTAGTATATTTCTATGGATATTCCTCACAAATGGATTATAAAAAATAGAGTTTAAAATTTCATACATAAAATTTGCAAACACTATTAGATTCATCCTCCATCTTCATTGTCGGTATATTAATGATGATTAATGTGAGTATTAGGTGAATTCAACTTACCCCGAGGGGGAAAACCAACCAGTGGATCCATGAATGCTTCATGTGGACTCTTTTATTCTTGAAGGGATGTTTGAACCTTTATCAATTGATGAATAAACAATAAGAAAAGAAGATATATTCTATCATAGATTATAGATCCTCACATGATTATTATATAATATTCATAATAACACACACCAGGAGGAATGTAAAAGAACCTTTTAAAAATACAACCTCATCACTATTCATTAAATTAAGTGATTATGATTCTTTGTAACTTGTGGTTTCCATATGTACCTACCATAGTGTGTTGAATACCATTTTGGTACACATAAAATACTATCCCACTTATATTGGAATACCATAATGGATTTATTAAAAAAATTCAAAACACTATGTCAATCAACCCAAAAATATTTTTGATATATTTTCCAAATAATCTATGCATTTTGAACAAATAATTTCCCTAAATAATTATCCTTATCATAGGAACTAACTATGTTACCCAACATGATTTAGTAGGGTTGAAAATAATGATGAAATACCTATAAGAAAATTTATACAATGTGTTGCCTTTGGAATGATTTTAGTGATACTCAAGTGACTAAGGGGTGTTTTGTGATCTCTATCAAACATAATAATATATAAAATGAACACATCTATGACAAGACGTATCATATAAATCATTTTATTTCATATCAATCCCTTTTCTATATAACATTCAGTAATCAATAGGCATGGAATAGATCAATGTTGTATAACCTCTAAAATTTTCATGATTTTCTAAAAAGGACTATCCATGTTCACTAATACATCAAATGTAATTAATTAACTATATTTGAAAATAAAATTTCACACATCAAATTAGTATATATCATAATATGTGGATGAAAAAAATCTGTATGAATTTACCCTGCCTTATTCAATCAAGGGTAAGATATCATTACATGTCATATATAATGGATAATATCATCTTGGTTGTACTCAAATTGATAACATGTTCAGAAATATACCCAAACACCACTGATTAGATATGTTCATATAACGACATGAATTAGAAGGGTATCAAAGTATGAAGCTTATCATTCTAGGTATCTCTATAACTATATGTAAGATATATTGATAAAAATTATATAGCCCTATTTATATAATATATTGGATGAAATTACCTGGGATATCAGTCCAATCCATGCAATAAGTCTCTACTTATTGCCACATGAATCACTCATTTTATATCATATAAAACACTTAGAATGAGAACATGATTCTATGTATTCCAACATTATCATATAATTACAACCCATAGTACTTCCTAATGATCAATGGTTATGGATAAAGAAATGTTTATCTTTGAGGGGATATTATCAATCTATCATTCATGTTAAAATATTACATCATACATTGATGAATGAAAAATTATTATTTTCATTATTATAAAATCAATATATATTTTAAAATTGTTACGTCAATCACATTGTTATTGTATATAATGTTATTCAATAAGGTCATCATGAATTTTATATGATAACAATCTATCTATTGGATATTAAAAAATATCCATTGTATCCACACAACTTATCATTACATCACCCCTCTCAATGATCTCTCTTGTAAGATAATGCTTGTGTGGTATTTCTTGGGTCTTTTGGTGAGTCCAAGGTTCCTTATCATGCGAAGTAACACCGTTCTTGTCAAAATATATGTTAATTTATCATGTGGTTCTAGAAACTATACCAAGAATAGAAATGAACTTCTTAATAAAGGAATATTCCTCCATAGTATCTGATGCACTGTTGTACTCCACCTCTATTGACGTGTCTTCAAATGGGGATTTCATTGAACACATACAGATAATAGATCCACCATTCATGAAAAAATTAATCCAGATCCCTATTTCCTATTAAATTTATCATATTGGAAATAAGAATACATGTATCCTTTCATACAGAATTCATCCTCACCTCTAATGGTAAAGAAAAAATCCTTATTCATTTTCTGTGCATAATACTGATTTCTATTAATAATGTGACTCTCACTATGATTAGATTGGAATATATTATATCTTTAAATTATAAGATACATCTGGTATATTATATAATATGAAATAATTTATAGATCCGGTTTTGGAAGCATATGTAATCATATAAGTATTTTTTAACTCATTAGAATTATCATGAATACTTCTATGATTTTTCCCATGAAACATTGGGGAAGACCCCCTTTTGGAGTTCTCCATGAATATTTTTTCACATTACAAATATATGTGTTGTGAATCAATTAAATAATACTATTAGAATTATCTATTTATATCTTCATACCTATTATATGGGATTTATTTCCCATATATTTCATTGAGGAAGATTTACCCAACCAACACATCATCTAATTAAGTATCGAGTTTTCAATTTCGATAATAAGTATATCATCTACATACAACATTATAAATAAATACTATGCTCCCACTTAACTGTTTCTATAAAAATGTATTATATTTTATGAAAAAAGATATTTCATTAAAACATAAAAGTAGATATAATAATAATAATAATCTTTATCCAGTCCCAAAATATAACTAAGAATCATGTGAACAATAACCATCTTATTTTGTACTTCAAAACCTTTAGTATAAATCATATACACATCATCAACTAAATTACAATTTTGGAAAGAAGTTTTGACATCTATATGATATATATCATTATCATAATGAGCTAGTAAGGGTAAAAAACACTGAATAGACTTTATCATCATAAATGGTGAAAAGGATTATTTATAGTCAATATCATGAATTTTTTATGACCCATTTCCTCTTGGAATGATTTATTTGTAAAAGCTATACTATCCATGTTAGTTTTCATGTTGGAAACATTCTTACACTATATGGTTCATAAAATTTCTGGTGCATATACAATGTTCAAAATATTATTAATTTACTTGGGTTTCATCTTAAAATTCATGGACTTTAACCATTTATCAAAATCAATCTTACTGTCCTTTTGGTTGGAAGTAAATTCATCTCCTATGAATTTTTATGCATCAATATTTATTACATGAAATTCATATCTCACAATCTACTTATAAATCATAAAATATCATCATGGTTCTTTTGTAACATGAGCCTTTTAATCTTCTACACCTCTATATAGAACGGATTGAACCTCCACCAAAAGAACTCTTCATGTCATTAGTCCTGAACTTCTCCAAAGTTAACATTTCCTCCCAATGAAACCTTGAATAATATTTATATTCCCTTGTAAAATATCATATCAAACTATAAACTCATTTCCTCAATATAATTATATAATAAATACCACTTCGTTTCCTTGTGATAACTTATAAACAATCAATTTAAATTTTTTTCCTTGTTTATAAAAATAATAAATTGAAAAACATGATTCATGCCCTAGAACCTCAGAAAATTAAATAATGGAAATGTACCATAACATACATCAAATGGTGTATTCATTAATTATTTATATGTGACAATGTTTAGTCTGAATATATCGGTTTTTAGAGCATAATCCCATAATTAAATAGGAATGTCACACTAACCATCCTCAATCGAACAATTCCCATAAAGGTATGGTTTCTCTTTTCAATTACACCATTCTATTACAGAGTTCAATGGGGAGTGAGTTGAGGACTAATTCCATATTTCAGAATATGTTCATCAAATTCATGTATCAAGTACTCCCAAAATTTAATTGATCCAATAAACATGATATTGTTTCAAAGTTTATTATGTAATATTTTCTGAAACACTCTAATAATTTTAAATGTTTATGGATTCTGTCTCATCAAAAACACAAATACAGACCGATTGAAGTCATTGATAAATTAAATATGCACTTAAATTACTGATTTTCATTTCTACTTATTTGTATACAATCATCATCATGTATGAGATGAAATATTAGACTATCTCTATCACATATTTTTACTAAATGGTTACATCATGTTTTTTTCAATGGTAATGATTCACAATTCTCAAACTGTTGATAATCAAATGATTACAACAATCTGTCTCTATGGATTCATTGAATGTGTTTCTCATTTATATTTACAAGGAGACAAAAAATAAGGGTTGTGGAATTGGAATAAACCCTAACATTAATATTATTAATATTATAAATAGGATTATTGATTTATGTAGTATATAATGTATTCATTAAATTATTGATTCTATAAATAATTTCACTTTTTTATACTGAACAAATATTTCACAAAATAATGAATGAAAATCCAATATTCTCCAAATAAGTTATTAAATCAAAATTATTATTTATAAAGCACACATATTATTTTATTTCTTATTAATTCAACTATTACACATGGTAAAATCCAATCAGAGGTTCAACCACTAATTAAACAACTCCTTATCCATTTGTAAAAGGAATATCAACATCAACCTTCATTAATTTTATATTTTATTTAATTTTTCATTTTTCTTCAAAATTTGTTAACACACACATGGAATCTAACACCCATAATTTATATATTGTTAAATTACTCACCATAGCATTGACATTGAGATACTAAAAATGTGTCCCGATTAGAACACCTCTCAGACCTATATACCAGTCATTAACTTTTTAATAGGACATACATAATTTTTCTCTTGATATTATCTTGAATAGGTTTTCTGTTATCTATAAAAATTATTATCAAACCATTTAGTGAGAAAATATCCATATAGAAATATGTTCACTATGGTGTTAATCTCACCACATTATAATTTAATAAGTGGATCATTATAATCATAACAGTTTTTACTCTTGGATTGTTGACCAAATAATATTTAATCTAAATCCTTCATATGGATTCACTCAAATATATTAATTTGGTATCCTTTCAATTTGGGATTCCAAGATAAGTGTCACCCGAATAATACATAAAATATTTCAAAAAAGTTAATCCATAGAAACAATGATTCAGCCTAAAACTATGTAGAAAGATAATATAGACGTACATATTAGTTATTAAAATACATGAAATATTATGTGGGTTACTAAGTATGGAACAAAACTACCCAGATTGATAATCATGGCCTTGAAAAGACTCACTTTTAAAGTATTATCACACTTATTAGACCATTTTAATATAAATCACATGCATATCAAACCAATAATTATTACATCTAATGTAATAATTATCAATTTCATGTTTTATTAATTTATTGTGTGTGAATGGTTCTAATTGTTTTATTTTTAGAAACCCTATTCCAACAAATAAATTAATGTGTCGCATAAAAATAAATTTGATACAATTAAAAATCCCACAGGTATGTGTTATTCACCAAAAAATTGAATTTTGGTATATTAATTCATATATGAACGCATCACATGATTGAGGTATATTAACTCTTCACTTAAATCAGTATAGTTATGTGGGATTAAAAAAACTACTTGAGTAAGGCTAGACAGAAATTTCTCCAACCTTACTCATGTTTATGACAAGGTATAGTCCTTTCATTCAGTAGGTAGTCTGACCTCAAGTCCCTCTCTATGGGGATGATTTTATAAAAGGTAATAAAATTCATGATCTTTAAAATACCTAATATCCAAAAACTCTATTAAAAAACTATGATCAAGCTCGCAAATTTATTTAAAAATCATGGTCAAGGTACATGAAAATAAAACAGTATGATTTCACATGTAGTTTGATAATACATGGCTCTATCGTTGTAGAAATTTATCACACAAATTCTATCATAAAAGTAATTCATATTTCATAAAAACTATATATACATTAATAATAAATTAATTTTAAAAAACCATTCAACAATTTATTTATTTTCTGAAACCAGATATCCAAACATATACTATTTAATATTTCACATTATATAGGTTTATAAATTGTAAACTACTTTATAATTTAATGTCAATATTGAAATAAAATACTATAACCTTTAATTCGAACAAATTAAATTTTAATTAATTATTAATGCTGCATAATTATAAATATAATCTTTTAGAAATTATCCATACATTAAAAAAATTACATCTATTTATAAACTCCTTGTAAAATAAAATATTCCTGAAATAAAATTTTCAATGATTTATTAAATTTTTATCAACCATTTAAAGTAAAATTATAAAAACAACAATTATTCTGGGTAATTTTATTACAACCACGAATGGAACATTATAGGGGGAATTATTGAATGGCCATTTTCGACAATAACTCTTCATTAGTACGAGTGAATACATTGAATTATAAATATTTTCAACCCAATAGCTCTAGTTTTTATGAGTCACCGTAGAGAGTGCATGTAATGGTGACTAGGGAATTACAAGGTGAATGGGGGAACCCATATTGATGAACTGAAATTTCATTCCATTCACTATGGTGGCATGAAATAGGTTTTTTGAGTCATTATAACTTCACCATGGGAAGCAACATATTTTGGTGTTAGAAATATTTTTTGAAAGCATGTTTCACACATGCTTAATATATGAGAAAATTTGATTTTATACCATTTTTGGTTTTCTTTTGATCAAATTACGATCATTGGTAGTGGAGGAAAATCGAAAAAATAATTGAATATATTTTTAAGGATATATAATGTAAATAAATTTGAAAAATTTAGCATAAAATATCTTATTGAGACACAAAAGCACCAAAATTGATAACCTCCTGATTAGTTGGTGATTTTTATATGATGGTCATTATGACTATAAGACAAATTCTGCCTACCATTTTTTTGGTAATACAGGTTAGTGGATTCAGAACACTGTTTGAGGACTTAGGAATGCCTAAATGGATGTTAATGACTTATCCTATTGGTGAATACACAGAATAAATAGAATAGAGATTAATTTGTTTCTGGTGAGTCATTAATAAATTATTACACACCTAGAAAAATTGTATAAAATAAGATGATAGGATCACATAATCATAAATATCTCACAACAATGCATTTCATTAAATGAGAAACAATTGTTATTTCATAAAATCATGGTTTCTATCACAAGGAATCCCACCTATTTATCATATTGGTGATCATTCATTGAACACATCCATGTATAAATACCATAAGAAAAAATTGATCCATCTCATGAATCATAAGTGAAAAAAGCATGCAGTAGATAGATATGGATTAAAAATTTATCTTATGCATGCATAATACCTAGAATAATTTTAACCATGAAATCATATATAACGACACAGTATGTCACAAACAGTGGTTTCTATATACACTATAACCATGCGGTGTACCCATTTTGTTACAAATCCAATAAATTATTCCTCTTTATATCTCCTTAGAAGAGATTCATGATATTTTGAAAAAAAGGTAATTCTTAGTACTAAATATATATTCCCCTCTATGATCTATGCACATATTGAATCCATGGCCTATCATCTAAAACTCCCCCTGAACCACTATCAAGTCCCATATGTGTTCCACATATCTCTCCCAATTATTTATATATCTACTCCTTAACATTTATGAATACATAGGTTGTTTATAAGGCCCCACCATTAAACGTTACATAATCTTGAGTTATGTCAATAATTCATATTGAGGATTTTTATAGGTTATCAACTTTAGGGAATTAGGCCATAACAATTACCTAATAAAATATACATAAAAAGTAGATAGTTCCAATAGTATCTATTTCCTCTGTTACATAAAAACATTTAAAAAGAAACAAGGTTTCTTTTCATGTTTAATCATCATAAATTTTCATTTATTCCTTCCATTAAACAATTCTACCTTAATCCTTTTGAAAACATTCAAAAACTTGAGATGATCAAAATAACTTAGTAAGGGACATAAAAAAAAAGAAAAATAATTAGTCATGTTAAATCCGCCTGACCCATTCAATGTAATTTGACCAGATGAATAGAAACATTTTCATATGAATCACACTCAATGTTTTTTTTCTCAATGAAAAACAATGAAACAAATATAAATTAATTCAAAATCTTTTAGGTTAATTAGAGAATCATATAAATAAAACCCAATCATACATCTTCCAATTGAAAAAACCATATGACTCAATTCCAAATTTAATATCTATAAAGGGGGTCACCCTTAGTATAAGCTATATTAAGCTCACACATGAGAAATAATTGGTCATAACCCATAATATAAGTTGTGTAGGGAACACTTGTGAACTATAACAGGGCTAGATCCTTTGTAAATGCTATATTAGTCTCACTGGTTTCATATAATTCTCATGTACCATTACATGAAGAAAACATAATAATCACAAAAGCCCTTTTTCATTTATTATTCTAATCCCATTTGAAAAACATTTATATATAAAAATAACATTTACATTTAAGAATCCATTTTCCCTACAAACATACAAAAATATTCGAATAATGGATTTATTTTAAATTAAAAATACATTAAGGCTAAGAGTGTATTATAAATATCAACTAACAGTTATGGTGACATAGAAGTCATTCTAGACATATACGTTAACAAACATAAAATTTTTCATTTTGTAAAGAACGTAAAATTATTAACATAAAAATATTAATTTTGGAAACATTGAATGAAATTGAATATTGGTATAAAATATCTTTTATGTACCTTTTATACACATACAATGAAATACATAATTTAATATAATGATGAAAAACTTTTGACAATTAAACCATTAAATGTTCATAGTGACCCATATCACTTTGAAAATCTAAATAATTATCTACATGATTTAATAAATAAAATTATTAGAGATAAAATATGGGAATTTAATGTTAAAGTTTCTTTATATACACCTTATGAATGAAATATGGTTCTTATTATCCAAAAATTCCGTAATGAAATGATATTGAGAGGAAGTCCCTTATCTTGAGTATGACTTGTCTCGTTCGTTATTTAATTTCTTGAATAAAAAACATGTGATAACCTTTACTTTTATTAAATGATTCATTAAAATTCATATTCATTTTATATCACTTATTACCATGTTATTGAAATTAATTAATTATTTGAGTTCATATCAGATATTTTTTCAATGTTTCGTATATGAGTAAAAAATGAACATGTTTGGATGAAAATTATCCATGTTTTCATAATAATATTACCTCCATAATATTATTAATAATTTAAATATAATATATATCGATTATATATGTATTTAGAATAGTCCATAAGATTTTTATATAATAAATTAATGCACCATTACTGGAGACGGTAGGACGTACGTACGCATGAATGCTACTTTCATTTCTGTGTCATATGAAAGGATTAAAATAATAATAGATATATAGGTATATTAAAATTATATTATAATATATATGTTATATATGTTACTTATTTTCATTAATTCTAAATTTTATATGTTCCATTTATGGAAAGAATGGGTCATATCACATTGAGGGTGTGGTTGTCCACACTTCCTCAATTGAAATTATCGTAATTACACATTATGAAAAACATAAAGGTATGTTTTAAATAAAAATTACATAATCATAGAGAAAATATATATATAATATATATAATATATAAAAATAGTTTCATCATAATTTCCACCATAATAGGTGGTATTTGAAAATTGAACAATTATCATTTTATGAGTTAGTTGTTCCCCATACGCAGAAACAGTATATTCTATATCCATTAGTTGGAGGTGTGTGTAAGTATTGATATAATCCTTACCATAAAAACCTCATAGTATATTGAGTATACATGTTTTGTTTTAATATAATGTAATACATATAATATTGTTGTTTGGATGAGGAAAATAAATTAATGGAGACTGAGAGAAGACGTTACATCTAAACCATGTAACTCCTTTTGATTTTATCCCAAAGGCTTTATAGAATTTTCCTCTCCTCAGATTTGTATTTTACGTGGAAGGAAGTAATGTTGGGAGATTATTTGAGTAGAATTTGGGTGATTCATGTTGCTTGAGAGGTCTGTTTAAGTGGGTAGAGTTGATGGCCTTTTATAAAAAGGAATAGGGGCACATTATGATATTCATGAAATATTATTTTATTATAAATTGATTTTATAATTTTAATTGTTCATAAGTGACTAGTTTATTCGATAATTTGAGTATGGGTCATAATTATCTTAACAAATTGGATTCATAAAACATATTTTAGAAAAATAACCTTATCTTTTAGCTTTAACCCTTAGTTAAAAACATTTACTCATACTATGTCTTCATGTATTCTCATTATATATGATCACCATATGTACTATAATTACTATAAAATGAAAAGAGAATAGAAAGTAGATAATAAATTCAATTTTTAATATTATATAAGTTATTTTTTCGAATAAATTTTTTTAGTATGGTAAAATCATTTAATAAAATTGTGTTTGTTTTAAAAACCCAATTATGTATATTTTTACAGAATTTAGAATCTGATTTTTTAAGTAATTAAAACATTATTCCATTGAACCAAATGCATTAAATCATCCCTCCCTTTTCATTTTCCTTCAAAAAATATGTTTATGGCGTCAAAATGATCAAATTATATTTTTTTTAATAATTATAATATCATTTATTTGAATATTTCAGTAATAAAGTTATCACTACATCATCATTGGGTCATCAATATATTTAATTACATAATGTATCAAAATTTTAAATAAAATACAATGATATATTTAATTACATCATATTTATAATTAATATTCATCGTACATGATATCATTTATATTAACCAAATTAAAATTGTTTTAGTTAGAAGATTCATGTTTATGTTAGATTTCCCTTTTAATTAAACAAAATATTATAAAAGGTCATTATCACACCAATTTGGCTACATGGGGTCCTAAATTTGACCAATCGATGATCATGGTAGGAAATATCTCATTCAATAGGAATAGAAAATGTTTTATGGAATTTTAATATTAATATAATGTTATTATTTCCCTTATTTACTGGATTTACCCTTTAACCGTAGTAAATAAAAAAATACTAAAGCTAGAATTTATAATTTACCAAAATAAAAGGTATACATTTACATAATTTGGATCATATGATTCCAAATATGGAATGAAATTTTCAAAATTCAATATATAGAATTGGCTTAAATTAGTGTAAAATTAAATCATATTGTCAAAACTAGAAAACCTGATTTTATGATGTAAAACCTATCAAAATATTGACATGTGTTAATGTCCAATTTAATTGTACAATTACTTGCAATGACCAAAATTAGATTAAATAATAAAAATTAATAAAACTACACATTAAAAATAATAAAAATGATAGCATAACTATATAAAGAATTTAGATGAAATGTTATTTAGAATTTAAATGACGCATTTTTCACTATTTACTAAATTATTTTTTTACAAAAAAATAACAAAAATTAAACCAATGTAAATTTTTATGTCATTATTATAAATAATAATTTAATTATGTCACACAAAACATAAAATTTTTTCAAAAACCATATTTAAAAGGTTTCTCCATCAAAAGGTGGTAAACCAACCATTTTAAAAATATTAGAGTATTTAATGTTTGAAATTGGATTTATAAATGTACGAATATTTAACAAAAATGTGTAATAATAATATTTTTAGATCTATTAACTACCTATATTAAAATATAAAGGAATTTAAATAAATTAATAATAATAATAATAATGTATTATCATTCTATATAACTCAGTCTTTTGTGAAACGTAATATTTTAGAGAAACCGTTTGTGGCTTGTCGAGTATGCAATCACACATTGTGTCAATATTAAGCAAAACTTAATAACTGATTCAAAAATATTAGTAGATAAGGAAAAATATTGTTTTATAATTTCCTAGTATGTTCCATCTTTCCCAACATTTGGATGTTGTTTCCTCATAGTTTTCAATTTGGGATTCATAAATATGGTTTCACATTACAAAATAACACTATTAAAATCCCACATTAGAAAAAGATTCAATAAAACCTATACATTAAAACAAATAATGTGCAGTATAATGGTTATTTCAGATATCATATATTAGGGTTCCCTGTAGGAATAAATGGTCATGGATGATAGAAATAACTCTCAAATAACCACAGAGGGTGATAGAGAACATAGTAATTGGAAAGTTATCCATCAACAAATGATAATAATGTGGTGTTTCAAAAGACCATTGATAAATGTAAACCAATAATGTTTTTGTTTTATGTACCTTTTGATGGAGTGGATGATTTAATTTACATCCTACAATTAGAACCTAAGAAAACATAATTACATGATGTATTTTTTATTTTATAAGTACAATTTGTTCCTCGTAATATTCCAAGAATATTATGTATATACCTAAGAATAACCTTAAGTATAAAAAGTGACACAATCCATAAAGGATATAAATATCTTAAAACTGAATTCCAAAAGTAAAGGCAAACTTCCACATTATAAAAATCCAGACGTAAACATAACTGCATGAAACATCTCCTAGAATGGTACTTAATAACTTATTTTCGCATAACATAAATCCATAGAAGGTGGGTCCAAAACAATGATGTTATGGTTGTCCTTAAAAAAATAACGTGCTATCAGGAGCGTCCATCACTTCACCAAATGTATCAACATCAACTATAGTGGAAAAAAAATATTTTCCCAAACATTTTTCTTTGTTATCATTCTGATTTCTTCGCTCTATAATTATATTCACACTCTTATTTTAATATTATCCAAATCATTATAGATAAATAATATTTATTTAGAATATATATCTCTTGTCTGATTATTGGACTATTCAAGACCCTTTTCGTTGTACTCATAAACCATGTGACCAATCATAAAACACTAGTAACACTTTCAACATCCTACCATATATTTATTCAAAAGTATTTCACCACACCTGGAATATGTTTTGGGATTACAACCCAAATTCTTAGTTGGTTGCATATCTATTTCCTAAAACATTATCCATTTCTTACTCATATCATCTCGTGGAACAGAAGCCTTAAAAACCACCATTTTAATTTTTCTCAACACAAAAAATGACTTTTTCCTATCTTTAAAATTTTCAAGAGGCCAATGCGCTTTATAGACCTTATTTCAATAATTAGTATATTATATTAGTTTTAGTATCAATGACTCAAATAAAACCTATAGCATACCTGGCCAGTCCTGTGAAGTTTTATTCATATGTGGAAACTGAAGCATCGCCCTTTTTCATTAATTCCATGAATTTTTTCTCCATCCTAAGCCGAAAACCTTATAGAAAGATTCCCTGTGGAAAATATCCTTTACTTCGTCCAATTACATAGAATCAAGATCATTTTTCAATCTCGTATTCTTTACTAATGACCACAATTAAATAGCATTATCTTCAAAATGATAGATGGAAAGAGTTACTTTTAAATTTTTTAGACATCCTAGGACTTCAAATATCTTCTCTAGGGTATTGATCCATAATTAAACTACCACTAGGTCAGATGATCCATTGAATAATGGGGATATAGAGTTGTAAAATGTTCCACTACTAACATATTCATCTATAGTTGATTGGGATGATCTCATGCATGGATACCACTACCATTTATAGCATGAGTCAACTTCTCTATCCCTGTAACAATATATTCAATTCCAATTCTCACCATATCACGTTTTTTTATTTGAAAGGTTTTTTCCAATTGATGCCATCCCATTGTAGCTTTCCTATTCCCTCTATGAAAAAAAATTCTAAAAAGGAATAGTTTAGATGAAGAAACAAGGTAATATTAAAATGATATATCCTTTAAAATTAACAAAAAAGTAAAAAACTCTATAGGAAAGCAATTAACACCATCATAACATATAAATTTATATAAACGACATCTGATACAAACTATATGGACCTTGACTTAAACATTACATAATCTTGAGTAATATAAAAAATTTAAATTGAGGATATTTTTAGTTTTAGAGCTGTAAATAATATGGACATAAATATTACATAACAATAAATAAAAATACAAAGTGTACACTTCCAATAGTATCTACTTCTTCAATAATATAAAAACATTTAAAAAGAATCATGTTTTCCATGACTCCAACATTGACCGTATTAACCATTACATTATATGCCACCATTTATAAAAAAGTGATGGGAAAAAAGGTCAGTATGAGACACAAAAATAATGAAAACACATTATTCTAGTTAAAAACTAATAACACATTCAATTTTATTTGAGAGGATGAAACAAAACATTTTTAAATGAATAGAACACATACTTTTTTATCTATAAAAAAACTCTAAAACCAATATAAGGAAAATAAAACAACATTATGTGACATAGAGCATCATATACGTAAAACCCATTCATACATCATTCATGGAAATATCTATATTTTTTACTTCCAAATTGGATCTTTATAATGGTTTTTACCATTCGTATAATCAATATAGGTCTCACCTGTGAGATATAATGGGGACCAACCCATTGTATAAGTTGTTTCAAGCTCACCCATGATCTATAATGGGGCACAACCCATCATATATGCTATATCAAGATCATCCATTTCATATAATTCTCATGTATCATTTCATGTATAAAACATGTTCCTCACAAAACGACTTTTTTAAAGCTTCTTCTAATCCTATATGAAAATCATTTATGAATAAAAATATAATTTTCATTTAAGAACAAATTTAAATACCAAGATACCAAAATAATGGAATAATGTATTTATATTTATTTTAATAGATATTAAGGCTTATAGAGGAATCCAAGTATCAAATAATAGTTACAGTGGCAGAGAAGTCGTTGTCAACATATACGTTAAAAAACATTCCTTGTTTCATTTTGTAATTAATGCAAAATTATTTCTATAAATATATTACTTTTTAAAACCTCAAATGAAATTCAATATTGACATAAAATTTCAGATATATTCCTTTTATACCAATACATATAAATATGTAATATAATATCATGAAGAAAAAGATATGATAATTAATTCATTAAATGTTCAAGGAGTCCCATAGCACATTGAACATTTAAAGATTTACCTCCATGATTTAATAGATTTCATTGTTATAGATAAAATATGGATAAGAAATTTCATAGTGGTTGTATATAAAAATTATAAATTGAAAAAGGTGCATATTATCATGAAATTTCTCAATTAAAGGAGATTGAGACGATGTCTCGTATGATAAGCCCAACTTGTCTCATACATTCATTAATTTTATGAATAATAAAGTTAGGTTTATTTTAAATTAATTTAGAACTTTTTTAATGGTTATTATTCATATAATATCACTTATTCCGATGTTATAGAATTTAGTTAATTATTTTTGTGCATATCAATGTTCATTATTTTAGTAAAAAACTAACATGTTTTGAAACAAATAATCAATGTGATCATAAGCCCATTATCTCCAAAATATTATTCGTGTTTTAAATATCATATATATCCATTATATATGTATTTATAATAATACATAACAGTTTTAGATATGAAATTAAATGCACCATACATGGAGATGGTACACCGTATGTACGCATTAACGCTACTTTAATTTCATTGTCGTATTAAAAGAATAATAAAATAAAGATACATAGGTATATTATAATTCCAGTATTATTTAAATTTTATTTATTTTTCATAAGTTCATTAACTCCATCCTTTATACATTTCATGTATGGGAGGAAATATTCATATCATTTTTAGGGGGAAGTAGTCTGCATTTCCACAAATGAAATTACCGTATTTACACATTATGGATTGAATAATGATCTATTGTAAATTAAAATCATAGAATCAAAGGGGAAAAATAAATAAAAAATATATCATATATAAATTCATTTGCATCATAATGGCCACCATGATAGGTGGTAGGAGAAAATTCAAAAATAATCATTTCGTGTGGCTGTTGTTCTCCCTACACAGAAACTGTATGTTCTATATCCATTAGATGGATGTGTGTGTAATTTTATGTCAACCCATAATCATAAAAATGTAATAGTATATTTAAGACATTTTTTTTATAAAATAATTTTGTACATATTGGTTCGGAGGTTTGATGTGGAAAATAAATTAAAGGATGTGTAGAGAAGACTTTACCTCTAAATCGGGTAACTCCTTATGATTTTAGCCAAAAAACATTATCGATTTTCTTTATTCCGAAGTTAAGTCTTTTAATGGAATATATGGATTTGGGTATCTTATTTGAGAATAATTTGGATGAGTTAGGGGGTGTGAGAGGTGTGACTATGTGGGTATGGGTGGTAGAGTTTTATAAGAGGGAGGATGGGAAATTTATGAATTTGTTGTAATATTATTTTATTATAAATTTAATTTCATATTCTAATTGTTTAAAAGTATTAAAATTTGAGGATATGAATAGTATGGGACTCAATACTCTCATCCAAGAGGTTTTAGACATGTTTTTTTCAAAAAAGTAACCTTATATTTTAAATTTAACCCTTATTTAAAAACATTTACTCTTATCATGTATTCATGTTTTTTCATAATATATATATTTAATATAGTTACTATAAATTTCCATGTGAAAAAAGTGGATAATTAATTAAAATTATAACATTATATACATCATTTTTCCAAATAATAGATTCTAAGGATTATTATATCATTTAATAAAGTTGTTTTTCAAAACCTATTTATTTCAATTTTGACACTATTTTAAAATTTATATTATTATAGTCATAACAAATTTATTAATTTGAACCAACTGAATTTAAAAAATGCCTAAAATGTCAGTGTAATCCAAGAAATTCATTGATGACATAAAAATGTTCAAATTAAATTTATTTTAATACTTATAAAATCATTTAGTTTAATATTCCATTAATAAGGTACTAAATTCATCATAATTGTGTCATAAATATTTTTCTAATGCCTAAAATTATATTTCCAATTACTACTTATAGCTGAAGATATCATTTATATAAACCAAATTAAAAAGGTTTTTGTTAGGAGATACGTGTTTGTCTTATGTTTCCCTTTTTTTAAATTAAATATTATTAAAGGTCATTATCATACCCATGTAACTCCATGTGGTCCTAAATTCGACCCAAGGATGATAATGGTAAAAAATATCTCATCTAATAGGATTATAAAATGTGTTAGGGTAGTTATATATTATTATTATTTTATTTTTATAACCTTATTTAACTTATTTAACATTTAAACATGGTAAATAAAAATAATTACTGAAGTAACAATCCCTAATGTCCTAAAATAAAAGGTAACTAAATAAATAATTTTAAAACAATGAATAATGATATGAAAAATAGTTTTTAAAAATCAATACATATAACTGTTCAAAAATTATTTAAAATTAATTCTCGCTATCCAAACCTGAAAACCAGTTTTTAAAAAGACAAAACTATCAAATGTTTGACATGTGTTAATGTAAAATTTAAATGGGAAATTACATACAATGACCAGCAATGTATTAAATAATAAAAACATAATCCAGTGACACGTTATAAAAAATAAAAGGATAACATAATTATAGGCATTAATTAAAATAGTAGTTTTTAATTAAAATGAAGTATTTTTCACTACACATTAAAATACATATTTTCTATGAAAAATACCAAAAATTCATCCAAATTAAATTTTGGGGTCCCGATTCTGAATATAAAGTTTATTATGTCATATAAAACTGATAAAATTTTCTAAAACATTATTGGAAACTGGTTCTCCATTAATAGACTGTGAAACTACATTTTAAAAATAATTAGAGTATATTATCAATAAAAATTGATTTATAAATGTAAAAACATTTAACAAACATGTGTAATCATAATATAGTTAGTTAATTTCATTAACTCAAATAAAAAGGCTAGGAATTAACTAAAATTTAAAATAATAATATTAACAATGTATTATTTTTTAGTATAACTCAATATTGTGTTAAATGTAAGATTTCCTAGAAACCAGTTGATGCGTGTTTAGTATGTTATCTCACATAGTGTTCCATTTTATCTAAAATTAATATCTAATAAATAAATATTAATAGTTATGGGATAATATTATTATATAATAACCTAGGATGTTACATTATACAACAATTGAATGATCTCTCACGTGGGTAGAACCTGGTGATGATATTACACCATAGAGATAAAGTCCTACAAAAAACACTACTCAACTGGTCAGTGCACTTTGGAGGAACCATGAATTCAATGTGGAATAATTGTTTGATGAGGAATAAATGAAATAAAAATACCCTCATATGTGTTCACTTAGTGTTTATAAAGATATTCTGAATATTAAATTTATGAATGGGGTATGTAGTGACCCATACAACTATATATATTAAATATTACATCTGAATACATTTCTGTGTAATATATAACAATATAGTCTTAATAAAATATTTGGACCACTTAATTAAAGTAATGAAACTAAATTATATTAATATTTAATTTTTTATTTTTTCATTAACTAAACAAAAACTTTTGACATACAAAATTAGAGAATAAATTACAATAAAAAAATTTCTCAAAATTTTTTAATCATTTGTATCCACTATAATTTTTATTTCCAAGAACATAACAATAAAAAAAGAAATAGAGCATTAGTATTTGAATTGATATTTTATAAATAATGAACATAGGGACTTGAGAGATTCGATAATCTGATAATTGAATTGGTTAATATTTATTTATCAAAAATAATATTACTATTGGAAAAATCATATGATATTTGTAATAGTAATATGAAAATTTCAATAAAAGTATATCCATTGGAATGTTAACCTAAACATTAAGACTGAAGTTCCCAAATATGTGTGAGATTATTGAGAGGAGGGGATGAATTAGTAATCCCTATAGTTTAAAAATTATTCTCCAAACATAACCTCTAAAACTTGTTAGAGTTTTAATCAACTCAATGATATCTCTCAACCTCACCTCGAAGGTAGTAAATATTAATAGAGATACCTACACATGATTTTTACAAGGATGGTTCAATGAATTTATATTTTCCATATTGGTAATTCTCCACGATATATATTGTTTACTAGGATTATATATACAAAATAAACAACTTTTTGTATACCAATTTAATTGTTCCTCCAATTCACTTTGTTTAAACCTCCCATTAAACAAATCATATAAAATAGTTTTTTATATCCACCAAATATCCTTCTTTTTTACACTTCCTTAACAAATGGTCAAACCCCCATCCCAAATCTATTTAATAACTATTTTACACACCTATTACAAGCCTTTCCTTATTCATGTTGATCCACTATAGAATGATGTAGTCCATTATATAGTCTTCATCCAAAACCAACACTATTTGAAAATAATAATTTCGTTGTCATTTTCATATCCTTCACTAAATAATTCTTGACAAAAAGTTAGTGGTGTTTTTTCAAAAACTGCTTCTATATTAATTTTTTTGTGGTTGTTTTTGAAAAGCTTTCATTAATTTGTTTTTTATTATTGAATTTTATTAGCACCATTTCTATTAACATCCCCGAATTGACAATTGTTTATTAAAAGTTATCACAATATTATTGAAAAAAGGTAAATATTAAAATAATAAATCAATAATTATTCATAATAACTAATCAGTGATTATTTATAATAATTATTTATTATTATATATAATATTATTTATTTATGATTTTATATAATTATTATGTTTTAGTTATTAATTAATTATAAATATATGATAGTAATTATTTGAAACTTGTGTTTATTCTTGAATAAGTCAAAAATCGTACTTCAACATCAAATGACCATATATCATGATCATGTCATCTATTTTATCTCCACTACAAGTAAAACTGAATCTAGTGAAATGAACTAAAATGATATTTTATTACAATTTAGTAATAATTGATAGAATTAAATTATTTACTTCTTTAAGATAAGTTGAAAATTCAAATTCAAATTCAAACTACTATAAATTTGGATTAGTTTGTGTTGGATCTAATATGTAGATGTATATGTATATTAGATGGAACAATATAAGATGGGGTGAATAGTAGGTTTCAAAATTTTGTGTTTAAACACATATGAGATTTAGTTTAAAAGATCTTAAACTAATTCAAATACAAACACCAACAATTGTATTGAGAATAAATGGTATGATGTAATATAATAATAATGAAATGTAAAACAATTTTATTCTAGTTGAACACAATAATCAGAGTAATATAATGATGAATGATTCTACCTTAAAGCATATAGAATCAATCAATAAAATATGTAATAGAATGATTGTAATTGAAACAATTACAATTGAATATGTAAAGAAGAAAGGAAACAATAAATTCTTTTCTAATAAAAGCAGCAGCGGAAAAGTAAAAGTATTACAATTCTTTTGACCCAAAGAGAAGGGTAATCCTTTCACCTAGGATAAATGGTCTGTCTCACCAACAACTCAGTAAGCCCTCGATACGATGATCGGACCGTCCGTCTTCCTATCCCCGGAAGCCCTCGATACGATGATCGGAACGTCCGTCTGCCAATCCCCAACAACCCTCGATTTTGTAGGTAATCGACACCTCTGTCATTCAATTTCTTGAAAGCCCTCAATACGATGATCAGAATGTATGTATGCCTATCCTCGACAGCCCTCGATTTGGTAGGTAATCGGAAACTCTGTCTTTCAATTACTTGAAAGACGTCGATACGATGATCGGACACACAATGCAGATGAGAGAATTCACAATGTCTCTCTCTAGAACATGATAGAAGTAGAGTATTGCAGTTGTTCCAAAATTATCTCTCTTTCAGCTTCAAATTACCTCCTATTTATAGGCCTCATGTTCCAATGGTCATGTTGCCTCCAACTGTCATATTTCTCTGAAAAACTCAGAGGGAATTGGACACATGGCATCATAACGGTCATATTGAAATAGAAAGCACGACATCGTTTTGATTATTTTTTACTAACTCAATGGCATCATGTTGGTTAAAACAAGATATATGAAGATGGTAAACAATAGTACGATTAATATGAAACAGGGGTTTTGACTAAGTACCAAAACAAGTAATGAAAGTATGAATAGTAGAGTCAGTACGATACAATTGATAGTGTCAGTACGATATAGTTGACAGAGTCAGTATGATACGATTGACAAAATTAGTATGATATGTATGACAGAGTCAGTATGATACGTTTGACATAGTCAGTACGATACGATTGACAGAGTCATTACAATACGATTGACAAGATCAGTATGATATGATTGACAAAGTCAGTATGACACAATTGACAAGGTTAGTACAATACGAATAAAAAGACATTTGTGATTTCCAAAACAAGATATGTATGTCAAAAAAGAACTTTTGACTTATCAATCTCCCCCTTTTTCGAAACCAAAACACACAATGTATATATAACATGAAATTCTAATCTCCCCCTGAGTTATTGGAAACTCTTATGATTATTAATTTGAATAAAACTAACTCTCCCATAGGTGTATATTTTCCTAAGGATTGTATTCATATATTATCCTTGGTTTCGATGTATTTGATTAAACCAATATCCCTTTGTAAAACATTCTCCCCCTTTATAAAACATTCTCCACCTTTATAAAACATTCTCCCACTTTATAAAACATTCTCCCCCTTTATAAAACATTCTCTCACTTTATAAAACATTCTCCCCCTTTATAAAACATTCTCCCTCTTTGTGGTTTAAAAAATTAATGGGTTCACATTGAGTTTCCTGAATGGTTTAGGGAAAACAATTTGCAGGACAAAAGAAAAAAATCATAAATGTTATTACAAAACAATGATATGTTCTAAAAGAAAAGAAAAACAAAAAACCATATTCATTTGTTTTCTCTTTCTTTTTCCTTCTTTATGAGCTCATGAAGAACAGCTATAATATTCTTTATTTCATTCTTTTCTTCAGAAACTGAATCACTGTAACACCCTGAGATTTTAAGAAAAATACTAATTTCATTAATGTCTTGTGTTGTATTCTACACCAACATTACCTTGCGCTATACGCAACACCGTATTAGCTTGCAATATACGGAACACTATTCTTGGACCGTGTTACACACAATTTTGATAATAGTTATTCTACGCAACATTGAATATATATATATATATTAAATGTATAAATAAAATATGGTTGGATTCTGTTATACGAAACAACGAAGGATTCTTTCACAACACGCAACCCTGACATGGCTTGCATTACACACAATCGCGACCTTCCTCGATAGCGTGTGTTTTACGCAATACTGCGTTTTAATAAACAATGATATATTAGTATAATATTGTCATGAACTAGCCGTTATGAATATTATTAACTAAATTTTGAATTTTATAACATTATTATCCATCTTACACATTTTCTAGAACATGGTGTAAGAACAAAATAAATATTTCGGGTAAAATAAGTATTTTTCAAAAAATGCAGTTTTGCCGCCTTTTGATGGTGCACCCTCTTTAAATATAGTTTTTGACATGTTTATATTTTAAAGTTGAAAAAATAAAATTCTTCTTTTGAATCAGGATGTAAAAATTTATATTAGATAATGTTTTGATATTTTTCCGATAACTTTCATATTTTAATGAATATTAAAAACACGCTATATTTTAATTAAAAACAACTTTTTTCATCATAATATCTTATGTGGTTAAATTATAATATTGAATGGTTTTAAAGTATAAATATAATATATTTTTACCATTTAATATAATTTATGTCATTAGCATTGATTTTACCTTGAATTCGTAGGTTAAATCAATTCAATCTTTTGCAATGTTTTAAACAAAAACCCGTTTTTATTCAACAACGGGATTAATTTTAATTTAATTTCTGCAACTTCTGTGTATTGAATTTTAAAAAATTTATTCCATATTTGGAATCATTGGGTCCAAATTATGTTAATTGGCTACTTTTTATTTTTGGAAATTATTAATAGTAACAACGGTAAATTTTATTTACCATAGTTAATGGTAAATCGGGTAATTAATGGTAAATATAATATTATAAAATTACCCTAAAACATGAAAAAACTCTATTTGATGGCTAAAAGTAAACTCATACCAACTATGTGTCGTATTATATTCACTTTATGGACTTTTGATAATGAAAATAATTTAATTATTATTAAAACCAAAGAAAGTTACAACATGTCACTTTCTTAAGTTTATAAGTATAATAATTTTAACATAGTGATAAACATCATAAAACTTCGAAAATGAATAGTATCCAGAAATCTAACAAAATTATTTACATCATGAGAATTTATTTAGAATTTTTTTGGGATTAAATAGTTATCATTAATTGTGACACAATAGTGATATAGAAATTATTTATCTAGTGAAAAATAAAGAATATAGTTTTTATTAAACTAATAGTGACCATAAAACGCACGAAAACCTATCCAAAACTTATTGGTCATGTAAATATAAACTATAATCATCCAATGGTCTAATATTGGACTATTTGGAGTCTTATACAAGCAATTATGACACTTATATTATTTTATTTTAAATGATGTCAAAGTTGTCACCTTCATAATTTAATAAATATAACAATTTAAATATTCTGATTTTAAGATGATAAATTCGAGTAAAAGTATTATTGTGAAAGGTAATATATTTATCTTCATCATAGGATTTTATTTTAAATTTTTATTCAACAAATAAGTATATTAAATAAATATAGAATAATGATGTAGTAATTATTTTATTAAGAGATAAACCAAATAAATGGTTTTAAAAATAATAAACTAAATATTATATGAACTATTTAATGTGATCCACTAATTTTATAGAAACATATGACCTTTTATTAATATATTAAATCTTTTATTTAGAAAATATCTTCTGTATATATTTTATTTAAATTCAAATTAAAGAATAGTGTCAAAATTGACACTATTGTTATTTTATAAAAATAACATATTATAAAATTGATTTAAAATCACAAAAATATTTAAAAATTATAAATTTAAATTTATATGGTTTATAATGTTTTAAATTAAACATTTATGAAAAATTCAGAACAAATAAGTAATTATTTGTTATAATTTAAAATTTAGAATTTTATTACCACAAATAAACTTAAATAGATTAAATAAGGATAAATCAAAATGATAAGGTTTAAAATAAGATCCAAACATGTATAAATTTGATTTGTTGATGAGATTAAAACTCTATCTCATCTAATATTCGAATATGAGTCATTTTTGGAGGTTTTTCTGTGGGGTTAGATTTATTATAAATTAATATTTTTAAGAATTCCAAAGGTGCCCCTCTCCTCCTTTATAAAAGGGCACCTCCTCCCTCTACTCCTCACACCAATTTGATCCTTCAAGATCGGCCAAACCCAGCCAAATTATCTTCTCCACTTCCCTAGAAACATCCTAGAGGTTCTGGTCTTCTTTAAAGACCAATCATAGTGCCCTAATAGGAGGTTTCAAAGAGGCGTATCGAAGAAGAGGTAATTTCTTCTCCCGATTCTTTCAAGATTCTTTCTTCTTCAACATATTCTTATTCAGTTGTTTCATTATAATGTAATAACATAAGTATCACTAATATACTTATTTGTTATTATAAATATTAAACAACCCCATTTCACCTTCTATCCATCCTACGGAAAACAAAATCACCGCGTGTGCGTACGTACGGAATACCGTCTCCACGCCGTGGTGTAATCTGTTTTTCCACCAACACCTTACATGGATGGGTATAATGGTGTAAAGAATAACTATACATAGTTATTATACCATCATTCTGATTCTGATATATTGTATCATCCACTTCAATTCAATTCAATAATTATGGAAATGATATCATCACTCGTGCGTACGTACGGACTATCGTCTCCACGACGCGATGAGATTAATTCTCCATGTTAACCATTTAAGAATGATTATAAAGTATATATAAGCAATAATAATGAAATATATGACATTATAAAGCTACTATATTTATTTGTATATATATTTATGTCATCTACTTAATTCCACTCAATTCAATAAGGAAACGAAAATAGCGTTCATGCGTACGTGCGACCTACCGTCTCCATGAATGGTGTATTTCATTCCATTTATCGATCCATTATATATATGTATATTCTGAATATATATTATATATAAATCATGTTTTATATTATATAATTAAGTAATAATGATCTAAGTAATCAAATGAATAATTACAAGTTAAAACACGAACGACAAATGAGACGATTTTACCCCAAACGCAACTTTAACATGAATTTACAAAAGAACGGGTAATATAAAGTCATAAGTGAACCATATATGATATAATAACAATGAATATGATTCTGTAATAAGTCAATGACATTATTTAAATCATTATACAGAAGTTTCAGACACTTACGAAGCCAATCGGACCTAAGGTAAGGGAAATATCACAATCTCATTTTTATCCGATATTGTTTATACTTTAGTATTTACAGGGGTGTATTTTATCATCCACATCCATGTTTCCTCAATATGTAATATTTTTTCCATCCACTTACAATATTTTAAATCCAATTTTACCCTTCGGTGAGTTTTTGGAAAATAACATGAAAGGAATCTTTTGTCGTTTTTCGTACGAGGTACTTTTTGACTTTTCCGACAAAAGTACGAGAAGAATGTTTTCGTTTAACTTATACGACATGAATGGATTTTTAAAACATTATTTCCAAGAATCTTCCCTTACATGTTTTCAATTTTATTTTTAATCAACTTATTTTAGTTTAAAATTTTATAACAAGTTAAAGAAATGAAAGTGTTTTTGAATTAGAAAGGATATTTTCTTCAAGAATAGAGTTCAAGTGTTTTATCAAAATTATTTTCCATATAAGATAATAAAGGGTTCTATTTTTATCCCTATTATTACATTGATTTGATTATGTTGAATTATTTTTATGAATTCCTTTATCTTATATGAATTGTTTTATGAAGTCATGTTGTTTAAGAATCCCATTTTTATTTCAAGGGTTATGCAATGATGTATGATTTATGATTTTGTGGCACACATAAGAATGGTATCATTATAAGATTGGTGGGACCTGTATCTCCCTCCAATACATTGGGTAAATATTACATATCTCATGATATAGACATGGCTGGAATGGTATGTTATACTAGTTCAGTGAAACAGGACTGAAATGAGGGTGACTCGGTTCAGAAAGGGACTTTGTCCACTGAGATAGTCTTGGCAATGAGTCTTGACTAACAAGAAATGATTCTTTATGATAATGTGTTTATGTCACAAAGTTTCATGTTTTACGTTATGATTATTGTGATTACAATTCACAGCCATGAGTTATCCTAGGTTATGAAATTATGATCGCTTTTACAGGTTAAGATTTCAAAATGTTATGTGCTTTTGTATATGATGTGATTGATAATTTTTTGTTTACCCTTAATGAGAATTTGAGATCACCCTTTTATGTTTTCTTTTCCCCAGGATATAAAGAAAGGTTTTAGGTATTAAAAAAAGAATATCTTTATCGGAGATGTTGAAGATCTTTTACCAGGATTTGAAGATTATATTCCGAGTTTCCAAAGACACTAAACTATTAAGATCCATGTGTGTGTGTTTTTGTTATATACTAAGTATTATGAAAATTTGATGTAATGTCAATGTACGTCAAGCTTCGGGTCTCTACAGTTGGTATGAGAGGAAAGGTTTAGTCAACCTTTGGAAACTAGGACGCGGAAACGTTAGTGAGATCCCTAGAGATATTTCTAAGGTATGTCTAAGGATGTCCCTAAGGATAAGTATACGTATAGGATATAGTCCTAGAACTATGGTAATGAAATTATATTAAACAAAAGATATTAGATATTGAAGTTACTCCCCCGTTATTATGATTTTTTCCTATCATTCTATTCTTTTTGGGTTCTAGAAAATGGCTGGAAACAAGATGATTCACGATAATAGAGGATATGATGGACAATGGAATGATATTCTTCATGATCAACCAAATGAAATGGGATTTGGAAGTCCACACATCATTATTATGCCGAATCAGAAATCTCATAATATGATCAATAATGTAAAATTTGGAAAGTTTCCTGACTCGGCTAATAAGAGAAAGATGGAGTTTCATGATGATCATAGAGTAAATAAAGTTCAATTTCCCCTATGTAAATCATGTGGGAAGAGGCATCAAGGAGAATGTTTCAAAGTAACTGGAAGATACTTTGGGTGTGGAAAAGAAGGACACAAATCCAGTAAGTGAAATGGAAAAGGATCAGTTAACACCAGGGATGAGGATAATGGTATTGCTACGACATCAGCAATGGTTAAATGTTTTAAATGTGGAATGTACGAGCATTATGCAAACCAATGCCTTAAGGGAAAGTATCATGAAGAGAATCAGTATGGTCGTATAGGTAGTATTTAGGTCGATGATGATGAAGAGACTACAAATGATATGTGTGATGAAGGAATTGTTGAATCTCAGTCAATGGTTTAAGAATGTAGTGGAATGATTACATGGTTATCATGCGTAATGTTGTATAAGTAATCTCATACTACTATGGAATAAAGAGACATCTATGGATTGTTACACTGTTGTCTTTCCTTGAGTTTTGAAAGTGTATGATTAATGTTACTAGTATCAATGAAATTTTATTCAGATATTTTTTGAATGTAGATGATATGCGCATAATGAAGGGATAAGGAGAAAATTAAATGTTTGATAGTATTCATGAGCTCATGAATGATATAAGGAGAAGGCTATATCATGGTTTGAGTATATAGAATTTTTGGATTTTGGTATGTGGAAAGAGTTAATTTTTGACAGCATTCATGTTTTCACTATGGTTCAATGGGTATTCATTCTTCAGGAGAATACATGATTAAGGTATTCACATGTTTGTAATTTGACAAAGAAGATATATCTTATGATATATGTGGTATAAATGATGGCATTCACGTGATTGTTCTGTGACATTTCAAGTAATCATTTTCTTTATACTATGAGCTTGGACCGAAGTATTTTAGTTAAGCCTAAAGATTAGAATGGATTATGTTGGACATAAGTTAGGATAAAACATTTTTCATTATTATAGATGGGATGTTATAGTAATATAGCCTTAGAAAAAGGACAACCTGCAGGACGGCTGACAGCCCATCGCGTCGGACAAGGCTGTGGGAATCGAACCCACAACCGAAGTGCGATTGGCCTTTATCGCCTACCACTGGCCTACAGGAAGTCCCTGTTTATTAGAAACTAGTTTTATTATATTAAGCAGTATGATATATGAAGTATAAGTCCATTTCAGGAACCATATATGATTAATCTCACAATAGAATGACTTATGTATATTTAATAACTTTTGCTAACCTTTTGTTTGAAACAAGTGGAATGACCCATCATTCTATCATATGATCTTTTAACACATCATTTCATTAAGAGATGAAGTGGAAACTGTTCAAAGCAGGAACAACAGTGAGATTGTACCAAAATCAAGTAAGTATTTCTTCTAATTCAAAATTTTCATCTTTAGGGAAATGAAATTGAAAACCAAAAATGTTGTCCTAGTGATCTTATAT
This sequence comes from Viscum album, assembly GCA_963277665.1. Lineage (NCBI taxonomy): Eukaryota > Viridiplantae > Streptophyta > Magnoliopsida > Santalales > Viscaceae > Viscum > Viscum album. Next base: position 943,517,824 of record OY728127.1, on the reverse strand, counting down.
CCGATGAATCATATGGTACCCTAGATCATCACAAATTTATGGCTTTGTGATTGTTGGCTTTTTCATATCCATGCCCTCTACCACTCTCCATCAGAACATGATGGTTAGATTTCTCTTCCATGTCCATATTTTCACCTATGTTCTCCTATGTGGATACCTAGAGATTAGTTAACTTGGGTAACCATTACGTTTTATACTTTAGTTTTAAAGATAATTTTTGGTATTCCTTTTTACGATGTGGGTTTCTATCAAAGAAACATTCAAATAGTGAAAAATTTATAACCCCGACGAATTTCAAGGGAGAAATTCATTCTAAGGGTGGTAGAATGTAACACCGCGAGATTTTATGAAAAATATTATTTTCATTAATTTCTTATGTTGTATTCTACACCAAAGTTACCTTGCGCTATACGCAACACCGTATTAGCTTGCAGTATACGCAACACTATTCTTGGACCGTGTTACACACAATTTTGATAATAGTTATTCTACGCAACATTGAATATATATATATATATATTAAATGTATAAATGAAATATGGAAGGATTCTGTTATACGAAACAACGAAGGATTTCTTTCACAACATGCAAACCTGACTTGTCTTGAATTACACGCAATCACGACCTTCCTCAATAGCGGGTGTTGTACGCAATACCGAGTTTTAATAAACAATGATATATCATTATAATATTTTCATGAACAAGCCTTTATGAATAATATTAACTATATTTTGAATTTTATAACATTATTATTCATCTTACACATTTTCTAGAACAAGGTATATGAACAAAATAAATTTATTGGGTAAAATAAGTATTTTTCAAAAAATACAGTTTTGCCGCCTTTTGATGGCGCACCCACTTTAAATATAGTATTTGACATGTTTATATGTTAAATTTGAAAAAATAAATTTTTTATTTTGAATCAGGATGTAAAAATTTACATTAGATAAAGTTTTGATATTTTTACGATAACTTTCATATTTTAATAAATAGTAAAAACACGCTATATTTTAATTAAAAACAAATTTTTTCATCATAATATCTTATGTGGTTAAATTATAATATTGAATGGTTTTAAAGTATAATTAGAATATATTTTTACCATTTAATATAATTTATGTCATTAGCATTGATTTTACCTTGAATTCGTAGGATAAATCTATTCAATCTTTCGCAATGTTTTAAACAAAAACCCGTTTTTATTCGACAACAGGATTAATTTTAATTTAATTTCTGAAACTTCTGTGTATTGAATTTTAAAAAATGGATTCCATATTTGGAATCAGTGGGTCAAAATTATGTTAAAAGGCTAATTTTTATTTTTGGGAATTATGAATAGTAACTACGGTAAATTTCATTTACCATAGTTAAAGGTAAATCGGGTAATTAAGGGTAAATATAATATTATAAAATTACCCTAACACATGCCAAAAATCTATTTGATGGCTAAAAGTAAACTCATATCAACTAAGGGTCGTATTAGATTCATTTTATGGACTTTTTACAATGAAAATAATTTAATTATTATTAAAACCAAAGAAAGTGACAACATGTCACTTTCTTAAATCTTATAAGTATAATAATTTTAACATAGTGATAAACATCATAAAACTTCAAACATGAATAGTATACAGAAAGCTAACAAAATTATCTACATCATGAGAATTTATTTAGTATTTTTTTGGATTAAATAGTTTTCATTAATTGTGACACAATAGTGATGCAGAAATTATTTATCTAGTGAAAAATCAAGAATATAGTTTTTATTAAACTAATAGTGACCATAAAAGGCACAAAACCCTGACCAAAACTTATTGGCCATGTAAATGTAAATTATAATCATCCAATGGTCGAATATTTGACTATTTGGAGTCTTTTACAAGCAATTATGACACTTATATTATTTTATTTTAAATGATGCCAAAGTTGTCACCTTCATAATTTAATAAATATAACAATTTAAATATTGTGATTTTAAGATGATAAATTAGAGTAAAACTATTATTGTTAAAGTTAATATATTTATCTTAATCATAGGATTTTAGTTTAAATTTTTATACAAATATTAGTATATTAAATAAATATACAAAAATGATGTAGTAATTATTTTATTAAGAGATAATCCAAATAAATGGTTTTAAAAATTATGAAATAAATATTATATGAACTATTTAATGTGATCCACTAATTTTATAGAAACATATGACCTTTTATTAATATATTAAAGCTTTTAGATCGAAAATAGATTCTGTATATATATTATTTAAATTCAAATAAATGAATAGTGTCAAAATTGACACTATTGTTATTTTATAAAAATAACATATTATAAAATTGTTTAAAAATCCCAAAAATATTTAAAAATTTTAAATTTAAATTTATATGGTCTATAATGTTATAAATTAAACATTTATGGAAAATTCACAAAAAATAAGTAATTATTTGTTATAATTTAAAATTTAGAATTTTATTACCACAAATAATATTAAATTGATTAAATAAGGATAAATCAAAATTATAAGGTTTAAAATAAGATCCAAACATGTCTAAATTTTATTGGTTGATGATATTACAACCTTATATCATCTAATATTCGAATATGAGTCATTTTTTGAGGTTTTTAAGTGGGGTTTGATTTATTATAAATTACTATTTTTAAGAATTCCAAAGGTTGCCCTCTCCTCCTTTATAAAAGGGAACCTCCTCCATCTCCTCCTCACACCAATTTGAGCCTTCAAGCTTGGCCAAAACCTGCCAAATTATCTTCTCCACTTCCCTAGAAACATCCTAGAGGTTCTAGTCTTCATTAATGGCCAATCTTAGTGCCCTAAGAGGAGGTTTCAAAGAGGCGTATCGAAGAAGAGGTAATTTCTTCTCCCGATTATTTCAAGATTCTTTCTTCTTAAACATATTCTTATACAGTTGTTTCATTATAAAGTAATAACATCAGTATCACTAATATACTTATTTGATATTATAAATATGAAACAACCCCATTTCACCTTCTATCCATCCTATGGAAGACAAAATCACTGCGCGTGCGTACGTACGGAATACAGTCTCCACGCCGTGGTGTAATCTGTTTTTCCACCAACACCTTACATGGATGGGTATAATGGTGTAAATAAGAACTATAAATAGTTATTATAACGTCATACGGATTCTGATATATTGTATCATCCACTCCAATTGAATTAAATAATTATAGAAATGATATCATCGCTCGTGCGTACGTACGGACTACCGTCTCCACGACGCGATGAGATTCATTCTCCATGTTAACCATTTAAGAATGATTATAAAGTATATATAAGAAATAAAAATGAAATATATGAAATTATAAAGCTACTGTATTTATGCATATATATATGTATTTCATCTACTTAATTCCACTCAATTCAATAAGGAAACGAAAACAGCGTTCATGCGTACGTACGACCTACTGTCTCCATGAACAGTGTATTTCTTTCCATTTATCGATCCATTATATATATGTATATTCTGAATATATATTATATATAAATCTTGTTTTATATTCTATAATTATGAAATAATGATCTAAGTAATCATATGAATAATTACAAGTTAAAACATGAACGACAAATGAGACGATTTTACCCAAAACACTACTTTAACATGAATTTACAAAAGAACGGGTAATATAAAGTCATAAGTGAACCATATATGATATAATAACAATGAATATTAATCTGTAATAAGTCAATGACATTATTTAAATCATTATACAGGAGTTTCGGACACTTACGAAGCAAATCGGAACTAAGGTAAGGGAAATATCAAAATCTTATTTTTATCTGAGATTGTTTATACTTTAGTATTTACTGGGGTGTATTTTATCATCCACATCCATTTTTCCTCAATATTTAATATTGTTTCCATCCACTTACAATAGTTTAAATCCAATTTTACCCTTCGGTGAGTTTTTAGTAAAGAATACGAAAGGAATCTTTTGTCATTTTTCATACGAGGTACTTTTTGACTTTTCCAACAAAAGTATGAGAAGAATATTTTCTTTTAACATATACGACATGAATGGATTTTTAAAACATTATTTCCAAGAAGCTTCACTTACAAGTTTTCAATTTTATTTTTAATCAACTTATTTTAGTTTAAAATTTTATAACATGTTAAAGAAAGGAAAGTGTTTTTGAAGTAGAAAGGATATTTTCTTCAAGAATAGAGTTCAAGTGTTTTATCAAAATTATTTTCCATTAAGATAATAAAGGGTTCTGTTTTTATCCCAATTATTACATTGATTTGATTATGTTGAATTATTTTTATGAATTTCTTTATCTTATATGAATTGTTTTATGATGTCATGTTGTTTATGAATCCCATTTTTATTTCATGGGTTATGCAATGATGTATGATTTATGAATTTGTGGCACACATAATAATGGTGTCATTATAAGATGGGTGGGACCTATATCTCCCTTCAATTCATTGGGTAAATATTTTATATCTCATTAGATAGACATGGCTAGAATGGTAGGTTATACCGGTTCAGTGAAACATGACTGAAACGAGGGTGACTCAGTTCAGAAAGGGACTTTTTCCACTAAGATAGTCTTGGCAATGAGTCTTGACTAACAAGAAATGATTCTTTATGATTATGTGTGTATGCCACAAAGTTTCATGTTTTATGTTATTATTATTGTGATTACATTTCACAGCCATGAGTTATCCTAGGTTATGAAATTATGATCTCTTTTACAGGTTAAGATTTACAAAAGTTATGTGCTTATGTATATGATGTGATTGATATTTATTTTGTTTACCCTTACTGAGAATTTGATCTCATCCTTTTATGTTTTCTTTTCCCCAGGATATAAAGAAAGGTTTTAGGTATAAAAAAAACAAGATCTATATGGGAGATGTTGAAGATCTTTTACCAGGATTAGAAGATTATATTCCGAGTTTCCAAAGACACTAAACTATTACGATCCTTGTGTGTGTGTTTTTTTATGTACTAAGTATTCCGAAAATGTAATGTAATTTCAATGTACGTCAATCTTCGGGTCTCTACAATCACCCTGAGTTCTGAGAAGCTCTTGTTGGTCCAAATGAAATCTGATCTTGATACTTGATAGTCTCCTCCTGGACACTAATTACTTCCTCAAGGGTATCTATTATGTCCTGAAGATTCTTGTTATCATTGGATAACACAGAATTATGTTTCTTCAACAAAACTATTTCATCCTTGAATGATGAAAACATCGAGAATTTAGACTGAAAAGCATTCATTCTCTCTTGCAATTCTTTCACTAAAGGATTATCGGCTCCATGAGTAATCTGATTCATCCTTTCAACAGTTTCTTTGTCAAGCTTATTAAAGGAAATAGAAAGATCATTTGACAACCTCCTTATATCTTCAATTTCTATCTCATGGTCATTCACCAAGATTTATATTTTATATGACCACTTTTTCATCCTGTTGCAAGCTTTCTAATGAGAAACCAATGTTTCAGAAAGAATTTTCAAATCAGCATCAATTGAGAAAAAATTCTTTCTCAACTCTCTTATAGAACCAAACATCTTTTTCTGATTGTCAGTAATGAAATAAATTTTCCCTTCCAGCCTGGGAAAGTAAGGAATGGTCTTTTCAACCCTTTGTAAAACATGAATAATATAATCACTCTTCTTGAGATAGATTGTATGTTCTAAATTAGTATCCTAATAGTACGAAGGCAATTCATTTGATTAGCTTGAGTCAACAACTGACAGTTTTCCTTTTTATTTTTCTTTCTCTTTTATTTCTTCTTCTACTTTGTCACTAATGACAATAACATTTTTAGTATGAGAAGATTGAGCACCTTGCATTATTTGAGGGGGTGTTTTATCCAGAGTTTCAGAAGATTCAAAAGGTGCTTGATCAGCATGAGGGGATTATTGAACACCTTCACTCTGCTTTTGAATTGATTCCTCCCTACTCTTCTTCGAACTCTGAAGGAATTATCAAATAAAATATCCCTCCTCTTCCACATCTTCTATCTCTTCCATCATTTGTTTTCCTTTTTCATTCTCAGTAAGGCTCTGTACGATGGGCTCTTGATGCACTTCTGTGGTAAGTTGAGCACTAGCTTCCTCAACTGCTCTCAAGAGATTTGAAGCATCAAATACTTATGATTTTCTTTTCAAAAGAACCTTCTTCTTCATTTCACCCTGAATGGTATCCTCAACCCTTAATCTCTCAGTAAAGGCTTCGGCTAGATCAAGTCAAAACTTTGGATCTCATTCCTTTCTCTATTCCTTATCCTTTCTCTATTTGGCTACCACCTCTTTACTGTACTTAGGATTCTTCTTAGGATTTGAGCTGGTTTGTGGGTCATACATTTGAGGAACATCAAAAGAAGGAATGACTTTCATTGGAATAGGTGCTTATTGATTTTTAGTGGATTAAGCTTCTACATCTCTTATAAAAAGTTTTGAATTTGGATCAAAACAAACATTCAGCTTTTTCATAGTACTCTTACTAATCCAAGATGGCTTCAGATCTATCAGAATTCCTTTTCAAGGAATGTAGCAAAACTTCATGCTCTCAAGAATAAACTTTGTAAGGATGGCTGGATACATAATAATTTGTGACTTAATCCCTCCTGTCATGACTTTCTTAATGGTTTCAAAGACATACCCCATGAGATTTACTTTTCTCATGTTTACAAGTTAGTCAAGCATAAAAATATCAGAAACTTTCAGAGTATCTCTATCCCCATTCCTTGGGATTAGAAAACCTTGCATCCATAAAGTCACAAACCGATTGTCCCGAGATTGATGATCCACTATTCTCTTCTCTTCATTTAAAACAAACAAAGACTTCTCATCACTTTCTCTATTAAACATAGTGACTTCCTCTTGTAGTTTTTGAGATGGATAGAATGAATCCCCTTCAATTGGGACATTCCGAAAATGAGCCACTTGTTTCACAGACATAGACAACTTTCTATCTTACACATCAAAATTTGTAGTCATGTCTTTGCCAAAAGATAAGGTTTTATATAACCGACTGACTTCATCAAAGAGAACAGGATCTTGAGAAAAATGTCTTTCAACACATAAGTGTTCCCATCCTTGAAACAAAATGATTCATCTGATTTTGGTATCATACGAATCAAAAAAGTCCCGAGAAACTAACCTTTCTTTGAAAAATTCTTTCTCTAAAAAAGTCATTGAAGAAATTTCGGCGGGAGTATTAGCAGAGGACTGAGACATATAGGTGATTCCGATGAATGATCATACGATGATTTAAAACCAGTGGATCAGAGATTCTCCCCAATACCTGAAAAAAAATGTGGTTTTGGGGAGGGGTGCTATTTATAGGCGATATAGGGGTGACCGTTGATCTTCTACGGTCATGATTAGGGGATAAAGATCAATGGTTAGGATTAAAATGAATGAAAAAAAAATTAAAATTTTTTTTCCAGAGAACGTAAGTTAATAGTTGGATTTGGTATAGTTAAAAAGAAAACACAATGGAACGACGTAAAAAAATACTATCAATCATCATACCGATGGAAAAAAAAGTCGTTACCATTAACAGACAAGCCGATGTAAAACAATCTTGATACCATTACCTGACAAGATGATGGAAAAAAATCTCGTTACCAAGAACTGAAAAGCTGATGGAAAACAATATTGTTACCATGAACTGACAAGAAGATAAAAAACAATCTTGTTACCATGAACGGACCAGCCGATGGAAAACAATCTTGTTACCATGAACTGACAAGCCGATGGAAAACAATGTAGTTACCATGAACTGACAAGACGATGGAAAACAATCTCGTTACCATGCACTGACAAGCCAATGGAAAACAATCTAGTTACCATGAACTGACAAGCCGATGGAAAACATTCTTGTTACCATGAACTGAAAAGCCGATGGAAAACAATCTTGTTACCATGAACTGACAAGCCGATGGAAAAGAAATTTACTACAATGATCGGTCGATACGATGGAAAAGAAATTCATTACCATGATCGGTAGATACGATGGAAAAATAAATTCATTACAATGATCAGATGATACGATGAAGTAAATAATACAATAAAACTGTCAATACGATAAATAGAAAAGTAAATAATATAATAAAAATGTCAATTCGATAAACAGAAAAACAAAAACACAAACCTGGAGAGTAAATTATTAAAGATCATAAGATAAAAAGAAACATAGTAAGAAGAAGAAGAAAAAAACATAGTAATAAATGTCCTCCCCCTTTCAAATGGAGTTGTTTGCTGTAATGAGAAAAGTAAAACAGGAAGTGGATATTAATTATTAATTTATTGTAATCATTCCTAGCTTCTGTTTTATAACCATAATCCTATCGAATGGTAATGGTTTTTTAAAAATGTCAGCAAGTTGTTCTTGCATTCCGATAAATTGTAGAATAATATCTTCTTTTTGTGTGTGATCCCTAAGAAAGTGATGCCTAACATCTATGTGTTTTGCACGAGAGTGATGTGTTGGGTTTTTACTAAGAGCTATGGAACTAGTATTATCACATAAAATTTGAGTTTTGGATAAAATCAATCCATAGTCAGTGAGTGTGTGTTACATCCACACCACTTGAGCACAGCAGCATCCAACTTCTACATATTCAGATTCAGCAGTGGATAGTGCTACTGAGTGTTGTTTCTTACAGGACCAAGAAAACAGAGAACCTCCTATGAAATGACATGTTCCAGATGTACTTTTTCTATCCATACTACAACCACCAAATTCAGTATCTGAAAAACTTTTTAAAACAAAATTCTCTCCCAAACAATAAAATAGACCCAGATCCATAGTGCCTTTTAAATAGTGAAATATTCTCTTCACGGGTTTTCAATGAGATTCCTTTGGATTATATTGGTATCTCGCACATAAGAATACAGAAAACATTAAGTTGGGTCGACAAGCTGTCATGTATAGACAACTTCCTATCATACCTCTAAAGATTGTTTGATCTACTGGTTTCCCAGTTTAATCAAGATCAAGTGTATTTGAGGTACCAATTAGAGTGATAATACTTTTAATTTTGTCATATCAATAATTTTTGATTATGTCTTTAATATACTTATGTTGATATATATATGTCCCTTCTAGTTTTTGAGAAATTTGAAAACCAAAAAAGAATGCTAACTCACCCATCATACTCATTTCAAACTCATAATTCATTAAATTTTCAAAATAATCTGTTAAAGATTTATGAGTTGATCCAAAAATGATGTCATCCACATATATTTGAACAATCAAAACATTTATGTTTTCCATTTTTAAAAAGAGGGTTTGGATCTGATGTACCTTTTGTATAATTGTTTTGTAAAAGAAATCATGTAAGTCAATCATACCATGCTATAGGGGCTTCATTAAGACCATATAGAGCCTTGTTAAGTTTGAAAACCTGATCAGGATGTTTTATGTTTTGAAAACTAGGAGGTTGTGCAACAAAAAATTCTTCTTGAACAAAACCATTTAGAAAGGCCCATTTTTCATCCATTTGAAAATGTTTGAAAATAATATATTCTACAAAGGCTAATACAATACAAATAGATTCAAGTATAGCTACAGGAGCTTATTTTTCTTCATAGTCTATTCCCTCTTGTTGATTATATACCTTTAGCAACAACTCTTTCTTTATTTCGAACAATGATTCCATTTTCAGCACATTTGTTCCTGAAAACCCATTACACCAATTACAGTTGTTTCTTTAGGTATATCAACTAAAGTCCAGACATGATTCCACTCAAATTCATTTAGTTCATCATGCATTGCATTGATCCAATCATCATCACCTAACACCTCACTTGGTCTTTTAGTTTCAAATTGGGATAGAAAAGAAAGATGTTCTATTTCATTTCATAAGGAATTTCTGGTCCTTACAGGTTGATTTACATCACCAATGGTGTTATCACTTTTATGATTCCTAAAAAACAATTGATTTGGGTTTTGTAAAACATGTTCATCAATGTATGGTAGATAATATTCAGTGGTAAATGTTTCAGAAGTATCGTCTTGAATATTTTCCTTATCAGAAGGATCTACTATCAATGGTTGATAATCAGTTTTTGAAAACACATCTGAGGATATAGGTTGGGATGATTTAAAAACATAAGGATTAGATTCATCAAAATTAACATGTACTCTTTCCTCAACAGTACACGTATTTTTATTGAAAACTCTATAAGCCTTAGAAGTTGTGGAGTAACCTAGAAATATTCCTTCATCAAATTTTGGTGCAAATTTGTGTAGATTATTTCTTGTATTCATAATGAATACTTTTCAACCAAAAACATTGAAGTATGAATCTTTAGGTTATTGGCCATTCCATAACTCATAAGGGGTTATATTAAGAAATGGTCTAGTTAAAACATGATTTATAGAATAACAGGCAGTACTAACAGCTTCAGCCAAGAAGTGCTTAGCAATTGAGTATTCACTCATAATTGTTCTAGTCATTTCCTGAAGAATACGATTTCTTCTTTCAACAACACCATTTTGCTGAGGAGTTCTTGGAGCTTAAAAAATGTGAGTAATACCTTTCTTACTACAAAAAGATTCAAATTCTGAATTTTGAAATTCACCACCATGATCACAATGAATAGTTATAATTGGTAGGTTTTTCTCATTTTTAACTTGGGATATAAAAGTTTTGAAATATGAAAAGGCTTCAGATATAATTGTGAGAAAATAGACCCATGTGAATCTTCTAAAGTCATCAACTAAAATAAGTACATAGTATTTGCGTCCAATGCTTCCTAACTGTGAAGGACCAAAAAGATCCATGTGCACTAGCTGTAATGCATTATAAGTTGAAACTTCATTAACTGATTTAAAGATAGTTTTATGTCTCTTTCCAAATTGACAAGGATCACAGACTTTTGAAGAATCATATCTATGGTCCGGTAATCCTTTCACAATTCTTTTTATTGAGAGTTTACAAAGGTTTCTTAGATTATGGTGTCCTAATATTCTATTCCATATCCATAAATGGTCATATATTGCACTTAAGAAGGGTAAATTTTGGATCCTAAGGTATTCAAAGTTAATAGTGTATACATTCTCTTCCCTATGGGCAGATAGAATGAACTCATCATTAGAATTGTGGACTAGAAACTTTTCATTCATAAAATTCACAAGTTAACCTTCATCACATAATTGACTTATGCTGATGAGATTGGGCCTATGACCTTTAACAAACAAAACAGTTTAGATAAGAACTTTTCCAAGAAAAAAAATATTACCTATACCAACAAAAAATCCTTGAGAATTATCTCTAAAGATAACTTTTCCACCTTTTGTTTGGATAACCTTTTCAAAGAGATATTTTTTTCTGGTCATGTGACGAGAACAACTACTATCCATGTACCAAATATTTTTGTTGGTACCCTTATCATTTTCATGAAAATTATATTATTAGTTTTTCGAAATCCAAACTTGTTTGGATCCAGAATGGTTAGATAATAAAATTTTAGGAATCCACATTTGTTTTACAAAATGAGTTTTATGAAATCCTAATGATTGATTTTTTTTGAGAGAACACTCTCTTCTCCAGTGTCCACCACATTGTCACATAGAAAAAAAAATAGGTTTTTCTGGAAAAAAATTATTATTACTAAAACCAGGATTGGAATGAGTATAACCAAGACCTGAACGATTTCTCAAAGTACTAATTTGAGAATACATCTGGTCAAGGTTTTCTATTCCATGAGTAATGATTGACAAACATTTATTTAAGGAAAAAATTCTGACATTAGTTTTAAAAATATGTTTTTATTTTCAAAAACATTTGATTTTGAACTAGAGTTAGGATCTAAAACATTTTTCTTTGAAAACACAGTTTCTAGGTCCTCGGAATGTTTATCCTTACCAGATTTGACATTATCAAGTGTTTTTAAAATAATTTCAAAATTAGAAGTTTTCACATCAATATCATTAGAATGATTTGATACTTCTTTAGTTAAAACTGAAATTCTAAAGTTATCTTTCTCAAGTTTCTTCTTGATTTTATAATTTTCATTTTAGATTAATTTAGAAAATCTAGATACATCATCAAAAGAAGGTAATATATCATCTTCTGATGATGAAGATTCATCATTTGAAGATTCATAATATTTATCATCAATATAATTTGTATTTAAAGTGACATTGGTAATAGATTCAGTATTGTGCACCTTAGCCATGAGACAATTATCTTTGATTGGTAATCTAGCTATAAATCCAATATTTCTTTGTCCCAAGGAATCATATTCTGAAGAATAATCTGAAGAATAAATACAACATGCACTCTTGGTATCATTTTCCTTCAATACATTCTTTGTCTTATAAAACCTTTTATTGTTACTTTTAGAGTGTTTCTCCTTTCTGTCTTTCCTCTTCAGTAAAGGATAATCAGACCTTATGTGTCCTACTTTCTTACATTCATATCAAGTTACCTATGAATCTTTCTTATCCTTTCAATCTTTTTTTTGAATATATATTGGAATCATTTCATTCCCACAATCGTGTTCATCCTTCGATCATGATTGGCTAGCTCATTATCCGAGTGATCACTACCACTTGATTCTGATAAAACAAATTTCTTGCCTTTGGATCTTGTAAGCCTTTCAGGTTTTTTGGATTTAGATGTAAAGGCTATACATCCATTCCTATTCTTCTTCTTGTTGAAATCAGCATCTCTCTTCATTCTTGTCTCATGCTGTAGAAGAGTTCCAAAGAGTTCATCAAGAGTAATCTGGGGAACTCTTCTGTTTTCATCAATAGCTGTCCTTTTTGAGTCCCATTTCTTTGGAATTCTGTCTATAATATTATCTACTAGTGATTCATCATCGCGGCCTTTTTTACCCATAGATTCTAAGCTGTTGAAAAATTTCATAAACCTTTGTTGCACTTTATGTACTGGCTCTCCATAAGGAAAAATAAATCCATGATACTCTGCTCGAAGCATTGCTTTAATTTTTTCTATAACCTTGGATGTACCAAAATGAGTGACTTCTAATATCTTCCAAATACAATTGGCTGCTTCACATAAAGATATCTGACTATATATATTCATGGTCATGGAGCATAATAAAGTATTGTGTACCGTGTAATTCAGTTGATATTCTTGCTTCTCTTGGTTAGTGAATGTACCGACTTCTTTGTCAGGAATTTTGTAACCTCCAGTAAGCATTATAAAATTGTTTACACCAGTATTGATCAAAAAAGTCTTCATATGATCTCTCTAGTACTAATAATCATTCCCATCAATGATAGGTGGTCTAGAAGGATTTATATTGTCTATTGACCCAATATTCATTCATTCCATCTAAAGAAACTATATTTTTTCCACTCCACACGTTATTGTAGTAAGTAGTTGAAAAATAGTAATATGAAAGAAATAGAACAAGTAATACAAATCAGTGGAAAACCTCCTATGATACCAATTGTTGGATTGAATATGTAGATGTATATTTATATTATATGGAACAATACAAGAGGGGGGTGAATTGTAGGTTTAAAATTTTTGTGTTTAAACACATAAGAGATTTAGTTTAAAATATCTTAAACTAATACAAATACAGACACCCACAATTGTATTGAGATTAAATGGTATGAAGTAACGTAAAACTAACGAAATGTAAAACAATTTTATTTGAGATGAACACAATAATCAGAGTAATATAAAGAAGAATTATTCTACAATAAAGCGTATAGAATCAATAAATAAAATATGTAATAGAATGATTGTAATTGAAACATTTACAATTGAATATGTAAAGAAGAAAGGAAATAATAAATTCCTTTCTAATAAAAGCATCAGCGGAAAAGTAAAAGTATTACAATTCTTTTGACCCAAAGAGAAGGGTTATCCATTCACGTAGGATAAATGTTCTGTCTCACCAACACTTTGGTATGCCCTCGATGCGATGATCAGACTGTCCGTCTGCCTATCCCTGGCAGCCCTCGATACGATGATCGGAACGTCTGTATGCCAATCTCTAGCAGCCCTCGATTTTGCAGGTAATCGGCACCTCTATTTTTCAATTACATGAAAACCCACGATACGATGACCAGAACGTTTGTCTACCTATCCCTAGCAGCCCTCGAATTTGTAGGTAATCCGTACCTCTGTCTTTCAAATACTTGAAATCCCTTGATACGATGATCGAACACACAATGCAGATGAGAGAAGTCACAGTGTCTCTCTCTAGAACTTGATAGAAGTAGAGTATCATAGTTTTTCCAAAACTCTCTCTCATTCAGCATCAAATGACCTCCAATTTATAGGCCTCAGGTTCCAATGGTCATGTTGCCTCCAACGGTCATATTTCTCCAAAAAACTCGGTGGGACTTGGACACCTGGCATCATAATGGTCATATTGAAACAGAAATCATGACATCGTTTTGATTAGTTTGTAACTAACTCAACGACATCGTATTGGTTAAAATAAGATATATAAAGATGGTAAAAAATAGTTTGATTAATATGAAACAGGTGTTTTTGAATAAGTACCAAAACATGTAATGAAAGTATAAAATAACAGAGTCAGTACGATACAATTGATAGAGTCAGTGCGATATGTTTGACAGAGTTAGTACGATACGATTGACAGAATCAGTATGATATGTATGACAGAGTCAGTATGATACATTTGAAAGAGTCAGTACGATACTATTGACAGAGTCAGTACGATATGATTGACAAGGTCTGTACGATATAATTTAAAGACAATTGTGATTTCCAAAACAAAATATAGAAGTCAAAAGAAAACTTTTGACTTAACAATCTCCCCCTTTTTGGAAACCACTACACACAATTTAAATATAACAGGAAATAATGATATCCCCCTGAGTTATTGGAAACTCTTCTGATTATGAATTTGAATAAAACTAACTCTCCCTTAGGTGTATACATTCCTATGGATTGTATTCATAGATTTTCCTTGGTTTCGAAGTATTTAATTAAACCAATCTCCCTTTGTAAAACTTTCTCCCCCTTTATAAAAAATTCTCCCCCTTTATAAAACATTCTCCCCCTTTATGAAACATTCTCCCACTTTATAAAAAATTCTACCACTTTATAAAACATTCCCCTACTTTGTGGTTTTCCACAAGAATGGGGTCACATTGAGTTTCCTGAAAGGCTTAGACAAAAGAATTTGCAGGACAAAAGAAAAGAATCATAAAATTTATTACAAAACAAAGACAGGTTCCAAAAGAAAAGAAAAACAAAAAACAACAGTCATTTTTTTTCTCTTTCTTTTTCCTTCTTTATGAGCTCATGATGAACAACTTTCATCTTCATGATTTAATTCATGTATTAAAAAATTGAATCACCCTGAATTCTAAGAAGCTCTTGTTGGTCCGCAAAAATCTAATCTTGATTCTTGATATTCTCTTCCTGGACACTGATTACCTCCTCAAGGGTATCAATTCTGTCTTGATGATTCTTGTTATCTTTAGATAACACAGAATTTTTTTTCTTAAACAAAACCATTTCATACTTGAAAGATGAAACCTTCTAGAATTCAGACTAAAAAGAATTCATTCTCCCTTGAAATTCTTTGACTATTGGAATATCAGATCCATGAGTTATCTGATTCAGCCTTTCAATAGTTTCTTTTTCATGCTTATTAAAGGCAATAGCAAGATCATTTGACAGCCTCCTAATATCTTCAATTGATATCTCATGGTCATTCACCGAGCATTCTATTTCATATGACCACTTGGTCATCCTGTTTCCAGCTTTCTAATGAGCAGCCAAGGTTTCAGAAAGAACATTCAAATTGGATTCATCTAAAAATACATTCTTTCACAACTATCTTACAGAACCAAACATCATTTTCTAATTGTCAGTAATGAAATAAATTTTCCCTTCCATCCTGGGAATTTAAGGAATGGTCTTTTCAACCCTTCTTAAAACATAAACAATATAATCGCACTTCTTGAGAGAGATTGTATGTTTTGAATCAGTATCCTCATTGTACGAAGGCAATTCATTTGTTCGGCTTGAGTCAACAACTGGATGTTTTCCTTTTGCTTTTTATTTCTCTTTTCTTTTTCTTCTACTTTGTTAATGATGAAAATAACATTTTCAGTATGAAAAGATTGCGCAACTTGCGTTATTTGAGGGGGTGATTTATCTCGAGTTTCAGAAGTATCAAAAGGTGCTTGATCAACATGAGGGGTTTATTGAACACCTTCACTCTGCTTTTGAACCAATTCCTCCATACTCTTCTTTGAACACTGAAGGAATTATGAAAGAAAATAACCCTCATCTTCCACTTCTTTTTTCTCTTCCATCATTTTCTCCTTTTCTTTCTCAGTAAGGCTCTGTACAATGGGCTCTGGATAAACTTCTGTGGTAAGTTGAGAACTAGCTTCCTCAACTGCTTTAAAGAGATTTGAAGCATCAAATTCTTGTACTTTTATTTTAAAAAGAACCTTCTTCTTTTGTTCAGCCAGAAGGGTATCATCATCCATTAATATCTCACCTAAGGCTACGACTAGATCAATTCCAAACATTGGATCACCTTACATTCTCTGTTCCTTATCCTTTCTCCATTTGGCTATAACCTCTTTACTGTACTTAGGATTCTTCTTGGGATTTGAGCTTGTTTGCGGGTCAGACTTTTGCGGATCAGACTTTTGAGGAAATATAAAAGTATTACAATTCTTTTGACCCAAAGAGAAGGGTTAACCATTCACCTAGCATAAAAGGTCTCTCTCACAAACACCTTGGTAATCCCTCAATACGACGATTAGACCGTCCTTCTGCCTATCCTCGACATCCCTCGTTACGATGATTGGAACGTCTGTCTCACTATCCCTGGTAGCCCTTGATTTTGTAGCTAATCGGCACCTCTATTATTCAATTACTTGAATGCCCTCGATACGATGATCGGAACATCCATCTGCCTATCCTCGGCAGCCCTCGATTTTGTAGGTAATCGGCACCACTGTCATTCAATTTCTTGAAAGCCCTCAATACGATGATCGGACGCATAAAGTAGATGAGTGAAGTCATAGTGTATCTCTCTATAACATGATAGAAGTAGAGTATCGTAGTTGTTCAAAAAGTCTCCCTCTTTTAACTTCAAATGACCTCCTATTTATAAGCCTCGTGTTCCAACGGTCATGTTGCCTCCAACGGTCATATTTCTCCGAAAAACGTGAAGGGACTTGGAGACCTGGCATCATAATAGTCATCCGGATACAGATAGCACGATATCGTTTTGATTAGTGTGTAACTTACTCAACAACATCGTATTGGTTAAAACAAGATATATGAAGATGAAAAAAATAGTATGATTAATATGAAACAAGTTTTTTTTTGACTAAGTACCAAAACAAGTAATGAAATTATGAATAACATAGTCAGTAGGATACAATTGATTGAGTTAGTACGATATGGTTGAAAGAGTCAGTACGATACGAGTATGATACGTTTGACAGAGTCAGTATAATACGTTTAACAAAGTCAGGACGATACGATTGACAGAGTCAGTACGATACGATTGACAAGGTCAGTACGATACGATTGACAGAGTCAGTACGATACGATTGACAAGGTCAGTACGATACGATTAAAAAGACATTTTTGATTTCCAAAAAAAAATATAGAATTCAAAAGAGAACTTTTTACTTAACAGTTTGTGCATTTGTGATATAACATATATTAAACTGAAGAGTGTGGGTAGACTTATACAATATTTATTAAGGGGAAAATCCATATTTTAGTTTAATATAAGACAAGAAGGCATCTGAAACTGACTATTTTGTTTCGAAACGATTATTTTTGAAAATTCAATGTGATTTTATCATCATTAAAGAGTATATTCAAATCATTATTCGATCTTCTATGATTTGATTCCATAGATTTATAATTTTACTTATTTTGTTATGCATCAAATATTGTGGTTTTCCCACATTTTTTGATTTACTATATATTATATAAATATTTTTATTTGGTTTTATACATTTATGTATATTATTTATAATATATATATTTATTATTATTTATTTCAATTTTTATATAATTGTATCAATTCATAAATATATTTATGCCTTTATGAATATTTTTTATGTTTGTATACATTTATAAATATTTATACATGTTTTTCTTTATATTTATATATTTATATATGTTATATACTACATTATTTAAATAAATTAATATGTAACTATATTTATATTTACTATTTACGATTTGATATTTATTATTGGTTATTTTTTATATATTTTTCAATATTTATTAGTTAGTATTTATTATTTATGGATTAATTTTTATTTATTATTTTATAATTTATTATTATAAAATTAATAAACTATTATTTAATTATTATATATATAATAAATATTCATGTAATATTAAATATAAATAAATTATAATCATTTATTATATAATTATTATTATTTAGCCTTTATTTGTTATTTATTTATTATTTATTAGTTATTATTTATTATTCAATTTTTAAATGTTTATTTAATATTTTGTTACTATTTATATAATAAATATATTTTAATTCATTATATATATTAGTTTCTTAAAAAATAATTATTAATATACGGTGTATTTTTTATTTAATATATATGTATTGTAAATCCATAAAATATGTTTTTTGTTTTTTGTTTTTTTATTATATTATATTAATTAAATAATAAAATAATTATTTGTTTAACTTATGATGACTTATTATGTAGTTTTGATTAATTATTAATCAATTATTTAATTATTATTTATTGATTACACAATTATTAATTTCATATTATATATTTATTGTTTTATTTGTACTTTTATAATTTTTTTGTTTTTTTGTATTATTAAATTATTCTGTTATTTATTTCATATTTTTTATTTGTTATTTTTTTATATTAATCTTAGTTTTATATTTAATTTTTTTATTTTGTAATTATTTATTTCAATTGTTTGCTATATATTATTTGTTTTTTTTATTTTTTATTTATTTATTATTATTTACTAATTTATGTTGTTAATGTTGTTAATTAATTATATGTATGTATATATATTTATATGTATTCATTTACAAATATATAACTCTATTAAATTCTATTTACTCACCACCTGAAGCTCTTATTGGAGTGGTACAACATTTACAGAATAATAAATAGGCAAGAAGTTGAAATATCACCCAACACATTTACATGGTTAATAATTACATGGAATAAAGATGAATTATAGGATAAATAATAAATTTGAAATATATATTAAAGGTTAAATTAATACATAATTAATTACGTAAGTAAAAAAATAAAAATAGAATAATAATAACTTCCTACAAACGAATTATTGTTTATTTAAAGTGATGAAAATTAATTGTTCCAGTTATTCAAAAACACTCCATAAATTATTCTTAAATGTTTTTAATAATGCCACTAAATAATTAACAACAATCATTTTCATAGTGGTATTAGAGAATTTCCACTGAATGTTTATTTTGGTGTAGTTCTTGTTGGATGTCCTTTAAAGTTTACTTATTCTTCAAAATCACCATAAAATATTGGAAAATTCTACCATTCCAGAAACACATTTATCTTGAAAGACCTTAGTAAACACAAGAATCACTAGTAAATTCATTTTTGATAGTAACATGTCTGTCATTTCATTGTACAAAGCACCTTAGGATGATTCTCCTCATCATCAGATATTTCATCAATCCTGTACAGATCTATCTAGTGAATATTTTTTCATAGATCTTCTATTCGAAACACCACTTCGCTATCTAAGTATAATTTTTATCTTAAAATCACAATGTTCCCTCACCAAAACATAAACACATTATCTCTATATAAATATTAAAAATAACACTATGTAAATGAGATATTATCCTTTTATAGGCATACTTCCTCTAAAAATGAAGAATGAATCATGATATCTAATTTGAAAATACCACTGAATTTATCTTTCATTTGGACACCATTTGAGCCTCTAAATATTTAGATTCATCAATAATTGTGTGTCATTCCCTAAATATCAGTGTCAATGATTATTAACAATCGTAATCAAATATCCATTAAATTTTTGAATGTTGAATTAAAATATCATCATCACCCAAATTAATTAAATTAAAATGTTTTTTAAAACTACTCAAACCTCCATCCAATGTAAAATCCTAAAGGAATATCATTTTGATATATCTTCATAAGAACTCCTCTATATGCTGAACTCTATCTTACAACTTCAGCTTCCTCTATCTGGTGAACTCATGATTATATTCATAATCTCATACACATTTTTTAGAATTTTTTTGAAACTTCCACTTAATGGACTCACAAATGTTCATCCAGATATATCTGCATTATGAGTTGACATATCTCAATCCAGTACAAGTTCTACACGCATTCATTCATATGTCTATCTCTCCTGCATTCATTTGATCGTCTTTATAAATATTACTCCAATGATATTTATAAATTCCTTTTCGATATAAATTTACCACATTATTTTAATATATTTCTTATTTCTCAGTATAATGATTTTAGAATTATTTTTTCAATGAAATCAAGTTTCAATGTCCGGTTGAAATCCATTTACCATCACATCAAGTATAACTTCATATCTTTCTCTATATTATGACTTCATCTCATATTCACTCTATTGAAAAGTACCCATCTGATATTAAAATAAACATCAATGATCAAACATTTTATAATTGAAACAATATTTTAAATAACCTCACCAATTAGACTAGTTTTGTAAACCTCAAATTATTATCCACCAAGTTCCACTAATTGATTCCTGTAAACAACTTTATATAGGAACCATTAAAAATATATAGTATTCATGATGTTAGAAACATTCAGTATCAACACAACATGATTCAAGTTAATATATTTCTTTATACAAATAAATAGTTCTTATATCCATCTATTCTAAAAATTTCTTGTTTATACACATATTAATATATTTAAAATAGATGCAACTAAACCAACATGAGCACAAAAATCTAAAACTTCATATTCTTTAATATCCCCTCACAACATCATGTATGTTTAAAATAAATATGTTTTCACATTTCATTCTCCCCCATATGTGTGTGCAATTTTTTTCATCCCATTATAAATAAAAAATTTAATTGAAACATAGGGTTTATACAACAATATATTATTCGTTCTCAAAATCCTGAGAAATTTCTTTATATGATGAATAATAACACATTAATCATTAAAGAAAGTTGCTTTAATTATAAAAACTGCATTTATATGGAAAAACATGTTGTATAATATAAGTGTGTATAATCCAGTTGATCAATTTTGTCCATACAAAAACAGTTACATAATATTTCTTCATGGATATTCCATCATATTTATATCAGGGAATGTAATTGTATATATCTTATGATTAATCCTAGAATCATCTCAACAAAAAAAATTAAAACAATTCTTGCGTATAAAAAATATCCCATTACATTTTAACATTCCCAACAATCATTATTCATTCATGATGATCAGTTTGATAAAATCATGCAATGTGTGATACAGATACCTCTTATTGATATTTTCTCCCCTTGAATGCTAGAACAAAAAAAATCATCACAATGATTAAAATGTTCAATTAGGTATGTCACCACTTTCTATAAAAATTATAAACACTTAGCGATCTAATTTACATTTTATCCTTCAATTCCACTTATGTTATTTTAAATAAACAGGAATAATGGGAATATGGTGGAACCTCAATTTTCCAAATAAATAAAATTTAAACTAGGTGTCTTATCTCATTGTATAATTCTTCACATTTCCATTCTTTGATTAAACACGGGATTCACATATTTTATTGTAATCATCATTAATATGTTTTGTAATAGAAATCATCATATTTTTATTCGTCTTAAAATGAATGTATAATATTCTCATCAGTATGTGAAACATCTTCATTCCCTTCATTTTGCATAAAAACTTCTTCTTGATTTCATATTGGGACGATAATATAGTTATATAATTGTTAACACCATTACAATATTCCTCACACCTCCCAAATTTATTATGAATCTTCAAACCACCTTTCATATATGGGTTATATAAAACAATGATATCATTTCTAAATCATGTCCCATTCCATTTTCATTAAAATGATTTTGTAATTGTGATATCTTTATAGATTTTAGTATATGATATATCCAAATAACTAAACATTGTTTCTTTACATTCTAATCATTCTTGAGCTTCTCACATACCTCACTATAAAAATAGAAATCGTCAACATAGGTACATTAATTTTTTCTTAATATTTCAATATACTATTTTTTATCTTATTTTTATAGCTTAACCTTGATTTAAATTTATTTCATCTTATAGTGATATGATACTACAATTAGCAGGATTTCTGTCCAAAAATTCAACAACACTAGTTTAGATCTATGAATCATAATCTTTTAAACCCATATAATTTCAGCTCAGTGATCATTTACAATTTTTTATTTACAAAAAGAATGTGCCTTTTTTAAATGGGGATCATTCTTGATTTTTTCCACTATTTATTGATAAAATATTTTATCTCAATAATTAACATGATCTTATCTGAATTAATATAATTTTTTGAACCTATAATTTATGTATATATGCTTGTAAATTTTTATAGTTTGGGGTTATAATCATATTGACAATTTAACCCCTTAATTTCATCATCTTGAGTAGATTATAGTTTTACCTAAACCACATTAATTTTAAAGTCCTCAAACCTAGTATACTATAGTTTGTGGATACATTATTACATTATATCATGATAAAAATAATCACATACAGAAAGGATAAATAGAATATTAATCATGGATAAATTTATACATAATTGAATCATACATTACAATTGAAAACATAAAAAAGAACATATAATTTTCATTTTAAATTCAAATATTGTATTTAAAATATAATTATATATCAATCATAAACAAATTCATGGAATCTTGGGGGAAAAACATATTTAACATGTGAGATAAGATAATCAGTAAGGGTATACATATCGATGAATCTATCAAGAATAAATAAAGAATAATGAATATCGAATGTAGACTATATGAAACACAATTTATTTAGTCAATAATAAGAATATGAATAATAATATTGAGGTAATCAATTATGATTAGATAATTCCATATAAATAATCACAAGATAATGAAAAATATCCATGGATATAATAATTAATCCAATAATCACATATAAATCAATCACTAATCACTAAATTATAGAATGAATAATGATGGGCATCATAAACATACCATGAAAGATTCATTATAATACATCATTCATACTTGGGTAAGTCCTTAAAAAGATATCAAATATATTTTTTCTCATAAGACAGATTGATGCATCTAGGGTGTATACTTTTCCTTGCCCATAACCTAATATTTCCAATTCATTCTTAATATGAATTTGGTGAAACATAATCAACAATAATATTCATATTGAAAAACTAAAAAAATGAAATGTTAATTATTTCCCAAATAAATATAAAAAAATCAAACATCTCATGTATTATGATTAATGGTTTCAAATTTTTTATCCGAAGTATTGTATAATATTCACCAAATAATGTAGACATAGATGAATATAGTATAATGGGATTATTGGAAAATTTCATGATGAAAAATACATTTTTCACATGAAATCACTTATTTATTGTATTAAATAAATCTAAATATTATATAAAAAATATAAATGAATATAAGAAACATATAATGTAAAAATCAAAAAAACAAATGGTAATTCGGTTGTGTAGTTGAATACATTCCATAAAAATCATTCCATTCTTGCTATTGTAAAAAGGTAAAAAATGGCATCATTTGGAAACTAACAAGATGATTTTTTAAAAAAAAAATTATCAAAAAATAAAAACATGCATAAAAATATATTTATTAAATCATTAGATAATTATAAAAATATAATTATTATCATTTTATGTAAAATACATACACAGACGTGAATTATTCCCAACTAAGTAGAAATAATATGTTTGGTTTGCATAAAAAACATTATTTTGTTATATTGAGTACTTAAATAGTTGAAATTGAAATAAAAAAAATTAATTTGAAATAATTAACAAATTTGTAATAAAATATATTTTCTTTAAGATTTAAGTATAAAATAATTTCCCATTTGGAGTCACAAACATAAATAATCTTGAATAATGATGTGATTGCAAAATAATTTGTTACCTAAGGCCTTTCTTAAATTTTTTGAGTTCCAACCATAAGTATAATTAAAAAATATTTATTATAAATTTATAAAAGAATAATAATAATAATAATATATAGTATATTATTTAATTATAACATTTTATCACCCCTTTATTAACAATTATTTATTAAATTAACTATTCCAGGTTATAACTACTTTATTTTTCCTTTCTGTTTTGGATAGTTGTATTTGGTCCATGTATATTGAAGATGTTTCCATCATATAAATGATTTAATAATGATATAAATATCATTTATATTCATTATATATACATATTTATAGCCATCAATAAAATTTAGAGATGAATATATGTTTGACACAATTAAAGTAAATGGTAGGTCATACGTACGTATGAATGTGGATTCAATTTTTTTATCGGATAAAAAAATAAAGGTAGCTAATAATTACACTTTAAAAATAATTATTATAAAATATATGAAATATTTACTCCTGAAATATATCATTATTATATTCCATTTCAAAATAATATTAATAATGTTTCACATCGCTCCGTGTAGGTGGTAGTCCACATGTACACACGACCGACATTACCATTTTAGAAGGGGTTGGAATGTAATAAGGTAGATATTATATTATAATTAAATAATTATAATTAAATCATAAATATCATAATTATATATATATATATATATATAATACATCATTATATCTATTCTTAAGAGGCATAAATTGAAAAAATTACATCAGTTTGTGAGGTGATAGTCCGTCTAACACACATTCCACAGTGTTATTTCCAATTTGAAGTAAGTGTGGTGGAGATATTTGATATGTAATTTTAAAAATAAGATATAATTATAGGTATGATAATATATTTTATTTTGTAGAATCATTGCAGGATACTTTATGGGGTTTGAAGAATAAATAAAATTAAGTTTCACAATTAAGTAGTATACCTCTTCTTAGGATATACACATTATATTTATATCCAAATTCATAATAAGATATTTTAATGGAAAAAGAATGGACTCCAGGTCATGGGGATGGAAATATGGAATGGATTTGGTCAAGTATTTTGTTATAAAATTGGATCTCGATTTATGGGATGGAGAGAATATGGGTAGTCCTTTTATAAGTGGTGGACGTGACCATTATGGAAATCACTTGTAAATTTTTCAAAAGAATAAGAAATAATGAAATAATTAAAATTTAATATTCATCCAAATGATTCTATATTTATTGTTGAGATATTATAATGTTAAAATAGTTCTTTAAATTTTTTTCATTTTAATTTGGAATCTTACAATTATCCTTTGGTCTAACAACCCCAATGTAAACCCATTTTAATCTTAACTAAGGTAAATAATAATCACTAATTTTTAAAAACAATAAGACAAATAAATCTGTTGATCTTATTAAATAATTATAATAATTAAAAATATGGATTCATTTTTAAAAAATTTTATACATAAAATTGTTGTATTTAATTTAAAATTCACTACATAAATATGTCGAACAAAAGGTTTTCCAATGGAGTGGATTTTCTAAGTATAAAAGATTTTTATATCAAAAATGTAAATATATTTAATTAAAATCACCTAAATTGGTTTAATTACAATATAATTGAAATAATTTTCCTTTAAAAACAATTTTATAATATAATATAACATCCTAAATACTTTAAATAAAAACACATTTTCACTAAAAACAGTATTTTTATACAAATCATTGAAAAAATTATATGTTCATAAAATTATAAATAATAACTATAAGATAATTTTTAATTAATTAATTTTATGTTTATGTTAATTATTTAATATTAATTTTTAATGTTTAGAAAAAAAATTCGAAATAAGCGCACATTACTAAATTGATCCACTCTTAAGAAAAAAACATTTATAATGTATAAAACATTAATTATTCATATCCAATTACTAGTTAAAAATATATGATTAATTTTAATATATTTTATTGAATATATTATATATTAATTTCCATAAAATCATCCATCATTAGTTATTTTGTTAGTTTATTATGAAAAAAACACATTGGGTGCTTAAAATAGTTTTTTAGATAAAATTTATTTTACATTAAAATGATATTTATTCATTTGATTTAAATTACTAACCAATGAATTAATTTAAAAAAATTTAAAACATATTATATTAATTATTTAATTATTCATATCTATTACTTATAATTTATCATCTAGGTTATAAGGAATACTATATTATAGTTTCTTTAAACTCAGGGTTTCATGTATCACAAGAAATTAATGATATTGAATTTATATAAAAAGAAATAACCCTTAAAACATCTCTTTTTTATTAATACATCATTGAAATTTGTTATCCACTAAATATCCTTAATTTCACCTCATGAACAAATTTTGGTTTTCCTTCTTTATAATTTCATTATGTTCCGATATCACCTCTTAAATCATATGATTCCATAAATGTATCATCACCATCTAAGTCGTTGGATTCCACAAAAATGAATTTAGAGTGTCTAGAATCTGGATAAGATCATTAATGTATCATATATTAGGTTCCAATTCAATTTTTCATTGGTGAAAAAATGGTTTGGTTCTACTAGGACTTTCTTTAATAATGATATATAGAACACACCGAGTACTTTAAAGTGGCTTGCATGAATTACCAATTGGAAAGCCACAACTCCAATTATATTCTTATTTTCAAAAGATTTTATATACATGATGATATATTTTTCGTTGATACAAAAAATTATAACATGATTCTATGCTGGAACTTTCAATAAAATTTGATCCCCACATGAAATTATAAATCATTCCCCCGTTTATTGTCATAACACTTTTTATTCCATTGAGCTACCTGGATATGGGTTTACATTGTCATTAATTCTTAATTTTTCTCCTAGAAAATTTAATTCACTACAATATTCCATTCACCAACCATATCCATACAATATTGAGAATGAACAGTCTTTCTATATGATGCTTCATATAACGACATATGAATACTTGAATGAATGATATTCTTATTGGTGAACACTATCAAATGTAAATAATGATCCAAATATAATTGGAAGCCAATAGATCACTACATAAACATGTATTATAATGTTTGAATTTTTCATTTTGGGATGTTCATCATATTGAGGGTTATTAGATGTGTTGAAATAATGCATAGTTTCATGAGAAATCTTATGGAGTATCCTGAATTATGATGTAAATCAAATACCATGACTAGATAAAATTGATATATGTATGACATGATTTATTAAGACTTCATTAATATAGATATATTCAACTCTATTAAGTGGTAAACCTTCTACAATATTTTGGAAATGTTAAATTTTGATGAGGAGATCAAAAATAACCCATATTACATCATTCCTCATAGGATTATTTGGTAATTGTGAGAAAATTACCATAGTAATTTCATCCCATATTTAGATAGGAATATTTATAGGTTTCATGAGTCCTCTAGAATGATTTCTCTCATCCTTCACTAATGAAAACCAAAATATGTTGACACAGAATCAGAAATATTCTACTTCATACTATGGCAGAAAAAATGATCCCTAAAATCTCCATATGTCATGGTTCTAAAGTGATGTATAGGGAATTTAGAGATATGATCATCAACCAAAAATTCCCTATTCGGCTGAACATTATATGGAACAAATAGTATAAGGTCCTAGCCATAAATATTTAACAATTTTTTTTATTTAATAACTCCCATTAAGGATCGTTTCATTTTTAGTGTTTTATAGAAATAGGGCATCATTAATACATAACATCCCATAATCAAACAATAGGATACTACCTTAACTGTATACATTTTTTTCCACCAAAGGAAACCCTTTTGAAAATAAAAGATGTTTAATTTTCTTGGTAAAAATATTCTTGACTCCTTTTTTTCTCATAATCATCCTAATACACTATGAAACTATTTTAAAAACATTATGTGAGCACAAAAAAACTGTGTAAGGGATATAAAATAAATAATGAAAAATGTTAGTCTTGGAATACTATAATCCCATGAAATCACAATTTTGACCAATAAAACATAATCTCTTTAACATTCCTCATTAAATCATAATACATTAATAGATACATAGTGAGTAACCTTCAAGGTTACATTTGTAAAACCAATCACAATATATTCTATAAATATCTTAAGATAAACCCCATAGTTTAACTCTGTCTCATTAACAAATTAATTGGAGGGATATCATAGGCTCACACACCCACTATTTGACATAGAACCACCCATATACATAATAAATTCCCCAGAAATAAAACACGATCACAACATATAAATCATGCATAAATGATAATAACATGTCCAAATTACAGTCACAAGATATCATTTCATGATATTCACATAATCAATCCCATTTGAAAACCATTTTCCATACAAAAATACATAAAAAAGAAATATGTAATTTATTTTCCCCTTAATTAAATTATGGATTATATAGGAGTCCAAATATCAAATAAAGGTTATATGGGAAAAGAAGTCGTTGTCACTGTATACGTTAAAAGAATTCGATTTGTTATTTTTTACTTAAAGTAAGAAATCCATATAAAAATATTCATTTTAAAAAAAAAATTAACATAATTCAATATATAAATAAAATATAAGATATTAAAAATTATTTTCCGATATAAGAGTTTAATGTCATAATCAAGAAGTATATGTTTATCCCAATGAATTGAAATTGGGTTATGAAATTCCCCTACCGCTAGTCTGACTCATCATGTACAATCATTATATTCCTAAATAACGAACATAGAATAATTTATCATTTATTTTTAAAATTTTTCCATTTTATTATTTATTTTATATCACTTATTACCATGTAAATGATGTTACTTAATTATTTTTGTTCATATCAGATGTTTTGTTGATATTTGGTACATGAGCCAAAAATAAATTTGGAAGGATGTCAATATTCCATGTGGTCATAACACAATTATCTTTATAATATAAAACATTATATAAATATATTATATATTCATTTTAAAATTATTTAGAATAATATTTTACGGAATCCAATAAACCACCATTAATGGAGATGGTAGGCAGTTCGTATGCATGAACGCTATTTTTTTCCTGTCGTATTGAAAGAGTGAAATTAAATGAAATTAAATGAAATTTATATAAATAATTATACATATATAATATATTTAAATTATAAAAAATATTTCTTCTATATCATATATTTTTACTAGAACTATCTGTTATACCATCTATTAGATGCGTGAACGAATGACATCATTTTGAAGAGGAAGTAGTACAGATGTTCCCAAACAAAGTTATCGTATAACAACAATATGAAAAGAATGAATGTAAACATAATATAAAATATCAATAAAATGAAATAGGCTGTTATGTAAATATTTACAATTATTTTACCAGATTAATTTTTTTATAACTATCTGTGACTGTGGTAATGGAAAATGATAAAAAACATTACTCTGAAAGGTGATTAACCGACATTACATGGACACCAATTTCATTTTTTCTGATTAAGAGAATGTGAGAAATTAAATGGATATGAGACATTACATTAGAAAAAAATACAATATATATATATATATTATAATGGAGTAATAATTCATTGATGGACGAAAGAGTTGATGATAAATTTAAAAAAATATTTACAGAGGTACTTTGAGAAAAGTTCATCTTGAATATCCCCTCCTCGATACACCCTTGGGGTCCTATTATTTTTTATTTTAGTTCTAAAAAAGAACATTGAGCAGGATATAGTTAGGATGTGAGGTTTTGTTTAAAATATTAGGAGCTACATAGCTTTATTTTTCGAAATATTGTGGTGGATAAGTGGAATTTATACTTTTGGGGAGGTGGGTTCAAGTGATTAATTTATTGATTATTTTATATTAAAAGAAAACCATAATAAGGTGGAATTAAATTCCAAAAAAATTGGATTGTAGTTAATGTTTCCTAGGATGGTTTGGGTCTTGAAACAACTAAAACACTCAATATATGCATTATTTTTTATGTAGGTTAAGCTTTAAACATTTGATTTTATCTCTTGTCAAAATTAAACTTTTATCACTATAAATAAATTTTTTACCATGATAAAATTTTAATTCTAAAAAAGAAGTTGACTATAAAACATTATGTGGAAAATATTATTCCAAATATGTACTCCATTTTATATAATTCAATTCACATAATTTAGAAATTTTTATTTATAATTAATTCCACCAGAAAAACTAAAAAATGTATTTTTAAAGTGAAACATTAAAGAGATTAAAATGTTTTTATATCTAATTTCAATTTGAAATATATTCTAATGAACAGAATTATATTAATTGATAAACTAATAGTTTAAATACACTCTAAAAAAAATTAACATTACAACCAAAAAATGTAAATAAATAAGATGAAATATATTTTGTGAGTGTTAAATACAGTATTTTTCACTATTTACATTAATAAAAATGTTATCTGAAAAATAAAAAAAATTATCCAAACTAAATTTTGATGCCCCACTTCCAAATGAGATTCTTTTTTCAATAAAAAGTATAAATATTTCCAAAAATATATTTTAAATGGGTTCCCTATAAAAGGTGGTAAAATTACCTTTTAAATATAGTAGAGTTTTTATGACTAAAATTTGATTTATTAACATTTAATCCTATGAAATGTAATAGATGAGTGTAAAAAAATTTAATAAACATGTGTAAACAAAATATTTTTATTTCTATTTATTCCCCCAAATAATAAGGCTTGGTTATAACTATCAATTAAAATAACAATATTAAAAATATATTATTTTTCAATATAACTTAGTTATATGTGAAACAAAAGATTCCAGAGAAATCAATTGTTGCTTTTCGTGTATTCAATAAGACATTGCATCCCCATGAATGTAAAATTATTTTATCATTAATAAATATTAATAGATATGTAAATTTATTCTTTTATAATTACCTAGGATGTTAAATACTTCCCCCATTTTGGAAATTGCAACCTCATAATTTTGATTCACATATCAAATAAGTGGGGGTATTTCCCCTTCATTGAATATGCAGATTCCCACGTTACCTCTTCAACCATATGGATCTTTCACAAAACCTTACCCTGATGTATCAACTGATTCTGTAACACTTTCTCATTGTTTTTAATTATCTAGACTTGTTGTTCCTCATAATAAATAATCTCTTCCAACTAATCTACATCAGGGATCAAAATAGAAGATTAATCAGACATATAATTTCCTAATAAAGAAACATTAAAAACAATTTGTACATGGGTTAAACTAGTAGTTAAACAAACTAATTTGGTATCTAATCCAACATTCTCTATAATTTTATAAGGTTTATTGAACCGGGTAATCAGTTTCCCATTCTTACAAAAATGAATCAAACTATTCCATAGATAAACCTTGATAAAGACATGATCACCTATCTCAAATGAAATATCCTTCCCATAGTTGTACACATAACTTTTATTCATTATCATATATTTCCTTATATAATTCTTAATCGAATGAACTTTTTCACCCATCTCATCTTCGAATTTTGGTCCCATCAACTTCCTTTCACTAGGATCATTCAAAAAAGCTGGAGTTTTACACTGCTTTCCATATAATTCATCAAAAGGTGCCATCTATATACTGTAATGAAAACTGTTATTATAATAAAAATCCTCCAAACAATGAAATTTATCCCAAATTCCCTTGTGATCCATTCAAAAAGTTCAAACAATATATTCTAATTTCTGAATTGTTCATTCTGACATCCCATATTATTGTAGATAAAAAGAAATACTGAAATTTAATACAACACCAAAAGTCTTCTGAAGGACATTCTAAAATTTAAAAGTGTTTCTGGGATCACAATAAGATTCAATTTAGTGAACAACTCAATGTAACATAAATATCTCTTTAAGATATAACCAAGAATATCGATTTAGAGGTAATTTATCTCGAATATAAATAATATGAGAATTTTTTTTCAAATCGATAAAAAATAACCAAGATTACATTGTTACCTCAAGAAGTATTTGGTAATCCAACTAAGATATCCATGGATATATTAAACAATTTAAAATATAGAATTATAAAAGGATTAAGGATCCAATTTAGAAAATTGCGTCTTTCTTTCACCTGGTGACACGTCAAACACATAATAGTAATGTCAACCACATAAATATTCCTTCCATCAAACCAGTAATACTCTATAAGGTCTCTGTACATCGTAGTACAACTAGGATGAACTGAAAACAATGAACTATGAGCTTCACATAACTACTCATTCTTCAACATTTAATCACAAGGCACACATAACCCCTTCCCAAATCTAAAAACACAATCTTAATCAATGTTTAATTCTAGTAACATACCATTCTAAACCAATTATACCTTTTTTGAAACTCATTATCTTCCTTATGCACATACATGACTCTATTTGATAGATATGATTTCACATACACATAAACAAATTGAGGTATTTACTGCATCAAAAAGATAAATTCCAATGTCCATAAAATATTAATAAAATGGTCACATTGGAAACATAACATGGTTAACATATAATAACTTTTTTGACTCAACAAATCATCGAATTGATTTTATTTTCTTAGGCGGTGAGGAAAAATACAATAATAATTATTGATCAATTCCATCCATATTTTCTATCTCATGATCAATTATTATTGTGTTAATATATACCTCTATCTTTTTTGGTCAGTATATATTGCTCATTTTACTCAATAAATATGATGCCTAGATATTTTTAAAGAAAAAAAATCATCTTATTACAAATCATGTGTAGGGTAAATTAACTCAATAGTCATCAATAGACACAATGAATAAGTAAAAAATGATCATTCTACATTAAAACACAACCAATTCATTTAAATGAAGCATCCATGTAGATTCAAAATTCACCATTTCTAGAAGGAAGTTCCAAAAATAAAGCATTAAAAAATCTATTTTTCAACTTATGAAAACAATCATCTAATTATTTTTTCCAGATGAACTTAACACCCTTTTGGGTAAACTAATTCAGTGGGCCAGAAATCCTTTAAATATTTGCAATAAAATCCAATAATATCCTTCCCAACAAATAAAACTACAATCATAGTTATATTTTCGGGTTTTTTAAATTCATCAAAAACTTCCATATTATTAGGATCAATAGTTATGCCATCCTTAATAAAAATCTGACCAATAAATGAAATTTGTTTTTACAAAAACTCACAGTTTCTGAATTTTCCAAATAGTTTCTTTTCCTTTGATGTTTTAAAAATAACATTTAGATTACTTGCATTCACCTATATACATTAAGAACATACAAAAATTTCATCAATAAACCCAACCACAATCATATCCAAGATCACACAAAATATTCAATTCATAACATCCATGAATTCAATAGTTCATTAGTTAAACCAAATGGAATAACTAAAAATTCATAATTCCTATATCTAATACAAAACTCAGTCTTTCGAATGTATACTTCCATTAATTTCAAATTATGGTACCCCGACCTCAACTTAACATTCAAAAAGTATTGTTCTCCTTGGTGCTAATCTGAAAAATCATTGATATGTGGAAAACAATACATTTTCATAACTATGATGTTATTCCAAGATCTATAATCAATGAAAAGACTCATTGAACCATTTTTTTGTGACAAAAAATATATGAGAACCCCAAGTGATGAGAAAATTAAAATTGAGTCCATTATTTTATTACTCCAAAAATTGATTCATAATCTCTAAAAGTTCAATATGAGCCTTTCGGTAATAGGGTTTTGAAATTGTATTGGAATCATGAACTAAGTCAATAGTAGATTAATCTTATCTATTAGGTATAATACAAGGCAACTCATCATGAAAAATATAAAGATATTCCTTTACAACATTTCGATCATTAATCTAAATATTTCATTTGTTTTAAACAATATCTGAAAGGTAGCATTAGTTTCAACCTTTTAATAGTTTCTCAACTTTCTATAATGTCATCAATGGTATGGGTTCATTCATTTACTCAAAATGAATGTATTTCTGAAAGACAATCACTTTAGCTCTAAAGTTAATCTGTTCATGATACACAAAAATCCAATACATACCCAAAATAACATCAAACTCAATGAGAGGAAAATGAAATGGATTGTTGGTAAATTTTCTCCATGGGCAATGTAATGAAGATTCTTATATTTTCATTTTGCTCAAAATTTCCCAGTAGGTGTTTTTTCCTTAATTTATGCATTCATTTATTGTGGTGGAATTTACAATTTACCAGAAAGTGTCATAGAAATGAATGAATATATAGACCCCTAAAAAAACATTGGATAAATTTGAGTAATCAAATAATGTACCTGATACTACATAATTTGATGGACCAACATCTACTGGAGTAGTTACATAGGATTTCACCACACTATTTTTCATATAGATCGGTATCTTCAATTCATTAGTGTTACTCATCAGAAACACATTTTTATTATGATCTATATCATTGAACATAAATTTTTTAGACACAAATAATTATATTTTTACATATATAATTATATTATACAGTGAAATTATGTGCATTATGGCACATTTTACTAAATCAGAAGAACCTACCAAAATTCAGAAGGCATTCCCTATTGTGTTTTTACCACAATTTTCACAGACTATAAGCATTATTTTTTTACCATCAAATTTTATGAATAATTATACCCTTTATCTTATCACCATGACCTCTGATTCTGTTTGTTTTCATAGAACCCATGGTCTTTGAACAATTCAACTTCACCATCTCTACATATCAATCATGTTTTTTCATACAATTTGAACTTGCAAGAATCCAAATCCATTTAATACTTTGTAGTTAACCCTATGTAAAAATTATTTATTTTAATATCATGATCCAGAATGAATCATGTAGAATACCTTGCTAGTCGGGTGATGTTTTTATCATAAGCTTCCACCAAGTCAACCTTCTACAAAAATTCCACGATTTGATTACATCCTATGTCAAAATTCCATAGGAATATATTTCTTAAGAAACTTATTTTTGAATTCCTCCAACTCAATATCATATATATTCTCATTATCCCTAATATTATAAAACATATAACACCACTAATATGATTCACCATCAAAATGGTAAATAGAATTACTAACTTTTTAATTATATGAACACCTCGTGTCATAGAAAATCTTTTCATGATATTTATTTCATCCTTCAGTTGACACTGGGTCTATTGATTCTATGAATGATAGGGGATGTTGCATCCTGAAATGTCACACTACCAATGTGTTCATCTATGATAGATTTGGATTATCATATGAATTGATTCCATAACAATTTATCATCTGAGTGAACAACTCCATCAACGCAACAAGCTATTCAGTTATGATTTCATCCATCATAGGTTTCTGATTTGGAAGGCTTTTTTCAATAGGATATCATCCCATTATAGCTTCCCTGTTTCCTCTAGGGAAGAACATTCGAAACATAAATAACCTAGATGAAGAAACATGTTAATATTCTAATACTATATAATTTTTGTTTTAAAATAATGTAAGAATAATTTATGGATATTGTATTTACAATATCCAAACCTCTAATGTTATCTATATCGAGTTCTAATACCATAAATAAGGAAACAGCCAAGAAAATTTCATAATATTGATTTAATTCAGTAATTAACAATGGAGGGCCTTTTATGTTTTAGGGTTTTAGAATATTATACTATAATTGATACATATAATCCCAAAAACATAAAAGATGATAATACCAAAACAGTGTCAATTTATTTCCTCCAAAAGAAACCATTTTTAAAATAAAATATGATTTATTTTATTGATAAAAATATTCTTGAGGACTTTAATTATCTAACTCATACTTATACCCTATGAAAACATTTGATAAACCTTGGATGATCAAACTTTTCACATGTAACACATAAGCCCTATAAAAAACCTCAGGAAATCATAAGATTCCAGAAAAACTCATAGAAATAAAAAATCTGAAATCTATCTTATGGAACCCATATCATACATAAACTGTAAATTTCACACTTACATAGGGTGTAACCTTAATACATACATTTAGAGTACCAATCTTAGTATTTTCCCTAAATATAATATATAAAAAAACAAACATTTACCTCTATCTCATTCCCTAATGAATTAGAGTGCTATAGAGGGATCAATCCCCCTCATTTAATCATGGATCCACCCATATAAATAAAGAATTACTAGTAACCAAAACATAATCACAATATACAAATCAGGTATAAAAGAAAAATTTATATTTCCACGTTGGAATCACTAGATATTAATTCATGATATTTAAAAAATGAATCCAATTTCAAGAACAATTTCAAAATAAAAATACATGAAAATGGAAAATGGTATTTATTTTCCATTTTAATTAATTTTGGATTTTTGAGGAAGAAAAATATCGAATAACTATTATATTGAAAATGTATTCATTGTCTCTGTGTACATTAAAAAAATATTTTTTACATTTGGTATGGAAAGTAAAACTCTCCATATAAAGACATTTCTTCTAAAAAATAATTTATTTAAATTCATGAAAAACTATTAAAATATATGATATTGAAAATTTATTTCGCACATTTAAAAACTTAATCAGGAAGTATAATTTTAACCCAAAGAGTGGAAATTAAGTTATGAAATTACAATAGTGTGACCCTGACTCGTCACGTACAATCTTTATATTCCTAAATAATAAACATATATTAATTTCTACTTACATGCGAACATTTTTCAATACTATTATTTATTTTATATAACTTATTACCATGTTATAAAAATTTCATAAATTTTTAAGTTCCTAATAGAGGATTAGTCGATATTCGCTACATAACTCCAAAATGAACTTGGTATGATGTAAGTAGTAAATGTGTTCATAATTTCATTACATTCAGAATATAAAACATGATATTAATATCCCATATATTCATTATATATTTATTTATAATAATATTTTATGATAAACTAAAAACATTGTTCATGATGACGGTAGGTTGTACATACTCATGAACATTTTTTTCATTTTTTCTAGTCATACTAAAAGAGTGAAATTAAAATAAATGTAATGAACCAATGTTTTATCAATGGGAATTAAATTATTATAATTATTTCGAATAATCATATAAAATCACAAAACAATGAACTAATATTCTCAATTTGTCCTTTAAACATAATATTTTCACTTCAAAGATTTACATTTCGTAAATATGACATAAATTTTTGCGATTAGAAAGATGTTTGGAGTCTGGTAAGTCAGATATAATTTTCTTAGAATACTAAATAACCCTTATGAATTCCAATGCTACTATTATTAATAGTAATATGACCCTTAAGAATATTAAATCATCTAGATGATTAGTAACCTCACCATTGAATGTATAAATAAAATTATGGAATCTTATAAGTGGTAACATGACCATTGTAAAAGTATTGGTATTTTTGTATGTCATAAAGAAATAATTATAATTAATTAATTAATTAATTTAAAATAAAATTTATTTTCCTAATTTTTTTCATTATCTATCAATTTTATGTCCTTTTTTTTAAATATTATTTTATAAGGCGTTATGTAATTTTTGAAAACATTTTAAAATGAGTTATTTTTTTAATATATGTTTTTTTTCATGTAATGTATGATTTTAATTAAAAATTATATTAATTATATTTAGGAATTTAATTTTTAAAAATGGAGTAAATTTTTGGATTCTTCATTTCGAAAAATCGTTAGTGAGAATTTTTAGTATTTATCTATAATACTTGAATTTTTTATGAATAGTAAAATACAGTAATTAGCAAATTAAGATAAATATATTATTTATAGGGTCATGGATGATGTCCTACTGATGTAAGACAAATATTTTAGAACTCACAAGAACTTATCACTATTTATGGTCATGTAATCATCATTATTTAAGGTCTTGATGGAAATTAATAAACTATGGAATTAAATATTATTAAAACCCTCCTCAAGTCCACTATAATAACCCCCCTCCTTAACTCTTATATTCCCTCATCTCATGCCTTGTTCCTTGAATAAAATCATTCCAAATCTATCCCCGAGATCCAAACACACATCCAATAGACCATAGTCTCTTCAATATCCCAAATATTCTATACTTAAGAGGATATCAAGAATTATTGATTGAAGAGGTAAATTCCTCTTTTCAATTATTTATTTTTCTTTTAATGTTCATTTGATTTATTTTCTATCCTTACCTTGCCCCACAAAAATTTTATGAATACTCTAGTACCATTCATTAAATATAATTTTGTTATGATAATTTAATATGTAATTATCATCTCTCCTTTACTCTTCTTTTATACTAGTAGAAGATACACCATCTAAGATGTGTTAATTGAACACATTCAATGACGATGGGTATTCAATTTCTTTTACCATATACAATTATGGTCATGAACTCAATTTTGTTATGGTTGAAACTTATTATTATTTAATATATCCTATTTAATGTTCTATAATATTTTTTTACACGTGATTTTAAATTATAATGCAAAGCGAGTTCATATTGATAAAAAACCACTAATAAACACAATGTGTTATCACTAAAGATTTATATAATGATTCAAATTCACACCAAGAAACAAAATTAAATTACAACAATGTAAACTTATGTATGTTCAATAATAAAATATATGTCCAATTATGGAAAACCATCCATATTTTATTAAAATCATCATTCAGGAAAATAAGTAAACATATCATAAAAATAAATTAAAACAGACCCAAAAATGAAATTGAACCACTTAACCCATAAAATAGGTCATTAATGAACATAAAAAGAATATTTTAAATATTTTAAATTTATTATATGATCTGTAATTATTAATTAATTAACATTATTTAATTATTTAGTTAATTAATATCAAGTGCAGAACACCATCAGAATTAAGGTTAGGTATCTTCTCTATTTCACTTTTATTCTAGATTTTTCCCTATGTTATACCCATTTATGTGTAATCCCTAATAATATATTCTTATTTTTAACCAACCCCATAATTCAATCATGATGTATATTTGATGATATACCCATTTTTCTCTCATTAATCCCTCTTTAATACACTATTACTATGCCAATAATTTGTATGGGATTATACCAAAACATCCTTTGTTCCTTCGTGTTACCTTATCATTATTGCACGAAAATGAAGCTATATATTATTTTTTTACATACACATTATTAATGATATGTTCATGTACCAAATTCATTTATGAATACCCTTTCATCATTATCTTTTGGGGATATACATGTTTTTATGTGATTCCCTCCCAAATAATTCTCAACAAGCCATCCTGTTTTAGGGAAATTCACGAATTCTTACTTGATTTCAAGTTCTCTCTATATTATAGTTTAACTCACCATTGTATTTATAAATTTGGTATTTTTTATAATAAACATATTCTTGTTTAGAATCTAGTTTTATATAATGTATTTTTTTCTTTGTTATTTTAATGTTTTTATAGTATTTTCCTTAAAACCACAAAAAAATGATTTAATGCTAAAATTTATAAAATAATTTTCTTATATGTTGTTACTTGTAATTAAAATAATTTGAAATAATACATGGATAT
The DNA here is from genome assembly GCA_963277665.1 of Viscum album. Lineage (NCBI taxonomy): Eukaryota > Viridiplantae > Streptophyta > Magnoliopsida > Santalales > Viscaceae > Viscum > Viscum album. The sequence goes on along the minus strand of OY728127.1, from coordinate 943,478,076 downwards.
TTTCCCTCGTGAATTTACATTAATATTTTAGTTCCTTTCTTTCAAAGACACAGTTTTGATACTCCCATTTGTTATGTTTTATGACATGATTATGGTACCCTAATCATTATAAGAGAAACCCTTATCTTTATGTAATATTGATTATTTATTATTATTTTTGTTGAAAAAATATTCATGAAAGAATAATATGTTTTCTCTCATATAGTGCTTCAATTCATTGGGTAATGTTGAGTCTAATGTGCTGTTATGTGTGATGGTATTGGATGTTATCCTTGACAAATGCTAAAGTCATGTTTTTTGTTGCTTACAATTTATTATGACACCATATTTATTTTATTAGAATTTTATATATTATGATTCCATATGTTACATGCCTCTTAAAATCATCACACCATGCCTTCTATCTTATGTGCTAATGCTTTGTTCTTATGGTTATTCCCTTACTGGTCAATTTAACTCTTCCTTTTGTTCACGTGTTCCCCATTGTACCCTATGTAGATGATTAAGAAAAATGGAAGTTAGGAGCCCTATTTGAAGACTAAATATAGTAATGATTTCTTTTGTTCCTTTTTTTAATTTTTATGTATATAGTCTTAAATGAAACAAGACTTTATGATCAATGGATTATAATCAGATGTATAATTACTCTTAAAATCGTGTAATGCATTATGAAAATGTATAGAGTCTATATAGTGGGTATTTTAGTAATGGTCTAGTTATTTTTGGTTATTAGGAATAGTGAAATTTACTAAGAACATTATGGATGATAATATGTATATAAAAACAACCCTATGTTTTGTTAAGATTTGAGTGATTGGATTTTCAATAAAATCCATCTCATTATATATACAAATAAGTAGAGGTGGATGTAGTATATATAAATTTAGTAGTAGAACCCAAAAACACTACTTGGAGCTCAACTTGAATTGGAAATGGTTCACGAAAATGGGCCTTTCTATAATTATTATTTGGCACTCTCCGGGGATATACATTGGTAAATTCATGATATTGGTTCAAACCATTATTGTGGGAATGAAAAACCCCATATGAATATAACATATGAAATAGATCAAGGATATACTAGATTTGAACTTGTGGAATCACAAATTAGGATATACTTCTCATTTAAATGTTATCCTATTATGTTCAATATTTCCTTTTTTATGCTCAATTACTATGTAATAATGGCCTCTGATTGTATGTTATTTTCATAGGTAATGAAAGGAAATAGAATAACACGTGCTGAAAATTAATGTGATAAGGAATTTGAAGATTTCACTAATGATATGAGAAATATAATGGGAGTGGGTGATCAAAATTTTATGACAGAATGTTCCTAGTAGGGTCATGTTATGAATAATAACTTGAATCATGTGGAATAACCTCATCCCCAAAGGAAAGATAATATTGCCATAGAATTCACCATGCTACAAAGGAATCCAATGTTTAGGGGATATATTAATCCCCTCATATTAGAACATTGGATTAACTCCATTTAAGAGATATTATCTATCTTCTAGTTCTTATACAAATATAAATTCATACTTGTGTTCTATCATTTTGATGGAGAAACAGATTAGTGCTAGACAGTAATCAAGATTACAAAGCTGCATGAGGAAATTGATACCATGGATTTGGAGGAATTAAAGAGAATGTTTTTTAATAGATATTTTTCCCAAACCCTCTTTCCAAAGATGGAAGGAGAGGTACTCAGACTCATGTAGACGGAAGATGATTCAATTGGGTCATATGAAGAAAATGTTACATGGATATCATGGTACGCCTTAGTAAAAGTAATAAACATAGAATGTAAGGTAGATTAAATGTTTTGAGGACTAAATCCGATTCTATGAAAATAATTGGAAATTAATATCATCTACATATATGAGAAGATTGTCAATTCTACCCTTATGGTCAAAATGGAGACCGGTGACTCTAAGTGCTATTATGGGCCCAATGAAAAAAATTGGAAAATAGAATCAGATGTGGGCAGTTTTACAAATAAATTCCATGATGGAAAGTAGCACAACCATACGATTTTCAAAAGTTTTGGGGAGAATAATTTTTAGAATTGTCTAATGGGAAACCAAATTTGATTTTAATATAAAAATATAGGAAATATAGCTAATTTTTTTTGACAGGATATGAAGAATCGTGATAATGTGGAAAAATAAAGAAATGTTCAGATAAATGCACTGCCAGTGGTGCCGTGTTACAACTTCAAGGAACATGGGTATTATGCGAAATATTTACCTGATCCAAGGGTTGTTAGAGGAAAAAAAGATTCCTTCCAAGGAAACACGTAAGCGCTTATGTGATGCCTACAGATGAGGTGGGGCTAGAAAATTATTTAGTGACATATACACTCGTAATTCATTTATAAATAGAGAACATACTATTTGATTCTGGTTTTACACATTCTTCCATTTCATTCAAGTTTAGCTAAAATATTCAAACACCATCTCAACATTTTTAGGATATGTTATTTTTGATAACAGTGTATTGCGAAATTATTTCATTCTTGGTCTATAACACCTCTTCGGTTATCTTTTGGGGAATGATCCTCCCATAAAATCTCATCATGCTTCCTTTAGTGGAGATTAGTGTTATCCTGTGCATGGACTTGCTATCATTACACAAATACCACATCAACTGTCAGTAAAGGGAGATCACCCTTCAAATCCCGAACCTACCTACAATTATATACAAGTGTAAGGGGGAAGATTAATATCATTTAATTTCATTTCTTTAAGTGTGGGTGTAAATTCCTTATGAGCAAGCATTTCTAGCTCAAATGATTGAGACAAAAGAGAGAATATCACTCAGTGATATGACCATCAATAGGGATTACACTGATGTATTCCCTTTAGAGATTCATGTTCTTCCTCTAGATCAAGAGTTTGATTTCTCAATTGAAGTTATTTATGGATTTCTACTCATATCATAGACACCTTATAGAATGGCCACGATAGAGATATAAGAGACAAAGAAGCAGTTACATGAGAATCAGGATAACTGTTTTATACACCAAAGTGCTTCACTATGGGGAGTGATAGTCCTCTTCATCAAGAAAAGGGATGGTTCAATGCTTCTTTTCATTGATTATCATGGGCTAAAAAAATCACTATAAAGAATAAGTATCCCTTCCACGATATATGACTTCTTCGATCGGCTTCATGGGGCTAGTTATTTCTCAAAGGTGGACCTTCGATCGTGATGTCACCAATTAGAGGTGGGGATGGAAGATATTCCCAAGACTACCTTTCAAACAAGTTATGGACACTATGAGTTCAGATTTATGCCCTTTCGACACACTAATGCTCCTAAAATTTTCATAGTTTTATTGAATACAATAATTATAAATTACCTAGAAAAACTTTTTGTATTCATTATTGATAATATTATAATATAAACCAAGAGAATAGAGGAAAATGAGCAACATTTAAATATTGGGATTAAATATTTTTGAAGGGATAAGTTGATTGAAAAGTAAAATAAATGTGTGTTCTCGAGGGGAATTATCATTCTTGGAGAATGTTATCACCCGTAAAGTGATATCATTGGATCCTTCCATGCCAACAGTTATTAAAGAGTGACCTAAGTCAACAACTGTAATGGAGTTCCCATGTTTTCGTGGTATATCTTGGTATTATCAATGATTCTTGAAGAAATTTTCATGATTTTCAAACACAATGACCAAGATAACAAAGAAGAGAGTAAATTTTTTATGAACCCAATAATGTGAAGACTACTTTAAGGAGTTAAAAAAGAGGATAATCATTGTGCCAATACTCACACTCCCATCAATTATAGAACTCTTTGGGCTGTAAAATGATTATTCAAAGAAGGTCATATGATATTTGCAGATAAAAAATGATATAGTGATAGCCTACATGTCATGGAAGCTGAAAATCCATGATAAAAACAATCCCATGCATGATCTGGTGTTGGCAGTTGTGATTATTGCGTTAAAAATATGGAAGAATTATCTATGTGGGGAGAAGTGTGAGATTTATACAGATAAAAATTTCCCAAAATATATATTCACAAAAATGAGCATAATATATTGTAAAAATCATGGATAGGTCCCATCAAGGATTGTGACTTCTCAATACAGTATCATCCTGGTAAGGAAAATAATGTGGTAGATGCAATGAGTATAAAGGATCCTGAATCATTATCAATGATGAGAGTTGAAAAGTATAAAATCATCATAGATTTACAGAGGATGGACATATAAATCATTATGGGGGGAACATCATTAGTACATTCTCAAATGATATCTTAACCATATCTCATGGTGAAAATAATGGATTCTCAAAGAAAAGATATGAAAATTCAAAAAGGGTTGAACCCATTAAAAATGATAAATCCTTAGAGTTTATGATTGATGAGGAAGGTGTTATATTATTTTGTTCAAGATTATTTGTACCATCTGATCCAGTGATAGAGAAGGATATTCTGAATGACAAACATAGATCAACCTACTATATCCACCTCGGGATCACAATGATGTATTGAGATTTCAGAGAGAACATTCGGTGGGACATTATGAAGAAGGGGATTTCCTAATATACATTAACGTTCCTAGTATGACAACATGTGAAGGCTGAAATACAAAACTCTAAGGTGATGATCCAACCACTACCCAAACCAAAATGAATGTGGGGGAACATCACCATGGATGATTTAATTTGACATCCAAGGAAATCTATATAAATCCTTTCTATATGAGACATTTTGGATCATCTTACAAAGAGAAATCACTTTCTCAAAATTTGAGATGAATTCTAATAGAATCATCTATCACAGGTATATATCAAAGAGGTGGTAAGGCTTCATGGAGTACCACAATCTATTGTATGCCATCATGATCTGAGATTCACCTCGATGTTCTAGAAAATTATCCAATATTCTCTAAGCACTGAACTAATCATCAATACAACCTATCATCCAAAAATTGATATCCAATCCGAGTGGAATACTTAGTTAGAGGAAGATATGTTGAGATCATGTCCCATTGACATCAAAGGAGGACGAGACCAACAACTTCTACTATTTGAATTCACTTACAATAATATTTTACTCTCAAGAATTTAAATGGCACCATACGAAGACCTTTATGAGAAATGTTACAAATGACCGGCGTGTTGGGATGAAGTCAGTGAGCATAATATTCAATGACATGAAAGGTTTGACGAAATATCGGTGAAGGTGAAAAAAATTCCCTAGCACATCAAGGAAACCCAAATTTTATAGAAGAGTTATGATGACAATCATCAACGGAACATTGATTTCATAGTTGGAGACATTGTATTTTTACACATATCTCTTTTTAAGAAGATTATGAGTTTTGGAATTAATGGAAATATATGTCTGAGGTGCATCGACCCCTTTTATATCCATGATCGATTTGGAGTTGTGGCCTATCAACTGATACTTCCACATAATACTTCTAAAGTACACGATGTCTTCCACATATACCTCTTTAAGAATTTCTTACAAGATCCTTCACATGTAATCTCATCAGATGTGGTATAGTTGGAGGATGAACTTTCTTACAAAGAGAAACCATTTATGTTACTGTATCGTAGAGATAATGTTCTCCATAACTACACTACTCACTGGGTCAATGTACTGTGGAGAAACCATAAGTACAAAGTGGTATCATGGGAATTGGGGGAGGCAATGATGAAATAGTACATGCACCTGTTTTTGGTGAATAATGTAAAAATAAATTTTGAGGGAAAAATTTTATAAGGGGAGATTAATGTAACGACCAAATTTTTTATCAATTTAAATTCCCTTGTTATAATTATGTCATATAATCACATGAAATCCCAACATAATTAACTACTAAGTATTATGTGACTTTTTAACATAATATTGTCACTTTTATGATTGGAATTTCTAAAATCTAATATACATGGTTGCAATCTATAAGATGTTTGGAGTCTAATAAGAAAAACATTATCTTTGGTGAATAGTAACTGACCTTTATGAATATTACTATTACTATTATGAAATGTAATATGACCCTTTTGGATTGTAAATCATCAATGATATTTGTATCCTCACCTATGAAAGTATAAATAAAATTTTGGCATCTTATAAGTGATAATATGACCATAGTAAAAGTATTGGTATTTTTGTAATTCAGAAATAATTCATTAAAAATAATTAACAAATTTAAAAAATTTATTTTCCAAATAGGCATTCAATAATTATCAATATTTTGTATTTTGGTTCTAAGATTATTTTATAAGACCTTATTTAATTTTTGAAAACATTAAAAAATCTGTTGTAGTTTGGAAATCTGTATTTTCCATGTAAATTATTATTTTAATTAAAAATTTAATTAATTATAATTAAAAAATTAATTTAATAAATAGAGTTTGTTTTTATATAATACATGTTGACAAATGGTTAGGGTGAATTTTTTGGATTTTTCTAAAATACTTGAAGTTTTTTTAATAAATAAATATAATAATTTGGAAATTAAGTGATATACATGATTTTATATTATCATGGATGATGTTATGATGATGTAATACCAATTGGATGGTACCCACATGAAATTATTACTATATTTGGTCTTGTAGTTCCTTCTATTTATGGTCGTGGGGAACTTAATAAACTATGGATTTAAATATTATGAAAACCCTCATCTCCTACAGTATAAATACCACCCATCTTTAACTCTTAACATCACTCTTCTCAAGAATTATTCCATTCCTAATTTCTATATAATTATCCCCCCAATCTCCTCCCCCACATGCAATTTCCCCTAGTCTCTTCAAAATACCAAATCATCTCCTGTTAAGAGGCTCTCAAGGAAGATTGATTACAGAGGTGAATTCCTCTTTTCAATTCATTTACATTATTTTCATGTTCATTTGGTTTATTATCTATCCATACCTCTACTAATCCAAATGTTAATTCAACTGCAGTGCCTTACATATAATATAATTTTTTATGATAATGGAATTAGTTATTTTCATCTCTCATTTTCTCTTCTTTTATACTTGTAGTAAAGACACCACCGTACATGTGTCAATTTACCACATTCAAGGATGATGGGTTTCCAATTTCTTTTACCATTATCAATAATATTAATGAATACATTTTTATTATTTTTGAGACATATAAATTTTTAATATATCTTATTTAAGTTTCAATATTTTTTTAGACATTATATTAAACTATAATGCAAAATGAGTTCGTAGTGGTAAAAACCCGCCAATAAACCCAACAGGTTATCACAAAAGTTTTATAAAATGATTCAATTTAACTATAGTAAATAATTAAATTTACAACCATATAAACTTATATATTTTCAATAATAAAAGATAACTACAATTTCTTACAACCATCACCATTTTACATGATGTTGAGTTCATGAAAATAATTAAACTGATTGTAAAAACAAATAAAAAAACATACCTGAACAATGAAATTGAACCACTTAACCCTTAAAAATCCCATAAATAAACAGAAAAAGAATATAACAAATATTTTAAATATATAATAGTTTCATTAATTATTAATTAATGAACCTAATTTGAGTATTCATTTCATTAATCTCAAGTGGATAACACCATCAGACTTATAGTAAGGGATCTTATCTATTTAAATTTTATTCAAGAATGTCCTCTATGATAAGAAATTTTTTGTGTAATCCTTATGTATGGGGTTTTATATAACACCCCCACACTTCCCTCATGATGTATAAGTGATGATTAACCCATGTCACGCTCATTAATCAATCATACATACACCTGATACAATGCAGATAATCCTTAAGGATTTGTACTCAAACCTCCTTTATTGTTTTTGGGTTCCCTTATCTTCCTCTTACAAAAATGAAGTTATCTTATATTTTTATGTGAATCATATAATTTTTTTTCACATTTACAAAATTCATTGAGAATGATCCATTCATCATTATCTTTCAGGGATATTATTGTTTTTATGTGATTCCCTCCACAATACTTCCTAATAAGAAAACTTGTTTTGAGGGAACTTTCAGATGTCTTACCAGATTTCAATTTCACTATATCTTTTGTTTCAAGCCACCACTGTCATTATAAAATCATTATTATATATTATTACAACCTTCAAGGTTCACTTTTGGTTTTATATTAATGATAGTTCACTTTTATATTTTAAGGGCTCCATAGAAAGTTCTATAAAAGCAGACAAAAATATTCTAACGATAAAATTTCATAAATACATTTCTTACATGTTGTCACATCTACATTACCTCACATACCATGATACATCCCGATTTTTAATTATTATTTTCAAAGTATATTTTAGTTCCTTTATTTTTTGGAATCTTTTATGATACAAAAATTTGTTATTCTTTATGACATGATTATGTTACCCAATTGTTTCCATAGATAACCCATATGTTTTTGTAAGATTGATTATGTATGATTAATTTTGGGAAAAAATAATCTTCAAAAGTTATGATGGGTTATCTAATGCATTTGGTAATTTTGAATCTCATTATAAGTTATGTTTGATGGCCTTAGATGTTATAATTGTATTTTTATACCTTGTGAACAATCTTGGAGGTTAGCATTGGGTTCTTCATCCAAGTGAAATGGACTTGGAAGTTAGCCTTGACTCGTGCTAAAGTCATTTTTTATGTTTCTTACACATTACTATGAATCCATATTTATATTATTCCATTTATATATGTTATGATTACATATGTTAAATGCCTTTTATATCATCATTTCAAGACTTCTATCCTGTGTGACAATGCTTTGTTCTTGTGGTTATTCTATTACTGGGCTATTTACCTCATCCCTTTGTTCGTGTGTTCCCCAGCGTACCCTAGGCAGATGTTTGAGAAGAATGGATGTTTGGAGATCTATTTGAAATATTAATAATTTAATGTTTTATTTATCTCCATTTTTTTTGTTTTATGTACCTATTATTCCAAGACACTAGACATTACAATCCTTAGCTTGTACTCTGATTTATAGTTATGATTAAAATCATGTAATGTTATATATATATAAGGCTGGGTTGGTATAAGAAATGTATATAAATATATATATAAATATATAATATAATCATAGTATAAATATTATTTCATTTATATCAAATATTTTTACCAAAACAATCTTTAATTCATTCCATGAGATGTGTGATTGAATCAAATCATTTTGAGGAGGTGGAAGTCCACACGTCACCAAATAAATTTATCGTATAACTACAATATGGAAAGAAAAAAGGTATGTTTAATATAAAATTTCCATAATATTAAATTAGTTATAATATAAATATTAAAATACTATTTGAAAATAATATTGGTTATATGAACATCCTTGAAAGATGTAAAGGAAAAAAGATTTAATACATTATTCACGGAGGGGATTAGCCGGAATAACATGAAAAACAATGTTGTTTATTTGAATAATAAAAGATATGAAATGAAATTTATATGATATATTCCATTATAAACCAAAAACACTCGTATTTACATGATTCGGTAGTAATCAAGCCTTTATGGATGAACGAGGTGCGGATAAAGTAGAAAAATACATGAAATTAAGAGAGGTACATTGAGAAAATTACCTCTTGAATATCCCATCCTTGAAAGAAAGTATAGGACCATTGATTTTTTCTTTTGGTGGGAAAATAATCCCTTGGACGTTGGGAGAGTGAGGAGAAGAGGTTTGGTCATATATTTTTTGAGATACAAGGCTTTGTGGTTCAAAATATGGTGGTGGAGAGGTTCTACTTATTCTTCAGGAGATGTGGATTCAGGTTATTAATTTATTGATTATTTTATATTAAATGCCAACCATAAATAGGTGACATTAAATTCCATGATATTGGAATATATTAAATGTTTTATAATCTATTTAGGGTCTATACACACCATAAACACTCATTTAATTTGGTATTATTTAGGTAGGATGTAATTCTAACTTTTAATTTTAACCCTTGTAGAATTTTACTTCATTAGGGTAAATAGTTTTTTACCGTTGTTCCTTTTTAATACCTAAAAATGATGTTTACCATACAACATAATTTGACCATATTATTCAAAATTTGGAATCAATTTTATATAATTCTATTAAAATAATTGTTAAATTAAATATAAAATTAATTTATCAATAAAAACAAAAAAAATTGTTTCTAATGCGAAATGTTCATAATATTGAAATGTAATTATATCTATTTTCAATTTCAAATTGATTTCAATGTAAAACCTTGAATAAATAATAAAAAAATAGTTTAATTTCACTGTAAAAAAATCCAATGGACAATATAAAAATATAACTAAATTAGATGAAGAAGTATTTTTAAATTTAAAATGCATAATTTTTCACTATTCATTAAAATATGAATGTTATCAGGAAAATACCCAATATTTATCCAAACTAAATTATGATATCTCTATTGAAAATAAGAAGTTAATTTTGTCAATTAAATCATATAATGTTGTCAAAATATTGGTTTTCAATGGTTTCTCCATTAAAAGGTGGTAAAAGTACATTTAAAAAATATAAGAGCATTTACACATAAAATTGGATATATTCCCATGTTAGGACTGTGAAATTTATTGTATGAATGTAGAAACATATAATAAAAAATTTCTGAATAATAATGTTATTTCTATCCATTCCCTCCAATACTATGGATTGGTTATAATTACCATTTTGCGTAAAAATATTAATAATGTATTATTTTTCAATATCACTCAGTTTTTTGTAAAAGATAAGATTTCAGAGAAACCAATTGTATCATGTTGGGTATTCTATTTTATAGAGAATACCCATTAAGGTAAAATTAATATGTAATTCATAAATATTAATCGATATCTAAATTACTTATTGTATAACTACCTGCGATGTTTCACATAGTATAGAAACAGTTGCATCAAAAAATATATACATTACATATCATTTGAGGGATACATAAACATTATAAATCCAGATGACCAAAATATGTAGATGATATAGTGAATTAAGAAACAATAAACATATACGTTGTCACATACGAGAGCAAAATTATATTCCACAAGGTTCTTTATGGCCTTCAACCTTCTTAGACACATCAAACATAATACATATCTTCATTACCTTGGGAAGGATACCTAAAAAAGTGGTGAGCTCAAATGCTCTTTAATGGTAAACAATGGAGACATGTAAGCATAAACATGAGATTAAGGGTATGATAACATGAACCTGAAAATATAATATCATAACCTACATATCAAAGATCATATACGTGAATCATGGCATAACGGTTAGAAATTTGTAAGACATGAATCAAAAGAAAGTAAAGGGCATAATCCATGAAATCCTAACATATGAGTAAGACTTGGATTTGTCGAAACACATAAGAATATAATTATTTCCATAAAATACAAGATGTTCATTCTATGGCTATCATATTTGAAAAATTACAATACTAAACTGGGTGAACACCCATTCGAACAATGTATTATTGAATTGAGTAAACCATCATCCTAGCCATATGTTACTGCACTGAGTGAAACCTAGTTTTTTTCCTATATTACTGAACCGAGTAAACATTTATTCTTTCCCTATATTACAAAATCTACTAAACACTCATTCCATTAAGGTTTTGCTGATCCCAGTAAACCATCATTCCATCCATGTATTACTGAACTGAGTAAACCCTCATTCCATGCTTGTCTATCTCATGAGATATAAATCATTACTCAATTCATTAGATGGATATATAGGTTCCACCCCTTACATAATCAAATGACACAAACATGTTCCATAAGATCTTAAATGAACATATAATGACCCATGAAATGAAATGAGTTTCATAAACATGAAAATATATCATAATTTTTGGAAATATATGGGATTCATAATCATTTCATCATAAACATAACCCATGAAATGAAACAAGTTTCAAAAGTCTAAAAACATGAAAGAGAAACATGTTTCATAAACATATAACGAGTAAAGGAGAAATTTGTATCATATATACTATGGTATTAATCATATCTCTTTCATTCAATGGATATGAATGAAACCTTTAGATCATTTTCTAGAAAGGGATGAGTCGTATCAATATATTTCATCATAGATATAAAATAATTTTGAAATATACTCTAAAAAAATTAATGGGGGAAAATATCCTTTCTTGTTTTAAAAAGGAATTTTTAATACATAATTCCATTTGTAATTAATTATCTTAGAAAATAACTTGAAAACATATAAAGAAGACATGAAATAATTTTTAAAACATGTTTTCTTAAAAATATTTAAAATACGGTTCAAAACATTTTAAAAACTTTTTTATTCCAAATCACTTTAAGAATTTTAAAGGAACCATGAAAACTCTTTTAATAAATTTTCATTTAAAATAATTTGAAAACTTATAAATAAATCATGACATTTTTTGAAAATGATTTTTCTTGAAGAATTATAATAAATCTTGAAAAGGTTTTGAAACCCATTTCATTGAAATGACATTAATAACATGTAAATACTACATGAAGACATTTTAGAAAAAAATTTCCATGAAAACATATAAAATATGTTTGAAACTATATCTAAAATAATTTTCATTGAAAATTAATTTTTTAAAACATTTTTTATATTATCTTTTTTAACAATTTAGAGGGATCTTCGAAGAAATGATAGCGGGTAAATCTGTACGTGTCATACGAGATATAAATAACATTATTTTTACACTATAAAAAGGATATAAAAGGTCCTTATTAATAAAGAGATAATAATATCCCCATTAATAGATTGGTAAAAGTAAAAAGTGAAAAATTTATTTTAGATATTATAGTGGAAAGGTATAATATTTTTGGAAACCCTATTTAGAAATCATAGATTTATTAACGAAGAAACGGTAAGGATGGGTTTTCCAAAGTAATGCTTTATTTGAAAACATATATACCAAAGAGTATAAATTATTACTAATACATGACTAAATCATGATGTAAAAGAGCATAATGATACTCATGAATAATTTTATGAAGATGGATAATAAGTTTTCATCAAAGAAAGAAAAAACAAAAACAATCATGAAAAAGAAATAATACTGTCTCAAAAAAATCTTATAACATGGAATCTTGGGATCATGATCTCCATGTAAAGAAAGTAAATTAAATGAATAAAATATATCATGAAAAGATATATATTTATGATATGGAATTTAAAATTTATGTATAGGAACCTTGAAAAAGTTTTTAGTAGATTTACAAAACATATGTCCCAATGAAGGCAAATTGAGACAAATTTTTTTTACCCATTTGGTTAGATTGGAAACATAAAACCCATGAAATAAGGATCAATAAATGGGAATGTGAATACTGATAATTTTATGTAAAATATACATATCATAAATTCAAGTGAATGACATACACCACACTAAAGGAAATAGTGGTGATCATATATGTATCTCACAGAAATTAAAAGTGAGATTAAATCCACATAACTTGTGTCTTGACTATCATTGTACTCATAATAGATTCCTACATAATAACTATAATATTATTATAATTATTTTATATAATAATATACTTATCTATATTAGAAAATATGGTTTTATTATAACCATAATTTAACCTCTTATTAACAATCGTATATTAATATTTCACTTCGTGTAATATATTTTTTTCTTCACATGTGTCTTAATTTATTATATCATTGCTCCTTATACATATAACATTATTCAATAATGTAGATCATGATATTATTATCATTTATAACTATTATATTCATATTATAAAAATATATACCATATATATATAAGAAATAGAAAACATTGTTCATGGAGATGGTAAGTTGTACGTACACATGAACGATGATTCCATTTTTATTGTCATATTGAAAAAAAGTATGTAAATGTCATATTCATATATATATAATTATTCCAGTATAACTAATACATAATTAATATCATATTTTTTTGTTAAACACATCCTTAATACATTCCATGTGGTGAGTAAACGAATCACATCGCATTGAGTGGGTGAGAGTCCACACTTTCTCAAAAGAGGTTATCGTATTAACACCTAATGGAAGGTAAACATATGTGAAATAAAAAAATAATAAATAATAATAAATAGGAAATAAATAGAATATATTATATTTATAAATATAGTTTCTAACATTATGTAAACCATGATTGTTTGTAATGGGGATAGAAACAATCATCGTTTCGTGATGTTGACATTTATCGTACATGTAAACAATATAGTCAACATCCATTAGATGGAAGTTTGATTATGAATAGGTAAATACCATTACATAAAAAAATAGAATATTTTGGGTATTGTTTTTTTCATACAGGATGGTAATAAAGAGTGTGGAGGTGGTGGAGAAGGAAAATAAAGGAAAAGAGCCTAAGAGAAGATGTTACCTCTTAATCAGATAACTCCTTTTGGTTAGTGGAAAAAGTCTTCCATGAGAGGGTTTATGAGAAAAAGAAGGATTCAGTTTATAAGGAATTATATTTGGGAGGCTACTTTGGTATATCATAGGATGATTATTAATGGTTTTAGTGGTGCGAGTAATAGGTAGAGGTGGTGGCCTTTTTAAGGGAAGGAAAATGAGTCTAATATAATTTTTAGAATCAAATTATGGGAGGACATGTTATTAAATTGTTAAACTATTAAAAAACTAAAAAAAATATAAGGTTTATCAACCAAATATGGAAACAAAATGGGTTTTATAGATGTTTATAGAACATTTGGGCCCTTAAGTTTTAGGTTTAGTCACTAATTAAGCTTAATTTGGACACAATTTTTGAGAATAAATTCATTCAATTTTAATAATCATATTGGTCAAAACATAACATGGTATTATTAGAATTTAAATATTATAAATAAATAAAAAATATTCTAGATTCGTAATATTCCAATTATCGATGTGGACAAATTATGATTAGTGCTAATCATGAGACTGAATAAAATATCGGGGTTTCAAAGTAACAAAAAGATCAATGGTTTGATATGATTTTACTTCCAGTTTCAATGTGAATTTGATTGTAATGATTTTTATTTCATTATTAGATGTAATATTCATATAATTTTACCATAATACATATATATAATATCATTTAGAATTAATAATTAATTACACGGAAAAAACATTTTTAACTAAAATTAGTATTTTCCAATATTAATCAAAAAATGAAATTTATCAGACAAACCACAAAAATTAATACAAAAATAATTTGAAAATTATGAATTAAAACATGAATTTTATTTTAACCAATTAAATTTCTATATGTGTATAAAATAACTTTTTTTTACTAAAAGCGATTTAATCATGAAAATAATATTTTAAATATAAAAAAACATTACCAAAAATATTTTCTTTAATTATCAATATGTTATATTTATATAAAACTATTTTAAAAAATATTCTAAACACAATTATTTTTATAAATATTAATATGTTTAATTTCTAGGTTATAATTATCTTATATAAATAACATAAATGGTATTTATTATATAAACATAGTGTTGCGTGCATCGTACACCAAGTTAGTTTTTCATATAGCACAAGCCATGATCATATTGAGTGTAGTGCAAGAGAAGATGGTATTGAGTGTGAAAGGAATGTTTGATTAAATGTTTTAATATATATATATATGTATATTGAAAACAATTTCTAGTGTTATGTGATATGAAAAATATTGAAAAGGTAATTTAATTAAAAAATAATAATAATTCCCAAAATCTCAATGTGTAACATTATAACTCTTTAAAAACAATATGGAACTCGAAATTCATCAGCGTTATCAATGGTTTAAAACATGAATTTTTCCTTCATATAAACCCACAATCTAAAACTTCATACTAAAACATCCCTAAAAAAGTAAAATTTGTAACCACAACAGTTACCCAAAGTAACATATAACTGAGATTCCACATAGGAGAACATATGTTTGGAAATGAGGATTGGACATAGAAGAGGATCATGAATATATATAGGGAGTTATTTAATACATAAAAGAAAAACAATTAAATGTTCAAAGGGAAGTTTTTGGACCCAATGTCATAAATATATGATGATTTAAAAGTCCATCAGCTCAGTGAAAATTAAGGTATTATGAAAATAATTTTTTTCGATTACATTCAGAACATTTATTATTTCATGATAAATTATTGAAATAAAATTTTCATTAATATTTTATTCTTTGAAAAATTTATAATACATATATTACCTCATTGAATGAATGCCTTGATATTATATTTGATGAAAAAATCAGTAAAATTCACTTTTAATAGATCTTCAGACAAATAAAGAATAAAAAGTATAACTATTTGTCTCCTAATAAAGAACATGAATTAATCTATATAATTAAATATAACACTAAAATTTAATCATAAATATTTATTTATTATAAATAAATATACATTAACCAAGAAATCACATAGTCCAATGATATGCGGGAAACACTTATTGTACATTGGTCATGGGTTCAAGACCCACGACATTGTCAAATTTCATTGGTTGTCACCCAACAAACACGATGTCCTTTTTTTTAAAAACTTTCTAATATAATATATAAAATGGAAATACATGAAATAAGTTTAATCAAATATCAGCCTTTTAAATATATTTTTTCAATGAAAACACTATTCTCAAATACTTCCTCTGAAGTTTGATATAAAATATTCATGAATTGATAACCTTATAACCATTCAGAAAGATGAAAATCCAAATCCTTAGAAATAGATTAATGAAATGGGATTAACATTGATTCCCTATATAAAAAAGTATCCCTTGGTTTCAATATTCCAAATATGGTAGTACTCTTATTGTATATTCCCTTAAAACATGTTAACAAAATGAACATACCATTAATCCTTTTCGAAAACATGCATGCTTCCCCATTCAAAAGTATCTTGGATTTACTCCATAAATCCAAAATTGTTGTAAACATCATTAGTTGTTTTATAAACCATATAAAAACATGACCATAATAATTTCAAAGGTAACAAGTTCTGTTCAATTTTCATTTTCATATCCCATGCTTGTTTATCTATATAACATCATTTTTACATAAATAACTTGTTAAGACTTACATTTCCTTAGTCACGCTACAAGAAAAGTGCCACATAGCAGCGGTCTAAAGCACCTCAGTATGATTCTATGATGGTTTAATTAATCCGCCACTAAATTTGGTGTTAGTATCCAACATTTTGAATTATCTTTAATTTTGCATCATTTTTTTCTAATTCTCGTAGTAATTATATTTAGGGGAAGTGTTGGTGGTTTATTCAGCGGTTTCATGTTGAAAAAATGACAAATTTAGGAGTGGTTTAAACCTTTACTAACTTTTATCATCTTTTTACATTAAAAATGCTTCTAAACCACCATAACTACCACAAAAAAATAACATAAATTTATTTAGTAACTGTTTTAACCACCGTCGATAAGATAATATCACACTCTAGAGATGGTTTAAATCACTCATAAATGTCGATATACATGTAAAAAAAATGCAGCAAATTCTACAGCCCCAATAAAAATAGGTGGAAAAAACCATCTACTGAGTACATATAACAAAATAATATAAACCATATAATAATGATCACTACTCAACGATGTAATAATGTTTCATAAAACAACGATTTACAGAGAACATATAACAAAATAATTTTAACCATAACATCGCAACCATCTATCATTTCTTCATTAATCTAAATCTATTAATTTTAAACAAAATAAATCCATAATGTAAGCAATAATTCATAAAACTACATATCATGAACTTATAATAAGTATCCTCAAGACATCATAAGAAAGATTATATATCCATGTGCCCGTGATAAAATTTTTAAAATAATAGGGTTCAGAAAATCAACATAGTATTTTTATTTTGAACTCTATGTTTTATTTAGATTAGCTACTTACAAATGAATCGGTAAGAGCATCACATGCGCGTCTACGAGAAAACCTATACTATAACACTTATAAGAGGATATTGTTTTTTCAATTTAGGTTTATTATTAATATAAGCATGTTCTCTTGTATATAGGACAACATTTATTAGTGGATTAATCATCTTCCATGGAATATTTTTTATTTCAATAAAATGCTTCCTAAGAAATTACTACGATGGGGAGAATGATGAGTAAAATGGAAACTATGTCTATTATTGTCAAGGGGAACATGTATAATGACTAATTGGATATTTTCAAAATGAATTCTTGAAGATGATTAGTTGGTATATTCAAAATTTCATATCTCAAACATGATGATGACTTTCAAAATAAAGGTTTTAGGTTAAACGAATTCTGGATGATAGATTCATGCGTTATATAAATAAGTGATCCATGAGATTTACTAGATAGTATTGTGTCTATGAATTCATGGAAACATGATGGAATGTTGGTTCGTTTATTACCCAAACATTGATGAATTATGATATTCATTATTTGTTTTGTTTTGTATATGCATTAAATAACATGGCATCATTGGGTTATAAGGCTATGTGATAGATACCTTAATTAAAAAATTATCTATCAAGATGGTAATATCTTTAATAAGTAATTCTGGAGTCAATTTATTGATTCTTCAGTGGTCAAATATCGAAGGGGAGATGAGACTTCCAACCATGAATCATGTTAAATATGATGTGAAATTTTTGGGGTGTAACCATTTTAACGTCTAACCTAGAAGTACAATGAGGTTTTTTAGAAGCAATGAGGTGGTTGACCCATTACTGGACCTAGTCCAACATAATATTGAGACGTGGCATCGATGGTCGGTTCATGGAAAGTGCAACATTTTATTATGGGGCATGTATCAGATGATCGAAATAGTCCATATCGATATAATTGTTAAAAAATGTTAGGATTTTATATTTGTAGACAAGGAATGGGTAATGATTACAAAATTGGTGTACTCTTAATCTATATTAATTCATTCCCAGTATATTCACACTATCCTATGTATGTTGGGAGAGCTTCTATTTATAAATGTAAATAAACAAAACCATGGAATTTTTTATTGTATGGATGTAATAAATTTTTGGATTTCAAAATTATTGACTTATATAATGCATTAATATATAGATTATAAATGTAAAATATTGTTGGATAACACTCATGTGTGTGTTGGATTGGTCATTGGATGGTTTTTTTAGTTTATGAGTATCTTGATAACTATAATTTGGTACTATTGTATTCAACGATGGATGCCATGTACTGGTTCAAATTCATTCTTTAGAGAAGAATTAGTCTAGGAAGTAGACATTGGATAGATTTTTTATATTGCTTTGTGGGATCAAGATACCATTATATATATTTTGGAATGGTGACATAAACATGTAAGATTTGGTAATATCACGAGACTTCAATGAAACTTGGTTACATGAAGTTGTGAGCATTCTCAGAGTGATACTGGGATACCATGGATAAAATGTTTTAGAATATGAATTTAAATATTCAGACTATTAAATTTGAGTGTTGTTGAAAAATATTCTACCAAAATTAGTTCAATATGAGTAATTTCTAAAATTAGTATGTGGTTAGTGAGGAACCACTTCAAGAACATGGTGGGTTGAGACAGTTGCATTTCAGTGTGTTTTGAGAGCTTTTAAAGGAAAATATAGAGTGAATGGTATGAGCTTAGTTAATTGGATTCCATCCATTTCAGAAAAAATGATTACCATGGGTAATATGATCCTAAGTAACATGTTAAGTGAATTGGGTGAACCGTTAGGTCATTTAGGTCTTCCATAAATAAGAAATTATGATTTTGGGAGAACCAAAACTCATAATTGAACATTAAAAAACAAAATTTGTTGAGAATATATATATTCTCGTTAAAAATAGGATGATTACAGGATCATCTATCATATATATAGTCTTACTCAATGTTTTCAATAACATCATGGTGTAGCTCCCAATTTGGATCGTTATCATCCTCCAAGTATTATTCTCCACTATAGTGGTGGCACGTGGTCAAAATAGGCTCATATACTATCTAAGGAGCACCCCTAAAAGGATATGTTGTGAGAATTGATCATTCCCATCTTTCAAATGAGGGAAATGGTCGACCCAACACTTTTCAGGGATATCCGTTAATGACACAGCTATGGGGCTTGTGTCTCCAACATGAATAAGATGAATCAAATTAACAACATGGTAGTTAGTTCAAAATAATAATATACACAGCCTTACATAACTCAAATTAAACTATTAAAAATATAAATTTTCCATATAGGACAATGTTTACATCATACTCCACTAAAAACATACTTCACCAATTGTAGACTCACTACCTTACTGAATCATCAAGCCAAATAATCATCTAATACCTTTATCAGACATCAGGAATAATGAAAATGTTTGGACTTGAAATAGTTAGGTGGCTAATCATTACTACAAATAATACTTGATAAGTGATATGTGATACATGATACATGTAACATGGAAAACCCTATATTTACATATTTTTCCAATATATCAAGAAGACCACTAATCATTGTCCGATAATCAACACTACACGTCATCCTATCCACCTCTCTCTCTACTTCCTGCAACTGAAACTGATAAGAGAATTGTATTGGAAATTAAATCATGTTTAATATTTATATTTAAACTTAAAACCAATAAATTTTTGAAAACTATATGATTTTGATGTTTTGTAATTTACCTCATCACCACCCCTCATCAATGCAATATCACCAAGTACAGATATGGTCATCATATGATATAAATCTACCAACACTTTTTGAAAAATGAAAATTTGTGCTCCATGTTCCTGAATTGTTTATTAAATAGAAACATAGTATATACATTCGTTTAGACAAAATCTTGGAGGAGATGCATCTTCAATACCCGATGGACTTCTAAAGAACTCAGATAGTAAGGGTCCCAAACCCATCCCATGCACTCAACCAGGATGCTCCTTCACAATCACTTTACCAAATGGGTCATCCACTTTTGTTATAACACATTAGCAACTATTAAGTGGAAAAACAACTGTACTCAAAAATTCATTTCAAAAATATTATAATTTAATAACATAATTAAATTCAATTAAACCGTAATGTATTAAAATTAACTTTATTCATGAATCAAAAACATTATTTTTTAAGATGAAGGCATACACCTCCATTCATCATATGTAATTAGATGGGAAACCAGATCCACCATCAGATGACCTAGAATCATTCCAAGAAATCCTACGGTGTCATCTATAGGGACCACATATGATTAAAATGGGACAACTATCTTTAGTATAGTTATATTAAAAATATATGAACTTTTAATATTTTTCTCCATATTTTTGTTGTTTCCAACATTTATAAAAAAAATTATTATAAAAAAGTGAAATAAATTTATTCATTTTAAAATATATATATATATATATATATAAAACTAACTCTACAAAATCCATGTGAAGAACAAGGAGTGTCACCCTACTCCCTCACTGCGGAGGCAACTGAATGAGAAGGTTTCAACTAAGCTACAGATGGGATGCTCACAGAGGGTGAGAGAGATGGTGCATGGGGGAAAATAGATGTTGTCTCAGATGCTGTAGGGAGGGAGATAGATGGATCATCATCTGTCTGTGTTGTTGATGGAATAGTATTGCACTTCCACCTTTTAGTTGTAATCATTTAATCATATAAAATTAAATTCAAAACATATCATTTAAAAAATTATACTTGTGATAATGTTTGGATATTGAGATTCTATCCTTAAATATCATGATATATGTGATGGATTATCTATATGATTAGCACTTTCTATTATGATGACATTACATTTTGATTATTATTATGGTTGGTAATAGATATGGAAATTCCATTTTCAGATGGAACGATAATGACTTCTGACTAAAATAGATGTATCACTGGAAATGATCGAAATATGTGAGGTTAAGTGTTGGGGAAACCTGGTTACGAACTGATGCCCCAACATGGACGCTAGTAGAAGAGTTTTGAGTTGAAACCAATAAGATAATTCCTTAATGTTTTATATGATAGTCATTAAAAAAATCAAGGTTATACATGTGAAATTTAAATTAAGGATACCTAAGGAAATCATAATGAAATAAATTAATGAAAGAGAAACACATAGTTTTTTATATTTACACAGTAAACATTTTCTATATCATAAACATAGACATATATAATATCAAAATAATAGACACCCCAATATTAAATTATCTTACATACTTAATTTGAAAAAAAAATATGATTATAATTTATTCAAATCAAGACAAATAAACATTCTACCCCGGAAATGATAATACACCTTTAGCACGTGAAATATAATTTATTCTTGCATGCATTTATTTCAATACCCAAAAAACGTAATACATGTGATGTTCATTTAATTCGGTAATGAGGATTTTCAATAAATCTATAAATATTGTGAAACATCCTATAAAATAAAAAAACCCCATACATAATTCACATACCAACTTCATACTCCTGCATCACACATCATCACCACAACCATGATCATCACTAAACTATTTCACACATCATCCAACATCACATATCATTATATCCAACCATTTTATCACTAAACAACATACTCAAACTCAAACCCTATTATCATCACTAATATTTAATTTCCCAAAGGGATCACATGAAGAAAAAATACGCCAATCACATACAAATATTAATGATATTTTTGTATGACCACTATGACATTTCAAAGGGACCTCTTATGTTGATAGATAAGAGTATGATTAAGGGAGAATGGGATATAATGATCATGATTGTGTAACTTCCAAAAATTATACACAATATATATATATATATAACGTTTATTAACTATATTCTATGTTTCTGTAGGGTCCATGGTTTTATTCTTAGGATAGATGATAATCTTATAAGTCCAACGATAAATATTTAACTCGCACCAGGTTACCAATACCACATATAATTGTAAATTATATGTGGAAAAAATTTATTGGTACCCTAAATCTTAAATTCACACCCCAAACCACAAAAATCATAAAAAAATGTATAATTTATATTCAATAACCTCAATGAATTTTGAATCCATTAAAAAAATACACCAAATTCAAAATAAAAAATTTTAACTGTCAACTTTTTTTTCCATTAAAATTTTCTACGTAAGACACTTATTAAAATACGATCAAGTTAATAAGGTAAAAAAATTATCCTCCCAAAAATATCATTTTTCAATGAAAATAATTCTCATGAAACAAATATCTAAATACTCATTTCCTCTATATTGGAAATAACTGAACCGATGAATCTATTATATCAATAATAATAATATTTAAAACACACATCAAATCCAAATAACTAACTTCATCTAGAACCCAAATAACAAAACAAATTTAATATATCTTATACATAATTTTAAACAGACACCAAACTATATCCTAATCCATCGATCATATTTCTATGTTATATCTCCCTCATCTAAAAATATAATGAAAAAAACACTTCTATATCAAATATAATTACAATAATAAGTATACCTAATTTTATAATATAAACTTCTAATTAATAAATCCAAAATCCAAAAAATACCATGCCATAAATAATAATTAATATTATAATGGTGGAGAGGCTCAAGACCAGTGGTGAGGCATGGCGATGGGTGGTGAGGCTTAGAACGGGCAGAATGAATTGTGAGGGAAGGGCTTCAGGGGGTCACGTGAGTTAGCGGAGTGGGGGGGGGGGGGGGGTTAATCGGAGAAGTTGTTAAGATTTTCAAATAAAATAACGTTTCTTATAGTGGATTTTAATAAAATGGTTCTAAAAAACATCTGCTAAATAATGATTTTGGTGTAGTGTAAAAATGATAACTTTCATTAGATGTGCATTCTATTACATTATGACCATTCAAAATTTTAATGTAAATACAAATCAAAACATAAACTAAACAATCAATACACAATTCACCATTCCTAGTTCTTTAATTCAAAATTATAAATATTCCAATTACATTGTCCTTAATCCATTAACAATAATACCTCTTCCATTTCACATGTCATCCATAGTCTAAAAATCATCCTAAATATAACCATTACTCACACTAACATGTTGATTATCTTCAAGAATATTCCTCTTGGGACATTTGGTTTTATAATGACCAATTTATCCACATTTAAAACAAATAACCTTTGACAATGACTTATGGATGCCAAAATTCTCATTCATTTCATCAACTGAACACTTCATTAATCCATTGTAGTATATTTATTTATTTCCTTTTACATATTCAAAAATCCTTCTTCTTGAACTAAGACATTCACTTAGGCGATTATTTCCACATTATTGACATAATGGAATATGAATCTTTCTTCCTCCACGATATCCATTACCTGAACTCTCAGTGAACTCCTTCATTATCATACATGTTGTGTCTGAAATTTGGTTATGATAAACATTGTTAAATATGTTCTTTGAAAACTAATTAGGCATGATGACAACATCATTAACTCTGGTGATCATCCCACATGACTTATAAATAGAAAATCTTCCATCATATACAATAATAACCATGTTCATTTTGGTTCCCTTCATTGACTAAAACCATAAGCATGGTGTGATTATTACTTATCATTGCATAAAACCTTATAGTCATAAAAATAATTACTTACAGGATGAATAAATCATGAAACCTTCCATAATCTATGATACCTTTGGTTTATCCTATGTTTTTAATAGATAACATATATATAAATACTTATTTATGGTTTCAGAATATTTTGTGAATTCCCAATGTATATCACATGGGAGTGTCGGAGTAGGTGTGTCGCAAGGCCCGTCTTCATGTACCAAGTTACCCCATTTTAAGCACCAGACATCTTGTTAGAGTTGTAACCCCTAGGTAAATATGTTCCATAGCCACATCCAATTGAATTATCTAGGCATGGATGTCATTCTAGGAAACAACTCACTCTATCCTTTACAAAAAGTTAAGACCATTTTCTTTAAAGTTAACACATCCTTGTAATTATCCCCAGAAAAATACCTTAAGGTATTATTAAAAATAAAACTAGGGATCTCACTAAGGTTTTCTTGTCATAGTTTCCAAAGAATAACTATAACTTTACATTCATTCCAACTGTAGTGACCTAGTTTCCCAAAACAAAAAAACTACATAAGATATGTGGAATACTTAAACATTGTACTAATAGAAGGCCAAAATATTATTAAGGGTAATAAAGGGATACACCTAAGAATAAACATGAGTATAAGGGAACAATGAAATGATCATGAAAAAAAGACTATCATACCATGCATATCCATCATCATATACATGAATCGTAGAAAATATCATTGCAATTTTTAAGAAATGAATCAGATTGAAGTAAATGACATAAGACATATAGTAATAACATAGGAGTAAGACATGAAAATATGGAAACACATAATAATATTTTCATTTCCATAGTAGCCTAGGCATCAATTCCAAGACCATATCAATGGACAAAGTCTTTTACTGAATCGGGTGAACCCCCATTCCAACCATGTATTACTAAACAAATTAATCCTCTATTCCAGCACTATATTATTGAATCTAGTAAACCCTCATTCCAAATCACTATTACTGAAACGAGTGATATAAGGCCCCAGCCTTAAACCTTACTTAATCTTGAGTTATTACAAGATTACACATTGAGGATCTTTTCAGGTTTAGAGTTTTAGAAAATTAGATCATGAAACTTGCATTACGTTCCACATTTAAACAAAGTGGCTACATAAAAGACAGTATTCATTCTTCCCATCAACGGAAACATATTTAAAATAAAACATGGGTTCTTTCTTGACACATCCTTGACACTATCATCACATCATGTACCTTTCCCTTGACCTGTGAAAAACATTTCAAAAACTTGGGATGAGCATAAAAAGCTCAGTAAGAGTTATAAAAATATGTAAAGGAAACATGAGTTCATATATACATTAGAATGAAATCACACTTTACCCATAAAACATAGGCATATCAAATCATTAATAAATCATAGAAAACATAAGACATAAAGGTAACTTGAGGCATTCATAACATTCTTATGTAGGGAGTAACCCTCTTGGTTACATTTGGAATACCCATCACAGTATATTCCCTGAATCTCTTTGGAGAAACCTTAACGTTTCACTCCTTCGCGTTACCCAATGCATTGGAGAGCTATAACGGGCTCACCCGCCCTTAGTTTATCACGGAACCACCCGTTTTCATAACAATGCCCAAGAACCATACCATAAACGTATCACATAAAATATTCATAAAGGAAACAAAACATTTCCAAATTTCAAACACAACATAACATTTTAGTATTTTGAAATAATGAATCCATATAAAAAGAAACCATTTCCAAAACCATTTAAAACATTTAATAAAAAGATTTTTGAATCAAAGTGTCTCATACCACCTTGAAGCTTAAAATTTTAAACCATTAATATCCATATAAATAAATCCTTAAAACCATTTTGAAAACATGGATATTAATAAGAACAAATAATTAAAACATTTAAAATGATATTTTGGTTAAAGGGGTTTTACCAAAATTAGAGACACTTGAATACAATAATTGAGGAATAACATTTAGTCAGAACTTTATAATATCATGAGAATAAATGGATTCATGATATAATACTCCAACGGACAGTATATACACCATATAAGAGTGAATTGGTGCATAACAACAATGAACCCTCAATAGAAATGTCAAATGTGATGAAATCCCTTATAAAGAAGGTATCCTTAAATTAAGGACAAATCAATCTCAAAAATATGTGTGACAAATATAAATACACCCAATATAAGTGGATATTATGTGTAAAACAATAAAAGGTCATTCACACATATTCAATGGATGACATATTCAATGACTACATGTTGAACCCAAAGAAATCGAAATTGGGTTAAAAAGTTCCCTTGACAGCCTAACGGCATCACATCAAAATGAGTTGATGAGAGATAAAAAGTGCATCTCATCACTTGGACATAAAATTTACTTCAATAAGGATATATGAGAACATATCCGAACATAACAATATGTAAATTAAAAGACCCAACAAAAGAAGTCTTTTAAAAAAGAGGAGGGTGAAAGGTTCCCTTACCGACTTGGGTATCTTTCAAAACATACACCCCATGAAAGAAGGGCAATAGATCATTGATGTAAATACTCATAAACGAAAGTATATTACACAAAGAGTATAATAATGGGCAGTACATACACCACTCAATGGAATTTGTGGAAAATGTAGCGTAAATCTCACGGGAATAAAAGTGAGATGAAAAATCCCTTACGAAAACTCGGCAGCCTAACAGCAACACATAAAACTCCCGAATATGGATTGATGAGATCAAATAGGGTATATCATCACATTTCAATAAAATTTACAGAAATTGGAATATAGAAGAACATCCCCCAACATTACAAAGAGGATCTTAAAAAGAAGTGACATAAAGGAGAGTACTTAAAAAGAAAGAGAGAGGTTAGATCTCTTACGAAAGATCGGCAGCCTAACGGCGCCACTCAAAACTTCCAAAATGGATTGATGAGAGTGAATAGGGTCTCTCATCACATGAAAATAAAAATTACAGTAGGAGTAATATAAAATAACATCCCAATCATAAGAAAGATGAGCTTAAAAGAAATTACATAAAAGAGTGTACTTAAAAAGAAAGAGAGTTGTAGGATCCCTTACCTCGGGTCCGACTTGACTAGATCGTTCTTTAATCTCCTGAATAATAAACTTGAGTTAATTTATAATTCCTTAAGAACCCTTTTTCAAGTTCATTATTACTTTTATACCACTTATTACCATGTCACAAACATTATGTAATCATTTAAGTTAATAATATATGTTTTGTCGATATCTGGTTCTTAAGTCGAAAGTGGTCTTCTTACAATTACATGTTGTTCATGTCGACAAATGTTTATTATAT
This sequence comes from Viscum album, assembly GCA_963277665.1. NCBI lineage: Eukaryota > Viridiplantae > Streptophyta > Magnoliopsida > Santalales > Viscaceae > Viscum > Viscum album. Next base: position 943,450,193 of record OY728127.1, on the reverse strand, counting down.
CCAGAATTGTATTAATTATTTAGATATCATATATGTAATATATATCCAGTACATTCATGCATTTATAACATTACATAATCATTTAGAGGTAAGAAATGAAATGCACCGTTCATGGAGACGGTAAGCCGTACGTACGCATGAACGCTACTTTCATTTCTATTTTGTATTTTATAGATTGGAATAATAATGATATAAAGGTTTATTATAATTCCAGTATAATATCATATATAATATCATATTTCCATCCTTTATACATCCCACATACGGTATTTAACGAATCAAATCACTTTGAGGGGGAGGTAGTCCGCACTTCCTTAAATGAAGATATCGCGTATACCCATAATGGAAGCCATAAAAGTAAGACAAAAATGAAAAATACAGAAGTATAAATAAAACATAAACATATTATATATCATATATAAAAATAGTGACATCATAATGGCCACCTTTGAAGGTGTTAAATGAGTATTGAACAATCATCGTTTCGGGAGGCAGAATTTCACCATCCACGGAAACCGTATGTTCTTTAACCATTTGATGTAGTTGTGTGAGAGTGTACCTCGAATAAATCTTATAACAACATCCTAATATATTGAAGATACTGGTGTTGTTACAAAAATAATAAAATAAAAAGAGTTTAGGGGGTTGGAGATGCAAAATAAAAAAAATGAACATGTGAGAATGAATTACCTTTAAAAGTGTAACTCCTTTTGATTTGAGCCAAAAGGCTTCCTTTGAAAGGATTCTGCCCAAAGGGAATCCTCTAGGATGAGGAGATGGATGTGGAGAGAGTAAATGGGCAGGGGTTGGCCGAGTCAAAGGCTTGAGAAGTGTGTGAAATGAGGTAGAGGTGGGGGCCTTTTATAAGAGGAGGGGAGGGGCACTTTTGGAAAGTAAAGAAATATTACTTTATTTGAAAATGTGTTTGGGTTTCAAAAGGCCCCAAATTGATATAATTCGTGGATAAGGTTATAATTCTTCTAAATACACTCATCCAATTGGTTTTGGACATGTGTAGGTTGTAGATTTTTCATTATCTTTCCATTTTAATTAAATCGTCAAATAATGATGTCATCGCTGAATCATTATTATGTCATAAATAATTTACTTTATTTAATGTCTAAAAATTATAAAAAAATACTATGAAATAGGAAATCGTTTTAGATTTCCAATGACTATTTATAATCAAAATTTGGACTTGTATAACCTCACTTAAAAATTGTTTTCGTAAAACATATTATGTTTGTGTCATTTTCACTTTAACATTAAATAAAAATATATTAATGTCATTTTCCAACTAAAGTGGCTCCATGGGGTCCCCAAGTTGGCCCATGGCTTGTCTTGGTCGGCCATGACACAACCAATAAGGTTGGGACATGTGTCTAGGTCATTTCATATTATTAAAGCATTATTTATACCTTAAACCATACTAATTACCACTAATCGCGATTAAAAACTTAATAAGTTACTATTCACCAAAAAATTATTTTTATCCCATTGAACCACATTTTACTTCTTAATGAAAACCATGTATGTCGGATTTTTGAAATTCAAAACACAATGATGGAAAAATTTCATTTAAACGGAAAATCAGTCTTTATAAGTACCACTTAGTTGTTTCACTATTCATCAAAAATTGAAGTTTTTCAGAAAATTACCAAAAATTCACCCTAAGCTATATTTGATATTACGAATTCAAAAATGAAGTCCATTTTACAAAATTCAAAACATATTAGTCACATTAATTAATTTAATAATTAATTCCCGCTGTCAGAGCAAATAGCGTGTTTTTATAAAACAATAAGTATCAAAAGATTGACACTAGTTTAAGTCCGATTTCAAAGTGAAATTGATTCCAACGACCACTATTGTATTTAATGGTAAAAATATTTTCTAATTTCACTTTAAAACCAATTAAAAAGATAATCTAATCATATAAATAAATTATATTAAAAAGAGGGTTTGAATTAAAATACAACATTTTACACTATTCATTAAAAAATGAACTTTATCAGAAAAATACCAAAAATTTACACAAAGTAAAATTTGATGTCCCGATTCTTAATAAGAGTTTTATTTGGTCCAAAAGAATGTATAAGAGTGATCAAAACTATATTTAATGATAGTTCTCCATCAAAAGGCGATAAGTGAATCTTTAGTGAAAACTAGGGCATATATGCCTAAAATTGAATTCTTTCCGTATTTTAAGCCTCTATCCTTTATTGGATAAATGTAAAAACATTTAAAAACATATATAATCATATTTTAGTTATTTCTATCCATTCCCGCCATTACAACGGATACATGTTAACTACCATTTAAAATAATATTATTTTATTATTAGAGTGCAACGTAAGATTCCCAAAAAACTCGTTGTTGCATGTTGGGTACGCCATCGAGCATAGCGTCCCCTTTAAAGTCATTTAAATATTTTATTCACAAATATGGATAAATATGAAATGTCATATTCTTTATTTACCTGGGATGTTACATCCTTCCCCCCTTTTGGGAATTGCGTCCTTGCAATTTTAAAATTGCGCTTGGAAACATCCTTGAAAGTCCCACATCGGAACAAAAGTCGGTAAAACAAACACTTTAAAATAAAGAAAGATAAGTACAAAGGTCACCCGAGTTAACCCATACTAGGATTCCAAGTATGAAAATATGGACATGGAGGAAAAAACAAAGGGTCATGTTCTGATGGAGAGTGATAGAAAAAATGTTTAGGAGAAAGTTAACCACGAGAAAATCACAAACTTGTGATGGGTTAAACGGTCTTCGATTCCCCAGTAGGAAAAGTTAATAGACAACATTTTTGTTTTAAGTTACTTCTTATTGAGGAATTTATTCATAAGGAAACATAATCACTTATCATATTGACTTTCAACTTTTATTAGATTCCTTACACAAACTCATATTTTCTCCAAAAGACGAGTATTTAGGAAGACTTGTTCACATTAAGAGTACTATAATCAACTTCTAGAGAATCACCTAATCCACAAAATAGAACTATATACTTCCCATGTCTTTTGACTTTAACCAAAACCAAAACCAAAAAGGCTAGTACAAGATCAGATAATCCAGAAAAGTATAACCCTTTATAAAAAGAAAATCTATTCTAAATCTCCAAAATTTGTCCAACAAAACCCAAAGTTCAGCGAGGACCATTCTATAATCAATTTGTCCATAAAATTCTTCAAATTAAACCAATATAAGATTGAAACCCAAATATTTGAAGGATTTAGTCGCATAGTCTCCTAAGATAAATCATAACATTTATCTCCAAACAATATCAGTTGCTCCTAAAGTCTCGTATTGAAAGGTAATTAACCTAATCACATATCCTCTATGATAGGTTAATCATTTTCATAAATAACCCAAAATAATCTTACTCATAATTCATCAAATCATATAACTAGAAAGAATCAGTCAAACTAACCAAGGACTTCACGTAGTCCAGTGGTAGGTGATAAATACCAGTCGCACATTGGTTGTGGGTTCGATTCCCGCAGCATTGTCCGACGCGACGGGTTGTCACACGGTCTGCGTGTTGTCCTTTTTCCAAAACTATATAATTCTTAAAACATTCCCCAAAATGAGATAAAATCGTCAAGAATAATCATAACATATTTTCACCTCAAGTTTATTTCATTCCTTTCATTTTCCATCATATCATAGAGTAACCCATAATTACCTAAAAATTAAGTATCATATAAACCCTAATGGTTACCTTAATAATTATTACCTGAATTTCCACATCGAGTTTGCCATCTCGTACATGATGCATTAGAGAACTCACCAAGGTTGAAGTGGTTGATCATGACTCCTTGATATTTGGTTTAGAACAACCACGAGTTTCCTCATTGAATCCTCCATTTTATCTATCAGAGAACCACCACAGTTTCCTTCAAACCTGTTGTCTCTTTGGTGCCTACTAGATCCATCCAATCACTAAAAATAGAAATGTCAGTGTGAGTATATCAACAAAATCATCATGAACTAATGAGGAAGGTAAACACTAAGATACACTTACTCATTCACTTTATCTAAAACTAGGACTCTTTCTGAAATCCTAACCATTATGGTAATGTCACTTATGCTTAAAGAATACCCTATCCTCTAAAGTTGTCTAAACCGACCTTTGATACCAACTATAAGGCCCCAGCCTTAAACCTTACTTAATCTTGAGTTATTACAAGATTACACATTGAGGATCTTTTCAGGTTTAGTGTTTTAGAGAATTAGATCATGAAACTTGCATTACGTTCCACATTTAAAAAAAGTGGCTACATAAAAGACAGTATTCATTCATCCCATCAACGGAAACATATTTAAAATAAAACATGGGTTCTTTCTTGACACATCCTTGACACTATCATCACATCATGTACCTTTCCCTTGACCTGTGAAAAACATTTCAAAAACTTGGGATGAGCATAAAAAGCTCAGTAAGAGTTATAAAAATATGTAAAGGAAACATGAGTTCATATATACATTAGAATGAAATCACACTTTACCCATAAAACATAGGCATATCAAATCATGAATAAATCATAGAAAACATAAGACATAAAGGTAACTTGAGGCATTCATAACATTCTTACGTAGAGTGTAACCCTCTTGGTTACATTTGGAATACCCATCACAGTATATTCCCTAAATCTCTTCGGAGAAACCTTAACGTTTCACTCCTTCACGTTACCCAATGCATTGGAGAGCTATAACGGGCTCACCTGCCCTTAGTTTATCACGGAACCACCCGTTTTCATAACAATGCCCACGAACCATACCATACATGTATCACATAAAATATTCTTAAAGGAAACAAAACATTTCCACATTTCAAACACAACATAACATTTTAGTATTTTGAAATAATGAATCCATATAAAAAGAAACCATTTCCAAAACCATTTAAAACATTTAATAAAAAGATTTTTGAATCAAAGTGTCCCATACCACCTTGAATCTTAAAATTTTAAACCATTATTATCCATATAAATAAATCCTTAAAACCATTTTGAAAATATGGATATTAATAAGAACAAATAATTAAAACATTTAAAATGATATTTTGGTTAAAGGGGTTTTACCAAAATTAGAGACACTTGAATACAATAATTGAGGAATAACATTTAGTCAGAACTTTATAATATCATGAGAATAAATGGATTCATGATATAATACTCCAACGGACAGTATATACACCATATAAGAGTGAATTGGTGCAAAACTACAATGAACCCTCAATAGAAATGTCAAATGTGATGAAATCCCTTATAAAGAAGGTATCCTTAAATTAAGGACAAATCAATCTCAAAAATATGTGTGACAAATATATATACACCCAATATAAGTGGATATTAAGTGAAAAACAATAAAAGGGCATTCACACATATTCAATGGATGACATATTCAATGACTACATGTTGAACCCAAAGAAATCGAAATTGGGTTAAAAAGTTCCCTTGACAGCCTAATAGCATCACATCAAAATGAGTTGATGAGAGATAAAAAGTGCATCTCATCACTTGGACATAAAATTTACATCAATAAGGATATATGAGAACATATCCCAACATAACAATATGTAAATTAAAAGACCCAACAAAAGAAGTCTTTTAAAAAAGAGGAGGGTGAAAGGTTCCCTTACCGACTTGGGTATCTTTCAAAACATACACCCCATGAAAGAAGGGCAATAGATCATTGATGTAAATACTCATAAACGAAAGTATATTACACAAAGAGTATAATAATGGGCAGTAAATACACCACTCAATGGAATTTGTGGCAAATGTAGCGTAAATCTCACGGGAATAAAAGTGAGATGAAAAATCCCTTACGAAAACTCGGCAGCCTAACGACAACACATAAAACTCCCGAATATGGATTGATGAGATCAAATAGGGTGTCTCATCACATTTCAATAAAATTTACAGAAAGAATAATATAAAAGAACATCCCCCAACATTACAAAGAGGATCTTAAAAAGAAGTGACATAAAGGAGAGTACTTAAAAAGAAAGAGAGAGGTTAGATCTCTTACGAAAGTTCGGCAGCCTAACGGCGCCACTCAAAACATCCAAAATGGATTGATGAGAGTGAATAGGGTCTCTCATCACATTAACATAATAATTACAGTAGGAGTAATATAAAATAACATCCCAATCATAAGAAAGATGAGCTTAAAAGAAATTACATAAAAGAGTGTACTTAAAAAGAAAGAGAGTTGTAGGATCCCTTACCTCGGGTCCGACTTGACTCGATCGTTCTTTAATCTCCTGAATAATAAACTTGAGTTAATTTCTAATTCCTTAAGAACCCTTTTTCAAGTTCATTATTACTTTTATACCACTTATTACCATGTCACAATCATTATGTAATCATTTAAGTTAATAATATTTGTTTTGCCGATATTTGGTTCTTAAGTCGAAAGTGGTCTTCTTACAATTACATGTTGTTCGTGTGGCCAAATGATTATTATATCCAGAATTGTATTCATTATGTAGATATCATATATGTAATATATATCCAGTATATGCATGAATTTATAACATTACATAATCATTTATAGGTAAGAAATGAAATGCACCGTTCATGGAGACGGTAAGCCGTACGTACGCATGAACGCTACTTTCATTTCTATTTTGTATTTTATAGAATGTAATAATAATGATATAAAGGTATATTATAATTCCAGTATAATATCATATATAATATCATATTTCCATCCTTTATACATCCCACATATGGTATTTAACGAATCAAATCACTTTGAGGGGGCGGTAGTCCGCACTTCCTTAAATGAAGATATCGCGTATACCCATAATGGAAGCCATAATGGTAAGACAAAAATGAAAAATACAGAAGCATAAATAAAACATAAACATATTATATATCATATATAAAAATAGTGACATCATAATGGCCACCTTTGAAGGTGTTAAATGAGTATTGAACTATCATCGTTTCGGGATGCAGAATTTCACCATCCACGGAAACTGTATGTTCTTTAACCATTTGATATAGTTGTGTGAGAGTGTAGCTCGAATAAATCTTATAACAACATCCTAATATATTGAAGATACTGGTGTTGTTACAAAAATAAGAAAATATAAAGAGTTTAGTGGGTTGGAGAAGAAAAATAAAAAAAAATGAACATGAGAGAATGAATTACCTTTAAAAGTGTAACTCCTTTTGATTTGAGTCAAAAGGCTTCCTTTGAAAGGATTCTGCCCAAAGAGAATCCTCTAGGATGAGGAGAGGTATGTGGAGAGAGTAAATGGGCAGGGGTTGGCCGAGCCAAAGGCTTGAGAAGTGTGTGAAATGAGGTAGAGGTGGGGGCCTTTTATAAGAGGAGGGGAGGGGCACTTTTGGAAAGAAATGAAATATTACTTTATTTGAAAATGTGTTTCGGATTCAAAAGGTCCCACATTGATATAATTCGTGGATAAGGTTATAAGGCTTCGAAATCCACTCATCCAATTTGTTTTGGACATGTATAGGGTGTATATTTTTCATTATCTTTCCATTTTAATTAAATCGTCAAAAAATGATGTCATCGCTGCATCATTATTATTTCATAAATAATTTACTTTATTTAATGTCTAAAAATTATAAACAAAATACTATGATATAGGAAATATTTTTAGCTTTCCAATTACTATTTATAATCAAAATTTGGACTTGTATAACCCCACTTAAAAATTGCTTTCGTAAAACATATTATGTTTGTGTCATTTTCACTTTAACATTAAATAAAAATATATTAATGTCATTTTCCAACTAAAGTGGCTCCATGGGGTCCCCAAGTTGGCCCATGTCTTTTCTTGGTCGGCCATGACACAACCAATATGGTTGGAACACGTTTATCGGTCATTTCATATTATTAGAGCATTATTTATACCTTAAACTATACTAATTACCACTAATCGCGATTAAAAACTTAATAAGTTACTATTCACCAAAAAATTATTTTTATCCCATTGAACCACATTTTACTTCTTAATGACAACCATGTATGTCGGATTTTTTAAATTCAAAACACAATTATGGAAAAATTTCATTTAAACGGAAAATCAGTCTTTATAAGTACCACTTAGTGGTTTCACTATTCATCAAAAATTGAAGTTTTTCAGAAAATTACCAAAAATTCACCCTAATCTATATTTGATATTACGAATTCAAAAATGAAGTCCGTCTTACAAAATTCAAAACATATTAGTCACATTAATTAATTTAATAATTAATTCCCACTGTCAGAGAAAATAGCGTGTTTTTATAAAACAATAAGTATCAAAAGATTGACACTAGTTTAAGTCCGATTTCAAAGTGAAATTGATTCCAACGACCACTATTGGATTTAATGGTAAAAATATTTTATAATTTCACTTTAAAACCAATTAAAAAGATAATCTAATTATATAAATAAATTATATTAAAAAGAGATTTTGAATTAAAATACAACATTTTACACTATTCATTAAAAATGAACTTTATCAGAAAAATACCAAAAATTTACACAAAGTAAAATTTGATGTCCCGATTCTTAATAAGAGTTTTATTTGGTCCAAAATAATGTATAATATTGATCAAAACTATATTTAATGACAGTTCTCCATCAAAAGGCGATAAGTGAATCTTTAGTGAAAACTAGGGCATATATCCCTAAAATTGAATTCTTTCCATATTTTAAGCCTCTATCCTTTATTGGATAAATGTAAAAACATTTAAAAACATATATAATCATATTTTAGTTATTTCTATCCATTCCCGCCATTACAACGGCTACATGTTAACTACCATTTAAAATAATATTATTTTATTATTAGAGTGAAACGTAAGATTCCCAAGAAACTCATTGTTGCGTGTTGGGTACGCCATCGAGCATAGCGTCCCCTTTAAAGTCATTTAAATATTTTATTCACAAATATGGATAAATATGAAATGTCATATTCTTTATTTACCTGGGATGTTACAAGTGAACCCTCATTCATGTCATGTATTACTGAACTGAGCAATCCCTCGTTCAAGCCAAGTATTACTGAAATGAGTAAACCCTGATTTTGGCCCTGTCTTACTGAATTGATTAAACCCTCATTCTGCCCATGTCTGTCTCCGGAGATACAAAAAATATCCCAATTCATTGGAGGGGGTTATATGTTCCACTAATCACACAATGAAATCATACATTCTAGTTCCATAAGATCATAAACGAACTTATCATAACCCATTAAATGAAATGTGTATCATAAACATGTAAACATATCATAACATGTAGAATGAGATAGGTTTCATAATTATTTCATCATTATCACAACCCTCAGAATGAAGTGGGTTTTAAAATCATATGACTGTGAAAGAAATATTAGTTTTATAAATATATTACCTTGGAAGGATAAATAATTTTCATAAAGTCAATGGTATTAATCATAACACCTTTAGAGAAATAATATGAATGGATCATTTTAAAAATTTCCTAGAATTTCATGAGTAATATCAATAGATTTCAGCATTGATTGAAAATAATTTTGTAACATAATATAAAACATTTGATAAGGAAATATACTTTCTTGTTTGAAATAGGATTTTTGATATGAAAAACAATTTGGAAATAATTTTTTTAGAAAATACCTTGAAAAATTATAATGATGAAATAAAATCATTCTGAATACCTTTTTCCTAGAAAATATTTAGAATAAGGTGCAAGGAATTTTAATTACCTTTTTTATTGAATATAGATTAAATTTCTTAAAGAAAGGCGGAAAATTTTTTTAAAGACTTTTCCTTCAATACATATTGGAAAAATATAAAGAAATATTGAAAAAAAAATTGAAATCATTTTTCATGAAAACTTATAAATAATCAAGATAATTCCTTGAAATCAATTTCGTTGAGAGCACTTTGAAATCATGTAAATAATTCTTGAAAAGAATTTGGAGAACTTATTTCCATGAAAACATATTAATGATGTTTGAACCCATTTTAAAAATAAATTTCCTTGAAAATAATGTTTCAAAAAATTATCATAATGATTAACTATTTTAACAATGTAAATAGAGCTTCAAAGAAATGAAAAAGTGTAAATTCTTTCATGTTGTACGAGGTCGAAAAAAATTACATTTTCATGGTAAAGGGTTTGAAAAGATCCTTTTTTTTTGAAATAAGAAATAATATTACATTACTGATATTGTTAATTGAAAAAAATGGAAAATTTAATTTTAGATGTTATAGGGAAATGGTATAATATTCATGTGAAACCTTTTTAGAAAACATATATTTCCTACCGAAGAGTGGGTAAGTTCCGGTTTTCATAAAAATACTTTCTAAACTAACATAGGTACAAAAAAGAAAAAAATGTTTCAAATAGGTCACTATATAATGATATAATAGAGGATAAGTAATCTCATGAATATTCATGACATATTTATCATAATATTTCGTCAAAGGAATCATAAATATAAGCAATATCGAAATCAATGATATTGTCCAATAAACTCTTATAACATGGTATATTGGGATCATAGATTTCATGTAAGGAATGGGAATTACATGAATAATATAACATAATTAAAATCTTTAGATTCATGATATTGAATTTAAAATGGACGTATATGGTCCCCGAAAAAATATTTTAGGACAATAACAAAACAAGTATCACAATGAAGGAAAATTGAGACAAAAAATTTCTACCAATTTGGTAACTTTTGAAACCTAGACCCATTAAATAATAATCATGAAATGTGAAAATGAATATGCATAAATTTATTTAAAAGATAAATATAATAAAATCACGGTTAGTGCATAGACAATACTATAGAAAAGAGTGTAGAACATAGCTATAATCTCCCAGAAATTAATAGTGAGGTGAAATACCCTTACCATTTGTATTGACTCTCTTCGTACTCGTACATGATTCATGTATAATAAATATAAGTTTATAAAAAAAAATTTACCGAGTCATATTATTATATCTATTAACGTATTTGTTCTGATTATAACTACACATTACCAACCTGTTAACGATCGGATATTAATTTTTCACTTTTGGTAATATTCAGTTTGTTCTTCACATGTTTCATAAATTGTGAAATCGTTGGTCCTTATAAATATATCATGATTATAGAATTTATATAATGATTCAAATATAAATTATATCTATTATATTAATATTATAATAATTTATATCATATATAATAATGAAAATAGAATACACCGTTCATGGATACGGTAAGCCGTACGTATGTATGAATAGTGTTTCTGTTTTTTTGTGGTATTGAAAGAACGTTTGAAAATGAAATATTTATGTATTTATTTATATGTATGTATTTATTTAAATAACATTATTACAGTAGAATTAACATATCATATATGTTCATTAAACCAATACTTGATAAATTTCATGTGGTTTGTGAACGAATCACATAGCTTTGAGGGTGTGTTAGTCCACACTTCCTCAAATGAGATTATCGTTTTAACACCTAATGGAATGTAAAAATCTGTGTGTTAAAAATGTATTAAATAATCATAAATACATTATAAATATTATATATTACATATAAAAATATATTATCTGCCATAATGGCCAACATGGTTGGTGGTAAAGCATAAATGAACAATCATCGTTTCGTGATGTTGTAGTTCACCCTACAAAGAAAAAATATGTTCAAATTTTATTAGATGGAGGTTTGTATATGTGTAGGTAATATGATTTTCATAAAATAATAATTGTATATGTATTATACTTATTTTTTCACACAATAAGATAACAATGATGGTGTAGGGTGTGGGGAAAGAAAATAAATGAAAAGAGCTTGAGAGAAGATGTTACCTCTTAATAGTTTAACTTCTTCTGGTTTGTGCCAAAAAAATTCCTTGATAGTGTTTATTCACAAATGGAGGATTCAATGTTGAAGGTAGTATTCTTGGTATGATACTTTTTATGAAATATGACTATCATATAAGGATTCAGAGGTGTGAGTAATGGGTGGAGGTTGTGACATCTGAGAGTGAAGGAAAAAAGACACAGGTGGAATTTTTTGAAACAAAGTAGGTGTGTACATGTTATTACCTAATAAAAGTCTTAAAAACACAAAACAAAACTCAATAATGGAAGGTTTAAGGCTGAAATATGGATATAAAATGGGTTTTAGACACGTTTTAGTTCATTTTTTCCCTTAATTTCAAGGTTTATTAATAATTAAGATTAATTTGGTCTAAACAGTTATACATAATTTTAATCACTTTAACTAATAATTTTGCACAAAAATTATCATGGCCTTATTACAATTTAAATATTATACTGAATAGAGTAGTTTAGTTCACATTTATTAAAATATACTCAAAGAAGCGGAAAAATTAAAATTAGTGCTAATCTCGTATACTGTATGAAATAAGAGGGGTTTCAAGTTGAAAAAAGATGAAAAGGTTGTTGTGATTTTACTATAATTTTCAAATTTAATTTGATTATAATGAATTTAATTTTATTATTATATTTAATATTCATCTAATTTTACCTTAAAACATATTTATAATTTAATTTATCAGTAATATATAATTATACAAAAAGAAAGTTTTTAACTAAAAAGTATTATTTCTTACTATTCATCAAAAAATGATGTTTATCAGAAAAATTCTAAAAAATAATCGTAGGTTAATTTTGTGGTTCTGAATTAAAAAAGGAATTTTATATAATCCAATTCAATTTAAAAAATTTTCTTAAATAAATATTATTTTTAAAAGTTATTCAATCAATAAAACAATATTTTTAATATCGAAGGACTTTTCCAAAAATATTATCTTTCATTATCAATATGTTTTATTTATATAAAACATTTATAAAAAAATATTTGAAAAGTAGTTATTACAATTCATATTACAAATTTTAATAGCTAGGTTATAATAATTTTATTTAAATAATTAAAAATAGTTTTTTCATAGAATCTCAATGTTGTGTGTATCGTACGACAATTTGGTGTTGCATGTAGCGCGAGAAAAGTTTTTATTGAGTGTGAATGAAATTTTTTATTTAGTTATTTAATATATATATATATATATATATATAATGAACCATTTCTAGAGTCATGTGATTTGAAAAATTTTAAAAATAAAATTTAATTCAAAAAAAATTATTTCTCAAAATCACAGGGTGTTAAACATAGTCTCTATCAAAATTTCAGAATTCAATATTAAAAAATTAATTATAATAATTTTACATAAATGAAGAATTATAGTTTATTTTTAAAATTCACATTATCATGCTTATTAATGTATATCTATAATACGAAATATGTCTTGGAAATCATTTGAACAGGGGGTTATTCCCACCTTACATAATAATATCGAAATCTATATTTACTATATCAATGAACATAGGATCACAATAAAAATTAATTTTTGTTAAATATACATTATATTATCTAATCAATATATTTTTGACCTTTTATTCCTTTATAGGGTGGTATTGTAATGAGAAATCATAATCTTTGAGCTATTTGATATACATCCTTTGCCTCATTTTGACCAATTTTAATGAAAAATGTATATCAAAATATTAGGATCCAGGTAAATTTCATATCATACAATATATATATAATGTATCCATACCCTGAATGAAATTATTACATCATCCAACTCAAGATCAGTGGGGTAAGATTTTCTATCCTAATTTGTTCACTGCCTTGATGCATAAGCAATAACATTTTAATTCTCCATAAGGAAACAACCATGATCCTTACATTATTAATAAATATATATAAAAATCTAATCATTTATTTATATAATAGTAAAAATTTTATCATTCACCAATCTGGAATTTAATTATTCATATCGTTTTTCACATTCCTTTTTCTATAATTGGTTAACCATTTAACGAGTATGTTTCATTCATGGGTTTTCCGATCGGGCCATATTTTGAAAAAAATTACCAATTGTAACATTAAAAACTATTGAAACTAAATAAATAGGTTATTTTTATTATTTATTGGAAATCAGTTTACTACCTTTTTATTCAAAGTATCCACTAAGATTCAACAATTTGAAATAATATGGGAATAAAAAGAAACATTGTAATTATAGAATTTCCCCAATCTAAATTTCCCCTAAAATATTTTTCTTCCAAGAGTATCCATAATGATCTTCACATGATTCTAGTTTTCATATTATATATTCGATAACACTTATATATCATCAATAAATTCAAAACCAAAATTATCATGACATTCTATGAATATTCTATTTATTATATCCATGCACAAAGAGGGTTCATTAGTTATACCTAATGGAATTACTGTGAAATCATACTATTAAATCCTCATTATAATTGTCCAAGGTTATATATTCCTTTTTTACTGAAAATATATTTTTAAAAAATTAATTTCATTCATTGGATAATATTCATCAATGTGAAGTTGAATAAAAATGGCATCAAATATAGGTAGAGTATAATGTATATTTAATATAATAGAATTAATTAATCTATTATCAATGAAAAATCTCATAGATACATCTTTCTTACTAATGAATAGAACATAGTATCCTAACGGTGAAACAATAGAGAATATAAATCACTTATTACCCAAATCCTCTGGTTTTTTCGTCAATTAGACCAATAACAAAATGTTCATTCCATAGGTAGATTCTTATATAGTTCTTGAATCAGTGATTAAATCAATGAAAATATCAACATAAAACTCTCATGTATGTTCAGGTAATTCCTTAGGAAATACATTACTTTATTAATGTAAAATATTTACATCCTCAATTTGATAACAACAATTTCCATCTATAGATTCTATATTTATTTCTTCCCCAAAGATCGCATTTAGAAATTCTATAAGAGTTTTGATAAAAATATGATTTATATGATGAATTATCCCCTATACTGATAAGGAATTACACATATATATTAAAAATCATAATTTCCTTGTGATTTTAAAAGTTTGTTTGCATAATATTTTTTAATCAATTAAATACCAAATATTGTAACAAAATCATCCATAGGTAAAATAATAATGTCAATAAATAGGTATGGTTTATTAATAATAATGGGAACTGACTAACACATCCTTATTGTGGTCAGACATCCACTAGTAGTCCAGATTGATAAAAACCTTCTGATGTTTATAGGGAAATATTTTTTTTGAAAACATTCATGATATTATTTTAGTTTGAAGATATATAATCAAATAATTTTATTTGATTTATTTGAGGTTATTGTTAATTTTCATGATTCAACATCATTAGGATAAAAAAATTTTGTTTTGTGATCATATAATCATGGCCTTAATCCCTTGGATTTATTATTGAAATTCCCCTGATTCTAGGGGAAGTACATTTCATAGTTCATTATCTATCTATTTTTGAAGCATTTACCATTGTAATCTTATTTCATGCCCTTTAAATCATGAGTCTAGTGGACTTTATCTCTACACACATTGAAATGTATACTTTCCTACATGTATTTTCCATAGTGGTTTTTTCAAATTTCGTAATAGAACGAAATTTCACTCTTCCCTAATCTTATTCATCCATATTTTGGATATCAGATTTATCATTATAATTTTTATTATATTTCATTATATTGAAGTTATAAGACATATAAATTCTCTCTTTGTGTTGAGAAATTATAATAGTTTGTCCTTATATGATGATAATTTTTGGAATACTATTTCCCTTCGATGGACTGGCTAAATCACATTAGAGAAACAAAAAATCTATCTCTTTGGATTAAATACATAGTGTAAAACATGCTCTAAAAATTAATTAAAGATAGATTCATAATTAGAAGCATTTTACTATTCATATTATATTTGACTTATGAATTTTTTCTTCATATCCACTCATTTCCCATGTGGAAAATATTTTTCAGTGATTATTACGTTAAAATCCATCCTTTCTAGGATCATTATTTCCTCCGAATAATTTCTGTTTTGAATCAATTAATACCATTAATCTACAAGTCCGGAGAGATGATAAATATCAATGTAAAACTTCTCCCTTTTATTACATCCAAGAGAATGGAATATTTCTTTAATGTTAATTATAAATATTATAGATTAAAATCGACTTTTAGTCTCAATAAATCAATGGGTGTGACATCACGACCATAAGATCCACTCATACCTTCCCCAAATATGGTTTTCCATTTGGCCTTGAGCGCACCTCTGAGAACTCCAGAGGTGTTTGGCTGGCAGCCAGGGCCTAGGTTCTGTCTGTGCTGAGCTTATTCCCTCATTACCAAAGTATAGAATAGTGCATAAACATAATTATAAGTAAATACCATAATCTGTATAATAATATGAAACAATAAAAGTAGACTGTTTTATAAATAAAAGGTGCAAGTGATCATAATATGAAAAAATTAATGACACATGAAATGAATATATAATGTAGGAAAACATGGATAGAAATCATCACATAATACAAGCCATAAAATATTAGAAAATTTATATAGAAAAAATCTATAATCTTGACCACTAGCACAATAATATTCTGAAAATAAGCATCTTAATGATATCAAGTAATATCTTTTATCTAAGGGGAGACACTTCCCTTTTTCAACACCTTCAATAATGTAATCTATCAGGGTTCCAATGGAGGCCCATATAAGGGTGAGATAAATCTTACTAGACCACCACCAATGATGTTTAAGACATCCATTCTATGTAATATAAACTGAAATAGTGTTAAATATTCCATATCTAAAAGTAATGCAGTAAATTAATGTGAATACCAAAGTACCTTCTTCATCCTTAATTGGTGTTTTAACTTGTAAACAATTAATTTATTAGTTATGTCATAATTTTTATATTTAATTCATGTGAGTCACAATCAACACTAACATAAAGATAATGATAACGAAGTATCAATGATATAATGGTGAATCTATTTGTAATTAAATAAAAGATAATTTTACGTAATTACTGAGTCATCATTGACCTCATGGGTTGATCCAAATTAGTAATAACCTATATTATGGATGAAATGGGTAAGTATGAAATCTAATGGTAATCTCCCAATTCATTCCACAATAATAAAATTCTATCTATTTACTAGGATTTCAACAATATTAAAATTGGTTATGAAGAGATTATGCCTGATGGGTGTAACTATGGTTCCTCATATTTATAAATGTCACATTCAATTCATGTAGTGTATCCAATTAATCCTAATATTATATTTATAATGGAGGTATCTTACTATGCATATTAGGAATCCATAATAAGAAAAAGATCTGTTAATAAGGTGGGTCTTACCTGTGGACACCATCATCCTTGAATCATAATGGTGTCCACGAGTGCACAAGGAATTCCCATGGGAATCCAACGTTATCATATATATGACCAATCCTACAATATTATCAATTTCTTTATACAATAGGTACATTATTATTGATTCATTAATTATTTAAATCGATGTAAAAATAATACCATATAATAAGTCAAAGTTTTCATTCCATAACATTAGTTAGTGTAACAGGGAATGTTGGACATGAAAGAATTTAAATAATTTAATATTTAATTACAAGTATCTCTCCATTACATATATTAATCATGAAATGGTAGTGCATGGAAAAGAAAACATGTGCAATTATTTTAAAATAAATTAGTTTAATTGAAATCAATAATATTCCTTCCAATTACAATTTAAAGATTCATTTATTAATTTAAAACAGATATCATAGAAGGGTGAAGAGACACTAACATATAAAATTACAGTGTAAAACTAATTCCATGTTCATTTTCTTAAATAAGGGATAACCATTATTAGGTTCATGTAACAACCCACCTGAACGGTGGAACAAACAATCATGTCAAACCATTAAATGCATAATTATTCAAAACAACTAACCTTGTAAGGATACAATTGAGTTCCTACCCAAAAATTTTTTATAACACATATATAAACGGTCTTGTAATAATATTATAATTACTATAATCAAGGAATATGAATTTAATTGGCAACGACCTTGGAAATTGGTGTGCACACAACAACAAAATTTCCTAAAATGATGAAACTCAATGGAAAATCCCCAAACCGCATGCCATGTACTTGAATGAGTAATATTTTCTAGTATCAACCATTTTTGTCCAATATCAAAATAAATACGAATAATGAATCTATTCCATGAAAATGGGCTATATGAGTATACACCTTGATTGCATTGTTGAGAGAAGGATAAACAAAATATAGATATAATGGAATCTATATCTTACATATGCACATCCATTGTGATGAATGGGGATCCAATTTGACATCAAAGGAACTAAAAGGATCAAATCCTATCGAATAGGGTAAATTGAATCTAAAACATGAGAATGTGGGCCTTTATCTCTTATAATGAATAAAGGATGTAGGAAAATACGATTAAACATTTTCTTAAGGGGAGAATGTTCATTTTACCAAAAATTCCTTGTTCACATGGTTTAGATACATAGTTGCCCAAAATTTGCAACAGCCAAGTGCCTCCCACTATATATGGAGAGAACCTACACGATTAGGTTATATGGTTATGGAAACGATGCACCAATCGTTCGAATCACCTCTTCCAAAATCATCAATGATTTCAAACCGACATGCGACCTCTAATGCATAGTTAGGCAAAACTGTGATCCATTATTTGTACATTATCCAGCTCCACATGGCTATACAAGACCTTGTAGTCTGTTTATAATGATTTCTACTAACCATGCATCCTATTTTATTTTTCGTAGACCAGGGGTCTGGTCTCCGAACAACACCTAAACACCCTTGAAACAATTCTAACCACAATTGGAATCCATATTTGGACCATAATAAATAATTACCTTAAAATTAAAATGATACATTGTTGAGATAAAGACTAGGTTCTTATTGTATTCCCCATTAAAATAAATTTTCCCATGTTCACCTTCCATGGAAATCAAAACACAATCTGAGAAAATCTCTGGCCACCAGGCACAAAAGATGGCCTCCCACTACCATGTCTTATCATGTACACATCTGTTCTACCATAGAACCCATTATAAAGGGATATGATATAAGTTAAGGGCCTTCCTTATTGGGTAAATAATTCATATAAGATATTCATGAAATGAATAATCAGTATCCGAATAAAAATACATGGGATCAAATGTGTAAGACAGGTCATCATGATATCAACAACGATGTGAAATATTGAAGATTTCATGCATGGAACAAATTCTACGAGGTAATAGAAATGATAGGCTATCAACATGACTCTCTCTAAAATATCAAACAACCCTGCAAGGAAAGGATATATCTTCACTCACCTCTATATCCATAAATTTTGAGTCCTAGTAGATACCCAAAAGGAAAACCTGATCCACGACCTCAATCTCTAGAGGTTGTTGATTACCATCATTGATAGATTTATTCTAATAATAAATATTAAACATTTACATTCTGATCAATATAACCATCTCTAAGGTCTCTAACAAGATATGATGAGTCACTAGGTTTAGCTCACCTTCCTCAAAACTTCATATTGGTGAACGTTACAACCTACCATATTAAGACTCAACTGCTGAAATCCATATGTAATAAATTATTCTTCTTACATCAACACTTCTCCCCATCTAATTCCTAATACACCATAGTACACATTATAGCGTATTCCAGACCATTGAAAAACAAGATTAGGTGTTGAGACTAGCCTCTATTATATCTCTTTAATGGCTTTCTCACATTCTTGTGACCATAGGAACATAACACCCTTCATTGTAAGACCATTAAGTGGTGTTGATGTCAATGAGATGTTCTACATGATATTCATGTAATATCCATCACTCTCAAAGAGACTCCATATTTCAAACACGTTCATGGGATGATCACTAGAAAACACAACAATCACACACTCTGGGTCAAACGATACTCCTAATTAAAAGATAATATGACCAATGAAGTGATAATTCATTATCAAGAATTAGAACATATAATTCATTTTAAAAATATTATTCTCTCTTAATTCATTCAAAATGATCACATGGTGCATATCTTTGATACTACATGTTTATGAATACAAGAAGATATTGTACAAAAATAAAATGAAAAAGGAATATAGATTGGGATACTACATTGTATTCATTAAATCTATCAAAATAGTATGTGTGTTCATAAGACCGTAGGGCATAACTAGATACTCATGAAGACTATAATTTCATTGTATTCCTAGACGAGGAATTTATCATGGTTTGATGTGGAACATATTATAGGTCGATCTATGGTCATTCATATAGAATACAATAGCACCAAATATATGGTAAAAGAGACAATTTATTCAATTCAATTGATAAATTTTCTTATCTATAAGCCATTTTAACGCTTCTTAAACCATTCATAAATGAAGGATCCAATCCACCTTCTTGGAATATAGCATGGTTGTCCCCAAGAGTAATTATTTGGCCATATTCAACTTTTGGAATTAAAATCTTAATAGTAATACTTGATCTCAAAAAGCTTAGTAGGTTTCCTCATGTATGGAGTAATATACATTGGATGTTCTCATGGAATGAGTTCAATCATAAACTCTTCCTCTCTCTCAGGTGGTAATCTATAAAATTATTTATTAAATACATCCTTGAAGTGATGTACTACTAGATGAAAATTAATCTACAAAAACCTCTATTCCTCTACAATGAGACAAGAGATCTATGTGGTCAATACACCTAGACCTTCATGCTCAAGTATCTCTTTAATATCTTGTACATCCCACTCACACTTTTGTAGATAACTACTACACTCTGTATATTTAAAAGACACCCAGTAGGAAAGAAGTCAAGACAGGCTTGATATGGGACCATCCAATCCATATCGAGAAGAAAATTGGAACCTATCACCTCAAGGAAAAAAAAGACATATAGAAAGGGATAAATTCCATCCTCAAGTGGTAGTACATATATTGGTGTATGGCCTATGATCGTACTCCCAATGTTGTATCCATGTTCATTATATAACAGTAATACTAAATTTATTTCCTGTGACTTTCCTTGATGGATGAAGTGATAATGGATTGTGAAGAACCTATATCAAAAAAGAAAGACACCAAACTTATAGGATATTGTAGTTGTAATTTTTACTATAATAGTCATGCACTTTGATCATGAGGTATCCACTGTAAAACCTGAAATAGGAAGAATCCATGACCAATTACTATAGTAGTACTATCCTAATCATGACTGCTCATCTAGAGTTCATAATAATATGAAACATTACTATCACAACCATAACCTCACACTCATCAAATCTAACTGGTTATAATCAAAAATCCTTCTCGATTCATCGTAAAAAGTCTGTACACCTAACGGATGAGTTGCTGGGAACCTATTTCACTAAAAGCTAATTTAATGTCCAGACAGAATCTATGATGATACCCTATATGGATTCATGCTCGGTACTCTAGAGTGAATCTATCATCATGAAGCTCCAGATGTTCCTATCATCCAAACAGATGGAAAACCATTGAGAATCCAATAATAGTACTCCAGATAGCACATCCTTGACAATAAATCTTAGGGTATCACATCATTCTACCGTAAAAAATGATTGGCATGTTGTGGCACTAAACCTATATGTATTAAAATATCTCATCCCATCTGGATGCGCTTAGTGATAAGGTACTGATTGAATATCTCGTTTAGATTAATTAGGACAATTACATTAACATGACCATGGATTTAATTCTAAATCCAATACATAAAGCAACTAGAACATGAAAGATCGTCACCATCAAAAAGTGGTGAAAATGTAGTAACTTGGTGAAACAAGTTGTATAAATCAAGAATGACATAAAATCGTGCTGTTGTTTAATGAAATATATAGATTGGTTATCCCTCATTGTTTGATGAAAGAAGTGACCATAGAAAGAAGCATAGATTTCAGAATATACCAGGCCCTGAGGGAGACTTTATTGGTAATCACATCCCACCTACACTTGGCCAAATCACGCAACATGTTGGTAGAAAGTTTGACCCAACATTCTAGAGGATTCTCTAGATGATGCGAGATAGATATAGTGTCCTCCATTCAACAATTATTAGCCCATGTACCACCACCTCTTGAGAAGGTCGGAAGATATTGATGGTGGAACTCATCGGTCCGATCAAAAATTATAGGTGTCAGTTTGGGGCACCATTCATGGAATTTATTAGTGTAACGCCCTGACCCCAGTTACCTAGAGTCGGTGCATTATTGCGTAACATTGTCATGATAACAAAAGATCATGTCTCGAAAGACCGATTAGTTTAGTAGCCTTGGAAATACTGGATACATTCATAAATGTTATATTACATCATAATGTGAAAAACTATAATAAAAAAGTCTACATAGTCCACACTCATATCCTCTTCTGACTATCCCTACATGTCATTCATAAAATACTTCTTCTAGTCCTGGAAAATATTAAATCATTGAAATGGGTGAGCTTAGATTCTCAGTAAGGATAACAATATTGCGAAAGCTTTCATAAATAAACATTAACATTTAAGGCAATGTATAACTAAAAAAAAGAATTTTTAAACTTTAACATCAACATAATATGGTAAAAATAAAATTAAACAATGCCATTTAATAATTCACATGGATATTCTACTAGTCGAATAATCACATGCAATATCAATAACCACTTTCATAATGATGGAATGCATAATTTCAGACTATCATAACAACGTAGCCAAGGCCTCGTGCCTAGTCTACAATAACATTTTGTCAAGGCCTTGTGACAAGACACTAGTTTTTCTCATGAGACCTACCGATGCATCGAGGAGATATATCGGGCTCCACCAGTCACTTATTAAGTCCAATGCATTCCTCATATGAACAGGTTTAAACATATCATAAACAATAACATAATAGTATCACATAAAACATGCATAAAGGAAACACAACATTTCAACATTTCAATCACAAGATATCAATAAAACACATTGATATAATAAAAACATTATCTAAAGCATTTTCAATACCAAAATAAATGAAAAGTAAAAAAATTGTATTTATTTATCATTTTTAAAATGTTATGGCTTATAGAGGAAGCCGAAACACAAATAACAGTCACGGAGGCAAAGAAGTAGTTGTCGCCGCATACGTAAGAAAAAACATTCCTATTGTCGTTTTGTAAAAATGCTTTTTATAAAAAGAATCATTTTGAATAAAATTAAAATTCAAAGGGGTTTATACACCATATAAAGTAAAGTTGTGTATAAAACAAGATAAGCCTCAATGAAAGGAGATTAAGACGAAGTCCCATACAAAGATCATTTTTTAAATAAAATAGATCTATTATGTGTATTCACTATAAGTACACATAAATATAGTACAAATAAAAGATATGACCTAATAATATCATGACATAATTTGAAAGTAGAAGATTAACCCAATGAATGGAAATTGGGTTAAGAAGTTCCCTTACCTCGTGTCCGACTTGACTCGATTGTTAATTTACCTCCTGAATAATAAACTAGAGATAATTTATATTTTCATAATAACCTTTTCCATGTTCATTATTCCTTTTATATCACTTATTACCATGTAATGATCATTATGTAATTATTTATGTTAATAACATTCGTTTTGTCGATCATTAGTACATGAGTCAAAAATAAACTTCTTATAATTACAAGTTGTTCATGTGGTGAAATATCCATTATATCCAGAATTATATTCATGATGTAGATATCTTATATATCATATATATCCAGTAGATACATCCATTTATAACATTTCATAACATTTAAAGGTATGAAATGAAATGCACTGTTTATGGAGACGGTAAGCCGTACGTACGGATGAACACATCTTTTATTTTTATTTTGTATTTAATGGAATGAAATTATAATTATATAGAGATATAATATAATTCAAGTATAATATAATTTATAATACGATTTTTTCCATCCTTTATACATCCCACATTTGGAATTAACGATTATAATCACTTTGAGGGGGCGGTAGTCCTCACTTCCAAGAATGAAATTATCGCGTTTACCCATAATGAAAATCATAATGGTATTCCATCATTGATATATAAAGAAGAATAAATAAAAAATACAAATAACATATATATCATATATGAAAATAGTTTCATCGTAATGGCCACCTTTGAAGGTGTTATATGAGTGTTGAACAATCATCGTTTCGTGAGGTAGAAATTCGCCATCCACAAAAACAATATGTTATTTAACCACTAGATGAAGGTGTGTGTAAGTTTAAATCAAATACATCTCATAACAACATCCTATATCATTTAATATACTGGTTTTTTTACAAAATAAAGGAATAAAAAGTGTTTAAGGGGTTGGAGAAGAAAAATAAAACAAAATAACATAAGAGAATACATTACCTTAAAATCGGGTAACTTTTATTTTGATTTGAGCCAAAGGCTTCCTTGGAAAGACTTCTACCCAAAGATAGGCTTCACGAAGTAGGAGTGTTATGTGGAGAGGCAAAATGGGAAGGGGTTGTCTGAGCCAAGGGCTTGAGAGGTTTGGGTATGGTGGTAGAGGTGGGGGCCTTTTATAAGAGGAGCGGAAGGGTACTCTTGGAATGTTATAAAAGGATACTTTATTATAAAGTGATTTTCGGATTTAAAAGGACCAAAAATTATATATTTCTAGGATAATGTGATAAGAGTTTGAAATCCACCTATCCAATAGTTTTTTGACATGTGTAGGTCTTAGATTTTACATTATTTTTTCATTTTATTTAAATCATTAAATAATGAGGTAATCGCTGCATCATCATTGTGTCATAATTAATTTAATTTATTTAATGTCTATAAATTATTAAAAAACTATCATGATGTAGGAAATATTTATAGATTTCTAATGAATATTTATAGTCAGAAATATGACTTGTATAACCCCATTTAAAAATTGTTTTAGTAAAACAACTCGTGTTTTTGACATTTTTATTTTAAGATTAAATAAAAAGTTTTTAATGTGGTTTTCCTACCAAAGTGGCTCCATGGGGTCCCCAAGATGACCCATGAATTGTCGTGGTCGGCCATGAATCATCAAATATGTGTAGGACAAGTGTAAAGGTATTTTCATATTTTTATAATATCATTTTTACCTTAAATTTCACTAATTACCTTTAATCGTGATTAATTAAACTTAAAAGTTACTATTCACCAAAAATTATTTTATTCCAATTGAAAAACATTTTACTTCCTAATGACAACTATTTACGTCAGATTTTTTAAAATCAAATCACAGAAGTGGTAATGTTTCATTTAAATGAAAAATTAGTTTTTTAACTACCACTTAGTGGTTTCACTATTCATCAAAAATTGAAGTTTTTCAGAACAATCCCAACGTTTCACCATATGTGAAAATTGATATTCCAAATTCAAAAATTATTTCTATTTTAAAAAATTCCAAACAAATAAGTTGCATTAATTAATTTTATAATTAATTCCTGCTGTCACAACAAATAGCGTGTTTTTAAGAAACAATATATATCAAAAGATTGACAATTGTTTATGTCCTATTTCAAAGTGAAATAATTTCTAATGTCCCCCATTGGATAAAATGGTAAAAATATATTCTAATTATACCTTAAAACCGCCCAATAATATAATTTATCACTATAAATTATTTTGATTAAAAAAGTTGTTTTTATGTATTCTTCACTATTCATAAAAAATTGGAAGTTCTCAGAAAAATATAAAAAATTCAACATAATCTAATTTCAGTATTACTAATCCAAAAATGATATCCATTTTGAAATTTTAAATGTATATAATTTCAAAAAGTGGGTATTACTATTCATAACTGCTTACTTTTATTGGTCGCGGTGTGTTAGAATCTCGAACTTGCGTGCAATGAAAGATATTTCATTATTGAAAGAGAAGTGTATCTTGGAAGCTCAGGGTGTTACATTCTCCCCTCCTTCAATAAATTGCATCCTCGCTATTTGAAATTTTTCTTTGAAAATAAAAGTTTGATGATAGGAAACACCTTTGTGGAAAACCCACATCGGAAATAAGGTTAATCAAAATATAACTTTAAGAGATAGAAAGATAAGTACAATGGTCACCCGAGATAGCCCATACTAGGATTATATTAAAATACAGATATCGAAAAAAAAACCATCAAGGTCTGATGGAGAGTATTAGAAGACAAGTTTAGGAGAAGGTTAACCACAAGAAAATCACAAACTTTTGATTAGTTAAATGGTCATTGAATCCCCCATTGGAAAAGTTAACCGACAAAATTTTTGTATTAAGTTACCTTTTATAAATTTGAGGAATTTATTTAAGAGATTTACTAAGGACATAAGGGAATATACATACTTGTCATCTAAACATTAATTCTTTAATAAATTTTTATCACAAATACATCAATCACTCTAAAAGGTAATAGAACTAAAAAATATACTATTTATCATAATTGTATAAGGTTCTAAATATTAACACATACCATTTAGATTAGGAAAACGTTTTGTAATAACCAGGGACTTCTTTTAGGCTATTGGTAGGTAATTAAGGCCAGTCGCACTATGGTTGTGGGTTCGATTCCTACAGCATTGTCTGACGCGACGAGTTATCCCCCGACCTGCAGGTTGTCCTTTTCTTAAAAATATAGTATTATAATATTCCAAAAGTAATCTTCAGAAATGTTTTAACCTGAAACAATACTATCCAAAGTTCAACTTCATCCAGTCCAACCATTATAGTTATCCATAATACCTCTGTCCAGACATTCTCTAAATGGTCTATAAATTCCAAAATCAATTGTAACATCAGATTCCCTAAACAAAGTAAAGTTTCTCTTATTGTCATATACTAAAAATATGATTACCTTAATCATATTAAATCTTTAATAAAACAACAAGTACTGCAGTACAATCCTTATATATATCACATTATCCTTATAACCAGAATATAATCCTTGAGATCAAAAGCACCAATACATTAATTATTCCACTTCAACTATAGTAATAGCATAAGATTGTCCTTGATCCCTTGGCCTTTTCTGAGGTATGTTTCCCTAACGCTTAAGACATTCATTTGCATAATTCCCCATTTCCCCACAATTGTAGCATTCATCATTGATAGCCTCTTTCTTTCCCTTACAATCACATGCCTGGTGACCTTTTTCTCCACATTTATAAAAAACTCCCATTCCTTTCAGGCTAGTACAGGGATGATTCTTCCCACAATTATCACATATTTGAAAATCCTTCTTTCCCTTTTTCCCTTTATCTACATCATGTTCCACCGTTCTCTTCTTATCTTGCTTTACATTATTGTCATAACATTTAGAGAATTCCTTTTCTGTCTTGATAGAACATGAGACAATATTCTTCATACATTGAGAATGGTTGTGATACTAAATCTCTGCAGAGAAATGGTTTTAACCGATCCAAGAAACGATCAATCTTACTTCTTGGGATACGTATATAATCTTTATCATGCCTCTCTAACCTTGTAAAGTTAGCCTCATAATTTGCGACATTCTTATCCCCCTTCTGCCAAAGACTCAGAAATTGTCTTTCCATATCCGCTCGATGGTCATGTGGAAAGTATTTTTCTATGAAAATTTCCTTAAACTCCCTCCCTTACATACTTGATACTTCTACATCTTCCTTTGTGTTTTGAATCAACGACCACCATTGATCGACATCTCTAGTGACGTGGTAAACTGCCATGACAACCTTATCTCATTCGTTACTCCCCAAGGTGTGGAATATTTTTCCAAGGAGTTTATCCATTTCATAGCTACTAATGGATTTGTACCGCCGTTAAATGTTGGCGGTTGTTGCCTCATGAAGCGGTATAACATAGATCCTCCACGTTGCGGATCATGGTGCTCCATACGTGTAAGGTTATTATTCATAACCAGAGTGAGTTGTCCCGGTGTGGTAATAAGTTGATCAGCACCAGTTGTATATCGAGCTCCACAATAATTATATTGATCATGAAGGCAATCCCTACACAGAGTGCGTGCATTGATACGGTTTCTATTCCTACCACTAGGTTCCATTTCTAAACAATGGCATAAACTATATTAGTTTATGAATCAAAATACATAATTCCATACATGTAAAACACTTAACATTAATTGAAATATTTATGGATATAATCCATATTCATAAAAATGTTTTCATTGAGGAAGTATATATACATATCCCTTCATAGTGGTTTGTAATGAAAATGAGAATTATCCTATGCATATCCCCCGGGAGTGTCGTAACAAAGAGTGCAGCAAGTCCTGTTGTCGTGCACCAGTTCTCATTCGAGTCTAGCTCAAAGCACTGTTTTCGGGATTTACCCCTAGGTTCATCAATGCCAGAGCCGCCTCTACCTGATCGTATCCAGACATGCATTTATTTCTCGGAAAACTCACAAAATATTTATAATACCAAAATTCTAGGAAGTTATTCTATACTAATCTTTAAAGTCTATCATTGGGATATGTGCTCAAATCAGATTTTATCAAAATCAAGATTCCAAGGTTAGTACTAAACTGCCTATGATACAAACTGTAACACCCCAACCCCAATTTCCCAGAGTCGGTGCATTATTGCGTAACATTGTCCTGATCACAAATGATCATGTCCCGAAAGACCGATAAGTTTAGTAGCCTTGGAAACACTAGATACATTAATAAATGTTTCATTACATCATAAAGTGAAAAACTACAATAACAAAGTCTCTGTAGTACACACTCATATCCTCTTCTGACTATCCCTATAGGTCATTCATAAAATACTTCTTCACATCCTGGAAAATATTAAATCATTTAAATGGGTGAGCTCAGATGCTCAGTAAGGATAACAATATTGCGGAAGCTTTTATAAATAAACATTAACATTTATGGAAATGTATAACTAAAACAAAAGCCTTTTTAAACTTTAACATCAGCATAATATGGAAAAAATAAAACTAAATAATTCCATTTACTTATTCACTAGGATAATCTACTAGTCGAATAATCACATGCAATATCAATAACCACTTTCATAATGATGGAATGCATAATGCTAGAATATCATATCCACATATCAAAGGCCTCGTGCCAATTCTACAATATGATTTTGTCAAGGCCTCATGCCAAGACACTAGTTTGTCTCATGAGACCTACTGATTCATCGGGGAGCTATAGCGGGCTCGACCCGTCACTTATTAAGTCCAATGCATTCCTCATATGAATAGGTTTAAACATATCATAAACCATAACATAATCATATCACATAAAACATGCATAAAGGAAACATAACATTTCCACATTTCAATCACAACATATCAATAAAACATATTGATATAATAAAAACATTATCAAATAATTTTTCAATACCAAAATAAAATAAAAGTAAAACATGGTATTTATTTTTCATTTTTAAAAAGTTGTGGGTTATAGAAGAATCCAAAACTCAAATAATAGTCACGGCTGTGGAGAAGTCGTTGTCGCCTCATACGTAAGAAAAAAAATTCCTTTTGTCGTTTAGTAAAAACACTTTATATAAAAATATTCCTTGTGAATAAAAGTAAAATTCAAAGTGTTTTATACACCGTATAAATGAAAGTTTTGTATAAAACCAAATATGCCTCAATGAAAGGAGATTAAGATGATGTCCCTTAAAAAGATCATTTTTAAACAAAATAAATCTATTATGAATATTCACTATAATTACACATAAAGAAAGAACAAATACCAGATATGACATAATAATATCATGACATAATTTAAAATTAGGATATTAACCAAATGAACATAAATTCGGTTAAGAAGTTCCCTTCCCTAATGTTCGACTTGACTCGATCGTTATTTAACCTCTGGAATAATAAACTAGAGTTTAATCCTATTTGCATAATAACATTTTCCATGTTCATTATTCCTTTTATATCACTTATTACCATGTTATTAACATTATGTAATTATTTAAGTTAATAACGGTCATTTTTTTGATCTTTGGTACTTGAGTTAAAAATAAACTTCTTATAACTACATGTTGTTCATGTGGTGAAAGATACATTATATCCAGATTTATATTCCTGATTTAGATATCATATATATCATATATATCCAGTAGATACATTCATTTAAAATATTTCATAACATTTAGAGGTAAGATATGAAATTCACCATTCATGGTGGCGGTAAGCCGTACATACGCATGAATGCTACTTTTATTTCTATATCATATTTAATGGAATAAAATTATAATTATATAAAGGTATACTATAATTCCAGTATAATATAATGTATTATACCATTTACTCCATCCTTTATACATCCCACATATGGCATTAACGATTCAAATCACTTCGAGGGGGCGGTAGTCCGCACTCCCAAAAATGAAATTATCGCGTTTACCCATAATGGAAATTATAAAGGAATTCCATAAATGATAAATACATAAGAATAATGAAAACATAAACATAATATATATATATCGTATATGAAAATAGTGTCATCATAATGGCCTCCATTGAAGGTGTTATATGAGTGTTTAACAATCATTGTTTCGTGAGGCAGAAATTCGCCATCAACAGAAACAGTATGTTCTTCAACCATTAGATGAAGGTGTGTGTAAGTATAAATAAAATCTTTCTCATAAAAACATACTAGTATATTTATGATACTGGTTTTTAAAAAAAAAATACATTAATAAAAAGAGTTTAAGGGGTTGTAGAATCAAAATAAAACAAAATAACATAAGAGAAGACATTACCTTAAAATCAGGTACCTTTTTTTTATTTGAGTGAAAGGCTTCCTTGGGATGACTTCTGACCAAAGAGAGGCTTCTAAGAGTAATAGTGTGATGTGGAGAGACAATATGGGAAGGGGTTGGCCGATCCAAGGGCTTGAGAGGTGTGGGTAAGGTGGTAGAGGTGGGGGCCTTTTATAAGAGGAGAGGAGGGGCACACTTGGAATGTTATAAAAGGATACTTTATTATAAAGTGCTTTTCGGATTTAAAAGGACCAAAAATTGTATATTTATAGTATAAGTCTATTAGTGTTCGAAATCCACCTATCCAATAGGTTTTTGACATGTTTAGGTCGTAGATTTTACATTATATTTTCATTTTATTTAAATCATTAAATAATGAGGTAATCGCTGCATCATCATGGTGTCGTAAATAATTTAATTTATTTAATGTCTAACAATTATAAATACAACTATCATGATGTAGGGAATATTTATATATTTCTAATTAATATTTATAGTAAAAAATATGACTTGTATAACTCCATTTAAAAATTGTTTTAGTAAAACAACTCATGTTTGTGACATTTTTATTTCAACATTAAATAAAAAGTATTTAATTTCGTTTTCCTACCAATGTAGCTCCATGGGGTCCCCAAGTTGACCCATGCATTGTATTGGTCGGCCACGACTCATCCAATAAGTGTAGGACATGTGTAAAGGAATTTTCATATTTTTATAATATCATTTTTACCTTAAATTTCACTAATTAAATTTAATCGTGATTAATTAAACATAAATGCTACTATTCACCAAAAATTATTTTAATCTCATTTAACCAAATTTTACTTCTTAATGAAAACCATTTATATTTTAGTTTTGAAAATCAAATCACAGAAGTGTTAATGTTTCATTTAAATGAAAAATCAGTTTTTTAACTACCACTTTGTGGTTACACTATTCATAAAAAATTGAATTTTTTTAGAACAATGCCAACATTTCACCCTAAGAGATAATTGATATTCAGAATTAAAAAATGATGTCTATTTTAAAAAATTCCATACATATAAGTTTCATTAGTTAATTTTATAATTAATTCCCGTTGTCACAACAAATAGCGTGTTTTTAAGAAACAATATATATCAAAAGATTGACAATTGTATATGTCCAATTTCAATGTGAAATTAATTCTAATGACCACCATTGGATAAAATGGTAAAAATATATTCTAATTATAATTTAAAACCACGCAATAGTATAATTTATCAATATAAATTATTTTGATTAAAAAAGTTGTTTTTATGTATTTTTCACTATTCATAAAAAATTGGATGTTCTTAGAAAAATACCAAAAATTCAACATAGGATAATTTCAATATTCCAAATCCAAAAAATAAGTCCATTTTGAAATTTAAAATATATATAATTTCAAAAAGTGGGTATTACTATTCATAACAGCTTACTTTTATTGGTCGCGGTGTGTTAGAATCTCGAACATGCGTACAATGCAAGATAATGAATTATTGAAAGAGAAGTGTCTCATGGAAGATTGGGGTGTTAAATTCTCCCCTCCTTCAATAAATTGCGTCCTCAAAATTTGAAATTTTTCATTGAAAATAAAAGGTTGAACATCGGAAACACCTTTGTGGAAAACCCACATCGGAAATAAGGTTAATAAAAATATATCTTTAAAAGATAGAAAGATAAGTACAAATGGTCACCAGAGATGGCCCATAATAGGATTATATGAAAATATTGATATGGAAGAAAAAAACCATCAAGTTCTGATGGAGAGTAGTAGAAAATAGGATTAGGAGAAAGTTGACAACAAGAAAATCACAAACTTGTGATTAGTTAAACGATCCTTGAATCCACCATTGGAAAAGTTAACCGACAATGTTTTTGTTTTAAGTTACCTTTTATAAAGTTGAGAAATTTATTTAGGATATTTACTAAGAACGTAAGGGAATATACATACTTGTCATGTAGACTTTCATTCATTAATAATTTTTTACCACAAATCCATCATTCACTCTAAAAGTTAATAGAACTCAAAAATATTATATTTATCATAATTGTATAAGCTTCCAAATATTAACACATACCATTTAGATTAGGAAAAGTTTTTTTAATAACCAGGGACTTCTTGTAGGCTAGTTGTAGGTAATTAAGGCCTTTCGCATTATGGTTGTGGGTTCGATTCCTACAGCTTTGTCCGACGCGATGAGTTATCCCCCGACCTGCAGGTTTTCCTTTTCCTAAAAACATAGTATTATAATATTCCAAAAGTTATATTCAGAAATGTTTTAACCATAAACAATACTATCCAAAGTTCAAATTAATCCAGTCCAACCTTTATAGTTATCCATAATACCTCTGTCCATACATTCTCTAAAAGGTCTATAAATTCCAAAATCAATTGTAACATCAGATTCCCAAAAAAAAGTAAAGTTTTCATATTGTCACATACTAAAAATATGATTACCTTAATCATATTAAATCCTTAATGAAACAACAATTACTGCAGTACAATCCTTATATATATCACATTATCCTTATAACCACAATATAATACATGAGTCCAAAGGCACCAATAAATTAATTATTCCACTTCAACTATAGTAATAGCTTAAGATTGTCCCCGATCCCTTGGCCTTTTCTGAGGAATGTTTCCCTAATGCTTAGAAAATGCATTTGCATAATTCCCCATTTCCCCACAATTGTAGAATTCAACATTGATAGACTCTTTCTTTCCCTTGCAATCACAAGCCTGGTGACCTTTTTCTCCACATTTATAACAAACTCCCACCCCTTTGAGGAAAGTACCGGGATGATTCTTACCACAATTATCACATAATGGAAAATAATTCTTTCCCTTTTTCCCTATATATGCCTCTTGTTCCCCCGTTCTGTTCTTCTCTTGCTTTACTTTATTGTCATAAGATTTAGAGAATTCCTTTTATGTCTTGATAGAACACACGACAATATCTTCATATGTTGAGAACAATTGTGATACTAAAGCTAGACAGCGAAATGGTTTTAACCCATCAATGAAATGACCAATATTACTTCTTGGGATATGTTTATAATCTTTAGCATGCCTAGCTAACCCTGTAATGTTAGACTCATACATTGGAACATTCTCATCCTCCTTCTGCCTCAGACTCAGAAACTTCCTTTCCATATTCGCTCGATGGCATGTGGAATGTATTTTTCTATAAAAATTTCCTTAAACTCCCTCCATTAAATACTTGATACTTCTTCATCTTCCTTTGTGTTTTGAATCAGCGACCTCCATTCATCGGCATCTCTAGTGAGGCAGTAAACTGCCATGACAATCTTCTCCCATTCGCTACTCCCCAAGGGGTGGAATATTTTCTCTAAGGAGTTTATCCATTTCTTAGCTACTATTAGATTTGTACTCCATTTAAATGTTGGCGGTTGTTGCCTCATGAAGCGGAATAACATAGATCCTCCATGATGCGGATCAAGGTGCTCCATACGAGTATGGTTATTATTCATAACCTGAGTGATTTGTCCCAGTATGGTAATAAGTGGATCATAACCTGTTGTATATAGAGCTCAACAATAATTATCTTGAGCAGGAAGGCAATCCCTATATGGAGTGCGTGCATTGATACATTTTCCATTCCTTCCACTAGGAGCCATTTCAAAACAATGGCATAAATTAGATTAGTTTATGAATCAAAATACATAATTCCATACTTGTAAAACACTTAACATTAATTAAACAATTTATTGATATAATCCATATTCATAAAAATGTTTTCATTGATGAATTATATACTCATAACCATTCATAGTGGTTTGTAAACAAAATGAGAATTATCCTAAACATATCCCCTGGGAGTGTCGTAACCAAGAGTGCAACAAGGCCCGTTGTCGTGCACCATTTCCCATTCGAGTCTAGCTCAAAGCAGTGATTTTGGGTTTTAACCCCTAGGTACAATGTGCCAGAGCCGCCTCTACCAGCTCGTATCCAGACAGGGATGTATTTCTCTGAAAACTCACAAAATCTCTATAATACAAAAATTCTAGGAAGTTCTTCTATACTAATCCTCAAAGTCTATCTTTGGGATATGTGCTCTAATCAGAGTTTATCTAAATCTATATTCAAAGGTTAGTATTAAACTGCCTCTGATTCCAACCGTAACGCCCCGACCCCAGTTACCCAGAGTTGGTGCATTATTGCGTAACATTGGCATGATCACAAAAGATCATGTCTCGAAATACTGATTAGTTTAGTAGCCTTGTGATAACTTGATACATTTATAATTGTTCCATTACATCATAAAGTGAAAAACTAAAATAACAAAGTCTCCATAGTCCACACTCATATCCTCTTCTGACTATCCCTTCAGTTTATTCATACAATACTTCTTCACATCCTGGAAAATATTAAAACATTGAAAGGGGTGAGATCAGATGCTCAGTAAGGATAAAAATATTGCAGAAGATTTCATAAATAAACATTTACATTTAAGGCAATGTATAACCAAAACAAAAGCCTTTTTAAACTTTAAATTCAGCATAATATGGAAAAAATAAAATTAAATAATGCCATTTACTTATTCTCATTAATATTCTACTAGTCGAATAATCACATGCAATATCAATAACCACTTTTACAATGATGGAATTCATAATGAAAAACTATTATATCCACGTATACAAGGCCTCATGCCTATTCTACAATAATATTTTGTCAACGGATCGTGCAATGACACTAGTTTGTCTCATGAGACCTACCAATGCATCGAGGAGCAATAGCGGGCTCCACCCGTCACTTATTAAGTCCAATGCATTCCTCATATGAATAGGTTTAAACATATCATAAACCATAACATAATCGTATCACATAAAACAAGCATAAAGGAAACATAAAATTTCCACATTTCAACCACAAGATATCAATAAAAAACATTTATATAATAAGAAAATTATCAAAAGCATTTTCAATATGAAAATAAAATAAAAGTAAAACGTGGTATTTATTTTTAATTTTTAAAAAGTTATGGCTTATAGATGAAGCCGAAACTCAAATAATAGTCACGGCGGTGGAAAATTCGTTGTCGCCGCATACGTAAGAAAAAAAATTCCTTTTTTCGTTTAGTAAAAACGCTTCGTATAAAAATATTCCTTTTGAATAAAAGTAATATTCAAAGTGGTTTATACACCGTATAATGGAATGTTGTGTATAAAACCAAATATGCCTCAATGAAAGGAGATTAAGACGAAGCCCCTTACAAAAGATTATTTTTTATATAAAATAGATTTATTATGAGTATTCACTATAAGTACACATTAAGAAAGTACAAATAGTAGATATGACATAATAATATCATGACATAATTTGAAAGTAGGAGATTAACCCAAAGAACAGAAATTGGGTTAAGATGTTCCCTTACCTTGTGTCTGACATGAATCGATCGTTCTTTAACCTCATGAATAATAAACTAGAGTTAATTTATATTTTCTAAATATTCTTTTCCATATTCATTATTCCTTTTATATAATTTATTACCATGTAATGAACATTATGTTATTATTTATGACAATAACGGTCATTTTTTTATCTTTGGTACCTGAGTCAAAAATAAACTTCTTATAATTACATTTTGTTCAAGTGGTGAAATATTTATTATATCTAGAATTATATTAATGATGTAGATATCATATATATCATATATATCCAGTAGATACATGCATTTATAATATTTCAAAACATTTATAGGTAAGAAATGAATTGCACCGTTCATGGAGACGATAAGTTGTACGTACGCATGAACACTACTTTTATTTCTATTTAATCTTTAATGGAATGAAATTATAATTATATAAAGGTATACAATAATTCCAGTGTAATATAGTGTATTACACCATTTACTACATCCTTTATACATCCCAGATATGGCATTAACGATTCATATCACTTTGAGGGGGCGGTAGTCCGCACTTCCTAAAATGAAATTATCGTGTTTACCCATAATGGAAATCATAAAGGGTATGTCATAAATGAGACATACATAGGCATAAGGAAAACATATACATAATATATATATCATATATGAAAATAGTTTCATCATAATGGCCTCCTTTAAAGGTGTTATATGATTGTTGAACAATCATCGTTTCGTGAGGTAGAAATTCGCCATCAACAGAAACAGTATGTTCTTCAACCATTAGATGAAGGTGTGTGTAAGTGTAAATCAAATCCTTATCATAAAAACATACTATTATATTTATGATACTGGTTTTTTACAAAATAAATGAATAAAAAGAGTTTAAGGGGATGGAGAATCAAAATAAAACAAAATAACATAAGAGAAGACATTACCTTAAAATCGGGTAAATTTTTTTTGATTTGAGCCAAAGGATTACTTGGGAATACTTTTGAACAAATTGAGGCTTATAGGAGTAAGAGTGTGATGTGGAGATACAAAATGGAAAGGGTTTGGCTGAGCCAAGGTCTTGAGAGGTGTGGGTCTGGTGGTAGAGGTGGGGGTCTTTTATAAGAGTAGAGGAGGGGCACTCTTGGAAAGTTATAAAAGGATACTTTATTATAAAGTGAATTTCAGATTTAAAAGTACCAAAAATTATATATTTCTAGAATAAGTTGATAAGGGTTCGAAATACACCTATCCAATAGGTTTTTTACATGTTTAGGTCTTAGATTTTACATTATCTTTTAATTTTATTTAAATTGTTGATTAATGAGGTAATCACTACATCATCATGGTGTCAGAAATAATTTAATTTATTTAATGACTAAAAATTATAAAAAAAACTATCATGATGTAGGAAATATTTATATATTTCTAATGAATATTTATAGTCAAAAATATGACTTCTATACCCCCTTTTAAAAATTGTTTGAGTAAAACAAGTCATGTCTGTGACATTTTTATTTTTACATTAAATAAAAAGTTATTAATGTTGTTTTCCTACCAAATTGGCTCCATGGGGTCCCCAAGTTGACCCATGCATTTTCGGGTTCATCCATGAATCATCCAATAAGTGTAGGAGAAGTGTAAGGGTATTTTCATATTTTTATAATATCATTTTTACCTTAAATTTCACTAATTACCTTCAATCGCGATTAATTAAACTTAAAAGTTACTATTCACCAAAAATTATTTTCATCCCATTGAAACACATTTTACATCCTAATGACATCAATTTATGTTGGATTTTTTAAAATCAAATCACAGAAGTGGTAATGTTTCATTTAAACGAAAAATCAGTTTTTTAACTACCACTTAGTTGTTTCACTATTCATCAAAAATTGATGTTTTTCAGAACAATGCCAACATTTCACCGTAAGCGATAATTGATATTCCGAATTAAAAAATGATGTCTATTTTAAAAAATTCCAGACATATATGTTGCATTAATTAATTATATAATTAATTCCCGCTGTCACAACAAATAGCGTGTTTTTAAGAAACAATATATATCAAAAGATTCACAATTGTTTATGTCCATTTTCAAAGTGAAATTAATTCTAATGACCACCATTGGATAAAATGGTAATTAATTATTCTAATTGTAATTTAAACCCACTCAATAGTATAATTTGTCACTATAAATTATTTCAATTGAAAATGTTCTTTTTATTATTTTTCACTATTCATAAAAAATTGGATGTTCTCGGAAAAATTCCAAAAATTCAACATTGGATAATTTCGATATTCCAAATCCAAAAATGATATCCAATTTGAAATTTAAAATATATATAATTTCAAAAAGTGGGTATTAATATTCAAAACTGCTTACTTTTATTGGTCACGGTGTGTAATAATCTCGAACTTGCGTACAATGCAAGCTATTACATTATTAAAAAAGAAGTGTATCGTAGAAGCTTGGGGTGTTACATTCTCCCCTCCATTAATAAATTGCCTCCTCACAATTTGAAAGTTTTCTTTGAAAATAAAAGATTGATGATAGGAAACACATTTGTGTAAAACGCACATCGTAAATAAGGTTAATAAAAATATAACTTTAAAAGATAGAAAGATATGTACAAAGGTCACCCGAGATAGACCATAGTAGGGTTCTGTGAAAATATGTATATGGAAGAAAAACAAACCATCAAGGCCTGATGGAGAGTAGTAGAAAATAGGATTAGGAGAATTTTAACCATAAGATAATCACAAACATGTGATTAGTTAAACGGTCATTGAATCCCCCGTTGGAAAATTTAACCGGCAACGTTTTTGTTTTATGTTACCTTTTATAAAGTTGAGGAATTTATTTAGGAGATTTACTAAGAATGTAAGGGAATATAGATACTTGTCATGTAGACATTCATTCTTTAATAAATTATTACCAAAAATCCATCAATAACTATAAAAGGTAATAGAACTCAAAAATATTCTATTTATCATAATTGTATAAGGATCCAAATATTAGCACATACCATTTAGATTAGGGAATCTTTTTGTAATAACCAGGGACTTCCTATAGTCTAGTGGTAGGTAATTAAGGCATGTCGCACTATGATTGTGGGTTCGATTCCTGCTGCTTTGTCCGACACAAAGAGTTATCCCCCGACCTGTAGGTTGTCCATTTCCTAAAATTATTGTATTATAATATTCCAAAAGTAATCTTCAGAAATGTTTTAACCTTAAACAATACAATCCAAAGATCAACTTAATCTGTTCCAACCATTAATGTTTTCTATAATACCTCTGTCCAGACATTCTCTAAAAGGTCAATAAATTTCAAAATCAATTGTAACATCAGATTCCCCAAACAATGTAACGATTCCCTTATTGTCACATACAAAAAATATGATTACCTTAATGTTATTAAATCTTTAATGAAACAACAAGTACTGCCGTACAATCCATATATATATCACATTATCCTTATAACCAGAATATAATCC
The DNA here is from genome assembly GCA_963277665.1 of Viscum album. Lineage (NCBI taxonomy): Eukaryota > Viridiplantae > Streptophyta > Magnoliopsida > Santalales > Viscaceae > Viscum > Viscum album. The sequence continues at coordinate 943,410,632 of OY728127.1, read as the reverse complement.
TTGAGTCCAAAAGCACCAATACATTAATTATTCCACTTCAACAATAGTAATAGTATAAGATTGGCCTTCATCCCTTGGCCTTTTATGATGTATGTTTCCCTAACACATAGGACATTCATTTGCATAATTACCCATTTCCCCACAATTGTAGCATTCAACATTGATAGCCTCTTTCTTTCTCTTGCAATCACGAGCCTGGTGACCTTTTTCTTCACATTTATAACAAACTCCCATTCCTTTCAGGCATGTACTGGGATGATTCTTCCCAAAATTATCACATAATGCAAAATCCTTATTTCCCTTTTTCTCATTATCTGCCTCTTGTTCCACCATTATCTTCTTCTCTTGCTTTACTTTATTGTCATAAGATTTAGATAATTCCTTTTCTATCTGGATAGAACACAAGACAATATCATCATACGTTGAGAATGATTGTGATACTAAAGCTCGACAGAGAAATGTTTTTAAACCATCAAAGAAATGATCAATCTTACTTCTTGTGATAAGTATATAATCTGTAGCATGTCTCGCTAACCTTGTAATGTTAGCCTCATAATTTGCAAAATTCTTATTCTCCTTCTGCCTCAGACTCAGAAATTTCATTTCCATATCCACTCGATGGTCATGTGGAAAGTATTTTTCTATGAAAATTTCCATAAACTCCCTCCATTCCATAATTAATACTTCTTCTTCTTCCTTTGTGTTTTGAATCTGCGACCACCATTGATCGGCATCTCCAGTGAGGTGGTAAACTGCCACGACGACCTTATCCCATTCGCTACTCCGCAAGGCGTGGAATATTTTCTCTAAGTAGTTTATTTATTTCTTATCTACTAATGGATTTGTACCCCCATTAAATGTTGGAGGTTGTTTCCTCATGAAGAGGTATAACATAGATCCTCCACGTTGTTGATCAAGGTGCTCCATAAGAGTAAGGTTATTATTCATAACCTAAGTGAGTTGTCCCAGTATGGTAATAAGTTGATCAGCACCGGTTGTATATCGAGTTCCACAATAATTATCTTGAGTAGGAAGGCAATCCCTACACGGAGTTCGTCCATTGATACGGTTTCCATTCCTTCCACTAGGCACCATTTCTAAACAATGACATAATCTAGATTAGTTTATGAATCAAAATACATAATTCCATACTTGGAAAACACATAACAATAATTGAACTATTTATGGATATAATCCATATTCATAAAAATGTTTTCTTTGAGGAAGTATATACTCATAACCCATCATAGTGGTTTTTAATGAAAATGAGAATTATCCTAAGCATATCCCCTGGGAGTGTCATAACCAAGAGAGCAGCAAGGCTCATTATCATGCACCAGTTCCCATTAGAGTCTAGCTCAAAGTGGTGTTTCTGGGTTTTACCCCAAGGTACATCTATGCCAGAGCCGCCTCTACCTGCTTGTATCTAGACAGAGATGTTTTGCTCGGAAAACTCACAAAATATCTATAATACCAAAATTCTAGGAAGTTCTTTTTTACTAATCCTTAATGTCTATCTTTGGGATATGTGCCCTAATCAGTGTTTATCTAAATATATATTCCAAGGTTATTACTAAACTGCCTATGATTCCAACTGTAACGCCCCAACCCCAGTTACCCAGAGTCGGTGCATTATTGCGTAACATTGGCTTGATCACAAATGATCAAGTCTCGAAAGACCGATTTGTTTAGTATTCTTGGAAACACTAGATACATTCATAAATGTTCCATTAAATCATAAACTGAAAAACTACAATAACAAAGTCCCCATAGTCCACACTCATATCCTCTTCTGACTATCCCTGCAGGTCATTCATAAAATATTTCTTCACATTCTGGAAAATATTAAAACATTTAAAGGGGTGAGCTCATATGCTTAGTAAGAATAACAATATTGCAGAAGCTTTGTTAAATAAACATTTACATTTAAGGAAATGTATAAATAAAACAAATGCCTTTTTAAACTTTAACTTCATCATAATATGGAAAAAATAAAATTAAATAATTCCATTTACTTATTCACATAGATATTCTACTAGTCGAATAATCAAATGAAATATCAATAACCACTTTCATAATGATGGAATGCATAATTCCATACTATCATAACCACGTATCCAAGGTCTCGTACCAATTCTACAATAAGATTTTGTCATGGCCTCATGTCAAGACACTCTCATGAGACCTACCGATACATCGAGGAGCTATAGCAGGCTCCACCCATCACTTATTAAGTCCAATGCATTCCTCATATGAACAAGTTTAAACATATCATAAACAATAACATAATCGTATCATATAAAACATGCATAAAGGACACATAAAATTTCCACATTTCAATCACAAGATATCAATGAAACACATTGATATAGTACAAACATTATGAAAAGCATTTTCAATACCAAAATAAAATAAAAGTAAAACATGGTATTTATTTTTCATTTCTAAAAAGTTATGGATTATATAGGAAACCGAAACTAAAATAATAGTCACAGTGGTGAAGAAGTCGTTGTCGCCGCATACGTAATAAAAAGCATTCCTTTTGTAGTTTAGTAAAAATGCTTCGTATAAAAAGATTCCTTTTGAATAAAAGTAAAATTCAACGGGGTTTATACACAGTATAAAGAAAAGTTGTGTATAAAACCAAATATGCCTCAGTGAAAAGCGATTAAGACGAAGTCCCTTACAAAGATCATTTTTTAAATAAAATAGATCTATTATTAGTATTCACTATAAGTACACATAAATAAAGTACAAATAACAGATATGACATAATAATATCATGACATAATTTGAAAGTCAGATATTATCCCAAAAAACCGAAATTGGGTTAAGATGTTCCCTTATCTCGTGTCCGACTTGACTCGATCGTTCTTTAACCTCCTGAATAAAAAACTATAGTTAATTTATATTTTCTTAATAAACATTTACATGTTCATTATTCCTTTTATATGAATTATTACCATGTTATGAACATTATGTAATTATTTAAGTTAATAACGGTCATTTTGTCGATCTTTGGTACTTGAGTCAAAAATAAACATCTTATAATTACATGTTGTTCATGTGGTGAAATATCCATTATATCCAGAATTATATTCATGATATAAATATCATATATATCATATATATACAGTAGATACATGCATTTATAATATTTCATAACATTTAGAGGTAAGAAATGAAATGCACCGTTCATGGAGACGGTAAGTTTTACATACGCATGAACGCTACTTTTATTTATATTTCATCATTATTGGAATGAAATTATAATTATATAAAGCTATAGAATAATTCCAGTATAATATACAGTATTATACCATTTACTCCATCCTTTATACATCCCACATATGGTATTAACGATTCAAATCACTTTGAGGGGTGATAGTCCGCACTTCCTAAAATTAAATTATCACGTTTACCGATAATGGAAATCATAAATGTATGACATAAATGAGAAATAAATAAGCATAAGGAAAACATAAACATAATATATATATCATATATGAAAATAGTGTCATCATAATGGTCACCTTTGAAGGTGTTATATGAGTGTTGAACAATCATCATTTCATGTGGCAAAAATTCGCCATCAACTGAAACAGTATGTTCTTCAACCATTAGATGAAGGTGTGTGTAAGTGTAAATCAAATCCTTCTCATAACAACATACTAGTATATTTATTATACTAGATTTGTTACAAAAGAAATTAATAAAAATAGTTTAAGTGGATAGAGAATCAAAATAAAACAAAATAACATAAGAGAAGACATTACCTTAAAATCAGGTAACTTTTTTTTTATTTGAGCCAAAGGCTTCATTGGGAAGACATCTGCCCAATGTGAGGCTTATAAGAGTAAGAGTGTGACGTGTAGAGACAAAATGGGAATGGGTTGTCTGAACCAATGGCATGAGAGGTTTGGGTAAGGTGGTAGAGGTGGGGGACTTTTATAAGTGGAGAGGAGGGGCAATCTTGGGAAGTTGTAAAAGGTTACTTTATTATAATGTGCTTTTCAGATTTAAAATGACCAAAAATTTTGTCTTTTGAGGATAAGGTGATAAGAGTTGGAAATACACCTATAAAATAGGTTTTTGACATGTTTAGGTCTTAGATTATTCATTATCATTTCATTTTATTTAAATCGTTAAATAATGAGGTAATCGCCGCATCATCATGGGGTCATAAATAATTTAATTTATTTAATGTCTAAAAATTATAAAAAAATATCATGATCTAGGAAATCTTTATAGATTTCTAATGAATAATTATAATAAAAAATATGACTTTTATAACCACTTATAAAAATTATTTTAGTAAAACAACTCATGTTTGTGACATTTTTATTTTAACATTAAATAAAATGTTTTTAATGTCATTTTCCTACCAAAGTGGCACCATGGGGTCCCCATGTTTACCAATGGATTGACGTGGTCGTCCATGACTCATCCAATAAGTGTAGGACAAGTTTAAAGGTATTTTAATATTTTTATAATATCATTTTTACCTTAAATTTCACTAATTACCTTTAATCACGATTAATTAAACATAAAAGTTACTATTCACGAAAAATTATTTTAATCCCATTGAACAAAATTATACTTCTTAATGGCAACAATGTATGTCCGATTTTTGAAAATAAACTCACAGAAGTGGTAATGTTTCATTTAACCAAAAAATCTTTTTTTTAACTACCATTTAGTGGTTTCACTATTCATCGAAAATTGATGTTTTTCAGAACAATGCCAAAAATTTCACCCTAAGCTATAATTGATATTCCAAATTAAAAAAGGATATATATTTTAAAAAATTCAAAACATATAAGTTGAATTAATTAATTTTATAATTAATTTCCACTATCACAACAAATAGCGTGTTTTTAAGAAACAATATATATCAAAAGATTGAAAATTGTTTATGTCCAATTTCAAAATGAAATTAATTCTAATTACCACCATTGGATAAAATGGTAAAAATATATTCTAATTATACTTTAAAACCACTCAATAGATTAATTTATCACTATAAATTATTTTTATTAAAAAATATTTTTTAAGTATTTTTCACTATTCATAAAAAATTGGATGTTCTCAGAAAAATACAAAATATTCAACATAGGCTAATTTCGATATTAAAAATCCAAAAATGAAGTCCATTTTGAAATGTAAAATACATATAATTTCAAAAAGTGTGTATTACTATTCATAACTTCTTACTTTTCTTGGTCGCGGTGTGTTAAAATCTCGAACATGCATACAATGCAAGCTATTACATTATTGAAAGAGAAGTGTATCGTGGAAGCTCGGGGTGATACAATTATTTGTAGGAAACTATAATGAAGATGAGTGTTAATTCCCATATTAGGTACAGTAGGTTGTGTCTGAGGTGGCACTCTTGGATGTAATATTAGTGGCTTGTAGCCCACCAAGTCTAGAGAATGGTCAACACCAACCTCCAGATCCATGAGAAGAGGAAATTATTTTGGAAGAACTCTAAATATTACAAACTCATTCCAAAATACTATATTTGAATTATATAATTATTAATTACAAATACAAATAAAAATAATGGTCTCACTACCCCTCGTATACTACTACAACTACTCTTATAAAAGGCTTAGTATTGGTAAATGTTCCTATTTAATTATAGGTGTTCTATTTGGCAATATTTCAAAACTAATTTACCTCTATATTTACTACCAACCATTTCATTTTTTAAATCAGGAATTACATTCTAATTCTCATTTTCTTATACACATATAAAAAAATATTATTAAAATTTATTTCCATTCCTAGTTAATCAAGGCCCACACACCAAATCAATGAATCCAAAACCCATTTAATCTCTATAACCCCAAGATACATTAAGTCGTAGAATGAAACAGGTGATATATATATAGATATGGATTAACATAGTAAACAAACAATCCCAACACACGAGGACCCATACACCTAATAAATTGAAACTAGATGTCACTCAATCACAACCAAAGAGAAACATAATAATATATATTCACAATTCTCACTGCACAATCATAGTAAAACATATAATATAGGTATTGAAATCCATTTATATGGTCTCACATATGCTTGGAATGTGACCTCTAGATTCCTAAGATGATGCATGTACCAATTAACGTTACCATCATTTAATCATGCCAAGGATTATATGAAATAATCAGTAAGGAAAAAAATAATAACCATCACATAGCATTTCTGTCTCGCAATGGTGAAATTATATCAACTGTAATGTGAAAAATCCGGACAAGAATGATCATTTCATACATACATTCGTTGACCCCATACATGGTTTAGTTATGACCAAGAATGACTTATAAAATAGTTATAAATTTCTCCTAATATAAATTATATTGTATCTAAATAGTAAATAAAGAAATGAACCACTCTAATACCCATGATTTATGCCATGAACTCAGATTACACTCATAGGTGCCCAGAAGCTGGTTGGCCCCATGGCCTCAAGTTGATCTCCCCGTATATGAGAGGCTCTTGATTAGAAGAGAGGAACTAGGGTGTGTCTGTGGGTAGATTATAACTTCATTACAATATTGTATAACATTATATAACTATAATAACATGTAAATAGTGGAATCATGTTAGTAAGATGGAACAATATAAGAAGACATAATATTAAACAATATCTGAAATAGATAAAAATATGAAATAGATGATGATACATGTCATAGGGCTATAATGCATGAAATAATGAATAAAAATAATCATGAAATCCATGTTTTAAAAAATTATAAAAAAAATACAAAAAATATACAGCATCCCCATCCCTACCATGGTCATCTACTTCCATGCTTCATACTAATGCAAGCAAGAAATATGAGGTGTCCATGGATGTTCACTTCTTATTGTCAACACCAGCATACATTTAATATTCTTCGGTACCACTAAATTCTAAGATTGGGTGTGAGATTAACTTAGTCGGCCACCACCAATGGATTCCATGAAATTTAGTTTGTGTAATATGAACTGAAATAGTGTGAATTTATGTATATATAAGAGTAAAGAATTGCAGTAATGTAAATACCCAAGTTCCTGCTTTATCATGAGCTAGTGTCTAAAACATTAATCATTACCTTTAATAATTAGGTTCAAATTTACATTTTTTTCACGTTATGTATAACCAGAATTGACATCATGAAACAAATAAATATTTTTCCAAAATACAACAAGTAATATAATAGTAATTTTCGAAATAGAATTTCCAAGTTAATAACATTGGAATCCTTGATAATGATAATACTGAAGAAGATATAAAGTAATAAATAAGGAAACAATGACGCCATGGTTCAAGAAAACAATGAAATAACCTCAATACTAGAAATAGGGGATAATAGTATAATCCATTGGTTATTTCCCATGTATTTAAAGAATAATATAATTCTATTTGAGTTCAAGGATCTCATCCATGGTAAATCAAGATAATTAGTGATTGGGCCCGATGAATGAAACTGTGGAGCCTCATGTTCATATACATCACAGTTGTTCCATGGTGTCAATCCAAGACATAATAATATCATTATGATAATGGAGGAGTCCAACGGTGTCATTTTAAGAATCAATAAGTAAACAAATATTAGTTGCCAAGGTGGGAATCACCATTAGAAATTTGAATCCATGAATCAGAATGGCGTCCACAAGTGATCAAGGCATTTCCATGGGTATCCAAGGATTAATAATTCTTGAAAAGTCCTATAATAATGTCAATGTCCATATAAAATAGGAACTATGAATTGATTATTTAATTAATTGAAGCCATGTTAAAAATCTCCCATTTAATAAGTCAATGCGTTAATTCCAAACATTTCATTAGATTCAAAAAGATAATAGGATATGATACAACTTCTATTATTTCATATTTATTTACATGGTTCTATCATTTACCTTTCATACACATGATAATATGGGATAAGGATGAGAAACCATATCATGTTCATTTATAATTAACATGGAAAAGTGATATCAATGATAAAAATTCCAATTACCATTTAATGTTTCATTGAACAATTTAAAATATTACCTTATATAGTAATGTGGATATAACCTATAAAAATACAGTCAAACACTCTTTCAATAGTTATTTAATTAAGTAGGGTCTTACAATTAGCAGGGTCAATTCATAACACAATCGAACTTTGGCGAAAACAATCATGTCAAACCACTAAATGAATAATTTTGGAAAACCCCATTCAAGGGATGGATATAGTTGAGGTCCTAACCACCAATTATGGATAACATATATAAAAAAGGTCTTATATTTTAATGTTTAGGACTATAACCAATGTAGATGAATTTAATTGGCTATAGATGTGGAAATCTGTACACACACAACAAAAAAATGTAAAAATTATGAAACATGAGGGATAGATCAAAGACCACCGTCCGCATCCTCATACGTCTCTTTTAATCCATTATTAAACGTTTTTTGTCCTGGATCCGAATTAATATAAAGAAAAGTCAAATTCCCAAAAAATAGGTAATATGATCTGATACCTATATATCTTTTTCTAGAGAATGATTACTGAAGAATTGATTAAAAGGAATTGAGATATTATCCGTTAACATCCAACATTATGAATATGTAACAAATCAATATTTTTATAGATGACCAGGATCAAATCGTTTCATTGATGGGATAAGGGATCTCCAACGTGATAATGATGGCATTTATCATCTATAATGAGTAAAGGAGGATAAAAAATAGGTATAAATTATTCATTATGGGGAATCAGTTATTTTAGCCAATTTCATGGGCCTTATGGGTTGGTCGCATGGCTATCCAAATTTTTCAACAAATGTGCATCCCCAACTACTTACGGAGGGCACCCGAATATTTATAAAAAACCATGTTCCAACTCTTAAAATAAAATCTTATAAAAACAGTAGAAATATTAGATGGGCATGTGTCCCCTGGAACACATTTAGGGAAAAACATGCACACTGTATGATCCTTTTTCCATACCGGCACTGTTTGAATATCCCATGTAGGTAGGGTCATATGGTTTCTACTAACAATGGGGCCCCATATTTTTCACCAACGACCATGGGTTTCGGCACCAAACAATCCCCAGACACCTCCGAAACCTTTCTTATATAAAACAGAATCCATATTTGGTACATAAAAATGAATTAGGCCAATATAAAATGGATACATACCTGATATAAAAACAGGGTACTTATATAGTGGGTTTTGACACATAGAGTTTTCTAACATTATTAAACCATATTATGGATCATTATAATTCCCTATAAAGACAATTTTATTGGTCATTACCTGAGTCATCTTCCCCAATATAGTTATAATTTTTTCATATCCATTTTTATTTGAATTACTATGATGTAAATTGATCATGGATTATATTCATTTATATGGTTTACATTCCTTCCAATCGGTTCCATTTATAAATAATGTCATAGAATATATTATATAATTACATTATGAAACATAATTTATATCATCAACAGTAATGAAATATATAATGTAAATAAAAAATTCATTACAAATTAATGAATCATAAACATAATTTCTTTGGAATATTTTTTAAATAATTTAAATACATTACAAACAATAAAAATGGCCTGTAAAGAAAATGGGAAATTTACTATGTATATCCTATTGGAGTTTCAAACCATTATTATAATAATGAGAACTATTTTTAACCTAGTAGTGATTAATTAAATTTACAATGTTCACTTTTTAATATTTTTAAAACTATATACAACTATTCTAGAGACACTTACACTTGTATGATCCTAACTGGGATGAACATCTAGGAAAATAACCTAATCATTACCTTACCAAAACATTATGATGTTATCTTATAATTAGATAATCCCTAATCCCAATCATTGTTTTTTGGCTCTCTAATCCATTTTCCCCTAAATCTGGTTCCAAAGTATTTTTCTAAACCTAATAGTATGAAAATATTAATGAACCCATTTCTAGTAGCCCAGATTTAGTGGTTAATTTGTCATATTAGCATTATATACAATAAATCAGATCTTGAATTGAAAAATATTTATTTAGTTTACGAAATTTAGATACAAACTTGAATCTCACATTATAATTTACAACATAAAATATGATATAGTATGTTATTTAAAATCCAATTTTTTTTCATTTATTATATCGCTTCATATATTTTATAAAACACATCCTAGAATCACAGGGAATGGAATCATAATAATAGGGTGAGATCAGATGATCTTTATAAGTATGTGTATAGTGGAACCATCCATGAATAAATAATGCATATTTCATAGGAAAAGGTAAATATCATAAACATGTTCCATTTAATCAATAACATGATTATGAAGAATAATATTATATGAATAAATGATGATTAAATAATTACATATAAATAAATATGTAAGCCTAAAACATACATAGGAATATCATATATTATCAAATAATCACATGAACATCAATATCTAATCTCATAATGATGTAATTTATAAATAATGACATCGTAATCATACAATCAAGATCTTATTCGAAGACATCATAAATAAATAGTTATGGACTCTTCCAAATACCCAAGATAGAATTTATCATTAGACCCATGGATGGATTATGTGTCAATAAAAAGTCAAACCAATAACTCTATAAATCCAATGCATTTATCATATTGAAGTGGTGGAACAAAATAAATAAAAATTGTTTTATAAAAAAACTAGTATATAAGATTTTCATAATTTCTATAATAAATAATGATAAACCAATCCTATCTAGAGTAATTATTGAGAATTTTATCAAAGTATAACATCCCACTTATATCATAATAATCAAAAAAAATTTGATATATATGAATATACTATAAAAAGATGACCAAATAATTTATTGTGGAAAATTACCATTTCACGTGAAATAACATATTTAAAGTCTAGAATACATACCAAATATTGAAAAAAAAATATTTTATTTGAAAATAAATTAATAAAAATGTAAATTACGATGCAAATAATTTAGTGTTCATGATATAGGTAATTCTGAAAATGCCTTTATAAAAAACAATCCTTTTAAACAATTGTAAAAATTCCAAAAAAGCGCATCGTTCATAAAATTACAAGAAGATAAATTTTAACACATTATATAAAAATTGGTAATATCTAATTAAATAAATCAATAGATAAAGATAAATAATTTATTTACAAAATTATAACGAAAATACAAACATTGATGAGAAATATTCACAACCCAGTAGAAAAACAATGTCACATTCACTTAAAAGGACTTATTTTTTAACTTTGATTACATAATGTGAGTAAATTAAAAAAATTCCATAATAAATTAACCTAATAAATATATTGGTTTTATTATTGAATGATAAAATAATTTACCCAATAGATACACAAATATAAAAAATATCGAATAATGATTAAATTATAAAATAAACCATTTCCCGATGTCTAATTTCGATCATACATTATTGAACCTTGAGTATAATAAGTAGAATTTATAGATACATAAATTAAAGAACCGTGATAATAAACATTGTACGTTATATTATGAACATATAACTTATTATCGTATTTTGTTAATAAATTTATTTTTTAAATAACTATTACGTGTGATAATTACTTTGTTTTTCATGTATGTTTGGGTTAAGTAGATTCAGCCATTGAATGTTGATGATGTTTACATTATATAAAGTATTTTATTCATGATATAAATATAATATATATTAATTATACATATTTATATATTTATATTCATCCAGAGAAGTTAGAGATGATTAAATGAATAATACTCTTCCAGGAGAGGGTAGATTGTATGTATCCCTGAATGTTTTTTCTATTTATTTAACAGTTGAAAAAAATAATGTAAAATAATAAATAACTTTTAAATAATCATTATTATATCATTTATATCATATTTATTCATTAAATATATCTTTATTATCATCCATGTAAAAATAAAATAAAAATATTTCACATCTCGTTGTGGAGGCGGTAGTCCCCACTTATGCATGAGAGACATCATCATTTCGCAATGGGTTTTATGGTAAGAACGTAAATGTGATATTATAAATATGAAAGATTAATCTTTTCAAAAATATAATATATATACATTAAATACATAAATATATCAAGATATGAGTGGAGGTGATGGAAAATGAATTACATCAGTTCGTAAGACTATTGTCTTCTATACACATGATCGATGGTTTCATTTCCCATTTTATGGAATAGGGGATGTATGGAGGTTATAAAATTATCCTAATAAATATTATTTGATAGAGGATAATATTTTTCTTATTTATTTCTATTTGTAGCAGATTTTAATGTGGAATAAAAAGAAATAATATGAAGAGGCATGGTTATGTCCAATACCACTTTTTCAAAGAATCCCTATAGGGTTATATCAAAAGTCCTATTTGGAATGAATTTTGATACAACCAACCACTATATGACATAGATATGGATTTAAGGAAGGTATTTTGGAATTTGTTGGAAAAAACATGGCTCATTATGTCTGTATAAGATAGGATATAGGGTTTACATTTATAAGTTGGGTGGGGGAATCATGGTAACCACTTGAATATTGACAACATTAATACAAAATAATAATCTAATACCTAAGATAAATGATTCAAAATGACAATATATTCGAGTATATCATATTTTATGGACAAAATATCTCCATCCAATTTTATTTTATCAATTTTAATTGGAAAACACGACTTTATATTTTTGTTTTACCAATTGACAAACATGTTTTAAACATAGATTTTGTAATTAATTTTTACTAGTTTTACTGTTCAATATAACAATAAATCTATGTTGAACATATTAAATATTATTAATTATTATGATTAAAATTATCTAACCCCTTTTAAAAAATAATACTAACATAATTCATAGAACTAAATTTAATATAAAACCTATAAAAGTGTAAATATATTTTTCTAATGGAAAAGTATTCATAAATATAAAAAAATTTTCTAAAAAAACATACAATTATTTAAAATTATATAAATTAAATTAATTATAATTTTTTTTTACTAAATTTACTAAAAACATAATTTTAAAAAATTTGGAACTTTTGAAATTCATTAAATGAAATTAATTTTTCAATTAAAACATTACATTATTTTGGAAATTATATAAATATATTTTGTTTTAGAAAATTCGCAAAAAGTAACTATAGGATAAATTTGACATGGGCATTTAAAAATTTAATTTAATTTCATAGAATAAATTTTATAATATGTAAAAAGTAATTCTAAAATATGTTTGAAAAACATGATGACCCCACTTTTTGGGAAAACCATTTTTAAGTGTAAAACTAGTTTTTGTTTATCTCTTTCCATGAAAAAATAAGAGTTTAATTATAAAACACCTAATATAATATATAATATATAAATTATGTTAAACTAATTCTGTAATATTTATTAATATAATTTATGAATATAAAAACACCCTGGATTCATAATAAAAAAAATTCATTAAAACATTTCTTTTACTTGGAAATGATTTTTGTTTTCATTTATAATCAGCTGATAAACAATGAATTTGTTTTATATATGTGTAAAAAAATATAATAAAAATAATTTATATATCCTTATTCATGTAAAATATTTATTTCATGGATATATTGTTATACTATATTATAGTTCATTTTGGCTATTGGTTTCATGCATCATTAGCTACCAAAAAGATTTTTTTTATTTTAAATGAAATGTACTCGAAAACATTAGTGAGTTAAATTGGTGAAGTATTATATATTATTTTTTAAAACGCACTTTACTTAATGTAACATTTATTTTTTCTTACAAAAATATTTTTCATTATTATCCAATAATTCATCATCATTATTTACTATCCTCTCAAAATAAACAATCATAACTATGGTCTTCATATATTCCTAAAAAAGTGTTATTCCCTTTTTTTATAGATCCTCTGGGTTTTCTTGTGTTTCTAAAATATCTTTAAACATTATATATATATATATGAAAATTTGACTTTATATTCACTAATATCATTAAATAGTGTCACTTACTTTTTGACATGTTCACCATTATAAAAAGTTATCTCTTTAACTTATTTATTTTACGTTTTCTTCTCATTATTGATATTTGTTATTTTATCTAGATATTCATAAAAAAATTATTCCATTCCACTTTTGAAATTTTTTCATCCCCATTTTAAATACGTTATTAATTACTTTCTTCTTAAATTTATCTATGAGTTTTTCTCCAATGTTTGATTCATTTAGGGAGGTAAATCCTTCAACATTAATCTACTCATTAATCTACCCTTCATTCATGGAATCATTTTTTATGTTTATTTACATAGTTTTATTTACAAGAAATCATATCTTATTTTTCCTACTTGAAATCATCAATGTTATTCTTAAGAAATCATCTTGTAAAATGAACACAATCATTTAAAATCTAGCACATAATAGATATTTTATATATTTCATTCCAATTTCCTTTTTATATTTAATAGTATAAAGCATAACGATTTTGTTTCAGTGCACTTCACCATCCACGACATCAAAATCATTTGATTCATCTTTTTTTATTTATTTTTTAGAATCCCTATTAACAATGTTTCAAAAGATATTTCATACTTATTAGACATTTTATAGTATATTTATTTTCGCATTTCATATGTAATGCTAATATTATGAAGATGATCTAGAGATATATCCTCTCAATATTTATGTATTAAAACCTCATCATTGAATGAACATGTATCTTCTTTTGAGATATATTTTCCTTTTTTGGTCGTTTTTTGAGAAAAATTGGAATTTCTAGAAATTTTTTAAGCACACACCATTTACATTATGATTACACATCATGTACATAGTTACCGCGGGTAACCGGGTGCACACTGTGTAGCAACACCACACACGTCTATGTGGGGGTGACCTGCAGGTCGCTTAAAGAATAGTATGGATACAGCAAGTACACACCGTGTAATTTAAAAGTACACGCCATGTATTTTATCTTTTTTTTAATTAATTAAACTCACTGGGGTCGCACTTGTCTGAAAAAACACCCTTCTTCTAGTTCTCATTAATCTGAGAGAACCCGTATGGCCACAATCTGTTTCTGAGCCCCTGACCCTCTATCCAAACTCTGATTCTACTGTCCTCAATTACATTGGGATTGCATCAGGAATCTCTTCCATCTTCTAGAGAATCATTTCCTGATTCGTCTTCTTTTGCATGGGATCCTAAGTTTAACTTTTCTTGAATTTTATAGATCTATTCTGTTCTTCGGAGATTCAAGGCACAAGGTTCTTGTATTGCTATCTTCCAACATTGAGGGAGGTTGTCAATGCCTTTCCATTGAAATACTTTGAGTTATATTTGCAAAAGTACCCAATACCCTTGAACGGGGTATTTCCTATTTATCATTTTAACATTATTGATTTCCTTCTATTCTTGTATTCATGAATATAGGTAATTTGAATGTGAATAGTGTTAATTGATATGATTTTGTTTTTTTCCCATGCATGTTTATTTATGACCTTTTTGGTCTAGCCTTGCCTATAAGGCTGTAGTTTGATTCCCATGACTAGTTTCTTAGGATGGAGTGACTATCTATTCTGATATGCGGATATGATATTGACTAATTAGACAAGTAGTTCATAAGGTTTACTTTGGTTTTAATGCATTTCTATGCTCATTGGATTTAACCATGGCTATTAGAACTTGGGGTTGTAAGACCATAAAAGAAATTGATGAAGCGTTCTTTAAACAGTTTCTTTTATTATATTATGATGTGAGACCACATTGGGAATTGACGTTGAGTGCTTTCTCGGAGTGTCTATAGTTCATTGACACTATCCATCGGGGGAATTTGATGTTGATTGCTTCCCCAGAGTGCCTTTAGTACCGATATGAAACAATAAAGGGAATTGACAGTGAGTGCTTTCTCAGAAATTCTATAATTCTGATGAACCAGAGGGATTAGACTATGTGTGCTTCCTATAGGGTTGCTTGTACTTACATTCAAGGTAAGACCAGAGGGGATAGGCTGTGTGTACTTCCTAGTGGGTTACCTTTTTGTGTTTATCTGCTTTGGTTAGCTGTTGCTTGATATTTGAACATTTGGATTGTTTCTGTTGAGAACATCATTGTTTACTGTTTTTCACACTTTCAACTTCCATATATTCACTGACTGTTAAGAAAGGATCTTATATTGGTTGTCTTTTGCGATTCGTCTCACACCCTATTTGGGTCATGCTTTTGGGCCCAAAGAGATTATATTGTTGTATATATATATATATAATGGAATGACCCCTTCTACTTCTGGTACATGATTTTATTGTGGAGCTAGAGAGCATGTGAGCAATATGAGGCTTGCGATGAGGAGGAGTAGTTTATCAGTTTTCTTTGTACCTTGGATTAATACTATTTGTATTCCAGCTTTGTGTTTTGTTCAGCAGTTTTCCTAGATATATGTATCATGCATAATTTATATATATATATATATATATGGGTGCACCAGTTTATTATTTCCTATCTTCTACTTTTCATTTTTATATGATATTATTCCTGCTTCTACTTTTGTATATATGTTTCCTTCTGCTGTGTACTCTTACAATGAGTGAATAATTACCCCACTATCACACCCAAGGCCCTCGTTGCTAAATGGAAGCCTCTTGTGTTTGGGGAAATGTGCTTGTTGCCGTGTGACCAACCGGGTACGAGGCACCTTTGGGTGTCTTCTGGAACTGGGACATTATAGAGTGGTATAAAAGGGAGGTTGCATTCAGCACCGATACTAGTATTTCCCAAACAGGGAAAGTTCCATAATGTTTATTTTTATTCTTCAGGTATCGGTCCTGGAGCTATTCTTATGGAGAAAGAAGGATTCGTTGTGTACGGCACTCGGTATTTGCGACTATATGAGAGGAATTACAAGACCCACCATCTTGATTTGGTGGTAATTGTTCATGTCGTATGCTGTTGGAGACATTATCTTCTGTGGGAGAATTTTTTGGTTTCCACTAACCACAAATTCGAAAGTACATATTCACTCAGCGTGATCTAAATTTGATACCACAAATGTGGGTTGAGTATCTTCAGTCCTTTGACATTGTGTTTGCCTATACACCAGGGATGGGAAACGTAGTGGCTAATATGTTGAGAAAGAGGACTCAGATACATGTAGTTCAGGAGGCCAGTAGTGAGTGTCATATTATGGCCTTATTCTCTGATATACATTTGGAGGTGCATGAGAGACTGGGGTAGAATTTCCATTCATCTATATATGTTACCTCTACTTTTCTTGATCGAGTGAGAATGTGGTAGCTATCAGATTCTGAAGGCCTAGTCCTAGGAGAGTGTGTTAGGAGATGACACTATTACTGGATGGATCGTAGGAGGGAATGAGATCTTTCATTTCCAGGGGTGCGTATGGGTGCCAGAAGACATACGTGAGGAGATTATGTGAGACTTTCATTCCTCTATTTGGTCAGTTCATCATGTTATCACCAAGATGTATCGTGATCTACACCGTCAGTATTGTTGGCCAGGTATGAAGAGGGATGTGGCTAGTTTCATCATGAATTTTTTCACATGTAAGCAGGTGAAGGCATATCATCAGCAAACTATAGGGATTTTATATTATTTACCCATTCCTAAGTGTAATTTTATTGGTGTCGCAATGTATTTCATGATCGGTTTTCCGAGGTTTCCTCAAGGGAATGATGAACATTGGGATGTCATTGAAAGACTTGCAAAGGTTTCACACTTCTTTCCAACCAAGGAGTCATTCAGTGTAGATGATATGGGATAGTATTCCATCTGAGATGTTGTACGTCTTCCAAGAGTTCCACACTCAATTGTTTTAGATTGGGATGTGCTTTTTACTTCATAGGTCTGGTAGGTGAAATAGTAGGCTTCTAGTACACATGTACTTTTGAGTACGGCATACAACCCTCTAACAGATGGCCGGTCTGAGCGTTTGAATCAGGTGCATGAAGACGTTCTTCGAGCATGTATTGTAGATTTTGGAGGTTCTTGGGGGAAGCACATACCTCTTGTGGAGTTTTCCTACAAAAATAGTTTTCAAGAAACTATCCAGATGGAACCTAATGAGGCATTGTATTGTAGGCAATGCTGATCACCCATATGTTGGATGGAGGTAGGAGAGGTAGCTATTCTGGGACGCCGTCTTGTCCAGGAGACCATAGAGATGATAGAGTTTATTTGGAAGATGATGGCTTCTATACAGTCTAGACAGAAGTCTTATGGAGATCAGTGGAGACGACCCCTGGAGTTCGATGTTAGGGATCAGGTTTTACTGTGTTTCACACCGAGGTTGGGGAACAGGAGAATTAGGAAACAGGGTAAATCTTTCGTCGAGGTATATCGGGCCTTTTTTTGTGTTGGAGAGAGTTAGGCCGGTTTCCTATTGGTTTCAGTTACCTCATGGTATAGGGATATGCAAGATTTTTTCCATGTTTCTCAGCTTCGACGTTTCTTCTCTGACCCGTCTCATGTTTTCTAGCCAAAGGAGGTTGAGATGGAAGTGGATGCATATTTTGAGGAGCAGCTTATCTAGATTTTTTATCACAGTACAAAAGTTCTCTATGGATGTTTTTTCCTCTAGTATGAGTTCTATGGCATCATAGGAAAGTATGGGATGAGACATTGGAAAGGGAGGCTGATATACATTCACAGTGGCTGGAGATATTCAGGATCTCTTCATCTACACAACCTTGCTAGCGAAATTTAGGTATAAATTTATTTAAGGGGGGTTTTTTGTATAGCCCTAGATCTATTTTCCAATTATGTTTTCCTTTAAGTGTTGTTTTTGAGAAGAAGGGAAATTTATTGAAATTTTGGAAGTACACCCATGTACATTATGAGTACACGTCGTGTACTCGGTTACTGCAGGTAGTTGTGTGCTAGCAGTGTTGCAACCATGAACACGTGAATGTGGGGGTGACCTGGAGGCCGCATAAAGTGGATTACAGTGATAGATTGTACAAGATGTGTTCTTTAAAAAGACATGGAATTTATTTTCTTTTTTTTCATTGATTAAACACCCCGAGGTATCGATGGATATACCGGACGACCTTCTTCTAGGTATCATTTTTCTGAGAGAACCAGTAAGGCTATGATCCTTCTCTGAGCCCCTAAGCGTTCGTCCAAACTCTGATTTGTCCACCATTGATTGCATTAAGATCACCTCATTAACATATTCCTTTTTATAGAGAATCATTTTCTAATTCCTATTAATTTCCAGTTTATCCTCAATTGATCATTTTAGGCATTTTTGAAGATCTACGGTGTTCTTGGGGGATACAAGGCTCGAGGTTCACGTATAGAGATCTCCCAACACAAAGGTATGTGGTATGTTCCTTTCCATTGAAATTCATTTTTATATTTGCTAAAGTACCCAATACACTTGAACGGGGTATTGGGTGTTTATCTCTTTACCCTTGTTGATTAACTACAATGCTTGTATGAATGAATTGAAGATAAATGAATGTGAATATGGTTAATTTCTATGCTTTGGATGTTTTTTCCCATGCATGTTTGTTTGTGACCATTTTGGTCTGTCCTTACATATTAGGCTGCAGTTTGTTTCCCATGCCCAATATTGTAGGATGGTGTGATTATCTATTCTGATATGCTGATATGCTATAGACTAGTTATTCAAGTATTTTTTAAGGTTTACTTTGGTCTTTATGCATTTCTATGCTCATTTATTTAACCAAGGCCGTGAGAACCTTGTGTAGTAAAACCATAGAGGAAATTCACATAAGGTCTTTCCTAGAGTTTTTTATATTATATTATGTTTTGAGACCACAGGGGGAATTGATGTTGAGTGCTTCCTCAAAGTGTTTGTAGTTCCTTGATGTGGGCCATAGGTGGAATTTGATGTTATGTGCTTCCCCAGAGTTTTTTTAGTACCGATACGAGACTATAGGGGGAATTGATGGTAAGTGCTTCCTCAAAGAGTCTATAATTAAGCTGAACCATAGGGGTTAGACTGTCTGTGCTTTCCAGAGGGTTGCTTGTACTTACTTTATAGTTAGTACTAGAGGGGATAAGTTGTGTGTACTTCTCAGAGGGTTTCCAGTCTGTGTTTATTTTCATTGGTTATCTATTTCTTGATTTATGAAAATGTGGATTGTTACTATTGAGTAATTCCTTTTTATTGTTTTTTTGCACTTTTACCTACCCTGTATTAACTAAATATTAGACACAAATCTTGTGGTGGTTACCTACTGGGATTCATCTCACACCCTGTTTGGGTCATGATTTTGGGCCCAAACCGGTTATATTGTTGCAGGTATAGATAAGGGAATGCTCCCATCTACTTTGGGTACATTATTTTCTATTTATCTAAATATCATGGGACCAACCTGAGGATTGTGATGTTGACGAGCTATTTATCTATTTTCCTTGTACCATGGTTTAGTTCTGTTTGTATTCAAGAATTGTGTTTTCTTTGGCTGCTCTCATAGAAATATTTATCATGCATCATTAATATATATATGGGTGATCCATTTTATTAATTTCAGTCTTCCGTTGTTCATTCTTGAATGATATTATTTCTGCTTCAAATTTTGAATATTTTGTTTCTTCTACTGTGTATTAAGGAAATGTGGGCATAGTTTATCCAGTATCACACCCAAGGCCCTCGCTTCTAGTCGGCATCCATGGGTATTTGGGGAAATTAAATTTTGTCCATGTGACCAATGGGGTTCGGTAAACCACTGGGTGGCTTCTAGAACCAGGTTGTTACAATAATCATACATATCAAAAAAATTAACATTATTTTCTTAACTATAAAATATTTATACAACTTCTCACCAAAAACTCTGATGTTGCTGATAATTTATTGACCCCAATAAAGTATTCTTCAAAATTTTCATCATCTATCATTTTATATGTTAAAAATTATTTCTCTAGATTTGTAACATACCCTCTTTAACATTCAAATTTCCTTAACAATATATTATCTTATTTTATAACATATCTTTATCTATTGGTTACCCCATAATATATGTAAAAAAATTCATTGATAGATCCATAAAAATGGAAGTGGAACCATTTTCCATCAACATCAATATTTAACTATTTGTCCTATGTTATAACGGACTCATTAATGGGTGGAAATATAATTATATAGAAATATATCACTTATATACCACGATATATGAGAGTGGGTAACAACTTATTTATGAAATTATTATTATTATTTTCTTCAAATAAATGAACAACCATGTTTTTCTCAGAATCTATATTCACTATCCTCAGTAGATAGTGGGATCTTTCATAGGTTATTTTTAATATGATTCCACTTATTATTCCCGTATTTTTGTGGGAACATTGGGGGTTGAATTACTAATCCCATTATTTTAGGATTTATTTTATAAAATCAACCTACAAAACATGTTTGAGTAAATCATCTCAAATATATCTATAATCCCCACTTAATATATAGTAAATAAAAAGAGAGGGATCAATACCAAATATTTAGAAGGATTGGTATAATGAAATACCACCTTCCATGTTATTTACTCCGGGAAACATGGATTATTTACTAAAATCATTGAGATTATAAAATCATGAGAATAAATAGGTTTTACACCCTAGTAATCATTATCCAGTTGACCATTGTTTTAACCCCATCAACTAATTATTCCTCTATAGTTTTTTACCGCCAATAAAAAGTCATCTTCCATCCTCTTAATACTAGATTAGTTATAACCCATTGTCACAAGACTCTGCAGAAAATTGTTATACCCACCAATTTAGAAGCACTTAATACCTCATATTGATCCACTATAGAAAGAATTTATTTCTTATATAGGGTTTTTTCATATGAATATCAGATGGCCTTTACCTATGAAAATTTTATTTAATATCTTTAAAATATTTTTGTATAGTATTTTGGTCCCAAAAGTTCTTACTAATAATGAAATAATTGATGAAATAAAACCAAATAAGAGAAAATCCATCCAATATTAATCTTTAAATTTTGATATATATGATTTTAATTAGATTGGTATTCTCTATCTGATTCACATCTATCTAAAACTCATATATGTATTATGATATATATGAAGCACTCCATCTCGTAAACTGTGGTTTGTTGTGTCCTATTAGAATTGTATTAGTTTGGTGAACAAATTCATTTCATATTCCAACCATACATTACACTTCTTCCCAAGGAATATTTTTAAAGAACTCTAATTTATGATTTACCAGTTCTTTAGAAATCAATAATTTTTGGTTGATAACATAACCTATGATTTAAAAAAAATTAATGTATATTTATATATATATAAAAATATAAAAACTTGTTCTAAATGATTTATCCTCCTACTATATTCATATATACTTAAATATTTTAGGAAGTAACAAGAGTTAAAGTTAAAATTTCCTGATCAACATATATTTCATTTGAAACTTTGAATAACTCTTAAACTTATCAATCAATAATCTTCACATTAATTTCCTTAAATCTCAATGATAATAATTTTTTACAAACATCCTCAAATAATAGCTAGATTTGGAAATGTTGAATGAATAACAATGTATAATCACAATTAAAAACATTAAAATGTTTTTTAAAGATTCACAAACCTCTATCTGATGTAACTCACTGGTGGATGATAAGTATGATTATTATTCTTAATAACTCCTTTAACTGATGGACTCTGTCTTTTACTCCTTTTAATTCCCCCATTTTGTGGAGTAAAAAATATATTCTTCATTCAATTTACTTTTTTCAAATCTGATTTTTTTGGAACCCTCTGTTTGATATACTCTAATAAGTATATCTAGCATTATACGTATGATATGTTTGTATATCTCCATCTAAAAAAAAATTGTTATACTTATTTTATGTATTTATCTCTAGAGCATTAATCCAATAGGATTTGTAAATTTATATTTTTTATCTTTATAATGGTCTTTATAATCGGCCTTTATGTCCACAATCCTATCTATTTTATATTTCAATTTTTGATGAAATAATCATTATTGGTTTGATTAAATTGAGGATCTCTATCTTGTAGAACTACATCTACGTTTCTATCTAGATTAAGATCATAGTTATCTCTGTCTGGTGACTTCCTCACTACATCATCCTATTGGAAAATATTTTTACAATATGAACATAATCTTCACAGATCAAACAATTTATCTTGGGATTTAGGGAAGAATAGAAATCATCTGGGATATTTAGAAATCATCAATTAATTCTTTGAGTATAAAGTATTTTGGACTGGGACATTAATTTTAATCCCTTTTTTGAAAGGAATACAACCTCTATGATCTAGATTAGACACTAGGGACTAAATTGGGTTTTAAACCATATATATTAAATGATATTGCATCCAATGAGAAAATCCCTCTATAAATTGACCATAACACTCTAAATATAGAACTTTTCCACTGTTCCAGGATATAGGTTGAGGAAAAATTGAATGAAAATCTACTAGATGCAATTAATTTAATTTATAATCATCACATGATTGATTTCAAAATTGAGTATGAATAAAGTAATTAATTTTGAGATGTATAAAAAATTCCGGGAAATTCTTTGAATGTTTTGTGTTTTTTCAAAATCAGGTAAATCAATATTATAAGTTAAATTATTGAAAAGTAGTGACTAAAAGTAAAATGTTTTTGAAACATTCATGGAGAAGGGGGATTCGTTAAGGAAAATTGAATCCTATGATGGTTTTAAAAAATTTGATTTTATTCCTCCCATTATATCTGGATTCAACAAATATGGGAACACCACTACTACGTATTATGATATCGAAGATGATGAAGAATACTTAGAACTTTAGCATGAAGAAAATGTTATGAATCTTATCACGTCCATGAAGACTCACACAGATTTGGAATGTGTATATCACACTAGGATGGAAGATTATGAACCTATATGGATTGAAATATGTGATTATTCATTATTAGAGTTTATTTGGATAATGAAGCCAGAAAACATATCACTACATAATTCATAGAATCTACTTCCCAAAATATTCTAATAAATAGAAAAATGGTTCTTCGAAACCAGGATACTATGATTGTGGAAAGAATTGATGGAAAATCACGGATCACATCCTCAACATAGGAAGTCACTATCATTGGTGGAGGATTCTCACCAAAGAATAAATGTCCATGAATTAATTCTCCAATTTTTGACAACTAAATTTTATGTCATAGTTATGCTCATAAAATGACCATTTATTTGAATCTGGATAATGTACATACTTCTGAAAAACATCAAGATAGATGAATTTAAAATGATAAATCAGGATTGGTTATGTTTACTAAATGTATCATTAAACAACCATCAAATTTTTTGAAATAATGAGAATTCGAGTAACTATGTCTTAACTGACTTGTTGCACATCCTCTAGATCATTATGAGAATCTAGAAAACCCAAATGCTGATGAAATATAATGAATCATTAGAACTACCAAAGATAAATCAATACACAATAAGGATTTTGATCAATGCATTAATGAACATCCATCAACCCATGGTAAATTAGATCATTCTAATACTCCCAAGAAGCTCACTGTAAATGCTATGCCAAGTAGAAAACATGAAAAAAATAGAAATCACGGGGAATGAAAAAATTTGGTTCTAACCCTAACTGTATAACCAAATGAATCACTTATTTGGGAATTGTTATGAAGTGGAAAAATGATGTTCTCCCAACTCTGAACACGGATTCATATATATTCAATATCCCATGATTCTGGGAATTTATGTATACAAAAAGTGATACAATCCTGGGTTTTCTGATATAGAGAACATAGGATATATGGTGATTGGAAACAAAATTTATTCTAAAAATGTTAAAACTTTATGGGGTTTTTCCTCCAAATTCTATAAATGGATCATATTCCTTCAATATATATGAAAAAATAATTATTGTAAAGATATAATCTATAAAAATAATTTTTTATTCTCCTTACTTTATTCTAAACATTTGTATAAATAAAGGAAAAACCTGTGAAAACATATGGAGCTCATAAATTATAAAATTCAATTTTGATGGATTATCTGCAGTGAACTTGCTGACATTTTTTGTCCTAGTCAAAGGATTGGGGATGTTCATTTCACCCTTTCATCAAGGTAGTCTAAGTCATGCATTCAAAGGAGAAATCTGTCTAAAATTAATCATTTTGGAAATAAATAAACATTGTATAGAACAAACATTAAGGGAATAGTTTCATGAAAACTTGATCTAGCCTTATCTAATGATCTAGCCCTTGAGAAGTGTGTTATTATCAAGAGTATTATGCTCCCCAAGATAAATTTTTACCACCATCCAATTCTGACCAGCCTTATCATTAGAAATATCAAACCAATGCGACCTTTTAGATTCAATATACATAGTCGTCCCACCCAAATATATGAAAATTGGATCTTGATTTTGGTAATTCCAATCATTATGGAAATGATAATTTTTCATGTATTATGAAATTAAATCATTTCTTTACGATATAAAGGGATGGGTTATGGAAATGTAAAACAAGATGGAGAATGATATTTTTTCTCTGAAATATAGTCTTAATCAAATGAAAATGAGGCTATTTATTTAGACTTTGAAATGGATATTCTTATAGAAATTAAACTCACTTTGAATATGAATACCTTACTCTCCATTAAATAACTACATTAAAAGGAAACATTCTACGTTAGATTGTCAATGTAAGGGGAAATAAAAATGAATTTTTATAATTATCTTCAATGAGCAATAAAATCCTGTAGGCCTATCACCTTGATAATATATGGTGAAAATGTCATTGATTATAAAGACTCCCTTACTTACCATATCATCCCGTACTACTCTAATATCTTTAATGTGACTTAGATAAATAATAACCTGGATAATGAATTCATTCCATATATGGTTAGTAATTCAGATATTGATTGTCTCACAAGAACTCCAATTGACTTTAAAAAAATTATATTGTTGTCTTTAGTCTAAAACAAGATAGTTCTCTAGGGCTTGATTATTTTAATAACACTTTCTTTCAGAAGTTTTTGGATTTCTTTCAATTAAATGTTTGCCGGACTGTGAAATACTTATTCTCTACATGTGTCTTTCCAGATAGTATAAATGCCCAATTTCTCACATTCATTCCCATGGTTAAAAATTCTTATGAGATTCATATTTTCTAACATATAGCACTCATAAGCACCATCAATTAAATTATTACCAAACTTTATTCCAAATGAATCACATCAATGGAAAATAATGTCCTCTCTTGAAAGTATTTGGATTCTATGAAAGGATAAATAATCCAATATTTCATTTTCATGGCCTCTGAATGTGACAATATTATTAGTTAACCTAATAGAGGTGGTTTTATTACTCTTATTGTGGATATAAGAATTATTTTCGACAATATAGGTATGATTTTTATTTAAAAAGTGCAATATATATTTTTATTCAATGATTTTTGAATATTGGTTAATATCCTATTGGAATATTATCATATATTAGTTATTATAAATTTCTATAAAAATGGTTACAATAAATGTTCAAAGGGAATAAGACATTGTTTACCAATTTATTTCATTATATTCTCTTTAGTTGAATGCTATCAGAGTAGGCTTCTCACTCGCATGATGGAGAAAGGAAATAATAACCACATTAAATTTTCAAGGTATTTGGTTGTCCATAATCATCTAATCTATTTTAATGACATGATCATTTCTTCATGGAAGTAAAAAAAACATCAGAAATCTCTAGAAGGCCCTCTCTTAATAGGTTGTGTTCTCAGGAAAGGCTATCAACAAGGATTAATATTTTATTTATTTTTAGAAAAGTATCCCAACAACACGGAGATCCAAAAATTTATTGGATCTTGATGTCCACGAAGGATCAATTCACATCCACTATCTCATAGTGTCATTATTTTTGGAAAATCCTAAATCTAGATATTTTATCTATATTTTTATTGAAATCGTGATAAAAAATGTCACTGAGGAAAGAAATGTCTCTATTAGTAGCAGATCACAACTGTCTTGTTAAATTCACAATCATTTCTTATCCAGTTTATTATTTTAGGATATATAAATAGACCATATCTCCGATTAAGAACCTTGATGTCTAAATAATGTTCTTTTCTAGGAGTGGTAGTACTCTGGAGAGAAAACGAGTCACTGTGGATTTGGTGAAAATGTTCAAACCACTTGATAAGGGTGGCCAACGAAACTGAAACATCAAATTATTTATTGAGGCCCTCTAAATTAGATTTACCTAGAATTATATCAAAAATTACTCGAATGCTCTGAATTTTTTCACATATAGATTAATTAAAAAACATAAAAGTGGAAACACATCTTATATTGATTCTTCCATCTAGTAAGCAATCAAATCTTCTTTCCATAATGTTATGTCTCATTCTCAATGGATTTTTGTCAGGGAGTACTTTATAATTTTTTTGTCTTGTGAACTAAATTGTCACTCCTCTTATATGATAAGATGAACTCCAACTTCCTTGTTTAGACATTTATGTTTCTATACAGGACTTATTGGTTCTTCCAAATATAGTGATTTCAATTAACTGACTTGACCTATTGAGTAATCATGTTTTTCTCTTTCTAACGACATTCTAATTTGGGAATATTCCTGAAATGTAACTCATTACTACAATAGTTTATTTTCATTCAAATTTTTGCTAAAATAATTATTTTACCTTTCCCATGTTCATTGATAAAAATTAGATCAGCACTTCATGATTGAACCTTATCTAGAAACATTCTCATAAAATAATCCCTAATGAATATTGATTTAATATATTGATATTATCTTATTATCTTGGTTTATAATCTAAGATAAGATCATATAGTATTCCACACATTTATTCATTTAATGTTCCACTAATTCTGCAGTTTGGAGGGACATATATGATATTTTTGATATCTTAGTGTCTAAAATATACATCCCAATTTATAGGTTACAGAACTACAGTAGTATTCATGCTTCCCCTCAACATTAGAATTTGTTTCTCACCATTTTAGATAAATTTATTCACCTAATTTGGTGAATAATGAACTCTTTTATACATAGGAATCACACCATCTCTATAAATTCTTCCACCAATTACCTAATTTCAACCTATTATGAAGAAAATTCTCTTCAAGATTCACATTGATACAATATAGTGTAATATTTCAAGGTGATTCAAAATCATGGTGTGATTGGTAATTAGAAATAGAAGTTTGGTTTCCTTAATTTCTTCTATAAGTCACCCTTTCATGGATGGATTATGATTAATAATGATAGGGCCACAAATAGTAACCTGGTCCCCATGGGATGAGGTGCCGTTTTTCAAGACAACAATGTTGAAGTTGTCTGAATTTCCTTTGGTTATTGAAGTGTGTTTTCCTCTCTATAGGTTGATATGATTAGTTTTAATAACATAGTTGATTTTTAATTTATAAAGGGTGGGATAATATATGGAAATAAAGTTACTCACCTACTAATGTGAAATCTATTTAGTCTAGCATGTTCACTTATTTTGAAAACTCAGCAGAAGATGGATGTTATGTCCCTCTTTCTCAAGGGAACTGAACTATATCATTAGCGATGGATATTGGGAAGCAAACACAGTGAATGAAAGGATCGACATTAAAGGAATCAACATTGATAACACCTTGTTAGAGGATTTAAAAACTGAACAAATCCCATATTGGGAAATATTGAAATAATATTCAATACTTTAGAGTCATGTAACAACATTTTATGCTTTAATAAATTACTTAGGACACTTTTTTCAGGTGATACCTTCAATAAAATTAATTTTATAGTGTATATATTGTAAATAATAATTTATTCTATATTTTAACTCAAAAATACTCATATCCCCTTGTATAAATACCATATATCACATTCCATAGACAAAACCCACCCTTCCACTATCTAAAGCCAAAATATATCTCAATTTTATCTCTTAAGACACTTATAATCCATATTGATGTTCTGGATATATATTTCCAATAATTTAAAGAGAAATGGGATGTATAAAAGTTGAAACATAAATAACAAGGTAATGATGCTTCTTTTTCTTCTCTTATTATCCTTTTATAATTCTCTAATCATATTTTATTTTTTAATAAGAACCATTATAATGATATAATGTAGAATTTGAAATAATGATTGTTTTAAAAAACTTTTATTACAATTTTATTTATAATATGTTACTTTATATTTTATATCAATATTTTTCATTTGGAAATGTCCCATCAATGGCCTGTTTAGATTTTACAATGATGTTGTCATTTCTTTACATATCACTACCTACATGTATGGTTAGGGTAATATTTGTATTAAATTTATAAATTTATCTTTATCTATTCTGATCATCTGTAATTAATTATAAAAAATGATAAATTAAAAAGAATAAAAATGATAAAATGAAAAAAAAAATTGATGTTCTAAAGAAAACATAGCATTAAAATTTCTCAAAATTAACAAAGAAGATAAAAAACAAAACCTAATGATTATAATTGAAAAATGGTGAAGTAAATAAAAATTATTAACCTTTATTTTCATTTTAATCTAAATAATTTTACAATATATGAGGTGAAAAGGGTGATGAAAAATTGGTCATATGGTAAGGGGATTCTTGAACATAAATTTTTTTATTTTGTTTTATCACCTCCATCCATTTATAATTACTAAGGTTTAATCTAAAATACCATCATTAAGGATCTTCCACACATATATTCCCTTTATATTTCATAGGGATATGAAATCATATACATTTTTGAAAATATTTTGAATCCAATGATTAGGATTACTTATATTACTTTTGGACAAAACTTATATTGATTCCATTAAAATGGGTTATTTATATCATTATGACCAATTAGATTTTGTGAAAACATTAAATAAAATACCTTTTTCACATTATTCCTTTTGTATCCTCAAAAATTATTCTCTAAAATGTGCATTATTATTCACTTATGAAACCTATTATTCTTCCTATGGCTTACATTAACCCTTGGATCTCTATATATTTCCTTTTTTTGTAATGCATAATTAAGATCATTTAATGATGTGTTGGGTAGGCCTACAATAATATATTCCAAAAATTTATTAGAAAATGTGATATACATATATACATATATAGATTAGGAGTACCTTTCATTAAATTGAATCTTGCGTTGTTCAGATTATTGATTTTATGATTTTTACATGCTTGTTATGTATGATAATAATTCTAGAATTATTAAAAACATGTCTATTGAAACATTGCACTATGTTATGATTCTTCAATATAATATTTATTCTTCATTCATTGTTAACTCATGTATATAATTATGATCCTTTTATTATGATATTTTTATAATCATTATACTCACCAACTTACTTTTGATTGATGATTCTTATTGCTTTTATTTTATTCCTCCCCTTACATAAATTTTATCTCACACCATTTATAAATGTATATCCTTAGATTATTACATATAATTAAAATAACATTATATATTTTATGACAATTAAAAAGATTTATTTAAATTATGTTTAAATTTTATGTTTTACTTATGACCTATAAACCAATATTTCCAATGATATTAAACCATTTTATTATAATGTTTTAATTTTAAGAACTAATTTAATAATAATGTTTGAAAATGTTGGGTCCTTATAGTTACTATCAGGGAAAGGTTTAAAACTTTATTTATTTATGAATTTAATATTTTTATAAAATACCAAGGGATATGTCTATGTATAAGAAGGTGTCCAAAATTATTATAAAGTTGTGTATGGCCTCCATGTAATTAAATTATTAAATGGATACTTAATGTGGGCCTGGTTCTTATATATATACACCAAGGTGTAATATGCTTAAAAATATATTGTTATGTATTAACTAGATCATCACCCTAGGCATGAGTAACAGGTCATACTATATAACTAGTTTGAAAATCATTTGGGGAATAACTATTTTTTTATCATATTCTACCCAAAAAATCATTTCAGTACTTGTATATATTTTTAGGGATATATATATGTAAAAAAATTAACATGTTAGACCATGAATAAAACAAGATATTTTTTATGTATTGGTATACATGTCATTTATGCATTATTTCTTCAATTTTCATAGTTTAAATTTTATTTGTTTTATAATTTTATTATTATAATCCCACCAATTCCATTATTTTATTAAATAGGTGGAAATGGTGTAACATTTTGGTAGAGTGAAACCATTTGGGCCCATAAACATAGATGTGATTTCATCATATCAAATGAATAATACATGATAACTTGATAATAATTTATCTTACCTCACCAATATGTCTAAGGAATCTTCTCAATATAATCATGTAACAAAGATAGGATCGTTCATATTAAATTTATAAATTAATATTAACACATTCTTTAGATATTTTCCTCTAACATGATTTTTATAATCCAATCCCAATGCGGCTTCTAGATCATTGCACTATGAGTATCCAAGGATAGAATCCATAAAATAATAATCTATGATTCCTATTATTATCTCTATGTGTTTTCGATTGGACTTTGAGTTATAGATAGATGTTACAGATCATCATTCACAACTTCAATGATCGCTTTCACGATTCCTTCAATCTAGAAGTATAATCTTCTGGTTGCTGAGGCTTGAGAGGGAGGATGAAAAATTTCACATCACTCATTCTTCTGATAAATATGTAAATATGTTCTAGTTGGGGATAATTATCTATATAGGGGAATCATTGTGCACAATAATTCTAATGATGACTTCCCCAAATTATATAAAAGGGTTTTTATAAACCAATTACTAATTTTTAACAATTATTAACTACTAAAAATATATTAATAAATACATATACCAAATAAATACCCATGTCCATAATAATTAAAAATCTCTATATAATGGAATGAGGAAACCTACACAATAATAAAAATTATATATAATTTAAAAAATAAATAAATATTAACGAACACTCAATAAAGCCTCTTTATCTCCATTGAAATTATTGAAATCATGAATAAATATTAAAATAAATATAATTCATCCCAAAAATAAGTTTTTTTTGGAAATATGTAGTTGAAAAATATTTTTTATTGAAATAGGGGTCGTATTTTTTGGTATAGGAGACCTATTACATGGACAATTTTCACCGATGGAATACATTTTCATTACATGGACGAAATGACTTTTTTTGCAGAAAGGTCCTTTTGGTGTGTAGAACCGCAACAACAATAGCACATCCTACAATTCCACCCCCACCGCAGTTCCTATTATAGTGCCCTCCACTACTATATTTCCATTGGTGTTATAGTCTATTATAACTATAGTTCTAGTACAGTATTCTATATTTCTATATTAGTACCCAAATCCCCATGGGTTTTAACCCCAACCCCGGATACAGTATTCACTTTCTAGAGAATAAATATATATTTTAATAATTTTTAATAACAAATTTATCATATAAATAATTATTATATTTTAATTACGAGGAGAAACATAAATATTATGAATTCGGTTAACTAAAAATTTACTTTTAAATAAATATTTATTTAATTCTTATATTAAATAAATTGCAATGAAATATAATTCCACACTTCGGCGATTAATATTTACGCCAATAATTAAATTTAAATATAATATAATAGACTTCAATGAAAATAATTTTTGTGTGACATGTTAGAGTTGGTCTCCTATAGAAAACTATTTGTAGATTTATTTCACGAATATTTAATATATTTAAACTATAATCTTCTTATTACATATTTTTCATTATTCTTCATGACTATAGTGTATTAATGTCCTATAATATTTTTCACATTTACAAGGTCATTGTAGGTTCCCTATATGATGAGAACCTTGATGTGATTTGATAATATTATTAAATATATTTATGTTGTTGGATGAAATACATTGATGGGTAACATAGTATACACACCATCAGGTGTGAGTACTCATTAGTAGATGATACTTATTCTCATGAAGTTTGTACTTGGTAATCTCCAAGATAGGTGACTATGAGAACAGACCCACCAGTAGGAATTAAACATATTTTGGTGTCATCAGATATTCTTATCTATTAATATATTCAATGTTCTAATACTTTATTATTATCATTAATATGTTTCATGACTCGTGCACTTTGACTTAATTAAGAAAAGATTCACATCATATGTTTGAAGGAAGTAGGGTACATTGGGTGTGCCATTAGTGAAATGTTATTAATGGATAAGTCAAGAAAGTATATGTCCCTTCCATTTATTGAATTTGATATCTCATCCCTTTGATTGAAATATAACCATCCCCCTAAATTCCATTGCCATTGTGTAATGACGAGTACATTTCATGTAGTCATAGAATGAAATCTCCACCATAATGGTTGATGACGCTATCCTGAAACCTTCTTGATGAGATATTGAAACAAAAGAGACTATATTACCTAGTGAGTGTTCATATGTGTTTGTCATCATTCTGACTTAAATTCATTCTCATTGGATCCTTGACCCATTTCTAGATAGTAATCTTGGACATCAAGTAAGCCCACTTAATTCCAATGTGAACTAATCCTTGAGTGTCACACACTAAGTGTTTTGGTTGGTCTTGATTAAATTATATTTGAATTTAAGTAATGTTTATAATAAATATTCTCATGGATGAGGAATAATTTTATTCTAAAAAAATTATTGTATAAATTAAATGAATACTTATTCATTAGATTGTGAATAATTTATTTTTTAAAATTTAATAAATACTAGTTTACTAGTTTCTAAATTAAAATTTATATTAATGAGAATAAAAATATTATTTGGGGGTTCAATAAAAGGATGTTGAATACAGCTACACCAAGCCTATGTCGGGTGATAAATTAATTATTTACAATATGGTAAATAATATTAATCTTGGTGGAAAAAATAACAATAAAATTTTTATAATTATGTGGAACGATATTTTTTTATGGTTCTGTTTTGTGGAAGTTGGCGCACCAAAAATAATCATGTTGTTATTGTTATTAATTGGCATGGGATGTCTATAATGATTATAATTTCATATAATCACTATTACCCAATAATATATTATAAAAGAAATCCCATATCAATTAATAGAGAGATATATATTGTGCCAAAAAGGGTGACATTAGATAATTTTTGATCCAACCTTATTCTCTCTTGATTCATCTCCTCTCTCCCTATTACGAATGATATATGTTCTTCAAGACAGAAGAAAAAACGATCAACAACAATCATGTCATGACATTCATTACATCTCAC
The DNA here is from genome assembly GCA_963277665.1 of Viscum album. NCBI lineage: Eukaryota > Viridiplantae > Streptophyta > Magnoliopsida > Santalales > Viscaceae > Viscum > Viscum album. Next base: position 943,376,384 of record OY728127.1, on the reverse strand, counting down.
TAGCACTCAGATTATGAGGGTTTCATTTCAGAGACCATTGGAGCAGGTGTGGATCAATGCTAGAGGGATTTTGATTTTGATCCTTGAATTAACAATTATGGAAAGATAGAATGGTCATTCTGGATGATCAACATTAATAAATGAAGAATGTAATGAAGACACAAGTACTTAATTTGTTAAAAAAATTAATTTTAATTATAAACAAGATTTGAATGACCAACTTTCTCAGATTTAGTTCTTTTCTCGTCTTTGTCTAAATCATTGATTTTAACTTGTGGATACTATAATTCATCATCTTATTGATCCCTAATTGGTAATTGATTACAGAAAAATAAATATTTGGGCCCCACCCATCCGCCACAATACTACTCAGTTTGTATCCATCAAGTGGTATCATTAAGGGATGATCATCATTTAAATTTATTTAAAAAATTTGTTGATGATTTATGTTTAAATAATTTTGTTTGTCTATTCAAGGATTAAACATTATTGTAATCGAAATTTCAGGAACTATTCTTACTCTATAGGTTCCTGTAGACATAAAAAATGAATAATTTTTTTGATTAAAATTAAACAGAAGATCTCATTAGGACTCTCCAAATATATTGTCCAGGTAACACGATAGTACACTATGTGTATTCAGATTTACACTCCTTGTAATATTCTATACACACAGTGTATTCTAGATCACACACCTTGTAGTTGTGTTCATTGAATATGGTGTAATTTAGAAATTTCTCAATTAGATTTCATTAATGACATGTGATGTAGTTTATTCTTACACAGCATATTGACCAGGACTGACTACCACACAGTCAGCAAAAGTACAAGACATGTGGCCCACTGGACATGTCGTGTAGTCCCTTCAGGTCAAGAGACAAACTATGTGCACATACATGGCTAAGTCGAATAGTAAACTAGTAACATGGAGACAACACAGTGTGTGTCCAAGTAGACACATATTGAAAATAAATATTTCTGATGCATGCCTAGCACATTGAATCCATTGGCATGAAAATTGGTTAAGATAGTGAAGGTAGTACATGTCGTATAGTTATAACTACACCCTTTGTACTTTATGTAATAACACAGAATTAAAATGTTAATGTTAGTGTAATTGTTATAATTACATATCAGGTATATTTGAATGGGGGATCCCCATGTTTCCTCTACTTTTTTGGATGAGGATCTCAATGAAAGTTAGAAACATATTAAGATAAAATGATTTATTAAATAAATATAATAATTAATTTAACTATGTGGTATTTATCTTAATAAGAATGATTAATGAATTTAATTCTAGTACTATAAAATTTTTAATTCATTTCATGTATATGAATTATCATGATCTTAGTGAAGACCTTTTTCTGTAATTGGTTTCATTATAATTATAATTCAACTAACATTTTAACCTATGATCCATATCTCCACATTAATATGTAGGTCCTACATTCCCATGGTTTCTTTTATGTAAATCCTCTATTTATCCCTCACCTATGGGTGAGTTAAAATTAATATTTAATTTATGGATACCCCATGCTTATGGACGTTGTCTAAGTCAAGAGATGAGAAGAAACCAATCCAAGTAAATTCAGAGATGGAAAGGTGGAAATTTTTAAACAATAACCTCAGATCAAGGTTCTTCTCCCATAGGTTAGTGTTAGTCAATTAACCACAAGATAAAATAACCATAAGAAAATATCATGATCATTCCATTTACATTATTTTATTCATGTAAGTTGCATGGTTTTTCAATTTCGAAGTATTGTAGCGACTACATAAAAATTGAATCAATATGAATGAAAGATGAAAATAAAATAAACATGGGTTTTGCGTAAATATTGTCAAGACATGGATAATCACTTAAGTAATTTCCAAAAAATATTAACAAGTATGTGATAATGACAATAAGTAAATTTATGCATAAATGATAATATTACATCAATAAAATATTAAGTCAGACTGACCCTTTCATTACAAGATTAAGAGGATGACTCCATTAAACTATGTGTTTGAATAACCCTTTTTGGGATAGATACTTTTATATTGGATGATCTTAGGAAAAATTTCAGGTTGGCTTAACAATTTTGCATGAAGAGGAGTATACCTTGCTAGAAATGGTGTATAATTGGGGGTATGTGTTGAGGAAATCCAAGTTACTATTCTCGGAATGGGGAGTCCACTCAACAGATCAAGGAGCTGGAAGGATATTTTTGGTAAGAACCTACCAACCTAAATACCTTTGATTAATGTAAACAACCCCTATTGGGGTTTTATGAAAGAAAATATAGATCCATTCTACTAGAATGTCCTGACATCTAGACATTCCATGTTCAATGGTAAGTTCTGTTAGAACAAGATAAAATAATAGGAGACATAATAACTAATCAATTTAAATTTTTCATAAATTGTAATCATGAAATGTAATAATTATATTCTATTTTAATTATAGTAAAAAATGGTAAGATCATCGACCACACTATCCTGATGACTAATACTAGACAAAGACAACATCCTCAGTAACAGTAGCTTCCAGGAATGTTTTAAATCCCATAGGGTTATTCAACACCATGAACAGAAATCAAACATACTGGATTCCTCATTACATGATTGGTATTCCCAAGAGGCAAGTGATGAAGAGTACATAGTCTATGAGAAACATATATATGATGTGGTCTACATACAATGATTTATGATATCATCAATTTATAGTGAATACATGATGTCTCATGAAAACATGGATTCCAATAACATTCTTGAGAGCCTCCATGGTCTTTAATATGAGATAGATATATAAAATAGTTTGACATATACATATATGTCTTTTACACTAATATTAGAGAGGGTTCCACATCTGGACCTCCCCTTTTCAAGATTCTTGGCTACATGGAGTTCCTAGAGGTTCTAGGGTTTAAACTCACAGAATAAATGGACATCGAACTGATTATCACATCACTACCTTAGAGAATATCCATCACTGATGTAAATTTTAATATGAACAACATTGGGAAGTATATATTTTATCCTCTTATTATACTTCACCAACACTATAGAGACATGTAAATCCAAAATCATTTTATCATAATGGGGAATAAGAGGAAAGTGATGGAAATGAGCATTAGGTCCAAATATTCTTTATGCCCTTCAATGAAAAATAAGAACAATGGGGAGGCATGGAAATATGAAGCTATTTCTTTCTCATTTATTATGAAGGGCCACTGGAAGAAAAACTAAACCCAGTTAAACCAGAAAGGGTAACATTCAAGTTCATTTTTTATTGGGTGAAATTTTTCTGTTTCTGAAAAATGAGTATAAGAAACCTCTTTTAGTGCTCACATATGAATATGAATATATTAACGAAGTAGAATCATGAAAATTGTCTAAGGGGAGGTTCATCTACATGAAACTAATAGATATAGACTTTTTGTTATTGCTGTCAGAGAATAAAAAATCATGTTTCCAAGATAGATGATCTTGGTGTTGAAGGGTTGTTATTAGGTTCCTTCTTTAACCAAAAAAAATTCTTTCTAAATCCGCACGTGATGCATATGGATGTTTTTTCAACATTATAAATGAAGTTTTCTTCTTTACTAAATATATCATTTGTTTTGGTAAGGAACATTTACTTAATGGTCATTAAAAGTTTGATTACACAAACAAAGTAATGGAAATAAAAAAAATGATATTTCATATGAATTATACCATGCACAACATTAGCATAACCGTTTAGGTCATTTAAATGAGAAATCCATGAAGAATATACATCAATATGGATATTTATGTTCTTTTGAAATAAAATAACTTGATTTATTTCACACAGTCATACAAGGAAAAATGACCAAATCCCCATTTAGTGGGAATGGTGAATGTCCAAAGAGCTTCTTGAATTGGTTCATACCAATGTGTGTGGACCATTTCTATTAAAATAAAGGGTGGGAACTCAAACATCGTTAAATTTATTGATTATATTAGAAGGTATGTATAAATATACTCAATGGGGTCTAGGGTGGATTTGTTTGATAATTTCAAGGAATACAGGAAGGAAGTTGAGAACTAGCTTGGGGAGAAGTTTAAGAAACACTACCTAGATTGAGGTATAGAATATTTTATTAAAGAATTCATTGATTAATTATTGGATTTTGAGATTTTATCTTAGCTCCCTCATCCTTACACACCCCAATGAAATGGATTATATGAAATGACAAACCACACCTTGTTAAACATGGTGGGATCAAGGATGAATCATGCATGTCTTCCAATTTCCATTTGCGGATATGCATCATAATCATCATCACACATACTAATCCATGTACAAACTAAATCAATAAATGGTATTATATATGGGGTTCATAGTGGAATTATAGAAATGTTATAAAATTTTAATGTGTGGGCAAGTGAAGAATTTTTTACGGTCTTTTTAGGTAACAAACATACACCATGTGGAAAAAATATGTACCTTTATAGGATAAACCTTGGAAATAAGGGAATATTATATATACAACCCCTTGGGAAAATGGTTTTAGTGTCTAGTCATTTCATATTACTCGTGAGGTACCATATCTGTAAAAGTGATAGTGGGAGAAATATATACTTAGATGAAGTCGAGACTCAAGGAATACAAGAGTTCTTATCGGATAACATTCCATAAAGCCCCATGGAAAAGAATCTATTATACAGAAACAAGTATAGTATAGGAGTACAAGAGAGGGTAGCGAACTAGAATGATATTTATTTAAAGTTACTGAATATGGTTACTCATTATTGGTTTATACTAATGATCCTATAACCTATAAGGATTAATTTAGTTGAACATATGAATCCATGTTTCCAGAATCCATGAGTTCTGAAATAGATTCCATGTCCCAAAACTATGTCTAGATTTTAGTATATTCTCCAGTTGATGTAAATTTCATTGGTTGATAATGGGTATTCAGGATGAAGCAAGACATGGAATGAAAAGTTAGTACCTATAATGCGAGGGTAGTTTCAAAATGGTTTAAAATCATCAAGGCATTGACTAAAAAGAATCATTTTCACCAATTGAATTGAAAAAAAAATTGATAATAATTCTAATGGCAAAATCTTCATACCATGAATATTAGATTTCAAAAATTAATGTCATAATTGCTTTAATTAATGTGAATCATTAAAAGATGACAACATGACACAACATAAAGGTTATGTGACTCTAATGGATTCCAATAAGAAATGAAAATTTAAAAAGAATCCATTTATGGATTAAAGCAAGCATCCAGGTCATGGAACATTCATTTTTATGAATCCATAATGGAATTTAGTTTTATAAAGAATAAATGTGAGTATTGTGTATACAAATAGTTTTTTAGGAGTGTATTTTGTTCCTTAATAGTACATGTTGATGACATATTACTTAGTTGAAATGAGTTAGTATCTCAGATCAGATTCTCACTTTCCCCTTTTCTATTCATGGTACTCACAGGTTCTTCTCCTATGTTTATTATATGAATAAATTCAGTGAAGGAAGAACTCTTTGAAATGATCTCTCTTAGTTAGGAACCAACACCAATGATCCATGGGTTCTTATGGGCGATTTAAATGCTATTATGAACTCTAGTGAAAAAATCATCCCATCTCATACTTCTATCTCCACGAGAGAATTTAAAACCATGATTGAGGATAACAATCATATAGAAATTAATCTCACTGGTGAAAAATACCTCTAGTAAAAAAGACATTACAATAAAGTGGTTGCTTCTAAATTTGACAGAGCCTTTTCGAATGTCATAACTTTATATAAATGGGACACTATAAGTATGATCACTCTCCACAAACTATGCTCTGATCATCATCCCCTCATGGAACACATTTCCTAAAAAGAATTGAAACCTAGATTACTCTTCCGCTTCAATAATGTGTGGTCCTCTGATGAAGATTTCAATCAGGTCATAATTTTTTTGGATCCTCCAGGTCTCATAGTAAAGATAACATTACTTGAATCCTCAAACTAGAACACCTCAAATAGACTCTCAAATCTTCTCATAACTCAAAATACAAACAAATTAACAACTAAATTACTCTTCTTGAGAAATAAATCGATGATATACAAAATAAAAGCACCAACCCAGACCTCCACACTAAACCCATGCAAGAATTAAACATTGCGACCGATCTCAACTCTTTTATCAATTTCAAAGACAACATGAGAAAGAAATATTATCAAGTGATATAGTTAATTGATGGGGATTTAAATAACATATTCTAAAATTCCCTTCAAAGTACCAGGAAGTCCTGCAAACCTCTATCTATTATAAAGGACAGGACAATATTTTTTATAAGGATGATGAAATATTCAACATATAGTCACATATTATTAGACCAACATTAATGGAACTAAAAACAATAAAGACTACATTCCTAAGGTCGTTCCATTACTGATCACTGTTGTCGGCAATACAATCCCTCTTAACATGTAGTTGGATTGTGAAATCAATGACATTGTCTTCAGTAATAATCTATATAGTGCACCAAGTCCTGATTAATTTAACAATTTTTTCTTTCAAAGTTATTGGGATGTGGTTCAGTACGATGTTTGTAATCCTGTTATAGCCTTATTAAAAAATGGGGTGCTTTTTCATGATATCAATTCTCAGTTTCTCAACATGATCCCTAAAGTGGATAATGACTCTAAAAATCATCTTTTTAGACCCATTTCTCTCATAACACTCTCTTCGAAATCATTTCCAAAATCATTTCAAAAAGTCTATCAACTATTTCTAAATTTTTTTTCATGGAATCAATTTGGATTTATAAAATGTAGATCCATTCAGGAATATATGTTTCTTTCATCTGAATATATAAAAAACATGAATAATCCTTACAGTGGGGGAAAACTAGCGATTAAACTTGACATCAGGATAGTTTTTAACACCATGGATTGGAGCTATTTCTTTAAATCCCTTAAATTTTTTGGTTTTCGTGTGCACTTCATCGTTGTGATCCGTACACACTTCAACTAAGTAACTATCTCAATTTTGATCATTGGATCTCTAAAAGGTTACTTTAAATGCACCAAAGGTGTTAGAAAAGGTGACCACTTTACTTTCATTCTCTTTTAAATAGCGAAAGACTACCTCAGATGATAGTTTAATCAACTGGTGGTTCACAATAAAATGAAACCTATTCATGACTCACGAAATGTTAATGAGACTACTCACCTCTTTTATGCTGATGACATCATCATTTACCTTTAATGAGGCCATAGAATGATTATTAACCTCAATAATACTATCTCTCACTTTGAGGAGGTTCCTGGTCGAACAATAAGTTGGGTCAAATCTTGAATCTTTTTTTGGGAAATTTTTTTTCCCAATAGAAAACGTAATATTATCAATGATTTGGGTCTGAAATAAGGCTATGTCCCCTTCACTTACCTTGGTGTCCCCATATTTTTGGGTAGACCCAAAGCATTCCACTTTGTGACTATTCTTAATCAAGTTTTGAACCAGATATCCACTTGGAAGGGTAAATCTCTTTCTATGGTAGGTAGGACTTGCCTTGTTAAATATACTATTTTCTCTATGATGGTCTATTCTATGATGGTTTACAAATGGGACATTGGTCTTATCAAAAAAAATTAATACATCTATTAAAATTCTCATTTGGACCAATAGTACCCTTTAAAGGAAACTTGTGATGTTCCCTTGTCCAACTTGTTATTAGTGTATAGAGAATGGTGGCACTGGTATAAAAAAATAATATACCTTAATGAAGCCCTTCATTCTCAGATTACTTGGAATATTTTTCACAATTCTTCTAAATCCCTCTCTTTTCTCTAAAATAGATTTCTTGATAAACTTAAGACTGGAAATTTTATCTTTATTAATTCTTCCATATGGTCAGCCATCAAAATATCCTTCGCCAACATCATTAATAACACCAGATGGATGGTCCGCCGAGATTCTTCAATGAAATTATGGCTTGATAACTGGACTGGAACACGTTTAATCTCTATGATTTCACTGGATCAAATTCATGAAGAAACTAACAAAACTATCAATGATTCTCTAAACTCTCAACAATATCATATCCCAGATACTATTTTGAACCTCATTGACTGCTACCCTTTCGCTTACAACAATGATTTTTTAATTTTTGATTCATCTCACAATGGAATACTTCCCTCAAAAAATTACTACACTCATATATGTTTTAACAATGAGAATGATTACAAATAGATTAAACACATCAAAAAACCGTGGATAATGTCTTGAAGATTCAGTCTCATCTGGTGCCTATCCCACAACATAGTTACCACTAATATGTTCCTTCAATCATTTTGAATTCATCTTTGCTCTAAATGTAGAATTTGTTATCAACATAGAGGAGATGATAACCACCTATTTCTTTCTTGTTACATTCTTCTACTCTTTGGAACTCTATTTTTGACATCATTGATGGTAGATGGTTGATTCTTGATTCTATCAAAAATCATCTTAAGAAATGTACAGACTTGGATGGATCTCTGAAAATTAATATCCTCTTCCTTGCGGCAGTTACAAAGCTTCACCATGTAATCTGGTATGATCAGAATGCAATTATTCACAACAACTAATCACACAATATTAATGCAGGTTGTTCTCCAATCCATATAGCTATATAAGAAGCTGATTTGATTCAAAAAGGTCATTTCCAAAATATCGTGCATGATTTGTGAATCCTGAAACATCTATAGATCGATGGAAACTTCTTTCAACAACATCTCACTATGGAGGGTTTATGGAGATCCCCTCTCATTGGATGGATCAAAATAAACATATATGGAGCCTCTAAGGGCAATCTAGGAGCTGTGGGGTGTGGCGCTGTCATCAGGAACCATATCAGACATATTCTTGGCTGCTTCGTGGGTCACTCTAGCACTACCTCCTCATTGGATATTGAAATGATGGTCCTGATTCATGCGATTAAACATTTAATGGTTAATGGTTTGAACAACAATTGGATTGAAAGATACTCGATGACCATAATTCATGATCTTTGGAATGGAATGACTCATTTATCATGGCCGATTACTACCTATTGGATGGAATGAAACTGATTTCTCACTGATTTGAACTACATCATCACACATGTATATCAGGAAGAAAATATGGTTGCTGATGGATTGGCCAATTTGTTAGTTAATCAAGACATTACCTGGTGTGAATACCTCTCAACTGCTCTAATTCTGTCTCATGAATACTATTTTACTATAATCCCATACATTATACTTTTGTTATCTTTTTTTAATAAAATTTGTTCTTTGGTCATTTTGGCTAAGGCATTAACCTAAAAAACATAGTTGAAGTGAGATAACCGTCTTACAATCTGCTAAGGAATGGTTGAATCAATGCTTTTACATGATGGACTAGGGATGTAAAACACAATGTTTTGGGATCATGATCTATTGTGAAATATCCATGAGATTTATTGGCCTATGTAAATGTACTTACAGTGACAAGATACTGAAGAGATTTAGTATGGAACAATCCAAGAGGTGATTGTTTCCAGTGTCTCATGTCATTCATCTTTTGAGGAAAATGTGTCCCTATACACATAGGGAAAGAAATAGAATTGAATAGAATCCATATGCATCAGTGATTGGGTAATTCTTGCATTTAATGCCATGTAATAGGCTCGATGATGCATACACACTATGTCTGGTAGGAAGACATCAAGATGACATAAGTGACAGCCGTTGGATGGATGTCAAGACCATCCTTAGGTATGTGATGAATACAAAGGGAATGTTCTTGATTAATGGCCGAGATGATGAACTAGACAGCATAGGATATGTATATTCAAGTTTATAGACTGATCAAGATGACATGAAGTCCCATATATGATATATCTTCATTATGAATTGAGCTGTTGTGAGTTAGGAGAGATCAATGTAGAGTGTGTTTACAAAATCTACCATAGTTTCTAATTATATCACAGATTTTGAGCCAGATAAAGATGTATTTTGGATGTCAATCATCTTCCAAGAGCTGGGTGTGGCTAGTAGCTGTAAATATCCCATCATACTCTATTGTGTTAATACTACAGTATTGTATCTCGCAAAAGAGCCATGGTCACATCAGTGTATGATGTACACAATTCAGAAAAATCATCTATAGAGGGATTTTTTCTCAAATTCGTGAATTTGGAGCGAGAAACATTTTCACAAAAGATAACATGGTAGACCCATGGACTGAAGGCATAACTCAGTGGAAACAGGATCATCATGTGAGGTCTAGGGGATTGAAAGTCGTAGACAATTTTCTCTAGCTAAAGAGGGAATTTTTAAGTGTTAGTGACCTAGAACCAACTATTTTTACATTGATTACATGAATATTAAACGAATTTAAATATTAAATATTTTATTACATATTGTGTATTTTTTTTGATGACTATATTTTAATATTTTCTTAGAGTATTTGTCTTGTTGTCAAGGTCATTGGAGTTCCATGTAAAGAAAAGAACCATTAATTTCTATGAAAATATTAATAAATATAGTACTATGGTTGGATGATATACTATGATGGGACATGTAGTATATAGACCATCAGGTGTGAGTACTCATAATTAGATGATACAACTTTTAATGAATTTCATACTAGGTAATATCTATAATAAGAGATTATGAGAACATAGCCATTTGTAGGAATTCATCATGTTTTGGTGTCATCGTATAATCCTATTTTCGAGCAAGTGTAATGGTCATTATAATTTAAATTTATCATTAATACATGTAACGACACACACACTTTGATTTTATGATGAAAACCACCATGACATATGTTATAGGGTAGTATGGTACATTAGTTGTATCATGAGTGACATGTTATTAATGGATATGTAGAGGATGGATTTATCACTTCCTTTTATGGTAGTTGATATCTCGTCTATTGGATTGATATAGAACGATCACCCTAAATTCCATTTACATGGTGTAATGATGAGTATAATTTAGGTATTCAAAGAATGACTTATCAAGAATAAGGGTTGATGAAACAATAATGAATCTGATTGATGAGATATTTAGGAAAAAGTGATTATATTACACATTTAGCAGTCATATATAGTTTTCATAATTATGACAAAAAGTTCTTTCTCTTGGGTGCCTTAACCCATTATAAGATAGTAATCTTGGACTTTAGTTAAGCCTGAAAAATGGATACAAGAAAGAATATTAGGGGGTCACACACAATGTTTTTTTTGGGGTTTATATTAAATTATCTTTGAATTTAATTAATGGAATAAATATTATTCTCAAGAACGAGGAATAATTTAATCAAGTTAAAATGATTTCATTAAATAAATAATAATTTATTTTACAGATTTTTTAAAAAAATATTTATTTATTTTAGTAAGAATTTAAAAATACAAGATTAATAGTTTTTAAATGAAAATATTTATTTTAAATAATAAAAATATTATTCGAGTGTTCAATAAATGGAAATTGACTTCAAATAGACCAATATCTTATTTTGTTATAAATTAATTATATACATGTCAGAAAATAAAATTTATCCAGGTGGACCAAAAATAATTATAATACTGTGATCATTCTGTGTCGTAATTTTTTTTTATGGTTCCCTTTTGTGCATGTTAGTTCACTAAAAATAATGGTGTTTTAACTATTATTAAGTGTCATGGGAATTATCTAATGGTAATAATTACATTTAATCACTATTAAACAATTAAATATTTTAACTGAAACCCCATGTAGAATAAGTGACAGGTACATTTATTGTGAAAAGGATGGGTTGAACTAGAGAATTATTGAGCCAAAACCTTTACCTCTCAACTCCTATCTTCTCTCCATCTCAATAAAGAAATAATTTCTTCAATATACAAGAAAAATTGAACAATAACGATCGATGGAAGACCTTCATTCTACCGCACAAGCATCTGATGAAGGAGTGGAATTGATCAGAGACCATTAGAGCACATGTGGATCACTCCTTGAGTGATTCTTCTTTAGAACCTCAAAATTGCAATAAAGTAAATCTAGAAGGGTCATTCCGGATGATCAACAATCATAAATGAAGAATATACCAATGAACAAGGTATTTAATTTCTTTATAAATTAATAAATTAATTATAAACATGGTGTAAAATATCTTATTTATCTGATCCATTTCATTTCATATTATTTCCTATATTATTGATTAAAATACATGGATATGATAATTCATTGTCATAATGCCGGATTTTTCATCGAATATGTAAAAATTAAAGTTTCCACCTCCAACCACAGTTCTTCTACTACGTATGAATCCATCAGGATACTCTATATTTCTTCTGTTATAGCATTAGGCGGTTTTTCCTAAATTTTGAAATCAGTGTCTAAGACCACATAATGTAACCCAATATGAATAAATTAATTTAAAAATGATGATGAAAACATATTAATGATTACTTTGTGATTTAATCCCTTTGCTATTATAACTCTAATCATGTGGTTTTCCTTCTTCATGTCATTAACCTATGTGTTCAATTTCCCATTAATTAATTATCTAGAATTAAATAGTCACACACCATGTACATTGATGATATTATATAGTAACAATCAAAATAAAATTGACTGAAATATCATCTTATATTAAATGGTAAGTGATTGTACTTTATTGATTTATTCAGTAATAAAAAAATCACTAATGACACACCCAATATATGCTACCTATTCCGGAAAATATAATATAAAATTTTTCATAAATATAACATATTGTTTTATTTATGAAATATGATAATAATAATATTAATTTCTGAGGATCATTACACATTTTAACATAGAGGATTTCAAATGAATTTTTAATAATTGGAATTTAAATTGGTGGGTCTACCCTTATAATCTCTTATCATTGATTTTATAAAGTTATATCCACATTTAAAGTAGTCACATCCTCTAACGTATACTATCCTTGTCTATAAATATAATATTTTTCCCATTATATAAGGTTTTTTTGATTGTAGGATTGATATTTATAGAATACATATCATCATTTCAAAACTATCAACATATTAGGGAACTAATATATCTTTATATAAGTAAAATATTCAACTAGAATAATCACATTAATATATAAAATATAATTTAATCATCACATGTTAGGAAAATAAATTTAATATTCACCACATTTAATATATATATAGGTAACCATATACAATACCATGGTAGTTGTTACTTGGGAGCCATCTCTAATAGTGTCCCACTATAAATAGATTTATCAATTGAATACCTTCTATACACTATTCTCTCAAAATTGAATGTAATACCATGGTAGTTGTTACTAGGTAACAATTTCCAATTGTAACCCACTTTAAGTAGAATTGACTATTGAATACCTACTGTAAACTAACTCTCTCATGAAATTCATTCTTTAATTTTGACATGGTTTTAGTTAGTGGGTCTACTATTTTTTCTTATGTGGACACACCATATACTACGACATATCCTTTTTGTAGAAAATACCTAATGAGATGATACATTCAATGTATGTGATTCATAGTTCGTCACGTGTACTTAAATATAATCATGGATACAATTGAAATATTATCTATTGTACATTCAAGATATCTTCTAAAGATGATTATGAAATAGGTTTAATTAATATTGCTATATATCATATCATTTATGATAGAACAAATTGCATATGTGTATGGTATCCTACTCATGATATGTCTCTCCTCTTATATCTAGGGGCATATCCTATTGGAGAGTTGTATTCCATGTTACATTATAAAAAACCCCAATGGGTTGTTCAATATTGAATATATATAGATCCCTTATAATGAAGGTTACATGAATTATCCCAAGTATCCTCTCTAATCAATCATAATAAATCATTATCCACAAAATATAGGCTTCTCAGCAAATGTCCTTCATGAAGATGCACTAGTTCAACCATATGTTAACTAACAGTAAGAAACATATGGACTTTATAATATGTAATATTTTATTGGTATACACTATTAGTAGAATAACTACCATCAAAATAATATATTTTATATTTAAATAGATTAGACATATTCATTAACAAAATTTACTTCCTTATAGAATCATCAAAATTAATGTTCCATGATCTAGATTATTTTTTTATTCCAAGAATGGATATTTGAAAAATACATACCTTATTGTACTAACCTTGAGTCACAAACTATTTGGGTTGAGTCATATAGACACCATCCTAATGTTTCTGATTAGGGAATTATATTTTTATTCCATCATCTAAATCTCATAATCATGGAATACAACTATCAAAATTATAATTCTAATGGATATTATCATTGAGGATATTTGAAAGGTGAAATCCTAATCAATATTTTAAAATTATTTTATCCCTTTAAAAATCACTCATTACTTTTATGTACTAACATTACAATGCATATACATTTTATTATTGAATACCAATTTATACCTAACATGTTTTAAATTTACTGGAGGATATAGAAACATCCATATAGTTTTTTTTATAGGAGGAATCCATTTCAAAATTCATATTTTTTTCCATTTATATGGTTCTAAGCTATATAATAACTCCACATAAGAGATAGATTCATTACTATCCACTAGTAATGTTCCACCAACATCAGTCACATGAAAACAATATCATTCAATTTCTCTAACCTCTTGGGTACCCCTATGTAGGACATAAAACATTATAATATCATCTTCCATGTGGTTTGGTGTAATATATTCCGATGATAATTGTTGCATATATTAGTCCTTCTATTTCAAATATTTTATCTTTCAATAACTATCCCCTTTCAATATTTTATCCCTCTCTGGGAATAAGGATTGTATTTCCAATATTATATTTTTATGTAAGGAATCATGTAATAAATACCACCTTTTTCTTTTAGGATATCCTATAATTACACAATTTGCGGCTTTGGCGATGAGTTTCCCTTCTGAACATGCCATATAATATTCCTCAAATCCCCAAGAATGTATTTGCGTTAAAATGTATTTCCTCCAATAGTATAATTCATATTGTATCATGTTTATCACTTTTTTAGGAACGTGGTTTGTTAATTGATCCACTCTCTATAATGTGTATGCCCAAAATGATAATTGAAGACTAACAAAACCCATCATTGATCTGACCAACTGTAATAACGTGTGGTTCCCCCAATCTTATAAACCATTCCACTGTGGTGAATATGGATGATGTAGTTGAGATAATACCATATACTCTCATATAAACACATATTGCGCTTGGTAATTTTTTTCTCCATATCTATATGACAAATGACTGTTAATAATCTACCATACTGATTATTATCTTCTTTCTAGAATTTAGTGAATTTAAAAATATAATCTTAATTATTCATCATCAATTAAAACTATACATACATAAAAAAATAATGAGTAAAAATTATGAAGAATGGATATCCATCCCTTCCTGTGACTAGGAATGTAACACTCCGACCCCAGTTACCTAGAGTCGGTGCATTATTTTAATACATTGGCATGATTACAAGGAATTGTGTCCCGAAGGACCGATCAGTTTAGCAGTCCTGGAAAATAGATTACATACATGAATGTAACATTACACTTTAAAAAATAAAAAACAACATAAATAATCCTTTATGAACACCATTATTACCCTGTTTTAACCCTGCATATCAATCACAATACTCTTCTTGGAATCCTAAGAAAATAAAACATAGAATGGGGTGAGATCAAACGCTTAGTAAGGGTAAGAAATATAGCGGATACTTTCCAAAATAAGCTTAAACTTTTAAGGAAATGTATAAAACATAAATTGATGCCTTTTAAACTTGAACGTCATCATAATATGGAAAAAATAAAATTAAATTATTCAATTTACTTATTCGCATGGATATTCTACTAATAGAATAATAACATGAAATATTAATAACCACTTTAATAATGATGGAATGCATAATGCCAGACTATCACAACCATGTAGCAAAGGCCACATGCCAAGCCTACAAATAAGATTTTGTCAGGGCCCCGTGACAAGACACTAGTTTGTCTCATGAGTCCTATAGATGCATCGAGGAGATATAGTGGGATCCACCCGTCAATTACTAAGTCCAATGCATTATTCATATGAAAAGGTCTAAACATAACAAAAACATTCATATAAAAACTAGCATATGAAATTTCAATACGTTACCCATAAACCATGAATTGTATAAAAATAACACATCCACAGTCAACCATATCACAAAACCTTAAAAAAAATATGGAAGATTTGTACCATGATAAATCAACATCAAAACAAGTTTTAAATCCATTAAAGTATTTTGGCGTTGATGAAAATGATTTGTAAAACACTTTAAGAGAAATACCCATTTTTCATTAATAAATTTAAAAGTCGCACAATTTGGAAAATAAGTCATTTATTGAAATTTTTGAATCAATGTGTCCCATACCACTTTGATACTTTTGAATGGAATTAACATTTTAAAAACATTCATGTCCATATAAATAAATCCTTAAAGCCCATTTTGATGGCATGAAGATTAATGAGAAATATTTAAAAGAATAAACACATAAAACATTTGAAATGATGTTTTAGTAAAAAGTACATTAAAATAATCACTTTGAAAACCCTTTCATAAAACATGAACATGGATAATAATATTCCCCAATATATACTTATTTAAAACAACCTCGGATAATAATGAGATTGTGAAATTAACACTTAACAATTTGGTAACTTACGAAACATACAACCAATAAAATAAGTATCATACAATGAATATGTAAATACACATATATTAATGTGTATTAAACATGGAATACAATTATGGGAAGTACATAAACCACACAAAAGTTAATAGTTTCAATATGGTATGAATCACATTAGAATAAGGAGTGAGATGAAAACCCATTACCTTGCACTTTCCTTTAGTCGAAGGTACGTTTAGCCTCCTCTATAAAGACTATAGTAAGTTATTAAATTATACCAGAACCATATTCATATTTATGAAATCATAAATTATTCATTTATTACTTTATACTACCCATTTAATAATAATTTCTATGTTATATTAATATTTCGGGTAATAATCGCTTTCATTATCGTACATGTTTTAACTTGTTACTCTTGATTGTATTACATAGATCATGATAAAAATACTACAGGAATATAAAACATGATTTATTTATAATATATATTTATAATATAATTAATTTATAATAGACGTATATATGAAATGGAAAACACCATTTATGGATACGGTAGTCCGTACGTACGCATAAAGGATGTTTCCGTTTTCATATAGTATTGAACGGAAGTAAGTGAATAAGATATATGTAAGTGCATAAATACTTATATATATAAATATATATATCTCCAGTAGCATTATTATGTCATATATCTCATAATTAATAGTAATATATATTTTTATAATCGTCGATGAATGGTGAACTTGGAAATGAATCTCATCGCGTCGTGGAGACGGTAATCCGTACATACGCAGGAGGGAAAATATCATTCTTTTTATATTGATATAATATACAATTGGATGGTGTATAATAAATACATAATACTTATCATGTTATATTTATTATTTACATCAAATACACATCATTATTATAAACTTCCAAATAATAATGTGTTCAATAACAATTACACCTTGACGTGGAGATGGTAAGCCTTACGTACGCACGTATGGTGACATGTCATTCAAAGGGTGGATAGAATAATGAATTTGGTAGAACCATAATTATAATAAAATCACATTATATATAATATTCTGGATTTATTATTTTATAATGGAAACAACAAATAAAATGGAAGTGGAAGAAGAAAGGAACTTGAAAGAGGGTGGTGAAATCATAACCTCTTCTTTGGGTTCTTCCTTTTTATTTGATCAAAAGGGATCATTAGGGTGGATTTCTGATCAAACTAAGGCCTCTAGGATGAAGGGAGGATATTTAATAGGGTATTTGGGTAGGGTTTGTCTGAGAAAAATGGATTAGAAGGTGTGAATTAGAGAGAAGGGGGAGTGCCCTTTTATAAGAGGGGTGAGGGGCACATTAGGAAAAACTTAAAATATTATTTTATAATAAATTTATATTTGGTTTATAATGGCTCCAAAGATGATTATTTTAAGTCTATGATGGGGATGGGTCGAGAAAAACTCAACCAATAGTTTTTAGACAAGTTTATGTTACCATCATAACCTTATCATTTAGATTTAACTCTAAGTTAAATAATTTAACTTTTAACGTGTATTCTTGTATTCTTACATTACATGGTTAATAAACATACTATTTACTCCCAATCGAACCCAAATTGGTTCATTAATGTCATATATATTATTATATAAGTCATTTGGACGAACCATATATTTTTATAACCATTATATCAGTTAATAATATAATATTGGTTTTAAAAACTATTTTATGTAAATTTTGACAGTATTTGGTATTTGTTTTTTTAAAATAATAAAAACATTATTAATTCAAAAAAATACGTTTAATCAATCCTAACATGTCATACGCACATATAAAATTCGTGGATGTCATAAAAACATTGAAATTATATTTATTTTAATATTTATAATACCATTTATTTGATTCTTTCATTAATAAGGTAATTAAAGCATCATCATTGTGTCATAAATAAATTTATATATATGATGTCTGGAAATTATAAATAAAATACCATGACGTAGGAAATCTTATTATATTTTTAATGAATATTTATAATAGATTTAATCTTATGTAAAATCCTATATTAAAAATGTTTTAGTTGTTAAACATTGATTTTAACTCTTTTAACTATTTTTTGAATTAAATAATAATAAATGTCCTAATCTTATCCAAGTGGACCTAAATGATAATATTATATTCCTAAGGTTGTTTTTGGTCGAGATAAACTTGTCCAATAGTATTAGTACATGTGTGAGGGTACTATTAATATCATTTTTACCCTTAATTACCCTATTTACATTTAACTGTGGTAAATAAAAGTAAAAAGTTACTATTCACCAAAAATTATTTTCATCTCATTGAACAACATTTTACCCCATGATATTAACCATTTCTCTCAGATTTTCGAAATTCACCTCACAGAAGTGGTAAAATTAGGTTTTATGTGAATTTTCAAATGCTCCTAGGAGGTGGGTAAAAGACGATGAAAAGTTCATTAAAATTTTTATATATCTATAATTATTATATACCGACTCCAATGAACTAAATTGAACTTATATAGGTATTATGTATCTATTTTGAAAATAAATAATTTAAATAAAATAAATAATTATTTAAATAAATATTCGGTTTTAAACTATAACTCAGTGTTTCTCGCTATTCATCAAAAATTAAAAGTATTTAGAAAAATAACAAAAATTGACACTAATATAATTTTGATATTCAGATTTCAATAATGAAGTCCATTTTTCAAAATTCAAAACAAATAAGTTGCATTTATTAATTTCAAATCAAATCCTGTTGTCAAAACAAAAAGCATGTTTTTAAGAAACAATAACTATCAAAATATTGACACTTGTTTATGTTCGGTTTAAATGTTAAATTATGTCCAATGAGAAAAATTGGATAAAATTGTAAAAATATATTCTACATATATTTTAAAACCACTAAAATTCATAATTTATAACTATTAATTACTTCGACTAAAAAACATTTTTTTAATTAAAATTTAGTGATTTTCACTATTCATCAAAATATGAATGTTATCAGAAAAGTACAAAAATATCACCCTAATATAATTTTGATATTCCGAATCGAAAAATGTAGTCCATTTCGAAATATAAAGTGTATAAAATTTCAAAATGTGGGTATTACTATTAATAACAACTAGTTTGATTGGTTGTGGTATGTAAGAACTCAAAGTTGCGTACAACACACACTACTATATTATTCAATTAGAAGTGTGTCGTGGAATCTTGGGGTGTTACATTCTACCCTCCATCAATAAATTCTATCTTCGCAATTTATAATCCGTATTGGAAACTCGTGGTTGACATTTCAAAATATCTTAGTTGAAATCCCACATTGAAAAATGGATTAATAATTCCTCTATTTAAAATAAAGAGTGGTAAGTTTGAAGGTTACCAAAAATAACAAATACTAGGGTTCCATGTAGAAAAATATGGATATAGAAGAGAAATATAACCATAAATATCTATTAGAGATTTGTAGAGAAAATGGGGATGAAAATGCCAATAATCCCAAAGCCATAAATTTGTGATGATCTAAGGTACCATCTAGGACAACATTTTTGTTCCAAGTTCCTTTTCTTAATGTTGATGAATTTATTAATGAGATTCGATAAGATCATAAGGATATATACTTACTTTATAATTATAGTTTTATCCATTAATAATTCTCTACCACAAACTCATCTTTCACTACAAAACATAATACAACTCAAAAATAATCTATTTATCTTAATCGTATAGGGTTCCAAATTTAATGAAAGTATAATTCACATATCATACCCATTAAAAAACGACACTACATTATAAAATCCCGGGATTTCACGTAGTCCAGTGGTAGGCGATAAATCCCAATTGAACTATGGTTGTGGGTTCGATTCCCGCAGCTTTGTCCGACGTGATAGATTGTCACACGGTCTGCGTGTTTTCCTTTTATAAAAATACAAAAATAACCTTTCAAACATAATCCATTCCAAAATTTAGACTTGTCAAAAATACTACTTTCCAAACTCTCAGTCCAAAATTTATAAAGAAGTTAAACACAATGAAGATCCTTTTTTCCATGTAATAACATGTGAACACCTTCAGCATGTATTATTTTAAAACATGGTAACATCCTGAATTACCATAAAACCTTATTGAATACATTCATGCTCCCTTATTCTTTATAGAACAGTAGATATACTCCTTCTATCAAAAATGTTGTAAACTCCAATGATGAAAAATCATTAATCAGTTCCAAGGTATTTATGAATATTCAGTATAATTTACCCAAATCAACCATATCTTATTCAACAATCAGTACCTCAATATTTGGACCATATTAAGGTTTATCATTACTTCAACCATGTAATTTCCAAAATGTTTAACTAACTGTAGATTCACTTTTCTTAGTACCATAAAATCACAAATCCTCAATGAAATAGTACTGCATTACAATCCTTATTTATTTCTAGAACATCATTTATGCAACACTTAAATGAAATAATTCCAAAATAACAACATAAAAATACTAGTCATTCCTCTTCAATTGTGGTTGTATCATAACATGATTATTATCCAATAGTATCATTTGTGGCATATTCTGATGACTGGGACATCAGTTTGCATAGTTTCCAAACCTCTTGTAGATGATGCATTATATATTTGAAACATTTTTCTTACACTTGAAGTCGTGTAATTGGTGTCCTTTTTCTCCACAGTTATAATATACTCCTATTCCCTTCAAGAATTTTCCATGGTGATTATTTCCACAATTATAACATATGGGAAACTCCTTCATTACCTTCTTCCCTTCTTTTTTCATTCTCTCCACCATAATTTTCTTCTCTAGGTTCCCTTAAAATCCATAGGACTCCGTGAATTCTTTACTTATCTTATCAACACATGATACTATTTCTTCATATGATGATAATACATGGGTTACTATTTGACTTCTAAATTCTGGATTAGGACCATGCAAGATATGATCCTTCTTACTCTTTGGATCATGTGTATTGTTGGTGTTCTCATTCCTTCTACTGGGAGCCATTTCTAAACAATGGAATACACTAGATTTTTTTATGAATAGAAATACCTATTCTAGAACTTGTATAACACAGAACATAAATTAAACAGTTTATAGATATAATCAATAATCATAAAAATGTTTTCATTGAGTAAGTATGTAACACCCCAAGATTTTATAGTGTGTTATTTCTTCAAAATAATTCAATAACTTGCACTACACGAAACACCGAGTTCAATTGCACCATGACTTACCAAAAAAAATCCATTCAAAAGAGGTTATGAATAGTATTAACCGAATTTTAAACTTTATATAATCCTTATAATTTTAGAATCCATATTATGAGTTTCTTAGATATAATGCAAGAACAAATTCATTTTCAGTATTGCACTTTTATCAACGTTTAATAGTGAACCCTTTTTAAATACAATATTTTAAACTTTTTGACTAAATGGGGACATCAAAAATTTAAAATGAAACATCCCAAGCTTCCACGGTACACTTTCTTTGAATAATACAGTAGCGTGTGTTGTACGCAACCTTGAGTTTTAACACACACCACAACCAATCAAACTAGCCGTTATGAATAGTAATACCTACTTTTTGAAATTATATATATATTATATTTTAAAATGGACTTCATTTTTGGATTCGGAATATCGAATTTAGCCTAAGGTGAAATTTTGGTACATTTCGGATAACTTTCATATTTTGATGAATAGTGAAAATTACTAAATTTTAATTAAAAAAACTTTTTTAATCAAAATAATTAATAGTGATAAATTATGAATTTGAGTGGTTTTAGAGTATATTTGTAATATATTTTTACCATTTAATATAATGTTGGTCATTGGACATAATTTTACAATTAAACCGAGCATAAACAAGTGTCAATCTTTTGATAGTTATTATCTCTTAAAAACACGCTTTTTATTTTGACAGCGGGAATTAATTTTAAATTAATTTCTGCCACTTCTGTGTTTTGAATTTAGGAAAATGGATTCAATATTTGGAATCAGGATGTTCAAATTGTGTAAATGGGTAACTTTTATTTTTAGACATTTTGAATAATTACTGCGGTAAATATTTTATTTACCATGGTTAAGGGTAAATCCGGTAAATAAGGGTTAAAAAATAATATTATAATAATACTAAATTACCCTAAAACGTGTCTTAAACCTATTTGTTGATACATGGTCGACCATGGGCATCTTTGGGTCGATTTTGGGACCCCATGGATCCACTTGTAAGTGATAATGACACTTTATTTTAATTAAGTCAAAATGAATACAAAAATGACACAAGCATATATCTTTTAGAAAAACAATTGTTACTTAGGGTTATATAAGTTGGATTTTAGATTATAAATATTCATTAGAAAGCTAAAACGATTTCCTACATAATTATATTTTATTTATAATTTTTATACATTAAATAATTTATTTTATTTATGACACAATGATGATGCAGTAATTACTATAATAATGAAAAATTAAAATAATTGATATTATAAATACCCAAATAAATATAATATGAAACTTTTAATGAATTAAACTAATTTTATAGGATACTATGATATCTTAGTATTGATTTAATTGACTTTGTTCGAAGTAATCAATCTGTTATGAGTTTCACAAAAAATCAACTATTGAATAGTGTAAAAATTGACATAAAAGAGTTCTTAAAACAAATATTATATTATTAATTGATATTAAATTCCTAAAAATCTATGGTTCGGTCAAGAGACTTATATCATGATAGGTTCATAATTAATGTACCACTTGGGGGTCTCTTGGATGTATATAGTATGTTTATTAACCATATTATATAAAAATACAAAGAGACATTGTAAAAGTGAAACTAATTAACTTAGAGTTAATACTTAAAGATAAGGTTAATATAAGTACCCAAACCTGTCTAAATTCTATTGGTTGAGGGGTTTTCGACCTATCCCCACCTTAACCTTTGAATAATCAACTTTGGAGCCATTAGAAACCGAATATGAATTTATTATAAATTAATATTTCTAGCTTTTCCAAAGGTGATCCTCACCCCTCTTATAAAAGGGCACTCCTCCTTCTCATTTCTTCACACCTTCAAAGTCTTTTGGTTCGGCCAAAATCTGCCCAAATACTCTCCCAACATCCCTCACTACAACCTAGAGGCATTAGTTTGATCAGAAAGCCAACCTAAGGAGCCCTTTTTATCAAATCAAAAGGAAGAACCCGAAGAAGAGGTAACGATTTCACCACCCTTCTCCAATTTCATTTCATCTTCCACTTCTTCTTCCTTTGTTCTTACCATTCTAAAATAATAAATCCAGTATCTCACATATACTGTGATGTTATTATAAATATGGTAAAATCATATTCAGTATTCTATCCACCCTTTGAATAACATGTCACCATACGTGCGTACGTACGGCTTACCGTCTCCACGTCGTGGTGTAATTGTTATTCAATATAATATTATTTGGATGGGTATAATAATGATGTGTAACTCATGTAAATAATAAATATAACATGTTAATGATTCTGTATATTTGATATAACATCCATTTATATATTATTTTAATATCAAAAGAATGATATTGTCGCTCGTGCGTACGTACAGACTACCGTCTCCACGAACAAGATGAGATTCATTCTCCATCGTATCCATTCAAGTATAATTATCATTTGGTGATTTAAAAATGATATTTAAGGACTTGATATCATTCTGGATATGAATAATATACAACCTATCCTTTACAAACATGTCTTACGTAACAAAACATATAAGTTAACACCCGAAACAACGATAATACTAATATATTATTATCAAATCAATATTAAAAGATCATATATGATATCATATTAATATATATGATTCTTGTATAATTTAATAACAATTATTTCACCATTATACAGGAGGTTAACCTACCCCAACCAAGGAAAAGTACAAGGTAAGGGTTATTTCACAATCTCTTCATTATCTGAGGTTGTTTATACGTAATAATCTACTGGGATTTATTTATCATCCACATCCATGTTTCTTCGAAATGTATTTCAAAAAATATTTATCATTTACAAGAATATGGGTTAATGTCATTTATACCCTTTTTGACTTTTTATAAGAGGTTTATAAAGGAATCTTTCCGTCGTTTTCAAAACAAGGTCCTTTTTAACCTTTTCGACAGAATTAAGGTAAGAATGTTTTTTTTAACTTATACGGCTAGTGCGGTTATTTTCTGCCGTTATAAAATCTTCAATGTTTTCCTTACAAGCTTATAAGAATATTTTCAAGAAAATGTTTTATTTTATATGGCTCTTAAATGATTTAAAAAATAGAAAGAGACATTTCTCTAAAAAGTGTTTTGATTTCATCTATTTCAACATCCTTTGACGGATTTTACGCTTATTTGAAGTTGATTTATTATGACACAAAACATCTATATTGTATTGAAGGTTTTGTGATATGTTTGACTGTGGATGTGCTATTTTTATACCATTCATAGTTTATGGTGAAATTATTGACATTTTGTATGCTAGTTTTAATACGAATGTTTATGTTATGTTTAAACTTTTCATATGGGAATGCATTGGACTTAATAAGTGACGGGTGGAGCCCGCTATAGCTCCTCGATGCATCGGTAGGTCTCATGAGACAAACTAGTGTCTTGGCACAAGGCCTTGACAAAATCTTATTTGTAGTCTTGGCACGATGCCTTGGCTATGTGGTTATGATAGTCTGGCATTATGCATTCCAACATTATGAAAGTGGTTATTGATTTTTGCATGTGATTATTCGATTAGTAGAATATCCATGTGAATAAGTAAATGGCATTATTTCATTTTATTTATGCCATACCATGTTGAAAGTTCATGTTTGAAAGGCTTTTGTTTTAGTTATACATTGCCTTAAAAGTTTATTCTTATTTATGAAAGTTTCCGTTATATTGTTATCCTTACAGGGCATTTGAGCTCACCCCTTTTCTATGTTTTATTCATCCCAGGAAGTGAAGAAGTAAGTTATGAATGACCTGCAGGGATATTATGTGGGGATATGAGTGTGGATTATGGAGGCAATATGTTGTTTTAGTAGTTTTTCGTTTAATGATGTAATGTAAAACTTATGAATATATCTAGTGTTTCCAAGGCTACTAAACCGATCGGTCTTTCGAGATTTGATCTTTCTTGTGATCATGCCAATGTTATGTAATAATGCACCGACTCTGGGTAACTAGGGTCGGGGCGTTACAGTTGGTATCAGAGGAAGTTTAGTACAAACCTTGGAAGCTAGATTTAGATAAACTCTGATTAGAACACGTAGACCTAAGATGAACTTTGAGGATTAGTATAGAAGAACTTCCTAGAATTTTGGTATTGTAGAGATTTTGTGAGTTTTCCGAGAAATACATCCCTGTCTGGATACGAGCAGGTAGAGGCGGCTCTGGCACAGATGTACCTAGGGGTAAAACCCGAAAACACCGCTTTGAGCTAGACTCGAACGGGAACTGGTGCACGACAACGGGCCTTGCTGCACTCTTGGTTACGACACTCCCAGGGGATATGCTTAGGATAACTCTCATTTTCTTTACAAATCATTATGAAGGGTTTATGAGTATATACTTCCTCAAAGAAAACATTTTTATGATTATGGATTATATCCATAAATAGTTCAATTTATGTTAAGTGTTTTATAAGTATGGGATTATGTATTTTGATTCATAAACTGATCTAGTTTATGCCATTGTTTAGAAATGGCACCCAGTAGAAGGAATGAGAACTCCAGAAATACACATGATTCAAAGAGAAGGAAGGATCATATCTTTCATGGTCTTAAGCTAGAATTTATAAGAGAAATAGTCTCCCATGTATTATCATCATATGAAGAAATAATATCATGTGTTGATAAGATAAGTAAAGAGTTTACTGAGTCCTATGGCTTTGAAGGGAAGCAAGAGAAGAAAAGGATGGAAGAGAGAAAGATGGATAAAGGGAAGATGGAAAAGAAGAATTTTCCCATATGTGGTAACTGTGGAAAGAAACACCTTGGAACTTCCCTGAAAGGAATGGGAGTTTGTTATAAGTGTGGAGGAAAAGGGCACAAAGTACGTGACTGCAAGGGTAAGAAAATGGTATTAAATGTACAATGCTTAATTTGCAAGGAGTTTGGACACTACGCGAACTTATGTCCCAGTCATCAGACTATGCCGCAAATGATGTTATTGGATAATAATCAAGTTATGATACTACCACAGATGAAGAGGAATGATTAGAGTTCTTATGTTGATTATGTCAACTGAGTGTTGTATCAACATTGTACTTGTAATAATAATTATGGAGTATATAAGGATTGTACTGCAGTACTATTTCATTAAGGACTTGAGATTGTGTGGAATAAAGAAAAGTGACTCAATAGCAGGATAAATTTTTGGAAAATATATGGTTGAGAGAATGATAAATCATAATATAGTTCTGATACTGAGGTAGTGATTTTGGAATAATATGTGATTGTTTTGGATAAATTATATTGGATATTCTTGACTACCTTGGAACTGATTAATGATTTGTATATTCCATCATTGTTGGGGTTTAAAACATTTTTGGATTGATGAAGTATATCCAGCATTCTATATGGAATAAGGGAGCATGAATGTAATCAATAAAGATTATTGTAATTCAGGATGTTTCAGTGTATTAAAAGAATACATGATGAAGGTATTCATAAGCTATTACAGGGTAAAAAGGATCTACATAATGTTTACCTTCCTTATAAATGTTGGACTGTGAGTTTGGACAGAATTATTTTGGATAGTTCTAGTTTGGATTATTTTGGATTGCCATAAAAGGGCAACCCAGAGGTCGGGCGGCAACCTGTCGCGTCCGACAAGGCTGCGAGACTTGAACCCGCAACCGAAGGGCGAGAAGGGTGTATCACCTACCACTGGCCCATGAGATGTCTTGGATTAAATAATGTAGTTTTTATTAAACTTTGTAACGACCCGATCTTTTTGAGTAGTATATTAACTTACTCTTAATGATTTAATAAGACGTTAATGGTTAATGCAGAAAGGGGAGTTGATGGCTTCATCCAGTAGACTCAACCCTTACGAAGCCCACTTATCAGAGCTTGGGAAGGAGGTAGCATCTGTGGGCTTCACTTTGGACCAAGCCCAAGCCGAACTCCAGCGTGTCAAGCTTGAACAGAAACGCCTGTGGGAGAAGTTCATGTTAGTAGAGATTTCTACTAGGGCAATGTTATCTGAGACTCCCTCAGATTCTCTCACCATAGCACACCTTACACTTAGGTCTTATGCCAGTGTTATAAGGGGCTATGTGATGAGACCCTAGTTTCCTTGTGTAATCCTTTCGGGTAAATAAATTGAGATTTCTTCCTTTAGTGATGTTTGTGAAATTTCAAATGTCTAGATAATTTTAGAATGTATTTTATTGATGAATTTTGGAAAAGGGATATTTTGAAATATATATGTAAACCCTAAATAACTAATGATGTGTAATGATTTTCAAAAAATGGTCTTCT
Source organism: Viscum album (assembly GCA_963277665.1). Classification (NCBI taxonomy): domain Eukaryota; kingdom Viridiplantae; phylum Streptophyta; class Magnoliopsida; order Santalales; family Viscaceae; genus Viscum; species Viscum album. The sequence continues at coordinate 943,348,186 of OY728127.1, read as the reverse complement.
ACAAAAGTGTTCATTAAGGAATTTGGAGTCTAATAAGATGAACTTAATTTTTGATGAATAGTAAATTATGAATAGTGATTTTACGCTTAGGATTAGTAATGTGACCAAATGGATTAGTAATCTCACAAAAGAAAGTTTTAAAATAATCTAGGCACCTTGATTAAGTAATGTGATTCAATAAAATGGGTAAATAACAGTTTCATAAATTATTATTCAAGTATTAGTTTTTTCGGATGAATAGTGTTTTTTTAATTAAAAATTTAATTAAAAATAATTAGAAAATTATTTTTATAAAAATGACTTTATTTTTGAACTTAGAGCATCGATATTATGTTAAGGTAATTTTTGGGGATTTTTTTGAAAAAAATGAATTTTCGATGAATAGTGTTTTTATTTAAAAATTAAATTAAAAATATTTAGAAAATTATTTTTATAAAATGGATTTCATTTTTGAAATCAGAGCATTGATATTTGGTTAAGGTGAAATTTTGGGATTATTCTGAGAAAGTTGAATTTTCGGTGAATAGTGAAAGTATAGTTTTTAAGTTACGGGTGTTTAATGACATCATTAAATGATGTATTAAGTATATATTCAATATTTTCGAATTATGAATAGTAAGATAAGGTGTGAGGTGTCCCAAGTGGCCAATACCATGGGCAAATACCATGGTCAAGCCCATGGTTTTGCCAAAACCACTAGTGAGGTGTCCCTTGGCCATTAATGCTTTGTCCCCTCACATTCCCTATAAATACCCACCCTTTCCTCTCTTAGTTTTCACTCCCAACTCTCCTCCAACGAAGTTCTGGTCTTCTTACCTTCCAAGGAGTCCTCCCAAGGTGCCCCCAATCCCTCAAGGTCCAATCCATTGAGTTTCAAGAGTCACGTTTTAAGGTAAGGGATCCGACCTCTCTCTTTCTTTTCATGTAATCCTTTTTATGTCATTCCTTTTATGCTCCATGTTCTTATGTGAGAGGATTTTATTTTATATTCCTCTTACTGACCCTTTCATGTTTATATGATGAGAGATCCCCTCTTACTCTCATCATTTCGTTTTATGAAAGTTTAAGTGACGCTGTTAGGCTGCCGAATTTTTAAGGGATTCTTTCACCCTTCTCATTTTTCAAGTTCGATTTTCATGTCAATTCTTTCAAGTTCCTTTTTATTATGTTGGGGTATGATCTCTATATCAATCATACTGATCTCTTATTATCATATGATTAGGGACCCTTTTTGATCTTGTCAAATCATTTTCTTTTGAAGTTAAGTGACGCCGTAAGGCTGCCGAATTTTCATAAGAGAAATCTAATCTTTTTCCTTCCATGTTTTTCATTTCAAATGGTATGTCCCTAAAATTTCATTATCATGTCCATATGTCCTTCTTATTCTTTCACCCTACTGTTTTATGGATCATTATTGAGTGGGTGACCCCTGTCCCCTCTCATTTCAATGTTTTCTAAAACCCCGAAACTTAGCCGTTATGCTGCAGAATTTTCCCCTCAAAATGCCTCTGTCTTTTCTCAAAAATTATTTTATGTTATAAAGTGAATACTCAATGCTCTTATTTCCACAAGGGTATTCACATATATATCAAAATGTTCCATTTTAAATTCTGGGATTTACATACATGAGAACCGCTTTCCCTTTCCATGGGTTTAAAGTGACGTAAAGATCATGTCTTTAAAGCAGTTTTTAAAACATTATGATTATGAAATGAAACCCATTTATTTTATGCTATGTGGGTTATTTATGAAATGTTTGATGATGATATATGTGGCTCACATGATAATAAAGGCAAATTTAAGGGTGCGCCCTGATAGCGCTCCAATGCATTGGGTAATGATGTAACCACTAGAGATTACAATTTTCACGATACCTTGGTGAATAACCTTGGTAATTTTCAAATGACACCTTGGGGATGGACCTTGGTGATATGTTCATGATTGTATTTGTTAAATGATGTAGCCACATCTTCAAGTTATGAAAAATGTTATTTTTATTATGAAATGCCTCATGATTTCTTTCTCATTCCTTAAAGTTCTTTTCATGTCCTTATTGAAGTATCTCAAGTTCACATTTAAAATGTTCCTCTTGTTTCCCTTACTGGGCCTTCTGCTCACCCTTTCTTTTTATGTATGTCCCCAGGTTATGAGATGCAGTAATGAACCTATAATGAACTTAAGGAGACGCCTTGCAAGTGTTTAAGAAGAATGTTTTATGTTTTTTTTATGTATTATGTTCCTGGTTTCCAAGACACTAAACCTTAAAGATCCTCAGTTGTGTGTAATGTAATGAAAGTTTATGTTATAAAATGGCGGGATGCTATAGTTGGTATCAAAGGATGGTTTAGTTATTTGTGGAAATTAGGATATAAAATCTTTAGGAAGAACCCTATAGAAAAGTTTAAATATAGGAAAACTTCCTGGTATTTTGGTAAGTATTGAGTAAGTGGTCTATCAAACAAATACATCCCTGTCTGGATACGAGCTGGTAGAGGTGGCTCTGGCACAGATGTACATAGGGGTAAAACCCGAAAACACCGCTTTGAGCTAGACTCGAACGGGAACTGGTGCACGATAACGGGCCTTGCTGCACTCTTGGTTATGACACTCCCGGGGGATATGTTTGGTTAATCACAAGCTTTGTATGAATCATTATGAAGGAATTATAGAGAAGTATAATTGTCTAAGCATGAAGTCTTAGTTAAAAGATTCATAAATGAAATAAGTTTCTCACTAAGGTTTTATTCTTTTAGAAAATGGCGGGCAATAGGAGAAACCGTGCCGATGGTGACCGCAATGCACCATGTGCTGACGGCCCTCCGATGGAAGCCGGAATGGAAACATTCATGCGAATGATGAACCAACTAACTCAAGTTATGAGTAATAACTTGAATCAAGCTGAGAGGCCGACCTCACCACGAAGGGAACAACTTTCTGTTGAGTCCTTCATGCGTCAACGACCGCCAACATTCAGTGGATCTACTGACCCATTGGTTGCGGAACAATGGATAAGCTCCATTGAAAAGATCTTTTCTGTACTTCATTGTTCGGAACAAGAAAAAGTCACCCTTGCTGTTTACCACCTAGAGGGAGAAGCTGATCAGTGGTGGTCACTGATCAAAAACATGAAGCCACGAGGAGAGATGGAAGCTATGGAGTGGGAAGAATTTCGGGGGATTTTCTTTAACAAGTATTTCCCTCGTTCCATGAGAACGAAAATAGAGATAGTGTTTCTCGAGGTGAAGCAGAAGGAGAACGAATCTGTCGGAAGCTATGAGATGAACTTCACAAGGCTTTCCCGTTATACCTCAAGCTTTGTCATGGACCCTAATGGGAAGGTTGATAGATTCTTTGGCGGACTACGACCACATCTGCGGAAGAATCTAGCCAACAGGGACTACGATAGCTATAAAGAAATAGTTCGAAGTGCTATGAAAGTTGAACTAGAGTTTGGGGAGACACAGTGGTCTCACAAATCTAATGAGCAGAAGAGAACTCTAGAACCAAGCTTGGGAAGAAGTTTTGATCAGGAAAGAGGTGGAAAGCATATGCAACATGCCACATGAAATAAATGTGGGAAGAAGCATCCGGGGAACTGCTTGATCGGAAGTGGCAAGTGCTATAGGTGTGGAAAAGAAGGCCATATTTCTCGGAATTGTCGTGGTGATGTGAAGCCTCAACTTCCCAACACTAACGACAGAGGAAAGATGGTTCTGGCCCTACCCGAAGTCACATGCTTCAAGTGTGGACAGCTTGGGCACTTTGCTAATCAATGTCCAAATCCGAGGGCGGTGGAGGGGAATCACCATCAACCTCAGCAGAGGCCAAGGGAGCAAGGTCGTGCTTTCGCTATCACAACAACTGAAGTTGAAGTTCCGAACGATGTGGTAGCAGGTACTCTTGTTGTCCTCTCAAAACTAGCAAGTGCTTTATTTGATTCTGGTTCTACGCATTCCTTTATTTCTTCCAAGTTTGCAAAGAATATAGAATCAAACCCCGAATTGCTTGAGGTAGAGTTGTCAGTCAAGACTCCAAGTGGGATTATCCATGCATCAACAGTGTTTAGAGACTCTAGTGTTTACTTTGGTGAGCACAATCTTATCGCAAATCTAGTAGTCATCCCTATGATGGAATTCGACGTTATACTAGGGATGGACTGGCTCTCAAAGTATAATGCTAAGATCAAATGCAGAAGTAAGGAAATCTCAGTAGTCTTGAATGAACGACCTACAGTTATCTTCCGAGGAGAGATATCCCGAACTGATCCCTATCTAGAAGCACCTCCCATAGCTTTCTTTATGGAGTTAATCGGTGATGATGAAGAAGGGAAAGGGAGCATACAAATTGAAGATGTTCCGATTGTTCAGGAATACATTGATGTATTTCCTGAGGAGTTACCTGGACCTCCCCCAGAAAGAGAGGTACAGTTCTCCATTGAACTCGTACCTGGGTCTCAACCGATATCAAAGACTCCATATAGAATGGCAAATGTGGAGCTAGAAGAGTTAAAGAAACAACTCCAAGACTTGTTGGAGAAGGGGTTTATCCGGCCGAGTGTGTCTCCTTGGGGAGCACCAGTTCTCTTTGTGAAGAAGAAGGATGGATCAATGCGGCTATGCATTGATTATAGAGAACTGAACGGGATTACAGTGAAGAACAGATATCCTCTTCTAAGAATTGATGATTTATTTGACCAACTTCGTGGGGCTCAATTCTTCTCTAAGATTGACCTTCGATCTGGTTATCATCAACTGAGGGTGAAGAAGGAAGATATTCCAAAGACTGCCTTCCGATCAAGATATGGGCATTATGCGTATACTGTTATGCCCTTTGTCTTGACTAATGCTCCTGCTATTTTCATGGATTTGATGAATAGAGTCTTTAAGGACTACCTTGATAACTTTGTGGTAGTTTTTATTGATGATATTTTGATATATTCAAAAAGTCGTGAGGAGCGTGAAGATCATCTGAGGGTTATTTTGAAAACTCTACGGAATGATAGGCTCTTTGGGAAGTTCAGCAAGTGTGAGTTTTGGTTACAACAAGTGGCTTTCTTGGGGCACATCGTAACCAATGAAGGAATCTCGGTTGACCCTGCAAAGACAATGGTTGTGGAGGAGTGGCCTCAACCCACAACAGTAACTGAGATTCGTAGTTACCTTGGTTTAGCGGGATATTATAGGAGGTTTGTGAAAAACTTTTCACGGCTTTCTAATCCACTAACCAAGTTGACTCGAAAATGGGTTAAGTTCATCTGGACAAAGGAATGTGAGGAAAGTTTCCAAGAGCTGAAGAAGAGATTGGTTACTGCGCCTGTGTTAACACTACCCTCTACCGGAGAAGGATTCGTTATTTTTAGCGATGCATCTCTGAAAGGGCTTGGGTGCGTCCTCATGAAAAATGACAAAGTAATTGCTTATGCATCTCGACAGTTGAAGATTCATGAGCAGAATTATCCTACGCATGATCTAGAGCTGGCGGCAGTTGTTTTTGCTCTAAAGATATGGAGGCACTATCTTTATGGGGAGAAATGTGATATATACACTGACCACCAAAGTCTAAAGTATATTTTCACTCAGAAAGAATTGAACATGAGACAAAGGAGATGGTTGGAGCTTATTAAAGACTATGATTGTTCAATTCATTATCACCCTGGTAGAGCAAACAAAGTCGCGGATGCGTTAAGCAGGAAAGATCCTGTTGTTCTGGCAACAATGAGGATCCTGGGAGATCCCTTGATTAAAGATCTAGTAAAGCTGGACATGGGAATTATAAGGAAAGGGACATCATCAACCCTATCCCAAATTATTTCTCAACCTTCATTACTAGAGAAGATCAAGAAGGCTCAAAAAGAAGATCCTTTGCTCCGGGAGAAGTTCGAGGCTGTAAAGGATGGGAAGTTCCCTGATTTCAATATTGATCAAGAAGGTGTATTGAAATTTCGTACAAGACTATGTGTTCCATCTATTCCAGAGATAAAGAAAGAACTGATGGATGAAGCTCATAGCTCTACTTTCTCTATACATCCGGGAAGAACTAAGATGTATAGAGACCTTCGTGATCATTATTGGTGGGATAACATGAAGAGGGAGATTGCCGATTACACTACAAGGTGCCTGGTGTGTCAGCAAGTAAAGGCAGAAAGACAACTTCCTAAGGGGGTATTACAACCGCTACCCATACTAGTATGGAAGTGGGATAATATCACCATGGACTTTGTAACTAGTCTCCCAAAAACATCCAAAGGAAACAATGTGATATGGGTTATTGTGGACCGTCTCACCAAGACAGCCCATTTTATCTCTATTCGGGAAGATTTCTCTCTAGATCAGCTTTCCAAGATATACGTGAAGGAAGTGGTAAGGCTGCATGGGGTACCACTATCCATCGTATCTGATCGTGACCCAAGATTCACAACAAAATTCTGGAGAAGTCTTCAGCATGCTCTGAATACTGAATTGAATTTTAGTACGGCCTATCATCCTCAAACTGATGGCCAATCTAAAAGGACTATTCAGACACTCGAAGACATGTTGAGATTATGCTCAATGGAATTTAAAGGTGGATGGGATCAACACCTCCCATTAGTGGAGTTCTCCTATAAAAACAGCTTCCGTGCGAGTATTCAGATGGCACCCTATGAAGCTCTGTATGGAAAGCGGTGTAGAACTCCTACTTGTTGGGATGAAACTGGTGAGAGGAAGCTTCTTGGGCCTGATCTCGTGCAAGAGATGACAGAACAGGTTCATGCCATCCAACAACACATAAAGGCTGCTCAGAGTCGGCATAAGAGCTATGCTGACAATGGTCGAAGGGACTTGGAGTTTGGTGTTGGTGACAAAGTCTTCCTTCGAATTTCTCCATGGAAGAGAGTCATACGGTTTGGGAAGAAAGGGAAGCTCAGCCCTAGGTACATTGGCCCCTATGAAATCCTTGATCGCATAGGATCAGTGGCCTATCGTCTAGAACTTCCACCGAACCTAGCTCAAGTTCATGATGTCTTCCATGTATCTCTCTTGAGGAAGTACATACCCGGCCCTTCGCATGTACTGAACCCAGAGGTGGTACAACATGAACATGACCTCTCTTATGAGGAGCAGCCAGTGGAGATCTTGGACCGTAGAGACAAGGTTCTACGAAACAAGACTACCCACCTTGTGAAAGTGTTGTGGAGGAATCATAAGTACGAAGAAGCGGCTTGGGAGCCTGAGGAAATGATGAAGCAAAAGTACCCTCACCTTTTCAACTAGGCCTCAAGTATAAATTTCGGGGACAAAATTTCTTAAGGGGGGAAGAATGTAACGACCCAATCTTTTTGAGTAGTATATTAACTTACTCTTAATGATTTAATAAGACGTTAATGGTTAACGCAGAAAGGGGAGTTGATGGCTTCATCCAGTAGACTCAACCCTTACGAAGCCCACTTATCTGAGCTTGGGAAGGAGGTAGCATTTGTGGGCTTCACTTTGGACAAAGCCCAAGCCGAACTCCAGCGTGTCAAGCTTGAACGGAAACGCCTGTGGGAGAAGTTCAAGTTAGTAGAGATTTCTACTAGGGCAATGTTATCTGAGACTCCCTCAGATTCTCTCACCATAGCACACCTTACACTTTGGTCTTATGCCAGTGTTATAAGGGGCTTTGTGATGAGACCCTAGTTTCCTTGTGTAATCCTTTCGGGTAAATAAATTGAGATTTCTTCCTTTAGTGATGTTTGTGAAATTTCAAATGTCTAGATAATTTTAGAATGTATTTTATTGATGAATTTTGAAAAAGGGATATTTTGAAATATATATGTAAACCCTAAATAACTAATGATGTGTAATGATTTTCAAAAAATGGTCTTCTACAAAAGTGTTCATTAAGGAATTTGGAGTCTAATAAGATGAACTTAATTTTGGATGAATAGTAAATTATGAATAGTGATTTTACGCTTAGGATTAGTAATGTGACCAAATGGATTAGTAATCTCACTTAAAGAAAGTTTTAAAATAATCTAGGCACCTTGATTAAGTAATGTGATTCAATAAAATGGGTAAATAACAGTTTCATAAATTATTATTCAAGTATTAGTTTTTTCGGATGAATAGTGTTTTTTTAAATAAAAATTTAATTAAAAATAATTATAAAATTATTTTTATAAAAATGACTTTATTTTTGAACTCAGAGCATCGATATTATGTTAAGGTAATTTTTGGGGATTATTTTGAAAAAAATGAATTTTCGATGAATAGTGTTTTTATTTAAAAATTAAATTAAAAATATTTAGAAAATTATTTTTATAAAATGGATTTCATTTTTGAAATCAGAGCATTGATATTTGGTTAAGGTGAAATTTTGGGATTATTCTGAGAAAGTTGAATTTTCAGTGAATAGTGAAAGTATAGTTTTTAAGTTACGGGTGTTTAATGACATCATTAAATGATGTATTAAGTATATATTCAATATGTTCGAATTATGAATAGTAAGATAAGGTGTGAGGTGTCCCAAGTGGCCAATACCATGGGCAAATACCATGGTCAAGCCCATGGTTTTGCCAAAACCACTAGTGAGGTGTCCCTTGGCCATTAATGCTTTGTCCCCTCACGTTCCCTATAAATACCCACCCTTTCCTCCCTTAGTTTTCACTCACAACTCTCCTCCAACGAAGTTCTGGTCTTCTTACCTTCCAAGGAGTCCTCCCAAGGTGCCCCCAATCCCTCAAGGTCCAATCCTTTGAGTTTCAAGAGTCACGTTTTAAGGTAAGGGATCCGACCTATCTCTTTCTTTTCATGTAATCCTTTTTATGTCATTCCTTTTATGCTTCATGTTCTTATGTGAGAGGATTTTCTTTTATATTCCTCTTACTGACCCTTTCATGTTTATATGATGAGAGATCCCCTCTTACTCTCATCATTTCGTTTTATGAAAGTTTAAGTGACGCCGTTAGGCTGCCGAATTTTTAAGGGATTCTTTCACCCTTCTCATTTTTCAAGTTCGATTTTCATGTCAATTCTTTCAAGTTCATTTTTATTATGTTGGGGTATGATCTCTATATCAATCATACTGATCTCTTATGATCATATGATGAGGGACCCTTTTTGATCTTGTCAAATCATTTTCTTTTGAAGTTAAGTGACGCCGTAAGGCTGCCGAATTTTCATAAGAGAAATCTAATCTTTTTCCTTCCATGTTTTTCATTTCAAATGGTATGTCCCTAAAATTTCATTACCATGTCCATATGTCCTTCTTATTCTTTCACCCTACTGTTTTATGGATCATTTATGAGTGGGTGACCCCTGTCCCCTCTCATTTCAATGTTTTCTAAAACCCCGAAACTTAGCCGTTATGCTGCAGAATTTTCCCCTCAAAATGCCTCTCTCTTTTCTCAAAAATTATTTTAGGTTATAAAGTGAATACTCAAAGCTCTTATTTCCACAAGTGTATTCACATATATATCAAAATGTTCCATTTTAAATTCTGGGATTTACATACATGAGACCCGCTTTCCCTTTCCATGGGTTTAAAGTGACGTAAAGATCATGTCTTTAAAGCAGTTTTTAAAACGTTATGATTATGAAATGAAACCCATTTATTTTATGCTATGCGGGTTATTTATGAAATTTTTGATGATGATATATGTGGCTCACATGATAATAAAGGAAAATTTAAGGGTGCGCCCTGATAGCGCTCCAATGCATTGGGTAATGATGTAACCACTAGAGATTACAATTTTCACGATACCTTGGTGAATAACCTTGGTAATTTTCAAATGACACCTTGGGGATAGACCTTGGTGATATGTTCATGATTTTCTATGTTAAATGATGTAGCCACATCTTCAAGTTATGAAAAATGTTATTTTTATTATGAAATGCCTCATGATTTCTTTCTCATGCCTTAAAGTTCTTTTCATGTCCTTATTGAAGTATCTCAAGTTCACATGTAAAATGTTCCTCTTGTTTCCCTTACTGGGCCTTCTGCTCACCCTTTCTTTTTATGTATGTCCCCAGGTTATGAGATGCAGTAATGAACCTAGAATGAACTTAAGGAGACGCCTTGCAAGTGTTTAATAAGAATGTTTTATGTTTTTTTATGTATTATGTTCCTGGTTTCCAAGACACTAAACCTTAAAGATCCTCAGTTGTGTGTAATGTAATGAAAGTTTATGTTATAAAATGGCAGGATGCTATAACGATCTTGTAGATGAATTATAAATTCGTTTATTTTGGAACCCTATACGAATAGTGTAAATAGAATTTTTTTTACATTCTATTATCTTTTAGAGTGAAAGATGAGTTTGTGGTAGAAATTTATTAATGGATAAAACACTAATTATAAAGTAAGTATATCTCCTTATGATCTTATCCAATCTCATAAATAAATTCCTCAACATTAAGAAAAGTAACTTAGAACAAAAATGATTTCCTAGATGATACCTTAAATCATCACTAATTTATGGCTTTGGGATTGTTGGCCTTTTCATAGCCATGTTCTCTACCACTCTCCATCAGATAATTGATGGTTAGATTTCTCTTCCATATCCATATTTTCCTACATGGAACCCTAGTATGTGTTATTTTCGGTAATCTTGATACTTTCCACTCTTTATTTTATATAGAGGCCTCGATAATTCATTTTTCTATGTGGAATTTCAACTAAGATATTTTGAAACGTCAAAAATATGTTATCCTAATACCCTATGTTTTGTTGAACCGATGGTATTTCAAATCATCATAGATTGATGAATTTAAGGACCTCAATTATACACTTGTTTGTGATTGATGACCTCAATCACTACCTATAAATATTTACATTTTTCCTCCGATTATATGTCTCTAATTGCCACCAATGTTCTCCTAATCCAGATCATAATTTGGTTGTGACCCTTTGATTTATCTTTTCCTCATATTAAGACTAAATTTTAGTAACCCAATTTCTGATGTGGGTTTTCCCACAAATATATTTTCTACATTCAACCTTTTATTTTCGAAGAACAATTTCAAATTGCGAGGACGCAATTTATTGAAGGAGGGGAGAATGTAACACCCCAAGATTTCATAGTGTGTTATTTCTTCAAAATAATTCAATAACTTGCACTACACGCAACGCCGAGTTCAATTGCACCATGACTTACCAAAAAAAATCCATTCAAAAGAGGTTATGAATAGTATTAACCGAATTTTAATCTTTATATAATCCTTATAATTTTAGATTCCATATTATGAGTTTCTTAGATATAATGCAAGAACAAATTCATTTTCAGTATTGCACTTTTATCAACGTTTAATAGTGAACCCTTTTTAAAAACAATATTTTAAACTTTTTGACTAAATGGTGACATCAAAAATTTAAAATGAAACATCCCAAGCTTCCACAGTACACTTTCTTTGAATAATACAGTAGCGTGTGTTGTACGCAACCTTGAGTTTTAACACACACCACAACCAATCAAACTAGCCGTTATGAATAGTAATACCTAATTTTTGAAATTATATATATTTTATATTTTAAAATGGACTTCATTTTTGGATTCGGAATATCGAATTTAGCCTAAGGTGAAATTTTGGTACATTTCGGATAACTTTCATATTTTGATGAATAGTGAAAATTACTAAATTTTAATTAAAAACAACTTTTTTAATCAAATTAATTAATAGTGATAAATTATGAATTTGAGTGGTTTTAGAGTATATTTGGAATATATTTTTACCATTTAATATAATGTTGGCCATTGGACATAATTTTACAATTAAACCGAACATAAACAAGTGTCAATCTTTTGATAGTTATTATCTCTTAAAAACACGGTTTTTGTTTTGACAGCGGGAATTAATTTTAAATTAATTTCTGCCACTTCTGTGTTTTGAATTTAGGAAAATGGATTCCATATTTGGAATCAGGATGTTCAAATTGTGTAAATGGGTAACTATTATTTTTAGACATTTTGAATAATTACTGCGGTAAATATTTTATTTACCATGGTTAAGGGTAAATCCGGTAAATAAGGGCTAAAAAATAATATTATAATAATACTAAATTACCCTAAAACGTGTCTTAACACTATTGGTTGATACATGGTCGACCATGGTCATCATTGGGTCGATTTTGGGACCCCATGGATCCACTTGTATGTGATAATGACACTTTATTTTAATTAAGTCAAAATGAATACAAAAATGACACAAGCATATATCTTTTAGCAAAACAATTGTTACATAGGGTTATATAAGTTGGACTTTAGATTATAAATATTCATTAGAAAGGTAAAAAGATTTCCTAAATAATGATATTTTATTTATAATTTTTAGACATTGAATAATTTATTTTATTTATGACACAATGATGATGCAGTAATTACTATAATAATGAAAAATTAAAATAATTGATATTATAAATACCCAAATAAATATTATATGAAACGTTTAATGAATTAAACTAATTTTCTAGGATAATATGATATATTAGGATTGATTTAATTGACTTTGTTCGAAGTAATAAATCTGTTATGAGTTTCACAAAAAATCAACTAGTGAATAGTGTAAAAATTGACATAAAAGAGTTCTTAAAACAAATATTATATTATTAATTGATATTAAATTCCTAAAAATCTAAGGTTAGGTCAAGAGACTTATATAATGATAGTTTCATCATTAATGTACCACTTGGGGGTCTCTTGGATGTATATAGTAAGTTTATAAACCATATTATATAAAAATACAAAGAGACATTGTAAAAGTGAAACTAATTAACTTAGAGTTTATACTTAAATATAAGGTTAATATAAGTACCCAAACCTGTCTAAATTCTATTGGTTGAGGGGTTTTCGACCTATCCCCACCTTAACCTTTGAATAATCAACTTTTGAGCCATTAAAAACCGAATATGAATTTATTATAAATTAATATTTCTAGCTTTTCCAAAGGTGACCCTCACCCCTCTTATAAAAGGGCACTCCTCCTTCTCATTTCTTCACACCTTCAAAGTCTTTTGGTTCGGCCAAACTCTGACCAAATACTCTCCCAACATCCCTCACTACAACCTAGAGGCCTTAGTTTGATCAGAAAGCCATCCTAAGGAGCCCTTTTGATCAAATCAAAAGGAAGAACCCGAAGAAGAGGTAATGATTTCACCACCCTTCTCCAAGTTCATTTCTTCTTCCACTTCTTCTTCCTTTGTTCTTACCATTCTAAAATACTAAATCCAGTATCTCACATATACTGTGATGTTATTATAAATATGGTAAAATCATATTCAGTATTCTATCCACCCTTTGAATAACATGTCACCATACGTGCGTACGTACGGCTTACCGTCTCCACGTCGTGGTGTAATTGTTATTCAATATAATATTATTTGGATGGGTATAATAATGATGTGTAACTCATGTAAATAATAAATATAACATGTTAATGATTATGTATATATGATATAACATCCATTTATATATTATTTTAATATCAAAAGAATGATATTGTCGCTCGTGCGTACGTACGGACTACCATCTCCACGAACGCGATGAGATTCACTCTCCATCGTATCCATTCAAGTATAATTATCATTTGGTGATTTAAAAATGATGTTTAAGGACTTGATATCATTCTGGAAATGAATAATATACAACCTATCCTTTACAAACATGTCTTACGTAACAAAACATATAAGTTAACACCCGAAACAACGATAATACTAAGATATTATTATCAAATCAATATTAAAAGATCATATATGATATCATATTAATATATATGATTCTTGTATAATTTAATAACAATTATTTCACCATTATACAGGAGGTTAACCTACCCCAACCAAGGAAAAGTACAAGGTAAGGGTTATTTCACAATATCTTCATTATCCGAGGTTGTTTATACGTAATAATCTACTGGGATTTCTTTATCATCCACATCCATGTTTCTTCGAAATGTATTTCAAAACATATTTATTATTTACAAGAATATGGGTTAAAGTCATTTATACCCTTTTTGACTTTTTATAAGAGGTTTATAAAGGAATCTTTCCGTCGTTTTCAAAACAAGGTCTTTTTTAACCTTTTCGACAGAATTATGGTAAGAATGTTTTTTTTAACTTATACGGCTAGTGCGGTTATTTTCTGCCGTTATAAAATCTTCAATGTTTTCCTTACAAGCTTATAAGAATATTTTCAAGAAAATGTTTTATTTTATATGGCTCTTAAATTATTTCAAAAATAGAAAGAGATATTTCTCTAAAAAGTGTTTTGATTTCATCTATGTCAACATCCTTTGACGGATTTTACGCTTATTTGAAGTTGATTTATTATGATACAAAACTTCTATATTGTATTGAAGGTTTTGTGATATGTTTGACTGTGGATGTGCTATTTTTATACCATTCATAGTTTATGGTGAAATTATTGTCATTTCGTATGCTAGTTTTAATACGAATGTTTATGTTATGTTTAAACTTTTCATATGGGAATGCATTGGACTTAATAAGTGACGGGTGGAGCCCGCTATAGCTCCTCGATGCATCGGTAGGTCTCATGAGACAAACTAGTGTCTTGGCACAAGGCCTTGACAAAATCTTATTTGTAGTCTTGGCACGAGGCCTTGGCTATGTGGTTATGGTAGTCTGGCATTATGCATTCCAACATTATGAAAGTGGTTATTGATTTTTGCATGTGATTATTCGATTAGTAGAATATCCATGTGAATAAGTAAATGGCATTATTTCATTTTATTTATGCCATACCATGTTGAAAGTTCATGTTTGAAAGTGTTTTGTTTTAGTTATACATTTCCTTAAAAGTTTATTCTTATTTATGAAAGTTTCCGCTATATTGTTATCCTTACAGGGCATTTGAGCTCACCCCTTTTCTATGTTTTATTCTTCCCAGGAAGTGAAGAAGTAAGTTATGAATGACCTGCAGGGATATTATGTGGGGATATGAGTGTGGATTATGGAGAAAATATGTTGTTGTAGTATTTTTTCGTTTAATGATGTAATGTAAAACTTATGAATATATCTAGTGTTTCCAAGGCTACTAAACCAATCGGTCTTTCGAGATTTGATCTTTCTTATGATCATGCCAATGTTATGTAATAATGCACCGACTCTGGGTAACTAGGGTCAGGGCGTTACAAAGTATATACTAATAAGATCTTCATAATGGTTTTAAAGAAAATGAGAATTATGTTAAGCATATCCCCCAGGAGTGTCGTGACCATGAGTACAGAAAAGCACGTTGTCATGCAGCAGTTCTCGTTCGAGTCTAGCTCAAATCGGTGTTTTGAGGTTTTACCCCTATGTACATTTGTGCCAGAGCCACCATTACCTGCTCGTATCCAGATAGGGATTTATTTCTTAGAAAACTCACAAAATCACTAATATACCATAATTCAAGGAAGTTCTTCTATATTAATCCTCATAGTCAATCTTAGGGCGATGTTATTTAATCAGAGTTTATATAAATTTAGTTTCCAAGGTTATTTCTAAACTTCCTTTGATACCAACTGTAATGTTCTGACCATAGTTACCCAGAGTCGGTGTATTATTTTAATACATTGGCATGATTACACGGAATAATGTACCAAATGACCGATCAGTTTATCAGTCTTGGAAAATAGATTACATACATGAATGTTACATTACACTTTATAACATAAAAAACAACATAAATAATCTTTTATGAACACCATTATTCCCCTGTCTTAACCATGAATATCAATCACAATACACTTCTTGGAATCCTGAGAAAATAAAACATAGATAGGGGTGATCTAAAATGCTCAATAAGGGTAAGCATTACAGCCAAAACATTCAAAAATAAGGATAAAAATTTAAGTCAATGTATAAAACTAAAACAAAATCCTTTTAAACTTGAACTTAATCATAATATGGCAGAAATAAAATGAAATAATTCCATTTACTTATTCACATGGATATTGTACTAATCTACTAGTCTCATGAAATATCAATAACCAATTTCATAAAGATGGAATGCATAATGCCAAACTATCACAACCACGTAGCCAAGGCCTCATTCCAAGACTACAAATAAGATTTTGTCAAGGCTATGTGCCAAGACACTAGTTTGTCTCATGATACCTACTAATGCATCGTGGAGCTATAGCGGGCTACACATGTCACTTACTAAGTGCAATGCATTCTTCATATGAAAAGGTCAAAATATAACAAAAAAATTTCATATTATAACAAGAATAACAAATGTCAATACTTTACCAACAAACAATGAATGGTATAAAAATAACACATCCACAGTCAAACATATCACAAATCCTTCAATACAATATGGAATATTTGTATCATGATAAATCAACATAAAAACAAGTTTAAAATCTATTAAAGTATTTTTACTTTGATGAAAATGATTTGTAAACCACGTTGAGAGAAAAAACACTTTTCATGAAATCATTTAAAAGTCAAACAATTTAGAAAAGAGATCATTTAAAGACATTTTTTAATCAAAGTGTCCCATACCACTTTGAAACTTTTGAACTGAATTTTCCTTTTAAAAACAATCATGTCCATATAAATAAATCCTTAAAACCCATTTTGAAGTGATGGACATTAATGAGAATGATTTAGAAGAATAAATACATAAAACATTTGAAATGATGTTTTAGTAAAAATTACCTTAAAATAATCCCTTTGAAAACACTTTCATAAAACATGAACATGGACAGTAAATATGTCCCAATAGATTATTACACAAAACAACCTCAGATAATAATGAGATTGTGAAATTAACCCTTACCAAATTGGTATCTTACGAAACATACACCCTATCAAAGAAGTATCATACAATGAATTGGTGAATACACATATATGAAAGTGTATTACACAAGGAATAAAATTATGGGCAGTACATACACCACACAAAAGGTAATATTTGCAATATGGCATGAATCTCATGGGAATAAGGAGTGAGATGAAAACCCCTTACCTTGCACTTTCCTTTAGTCGAGGGTACGTTTAGCCTCCTGTATGAAGACTATAGTATGTTTTTAAATTATACCATAACCATATTAATATTTATGATATCATAAATTATTCATTTATGACTTTATACTACCCATTTAATAATAATTTACATGTTATATTAATATTTCGGGTAATAATCTCTTTCATTATCGTACATGATTTAACTTGTTACTGTTGATTGTATCACATAGATCATGATTTAAATACTTCTGGAATATAAAACCTGATTTATTTATCATATATATTTATAATATAAAAAATTTATAATAGACATATATATGAAATGGAAAACACCGTTTATGGAGACGGTAGTCCGTACGTATGCATAAACGTTGTTTCAGTTTTCATATAGTATTGAACAGAAGTAAGTGAAAAAGATATATGTAAGTGCATAAATACTTATATTTATAAATATATATATATATATCCAGTAGCATTATTATGTCATATATTACATAATTATTAATAATATATATATTTATATTCGTCGATGAATGGTGAACTTAAAAATGAATCTCATCGCGTCGTGGAGACGGTATTTCGTATGTACGCAAGAGAGAAAATATCATTCTTTTGATATTAATATAATATATAATTGAATGGTATATAATATATAATAAATCCTTATCATGTTATATTTATTATTTTCATCAAATACACATCATTATTATACCCATCCAAATAATAATGTATTGAATAACAATAACACCACGACGTAGAGACGGTAAGCCGTACGTACGCACGCATGGTGAAATGTAATTAAAAGGGTGGATAGAATAATGAAGTTGCTTGAACCATAATTATAGTAACTTATCAGTATATATAATATACAGGATTTATTATTTTAGAATGGAAACAACAAAGAAAAATGTAGTAGAAGAAGAATGGAACTTGAAAGAGGTTGGTCAAATCATTGCCTCTTCTTCGGGTTCTTCCTATTGATTTGATCAAAAGGTCCCCATAGGTTGGCTCTCTGATCAAACTAGGGCCTCTAGGATGAAGGTAGGATATTTTAGATGGTATTTTGGCAGGGGTTGGACGAGCCAAATGGCTTACAAAGTGTGAATTAGAGAGAAGGGAGAGTGCCCTTTTATAAAAGGGGTGTGGGGCACCTTAGAAAAAACATAAAATATTATTTTATAATAAATTCATATTCGGTTTATATTGGCTCAAAAGTTTATAATTATAAGTCTAAGGTGGAGATAGGTCGAAATCAACTCAACCAATAGGTTTTAGACAAGTTTAGGTTACCATTTTAACCTTATAATTTATATTTAAATCTATGTTAAATAATTTAACTTTAACAGTGTCTTCATGTATTCTTACATTATATGGTTAATAATCATACTATATAATGCCAATAGAACCCCAATTGGAACATTAATGTCATATATATTATTATTTATGTCTCTTTTCCTAACCCAAGATTTTTAGGAAAATTATATCAATTAATAATATAATATTTTATTTAAAAACTATTTTATGACAATTTTGATACTATTTGGTATTTGTTTTTTGTTAAAATAATAATAACATGATTACTTCAAAATAATACATTGAATCAATCCTAACATGTCATATGCACCTAGATTTTTTATATTTCATAAAAACATAGAAATTATATTTATTATAATATTTATAATACCATTTATTTGATTCTTTCCTGAATAAGGTAATTACTCCATCATTATTGTGTCAAAAATAAATTTATTTATATAAATTCTAGAAATTATAAATAAAATACCATGATGTAGGAAATCTATTTATATTTCAAATTAATATTTATAATAGAAATTATCTTATGCAAGACCCTATATTATAAATGTTTTAGTTATTAAACTTTGATCTTCATTCTTTTAACTCTTCTTTGAATTAAATAATAATAAATGTCCTAATCTAATCCTAGTGGACCTAAATGATAATATTTTATTCCTAAGGTTGTTTTTGGTCGAGATTAACTTTTCCAATAGAAATAGGACATGTTTGAGTGTATTATTAATATCATCTTTACCCTTAATGACCCTATTTACTTTTAACCGTTGTAAATAAAAGTAAAAAGTAACCATTCACCAAAAATTATTTTAATCTCATTGAACCAAATTTTACTCCTTGATATTAACCGTGTCTCATGGATTTTAGAAATTCAGCTCACAGATGCGGTAAAATTATGTTTTATGTAAATTTTCAAAAGCTCCTAGGAGGTGGGTAAAAGATGGTGAAAAGTTAAATAAACTTTTTATAATTCTAAAATTATTATAAACAGACTTCAATGAATTTAATTGACCTTATATAGGTATTATGTATCTATTTTTACATTAAATAATTTAAATAAATTTAATTATTTAAATAAAAATTCAGTTTTAATCTATAACTCTGTGTTTTTCACTATTCATCAAAAATTAAATGTTTCCTGAAAAATACCAAAAATTTACCCTATGATAATTTTGATATTAAGAATTCAATATTAAATTCTATTTTAAAAAATTAAAAAAATAGTTGCATTTATTAATATAAAATTTATTCCCACTGTCTAAACAAAAAGAGTGTTTTAAATAAACAATAACTATCAAAAGATAGACAATTGTCTATGTCCGGTTTAAATGTGAAATTATGTCCAATGACCAAAATTGGATTAAATTGTAAAAATATATTCTAAATATAATATAAAACCACTAAAATTCATAATTTATCACTATTAATTATTTTGACTAAAAAATTTGTTTTTAATTAAAATTTAGTAATTTTCACTATTCATCAGAATATGATAGTTATCAGAAAAGTACAAAAAATTAACCCTAAGCTAATTTCGATATTCCCAATCCAAAAATGATGTAAATTTTGGAAGATAAAATGTCTAAAAATTTTAAATGTGGTTATTAATATTCACAACTGCTAGTTTGATTGGTTGTGGTGTGTGTTAGAACTCGAAGTTGCCTACAACACACGCTACTGTATTATTCAAAGAGAAGTTTGTCATGGAAGCTTGGGGTGTTACAAGGAATGTTCTATAAACATTGTTATAAAGAATCTCAAGATGCATTGTGGCCATTTTACCATTACTATAAAAGGTTATTTGGTCATATTACCTTGTAAATAACAATGACATACACTCTATGGATTTAGTTCAAATCAACCTAAATTTACATCTTTTCAGAACATAGTCAGGTTCTTTACATTTATCTTACCTATGTGGTGTCACCGACATTGGGAGTTATATGATTTATGAGAAAATGTTTCATTATTGATTTCTAAATCATGATTCACATACACTAAAACATAAAGATCATTATTTAGAGGTTCCATAACATAAAATATATTCTCCTTGTAAAACAACTAGTTTCAATTTTGAAATTTTAAAATAAAACCTTTCATGTCTACATTGGATATAGATATCAATTGCATGGTTACACATGGTACACAATAGAAATATTTATGTGTAAGAATCATACCAATCAATTACATGAGGTTGTAGTATCAAGTGTAAAGTGACGAAATTCATTCCCCATTAGAGACTCAAGGTTCCACCTCACCTTAGTAAAAACATGTGAATCTACATGGTTCATACATTTTATTATAGATGCTTTCATGAAATGATACATCTAATAAAAAATTTATAAACATTGTGATATTTCAATTTTTAAGGAATACACCATATGTTTCCCTAATTATCATATCCATGGTTTAATTCTTCTTATACATTTATTTCATGAATTAACAAAAATATAAAACCTCATTCTCCATTATTCCCAAATAATATTCCTATTAATTAAAGGTATTGAATAATATTTTGAAATTTTTGAAGTGTTGTAGATTTTGGTATATCCATTCCATTTATTTACCATTAGAACTGAAGGCCTTTAACTATCAACATCATTATCATTATGGTGAATAAGTGTGATGAGATCAAGTTGAGTGTTCTATATGTTTATCACATTTTAATTCATAATAACATTATGGATTCTATGTAGCAGCAAGGTTAGAATGATATATGTGCATATCTTCTTGGAATATATAATCCCAAGATATATGGATTCTCAATATATACAATTCTTTTGAAAATGTGAGGGAATTACAAGGCATCCAATATACGCATTAATATAAATAGTTCATTGGTGAGAACATAACACTCTTCAGTAGATATATATTGATATAAATTATAGATATAGGATAAAATATCATATGTGTTCATCTCTTCAGGAATCTTCTAGAGATCATTGAACATTAATGATAAAAATACAAGTTGAACATATAAACCATAATCTATATATATGAAACATAAGTTATGAAAAACCTCACTCGAATCCTTAGTAGGATTACTAGTAATACCAGACTCTATAATGTACAACCTAACTTCATTATATAATACATTTCACTTGAAGCTGTAAACATTTTTTATAAATTCATTCTTATTATGAGATTTTATTTCTCCAATAAATATCATAATTATATCATGGTCAATGTATATTCCATAATTAATTCTACATTGAATTAATTAGATTTTAGTACATTATAATGATTAAAATACCCAACAAAAAATTATCATAAAAGTCTCATTCTATTTTATAAAGTCCTAATAGGCGACATCATTGGACTCATAACATCATGTTTCATTGATATTGATGTGAAAGGGATATATATTTCCCTTCTTATAACCCTAACTTTTCTATATAAATCAGTATAAAGGTATTTATAAAAGTTTTTTTTCCAACTCCATCACCATGTAGCTTCATTATCCATTGAGTGGATTCCAAATTCCAAAAATTCTTATGGAATTACAGAACACCTGCCTCCATGTTATACCATGTCCTTTAATAGAAGTCAACTATTGATAATCACATTGTCATGTTGACCTAAAACCTTAGTCAAGGCTCATTGATAATTTATTATTTCCTCAAATTGTCCCAAAATGTTATTAAAACTATTTTTATAACCATAACTAAATCGAATTAATTATTTAATGAATTAATATTTAAATAAGGTATTTTAATTTAATTTATATGTATATAATTTATTATTTTTAATATATATCATTCCATGTTAATATAGTATTTATTATAAATTTATATTTTACCATAAATTGATAAAATATTTACACTTAAACAATTTTCATGTTATCATATATATTTAGATTTATTTCTTCCAGTAATCCCTCAAAATAAATAACTAGAAAAATTATTACCAAACTGATCATGAGAATTTGATTAGTGGATTTTTCAAGTGTTGAATAAATCAATATATTAACCAAGGGGGAAGGATTCTATAATCAATTATTTGATATAGTTGTGATATTACTCCATTGAAAAATGTACCTCCATAGACAGTTTTTCATTGATAGCATCTCAAAATTCATCCTCTTACCTATGATCCTATTTACAAATGAATTTACACTCACACACAATTTAGGAAAACCCAAGGATGGGTTAGGGGGCACATAAAATAACCATGATCAAATACGTGTAACATATTATAATATGTAAGGATGAATAGCATAGTATTGTGATTAATTTAATAATATTTTTTTCCCAATCCCATGTTATAATATTAAATTAATTGAATCCAGCACATAGATTGGTTGTTATGAGAACAAGACACATAACATACATGGAATAAATACACATTTAAAAATACTATATATCATTCATTTATATTAATTATTAATTATTTAGATAAAATACTACAATTAATAAAATTAATAATATTATTATTTTATTTATTTATCTTACATAATAATTCATATAAAATTCCTTGAAATAACATAAATTTTAATTAATATACTTGTAGTTTAATTCGGAAAGAATGTTGTGTGCCATTATTGAATTTCACGAAGTATCGTATGGTTTTATATCATAAACCTTCACATTTAAGACATATACAACATGTCACACACTTAAATGACATTTAGTATGATTATCCACATAGAAAATTTGATATAATTAAGACAAACGTGAATACATTAAATTAAATGTTGTGTACAATGATTAATAATGTGATGTAAATAGCATGGAACCATGCATGGAATTTATTTAATTAACTATGGGGAATTAATTTTGTATTTATGAATTCTAAATATATATAATATGTTGTGAAATAAATTAAATATTGTGTAGTTAAGAGTAATTAAATAATTATTTGTTGTCTATGTAATTATCAAATTATTCTATATCCCATAGATTGCATGTAATATGCATATATGGTTATTTGAACTAATTCGTTGTCGATTCATAACATATTTTTTGTTATATGAAGGTGAACCATAACAATAAGAATATTCAGCTAATTAATTAATTGAACAAAAATTAAAATAACATCAAATGTGAAAAATGATCAACAATTGATAAATAATTATAAACATTAATGTAATATCTCTAATACATCATGTTTTTTCTATTCATATAGGAATTTGGTCAGAAATATTTCCAATGACGGGGTTTCATCAATTAATTTCTTAATTTCATAATAACAACTCATTGAATCCCAATGTATCATGAATATACATAATGAAAATAGATGTTAGAATCCAAGAACAATGCGGGGATATTGAATGATAACTTTTTAATTAATTTATATGTAAAATTTATATCATTCTTGATAAAAATTCTTCAATGATTTTGTGGAACATATAAACCACGTCCAGTTACACTATTATTGTTCCTATAGGATATAATGATATAATCCATATAGTTATTATTCAAAAATGATCCTTTGACATCAAAGCATCATAAATGGTACTCTAAGTGATATCCTGATAGAAATAATCTACTTTTGATTCATCCATAATCCCCACTATAACCCCTTCAGTTTATAAGGATCCTATTTTGGACTCTCTAGATTGACAGGGAGAAGGATAAATGTCACTTACATTATTCGTTAGGTAAATACCTAGAAATATTCTTATTACAGTGATTCTCTAAGGTGGGAAATAATTTTCCATGAAAGTTTAAATATTGTATGTTCCAAATGAGTTGGTTCAGAATTTATAATCCAAAGAGTATGGTTTAATAATTATTATTAAAAAATTATCATTATAAATATATTGACCCAATAAAAGTAAATTTAAATATTAATAATATTAATAATAACTATCTTGGTGAATTATCTAACTCAAAAAATGATGAAAATTATTTAATGAATTGGTATTAAAAATTTATCATGGGAATAAAATCTTGACCCATTCCTCATCTTCTAAATTTATTTAATTACATCATAAAAATTTAAATAAATACATTTCGTTCAATAAAAATTTATTATTTTTTCATGGTTTGTTGAAAGAATGAATTTAAAATTAATGAAATAAATTATTTATATAATAAATAATTATTATCTTATGAATTCCAAGAGAAAATTAAATATTATGTATCCATGTAACTAAACAATTACATTGATAAAAAATGTTAATTCATTACCCTCTGCAAATACAAACTGAAATATTTTCATTCTTTATCCTATTGAATAATACTTAATCAAAAATATTTATTTCAAATAGAATATAATTGAGATCAATAGAACCATTTAGTGTGTCGACCTCCAGTATTCTTTCTTTGGGGAATTAAGTGTATTCACCTAATGTCTAAAATCAACACCCAATAAAAAATAAAGGAACTCTATAGATACATTCCAATAAAATGGCACAGAATATCAAATAATATAATTATGGAAGGGAAAAATCCTTTCATGAATTATTAATTAATAACACATCACCACCAAAACCCCAATGTATACAACCATAATGTAATAATATATTATAACAATTTAAATCAATAAATAAAAGTTTGAGACTCAATATATATTAATAAAATCCTAAATTCAAAGGATCATTACACATGTTCGTAGAAAATAATTCCACTAATGCCTAGACAAGTGTAATTCTAATAGATGGTTCTATATTCATAATACAGATTATTGTTGATTACAATGTTCTCACTACATGAGATATATAGTACTCCAATTATGAGTTCTTGAAACTAATGTTCATCATAACTTATATCCTATCATATAAAGTTATCTTAACTTTAAGACTGATAATTATTTAATAGTTCACAGAACATCAAGAATATCACCATATCGTGGAGCTATTATGCCATATATAGGGGTAAAATATAAGGCCCCAGCCTTAAACCTTACTTAATCTTGGGTTATTACAAGATTACACATTGAGGATCTTTTCGAGTTTAGAGTTTTGGAGAATTTGATCATAAAACTTGCATTACATTCCACATATAAACAAAGTGGTTACATAAAGGTAGTATTCTTAATTCCCATCAATGGAAAAAAATTTAAAATAAAACATGGATTATTTCTTGACACATCCTTGACTCTATCATCTTATCATGTACCTTTCCCTTGACCTGTGAAAAACATTTCAAAAACCTGGGATGAGCATAAAAACTCAGTATGGGTTATAAAAAAAACATGGAAAGGAAACATGAGTTCATATATACATAAGAATGAAATCATAATTTACCCATAAAACATAGGCACTTTAACATACCTCATAAAATCATGAATAAATCATAGAAATCATAAGACATAAAGGTAACTTGAGGCATTCATAACATTCTTACGTAGGGAGTAACCCTCTTGGTTACGTTTGGAATACCCATCACAGTATATTCTCTAAAATCTCTTCGGAGAAACCTTAACGTTTCACTCCTTCACGTTACCCAATTCATTGGAGAGCTATAACGTGCTCACCCGCCCTTAGTTTATCACGGAACCACCCGTCTTTATAATAATTCCCAAGAACCATAACATAATCATATCACATAAAAAATGGATAAAGGAAACATAAAATTTCCACATTTCAATCACGAGATATCAATACAACACATTGATATAAAAAATTATGAAAACCATTTTCAATACTAAAATAAAAGAAAAGTAAAACATGGTATTTATTTTTCTTTTAAAAAGAAGGTATGGCTTGTAGAGGAAGCCGAAACTCAAATAACGGTCACGACGGCGGAGAAGTCGTTGTCGCCGCATACGTACGACAAAAACATTCCCTTTTGTCGTTTAGTAAACGCTTCGTATAAAAAATATTCATTTTGAATAAATGTAAAAGTCAAAGGGGGTTATACACCGTATAAAAGAAAGTTGTGTATAAAATAAAACATGCCTCAATGAAAGGAGATTGAGATGAAGTCCCATACCTCGTATCCGACTTGACCCGACCGTTCTTTAATCTCCTGAATAATAAACCTGAGTTAATCTCTACTTGCTTAAGAATCTTTTTCAAGTTCATTATTACTTTTGTACCATTTTATGAACATCATGTAATCATTTAAGTTAATAATGTTCATTTTGTCGGTATTTGGTTCTTAAGTCAAAAATAGACTTCTTACACTTACATGTTGTTAATTTGGTCAAAGGTTCATTATATCCAGAATGGTATTCATGATGTAGATATCATATATATCATATATATCTAGTACATACATGCATTTATAATATTACATAATCATTTAGAGGTATGAAATGAAATGCACCGTTCATGGAGACGGTAAGCCGTACGTACGCATGAACGCTACTTTCATTTCTATTTCATATTTTCTGGAATGGAATCATAATGATATAAGAGTATATTATATTTCCAGTATAATAACATATATAATATCATTAACTTTATCCTTTACACATCCCACATATGGTATTAACGAATCAAATCACTTTTAGGGGGCGGTAGTCCGCACTTCCTAAAATGAAGATATCGTGTTTACCCATAATGGAAACCATAAAGGTATGCCCAAAATGAAAAAAAAACAGAATATTAAGGAAAACATAAACATATTATATATCATATATAAAAATAGTGACATCATAATGGCCACCTTTGAAGGTGTTAAATGAGTATTGAACAATCATCGTTTCGGGAGGCAGAATTTCGCCATCCACGGAAACCGTATGTTCTTTAACCATTTGATGTAGTTGTGTGAGAGTGTAGCTCAAATAAATCTTATAAAAACATCCTAGTATATTGAAGATACTGGTGTTGTTACAAAATAAGTAAATAAAAAGAGTTTAGGGGGTTGGAGAAGCAAAATAAAACAAATGAACATGAGAGAATGAAATACCTTTAAAAGTGTAACTCCTTTTGATTTGAGCCTAAAGGCTTCCTTTGAAAGGCTTCTGCCCAATGGGAATCCTCTAGGATGAGGAGAGGGATGTGGAGAGAGTAAATGGGCAGGGTTTGGCCGAGCCAAATTCTTGAGGAGTGTGTGAAATGAGGTAGAGGTGGGGGCCTTTTATAAGAGGAGAGGAGGGGCACTTTTGGAAAGTATAGAAATAATACTTTATTTGAAAATGTGTTTCGGTTTTAAAAGGCCCCACATTGATATAATTCGTGGATAAGGTGATAAGGGTTAGAAATACACTCATCCAATTGGTTTTGGCCATGTTTAGTTCATAGATTTTACATTGTATTTCCATTTTATTTAAATCATCAAATAATGATGTCATAGCTGCATCATTATTATGTCATAAATAATTTAATTTATTTAATGTATAAAAATCATAAAAAAATACTATGATGTAGGAAATCTTTTTATCTTTCCAATTACTATTTATAATCAAATATCTGATCTTTATAACCCCATGTAAAAATTGTTTTCGTAAAACATTTCTTGTTTGTGTCATTTTTACTTTAACATTTAATAAAAAGTTATTTATGTCATTTCCAAACCAAAGTGTCTCCATGGGGTCCCCAAGTTGACCCATGGCTTTTATTGGTCGGCCATGACACAACCAATAAGGTTGGGACATGTGTCTAGGTCATTTCCTATTATTAAAGCATTATTTATACCTTAAACTACCCTAATTACCACTAATCACGATTAAGAACTTAATAAGTAACTATTCACCAAAAAAATTATTTTAATCTCATTGAACCACATTTTACATCTTAATGACAACCATGTATGTCGGATTTTCAATATTCAATACACATTAGTGGTAAACTTTTATTTAACTGAAAATCATTTTTCTTGATTACCACTTAGTGGTTTCACTATTCACAAAAATTGAAGTTTTTCAGAAAATTACCAAAAATTCACCCTAAGCTATATTTGATATTCCGAATTCAAAAATGAAGTCTATTTTACAAAATTCATATCATATAATTCACATTAATTAATTTAATAATTAATTTCCGCTGCCAGAGCAAATAGCGTGTTTTTACAAAATAATAAGTATCAAAAGATTGACACCAGTTTGAATCTAATTTCAAAGTGATATTGATTCCAATGACCACCATTAGATAAAATGGTAAAAATATATTCTAATTTTACTTCAAAACCAATTCAAAACATAATCTAATCATATAAATAAATTAGATTAAAAAGCAGTTTTGATGTAAAATGCAGTATTTTTCACTATTCATTAAAAATTGAACATTGTCAGAAAAATACGAAAAATTCACACAATGTAAATTTTGATGTCCCAATCAAAAAGGATAAGTTTATTTTTACAAACATAGTTTATAAAATTGTCAAAATATAGATTCAAAAAGGGTTTTCCATCATAAGGCAGTAAAACAATCTTTTAAGAATATTAGTGTATTCCATGCTTAAGATTGGATTTATTTTCATTTTAAGCCTCTATAACACTATCTTAATCATTAATAGACATAGATAAAAATATCTATTATTCATTACTTACTTGGGATGTTACATCCTTCCCCCCGTTAGAAAATTGCGTCCCCGCAATTTATTTGCTTATCGAATAAATGGGGGTACTTATCCCTCATTGCATTTTCAGATTCCCATGTTGCCTCTTCAATCATGTGGTTTTTACACAAAACCTTTACCTGGTGAATCACCTTATTCCGTAACACTTGCTCCCTGTGGTCAAGAATCTGGACCGGTTGTTCCTCATTAGATAGGTTCTCTTCCAGTTGAACTACCTCTGGACTCAAAACATGAGATGGATTTGGAATATACATTCTCAACATCAAAATGTGAAAAACATTGTGTACCTGAGATAAACTCAGAGGTAAGGCCACTCGGTATGCAACTGATCCAACTCTCTCCAGAATTTTGTATGGTCCAATGAACCTTGGACTCAAATATCCTTTCTTACCAAATCTCATCACACTTTTCCAAGGAGAAACATTGAGAAAAACATGATCACCTACCTCGAAAGATTGATCCTTCCTCCGGTTATCCGCATAACTCTTCTGCCTACTCTGAGCTGTTCTCATGTGTTTCTGAATCAGCTGAACTTTTTCTGCCATCTCTTCTACCAATTATGGTCCCATCAACTTCCTTTCACACACTTCATCCCAGAAAGCTGGAGTTCGACACCGCTTCCCATATAATGCCTGAAATAGTGCCATCTGTATACTAGAATGGAAACTGTTATTATATGAAAATTCAACCAAAGAAAGATGTTGGTCCCAACATCCCTGATAATCAATAGAACAAGCTCGTAGAATATCCTCCAATGTCTGAATTGTTCGTTCTGACTGCCCATCTGATTGAGGATGAAAAGCTGTACTAAAATTTAATTCAGCACCCAACGACTTCTAAAGGCCTTTCCAAAAGTTAGAAGTAAACATGGGATCACGATCTGATACAATGGAGAGAGGAACTCCATGTAACCTGACTATCTCTTTAAGATACAAACGGGAATGTTGATCAAGAGAGAAAGTATCTTGTATATCAAGTAAATGAGAAGATTTAGTCAAGCGATCAACAATAACCCAGATTGCATTATTACCTCGAGATGTCTTTGGTAATCCAACAACAAAGCCCATGGATATATTCTCCCATTTCCACTCTGGAACTGGTAAAGGCTGAAGCATCCCTTTTGGTAACTGCCGTTCTGCTTTAACCTACTGACAAGTCAAACACTTCACAGTAAAATCAGCAATATCTCTTTTCATTCCATCCCACCAGTAATACTCCCGCAGATCTCTATACATCTTAGTGCTACCCGGATGAACTGAAAACGGAGAACTATGAGCTTCACATAACTGCTCCCTCTTCAACTGTGAATCACAAGGCACACACAATATCTTCCCAAATCTCAAAACACTATCATTATCAATGTTGAATTCAAGCAACTTACCTTTCTGAACCAGCTCTAACTATTTCTGCAACTCACTATCTTGCTTCTGTGCTTGCTTGATTCTATCTGATAGAGATGATCTCACTGATACCTGAAACAAAACAGAAGGACTCCCTGCACCAACAACTTCTATGCCAAAGTTCATCAAATCCTTAACCAAAGGATCACGTTCCAAACGCAACATTGCTAATGAAGCATTACTTTTTCGACTCAAAGCATCAACCACTTTATTTGCTTTTCCCGGATGGTAATGAATTGTACAATCATAATCCTTGATTAATTGCAGCCATCTCCTTTGTCTCATGTTTAACTCTTTCTGAGTGAATATATACTTTAAACTTTTGTGATCGGTATATATTTCATACTTTACTCCATACAAATGATGCCTCCAAATTTTTAAAGCAAAAATAACAGCAGCTAATTCCAAATCATGTGTAGGGTAATTTACCTCAAAAGTTTTCAACTGTCGTGAAGCATAAGAAATTACCTGATCATTCTGCATTAGGACGCAACCAAGTCCTTTCAATGAAGCATCACTGTATATAACAAACTCACCATTCCTGGTAGGTAGTGCCAAAACTGGAGCATTCACCAATCTTCTTTTCAATTCCTGAAAACAATCATCACATTCTTTTGCCCAGATAAACTTAACACCCTTACGAGTTAGCTTAGTCATTGGACTAGATAACCGTGAAAAATTTCTAACAAACCTTCGTTAATAGCCCTCCAAACCAAGGAAGCTACGAATCTCGGTTACATTTGTGGGTCTTGGCCATTCTTCCACAACTTTTGTTTTTGCAGGATCAACAGTTATTCCATCTTTAGAAAAAATGTGACCAAGGAAAGAAATTTGTTGCAACCAAAAATCACACTTGCTGAATTTCCCATACAGTTTCTTTTCTTTTAAGGTTTTCAAGATAACCCTTAAATGTTTTTCATGCTCCTCTTTACTTTTAGAAAACACCAAAATATCATCAATGAAAACCACCACAAACTTTTCCAAGAACTCATGGAAAATTCTATTCATTAAGTCCATGAATACAGAAGGTGCATTTGTTAGCCCAAAAGGCATTACTACAAATTCATATTGGCCATATCTATTATGGAACGCGGTCTTCGGAATATCTACCTCCTTTACCTTCAGCTGATGGTACCCCGATCTCAAGTCAATATTTGAAAAAAACTGAGCTCCCTGGAGCTGATCAAACAAATCATCGATATGAGGCAAAGGATATTTGTTCTTAACAGTGATATTATTCAAGGCTCTATAATCAATGCAAAGTCTCATAGAACCATCTTTCTTTTAAACAAATAAAACAGGAGCACCCCATGGTGATGCGCTAAGTCTAATGAAACCTTTCTCTAATAAATCTTGCAATTGCTCTTTCAACTCTAAAAGGTCAATTTGTGCCATTCGATAAGGGGGTTTTGAAATTGGCTTAGCATCAGGAACTAAGTCAACAGTAAACTCAACTTCCCGATCTGGTATTATTCCAGGCAACTCATCAGGAAAAACATCAGGATACTCATTTACCACGGGCACATCATTAATCTGAATAGTTACTTTATATTCAACGACGTGTGCAAGGTAACTTTCATTTCCATCTTTTATAAGTTTCTCGGCCTCATGATATGTTATCAAAAGTAAGGGTTCATTCTTGTAAACAAACTGAATGTCTTTTTGAAAAGAAACTTCTTTAGATCTACAGTCAATCTTAGCATGGTAAATAGAGAGCCAATCCATACCCAGGATAACATCATACTCTACTAGAGGTAGAACAATAAGGATTGCAAGTAGGTTCTTTCCACAGATAAGGATAGGAAGATTCTTATAAATTCTTTTTGCCTCGACACTTCCCCCAGGTGTTTTTACCAAAAGTTTAGGAGTCATTTCTTGAGATGGTATTCCCATTTTACTAGAAAAGGTTTCAGAGATGAAAGAATGTGTAGACCCCGAATCAAACAACACACTGGAATAATCTGAAAAAACAAACAAAGTACATGATACAACTTCATTTGATGGCCCGACATCTGCTGAAGTAGTTGCAAAGGATTTCACCACCCCTTTCTGCTTGTAGTCTAACTGCTTCCCATCACTCAAGCTCCTTGTCGGACACTCGTTTTCATAGTGACCCATCTCATTGCACTTATAACATTTCACTAACTGTAAATCAAATTTGTTCTTACCTTTACCTTGATCCTTTTCAGTGCAATCACGAGCCTTATGTCCCATCTTACCACATCGGTAGCACTTCCCAGAATTCAGAAGACATTCCCCAGCATGCCTTTTGCCACATCTATCACAAACTGGAAACTTAGTTCTCTTACCATCAGACTTTTTTGAATAATTCTTACCTTTCTCCTACCACCTCAGTCTCTTCTTCTGCTGGTTGTTATAGAAAACTTTGTCATCGGAAAACTCCATTTCCACCTTCTCAGCACATCGAACAATATTTTCATAACTTTTAAACTCACGAGAAGCTAATTCCCTTCGATACTTTGGCTTTAATCCTGAGTAAAAACGATTGATTTTACTATCAAGGTCCCGGATAAAAATTGGAGCATACTTTGCCAATCGAGTGAACCTTTCTTCATAGGCCGCCACTGAGTCTTCCTCTTGCCCCAATTCCAAGAATTGCTTTTCCATCCTAAGTTGAACAGCCTTAGGAAAATACTTCCCAAGAATCATACCTTTGAATTCATCCCAGTCAAGAGCATCAATCTCATCGGCGTCCCTGATATTTTTAACCATAGACCACCACTGATATGTTTCACCCTCCAAACGGTAAATAGCAAGACTAAACTTTTTATTGTCTGAACACCCCATGACATCAAAAATCATCTCCAGTGCATTAATCCACCCATCAGCTAGCACATGGTCAGATGATCCTCTAAATGATGGTGGATGTTGCCTCATGAAATGTTCCACCACTGACATGTTCCTCTGCGATTGATCTGGCTGATCTCGTGCATGGATACCACCGCCATTTATCGCTTGAGTCAACTACGCCATTACCGCAACAAACTGTTCAGTTCCAATTCCGACCATTTCTGGATGCTGATTCGGAAGGTTATTTCCTTCTGTATGCCTTCCTAGCACTGCTTCCCTCTTTCCTCTGAAGAAAAACAATCTGAAAAAACATGTCTTAGATGAAGCAACATGGTAATCTTTAAATTCTATATCATTTCGAAAAAAAAATTATTTTTGGATAATCATTTAATAGAATTCTAACTCCTAATGTTATCTAAACCGACCTTTGATACCAACTATAAGGCCCCAGCCTTAAACCTTACATAATCTTGAGTTATTACAAGATTACACATTGAGGATCTTTTCAGGTTTAGAGTTTTAGAGAATTAGATCATAAAATTTTCATTACATTCCACATATAAACAAAGTGGTTACATAAATGTAGTATTCTTCATTCCCATCAATGGAAACACATTTAAAATAAAACATGGATTATTTCTTGACACATCCTTGACTCTATCATCTTATCATGTACCTTTCCCTTGACCTGTTAAAAACATTTCAAAATCTTGGGATGAGCATAAAAACTCAGTATGGGTTATAAAAAAAACATGGAAAGGAAACATGAGTTCATATATACATAAGAATGAAATCATAATTTACCCATAAAACATAGGCACTTTAACATACCTCATAAAATCATGAATAAATCATAGAAATCATAAGACATAAAGGTAACTTGAGGCATTCATAACATTCTTACGTAGGGAGTAACCCTCTTGGATACGTTTGGAATACCAATCATAGTATATTCCCTAAATTCTCTTCGGAGAAACCTTAACGTTTCACTCCTTCGCATTACCCAATGCATTGGAGAGCTATAACGGGCTCACCCGCCCTTAGTTTATCACGGAACCACCCGTCTTCATAATAATTCCCAAGAACCATAACATAATCATATCACATAAAACATGCATAAAGGAAACATAAAATTTACACATTTCAATCACGAGATATCAATACAACACATTGATATAAAAACATTATGAAACCCATTTTCAATGATAAAATAAAAGAAAAGTAAAACATGGTATTTATTTTTCTTTTAAAAAGAAGGTATTGCTTGTAGAGGAAGCCGAAACTCAAATAACGGTCACGACGGCGGAGAAGTCGTTGTCGCCGCATACGTACGACAAAAACATTCCCTTTTGTCATTTAGTAAACGCTTCGTATAAAAAAGATCCATTTGAATAAACGTAAAAGTCAAAGGGGTTTATACACCGTATAAAATAAAGTTGTGTATAAAATAAAATATGCCTCAATGAAAGGAGATTGAGACGAAGTCCCATACCTCGTATCTGACTTGACCCGACCGTTCATTAATCTCCTGAATAATAAACCTGAGTTAATCTCTACTTGATTAAGAATCATTTTCAATTTCATTATTCCTTTTATACCATGTTATGAACATCATGTAATCATTTAAGTTAATAATGTTTATTTTGTCGGTATTTGGTTCTTAAGTCAAAAATAGACTTCTTACACTTACATGTTGTTAATTTGGTCAAAGGTTCATTATATCCAGAATGGTATTCATGATGTAGATATCATATATGTCATATATATCTAGTACATAAATTCATTTATAATATTACATAATCATTAAGAGGTAAGAAATGAAATGCACCGTTCATGGAGACGGTAAGCCGTACGTACGCCTGAACGCTACTTTCATTTCTATTTCATATTTTCTGGAATGGAATCATAATGATATAAGAGTATATTATAATTCCAGTATAATAACATATATAATATCATTAACTTTATCCTTTACACATCCCACATATGGTATTAACGAATCAAATCACTTTTAGGGGGCGGTAGTCCGCACTTCCTAAAATGAAGATATCGTGTTTACCCATAATGGAAACCATAAAGGTATGCCCAAAATGAAAAAAAAACAGAATATTAAGGAAAACATAAACATATTATATATCATATATAAAAATAGTGACATCATAATGGCCACCTTTGAAGGTGTTAAATGAGTATTGAACAATCATCGTTTCGGGAGGCAGAATTTCGCCATCCACAGAAACCGTATGTTCATTAACCATTTGATGTAGTTGTGTGAGAGTGTAGATCAAATAAATCTTATAAAAACATCCTAGTATATTGATCATACTGGTGTTGTTACAAAATAAGTAAATAAAAAGAGTTTAGGGGGTTGGAGAAGCAAAATAAAACAAATGAACATGAGAGAATGTATTACCTTTAAAAGTGTAACTCCTTTTGATTTGAGCCTAAAGGCTTCCATTGAAAGGATTATGCCCAAAGAGAATCCTCTAGGATGAGGATAGGGATGTGTAGAGAGTAAATGGGCAGGGGTTGGCCGAGCCAAAGGCTTGAGGAGTGTGTGAAATGAGGTAGAGGTAGGGGCCTTTTATAAGAGGAGAGGAGGGTCACTTTTGGAAAGTAAAGAAATATTACTTTATTTGAAAATGTTTTTCGGTTTTAAAAGGTCCAACATTGATATAATTCGTGGATAAGGTGATAAGGGTTCAAAATACACTCATACAATTGGTTTTGTAAATGTGTAGTACATAGATATTACATTGTCTTTCCATTTTATTTAAATCATCAAATAATGATGTCATCGCTGCATCATTATTATGTCATAAATAATTTAATTTATTTAATGTCTAAAAATCATAAAAGAAATACTATGATGTAGTAAATCTTTTTAGCTTTCCAATGACTATTTATAATCAAATATCTGATATTTATAACCCCATGTAAAAATTGTTTTCCTAAAACATTTCTTGTTTGTGTCATTTTTACTTTAACATTTAATAAAAAGTTATTTATGTCATTTCCAAACCAAAGTGTCTCCATGGGGTCCCGAAGTTGACCTGTGGCTTGTCTTTGTCGGCCATGACACAACCAATAAGTTTAGGACATGTGTCTAGGTCATTTCCTATTATTAAAGCATTATTTATACCTTAAAATACCCTAATTACAACTAATCGCGATTAAGAACATGATAAGTTACTATTCACCAAAAAATTATTTTAATCTCATTGAACCACATTTTACTTCTTAATGAAAACCATGTATGTCAGATTTTCAAAATTCAATACACATTAGTGGTAAACTTTTATTTAACTAAAAAATCAGTTTTCTTGATTACCACTTAGTGGTTTCACTATTCATCAAAAATTGAAGTTTTTTAGAAAATTACCAAAAATTCACCCTAAGCTATATTTGATATTCCGAATTCAAAAATGAAGTCTATTTTACAAAATTCAAATCATATAAGTCACATTAATTAATTTAATAATTAATTCTCACTGCCAGAGCAAATAGCGTGTTTTTACAAAATAATAAGTATCAAAAGATTCACACCAGTTTAAATCTAATTTCAAAGTGAAATTGATTCCAATGACCACTATTGGATAAAATGGTAAAAATATATTCTAATTTTACATAAAACCCAATTCAAAACATAATCTAATCATATAAATAAATTAGATTAAAAATCATTTTTGATGTAAAATGCAGTATTTTTTACTATTAATTAAAAAATGAACATTGTCAGAAAAATACCAAAAATTCACACAAAGTAAATTTTGATGTCCCAATCATAAAGGATAAGTTTATTTTGACAAACATAGTTTATAAAATTTTCAAAATATAGATTCAAAAATGGTTTTCCATCATAAGGCAGTAAAATAATCTTTTAAGAATATTAGTGTATTCCATGCTTAAGATTGGATTTATATTCATTTTAATCCTCTATAACACTATCTTAATCATTAATAGACATAGATAAAAATATCTATTATTCATTATTTACTTGGGATGTTACATAAAATATCCAAGAACACATAATTATATTTTTTTGATGATAAAGAGTTAATCAATATTTATCATAAAAATACATTTAATATAATTTTTTTTAATATATATGTAATCTAAAGTACATTTAGTATCATGGAAGTTGATACTGGAGTCCAAAATAAAATGAAATTGGATTAGTCATTCCTACAATCCGTGTGATGTGCAATGTGATGATTTCCCAAGTAAAATTACTAATAAGATGGTTGTAGGAGTTGATAACTCCAAGGTGGGGATAGAAAATCCGACTCATGTTATACATAATAATTTTAATAACATGTAATTATCTTCTTCTCTTGAGAGATAATTAGTTGTTATTTATTAAAATTTTTTGTAAAGGAAACCAACTTTTAGTGGATCTTCTAATCCACTAATCACGGAAAAATAGGTGAACCCTATTTTGAAGATATTTTATATCCTCTAATGATATGAGAAGTAAAATTTTATAATTAGCCATCTATCACCTTAAAGGATAAAATAATCACTTGTGGGAATTGATCAATAATATAAATATTAATGATGATATGGAATATATTGATTGGAAATGATTCAAGAAAACATTTTTCAACAAATATTATCCTCCCACTCTCCATATTAAAAGAGAGAAGGATTTTCTGGTAATCAATCAAAACGAGAAATAATTTATTGGTATATATGAAGAAAAATTTACACGGATTTCACAGTAAACCATTGTTCTATTTTTTAACCACAGTATTAAAATTTACAACTTCACTAGTGGGTAAAATCAATGTCTTCAAAAAGATTTCATACTTCATGTCCATGTAATCTATTAGGGACTTGAATGATATAATCATATTGTGAAAATAGGGATTAATGATTCGAAATAGTCACATAGTAATGGGGATAATAATTGGAGAGTGGGGGATCATTTCATAGAATAATAAAATAATGTCATGGTGGAAAGAAAATTGAATTGTTCACATGTAACATCCTACCCCTTCCTCATTGGCTTCAAAAGGTAGTGATATGCTACTTCGCCTTAGGAAATGATCCCAAGGTGCCAAAGGCTAGAAATAAATACATAGGGCTTCATGAAAAATAGGGGAATAAATTTTACATTAAATAAAACCAACCAAACACACCTTAACAAACCAAAAATACATTATAAATTTCAATAAACTAAACCATGAAAAAATATTACTATGATTGAAGCAAAAAACCAAACTATTCCTTAAAAATTCCAAATAACTAATACAACTAAGTCACAAAGATAAAAAAAATCAGAGTACCAACTAGAAAATTCCTCAAAAATTCCCAAAGGAAACCATTAAAAACTCCACATATCCACACCAAGATACTTTCTCTATGCACTATAATACCATCGAGACATCATGATGGACTGATAGAAAAAAGAGATTCTTCACCTTTTCCTTCATCTTTAAATACCACATCTACAAAATCACCTGAGGGGAAAAGAAGGGGGATGAGTAATAATACTAAGTAGGTTTACCCTAAATTAAATCCCAAAACTTGACACTAGGATAGAACAGTTAAAAAATTTATATAAATCCGTTTATATAAAACATCAAATAGTGATGAACTTCCTACCAATCCAAACACACCCTTAGGAAAGAATTTTTCAACCAAATCATCACAAAACAAAGGAAATGTAAAAAAATATCCATAATCCAATTTACCATAACATATTAGAAAAAATATATAATTATTTTCAACATTAATAATCAAAACATTGCCATAACATTTCAGACACAAAACTTGGTGTAACAATCATAGTAGAACTTCCCGTCCAAGCATATTCACTACATTACCAATGTTGTTGTACATTCTTCACACTTATTCTTGATAGTCTTCCTTCTATAAACTATCCATCCCATTTTTATAGTCGTACTTCCCACCCACATCTCATTCATTTCAATAAAAATAGTAAATACTTTACCTACTGACAAGCATAAAGCACACCAAGGACACAAAATTATGAAAGCAACCATTTCTAACCCAAAAAAATTCCATAAGACATTATACATGACACAATATCATCCACTAAAATATCCCCATTTATTGATAATAATTTTCAAAAAACATTTTCATAAATCATTACATGAATCTTATTTTGAAATCTATATTTCAAAATCCAACATCAAGAACATTTCACCACAATACCCAATTATCCTTAAAATCCAAAAATCATCAGAAAATGAATTTCCATCAGGATTCACACATTACAATCATAAAAAAATTAAATCAAAACAAACTAATTGAATATTAGGATTTTATTTATAGATAAATGGAGTTTGGAGAGAACCCACATACCAGAGGGTTTTGTTAAAATCAACCAACTCGCAAAAACTACAAAAATCCAAGAGAATTATAAACAAAAATCACATTAGATCACTTTTCCTTTCATCAACAAAACAGAATCTAAGAATATAAGAAAATAACCCTATATATGCATGTGATAAATGTAGATCGTAAATCCTTATAGTGATGGAGAACTAGATCTATGGAAAACCAAGAAGTAACCAAGGGAGGAGACTTACTAGAGAAGAATTGCATTCACCATACCTTTCAAACCATTCAAATCACCTCCTAAATTTGTTGGATAACCCCTATAACCCTTTAGAAACAATAATAATGATTATTTTTAGATCGTATAAAATAGAATGAGTGTAACACCCCGAGATTTTATGAAAAATATTCTTTTTAATTTCAATAATGTCTTGTGTTGTACGCTACACCAAAAGGAGCTTGCACAACACGCATCCTTGATTTTCCTTGCATTACACATAATCACGACCTTCCTCGATAGCGTGTATAGTACGCAATAACTAGTTTCTCTAAACAACTATATGCTATTAAAATATTATTAAAACTAGCTGTTATGAATAGTAATAACCACTTTTTGAAATTTTGTAATTTTTATTTTTCAAAATGGAATTCATTTTTGGATTCAGAGTATCGAATTTAGCCTAAGAAGTTAGATATTGAGGATACTTCCCCTTTACTATGTTGTTTTCTCTAGCATGATTTTCGCCTCTCACAAAATTATTTTTTTGTTTTAGTTAATTGAGGGAACCAAAAGGAATTAGGTTAACATTAAATCCAATGTACAAATTGGTGACTATGAGGAACAAAATTGTGTAACGCCTAGAGAGAAAGATGTTGTGATTATGCCGAATCAGTCATCGCGATATATGATTAACAAGGTGAAATTTAGTGGTACGCCTAATTCATCAAAGAAGATGAAGATAGACTATTATGCATGTTCGCATGTTGAGGAGCATAAAGAAAGGAAGATTGAGATTTCTAAAGAAGGGAAGAAGAAGCTTGAGGAATACCTCAAATGGAGGGACTGATGTTATCTGTGTGGAGAAAACGGTCATAGAGTGACAGACTGTTATGGAGTTCAATGTCTTATTTCTGGAGAACATGGGCATTACCCAACTCAATGCCCTGACCTAAAAAGTTACTTCTAAATCAATGAAGGACTTCTTCCAGGACAATCATTGAAGTGGATGGACTGAAGTGTTTATGTATTGGTATTTAGGAATAATGTTGTCAAGGTACTTTTATGGTATATTGAAATATTTATGTATTGGTCTATTGTGGTTTTCAATAATTTTAAGGTACCAGTAACCATGAAAAGTGATTCAAATATTTTTGGAAAGTAGATAATATTCCCATAATGAAGGGATAAGGAGAAAATGAAATGTTTGACAGTATTCATGAGCTCATGATTGATATAAGGACTAAGTGATATCATGGTTTGAGTATATAGAATTTTGAGGATTTTGGTATGTGGAAGGTGTCAACTTTTATCTACATTCATGTTTTCCCTAAGTTATTCAAGATAATACATGATTAAGGACTTTGAATGTTTGTAATGTGACCAACAAGACATATCTTATGATATATGGGGATCAACGATGGTATTAAATCTCTGGTAATTGTTTTCACTATATTATGAGAGTGGACTGCAGTATTTTTGATAAGCATAAAGATTGGAATGGACTATGTTGGAAAAAAGTTAGTATTGTTTAAGGATAGATGTTTTTTCAATATTATTGATGGGATGTTATAGTAATATAGTTTTAGAAAAAGGACACCCTGCAGGATGGGCGACATCCCATCGCATCGGACACGGATGTGGGAATCGAACCCACAATCGAAGTGCAACTGGACTTTATCGCCTACCACTGGCCTACAAGAAGTCCATGTTTAGTAGAAACTAGTTTTATTATATTAAGCAGTATGATATATAATGTATAAGTCCATTTTAGGAACTATATATGATTAATCTCACTATAGATGGACTTATGTATTTTTTTGATAACTTTTCGATCCTTTTGTTTGAGATAGATAGAATGACCCATCATTCTATCACATGATCTGCTAACACATCACGAATGATGAATTCAACTTCAAGAGATGAAGTGGAAATTATCTAAAGAATGACAAATGGTGTGACTATACCAAAATCACGAAAGTATTTCTTCTAATTCCAATTTCATCAGCTTTAGGGAAATGATCATGAAAACCAAAAATGTTGTCCTAGTGCTCTTATATCTGATTAATCAGATGGTACCTTATATCGTCACAAATTTATGGATTTGTGATTGTTGGCTTTTCCATAGCCATGTTCTCTACCACTCTCCATCAGAACATGATGGTTAGATTTTTCTTCCATATCCATATTTTCACCTATGTGGAAACCCAGTGATTAGTTTATTTGGGTAACCGTTACGTTTCATACTTTCATTTTTAAAGATTGTTTTGGTATTCCTTTTTACGATGTGGGTTTCTATTAAAGAAACTTTCGAATAGTAAACCATTTATAACCCCGACGAATTTTGAGGGCGAAATTCATTTTAAGGGGGGTAGAATGTAACACCCCGAGATTTTATGAAAAATATTCATTTTAATTTCACTATTGTCTTGTGTTGTAAGCTACACCAAAATGAGCAAGCACAACACACATCCTTGATTTGCCTTGCATTACACGCAATCACGACCTTCCTCGATAGCGTGTGTAGTATGCAATAACCAGTTTCACTAAACAACAATATGCTATTAAAATATTATTAAAACTAGCCGTTATGAATAGTAATAACCACTTTTTGAAATTTTTTAAATTTTATTTTTCAAAATGGAATTCATTTTTGGATTCGGAGTATCGAATTTAGCCTAAGGTGAAATTTTGGCACTTTTCGAATTACTTTTATTTTCTGATGAATAGTGAAAATTACTAAATTATAATTAAAAACAACTTTTTTAATTGAAATAATTAATAGTGATAAATTATTAATTTGAGTGGTTTTAAATTATATTTAGAATATATTTTTACAATTCAATACAATGTTGGTCATTGGATGTAATTTCACATTTACACCAGACATAAACAAGTGTTAATCTTTTGATAGTTATTATCTCTTAAAGAAACGCTATTTGTTGTGACAGCGGAAATTAACAATAAAATTAATTAATGCAACTTATATGTTGGGAATTTTTTAAAATAGAAATTATTTTTGAATTCAGAATATCAATTATATCTTAGGGTGAAATTTTGGCATTTTTCTGAAAAACATCAATTTTTGATGAATAGTGAAACTACTAAGTGGTAGTTAAAAAATTTAATTTTTTTCATAAATCTTAATATTACCGCTTCTGTGAATGGAATTTCAAAAATCTGAGAGACACAGTTGATGTCAGTAAGTAAAATGTGGTTCAATGAGATGAAAATAATTTTTGGTGAATAGTAACTTTTTACTTTTATTTACCATGGTTAAAAGTAAATTGGGTAATTAAGGGTAAAAATGATATTAATATTACCCTAACACATGTCCTAATCCTATTGGACAAGTGTATCTCGACCGAAAACAACCTTAAGTGTAAAATATTATCATTTAGGCCCACTTGGATTAGATTAGGACATTTATTATTATTTAAGTCAATGAAGAGTTAAAAGAGTTAAAATCAATGTTTATTAACTAAAACATTTTTATATAGGGTTATACATAATATAATTTCGACTATAAATATTCATTAGAAAGATAAAACGTTTTACGACATAATGGTATTTTATTTGTAATTTTTATACTTTAAATAATTTAATTTATTTATTACACAACGATGATGCAGTAATTACCTTTTTAAGAAAATATTACCATAATTGATGTTATAAATGCCCAAATAAATGTATTTTGAGACTTTTTATGACTTAAACTAATTTACATGGTCAATATGACATGTTATAGTTTATTTAAGTAACTTGGTTCGAACTTATCATTCTGTTAAAAATTTCATAAAAATCATGTACCAAAAAGTGTCAAAATTGACATAAATTAGTTTTTCAAACAAATATTATATTATTAATTGGTTTTTCATTCCTAAAAATCTAAGGGTCGGCCAAATGACTTAGATAAGGATATATATATTAATAATAAACAACTTGGGGTTCGTTTGGCATGTTATAGTAAGTTTATTAACCATATAGTGTAAGAAAACAAAAAGTCACGGTAAAAGTTAAATTAGTTAACTTAGAGTTATATCTAATTGATAAGGTTAAAATAATAACCTAAACTTGTACCAATCCTATTTGTTGATAGTATTTCGACCCATACCCACTTTACCTTAGAAATAAGACCCTTTGGAACCATTATAAACCGATTTTGACTTTAATATAAAATAATATTTTGAGATATTCCTAAGTTTCCCCTCTCCTCCCTTATAAAAGGGCACCTCCTCCCCCTCCTCCTCACACCAATTTGGGCACTCAAGCTTGGAAAACACCTTCAAAAATCCGTTCTCCACTTCCCTATAATAATCCTAGAGGTCATGGACTTCTTCAAAGACCATTCTTAGTTCCCTAAGTGGAGGATTCAAAGAGGCGTTTCAAAGAAGAGGTAATATCCATTACCAATCTTTTCAATTTCTTTCTTATTCTTCTTCTTTAGATGTTTCATGATAAAGTAATAACATCAGTATTAATTACATACTTATATGTTATTATAAATATGAAACAACCCTAATTCACCTTCTATCCATCCTACGGAAAAATGAAATCACCGTGCATGCGTACGTACGGAATACTGTCTCCACGCCGTGGTGTAATCTATTTTCCACAATCACCTTACAAGGATTGGTATAAAGGTGTAATGAGTAACTATATATGATTAATATAAATTGATATTGATACTGAAATAGTATAAATACACTTAAATAAAATTCCACGATCATGGGAACAATATCATCGCTCGTGCGTACGTACGGAATACCGTCTCCACGATGTGATGCGACTCGTTCTACATGATCATCATTACATAGTAATTATATAAATGAATTTAATGAATAAATATGATATATGTTACACTAATACCATTCTTGATATAAGTTATCTATAACCTAAAAAGAAGAATAAGAATTTATTCGGCAAAACACACATAAGAACAAAAGGCAATAAAGACCCGAGTAACAAGTAACAATGAAATATTACTAATGAGAAGCTAAGAATATGACCATATATGATATCATATCATTATTTATGATTCCTTTATAAGTCAATAACATTATTTAAACCATTATACAGGAGCTTCGAACACGTACAAAGAAAATCGGACCTATGGTAAGGGAAATATCACAATCTCATTTTTATCCGATATTGTTTGTACTTTGAAATTTACTGGGGTATATTTTATCATCCACATCCATGTTTCCTCAATATGTATTGTTATTTACATCCACCTACAATTTTTTAAACCCAATTTTACCCTTTGGTGATTTTTTAGTAAATGATATGAAAGGAATCTTTTTTCGTTTTTCATACGAGGTACTTTTTGACTTTTCCGACAAAAGTACGAGAA
The DNA here is from genome assembly GCA_963277665.1 of Viscum album. Taxonomy (NCBI): domain Eukaryota; kingdom Viridiplantae; phylum Streptophyta; class Magnoliopsida; order Santalales; family Viscaceae; genus Viscum; species Viscum album. The sequence continues at coordinate 943,303,456 of OY728127.1, read as the reverse complement.
GAATGTTTCCTTTTAACTTATACGGCATGAATGGATTTAAAAAAAATTATTTCCAAGAAGCTTCCCTTAAATGTTTTCAAGTTTATTTTTATTCAACTTCTTTTAGTTTAAAATTCTATGACATGTTAATAAAGGAAAAAAAATTTGAAGTAGAAAGGATATTTTCCTCAAGAATGAAGTTCAAATGTTTTATCAAAATTATTTTCCATATAAGATAATAAAGGGTTCTGTTTTTATCCCTATTATTACATTGATTTGATTATGTTGTCATGGAAATATTTTTATGAATTCCTTTATCTTATATGAATTGTTTTATTATGTCATGTTGTTTAAGAATCCCATTTTTATTACATGGGTTATGCAATGATGTATGGTTTATGATTTTGTGGCACACATAAGAATGGTATCATTAAGAGATGGGTGGGACCTATATCTACCTCCAATGCATTGGGTAAAGATTTTAAATCTAATGAGATAGAAATGGCTGGAACGTTAGGTTATACCGGTTCAGTGAAACAGGACTGGAACGAGGGTGTCGCGGTTCAAAAAGGGACTTTGTCCACTAAGATAGTCTTGGCAATGAGTCTTGACTAACAAGAAATTATTCTCTATGAATATGTGTGTATGACACAAAGTTTCATGTTTTAATTTATGATTATTGGGATTTCATTTCACTACTATTATTTATCCCATGTTATGAAATTATGCTCTCTTTTGCAGGTTAAGATTTCCAAAAGTTATGTTCTTATGAATATGATGTGATTGATTTTTCTATTGCTTACCCTTACTGAGCATTTGAGCTCACCCTTTTATGTTTTCATTTCCTCAGGATATAAAGAAAGGTTTTAGGTAAAAAAAGGGAAGATCTTTATGGGATATATTGAAGATCTTTCACCACGATTAGAAGATTACGTTCCGAGTTTCCAAAGACACTAAACTATTACGATCCTTGTGTCTATGTTTTTGTTATGTACTAAGTATTCTGCAAATGTAATGTAATGTCAATGTACGTTAAGCTTCGGGTCTCTACAATGAGTATATGGAAAATATTCAGTGGTCTTAGATTTAAAAATCCATTTTTTTAGATCCCATGGTTAGGAAATCAATACTCTAACCATGCTCATGATACTACCTCAATAGGGAAACCACATGGTTACCTATAATTTGTTAGAAAAATCTCTATGAATCCCACTTCCTCCCCTTAAATGGTTACCTAAAAGACCTTCATGGTTTTCCCAAATTGTTGTCAAAACGTTCTCCCTTATAAAAGCTTCAGATCCATTCCAACTCCCACCCAAACTCTCCAAAACATTACACAACTATTTTTGCACATAAAAAGGTATAAAGAGGGTTATGTACCTCAAAATTGGGGTGGAATATTCTCCCACCATTGTAAATTATATCCTTATAATGTATATAACCATCACTTTGTTGAGAGAGCTTGGGCTATTGCTCAACTATCTCTTTATCCCGCTCCTGAGTCTCATCATGAATCTAACCATGCGGCCAAAAAACATGAACTACTCTAATTCATTTACCATGCATGCCATTATTTTTCATATAGAAAATATACACTATTATATGAATCCATGAAGAATCTGACTCTATCTCAGCATGATCCCATTTAATCACATGGCCAGGATCCGACTGATATTTCTTCAATTGAAAAGATGAAACACATTGTTCATCACACTAATCCATAGTGGAAAAGAAAATTGATAAGCCACATCTCCTACCCTCTCAAGTGTCTCAAATGTCCCTATATACCTTGGAGATAACATACACTAATTCCAAAACAAAAGATGTCTAAGACTAGGAGTGATTGTCAAGAAAACAAGATCACTAACCTCGAATGACAACTTCCATAAAAAACAGTCCACATATTATTCTGAATGATTCTGATCCATATCCACTATCATCCTGATCAAATAGAACTTCTCCATAGTTTCATAGAAAATTCTTGGGCCAACCATCATGTTCTCACCCACTTCCACCCAATAATGTGGAGAATGACAATGATGCACATACTGTGCATCAAACAGAGAAATATGTATTGAGGCCTGATAATTGTTATTATATAAGAACTGCAAAAAAATAATTTCCACTCCAAAGATCCATAAAAATATATCAGACAAGACCATAAAATATTTTTCTTAGTTTTTATCATCCTCTTGGATTTCATATCCATCTGAGGTTGATATGACATTCTCATTGTCAACTAGGTCCCAATGGATTGATGTAAGGATTTCCTAAAATGAGATGTGAACCTCGGATCTCTATCTGATTCAATAGAAACTAGAACACCAAGCCACTTTACCACTTAATAGATATATATTTAGGACAGATCCTCCACTATATGAGATAAACGAATAGGGATGAAATGGGATGACATTGCAAGATGATCCACCATCTACCATATATCAACATGATTACTGACCATTATTGGGATTCCTGTAACAAAAGTCATTTCTATCTACTACCGCATCCAAATAGTGATATGTAAGGATTTCAACATACCTATCAGTCATTGATTCTCTTCCATGAGATGATGACAAGTCATGAATATTGAAAAAAACTATTTTACATTCCTTTTCAAACCATTCCACCAAACTACACTTTCATCACCATATATATTTTTTGAATTCCCAGATGGAATTATCATATGTATTTATGATAGTCTCTGTGAATTTCCTCCTGAAAATACACAGGTACAACAAATCTATTCTAAAATCTAATGATTTAATGGCCATTTAGTTCATATCGCTCAATGGTCTCCTCACCACTATGCTTGAACCTCATCACCATACACTAAAAAAACATATTTTCCACATCAACCAAGACAGAAATCTTAGTAACCAATTATTCCAATACGAAACCATCTCTATTATTGTGATCTTGACATTCTATCTGCTCATCAGCTATGACCCATATAAATTTCCATTGACTTGATTCTTATTTCGCCACTTGAGCATTTGAATTTTTACTTAATTCACACCCAACCAAATTTCCCATAACTTGTGTCTACATTAAGTCAAGGTCAAACATCTAGAGATACTCCGTACATCTCCTTTTCTTCATGTTCAAATATCATTTTCCAAAAATATGATTTAATATTTTATGATTATTAAACGACATGAATTTCTCACCAAAGGGATAATGATGCCACATTTTGGAGACATGAATTACTTCTGCCCACTATAAATCTTGTGTTCTGTAGTTATTACCATGAGACATCAACTACTATGATCCATTCAAACCATCATGATCCCCATTCATGAGAACATAACCTAACCCTAATCCCATGTTTCCTCTTACATCTTATGGTTTCTCCATAGAACATTTACCAGATGATTCGTCCAGTTTCTCAACACTTGTTCTCTTGTATCATGAATCCTGATTGGCTCCTCACAATAATACAGATCTGGTTCCAGATCAATTTCATCATAGGTGAGTACATGCATTGTGCTAGGCATGTATTTTCTCAATAGTGATATGTGGAAAACATCATGAACTTTGGAGATCCTTGGAGGAATTTCCAAATGGTAAGAAACAACCCTAATTGGTTCTAGGATTTCAAAAGGTCCAATGTATCTGAGATTCAATTTACCATTCTTACCAAAACGTATAACACCCTTCGATAGAGATACATTCAATAAAACATGATCTCCTACCTGAACTTCTAAATCCTTCCTTCTGTTAACAGCATAGCTCTTTTGCCTACTTTGAACTGCTTTGATGTGGGTTTGGATTACCTTCACCTTTTCCACCATTTCCTCAACATGTTTTGGGCCTACTACTTTTCTTTCACCAAATTCAAAACAACCGGTTGGTGTGTGACATCTTTTTCCAAATAATTCATCATATTGTGCAATATGAATACTTGAATGGAAGCTATTGTTATGGGAAAATTCTACCAAAGGTAAATACTAATCCCACATACCTTGAAAGTCAAGTGAGAAGGATCTAAACATGTCTTCTAAGGTTTGTATAGTCTGTTCTGATTGTCCATCAATTTGAGGGTGGTAGGTAGTGATCAAACAAAGTTATGTATCTGAGGCATTCTAAAGTCTTTTCCTTAATCTTAACGTAAAACGGGGATCACGAACAGAAGTGATCGATTGAGGTATTCCATGATGTCTTAAAACATCATTAATATAGAATCATTCTAAACGTTCAATTGATAAATCCCCTCCTATAGAAATAAAATGTGTTGACTTAGTATGACGATCAATAATGACCAATATTGAATCGTTCCTTCTAAGAGTCTTTGTACGTACCATGAAAAATTCCATCATAATATTATCCAATTTTTTACTCAGTTATGAGAAGAGGCTACATGAATCCTCCAGGTTGTTTCCTTCCAGCATTCATTTGTTGACAAACCAAACATCTTGACACAAAATCAGAAATCTCCCCATGCATTTTGTCCCACCAAAAATGTTCTTTCAAATTATACATACATCATTGTGCTCCCAGGGTGTACAGAGAAATTGGAGGTATGATCATCATCCAACAACTCGGTTTTTAGATCAGGTATATCGAGAACACAAATACACTTACCAAAATTCAAAATTCCACCTTCATATACAAGGTCACTCAGTATCCCATTATTCACAGCTTTAATCTTCCATTGAAAATCCTCATCATCAACCTGAGAAATTTTTATCCTCTCTAGTAGAGATGTCTTAACATCCATTTGAAAAGGCATGGATGTTTCTCCATCCAAGGTTATTCTAATATACATCTTTACTAGATCCATGAAAATAGGATCCCTTTAAACTCTCTTCTAGTTCAAAACTCCATGATCCTTTCTTATCAAAGCATCTTCCACCTTATTTTCCTTCCCTGGGTGGTTGTGTATTGTGAAATCATAATCCATGATTAGTTCTAGCCATCTCCTTAGCCTCATGTTGAGTTCTTTCTAATATAAAATATACTTCAAACTCTTGTGATCGATATGAAACTCACATTTTCACCATAGAGATAGTGTTTCCCAATCTTCAATGAAAATATTACATATTCTAATTCAAGATCCTGAGTGGTATAGTTTTTCTCATGAATTTTAACCTATCCTAGTGCATATGAAATAACATTATCATTCTGTATAAGGACCCAACCAAGTCCTTTCTTTGAGGCATAACTATAAATAAAATATAATCATTCCCCAATGGTAGAGTCAATATAGGTGCGTTGAATAATCTCCTCTTAATTTATTCAAAAAATTCTTCACAATATTTTTCCTATTCAAATTTAACCCCTTCAGATGTGATCTTGGTTAATGGGTTTTCCAATCGGGCAAAATTCTGGATGAAACTTTGATAATAACTTGATAAACCAATAAAACTGCATACCTCGGTTATACTTGGTAGTGCAGGCCATTTTTGGATTGACTTTTTGTTATAAGGGTAAACATAGATTCCATCCATAGAGAAAATATGGCCATGAAAAGAAATATCCTAAAGAAAAAATTCATACCTGGTAAACTTCCCATATAATTCATTTCTTCTTAGGGTTGTTAGAATGGTGTGCATGTGATGTTCATGATCATCATAGATTTTGTAGTATACCAGGATATCATCAATAAATACCAAAAAAAAGTCATACAAATATTCCTTGAAAACTTTGTTTGTCATATCCCTGAAAACAGAAGGTGCATTAGTCATCCCAAATGGCATGACTGTAAACTCATAATGATCGTACCTTGTTCAAAATGATATCTTTGTGATGTCTTCCTCCATCACACACAACTGATTGTATCAAGATCGAATAAATATTTGAAAAATATTGAGCTCCATTTATTTGGTCGAATAAATCATCTATTCGAGGTAGGGGTACCTGTTCTTTATTATTACAACATTGATCTCCCAGTTGTCAATGCACAACCTCAAAGATTCATCTTTCTTCTAAACTAAAAGAACATGGGCTACCCATGGAGAAAAAATAGAGTTGATAAATCCCTTATTACTCATTTCCTCTTGTTGTTTCTTTAGTTCAACTAATTTTAAAGTGTACATTATATAAGGGCTCTTCGATATGTCCTGCTAATAAGGAATTAAATTAATGGAAAACTCAATTTCTCATACTAGAGGATGTATAGGTAAATCTTCAGGAAATACGTCATCAAATTTTTTCACATTAGTTAAATCCTATATTTTAACATTCATTTCCTCAATGACCATTATTTCATTCTCTTCCTCCCCAATAATTTAATTTAGTTGTGCCACAGGTGATGGATTTAGATAAGAATTAGGTGGTGTTGATTCAGATATAATGATAAGCCATTTTTATCATCTTTATAAAAAATCATAACCTCCTTCTTATTACAATTTTTTTTACATAATGGTGAAAAATAAAATTCATAACGATAATTAGATCAATTTAAATCATGGGTATGATGATGGGATCAGAAGATAAATAATATTTATGTGCCTTAAAGGGAACTGATTCAGAAAACATTGTTGTAATGATATTTCCCTTATGTGTTTTCACTGAAAACTCCCTTGTAAAATCAAATTGGAAATATCTAATTTTCATAGAAAATGGGGAAGATATGAAACAATGCGATCATCCAGAATCAAATAATTCATTTTCTAAACTTGAGGAAACCATTAAATTACCTGCCACCACATCTTTCGGAGCATCAACCTCAGTAGTAGTGATTCAATAAGCTTGTCCATGATCCCTTAATTTTTTTATGTATATTCCATTGAACTTAGAACATTCATTTCCATAATGTCCCATATCCTTGAAATTATAGCATTGAACATTAGTATCAACTTTTCCCCTTACAATCACCAACAAGATGACTTTTTTCCACATTTATATCATAATCATTTTCCGTTTAGACAAGCCCTAGGGTGTTTCCTTCCAAAAATATCACAGGGTGGAAATTCAATCCTTCCCTCCATCCCAATTTCCTTATTTACTTTCCTAGAGTGCTCAGCAGATCTCTTCTTCTCTTTCTATGCTTTAAATTTTTATGAAATACAGAATTTATTTTTTTGTAGTGATAGAAAACAATACAATATCTTCATACGATGAAAAGGATTGTGATATTAATAGTTGACGAAGAAATGTTTTTAACCAATAAAATTAATGGTCAATATTACTTCTTGGTTTATGTATATAATATGCATCATTCCTTGATATCCGTGTAAAGTTATCCTTATACTTTGGAACATTCCCATTCCTCTTTTGCCTCAGACTTAGAAACTGACTTTTTGTATCTGCTTGATGGTCTTGAAGAAAGTATTTTTCTTCGAAAACCTCTTTAAACTCACTCCAGGCCATATTTGATACTTCATAATCTTTCTTTTTGTTTTGAATCAATGACCACCATTGATCAGCATCTCCAATGAGGCAGTAAACTGCCATGAAAATTTTTTCCCTTTTGTTACTCCCCAAGGCGTGGAATATTTTCTCTATGGAATTTATCGATTGCTCATATACTATTGGATTCGTACAGACATTTAATGTTTGTGGTTGTTTCCCCATGAAGCCCTCTAACATTGATCCTCTATGTTTTGGATCAGGGTGCTCCATATGGGTAATGTTATTATTCATAACCGGAGTCAGTTGTCCTAGTATGGTGAGATGATGATCAACACCAGTTGCATAACCAACACTACTATAATTATCGTGAGTAGGAGGAAAATTCCTACATGGATAACGTGTGTTGATATGGTTTCCATTCCTTCCACTAGGCGGAATTTCTAAAAAATGGAATAAAATATGTTAGTTTATGAATCATAATACATAATTCCAAACATGTAAAACAATTAACATAAACTGAACAGTTTATGTATATAATCCATAATTATAAAATGTTTTTCATAAAGGATGTATATACACATAAAAACATCCTAATGTTTTTCAAAGTAAATAAGAATTATCCTAAGAATATCCCCTAGGAGTTTCATAACCAAGAGTGAAACAAGTCCCATTGTCATGCACCAGTTCCAGTTCGAGTCTATCTCAAAGCAGTGTTTTCTGGTTTTACCCCTTGGTACATCTGTGCCAGAGCTGCCTCTACATTTTCGTATCCAGACATGGATGTATGCCCTGGAAAAATAAAAAATATCAACATTACCAAAATTCTAGGATGTTCCTATTTTACTAATCTGCAATGTATATCTTATGGTAATTTTCTCTTATCAGAGTTTATCTAAATCAAGTTTCCAAGGGTGGTACTAATCTTCCTCTAATATCAACTGTAATGCCCCGACCCTAATTACCCAGAGTTGATGAATTATTGTGAAACATTGGCAGGATCACAAGGAAATCATCACCCGAAAGGCCAATCAATTCAGAATTATTGGAAACAAGATTCATGCATAAGTTTGACAGTACAACTTGAAAATAAATACAACATTAATTTATTTAATTAGAAACATCCAAGCCTCATAGATTATGATTGCATGTCACTCATAACTATCTTCTTCATTTCCTGGGAAATGGACACACAAGAAAGGGGTGAACTAAAATGCACAGTAAGGGTAATAAATACTTCAGAAGATAACAAAAATATTTTCCATGGTGAATAATAAAAAACACATGCATTTTATAATAATAAACATGATCTATTTTATGACTACAATTTGAGCTGAGTAAATAAGGCCATAATAAAACATAATCATGGGTATTCTACTAGTCAATTAACCACATGAAATATCAATAGGTACTCTCATAATGATGGAATGCATAATTCCGGACATTCTAAGACATTTTGAACGGCCTCGACCAAGACATCTAAAAATGATTAAGGCCTCATCCAAGACCATATATCAAATTTTTTGAAAGGCCTCGGCCAATTCCAGATCTCATTGTCACGTGAGACATACCGATGCATCGAGGTGCTATAGTGAGCTCCACCCATCACTTACTATGTCCAATTCATTCCTCAAATGAATTGAGTGTATCATAATCAAAACATTCATATTAAAACTAGCATAGGAAATTTCAATACATTAACCTCAAACCATGAATGGTATAAAATAACACATCCGTAGACCAACATAACTCATTCAATTCAATATGGAAGATTGTATTATAACATATTAACCTCAATCGATAATAATGAATGATATTGACAAAGATGAAAATTATCATCAAAAAAATGGGAGAGAAATATCCCCCTTTTTCTTGAAAACATTTAAATGTCTTACTATTTATCAATAAGTTGTTTAAAATATAATTTTATTTAAAAGTGTCCCATACCACATGGATAATTTTAAATGGAATTTTAATTTGAAAACATTAATTTTCCTAAAAATAAATCCTCAAAACCCTTTTTAAAACATGGACATTAATAAGAAAGATTTAGAAGAATAAATCTTAAAAACATTTAAACGATATTTTAGTTAGAGTTATTAACCAAAAGAGAGACATTGTAATATAAATAATTGGGGAAATAAAAATATTATATTATAATGAGAATAAATGGTTTGATGATATACTATGTCAAAGTACATATTATACACCATATAAATTTGAATTGGCGTATAACAACAAAGAAGCCTCCACAGATTGTAAATTGAGATGAAATCCCTTATAAAGATAGTATCCTTGGGTTAAGTTTAAATCAATGACATTATTTTGTGTGACAAATATTAATACACTAAATAAGATTGTATATTTAGTGTAAATCCATCAGAGTACATTCAAATATATTTCAGTAAAAACAACACCAATGTCTTGGATTTTAACTCAATGAATAGAAATTGAGTTAAGATTACTCTTATCAAGTTCATATAAATGACTTGAAAAATTATAAATGGAGTGATTAGGTGTATCAAAAGTATATCCACAACAAGGGGAGTTTAAATGACTACAAAAATAAAAAAATATTGATTCCACACACAATCATTGAGTAAAATAATCAATGAAGAATGCGTAAAGCCCCATGAGTAGAAATTGAAATTTGAAATTCCCTGTACGATTTGGTAACTTATGAAACATACACCCCATGAAAGAAGGATAATAAAATGAAGATGTAAATACCCATAAATAAAATTATATTGCACCAAGAATACAATCATGGTCAATACATACACTACATAAATGGATATAGTGGCCAATATAGCATGAATATCTTGGGAATAAAAGTGAGATACAAACATCATACCACGTTGTAATAAATCAAGTTGTATGAATGAAAGATAATAACCACCAAATGAATAAAATAATACCATTAATATATGTATAATCAATATAATATATATCAAATGGTTGTACATAATACACCACATTTAATAAACCAGTGGGGAACAATGGAAATCTCACGGAATTAAAAATGAGATAAGAAACCCCTTACCATGTACTTTGCCTTGGTTGAGGGCACATTAACCACTTTTATAATAGTTAAATCATTGTTAATAATTTATACAAGAACCATATATATAAATATGATATCATATTTGATAATCTAAAATTTATTTGTTAATAATATTTTAGTATTATCGTTGCCTCGGGTGTTAACAAATTCATTTTCCTTCATATTATTTGTTACATAAGTAATGTTTGTTATGGACAGGATGTATCTTATTAATATTAAGAATTATATTAAGTCATTAATCATTATTTTTAATCATGAAACTAAAATTAGTCTTGAATTGATATGATGAAGAATAAATCTCGTCGCGTTCGTGGATACATTAATCTATACGTATGCAGAAGTGACAATATCATTTTTTCGATATTAAAATCGGATATAATTGGATGACATAACATATATAAAGAATCATTATCACGTTAAATTTATTATTTAAATAGATTATACATCATTATTATTTGAATCCAAATAATAATATACTAAATAACAACTACACCACGACGTGGAGACGATATGTTGTATGTACGCATGTATGGTGACATGTACTTCAAAGGATGGATAGAATAATTAATATTATTGTTAATTATTTACAATAAAATCATAATATATATTGGAAACTTGAGTTTTTATTTTATAATGTAAACAATAATGAAATATGAAGTGGAATAAGAAAAGAACCTGAAAGGGATGATGAAATATTTTCCCCTTCTTCAGGATCTTCTTTTAGATTTTATCAAAAGGGCTCCTTAGTTTATATTTATGACTAATGGAAGTCCTCTAAGATGAAGGGAGGACAGTTGGGAGGATATTTGGGTTGGGTTTGGCTGGGTCAAAATGCATCTATGGTGTGAATATGAGAGAATGTGGAGTTCCCTTATATAAGAGCAGTGAGGGGCACATTAGGAATAGATTGAAATTTTATTTTATAATTAAATATTTTTCAGTTTGTAATGGATAAAAAATGTTTTTTTAATTTGATAAGGTGGGGATGGGTATAAATATTCTAATCAAATTGGTTTTAGATAGGTTTAGGTCACCATTGTTACCTTATCATTTTGATTTAACTGTTAGTTAAATATTTTGGCATTTATCATGTCTCTTTGTATTTTAATATTATATGGTTAATAAACATACCATAAACATTCAAGAATAATCCAAGTGGTTATTTATTTATATATATATCCTTATATATGTTATGTGGAAGAACCTTAGATATTTATAAATATTATAACAATTAATAATAAAATATTTGTTTTAAGAACTCTTTTTTGTAAACTTTGACACTATTTGGTATTTTGTTTTTGAAAAATTCATAACTACATTATTACTTTGAAAAAAACATTAATAAACCCTATCAAGACATATTAAACTATAAAATTAGTGGAATTCATAAAATTATTCAAATTAAATTAATTTGGATATTTATACTTTCAATTATTATAATATTTCATTAATAAGGAAATTACTGCATCATCATTGTGTCATAAATAAATTAAATTTTTTAATGTATAAAAATTATAAATAAAATACCATTATGTAGGAAATATTTTTATATTTCTAATTAATATTTATAGTAGAATTTATCTTATGTGTGAACCTATATAAAAAATGTATTAGGTGAGAAAACATGAATTTAACACTTTTAAATGTTCATTAAATTAAATAAAAATAAATGTCCTAATCTAATCCAATTGGACATAATGGATCATATTTTATTTCTAAGGCTGTTTTTGGTCAAATAACACATATCAAATAGAATTAGGACAAGTTTTAGGGTAATAATAATATCATTTTTCCCTTTAATTATCCTATTTACTTTTAATCGTGGAAAATAAAAGTTAAAAGTTACTATTCATAAAAATTTATTTTAATCTTATTGAACCACATTTCCTCCTTGATATTTACCGTGTCTCCTGGATTTTTGAAATTAAAATCATAGAAAAGGTAAAATTATGTTTTATGAAAATTTGCAAATTCTCCTTGGAGTTGGGTAAAATACGGTAAAAAGTTCAATAAATTTTTATATATCTAAAATTATTATAAACTGACACCAATTAATTAAATTGAACTTATATAGGTATTATTTATCTATTTTGACATAAAATAAATATTAAAATAATAATTATTTAAATAAAATGGTGGTTTTAAACAATGAATCAGTGTTTTTCACTAATCCTCCAAAATTGAATGTTTTTAGAAAAAAAACCAAAACATCACCCTAAGTTAATTTCAATATTCTGAATCCAAAAATTAAGACCATTTTGAATGATAACATTTGTAAAATTTTAAGAAGTGGGTATTAATATTCATAACAACTAGTTTGATTTGTTGTAGTGTGTTAGAATCTCGATGTAGCATACAATGCAAATATTTAATTTTTTCAAGGGAAATGTAATGTTGAAGCATGGGGTCTTAGATATACAGAGGACAGATCGACACTCTTTTTGACCTAGAGGAATTTGATGTTTTAAAACTGAAGGAATCATTTCTATAGTTATACTTATAAAACTAAAATAATCAGATGTAATTGAAGAATGTGAAGTATCCATATCAAAAAATGTTTTCATCATGGTATATTTTAAAAGAAAAGTACCTCAGTATGTGGATATCCCCAACTGGTTATCCATCAAAACCTACTCAGCACCAAACAGATGCTTGTATGACACACTATTCTCATTATTTCCCAAAATTGGAGTTGTTGTTTTCTATGAATCACCCTGAATAAAATTAATCTATTGATTAGGGGTATGATTATGCCTCCACACTATCAAGTCATAAGATTCCTACGACCCCTGGGAGTATCATGAACAACTGAACATAGAGCATTAAAACAATTACGTGAAATATTCACCATCTGCTTATAGTTATGACAAGCTCGATGTAACACCCCAGGATTTCAGAGTGTGTTATTTCTTAAAAATAATTCAATAACTTGCACTACACGCAACACCGAGTTCAATCACACCATTAAAAGAGTTCATGAATAGTATTAACAACATTTTGAACTTTATATAATCCTTATAATTTTAGAATCCCTATTATGAGTTTCTTAGTCATATTGCAAGAACAGATTCATTTTCAGTATTATCAACTTCTAATAGTGAAACCTTTTTAAATACAATATTTTAATCTTTTTGACTAAATTGGGACATCAAAAATTTAAAATGAAACATCCCAAGCTTCCACGGTACGCTTTCTTTGAGTAATACAGTAGCGTGTGTTGTACGCAACCTTGAGTTTTAACACACACCAAAACCAATCAAACTAGCCGTTATGAATAGTAATACCTAATTTTTGAAATTATATATATTTTATATTTAAAAATGGACTTCATTTTTGGATTCGGAATATCGAAATTAGCCTAGGGTGAAATTTTGGTACATTTCGGATTACTTTTATATTTTGATGAATAGTGAAAATTACTAAATTTTAATTAAAAACAACTTTTTTAATCAAAATAATTAATATTGATAAATTATGAATTTGAGTGGTTTTAAAGTATATTTAGAATATATTTTTACCATTTAATATAATGTTGGTCATTGGACATAATTTTACAATTAAACCGGACATAAACAAGTGTCAATCTTTTGGTAGTTATTATCTCTTAAAAACACGCTTTTTGTTTTGACAGCGGGAATTAATTTTAAATTAATTTCTGCCACTTCTGTGTTTTGAATTTAGAAAAATGGATTCCATATTTGGAATCAGGATGTTCAAATTGTGTAAATAGGTATCTTTTATTTTTAGACATTTTGAATAATTACTGCGGTAAATATTTTATTTACCATGGTTAAGGGTAAATCCGGTAAATAAGGGTTAAAAAAATAATATTATAATAATACTAAATTACCCTAAAACGTGTCTTAACCCTATTGGTTGATACATAGTCGACCATGGGCATCTTTGGGTCTATTTTGGGACCCCATGGATCCACTTGTAAGTGATAATGACACTTTATTTTAATTAAGTCAAAATGAATACAAAAATGACACAAGCATATATCTTTTAGAACAACAATTTTTACATAGGGTTATACATGTTGGATTTTCGATTATAAATATTCATTAGAAAGATAAAAAGATTTCCTACATAATGATATTTTATTTATAATTTTTAGACATTAAATAATTTATTTTATTTATGACACAATTATGATGCAGTAATTACTAAAATAGTAAAAAATTAACATAATTGATATTATAAATACCCAAATAAATATAATATGAAACTTTTAATGAATTAAACTAATTTTCTAGGATAATATGATATATTAGGATTGATTTAATTGACTTTGTTCTAAGTAATCAATCTGTTATGAGTTTCACAAAAATCAACTATTGAATAGTGTCAAAATTGACATAAAAGAGTTCTTAAAACAAATATTATATTATTAATTGATATTAAATTCCTAAAAATCTAAGGTTCGGCCAAGAGACTTATATTATGATAGGTTAATCATTAATGGACCACTTGGGGGTCTCTTGGATGTATATAGTAAGTTTATTAACCATAATATATAAAAATACAAAGAGACATTGTAAAAGTGAAACTAATTAACTTAGAGTTAATACTTAAAGATAAGGTTAATATAAGTACCCAAACCTGTCTAAATTCTATTGGATGAGTTGTTTTCGACCTATCCCCACCTCATCCTTTGAATAGTCAACTTTGGAGCCTTTATAAACCGAATATGAATTTATTATAAATTAATATTTCTAGCTTTTCCAAAGGTGCCCCTCACCCCTCTTATAAAAGGGCACTCCTCCTTCCCATTTCTTCACACCTTCAAAGCCTTTTGGTTCGGCCAAACTCTGCCCAAATACTCTCCCAACATCCCTCGCTACAACCTAGAGGCCTTAGTTTGATCAGAAAGCCAACCTAAGGAGCCCTTTTGATCAAATCAAAAGGAAGAACCCGAAGAAGAGGTAATGATTTCACCACCCTTTTCTAAGTTCATTTCTTCTTCCACTTCTTCTTCCTTTGTTCTTACCATTCTGAAATAATAACTCCAGTATCTCACATATACTGTGATGTTATTATAAATATGGTACAATCATATTCAGTATTCTATCCACCCTTTGAATAACATGTCACCATACGTGCGTACGTACGGCTTACCGTCTCCACGTCGTGGTGTAATTGTTATTCAATATAATATTATTTGGATGGGTATAATAATGATGTGTAACTCATGTAAATAATAAATATAACATGTTAATGATTCTGTATATATGATATACCATCCATTTATATATTATTTTAATATCAAAAGAATGATATTGTCGCTCGTGCGTACGTACGGACTACCGTCTCCACGAACGCGATGAGATTCATTCTCCATCGTATCCATTCAAGTATAATTATCATTTGATGATTTAAAAATGATGTTTAAGGACTGTATATCATTCTGGATATGAATAAGATACAACAACCATGGCTTATGTAACAAAACATATAAAAGAAAATGAGTAAGTTATCTCCCGAAACGACGATAATTATAAGATATTATTAACAAATCAATGTTAAAAGATCATATATGATATCATATTAATATATATGATTCTTGTATAATTTAATAACAACTATTTCACCATTATACAGGAGGTTAACCTACCCCAACCAAGGAAAAGTACAAGGTAAGGGGTTTTCATCTCACTCCTTATTTCCGTGAGATTTATGTCATATTGCCACCATCACCTTTTGTGTGGTATATGTACTACCCATAATTATATTCTTTGTGTAATACACTATAATTTATGTGTATTTACATATTCATTGTATGATACCTCTTTCATGGGTTGTATATTTCATAAGTTACCGAATTGGTAAGGGTTATTTCACAATCTCTTCATTATCCGAGGTTGTATTATACGTAATAATCTACTGGGATCTCTTTATCATCCACATCCATGTTTCTTCGAAATGTATTTCAAAACATTTTTACTATTTACAAGAATATGGGTTAAAGTCATTTATACCCTTGTTTGACTTTTTATAAGAGGTTTATAAAGGAATCTTTCCGTCGTTTTCAAAACAATGTTCTTTTTAACCTTTTCGACAGAATTGAGGTAAGAATGTTTTTTTAACTTATACGGCGGGTGCGGTTATTTTCCGCCGTTATAAAATCGTCGAAGCTTTACATACAAGCTTATAAGAATATTTTCAAAGAAAATGTTTTATTTTATATGGATCTTAAATTATTTCAAAATAAAAGGAGATACTTCTTTAAAAAGAATTTTGATTTCATCTATGTCAACATCCTTTGATGGATTTTAAGATTATTCGAAGTTGATTTATTATGATACAAAAATTCTATATTGAATTGAAGGTTTTGTGATATGTTTGACTGTGGATGTGCTATTTTTATACCATTCATAGTTTATGGTGAAATTATTGACATTTCGTATGCTAGTTTTAATCCGAATGTTTATGTTATATTTCCAACTTTTCTTCAGATGAATGTGCTAAACAAGTATGTTCCGGGTTGGGGACCGGTAAAAGTAAGCCCTCCAGGTTGGGGACTGGTAAAAGTAAGCCCTCCAGGTTGGGGACTGGCTAAAGTAAGCCCTCCAGGTTAGGGACTGGTAAAAGTATGCCCTCCGGGTTGGTGTCCGGTTATTAGAGGCACTCCGGGTTGGTGTCCGGTTATTAGAGGCACTCCGGGTTGGTGTCCGGTTATTAGAGGCACTCCGGGTTGGGTTCCGGTTAGAAGTAACCCCTAGGTCTTGGGATGAGGCCTAGACAAAGAAATTAACGTTTAGCATTATGCATTCCAACATTATGAAAGTGGTTATTTATTTTTGCATGTGATTATTCGATTAGTGGAATATCCATGTGAATAAGTAAATGGCATTATTTCATTTTATTTATGCCATACCATGTTGAAAGTTCATGTTTAAAGGGCTTTTGTTTTAGTTATACATTGCCTTAAATGTTTATTATTATTGATGAAAGTTTCCGCTATATTGTTATCCTTACTGGGCATTTGAGCTCACCCATTTTCTATGTTTTATTTTTCCCAGGAAGTGAAGATGTAAGTTATGAATGACCTGCAGGGATATTATGAGGGGATTGTAGTGTGGACTGTGGAAACATTATGTTGTTGTAGTAGTTTTTGATTTTATGATGTAATGTAAAACTTATGAATATATCTAGTGTTTCCAAGGCTACTAAACCAATCGGTCTTTCGAGATTTGATCTTTCTTGTGATCATGCCAATGTTATGAAGTAATGCACCGACTCTAGGTAATTAGGGTCGGGGCGTTACAGTTGGTATCAGAGGAAGTTTAGTACAAACCTTGGAAGCTAGATTTAGATAAACTCTGATTAGAGCACGTAGACCTAAGATGAACGTTGAGGATTAGTATAGAAGAACTTCCTAGAATTTTGGTATTGTAGAGATTTTGTGAGTTTTCCGAGCAATACATCCCTGTCTGGATACGAGCAGGTAGAGGAGGCTCTGGCACAGATGTACCTAGGGGTAAAACCCGAAAACACCGCTTTGAGCTAGACTCGAACGGGAACTGGTGCACGACAACGGGCCTTGCTGCACTCTTGGTTACGACACTCCCGGGGGATATGCTTAGGATAACTCTCATTTTCTTTACAAATCATTATGAAGGGTTTATGAGTATATACTTCCTCAAAGAAAACATTTTTATGATTATGGATTATATCCATAAATAGTTCAATTTATGTTAAGTGTTTTATAAGTATGGGATTATGTATTTTGATTCATAAACTGATCTAGTTTATGCCATTGTTTAGAAATGGCGCCCAGTAGAAGGAATGAGAACTCCAGAAATACACATGATTCAAAGAGAAGGAAGGATCATATCTTTCATGGTCTTAAGCTAGAATTTATAAGAGAAATAGTCTCCCATGTATTATCATCATATGAAGAAATAATATCATGTGTTGATAAGATAAGTAAAGAGTTTACTGAGTCCTATGGCTTTGAAGGGAATCAAGAGAAGAAAAGGATGGAAGAGAGAAAGATGGATAAAGGGAAAAGGGAAAAGAAGAATTTTCCCATATGTGGTAACTGTGGAAAGAAACACCCTGGAACTTGCCTGAAAGGAATGGGAGTTTGTTATAAGTGTGGAGGAAAAGGGCACAAGGTACGTGACTGCAAGGGTAAGAAAATGGTTTTAAATGTACAATGCTTCATTTGCAAGGAGTTTGGACACTACGCGAACCTATGTCCCAGTCATCAGACTATGCCGAAAATGATGTTATTGGATAATAATCAAGTTATGATACTACCACAGATGAAGAGGAATGATTAGAGTTCTTATGTTGATTATGTCAATTGAGTGTTGTATCAACAATGTACTTGTTACAATAATTATGGAGTATATAAGGATTGTACTGCAGTACTATTTCATTAAGGACTTGAGATTGTGTGGAACAAAGAAAAGTGACTCAATAGCAGGATAAATTTTTGGAAAATATATGGTTGAGAGAATGATAAATCATAACATAGTTCTGATACTGAGGTAGTGATTTTGGAATAATATGTGATTGTTTTGGATAAATTATATTGGATATTCCTGACTACCCTGGAACTGATTAATGATTTGTATATTCCATCATTGTTGGGGTTTAAAACATTTTTGGATTAATGAAGTATATCCAGCTTTCTATATGGAATAAGGGAGCATGAAGGTAATCAATAAGGAATATGGTAATTCAGGATGTTTCGGTGTATTAAAAGAATACATGATGAAGGTATTCATATGCTATTACGGGGTAAAAAGGTTCTACATTATGTTTACCTTACTTATAAATGTTGGACTGTGAGTTTGGATAGAAGTATTTTGGATAGTTCTAGTTTGGATTATTTTGGATTGCCATAAAAGGACAACCCGGAGGTCGGGCGGCAACCCGTCGCGTCCGGCAAGGCTGCGAGACTTGGACCCGAAACCGAAGGGCGACAAGGGTGTATCACCTACCACTGGCCCATGAGATGTCCTGGATTAAATAATGTAGTTTTTATTAAAAGATCTTGTAGATGAATTATAAATTCATTTATTTTGGAACCCTATACGAATAGTGTAAATAGAATTTTTCTTACATTCTATTATCTTTTAGAGTGAAAGATGAGTTTGTGGTAGAAATTTATTAATGGATAAAACTATAATTATAAAGTAAGTATATCTCCTTATGATCTTAGTCAATCTCATAAATAGATTCCTCAATATTAAGAAAAGGAACTTAGAACAAAAATGTTTTCCTAGATGGTACCTTAAATCATCACTAATTTATGGCTTTGTGATTGTTGGCCTTTTCATAGACATGTTCTCTACCACTCTCCATCAGATAATTGATGGTTAGATTTCTCTTCCATATCCATATTTTCCTAAATGGAACCCTATTATGTGTTATTTTCGGTAATCTTCATACTTTCCACTCTTTATTTTAAATAGAGGCCTCATTAATTCATTTTTCGATGTGGGATTTCAACTAAGATATTTTGAAATGTCAAAAATGTGTTGTCCCAATACCCTATATTTTGTTGAACCGATGGTACTTCAAATCATCATAGATTGATGAGTTTAAGGACCTCAATTTTATACTTGTTTGTGATTGATGACCTCAATCACTACCTATAAATATTTACGTTTTTCCTCCAATTATATGTCTCTAATTGCCACCAATGTTCTCCTAATCGAGATCATAATTTGGTGGTGACCCTTTCATTTATCTTTTCCTCATATTAAGACTAAATTTTAGTAACCCAATTTCCGATGTGGGTTTTCCCACAAATATATTTTCTACTTTCAACCTTTTATTTTCGAAGAACAATTTCAAATTGCGAGGACGCAATTTATTGAAGGAGGGGAGAATGTAACACCCCAGGATTTCAGAGTGTGTTATTTCTTAAAAATAATTCAATAACTTGCACTACACGCAACACCGAGTTCAATCACACCATTAAAAGAGTTCATGAATAGTATTAACTACATTTTGAACTTTATATAATCCTTATAATTTTAGAATCCCTATTATGAGTTTCTTAGTCATATTGCAAGAACAGATTCATTTTCAGTATTATCAACTTCTAATATTGAAACCTTTTTAAATACAATATTTTAATATTTTTGACTAAATTGGGACATCAAAAATTTAAAATGAAACATCCCAAGCTTCCACGGTACGCTTTCTTTGAGTAATACAGTAGCGTGTGTTGTACGCAACCTTGAGTTTTAACACACACCACAACCAATCAAACTAGCCGTTATGAATAGTAATACCTAATTTTTGAAATTATATATATTTTATATTTAAAAATGGACTTCATTTTTGGATTCGGAATATCGAAATTAGCCTAGGGTGAAATTTTGGTACATTTCGGATAACATTTATATTTTGATGAATAGTGAAAATTACTAAATTTTAATTAAAAACAACTTTTTTAATCAAAATAATTAATATTGATAAATTATGAATTTGAGTGGTTTTAAAGTATATTTAGAATATATTTTTACCATTTAATATAATGTTGGTCATTGGACAAAATTTTACAATTAAACCGAACATAAACAAGTGTCAATCTTTTGGTAGTTATTATCTCTTAAAAACACGCTTTTTGTTTTGACAGCGGGAATTAATTTTAAATTAATTTCTGCCACTTCTGTGTTTTGAATTTAGAAAAATGGATTCCATATTTGGAATCAGGATGTTCAAATTGTGTAAATAGGTAACTTTTATTTTTAGACATTTTGAATAATTACTGCGGTAAATATTTTATTTACCATGGTTAAGGGTAAATCCGGTAAATAAGGGTTAAAAAAATAATATTATAATAATACTAAATTACCCTAAAACGTGTCTTAACCCTATTGGTTGATACATAGTCGACCATGGGCATCTTTGGGTCTATTTTGGGACCCCATGGATCCACTTGTAAGTGATAATGACACTTTATTTTAATTAAGTAAAAATGAATACAAAAATGACACAAGCATATATCTTTTAGAACAACAATTTTTACATAGGGTTATACATGTTGGATTTTCGATTATAAATATTCATTAGAAAGATAAAAAGATTTCCTACATAATGATATTTTATTTATAATTTTTAGACATTAAATAATTTATTTTATTTATGACACAATGATAATGCAGTAATTACTAAAATAGTAAAAAATAAACATAATTGATATTATAAATACCCAAATAAATATAATATGAAACTTTTAATGAATTAAACTAATTTTCTAGGATAATATGATATATTAGGATTGATTTAATTGACTTTGTTCGAAGTAATGAATCTGTTATGAGTTTCACAAAAATCAACTATTGAATAGTGTCAAAATTGACATAAAAGAGTTCTTAAAACAAATATTATATTATTAATTGATATTAAATTCCTAAAAATCTAAGGTTCGGCCAAGAGACTTATATTATGATAGGTTAATCATTAATGGACCACTTGGGGGTCTCTTGGATGTATATAGTAAGTTTATTAACCATAATATATAAAAATACAAAGAGACATTGTAAAAGTGAAACTAATTAACTTAGAGTTAATACTTAAAGATAAGGTTAATATAAGTACCCAAACCTGTCTAAATTCTATTGGATGAGTTGTTTTCGACCTATCCCCACCTCATCCTTTGAATAGTCAACTTTGGAGCCTTTAGAAACCGAATATGAATTTATTATAAATTAATATTTCTAGCTTTTCCAAAGGTGCCCCTCACCCCTCTTATAAAAGGGCACTCCTCCTTCCCATTTCTTCACACCTTCAAAGCCTTTTGGTTCGGCCAAAATCTGCCCAAATACTCTCCCAACATCCCTCACTACAACCTAGAGGCCTTAGTTTGATCAGAAAGCCAACCTAAGGAGCCCTTTTGATCAAATCAAAAGGAAGAACCCGAAGAAGAGGTAATGATTTCACCACCCTTTTCTAAGTTCATTTCTTCTTCCACTTCTTCTTCCTTTGTTCTTACCATTCTGAATAATAACTCCAGTATCTCACATATACTGTGATGTTATTATAAATATGGTACAATCATATTCAGTATTCTATCCACCCTTTGAATAACATGTCACCATACGTGCGTACGTACGGCTTACCGTCTCCACGTCGTGGTGTAATTGTTATTCAATATAATATTATTTGGATGTGTATAATAATGATGTGTAACTCATGTAAATAATAAATATAACATGTTAATGATTCTGTATATATGATATACCATCCATTTATATATTATTTTAATATCAAAAGAATGATATTGTCGCTCGTGCGTACGTACGGACTACCGTCTCCACGAACGCGATGAGATTCATTCTCCATCGTATCCATTCAAGTATAATTATCATTTGATGATTTAAAAATGATGTTTAAGGACTGTATATCATTCTGGATATGAATAAGATACAACAACCATGGCTTATGTAACAAAACATATAAAAGAAAATGAGTAAGTTAACTCCCGAAACGACGATAATTATAAGATATTATTAACAAATCAATGTTATAAGATCATATATGATATCATATTAATATATATGATTTTTGTATAATTTAATAACAACTATTTCACCATTATACAGGAGGTTAACCTACCCCAACCAAGGAAAAGTACAAGGTAAGGGGTTTTCATCTCACTCCTTATTTCCGTGAGATTTATGTCATATTGCCACCATCACCTTTTGTGTGGTATATGTACTACCCATAATTATATTCTTTGTGTAATACACTCTAATTTATGTGTATTTACATATTCATTGTATGATACCTCTTTCATGGGTTGTATATTTCATAAGTTACCGAATTGGTAAGGGTTATTTCACAATCTCTTCATTATCCGAGGTTGTATTATACGTAATAATCTACTGGGATCTCTTTATCATCCACATCCATGTTTCTTCGAAATGTATTTCAAAACATTTTTACTATTTACAAGAATATGGGTTAAAGTCATTTATACCCTTGTTTGACTTTTTATAAGAGGTTTATAAAGGAATCTTTCCGTCGTTTTCAAAACAATGTTCTTTTTAACCTTTTCGACAGAATTGAGGTAAGAATGTTTTTTTAACTTATACGGCGGGTGCGGTTATTTTCCGCCGTTATAAAATCGTCGAAGCTTTACATACAAGCTTATAAGAATATTTTCAAAGAAAATGTTTTATTTTATATGGATCTTAAATGATTTCAAAATAAAAGGAGATACTTCTTTAAAAAGAATTTTGATTTCATCTATGTCAACATCCTTTGATGGATTTTAAGATTATTCGAAGTTGATTTATTATGATACAAAAATTCTATATTGAATTGAAGGTTTTGTGATATGTTTGACTGTGGATGTGCTATTTTTATACCATTCATAGTTTATGGTGAAATTATTGACATTTCGTATGCTAGTTTTAATCCGAATGTTTATGTTATATTTCAAACTTTTCTTCAGATGAATGTGCTAAACAAGTATGATCCGGGTTGGGGACCGGTAAAAGTAAGCCCTCCAGGTTGGGGACTGGTAAAAGTAAGCCCTCCAGGTTGGGGACTGGCTAAAGTAAGCCCTCCAGGTTAGGGACTGGTAAAAGTATGCCCTCCAGGTTGGTGTCCGGTTATTAGAGGCACTCCGGGTTGGTGTCCGGTTATTAGAGGCACTCCGGGTTGGTGTCCGGTTATTAGAGGCACTCCGGGTTGGGTTCCGGTTAGAAGTAACCCCTAGGTCTTGGGATGAGGCCTAGACAAAGAAATTAACGTTTAGCATTATGCATTCCAACATTATGAAAGTGGTTATTTATTTTTGCATGTGATTATTCGATTAGTGGAATATCCATGTGAATAAGTAAATGGCATTATTTCATTTTATTTATGCCATACCATGTTGAAAGTTCATGTTTAAAGGGCTTTTGTTTTAGTTATACATTGCCTTAAATGTTTATTCTTATTGATGAAAGTTTCCGCTATATTGTTATCCTTACTGGGCATTTGAGCTCACCCCTTTTCTATGTTTTATTTTTCCCAGGAAGTGAAGATGTAAGTTATGAATGACCTGCAGGGATATTATGAGGGGATTGTAGTGTGGACTGTGGAAACATTATGTTGTTGTAGTAGTTTTTGATTTTATGATGTAATGTAAAACTTATGAATATATCTAGTGTTTCCAAGGCTACTAAACCAATCGGTCTTTCGAGATTTGATCTTTCTTGTGATCATGCCAATGTTATGAAGTAATGCACCGACTCTAGGTAATTAGGGTCGGGGCGTTACATCGAGGTTGTTCTTTATAATCCTTCATGATGTGGATCATAGATCCACACTAAAACATATTGACTTACAATAAGGATTTATATGATGATTCATTGATCCTAATATTGGATTCCAAGCCATAATCCTACCTTAGAAATAAGTTTCCCTCATCCTCTTGATCCCAGCATTAAAGTTACCACTATTCTCCATGGGCACCAACATGCTTCCCCAACCTATAGCTCCAAAAATATCCCACTTAGATACTTTTTCTCTGTTCACCATTTCTGTGTAGTCATTTATACATAACAATGCTATTTTAGAATGTTTTTCCCGGATCAAACCAGCTTAAAAAATATATGATTTCCATGATGTACTACTCACTACCATGGGTTAAAACCATAATTGGCTTACTAACATAGTTTCATAATCCGTTTATGAGAGGTTCTCTTGATTTAAAAAAATAAATATATTGGGTACCGAATTCTGAATGTATGAGGGAATAATTATTTGTTAAAAAACTCCACAAAATCCTCCCATGTAATATCATGGTCTGTTCTAGCTTATACCACTAACTCCCACCCATAAAGGGCCAAATATTCCAACTTGAATTTTTCTATCTTCACATTCGGCTCTGATGGTGTTCCAAGGAATTCAAATTTCCTATTTATTATGTTCATCCATTATTCCTCTTTTTCCTGTTCCAAATCACTCCTAATGATAGGTGAATATTTCTTTTGAAACTGAACTGCATGATCAACATGCATTGAATCATTATCTTTATAACCACATTCCATAGCTTGGAAATATTTCATTATACTCTATCATAACTTCTAGTTCACCTAGGTCATTGGTATGAACACATTCTCAGTGTCCTCCTCTAAATTGGCTCTACGATTCTTACCCAGTTCCATTTTCATCATCATAAAAACACCCATAAGACTCACTCCATTGGTAAAAAGGCTTAAAATTTCTAATTCAATTACATTACAACTTCACAAAAATGATTTCAACAAGTTCACATTTCACATGATGCTCTATTTTTTACAAATAAACCATTTTTTTAAAATTTTCCCAATTTTTAAATACCATAACTATTCATATTTCAAATATGCACATTTGAAAAAAAAATTAGATTTTTCAAAATTACATATATTGAAACCATAAAAGAATTAATTATGGAAATTAAATATATATCCTGGTGGGATGTAATTTTTAACATGCATGTAATGCTCATCTCATTGGCTACCCCGACAAAATAGAGATTTAAAATCGCTATAAGTTTCTCTAAAACACAAATGTTCCACATCTCTGAGGTAACTTGGAGGTCATCATAAAAGGGTCGTCTATGTCCGTTATGCTATAGATATCATGTTATGGAAATAATATCCCTTGCTACCATCCCAACAAGAGTAATAGAGCAAGAATGAACACCAACACCAAGACCGATAGTCAACTCCATAGAACAAAACCCACAATGATGACATTGACCAAAAAATTTATACCACTTATAATGTCCTTCCCCTTCTACATTTTCTTCATAAGAAGGTGATGTGTTACATTCCATTATGGCATGTTCCCAAGGGGTCAATGCTTGATATAAATTTTGGGGGCTTCAAGAACAACTGTGGAATGATTTGACCTTAGGATAAAAACATCTAACCATAAAATGAATAATCAACCCCAATTACATGTTTCATGTCAACAATGTAAACCATCTAAACACATTCACAATAGAAAACCAAACAACCAAAATCATCCTTAAAAATTTCCAAAAACCAATACAACTAAATCAAAAAAAAATCCTATATTAGAGTACCAAGAAGAATTCTCATCAAAACACCCCAAAAGAAACCATGACACTCTCCAGAAAACCACACCTAACTCCATGTTCATCCACTGCAATACCTCCCATGAATTATGATGAACTGATAGAAAAATGAGATGCTTTACCTTTGCATGTATCCTAGAATACCACATCTGAAAAGGAACCAATGATCCAAAGAAGGGGGTGAATAATAATACTCATTAGGTTTTTCCCAAATTAATTCCCTACACATTCCACATGTATATATCCATTATCAGAGTTATATAAAAAAGTTTTAATAATACATCAAATAGGTAAAATTTTCCAGTAAGTTAAAAACACCATTACAAAGCCATATTTGACCCAAATCCAGACTATAAAAGGGAAATAAAAAACCCATGATCCATTTCACTATCATATATTATAAAAAAATCATCTTTCTGAGACTCATCATAATAAAAACAATGCGAAAATGTTTCACACTCTCCACCCCGTGTAACAATCACGGTGGAACATTCCATCCAAGACTGTTTACTTGTTCCCAAAATGAGTTGTACTTACTAACTAATTATCATTGATGGTGACCCTTCCATACATTATCCAGGCCATTTTTATAGTGTTACACCCCTACCACATAATATATATTTTAATCACATGCATAAATTCTTTACTAAAAAATAGGCATAACGTACACCAAGTCCACAACATTATTAAAATATCCACTTACCACCCAAATAATAGCATTGAAATTTTTCCATTCCAAATTATTGTCCAATGAAACCTCCCCCTTTATTGAAAAAAATTAGGAAATACCATTTTTTACAAATAATCCCAATCAACTAATTTTAAAATCTACATTTCAATATCTAACATCAGAGACATTACACCCCAATAACCCATTTTCCCCAAAATCCTAAAACCATCTCGAGTTTCACAAATCATAATCATATCCAAAAACAAGATAACCCAACTAATTGAATACAATAATATTAGTTATAGAAAAATTGAGTCGATAGAGGGGCCTCCTACCTTAGGGTTTCATTGAAATCGATAAACTTGCAACCACACCTCAAATCCATTTGAATTGTCAACCAAACCTACCATAGATCAATTTTACAAACATTAAAAAGCCAAAGTCTCACAATTTTAGAAGAAACCGTCATATCAACATGTGGTAGATAACACTAACGGTAAAAGAACAAATTCATAATGCCCATATCTAGTACAAAAAGTTGTTTCTTAGAGGTAATCCTTCATCACTATCAATACGATAAACAGAAAAACACACCTTTTGATTATATGAACATCCCATAACATCAAATATCTATTCAGTGGAATTAATCTATCCATCATCTGCAATTGAGTCAGAAGATTCCCTGAAAGCATGAGGGTATTTTTTTGATAAAATGTTTTACTATCTCTATATTCCATTGAGGTACCTCGGGCTGTTCTATTACATCGAATCAACAACCATTTATTTGTTGTCTCATCAGAACTATTACTATCACTAACAGCTCGGTTCTAATACCAACCATTTCGAGCTACAGATTCAAAAGGATATCATTCTTTAAGTGCCCCTCTACATCACCTTCTCATTTCTTATGTAGAAATGCATTTTGAAAAATATATATCTTATTCAATGAAATATGGTAATATTCAAATTCTATATCACTTCTAATTAATCATATATTAAAAAGCTTTTATGGTGTTTTATTAACTTCATCTTAACCTCTAAATTTATCTATACCACCCTCTGATTCAACTATAAAGACCCAACTATATAATATTATATAATTTTTTATTTTAGTCAAGATCTCACGTACTTTCATATTGAAGACCTTTTCAAGGTTACTGTTTTATATAATTGGGATATAAAACATATATGACATTCCACATTTATATATAGTAGATACCACAAAAACATTATCAATTTCTTCCAAAATATAATAATTAAAAATAAAATATGATTTTTTGCACAAATCATCACAAAATTTAACCTCCTTCCTTCTATATCATACACATCCTTATAACATGTGAAGATAATTTAAAATTGTTGGACGAGAATTAAAATATTAGTAAGGGATATAAACAGAATGGAAACAACATTAGTACATGAACACATGTAATCAGATGAAATCATTTTAAAAAAGACATCCCTGTCAACCATATATATACATACATAGTAAATATTGAGATTTACACAAACCATAATGAACATAAATACCACCATAAAGGTATAATGGGGGAATTACAAATTTAAATTTTTTAACCCTCACAACTACCTTATGAATTGTAGCCCTCATGAATACCATGTAATGTATTCGTCAAGGCTACCTTATGGTGTATCCATTGTAGATACACTTGGAGTAAAAATACAGCCAACCTCCATCATACACATAAACTATGAATTATAAGGAAATATAAGTACCAACCTTAATCACAAAAAATGGACATGAACCATGAAATAATAATTAGACAAAGATACCTGTATAAAAACGTTCACTTTGAATTTTGTAAAACTATTAGTTTAAAAGAACATTTTATAAGACACATAAGTTACATATAACATATAATTGAAATGAGAATAAATAGAACAAAATAAATATTTGTATTAACTATAAATACACATAATGAAACGTTATATAAAAAAACATCATACAAATGATCTGAAAAGCACAAAATCAATGAAGTAGAATATAAACCAAAAAATGGAAATTGGTTTATAAAATCCCTTACCTCAGGTTTCTGTTACTTAAAACGTGTTTAAAACACATGTGTAATGATTAAAATAGTGTTATTAATTTATCAAAAAAATATATTAATATTTATAAAACCTTATATGATCATTTTATAACATAATTATATCTATTAATTAATAAAATTTTGTTCATTACATTATTTATGGTAAGTTCTTTACATGATTTCCAAGGATGTTTTGTGTTTGATATTCATGTCATATAGAAATGAAAATGTAGAAGTGGAATTAAATGGTAATAATATATTTTTGAATATTGCACGATACAATAAATAATTTTTATCATATATAATGATAAATGAATAGATAAATCATTAATGATTTTTCTTTATATCATTTTTGGTGGTTCCTAGATACCATGAACTTATTTCATTATATAATTCCATTTCATGAATAGAACCTCATTCATGAACATAAAAGAGGTTAAAATATAAAATTTTTATTATATTTCATCCATTAAATTGGTATTATGATCATATTTTAAGGATGTTATGGAAACTGAAAGCACATCAACCATAAATTCGGTAAAAGCCACATTAAGAATTATGTTTTTATATATTTTCAAATAAATGATGTGGAGAGAAGAAAGATTATGAATTTTACATCAACATGATAAAAAACACAATATATATGATTATTTAGATTTAATACATCTTGGATTAGGGGAAGAGAATATGGTTTAGGAAAATAATATTAATCTTAATGAAAACACAAGAATAAGAATGATGATTTGTACCCCTTGATCTATTTTCCTAGAAGTACACCTTAAGGTGTTTGGTTTT
The DNA here is from genome assembly GCA_963277665.1 of Viscum album. Lineage (NCBI taxonomy): Eukaryota > Viridiplantae > Streptophyta > Magnoliopsida > Santalales > Viscaceae > Viscum > Viscum album. The sequence continues at coordinate 943,273,565 of OY728127.1, read as the reverse complement.
GGCTTTCTAGGGAGACCAGAAGCTCTAGGAAGTGGGGAGGAGCCTGGGGTAGGGGATTTTGTAGAACATAGGCAATTCCCAAGGCTTGAGAGGTGTGATATAATGAAGGTAATGAGGGTGATATTTATAGTGGATGAGAGGAGGGATTTTACATTATTTTGATCAATATTTTAATTTTTTGGGCCACGTCTGGGATTATCATCAATATTATGATAAAAATAGTTAATAGATCATTTGAGTAATAAACATGTGTGATAAAATCATCCTTGAAGTACCTATGATGCAGTAAAACATGTATTTAGCATTTATTCTAATTTATCATATATTACTATTCATCAAAAAATCTTGAATTTCCAAAAAATACAATAAATTCAATGTAATAATTTTTGGATGTGTATAATTTAAAAAGGAAATCTATTTTTTGAAAATAATTTTCTAAAATTGGATAATTTATTTTTTTAATAAAATCATGCTTTGGTATAAAAATTACAATTTAAAAATATAACTGCTTTTTTATCACCTTGAATAAAATATCAATATATCATTATCATAGAACCATAAAAGATAAAATATTATTATTATTTACTATTAATAAGGGTAATATTACTATTAAAATTACTATTCATAAAGTTATGATACTATTCTCCATAAAAACAAGTTGGTTCTATTAGACATTAAATAACATACTCCTCACAATGGTAGATGACAGTTTTTTGATATTCAAAAAAAAGCATTAAAATTATGTTTTAATGGTTAGTTATAACTATCTAATTAAAAAAATGTTTCAAGCATTTAAAATTATATTTTAAAACGTTGGGGTGTTTCGATAAAGTTCCAAATCAAATCGAAATGGAAACAAAAGGTCACATTTTTTTGTTCAATGATTATGGATGATAAAATAATGATATGTTATTATTTTAAATTTAGTCCATATTAAATTAGTTTTAAACCTAATGATCATATTTAAATTTTCATGTTATAAAAAATTATTATTCATATAGTTCATATTCAAAAAAATAAATGTATAGTATTTATAAATTGAGAGGTCCTTATTAAAAATATTAAATCCAATTTTATGATCAATTTTCTAGAAGTGGAAGATAATTTATTAATAGAGAAATGAAAAACTCAATGAATAAATTTTTTTCAAAAATTTTATTTATAATTAAAAAAATTATACAAAATTCTAAAATAAAACTCATTAAAATGAATGTAATTAGATTCATCATAATATAAGAAAATGTTTTTTTGAAATCATTTTAAAACAGAATTTAACTTTTTAAATTCTTAAAAAATAAAATAGTTTTTAAAAATAATATTAATTTATTTTCATTATTCATTGGAAAATAAATATATTTTAAAAAATTTACAAATTTTAGGTTAGTAAAATTTTAATATTCTAATTTAAAAAGTTGATTATATTTTAATAGATTAATATTTATATATTTTTTTAATTTAAATATATGAATAATTCACAATTAAGAGTAAAAATATTTTTTTTAAGAAAACATGTTTTTATAATTAAATTGATTTTTCTATAAAATTCGTACTTATTTCATTGGAATTTATCGATAATTTTTTTTTAAATAATCATAAAATTATTTCATAATTTGGTTATATATATTCAAACCAGCTAATTAAACATTAATGTTGTAATGTTCATAAATAATAATAATGTTTCATTTATGTTCTGTGTTGTGTGTTGTATATGCTATCGAGCATATAGTTCTTTTCCAATATTGGGATGTTACATTCTACCCATAATTAAACAATATCATTCACTCAATTTGAACTCATTCCAAGTAATAAAGAGTTTTTTTATAAAATTTCATTCTTGAGAACCTACATCAATAAAATTGTTATTAAAACATTCTCTTGAAAATAGGGGAAGGTCAATACGAAGGTCGTTTTGAATAACACATAACAAGGTTTCAAAATAGGAGAAAAATAGTGGGATGTTGATATATGGTAATTTATGAAACATTAATTTTCAAATAATTATGGAAAATTATAGAGTGTATTGATCATATGAATTTAAGGATCTTGAGGGAGGAAATGAATAGAAATCAATACATTAATGGGTTATGAAAAAGACTATTGATTATTTATAAATGTATTTAATATGTTAATATTTTTTATTTGAAGATCCTTTCCTAGTGTTAATGAATATATTACCTCCTTGAATAACAATATAATGAAATATTTTTACTTGAATATATAATTACTCCCTTTAATCTATTTCCTATAAAATATTATATTATTATCAATGTTATGTATACATACAATGATTTTTTACATCACCAATTTAATAAAATAAAATCATAATTTGAACTATAATCCATAACAGAACAACAAACTATTACATATATCATTACTACAATAAAATCTGTTGAACAATGTAAGATATTAACCAAAAATAATAAAACATCATATGATGAAATAATGACTTTTACATAAAAATTTCCCAAACAACACCAAAGGTTCAATAATATATTATAACATAAAATAAATTACCCTATATCCATATTAACCAAAATAACATCCATAATAAATAAATGTTTAATGTAAAATGATATCACAGAACATTAAAATTACATCCCCAAACAAATAATTGCATTATTCTCAAATGATCATTCCTATTAAACAATTTATTAAGCATAAAGGTTATATATACCTCAATCAAATGAATTACTTCCCAAAAGAAAATTTATTAAAAAATTATAAATCACTATATAATGTACTAATGTATTTTAATACACCAAAATACATGGAATAAAATTTAGAAAATAATTTGAAATGTAATCATTATCTTAACATTAAATATCTCATAAAATATCCCATTATCAAGGAATCACTTTCCAACCATCAATATTATCTTTTTCTCATATCCAATTGTCTTTAATTAACATAACATCAAATAATATACTAACCCAAAGGGTTATTTAATCCTTAATATATTATTTTTTCTAAACCCTTATAAATCATAAACATTTCATTAAAGTCCCATATGTAAAAATCTCAAAATATATATCTAAGAATTTGGACATATGATCAACCTTAATCTTATAACATCATTATAGTATATATAAATCATTAGTTAACCCCATAGTAAAATATAAATTCATCCAAAAATTCACACAATCCTTATTCCTCAAATAAAAACTAAGATAGTGGAATATATTTCATAAATAAAAATTCCAAGAAAATTCATCAAAAGGTATATTGTGAGAATAAATATACATAGTGAGGGGTCATATATTCAAAAAAAATAATTAATTTGATTTATAAGTTGAATAAAATTATATTCAATATATCACACCTTAGGTTTAACCTAGGCTATCCATGGTTATCATCAATTCAAAACCGTTATAGTTTTTGATATGTAAAAAATATATTTATCCGAAGCATATCCCCCAGAAGTGTCAATATAGGGTCGTAGTAAGGGAATGTCATTATAAACCATAATTATGGTCTAAATATAAAACAAAAAAACTCATTTTGAGATTATTACCATTAAGAGATTCTATTCCAAAACCATGGCCACATGTATTATCCAAACTGGGATACATCTTTTAGAAAATCCTTTAATATCTGTCTTACCATAAATCTCGTATATTATCTTATACAGAGTATTATCCCTAGGTTTTTCATTAAAGTTATCACATCCTAATATCAATAGAATGTATAAACCTTGATATGCTACCAACTATAATGGCCCATACATTTTTTTTCATAAATATAATATCTAATTAGATGAATATTTATTAGATAACAATAATCCAGGATAGAACCACAATGGTTTTGTTACATGGAAATCATGGATATAAAAACAAATCATTCATAAGAGATATATATATTCTCTCACTTAGTTCGTCCCAAATGGAACCATACATATACATATCATACATGAAGTCATACTTCATATCATGGGGAAGAAAAACATAATAAATTTTGATCTTAAATTATTAGTAGGGGTCATAAATGGAGATATTAAAGATAATTTATGAATAGTATGGGGATATGGTTATGAGAACATGATATTATCATCTGAAAGAGATACCTTATATTTCATATATCATAATCTAATATTAGGGAATAAACCATTTTAGTTTATAAGACTTTAATCATAATGAAATAAAAAACATGAGCCACAAGTGAATATATAAGGAATAATATATATGTTTTTACCATACACATAACCGTAGAAAATTATTTTATTAGTCATGTATCACATACCAATATATAAAAGTATATATATTTCACTCCACTTTCCATCTTATTGTTGGTAAAGGATCACGCCAATGACTATCATAGTGGATATAGTCTCTTACTGAACTGGGATCACTCCCAAATTGAGTCCTTATAATATCATGAAATAGAGATCCTTACATAATTAATTAGAGGGATATATAATTATAGGCCCAAACATAAAATAATATTAATCCATTCATTTTTTTGATATAATAGAATAAAACATTAATCATATGTCATAACCCATCTAAAAGAAATGGGTTTCATAATAATTTCAATAGTTCATCATAGTATAAATCATTGAAATGAAAACAGTTTTACCAAATATCTTATCATCATAATCTTAAACAATCTAGATTAATAATATAGATGTAATCATTAGGTCATATCCTTAGTAAAAAATATGTGACATCATAGGTGTTTATCATAACTGAAAATGAAATCAAAAGATCTCTAGAATATTTCTTGAGTATAATACTATTTTTATTTTTAAAAAATTGATTTAAAATATAAAAAATAATGATTAGAAAATTTTAAATTCACAAAAGTAGGGAATGTTTTAAAGGATGGTTAATATCAGGGAGTGTTCATTATTGTGGTAAATTTTATCTACATAAATAAAATAATTCATTTTTAATGCTCAGTAAAATCTAAAAAATACATCATTCAACAAATTACAAGATGGTTAATTTTTATAATATTTTGTGTGCAATGAATCATGGGTAAAAATGACTTTCAATAACCATATGATAATATTAAAACAATTCAAGAACACATTATAAGAATCCACTGACAAGGAAGAAAAATTATTTTCGACCAAAGAGTAAAATAAATTGAGTTTTTCAGAACAATATTCCCTTACTCTGTTGAGTACATAATGAGAGCGAAAATGTGAAAATGATGGGAAAATGTGTGAATCAAATAATAACATGAGGATAGACCATTATATAATACTATTGAGTGGTAGATAATAAAATTTCATTAATAGATACTTAATTACAAACAATTCCCATAAAGAATAATATTGTATCATATAACCTTTAAAAAATTGGAAAATATTGAAGAAAATCGTCATAAAAGTGAGAAACATATATGGATATGAAAGTCCCCATATTCTTCATGAGAAGAATCTGAAAATTGTTTAATATAAATTATATATAAAAATATAATAAACAAATAATGAATATGGTATGTGTCTCATATCAATATAAGTCATATGATAAACCCTGACCTTATGTACCACATTCTTTAAAATAGGTCAATATAAAATCATAATAAATTTAAATTTATAATAATTTTATAAAAAATCACTTAAATAATTAAAATATCACAATCTATCAACTTAAATAATTTCAATAACCATTTAACAATAATTCTATTTTAAAATGGACATTTCTAGTTGTTAATCATTTAATTTTTCATTGGTGTTTCAGTCCTACATTTATGATCATTGTACTTAGATCATGGTTATATCATCTAAATAATTATAAATATGATATAAATATAAATTATATTCTCTCTGAATTAATATATAAATTTATTTAGATTCATCCATAAAATTTGGATATAGAAAATTTAATTACACTGATTATGGTGATGGTATGTTTTACATACTTATGAACGTTTGTTAAATATTTTTTTGGATAGAATTAATGAATGGTAAATATTAATTTAAATGTTCCTAATCACATTAATTTTTGATATTTATTATAATATCATTAAATTTATCCTTTTTACAAACCATTTTAAGAAAAAATTAAAAATGAATCACATATAATCATGGAGGTCATTGAAAATGCATACACATAAACAAAATTATCATTTTCTAATTAATTTGAATGAGGTTTTTTATTATTCTTATAACCCAATAAATACAATTCAGAATATTAATTATTCTTATCTAATTATTCCAGAATGTATACCATGTATTTGGAGGAGGTAGCCGAAAAAATAAATTAAAAGAGGCTGGGTAAGATGATTACCTCTTCTTCAATGGACCTCCATCAGATTCTTTATTATGTGAACTTGGAATAGATTTTAATGAATTAAATATGATATAATTCATGAATATTTTATTTTTGAGGATAAAATTCCATATTTTTGTTGAGATTGAAGGATAAAATAGTGTGAGTAAGAGAGGAGAAGATGTGTCCATTTAAAAGTGAGTGGATGGGAAATCATGGAATTACATAAAATAATGTAATCAATATAATTAGTTTTCATGAAAAAATTTATTAAAATTGATAAAAATATATTGTATTATGAAAATTATTTCAATATATTATTCCAATAAATTTTTTACTTGTTTTGGTTAGGTTTTTACTTTTATCACTTATTTTTAACCCCCAAAAACCCTTTTGACAAATAATGATATATCAATGTTTTAATCATTTAGGGGTTAAAAAATACTATAAAAGGAAAAAAAGACACATGAATAGACTATGGTTGGTATTTTAAACCACAATTCATTTATCTGGCTGAATATAATATTTTTATGAATATTATATCAATCAATAATATATTTTTATTATAAAATTTCATTAATGTTATTTTTTGGAAATATGTGAAATATTAGAATATAACATGTGTCTAACAGATTTAAAATTTTTACAAAATAAACTGTATTAATATAAAATTAATATTTGGTCTTACTAAAGTCCTAAAATAAAAATTTAATATGTTAATATGTAATTTAAAAACCTTATATTTTTTTAATACCTCTATTAACTATTTATATCCTTATGTTATGTAATTAACTTTTTAATATTAAAGGGTCATAATTTTGATTATAAGGGGAAAATGGAAAAATAAATGGGCAAGGTATTATATTTTTATCTATTTATAATATTTATTGACATATTTAATGTTTTATAAAGTTTTTTATAATTTAATAAAATTTTATATAAAATAAAAGACTATGTATTTAATTTTAATGACATTTCACTAAATTTGTCTTTGAAAACAATATTAATGAAATTAAATTAAAATATACTCCTTTATGAAAACACTATATGAAATATTTATCTCCAAAATTTGTGGTACACTTTAACTTATCCAGAAAAAATATTATATTTAGTGTCTTTAAAATCATTTACTTGACTTTCTACTTCTTAGGCAATTATAGTGTCAGGGTTACATAAGTATTTAATGTAATTATTTAATGACTAAAAAAGTAAGTAAATTACCTTGATAATTAAAATAAATTAATATTTCAAGTAAATATTTATTAATGAATACATGTTATTTTTATCTATGTTAGAAAATAATATGAATATTAAAAGTGAATAAGTGATATTTTACTTTATCATTAACATAAAATTTATTGTAATCAAAATCAAGGTAAAATATAAAAAATTGATATTTTAGGTAATATTATGTGTAAAGAAGAGTTAAAATCATATAATGAAATATAATAAAATTTTTTAATGCAGTTTAAGGCTAATAACAAAATCTATAACCATAAATAAACCAAATTAACGTTAGTGTGTTAAAAAATAATTAATATTGTTACTATTCATATTGACCAAAAAATAAAATGGAATTATTTAAAAAAATTAAGCCTCTTGGTTCAAAATATGGAATAAATTTTTCATGATTACATTTATTGAAGTGTAATAAACTAGACTATGATAAGAAAATAAAAATCAATGAATTTTTTTTTTGAAAATTACCATTTATGTATAAAAATATGTTTATACCATATTAAACTGTAAATTTTATTCCAATGAAAATAATTGGATTCTTAATAAGTCAAGTGATATAATTTTTTTTATTTGATTGTGTATCAATATGTAAATTTTCAGATATTTGAAACAAAAAATATATATTTCGATAAAAACCATGATTTTTTACTCTGTATGGGAAAATCATTATTTTTAGAAAAAAATCCCAAAATTTCACTAAAATATTTTTTTGAAATTATATTTTAAAATATATATTCATTTTAAAAATTAAAATTTCAATCTATTTTTAATTTAATTTAAATACATTCTTACAAAAAGTTATAAAGTCATTTATAAATAATATATATATTAAATAATACAAATCCTTTACAAAAAAATTAGTAGTTATTTTTAAAATATCATATTCCAATGTAATATTTTATAATTATTTAATAATATTTCTAAGACTATTCACTGAGGAAACGTTTGATTCTAAGGCCCTGTGAGGCAAAATTTAATTTTTGAATTATATAAAAATTATTATATTTCATGCATAATTAGTTTTTGATAAAAAAGTGGAATAACCATGAATCATTAACTTGGATAAAAATTCATAGGATTACATTGATATAAGAGAATTATTTTTTACCTATTGTTGACATAAACCTTTTAGCATCTAGAATTTTGAAAATGTTGTCATGTGTGTAAAATGAATGATTGAAATATATAATTTGTAAATTTTATATGATGATGTAGAAACTTCATCTTCCTCTATTTATACACATTTATGAAGAATTGATATGGTTAGAAATGAAAACTAGATAATTTAGAGATATCTTTGGAATGGTCATTGGTGATTTATGAAAAAATCTTGATGATCCATTAGTTCATTAGATTTTGAGGATCTCTCCAACGACTACTACAAAAAATAATTATTCATCATAGATCACTCCAAATCTATGAAGGAGGTTTTTTATTTGGTTGATCCCTGTTCTATTTTACAATTACGAATGTGAATTAATCGACAAACAAATTCATTCAAGGATCTAGGATACCACATGTACAAGTTAAATTTATCCAGGCTTGGGGTTTTTTATTTTTCATTTTTTATATCTCTTATTTTTTCATTCTAAATTAAATTAACTGAGTCTAGAAAGAAAATTTTCCAAGTTATTTTCCTCATGTTTTTCTATCATGCATTTCATTCCTTATTCTCCAGACGTTCATTACGGGGAATTCCATTGTCTTGTAATTCGAATAATAACCAATATTTGACTATTTTATGACTATTCAATAACAAAATGAATCAATAACATCAGTAAATATGAAACCGTGGTTGTGATTTTGAATCATGATGTTGGTGTATGATTAATCCGATCAAATTTGGGGATACCCATTCTTCGCGTTTTTGGCGTGAGATGAATGTGGAGCTCAAAAAATGATATCAATGTTGACCATGTTATAGTTTCAGGTGAGCTAGTGGAAATGAGGCACATTCAGGGAAGATCCAAGATATCTGGGTAAGTTCGATGGATGAATTAGACATAGTTCCATTATATCCATACACGGATAAGGAACTACGGCTTTTCAGGAATCTCGCATTACACAACATGTAAACAGGAATCCGAAGCTATGTGGGGCCCTGACTATGATTCTATGGTTTCTATAAAGATGAAAAGTATAACACACCATGTGATTATTTTCACATGACATATGGCCATTACTTGAAAGCTCAATTTTTATCCCAAATGGAATAAAGACACCTAAACATTCAAGAATACTAAATGACCATAGTACATGGGCGTACCCATGTACGTGTACTCAGATTGTTAATCATACATGGATATGTACATGAAAAAGGGCATGTGTAGAGATGGATATGCTGTGATACATGCGTAGACCCAATGATGAATAGATACGATGTGTTCATCCAATACACAAGATATACATCCTTGAAGATGGTGTGAATCCCTTTTCCTCTTCATAATTGACATGTTTTGTTAGGGTGTGTTCCCATTATCTTTTAAAATGGTTTTATTATGTAATCAAATAATTTTTATTTTATAGTGATATCTTATTAAGATCATTAATCTCAGATTGAGTAATTGGAATCCTTCTGTGAGGCATGGTGATAGATCTTCTATCATCACTATTTTCCCTAGGTGGGGCTCTCATAATCCTCATGACCAACACTATATGGGTATAGAGAGACTACAAAAATGTTTAATCTAGATTTAGTTGTTGGAATACCCCATTGGCTTGGGACTAATCACATTTTGTGTATCATTCTCCCCTGGCCTCTAGTACATTCTCTTTGAGGAAAGACCAGATGAAAATGACATCTCAGACAGACACCATCTATTCTATTTTACTCGTGGACTGTGTCCACATGGATGAGTGTTATATAGAACCATATACCAATAATAATAGTCTTGAAAATACAGTTATTACATTACCTTAATTTTGTTTGTGAACAATGTGTATATCTAGATTTTAATGTTATATAAGATGATGTAATATCCTTATGATGATTTTAATGATTTTCTAGATGATTCATTCTTAGTAATTTTGAGGTGTCCTTCTAGGTGTTGTTGTCATCACCGATGCATGGTAAATTCCCCCAAATGTCATGTATTATACATATGAATAAAAGTTAATTGAGTTTATTAGTCGATTAGAAGACGAGGTGGCATATATTTGGGATAGAAAAACTGTGATTCATAACAAAAGTCCTATTTTATTGTAGATCCCTCTTTAAATCATGCATGACATCTTTTACATTTTTTTGGTGGGATTGTATTTCCCCCTAATTTCTTTAATATATTTATTTATACTCTAACTATGGTATTTAAATTTTTCTATACATTTGGTATCAATTGTATTTTACACTTCAGCATTGTAGGGGCTCAGATATGTGTGTGTGAGTACTGAAACCTTAGGTTATGGCCTCCCATGCGAGTTTTATTCATACTTGACACTCGTCATGAACCCTTGGCCTAATACAGTCATGCATTGGGTAGTCACACTCAGTTTATCATGGGCTAGGTGGGCCTTGGTGGGTCAGTTGAGACAAAGTAGAATAAGAGAAATCAGTTATACCTTATAACCAAAGACGTTGTGAATTGTTTTGGTTTTCTGGAAATACTGTTATATGTTTCGATTTAGGATCCTAGGATATGGACATTTGTGTTAGTGTGGTGGATAATGTATTGATTCACTGTGACTCTGAATCCCTTCTTGTAGACTCAGAATACATATGCACTAGTTGTAAGGAATTTTGTTTTGTACAAGCATTATATAGGATTGGGTTATGGTTTCCAAATCCTTCATATATTATCTCTCTAGATAAACTCTATGAAATGGTATTTAATGTATATTTTATGATTTCTATACACTATATTCTATCTAGGATTCATCAGTAGGACCATGAGGATGATCCCCTTAGAAATGATGCTTCGATACAAGGACCTATTCAGAATATGTATCCTCTAGATGGTTCAAATTTATTACCACCACTATTTGTGAATCATATGGCACTAGTAGTTGCGGTAGAGGAGACATGTAGGATGAGACTGATACATGTGTTTTAATGAGTGTGATCACTATAGTTTCAAGGTGATAAATACCCCTAGGAGTATGTATGTTGTATTGAGGTAGTGAATGAGTCTTTCAACTAATCAGGATTCCAATAGACTAGATGGTGGTTCATTCCATGATCCCCATACATGGATATATGAGATGATTTTTGGTATTACTGGCCAAATCATATGATGAGGAGACTCATAAATGGACGGAGTTTTAGAACCTTTTTAGAGAGTATTTTCCCTGCTATGTTGAGGAATGTGTGCATCTAGGAGCTTCTACAACTTCTACAAGGAGGTATGATTGTGGATGAGTATTCATAGAGGCTAACCATCCACTATCAACACTACATGGATATGATGTGTTATTAGTTTCTTTAGTATTAACCCATTGAGAGAAGTGTATATAGAGACATATGAGCCTATATGATACCTCTATGAATTCCAACCTATGATAGAGTTCTACAACGTGAGATATTGGTAGAGATTTTCTTATATGAGAAGAAATAAGTAGTTAGTGCCAATAGTGTGTAACGCCCTGACCCCAGTTACCCAGTGTCGGGGAATTATTTTAATACATTGGAATGATTACAAGGAATCAAGTCCCGAAGGACCGATCAGTTTAGCAGACTTGGAAAATAAATTACATGCATGAATGTAACATTACATGTCTTAACATACAAAACAACATAAATAATCCTTCACGAATGCCATTATCCCTTGGCTTAACCCTGCATATCAATCACAATATACTTCATTGAATCCTGGGAAAAATAAAACATAGAAACGGGTGAGCTCAAATGCAATGTAAGAGTACGTAATACAGCAGAAAATGACACAAATATTAAGCATGGTAAATAATTGAAACCACGCGCCTTTACCAATAATAATCATGAATACTTTTGTGGAAAGAATATGAGCTGAATAAATAATGTCATAATAAAACATAATCATGGGTATCTTACTAGTCGAATGACCACATGAACCATCAATTTTATTTCAATAATGAGGGAATGTATAATGTCATAAATTCTGAATCATTTTGACAAGGCCTCCGCCAAGTCATCTGAAAATGATTAAGGCCTCAGCCAAAACAATAATTCAAATTAGAAAAAGGCCTCGGCCAATTCCACATCCATTTTTCTCATTAGACCTACCGTTGCATCGAGGAGCTATATCGGGCTCCACCCATCACTTACTATGTCCAATAAATTCATCATATGAAAAGGATTAAACATATCATAAACATTCATATAAGAACTAGGATTAGAAATTTAAATACATTAACCATTATATATGAATGGTATAAAATTAGCACATCCACATTCAAACATATCAAAAAACATTAAATATAGCATAGAAGTTTTGTATCATAATAAATAAACATCAAATAGACTAAAAATCCATAAAAGGATGTTGACATAGATGAAGTCAAAACCCTTTTTAGAGAAATATCCTTTTATATTTTGAAATCATTTAATAGTAACATAATTTATAATTGAAGAAATTTAAAGACATTTTTGAATAATTGTGTCTCATACCACTTTGAATCTTTTAAATATAATTATCATTTCAAAATATTCATGTCCATATAAATAAATCCTTAAATTCATTATAAAAAATGGACATTAATTAAAAGGGTTTAGAAATATAAATCTTTAAAACATTAAAAGTGATCATCTAGTTAAATAGAACATCCCATAAAACCTTAAAGGATTCCTTTTGAAAACATTTTTTTTGAAATATGGGTATCTATGATAAGTATGTCTCAGAAAATACTTACACATGAACAATCTCAGAAAATAATGAGATTGAAGAAATTAACCTTACCAATTTGGTAATTTACGAAACATACACCCCATGAAAGAAGTATCATACAATTTATATATAAATACACATAAATTAATGTGTATTTCACAATGAATACAATTATTGGTAGTATATACACCACACAGAAGGTAATTATGGCAATATGTCATGAATCTCATGGGAATAAGGAGTGAGATGGAAACCCCTTACCTTGCACTTTCCATTAGTCGGGGGTATGTTTAAACTCTTGTATGAAGACTATAGTATGTTATTAAATTATACCAGAAAAATTTTAATATTTATGATATCATACATTATTAATTTATAACTTTATACTACCAATTAAATAATAATTTCCCTGTTATATTAATATCTCGGGTAATAATCGCTTTCATTATCGTACGTGTATTAAGATGTTACTCTTGATTGTATCACATAGATCATAATTTAAAGACATCCAGAATATAAAACATTATTTATATATCATATATATTTAGAATATAAATTTTTATAATTGACATATATATTAAATGGAAAACAACATTTATAGAGACGGTAGACCGTACGTACGCATAAACGATCTTTCCATTTTCATATTGTATTGAACGGAAGTAAGTGAATAAGTTATATGTAAGTACATAAATACTTAAATATATAAATATATATATCTCCATTATAGTTATTATGTCATATATTACATACTTATTAGTAATATCAATTTTTATAATCGTCGATGAATGGGGAACTTGGAAATGAACCTCATCGCGTCGTGGAGACGGTAAGCCGTACGTACGCACAAGCGAAAGTATCATTCTTTTGATATTAAAATAACACATAATTGGATGTTATATCATATATACCGAATCCTTATCATGTTATATTTATTATTTACATCAAATACACATCATTATTATAACCATTTAAATAATAATGGATTAATAACAATTACACTATGACATGGAGATGGTAAGCCGTACGTACTCACGTATGGTGACATGTCATTCAAAGGGTGGATAGAATAATCAATTTGGTGGTAACATAATTATAATAACAATAAATTATATAGAAGATATTGGATTTATTATTTTATAGTGGAAAAAAATAAAAAAGGAAGTGGAAGAAGAGAGGAACTTGAAAGAGGGTGGTGAAATCAATACCTCTTCTTCGGGTTCTTCCTTTTAATTTGATCTAATGGGCTCTGTAGGTTGGATTTATGATCAAACTATGGCTTATATGTTTAAGGGAGGATATTTGAGAGAGTAGTTTGTCAGGGGTTTTCCTAGCCAAATGGCATAGATGGTGTGAATTAGAGTGAAGTGGGAGTGCCCTTTCATACGAGGGGTGAGGGGCACCTTAGGAAAAAACATAAAATATTATTATATAATAAATTCATATTCAGTTTATAATGGCTTAAAATTTATTTATTTCAAGAATAAGGTGTGGATGGATCTGAATCCACTCAACTAATAGGTTTTAGACACATTTTGATCACTTTATTAACCTTATCTTTTTGTTTAACTCTTAGTTAATTAGTTTGACATTTACCATGCCTCTATGTATTTTTATATTATATGGTTAATAAAAATACTATAAACTTCCAATAGACCCCGAAGTGGTCCATTAATGATATGCCTGTCATTATATAAGTCCATTTGCCAATCCTTAGATTACTAGTAATAGAATATAAATTAACAATATAATATTTGTTTTAAAAACACATTAATGTCAATTTTGACACTATTGTGTATTTTGTTTTTGATAAATTCATAAAGAATTATTACTTAGAAAATAATTCATATAAAAATCCTAATATGTTATATTAACCTAGAAAATTATTGGAATTCATTAAAAGTCTCATATATCAATTATTTGGGTATTTATAATATCAATTAACTTAATCTTTCATTAATAAAGTAATTACACCATCATCATTGTGTCATAAATAAATTAAATTATTTAATGTCTAAAAATTATAAATAAAACACCATTATGTATGAAATCTTTTTATATTTCTAATGAATATTTATAATCTAATTTATCTTTTGGTATAACCCTATATTAAAAATTTTTAGATATTAAAATTTGATTTTAACTCTTTTAACTCTTCTTTGAATTAAATAATAAAAAATGTCCTAATCTAATTCATGTGGACCTAAATGATAATACTTTATTCCTAAGGTAGTTTTTTGTTGAGATAAATTTGTCCAATAGAATTATGACTTGTGTTATGGTAATAATAATATCAATTTTTCACTTAATTCCCCTATTTACTTTTTACTGTGGTAAATAAAATTAAAAAGTTATTATTCACCAAAAATTATCTTTATCTTATTGAACCACATATTACACCTTGATATTAACCATGGCTCTCAGATTTTCCAAATTCCACTCACAGTAGCGGAAAAATTATGTTTTATGTGAATTTACAAATTCTCCTTGGAGGTGGGTTAAAGACGTTGAAAAGGTTAATAACATTTTTATATATCTAAAATTATTATAAACTGAATTCAATGAATTATACTGAACTTAAATAGGTATTATTTATCTATTTTTACATAATATAAATTTAAATAAAATAAATAATTATTTAAATAAAATTTCGGTTTTAAACTATAACTCAGTGTTTTTCACTATTCATCAAAAATTAAATGTTTTCATAAAAATACCAAAAATTCACCCTAAGCTATTTTTGATATTACAAATTCAATAATGAAGAATATTTAACCAAATTCATAACATAGAAGTTGAATTTATTAATTTAATATTTATTCCCACTCTCAAAACCAAAAGGAATATTTTTACGAAATAATAACTACCAAAAGTTTGAAACTTTTTTATGTCCAGTTTCAAATTGATATTACATACAATGACCAAAATTGGATTAAATGGTAATAATATTTTCTATTTATACTTCAAAACCATTAAAATGTATATTTTAACACTATAAATTATTTCGATTGAAAAAGTAGTTTTCAGTTAAAATATAGTATTATTCACTATTCACCCAAATATGGAAGTTTTCAGAAAAACACCATAACATTATTCAAACTAAATTATCATGTCCCAATTCTAAAGAAGATGTTTATTTTTTCAAATTGAATATATAATAGTTTCAAATATTGAATTCAAAAAGGAATCACCATTAAAATGCAGTAAAATTGCATTTTTTTGAAAATACTTCTTTTATTTGAAAAAAAAGTATTTTTTCTTACATAATATCTAAGAAACTCATAATATGGATTATAAAATTATACGGATTATATAGAGTCCAAAATTCAGTTAAAACTATTCATAATGGCTTTTGAACAGCTAGTTTGGTAATTCATGGTGCGCTAGAACTTGGTGTTGCATGTAGTGCAAGTTATTGAATTACATTGAAAAATAATGTACTATGAAATCTTGGGGTGTTACAATCTTACCTCCACCAATAAATTTCATCCTATCAATTTGAAATTATTTTTTCGAAAATAAAATGTTGAAAATAGAATTTACCTTTGGAAAATACACATTGGAAATTAGGTTACTAAAATTTAGTCATAATAAGAGGAAAAATTAAATGAAGAGTTCACCACTAAATTATGATCTCAATTAGGAGAAAATTGGTGGAAATTGGAGACATATTATTGGGGGAAAAATGTAAATCGTTTTAGGTAGTGATTGAGGTCATCAATCACAAAAAAGTGTAAAATTGCGAGCCTTAAATTCATCAATCTATTATGATTTAAAATACCATCGGCTCAAAAAAAACATATGGTATTAGGATAAAACATGTTTTGTTATATGATAAATTTACTAAAGTATAATAATTAATTTCATCAAAGAATAATAGATGATGAAAAATATATATTTAACTAGTAGAGTCCCATCCTTTAACAAATTTCTTCAACAAACTCATCTTTGACTCTAAAATATAATTTAACATAAAAATAATATTATATTTATCCTATTCATATATGGTTTCAAGAAAAATTAAATTATAATTCATCTAAAAGAATTTTTTTTAATGACTACATTATTCAATCCCAGACATCATGTGGGCCAGTGGTAGGTGATACACCCTTGTCGCCCTTCGGTTGAGGGTTCAAGTCTCGCGGCTTTGCCGGACGCAACAGGTTGCTACCCGACCTCCGGGTTTTCCTTTTATGGAAATAAAAAAATAATCTCAAACTAGAATTATCCAAAACACTTTTGTCCAAACTCACACTCCAAAAATCTATAAGAAATTTACCCACAATGAAGATCCTTTTTCCCGCGTAATAACATGTGAAGACCTTCATCATGTATTCTATTAAAACATTGCAACATCTTAAATTAATATATATCCATATTGATTACATTAATGATCCCTAATACCTTATAGAAGACTGGATATACTCCTTCTATACAAAAATGTTGTGAACTCAAACAGTGACAGAATATCATTTATCACTTTCATGGTAGTCAAGAATATCCAATATAATTTATCCAAATCAATCATGTATTATTCCAAAATCACTACCTCGGTGTCAGATCCATATTATGATTTATCTTTCTGTCAACCATATATTTTATGAAAATTTTAACCTGCTATTGAGTCACATTTCATTGTTCCGCACAATATCAAGTCCTTAATAATATAGTATTGCACTACAATCCTTATATAGTCCATAATTATTATAACCATCAAATCATTGATACAACACACAAATGACATAATTCTTCAATAACAATATATGAAATATAAACAATACTCCTCATCGATGGTAGTATCATAACTTGATTATTATCCAATATCATCATTTGGGTCATAATCTGATGATTTGGATATTTATTTGCCTAGTGTCCCAGCTCCTTGTAGATGAATCATTGTAAATTTGAAACCTTTTTCATACCTTTACAGTCACGTACTTGGTATCCTTTTTCTCCACACTTATAACAAACTCCCATTCTCTTCAGGAAAGTTCCAGGGTGTTTCTTCTCATTGTTATCACATATGGAAAAATTCTTCTTTTCAATCTTCCCATTATCCATCTTTCTCTCTTCCATCATTTTATTCTCTTTCTTGCATTCAATGACATAGCACTCATAGAATTTTTTACTTATCATATTAAGACAAGATATTATTCCTTCATTTGTTGAGAATACATCGGAGGCTATTTCCCTTATAAATTTTGGCTTAATACTGTGAAAGATATGATCCTTATTACTCATTGGATCATACGTATTGCTGGAGTTCACATTCCTTATACTGGGATCCATTTCTATACAATAGCATAAACTTGGTAAGTTTATGAATTATAATAATTCCAAACATGTAAAATACCTAACGTAAAATGAATGGTTTATGGTTATAATCAATAATGCTAAAGATGTTTTCATTGAGAAATTATATACTCATAAACCCTTCATAATGATTTGTAATGAAAATGAAAATTATCCTATGCATATCCCCCGTGAGGTCATAACCAAGATTGCAGCAAGGCCTGTTGTCGTGCACCTATTCCAATTCAAGCCTAGATCAATGCGTTGTTTTCAGGTTTTACCCCTAGGTACATCTGTGCCAAAGCCGCCTCTACCTGTTCATATCTATACATGGATGTATTTTTTTGGGAAACTCACAAATTATCTGCATTACTAAAATTCAAGGAAATTTTTCTATACTAATCTTTAAAGTCTATCTTATGTCTATGTGCTCTAATCAGAGTTTATCTAAATCTATCTTCCAAGGTTATTTGTAAACTTCCTCTGATACCACATGTAACGCCTCGACCTCAGTTACCCAGAGTTAGTGGATTATTTTAATACATTGGCATGATTATAGAGAATCATGTCTCGAAGGACTGATTACTTTAGCAGTATTGGAAAATAGATTACATACATGAATGTTACATTACACTTCTTAGCATATAAAACAAAATAAATAATCCTTCACGAATGTCATTATCCCTTGCCTTAATCCTGCATATCAATCACAATATACATCTTGGATTCTTGGTAAAAATAAAACACATAAAGGGGTGAGCTCAAACGCTCAGTAACGGTAAGTAACACATCGGAAAATGACATAAATATTTTTCTTGGTAAATAATTGAAACCACATGCCTTTACCAATAATAAACATGAATACCATTATGGATAGAATATGAGCTGAGTAAATAAGGCCACAATAAAAAATAATCATGGGTATTCTACTAATGACCACTTGAACCATCAATATTACTTCCATAATGAGGTAATGTATAAAATCATACATTATGAAACATTTTGTCAAGGCCTCTTCCAAGACGGATAAAAATGACTAAGGCCTTGGCTGAAACCATAAATCAAATTAAGAAAGGGCCTTGGACAATTCCACATCCAGTTGTCTAATGAGACCTACCGATGCATCAAGGAGCTATAGTGGGCTCCACCAGTCACTTACTAAGTCCAATACATTCCTCATATGAAAAGTATTAAACATATCAAAATCATTTGTATAAAACTTGGATACAAAATGTCAATACATTAACAATTAACCATGAATGGTATAAAAATAGGACATCTACAGTAAAAAAATATTACAAAACCTTCAATAAAATATGGATGATTTGTATCATAATAAATCAAGATCAATTAAACATAAAATCCATCAAAGGATTTTGACATAGACGAAATCAAAACCCTTTTTAGAAAAATAGCTCTTTCTATTTTCAAATAATTTAAGAGTCACATAATTTCAAAATGAATACATTTAAATACATTTTTGAATCAAATTTTCTCATACCACTTTGAAAATTTTAAAAATAATTATCATTTCAAAACATTAATGTCCATATAAATAAATATTTAAAATTGTTAAAAAAATTGGAAATTAATTAATAGGGTTTAGAAAGATAAATCTTCAAAACATTTAAAATGATGATCTAATTATATATAACCTCCAATAAAACCATAAAATAATCCTTTTGAAAACATTTTTCTGAAATATTGGTATCTATGATATATATGTCCTAGAAAATATTTACACATGAACAATCTCTGAATGTAAAAAGATTGAGGAAATAACCCTTACCAATTTGGTATCTTACGAAACATACACCCCATGAAAGATGTATCATAAAATGACTATTAAAATACACATATATTAATGTGTATTACACAATGAATAAAATTATTTGAAGTACATACACCACACAAAAGCTAATAGTCGAAATATGTCATGAATCTCATGGGAATAAGGAGTGAGATGAAAACCCCTTACCTTGCAATGTCCTTTAGTCGATTGTACATTTAACCTCCTGTATGAAGACTATATTATGTTATTAAATTATATAATAACCATATTAATATTTATTTTATCATAAATTATTCATTTATGACTTTATACTACCCATTTAATAAATATTTCAATGTTATATTAATATCTCGAGTAATAATCGCTTTCTTTATCATACATGTTTTAACATTTTATTCTTGATTGTATCACTTAGATCATAATTTAAATACATACAGAATATAAAACAAGATTTATATATCAAATATATTTAGAATATAAATATGTATTATTGACATATATGTTAAATGGAAAACACCGTTTATGGAGACAGTAGTCCGTACGTACGAATAAACCATGTTTCCGTTTTCATATAGTATTAAACGGAAGTAAGCGAATAAGATATATGTAAGTACACAAATACTTATATATAAATATATATATATATATATCCAATATAATTTTTATGTCATATATTACATACTTTTTTGTAATATATATTTTTATAATCATCGTTAAATGGTGAACTTTGAAATGAATCTCATCGCGTCGTGGAGACGGTAATCCCTACGTACGCACAAGTGAAAATATCATTCTTTTGATGTTAAAATAATATATAAATGGATGATAAATCATATATAAATAATCCTTATCATGTTATATTTATTATTTACATCAAATAAAATTCATTATTATACCCATTCAAATAATAATGTATTGAAAAACAATTACACCACGACGTGGATCTGGTATGCCGTACATACGCACGTATGGTGACATTTCATTCAAAGTGTTGATAGAATAATGAATTTGGTTGTACCATAACTATAATAACATCTAATTATATATAATATACTGGATTTATTATTTTATAATGGAAAAAACAAATAAAAAGGAAGTGGTATATGAAATGAACTTGAAAGAGGGTGGTGAAATCATTACCTCTTCTTCGGGTTCTTCCTTTTGATTTGATCAAAAGGGCTCCTTAGGTTGGATTTCTAATCAATCTAAGTCCTCTAGGTTTAAGGGAGGTTATTTGAGAGATTATTTGGACAGGGTTTGGCCTAGCCAAATGGATTAGAAGTTGTGAATTAGAGGGAAGGGTGAGTTCCTTTTTATAAGAGGGGTGTGGGGCACCTTAGGAAAAACATAAAATATTATTTTATAATAAATTAAAATTCGATTAATATTTGATCCAAATAGAATTATTTCTAGTATAAGGTGGGTATGGGTCGAAATACACTCAACCAATAGGTTTTAGAAAGGTTTGGTAACTTAATTATCCTTATCTTTTAGTATTAAATAATAGTTAATTAGTTCGACATTTACCATGTCTCTTTGTATTTTTATATTATATTTTTATTAAACATAGTATAAACATCCAATAGACCCCAAAGTGTTCAATTAATAATAAAAATATCATTATATATGTCCTTCGGATGGAGGTTTTATTTTTAAGAGTAGAATATAAATTAATAATATAATATTTGTTTTAAAAAAACTTATATGTCAATTTTGACACTATTGGGTAATTTTTTTGATAAATTCAAAAAAGCATTATTATATATAAAATAATTCATATAAACAATTTTAATATGTAATATTAACCTAGAAACCTATTATAATTCAAAAAAAAATCTCAAATCACATTTATTTGGGTATTTATAATATCAATTATCTTAATCGTTCATTAATATGGTAATTACTACATCATCATTGTGTCATAAATAAATTAAATTATTTAATGTCTAAACATTATAAATAAAATACCATTATGTAAGAAATCATTTTATATTTATAATGAATATTTATAATTGAATTTATCTTATGTATAACCCTATATTAAAAATGATGTAGTTATTAAACATTGATTTTAACTCTTTTAACTCTTCTTTGAATTAAATAATAATAAATTTCCTAATCTAATTAAAATGGACCTAAATGATAATATATTATTCCTATGGTTGTTATTGATAGTGATAAACTTGTCCAATAGAATTAAGACATGTGTTAGGGTAATAATAATATCATTTTTACCCTTAATTACCCTATTTACTTTTTTGTTGTGGTAAATAAAAGTAAAAAGTTAATGTTCATAAAAATTATTTTTACCTATTTGAACCAAATTTTACTCCTCAATATTAACAGTGTCTCTCAAATTTTCTAAATTCCACTCATAGAAGCAGTAAAATTAACTTTTATGTGAATTTTCAAATTCTCTTTGGAGGAGGGTTAAAGACGGTGAAAATTTCAATAAAATTTTTATATATCTAAAATTATTATATAATGACTTTAATTAATTATATTGAACATATATAGGTATCATGTATCTATATTGACATAAAATAAATTTAAATAAAATAAAAATTTATTTAAATAAAAATTTGGTTTTAAACTATAACTCAGTGTTTTGCACTATTAATCAGAATTTAAAAGTTTTCACAAAAATACCAAAAATTCACCCTAAGATAATTTTGATATTCCACATTAAATAATGAAGTATATTTTACCAAATTCAAAACATATAAGTTGTATTTATGAATTTAAAATTAATTCCCTCTATCAAAACCAGAAGGCGCATTTTTACGAAATAATAACTTCCAAAAGTTTGACAGTTGTTTATGTCTAATTTTAAAGTGAAATTACAAACTGTTGGTCGGAGTGGACACTCAAGAGGGGGGTGAATTGAGTTCCAATTAAAATTTCTGCTAAAAAAAATTTCTATTAATATCCGCCAATTTAAAAAAAATAAATTGTAGTGAATTTATACAGATTATAAAGGATCAATTAGTTTCAAAAATATTGATTAATTCTCAATTAACTTAATCTTATGATTAAATTAACTTTTGAAACTAACTTACTGGTTTATAATAAATATAAACACTTGCGAGTTTAACTATCAATGTTGCTTTGAAAATAAATAATATTTCAATGTAAAAGCAGTGGAATAAGAAATAAATTTATATAGTATGGATATAGATTTTAACTAAAAACACAAGAGTTAACCAAGTGGTTCAGTCTCAAGCTGCAACTTAGTCCTCT
This sequence comes from Viscum album, assembly GCA_963277665.1. NCBI lineage: Eukaryota > Viridiplantae > Streptophyta > Magnoliopsida > Santalales > Viscaceae > Viscum > Viscum album. Next base: position 943,249,989 of record OY728127.1, on the reverse strand, counting down.
CAAAATTTATATAATGTGATCCACACCCTGGATCTGGGTTAACAATAGTGATAACACTTTTCAGGTCAAGAGACCTCTACCACAGTTATATGTGGGATAACAAACAACATCTCAAAGCTGTCCAGGTCACACTCGACCTCTACCACTATCCACAGCGGGAAATAAAGGATGTAAAGATTGTGAGTGAGGATTTACAAATCCTCCAGTTAAGGTTCAGGATACAGTGTGTGTGTGTAATAATTAATAGTCTACACACACTACTCATAATGCAAATACTAAATCACTTAGAGCAAGATATAGAGTTTAGAATGGCTCCAGTGATTGCAGTGAAGCTCTAGAATCTTTTGGATTTGATCAGAAATGTTTCTGAGTCCCTCTCAAGTATTTGACTGAAAAACAGAGTATCGTTTCTTCTTTCAGTTCTTCTAGGATCAGCTTGCTTATCGGCTCAGAAAATGAAATGTTTTGTGCAGTTCTTCTTTAGCATAGATTGCTCGATGTATGTTCTATGTTCTGGAGTCTGGTAGTAGTAGTCTTGTGAGTGCATGTTCTGCAGTTGTTCTTAGAAATTTTTGAGCTTGATCACGAGTGTGTTCCCGTGTGCTCAATCTCTTCAAGTCTCTTGTCTTGATTCACTGATACATACACGTTGATCGTGGTTTTCCTTGTGTCTCTTATCTCTTTCATATTAACCCCCTTTATAACTTTATGCCTTTTGCTGATAAGAAGGAATGATTATCCTTTTCAATCGTACTTGGTAGGGTTTCCTGAAATGGCAACAGAAATCATTTAATAACATTAAATGCATAAAAAGTAACAAATGTAGCCGTTAGTGTAATAAACAAATAGTGTTGAGAATATAGGATTTGACTCCGCAGTTAATTATAGGTAGTTGTTTGTTTGTAGACTTGTACGGTTGACTCTGTGTAGGATCTTCCATCGGTATCTCTTCAAACTCTTATCGGTAGCTCTTATCAGTAGCTCTTATCGGTAGCTCTTATCGGTAGCTCGATGAACTTAGTTCCATCGGTTGGTCATGGCTGTCGGTAGCTCTATGCATCGGTAGCTCTGGATGTCAGTAGCTATCTGTCTATTGGTAGCTCTATGTCTATCGGTAGCTCTGACTGTCGATAGCTATCTGTCTATCAGTAGCTCTGGCTGTCGGTAGCTATCTATCTATCAGTAGCTCTGGCTGTCGGTAGCTATCTGTCTATCGGTAGCTCTGGCTATCGGTAGCTATCTGTCTATCGGTAGCTCTGGCTATCGGTAGCTCTGGCTGTCGGTAGCTATCTGTCTATCGGTAGCTCTGTGTCTATCGGTAGATCTTTTTAGTCATGCACATCGGTAGCTCTATTCAGGTCAGTGATACATACAGTTGACTGTCTTATTCAAAACACATCTAATTCACTTAGAATCATTTCAAAACTTATATAAACATGGACAATCAAGATTAACATAAATCAGAAATTATTTAAACATTATTATTAACTTGATCATCGATTTGAAAGAATTAAAGTGTAGATCAACAGTAATTGTGTATATCATAATATATGAACACAAAATTGGGATTGTCAAAACATATGAATAAAAGATTGGGATTATCAAAATAGGTGAGTTCAACAATCTCCCCCTTTTTGATAATCACATCTTATGATATGGCAATTTCAAAATAGTGAGAATATAGTATTAGGTAGTATAACATTAATATTCAATTTTCTTGCAGAAAAAAGTATCAGAGGAAATAGGAAATAGTAATAGAAAGATATAGATCAAAAATTATCATAGGTTGAATTAAATACAATAGTATCAGAGATAAGGTTTGAAAGAATTGGTACCAAAGAAGGAAATGTACGAAATAGTATCAAAGGCTCCTCCTTTGATCATATTTCTCCCCTTTTCTCCCCTTTTGAGCATATTTCTCCCCCACTTTATAGTTCTCCCCCTTTTTGATAATCAAAAAGTGGGAAACCAAACATTGAAAACTGATAAACTGAGAAAGTGGAAAGAAAGGCATTTGTATTAGATCAGACAAAAATTTCATAAACATAATAAAATAAATAAAATGATTCCTATCAAACATCCTTTCCACTTTATCAATCCACATATTTAATGTGAGATTTTACCTTGGGATTAGAAGATAATTCAGGTGTTGAGGATACTAGGGAGGGCGTTGGAATTCCAGAAATGATCAGAGGAGGCTGACCAACTGATACAGTGTCGGGCCTGTAGTGGGAAGTCCTTTGTGTGAACATAGGTGTGAGACTACTTATGGCTTTAGCAAGAGTCATCGGAACTGGAGACGCAGTAGAGGCAGAGGCAGGCAAAGCAGGATGTACAATGACCGGTCTGGCATCCACATGCAGGAAGGGTAGCAACAGGTTTCTGAAATCCATTATAATGCTTCCTCCTCTCTCCATTGCAGACAAAAAATCATCTATAATTTCAATGATTTTATCCAAAGCAGGGGGAATCTCCCTGAGCTTACTAACCTGCTCTCTGAAGGCCTGAGACACTGGAGGTATCTTTAGATTCTCATGCAGATGTTTGAAAAGTTTGGTCATTTGTTGCTTGGTATAAACCTTTTCAAAATAAGCATCCACCTTATTCTTGATTGCCTCTGGAGAAGAAGAGGCCTCTCTCATGTAGTCCTAGATGACTTTCATTATTACTCTGGTTGAATCCCTGGTAGACAGCACAACTCGACTTAAATCTGATGAGTCCACAGAGCCACTGGTTGAAATAGAACCAAGCTCCTCCTTCATCAGAGCACGAAATTGATTTAGATCAATTGAAGGTTTTGAAACTAGAGGACCAACAGAGAGGGATATTGTTTCTTTGAAGCTTTTGGTCAACCCACTAATCAGATTTTGCATTTTAGAGTCCTGATTTTTGACATGATCCTTCATAGATGTTTTGAAAGCTTCAAACATCGGGACCATCTGACTTACAACACTCTTCACATAGGCTAAATCCTTGTCATCTTGAGATTTTGAACTCATGAAAGAGTCTAAGGAAACAACAGATATTCATAGAGCTTCAAGATCTGCTTCTAGCCTAGAAGTTTGAGTATGGCACTCCTTGACTTCTTCCATTATCTCACCCACAAAATTTGATAGATTTCAACCAAGAGAAAGCTCAAAAGACCTTTCTAACATCTTCATTTCTTCACCAAAACAGTGCTTCATCTCAGCAACAGAGGCACTGAAGGATTCCTTCAGCTCATGCTTTAGGGATTCGAGGTCAGACTTTGTAACAAGATCAGTAGGAGAAACTGTAGTAGATACTCTTTCAGAAGCTAAACTGACTACAGATTCAGTCATGACTGATTGAATTGAGGATACTAAAAAATATTCCATTGTATTTACTTATTCTACAGAGCTGACTTTGATATTTTCTTTCAGCACATCTAAATCTTCTACTCGGACCACATCAGCAGGCAATAACTCAGGGTTGATGTCATAGCTGATCTTTGGTCTATTCGAAGATACTTCATTATCTGAGTCAGGATAATCCAAACCACAGACTATAAAACCTGGGTCTTCTACCCAGTCTTCAGACACGATAGTCACTATAAAATTTCCAAACATAGTGTGATGCTCCCCCTCAATGGGTGCATTCACATATATAGCAACTACATTCTCTACTGGTCTTTCTTCTTCAGAATCTTCCACAACAACTTCCATCTCTGCAGCAGCAAGATGATTTTCTGGAATATGTACAACTTCTCCACTTTCTCATTCTTCATCCATAGAAGGTACAACTGAGCTTCCAATAACTAGACTCAGACTCAATTCAGCAGAATTAGATTACTCAGAGACATTCTCTTCTTCCTCTACATTCTCAGAGACCGACTGGTCCTCCTCATTAGCAGGTGTCTCCACTTCTTCTAGCACTTCCTTTTCTAAAGACATAATTTCAGCAACAGGGCTTGGAGGAATGTCCTGATCTCCTCCATCATCCATAGGAGTTTCTTCCTCTTCTTCTTCTACTTCTTCTTCTAACTCATCACTGTACTCATGTTTCTCTTCATCAGGTCCTAGACCTAGATCTCATTTATCCTTTGGCCTTGAAGGATAATCCACCAGATTAAATATATCATATAACTTTTGGTCATCATTGACCCATTCCCCTCTCCACAGATTCAAATTAATCTTCATTTATTTGCAAACTGTAGTAGTGATAAACAATTTGCTCTTCACTACAACTGTCTCATCTTGAGACTCAGCTATCCCTTTCACTTTGATCATTATAGAAATCAGCTTAGCAAAGAATAGGGCGTTAGTCTTTGATTTACGCCTTGTCATATCTTCCATTTGACTCATCACCAATCTGCACAAATTGTCTTTGACATCATTTCTCAAAAGATGTAGGAGATAGATATCTTGATATCTCAAATTAGAAAAGTCTCCTCTCCTTGGTATCAACACATGTTGAACAAACTTGAATAGTAATCTGTTCTCTCCATCCATTTCTGTAGCAACCACATGCCTTGGAGTTCCATCCCCAGTCAGTTCATTCAAAGCGGTCTCATGATCAAAAATGTCACTGGTAGGTGGCATTGCTCTTGATACATATCCAGACACACATTCATGTGGAAATTTTAAGTAATCAACCCATTCTACTGATGAAAATGATATCACTTTACCATTTACAAATGAAGATACTCGGTTCTCATTCTCTAACGTCTCGAAGCTTACGAACTCGTAAAACTGTTTTACCAAAATTGGGTAGTAGGGACCGTTGTTATTTGAAAAGAAGTCTACCCATCTCTGAGCTTCCAGAAATTCGAGCACCAAGGACTTGCTGGGCAGCAACTAGTCTATACATAGCTCTTTTTCGATCACAATAGCTCTATTTTGCAGATGAGGATTTACTGGTTTACTTCCTAACATAGCTCTAACAGCACTACTAGCTTCTATCATGGACTTCTGCCTTTTTTCTTTAGGCTCAACACAGTCATCTCGAATGACAGGAGTTTTGGTTTTTGCCATCGCTGGTTCGAGGGATCTCAGGTTCGCAGAGGGTTCGGGTTCTAAGGTTCGAAGGTGAAAGGTTTGGGGTTCGGTGGAGTGAGAAGCGGCTTAGACTTAGTTTTATCATTTAGGAATCATAAGTTAAATGAATAAAAACAAATAAAATAAAATAAATAAAAAAAGGTTCAGATTCTTGGCGGCAGACAAAAAGATTTAAAACAACGCTTTTATCGGTGATGATTTTTATCGGTGAGGATTTCTATCTGTGAGGATTTCAACATCGGCGAAGATTAATCATCCCCAGCTCGTGCCTAATGTAACATAACCTATCCACACTTAAGGTTTTAGTGAAAATGTCAGCTAATAGATTTTCAGTGCCGATAAATTCAAGAGAAATATCACCCTTTTGAAAATGATCTCCTAGAAAATAATGCCTTACATCAATGTGTTTGGTTCTTGAGTGAGATACAGGGTTCTTCGAGATGTTTATTGCACTATTATTGTCACAGTTAATCGAAAAATGCTTAAAATCATATCCATAGTCCATGAGAGTTTGTTTCATCCACAGAATTTGTGCACAGCAACTACCAGCAGCTATATACTCTGCTTTGGTAATGGATAGAGCTACAGAATTATTCTTTTTACTACACCAAGATACTATGGATTTTCCTAATAAATGACATGTTCCTGAAGTGCTTTTTATGTCTAATTTGAAACTAGAAAAGTCAGCATCGGAATAACTTATTAACTCAATGGATTGTCCTTTTGGATAAAATAAACCAAGGTTAACACTATGTTTGAGATACATGAAAATTCTTTTAACAGTAATCAAATGAGATTCTTTCGGGTTAGCTTGAAATCTTGAACACATACATACACTGAACATAATATCTGGTCGACTAGCAGTAAGATAAAGTAAACTACCAATCATACCCCTATAATTTGTTTGATCCACTAGTTTCCCAGTTTCATCTGTATCTAATTTACAGATTGTACTCATATGAGTCTCACTCTCCTTAATACTATCCAAACCAAAACGTTTTAAAAGATCCTTTGTATATTTACTTTTATTGAAAATAATACCATTCTCATTTTGAAATACTTGAAATCCAAGAAATTATTTAAGTTCACCCATTAAACTGATTTCAAATTCATTTTGCATACTTTTTGAAAAATTAGTACCTAAATAATGTTTAGAAGATCCAAAAATAATATCATCAACATAGATTTTTTCAACTAAAACATCTTTAGAAATTCTTTTAATAAAAAGAGTTGGATCAGCAATCCCTTTAGTAAAACTTTTTGAAATAAGAAAGTTGCTGAGTCTATCATACCAAGCTCTTGGAGCTTTTTCTAAACCATATAATGATTTAGAAAGTTTAAAAACTTTATTTGGAAAATGGAGGTTTGTAAATCCTGGAGGTTGTTATACAAAAACATCTTCAATTATAAAACCATTTAGAAATGCACTTTTGACATCCATTTGATATAACTTGAAATTTAGATGTGCAACATACACAAGTAAAATCATAATGGATTCTAGTCTAGATACAAGTGCAAAGGTCTCCTCATAGTCTATGCCTTCTTCTTGACTATATCCTTGTGGAACTATCCTAGCTTTGTTTCTAATTGTGTTTCCTGATTCATCAACATTATTTCTAAAAACCCATTTAGTGCCTATTGTTAGTGTGTCCTTAGGTCTGTCAACTAATTCCCAGACATTGTTTCTTTCAAATTGATTTAACTCTTCATGCATAGCCATTACTCAAAATTCATCAACGATAGCATCATTAATATTTTTGGGTTCTAGTTGGGAAAGAAAAGCTTGATGTTCAACCTGATTTCTAAGAGAAGCTCTACTTTGTGTTCCTCTATGAATATTACCAACAACAGCATCCAAAGGATGACTCATTAAAATTCTTGTTGATCTAGTAAACACAGTACTAGACACTTCAGGTTCATCAGTAGGTTTGGGATCAACCGAAACAGATTCTGGAAAAAGTAACAGGTTCTTTGGATTTATCATTAAGGTCCATAACAGACAAATCTACTTCAAGATTCTCAAGAGAGGTTTTCGGCTCCTGTGGATCGGTTTCATCGAATATGATGTGAACAGATTCTTCCACACATTTGGATTTCTTATTTAACACTCTATAATCTTTACTTGAAGTAGAGTAACTGAGATAAATTCCTTCATCACATTTAGAAGCAAACATGTCCAGATTATCCATTGTGTTAAAAATAAAGACTTTGCAACCAAAAATTCTGAAGTAATTAACCTTAGGCATCATACTATTCCCCAACTCATATGGGATTTTCTTAAGAATAGGTCTGATCAAGACTCTATTGATAACATAACATGCTGTATTTAAAGCTTCGGCCCAAATGTAAATAGGAAGTTCATATTCTTTGAGCATGTTTCTAGCTATTTCTTGAAGGGTTCAGTTTCTCCTTTCTACTACGCCATTCTGCTGAGGTGTCCTAGGAGCTTAAAAGTTATGAGTGTAGCCATTGAGTAAGAAATAAGATTCAAAATCTTGATTTTCAAACTCACGGTCATGATCACTTCTCAGGGTCTTAATTTTGAGTCCACTAAGATTCTCTACATACTTGGAGTATTTAACAAAGGAAGAATAAGATTCACTTTTGTGAGCTAAGAAAAATACCCAAGTATATCTAGAGAAGTCATCTACTAGAACATAGACATAGTTCTTCCCATTTAAACTAGAAACTCTTTATGGTCCAAACAAATCCATGTGAACCAACTCATGTGTTTGAGAAGTTGAGACTTCTTTCTTTGATTTAAAAGAATTTTTGTGTTGTTTTCCCTTTTGACAGGGATTACAAACTTTGTCAGTTGGGAATTCTAATTTGGGTAAGTCTCTTACTAAGTTTTTCATAGCTAGTTTTCTCTGTGAGGGAATGTTGCAGTGTCCTAATATTTTGTGCCATAACCAAGATTATTTATGAAAAGCATTCAAAAAAGGAATATTTTGTTTAGCTAAAGAATTTAAAGCAACAACATAAACATTTTCATTCCTTAGAGAAGAAAATACTAAATCATTTTTGGAGTTAAAAACATCACAGGAATCATTTTCAAACTTGACATTGAAACCATCATCACATAATTGAGATATAATAAGAAAGTTATATTTAAGTCCATCAACGAATAAAACTTTAGAAATTAATACTGAGTCAGTGTTACCAATCTAGCCTAGGCCGATGATTTTTCTTTTAGAGTTGTCACCAAAGGTGACATGACCTCCATCAACCTTTATTAAACTCTTGAAGAAAGATTAATCTCCAGTCATGTGTCTTGAGCACCCACTGTCAAAATACCATATCTTCTTGTGATAGCTCTTCAAGAAGGTCTCCTACAAAATAGATTTAAACAGCAAATGACTTTGGTACCCAGATTTTCTTGGGTCCAGATAGGTTAGCAATCAGGGCTTTTGGTACCCAGATTTGATTTATTGGTTTCATACAATTAGCAGAAGTAACAGATTTTGAAAAATAAAATTTATTTGGTCTATAACAATATGAATATCATGTTGAAGCATATGAATTTCCAAAACTGGAACTAGAAAAAAAAATTCAGACTTAGGAATAAATCGGGTTCTGGTGAACTATCTCTGTCCAGGTTGGTATCCTAAACCAGTAGCATATCTAGGTGCAACTTGCTTTCTTAGCATTTGAGTTAGAGCATCCTTTCTATTTGTTAATATTTCTATGTCCTTTCTGAGTTTCTCATTTAACAGTTTCAGTTCTGTATTTTCCTTTAATAGTTGAGCATTCTTTTCCTTTTATATATCAAGATCAGATTTATGCTTAACACATAAAGCATATTGTTTCTTTAAACCTTTGTATTTGTATTTAAGCTCATTATAGGATTCTTCTAACATATCACAGTATTCAAATAGTTCATATTTTGACATGTTTTCTGAATCATAATCATCTCCATAATAATATGAATTTAAAACAGTAGTTTCAGATGTTACCTCAGAATTATTTTTCATGAAACACATGTTGGATCGATTCTTTTCAGAGTCCGAAGATTCAGCTTCACTTGTGCTGTCTTCTGAAGCACTCCAGGTATCCTTCATGGATTTATTGTACTTCTTGTCTTTGTAATCATATTTCTTTTTGAATTTTAACTTTGGACAGTCTGCTTTGATATGTACTTTTCACTTGCATTCATAGAAGACAACTTCATCAGTCCTGTCAGCTTTCTTCCAATCCTTTTTCCATTTGTTTTGTTGATCACACATTCCGTTGTAATTTTTTTTCATAAAGAATTTCTTTTTCCTATGAAACTTCATGAATCTCCTGGCTATCTGAGCCATTTATGCACCACTGTCATACTCTGAGATTTCACTTGTTGAACTCTCATCCTCCATTTGTATTTTCTCCTTCTCCTTACTCTTCAAAGCAGTAGACTTGAAAGCTACAGATTTAATTTTCGGTTCATCATCTTCCTATTTGTTTACCTTGAGATCTTCTTCATACATCATCAATTTTCCAATAAGTTCTTTGACAAGTAGAGTAGCAATGTCACATGATTCTCTGATTGAGACAGATCTACCTCTCCATCTGTCTGGTAGACATCTCAATATTCTCATAATTTGTACCTTTGCTGGAACAGCTTTTCCGAGTGAATTCATCGTGTTGACTATCTCATTAAACCTGAGATACATGTCAGAAATAGGTTCATCAGGCTTCATTTTAAAATTATCATACTTAATAGTATAATTGTTCAATCTCATTTCTTTAACATTATTTGTTCCTTCATGAGAAACAGCCAAGGTATCCCAAATTTCAAAAGCAGTTTTGCATGCAGAAATTCTGTTAAATTCTTCATCTCCTAGAGCACAGTACAGAGCATTCATAGCTTTACAATTATTATTGTAATCATTATTTGTAGGTTCATCCCAAGTAGATCTATTAGTAGTGGGAATTTTTTATTCAAATTCAATAGCAGTCCAAATATCAAAACTCATGCTTTCTAGATGAATTTTCATTTCATGTTTCCACTGACCATAGTTATTTCCATTTAAGAAAGGTGGCCGGTAAGTAGTAGCACCATCAAGTCTATTATCCATTATAAACAAAATTTAAAGAGATAAAAATTTAGAAATAACAGAAATTTTAAGAACTTTAAAATACAACTAAAATCCCAGTTGAAAAGCAGAGGGTAAATAAAAACTTTTTCAAAACACCCAACCTTTGATACCAAATGTTGGGCGGAGTGGACACTCAAGAGGGGGGTGAATTGAGTTCCAATTAAAATTTCTGCTAAAAACAATTTCTATTAAAATCCCCAAATTTCAAAAAGAAATTAAACTGTAGTGAATTTATACAAATTATAAAGGTTCAATTAGTTTCTCAAAGATTGATTAATTCTCAGTTAACTTAATCTTATGATTAAATAAACTTTTGAAACTAAAATACTGGTTTACAATAAATATAAACACTTGCGAGTTTAACTATCAAAGAAGCATTGAAAATAAATTATATTTCACTGTAATAGCTATGGAATATGAAATAAATGTATATAGTTTGGATATAGATTTTAACTAAAAACACAAGAGTTAACCAAGAGGTTCTGTCGCAAGCTGAGACTTAGTCCTCTCAAAATTTATATAATGTGATCCACAACCTAGATCTGGGTTAACAACAGTGATCAGACTGTTCAGGTCAAGAGACCTCTACCACAGTTATATGTGGGATAACAAACAATAGCTCAAAGCTGTCCAGGTCACACTCAACCTCTACCACTATCCATAGTGGGAAATAAAGGATGTAAAGATTATGAGTGAGGATTTACAAATCCTCCTGTTATGGTTCAGGAGAGAGTGTGTGTGTAATAATTTACAGGCTACACACACTACTCATAATGAAAATACTAAATCCCTTAGAGCAAGATATAGAGTTTAGAATGGATCTAGTGATTTCAGTGCAGCTCTGGACTCCTTTGGATTTGATCAGAAATGGTTCTGAGTCCGTCTCTGGTATTTGACTGAAAAACAGAGTATCGTTTATTCTTTCAGTGCTTCCAGGTTCAACTTGGTTATCGTCTTAGAAAATGAAGTGTTCTATGTAGTTCTTCTTTAGCATAGATTTCTCGATGTATGTTATGTGTTTTGGAGTCTGGTAGTAGTAGTCTTGTGAGTGCAAGTTCTCCAGTTGTTCTTGGAACGTTTTGAGCTTGATCACGAGTGTGTTCCCGTGTGCTCAATCTCTTCATATCTCTTATATTGATTCACTGATACATAGACGTTGTTCTTGGTTATTCTTGTGTCTCTTATCTCATTCACATTCACCCCCTTTATAACATTATGCCTTTTTGCTGAGAAGAAAGAATGGTTATCCTTTTCAATCGTACTTGGTACGGTTTCCTGAAATGGAAACAGAAATCATTTAATAACATTAAAGGCATCAAAAGTAACAAATGTAGCCGTTAGTGTAATAAACAAATAGTGTCTAGAATATAGGATTTGACTCCGCAGTTAATTATAGGTAGTCATTTTTTTGTAGACGTGTACGGTTGACTCTGTGTAGGATCTTCCATCGGTAGCTCTTCAAACTCTTATCGGTAGCTGTTATCGATAGCTCTAATCGGTAGCAAGATGAACTTAGTTCCATCGGTTTCTCTTTGCTGTCGGTAGCTCTATGCATCGGTAGCTCTGGCTTTCGGTAGCTATCTGTCTATCGGTAGCTCTATGTCTATCGGTAGCTCTGGCTATAGGTAGCTATCTGTCTATCGATAGCTCTGGCTATCGGTAGCTATTTGTCTATCGGTAGCTCTGGATGTCGGTAGCTATCTGTCTATCGGGAGCTCTGGCTGTCGGTAGCTATCTGTCTATCGGCAGCTCTGTGTCTATCGGTACCTCTATGTAGTCATTCACATCGGTATCTCTATTCAGGTCAGTGATACTTACACATGACTGTCTTATAAAAAACACATCTAATTCACTTAGAATCATTTCAAAACTTATATAAACATGGACAATCGAGATTAACATAAATCAGAAATTATTTTAGCATTATTATTAACTTGATCATCAATTTTAAAGAATTAAAGTGTAGATCATCAGTAATTGTGAATATCATAATATATGAACACATTATTGGGATTGTCAAAACATATGAATACAAGATTGGGATTATCAAAACAGGTGAGGTCAACACATACAATGACCATCATTTGATTAAATGGTAAAAATATAATCTATTTATACTTCCAAACCCTTAAAATGTATAATTTAACACAATAAATTATTTTTATTGAAATTTTTTTTTTCAGTTAAAATATAGTAATTTGAACTATTCACACAAATTTGAAAGTTATCAGAAAAACACCAAAACTGTCTTGAAACTAAATAATTATGTCCCAAATATGAAGAAGATGTTTATTTTATCAAATTGAATATATTAAATTTTCAAATATTGGATTTTAAATGGTTCACCATTAAAAAGTGGTAAAATTTCATTTGTTGAAAAATGCAGCTTTTATTTGAAAAAAATTACTTGTTCTTAAATTATGTCTAAGAAACTCCTAATATTGATTCTAAAATTATAACGATTATATAGAGTACAAAATTTAGTTAATACTATTCATAACCGATTTTTAATGGCTAGTTTGGTAAGTCATGGTGCGCTAGAACTCGTTGTTGCATGTAGTGCAAGTTATTTAATTACTTCGAAAAAATAACGTACTTTGAAATCATTGGGTGTTACATTCTTCCCTCCTTCAATAAATTTCGTCCTTGCAATTTTAAATTATTTTTTGAAAATAAATGGTTGAAAATAGAAAATACCTTTGGAAAACCCACATCGGAAATTCGGTAAATAAAATTTATTCATAATAATAGGAAAGGAAAAATGAAAAGGACACCACTAAATTATGTTCTCTATTAGTAGAACATTGGTGGCAATTAGAGACATAATTGGTGGAAAATGTAAATCTTTATAGGTAGTGATTGAGGTCAACAATTACTAAAAAGTGTAAAATTGAGGGTCTTAAATTCATAAATCTATGATGATTTAAAATACCATCATATCATTAAATCATATGGTATTAGGATAACACATTTTTTGTTTTAAGATCCCTTCACTATAGTATAAGAATTAATTTTTTCATAGAATAATAGAAGAAAAATATTATATACTTGACTTGTAGATTCCCATCCTTTAACTAATTTCAACCACAAACCCATCCTTCAATCTAAAAGATAATATAACGTAAACATAATATTCTATTTGTCCTATTCATATATGATTTTAAAAAAAATGAATTTATAAATCAACTACCATAATTTTTTTAAGACTACATTATTCAATCAAAGACATCACATGGGTTAGTGGTTGGTGATACACCCTTGTCGCCCTTCCGTTGCGGGTTCAAGTCTCTCAGCCTTTCCAGATGCAATAGGTTGTCGCCCGACCTCCAGGTTGTCCTTTTTTGGAAATCCAAAAATAATCTCAAACTAGAATTATCCAAAATACTTTTTTCCAAACTCACTGTCAAAAATTTATAAGGAAGTTAACAACAATGGAAATATTTTTTTCTGCATAATTACATGTGAACACCTTCATCATGTATTCTTTTAAAACACTAAAACATCCTGAATTACCATAAACCCTTATTGATTAAATTCATGATAAATTATTCCTTATAGAATAATGGATATACACCTTCTATCAAAAAATGTTGTAAGCTCAAATAATGACGGAATATCATTAATCACTTTCATGATAGTCAAGAATATCCAATATAATTTATCCAAATCAATCATGAATTATTTCAAAATCACTACCTCGGTATCAGAACCATATTATGGTTCATCATTCTCTTGACCATTTATTTTTCTAAAAATTAAACCTACTATTGAGTCACTTTTCTTGGATCCACACAATCTCAAGTCCTTAATAAAATATTACTGCAGTACAATCCTTATATACTCCATAATTATTAAAACTAGTACATCAGTGATACAACAATAAAATGACTTAATTATTTAATAAAAAAATAAGAAATCTATTCATTCATCCTCATCTATGGTAGAATAATAACTTGATTATTATCCAATATCATCATTTGGGGTATAATCTGATGATTTGGACATTGATTGGCATAGTGTCCCAACTCCTGGCAGAAAAAGAATTATACATTTGAAACCTTTTTCATACCCTTACAGTCACGTACTTGGTATCCTTTTTCTCCACACTTATAAAAAACTCACATTCCCTTAAGGCAAGTTCCAGGGTGTTTCATTACACAGTTATCACATATGGGAAAATTTTCCTTTTCCCTCTTCCCTTTATCCATCTTTCTCACTTCCATCAATTCCATAGCACTCATAGAATTCATTACTTATCTAATTAACACAAGATATTATTTCTTCGTATGTTGATAATACATCGGAGACTATTTCCATTCTAAATTTTGGCTTAATACTATGAATGATATGATCCTTCTTACTTATTGGATCATATGTATTGCTGGAGTTCACATTCCTTCTACTGGGAGCCATTTCTATACAATAGCATAAACTAGGTAAGTTTATGAATTACAATAATTCCAAACATGTAAAATACCTAACGTAAATTGAACGGATTATGGATATAATCCATAATCATAAAGATGTTTTCATTTAAGAATGTTTATACTCATAAAACCTTCATAATGATTTGTAAAGAAAATGAGAATTATCCTAAGAATATCCCCCGGGAGTGTCATAACCAAGAGTGAAGCAAGACCTATTGTGGTTCACAAGTTCTCATTCGAGTCTAGCTCAATGAGTTGTTTTCGGGTTTTACCCCTTGGTACATCTGTGCCAGAGCCGCCACTACCTTCTCATATCTAGAAAGGGATGTATTTGCTTGGAAGATTCACAAATTCACTCCATTACCAAAATTCTAGGAAATTATTCTATACTTATCCTAAAATCATTTCTTCTGTCTATGTGCTCTAATCAGAGTTTATCTAAATCTAGAATCCAAGGTTATTTCTAAACATCCTCTGATACAAACTGTAACGCCCCGACCCCAGTTACTCAGAGTCGGTGCACTATTTTAATACATTGGCATGATTACAAAGAATAATGTTCCAAAAGGCCGACCAGTTTAGTAGTCTTGGAAAATAGATTACATACATGAATGTTACATTACACTTATTATCATACAAAACAACATAAATAATACTTCACGAATTCCATTATCCATTGGCTTAACCCTGTATATCAATCACATTATACTTCTTGGAATCCTGGGAAAAATAAAACATAGAAAGGGGTGAGCTCAAACGCTCAGTAATGGTAAGTAATACAGCCGAAAATTACAATAATAATAAGCATGGTAAATAATTGAAACCACATGAGTTTACCAAATAATAAACATGAATACCATTATGAAAAGAATATGAGATGAGTAAATAATGCCATAATAAAACATTATAATCGGTATCCTACTAGTCGAATGACAACATGAACCATCAATATTATTTCCATACTGAGTTAATGTATAATACCAGACATTATAAAACCTTTTATCAAGGCCTCGGCCAAGATAGATAAAAATGATTAAGGCCTAGACCAAAACCATAAATCAAATTGGGAAAGGGCCTCAGCCAATTCCATGTCTAGTTGTCTAATGAGACCTACTGATGCATCGAGGAGCTGTAGAGGGCTCCACCCATCACTACTATGTCCAATACATTCCTCATATTAAAAGGATTAAACATATCATAAACATTCGTATAAGAACTAGGATACGAAATGACAATACTTTAACTATTAACCATGAATGGTATAAAAATAGAACATCCACAGTCAAACATATCACAAAAAAATCAATACAATATAGATGTTTTGTATAACAATAAATCGACTTCATATAAAATTCAATTCTATGAAAGGATGTTGATATAAATGAAATCAAAACCATTTTTAGAGAAATATCTCTTTATATTTTTAAATCATTTAGGAGTAAAATATTTTATAAAGGAGGAAATTTAAAGACATTTTCGAATCAATGATTCTCATACCACTTTGAAACATTTAATAATATTTTTTATTTGAAAACATTCATGTCCATATAAATAAATCTTTAAAATCATTTAAAAATTTTACATTAATTAAAAGGGTTTAGAAAGAAAAATCTTTAAAACATTTAAAATAATGATATAGTTAAATAGAAACTCCCATAAAACCTTAAAATATTCCTTTTGAAAACATTTTTTTTTGAAATATGGGTGTCTATGATAAGTATGTCCCAAAAATTACTTGCACGTGAACAATCTCAGGGAATAATGAGATTGGGGAAATAACCCTTACCAATTTGGTAACATACGAAACATACACACCATGAAAGATGTATCATAAAATGAATACGTAAATACACATAAATTAAATTTTTTTACAAACTGGATACATTTATGGGATGTACATACACCACACAAATGGTAAGAGTGGAAATATGTCATGATCTCATGGGAATAAGGAGTGAGACGAAAACCCCTTACCTTGCACTTTCCTTTAGCCGAGGGTACGTTTAACCTCCAGTATGAAGTCTATAGTATGTTATTAAATTATACCATAACCATATTAATATTTATTATACCATAAATTATTCATTTATTACATTATACTACCCATTTAATAAAAATATCCATGTTATATTAATATCTCGGTTAATAATCCCTTTTTTTATCGTACATGTTTTAATTCGTTACTCTTGATTGTATCACATAGATCATCATTTAAATAAATCCAGAATATAAAACAAGATTTATATATCATATATATTTATAATATAAATAGTTATAATAGATATATATATTAAATGGAAAACACCATTTAGGGAGACGGTAGTCCGTATGTACGCATAAACGTTGTTTTCATTTTCATACAGTATTG
Source organism: Viscum album (assembly GCA_963277665.1). NCBI lineage: Eukaryota > Viridiplantae > Streptophyta > Magnoliopsida > Santalales > Viscaceae > Viscum > Viscum album. Next base: position 943,233,101 of record OY728127.1, on the reverse strand, counting down.
AACGGAAGTAAGTTAATAAGATATATGTAAGTATAAAAACACTTATATATATTAATATATATATATATATATCTCAAGTAGAATTATTATGTAATATATTACACACTTATTAGTAATATATATTTTTTATAATCGTCGTTGAATGGTGAACTTTGAAATGAATCTCATCGCGTCATGGAGACGGTAATCCGTATGTACGCACGAGCGAAAATATCATTCTTTTTATGTGAAAATAATATATAATTTGATGTTATATCATATATACATAATCATTATCATGTAATATTTATTATTTAAATCAAATAAACTTCATTATTATAACCATTCAAATAATAATGTATTGAATAACAATTATACACGACGTGGAGACGGCAAGCCATACGTACGCCAATATGGTGACATGTCATTAAAAGGGTGGATAGAATAATTAATTTGGTTGTACCATAATTATAATAACATCAATGTATATAGATGATACTGGATTTATTATTTTATAATGGAAAAAAATAAAAAGGAAGTGGAAATGAAAAGAACTTGAAAGAGGGTGGTGAAATCTTTACCTCTTCTTCGGGTTCTTAATTTTAATTTGATAAAAAGGGATCCATAGTATGAATTTCTGATCAAAATAAGGCCTCTATCCTTAAGGGAGGATAGTTGAGAGAGTATTTGGTCAGGGTTTGGCAGATAAAAATGGCTTATAAGGTGTTAATTATAGTGAAGGGTGAGTTCCCTTTTATAAGAGGGGTGATGAGCACCTTAGAAAAAACATAAAATATTATTTTATAATAAATTCATATTCGATTTATAATGGCATAAAATTGAAATATTTCGAGGCTATGTTGGGGATGGGCTTAAATCCACTAAACCAGTAGGTTTTAGACAGGTTTGGTTAACTTTATTAAACATATCATTTAGTTTTAAATCATAGGTAATTAGTTTGACATTTACCATGTCTCATTGTATTTTTATAATTTATGGTTAATAAACTTACTATAAACATCCAATATACCACCAAGTGTTCCATTAATGATACACCTATAATTATATAATTCCCTTGGCCTATCATTATATTTGTAGGAATAGAATAATAATTAATAATTTAATATTTTTTTTAAAAACTCTTTTATGTCAATTTTGACAGTATTGACAATTTTTTTTTGATAAATTCATATCAGCATTATTCCATCAATCATAATTCATATAACCAATTTTAAAATGTCATATGAACCTAGAAAAGTATTTTAATTCATAAAAAGTCTCAAATTACAGTAATTTGGTTATTTATAATATCAATTATCTTAATCGTTCCTTAATACGGTAATTACTACATCATCATTGTGTCATAAATTAATTAAATTATTTATTGTCTAAAAATTATAAATAAACTACCATTATGTCTGAAATCGTTTTATATATCTAATTAATATTGATAATTGAATTTATCTTATGTATAACCCTATATTAAAAATGTTTTAGTTATTAAACTTTGATTTTAACTCTTTTATCTCTTTTAGGAATTAAATAATAATAAATGTCCTGATCAAATCTATGTGGACCTAAATGGAAATATTTTATTCTTAAGGTTGGTTTTGGTCGAGATACACTTGTCCAATATAATTAGGACATGTGTTAGGGTAATAATAATATCATTTTTACCCTAATTTACCGTATTTACCTTTTACCATTGTAAATAAAAGAAATAAGTTACGATTCACCAAAAAATATTTCTGTCTTATTGAACCACATTTTACTCCTTGATATTAACCATGTCTCATGGATATTCAATATTCCATTCACAGAAGCGGTAAAATTAAGTTTTATATTAATTTTCAAATTCTCCTAGGCGGTGGGTAAAATAAGGTGAAAAGTTCAATAATAGTTTATATATTTAAAATTATTAAAAACTGAATTCAATTAATTATATTGAACTTATACAGGTACAACGTATCTAGTTTGACATAAAATAAACTTTAATAAAATAAATAATTATTTAAATAAAAATTCGGTTTTAAACTATAACTCAGTGTTTTTCACTATTCCTCAAAAATTAAATGTTTTCAGAAAAATACCAAAAATTCACCCTAATATTATTTGGATATTAAGAATTAAATAATTAAGTCTATTTTACCAAATTAAAAACATAGATGTTTCATTTATTAATTTAAAATTAATTCCCACTGTCAAAACCAAAATGTGTATTTTTACGAAATAATAAGTACCAAAAGTTTAACAATTGTTTATGTCTAATTTCAATGTGAAAATACATAAAATTACCTTCATTGGATTAAATGGTAAAAATATAATCTATTTAAACTTCCAAACCATTAAAATATATAATATAACACTATAAATTATTTTGATTGAAAAAGTTGTTTTCACTTAAAATATAGTATTTTTCATTATTCACCCAAATATGAAACTTATCAGAAAAACACAAAAACATTATTGAATCTATATAATTATGTCCTGATTCTAAATAAGAATTTTATTTTTTCAAATTGAATATATAAATGTTTCAAAAATTGGATTTAAAATGGCTTCATCATTAAAAGGCTGTAAAATTGCATTTTTTCAAAAATTCTTTTTTTTATATAAAAAAAGTATTTGTTCTTATATTATGTCTCAGAAACTCATAATATGGATTCAAAAATTATAAGGATTATATAATGTTCAAAATTCAGTTAATACTATTCATAACTGGTTTTGAACGGCTATTTTTGTAAGTCATGGTGCGCTAGAACTCGGTGTTGCGTATAGTGCAAGTTATTGAATTACATTGAAGAAATAATGTACTATGAAATATTGGGGTGTTACAAAGTGGGTACAAGGGTGTATATACTTTTTAGAATTCAAATGACAATAGATGCATAGACCTGTATGTGTGAGTAATTTTAGTATGGAATACTAGGAAATATGTTCTATGGTTTTGGGATCATGTTATACTACTAGTAATCTTAGAGAGAGGTTGTCCCACTCTTATTATGGTTGGGGACATCATGTAGGAGACAACCCGACATGACATACAAATGATAAAGAGACAGTGGATGGTCTACCTAATAAGTGGTTGGAGAAGAAATATTTAGGGTTGTGGATGAGGTAGTGGAGCTTGTAGAGAAGCTATAGATGGAATATGTTCTGAATTCTTACCACCACAACCACTAGGTGGTCCCCACCTCGCTTAAGGAGTTGGTGTTCAGGGGCGGGGGTAGTTACATGTAGTTGAGGCTTTTGAACTAGAGGCTCTAGTGATGATACGAGGTATAGTCTATGTATTATATACATTAGTTGTAATATTTATTTTCATAGGTGTGAGACACTACTTAATTTACACTTATCTTGTTCTAGACATATATATTGTAGTTAATCCCTTGATTGTCCCTTGAACATGGATACTCTTGTTGTAGGTGACTCAAATATCCCCCAATTCTTCAAATAGAGTGACCTAATTTTTAATGGTGATGGTTTAATTTGGGATCTCATTGTAGTAGTGATGAGGCCTTATGATATCATTTTATTTATAGACTAGTCATCTATAGTTCATTCCCAATGAGACTGTGTCATGTGGAGGATGTGGCTTTTCCACTGTGAAGGGATTAGTTTTTCCATTTTGGGGAAGAGTAAGCCAAGGTAGAGTAGGGTTGGAACATGCATAGTAGGGTGAATGCGAAAACTCTCCAGTTTTCTAGAAAGTATCTTTGTGTAGAAGATGTTATGATCTTATATTTTCATTTAATGGAATCATTGTATGGGTACATCATTACTAAGGACATTTCAAGCTTAAATCCCTTCTACGAGGTAGACTTATGAATTGATATACCCATTAGGAAAACCCGGTGGCTCTCACAGAGCATCACAATATTGGAGTAAATTTGGATGACATGTAAAGGATGGTATTTTTGGGCCTAGTGTTTCCCCATTTAGCATCATTGTTGTTCAACCCTAAGGCGAACAAAATATTGATTTTTTGTGGGGATTATCACCACTTAAATTTGGTGACTAAAAAGAACAAGTATCCACTACCTAGAATTGGTGACCTATTCAATCTGTTGGGAGGGGAATGATGGTTCTTGAAGATTGACCTCATGTAGGGATACTATCGACTATGTGTACGGGATTAGGATATACAAAATAGGGATTTTTTGATGTCTTTATGGTCAATATATGCAGTTAGTGATTCCCTTTGAATGTCCAACTTTATTACAATGTTCAATAGAATTGTGAATCTAACCATGAAACCATTCTATGAATAGATTGTAGTAGTCTTCAATGATGATATCATACTGTACATTGACTCTAAGGAGGATCACGTGAGATACATAAAGATGGTCCAAGTCGTTTTCCAAGAGAACCATCCATATGGGATGATGTCAAAGTGCCACTTTTAGACTCAGGGGTTCCAATTTTCATAAATTTTATCTCAGTAGAAAATGTAGTAGTGAACCCAATGATGGTTGAAGAATTAATATATTGGTAGCCACCCAAGAGTGTGGTGGAGGTGCAGAGATTCCTTGGATTGTCTATCTACTATCATAGATTCAATACTGTTTTCTCTATTTAATAATCTACCCTAATAAATTTGACCAGCAAGGGGAATCTGTACATGTGGATAAATATGAGCAAATAAGAATTCAACATGTCCAGGTAATTATTGATGAGTTATACTATATTGAGATTTCTAGAGGAGGATATCATGTATGTAGTATTATAAAATTCATCAGGGACCTGTCATGGTTTTATTTTGGTGAAGCTTATGGTGGGGATTGCTTATGGTTGAAGTCAATTTGGACCTCATTATGATAACTACGAGAAAAATGACTTTGAGCTAACAATGGTTGTTGTTGCACGAAATTATTGGTGAAACTACCTTATGTTCGAGTGATTTATTATATATTCTAATCATAATAGTCTCATGTTTATCTTATTTAAAAAGGATATTATCTAGAGATAGAGGTGTTGACTTGAGTTCCTCTAGGATTATGAATTTGAGATTGTCTATACCTCTTGGAAAGTGAATGTGGTAGGATATGCTATCAGTGAGAGATCTAATTCAAAACTTCTGAGTGAGGCGACGAAGTAGGTGACCTCATTAAATTTATCATTTGATGATGGAAATTTTTTAGATAACCACTAGTTGATTATTGGTACCCCACTAATTCTACAATGAGTTAGACATGATAAGCATTGAATTATTTACTTTGAGACACTATATAAGTCGTTATCCAATGAATGTATTCCTAATTGATTTTTTGAAGGGGGGTAGCACACCATCATTTTTAGAGTATGTATGATGGTACCAGATACATTGTTGGAGGTGGGACTGAGAGTGCTTCATACATATCCTTTGGTGGTACATCTAGGTACGTAAAGGATGTACCAAGACCTATAATTTATGTTCTGGTAGCTAGGGATAAATAAATGTGTTACATATTTTGTCTCTCAATTCCATAATTTTGAAAAATTAAAGGTTGGGAACTATGTTCTATCTGGTTTAACCATTTCTTTGATGTTCCATTGTTGATGTGGGATGACATATCTATAGATTTCATGATGTGTCTTACATGTATATCAATTTTACATGACGTCATCTTGGTGGTCATAAAACACCTAAAAATGTTGACCCACATCCTATCTATCTAGGAGCATATTTCATGGGAGATCATGAGACAACATTATACACATGTGATATTCTTTCTCCATGGAGTTTAGTTGATATTTGTTTCTAACTGTGATTCTTTTTTAACATCATTGTTATGGATGGGATTTCAAAAATATTTTGGGACTTAGTTTCACTTGAGCACATTCGCCCAACCCCCTCAGACTGATGGACATATAGATAGAATCATTAATGTATTATAGGACATTATGTGGGACTTCATGTTATACTTTCACTGTAGTTGCGAGGATCATCTACCTTTGGAGGAATTTTCATACAAAATATCTACAATCCCACCATTGGTATGGAACCATTTGAAACCATTTATGGGTGACCCTCTACCACATATCTATACTAGACTGACCTAGGAGAGTAAATACATTTGAGAACAGATTTAATATGTTCTATGAAATAGATTGTAAAGATCATATATGGGTAGAAGAGGATTCTATCGTGCTGTAAGAAGACTTATATTGTCTGATGAAAAAGCCTTTGGAGTTCTTGGAGGGAGACCCTGAGTTCCTGTAAGTATCACCTTGATGTGGATTTTTGGATCTTTTTCTAGGAATACATGATATCTATTAGATTCATTGGACATTTTTAGATAGATTATAGAGTCTGTGTGTTGGCATAAAATTTCGCTCTACCCCCGTAGTTGGACCAGTTAAACGACATCTTCCATATGTTGTAGCTGAGGAGTTATATACATGACCCCTCACAAGTAATCAATTATGGAGATATGGAAGTCAAGGATGAAGATAGATTTGTATAGTACATGATAGAAATAAATTATTTTGGGAGAAGATCCTTCATGGGATAGTTATTCCTTTTGATTATGTCTGGTGGAATCAAAAGTATTTTTAGGAGAGTACCCAAAAGTTTGAGTCCTATGTAATTGATTAATATCCAAATCTATTTTTGTAACCTTTTTCGTTCTTATACATAAATCCTTAAGATATAAACCATTCAATATCACTATGTTTGTGATATAATGACTACAAGAATTTCAATTAATACTTTTGACACTATGTGGGAAGACAACATGTCATTTTGAGGCCTAGTGAGACAAATATTTTTCAAAATAAGATAAGTATTTTAAATTTCAGAAACATGATTTTTATAGAAAATGAGAAATAATGCCTAAATGGTATAATTGATCCAAAATACCTGGACAACATTGAATTTGTAGGGTAGTTTTTACCCTATGCATGACATAATCATTGCCAGTGTAATTTTTTTTTGAAAATGTTGGTGTGAGCATAAAATGAATGAATTTATTTTTTATAATGATATAGAGATATGATATTCCTCTATTTAATCCTTATTATGACCAATTCTCATGTTAAGATATATAATCATGATAATTGAGAGAGATCATAAGAGGGGACCATTGAAAATTATGATGAAGGATCAAGGATAGTTTAAGCCAATGAAGATTAAGGATCAACCCAATGAGTATGTCACATATTCATTACCAATTAGTCACTTGTCCAAATTGAAGTAGTATGTATAATTTTTGTGGATAATCCCCATATTATTTTCCTAAAATTAATGTCAATAAATCAACAAAATAATTAATTCTAAGAATGAGCGTATTGTGGGTTCGAGATATATTTTTTCAGGATTGGGGATTTATATTTTAAATTTTTTATATCTCTTTATTCATAATTATAATGTTAAATGATAGTGTGTTATACAAACATTGTATACATTTCGTTCCACTTTTTTGGTGTTGGGAATTTCATTCCCTGATATTCGCACACTCATCATGGGAAATTACATTGGCCCATGGTTTGACGAATACCTTGTGTTTTAATGTTTCACAACCATTATTTGATGTAATGAATCAATAACATGGTTAGGGATGTGATAAAGGCTATGATTTCAAGGAATAAAGATTTAACATAAGGGATAAATTCTAATTTTGGCTTATCGATTATTCTCATTTCTAATTTATTATTACAGTGCTTCTCGAAGGATGACTTCAATGATGATCGAAGTCCGGTTTCCATCAAGTTGGTAGTGGTGAGGATTTTTTAGTCTAGGTCAACAAACTCTAGGTGAGATCAATAGTGGATATAAAGGTAGTTATGAAATGGGCATACAAAGAGGAGGAATCATAGGTTTCTGAAATTTCCGTTTTACATGACATGTAACCTATAATCACACACCATGTGGGAACCTAGAAACGATGTTGTGGTTTCAACCAAGAATAAATGTATCAAAATACATGTGACACATGTCACACAATATTATTACCTTACCTAATGGTTTTTTGTGAATCCAATATGACACACAACCACATACATGGTCAGATACATGGAATAGACATTCTAATCCATATGCTCATACTGGGATAGGTACTCATACATTACCAGGTACAAACACACATCCAGGTGTACACATGCATGGGTCCTGTAATGTGCCGGATTTTTTCATGTGTTTTATTATTTATATAGGAATTTTACTAGTCTGTGAAAATTCAAGGTGTGTGATTTCGAGGCCCGGCGTGTCCAGAATGATTTTCTAAACATTTTTTCAGGTACATTCAGTAAACATGTGAGTGGTGTTTTGTAAATTTTGAACCGATGCTCAGAAATAAAATATGAGGACACCGTCGAACTCGTAGCATCGACATTTTCTTATGAATTCCATCACCTCGAATGCAGTAGGTCATGGGTGGATGTCAGGTTTTTATTTTTCATGGGAGAAGAAAAATAAAACATATTCTAATTTATTTTTCTTTTGGAATCCTATGTATTGAATTGTGGAGGTGGGGACCATATGATGTGGATGGGAATTTAAGGCTGGGAATTAAAATCTATGTTACAAAAATTGTGTAACCACAACTCTCTTTAACAAATATGGTTCATTGAATCTTCTAATGAAACAACTTGTTAATGAAGAGTTATTTTATTAACTATTCTTGAAATAATTGATTGTTGTTTTCTTCATGGAAAAATGTGAGAGATTGGGAAGGAAATACTCCAATGAAGAGTGGAACTCCGATGTGGATGACACTTGAGTCATATTGGAATCGTCTTGTGGGAGTGATGAATGCCAACATCACCGCCAAAATCTTCTTCCTCATGACAACTCCAACAGACGATTGAGGTAGGGGTGTATTTATGATTACTCTTTAGTAGTTTCTTTTACATTTAATCTTTCTCCTTGAGTTGTGTGCTACCGATCTAATGTGGAGGGTATGGTCCAAATGAAAAGGGTTCGATCCCTCTTCATATTCATTGTTGATTCATTCTTCATTGAGAAGGTGGATGATGTCTGATGCCGATATGGAACAAGCAGCAGAGAGAGGTGGTGGTCGGCACGCACGGCTGGTTATGTGGTGGTAGGGTGGCAAACCTTCGAGCCACCGGTTGAGCAGGAGTCCACAAACCATCGGCCGTGGTGGAGTAGGGTGGCTTCTGGAAAGCCGACCGGCCGCGTGGTGAAGCGGTAGCATGCGTCTGCAACGCCAGAGTAGGAGGTCGCGCCCGCTTGGTCGCGGTGGAGGTCGGAGGGCGTTTGACATTCAGTCAGCCGTAGGAGGTCAGCGGCACCAACACGCCCCTAAGAGCAGGACCATATGGCCACACCATGGCCCAGTGGGACTGCTCTGGTGGGTCCCGCAAGCCAACCCTACACAACACTAGCCGAATGGTCCTTTGGACAGTTCGAGATACTAGGAATCCCTAGTTTTCGGCTAGGGTGGACCCTACCACGGTAAACCAACCAGCTCAGCAGGCCACACTGCATCGGGGCGCAACCCATAGGTCACGTCGCAGCAGACCAAGTTTAGTGGGCAAAGCCGCGGCGGGTCCCGCCTAGCACGGGCTGGTCTATGCCGCAGTGGGATGCGCCAAGCACATGTCGGGCTGCGCCCATCAGGTCGGGCATCCCCCTTCACGGGGTAGTCCAGACCGCGACCCCACGGGCTGGGCCTGCAGTGGACACGACCAGCCTGGCCGGACTCGGACCCTATCGTGTTGGGCCATGCCGGGTCGGTCCGACCCGGTTCGATCAGACCCGGGCCAATCCGGACCCAGATACACATTTTGTGGCCATATCTTGAGAATCATGTGTCCAATTGGTGAACCGCCTAGGACATAGTGATCCTTGGATCAAGATGGTCATTTTGTTCTACTCCACTTATGATTTGGATAATGTTGTAGTATGGCCAGGTTGGATCAAACCTGAATCCAACCGGGCCCTCAGAACAAAACAGCTTAATACTCACAGACCGAGTGTCTAATTGACACGCCGTCAATTGTGTTAAGTCTCATTTGACATGGCAGATCTTTGGGATACTTCTTCGTGGTACTTCCTGGCAGTTGAAGTATCAACTAATGGCTTGAGGTGCGGAACCTCCATGAATCAAGTGTGCTTAGTGTGGGAACCCAGTGGATGTTTGTAACACCCCAACCCTAGTTACCCAAAGTTGGTGCATTATTACATAACATTGGAATGATACAAGTAAATCATGTCCTGAAAGATCGATCTGTTTAGTAGCCTGGAAAATAATAGATGCATTTAGAAGTTTTACATTACATTATAAAATGAAAAACTACAACAAAATTTATTCTATGGACCGCACTAATATCCCCTTAGACAAACCCTTGAGGTCAGTCATAAAATACGTCTTCACATCTTGGGAAAAATAAAACATAGAATTAGGTGAGCTCAGATGCTTTGTATGGATAAAAATATAGCAGATGCATTCATAAATAAGCATAAAAATTTAAGGAAATGTATAAGACTATATCAAAAGATGTTTAAAAATGATCTTCTGCATAATATTGAAAAGATAAAACAAATAATTTCATTTACATTATCACATGTATAGTCTTATAGTCGAATAATCACATGCAATATCAATAGCCACATTCATAAAGATTGAAAGCATAATTTCGGTCATCATAACCACAGAGTCAAGGGAATGTGGAAACACTATAAAAAAGATTTTTTAAAGGCCTTGTTCCAAGACACTAGATTGTCTAAGGAGACTAACTGATGCATTGAGGAGCTATAGAGGGCTCTACTCGTCACTTTCTCAGTAAAATGCATTCTTCATATGAAAAGGTTTAAACATTACATAAACCATTGTATAAAAACTAGAATATGATATGTCAATACATTATCCATAAACCATGAATTTTGTAAAAATAACATATCCACAGTAAAAAATATCACAAATCATTTAATACAAAATGGATGTTTTGTATCATAATAAATCAACTTCATATAATCTTGAAATCCATCAAATTATGGTGACATAGAATAAATCAAAAACATTTTTTAGAGAAATATCTCTTTCTATTTTGAAATTATTTAAAATTCATGTAATCATAAAAGAAAACACGTATTTTTGAAAATATTCATATAAGATTGTAAGGGAAGCTTCAATGATGTTATAACGGCATAAAATAGCTACACCCGCCGTATAAGTTAAATAAAATTTCTTATATTAATTTTTTCGAAAAAAGGTCATAAAGTACCTTATTTGGAAAATGAAGGAAAGATTCCTTCCAAAAAATATAATGTCAAATAAGGGTATAAATTACATTAACACATTATTTATTAAATAGTGAAAATGTTTTGAAATACATTTTTATGAAACACGGATGTGGATGATAATGAGGTCCAAGTAGATTCTTACGTAAAAACAACCTCGGATAATAAAGTGATTGTGAAAATAACCCTTAACTTGTAATTTTCCTTGGTCAAGGGTATGTTAAACGTTGATATAATGGTGAAATAATTGTTATTAAATTATAAAATTACAATATACATTGATATGATATAATATATAATCTTCTAATATTTTTTGTTAATGATATTTCAATAGTATCATCGTTTCGGGTGTTGAATGATTCATTTTCTGTTATATGTTTTGTTACATAATTATTGTTTGTTATGGATATTATGTATATTATTAATATACATAATGATATTAAGTATTTAAACATTATTTTTAGTCATCAAATGAAATTTAGTATTGAATGAATACGATGGGGAGTGAATCTCATCAAGATCATAGAGACAGTAAGCCATACGTACGCACGAGCGACAATATCTTTCTTTTGATTTTCAAATCGTATATAATTGGGAGTTAAATCATATATAATGAATCATTATCATGTTATATTTATTATTTTCATCATTTATAGTCATTATTATACCCATCCAAATGATAAATATTTTGATTAACAAATAACACCATGACGTGGAGACGGTAAGCAGTACGTACACACGTATGGGGACATGTCATTAAAAGGATGGATAAAATAATGAATATGGTTGTACAAAATTTATAATAACATCAAATTATGTAGATGATTCTGGATTTATTATTTCTGAAGAGAAACAACATGGAAATAAGAAGTGGAGGAAGAAAAAAACTTGGAAGAGATGAGGAAATATTTACATATTATTCGGGTTCTTCGTTTTGATTTGATCAAAAGTGCTACATAGATTGGATTTATGAGTAAAAGAAGGCCTCTATGATGAAGTAAGGAAAATTGAGTGGATATTTTGGTAGGTTTAGGCTGAGAAAAATGTCTTTTATGGTGTGAATTTAAGAGAAGTGGGAGTGCCCTATTATAAGAGGAGTGAGTGGCACCTTAAAGAAAGATTGAAATATTATTTTATAATAAAATACTTTTCGGATTCTAATGCCTAAAAAATGATTTATTTCGAGGATATAGTGGGAATGGGTGTAAATAATCTCAAAAAATAGGTTTTAGACAGGTTTAGGTCATCATTTTAACCTTATCATTTAGATTTATCCCTTAGTTAATTATTTTGACATTTACCATGTATCATTATATTTTTTTATTATATGTTTAATATACATACTATAAACTCGCATGAAAACCACAAGTGGTTCATTAAGGGCATATATAATATTATTTATGACCTTTTTCCAAACCTCAGATTTTTAGGAAGAGAATATCAATTAATAATATGATATTTTTTTCAAAACCCTTTTATGTCAATTTTGATAGTATTTGATTTTTTTTGTCAAATTCCTAACATCATTATTACTTCAAACAAAATTCATTTAATCAACCCCAATATTTCATATTAACCTATAAAATGAGTGTAATTCATAAAAAGACTTAGATTACATTTTTTGGCTATTTATAATATCAATTATTTTAATATTTCATTAATAATGTAATTACTGCATCATCATTGTGTCATAAATAAATAAAATTATATTATGTATAAAAATTGTAAATCAATTACCATTATGTAAGAAATATTTTTATCTTTCTCATGAATACTTATAGTTGAATTTATATTGTGTGTAACCCTATATTTAAAATGTTTCTGTTATGAAATCGTGAATTTAACACTTGTATCGCTTCTTTGAATTAAATAATAATAAATGTCATAATATAATCCAAGTGGACCTAAAGGATCATATTTTATTCCAAAGGATGTTTTTAATAGAAAAACACTTATCAAATAGAATTAAGACATGTTTTGGGTAATAATAATATCATATTTACGTTTAACTACTATATTTACTTTTAGCCAAGGTAAATAAAAGTTAAAAGTTACTATTCACCCAAAATTATTATTATCTTATTGTACCACTTATTACTTCTTGATAATAACCGTGTCTCTCAGATTTTTGAAATTCCACTCATAGAAGTGGAAAAATTAAGTTTTATGTAAATTTTCAAATACTCTTAGGAGGTGGGTAAAGGACGGTAAAAAGTTCAATAAAATTTTTATACATCTAAAATTATTATAAACTAACTCCAATGAATTAAAATGAACAAATATAGGTTTTATGTATCAATTTTAACCTAAAATAAATATAAATAAAATAAATAATTATTAAAATAAAAAGTCTGTTTAACTAATTACATGTTGTTTTTCACTATTCATGAAAAATTGAATGTTTTCAGAAAAATACCAAAATTTCACCCTAAGATAATTTTGATATTCCAAATTCAATAAATGAAGTCCATTTTGAAAGATTATATTGATTAAATTTCAATAATTGGGTATTAATATTCATAAAGGATAGTTTGATTGGTCAAGGTATGTTTAAATCTCAAAGTTGCATACAATGCAAGCTATTACACTGTTCGAAAGGGAAATGTACTGTGGAAGCTTGGTGTGTTACATTCTACCCTCCTACAAATAATTTCATCCTAAAAATTTCTAGAATATTTCTGCATAAAATGATTTTGGTGGTTCTTCAACATATCTTCCTCGGGTTCCCATGTTGCCTCTTCCGTCCTATGGATTCTCTATAGAACTTTTACCAGATGAGACATCTAGTTTCTCAACACTTGTTCACTTTTATCAAGAATATTGACAGGTTTTTTCACAATAAATTATATTGGGTTGCAGATCTAATACCTCATTTGTAAGTACATGTGTTGGGTTAGGCATTTATTTTCTAAACAGTGATACGTGGAACACATCATGATCTTTGGAGAGACTTTGTGGCATTGAAAAACTGTAAGCTATAGCCCTAATACGTTGTAGAATTTCGAAAGGTCCAATGTACCAGGGACTCAATTTACCCATCTTACCAAATCGTATTATTCCCTTCCATAGAGATACATTCAAGATAACATGATCTCCTACCTGAAATTCCAAATCCTTCATTCAGTTATCCGCATTTCTCTTCTTCCTACTTCGAGCTTCTTTGATATGTGATTGGATTACATTCACCATTTCCATCATTTCCTCAACAAGTTATGGGCCTTCGAGTTTTCTTTCACCAACATCATCCCAACCCGTTGGTATGCGACATCACTTTCTGTATAACGCTTCATATGGTACCTTCTGAATACATGAATGGAAACTATTGTCATAGGAAAATTATACCAAAGGAAAATATTTATCCCACATACCTTGAAATTCATGTGAGAAAGATCTAAACATGTCTTCTATGGTTTTAATATTCCGTTTGATTTTCCACCAGTTTGAGGGTGGTTGGCAGTGCTCAAATGAATTTCATTATTCAGGGCTTTTTGAAGACATTTCCATAATCCCAATGTAAACGGGGGATCACGATCAGAAACAATCGATAGGGGTACTCTACGATGTCTCATAACTTCATTATTATAGAGTCTTGATAAACATTCCAGTGGTAAATATTCTCCTGTAGTAGGAAAATCTGATAACTTTGTAAGATGATCAACAATGACACATATTGCATCGTTACTTCTATGAGTCTTTGTTAGTCCCATGACAAAGTCCTTAGTAATCTTATCACATTTCCACTTAGGTATGGGAAGAGGTTGCATGACTCCTCTATGTTGTTTCCTTCCAACTTTAGCTTGTTTACAAACCATACATCATGACCCAAAATCAGCAATCTTCCTCTTCATTTTGTCCCACCAAAAATGTTCCTTCAATATCTATACATCTTGGTGCTCCCAAGATGTATAGATGAATTAGAGCTATGAGAATCATCCAAAAATTATCTTTTTTAGATCAGGTATATCGTGGCGACAATTTCTCTTCCCAAATTTCAAAATTCCATCATCATATACGAAGTCACTCAATCTCCCATTAATCACAGCATTAATCTTTTTTCTGAAACTATTCATCATCAGCCTGATAAATTTTTATCCTTTCTAGTAAACTAAGTTTGCCAACCATTAGAAAAAGAATTTATGTTTCAACTTCCATTGTTATTCCCATATCCATATTTACTAGATCCATGTATATGGGATCCTTTTCAACTCTCATCATATTCAAAATTCCATGATCTTTTCTACTCAAAGCATCTTCGACCTTATTTTTATTTCCCGGGTGGTAGTGTATAGTACAATCATAATCCCTTAATAGTTCATGCCAACTCATTTTTCTCATGATGAGTTCCTTCTAAGAGAAAATATACTTCAAACTCTTTTGATCAGTAAAATTTTTACAATTTTCACCATAGAGATAGTGTCCCCAAATCTTCAAAAAAATGATTACCTATTCTAACTCAAGATCATGTGTGGTATAGTTTGGATCATGAATTTTTTCCTGACGTGATTCATAGGCAATAACACTATCATTCTGCATAAGGACACAACCATGTCCTTTCTTTGAAGAATCACTATAAATAACAAAACCCTCATTCCCTGATGGTAGAGTAAATATATGAGAATTTACTAATATTCTCTTCAGTTCTCCAAAATATTCTTCACACTCTTTTTTCGAAAAAAAAAATTAACCCCTTTACATGTGAGCTTGGTTAATGGGTTAGTCAATCAGAAAAAATTCTGGACGAAACATTTATATTAACCTGCTAATCCAATAAAACTATGTACCTTAGTTATACTAATTGGTTCCCACCATTCTTGGATTTCTATTGTTTTTGAAGGATCAATAGAGATTCCATCCTTAGAGCCAATATGTACAAGAAAGGAAATCTCCCGATGCCAGAATAAACACTTGCTAAAATTCCCGTATAATTCATTTCTTCTGATGGTTTTTAGAATGGTGTGTAAGTGATTTTCATTAACATTGTAGATTTTGGATTATACCAATATACCTTCAATGAATACCACTACATAGTCATCTATATATTCCTTGAAAACATTGTTCATTAGATACATGAAAAAAGAGGGTCCATTAGTCAGTCCTAAAGGCATTACTATAAACTCATAATGCATGTACCTGGTTCAAAATGTTGTCTTCATAATGTCTTACTTCTTCAAACACAACTACTGATATCCAGACTGAAGGTCAATATTTGAATAAAACAGAGCTCCATGATGTTGATCCAATAAATCATCAATGCGTGGTAGGTGATAATTGTTTTTTATTGTTATAGAATTTATCTCCCTATAGTCAATGCACAACCTCATAGATCCATTTCTCTTATTAACAAAATGAACAAGGGATCGACCTAGAGAAACACTAGGGAGAATAAATACCCTTTTACTCAATTTATCTAGTTATTTCATTTGTTCCACTAGTTCCACAGGGTACATTCTATAAGGGGTCTTTGATATGGGCCTTGAACCAGGAATTAAATAAATAGAAAACTCAATTTATCATTCTAGAGGATTTCTAGTTAAATATTATGGAAATACATCAACATATTCTCACACAATATGTACATCCTCTATTTGAACATTCTTTTCCTCACCCAATTTTATTTCATTCTCTTCTGCCCTAATAATGGAATTTTGTTCAGCTATTGGGGGTGGATTTAGATAAGAATCAGATGGTGAAGATTCTGCAATAAATAAAATGTGTTATTTATCATCATCACCAAAAATCATAACCTCTGTCTTCTTAAAATAAACTTATTCAACATGGTCTTAAAGACAATCCATACCGAGGATTATATCAAATTAAATCATGGTTATGAAGATGATATCAGCAGGTAAATAATATTATTGTGCTTTAATGGGAACTGATTCACAAAACATTGTTGCAATGATATTTCCATTAGGTGTTTTGACTGAAAACGCCCTTGTTAAATCAAATTGGAAATATCTAATTTTCATAGAAAACTGAGAAGATATGAAACAATGGGATGATCCAGAATCAAATAATGCATTTTCTAAACTTGAGGAGACCATTAAATTACCTTCCACCATGTCTTTCAGAGCTTGAACCTCAGGAGTAGTGATCATATATGCTTTACCTTGATCTCATGCACTTTTCTGAGGTAATTTTAAATGGTGATTAAGAAATTCATTGTCATAATGCCCACTTTATCTATAATTGTTTCATTCAACATCGACAACCTCTTTCTTCCCCTAGTAATCACGAGCTGGTGGCCTTTTCACCACACTAGTAACAGACTCCCATTCCATTCAGACAAGTACCGGGGTGTTTCTTCCAATATTTACTGTAGGATGGATATTAAACTATTCCCTTCTTCCCCTTATTTGAATTTCTACAGTGTTTAGTATATCTCTTCTTTTGTTTCCTTGCTCTAAAGTCATATGACTTTGAGAATTAATATTCTGTTTTGATAGAACGTTAGACAATATCTTCATATGAAAATAAGGATTGTGAGACTAATGCTCGACAGAGAAATGATTTTAACCCATAAATGTATCAATAAATCTTACTCCTTTGGTTACATATATAATCTGAAGCATGTCTTTCAATCCTTGTAATGATATCCTCATACTTTGCGACATTCATATCCTCCTTTTTCCTCAGACGCAGAAATTGTCTTCCTATATCCCCTTGATGGTCACGAGGAACAAATTATTCTATGAAAAGTTCTTTAAACACTCTTCACATCATACTGGACACATCTTCATTTTCCTTTTTTTTAATTCAAGACCGCCACTGATCAGCATCTCTAGTGAGGTGATAAACAACCTTGATTACTTTTTCCCTTTCACTACTGCCCAATGTGTGAAATATTTTCTCTACAATATTTACCCATTTCTCAGCCAATAATGGATTTTTAATCCTATATAATGTTGTTGGTTGTTGCCTCATGAAGCGATCTAACAATTATCCTCCACATTGTTCATCAGGGTGCTCAATACAGGTAAGATTATTATTCATAACGTGAGTGAGTTATCCTAGTATGGCGAGAAGCTGATGACCACCAGTTGCATCACCAGCTCAACTATAATTTTCTAGATTTAGAGAGAAATCCTTACATGGATTACGTGTGTTGATATAGTTTCCATTTCTTCCACTTGTCTCCATTTCTAAACAATTTCATAAACATGATTAGTTTATGAATCGTAATACACAATTCCAAACTTTTAAAACACATAACATAAACAGAGTAGTTTATGGATATAATCCATAATCTTAAAAATATTTTATTTAAGGAAGTATATATTAATAATCCCTCAATAATGGTTTGTAATAAATATTATAACTATCCTTAGCATATCCCCTGGGAGTGTCCTAACTAAGAGTGCAGTAAGGCCCATTTTCGTGCACTAGTTCTCATTCGAGTCTAGCTCAAAGAGGTGTTTTTGGGTTTTAACCCTAGGTACATCTGTGCCGGATCCTCCTCTACCTGCTCGTATCTAGATAGGGATGTATTTCTTGGAAAACTCATGAAATCTCTACAATACCATTATTATAGAATGATATTCTATACTAATCCTCAATGTCTATGTTAGGGTAATGTGCTCTAATCATAGTTTATTTAAATCTAGTTTCCATGGTTTGTACTAAACATACTCTGATAGATACAGTAATGTCTCGACCCCAATTACCTAGAGTCAGTGCATTATTACATTACATTGGCATGATACAAGGAAATAATGTCTCTAAAGACCATTCATTTTAGTATCCTTGCAAATACTAGATACATTCATAAGTTTTACATTACATAAAAAAATTAAAAACTAAAACAACATTGTTTCCATTGAACACACTCATATCCCCTCAGACTATCCCTATAGTGTAGTCATAAAATACTTATTCACATCCTAGAAAAAATAAAACATATAAATGGGTGAGTTCAGATGCTCATTAATGATAAACATATAGAAAAAGATTTCATAAATAAGTATAAACATTTAAGGATATTTATAAGACTAAAACAATAGCCTTTTAAACATGAACATCAGCATTATATGAAAAATAAAAATTCAAATAATTCTTATTACATTATCACATGGATATTTTACTTGTTGTATAATCACATGCAATATCAGTAGCCACTTTCATAATGATGGAATGCATAATGCCAGACATCATATTCACATAGTCATGGCCTAGTTCCAAGACTAAAATAAAATTTTGTCACATCCTTGTTCCAAGACACTAGTTTGTCTCATGAGACCTACCGATGCATCGAGGAGCTATATTGGGCTCCACCCATAACTTACTATGTTCAATGCATTCCTCATTTGAAACCATTTAAACATAACAGAAACATTCCTATTTGAACTAGAATATGAAATGTCAATACTTTATCCATAAAAAATGAATGGTGTAAAAATAACACATCCACCATCAAACATATCACAAAACCATCGATAAAATATTGAAGTTTTGTATCATAATAAATTGACATCAAATAATCATGAAATACATCAAATGATGCTGGCATTGGTGAAATTAAAACCTTTTTTATAGAAATATCTATTTCTATTTTGAAATCATTTAAAATTAATTTAATTATAAAAGAAAAAATTTCATTTTGGAAATATTGTTGTATTCTTTTAAGGTAATCATTGATGATGTTATAATGGCCGAAAATAGCTTCACCCTCCGTATAAGTTAGAAAACCATTCTTTCATTAATTTTATCAAAAAAGGTCATTATGTACCTTATTTGGAAAACGATGGAAAGATTCCTTCCAAAACATATAATGTCAAATAAGTGTATAAATTACTTTAACCCATTTACTAGTAAATAGTAAAAATGTTTTTGAATACATTTATATGAAAAATGGGTGGGGATGATAATGAGGTCCCAGTATATACATAGTTAAAAAACCTCGGATAATAAGGAGTTTGTGAAATTAACTCTTACCATGTACTTTTCCTTGGTCGAGGGTATGATAACATCCAGTATAATGGTGAAATAATTTTTATTAAATTATATAAGAATTATATAACATAAAATGATTTCATATATGACCTTCTAATAATTTTTTGTTAATAATATTTCAGTAGTGTAATATTTTCAGTTGTTAACTGATTCATTTTCCTTTACATTCATTGTTAAGTAAGTTCTATATTTATGGACAGTTTGTATCTTATTCATATTCAAAATGATATTAAATCATTAAACATTATTTTTAATAACAAAAAAACTAGTTTTTAATGGATACGATGTGGAATGAATCTCATCGAACTCATGGAGACGGTAAGTCGTACGTACGCACTTCTGAAAATATCATTACTTTGATATTAAAATCATATATAATTGGATGTCATATCATATATACAAAATCCTTATCATATTATATTTATTTTTTTCATCAATTATACTCATTATTGTTCCCATCAAAATGTTGATGTGTTTGAATTACAAACTACACCACGATGTGGAGACCGTAAGCCGTACATACGCTCGTGTGGTGACATCTCATTCAAAAGATGGATAAAATAATGAATATGGTTGTACCATATTTATAATAAAATAACCTTATTTAGAAGATACTTGAGTTATTATTTTATAATAGAAAAAAAAGGATGTGGAAGAAGAAAAGAAATTGAAAGTGGTGATGAAATATTTACCTCATCTTCAGGTTCTTACTTTTGATTTGATCAAGAGGGCTCTGTAGGGTTGGTTTTCTGAGTAATGGAAGGCCTCTAAGATTATGGGAGAATAGTTGATAGGATATTTGGATAGGGTTTTTATGAGCCAAATCACTTTGAAGGTGTGAATTTTAGAGAAGGGGGAATGCCCTTTTATAAGAGGAGTGAGAGGCACATTATGAAACGATTGAAATATTATTTAATATATAAAATGATTTTTAGTTTCTAATGGCTCAAAAATAATTTATTTCAAGGATAAGGTGTGGATGGGTAGAAATATTCTCAACCAATTGGTTTTATACAGGTTTAAGACCCAATTTTGACTTTGTCTTTTATATTTAACTCTTAGTTAATTAGTTTGACATTTACCATGTCTCTTTGTATTTTAATATTATATTGTTAGAATATTTACTATAAACAAACAAGAGAAACTTAAGTGGTTCATTAATGAAATATATAATATTATTTATTATCTTTGTCCAAACCTTATATTTTTATCAATTGAATATAAATTAATAATATAATATTTGTTTTAAAAACACTTTTATGTCAATTTTGACACTATTCAGTATTTTATTATTTTTTAATTCATAACAGCATTATTACTTCAAAAAAATTCTTTAATCAGCCCTAAAATATCATATTAACATATAAATTTAGTGGAATTCCTAAACTGTCTCAAATTACATTTATTTTGGTATTTATAATATCATTTATTTTAATATTTCATTAATAAGGTAATTAGTGCATCATCATTGTGTCAAAAATATATTTTATTATTTAATGTGTAAAATTTATAAATAAAATGCCATTGTGTTGGAATTATAATGAATATTTTTAGTCGAATTTATCTTTTGTCTATCCCTATATTAAAAAAATTTAGTTTTTATAATTTGGTTTTCTCTCTTTTAACTCTTATTTATATAAAATATTAGTAAATGTCGTAATATAATCCAAGTGGATCTAAAGGATCATTTTTTACTCCAAAGGTTGTTTTTGGTTGAATAACACTAATCCAAACACCTGTTAGGGTAATAATAATTTCATTTATACCACTAATTACTCTATTTAATGTTAACCGTGCAAAATAAAAATTAAAAGTTACTATTAAAAAAATATTATTTTTATCTTATTGAACCAAATTTTACTCCTTGATATTAATCGTGTCCCTCATATTTTCAAAATTCAACCCATATAAGCGGTAAAATTTTGTTTTATGTAAATTTTCAAATGGTCCTAGGAGGTGGATAAAATATGGTAAAAAGTTCACTAAATCATTTATATATCTAAAATTATTATAAACTGACTCCAATGAATTACATTGAACATATATAGGTATTATGTATATATTTTTACCTAAAATAAATTTAAATAAAATAAATAATTATTAAAATAAAAAGTCGGTTTTTAACAATAAGTTATTGTTTCTCATTATTCATCAAAAAATGAATGTTTTCAGAAAAATACCAAAAATTCACCCTAGGATAATTTCGATATTCCGAATCAAAAAATGAAGTCCATATTGAATGATAAAATAATAAAAATTAAAAAAAGTTGGTATTAAAACTCATAATGACTAGTTTCACTGGTCGCGATGTGTTACAATCTTGAAGTTGTGTACAATGCAAGCCATTGAATTTTTCAAAAGGAATCATATCGTGGATGCCTAGTGTGTTACATTAGTTGTACTTAAACAATACTGAGATACTATGTGAGTTATATTTAAATCATTTTTTGGTCATCTTCATATCATGTGTGGGTCAGCACTTAGTGACCCTGTGTGGGTGAGCGCATACTTATCCTATGTGGGTCAGTGCTCAGTGATCTTGTATGGGTCAGCGCATATAAATACTATGTGGGTAAGATCCTATGTGGGTCAGTTGGTGTTGGTTACCTATAGATCTTATGTGGGTCAGCGGGGGTTTGTCACCTATTGATCATGTGTGGGTCACATGAAGTGCTACAGAACAGGATATAATGATCTAGCCTTCGACTAATCATCTATACTTTGTTACATAACTGATACCTGATGTGAGAAGATTATATTACCTGTGTGGCACTTCTACCTTCGTGGTGTTACCTGTGAGGTACTTCTACCTTCATGGTTTTAACTGTGTAAAAATTCTACCTTCTTGGTGTAACCTATGTGGTATTTCTACCTTCGTTGTGTTACCTTTGTGGTACTTCTAATATCATTGTGTTACATCTGTGGTACTTAGCCCTTTATGGTGTTACCTGTGTGGTAACTCTACCTTTGTGGAATGACCATTGTGATATTCTAACATCCTATGTGAGATGAGTATATCTTAATAAATTAGGTATATGTATGGGTATATATCATTGTATAGTTGATGATTACTAATTCTTTCATTGTAGTTATTACATTTTGGAACGATAGGAGTCTTGAGGGGGTCTTGGTGTGCCCAATAAGTATCATTATACTCACCCCTGGTCAGGATATGCCTAGACCTTGTTTTTTCTTGTTCAGATGATAGATAACGTTGATCGAGGACCACGATACAACGTCTAGAGGCTGTTCGGAGGTGGACCTTTGACGAGGCATACCATAGAGACGACCATACAATACTTGTACCTACCCTTCTGGTTTGATCCTTGGTGGGTGTCCACAGGAGTTGTTTTCCGTTTTACTTATACATTCCAATTTTACTTGTACATTCCAGTTGGGCTCATATTACAGCCCCTATAATTACTATACTAACTCTATTTATGATAAATTTTACATTTTACTTGTATATTTGTGGGTGCTTGAATGTGTGAGTTTACAGGTTATATAGGCAAAGTCTTCCCGGTTTAAGGGATTTTCCTTTCCAGTGCTGGTCGCCAACCCCTGGCCTATGGAGGTGTGCATGGGATAGTCACGACACTAGCCCCAGGGGACAGGTCGTGACTAATTGGTATCTGTGGAGTTCGGTTCTACTGAATAACTATGACTTCGATATTTTCTATGTGGAAATATTTGTGTGATGAGTGCGATTTTTTGTTTGAGGAATCCATTGTTGTTTTGGAGGCCGATGTATCCATACACCAGAACCCTGACTTCTAATTTCTGACTATGTGCCTGAAAAATTGATTATGTGTGTGTTTTTAAAAGTTTTCAATGTGATCTCTTTCCTTCAGCTCACCATGTATAACTTATTAACTATGGTGGAACTGTTCCTTTCAGGATTCCTCCACGCAGACATCCAGCTAGGGTTCTAGGTAGAGTACGTGATGAGAGACCACCGAGCAGCTATTCTTTGATGAAGGTCACCCTTACGACAGTTGTACCACTGTGTGATGTACCTGCCGCACCAATGCATGTAGGGAAGTCGATGCCACCAGCCCTAGCACCAAAGGGTGCACACCACGTAAGCATGTTGCATGTGTTCCAGTGCCAGAGGCCACTGAGGCTGTAGAGGCCCAAAGAACGATGTACATGGACATTACATTACTTTTGCGGAATATTTAATACATAACAAAAATAAACACACAAGGACCGTAATAGTTTAGTGTCTTTGGAAACATGGAACATAATCTTCTAATCATGGTGAAAGATCTTCAACATCTCCCATAATGATATTACCTTTTTTTCTTACCTAAAACCTTTTTTTATATCCTGGAAAAAATAAAAAATATAAAGGGTGGGCTCAAATGCTCAGTAAGGGTAAGCATGGAGAAAATAAATCAAACCATACACATTTGAACATCAAAACATGAACATAATATTTATACATCAAAATCATGAGCAATGACATAAAACATGGAAGTACATAAGGCATAGATCATAATGTAACATAAATCATGATATAATGTAAGGGGAATAAAACATGTAATTGTGGCCACCATTAAGCATATGTTATGATTTCCAAAGTAGCCTAGGCATTGCTGCCAAAACATGCTTAGTGGACAAAGTCCCTTACTGAACCGGGTTTACTTGCCGTTATAGCCCTATAATACTAAACCAGATATACATGTAATTATAGACATGTCTATCTCATGAAATATAAATCTTTACCCAATTCATTGGAGGGAGATATGGGTCCCACCCATATCATATTTAAATAATTCTTACGTGTGCCACAAAATAATCATAAATCATTCATCCTAACCTAAAGAATAAATTGGGTTTCATAAAAATCATTCCATCATAAAATAATCCCTATAAAACAAATGGATATCATTTCATCATTAAAAAAGTGAAACCATATAAACCATAGATACGTTATACTTGAAACATAAACATATTAAATAATGTTATCTTAGATGGAAAATGGTTTTGATAAAGCACTTGAAATGAATTCTTGAGGAAAATATCCTTTCTTCTTGAAAATAATTTTATTTTCACAAAATGACATTCAATTTTAAAAGAAATGGATTTTTTTGAAAATAGTTATGAAATCTTTTAGAGTAAGCTTCATGAAAATAAGGCATTATGAAACCGTAAAAATCTGTTCATGCAGTATAAGTTAAAAATAACATTCTTCTAGTACTTTTGACGGAAAAGTAAAAACGTACTTCGTATGGTAAACAAAAAAAATTCCTTACATACCATGTAGTAAAAGTAAAATATGTGTAAAAATTACATCAAACATACATGAAATTTTTATTATAAAACATTGACATGGATGATAAATATAACTTCAGTAAATACTTACGTATAAGCAATCTCAGATAGAAAACATTTGATATTGAAACATTATCCCTTACCATAGATCCGATATGCTTCGTACATATCCGAAACTCCTGTATAATGATTTAAATAATGCCATTGACTTATTACAGAATCATATTCATTGTTATGATGTCATATAAGGTTCACTTATGACTTTATATTACCCGTTCTTTTGAAAATTCCATGTTAGAGCCGCGTTTTGGGTAAAATCTTTTCATTTATCTTCCGTGTTTTGACTTGTAATTATTAATATGATTACATAAATCATGAATAAATAATTCCAGAATATAAAACATGATTTATATATAATATATATTCAGAATATATGTATATATGATAGATCGATAAATGGAAAGAAATACATCGTTCATGGAGACGGTATGTCGTACGTACGCATGAACACTGATTTCATTTCCTTATTTAATTGAATGGAATTAAGTAGATGACATATATATATATATACATAAATCCAATAGCAGTATTATATCATATAATATTACTTATAATATATACTTTATAATCATTCTTGAATTGTTAACATGGAAAATGAATCTCATCGCGTCGTGGATACGGTAATCCGTATGTACGCTCGAGCGATGATGTTGTTCCCATATTAATTGAATGGAATTGGAGTGAATGATATAATATCATATAATCAATGTGATGTTATAATAATAATATGTAGTTATTATTTACACAATTATAACCATCCAAGTAAGGTGGTGGTGGAAAACCAAATTACACCACGACGTGGAGACGGTATTCCGTACATATGCTCGCACTGTGATTTCATTTTCCTTAGGATGGATAGAAGGTTAATTAGGGTTGTTTCATATTTATAATAACATATCAGTATATTAGTGAAACTTATGTTATTACATAATAATGAAACTAATAAATAAGAAGAAGTAGAAGAAGAAATAAATTTGAAAAAATCGATAACGGATATTACCTCTTCTTCGACACCCCTCTTTGAAACCACCTCTTAGGGCACTAAGATTGGTCTATTAAGAATCCCAGGACCTCAAAGATGTATCTAGGGAAGCTTAGAAGAGAAATTGTCAGGTGTTGGCTGAGCTTGAGGGATCTAAATTGTCTAAAGAGGAGAGGGAGTAGGTTCCCTTTTAAAAGGGAGGAGTGGGGCACCTTGGGAATCCTCAAAAATATCAGTTAAATATATATTCTAATCCCACATAAAAACCTCCAAAAATTACTCAATTTTAATATTAGATGAGATATAGGTTTAATATCATCATACAATCAAGTTTAGACATTTTTATATCTTATTTTATACATTATCATTTTGATTTATCTTTATTCAATCTATTTAATTTTTTTTGTTGTAATAAAATTGGAAATTTTAAATGGTTTTAAATAATCACATATGTGTTGTTATTTTTCCATAATTGGATAATTAATGAAATTAGGGATTATATAAATTTCATGTTATAATTTTTAAATAGTTTTTGTGATTTTTAAACAATTTAATTATATGTTATTTTTATAAAATAACAATAGTGTCAATTTTGACCCTATTCTTTTATTTGAATTTAAATAAAATCCAAAAAGAGGATATATTTGAAATAAAATTTTTAATAGTTTCCTAACATATCATATTCATATAGAAAATTAGTGGATAAAATTAAATAGTTCAAATAATATTTATTTTACAATTTGTAAAACCATTTATTTGTTACTTCTCTTAATAAAATATTTTCTACAACATTTTTGAACAACTATTAAATATACTTATTTGTTTCATAAAAAATAAAAATAAATGACTAGGATGAATTTAAATCCTATAGATTTCATAATGATACATTTATATGGATTTATATTCTAAAACACCCAAATTTTAAAATGTTATATATATTAAATTATTAAGGTGACAACTTTGACATCATTTAAAATAAAACAATATAACTGTCATAATCCATTTATAAGACTCCAAATGGTCATATATTCGGTAATTGGATTCTTATGATGTATATATACACTACCAATATGTTTTGGTCTGGGTTTTTGAGCTTTTTAATGGGTATTATGTTTTCAATAAAATCTATATTACTTATTTTTCACTTAATAAATAATTTCTACATCATTAATGTATAAGCTATTAAGGAAATTAAATATCTCTTAAAAATTATAAATAAATTACCGTAAAAACATTTTATCTTTAAAATGAGTATTTGTAACCGAATTTATATTTTGTGTAAACTTATATTAAAAGTACATTAATTATTAAAGTTGAGTGAGACATATTTCACTTTCATTTAAATAAAATAAACTAAAGGTATTAATCACCTCCAAGTGGGTTCCAATGGATTCCATTTAGTCCAAAATATTCCTTAGGAAGAAATATATGCATCCAATTATATTAATACAAGTGTTAGGGTAATTTTATAATATTATATTTACCCTTAATTACCCGATTTACCTTTTAATATGGTAAATAAAATTTACCGTAGTTACTAATAAAAAGTATCCTATTAACATAATTTGGACCCATTGATTCCAAATATGGAATCTATTTTCCTAAATTCAATATAAAAAAGTTTCATAAATTAATTTAAAATTAATCTCATTGTTAAGAAAACGAGTTTTAAAAGATAAAACATTGCAAAAGATTGAAATGATTTTACCTATGAATTCAATGTAAAATCAATGATAATGACATACATTATATTAAATGGTAAAAATATATTCTATTTATACTTTAAAACCACTCAATATTTTAATCTTACCATAATAATTATTGCAATGAAAAAAAGTTGTTTCTATTTAAAATATATCGTGTTTTTACTATTCATTAAAATATGAAAGTTAACATAATAATATGAAACATTTATCCAAAGTAAATTTATATATCCTGATTCCAAAAAAGCATTTTATTTTGTCATATTGGTCTTATAAACATATCAAAAATTAAAATTAAAGTGGGTGTTCCATCAAAAGGTGGAAAAACTGCATTTTTTAAAAAATACATATTTTACCTGATTTTTTTTGTTCTTATACAATCTTCTATAAAATGTGTAAGATGAATAATAATGTTATAAAATTAAAATTTTAGTTAATACTATTCATAAAGGCTAGTTCATAATAATATTATAATAATATATTGTTGTTTAGTGAAACCTGGTATTGCGTACAACACATGATATCGAGGAAAGTTGCAATTGCGTGTAATGCAAGCCAAGTTAGGGTTACGTGTAGTGCAAGACTCCTTTGTTGTTGCATATAATAAAATCCAAACATATTTTATTTATACATATAATATATATATATATATATATATAATCAATGTTGCGTAGAATAACTACTATCAAAAAAATAATAAATTTTGTGTAACATGATCCAAGATTAGTGTTGCGTATACTGCACGCTAATACTGTGTTGCGTATAGCGCAATATAATCTTGGTGTAGTGTTCAATAAATAATATGGAATATATTAAAATGAATATAACTTATAAAATCTTGGGGTTTTACATTATACCCCCCTTAAAATGAATTTCACCCTTGAAATTCATCGGGGTTATAAATGTTTTATTACATGAGAGTTTCTTTCACTGAAACCCACATCGTAAAAAGGAATACGAAAACATTTCATTGAAAACTAAAGTATGAAATGAAACAGTTACCCAAATTAACCAATCATTGGTTTTCCACATAGGATAAAATAGGTGAAAATATGGATATGGATGAAAAATCTAACCATCAAGTTCTGATGGAGAGTGGTAGAGGACATGGATATGATAAAGCCAATAGTCACAAAGCAATAAATTTGAGATGATCTAAGGGACCATCTGATTCATCAGATATAAAATCACAATGAAAACATTTTTGGATATCAAAATAATTTCCCTACTGTTGAAAATTTTGAATTAGAATAAATACGTACTTGATTTTGGTACAATCTCACTGTTGTTTGTACCTTGAACAATTTACACATCATTTATTAACAAAAGGAAGTTGAATTTTTCATTCGTGAAGTGTTAGAAGATCATGTGATAGAAGGATGGGTCATTGCATCTGCCTCAAAAAAACGGTCAGCAATAGTTATTAACAATATATAAGTCTATATATATGTGGATATAAATCGTATATGACTCCAAAAATGGACTTATAATTCATCTATCATACTGTTTAATAAAATAAAACTTGTTTCTACTAACCTAGGACTTCCTGTAGGCTAGTGGTAGGTGATAAAGGCCTGTCACACTTCGGTTGTGGGTTCGATTCCCAAAGCCTTGTCCGACGTGACGGGTTTTCGCCCGTCCTACAGGTTTTCCTTTTTTTAAAATTATACTATTATAACATAACAAAAAGTTCTAGCCTTAAACAATACTATGTAATGTCTAAATAAATCGATTCTAATCCTTATGTTTTTCCAAAATACTTCTGTCCAATCTCATAGGATAAATATAACGATTACTAGAATGGACATATAACATGCACATGAATACAATCTTTTTTCCCTTATATATCATAAGATATAACTTATTGGTCAAATATGAAACGTGTTAATATCTTAATCATGTATTCTCTTGAATGAAAATGAAAACCCATTGAACATTAGTGAAATCATGAATACTGTCAAAAGTTAATTTTTTCCACATACTAAAATTCCAAAAATTATATATACTCAAACCACGATATCACTTTGTCCTTATATCAATCATGATCTCATGAATACCATCAAATATATTACTTTCCCCTTATCCCTTTATTTTTCTCATATCATTTTCTTCCAAAAATATATGATTTACTTTTCATGGTTACTGGTACCATATAATTATTGAAAAGTATAATAAACCAATACATAGATATTCCAATATTCTACGGTACTATAAATAAGATTCCACAACATTATTTTGGAATCTTGTTACATAAACACATAATCATTCCAGTACATCATTTTCATACTCAACATCACCAATAGTGATCGCATGTGACTTCCCTTTGTCCTTTTCCTTATGAGGATGCTCACATCGATCATCATTAACCCATGAATTAGGGAATTGATTAACATAATGCCTAATTTCCTTGTACATGAATCATTGAAATGTTGGTGGAGCATTCTCTGCAGTCTTTTCTTTATTCACATCATTTGCAACCCTTTTTCCATTACCTAGACACTCATCTGCTTGATTACCTCCTTTTCCACACTTGAAACATTTTCTAATACCTTTTCGACAATCTCCACCATGGTTCATTCCACACTTTGGGAATAAAGAAACATTCACCTTCTTTTCACTATTATTCAGAGGGTTTTCCTTGAACTGCAGCTTTCATTTCTTATCAAAACCATGAGATGGATATGTTACACCAACATCTAGTTCTACCATGATAGCACAACACACAATTTCTTCATATCTACTGAAATCTATTATATCTAATGCCCTTTGATGACTTGGTTTTAAGCCACTAAAGAATTGATCAACTATACGTTCATGTTGGATGATAAGTCTAGATTCATACCTTGAATGTCTTGTAAAATTCGATTCATATATACCAACATATTCATCATCCTTCTACTTAAACTCAATGAACTCCTTTTCCATCATTGTTCAAAAAATATGAGCGAAGTACTTACTGAATAACAAGTTCTTAAACTCATCCCATTCCATGGATTCAATTTAATCTTGGGGAATTGTATTCTTAATTAGAGTCCACCACTGGTCTGCTTCACCATATAAACGGTAAACAGCTAAAATGACTTTTTCATGTTCTAAACAGCGAGGTATGGAAAATATATTTCCAATGGTACTGATCCATTGTTTAGCAACAAGTGGATCAGAAGACCCATTGAATGACGGTGGACGTTGCCTCATGAAAGACTCAATAGAATATTGTTCTCCTCTCTAATCATTTGGATATCCATAATGATTCATAGCTTGTGTAAGTATAGAAATAATATTTTGCACTCCATCTCCCATAACATTTGGTTTCTTGGGAGGATAAAAATTTCATTTTCCATTACATTGATCAACACGGTTCCTTCGTGTTCCATCCATCATCTAAAACCCAAAAAGAACAGTGTGAGAGGCAAAAATCATGCTAGGAAAAAAACATAATAAAGGGGGAGTACCTTCAATATCTAACTTATTAGGTTTAATTCTATGATCCTTACCCTATTTCTAGGAATATAACATATACTTATACTTAACCTTAGGTACATCAATAGACATACCATAGAAATATCTCTAGGGATCTAACTAATGTTTTCATATCCTGGTTTCCAATGGTTTACTTAACCATTCCACAGATACCAACTGTAGAGGCCCACATCTTGATGTACATGGACATTACATTACTTTTTCCGAAAAATTAATAAATAACAAAAATAGACATAGAAGGACCGTAATGCTTTATTGTCTTTGGAAACTTATAACATAATTTTCTAATCTTGGTGAAAGATCATCAACATCTCCCATAAAGATGTTCCTTTTTTTTTCTTACCTAAAACCTTTCATTATATCCTGGGGAAAATAAAACATATAATGGGTGTTCTCAAATTCTCAGTAAGGGTAATCATGGAGAAAATAAAACAAACCATACACATTTGATCTTCAAAACATGAATATAATATTTAAACGTCAAAATATTGATCAATGACATAAAAAATGGCAGTACATAAGGCATAGATCCTACTGGAACATCAATCCTGATAAAATGGAATGGGAATAAAACATGTAATTTTGGCAACCATTAATCACATATTATGATTTCCATAGTAGCCAAGGCATCACTTCCAAGACCATCTTAGTGGACAATGTCCCTTATTGAACCGGGTTTACTTGCCGTTCTAGTCCTGTATTACTGAACCAGATTTACTTACCATTCCAGCCATGTCTATCTCATGATATATAAATCTTTACCCAATTAGTTGGAGGGAGATATAGGTCCCAAACATCTCATATTGAAATCTTTCTTACGTGTGCCACAAAATAATTATAAATCATTCATCATAACCCAAAGAATAAATTGGGTTTCATAAACAACATTCCATCATAACATAATCCATATAAAACAAATGGATATCATTTCATCATAAAAAAATTGAGACCATATAAATCATCGAGACATTATACTTGAAACATACACATATGAAATAATGTTATCATATATGGAAAATGGAATTGATAATGCACTTGAAATGAATTCTTGAGGAAAATATCCTTTCTTCTTGAATATCATTAAATTTTCACAAAATGCCAATCAATATTAAAAGAAAATGACTTATTTGAAAATAGTCATGAATTATTTTAGAGTAATATTCATGAAAATAAGTTGTTATGAAACCATAAAAATCTGTTCATGCCGTATAAGTTAAAAAACACATTCTTCTCGTACTTTTGCTAGAAATGTCAAAAAGTACCTCGTATGGTAAACAAAAAAATTGTTCCTTACATACCTTGTAGTAAAAGTCAAATATGGTAAAAAATGAATTTAAACATACATGAAAACATTTTTATAAAACTTGGACATGGATGATAAATATAACTCCAGTAAATAGTTACGTATAAGAAATCTCAGATAGAAAACAATTGATATTGCAACATTATCCCTTACCTTAGGTCTGATATGTTTCGTATGTATCCAAAACTCCTGTATAATGATTTAAATAATGTCATTTACTTATTATAGAATCATATTCATTGTTATGATATCATATATGGTTCACTTATTACTTTATATTACCCGTTCTTTTGTAAGTTCCATGTTAGAGAGACGTTTTGGGTGAAATCGTTTCATTTATCGTCAGTGTTTTGACTTGTAATTATTAATATGATTAATTAGATCATGATTAAATAATTACCGAATATAAAACATGATTTATATATAATATATATTCAGAATATACATATATATAATTGATCAATAAATGGAATGAAATGCACCATTCATGAGTTGGTAGGTCGTACATACGCATGAACGCTGTTTTCATTTCATTATTGAATTGAATGGAATTAAGTAAATGACATACATATATATAGATAAATCCAGTAGAATTATTATTTCATATATTTCATGATTAATTATTATATATACTTCATAATCATTCTTGAATTGTTAACATGGAAAATGAATCTCATCACGTCATGGAGACGGTAATCTCTACGTACACACTGGCGATGATATCGTTACCATACTTGTTGAATGGATTTGGAGTGAATGATATAATATCATAGAATCAGTATGATGTTATTATAATCATATTTAGTTATTCTTTACACCATTATACCCATCCAAGTAAGGTGGTGGTGGAAAAACAGATTACACCACGGCGTGGAGACGGTATTCCGTACGTACACACGCGCGGTGATTTCGTTTTCCATAGGATGGATAGAAGGTGGATTAGGGTTGTTTAATATTTATAATAACATATAAGTATATTATTGATAATTATTTTATTGCTTCATAATGTTAGTACTAAACAAGAATAAGTAGTAGAGGAAATAAATTTGAAAGAATCGGTAACGTATATTATCTCTTCTTCGACATGCATCTTTGAAACCTCCGCTTATGGAACTAAGATTGGTATTTGAAGAAGAAGAGGACATATATGATGTTTATATGGAAGTTTAAAAGATAAATTTTCATGGTTTTTCTGAGCTTGAAGGCTCTAAATTGTGTCAAGTGGAGAGGGAGGAGGTGCCCTTTTATAAGGGAGGAGAGGGGCACCTTTGGAATCCTCAAAAATATTAGTTTAATATAAATTCAAAATACACATAAAATCCTCCAAAAAATTACTCAAATCGAATATTAGATGAGATATGGTTGTAATCGCATCAACCAATAAAATTTAGACTCGTTTTGTTCTTATTTTAAACCTTATCATTTTGATTTATCATTATTTAATCTATTTAATTTTATTTGTTGTAAAAAAATTCTAAATTTTAAATGGTTATAAATAATAACTTTTGTGTTTTTAATTTTCCATAATTGGATATATTATGACATTAGTGACTATATAAATTTCATTTTAAAATTTTTCAGTATTTTTCGTGATTTTGAAACAATTTAATAATGTGTTATTTTTATAAAATAACAATAGTGTCAATTTTGACACTATTAATTTATTTGAATTTAAATAAAATCCAAACAGAGTATATATTCTAAATAAAATATTTAATAGGTTCCTAACATATCATATTCATCTATAAAATTAGTGGAGCACATTAAATAGTTAATATATTATTTATCTTACTATTTGTAAAACCATTTATTTGATACTTCTCTTTATAAAATAATTTCTACAACATTTTTGTATAATTATTAAATATACTTTTTTTTTAATAAAAACTAAAACTAAATGACTATGATGAAGATAAATCTTATTTATTTAATAAGAATACTTTTAGTCGAATTTATATTCTAAAACTCCCATCTTTTAAAATGTTATATTTATTAAATTATGAAGGTGACAACATTGACATCATTTAAACAATATAATATAAGTATCATAATCACTTTTATAAGACTCAAAACGGTCATATATTAGGTCATTGGATGATTGTGGTGCATATATACACTACCAATAAGTTTTGTTCAAGTTTTTGAGCCTTTTAATGGGTAATATTATTTCAATGAAAACTATATTAATTATTTTTCACTAAATAAATAATTTCTGCATCATTAATGTATAAGCTATTTAGGTAATTAAATATCACATAGAAATTATAAAAAAATTACCATAAAAACATTTTATCTTTCATATGAGTATTTATAACCGAATTTATATTTTTTATAAACTTATATTAAACATACATTAATTATTAATCTTCAGTGAGACATATTTCACTTTCCTTTAAATAAAATAAACTAAAGGACTTAATCACCTCCATGTGCGTTCCCATAGACTCCATTTAGTCCCAAATATTATTTATGACGAAATATAATCATCCAATTATATTATGACAAGTGTTAGTGTAATTTTATAAAATTATATTTACCCTTAATTACCCGATTTACCTTTTACAATGGTAAATAAAATTTACCGTAGATACTAATAAAAATTAGCCTATTAAAATAATTTGGACCCACTGATTCAAAATATGGAATCCATTTTTCTATATTCATAATACAAAAGTCTTAGAAGTTAATTTAAAATTAATCCCGTAATTAAGAAAATGAGTTTTAAAAGTTAAAACATTGCAAAAGATTGAAATGATTTTACCTATGAATTCAATGTAAAATCAATACTAATGACATAAATTATATTAAATAGTAAAAATATATTCTATTTATACATTAAAACCACTCAATATTATAATCTAACCAAATAAATTATTGCAATGAAAACATGATTTTTTATTTTAAATATACTATGTTTTTACTGTTCATTAATAAATGAAAGTTAACAGAATAATATGAAAAATTTATCCAAAGTAAATTTTTATATAATGAATCCAAAGAAGCATTTAATTTTGTCAAATTGAACTTATAAAATATCAAAAACTATATTTAATGTTAGTGCGCCATCAAAAGGTGGCAAAACTGCATTTTTTGAAAAATACATATTTTACCTGAAAAAGTTATTTTGTTCTTATACCATGTTCTAGAAAATGTGTAAGATGAATAATAATGTTATAAAATTCAAAATTAAGTTAATACTATTCATAACACCCAGTTCGTAATAATATTTTAATAATATATCATTATTTAGTGAAACCCGGTATTGCGTACAACACACGCTATCAATGAAGGTCGTGATTGTGTGTAATGAAAGCCAAGTCGGGGCTACGTGTAGTGCAAGAATCATTTGATTATTGAGTATAAAAAAATCCAACCATATTTCATTTATACATTGAATATATATATATATATATATATACTCAATGTTGCATAGAATAACTACTATCAAACATACTTGAAATTGTGTGTAACACGATCCAAGATTAGTGTTGTGTATACTGCAAGCATATACTATGTTGCGTATAGTGCAAGATAATATTGGTGTAGTGTTTAATAGAAGATATGAAATATATTAAAAAGAATATATCTTATAAAATCTAGGGGTGTTACAAAGGATCCGGGGCGAGACCGACCCACGGGCGGCTGATGACTGGCTGTAGGCCGTGGGTAGAGTTTTTCGACTATTAGCGACACCAGCTAATCTCATGGTGATCCTTCCACCAGTATTTCTCAGGATGCAGTGGGATGATGTTGGATCTTGATGCTCACGGTTCACGATGAGGTGACTCCCATCTGTGAGAACACTGTGATCCTTTTCAAGGCAGAGTTTGTCCTTGAAACCTTACACATATGGAATATACAAGAGCTTCTCCACTTGAAGTAGGGAAGCATGACTATGGCTAGGTATTTAGCAAGGTTCACCAACCTCTCATGCTACTCCACTGACATGGTGTATAACCATTTCATTAGTCCCTAGACCTTCTATTAGGGCCTCATATGGGATATTAGAGCTTTGATGATTTCTCTCAGCATCCCGACACAGGTGGGGGTGTCCGAGGGAGCACTCATAATGGAGAGAATCCTTGATTTGATGTCACTGGTAGTGTGACCCACCACCAGATGACACAATGATGAGTAATTAGTAGATGGAAGTAGAAAGATGACATAGAGCTCCAAGAAGACTTGACCTATAGGTTGACGACCATAGGTTACAGGGTCAGTGGTGCGGGACTCTCGAGATAGAGAAGGACAGGCAATGAACATGTAGTGTTACATGTGAAGCGGGCAAGGTCACATGTCTTGCAACTTCTCGACTAGCTGTACGGACCACCAGAAGACGGTCGAATGACCGTATAAGTATAGGAGAATATTTGATCAAGGAGGTCCACATGCATGAGGCTTATGTAGTAGAGGAGCATGCGATTCGAGGTTCTATCGCTACCACCACCAGGTGGTCCACCCCGACCATAGGGAGTATGTGGACCGTGACTAGCACAACTCTAGGAATCTGATTCCTATAACTATGATGCTCCAAGTTGATAGGAGGTACAATATATGTCTAATTCACCCTAGTTTAATTACATATATACCCAGTTTCCAGTCAATCATTTATTGTCACAACCCTCATTTAGAGCACGATGATTCCGGTGGAGCCATTGGCTCGATACTAATTGATAGAGATTCCTAAGGGAGCAGATTCGATGATTAAACACTAGTGTCGGTAGTGTGAGATTACCCTAGGATGCGAGAGTTGTACCTGGTATCTTCCAGTAGCTTCATCTAGGCCTTACGATTTCATCATGGCTATAAACTGGTTATTTACACACCACTCAGATCGACTGTATTAGGAGTAATGTGTGGTGAGTCCGCATAGATGGAACCTCATTTTACATCACTAGAAAGAAGGGATTCTTTGAAGCACATGATGGACTTACCCGAAGGAGGGTGCAGCCGATCACACATCAGTTGGATAGCCATACCCTCAGAGTGGTTGATGTTGAGAGTCCAGGATTTCCTGTAGCGGTGGAAAAATATGCTGATGTTTTCCCTGATGATGTTTAGGGATTACCTCCCCATACAAAGGTGGACTTCTACATTGTCTTGTACCCCGAGAAATCACTAATATCTATATTAGAATATCAAATGGCTACCACAGATCATCGAGAGTTGCGAGTACAACTGGACGACTTACAGAGAAATGGGTTTATTAGGCCCAGTGTTTCCTCTTGGGTGGCCCCAATTTTTTTCTCCAAGAATGTGTATGGAAGTTTAAGACTCTGTGTGGACTATCGGTGCTTGAATTAGGTGACAATGAAGAACATGTACACACTCCAGAGGATTGATGATCTCATTGATTAGCCGAAGGGAAAAAATGGTTATCGAAGATAAACCATAGAACGGGCTATCACCAGCTCAAGGTACGATATGAGGATGTGCAGAAGACACCTTCAGATGTCGATATGACTATTATGGGTTCTTGGTTTTTCTATTTGGAATGACCAACACCCCCACAGTGTTCATGGGACTAATAAACATGTTCTTCTAGCCATACCTCGACTGCTTTGTGGTGGTATTCATCGATGACATACTGATATACTCTTCGATGAAGGAGGATCATACTTATCATCTCCAGATAGTTCTGGACATACTCTAAGAGCACTACAAATATTGTAATCTATGAAAGTGCTACTTCTGGATATGAGAGTTCTACTTTATGGGGCACATCATCTCAGAAGTTGGATTTTTAGTGGATCCAGTGATGATCGAGGTTGTGCTTGCATGGGATCCTCCCAAGAAGAGTAAAGGAGGTGCATAGTTTCCTTGGTATGCTAGGTTACTACCAGAGGTTTGTGCCTGACTATTCTAGAGTTGTGGAACCCTTATTAGTGTTGACGAAGATGGGGAATCCCTTTGTGTGTTTGGAGAGATGCCAACAGAGTTTCCAGGAGCTAAGGTAGAGAGTGACGAGTGGCCCCATCATGAGGCTACCATAGGAGGGCATTGGGTATGTCTTACCATACGAGCCATCCGGGACCGGACATGGATGTGTCTTAATGCAGGAGCGAGAAGTTATCGCATATTGTTCTCGACAGCTAAGAAAACATGACCAGAACTATACTACCCATGACCTGAAGTTAGCAGCGGAGGCCTTCACCTTGATGATGTGGTGACCTTACATGATTGGTGACCATTTTACAGTCTACACTGATCACAAGAGTCTCATATATATCATCTATCAGATGGACCTGATCATGAGACAACAGTGTTAGCTTGAGTTCCACCATGAATATGACTTTGAGATAGTCTATACTCCTTGGAAGGGGAATGTAGTAGGAGATGCACAGTGTAAGAGATCTTGTATACAGTTGCTGAGAGAGTCAGCTGAGCAGCTAGCACCACTGATGGTATCTTATGTAGATCAAGATGGAGTAGCTTATCTTTAGTCTATGACAGTCACTCCCCCACTACATCAGAGATTCAGGGACATGCAGTTTGGGGACATAGACTTCGACGCTCGATGTTCTCAGATATCCATAGGCCAGGCACCTGATGGATTTTATGAAGGTAGGGGCATGTCATCCTATTTATAAGAAGTACAATGGTACAAGTGGTACTACATGAGGATGTATTGAGGGATTTCCATATGTCCCCTCTAGTGGTACATCCATGACTGGGGAAGATATACTAGGACCTTCAGCGTCAGCACTGGTGTCTATGAATGAACAAATTGGTGGAAGATTTTTTCTCTTGGTGCCTTACTTGTCAGTAATTGGATGCAGATCGTCAGGTTCCATCATTCATAGTTTAGCCACTAGGGTGAAAAAGTGGAAGTGGAATAGAATTTCCATGGACTTCATGATAGGACATCCACGCACATCCAGGAGTCATGATTCTATCGGGGTGATCATTGACCGACTCACACAAGTCGGCCCACTTCCTATGTATCAAAGATTAGGTAATATTAGAGATCATGTGATTACTCTATGTAAAAGATATTGTATGGCTTCTTGGAGTGCCATCTACTATTTTCTCTGATCATGATGCATATTTCATTTCTTGTCTATGGAAGGGCCTACTGGAAGCATTAGGGGTACATCTTCATTTGAGAACTACCTTCCATCCTCAGACGGATGTTCAGAAAAAGATGACCATTCAGACCCATGAGAATAAGTTTTTGGCTTGCATCCAAGATTTCGGCCGATGTTGGGAGGATTACATTCCTTTGGGGGTGTTCGCATACAACAACAGCTATCACTCCTCTATCAGTATATCACCATTTGAGTCATTATACGTACGACCTGGCAGATCACCTATGTGCTGGACAGACTGATGAAGCTCACATTTTCATATATTTTATACTGTAAATAATTGTTTATAATCCCACAAAAGTGTTATTGGATGGGTAGTTGTCATGGTTTTAGGTTTTAGTGTTATTTTGAGCCCAAATGTGAAAAACGACTAATTCAGGATTTTAGACATATTTTTACATCATGGGTATTTTGGTCATTTATGTAAAATTATATTTCCGGATTTTCTGATTATAATTTTTTTGGAATCCTTATTTTATTTCCATCAACATTGTCTTCTGGACCAGGAGTGGATTCGGCCATATAAAGGGCCTAAAAATTCATTGAAGTTGGGAATTTGTCCGGGCGGACAGCATGGACCCACCCAAGGTAACGAACCTCAAACATGTCCTACACAAATCTAAATTACTTTTTTCCACCTGGGATACCACGAGGACAAATGGGGACATCTCTAAAATAAATATAGTGGATTTTGGAGGTCATTAAGGAGGATATTGAGTGACATTACTTTGGAGGAACCTTCCTAGAAACATCGTCGAGAAACAGAAACCGATAATGGAAAATTCATAACTCCTTCATAATGTTTCAAAATTTTCTGAACGTCTGAGAAAGGATGGACAATATATTTATGAACAACATTATTGATGTTTGGAATTCGGGAAGAGGTAATTAAGGGGGTCTACAATTCGCAAACTTTCGGGGGTAGAATTCTTCCTATAAAAGGAGGCCCTTACCTCCTTCCCAAAGCATCACATTCTCCATCCATTCCTTCAAGGCACCAAGGAGGTGATCTCCACCAAGGGAGGCCAGCCACAAATATTCCCCATGTATTTTTATTTTATTTCTTTTAGTTATTTTTATTTTTCAATTGTAATTTAGATTTCTAATAAATTAATGCATTGTTTTTATTTTGGTGTCCACTGATTCACCCACTTTTCCTCCTCTCACCTTACCATCGTGAACTATAATACTCATGATCATGAGAAACTAATAAGAGGAATTTCCCAAGGGATTAATCAGGTTCTTGAACCTAAGACCATGTTTTTAATATTCGTTGAGTGAATTATATGGATAATTTATAGTGGGTGTGATCCTCACTGTGGTTGTCTAATGATTAACTTTTTCATCTACAACCATTTTCCCTCGATTGAGGAGGTGGATGGAGGGTGTTCTTTGCGATCACTAAGTACAATTTTAATTCATAACCAGTGTATAATAAGGTGTGAACACATAGGATTGAGTGTGTACACTAAGAATAAATGATATTGGCCAATGAAGGCGCTCCCTGAAAACACTCTCAGGAGAACTTCCTTTCTTCTCTAATTACATTCTGTTTAGAATTGCATGGTCATTTAGAATTAAATTTTATTTTCATTGGATTTATGAATTAAATTTATTTTATTAAATTCCATTTATTTCATAAAATATTAAACAACAATGATAATTAGATTAGGTGGACTAGAAGTATTGATTTATTAATCACAAAATCTCCTCAAGAGAACGACCTAGGTCAGCGCCTATGCTGCACGTAGCTATAAATATTTTTGAGAGTGTGCACGACAATGATTCGTAAAATTGGCACCATTTCCGTGGAGCCAAGTGGTTTTCATTGACTATTTTTATTCAATTTTTGTAAACTATTTTCCTTTCATTTATAAATAATTTAAAAACACATAAATTTCAAAAACAAATAAAAATCTTCTTCGTTCATTATGTATTCAAATTATGATTATTATGCATGGAATGACCAATAAAAGGTGAAAGAAAATGTTTACAATGAACTTGATGCTCAGTTTCATAGGACTAGCGATAAAGTTCAAAACCTGGAGAGCTTTAGAGAATTAATTGCAAAATATGTACGCCAATCCCTGTAAAACCCCGAACCTGAGCCGGAACATGAGCTGGAACCTGAACCAGAATGAGTGGTGGAAGAGATTTCACCAATCACATTTTTTGTTAAAGAACCTGAGGTGGGTGAGAAATAACTTCAAAAGGAACTTATCACATCATCCTCCACTCAAGCATTTCTCAGGAGGTCCCAGAAATACACATTCCAACTGATGCACTAATGGGAGGTCAACATTTTTTGGAAGAATCATGGAATCACTTTGTCAAAGACAACATGAAACATGATCTTCCCATGATTGATATTGAACAATATATACCTTTTGACCTCACTCTTGCTTTGGAAGATGAAGAAGAAGACGCACATGCTGAAATGAAGTTGCCAATGGTCCTGTTAGAAGAAATCAATTTCAAAGCTGAGTTACATGAAAGGGATGATTTCTTTATTGATTCTTCATGTTGTAAATTTATTTAAACTGAATTGTTTTCTGGCTTATCCTTTCCTGAAATTTAGGATATAGCACAAAGGGATCGGGCCATGGATGTTGATGATGAGACCACCAATGCGGTGGTAATCATGGAAGAAGAGCCGGATAATCTGGTGGTGGTGCGAGTACCTCCTCTACATCAACTTTCATATCACATGGAGGATGACACTACCGAAGTTAACCGGGAGCACCCATATCTTTTATTCCCTCCCACTTCAAAAATCAAATTTCTTCTT
This sequence comes from Viscum album, assembly GCA_963277665.1. NCBI lineage: Eukaryota > Viridiplantae > Streptophyta > Magnoliopsida > Santalales > Viscaceae > Viscum > Viscum album. Next base: position 943,190,307 of record OY728127.1, on the reverse strand, counting down.
TATTCTTTCTCTGGGGTTGGGAACATTCTTATCATATTTTGGGTTCTATACTTTTAGTGTTTAATCATTGACATTGGGAAAACTCATATGTGGTGGTTCATCTCAAATAAACCACACCCCCCTTCTGATTGGGGATAAACAACAGAAACTACCTGTCTAGGGGCAATAAAAACCTAGCACCCACCTGGGGGTCTAAACCAAGCATTATCTCTTTTCATTTCCTTTTCTCATTATTTTTATTTATTTTTCATATTTATTTTCATTAATTTATTGTTGTCTTAATGTGAATTCTTCTAGGAGCTTAACTCAAGGAATCCACTTCTAAAATAATATCAGGTTGTATCTTTCCTTCCCTTTGATTTTCTACATTTATATTTATATTTTGTTGAGTTGACATACAGGGTAGTAAAATTTAAATATGGGGGAGTGTCAACCTGCATAGATCTTTTGTGTGCTTTTCATTTTTTTTATTATATTTTTAGGACTTTTAAGCTATAATGAATATTCTTATCACTTTTCACACATCAATTTATTTTGAATGAGTTGAAATGATATTCAAAATAATGGATTTTAAATGATTGTTGACGTGAAAACAATTTTCTTGAATTGGAATATAAATCATTTTTATGAGTTTGACTGATTTTTGAAAAACATGACCATGAACACTGACACAATATATTTTTCCAATCCCGTGAGCTATTCTAAACAACTTTTACATATTCTTCCTAATACCCACAATTTCTTGAGGGAAACAGGAATATTGTGTGAGAACTAGAATTTTTGAAAATTATTTTTTGAAGCATTTTATTTCATGGAATGTATTTGAAATTATTGAGGAAGATATTTGGATAGCCACATTTATCTAGAGACCCACCTTTACATTTATCCTTTTTAATCCCTTTGATGCCATGAATTGCCTTATAGGTTTAAAGCCACCTTACAAGCCAATTTTTCCTTACCTACACGCACTTTTAGTATTTTTTCATGGATATTTCAAGTTTGAGTGTGGGAAAAGGGCCTTTTATGTGATTTCATTGGGATTTGTATCATTTCTAGGTAGTGTGAAGTGTGTGTCAATATTTTGGGCTAGGGATAATAAGAGAATTGGGCATGTGTTGTCATTTCATTGTGCTTTATTTGTTTCCCCCATTTCTCCTTCAAAAAAATAAAAGAAAAAAATTGAGATGATCTTTAATTCCTCATTGTACATTATTTTTTGACTCATGTCCCTCCCAAAAATCAAGGGCATGAATTGTTATTCATTCATTGTATTCAACTTTCAGCTCATCCTCCATGAAAAAAGAAAAAGAAAATAAAGTTGTGCCTTTCTGGAGCTTTGAAAAAAAAGAAGGAGAACGTAGATGATATCATTCATTATAATCACTTATTAGATCATGTACCATGTCATAAAAATGGGGTGGTGTTGTTTTTCACATTTTCAAGTGGGATTGAGTGAGTAATTTCCTGTGTTTTCACTTGATTTAATCATGCATTGCACTAAAAAGTACAACCTCCTCTTTCTAGCATGGAACTTTTTTTTCAATAATTTTCCCACAAACCCTAATCCATAGAATCATTTGAACCTTTAATTAATTCCCTCATGATTCAATTCATTTTCATGATTCATGCTGTAGAGAAATGAGAATTTTCACAAACCTATGGTGATACATGTGATTTTCAAGTATGAGTATAATTCTAGATTCAATTTCTCTTAAGTGAAGAGTGACATAAAATTCAATGTGAGATAGGTTGTGATTGGTCCATGGAATGATTTATAAGGTTGAACAAATTTTAATTATTAAAATAAAAATGATAGAGGTTTGTTTTTTGTATATGATACATGATGGAATTCTATTTTGGATAAGATCATTGATATTTTCTCATTTTTTAATTGTTGTGTGGAAATTGATTTGGATGTAAGATGATTGCCTAGGAGTGCAATGTTTAAGTGTGGGGGAGTGATGAAGCTCACATTTTCATATATTTTATACTTTAAATAATTGTTTATAATCCCAAATGAGTTTTATTGGATGGGTAATTGTCTTGTTTTTAGGTTTTAGTGTTATTTTAAGCGCAAATGTGAAAAACGCCTAATTCATGATTTTAGACGGATTTTTACATCAAGGGTATTTTGGTCTTTTATGTAAAATTATATTTCTGAATATTCTGATTAATTTTTTTTCAGAGTCCATATTTTATTTCATTCATCTTTTTCTTCTAGACCAGGAGCTGATTCGGCTATATAAAGGGTCTAAAAATTCATTTTATTGGGAATTTTTTAGGGCAGACAGTGTGGACCCACCCAAGGTAATGGACAACAAAACTCGGCCTACACAGATCTAAATGATGTGTTTCCACCTGGGATACAACAAGGACAGATAGTGACGTCTCTAAAATAAATATGGGGGATTATGGAGGTAATTAAGGAGGCTATTGAATGACATACCTTTGGAGGAACCTTCCTGGAAGCTTCGTCCAGAAATAGAAACTGATAATGAAAAATTAATAACTCCTTCATACTGTTTCCAAATTAGCTGAAAATTTGAGGAAGGACGTCCAAGATAATTATGAACAACATTCATGGAGGGTGGAATGCGTGAAGGGGTCATTAAGGGGGACTATAATGCGCAATCATTCGGGGGTAGATTTCTGCCTATAATCGGACGCCCTCAACTCCTTCCAAAAGCATCCCATTCTCCACCAATTCTTTCAAGGCGCCAAGGAGGAGATCTCCACCGAGGGAGGACAACCGTAAATCATCCCCCTTGATTTTTATTTAATTTCTTTTCATTATTTATAGTTTTCAATTTTAATTTAGTTTTATAATAAATTCATGCATTGTTTTTATTTTTGTGTCCACTGATTCACCCTTTTTTCTTCCTCTCATCCTACTGTCGTGAAATATAATACTCATGATCACGAGTAACTAATAAGAGTAATATCCAAATTGAGTAATCATGTTCTTGAACCCAAGAACATGTTTTTAATATTCTTTGAGTTAATTCTATGGATAATTTATAGTGGGTGTAATCCTCAATGTGGTTATCTAAAGATTAACTTCTTAATCTACAGCCATTTTCCCTCGATTGAGGAGGTGGATGGAGGGTGTGCATGGTGATCTCTAAGTATAATTTTCATTCATAACCTGTGTATAATATGTTTTTCACACATATGATGGAGTGTGTAAACAAAGAATATTTGAAACTGGCCAATGAAGGTGCTCCCTAAAAACTCTCTCGGGAGAACATCATTTCTTCACTAATTACATTATGTTTAACATTACATGGTAATTTAGAATTAAATTTTAGTTTCACCGGATTTATGAATTTAATTTATTTTATTAAATTCCATTTATTTAATAAAATATTAAAGAACAAAAAGAATTAGATTAGGTGGACTAAAAGTAGTGATTTATTAACCACAAAAACTCCTCAAAAGAATGACCTAGGTCAGCCCCTGTGCTACACTTAGTTATAAATATTTTTGAGAGTGTGCATGACAATGCTTCATCACAGACCTTGGAGAGTTAGCACTCGTGGGACCAGAGATGATACGAGCTATCACGAAGAAGGGGAAATCATCCAAGAGCGGATGAATAATACACAGAGTAGACAAAATTCTTATGCTAATAGGAGATGGAGACCTGTGGATTTCTAGGATAGTGAACATTAATTTATATGTGTTTCACCTCAATGAGGTTATCATAGATTTGTCTAGGGAGTAAAGTTATCTTAGAGGTTCATCGGACCCTTTAAGATCCTCAGTAGAGTTGGGGAGGTGGAAAACCGCTTAGCTTTTCCACCTTAGTTGTACCGGGTGCCCGACGTTTTCCACGTATCCCATATAATGAGATACTCAAATGATCCTTCACACATCATTGACTGGGGAGACATTGACATCGATTATGGGGAGATTTTTTTAGAGCTTCCAGAAGATATTTAGGATCGATATGAGAAGGTCCTTCTTGGGTGGTTGATACCTCTGGTGTGTGTGTGTTGATAGCACGAGAATCTCCTGGAGAGCACATGGGAGCGGGAGGCTCAGACTCGTGCACAATACCCCCACATGTTACCCTAGTTTGTGTTTTTTATTTCAGGGATGAAAATCCCTATGCTGGGGAGAATGTAAAGATCCAGAATTTCCCACTTAATATATTTCAATTATATGGGAATATTACGAGTCTGTAAAAATTGAAGGCATGTGATTCTGAGGCCCGGTGTGCCTTGAATGAATTTATAAACTTTTTTCGGGTACGTTCAATAATCTAATGAGTGAAGATTTTTAATTTTTGAACTGGTGATCGGAATTTAAATATGAGGACAACATTGAACTGACAACGCCTATATTCATTTAAAGAGACCTTCACCTTGACCACACTAGGGTGAGGGCAGAAGTTAGTTTTTCAGTATTTCCTGGGAGAAAAAATATAATATAAATAACATTTTATTTATCTTTTTGAAACATCCTTTTTGAATTGTAGAGGTTGGGACCACATGAGGGTGGTTGGGCTTTTATGTCTGGGAGTTAAATGCATGGTTACACAAGTTGTGTAACCATAACCCTCTTTAATTAAATGGGATCATTAAATCATTTAATAAAACAACATTTTGATGATGAGATATTTTATTAACACTTCTTTAGATAATTGAAGGTTGTTTTCTTCATAGGAAATCAGTAGAGCTAGGGAAGGACATCCTCCAACGATGAATGGTTCTCTAACATAGAAAACACTTTAGTTGTATTGGAAGATTCATGCAAGTGTGAGGAACGCAGACATCACCATCACCATCTTCTTCCTCACGACACCTCCAATGGATGATTGGGTTAAACCTGTTTTTATGATTATTATAAATTAATTTCTTTAACGTTGAATCATTTTCCTCAAGTCAGATGCTACCGATCTATCGCAGAAGGTATTATTAAATGAACATGGACCAAACACCCCACAACATCATTGTTGAGGAATTCTTCGTGGTTGAGGAGAGAGGCAACCAGTGCTGGTTAGGAACAAGTGGCGTAATGAGGGGTGGTCAGCACGTACGCCAACCACGTAGAGGTAGAACGGTGTGCGTCTGCTCCGCCTGTTGTGTAAGAGGATAAGAGAAGCACTCTGGCCGCCCGCAAGGCGAAGCGGTCAAACGTGTCTGCGCCGCCGGAGTAGGAGACCCCGAGCACTTGGCCATGGTGGAGGTTAGATGGTGGTCGACATCCAACTAGTCATTGGAGGTCAGCAGCGTTGACACGACACTCGGAGCAGGAGCGGCTGGCCGCGCCACAGCCTAGGGGGACCGCTCTGATGGGTCCCACATAACAACTCGGCACCACAACAGCCGAACGGTCATTTGGACCATTCAGAATCCCCCCTAGTTTCATTAGGGCGTACGACGCCACATCAGACCACCCAGTCGAGCGGGCCACACTTAGCGCGGGCCGGGCCGTGCCCATCGTGTCGGGTCGTCCTCATCGCAGGCCTGTCTGGACTGCGGCCCAACGGGCCAGGCCCATTGCGGCCCACCAATCCAGGTCGGACTCAGAATGGGTCAGGTAAACCTGAACCGTGTTAGGTAAGCCCAATATGGGATGGGTTGGGATGGTCTGACCGGGTCGCACCAGACCCGGGCCAATCCAGACCCAGATACGCCTTTTAGGCTGTTTCTTGACTACTGTGCGTCCATTTAATGATCCCACCATGAAAATGGGATCCTTATATTGAGACGGTCCTTTTGGTATACTCCAATTGTGTTTTGGATAAAGTTGGTGTATGACTAGTTTGGATCGATCCTGAATCCAACCGGGACCTCGGAACAAAAATCCCAATAACATATAGAACGGGCGTCCAATTGATGTGCCGTTAGTTGTGTTGGGTTCCTGTTGACCTGAAGGACCATTGGGATACTTCATTGTGGGAATTCATTTCAGTTGAAGTATAAACTGATGGATTTGAGAAGTGGAACCATACAGAATCAGGCATGCTTACTGCGAGAACCTAGTGGTAGGAAATTATTAAAGAATCTTCAGATCCTATGTGGGTAATCATCAGTTCCTGTGCGGTTCATCTTCCGATCCTGTGTGGGTCATCTTAAGATCATGTGTGGGTTAGTACTTAGCAATCCTATTTGGGTCTGCACATACCGATCCAATGTGGTTAAGTGCTCAGCAATCCTCTGTTGGTCAGTGCATACCAATCCTATGTGGGTAAAACATTTATGAAAAAATCACTTTTGGATATTCTCAATGACCTGATTCCAAAAATAATATTCATTTTATCTAAATAATTTCAAAAATATGTGATTTATTACTCTAAAAAATTGACATTTATTGAAAATTCATGGGTTTTGACACAAAAAGCACTCAAACCATAATAAAAATTACAATTGTATTCAAAAAAATTCTATGAAAATGTATATTTAATAAAAAATAATTTAATAATAATATGTTATTAAAATTTTATTTAATACAAAAATCTATTAATTCATTAAAATAGATTTTAAAATTAAATATTAACTAAAAAAACTATTCAAACATTAAAAACTATTTACAAATTGAAATTAATAAAATGAATATATATTCTTTATTCTATAGAATAAAAATTAAAATACTCATAGTGCTAGGTTCATGTTATATAATGCCTTACAACACCTGCATAAGTCTTAAGGGTAAGGTGTGTGATGGTGACAGACTCTTGGGGAGATTTAGATAACATCGCTCAGGTGGTAATATCAATTAACATCCACTTATACGGTTGGAAAATCTGTTCAAGCTTAATGTTTTGAATCTTCACTTGGGCTTGGTCAATAGAAAATCTCATTGATTTTTCATCCATTCTGAGCTCCGAAAAATGGGCTTGATATGGAGAAATTATAATGGATGTGGCCCTTTCATCCTTTATCTATGTAAATTGGATTTGTTAAAGCCCAATATTTATACTGATCATGTGGTCATTGTTCAATGTCTATATAAGCCATGGTAACAATAATTAGTTGTATTTTAAATTCCAAAACCATAAAACCAAGGAAGTGAATATGTCTTATATAGCCATTTTTCATAGTAATACATTTAATCCGATCAAGAAGAATTTTTTTAATAATATTATGTGTTGTTATAGTTCTAATAAATGTTTTGGGTTTGTTCTAGTCAGTGTACCACTAAGACATACAGGGATGTTTAGTGAAAGATTCCAGGGATTTTCTTGTGGAAATTTTGGTGATTATTTTTGTGAAACACTCAACTAATCTCGGTGACCACATCGTCTGTATATAGGGAAACCCCTCAAGTACACCTAGTCAATTCAACCATCCTACTTACCATGGATTCTTCCCACCTCAACCGATTTCCAAATATATACTTCCATGTTTTTCAATGCATCAACCACCTCAAATGGATCTTCTAATACAATATTCCGATTTTTATATATTTCAATAAATATAAAATCAATTGAATAATTGATTGTTATGGACTTATGGGGTTTCATTATATTTCTCCTTCTTATTTTCATCTATATGAACATTTATTGAACACTATTTACCATCACTCTATATCACATTCATTCATTTTTAGTAGGTCTATCATATTTCCTCCTTCTGAAATAGATATTTCTCCCTTCTATAAAATGAATCTCTCACTGACAATAGAGCATTTCAATTTTATATCTTAGTGAAGCACAAGTCTGAAACATGAATAGTTTTCCCTATTTCAATGGTTTTGGAAGCTAGGATTAACTTATAAGAGTCCTAGAGCATCAAAAATAGGTTAAAGACATAATTTTTTAGGGTTTTGTCGCTTATGTGTTTCTCTAAATGAAATGGGGAGACTATACAGTGGTAGTGTACATGTTGGAAATGTGTCATGTGATTTCAAGCTATGTGGGTTACATGAAATTGAATTAGTATCACTCACCATATTCTCCATCCCACATTTATTTCAAAAATGTAGGGAAATTACTCCCCACCATGGAGATCCCCATGGTGGCCATCATCAAAGGCCATTATAGATGTTTTAGAAATAATCAGGCTCTAGTGATAACCATTATTCAATATTCCTTCCTAGAAGCATGGGTTTCTGTCAGATTAATTTATTACTTTCACCCATGATTATTTATTACCTCACATACCCTGTATTTTATGTACTGATGTACTACACTGAACTACCATAACTATTTTCATTTATTTTTTTGTAGGGTTATGGTTAATAGGTGTCCATATTCCCTTTTATTTAATATGAACATCTTATCCAATATTTTCGAATTTATCCTTATGATAAATTTTTTTACTCCTCTCAAACCATGGTTGATTATAGGGTCCTTTCTCGATAGTTTCTTCATACTTTGATGGATTCAAGTATCATCATTCATGGTGTTGATTCTTATTTTATTAAAGGTTAATATTTTAATGTAACATTATTTGTTGTTATCATATTTTAGGGTTTATGGAAATAGTATTGATTCATGGTTATGTATTTTATGATTTATGATTATTGATGAATGTGATGTGGCGAGTACAACAGAATCTGTTTCAGAATTTTTAGTACTCAACTCAGTTTTCTAGGATAGGTTTTTTTAACTCCACTATGGTATGGGATTTTTTAGTATTACTTATATCATCTATAATTATATGGGTTTTAATGTGTTTTGGAACATCAATGTTTCCCATTTGAATATAAAACCTCTCTTTTTTTCCCGTTGATTTCAAGGACTCTAATTATTGTCACCTATTTTGATTATTAGTGCATTATCTATAATTATTTGGAATCCCATTATTCTCATGATTAAAATACATCCATTTGAACAAACAATACAAATTATTGTACAACATATAATTCATTGAGTATCATTCAACAAAAAAATAACTTTACTGATTGTGTGTGACTACCCTCTCATCAGTCTTCTTGAAGATGTATTGTTTCAGTTATGGTGGGGGTTACTGATTGATTTTAATTATTTTACTATATTATTATGCTCAGTGTAGGTGGTATGGTTTGGTGGAGTGTTTGGTGAAATAATCTCTTTATTATTCCAGTCCCTCAATCCATGTGTTGTTCTTTTTATTAGGGGGAAGTATGACGCAATATATTTCACGTAATTTCATTTATTAGTATGATTATTATTTATTTAATGTGACTAATTAATTTGGATTTATATTTTACTTTGATTAAATATTCTATAATAGTTTCACGATATTATATAATGCTTTGAAACTCACATGGAAGATTTTGATGAATGATTTGAATATGGAAATTAATGGGAACATATAAGGTGATAAGGTTAGTTAAACCCTTTTAATTTTATTATTGTTTTAATTGATAAATTATTTTTAAAATTTAGTTAATATGATACATTGGATGAAATATGAATTAGAAATATGATTGAGATGAGAATTTAAATATTTCATTGAAATAATGAGATAAGGTGATCCCTAAGTATGATATTTTCAATGAATGATAATATGTAATTAAATTCATATAATTAATAAAATCATGTAGAGAGAGGTATGTAACGAGAATTTGAATAGGTAACCCTAGAATTAATATTACTTAGGGCTTATCATGATTTGAACATTTAATCTGGGTCCTAGTGTTATTTTAAATATCATTTTTGACACTTATTTAATATTGATTTTAACATGTTTCTCAATGTTATTGTATCATAGAGTGATACTATTTTTAGGTAAGTTTTAATGAAGGTTTTTAATTTAATGATATCCATTTACATTCCATTTAATTAGGATAGTGGGGGATAGATTTTATACATTGGGTTGGTGAGGGTATACTGATGTATATAATATTAGGGTGGTTTCATCCATGTGATTCATTTACTTAGGAGGTTTCCTTTGACTGAGATGAGTTTTGAGTATTAAGATATCCTTTCATGGAAGTGGTATATTGAGTTTTTCATAGGGTGGTGGTTTTTTCGAGTGATAGGGGAGTTGAGGGTGTGTATAGCATAGAATAGGGGTGTGTAGGTATGTTTTTGGTTGTTAGGGTGTTAGAATATAGACATGGGAAGCTATACCTCTTAGAATATATTGGTATGTTTATTATTGGAAGGATACAAAGTTTTTGGCCAGATTAGGTTGTCCTTGGGTTCCTAGAGTGAGTAGTAGTGAAGGATGTTTTTGTAATGTCCCAGATCCGGATGCCACTCAATGGGTTCCCCGGACCAGGTTGGTGACATGACCTCAAGCACATTTCCCCAAACACCAGAGGCTGGCGACTTGCAGCGAGGTCCCATGTCTGATAGTGGGGAAACTATTCCCTCATTTTTCAAATTGTAGTGTAGCAGAAATGATAAATAACAAACATCAACAGTGGAAGAAATAAACCACATACATTTAAAATGAACAACTGCAGTAAAAGATATCCAACAGTTATATAGATAATGATGAAAGAAGTCTCTAGTTCTGTGAAAACAGCCAGAACATGTTACACAGCAGTGTAATAAAATACAATAGAAAGTACATGTACAACAGAACAAAAAAGAATTGCTGGCAGCATCACGAGCCTAAGCTCAGTCCCATGCTCCCCTACTCCTCGGAAACAATCAAATACTCATATATGTATCCTTTCCCTTATCCACACCTATAGCAGCATAGTCTGTTTGGGCAGATTACATGACCCAAACAGGTTGTGAGAAAATAATTCTAGTAGGCACCCACAAAATGCATGTGCCTAACTATCAGTGTGAGTGTGCAGCAGTAGTGTGGAGTAGTTAAATGAAACAACAAAGAAGTACTCAAAACTAACTAACTTTACCAGTTAAATTTCGATTTTAATATTCACATAATCATTCATTATAAGGAAATCACTATAATGAATTTTCTATGTAAACAGTTAGTATCCTCAGAAAAGAGAACCCTTACCCTCAGGTAATTGGAATTTAAACTCGTAGGTGATTCCCCACAGGAATAACAAATATTTCCCTCAGGCACACGAAGTGTCGCCCACAGGCACAAAATCTACTTCCCATAGGCACGAAAGAGGTTTCCCTTAGGCGGTATATAACACTGCCCACATGCTAATCACAACATTTCCCTCAATCTAAACAAGTAACTGGGCCATTCCCAACAACTAAACAAGAAATTCATATACCATTCCTCTCAAGGAAATTCAATAATCATTATAACAATGGCGTACCCTATGGTATCCTGGCCAAAAAGCTAAACAGAGGAACACCCCCAGGGTGGTCTTGGATCCAAGCAGTGATCCCAAACAGCACATTTACAATTACAATGAATAACCTTTGAAATTATATGTATTTAAACAGCCATGGCCTTAGCCATACCACACCCCAAACATGGGTTTGTGGCATAATGGTACACAAAACACACAATAGTTGGAATTTAAATACCAGACCTCCTACCTCGATCGACCCGGATCGGTATACATGAATGACACTCCTTGAACCTTCCAATAATGACTTAGATATGAGTTAAAATTAATCTCATTCAAACCTAAATAACTTCCCATTAGGAAAGAATTGGTATGAACGTATCAAGGAGTGGGGAGGGATTAACCTTACAGTTCCAACAAGATCGACAGTGGTGGAATCAGATTCCTGATGCTCGATCGGGTGATCTCAAAAGCTCCAACCATTCTCAAGATCTCTCCTACAGTTTAATCCTTCTCAATGAACAGAGGAGGGTACTTCCCATTTTATGCAGAAAAAACATTCTACATGGAATGTACTATTGAGTACATGGCATGTACTTTCCATTTTTTAACTACTCCTACAACAGATTCTTTCCGCCGCAGCACTATTCATCTGTAGACCTGAGTACATGACATGTAATACCTGAGTACGTGGCGTGTACTGTCACTCAGCTCCCACAACAATATTATATGCCCACCAATTGACTACATGGTGTGTACATACCCCCTACACTGTGTGTAGTCGGTTTTTACATCGTTCATCTCCATCATGGCTACACACACTGTGTACTAATCCCACACAGCCAAAGTACATGGTGTGTGGAATAGTAAATGGAGTGTACCCAAAAAAAAGTGTGATTTTTCACCATTTCCCTTATTTTCTCAAAACTACTTAAGAAAAAGAGAAAAGAAGAAACACATACCTCAAGAATAAGAACCTGTTTCTTACAAACATTCCCCCTTAAAGCAATTTGCCCCCAAAATTTCCTTCCAAGGTTGGTGAAGATAATGCTAAGAACAACTATAGCCACTGAGCATGTACGTCGGTCTCCCACTCCTATTTTTTTTCCTACACTCGGTCGTGGGGCCATAGCCCCTGTACGAGAGTAACTGACCAGCCTCAGTGAACCTTCGTTCTCCTATCCACGATACGAATCAGATGCTCCTCAAACGATGCTTATATCTGAAGCTCATCCTCCTTGGGATAAAATATGTGAGACTAGTCTGAATGATAGAGGCGCAACTGGGATATATGGAAGACGTCATGCATGGCCCGATACCTCTGTGGTAACAGAAAAGGATAGGCAACCGGCCCGACTCTCTACAGAATCTCAAATGGCCCCAAATACCTCGGTGAATGTTTACCCAATCTCCTGATCTGCCTATGTCCCAACCTCGGTGAAACCCGCAAGAAAACCTGATCCCCAACCATGAACTCCAAGGGTCTTCTGCGGTGACCAACATAAGATTTCTGATGAGACTGTGGGGTAGACATCTGCTTCTGAATTAACTGGACCTGCTCAGAAGTCTCCTGCATGAGATGTGGTCCCAGTAAAGCTGCCTCACCTGCCTCTAACCATAATAAAAGTGACTGAATTGGCCTACCATATAAATTCACTTAAGGTTCCATATCAATAGTTTCTGGAAAACTATTATTATATGAAAACTAGACTAGGGGTATATGTTTCTCCCACAAGCCTCCTAGATTATGATTGAAAGTCACTCATAACTAACTTCTTTATATCCTAGTAAATTGAAACATAATAAAGGGGAGATCTAAAATGCTCAGTAAGGTTAATAAATATACTAGAAGATAACATAAATATTAAGCATGGTGAATAATTGAAAACACATGCATTAACCCCTAATAAAACTGAACACTATTAGAGAAGTAATATGATTTGAGTAAATAATTACATAATTAAACATAATCATGGATATTATTCTAGTCTAATTACCTCAATAACTATCAATATTATTTTCAGAATGGGGGAATGTATAATTCCAGACATTATGAAACATTTTGTCAAGGCCTCAACCAAGACATCTAAAAATGATTAAGACCTCATCCAAAACCATTAATAAAATTGGGAATGTTCTCAGACAATTCCACATATAGTTTTTTCATGATACCTACAGATACATCGAGGAGCTATAGCGGGAAACACCCATCACACACTACATCTCATACATTTATCAGATGAAAAAGTTGAAACATAACAAAAAAAATCATATTAAAACTAGCATACGAAATGAACTTAACTTAACCATAAATCATGAATGGAATAAAAATAAAACATCCATAGTCAAACATATCACAAGAACATCAATACTATATGGATGTTGTGTATTATAATAAATAAACCTCAAATAAGCTTAAAATCCATAAAAGGATGTTGACATAGATGAAATCAAACTATTTTAGAGAAATATCTCTTTCTATTTTGAAATCATTTAAAATTCATGTAATTATAATAGAAAACATTTATTTATGAAAATATTCTTATAAGGTTGTAATGGAATATTAGACAATTTTATAATGGCATAAAATAGCCTCACCACCCGTATAAGTTAAAAAAACATTCTTACCTTAATTTTGTCAAAAGGCCATAAAGTACCTTTTTTGAAAGACGAAAGAAAGATTCCTTTAAAAACATATAAGTTCAAATAAGGGTATAAATGAAATTAACCCATTTTCTATTAAATAAAAAAAATTGAAATACATTTTTATGAATTATGGATGTGGATGATAATGAGGTTTTAGTAGATACTTACGTAAAAACAACCTCAGATAATAATGAGATTGTGAAGTTAACCCTCACCTTGTGATTTTCCTTGGTCAAGGGTACATTAACCTCATGTATAAAAGTTATATCATTGTTTTCAAATTATAAATGAACCATATACATAAATATTATATCATATATGATATTCTGGTATTTCATTGGTAATAATATTTTAGTATTATCGTTGTTTTGGGTGTTAACTTATTCGTTTTCCTTTATATTTATTATTACGTAAGTAATGTTTGTTATGGATATGATTTAACTTATTCATATTCAGAATGATATTATGTCTATAAAAATTATTTTTAACAATAAAATGAAAATTAGTCTTGAATTGATGCGATGGGGAATGGATCTCATTGCGTTCATGGAGACGGTAATCCGTATGTACGCAAAAGCGACAATATCATTGTTTTTATATTAAAATCATATATAATTTGATGTAATATCAAATATATAGAATAAATATAATTTTATATTGATTATTTAAATCAATTATACATTATTATTATACCCATCCATGAAAATAATGTATTAAATAACAACTACACCACGACATGGAGACGGTAAGCCGTAAGTACGCACGTATGGAGACATGTCATTCGAATGATGTATAGAATAATGAATATGGATATACCATATTTATAATAACAATAAAATATATTGAAGATACTGGATTTATTATTTTATAATATAAACAACAATGAAAGAGGAAGAGGAAGAAGAAATGAACTTGAAAGGGGCGATGCAATATTTACCTCTTCTTCAAGTTCTTCCTTTTGATTTGATCAAAACGGAACCTCAGGTTGGCTTCTTGACTAATGGAAGACCTATAGGATGAAGGGAGGATAGTTGAGAGGATATTTGGGCATGGGATGGTCGGGCCAAAAGGCTTTGAAGGTGTGAATTTGATAGAAGAGTGAGTGGCATTTTATAAGAGGAGTGAGAGGCACCTTAGGAAACGATTGAAATATTATTTTATATTAAAATAATTTTCGTTTTATAATGTCTCCAAATTAATTTATATAGAGGATAATGTGGGGATGGTTCGAAATATTCTAAAAAAATTGGTTTTATACAGTTTAGGTCACCATTTTAACCTTATCATTTATATTAATCTCTTAGTTAAATATTTGGACATTTACCATGTATCTATATATTTTTATATTATTTGTTTAATAAACATAGTATAAACATCCACTCTAACCGCAAGTGGTTCATTATTAATATATAAAACCACATCTATGTTATTAGGCAAAACCATATAATTTTAGGAATATTATATAAATTAATAATATAATACTTGTTTGAAAAAATCTTTTATGTCAATTTTGACACTATTTGGTATTTTGATTTCGCTAAATTCATAACAAAACTATTACTTCGATCAAAATTTATTTAATCAACCCTAAAATTTCATATTAACCTATAAATTTAGTTTAATTCTTAAAAAGTCTCAAATTACATTTATTTGGAAAATTATAATATCAATTATTTAAATATTTAATTATTAAGGTTATTACTGCATTATCATTGTGTCATAAATAAATTAAATTATATAATTTATAGAAATTATAAATAAAATACCATTATGTAGGAAATATTATTATAATTATAATGAATATTTATTATAGAATTTATATTTTGTGTAACACAATATTAAAAATGTTTTAGTTATGAAAACATGAATTTTACTCTTTTATCTCTTCTTTGAATTAAATAATAATAAATTTCAAAATCTAATACCAGTGGACCTAAAAGATCATATTTTATTCCTAAGGTTTTTTTGGACAAATAAAACTTATCTAATAAAATTTGGACATGTGTTTGGATAATAATAATATCTTTTGTACATTTAATTACCCTGTTTACTTTTAACCGTGGTAAATAAACGATAAAAGTTACTATTCACGAAAAATTATTTTTATCTTATTGAACCACATTTTACTCCCTGATATTAATTGTGTCTCGTGGATTTTCGATATTTATCTCATGGAAGCGGTAAAAATATGTTTTATGCAAATTTGAAAATGCTCCTAGGAGATGGGAAAAAGACGGTAAAAAGAACAATAGAATTTTTATATATCTAAAATTATTATAAACTGACTCCAAATAATTACAATGTTCATATATAGGTATTATGTATCTATTTTGACCTAAAATAAATTTAAATAAAATAAATAAATATTTAAATACAATGTCATATTTAAACAATGATTAGTGTTTTTCACTATTCATCTAAAATTGAATGTTTTTAGAAAAATACAAAAAATTCCACCTAAGCTAATTCTGATATTCCAAATCCAAAAATGAATTCCATTTTGAAAGATAAAATTTATAAAATTTCATAATGTGAGTATTACTATTCGTAATGGCTAGTTTGATTGGTCGCGGTGTTTTAGAATCTCAAAGTTGCATACAATGAAAACTATTGAACTATTCAAAGGAAAGCGTACCATGGAAGAATGGGAGTATAGTTAAGAAACCAATAAGGGAGATATCATCATTTCATCTCAACTAGTGCTTGGATATTATGATAATTTACATTAATCACAACGACAAAGAGTGGGAGGGTGCTGTAACTACAGAAGAACAAAATGAATGGCATGTAAAATGAAACAGATTCACTTATAATGGGTGAAATATCAAATAGTGAAGGAACTACTGGGTAATATCTTACCCAATAACTTGTTTATGAATAATGATCCCAGATTTTCACAAAATTCATGATCCAAACCCACATAGATCATGTTAGTAAAATTTAAACTTTTTTTTTCTAATGAACCACAAAAAATGGAAGAAGTAAAATAATTTACTTACACATATCATGAAGAAAACACCTAACCATAATGAATTTTGGACCATGATTATATGAATTAGTCTGAGGACAATTTTGGGGTGTTGGAATAAGTATTCTTTTAATGTTTGAACCACAAAATCTCCAATAATGTCTACATTCGTCATAACAATATCATCAGTCGGATCATTAATAACATGAACCAGTTTAGAACCCAATAAAAGTAAAATTTGTGGCATAGGTTCACTGTGAAAAATCACGAAAACATGAATGATTTTTAATGGAAGTGTGAATTATCGAGAGATCATTAAAATGAAATGTTATAGTACTAATTGTGAAGGGAACAAAGGATATATAAACTTTCTAATTCCAACCTACATAGGAAAATAAGTACGTGTAATCTATTAAAACTAAGAATATAAATTTAAATATATATAGGAACATCATAGGAAATTTTATACATTCAATAGGGTTTCATACAATAGTTCATCGGATTAATCTTAGTATATTGTTATTGTGAATTTTATCCTTTTCAATCTTTATTAACATTAGGTTTATCTAGTTTTAATAGTATTCTATAACAAAAACATACATGGAATAATTATATGAATTTTTGAGTTTATTTTGAAACTATTCCTCCTCACTACTCTACTGTTCTCTCCCAAAGTCAAGTATCTATTCAAGTGAATAAATTAATTTTTTCTATATATTTATCATAAGTGATAAATTATATAATTAATTATCAACAAGTGGTTTTATATGAACTATAATACTTCACATGTGATGAAAAAAGATCATAGAATATGTAATCTTAATACTGTACGGGTTTAAATGTAGTCCCATGCCACTCAAAACTATCTTGGACAAAGATTAATACAGTTTCATTGTGAAATTTAATTAGATTTAGGAATATTAAGTTAGAAAAAATGTGTACATCCATATGTGAGGTATACAAAGTGATAAATAAATAATAAATAGAATCATGCAAGGAATAAATATTAATATTTCCACAAACATTAAGGAATAATAAAGCAACCATAAATAATAATAGATATGAACTAAAATTGATGATACTCACTCAATAACCATACATGAAAACAATATTATTTAAATCATTTCTGGAATGGAAAAAAATTTATCGAAAACCTACGAAAAATCAGGTCTAATACATCTTGAAATATATATAAATAAGATAATATTTGGAAATTTATAGAATACCTAACTAAGAGTTTTTTTAGAGATTGTAGGAAGGAAAAAACATTTATTCTAGTAGATGAATCATCTAATTCAAATTAAATTCTTGAAATACGCTTCAAGGGTAGACATCATGTAATTATATATATTAATCTTTTGTTTTCCACTCTAATGGGTCTAAAACAGGTCTACCCTAAAATCAAATGCTCATAACTAAATTCACTAAGCATATTTTAAAAAATATTAAACCTTCAGAGAAGAAGATAAAAATTGAATGGAGCTAAAATCCTTATTATTTAGCTCTTCATTCCCAATACTCCATGCTCTTCTTCTAAAATTCATTTTCATTATGCAGGAATGCACACCAGAAACCATCTTTATCGGTCCACAACTCTTCTTCACATTTAAGGGTCCAGGAACCAGACCAACATACCATATTTCATTTATTTAGAATAAAAACACTACTACCAAACGTCCATATTCCCAAACCTCCATCCCTCCATCAACATCAAGTTTCAACAGTTGGGTCATCCAATTATAAATTACCTGACAAAGGCATCCATGTTATAAAACTAAAACTAATAAAATAATATTTAATCAAGGAAATGAAAATGAATCTACCAATTTTTGTCAGGTAATTTATATTCTAAAACTAAAAATGAGGAAGTAAAAAAAGTGGTCATGCTTAATATAGGTGAGGGGATTCATAAGAATAAACCCACTATAATGAGGTTTATTAAACTAAATGAAAAAAACTATGAATCTTTTAATTGATTTCATGGAAGAACAATTAATATAGGATTAAAATATAAGTAACGGAATGGTGAATCTTTCTCAAAATGGATGGGAATTTATGAAACATACCTAGAAAGAATCTCTACACATGGATACCATTGAAAATAGAATTATGATCATGATGATAGATGATAAATTTTTTAGAAAATTCTGAATAAATTTTTTCCTGATTACTAAAACATGAAATATAGTATAATTATGGTGTGTAGGAAACTCACATCCTTATTGATTTTACTAAGGAGGTTGTAAACCCTTCCTTATTCCCCAATTTGATGATTGGTTAATTTAATGTATACAGAATTGAAGATGCTAAACTAGAGAGGGAGATAGATTAGTTTTTTAGTAGTCTTATTTCATGAATTGGTGTCTATCATAGTGAACATCAATTTATATTATAATGTGATACTGCAAATATAGAATTATTTTAAGAAGAAATGATGACTGTGGAAAAAACCAATATAAATTTGAAGTAATGAAAGTTCCAATCACATTAACTTAATGTTTTTAAATTATAAGGAAACTTATAAGATATTAATACTATATAAAAACACCACACTAAAACCATCTTAAAATGAATTTCGGAATTAAAAACAAATATATATTTTATACGAAGCGTTATAAAATGAGAATAAAATAGTAACAAAAGACACACCTTAAAAACATGGATGAAGGGAAAACAATCAAAACAAAGGGAATCCCACATGGATTCCTTCCAAAAACAGTTTACATCCTTTACACATAGAATCACTCAAAAACATTAACATGTTTATGATATATAAATGTGAAATATATTCAACATTACACATCAAACCAACTTGAGCAGAAGACGTGGCATTAAAAAATCAGGTAATCAATTGAACTAACTTCTTGACATGCACCTTCCTTACAATAGAGAACCACATCATAAGAAAAATTGGCATGCTAGACTCATCATAATCCCCATTGTATATCCACATCTATTCAATCATATACACATGTTTACATTCAAGAAAAACATCAGAGAGTATAGTAAACAAATAGTATAAGAACAAATAGTCAACAACAACTAAATTCATTTAAAATGGTTTCAATGTGGGGTTTAGGTATAGTAAGAATATCATATATGTTCCATTCTATTTTAGGTGATGGAAATTTGGTGTGCAATATTGAAGTTCTTGCAATATATCAGTGATTGATGTTATGTTTAAGCATATCATATATCTCATATAATCATTACAATGAAACAAAGGTTTACATTATCAAAAGTAATAATAATCAACAAATACTATATATTAATGAATCTTTATAGAACTCACCGTAAACCCTTCATTCATCTTATAATAATATCATATTACCTTTTATTTCCATCATTTCACATTTATACTTGATTAACATCAATAAATTTTAGAATTAATAAATTCTCACATGTACAATAACTTTAACAAGAATATTTTATTATAATTCCCTATTTTCATGTTTATGAAAGAGAATAAAAATATCTATTTTTTTCTCCATTATATATCCCTTAACATAACTCAATATCATTGATTAATACATCACAAACTACATGTTTTTTTCACTGTTCAACATCATGATTTTAATTCAAGACCTCCTCCAACTACCTGAAATAACAATATCTTGTTCCCAAAATCTAATTTTATAATATTATAAGTATTATACTTTATATTTATCATAATGACACCCTCATTATTCATTTACATGTTAAAAAAATTTCATCAGCCCAAGTCATCTTGAATAAAAAAAATTCTTTATAAAAGTATGATATTTATAAGATTAAATGGTCTACAATGGAAAATTTTGATTTAATATTTAGAACTCATAAAACATGCTATATTAAGTATCTATTTATTTTTCACAAATCTACCATGATGTATGAATTTTTTCACTAACATATTACCACTATAAATTTATAGTTTTTCAGAAAACATCAGATTTCTACAATATATAATCATTGGAAATATCATCCAACATACATTCCATCCTTATATTAATCCTACAAAATCATAACATAATGATTATTAAAATTATATATCGATTTCCAATTAAAATCTCATTATCAAAAAATATTATACTAATCTTCTAATAGTAAATCATGTGAATTAATCAACTAGATAACTTAAAATTCATTATAATATATATTGTTGGTTCTACTCCGTAGAGAATACTCACACAGAAGTTCATCGTGTATCATCGAGAATTTCATTACGATTCAATTACTATATAAATCCAATAAATATCTATTCTAGATAAAAAATAGTATCCATATCTAGACTCATTAAAAAAAATATCCTTGTGTTAATCTTAAAATTAAATTTTTTAGTCTTTGTAAAAAAGGATCAATTTATACAATCATAAAACTGAATATATTATTGAAATATCATTCTTAAACCATCAATAGTAATCATTGATTCATAGTAAAGATCAACATATCACTTATTTAAATACATCATCCATCATTTAGTGTTTATCTATTATAAATTCTTCTTCCAAAAGATATCAATAAACCTAGGATAAATTGTTTCAGAAATACTATCAATGAGTAATTTTAAAAAAAACTTATTCTTTAAAAAATGATAGATTAACTCAGTCATTAGAATGAACATGTTTTAGAGAGTTAATAAAACAATATTAAACAAAATTCACAGGTTAAAAAATATGATTAACTCAACAGTAATTAGATATGTTTTTTGTTTCCAATCTAGATGAATTATTTCATTCCCATAGTAATTATAATAATATTCTCCTACCCCTTATTAACATGTGAATTGATCTTATGTTGCTTGACCAATATAAGTGATAATTAATACATGTGATCTATATAATTTCAAACATGTATCTCACCATTTTCATCTATATAGATTATCCTCAATCACCCAATAACAAATGATCAACCAACTAACTTATTAGAAAAAATATATACTCATCAAAATCCATTGGATTTATCAATATTCCCATTCGTATTTTTTCTATATCCTAGACGATACTATTATAAATCACTTTTAAATATGTCTTCAGACGTTCAAATTATTTCTTCCCAATATTGTTAAATAATGAAAAGATTATTTTACCTATTTATTATGAATTTGTTTGATTATGAAAAATTTATGTTAATCTGCTAAAATATTTAACTACTATATTCTCCCAAATAATAATATCTAATAAAAAATATATATTGATATAATTACATTTCTATACTAGTGATACATAAACTAGCTAAAACTAAATCTAAAAGATAAATCCTTGAGTACAAAAAAATACTATTTCTTCCACACAGAAATCTATCAATAAAAAATTCAGCATATTATGAAACTTTGAAAATATCTTCCATGAATTGTTAAAATTATATTTATCCAACTATTCTCCAACATCCAACACAATATATTGAATAAATATTTATATAGAAGAAACTTTTATGCCATTATTGTTAAAATCCTCCATTAATCAAATATTCAATCTCTTAAAACAAATATTTGATTTAATTTTTCAAATAAGAATATGGGAATATAATCAAATTACATCATTTTCAATAATCTCCAAATTTATCACCAAACAGAATTTTATTTTTTTGAGATAAATTCATGTTTCAAATTTCAAATAAATTCTCCATTAATGGTAAATATAAATTTATTTTCATTATCTATGTTGATAAAAATTAAAATAATCTCCAATCATATCCTTCTATAAACACATGATTTGTTCTGTGGATGCCCATGGTTATTTTTACAGAATTCAATGGTGGATATCTATTTATTTTGCATGATTATCAAAACATTCATTATTTTAGAAATTTCTCTATAAATATGAATAAATATTAATTCCCCATATAATAATTAAAACTAGAGATAGGTGAATATGGTGGACACTTATATTATTCTTTATGAGAAAATAATAGACACGTTATTTTTTTGAACTTAGATACCCTTTAAATAACAAATATAGTGTCATTCATGTTTTAGCCATGCTATTTTTATCACTAATATGTGGCCTTCTGTATATTAACAATCAAATTATTAATTAAGATATGGTTTTTTCAAATCATTTTGGAAAATACATTAAATTGTTATTCTCCCTCAATTTTTTAACGTTATAAACTATTTCAGGACATATGAACATGTATTCTTTAAGAACATTCTTTATTTTATTACTTTGTGTAGACTATATTTTGACAAACACATTATGAGGGAATTATGTTGAATGTTTTTAATCATTTTCATTAATTAAATAATGTTACCCTAAAATCCATTTCATGTATTTTATAGGAATTTATCTAGCCTATTTTCATAATTTTCAATTCTTCCCTAAAGAATTTATGTTTAAATTCACTCTTAAAATATATAACACTTCTTATAATATGTTTTCCAAATTACTAATAATTTAATTTATTTATTGGATTGATTATTTCATTGATATTATCTAACTTCTTTCACATTAATATTCATAGTGTCATTATAATGGTTCATGTTGTTTCACATTCCCCGACAATAGTGGTATCAAATCCTTAGTGTAAAATCATTTTTATCATAAGTATTGGGATTTATTTTCTTTGCACATTTGTCCAATTTCAAACACCCTAAGGTCAATACTCTATGTTTTTTATATTTTTCCACAAAAATATTTATTATGAAATTATGTAACAATTATATACACAATTTTAATGATAATAACTTATTTTACATTAAAAAGACAATATTTAACAATGAAATTTGGAAAAGGGATCTATTGTTTTGGAAAAAAAATTAATATATTAAACATTCATTGGGTAAACATAAAATCAGTAGATAAAATAAATTATTATTAGATATGAAAAAATATAATATTAATTTTAAGAATATGTAAAATTAAACCTTTATAGATTGTGATATGATACATAATAATATTTTGAATCAACATTGGTTGATAAAAATTAACATAATAATAATGATAGTAGATTAAAAAAAATTCAATGAGCAGATTACTATGGTGTCTATTTTTCTCATTTCCTTAATCAAGGATATGTGGTCCTTATAAACATAG
Organism: Viscum album; assembly: GCA_963277665.1. NCBI lineage: Eukaryota > Viridiplantae > Streptophyta > Magnoliopsida > Santalales > Viscaceae > Viscum > Viscum album. Next base: position 943,166,580 of record OY728127.1, on the reverse strand, counting down.
TTAAAAATCGGTGTAATGTTTTATAACCACCAAATAATTATTAATCATTTATTTAATGGTTTAAAAATCATATGCCAAACAAATTCATAAGGAATTAGAAAACAAACATCGGTATTGAAGAATAGGTTTAAATATTATAAATTAGCCCAAACATGTGATTTGTATTCCTAATATTCATCAAAATTCTAGAAATAAATCATACATTGAATAAATTAATTAGTTTCTTAAATGTAAAAAATGAAGTGGAGAAAATATCACAATTCTCACTACAATAGAAGATATATTACATTAGTCATTAGTGTGACTTTTTAATCAGTATGAAAGCCACGGACCTGCAATGTGTTTATAAAAAATTTAGAATAAAAAATAATGTTCATATTAATTTAATTTGGTTTATATAATTTAAAAATGAACTATTAATTCCTATGATATTGAAAATAAGAATGTTTACAATGCATATTATAAATTATTAAGAATAATCATACAATGAACAAATAAATAAAATCATACTAGAAGTAAATAAAACACAATGAAAATTATATAAAAAATCAATGAAATCATATATGATGATATAATTCAATACAACTACAACATATTTAAGGAAAATATGAAAATTTAGAAGACAAGAAATCAAGAAAAACAAAATTTACCCAATGAAAATTGGAGATTCTACAAATCTAAAATCAAATAAAACCTCATTAGCTGTAGAAATGAGAAGGAATGTGATGATGTTAATCCATCATAGTGCATATGTTGTTCGTTTCGACATGATTATATGGTTTTTTATTTAAAAACATCATTGTTAATAGAAACACAAACACCATAATTTTAACATATATTTGAGGAAATAGAACAGTCAAAAATCAAATAAAACCTATCGTAGGCCAATCAAAAGCGTACAGTCATGGATCACACACCTATGAGATGTGGATGAGTTACTGGAATGTGGTATGACTGTAGAAAAATTATATAATTTTTTGAGAATGAAGGTATCCTAAAGATAGAGGTGGAGGCAACCCCACATCAGAGACATGTCTGAGCCTCGTGGGAGCAGCAATGGAAGAGGAGGGAGGCAGAAATTGAGGCATGCTGGAGGAAGATATGGAACGACCTCCTTATATAATTGTAGGTGGGGAGGTGGGGTTCCCATTCCTTCAGAGGAGGAGGATCATCCCGAGGAAGGGTATCTACACCATCGTGGGAAGAGAACGATCCTGATGGTGGGATGATGTCGCCACGTCGTAAGAGGATGGTGAGAGGTTAGACAGTAGCATCTGGTGAGATGGGTCACGAAGATGAGGGATCATGGGAATTACATAAATGGATAGAAGATCATGATAAGGGTGTGGTGGTGGTGTACTGCCATATGTATTTTCTGGCTCGTGGACATTTGTTACCCTATTTCCACAATTTTGATAAATCGTGGCTATATAAGCATGGTTATAATGTATATTTATAGTAGTTGACCAGTATGAAAAAAATTTATAATATCAATTTAATGGTTTCATTTTATTTAAAACAATGTCACTCATTGAAAACTATGAAAATGTGATTGGATTACCTTGATAATTTAGGAAATATATTCATAAGTCCCTTGTGATGTGTATGTACAATTATCACGTCAAACTTATGCAAGATGCGACCGGTGTGACTAAAAATGCAGGTTTCTAGTTTGAAATTACATTCTAGTAAAAATACACAATTGGTATATTGAAAACTAATCAATAAATTTTTTATTATTTTGATACTTTTTGAAAATGATCCATTAGTAGTTTTTGATAGTAAGGATCCAACAACACCTTAATCCAACCAATGGTTCGGCCGGTATGACTCTAAATGTGTGATTATTTAAAATTGACATTAATTTTCGTAAAATAAAAAATTCCATACTAACACAGAGAAAAATTATTAGGATTGTTTGTATATTTTAGGACAACATTCCATAACTCATTTTTGATGTGTAGGAATCATCCCCACCAAAATATGATGCATAATATGACTAATATAACTCCAAATGTTACTTTTTTGTTGGAAATTATTAATTTTAAGGTATTAATTGATATTAATGTTTAATTTTGTTATTTATAGTATTATTATAATAATATTTTAATTTGTATATATGAGAAAACATTTTCACGAGTTGATATGATTTGTTCGGCAACTGATTCCATTAGAAGAAATTTTTGAGTGGGCTTCACATGCATAATAAGATTAAAGATTAATGTTTTATAATGTTTGTTTGAAAATTGTAAATGTTAATACATAAAACAATATTCAAAATATATAGAGATGTTATTTTTTTGTATATACCATTGGTGGAAATTTTTGTATTCCTGATGTGAATTAAATGGCTATAGCATTGTTTGAAATTGCATATTTTTACCGGTTTTCAATTACATGTATATATCATTGTTTCAAATTAATGGGGGGTTTCTGTGTGTTCTATTAAATTAACAACACACTACAACAAACTAATACATTATCAGATCTATTTCTAGTGTTGATAAAGGCTTCCCTTTATCAGTGTTATTGAAAGCACTGATAACGGGGACCCCTATCAATGCTGTGATTAATAGTGTTTCTTAGAACTGTTAAAATCCATTTTTTTATCTATTAAAAGTAATATTTGTAGTAGTGTAATATATTTAACTAATAATTCAAAATGATGAATACTAATTTTAATGTATTAGGAATATTGATTTTTTATATTTTTTTTATTTTAACACCCTCTCATCAATTTTCATAGCAGTATATGTAAAATTTTATATGTTTGTAAATAAAATCATTATACCATTTATTATGATAGACTTTTTATTTTTAAGGTGTGTTATAATTATGTTCCTTCTGTTATAAGTATGGGGATTTATAATTACAATGAAATCTAGAATTATGATAATTATTTTGTTTATCATAAATAATTAACGTGATCTTTGGAATCATGCATATTATGTAATATGGAATTTATAAAAAATGATTCATATTGAGATTTAATGTGTTATACATGAATAAATTATTATGGATTTCATGTATAATGTTTATATGTTATAAAATTATGTTATTGTGAATAAATTCTATGATAAATATCATGTTAGTTTTTGAATTGACTTGTTGAGAATGATATTCCCAACATGTTAATTGTAATTCATTGCATATATCATAAAGAAAGATATTATTAGATTTATGTATGTAAAATGGAAGATAATTATATTATTATTTTTCATTTATTTAATGAATCATTTTATAATTCAACAAAATTTAACGAATCCTATTGGGATTCCATTATAAAATTCATTTGATTCCATACTTTTATTCTAACAATGTACGAACTACTAATATGAGTATTCCATGAGTATCTACTAAATAACGTGTCATGAAATATATTGACTTTGATTGAAAATATAGGATTTTTATGTCACATGTTTGCATATCATGAAACACTCCATGTTTTAATATTCATTTAATTTCATTAAATGATATTTTTATAATTCTTAAATATTTATTTATTCAATTAAAATATTTTAAATGGATAAGGATTTCTATCCTAGATGATTTAAATCAATATAATAACAATTTATTCACTAATAAAAGACATAAAAAAAGTACATGAAAACATGTATTGTATTAAATTTATTATAAAATATCATTAGTAATTACATTTTATAAATGTTCATAAACTAAATGGCACAATAAATAAATAATAATAATTTATTTTAAACTAGTAGATTTCATTGATCATCTTCACCCCTGAGAATCACCACTAGTATAACTAAACTTACAGTGAAAAATAATATCATTAATGGGGTAAACATTTACTATAATCCTAAATGAAAACTATAATAATGAATAGTGTAAATTGAGAAGTTAGAGTGAAATAAATTTTTAGGAATGAAATTTGACTGTTACATATATAGTTATTGATAATATTTTTTTTGAAGATACAGATATTCCATTAGAATAAAAAATGTATTCTTGGCTTGAAATTTAAAATAATACAATTTAAACATATTCAACAATCAATATAATAAAATAAGGATATTATTTTAGTTTAAATTGGTGGTCCCTATGGTAGCAATAGATATTAAGAAATCACAGATCCATTTGATTGCCTCCATTTTTAAAAAACCCTAAATCTTATATCTCCATAATGACTCCACCTCCCTCCACCTCACAAACCTGCTCCTGGTGGCCACTCGTGACCCCACTCCCCCTTGATGCTAATTACCCACTTACCCCATTTCCCATGTACCAGTCCCACTTACCACACATGACATGATCACTGTCACAATATGTGACACAACCACAATTTATCCTCAGGATTCTACTCTATACCTCCTCTCAAAATTACACCCCTCCCCCACTACAACTCTACTAACCCTCAATATACCTATCATCACTATCAGTGAATAACCGTCCCCTATAGTACGATCCAAAAAAAACCTCCTCATCACCCTTCACCTTTCCTAATGTTGATCACTAAACCAAACCCCAATATATTTTCCAGTCCACTACCACTACCAAATGACTAAAATTCCATATGTTTTTATTATAATAGACCCACTTCATCCTAAATCCTCCCCTATTACAGATGGGTACACTAAAGGTGTTATATTTAATTTTAAAATTATTGTTCTAATTTTTTCATTATATTCTGAAAGTGATTTAAAAACTAAAAAAACTCAATGTACTATTTAAATATATTTCTAAAACATGAAATGAAAATAGTTGATAAATCTTATATATTTCAGACTAAAAATTTTTCCTATGATTTAAAATTTTTCAAAAAATTAGTGGTTATATATTAATTTAATTTTCTTACTCATAAATTTTTTTTTGTTAATTTTCATGTTCTTGTTAAATTAATGATTATTATTTACTAAAAAATGTTATATTGGTGATTATTTTTTACCAAATTAATTATTTAATTGGTATAATATTTTATTCTTAGACATGTATTACTTTTTTGGTGGTAATTTTAATTAGTTATTTAGGTTTTATTTTTAGAATATATTTTTATTCCATCATCTTTTAGACCGAATTTCATTTGATGTTTTGAATGTAACTAAGTTTAAGGTTCTTCAAATTTATCTGAAATTTATTTTATTTGTTTGACTATTGTTCAGAATTTCAATTTATAGTTTCAATCAAGGTTAAATTTTTGGATGATTACTCATTTCTTTGGAAATATTATTGTAGTATAGAATTTTTAAAGGACATTTATCTAATGATATGATATATTATTTTATTTTATTTATTAGTTAATTATTAAAATATTTTTTATTTTTAGGTAATATATTTTTAATTTACATGATCTATAATTTATCGATATTTAATTTAGGTTTGAAAAAAGGATAATTAAAAATAATATTTTTCTTATAAATACAATATTTTTTAGTAATTTATGTTATGAAATTATTTTAAATATCTTTTAATGTATATTTATAAAATATTCTGAAAAATAATTGACATCATTAACTTTATTTATAGTCAATGGTTGATATTTTTTTATTGAAGTGCATCTGGATGGATCCAATTTTGGGAAACAAATTATGATAAAATTGATTTTACATTAATCAACTTCTATATATTTTTTAAAAAAATAAAAAAATTTAAATAATTATTCAATCATATTGGACTCTTAATCAAACAATTTTTACTTTTTCTACTCTCACGTGGATTCGAATTGAAATTTTCTTATGAATATTTAATGAATATGAATGTTTTTATTTGATTGTTATATTCCCAATATTATTGAACTTTCATTTTTAAAACCTAGATATAAATATATTGATGATACGATATTGGGATATCCATTGGGTGAGGGAGAACATTGAAGGTGATACAATAGATTTCAATTATTAATTAAATGTGTTTTTCTATCCCTTAATATGATAATAATTGATTTTACACATATGAGAATTGTAATAATTAAATTATAATGTTTCAAATTCTCTATTTTTATTACAGTGATGTATTTAAACCTGAGTAGAGTTTTTTTTTCAATAATGGATGTGATTATTAATTTGAATTAACATCATCGATTTTCTAAAAACCACCTCTATGTTTTTAGACCTTCATATGTGTACTCCCCTTTAGTAGGTAATATGAACATATTGTTATAGAAAAAATCATTATATAATAATGTATCTTTTAAAAAAAAAATTCATCATTAATATTTCACCAAGATAAAGAGAAGTCAGAACATCACCAGGGCCACCCCTACCATTGAATGGGGATTTATTTCCATATGTAATTCCCATAACATAGTTACAACTCAAAAATCTACCTCCAATAACTAGAACACATATTTATTTATAAATTGTGGAATGTTAATCTACATCATTATCATAGACCACCTCAAGTAATTATCGATTGTGTAGGCTAAGGTATGTTAAATAATATATTATTTATATTTAATAAAAAAACACTAATTTATTATTTTAAAATTTAACGATGGTATAGTATGATCATAATGTAAATAATAATGAATTACAGGGACCCCACATGCTCTATAATCTCAAAACATGTAACAATTTCAACATTCAATATGTTTAATGTTGTATGAAATAATATTAAATGAAATACTTATAGATTTATTGATACCTATATTTTATAATATATATATAGTTTCCTGAGCCTAGCCCACACACTGATCTAATTAAATTAATGGTTACTCCAATCTATAAATAATATATAGTTATTTTTGGTATGGTTGTAAGAATCTAAAATTATTATTCTCATGTAATTATTGATTATAAATAAATGAAGATTATTTTTTATATGTTTTGGAATTTTAAATAGACTTAGTTTAATAAAGTTGTAAAAAACACCGAGAGGGAGAACATGAGATCCTATGAAGACGTGATGTTATATTTCAATATATTATAGGTTTATATTTGGCACATAGTTATTAATGGTGCACGCCCGAGCAGGTGATTGAACCCTGTATAGTTCCAAATAGTGGTGCGCTATGCTATGAAATCACCATGGCTCATCTAATATGGATCACTATGGCATGATCCTTATTGGGATTTGGTGTGCAGTGAAAAAACATGGACCATTGATCCTTTTTGACTTTTTTCATATTTTAACCTACCAACTCATATGCCCTAATTGAATATACCTATTTTGAGGAAAAATGAAGACCTCCCCTCTCGATGCTATGAATATATATTCTCTTCTCGTTAGAGTAGAGAGCCGGTCAATGTTAGACCACATCAACAACCATGACCTAGTTGAGATCACTCAACCACCGTGAACCAACCAATGAAACTCCGACTGAGATCACTCAATCGCTACAACATAGATATGTGATGTTTCTCTAAGGAACACATATATTTTGATTGAACCAGTAACATTATTATTGTTTTTAATTCAACTATATTTAGGTTTGATGGAACTTATTCCCCCCCCCAAGATACATATTTTTTAATTTCCACGTTTTCTTCCATTTTTTTTATTTTATATTTTTTTGTTAACTATTTTTAATATATATGGTTTCTTAAATTTAATTTATTATTTTATATATTTCTTTAATTTTTATTTATTTCCAAATCATTAAGTAAAGGAATGTAAAGGCCCATATTTAATTTTTAATATATATTGTTTTTTATATATTTATAGAATTGAGATATAATATTTTTTTGAAATATATTGTTTTTAATATTTAATTGTTTCGGTAATTGTTAAAATCACTTGTTTTTTGAGGTATAGAATATAAATTATGGACATAAATTATTAATATTTATGAATATATTGCATAATTTATTATTTCAAATTATTTTTATTTGTATAGACCTATTTTATGCACTACAAGTTAATAATTCCATGCATTGTGCACCAAAATGTGTGTTTTTGTGTTGGGGCCTTTATCACCATTGTGTGTAGTGCACCATGAAAACAATGAATGATCATTGATATAAGATTGAAAATGAAACCAAAATCCACTTTGGAAATATTACACGTTCTAGAGAGGGACATAATGACCAAAATTTATATTCTTCAGTGGTGTATGAATAGGGGTGTATGATGCTTATGTTGTTTCAAGATGACTCATAGAGTTGAAAAATAGTGTGAATGAATATGATAACTAGGGATGATCGCAATCATATGTTATCCACAATATGTAATATAGTAATTATATATATATATATTTAAATAGTATAGTAATATTATAGAAACAATAATATTCATTTTAAGCTCAATAAATGTGTAGTTATTTGTATAAACCAAACGAGTCCACAGGGGAGTAGTCACCTGAAATAGTTATGAATTATTAAATTTATATTCAATTTTTCATGGTCTTATAATTTCGTTCGTTAGTAGTAAATTATTAATATGTAAAAAACATATGGTAAATTCATGTTATAATAGTTATAATGATATATTTTTTTAATTATTTTTGGAAATCGAATTTTAAATAAATTATCTATTATTATTTGATTCAGTTTTTTTATATAATTTTCTAGTTTGGAGTTCCTGTAGTTTTTATGTTATCTCTAATGGAATATTTGTGTTATCTGTCCTATTTTATATGTATCTATTATGTTTCTTGTTTTTTAAAAATTTATGGAAATTTTTTAATTATAATTATTTTATGAAGTATTTTATTGTTCAATTTGTATATTATGTTTTATTATTTCATCAATATTCATTTTATAATTTGATTAATTTTTATTTTGTACTTTTTCGGATAATTCTTTGATGTGGCGACATGAAATTATAGGGCGGGTGATATGGATGGTTGTATAATGAGTTTGAGGTTTTAGTGGATTGTTTTTTTCTTTATTTGTTTCTGAAGTATTATTATGAGTTAATTGTTTTGGTTAATTTTGTGATATTCATTTGATAATTCAATTTACAATGATTGATTATTTATTTTCGATAACTAGTATGTATAATTTTAGATATCCAAAAAATTAATTTATTAATAAATGAATATATAGAATTTAATATTAGAAGATAAAAATGGTTGTCATAAATAGAAATCTATCAGGATTCATTTTCAAAAATACATATGTTGTTGTCCATTAGAGGATGGGGAAGAGGTATTTGTGACCCAATCTATTGTGACCACCAAATGCTATAACAAAGAGACCAACTCTCTCTATGGTGGATGAAAATAGCATTCATTAACGAGGTAGTTGTGACCCCATAAACTAATACCTACAATGGAAGTCATAAAATTGTTTCCCTGTGGTGAAATTCCCATTGAAAACCACATCTTGGGGTCATTTCTTCCAATTTTTCATTGATTGTAAAAAAAATTATTTAATTATTTTTTTTAATTTTTTATGAATTACATGTTTGTATTATATAATGATATTAAAAATTTCTAAAATATAAATAAATTTATTAATATTAATGGAATGATAAAAATTAATGGTTATAATAAAAAAATAAATATTAAAAGTATTACTGTCCAGATCATTTAATATATAAGGGAGATATTTATTAAAAGAATTTTTTTCTAAATATTTAGTTTATTTTTTAATAAAATTGATCACTAATGAAGAATGATTTTAATGTATATTATTGATAATAAACAAATACATTAACAATAATATAAATTTATTAAAGTAAAAACTAATAACAATTAATCTATTTTTGTCATATTTATGTATCTACAAATTGAATTATAGGATTTTTTAATACATATATTAAAATCCTTTTTTACAACAACAAGATATTAATTATGTTAGAATGGTTTCCATATTAGTAATTAGGACTTATAAATTATTTAATAATAGATGTTTTTCTTTTATGAATTAATATTAGTTACTTATGTTAATTCTAATTACCTTGGTAATGGTAAATTGGTTATTTTCAAAGATTTTTTTGGTGTTTTGTATTTTTATATAAATAAATTAAAATGATAATTTTTATGTAATAATCCTAATGTTATTTTTAAATATTAAAAATAACATGTCAATAGTTATATAATTATAAATTTCTATAAAATAAGAATAATAACTGATAATATTTAAGAGGTAATTTATCTCTAAAAACAATTTTCAACTTGCCTAATGTTTTAATTTTAATTATAATTTCCTTATATTTATAAATAGAACTAGATTAAATGGATTCCATAATTGGAATAATTAATTATATTTTTTGTAGGATGGATCATCTTATATTTTTATGAAAAAAATAATTATCATGGTAAATTATTAATCAACAATAATGATTCTAAAAAAACATAACATTCGATGGATGGAATTTTCTTACATTAACATGAATTTTAGACCTTATATAATACCATTATTTTTTTTATAAATTCATAGATACATGACTCTAAAAACATTTCCCACCTAACTCATCTTACTATAATGTAATTTTTTTACCCCTGAGCATACATTAGTTTTGAATGAAATGAAACTATTGTCTCTAATAAAAAGATCTCACATGCACACATATCAATCCAATATAATGCTTTGAAATTTTCTTGAAATTATACATAGTTTCCTCCCATATATCCATCACTATGTTTTCTTTATCCTATTCCAAAAATGAACACAAAATACTTAATTTCTAATTGTACAATATAATAAGTGTTCCTCACTAGCATCAAAGATACCCCTAGGTTAATGTGGTGGTTGGGTCATAATAGGCTTGGCATGACCAGTTTTCGAACAATCATGTGGTCCCCAACATGGGTTCCACCTACATGACATAATGGGAAATAATAATAATGAATAACCCCACATGTAAATACATGTTTTTTCAGTCTTTTTTCTCACTTACACACACCCTGGGAATGATCCCCAGATGTCTTCGATCCTGAGCACTACACTACAAAAAACACCCATAACTATGGAGTTCTAATTGGGTAGGATCCCAAAATGAAATGTGAAAATTATTGAAATGGGTAGTGAAATTTATCCTTTTAATAACTTAACATTTTTTTTGGGTTAAATTGTCCTCACCATTTGAGAAAAATATTTTCTATTGGACCCTATATCTCAACCATGTGAGTGTCACCACACTTTCGGCTGGGTTCATCAATTGATAAAAATGTAACAACTGGTACCCACTTATAGTACTAAAAACCATAATTTACATGTAATTTGGGTTCAAATTCCATGACCCTTCCCATGATTTATTAATTTGTTCAAAATATTTTATTATATTTAACTTCATTGTTGAGTTTAATGAAGAGATAATTTAAAAACTTAAATATTTGGGATTGTAAACATAGGTACACAGATGGAATATGGGTTGGAGATACCATTCAAAATCCTTCTAGGTTCATCTTTTATTTTCATAGATAAAACCATATGACGGTTGCATGGTTTCTATAACCATGAACTCTACCCATACCGGGTGTCCAAAGACTCTAGGATAGGTCCAACGTATGTTCATGGTTTAATCAACCATATAGAAAAACCATGTCAAGAGTCCATATTGTAATTTTTTTGCAAAAAATTAACATTTTACATTAGTAAAATAGAACCCCCAAAATGGGAATCTCCCTTTCCCTCTACACTCCCACCTACACACAGAAATGGGTCTCACATATTCACATGTCCTACTTATTTTTCCATCTAATTCAAAAGATCCATCCTCCCATTATTGGTTTGATCTTACCTGGTTTTTATTTCATCTAAATCATCTCATTCTTCACCCTCCAAATTTCCCTCTCCATAGAAAGAGGATCAAAAAACCCTAGGGTGTTCTTATTGCACAATGTATATTATATTTCTTTTACCTTGGTGTGTTTTCCATCTTACTAGGTCCATAGACTCATTTGATATAGTATTTTTCTCATGTATCAAAGGAAGTGAATTATTCTTCAATTGGATGTAGGTTATCTTATATCCAATCCTATAAATAAAATCATTAATTTATTAATGGTTTTAATAGTTTTTTTCATTATAAAATGAGGTGAATTAAATATATATGTGTTCTTAATCGATGATATTGTCCTCATCTATATTTTATTTATTTTTAAAAAAATTGTCCATTGGTTTTATTCTATGAAACATGATTTAAAAATATGTTTTGAATGGTCAGGAAAACCAAGTGGTTATTTAATCATGCAAAATATTTTATTTACGAATGATAGATATATTGTTGATATTTTTTCCTTGTGGCCAGTTTCTATAAAATCATAATTACATGTATGGTTTCCAAAGAACATCAAATGGTTTCAACCTATGTTCCTTCATTTTAAAATATATTTATTGAAACAAACATATATATTGGTATCATCTTTTTTCATATTCAAATAAGGTTTCATGAATATTTAAATTAGGTCAATGGGGTATTTAAATATAAATTTAGGTGCATATGTGTCTTGATACAAAGAGTGTTTTTGGAATATGAATGCTTTTTTTTAAATTGACATTCCAAATAATCAATTTTTATTTCTCAAAATTATATGGGCTTTTTTCAGTTGAATAATTTTTCTGGGTGACGGTAACCCCTATAGAATACCTATAATTAATTGGTTCATCCCATTTACGGTGTTAGAAATGTGGGAATGGTATTCAAATTGGAAGCTATAGGCTATAGTAAATTCCAAGAAGGTGATGAAGAACTCAACATCCCTATTATAATCATAATGGGATTCTAGGAATCAGCCTGAGGAATGAGGGATGATTACTTTCCCATTATTGATGAGGAAGACTAAATCCCCCTTATAGCTGAATATAAATGGTGGGATGTTCCATTGGTGAGGTTACTTGAGAGCAACCTGGTTAGTGATTGAATACGGACTTCATTATATGATTACAGATGGTTTTGATCTCATTATATTTATATTATCCTCACTTGGATTATGAGACCTAACAAGAAAACTATTTTACATATACTTAGTTTTACCCTATATTTTGTAACATTATAAATTCATCTCGCTCTAATTTTTTGATTTGTAACTCTTAATGTAGAACTTTTATATAACTAATCTAACTTCCTCTGTATTATAACACCATCTGATATGATTTCAAGAATTATTATTTCAAATTAAATTATTATTTATTCACATGTTTCTTTATATAAATTGGTATTTTAAGGAATTTTATTATTTAGAAATTCCTAAAGAAAATAGTAGGGGAAATGGGTTTTTTGTATCATAATATTATTTAATGTTTATATATTAATGTAAAATATATTTCTATATATTTATATTAAAAAATAGTATGAAAGGGTTTCCTTTCAGAGGTAAGGCATAATACATGGTTTTTCTTTAATGAACCCATATTGAGGATCTTGGTGGTCACACAAATATCTCCACAATTTTTCACTTTCTGGATTAATCCCACATTTTATTATTTACCATGGGTTAAATTGATTATTTACTTATATTGTGACAGGTATTTTCATAAGATAATATGAATTTCCTTAGTTAATTTTTTTTATCCTTGGATATGTCATCCACTATTTTATTTTTCAATGTTCTATGGATAGAGACTAGAAACAAATGTTAGAGGGAACAAAAAATGCATTAGAGGTTTCTCCATGAATTATATGTGTGGGAACTCAGATGATGTGGAGATTTTTTGTGATCGGTACTATTTAATGATTACTAGTTGGGATATTTGTTTGATTATGTTTTCCTGATATGGATGTTTGATTTTGAAAAGGGTCATTACATAATTTTATTTTCATTTTTACACATTTATAATTGTAATTTATTTTAGAAATCCTTCCCATGTGGTGATACATTGATTATCAACCAATTTTGTTAGCCCATAAAGGTCAAGAAAACCCTTTGAGTATTGTTATATACTAGGTTAGGAAACCAAAGGATATAATTATTATGCTGGTTCATGAAAAAGGTTATCATAGGAGTGTGGTTTTTCACCATTTCATCATTGAAAATATTATAAGTATCCCAATCTATTTGGGTTGTCCTGTATATCCAGATAAGTTTTTTAATGCTCAGGACATAGGTCAGTAGTTAGTTATTGATCACCAGCACTCATAGTGAAACATGAGATACCTAGGATTTTGAGATTTCGGTTTAGAGATGTTATTATCAGATGAAACAGTTGATTATAAAATGGTACATAGTGATCTGACATAGATTTGTAACCCATGTAGAGAAATTCTATATGATTTTTCGTCACTCTTGGGGATGGTTTCATGGTAGGAACATGGTTTACCAACCCATGTGATTAATTCAATCATGATGACTATATATTTCCTGGTTTTTTATGTTGTATATCATCAGTAGATTGTGTTTTGACTGTGGTTTAGTAATGGGATTTGAATTTATGTTTCTTTTCAAGGAAAAATTATTTTTTTAATGAAACTGTAAATTTTGATATGGGTTTAGGTGGTAAAAATTATTTTATAATTTTAATTTGAGAATTTTTTGATGTTTAAAATATCTATTAAATTATTATTAGAGACATTATATAAGAAAATTTATTTTAATATAATGAGAATCTAGTTTTGAATATTTAGAATGGAGTTTTTCAATTAAATTTTCAAATACACAATAGTATATAAATTAAAAAATTTATTTAGTATTTATATGGGGTTTAATGCTTTTAGGGTATGTTCTGAAAAATGATTCTTTAATTTTAATATTCAGTGTATGGGATACTAAATGGGAAAATATTTTTCTTTGTAAATATGTTTTCATTTTGTTGAGTTGTGTTTTTATTTTCAGTTTATAGTTTATTTTGGAAATTTTTATATGAATTGGGAGACATTAATTGGTAAATTAATGTTTGAGGTCATTTGGTTATGCCCCAAAAAATTCATGGTAAATAGTGTATTTTTAGTTTACAAAATTTCTTCATCCAATTTATGGTGAAGATTAGTTTTTGGAATTATTGACTAATATAATTTTGAGGTTCTATCAAGGTATATTGGAGGAAACCGTGGCCTTGATGAAGGTAAAAATTATCATTTTCCTATGTATTCTTAATGATAACTCATTAGGGTTACCGGCGATTTTTTTGATAATCTATTTTGAGGAGGTTCTGACCTCCATGTTGGTATCAAGGTTTTTTCTGGGAATGTCTTGTGTGAGTGGTTGGGATAATTTGGTGGGGTACTTTTTTTTATCAGTAGCTTTAATCAAGGGTAAGAGTTATGAGAGTTCGTTATGGGATTTCTTCCCTTGATCCGAGACTAGAACAAATGCTGATCATGTTAAGGTATGATCTTTTTTTGAATTATCATCCATATATTATCATATAATTTTTATTGTTTGGCCTTCATTACCATCATTTTCATTTAAAGAAAACTTATTTCATATTTTCAGTATATTTTTTTTAATTTTTTGGTGTTTAAATGTTTTATATGTCTTTTATACTTGAAAATGGTTTTGAGTATGTCTTGGTATTAGTGGTTTCTTTTGGATGACATATTTCCTTTGTAATGTTTCTAAAACCTTTGGGTTTCCTTATTTATTCCACCAATCTCTGATATTTTGGAATCTCTTACCTTCCATTATTTTTGAAATTCTATTTATAATGGGAATTCCATTAGGGAAATTATTACTTTTTGTCATGGTGTGGAGTTGTTTTCTGTTATATGCCTCATTTCATGGATCTTTGGTTCTTCTTAGGGCGCATGACTTGCTCTAAATTAGAAAATCAATTTTTGATCAATGTAAAAAACGGAGGGGATCGCCCCATAGGTGAAGCTCGTGGTTCACATAGTTTCTATGATTCCTTGGATGGGTAATTATTTATTCAGCCTTCACACAACCAGGATCATAGTAGTTTGGTTTAACAAGATTATTATTTATGTGTCAAAATATCATGGAAATTAAATATAAACAATGATTATTGTAATCAGTAATTTAAATGTTAGGGAATATGGTGTTCTATATTTTTGATTTTCTATTTCGAAATTTAAGACCCTCTTTCCATGTTATATAATTTAATGAATTGAGTTATTTGATGATGTTTATTATCTCCATCAACATTGGTTTGATTTTTACGGATGGTAACGTATCATATTTTGGGATGTAAAATTTCTTTATTTAGAGAGGATGGGGAATTTCAGTTATTCCATCATTGAGTTATGGGGACTCATCTTGGGTAGTAGTATATTCTGGTCATTTTAGGATCAACTGAGTAACATTGGACTTTCTGGGGGTATAATATTTCATAGTGGGGATAATTATCACCTCCTAAACATTATTTAATAATTTTTTAATTATTTATTTTTATTTTCATTATTTTTTGTTTTCAAGAAAACCAATTTTTAAATTTTATAATTTTTAATTTTCAATATAGGTGAATGATTTAATAGGGTTTGAAGAAAACATGTACAATCTATATGGGTGAATTTATGATTTTATATAGTAGAATACACAACCAACACATGGTTTCATTAATTGTGAACCCTACAAGTTTGGGTTGTCCAATGATCAATGTTTATAGGCGCAATTGGGGCATATTTTATCCAACCATGCGGCCGTGCATAGTGTCCTGGGGTAATTTTTTTAAAATAATATATATTATCCCATTATTAAAATGAAACCCCTAATAGGGGTATCTACCACTCCATCAGTGCTTAACATGACATTCCTGGAGGAGGATACAAACCATGGGCATTTTTCTACCCTTCTACCTAAAATTTGGGATGGCTCTTTGTAACACCCCGAGATTTTATGAAAAATATTATTTTCATTAATGTTTTGTGTTTTATTCTACACCAACATTACCTTGCGCTATACGCAACACCGTATTAGCTTGCAGTATACGCAACACTATTCTTGGACCGTGTTACACACAATTTTGATAATAGTTATTCTACGCAACATTGAATATATATATATATATGTATAAAATGTATGAATGAAATTTGGTTGGATTCTGTTATACGAAACAATGAAGGATTCTTTCACAACACGCAACCCTGACTTGGCTTGCATTACACGCAATCGCGACCTTCCTCGATAGCGTGTGTTGTACGCAATACCGGGTTTTAATAAAAAATGATATATTATTATAATATTGTCATGAACTAGCCGTTATGAATATTATTAACTAAATTTTGAATTTTATAACATTATTATTCATCTTACGCATTTTCTAGAACATGGTATAAGAACAAAATAAATTATTCGGGTAAAATAAGTATTTTTCAAAAAAATGCAGTTTTGCCGCCTTTTGATGGCACACCCACTTTAAATCTAGTTTTTGGCATGTTTATATGTTCAATTTGACAAAATAAAATTCTTATTTTGAATCAGGATGTAAAAATTTATGTTAGATAAAGTTTTGATATTTTTCCGATAACTTTTATATTTTAATGAATAGTAAAAACACGCTATATTTTAATTAAAAACAACTTTTTTCATCAATATATCTTATGTGGTTAAATTATAATATTGAATGGTATTAAAGTAAAAATATAATATATTTTTACCATTTAATATAATGTATGTCATTATCATTGATTTTACCTTGAATTCGTAGGTTAAATCAATTCAATCTTTTGCAATGTTTTAAACAAAAACCCGTTTTTATTCAACAATGGGATTAATTTAATTTAATTTCTCAAAATTCTGTGTATTTAATTTTTAAAAATTGATTCAATATTTGGAATCAGTGGGTCCAAATTATGTTAATAGGCTACTTTTTATTTTTGGGAATTATGAATAGTAACTACGGTAAATTTTATTTACCGTAGTTAAATGTAAATTGGGTAATTAAGGGTAAATATAATATTATAAAATTTCCCTAACACATGCCAAAATTCTATTTGATGGCTAAAAGTAAACCCATATCAACTAAGGGTCGTATTAGTTTCATTTTATGGACTTTTGACCATGAAAATAATTTAATTATTATTAAAACCAAAGAAAGTGACTACATGTCACTTTCTTAAATCTTATAAGTATAATAATTTTAACTTAGTGATAAATATCATAAAACTTCAAACATGAATAGTATACAGAAAGCTAACAAAGTTATCTACATCATGATAATTTATTTAGAATTTTTTGGGATTAAATAGTTATCATTAATTGTGACACAATAGTGATGCAGAAATTATTTATCTAGTGAAAAATCAAGAATATAGTTTTTTATTAAACTATTAGTGACCATAAAAGGCACAAAACCCTGACCACAACTTATTGGTCATGTAACTATAAACTATAATCATCCAATGGTCGAATATTTGACTATTTTGAGTCTTATACAAGCAATTATGACACTTATATTATTTTATTTTCAATGATGCCAAAGTTGTCACCTTCATAATTTAATAAATATAACAATTTAAATATTGTGATTTTAAGATGATAAATTCTAGTAAAAGTATTATTGTGAAAGGTAAAATATTTATCTTCATCATAGGATTTTATTTTATATTTTTATGGAACAAATAAGTATATTAAATTAATATACAAAAATGATGTAGTAATTATTTTATTAAGAGATAAACCAAATAAATGGTATTAAAAATAATAAAATAAATATTATATGAACTATTTAATGTGATCCACTAATTTTATAGAAACATATGACCTTTTATTAATATATTAAAGCTTTTATTTCGAAAATATCTTCTGTATATATTTTATTTAAATTCAAATAAATGAATAGTGTCAAAATTGACACTATTGTTATTTTATAAAAATAACATATTATAAAATTGTTTAAAAATCACGAAAATATTTAAAAATTATAAATTTAAATTTATATGGTCTATAATGTTATAAATTAAACATGTATGGAAAATTAACAACAAATAAGTAATTATTTGTTATAATTTAAAATTTATAATTTTATTACCACAAATAAACTTAAATAGATTAAATAAGGATAAATCAAAATGATAAGGTATAAAATAAGATCCAAAAATGTCTAAATTTGATTGGTTGATGAGATTACAAACCTATATCATCTAATATTCGAATATGAGTCATTTTTGGTGGTTTCTAAGTGGGGTTAGAATTATTATAAATTAATATTTTTAAGAATTCCAAAGGTGCCCCTCTCCTCCTTTATAAAAGGACACCTCCTCCCTCTCCTCCTCACACCAATTTGAGCCTTCATGCTCGGCCAAACCCTGCCAAATTATCTTCTCCACTTCCATAGAAACATCCTAGAGGTTCTTCTCTTCTTTAAAGACCAATATTAGTGCCCTAATAGGAGGTTTCAAAGAGGCGTATCGAAGAAGAGGAGGTTCGGACACTTACGAAGAAAATCGGACCTAAGGTAAGGGAAATATCACAATCTCATTTTTATCCGAGATTGTTTATTTGTAAGTATTTACTGGGGTGCATTTTATCATCCACATTCATGTTTCCTCGATATGACATATTATTTATATCCACCTACAATGGTTTAAATCCAATATTACCCTTTGGTGTGTTTTTAGTAAAAGATATGAAAGGAATCTTTTGTCATTTTTCGTACGAGGTACTTTTTTGACTTTCCCGAAAAAAGTATGAGAAGAATGTATTTTAACTTATACGGCATGAATAGATTTTTAAAACATTATTTCCAAGATGCTTCCTTTACATGTTTTCAAGTTTATTTTTAATCAACTTCTTTTACTTTAGAATTGTATGACATGTTAAAAAAGAAAAAGTGTTTTTGAAGTAGAAAGGATATTTTCCTCAAGAATGGAGTTCAAGTGTTTTATCAAAATTATTTTCCATCTAAGATAATAAAGGGTTCTGTTTTTATCCATATTATTACATTGATTTTATTATGTTGTGAGGGAATTATTTTTATGAAGTCATTTACCTTATATGATTTGTTTTATGATTTCATGATGTTTCAAGAATCCCATTTTTGTTACATGTGTAATGCGATGATGTATGATTTATGATTTTGTGGCACACATAAGAATGGTATCATTATGAGATTTGTGGGACCTATATCTCCCTCCAATGCATTGGGTAAAGATTTTATATCTCATGAGATAGGCATGGCTGGAATGGTAGGTTATACCGGTTCAGTTAAACAGGACTGAAATGAGGGTGACTCGGTTCCGAAAGGGACTTTGTCCACTAAGATAATCTTGGCAATGAGTCTTGAATAACAGGAACTGATTCTTTATGATTATGTGTGTATTCCACAAAGCTTCATGTTTTATGTTATGATTATTGTGATTAAATTTCACAACCATGAGTTATCCTAGGTTATGAAATTATGATCTCTTTTACAGGTTAAGATTTCCGAAAGATATCTGCTTATGTATATGATGTGATTGATATTTCTTTTGTTTACCCTTACTGAGCATTTGAGCTCACCCTTTTATGTTTTATTTTCCCAAGGATATAAAGAAAGGTTTTAGGTATAAAAAAAAGAAGATCATTATGAGAGATGTTGAAGATCTTTTACCAGTATTAGAAGATTATATTCGGAGTTTCCAAAGACACTAAACTATTACGATCCTTATGTGTGTGTTTTTGTTATGTACTAAGTATTCTGCAAATGTAATGTAATGTCAATGTACGTCAAGCTTCGGGTCTCTACAGTTGGTATCAGAGGAAAGGATTAGTCAACCTTTGGAAACTAGGACGCGAAAACGTTAGTGAGATCCCTAGAGATATTTCTAAGGTATGTCTAGGGATGTCCCTAAGTATAAGTATACGTATAGGATATAGTCCTAGAACTATTGTAACAATATTATATTAAACCAAAGATGTTAGATATTGAAGTTACTCCCCCTTTATTATGATTTTTTCCACTCACACTATTATTTTTGGGTTTTAGAAAATGGCTGGAAACAATATGATTCACGATAATGGAGGATATGATGGACAATGGAATGATATTCATCATGAGAAACCAAATGAAATGGGATTTGGAAGTCCAAACATCATTATTATGCCGAATTAGCAATCTCATAATATGAGCAATAAAGTAAAATTTGGTAAGTTTCCTGACTTGGCTAATAAGAGAAAGATGGTGTTTCATGATGATCATAGAGGAAAGAAAGTTCAATTTCCCCTATGTAAATCATGTGGGAAGAGGCATCAAGGAGAATGTTTCAGAGGAACTAGTAGATTCTTTGGGTGTGGAAAAGAAGGACACAAAGCCAGTAAGTGAAAAGGAAAAGGTTCAGTTAACACCAGGGATGAGAATAATGGTATTGCTACGACATGAGCAATGGTTAAATGTTTTAAATGTGGAATGTACGGGAATTATGAAAACCAATGACTTAAGGGAAAGTCTCATGAAGAGAATCAGTATGGTCGTATAGGTAGTATTTTTGTGGATGATGATGAAGAGACTACAAATGATATGTGAGATGAAAGAATTGTTGAAGCTCAATCAATGGTTTAAGAATGTAGTGGAATGATTACATGTTTATCATGCGTAATGTTGTATAAGTAATCTCATGCTACTATGGAATAAAGAAACATCTATGGATTGTTACACTGTTGTCTTTCCTTGAGTTTTGAAAGTGTATGATTAATGTTACAAGTACCCATGAAAGGTTATTCAGATATTTTTTGAATGTAGATGATATGCGCATAATGAAGGGATAAGGAGAAAATTAAATGTTTGATAGTATTCATGAGCTCATGAATGATATAAGGAGAAGGTTATATCATGGTTTGAGTATATAGAATTTTTGGATTTTGGTATGTGGAAAGAGTTAACTTTTGATACCATTCATGTTTTCACTAAGGTTCAATGGTTATTCATTCTTCAAGAGAATACATGATTAAGGTATTCACATGTTTGTAATTTGACCAAGAAGATATATCTAATGATATATGGGGGATAAATGATGGCATTCACGTGATTGTTCTATGACATTTCAAGTAATCATTTTCTTTATACTATGAGCTTGGACCGAAGTATTTTAGATAAGCCTAAATATTAGAATGGATTATGTTGGACATAAGTTAGGATAAAACTTTTTTCGATATTATTGATGGGATGTTATAGTAATATAGCCTTAGAAAAAGGACAACCTGCAGGACGAGCGACAGCCCATCGCGTCGGACAAGGCTGTGGGAATCGAACCCACAACCGAAGTGCGACTGGCCTTTATCGCCTACCACAGGCCTACAGGAATTCCCTGTTTAGTAGAAACTAGTTTTATTATATTAAACAGTATGATATATGAAGTATAGGTCCATTTTAGGAACCATATATGATTAATCTCACAATAGAATGACTTATGTATATTTAATAACTTTTGCTAACCTTTTGTTTGAAACAGATGGAATGACCCATCATTCTATCATATGATCTTTTAACACTTCCTTTCTTTAAGAGATGAAGTGGAAACTGTTCAAAGCAGGAAAAACAGTGAGATTGTACCAAAATCAAGTAAGTATTTCTTCTAATTCAAAATTTTCAACTTTAGGGAAATGATATTGAAAACCAAAAATGTTGTCCTAGTGATCTTATATCTGATGAATCAGATGGTACCCAAGATCATCACAAATTTATGGATTTGTGATTGTTGGCTTTTTCATAGCCATGTCCTCTACCACTCTCCATCAGAACATGATGGTTAGATTTATCTTCCATGTCCATATTTTCACCTATGTTCTCCTATGTGGATACCCAGTGATTAGTTAACTTGGGTAACCATTACGTTTTATTCTTTAGTTTTTAATGATATGTTTTGGTATTCCTTTCTACGAAGTGGGTTTCTATCAAAGAATCTTTCAAATAGTAAACCATTTATAACATCGACGAATTTCGAGGGAGAAATTTATTTTAAGGGGGGTAGAATGTAACACCGTGAGATTTTATGAAAAATATTATTTTCATTAATGTCTTGTGTTGTATTCTACACCAACATTACCTTGCGCTATACGCAACACCGTATTATCTTGCAGTATATGCAACACTATTCTTGGACCGTGTTACACACAATTTTGATAATAGTTATTCTAAGCAAAATTAAATATATATATATATATATATATATATATATTAAATGTATAAATGAAATATGGTTGGATTTTGTTATACGAAACAACAAAGGATTCTTTCACAACACGCAACCCTGACTTGGCTTGCATTACACGCAATCACGACCTTCCTCGATAGCGTGTGTTGTACGCAATACCGGGTTTTAATAAACAATGATATATTATTATAATATTGTCATGAACTAGCCGTTATGAATATTATTAACTAAATTTTGAATTTTATAACATTATTTTTCATCTTACACATTTTCTAGAACATGGTATAAGAACAAAATAAATTTTTCGGGTAAAATAAGTATTTTTCAAAAAATGCAGTTTTGCCGCCTTTTGATGGCGCACCCACTTTAAATCTAGTTTTTGACATGTTTATATGTTCAATTTGACAAAATAAAATTATTATTTTGAATCAGGATGTAAAAATTCACATTATATAAAGTTTCGATATAATTCCGATAACTTTCATATTTTAATGAATAGTAAAAACACGATATATTTTAATTAAAAACAACTTTTTCCATCATAATATATTATGTGGTTAAATTATAATATTGAATGGTCTTAAAGTATAAATAGAATATATTTTTACCATTTAATATAATTTATGTCATTAGCATTGATTTTACCTTGAATTCGTAGGTTAAATCAATTCAATCTTTTGCAATGTTTTAAACAAAAACCCGTTTTTATTTGACAACGAGATTAATTTTAATTTAATTTCTACAACTTCTGTGTATTGAATTTTAAAAAATGGACTCCATATTTGGAATCAGTGGGTCCAAATTATGTTAATAGGCTACTTTTTATTTTTGGGAATTATGAATAGTAACTACGGTATATTTTATTTACCGTAGTTAAAGGTAAATTGGGTAATTAAGGGTAAATATAATATTATAAAATTACACAAACACATGCCAAAATTCTATTTGATTGCTAAAAGTAAACCCATATCAACTAAGGGTCGTATTAGATTCATTTTATGGACTTTTGACCATGAAAATAATTTAATTATTATTAAAACCAAAGAAAGTGACAACATGTCACTTTCTTAAATCTTATAAGTATAATAATTTTAACATAGTGATAAACATCATAAAACATCGAACATGAATAGTATACAGAAATCTAACAAAATTATCTACATCATGAGACTTTATTTAGAATTTTTTGGGATTATATAGTTATCATTAATCGTGACACAATAGTGATGAAGAAATTATTTATCTAGTGAAAAATCAAGAATATAGTTTTTATTAAACTAATAGTGACCATAAAAGGCATAAAACCCTGACCAAAACATATTGGTCATGTAAATATAAACTATAATTATCCAATGGTCAAATATTTGACTATTTGGATTCTTATACAAGCAATTATGACACTTATATTATTTTATTTTAAATGATGCCAAAGTTGTCACCTTCATAATTTAATAAATATAACAATTTAAATATTGTGATTTTAAGATGATAAATTCGAGTAAAAGTATTATTGTGAAAGTTAATATATTAAGCATCATCATAGGATTTTATTTTTAATTTTTATGCAACAAATAAGTATATTAAATAAATATACAAAAATGATGTACTAATTATTTTATTAAGAGATAAACCAAATAAATGGTTTTAAAAATAAAAAAATAAATATTATATGAACTATTTAATGTGATCCACTAATTTTATTGAAACATATTACCTTTTAATAATATATTAAAGCTTTTAGTTCGAAAATATCTTCTTTATATATTTTATTTAAATTCAAATAAATGAATAGTGTCAAAATTGACACTATTTTTATTTTATAAAAATAACATATTATAAAATTGTTTAAAAATTGCATAAATATTTAAAAATTATAAATTTAAATTTATATGGTCTATAATGTTATAAGTTAAACAAGTCTGGAAAATTCACAACAAATAATTAATTATTTGTTATAATTTAAAATTTCTAATTTTATTACCACAAAAAAAACTTAAATAGATTAAATAAGGATAAATCAAAATGATAAGGTTTAAAATAAGATCCAAACATGTCTAAATTTGATTGGTTGATGATATGACAACCCTATCTCATCTAATATTCGAATATGAGTCATTTTTGGAGGTTTTTAAGTGGGGTAAGATTTATTATGATTTAATATTTTTAAGAATTCCAGAGGTGCCCCTCTCCTCCTTTATAAAAGGGCACCTCTTCCCTCTCCTCCTCACACCAATTTGAGCCTTCATGCACGGCCAAACCCTGCCAAATTATCTTCTCCACTTCCCCAGAAAAATCCTAGAGGTTCTGGTCTTCTTTAGAGACCAATCATAGTGCCCTAAGAGGAGGTTTCAAAGAGGCGTATCGAAGAAGAGGAGGTTCGGACACTTACGAAGCAAATCGGACCTAAGGTAAGGGAAATATCACAATCTCATTTTTATCCAAGATTGTTTATTCGTAAGTATTTAATGGGGTGCATTTTATCATCCACATTCATGTTTCCTTGATATGACATATTAATTACATCCACCTACAATGGTTTAAATCCAATTTTACCCTTCGGTGTGTTTTTAGTAAAAGATATGAAAGGAATCTTTTGTCATTTTTCGTATGAGGTACTTTTTTGACTTTTCTGACAAAAGTACGAGAAGAATGTTTTTTTAACTTATACAGAATGAATAGATTTTTAATACATTATTTCCAAGATGCTTCCATTACAAGTTTTCAAGTTTATTTTTAATCAACTTCTTTTACTTTAGAATTGTATGACATGTTAAAAAAGGAAAAGTTTTTTTGAAGTATAAAGGATATTTTCCTCAAGAATGGAGTTCAAGTGTTTTATCAAAATTATTTTCCATCTAAGATAATAAGGGGTTCTGTTTTTATCCCTATTATTACAGTGATTTGATTATGTTGTGAGGGAATTATTTTTATGAAGTCATTTACCTTATATGATTTGTTTTATGATTTCATGATGTTTCAAGAATCCCATTTTTGTTACATGTTTTATTCGATGATGTATGATTTATGATTTTGTGGCACACATAAGAATGGTATCATTATGAGAAGGGTGGGACCTATATCTCCCTCCAATGCATTGGGTAAAGATTTTATATCTCATGAGATAGACATGGCTGGAATGGTAGGTTATACCGGTTCAGTGAAACAGGACTGAAACGAGGGTGACTCGGTTCAGAAAGGGACTTTGTCCACTAAGATAGTCTTGGAAATGAGTCTTTACTAACAATAAATGATTCTTTATGATTATGTGTGTATGCCACAACGTTTCATGTTTTAAGTTATGATTATTGTGATTACATTTCACAGCCATGAGTTATCCTAGGTTATGATATTATGATCTCTTTTACAGGTTAAGATTTCCAAAAGTTATGTGCTTATGTATATGATGTGATTGATATTTATTTTGTTTACCATTACTGAGCATTTGATCTCACCCTTTTATTTTTTCTTTTCCCAAGGATATAAAGAAAGTTTTTAGGTATAAAAAACAGAAGATCTTTATGGGAGATGTTGAAGATCTTTTACCAGGATTAGAAGATTATATTCCGAGTTTCCAAAGACACTACACTATTATGATCCTTGTGTGTGTGTTTTTGTTATGTACTAAGTATTCCGCCAATGTAATGTAATGTAAATGTACGTCAAGCTTCGGGTCTCTACACTCTTCCTCCAATTCTTAATGGGATCATCTCTAGTTGTTATTTCATCCCCACGATCTCAATATTTTGCTTCCTTCAGTCCATCACTATGGATTGAGGGTTCCTAAATCATTGGGTATTATTATGGTCGCATTTGTATTCTCATTATGGAATATATTGTTTCCTTCAATCTTCTAGGGGACCTTGGACCCATTTGAGAAGGGATTGTGTCTCAAGCATCCAATGTAGTGAGTTATTAATTTGAGGCAAGTTCCGCTTTTTCTGAACCATTAAATTGAAAAATATTATTTCATTATGGTTTCATTGGTAAATTTCATTATATTATAATGAAAATAAATTAAGGAAAATGGTTGTGACTGATTATATTTCCCTCAATAATATTATAGATGTCTTATAAATACTTGCTCAGGGGTTTGATTAAGTGAATCATGTTTAAAAAATATATATTTTAAAGGTAAAGAACGAAAATTTCTTGGTATTTCTTCCAAACTATTATATTTAATAAAAATAGAGATATTGAGGAAGTTTTTCTATTTTCTATAGTTTCCATTAAAACATAATTGCATGTTTCTTTTCCAAAAAATTATAAAAATTACTTTTCCTCTAACTTATTTTTAAAAAAGATTTATTAATATATTTAAATATATTGGTATCATCATTCTAAATATTGACTGAAGGTTAGATGAATATGAAAATCAGGTCAAGAGGATAATATATATTGATGTGCATATCTTTCTATGTGTAAAGAGTGGTTTTGGAACGTGAATGATATAGTATAATGTGGTTTTCATAATGATCAATAATTATTTCTCAAAATGTCAAGGTTTGGTATGCACATGAAAATGTTTTCTTGGTGATGATAACACCAATGGATTCCCACCAATTGATTTTGATTATCAAGGTTGTTGTTAGGAAATTGGGAATTGAATAAAAATAGAAATATAGATGTTATAATTAATTACATGTATGTTATAGAAGCCTAATAATCTACTTTATAATCATAATGTGATCCTAGTTGTTATAAATAAGGCTGAGATACAGTTACTATATAGTTTATGATGATATTTTCTAGATCCCCAAGTCGACAATTGGCTGGGATGGGCTATGTAACTAGTTAGTCAAGTTGAAAGTATCTAAATTTTTGATTGACTATGAAACACATCATAAGGTAGTAGATATTTCCAAAAAAAAGTACTTTGTTTGCTCTCCTCAATTGTAATCATGTACCTCCCATGCTAACTAAATTACATGTACATATTTTTCCCTTAATTTATAAGACATTTTAAAATAATTTCATTTGGATTGTCTTGATTTTAAAATCATACTTTAGAAAATATTTATACATTGTCTACTTTCCTAAGTTTTGTAGATACTTCTAATATTATTTATAATGTTGTGATTTCCATATAAATAATTATTTCATCACATGAAACCTCTAATAAATAAGTTTTTGGAATGTCTTATATAATTAAGAATAAACATTGTGATATAATATGAAAATGGGTTTTTAGAAACATCAACAAGTTTCTTATTTTAATATGAATGGAAATCCGCAGTTTTGTATATTTATATATCCAACTAGAATGAAATGGTTTCCATTTCTCTTGTAACTCAATGGGTGTGGTTTCTATTTTCTCATTAATGCAAATCATCTCTGTGCTAATTCTTATATACTTATAATTTATTTAGTTATAGGTTTTATCCTATAAATTATGATATCCCATGGGGAACATGGATTATATATGTGGTTGGTGAATTTTATAGTCACAAAAAATGAATGTATATATATATTTTATTATTATTTAAGATTCTAATATCACATCTAAAACTTAGTATTTTACTACTTTTTATAGATTGAGGGTGCCTATTTCTATCTGTGGGAAAACAGAATGAATTTTAGGGGAGTACTCCATTAGTTGGAGTGTATAGTAGAATGGCATGATAGGTTTTTTTATTCAGTTCTATTTATTGATTTCTTATTTTTAATATTATGTATTTACTTATTTTTCTTCTCTATAATCGACATCCAATGTATGAAGGAGTCGTGTTAGAATTTCATTTACATTCTACTCCTTTAATAATTATTTTTTATTAGTGAAAAAATTTCGAATTAGAAATTTCATGGTGCCCATGAACTTTTTCTATCCTGTGGTGATAAAGACTGACCTTTGGTCCATATATCAGGATGTGATAGGCATATTAATGATATATGGCTTGAGATACTTCATAACAATCCACCATGTGAAGGATCATGTTTTCAGCGTGAGTACCATTGACTCGCTGACCTACTTTTTTTCAATCATTATCCTAAAAATTAATTAAATATGTATCATTATTAAACACATTTTTCAGTATAATATATGAACCACAATTATATATTCCCCTCTCATTCACTAATAAATGAAAATGTATCTCTAGTTATGTGTGGACCCCCATCTCCATGAACGACGTTTTTCATTTTCCATCACCACACTACATGGGTGGTTCTAAGAATGTTTTTATTGAATAAATATTATGTTTTTTATATGATCAATATTGCTTAAAGATAAATTAGTCATTATATTAATATAATTATGAATAAAATAACATTGAATATTGAGTAACCTAAATAGAGCATACTAAGAGATAAATTGATTTATGATAATCATCATTAATCATTTACCTTCTTATTCTACCAATTATAAATTATTATTTATAATAACACCAAAAATTTTAAATTATTCTTAGGGAATTAGGATATTATATCTAAATCACTAAATAATTATAAATTTCAATTAATTTCATTTATTATTTTACCTATATTGATGATCGATGATACAAATTTATATCATGGATGACTATCTAAATGTAATTAATTATATGAATAGTTATTAATGAGAGAAAAAAATTGATCATCATTTTGGAAAATTAAAATTAATACTAATACTGATTATTGATATATCATGAATTTTCAATAAAAAACACTGAAATAAGGTCCTTACTATTTTTTTCAATCTAAACCATATCCATTCCATGAGCGAAATGAAGATTTTACTACGTAAATAATTGAATGAAAATTATTGCACTATATTTAAAAATTAAGGAATGTTAAACATTGGATTAATAAATATCAATTGACATCTATATTAGAAATGATGAATGAAACAATCAAAATTACTAAAACCTAATGGTGAATAATACTATAACTAACAAATATATTTTGAATAAATGATTATAAAAAATTTGTATAATAGTTAATTTATATGAATAAGGATATTGAAGTAATTTATTTTCATATTTATGTTTATAATACCAGATTTCAGGGTATATCTGACCTAGTGGGAATCCAAGGTAATTGTTTTCAAAATATAATGACATTCCATTGGTGCATATTCCATTTTAAACAAATAATATTAATTTCAGTGTATAAAATTCTAAAATTTGGAATTATTTTAGCAAAAATTTATAATTATTTTTAATCTTAAATTTCAATTTATCCTCATCATTTAATTTTGATAAAAATTTTATCAAAGACAAAAGGGGTTTTTTCTAACTCAATTTTCTTACATTTAATTTTTAAAAGTCATATACAGATCCATTAATATTTTTTTGAATTATTATACCATATGAATTTATATTATTTTTTTATTATATCTCTTTTATAGTGATTCCCACTTATTTTTTATAATATTATTTTCAACTTATTTTTATGTCTTTGATTTTTTTATTCTTATGGAGTTTTTAAATCGATTTATATTCATTGAGTTATAATTATTATTTTCACAATATATTTTCCTATTTTTGATTTATTTATCACAATGAAAATTTTATATTTATTTTATCTTAATATTTATTATATTTTTAATTATATCACATAATTTCCATTAACAATGATTCAAAATTAAATAATTATGATGTTGGTAAGAATTTTCTGTTGACTCCAAAACCAATTTTTGTAGAATAGTTTTTCTCCTTGACTATGTTCTCTAAGTTTATTACCTTATAAAATTTATTTATTTTATATGGTAGGTAAAATTTTATCTATGTAAATTATTTTCTTACCTCAATTATTTTTCATTGATGAACATGATTCTTTATAAATGTTTATTGATGTTATGAGCAATTTTTTCCACTCTAATATATATTTTTCTTCCCACAAAATTTTCATTTATACCATATGTGTATTATTATTATTTTGAAATTAAAAAATGATTTACCTATTTCAAATATTATATTTATATTTATGTCTTTTAAAAATAAAAAGTTTCAAGTCTTTCTCTGATTCAGAGTTTCAATTAATGTTGTATATAATAATCAAATAGGAATTTATTTTCACAATTATATATTTTATCATCCACAATACATTTATCGAGTTTATAATTATTTATTATAATATTTTTGTTATTTGGGAATAATTTTAATGTAATTTTTTAAGAAAAAACATATCCACCCTTTGAAAATGTATTATGAAATAAAGTCATCATAATATATTTTGCGATAATAATACAAATGTATTCTAAAACCTCATTTTTTTGATATTTCTTTTAAAAGTCTTGTATCCTATGTTGTTCTGTTTCTCGAGGCACAAAAACAATTTTTTTTATAAAATTATGTTTCTTATATGTAATAATCCTTTAATTCTTTTCTTGTTTTTTTAGTGATATTCTCAAATGATACAATACATATTATTTTTGTAGATCAATTCTTTACATGTTATGGGGAAATTTTTAAGAAACCCATTTCTTTTTATTGATTAAGATATACTTTGGATGGAATAATTGATTACCTCATATTTATGAAAGAAATATATATGTGGTTTATATTTTTGAGATTTTTGAGCTCACTATATCCCATAAATGCATAGGGTAATGTTGTATTTGTCATGAGATCACATATAAAGGACTGGTGAGTGAGCCCATTACATTAAGGGATTCCGTCATTTATTTTTACCATAAATTGGGTAAAACCTAATCCACCATGGGACACTATAGATAATGTTATTATTGTGTTATAATTCATTATATTCAAAGAAATGTTTTTTCAATGATGATGTATATCCCACACTCATATTCCACTCTCTTATTCTTATGTCATCCTCTATGTTTTATTATTATTTTCTCTTATTTCCATACAATTGTTCTAACATATATTTTAAGACATTAGAGAATATGTTCAATTATATCATTACTTACAAAAACCTATTCTTTTCTATGTTATTTTAATTAGACATTTCTCCATATCACATTTTTTTCATATGATTTTTATGGGTTTTTTCATTTTCTAATGCATATAATTATCAATTACGTACTCATTAAATATTATTCATCATATCCACACTTATGATTTCCAATGGTTGTATTATATGTTCAACCTTGCCAATAATTTATTTTCACATTTTCTTATGATTCTTTTCCTTAGGTTCCGACAATGATCATTAAGATTGATATTTTTAGGCGGAATCCATGTGTGAAATATTTTTGAGGCAATTTTTAAGATTTATATTCATGAAATAATATCTTGTTGATAATATTAAATGATAGTAAACATTCATATCCTATGGTATTGTGAATATTTATGTAATGAATTATTCCTATCATTGAATTATGGTAAAAATATTTTTATTTTTTTCTTGGATCATCCCACTTGATATGAATGCTAGTATGTAATTTTTTCTGTTTTTAGAAGTCAACCTAGGATTTTTTTACTAGGGATCCAAAATGGTAACAAGAGTGTGGCTTATTTATTATTGATGAATATGATTAGAAAAAATTATTTAATATTTAGGAAAAGTACAATTATAAAAAAAAATTATCCTCATATATTGAAAAAATCAACAGTGTGTGGTTTCCATGAAATGAGTTCCCTATTTAGATACAAAAAAGTGTATAATAGCTATGACATAGATACTAATATGGGTAATAACAATAAAAAATGTTGGTTGGGAATCAACTTGATCTTCTCCTAGTCCACAATTAATGATCATAACTAAACACATAGTTTGGAACTCCTTGGGGATATAGTTTGGTCAGTTCACATATCATTTACAAACAATTAAAATTTATTTTAATATATAATTATGGAATTTTATAACTTAATATATAACTATTTTCGTTATAAAACCTAATAGGAAAAATGACCATGGAAATACTATGATGTATTAAAAGAGTTATAGGTTGACCCGAGTGTTTTATAGATGAATTGAATCAGTTATAGGTTAAAATGATGGTGTGAGAAGAGAAAACCTCTCTATATTGAGATTTTATTTTCATATCATCATTTATTGAGATTTTAATTATTATCAAAACCATTTGGGTTCTAGTATTTTATTTTAAACTAGGTCATTAAAATAATGATTAGAAATGTATGTCTCTAGAATCTTCTGAGGCATATCACCTACTATGGTGTAAAATTTGGAAATGATGTTTTATAATCTTATTATAATTCTTTTATTAATGATAATATAATTTTTCTAGTCATTACTAAGATAGTATGACCCATATCTCAATTGAAATTATTTTTTAATCCATGTATTTATTTTTCATAGCCTTAATTATTTTTATTAGTAAGAGGTAATTTAAATTTTTAGGATAAAATTTATTTATGGGGAGGGATAATGTTACTTACATAGTTTTTGGTAACATTTAATTTGGATAATATTCTTTTTATTTCATATATTAATATATTTTTTCTATTATATTATACGATTTTAATTATAGAAGGATGTAAGTCACACCACATATGAATCAAATTAAAAACATTTTATTCACTCAATATAAAACATTAAAACAGAGGTTCATTAAAAGTATTTTATATAATTCATTATTAAATGTCATCTATAATTATATAAACTAAATGTTAATTAACAAAAATGGGACAATAAATGGAAAAAATTTATATTTAATACTACGAGATCCCCTGGATTATCTTCAGGCATGAGAATCACCATAAATATAACTAAACCTACAATGAGGATGATCATCATAAAAGGATACAAAATTATGTATATTTAACAAAATATAACAATAGAAATGTGAATTTTTATTTTAGATGTTTTAATGTAATGAATTTATAGGAATGAAAACTTAATATCATTTATATTTCCATTAGAAATGTGGACTTTATAAATATGATCATTTGACATATGTTAATTAGAAATATGGTCTTTGGATATACATGTATCCAATAGGTAAGGAATATATGTATATTGTCATTATGAAATTTAAAATAATGCAATTAAGAAATAAAAAATATAAAAATAGATTATATAAAAAACATAATAATTTGTAATAATATTCATTATTTGTTACATATTATTATTATTATGACATATTTTTATGATAAATTAATAAAATTAATTTAACTATTTTCAAATAAATAGATTTATATTATTAAATGTTTTTAAAATACATAAAAAATTATAATGGTATTTGTGGGAATATAATTTAATATATATAGAGTATTTTCAATGGAATGTATTATGTATTTTATAATATAATTAATAACTACTAATGAATAATTTTAATTTAACATATTTCTAAATAGTAAATAAATTTATAATTATACAACAATAATTACTTGGATTGTAATAAGAATAATATCTATTTCATTATTAATAAGGTATGGTTTTATTTTTTGACATGTGTTTTTCACACTTTTATTAAATAAATTATTATGAATAATAGAAATTAAAACAAAAAAATTGTTATAATAATTCTAATCATCATTTTAAAATAATGTAATAATCTAAATTTCATTTTTGTGAATAAAATAAGCTACCATGAAAAATTTTATTTATCATGGTAATTGAAAAAATGGTAAATTACAAGGAATAGTATTTAGTTTTTATGTGTTTTTGTCAAAATAAAAATAAAAATATTTTTTAAAATTATCACATCAATTTTAGGTTTATATATATATATATACATTGATTTAATTAGTAATTAGTGGGATATAATCATAATAATGAATAATATTTAAAAAATTATTTTTCTATAATAAATTATTTTAAAACATATCTAATGTTTAAAATTAAAAGTTAAATTCATTATGTTAATATATTTATTTAGAGTAAATTCATTCCAACTTTGGAATTAAAATTTCAAAATTATGTATGAGGTGAAATATTTTAGTTTTTTTTAAAAAAGTTATATCCCTCGTAAATTTTTAATCAATATTAACGAGGGAAAGGGAGGTAATATTCCCTGTAATGGAATTTTTAAAATTAAAATGACATACATAATTCATAGATAAAATATATAGGTTTTAATTTCCTACAATCATGACTCTTAAACACTACCCCTAATAAGTAACATAACTCTAATGATATTCCTTACATCTCACCTAACATTAGTTTCTAAGGAAAGTTCTCACATTCTCAATTATAAATGGAGCTCACTTTGACCTCCATTAAGAGAGATTTATCATTTGAAATTCACATGAAAATTCCTCAGTTATTCTCAACTAATTCTCCATTTCACATTCAATATCATCTTTTCCCTAGAATAATCCCAAAATCCACTATTTTCAATAGGTTCCCCAATAGATAGTTGAAGTTATAAAAATAAACACTATTCACCCCCATCCATTATCATTATCTATATTATCATTAAATACAATAATAATCTTACTAAAATAATGACATTAGTATCGCTATCAAATTTATATATAAATACATTAATTGAAAAATCATACTAAATTCCCCTCTAATTTATTTATAAATGGAAATTGTCCCATGTTATGTGTAGTAAACCATAACCTTGAATGGAATATTTCATTTTTTATCATGACACATCATAGAGAGTTCTCATTATGTTTTTAAGGAAAAAAGATAACTTTATGTCATGATTGTGACTTAGAAAACCAATACTAGTCATTATAAAAATAATATTATGAATAAATTATCATTGAAAATTTATCAACTTAGAATGAGCATAACACGAGGAATTTTTTTTTATTATCATCCTATTTCATTTACCTTATTATTATGACCCATATATATTAGGATTTACCATATAAAAGAACATAAATTATATCATTATATTGTTTTAATAAGGGTATTATAAATAAATAATAACATAATAATATTTATATATTGATTATAACAAGTTCTTTTTTAGGTCAATTTAACCACTTACATGAACAATGCTATGAGGTGGTATTATTGATTAAAATTGAATCTTAATTCCTGGTAATATTAGATATTAATGACAAATTAATTTGTTATTTTTAAAATATTATTATATATACCTAAAATCAACATTAATATACCGCCATTGGTTTTTTTACAATCACTGAACCATATTCATCAATAATTACATCTTTATAAACTATATCCATGAATTACACACACAAAAATTGGACTTCATCAATAATTGATAAATAATTATTCCAAATTCATGAATAATTTTTAAATGATGATCTTTTTATAATAAAATGTGAATTTACATCTCCATAATGAAACATGTATAAAATAAAAAAAATCAGATTAAGTAACATCCAATTATGAAAATAAAATACATGTAACTAATATATTTTTAATAAATGATTATAAACTATTTTTTCAAAGATATTTTGGAAAATTATTTTTAATATATAAATATCCGGTTTTAATAAATTTTTCCTCAAAATCATTGGTAATATATTGTGCTATATTCATATAGTAAACTACCCTTATATGGTGTAATAATTATTTCATATATAAATTTGAACATATTTTGAAAGACAAATGATTCCATGATGATATTAAAGATACAAATATCATGAACATACTCATGGTCTAAGATGAGTATTTACCCATTCATACAAAGGGATATAAGTATAATGGTTGGTGAAACTCAATTTTACTAGATGAAAAAATGATGATGTTACCAAAATGAGTGTTGAATAAGATTGAATTACTCAGTTTGTATAGGTTATTTTAAATTTTGAGAAGTTTTTTTTCTAGAGAAATATTATGATGTAGGTTATATGAAGATCAAAATGTATTTAGATAGTAAAAACAAATACCTATAGGAAAACATGAATATAGTCCCAGTTAAAAAGTTTCAATATATAAATTTATGGGTAATTATCTATAATGTAGTGGCTATATATATTTTGATTGTTAATGTTATCGTGATTTCATAGTGAATGATTTGATGGAGAAAAAATATTAGGTGCATTGGTTTGGAGCTGTATCAACATTACATAATGGACATGAAAAAACATATATCAAATGATAGAAAACATGAAAATTCTAACTAATAAATCAAAAATGTTTCAATAGTCAGATAGTTTGTCACAAAGGTTGAGTTACGAAGTCCATTTGCAAGATGGTTAGACGAATTTTTTTGTACGTTCATTATAAAACTACGAAGAATATTTTAATGAAGATATATATGGAGTTTATATAATTTCCATGTTATAGAGTTGTAAGGTGTATCATATATATGATAGTACATCAATGATATCATATATGATATAACTAGTCTATATCACTAGATGGAGAAATAATTGAGGATTAATTAGATGAAGGTCATTTAGATAAAAACAAGAATGAGAAATTGATAGAGTATTACATTGACATCAAATGGTGAATTGTGATTCCAATAGAGACAGGTACTACATAAATAAAAGTGTGTAAAAAATTTGAGATGAATTGATTTTTATTTGATAAAGAAATGTTGAGAACAACTGATAGAGTGTTCATAATAGATTAGAACTATGAAAATAAATATTAGACAATTATTTTTGTTCTAACTCCATTAGAAAAATAATGATGCTGATAAACCATCCAAAATTGGATTTATTGTAATATTAATCTTACAAAAGGTTTCTAAATTGAGTTTTAATTAGACTTATATAAACTGTTTAAATTCTTTAATAATGGAAATGTAATTCTATTCATTCAATGTTGGTTATATTTCAATTTTAGGAATTATTATTGAACTCTGAGTTTGTTAGATGATTTTGGGATATTCTATAATCATTGAGATATTTAAAATGATATTATAATTCTTGTGATGTCTAAAATTTAAGTTTAGTTTAGAGAAAAATTCCTTTAGAAATCATGTCATTTGAAATACAAACTACACCAATAAAAATAGGGGGTTTAAAACAATATTGTTATAGAAAACTATTTGTTGGATAATTATTTGAGGTGTTGATGAATTGATTAGGTGAGTATCACACCAAGGATATACATAGATCAATTACGATCATCAGAATGTGTATATTCGAAGAAGTTTAATCGTGACGTGATTCATTAGTAGAAGATTTAAAAAATGATATTTTTTTACTATGTTCCAACTCAGTATAAGACGGTTCATCTGGTAAAGATTCGGTAGAAGAACTTGGAGGTGAATCATACATCGGATGATTCATCGGATATAGAAGAATAAGAAAGAAGATAATTTAATAGAGGTGTACTGGAAATATGACACCAAACTGAAATGAATTAATTTGAGTATTAATAGACATTCAAATAACATATGATTGTTGTCACCCATCAGAAGAATGGAATACTAGAAAGTGAATGATCAGATAAAATCATACTAATATAAATTTATAGAAAATATTTCATTTGGATTGATGGAGTTATCCATGTATGTATAAGATCAAGAAGATGTTTTTAGACATATACAATATGAATTTTTTTTCCATGTCATGGATAATAGTACATAGTTGAAGATGATCCATGATTCAGATGGAGAAATAAGATATAGATAATAATGAAATTATCCATTAGATCAGAATGGAATAGGAAACGGATGATATCTAGGGTGTTGATCTAGTTATGGTAGAGGCTTATGGCTAGGATGCATAATGATCTGGGATGTAATTGTATACAAGAAGGATAGTTGGGTTAGAAAAAGAGTCTATTTTTTTGGAATAGAACTAGGGCTAGACAGAGGAATGACTACTAGGGTATAGAACTAATTGCTTCCTATGAATTACTATTCTTGAAATATGATAGTAAAATAATCAATGTCAAGGGGAAACCCGACATGGAATTGAGTGGTTCATTCTATCAAACATTTTAAATATCATCATATCATATCATACATTATATTATTGTATATGAAGTGATGTTTGTTGATATTTTTATGAGCATTGTACCTCTAAAAAGTTTTAGAGGCTGAGTCTGTATAGACAATTTTTGAAAATAATGTTGTCAATTATTCACCCCAACCCCTCTCAGGGAACCTGAAATGAACAGTGTTCTTAACTTCCATACAGGGGTGGTTCTATTTGATACATTCATCTATATATTGAGGTTGTAGAATATAAATTCAATGAATAGTAGGGGAGTTATTTAATTTGGAATGAAATTATCATAGTTATAAGAATATGATGTTACCCTATCATAAATATATTTTCCATGAAGATAGAGTTTCTCTACGACTCTGGGATTTCCTACCATCATTGAAGTTTCTATGGCAACTACTGATATGTGAAATTTTTTAGATGATGGAAAATTTTGGAATACACATTTTATTGATATATTATATAATATTCATAAAAATACTATAGGGTTCAGAATGGCTAAAAATCACCGGATAAGATGAGATGTAGATACATATGAAATTATAAAGTAAAGGAAGCTATGCTAAAAAGATGAAAGATTAGGTTTGAAGATGTAAATATGTATGTTGATGTATGTATTTACTAAGATTGTTCAAGTTTTATTGTTATTTTCTTACATATAAGAGGTTTTATGGGAAAATGGGGGATTTTCTGTCATTAAACAATTGATGAGAAATAATCTAGATAGATTTGTTGCTAATGTGTCCTCTCTAAATGAAAGAGAATATTTTTCTATTGAAGTATATTTGAATATTATTATATAATATGAATTAACAAAATAAATTTTTCTTATGAATAAAACTAAGGAAGAGATATTTTTGGAATAATAATTAAAATATAATTAAATAGATAATTGAATAAAAGAAGAATCAGGTGATTCAGATGCTTAAAAAAATTAGGGGGACATGAACACAATAATCAATATTCATTGAAAGAGATATAAAAATTGATATTGGAACGATATGGGAAATCAATATAACATATTTTATAATTATAATGATCATGGCCATTTGTCATGAAATTGACCTCGAAGAAGATTGGTGATTCTAAATTAGAATAATAAGATTAGAATTATTCGAAATATAATGGGAAGAAATATATTAAAAATATTTTATCTAAAAAGAAGAAATTTATGGTTTATGAAATAGTGAAGGATTATAATTTATCATGCAATGAAACTGGTTGTCTTTTAAGCATCCTAAAAATCATTGAATGTATAATTTCATCATCAGATAGTGATGAGGATTGAGTAGATAAAAGAATACATGGATTCATTCATTTTCTTTGGAATATACTCTAATGAATTTTTTTTAAATAATTAATGAAAATAAGATATTGATTAATGACTCAAGAAGGGAATTTTTCAGAATAGTTAGTGGGTAAAAAAGAAGGTATTAAACATAAATGATACAAGATCTCAGAAAGTTAAAGTGGATGAGATGAAAAAGAAAACTAAAAATTTGTAGAGTAACAACATCTGGAGAAAATAATATCAATATGGTAGAAACAATTATTTTTACGGAATATAATATGATGATGGTGATGATGGATTAATTCAAAATGATGGATAATTTTCATAGTGATTGTTTGTCTAATAAAGAAAAAGAGTTATCATAAACATGATCAATTTTTCTCATATCACAAAGTGAGCCTATAAAATTTATAGAATAATTTATTAATATCATTAAATTTATAGGTCAATCATCAAAATTTAGTAAATTGTTCTTCTTAAGAATAATACTGCATTTATTCCCAAATAATCGCAATGTATATCATCTTCTATTAAAAATAAACGTTCAAAAGTTAGGTTTCAGGATAAATCATCCTATAATAATAGAGTATGGAATTTATTGTAAGGACCTTTAAATTACAAATAATGTTTTAATTATTTGGGATTATTAAAAATCTATTAAAATTGACGGCACATGATTCTGTGGCCTGGTGTGCCTAGAATGGTTTTTTGAACTATTTTTATGATAAATTCAGTAAATGTATAGGTGGAATTTTAAATCTATTAAACCGATGATCAGATTAAAAATTAGTGGGAAATGTTGAATCTGTAGCGCTGGGATTCGCATAACGGAAGATTAACTTCTTCCATAGTCCGTGATGAGAAAATTTAGTTTTCATAATTTTTAATGAATAATAATATTACATAAAATTGTTATTTTATTTTTCTACCAATGGTTGAGAAGCAGTGATGGGACCGATGAGTTTTCAAGCCATTTAATGGCTTGACTCATTGTTTTTTGTAACCACAACATTTATAGATAAAAATGTTCATTCATTAATGAACCTCAATAATCTCTCGTTGTGTTAATCTCTTTTACCCCTATATATAATTGAGGCTCGAGATTTGGTATTTGACATGGAAGTAAGGAACTTCTGATGAAGTGTTGTAGCATCTACCACCAATAGAGAATGGAGGATAAAATAACGTTGCTCGAGGAATCAATCTTAGATTGACTAACACAGGAATCTAAATCATGGAATCTTCTTCAACAATCGTGACCTCTCCTCTGATTCGATGGTTTGT
Source organism: Viscum album (assembly GCA_963277665.1). Taxonomy (NCBI): domain Eukaryota; kingdom Viridiplantae; phylum Streptophyta; class Magnoliopsida; order Santalales; family Viscaceae; genus Viscum; species Viscum album. The sequence continues at coordinate 943,125,519 of OY728127.1, read as the reverse complement.
GTGGTTTCAATTTAAATTCATGAGAATGGGTTCTTTTTTGCGTTCTTGAAGCATGAATAATCCTATAAATGTTAAATGGGTTTTATCATTATTTTATGTGTCATATTAATTACTGCCACATGAAATAATGGTATTGCAGAGAACATGGACTTAACGAATAAGGAACGGACCCTCTGCTGTATCGGAGTATGACGCGTTCTTGGGGGGATGATTTCCATTTCGATGACAATTTGAATATGGGATCCATGAAGTGATGGAAGTAACCTAGGTGTCCCGTAGGCGTGTTCAGAAGATATAACGGACCATAAGAGCTCAACCGGTGGCTCGTGTAAGATCTGTTGGTGAGGCAACGATGACTGACGGTTGTTGGCGGCAGCTCGTATTGGCTGGCCACATGGGCAGCATGCAACATTCTGTCGCACACAATGGAGTTGAGCTGCGACATCATGTCACGACAGTAGAAGGGGTGGCAGACTCTCGACCGGCAACATTGGTGAGAGGTGGTGTGTTGTCGCATTATGTGGGGATGTGGTAACGATGTTGAATCCGCGACAGAGGTGAAGGGGACCCACACACCATGGGTCCCGCTAATAGGGAGGTGGTACCATGTGGATCCACCATTTCAAAATCCAAATGACATTTACTCGTTTGGGAATGGGGAGAAACCCCCACACGGGTCACCCGACAAGCTGACCGCACCCAGCTGAGGTGGGATGGTCCGATCTGCAGAAAAGTGGGCCAAGCCCATAGCACATCACACATGGAAAATCCTAGCATGTTCTGGAGGGACTGGGTGAGAACCAGGATAGACCGGGGCCGGTTTGGGATAGACAAGGCAAGGGCAGGTTAGGTAGGTTTGATCGTGTTGGACCAGACACATACCCTCTTCGGCCCAAATATGCTTTAAAGGTCATATCCCACAAACCAGATGTTCGTTTGATGAACTGTCTATGGAACTGGAATCCTTGAAATGAGATGCTCATTTTTAAGATACTCCACCAGAGTTTTGGAGAATGTTGAATTGCAGCTTGGATGGATCGAAACCGAAACCGAATCCAACCCAAACCTCGACACTAAAAAGCCTATAACTCACAGAATGAGAATTTCATTGACCTGCCGTCTAACCTGTTGGGACCCTTACTACATGGAGGTCCTTTTGTTACTCATTTGTTGATTTTTTTTGCAGTTGATGCACGGACAATATCTAGAGGAGAAAATACTATGGAACTTATGTTCACCGGGTGAAGAGAATCCTATGGCTGGAGGTATAAAGAAGAGCGAACCTATGTGGATCAGCATCATAGCAACCATGTGTGGTTCAGAATCATAGATAACCTATTTGGATCAGCATGATAGTGACCCCATGGGGATCCGAATCTTACAAACCCGATGTGGATCAACATTCTAGCGACCCATTGTGGATCCATTGGGCGTGACCAGACAAGGACCAGCCCTAGAGAGGTCGGTCATGAATCATCAGCATATGAACATATGTGGATCGAAAATTGAACACATTACTTGTGGTTCAGTTGTGGAAACCTCATAATGGAATTAAATGATATATATTAAGACTAATCATCTTTATTCACAACCTCTGAGTTTTATAACTTGTTTCAGCTGTGTATTTTTTATTAGGCTTTGTGATTGAGATAATGATTTATGGTTTTCAATAGTGGAATTCTAAGAGACCTTTGGGAGCCTCGGGGCCCTTCTGGGTACTATTATACAAACCCATGCACGGGCTTCACCCGCACCTTATTGTGTCTTGGGCAGACGGTGAGCTGCTCAGTTAAGACTATAGGAGGCAGGACCTGCTGGTACATGGATGTCATTGGATGATGTAGAGAATTGTGGAGATGATCTATACCAAACCATTCAGTAGGAACCTTGGTGGATTATATGAGGATATGTTTTCTATTTTTGTTTTATCTGTTTAGTTGGGATTGAATTTCGATCCTTTTACATTCAGTACAAAATTTTACTGCTGATGTTTTGGATTATGGTTACATCTTGTTGTGTTCATGGATTGTGTGTTTTTACTGATTTAAAGGAAATGCCTTCCTTTTTTAGTGATTCTCGTTTCCTTTTATAGTCTCCCACCATTGGCCTTTGGAGGGCGGGCATGGGGTATTCCTGAAAGAGACCTCGGGGGATGATTCGTGACAACATGGTATCAGAGGAGTTAGTTCTACCGAATAACATGGACATTGATCATTCTAATGGAGCAACAGTGTTATGTGTATAGAGTGTGGTGTTCAGTTCAAGGAGTCCAGTGTTGGTATTGAGATCGACGTATCCATACACCTGGACCCGAAATTCTAATTTCGAACGAGATTCACGAAAACAATGTTTGTGTGTGTTTGGGAATGTCTAAATTTGGAAATATTTTGAGAAAACTCACCAGGTATAACCAAGTGACAAAGGCACACATGTTTAATTTCAGGATTCCACCACATAGACAGCCAATTTGGATTCCATATGGAGTTCATGATGATGTCCCACCTAGCGCGGTGGCATCGATGTAGGGCCCTCTTACAATGATAGCACCTTAGGGTGGTGCACCAGCAGAACCACCACCCGTTGGGGAGAAGTTTCCACCTTCCCCCTATCGGATAGTGTACACCGACAGAGCACTTTGCAGGAGTTCCAGCGGCATAGGCCTCTGAGGATTCAAACCGACATAGATCCCCAAGAACCAGAGGACTAGCTGAAGGATATGGCAAGAGTTTTCCACCTAGTTGGGACACCAGATGATCTGATGGGGATCCTAGCATCTAGCCTCATTCAGGGCATAATAGTGAGATGGTGGTACGGAACGCTCCAGATACATGACATGTTGACCCTCACATAGACATAATATGATATCCTCTTTAGGTCAGAGTTCGTTCCAGAAACAGTATGCTTTGTGCGTATTCAAGTTCTTCTACACATATAGTAGGACAACCTGATAGAGGCCCATTACTCAATGAGATTCACTGACCTCTCACGCACTCCATAGAAATCATATGAGACCCTTTTTTATGGCATATACCGTTGAGTAGGATCTTTGGTGGGAGATTAGAGTGTTGATGATATCTCTCAATATCTTGATGCAGGATGGAGTGCTCGAGTGAGAGAGTAGACAAGGCATCGAAGGTGAGATCCACCCCCAGATGACAGGTAGCCATGTCATCAACAATAGGAAATAAAAAGATGATGCAGAGGTCCATGTGGGCTAGACCATCTAGTGGACGACCCTTGGACGTAGGGTCGAAGGTGTGGAGCTCTAGAAGTAGAGCAGGTCGGCAGAGGAGACGAATGTGCTTCACGTGTGGCAGGTAGGGCCACATTGCAAGAGACTTCCTGACCCATCGTAATGAAGATCAGAAAATGATCAATGGACTATCGATTTATATGTAGAAATATGAGTGAGGCAGTCTATAGAAGAACATGCATGGTAGAGGAGTAGGTTGTGTCATAGGCAGTGGGTAGCGATTTGAGGTTCTATCACCACCACCTCCAGGTGGTCCACCCCGACCCGAGGAAGCAGGATGACAAGGACAATTTCATCTATAGGAACCTGATGCCTATGACCACGAAAATATAGAGATGATTCAATTTACGATATGTGTCTATTCCACTCTAGATGCAGTACATATGAACACATGTGCTAGTCACTATTTCATTTCCATGACTCTCATTCGATGATCAGAGATTCAAATAGAGCCATTGGCTCGATACATATGATTGGAGACTCTAATGGGAGAGGATATGACGATTACACGCTGGATCTGGTAGTGTGAGATTATTCTAGCAGGCGAGATCTTTATCTAGGATCTCCTAGTAGCTGCGCCGAGGCCTTACGATGCCATCTTGGGTATGGAATGGTTATCCATGGTCCATTATCACACTGTATGTTTTAGGCATAATTTTTGGTGTGTCTATGTTTATGGGATTCAGTTTTCTTTCACCAGATAGAAGGGAACCAGCGTATCATAGGATAGAATTACTCTGAGGATGGTGTAACCGATCACTCATTAGCTAGATACCATTACACTCAGATCTTTTTATGTGAGGAGTCCGATTTATCCGAAAGTGTTGGACTAGTATTCTCATGTCTTTCCTAAGAATATTCGAGGACAACCTCCTCATAGTGATGTAGAATTCTATATTGACATTTTCGCCGAGATGACACTAATATCTACACCAGTATTTCAGATGGATCCCTCAAAGCATTGTGAGTAGTGGTTACATTTGGAGGACATTCTGATGAAGGGGTTCATAAGGCCTACTGTTTCTCTATGGGAATCCACAATGTTTTTCACCAAGAAGCCAGATGAAATGTTGAGTATTTTTGTGGAATATCAGCACCTGAACTAGGTGACTATGAAGAATAGGTATCCACTGTCAAGGATTGATGATATCTTCAACCAGATGAAGGGATATCGATTTTATTTGAAGATAGGGCTCATATCTGGCTTTCATCAGCATATGGTACATGATAAAGACATACCGAAGACGACATTTAGAAGTCGGTATGGCCTTTATGAGTTCTCGGTAATGCCATTTGGCGTGACCAATGATTCAGCAGGGTTCATGGGGATCATGAATAGGATCTTACAGCATTACCTAGATCTCTTCATGGTATTATTCAATGACAACATCTTGATATATCCAATATTAGAGGAGGATCATTCCACTCACATGAAAATATTTCTAGATACACTTCTGAGAAGACCATCTTTATGGTATGCTCTCGAAGTGCCTGTTTTTGATACGGGAAGTCCAATTCCTAGGGAATGTTATCTCAGATGCAGGAGTTGTATTGGATATAGATAAGACAAAGGAAGTTATTTCTTGGTTTCCACAGATGAGTATCAACGAAGAGCAGAGTTACATGGGATTGGATGGTTAATACCAGAGATTCATACCATAATTTTCATTAGCTGAGACACACTGATCAAATTTTTAAAACAGGGTACATCCCTTCATGTGTATGGAGAGATGCCAAACGAGTATTCAAGTGTTGCGGTAGTGACTGACGAGGGCCCCCATCATGAGGCTAATAGAAGAGGTCATTGGGTATCTAGTTTGATTTGGCACATCAGGGACCGGTTCGGGTTGTGTCCTAATGAAAACGCGTTTGGTGATCTCCTCGGGCACACGTTAGATGAGATAGCATAAGTAGATCTACAATACCAATGACCACGAGTTATCAGTAGTGGTATTTTCACTAAAAATGTGGTGAAACTACTTGATGGGTGAACATTTTATAGTCTAGTCAGATCACAAAAGTCTCAGTTATATCCTCTACAAGTAGGACCTGAACATGAGACAATGACGGTGGATAGAGTTTATCTAGAACAAAAAATTTGTGATAGTATACACTCATGGGAAGGATAATGTAGAAGAAGATGCACTCAGTAGGAGGTGGATTCTACAGTAGATGAGGGAGGCGATAGATCAGCTAGCTGTGTTGTAGTTATCCTTCATGGATAGTGATGGAGAATATTATCTCCAGTCTATGTTTGTTACTCCCAAACTCCATTAGCAAGACAAGGAGTCACATCTTGGGGACATAGACAACGAGTCCTGATGTGCTGAGATATCCTCAGGAAAAGCTCCTGATGGATTTTATGAAGGTGCAGAGCACATCATCCTTCTCAGAGGGATATCCATGGAAGAAATGATGCTACGAGATGAGGTTTTTGAGGGAGGAACACACATCCCATTTGACTATACATATTATGGTTGATAAGATGTACCCGGAACTATGGTGTTAGTACAAATGGAAAGGGATGACGAATGCAGTGGTGGAGTCCATATCAAGATGCCTCGTTTGTTGGAAAGTGTAGGCCGAGCATCAGGTACCAGCAGGATTAGCTCAACCACATGAGGTACTAGACTGGAAGTGGGATGTTATATCCATCGACTTCATAATAGGGCTACAACATATGTCTTGGGGCCATGATTCCATATGGGTGTTCATTGATCTATGCACCAAGTCGGCCTACTTCCTACCAATATGAGAGAAGGGATCGATAGAGATCTTGGGACACCTCTAAGTACAAGAGATTTTTCAACATCACAGGGTTCCATCGTCGATCGTCTCAGATCGCTATGCTAGTTTTACATCCCAATTTTAGAAGGGAATACAAGATGAATTTAGGACATATCTATGTTTGAGAACCACCTTCATCCTCAGATAGATGGTCATATAGAGCTGACCATTCAAACATAAGAGAACATGCTTCATGCTTGTGTCCTCAATTTTGGTTGTAGTTGGGAGGAACACCATCCACTATTGGAGTTTTCTTACGACAATAGTTATCACTCCACCATTAGCAATACTCCATTTGAGGTTGTCTACATGTGACCATGCAGGTCACCTCAATGTTGGACAGACCCAGGTGAGTCAAAAAATATGGGTCCAAAGATTGTATGTGCTACCATAGAGAAGTTGCAGATTATTCGTGTGATGATGAAGACTACAAAGAGTGGGAAGAAGACCTATGCTGACAGGAGATGATGACCCATGGAGTTTGAGTAGGGAGATAATGTCTTCCTACGAGTATCACCCCGATGAGGATTATGATGGTTTATCTGGGGTGACAAGATATCATCGAGGATCATCAAACCTTTCCAGATCATCACTAGAGTAGGAAAGGTAGCGTAACATTTAACTCTTCCCTCACAAATCCAGTGGGACCATAATTTATTTTATGGGTTGCAGCTGATGAGGTATGTGCATGATCAATCACACATTATCGACAAGGTAGATGTGGACATCGATGCCGGGGAAATGTTTATGGAGTTCCGGTGGCAGATAGAGGATCGACAAAAGTGTATCCTTTGTGGGCAGTAGATTCCTCTCGTGCGAGTTTTTTTGGCATCATGGAAACCTCTAGGAGATCACATTGGAGAGGGAGACTCTGATACAAGCTTAGTACATCCATTTTTTTCCCTAGTTTAGTTTTAGATTTTGAGGATGAAAATCTATAATGTGGGGAGAATGTAAAGACTATAAAATTACATAGAAATTGTTTTTAAATTAATTGCGATTATTATGAGTCTGAGAAAATTGATGGTAGTTGATTCAGAGGCCCATCATGCCCAGAATGATTTTTTGAAATTGTTTAAGGTATGTTCAGAAAATGTGTAGGTGTCATTTTCTATATTTTGAACCAGTGCTCAGATTAAAAATCTTAGGGCACCATTAAACCCGCAGCATCAGAATTTGCTAAAGGGAGCCTTAACTCTAACCATAGTAGTTAGGGAGAAAATGCTAGTTTTTGGACTTTTTAATGAATAATTAAATGACATAAAATTATTATTTTATTATTCTACCAATGGTTGAGCAATGGTGGTTGGACCAATGAGTTATCAATCCATTTAATGCAATGACACTCTGTTTTTCTAACAACATCATTTATTGATTAAGAGGTTCATTCATTAATGAATCTCAAAAATATCTTGTTGAATTAATCACCTTTAACCATCTATTTAATTTAGGCTCAGGCATAGGTTTTTTAAATGAATATGAGCAACCTCTGATGACGTTATGAGGCATCTACCACCAATGAATAATAGAGGCTCAAATGATGTCATTGGAGGAATCGGTCCAGGATACATTGACATTGGAGGCTCAAGAAGGGATTCTTCTTCCAAAACTATGACGTCTCCTCCGATTGCAAGATAGGGGTTGTTTTTCTTAAAATTCATGATAATTGGTTATTTTTTGCACTTTTGATGCATAAATAATTATCGAATTGCTCATTTATGTTTATCATTATTTTACGCGACATATTAATTTATCCCACTTGATATGATACTAACGCGGAGGGCGCATGCCAAACGAATAAGGCCCATACCCTCTACCGGCTCCAATTTTGAAGTGTTTTGGTGGAATATTTCCAACTCCACGGCAATTCGAATCCGAGATCCACACAGTGAAGGCAGTAACTGGGAGGCCCGTAGGCGTGTTTGGAAGGGAAAATAGACCACCAGAAATAACTCGGTGGCCTGTGGAAGATCTACCGGTGCGTCGCTTGTGTGGCAGCGCTAACATTGGCTGGCTGTGATGGAAGCGGGCACCGTGCTATCACTCGCTCGGATGGGATCCGCGTCATCACACACCATAGAGGGGAGCCACAGTATCAAACCACAGAGGGGAGTTAAGACATCAAGCCGCGATGACCGACCGTGTTGGTAGATGGCGGTGCTCAGTCGTGCGCCGTAGGCAGGTGGCAGCTCCATCAAAGATGTGGCAGAGGTATAGGTGACCCACGCCCCATAGTTCATGCTAATTGGGAGGAAGCTCCACATGGTGCTTCTATTTCAAAAGCCTAAAGGCTTTCAGTGGTTCGTGAATAGGGAGAGACCCCCGTGTGGGTCGACCGACAGGAAGACCGTGCCAACAATCAGGTCTGACCGCCTGGCGGGTCGGCCCATGCCCGTGGCCCAGCCAACTTAGGAAAGCCTAGCTATTTCAGGCCGAGCTTTGTCGGACCTAGACCTTGTCGGGGTGACCTGAACCAGGTCGGGTATACCCGAACCAGATCGGTCTGACCAAGTCGGACTAGTCACAGATCATCATTGGCCCAGATGTGCATAAAAGGCCATATCACCTAAAACCAAATGTCTATTTGACGAACCATCTATGGAGATGGAATCCTTGGAACGAGTCATTCCTCGTTGAGATACACCACCTTATTTTTGCTTAATGTAAAACTACGACATGTTTGGGTTGAACATGAATCCTACCAGGCCCTCTGCAATAAAATGCATATAGCTCATAGAACAGGCTTCTGATTGATGCTCCATATATCGCGTTGGGACCCTTACGACATAGCGGTCCTTTGGGTAACTCCTTTGTGGAATTTCGTGGTAGTTGAGGCATGACCAACATCTTGAGGTGGAGATTCTACGACTCTCAAGTGTAGTGGGTGCGGAGAATCCTGTGGCTGGATATCTAATAAAGAGTAACCATGTGTGGATCAACATCATAGAAACCCTTTGTGGATCAGTATCATAGAGACCCTGTGTGGATCAACATCTTAGTGTCCCTATGTGGATCAACATCCAAGAGACGATGTGTTGATCAATATCACAGTGACCACATGTGGATCCACATTTCAGCGACCCTTTGTGGATATGCATCACGACGACCATGTCTGGATCATTATTATAGTGACCCAATGTGGATAAGCATCATAGAGACCCTATTTGGATCATCATTCTAGAAGCGTTGTGTGGATCAGTAGTGCCTGAACCGATGATAACTAGCCTTAGAGCGGCTCATCATGGATAAAAAAAATACGACCCTTTATGGATCGACAATGGAACAACATCATTGTGTTTCAGTTGTGGGAACTTTTTAAAAGAATAAAATGATATAGAATAAGACTAATCATCTTTAATACCATCCTCTGCGTTATATACATGGTTTGAGCCGAGTCTTTTTCTTTGTGCTTTGTGATTGAGATCATTATTTGTGGTATTCCTTTGTGAAATTCTGAGAGACCTTCGAGGGTATAAAGGCCCTCATTTTGTATTGTTATACTCACCCAGTATGTGCTTCACCCGAACATTGTATTATGTTGGGAAGATGATGAGAAGCTCCACTGAGACTATAAGATCCCAGACCTTGTTGTACACTGAGGTGACTGGTTGACGTTGAGTGTTGTGGAGATGATCTATACATAAAATTATTGTAGGATACTTGGTGGATGACCTCAGTAGATGTTTTCGGTTGTAGTTTTTTATTTTTAGTAGCACCTATATTCCGGCCTCTTTACATTCAGTGCACACTTTTACTACTGCAATTTTACTTTGTGGTGGAATCTGGTTTTGTTCTTGGACTGTGTTTTTTTACAGTTTTGACGGTAATGTTGTCCCGTTTTAGGGATAAACATTTCTGGTGCTAGTTTCCATCCCCAGGCCTATGGAAGGCATGTTTGGGGTTGTCACGACACGAGCCCCGAGGGACGGGTCAAGAAATTTATCATGAGTCTTTATCTGTATCCAAACTCTCCCATAGTTTGTGAGGAAACAAAAAATTCAATGTAGTACTACTACCATTATGAAAGCTCATCATTTAGATGTCACTAATAGTTTTGGGGTTTATTTTGGAACAAATAATATTCATACTGGTAAAATATGTTTTTACCATGAAAAAGGTTTTAATATAGGGAGATATATAATGTAAATTCAAGAACAAATATTTCATGAAAATATTATGAGGATGAAAAGAATATACATAATGAAAACTATATTAGATATAAAAGTGATAATCTTATGAATGTTTAGAGAGGTAAGATTGAGTGTATGTAAATTTGGCCAGACCAATCGACGATGGCTTGAAAGATAAAGGAATCTGAAAAAACATCCATATAATTATTGGAGAAAATAGATTCAGAATGTTAGAATAACATTGATGATATGTTTCGAATATATTATGGTTTGATGAGTACGAAAAATTGAATAATATGTGATAAATATTGGAATTTTACTAAAATTTCTATGAATATCAAACTATATGAAGTGGAAAAAATGAATATAATTTTATAAATGCAATGTAAGAATGAATTTTCAAATGTTGAAGATAAGATGACAACTTCATATGAAGATTCTACACTTGAAAATAAATCTATTAAAGAATATGAGAAAGAGAATCATAAATAATAAATTAAATACCATTATAAATAGATGAAAAATTAGGATAAGTCTAGATTCGGAGAAGTCACTTAGTGCAATTGTTCTTTATTAAGCCCATAGGGGTTCCTCCTAATTCCCAATATACAATAATTTTTTCTAACATGTATAGAATTGATGAGTATGTCTTATAAGAATATTCTATATACTATAAATTTTTCATATCAATAAAATTCACCCAACATGGAATATTTTCTAGCCGTAGTGAGTAATAGAGGGATACCGTTAATGGGGAACAATGAAAAGGACATGACATCAATATCAATCTTTTCTTAAATAATAAGTAATTAAGTTAAAAAAAATGAGACAATGGGGTTTTTGTGTTTATAGACAAGACATTTTTTATTTTGGATGTTGAGATGGGTGCCTGATTTATCTGAATATAATTATTAAAAATTATATATGATAGTAAGATGTTGGAATGTGGGTGGGGAATGTATTGCATGATATATGTGTAACGGAAATCATTGATCATTTTGATTATATACTGTTTTTATTTTCAACATCCATTTTTCCGACATATATTTATTGTCATTTAGTTAAATTATTTTCATTAATAAACAAATGTGATAATATATATCACCTTTAAAATGTGTTTATGTTTATAAGATGAAGTTTATTGAGATACGAAGATCCTTATGTTACCATTTCATTTTTTATGTAAAATGGGGTGAAATAACATATAGGGATAATGAAAATGAAAGCATCATGTGTATATATTATATTGATTAGACATATTGACTAAAAATATTTTTTAATTTTTATGTTGTTATTGAAAAAAAACACATACAGGGGTTATGTTTTTGCAAATTGAGTTTTGTTTTATATTTTGTTAATATGTTAATTTCTATTTTAGAGTAATCTCTTTAGGAATCTAGGGCAATATATTATGCTGGAGTCATATAAGAATGTTTCCTTATATAGTGTATTAAATTTATCTAATCAATAATAAGAAACCTTTTTGAAGTCATTCAATGTTATGTTGACAATAAAATTTGCAACTTCATGAATATACTCGGGATCCAATATGAAATTTTTAAAAAATAATATAAAGGAAATGAAGTATAAAGGAGGATGTAATACAATGTTATCGAAAAAAATATTGATGTTGTTACCAGATAGATAGATATAAAAAGTTAGCAATTTTATGTTTTTATGAGTTTGTATAAATTCTGGGATGTTTCCTTTTAATAAAATAATGAGCTATATGTTATATGAATTTGAAGAATGTTATCAGATGGTAAAACAAAATGTGAATGGATTGAGTTTAATTTACTCAAATATACATTATCTGAAGATATGTATCTAGATATTTTTGATATATGAGGTTTAAATTTGTTATATATTTTTTAATGATGTAATCATGATCAGACAAATAATTTTCTAATTGAGGATTCCAATGCAATTCATGGTTTGGAAATCCATATGAAGCATAACAAATTTAATGAAAAGGTTAATATCACAATGATGAAAACTGGACCAAGGGAGCTACTAAATCAAAGAATTTATAACGGTGATATAGTTTGTTACAAATTCTGAGTTACATATTCAAGATATGTGGTGGTTTGACAGAGTCATGTGATACTGAGTTATCTGTTACAATGACTATTTCTATAAATCACAAAATATATTCAGTATAATGTTTAATGTATATTGTTGAAAAATGTATCAGATAGAGGATAACATGTAAACTATGTCAAATATCGATAACTATTGAATATCCATGTATGGATAGATCAATTAGGTTGTATTGGATGAATGAATATAAAAAAACTAAAAATATGTTATAGAAAGAGTGTAATGATGAAATTGATCAATGAATTTCAATTACATAATATGGAGGTGCTCACGGAAGGAAAGAGTGTACAATGTTTGAGATGATGTTTAGTTGTACATATATAGAAACGCTGAGACAAACATACAGTGGATTCAAAATAGAGTGGAACCATGAGAAGGCATATCGAATAGAGATCTGACATGTGAGTCCATTAAGAAGAGAAATATGAATAGGTACAATAATTAATTGTAGTTGTTGAACATTTCATCTGATATACATTTGAAAAAAAATATATCAATGTCGATTTACAATAATATTGTAATGTTTTTAACAATGTATTTGAAAATATATTATTTCTATGTTTTTTATCATTGAATGATAATGAATTTTTAAAAGATCGTAGCTTATATGAAGCATTAGTAATATTAAAAAATATTTTAGAGTAATCATGAAAAAATGAAATGAGTAGGAATTATAAAATTTTTGTTTTAGTTCAATTAGAAAATACATTAGAGTTCCTACCTATTTACATGAGCAGTGAATGTAAAAAAATGGTGGGGGATAGTATAGTTGTGGAATACTATTCATAAATGGAGGTGAATACGTGATGAAGAATTTATTCCAGTAGTGTCTAACAACGGTTCCCCTTGGTTGAATTGGTAGCATTAGACTGAGAGTCCTTGATGAAGATTTATCATACCAATTTTTATTTGTAAAAGAATATGTATGGAGTGAATTTATTAATGAGATCCTACATAGTGGATGTATATTCATCTGGATTAGTTTTATTGGATGATCCAGGAGTCGCATATAATCAATACTTCTTCATCAGATAGAGATGCATCAAATTGAGATGAATCAAATAGAGGTGCATCAGATAGTGCATACCAAATTGAACATAATAAATTATGGTGTTATGGAAGGAGATATACTAAAAGAATAGTAGTCCCCATAATATGGTGTCCATAATGGTTAGAGTTATATTGTCTCGGGAAGTTATGATGTATTTTTCATGAAAATGTTTTTAAGGTCAGATTAAGTTATCATGGTCTTTCCAATATCAGGAAGATATTCTAAATCCAACAAATTCATTATATATTTTTAGAAGATCTATATTATTATACAAAGGAGAACCTAATACAACATTCTTGTGGATATAGGACACATGAGGATGATGATATTCTTATATTATATTATAATAAAAGAAATAAGAGATTATAGATGGGGTGTTGTACTAGTTATTGAAAGGTTTTTGGCTAGGGTGTATACCAGCTGGGATGAAAGTAGATACAATAATTATATTTTAAGTGTATTACCATCTATAGAAGAAGTGTTTTTTTCTAGTGTGTAGAATGAGGGTTAGATAAATGAATGAATACATGGGTTTAGACTCATTTTCAGCATATATACTTTTATTCCTATGTGATGTTTGTAAAATAATCAATGTTGTGTGGGATATCCAAATTATTATGGATTTTATATTACACCAGGATTTCATAGTATGTTATCTCTTCAATGTAATTCAATAACTTCTACTACACGCAAGACTGTGTTTGAGCACACCACGACTTACCAAACTAGCTATTCAAAAAGAGGTTATGAATAATATTAACTGAATTTTGAATTTTATATACAATATATAATTATATAATGCTTATTATGTGTTTCGTAGACATTAAATAAGAGCAAATTAATTTTTTCAGAAAAAATAATTATGTTCCATAAAATGCAATTTTATATCCTTTTAATGGAGAATATTTTTTAAAACCATTATTTTACATTTTTATATGTACAATTTAATGAAATTAAATTTCTATTTAGAAGTAGGACATAAAAAAATTGGATAAATTTTTAGTACTTTTCTGATAACTTTCAAATTTTGAAGAATAGTGAAAAATATTAAATTTTAATTGAATCAAACATTATTAATTGAAAAATTTTATAGTAAAATATTCTGAATTTTAATTTTTTGAAATAATAATTAAATTTTATTTTTATCATTTAATACATTTTATATCATTATATGTAATTTCACATTTAAATTTGACATAAACACATGTCAAGCTTTTGATAGTTTTTACTTTTTCAAAACCCACTATTTGGTTTTGTCAACGGGAAGAAATTTTAAATTAATTAATTCATCATCTATGTTTTGAATTTTGTAAATTATAATTTATTTTTGAATTTGGAATATCAAAATTAGCTTAGTGTGATTTTTTGGTATTTTTCTGAAAACTATTAATTTTTTTTATGAATTCTGAAAAACACAGTGTTATTGTTTAAAACCGACTATTTATTCAAATAATTATTTATTTTATTTAAATTTATTTTAATTAAAAATAGATATATAATACCTATATATGTTCAATATAATTCATTAGAGTCATTTTATAACAAAATTAAATGTAGAAAATTTTATTGAACATTTTAATGTCTTTTACCCACCTTCTAGGTACATTTGCATATTTGGATAAAACGTAATTTTATGGATTTTATGAATTGAATCCAAAAAATATAAGAGACACATTTAACATCAATAAGTAAATTTTGGTTCAATAAAATGAAAATAACATTTTCTGGATTGTAATTTTTGACTTTTATTTACAACGGTTGAAAGTAAATTACGTAATTAAAGATACAAATGTTATTATTATTACCATAACACATGTCTTAATTATATTTTATAAGTGAATTTAGACCAATTAAAAAATTTGGAATAAAATATGATCCTTTGGTCCACTTGGATTCGAATAGGACATTTATTATTATTTTATTTAAAGAAGAGTTAAAAGTGTTAAATTCAGTGTTTAATAAATAGAGCATTTTTAATATTAGTTTTTGAATAAGATAAATTAGACTATAAATATTCATTATGAAGAAAATAATATTTCATAAAAATTGTATTTATTTATAATTTCTAGACAATAAGTTGTTAAATTTATTTATGAAACAATGATGAAGCAGTAATAAACTTATTAAACAATGATTAAAATAATTGATATTATAAATATCCAAATAAATGTAAATTTATAATTTTGAGGCCTTACACTAATTATATAGTTTAATAATACATTTTAGGGTTTATGAGATGAATTTTTTAGAAGTAATCATGTTGCTATAACTTTTACAAAAAAATACCAAATTGTGTCTAAATTGACATAAATGAGTTTTTAAAACAAACACTATATTATTAAATTATATAATAGTACAATTAATCTAATATTACTCCAAATTACTCTTATATTGATTTATATTCTATTAATGTACACTTGAGGTTATCTTGTCATTTTATTTTATGCTTACTAACCATTTAATATTAAAATATAAGAAGACATGGTAAAAGATAAAATATTTTACTAATAGTTAAATCTAAATGATATGGTTAAAATGCTAACCTAAACATGCCTATAAAATATTGGTTTATAGGATTTATACCCCTAACCACCTATGAATCTAATTTAATTTTTTTGGGAGCCATTATAAACCTAAATTTATTTCAAAATAAAATAATATTTCATCTTTTTTCTAAAGTGACCATGTCCTCTCTTAGAAAAGGGTGCTTCCCCTTATCTCAAAATCACACCTCCAAAGCCTTTTGGATTGGCCAAAACCTATAAAATATCCTCCCAACATCCTTATTTCAACTGAGAGGTCGTACCTTTATCAGAAAATCATTTTATGGATCCCTTTTGTTAAAATCGAAATGAAAATCCCAAAGAATAGGTAATTATTTTATCACCACTTCCAAAGTTATTTTCTTCTTCTACCTTCTCTTTCTTTGTTATTTCAATACAAAAATAATAACTATAGTACCATCTATATAATTTTATGTTATTCCAAATATTGCAAAATAGAATTCATTATTATATCCATCCTATGAATGATAAAATCACCATTCGCGGGTATGTACGACTTACCGTCTCCACGCCGTAGTGTAACTTGTTACTCAACACAATGTTATTTGGATGGAAATAATGATGAGTAATATGTATGTAAAAAATAAAATAACAAGATAATTTCTCGGTAAAAATTAATATAAAATCCAATTCTAGTCCTTTTAATCATTAAGGAAATGATATCGTCGCTCATGTGTTTTTATGGATTTCCGTCTCAACGGTGTGATGAGAGTCATTTCCACATTAACCATTCAAAAAGGACTATAATAATTTATATTAATAATAAGTATGTAATATATGAAATAATAATGCTACTGGATATATATATATATATATCTCTGAGTGTGTGTGTGTGTACTTATATATATCTCATTCACATACTTCTGTTCAATACAATATGAAAACAGAAACAACAATTATGCGTACGTACGGCCTAATATCTCCATTAACGGTGTTTATCATTTCATATATCTATCAATTATACATTTTTATATTATAAATATATATTATATGTAAATAAGTTTTTATATTATAGAAATATTTAAATTATGATATGAATGATAGGATCAAGAATAACATGTTAAAATACGCATGATAAAAAAGCGATTATTATCTGAAATGTTAATTTAACATGGAAACCATTATTAAATGGGTCTTATAATTTCATAAATGAATCACGTATGATATTATAAATAATAATATGGTTCCGATATAATTTAATAACATACTATGATCATTATATATGGGTTTAAATGTACCACATGCCAAAGGAAAGTGTAAGGTGGTGGTTAATTCCTCAATATCAATATTAACTAAGATTGATTATATGTATGTATTTACAGAGACAAATTTATCATCTGTGTATATGTTTTATAAATATGTTTTCAAAATGAATATTTCAAGGTTTAATGGAAGGGAATCATTAACTAGATCATAATTTTAAATGGATTAAATATTTATTCTTTGAAATAATTCTCATTAATTTACATGTTTTCAAAATGGTTTTTAAGGATTTATTTATATGGAAAAGAATGTTTTAAAATCATAATAACATTCAAAACAATCAAAGTGGTATGATAAACTTTTATTCAAAAATGTATTTAAATATCTTCCTTTCTAAATTTTGTGACATTTAAATGTTTTCATTAAATGGTGATATTTCTCTCAATGATTTTTACCAAAACTTTTCAACTATGTTAACATCCAATATGGAAATTATTCTTCATTGAGTTTGATTAATTATAAATAAAATCTAAAATATTTTATTAAATGAGTTATT
Organism: Viscum album; assembly: GCA_963277665.1. Classification (NCBI taxonomy): domain Eukaryota; kingdom Viridiplantae; phylum Streptophyta; class Magnoliopsida; order Santalales; family Viscaceae; genus Viscum; species Viscum album. Next base: position 943,107,875 of record OY728127.1, on the reverse strand, counting down.
AGTTGTTTGACTGTGTGTGTGCTATTTTTATTCCATTCTTGGTGTATAGTTAAGGTATTGAAATTTCGTATTATAGTTTGAATTCACATGTTTAGGTTATGTTTCAACATTTTCATATGAGGAATACGGTGGAATTATAAAGTGATAGGTGGAGCTCGCTTTAGTTCCTCGATGCATCAGTAGGTCTAATGAGATAAACTAGTGCCTTGGAACAGGGCCTGGTCAAAAAAATTTATTTTTAGTATTGGAACGACACCTTGACTTAGTGGTAATGATGTTGGGCGTTAGGCATTCCATTATTATTAAATTAATTAATACAAGTGATTATTAGACTAGTAGAATATCCATGGTGATGTTTATATTGTAATGTTTGATTTATTTTTTTCATATTTTGTTAATGTTTATGTTTAGTCATCTTTTGTTTTTTATTACACATCTACCGTAAAAAGTTTGTAGATTCTGCTAAATTATTTACCCTTAATAAGCATTTAAGATCACCCCTTTCTTATGTTTTATTTTCCCAGGATACCATGAAGTGTATTATTATTTATATGATGGTTTAAGGTAGTAGAATTATGAAATTATCAGAGGATTATCTATGATTTATTTTTTGTTAGAAATTTTAATTTAATGTTAATGTATGTAATCTATTTTCCAACAAAACTAAACTGATCGGTCCTTCAGGACATGATTCTTTGTAATCATGAAAATTTATTAAAATAATTAACTGGCTCCGGGATTCTGGGGACGGGGTGTTACAATTGGTATTTGAGAAAGTATAGTAAAAACCTTGGAAAATAGATTTAGAAAAACAATTATAAGAGAAATTTACCCTATGATAGACTTTGATGATTACTATAGAAGAACATCCTATAATTTTTGTAATATAGAGATTTTTTGTATTTTCTATGAAATAAAACCACATCTGTATATGAGTAGGTAAAGGTGGCTTTGGAAAAAATGAACCTTGGACTAAAAACTTGAAAAGGAGTTTCGAGCTTGACCTAGGGAATCTCGGTACACAACAATGGGCCTTTCAGAACTCTTTGTTATGACACATCTAGGGGATATGCATAAGATAATTCACATTTTCTTTACAAGCCATCATGATGGATTTAGGAGTAAATAATTCCACAAGGAAGACATTTTTTATGATTATAGATTATATTCCTAATATTTTCAATTTACGTTATGTATTTTACATGTTTAGAATTATGAACTGTGATTCATAAACTAACACAGTGTATGTCGTTGTTTATAAATGGAACCCCGTAGAAGGAATGAGAAGTCTAGAAATAAGCATGATCCAAGGACTGAGAAGGTTTATATCATTCATTGTATTAATCCAACATTTAGAAGAGAAATAGTCTCCCACGTATTCTTATCTTATGAATAAATAGTATCAGGTGTTAATAATATAATTAAATAATTCTATGAGCCTTATGGATTTTAAGGGAAGCCGAAGAAGAAAAGGTTAAGAGAATGATGGATAAAGGGAAGAGGGGAAATAAGGATTTTCCCATATTTGATAATTATAGAAAGTATAACCTTGGTAAATTATTAAAGGGAATGAGAGTTTTTTATATGTGTGGAGAAAATAGATACCATGTATTTCATTTCAAAGGTATGAAAAATGTTTCAACTATACAATTCTTCCTCTGCAAGGAGTTGAGACACTGCGGGAATGAATTCCCAAATCATCAATGTATGCCTCAAATGATGCTATTGGATAATAATAATTTTATTATAGAACTAAAGATGAAGAGGAATGAATAGTGTTCTTATGTTTTTATTAAAGAAATATTCTATTTTTGTGTTGTATCAACTATGTATTGGTTATATGAATTATGGAAATAAATAATGATTGTATGGAGGTACTATTTTATTGAGGATTCATGATTATGTGGTTCTAAGAAAAGTTACTCAATAGAATGTTAAACATGTTGGAAAATACATGGTTGAAGGGAGGATAAACCAGAATTAGGTTCTGATACTGGGGTTGTGATTTTGAAATATGATACGATTGATTTTAAAAAAAAGGAATTTGATATGCTTTATTTCTTTGAAACTGATAAATGGATTTTTTATTCTATCATTGTTGGAGTTTTAATTTTTTTTGGATATAAGTAATATATCTTGTATTCTATTAAGAATAAGGGACAATGAATGTAACAAATATGGTTTTATATTAAATCACGGTGTTATCGTGATTTATTAGATTACATGATGAAGTTATTCACATGTTATTACGTGGAAAAAGAGATTTTCATTATGTTTGCATTCCTTATAAATTTTGAACTATGAGTTTGGATAGATGTATTTTGGATAAATCAAAAGGTTATAATGAAATATGTTTGAAATTTAATACTATTGTTTATGTTAAAAAATATCTTATGATTTATTTTGGATTGTCATAAAAAGGACAACACAGAGGTTGACCAATAACCCGTCCCATCCAACAAGGACATGAGACTTGAACTCACAACAGAATGGTGAAAATGGTGCATCACCTACCACTAGCCACTGCGATGTATTGGTTTGTATAATGTAGTTTTTTTAAATAGTTTAACAAATTAATTATAAATTAATTAATTTGGGAACCATATACGATTATGATAAAAATAATAAATTTTAATTCTTTTATCTTTTATAGTGAAATATGAGTTTGTGGTACGAATTAGTTGATGGATGAAACTCTAATTGTCAAGTATATTTTTTCCACTTATTCGATGAATAAATTTATTCCTAAACATTATGGATTGGATATTAAAACAAAAAAAGTGTTATCATAATACCTTATGTTTTTTTGAACCGATGATATTTTAAATTATCAATGATTGATGGCTTTGAGGCCCTCAATTTAACACTAGTTTCGGATTGAAGGCCTCAGTCAGTCCCTATAAATATTTTTGTTTTTCCCTCAATTATGTGACTCTAATTTCCAAAAATGTTCTCCTAATGAATATCATAATTTGGTGGTGACTTTTTCATTTCCCTTTATCTTTTATTAAGACTAAATTTTTGGAAACCCGATTTCTGATGTGGGTTTTCGACAACATTATTTTTCTATTTATAAACTTTTATTTTCAAAGAAAAATTTTAAATAGAGAGAACATAATTTATTTAAGGAGGAGTGAATTTAACACCCCCATGATTTCATAGTATGTTATCTTATCAAAGTAATTCAGTAACTTGCACTACAAGCAACATCGAGTTCGAGTGCACCAGGAATTACCAAACTAGTCGTTCAAAAAGTGGTTATGAATAATATTATCATAATTTTGGATTTTATATACTACATATAATTTTATAATCCATGTTAAGTGTTTCATAGACATAATATAAGTACAAATTCATTTTTCTTCAGATAAAAGATGTATTTTTCAAAAAATACAATTTTACCACCTTTTAATGGTGACCCTTTATAAAACCATTATTTTACAATTTAATATATACAATATAATGGAATTAAATTATTCTTTATATGAATGTCATAAAATTTTATTTTTGTTAAATTGTCGGTACTTTTCTGATAACATTAATATTTTGATGAATACTGAAAAATAGTAAATTTTAATTGAAAACAGCTTTTTAATAGAAATAATTTATACTGTTAAATTATTTATTTGAATGGTTTCAATGTATAATTATATTATATTTTTATCAATTAATAAATTTTAGATAATTATATGTAAATTCATATTTCATTTTGACATACACACATATAAATCTTTTGAATGTTTTTACTTTCTAAAAACCTTCTTTTTGGTTTTTAAAACAGGAATTAATTAAAAATTTATTAATGAAAATATAGATATTTTGAATTTGGTAAATTAGAATTCATTTTTGAATTTTTAATACCAAATTAGCTTAGGATGAATTTTTGGTATTTTTCTGAAAACATTAAAATTTTAATGAATTGTGAAAAACACTCCATTATTGTTTACAGAAGAAATTTTTATAAATAATTATTTATTTTATTTAAATTTATTTTAAAGTAAAAATAAATATATAATACCTATATAAGTTCAATGTAATTCATTTGAGTCATTTTATAATAAAATTAGATGTATAATATTTTGTTGAACATTTTAGCGTCATTTACCCACCTCCTAAACACATTTGCGAATTCACATAAAATGTAATTTTACCAATTTTGGGAATTGAATTTCAAAAATCCGAGAGACATAGTTGACATCAGTCTATAAAATGTGTCTCAGTAAGATGAAAACAATTTTTGTAAATAGTAACTTTTGACGTTTATTAACCATGGTTAAATGTAAATAATGTAATTAAATGTAAAAATGATATTATAATTACCCTAACTCATGTCCTAATTCTATTGGATAAGTGTATTTCAACCAAAACCATTATTATGTGTAAAATATGATTCTTTTGGTCTAATTGGATAAGAATAGGACATTTACTAGTAATTTATTTAATGTAGAGTAAAATGTGTAAAATTCATTGATTAAAAACTAAACCATTTTAAATATAGATATATACATAAGATTAATTAAACTATAAATATAAATTATAAAGAAAAAGCTATTTCCCATGTAATATAATTTTATTTATAATATTTATACATTAAATAATAAAATTTATTTATGACACAATGATGTTTCAATAATTATCTTATTAATGAATGATTAAAATAATTGATATTATAAATATCCAAATAAATGTAAATTGATAATTTTGATGCATTACACTAATTTTATATGTTAATATGAAATTTCAGGGGTGATTACATTATTTTATTTTTAAGTAATCATTTTTTTATGTCTTTAACAAAGACAAAATACCAAATATTGTCAAAATTGAAATAAATGAGTTTTTAAAACAAAAACAATATTATTAAATAATATAATTGTCCTAAAAATATATGGTTCTTCCAAATGAATATTATAATTATATATAATTTATCAATGAAACACTTGGGGTTCTCTTGGAATTTTATAGTAATATTATTAACCATGTAATATAAGAATACACAAAGACATTAAAAAAGATAAACTATTTAACTAAGAGTAAAATCTCAAAGATAAGGATAAAATGGAAACCTAATATTGTCTAAAAACTATTGGTTAAGATTATTTCAACCCCTAACCACTTAAGAATCGAATTAAATTATTTTTTACCAATTATAACCATAAAATTATTTTATAATAAAATAATATTTCATGATTTTCATAAAGTAACCCTCACCTCTCTTATAAAATGGTACTTAACCTAATCTCAAAATCACACCTCCAATGCCTATTGGCTCGCCCAAAACCTGCACAAAAATCCTCCAAACCTCCACCTCTTCAACCTAGATGCCTTCCCTTGAGAATAAAGCCATCTTAGGGAGCAATTCTCTTCAAATCAAAAGGAAACTCCCAATGAAGGGGTAATTATCTTATCACCTCTTTCAAAGATCTTTTCTTCTTCCACTTTATCATTCGTTGTTATTTCAATACCAAAATAATAAATCATGTACCTTATACATACAAAGCTGTAATTATAAATATTCTATAACCATATTCATTATTCTATCCATCTTATTAATGATATTGTTACCATGCCTGCGTACGTACGACTTACCGTCTCCACGCAGTGGTGTGATTTGTTATTCGACACAATGTTATTTGGATGGATATAATGATGAGTACTATGTAAATAAATAATGATAATAACATGATAATATCAATATAAAAATTAATATTCCATCCAACTCTTCACCTTTTAATCATTAAGGAAATGATATCATCGCTATTGTGTACATTCGGCTTACCGTCTCCATGACGCGATGAGATTCATTTCCACATTAACCATTCAATGATGATTATAATAATATATATGAGTAATAATTATGTAATATATGAAATAATAATTCTAATTTAGAAATATATATATGTGTGTGTTTTTTTGTGTACTTACATATATCTTATTCACTTATTTCCGTTTAATACGGCATGAAATCAGAAACAACATTTATGTGTACGTACGGCCAACCGTCTCTATAAATGGTGTTTTCCATTTCATATATACATATATTACACCTATTTGTATTCTAATAATATATGATACATAAATCATGTTTTATATTATGGAATTATTTAATTTATTTTCTAAATGATATGATCAATAATAACAACATAAAACACGTACAATAAAGAAAGCGATTATTACACGAAATGTTAATATAACATTAAAATCATGGTTAAATGGGTAGTATAAAGTCATAAAGGAATCATGTATGATATAATAAATATGAATATGACTATTTTATAATTTAGTTACATATATTTTCATTATACAAGAGGTTTAATGTACCCTCAACTAACGGAAAGTGCAAGGTAAGGGTTAATTCCTCAATCTCATTATTATCTGAGATTGTTTATATATATGTATATACTACGAAATATTTATCATCCATGTCGATGTATCATAAATGTTTTTTCAAAAGGAATAATTTATGGTTTTAGTTATGGGACTCTTTAAATAGATCATCATTATAAATGGTTTAAATATTTATTCATTTAAATCATTCTCATTAATTTCTACGTTTTCAAAATGGTTTTCAACTATTTATTAATATGGACATGAATGATCTAAAATATTAATTCCATTGAAAATATTCAAAGTGGTATGGGAAATTTTTATTATGAAATGTCTTTATTTTTCATCCTTTCTAAATTGTGTGACTTTTAAATATTTTCATGAAAAAGGGGTATTTCTATAAAAGAGTTTTACTAATCATTTTCAACTTTGTGAAAATCTGTTTTGGATATTACTCAGAATTGAGGTTGATTTATAAAAAATAATATCTTCAATATTTTCTTCAAGTATTTAAGAAATTATTGACTGTTAATGTGAAATTTTTTAAAGCATTTACGGTTTATGGTTAATGTATTGTCATTTCATATGATAGTTTTTGTACGAATGTTTATGTTATGTTTCAACATTTTCATATGATGAATGCAGTGGACCTAGTGAGTGATAAGAGTATCCTTATATAGCTCCTCGATACATAAGTTGGTCAAATGAGACAAACTATTATGTTAGCTCACGTCCTTGATAAAAATATTATTTTTAGTCTTGGGATGAGGCCTTGACTATGTGGTAAGGATGTCCGACTTTAGGCATTCCCTCAATATGAAATTAATAATCACATTTGATTATTAGACTAGTAGAATATCCCTGTGCAAGTTTTTATGGTAATTTTTTTACATTCTCTATATTATGATCATGTTTATGTTTAAAAGGTTTTTGTTTTTAATACCCATATTTCCATAAAATTTTATAGCTTCTGATAATTTTTTTACCCTTATTGAGCATCTGAGCTCACCCCAATCTTATTTTTTATTTTCCCAGGATTCCAAGATGTGTATAATGATTTATATTGTGGTTTAATATTGAAGAATAATTGTTTTATCAAATTATTATCTATTTTTTATTTAATGTTAAAATAGTAATGTAATTTCCTTGTATGTAATCTATTTTCCAAGACTACTAAACAAATAGTACCTTTGGGAGTTGATTCATTGTAATCATGCCAATGTATTAATTTAAATCACCGGATCTGGGCTTCTGGGGTCAGGGTATTACAGATTTTGTATATATATTAAACAATTTAAGTATCATGTACTAATATATTAAATTATATTAATGCATAAAAATTGAGGTTCTAAGATATAATTTAGTAAATAATAACTCTAAAAATTATTAGAAGATGGTTTCATAAGATGAATGCATAATAAATACGATAATTGATACACACATCCCCCTATTAGTGATCCTACATTTCCTATAAAGATTCATAATTAAAGTGTACAAAATAATATATATATGAATATTTTATTTAAAATTAGTTATTATTGTAGTTATGTTTATTTTAAAAGATTTTATACCATGTCTAACATAGAATATATCCATGGTAAGGGTTTTCTAATCTCAATTATATTTATTTGTGAAATTTAATAATTTAAACATTTTTTCTCTTATTTGGTATGAATTTTACCATATGTATGTATGTTATCTTAATCATCAAAAAATTAAATCAATTTACAAATCTATTTTAGGTGTCATTGTTAAATTTACTTTTTATTAATATGTTACCAAAGATTTTGGTGTTTCTAACTCTATTTCTTTCAATTGATTTATAACCATTGTTAATGAGCATTGGTATTCTATGATTGATTTACTCCAAATCAAGAATGTTTTATTTTTTACTTCTTATTTATTTATTATTTATTTAAAAAAAATTATAAACTCATTTTGAAATGATAATTAGACCAATTATTATGTGATTTATATGTGTAGTTAAAATTTTATATATTAAATGAGTTATAACATCAATTCAAGACAATAATTATTATATGTTTTTTACATCCAAAAACTGATTTTATTTACTTCTAGATCCTTCAAATTTTTATTTTTTTTAATTCTATAAAATAATTTCCCGTTTAAATTATTCATACATAGTTAATTAATATACTAATAAGGGGTTTTTTTGACTCACTAACCATTTAATTTATAAATTATTTTTATCCCTTGACAATTTTCTCCTACGATGGTTGTAGAGTACGATGTTTTTAAACCTGACAAAATGTGAAGGATTTTAAACTTTTTGGATTACTATATGGGTTGAATTCTAATCCAAGATTAGGAATGAAACATAGAGAGATGTGACCTTTTAAAATGAATATATTGGTCTTGGGAAGGGGATACAAGATTCTTTGGTTGCTTGAGGGGTTTCGAGAGAAGTAGATCTAGAAACTCACATTTTAAAGGGGGTTTTGAGGGTTCACAGTTTCTCTAGAACAATGTGACCAATAATAGTGATCATAATACCTTTTTTCCAGTGGATAGTAGAATATTCATGGGCTACACACGATTTCTCAAACCGTGTACCTATCCCACACGGTTGATTTTTAGAGGCAGTACCTAAAAAAAATACAATGCAGGGATTGTGCAAGGTTTGAAAAAACATTTAGGTTAAACCATGCAGTTTGTTCTTATTTAGTAAATTAATTAATTATATTAAAAGTTAAAAATTAATTTATTTAAATGTGTTTAAAAAAAATTAGAATTAATAGACAAATTTTTAATGATAATAATAAATATAAAAATAATAATATTATTGTTATTATTATTATTAGTTTAATTAATATTAATTTATGTTATAGATGAAAAATATGGGAAGCCTCTCTATTTTCCCCCTACTGGTCACACGACCTAGTCCACATGCATTCCTCACAAGGTGTGATTCACCCCTCCCTCTTGCTTACGATCTGTTCTGAAGTTTCAATCCGTTCTTTCATGGATATCATCAAATTAAATGAGGTAAATCCTTAATAAAGTATCTCCACCTTCACTTTGGCTCTTTTTCCTTCCCCAACTCACACAAGGTTAGTAGAAACCCTAGATTATGGTTTGATCTAATTTTTCTATTCAAATTGGGTTTAGGGTTGTACAAATGGCATCCTGAGTGATGTTAACCATTCTATAACAACTGTTGCTGAAGGCGAGGTAGTTTTGATTAAGTTTCCACAATCGTCATTTTTTCCCTATGATTCATAGCATTTGGTTAGTTTTTCACCCTCTAAATTAGGGTCTTGTGGTTTTTATGAGTCTTATGTATTTGATGTAGGGAGTTGTGTTCAATTTCTAAGGCACAAATGTATATATTCCGGTGCTAATATATATATATATATATATATATTTGTATCATAGATTTGTGTGTTCCATCATGTCATGGGGAACATGTCTGTCGGTATAAGGGATGTGTATATATGTATATGAAGTTATTTGAATTTGAGTGGATGACTGACTAAGTTAGAAAGCATTGTCTTGGCCATCTCTTTTGATAGGGTGACCTTCCACGCCCTTAAATTTTATAAAGGAAATAAATAATTTTTTTGTTTAATTTTTTAGATATTAATAATTATAGTATGGTGTTTTGATTAAATTCCATATAAATGAGAATTGATTATTTTTTATGACTGAGATATTGAATATGATAAATGAATAGTTTAAAGATCAATATCAAGATTTTATAACGAACACCTTCAATGGAGGTGCACTATCTTAAATCTAAAAAGTAGGGATTATATCATTATAAATGTTTGTATTTTTGTATTGATCTTTATTATTCTTCTATGTTTAATTTTAAATATTTAATTTTTAGTAAATGTACCAAAATGGAATTATAAAAACTAAAATTTACTTTTTAAATGATTATTGTAACAAGGAACCATCTATGTGTTGCGCCCAATTTTTTATTACATTTACCCATGAGTGATGTTTTTTCATACTTGTTGTATTATTTTTTTAATGGTTTTAGACAATGTTTTGGTGTTATAGTATTGAAATTTAAAATGGTCAGTTTTCCTTTATTTAATGGCTTGATTAATCTTGTTAATCACTTAATAGAAAGAGCCATGTATGCTCATCACTTGACCCGCCTAAGGTAAGTTCTTCAATGTGATGTCTAATATTTATTGGAATTTGGAATGTATACTATGTATATGAATTCACCATTCTAAATGTAATTTATCAACAAGATTCAATTTCATAGCACCCCTTACCATGTATATGTAAGGTATCAGAGTGAACCTTTCTTATTGAAATTCAATCAATTTATTAAATAAATGTTTGCAAGCTTCTAGTTTTTGTGACACTAATGAAAGTCAAGTCATGAACCAAATGGACTTAATGATTAATTATGAATTGATTAAATAATTTCATGACCAAATAACCTTATCACACTAACGAATGGTAATTGATTTATCTATATGATTTATATATGAATTCATTGTAAAATATAATGGCCATACATTAGCTAGGCTTGGATTCCTAAAGGAATTCCGTGTGCACTCTAGGTCAACATTCCAAATTGAAGGATACATTATAAATATGTTGAGACCACCTTGAATCTAATACATGTCTAAAACTCGAAGTCCGATATGACACCATAGGATCCCACATGTAGTACTAATGTATTCCTTGGATACACTTCTTTGAATCAAAATTAATAAGTAGGTTCCATGGTTAATGCCCATTGGGCCTAGTCTTTGCTTTGTCATGTCTTACTTAGGATGAACTCATTGGACATGGTAGGAAACAAATTGTGGAATTACTTATTCTATGAACCTTGGAATAAACAATTAACGACTTCTAGGACACAATTATTAATGATTTGGTGACCCTTGAGGTGTATGTTTCCTTGGTTATAACCTTGGACCTTCATTATTAAATATCAATAATGGTTGACTTGATAAATTTTCGAACCACCATTATTGAAAACATGTTACTTATTTATAATGTATAACAATCAATTAATGATCTGGACACATGATCAGACCCCATCAAAAGACAAATGCTGTTATAACCATCAAGGGTCTCATATGAACCTGGATTGGTGATGATAAATTATTCCATCGGTTGTAATTCTATATTCATGCACACTGTTTAATTTGTACTTTCACGGGATTGATTGGGATTGATACCATGGGTTCTGGTAAAATAATATTTCATCTCACACCCTAATCAAGAAACATTAGTATCCATGTAGTCCTTATATTTTTAAGACCACGTTTTTTTGTTTCTTATACATATAGTTATGAGTAAAGGACTGAAATGGAGCTCAGGATTCTCAAGGAGATGTGCCATGGAGATTCATTTTCATTACATTATAGATGTATTTTATTGAAAAGTATGATGAATTATTAACTTCGTTCTTATATGTATCATTACCTTGTCATGTATTCATCTACTGTATAATCTAGTGTTGGACATTTTTTATTAAATTGAATATATGAAAATGTCTTCGACTACATTATCGTTGATACTACCTGCTTCGGATGTAGATTGATACTAACAATATTATATTATCACTCCATTATGATAATTCAGTATTATATTACCACTATCACCTACAGAGACCTTCAATACTACTTTTAAACCTTTGACATATGGGGAGACAAGATTGAGGCCATGTGACCCACCGGTCCGGCTACCAGTCTGATGATAATCTGGATCAGGACGTTACAATGTGGCATAAGAGGTCGTTTAATTTCCATTGTCTTACTATTTTGGATATGTTGATATGTTATTAGGAATTTGTTGTCAATTTATTAATATCCATGATCTAGACGGGTCAACCTAAATATGGGAAAAGGCCATATTTCCAGGGCTGTGATTGTTTCTTATATTGTAATATATTACATTTGATTTGATTTAAGATCGGTTGATTTGTGTAAATTTTGCTACTTATGATTTATAGACTGTCTATAATTTTTCTCTTCGACTTATATTGATATAAATCTATATTTCATGTATCATATAGCCACATAGAAATTCAAATTAAATGCATTATTCAATTCCATTATTTTTCATTTTAATTTTCCTATTTATTTGAATTGTGTTCCTTGAATGAATTTTATGACTTGTATTTCGATTACAAGTTTCCAGGATATATTTCAAATGATTGAGTGATAATATGTCATGATTCAATACTAAATCTCATTTATTCTAGGTTTATTTTTTATGATGATGTGACTGTTATTGTTGATATATAAGTGGTTTCTTTGATAAATTAAATGGTTACAATTACTTCCAATTACAGTTTTCAGTATTAATGTGTATGGGAACATTATAATTTGGAATGTGTAGCTCATCTATTATCAAAATTGTAGAAGTATGTAAAAATTAAATTTATAATGTAAATTGGTTTTTACTAAAGGGATGAAAATTCCAATCTATAATGTGTATGGTCACTGTGCAGGTTAGTAGATGCCCTCCCACATAATTGGGGCATTTTATGTGATCAAATTAAATTCCAAATTTTGATTTATACTGATACATGGGAGACAATTTTCAATTTATGGAGTGTATGTTCTTATCATTAATTGGGTTTTGAGAAATCATATTGAAATTAATAACCATGTTATGTTTGAAATGGTTATAAATTTAAGTCCTCTTTCGTTTTAATTTGAAATAAATTGGTTAAAACATAAAGGCACAACTGGAAAATTGTATATTAGTTGAGGAATGTTATTTTGGGATGACCCATTTTGTGTTTGAACATTAATAATTTGGTAAATTTCTATTGGAATTATTTCTTGAGGAACCAGGTAAATTAAAAACTGACCCTAGTAGGTCGCCTTATATGTTATAATTTTAAAAACAATTTATGCGTTGAATTGTATTATCAATAAAGGAATTTCATAAGGTGCTAAATTATTAAAAAAATACGTTTGGTACATCATTCATACCTTTTCATCAAAAGGGTACTTGAAGTTTTTTAAACAATATAAATTATAGTCATGTGAATTAATGTAATGTTTTTGAAATTTGAACCTTTAGTGGTGTTCACTATTTAAGACCCTCGTGTAAGTGCATTTGATGATTCTTTGAGTTTACAGGGAATATAACCATTACCAGTGACTTATATGATAGGATTTCAAGACTAGTAACTTACATTTGGATAGACCCAGTCTTATGGTAAAAACTTATAATACTTAATGGGATAGCATGTGGCTCGTAGAACCCTTAGAATTAAATGAATTTCTTGTAATGTGATCTTTCCCATCTTTTGGTTTCATTCGGGTGTCATTGTCCAGAATAGGACTGCCAGTATGAAAATGAATCCATTTTTCAGATGGCTGGTCATGTATTTCATTGCAATTTTGGTGGTAATTAGAATATAAAAAAGCTCAGTATTAGCAGTTTCGAAATTCCTTGGGCATGGTTGGATGCTTTATAATTCATTTGACTATTTATTCGACATATAAATAGATGACTTGTTTTGGAGTCCTCTAGGATAATGGTCGTATTAGGCAATAAGACTCTGAAAAAATCACTTATTCTATAGAGTTTGGTCTTAGTTCATCTCTTAAGTAGAGTGAATTTGTGATATAAAATTAGTTCCATACCAATTACTAAGAAGTATTTTGGAAGGATTATGTGTTTGATAGGAAAATATCATTATTTTGACCATCTTTTTATATTTTCACACTATGATCATGTCATAGAGGAGAATCAAAAATTCATTTATGTTGTTTTTATCTAGTGATCTAATGAAAAACTAGTTTTCATTAATATTATTACTAGGAAACCCCTAAGGACTGAACTATCATGGTGAACTTAGTCAATGAGTCCTTCCATATAAAAGGAACACAACCAATAGAGACCATTTTGAAATGGTCAGTCTACATAAAAGCCTCTTGGATATTGGGTTTTATAAATTTTGGTCCTTTTATGGAAGAATGACATTGATGAGGATTTTTTTGTAGGAAACCATTTTGAAATATTGTTTTTCTAGAGCTAGACTTCACTATTAATGTTTGAACAAACACAAATTTCCTTTTTGTAGTAAAATCATGTGTTCAATAAAATGTTACTAAAATAGCAGGTGAGTCCAAGCATCTTCCTTGAAGTCAACAAGATGCATGTTGACTATTTTTCCATCTAGTAGTTGGGTGTATTTGAATGGGAACTGTTTCAACCCTCCTAGTGTATACATCTATGTTACAAGCATGTCCCATATCGTGACATCATCTTAGATGAACTGAGAGATTGTATATCTTACACAATGAAAAAGAATTATAAGCTGTTGATATTATTAGGTCATCTTTATTAGTGTTATAAAATAATTCATGGTTCTTATAAACCCTTGGTATGTTCCTAGTTATATATTGGTTCCCATGTAGTTAATTGTTTGTCAGACTCATGGTCTCTAGCCATTTCTTTTGGAATTGCACCATTCACCTAAGCCGGATATCATCAAGATTGGATTAGTATGTTTATTGATGAATTATTTATCTCTTGTTCAATATATATTTTTGGAGATTAAATATTTTCAAAATTAAATCACCAGATTTATGTTAAATTTGGTATTAAGGTCACAATTTTCTTCGAGAAATCTTGTGTGACCTGTTTATTTTTGGTAACTCGGGATTCGACCATTCATTTTTATTAAACATGCTAAGAACATGTTTATAACACTCATGGACAATAATTGTATGAGAAATCTCATTATGGAGGAACCATGTATTGGAAATGTCATCTTTCACATGTAAAGACCAATATGGGGGAGAACCATCAGTCAAATATTTATCAAGACATAGACATGATTGTGTCACTATCTTAACGAGATTGTGTATGCTCTAATTCAAGGTTCTATGTTGTAAAATGAGTGTTGGATCGTGTTGTAAAGGCTTAAGTGTGGAGTACATAAGTAAATCATAAAGGTTCATTGGTCTTGGGAAACATAAAATTATAATTTGGGCAAAACATCATGACCCTCACAGGTTGAGTGATTTTTTATTCATTCAAGAAGGATTTTCAGGGAGGAGAAGTTCTAAGGTGGGGAGATTGAAGATTTTTTGTTTTTTAAATAGATAAAATGTGGATGATTTTTTTTAACTTTTCTGATTTCTCTATGGGTAAAATTTACAATCATTCATTGGAATGGGCCTCCATGAGCTAGAAACATTAAAAAAATATTTGGATTAGGAAAAGGCATGAAGAGTATCCCAGGTGGGTCAAGGGACTTCAGGAAACTAAGCCTAGGAACATAGGTTTTAATGGGGTGGTAGAGGGTACGCAATTTTTCTAAAACCAAGAATCCCATAGCAGTGTCCATGAGGCCTTATTTCTGGTGGATAAAGGCATACACATGTGTTGCGCCCTGTTTTACAAACTATGGGACCAACCTGCATGGTTGGTGTTTGGAGGTAGTACCCAAATACCATACATCGCAGAGTTGGGAAAAGTATGTGGGCCAATCCTTGTGGTTTTTTATGCTTTAGATAAATATATATATTTAAATTAAATGTAATAATGAAAATTATATAAATGAGTTTGAAAAATTAGAATTATAATTAATAGAGAAACTTTTAATGATAATAATAATAAAAATAACATGATTAATAAAATTATTAGCAGTTTTCTTAGAATTAATTTATGTTTTCAGAAGAAAAAATTTATAATGTCTATATCATTCCCCCTCCTGGTCATGTGACCCATTCTCCCCTCTTTCCTCATAAGGTGTGACACACCCCTCCCTCCAACTCCCTCTCCAACCGTTTATTTCTTCTCAGATTTTTGCAGATATCAACTAATTAAAAATTGTAAAGACTTCAATCTATATATCCACCTTAACTTCAGTTGTTTTGGAATCCACATCTCCCTAAATGGTTCAGTTGAAACCCTAGATTTGGGTTTGATCTGATTTTTCTATTCTTCTTTGTTTTAGGGTTGTGGAAAGGGACTTCGGGGTGATTTTTGGTCTATGTTCCGGCAACTACTGCAGAAGGCGAGACGATTTAGGCTGATTTGGCCCATTGTCATCAATTTTTGGGGTTTGTTTCACAATCAAAAAATTAGGGTCTTGTGGTGTTTATGTATCCCGTAGTTTTTCTATAGGTAGTTGTGATCAATTTTGAAGGTGCTCACACATATACTCAGGTAGGAAATATAATTATAAATATATGTATCTTCCAATGGTGTGTCCCCTCATGGAAAAGGAAAAATGTGCATTGGGATAAGGGATGTATATATATATACGCATATATGTATATATGATGATATTTGTGTGAATGTGGATGACTAATTGAGTTATAATGAATTGGAATGCCCATCTCTAGAGGTATAGTCCCCTTACATGTCCGTAAATTTTATTACGACATTAATTAATTGATCACTACACTATTGTCAGATATTATTCAATGTAGTATGGTATTTATATTAAATTCCATTTAAATTTGAATTGATTGTGTTTCATGATTGGATTTATAAATATGATAAATGAGTTGTTTGATTAGAATTTTCATGATATAATAACAAAACCCCACCAACAGAGGCACACTTTCATCATGATAAAAAGTAGTGATTAGATCGTTATACTTATTTGGTTAGTTGTATTTATATTTCTTATTCTTAGATGTTGTTTTGGAAATATTTAATGTTTTGGAAATGGCCATGAATGGAATTTTAATAACTAATTTCCATTTTAAATGATTAAATAACTAATTCACCATTTAAGTGTTTGGCCAAGTTATAGATTATATTTACCAATGTCTGACATTTTTCCATATTTGACATTTCACTGTTTTGACACGTTTGAGCCACTGTTCGGGTGTGCTTGGGCTGAAATTTATAAGGGAAATATTTTATTTATTTAATGTTTTGATTTATCTTTGGAATTGCATAAAATAAATTACCATGTATTCTCATCACGTGACCCATAAAGATAAGTGCTTTAATTTCATGACTAAGGATAATTAAAAATTGTAAAGTATACAATCTACATTGATTGAAGATTCTAAATGTAATTTATTAATTGGTTGCACATTCATTGAACCAATTACCATGTTGATGAAAGGAAGCAAAGTGAATGTAACACCCCAGGTAAATAAATAATATAACATTTTTATATTTATCCATATTTGTGAATAAAATGTTAATATAACTTTAAACTGGATGTTATTCTCGATGGCGTACCCCATACGCAACAACGAGTTTCTTTGGAATCTAACGTTGCACTCTAATAATAAAATAATGTTATTTTAACGGCTAGCTATTGTGATGGCAGGAATGAATAGAACTAACTACAAAATGATTATATATGTTTTTCAAAAAAAATTACTTTTTAAAATAAATTTTAGAGGATTAAAATTGTGAATGAATCCAATTTTAAGCGTAAACATTCTAATATTCTTCAAAAGGTCAATTAACTGACTTTTGATGGAGAACCTCTTTTAAATCCACTTTTGGAAGTTTTATGTGTTATAATTGATAAAATGAAATTCTTCTATATAATCAGGACATCAAAATTTACTTTGTGTAAATTTTTGGTATTTTTCCGAAAAAGTTCAATTTTTAATGAATAGTGAAAAATGTTGTATTTTAATTCAAAACCTCTTTTTAATATGATTTATTTATATGATTAGATTATATTTTTAATTGTTTTTAAATTGAAATTAGAATGTATTTTTACCATTTAATCCAATAGTGGTCTTTGTAATTAATTTCACTTTGAAATCGGACTTAAACTAGTGTCAATCTTTTGATACATTTTGTTTCATAAAAACACGATATTTGTTTTGACAGCGGAAATTAATTATTAAATAAATTAATGCAACTTATATGTTTTGAATTTTGTAAAATATAAATAATTTTTTAATTCAGAATATCAAATATATCTTAGGGTGAATATTTGGTAATTTTCTGAAAAACGTCAATTTTTAATGAATAGTGAAACCACTAAGTGGTACTTATAAAAACTGATTTTTCCATTTAAATGAAATTTTTCCATCTTTGTGTTTTTAATTTAAAAAATACAACATACATTTTTGTCATTAAGAAGTAAAATTTGGTTCAATGGGATTAAAATAAGTTTTTGGTGAATAGTATCTTATTAAGTTTTTAATCACAATTAGAGGTGATTAGTATAGTTTACGGTAAAAATAATGTTTTAATAATATGAAATGACCTAGAAACATGTTCTAACCTAATTGCATGAGTCATGTCCGACCTAGAAAATCCATGGGTCATCTTGGGGACCCCATGGAGCCACATTGGTTGGAAAATTGCATAAATATCTTTTAATTTAATGTCAAAATTAAAATGACACAAACATGAGTTGTTTTACTAAAAAAAATTTAAATGGGGTTATACAAGTAATGTTTTTTGAAAATATATAGTAATTGGAAATATAAATATATTTCCTACATCATAGTTGATTTTTTATAATTTTTAGACAATATATAAATTAAATTATTTATGACATCATGATGATGTCGTGCTGACCTCATTATTTAACGATTTAAATAAAATGGAAAGATAATGTAAACTCTAAGACCTACACATGTCAAAAACCTATTGGATGGGTGGATTTAGAACCCTTACCACCTCATACTCGAAACACATCAATGTGGTACCATTAAAATCCTAAACTCATTCTAAAATAAAGTAACATTTCCTTACTTTCCAAGAGTGCCCCTCCCCTCCTCTTATAAAAGGTCCCCACCTCTACCTCCTTACCCACACATACAAAGCCTTTGGCTCGGCCAAACCCTGCCCATTTTGTCTCTCCACATCCCTCTCAAACTTCTTGAAGCCTCACATTGGGCAGATTTCTTCCCAAGGAAGCCTTTTAGCTCAAACCAACGGGAGTTACCCGATTTTAATGTAATGTCTTCACTTGAGTCCTTTTGTTTTATTTTACTTCTCCAACCCCATAAACTCTTTTTATTCATTAATTTTGTAACAAATCCAGTATATTCAATATAATAGGATTTTTTTATAAGAATGATTCGAACTACACTTACATACATCTACATGTAATGGTTAAAGAACATATTGTCTCCATGGATGGCGAATTTCTGCCTCACGAAACGATGATTGTTCAACACTCATATATCACTTTCAAAGGTGTCCATTAATATGTCACTATATTTATATATTATATATAATATGTTTATTTTTTTACTTATTCTTCTGTACTTTTCATTTATGGCATATCTTTTATGGTTACCATTATGAGTAAACGCCATATCTTCATTTTAGGTAGTGCGGACTACCGCCCCCTCAATGTGACTTGATTCATTAATGCCAAATTTGGGACATATAAAAGTTGTAATTAAAGGTATTAAATATTATATTATACTGGAATTATAATATACTTTTATATCATTATGATTCCATTCTATATAATACAAAATAGAAATGAAAGTAGTGTTCGTGCGTTCATACGGCTTACCGTCTCCATGAACGGTGCATTTCATTTCTTACCTATAATTGATTATGTAATATTATAAATGCATGCATATACTGGATATATATGATATATATGATATATACATCATGATTATAACTCTGTATATAATGGATACATGAACAACTTGTAATTATAAAGATCATATTTTGACTCAAGTACCAATGATCATTTAAACGACTGTTATTAACTAAAATAATTACATAGTCTTCATGACATGGTAATAAGTGATATAAAAGGAATACTGAACATTAAAAAGTTTCATAAGGAAGTAATAATTAACTCAAGTTTCTTATTCAGGATATTAAAGAATGATCGAGTCAAGTTGGACCCGAGGTAAGGGATCCTACTCCTCTCTTTCTTTTACAATCTTTTATGTAATTCCTTTTAAAGATCATCTTTCTTGTTATTGGGATGTTATTTTATATTACTCTTACTGTAATTTTTATGTTCATATGATGAGAGACCATATTCTCCCTCATCAATCCATTTTGGATGTTTTGAGTGGCGCCGTTAAGCTACCAAATTTTCTTAAGAGATCTAACCTCTCTCTTTCTTTTTAAGTACTATCTTTTATGTCAATTATTTTAAGCTCCTCTTTGATTTGTTGAGGGATGTTCATTTATATTATTCTTTCTGTAAACCTTATGTTAATATTATGAGAAACTGTATTTGATTTCATCAATCCATTTTTATAAGTTTTAAGTGGCACCGTTAGGCTACCGAGTTTTCGTAAGGGATTTTTCATCTCAATTTTAGTCCTGTGATATTTATGCTACATTTGCCAACATTTTCGTTGAGTGGTGTATGTACTTCCCATTATAATACTATTTGTGTAATATAATTTCATTTATGGGTATTTACATATTTATTGTATGACCCTTCTTCAATGGGGTGTATGTTTCAAAAGTTATCCAAGTCGGTAAGGGAACCTTTCACCATCCTCTTTTTAAAAGACTTATTTTGTTATGTCTTTTAATTCACATACTATTATGTTGGGATATGTTCTTCTATATCCTTATTGATTTAAAATTTATTTACATGTGATTAGATACCCTTTTTATCTCTCATCAACTCATTTTATGAATTTTTTTGTGACATCGTTAGACTGTCAAATTTTTACAAGGGAACTTCTTAACCAAAATCTGATTCTTTGGGATAAACTTTTACTCCTTGAATATGTTGTTATATGAATATGTGTGAATGACCTCTGGTTGTTTTACACTTTATATCCACTTATACTTGGTGTATTCAGTTGTCACACATAATTATGTAATTGATTTATCCTTAAACCAAGGATACCGTCTTTGTATGGGACTTTGTCTCAATCTTCTTTCATTGAGACATATTTTGTTTTATGCACAACCTTCTTTTATACGGTGTATAAACCCATTTTACTTTTACATTTATTCAAAAGGAATCTTTTTTATACTAAGCGTCTACTAAATGAAAAAGGGAATGTTTTTGTCGTATATATGCGGAGACAATGACTTCTCCGCCTCCATGCCCATTATTTGAGTTTCGGCTTCCTCTACAAGCCATACCTTCTTTTTAAAAGAAAAATAAATACCATGTTTTACTTTTCTTTCATATTGGTATTGAAAATGGTTTTCATAATGTTTTTATTATATCAATGTGTTGTATTGATATCTTGTGATTGAAATGTGGAAATGTTATGTTTTCATTATGTATGTTTTATGTGATATGATTATGTTATGGTTCTTGGGCATTATTATGAAGATGGTCCGTTCTGTGATAATCTAAGTGCGGGTGAGCCCAATATAGCTCTCCAATGCATTGGGTAACGCGACTGAGTGAAACGTTAGGGTTTCTCCGAAGAGATTTAGGGAATATATTGTGGTGGGTATTCCATACGTATCCAAGAGGGTTACTCCCTACGTAAGAATGTTATGAATGCCTCATGTAACCTTTTAGGTCTTATGATTTCTGTGATTTATTCATGATTTGATGAGGTATGTAAAATTTCCTATGTTTTATGGGTAATATATAATTTCCTTCTTATGTATATATGAACTCGTGTTTCCTTTCTATATTTTTTATAACCCTTACTGAGCTTTTTATGATCCTCCCCGGTTTTTTTAACATATTTTTCACAGGTCAAGGGAAAGGTACATGATATGATGATAGTGTCAAGGAAGTGTCAAGAAATAATCCATGCTTTATTTTTAAATATGTTTCCATAGATGGGAAAAAATGAATACTATCTTTTATGTAACCACTTTGTTTAAATGTTGAATGTAATGCATGTTTTATTATATAATTCTCTAAAACTCTAAACCTGAAAAAATCCTCAATGTGTAATCTTGTAGTAACTCAAGATTAAGTAAGGTTTAAGGCTGGGGCATTATAGTTGGTATCAGAGGTCAGTTTAGATAACTTTAGAGTATATGGTATTCTTTAAGAATAAGTGACATTACCATAATGGTTAGGAATTCAGAAAGAGTTATAGTTTTAGATAAAGTGAATGAGTGAGTATATCTTAGTGTTTATCTTCCTTGTTAGTACATAATGGTTCTGTTTATATACTCACATTGACCTTTTGGGTTTTAGTATATGGATGAATCTAGCAGGCACCAAAGTAACAGTGGATGTGAAGGAAACTGTGACAGTTTTTTGAGCAAGCAGCTGGATGATATGGGAGCTGCAATGAGAACTCTTGTGTTTATCCACAACCAACTATCTGGAGTCATGATTGACCACCTAAACCTTGGTGATTTCTATAAGTCATCATTTATGCGAGAAACAAATCCCTACGGAACTACGGGTAATAATCATAAAGGAAAGTATGTTCAAAAACCTATGTGTCAATGATGTGGAAGGAATCACCTAGGAAAATGTTTCACAGGGACAGAAATATGCTATAGATGTGGAAATGAAGGTCATAAAGCAAGAACCTGTCATGGAAAAAGGAATCATCCAGTTGACTTGAGAAAAGGGAAAGAAGTTCTTTCTGAGGGATCAATTGAATGTTTTAAATTTGGTGTGCATGGTCATTATGAAAACACATGTCCTATGTAGAAGTTTCATGAATGGAATCACCAAGATCGTTCAAATATTCGTTTACCAATACCTAATTCCATTCCAATTTAGGATGATGAACTGACAATGACCAATCAAAGGTATGGATTATTTCCTAACTTTTGATTTCCAATTTTGGAATCTTAGGATATGATTCATGATTTTTATTGTAGGAAAGAAGTATTTCAGAATAAGTTGGAAAAGAATGGTTAATGGATCATGAAGAATGTTGAATGAGTAAGAAGTCAAAATATAAGGGCCTCAAGAGTTATGGTGAAATTCTTAAGAGTATTAAATCTCTTTTGATGATGGGGTTACATAAGAATAATTTTTATAATATGTGTAACCCTGATGTTTAATATATGAAAATTTTATTCAAGGAATAGTTATCTGTTCTTTTGTGGAAATAGTTATAAAGAACCATTTGGGTTTATATGATCCTTACTTTTGAGGTATATATGGGTTACTATATGTTATGATGGAAGTGAAAGGCATGAGATTAAATTTAGGTTAGATTATGTTATGGTTATTTTTGATGATTTTATCTATTATTGGGAATGATTTGAGAATTATATAGTTTTGGAAAAAGGACAACATGCAGACTATGTGACAACTCGTCGCATCGGACAAAGCTGCAGAAATCGAACCCACAACCAAAGTGCAACTGGTATTTATCGCCTACCACTGGACTACATGAAGTCCCTGGTTAGTTTGACTGATTATTTTTAGTTAGATGATTTTATGAATTATGAGTAAGTTTATTTTGGGTTATCTATGGAAATTTATTAACCTATCATAAAGGATATGTGACTAGGTTAATTACTTTTCAATATGAGACATTAAGAGCAACTGATGTTGTTTAGAGATAAATTTTACGATTTAACATGGAAAACTATGTGACTAAATCCTTCAAATATTTGGGTTTCAATCTTAGTTTGGTTTACATTGAAGAATTTTATGGACAAATTGTTTATAGAATGGTCCTCATTGCACTTTGGGTTTTGTTGGACAAATTTTGGAGATTAAGAATAGATTTTCTTTTTATAAAGGGTTATCCTTTTCTGGATTATCTGATCTTGTACTAACCTTTTTGGTTTTGGTTTTGGATAAAGTATAAAGTCATGGGAAGTATATAGTTCTCTTTTGTGGATTAGGTGATTCTCTAGAAGTTTATTATAGTACTCTTCATGTGAATAAGTCTTCTTAAATACTTGTCTTTTTGAGAATATATGAGTTTGTGTAACAAATCTAATAAAAGTTGAAAGTCAACATGATAGGTGATTATGGTTCCTTATGAATAAATTCCTAAATAAAAATTAACTTAAAACAAAAATGTTGTCTATTAAATTTTCGTACTAGGGAATCGAATACCGTTTAACCCATCACAAGTTTGTTAATTTCCTGTGGTTAATATTCCCCTAAACATGTTTTCTATCACTCTCCATGAGAACATGACCCTATGTTTTCTCTTCCATGTCCATGTTTTCCTACACATAATCCTAGTATGGGTTAACTCTGGTGACCTCTATACTTATCTTTCTTTATTTTAATGTGATTGTTTTACTGACTCTTGTTCCGATGTGGGACTTTTAAGGTTGTTTCCAAGCTCAATTATAAAATTGCGAGGACGCAATTCCCAAAAGGGGGGAAGGATGTAACACCCCATCTAAATAAAGAATATGACATTTTTATATTTATCCATATTTGTTAATAAAATATTAATATTACTTTAATGGGTATTCTATGCTCAATGGCGTACCGAATATGCAACTACGAGTTTCTTGGGAATCTTACGTTGCACTCTAATAATAAAATAATATTATTTTAAATGGTAGTTAATGCCTAGCTGTTGTGATGGTGGGAATGAATAGAACTAACTAAAAATGATTATATATGTTTTTCAAATATTTTTACTTTTTACAATAAATGTTAGAGGATTAAAAATGCGAATGAATCTAATTTTAATCGTAAACATTCTAATATTCTTTAAAAGGATGATTAACTGACTTTTGATGGCGAACCTCTTTTAAATCCACTTTTTGGAAATTTTATGTGTTATATTTGAAAAAATAAAATTCCTCTTTAGAATCAGGACATCAAAATTTACTTTGTGTAAATTTTTGGTATTTTTCCGAAAAAGTTCAATTTTTAATGAATAGTGAAAAATGTTGGATTTTAATTCAAAGCCTCTTTTGAATATGATTTATTTATTTTATTATATTACATTTTGAATTGGTTTTAAAGTGAAATTAGAATATATTTTTACCATTTAATCCAATAGTGGTCATTGTAATTAATTTCACTTTGATATCGGACTTAAACTAGTGTCAATCTTTTAATACAATTTGTTTCATAAAAACACACTATTTGTTTTGACAACGGGATTTAATTATTAAATTAATTAATTCAACTTATATGTTTGTAATTTTTGTAAAATAGGAATCATTTTTGAATTCGTAATATCAAATATAGCTTAGGGTGAATTTTTGGTAATTTTCTGAAAAACATCAATTTTTAATGAATAGTGAAACCACTATGTGGTACTTATAAAAAATGATTTTTCCATTTAAATAAAAATTTTCCATATGTGTGTCTTGAATTTCAAAAATCCGACATACATGTTTTTAATTAAGAATAAAATGTGATTCAATGGGATTAAAATAATTTTTTTGTGAATAGTAACTTATTAAGTTTTTAATCGCAATTAGAGGTGATTAGTGTAGTTTAAGGTAAAAATAATGTTTTAATAATATCAAATGACCTAGAAACATATCCTAACCTAATTTGATGTTTCATGGCCGACCAATACAATCCATGGGTCAACTAGGGGACCCCATGGAGCCACATTGGTTGGAAAATGACATAAATACCTTTTTATTTAATGTTAAAATTAAAATGACACAAACTTGAGTTGTTTTACTAAAAAAAATTTAAATGGGTTTATACAATTCAGATTTTTGACTATAAATAGTCATTGGAAATCCAAAAATATTTCCTACATCAGAGTATTTTTTATAATTTTTATACATTAAATAAATTAAATTATTTATGACATCATGATGATGCAGCGATGACCTCATTATTTAACGATTTAAATAAAATGGAAAGATAATGTAAAATATAAGACCAACACATTTCAAAAACCTATTGGATGGGTGGATTTAGAACCCTTATAACCTTATCCTCGAAACACATTAATGTGGGTTAATTAAAATCTGAAACTCATTCTAAAATAATGTAACATTTCTTTACTTTCCAAGAGTGCCCCCCCTCCTCTTATTAAAGGCCCCCACCTCTACCTCATTTACAACACTTCCAAAGCCATTGGCTCGGCCAAAACCTGCCCATTTTGTCTCTCCACATCCCTCTCTAACTCCTTGAATCCTCACATTGGGCAGAAGTCTTCCCAAGAAAGACTTTTAGCTCAAACCAAATGGAGTTACCCGATTTTATGGTAATGTCTTCACTTGAGTCCTTCTGTTTTATTTTGCTTCTCCAACCCCATAAACTCTATTTATTAATTTCTTTTGTAACAACTACAGTATCTTTAATATACTAGGATGTTTTTATAAGAAGTATTCGAGCTACACTTAAATACACCTACATTGAATGGTTAAAGAACATACTGTTTCCATGGATGGTGAATTTCTGCCTCATGAAACGATGATTGTTCAACACTCATATATCACCTTAATAGGTGGCCATTAATATGTCACTATATTTATATATTATATATTATATTTTTATGTTTTACTTAATCTTCTGTATTTTTCATTTATGGCATATCCTTTATGGTTACCATTATGAGTAAACGCAATATCATTATTTTAGGAAGCGCGGACTACCGCCCCCTCAATGTGATTTGATTCGTTAATGCCATATGTGGGATGTATAAAGGATTTAATAAATGGTATTATATATTATATTATACTGTAATTATAATATACCTTTATATCATTATGATACCATTCTATAAAATACAAAATAGAATTGAAAGTAGTGTTCATGCGTACGTACGGCTTACCGTCTCCATGAACGGTGCATTTCATTTCTTACATCTAAATGATTATGTAATATTATAAATGAATGTATATACTGTATATATATGATATATATGATATATACATCATGATTATAACTTTTGATATAATGGATACAAGAACAACTTGTAATTATAAAGAGCATATTTTGACTCAAGTACCAATGATCGTTTAAACGACCGTTATTAACTAAAATAATTACATAGTGTTCATGTCATGGTAATAAGTCATATAAAAGGAATAATGATCTTGAAAAGGGTTCTTAATGAAGTAGAAATTAAGTCATGTTTATTATTTAGGATATTAAATAACAATCGAGTCACGTCGGACCCGAGGTAAGGGATCCTACTCCTCTCTTTCTTTTACACTCTTTTATGTAATTCCTTTTAAATATCATATTTATTGTTATTGGGATGTTCTTTTATATTACTCTTACTGTAATTTTTATGTATATATGATGAGATACCCTATTCTCTCTCATCAATCCATTTTGTATGTTTTGAGTGGCGCTGTTACGCTGCTGAATTTTCGTAAGAGATCTAACCTCTCTCTTTCTTTTTAAGTACTCTCCTTTATGTAAATTCTTTTAAGCTCCTCTTTGTTATTATGGGGGATGTTTTTTAATTACCCTTTCTTTAAAAATTATGTTAATATGATGAGAGACCCTATTTTATTTCATAAATCCATTTTTGTATGTTTTAAGTGGCACCGTTAGGCTGCCGAGTTTTCGTAAGAGATTTTTCATCTCACTTTTAGTCCGATGAGATTTATGCTACATTTTCCACCATTTCCATTGAATGGTGTATTTACATCCCATTATTATACTCTTTGTGTAATATAATTTCATTTATGGGTATTTAAATATTTATTTTATGACCCTTCATCAATGGGGTGTACGTTTCGAATGTTACCCAAGTCGGTAAGGGAACCTTTCACCATCCTATTTTTAAAAGACTTATTTTGTTATGTCTTTTAATTCACAAACTATTATGTTGCAATATGTTCTTCTATATACTTATTGATTTATATTTTATGTCCATGTGAGGATATACCCTTTTTTCTCTCATCAACTCATTTTATGAATTTTGTAGTGACGCCGTTAGGCTGTCAAATTTTTGGAAGGGGACTTCTTAATCCAAATTTGATTCTTTGGGATAAACTTTTACTCCTTGAATATGTCGTTATATGAATATGTGTGAATAAACTCTGATTGTTTTACAATTAATATCCACTTATATTTGGTGTATTCATTTTTCACACATAATTATGTAATTGATTTCTCCATAAACCAAGGATACCGTCTTTGTATGGGACTTCATATCAATCTCCATTCATTGAGGCATATTTTTTTTATACACAACCTTATTTTATAGAGTTTATAAACCCCTTTGACTTTTACATTTACTCAAAAGGAATCTTTTTTATACGAAGCGTTTACTAAATGACAAAAAGGACTGTTTTTTTTGTAGGTATGCGGAGAAAACGACTTCTCCGCCGTCATGACCACTATTTGAGTTTCGGCTTCCTCTACAAGCCATACCTTCTTTTTAAAAGAAAAATAAATACCATGTTTTACTTTTCTTTTCTTTTGGTATTGAAAATGGTTTTCATAATGTTTTTATTCTGTCAATGTGTTGTATTTATATCTTGTGATTGAAATGTGGAAATGTTATGTTTCCTTAATGCATGTTTTATTTGTTACGATTATGTTATGGTTCTAGGGAATTATTATGACGACAGGTGGTTCTGTGATAATCTAAGGGCGGGTGAGCCTGATATAGATCTCTTATTCATTGGGTAACGCGAAGGAGTGAAACGCTAAGGTTTCTCCAAAGAGATTTAGGGAATATACTGTGGTGGGTATTCCAAACGTAACCAAGAGGGTTACTCCCTACATAAGAATGTTATGAATGCCTCAAGTTACCTTTTATGTCATATGATTTCTATGATTTATTCATGATTTTATGAGGTATATTAAAGTGCCTATGTTTTATGGGTAAAGTATGATTTCATTCTTATGTATATATGAACTCATGTTTCATTTCCATATTTTTTATAACCCTTAATGAGGTTTTTATTCTCATCCCATGTTTTTTTGAAATGTTTTTCACAGGTCAAGGGAAAGGTACATGATATGATTATAGTGTCAAGGAAGTTTCAAGAAAGAATCCATTCTTTATTTTTAAATATATTTCTGTTGATGGGAAAAAATCAATACTATCTTTTATGTAACCACTTTGTTTAAATGTGGAATGTAATGCAAGTTTTATGATCTAATTCTCTAAAACTCTAATCCTAAAATCATCCTCAATGTGTAATCCTGTAATAACTCAAGATTAAGTTAGTTTTAAGGCTTGGGACTTACAGTGAACCTTTCTTATTGGAATTCCATAAATAGATTAAATAAATTTTTACACCTACATGGCCGTATCACACTAATGGAAGGAAAGGCATTAACCAAATGGACATAATGATTAATTATGACTTGATTATATGGTTTCATTCCAAATTATCCTTATCACACTAATTAATGGTAATGGATTTAACCATATGAAATATATATGAATTCATTATTAAAATAGGAATGTCCTAACTGATGCTTTCCTTTTATTCAAGAGGGAATACCTTGAGCACTCAATGACCCCATTCTAAATTAAAGTATCTAAAATTATTAGGTAAATAACCACATAGAACATCATCCTTAGATAACTTTTGATGCCTAGTATGACATAGTAGGATCACTCATGTAATACTATAAGATTCCTTGGATTCACTCCTTGGATCCACCATTGGACAAGTATGATCCATGTTAAAATGAAATTGGGCACAGTCTTTATTTATCCCCATATTACCGTGGATGAACTCCATGGACTCGGTAGGAATATTATAATGGAATGGAATGGACTATAAACCTTTTATTACTCTATAAATACCTCATAGAACACAATTTTTACTGAGTCGGATATCCATGAGTTCTACATTTCCTTGGTTATCACCTTGTTACTTCATTATTAAATATCATAACATGTTGCCTTATTAAATATAAGAACAATCATTATTGAAAACATGTTACTTATCTGTAATTGGTAATAATCTATTAATGATCGGGTCACATTCTCAAGAATCATACATATATTGAAGTAGGTATAGCCATCAAGTGTCTCATTGGAACTTGGATGGTTATTTTACTTTTTTTCTATCTGTTATAATTCTTTATACCTGTACAATGATTATTTTTTATTTTTGTTGTCTAGATTTGGTATCACACTATAGGTTCCATACTACTGAGATTTAATCTCACACAATTCTAGATCACCCTTGGTACCTAAGTAGGCCTTATATTTGTAGAAAATATGATTTTTTTGTGATTATTATACCTTCATTTAGGAACAAAGGACCGAGATGGAGCTCAGGATGCTCAAAGAGATAACATGTGGGGCCTTTCAATATTTTCCTTGATTTTTTTATTGTATTGAAAATCATATTTTTTCTATTTACTACATTAATATATTTATAATTAAAATGTCATGGAGTTTTCAATTTTATAAACTGGAATTGGCCACTTTTTATTAAATTTAATTTAATAATTTATCTTCTACTACATTATCATTACGACATAATGCTTCCTCTGTCGACTGTTACATGCTCTATTATACAACTGTGAAACACTTATAAGAGTGTATATTATCCCTGATATCACCTATGGATACACTAACTACTATTCAGTAGCCTCAGGCATTTGAGACGACACGCTTGAGGGCATGTTACCCTCTAGTCTGACTATCGGTCTAATGGTTACCCAGTTTAGGATGTTACAATTATTATATTCCGTTATTGTATTATTTATTAAGAATCATCCAATTTATATAGTGAATTATATTATTAACCAAATTATTCCACATTGATTATTTATTTATATAATAAATTTATTATGGTTATGGATATTTCATACCCCCTAATAAAACATTATCTTCTATTTTAATGTTTTTTCTCACCATAAGTGATTTTTCCATATTTTTAAATACAAATATGTATTACCTATTATGATCATTATATATATATATATATATATTACAATGGAACATTTGAAATGTTTTTGAAATTGGATATTTTTCAATAGTGTTTTATATAAATATTAAAAAGAAATGTATTTTTGCATTCAGGTATTATATCATACACTCCACATGTGTTATATTTTATTTTATTCATTTTCATGGTTTCATTATTTGAGGATATGTTTGAAAAGATATTAAAAAAAATTATTCATATCACATCTTTGAAAAATGATATTTAAAGAAGCCCATAAATTAATCTTTTATGATAATATCATAATTGAATTATAAACTTTTTTTTCTAAAAGATGTATCTCTTATAGAGTTATGTTTCTGGATTCACACTCTAAAAAAACATTGAAAAGTATTTCACATATATGTGAACATCCTTTTAGGCTTCTTATGTTGTTATAAGGATGTGATCTAATGATACCATCCATCTTTATTCACATGATGGGTCAAATTCATGTTTTTGTGGATTTTTTATAAAAACTAATTATTATTAATGGTTTAGGAATTCAACGATAGAATTATTGATGATATAAAGTTAATGTGGCCCAAAAATTGTGGTTTATAATTTTTTCTCATTGGGACCACAATATACATCCAAATCATTAGGTAATACTTTATATCTCATGGGAAGAAATTAAAGGGTCTTGGGAGTGAACTCAATCTACTAAGGGAATATATCCACTATTGATTAATGTAAACCGAGTTTGAAAAAAATACCCCAAGGGACTCTATCAAAAAATTTATAATTTTCTATAAAATATTCCATGAAAAGTTAAATGATTTTTTATTCTTATGTATGTGAAAAATCATATACCACATTCATATATTTATATAATTCTGTATGGATTAGGATTATTTTCTCATATTTCTACACTCTTTAATCATTATTTATATTTTATAATTGGGGGATATCTATCAAATTGTCATTATGTAGAAAGAATATTTTCTATGTGGTCAGTTTACTTTTTTTTCTTCGATTTAATTCCTTTCCATTGAAGTAATTTGAATGACTCTAGAGACTTTTAAGGAAATAGGGGTCTTTGAGGCTAGGTTTTTATCTTAGAACACAATTAGTTGAAAGAAATATTTTGGACACACGGTTAGTAGAATCTAAACCACTCAGTATAGACAGTTTGATATAATCATGCATAATGTTTCAATGCACACCAAAGGGCTGCATAGTTTTCCCAAAAATTGAAATCTATAGAAAATGACTATTTGAAAAAATGTGAAAATTTTAAGAGAGACAAATGACACAGTTTTCATATGGTTTATCAAACTGTGTGAAACATCTTTAAAAAAAAGAGGGTTAAAATTACTATTTTATGAAACATCTTTAAAAATACATCACTGTTTCTTTTCCTCCTCAAGTCGGCATCAACCCTACAATATCTATCATTGGAATCTCTCATGTCCCTTAAACTTGATTTTATGTCTTTTCTCCATCTAATGAAAAAATTATGATCCTTTAATTTCATTGGATTAATTTGACAAAGATATATACTCCTTAGGTTTGATTATTAATTATTTTATCAATCAACAATGCTATTATGATGTGAGCTCATTTTCCCTATTTTCTTGGAGTTCTTACATTCTTTCAATTCATTCTAATCCAGGAATAACTAATTGATGATATAGGATTACATATCTACTATAGTTATTCTATATGAGGACCATGAATTATCTTATAATATTTATCCATTTATAAATTGTTTTTGTTTTTATCATATCAGTTTAACTGGGGAATACTTATTAAATTAATCTTCCCTATATTCAATCTAAAAATCTAAAAGACATTAAAATAGTGAGACATAATTGACACCATTGGATTATGAGACCTCAAGTTTGGACACCTAGTTAGGATGTTTTATTTATTTATACATTATATTACCATTGTTGGTTTTATCAATGAATCCATTAGGGTGAGATCAACTTGACCATTATAAAGGAATGTGTCCCATCACAGTTAAAATAATATTTAATTTATTAAATGGAATGCATATTTTTATATATCACTTGGACATATCCTTTAAGATTAATTTTATAATGTTTTCATTACTATAATACCCTTTGTTATGTATAATTAATGATGATGGAATGAATCTATTATTGCTTTATGTAATTGAATTGATGATTGGTTTCATGTCCTAAATTAAACTTTTCATGTTCAATGAATGGTAATTGAATTGAACATATTTAATTATTAAATTGATTTATTAATTTATGGTCATTGATGAAATATGTATATAAATGAAGTTAGTATATGTTATAAAATTGTTTTGGACCTTTTTCATAATTAAAGGAAGTTTCAAACTTGGTACAGACAAGGATTCATGAGGGAAATCCTTACGCACCAAGAGAAAACAACTCTCATTCCTTAAGATGATTGTCTTGGGATATACCCAACATGGAATATTGTATTTGACTTATTTCATGATGTACTTTGTTCTATACTGCCAATTCACCAGAATATTTTCCAAATAATATATTTTTATTGATATAATCATTGGATTTATCTTTATTTCTCAAGACACACAACTCCACAGATTCACCCTGTTGGGCATAGTCGTAATTGGATCCTGCTTACTATGGATGAGTCCATGGAATTAGTTAATTATTTTTATCTTTTAATACCATTAGTATACCCATTGGATTATACTCTTGCCCCTTATAGCCAGACTACATGAGTCACCATTATGATTTGGCTTCACCGCTAAGGTCAAAAATGCCTTGGATTCACTTTGGATGCTCTATTATCACTACTGGAATATTACCCATTACCAATGGTTCAGAACCATTGGTAAAGGTTGGGAATCCATTGGTATATTATATACCAACTGTTTTCCAAACTGTGACCAAGTAAGTCGTGGGTATAAGAATATATCAAAATTTCTGTGTAAACCATTGGTACATGTGTTAAAGTAAGAGATATAACAATGGTTTCACAAACTATTGGTATATGTTACACATAGACCAACAGATTAGAACTGTTGGTATGCAGTGTACAATATACATCAAATGGATATACCAACGTTTTTGAAAACCATTGGTAGATGTTTATACCAACGATTATAAAAAACCGTTGGTATAATATACATAAAAAGGATATACCAACAGTTTTGAAATCCATTGGTATAGATATGTTGTTGCTCAACAACAGCCAACAACCAACTCCATCCTACAACCCACCATGACCTTCAAATCCACAACATCCAGCAGCCACCTGTAACCTGCAACTCTCCATAACCTACATGATCACATACAACAATAATCCAAAATCCTACATGGTATGTTTAAAATTCATCCATATTTCATAAATTTAGAAATGTAAAATTCATTCCTCACACAGACCACAACACAAGAGAAAAATCCAGAATCCAATACATCCAGAATCCAATACATCCAGAATTTAAATTCAATAACACCCATAACACCAAAACCTAATTAAAATCTAGTACATCGAAAATCCAATACACATAACAGTATTAAAAATTTATAATTCATTACCATTACAACCATAATCAAATACATCCAGAATTCGGAAATATAGAATTGAAAAGTAATAACACCCATAATAGTATTAAAAATTAATAATTAACTCCTCACTCAAACCACAAGACCAATAAACTAAAGAGAAAAATTCTACATGTTATAGGAAGAACATGGGATGTTTACTCATGGTCTTGGTTTGACTATCTAAAAACCAACATAAAAACATGGTTAGACTGTACAAGGATCATGATACCCATAAGATAGACAATGGTAGTGGTCATGTACGTAGACCTAGGATGAGTTTATGGAAGCACATTGGAGGTATATATGCCCCTAATGACTATGTATGTAGGTGATAATGGTTCTAGATTTGTTAGTCGGAAACATTGGCCAATCTTGACATATGAGAAGGGTTACCAGAATATCATACAAGTTTTTCATAGACATTTCAATTGGAATAAGGGGGTATGTGGCTACTTGTAATTTGGTCTCCTGGGTGTGATTGAGAAGAATCCCCATTTTGGGTAGTGGGTATGAATATTAAATTATGTCTTTTTTATTTGATTCCCCAAGGGACGTTGATTTGGTCCTAGAACCCACTGTTTGAGGATGGGATTGGAATATTAAATTTCATGTTTTTTAAAATAGGTGTAGGATTTCCTGACATGAGAAGTAGATTATGTGCGGCAGGACAATGGATCCTTGTGCTAAAGTATCAACACAATCTGAATACATTTGGTCGGTTTTCGTATGTAAGTTTTGGTTTTCACTTAAAATCCTTGCAATTTCAAATAAAAGTGAGATAGTTTGAGTGGTACCAGCCAAACTGTACCTCGGATTGAGGCAGGGTTGACCAGTACACGTCACAAATGACCCATGGATCATTTTAATAAAGTATCAACATAATCCGAACGTGTTTGTTCAGTTTTAAATATTCAATGATGTTTTTTCACTTAAAATGTTGTCCATTTCAACTAAAATTTAGACACTTTGAGTTGTACCTACCACACTGTGTCTCGAATTGATACGGAGATGACTCATACACGTACGAAATTACCCATGGACTCTTGTTCTAAATTGTCAACATAATCAAAATAAGTTTGTTGGGTTTTATGAATGTCTGTTGTTTTCCCTTAAAACAGTGTCCATTTTAAAGAAAAAAGTGTCACTTTGATTGATATTGGCCACACTGTGCCTCATATTGAGGTTTTGTTGACTTTTACATGTCACAAATGACCCATGGATCGTTTTCTTAAAGTATCAATACAATCAAAAACCTCGGGTCGGTTTTCCATATGCAATTTCTTGTTTTCACCTAAAATCATGTAAATTTCAAATAAAAGTGAGAGAACATTAGTGATACCGGTTACACAGTGCTTCGAATTGTGGGGGGGTTGACTCATACATGTAAAAAATGAACAATGGATCCTTGTGCAAAAGTATCAACGAAATTTTAATATGATTGGTCTGATTTCCGAATTCTATTTGTTTTTACATAAAAGGGAGACTATTTTAAATAAAAGTTAGATAGTTTTAGTGGTACCAGCCACACCATGCCTCAGATTGAGGAAGCGTTTACTCTTACACATCACTAATGACCCATGAATCATTTTCCTAAAGTATCAATAGATTCTAAATGTGATTGGTCGGTTTTATATGCTAGTTGTTGGTTTCACATAAAATTTTATCCATTTCCAATAAAAGTGATATACATTGAGTGGTACCAGGCGCACAGTGTCTCGAATATTGGTAGGTTGATGCGTACATGTAAAAAATGAACCATGGAACCTTATGATAATGTATCAACACAATTTGATTATGTTTGGTCAGTTTTCTATATGAAAGTTGTTTTTACTAAAAATAGTGTCCAATTTAAACAAAATAATGACACATCAAGTGATATCGGCCACACCGTACCTCAGATTGAGGCAGGGTTGACTCGTACATCTCACATATGACCCATGGATCGTTTTCCTAAAGTATAAACAAAATATGAAACTTTTTGTTTTGATTTTCGTTTGCCAACTATTGTTTTCATTTAAAATGTTGTCCATTTATAATATATGTGCGACAGTTTGAGTGGTACTGGCCACACTATGCCTTAGATTGAGGCGAGGTTGAATCTTTCACGTACAAAATGAACCATGGATTCTTTGCATAAATATCAACACCAGCGAAATAGGATTGGTCAGTTTTCTATATGCATGTTGTTATTACATAAAATGGTGTCAATTTTAAATTAATGTGAGACAGTTTGAGTGGTACCGGTCATACCATGCCTTGGATTGAGGTGGAGTTGACTCGTACACATAACAAATGACCCATGAATCATTTTTCTAATGTATGAATAAAATCCGAATGTGTATGGTCAGTTTTCCATATACCAGTTTTTGTTTTCACTTAAATCTTGTCCATTTCAAATAAAAGTGACACACATTGGCTGGTATTGGCCACACTGTGAATCGAATTGAGGTGGGGTTGACTCATACATGTAAAAAATGAACCATGAAACCTTGTGCTGATGTTTTAACACATCTAAAATATGTTTGGTTGGTTTTCCGTATGCCAGTTGTTTTAACATAAAAGGGTGTCCATTTAAAAAAAATAAAGACACATCATATGATACCGGACACACCATGCCTCATATTGAGGTGGGGTTAACTCGTACACGTCACATATGACCCATGGATAGTTTTCCTAAAGTATCAATACAATCCGAATGCATTTGTTTAGTTTTCCATATGCCAGTTTTTGTTTTCACTTAAAATGTTGTCCATTTCAAATACAGGTGAGAGACTTTGAGTGTTACCGGCCACACCAAGCCTCAGATTGAGGAAAGGTTGACTCTTACATGTCACAAATGACCAATGGATCGTTATGCTAATGTCTCAACAAAATCAGAATAATTTTGGTCTGTTTTCTATATGACTATTTTTTTAAATAAAATTGTGTTTATTTAAAAAAAACAGACACATTGAGTGATACCGGTCACAATGTGCCTCAGATTGAGATGGGGTTGACTCGTACACATCAAAAATGACCCCTGGATCTTTTTCCTAAATTATCTATACAATCAGAAATCGTTTGGTTGGTTTTCCGTATGAATGTTGTTGTTTTCACTTAAAATCATGGCCATTTCAAATAAAAGTGAGATTGTTTGAGTGGAACCAGCCACACCATGCCTCGGATTGATGTGGATTTTACTCTTAAAAGTCACAAATGAACTATGACTTTTTTCCCTAATGTATCAACAAAATTTTAATGTGTCTGGTCAGTTTTCTATATATTAGTTGTTGTTTTAATTTAAAATGTTGTCCATTTAAAATAAATGTGCGACACTTTGAGTGGTACCAGCCACAACATACCTCAGATTGAGGCGGGGTAAACATCAAACACATTATAAATGTCCCAAATATCCTTATTCTAAATTATCAACACAATAAAAATCTCAAAAGTTCTCGTAATTGTGGATATAATTTGATCCTTAGGCGTTTTGAGTGCCATCAAGTGCAGATTGAAGATTCGGGTGAGTCTAATCCCCTCCTTGATTCTGATTTTTGATTAGGGTTTTCACCCTTCTCTCAGCTTCCCCAGATGCTCTAAAACCATATTTTCTATTGGAATTTAAGGTGAATCTTGAAAAATCATATATTTTGATCTGTGACTCCGAATTAAGAGTGTGATTGTCTCTCTAATCATGGTAGATGGTCCTTAGCCTTTCGTGAATTGTCGGTATGTTTTATATATTCTGAATTTCCACTCACCCAATGTTGGTGTGTTGGGTCAGGGGGGCTGTCCGGGGTCTATGGAGGAGGGTGGGGGCTGTCTGGGGGGCTGTCCGGGGTCCAGGGAGGAGGGTGGGGTGGTTAACTGGGGGATGTTTGGGGGGGCTATCCTGGGTCCAGGAAGGAGGGTGGGGAGGCTGTCTAGGGGGTGTTCAGGGTCAGGGGAGGATGGTGGGGGTGTCTTTGGGGATGTCTGTGGGGATGTCCATGGGGCTATTTGCGGACCAGGAAAGAGGGTGGGGAGGTTTTCTGTGGGGCTACCCAAGGGGTTGTCCAGGGGCTGTCCGAGGTCCATGGAGGAGGGTGGGGGCTGTCCGGGGGACTATTCTTGGGGTTGTCTGGGGGCTGTCTGTGGTCCATAGAGGCGGGTGGGTGGGGGAGGGGGTGTTATCTGGGGTTCCATCTGGGGGAATGTCTGGACAGCTTTTTGGGTGGCTATCCAGGGGGCTGTCCTTGGGGCTGTCTGAGGGGCTATGCGGGGTCTAGGGAGGAGGGTGGGTGGGCTGTCCCAGGGGCTGTCCGAGGCTCTATCTAGTTTGTTGTCTCATTTTCTTGGGATGGTATTTACATATTTTCTAAAAAAAATCTTTAAAGGATTAAAAATTATTTACAGTACATCAAATTCTAATAAGACCACCAATTTTCTAAATTCCACTAATAATTTACAATGTCATTCAAATAGGGGGATTTCTCAACATCCATGATTTTTTAAAATAATACATTCATAATATGTAAATCATCATTGAAATCATTTAGAATATCAATGGTCGGTAATATTAGTCAAAAATGTATTGGATCAATCAGTCCCTTATCACCATCACTATCATCACCATCATCATCACCCTCACCCTCATCCTCATCGTTGTCCCCATCATCATCCCTGCCCTACTCCTCTCCCACGTACTCAGCCTCAACCTCCTTGTAATGGCCCAGACCTCCCTGGTCCATTACTTTGTGAAAATGTGGTGTTAGAGGTGTTCCGGGAGGTCAAGGTGACTTATCCCCTAGCTGCTGCCTACCGGTAGCTGTTGTCTACCGGTAGCTGCTGCCTACCGGTGGCTCGGTCTACCGGTAGCTGCTGCCTACTGGTAGCTCGATCTACAGGTAGCTTCAGCCTACCGGTAGCTCAGTCTACCGGTAGCTGCTGCCTACCGGTAGCCACCGCTTACCAGTATCTTGGTCTACCGGTAGCTGCTGCCTACCGGTAGTCGGTCTACCGGTAGCTGCTGCCTACCGGTAGCTCGGTCTACCAGTAGTTTCTACCTACCGGTAGCCATCGCTTACCCGTAGCTGGGTTTATCGATAGCCGCAGCGTACTGATAGCTCGGTATACTGGTAGCCGCAGTCTAGCAGTAGCTCGGCTAACACTTTGCCAAATTTTCCACTTCAGTGAACAGTGATTCTATCGGTGAGGTTCATTGAACAGTGTTTCTATTGGTGAGGTTCTATCGGTGGACTTCTATTGGTGAGGTTCAGTGAAAAGTGCTTCTATCGGTGAGGTTCAGTGAACAGTGTTTCTATCGGTGAGGTTCAGTGAACAGTGTTTCTATCGGTGAGGTTTTATCGATGGACTTCTATCAGTGAGGTTCAGTGAACATTGCTTCTATCGGTGAGGTTCAGTGAACAGTGTTTCTATCAGTTAGGTTCAGTGAACAGTGTTTCTATCGGTGTGGTTCTATCGGTGGACTTCTATCGGTGAGGTTCAGTGAACAGTGCTTCTATCGGTGAGGTTCAGTGAACAGTGTTTCTATCTGTTAGGTTCTATCGGTGGACTTCTATCGGTGAGGTTCAGTGAACAGTGTTTCCAGACTTCATGAGAGCTACCGATTCCATACTTTGCCAAATTTCACGAATGAACAGTGTTTCCAGACTTCATGAGAGCTACTGATTCCATACTTTTCCAAATTTTGAGTATGTGAACAGTGTTTCGAGCTTCGTAAATTTGATGTTTTCTTTGACGTAAAATAATTTTAAAACCTTACTTTAAGGACTTTAATACCTATTTAAAGGCCATAAATTCTATATTAATTATTCCTAAGGCCGGAATGTTTTTACTTGGTCAAACCGCATGGGTTAATGCGA
This sequence comes from Viscum album, assembly GCA_963277665.1. Classification (NCBI taxonomy): domain Eukaryota; kingdom Viridiplantae; phylum Streptophyta; class Magnoliopsida; order Santalales; family Viscaceae; genus Viscum; species Viscum album. Next base: position 943,067,602 of record OY728127.1, on the reverse strand, counting down.
TCCGTTTTTAATAGAGAATAAATCGGATCTTAAACTGTCGCCTCTCTATTTTTTTTAAAAGGAACGAGATATCATTCTTCTTAGTTCTTCCTCCTGGTTCTCATATGCAAGACGCAATAACCTTTCAATCCTTCTCGTAGGAGTTTCATAATCAAACGTTACTCAGATCAGTTTCGCTCTGTTTGATGCTACCAAGTTGTGTCCATCATTCTTCCATATAAGGTATGTTGTATCATCATTCATTTGGGGTTTATCTTCTACTATCCTCCTTTCCATAATTATACCATATAATTTCCAAGATTCTAATGGGTTTTCTTGGGGTTGGTTGGTACTGTCGTACCGCAGCATCCTCTGGTGGATCCAGTTGTCGAGATGGGAGGATAGTGACCAGTTGTGTGGATAAAGAACGTGAGGAACAGTTTGAGGTAGGGGATTCATGGCTTCTCTAATTGTTTATGTGCAACTGTAGAATTAGCATGATTTAGTCCTTTGGATCACAATGAAATTGACCTAATTAAATACTTGAACCGGATTAAAAGAATTGGTTGATCTCATGTTGTTTCTTTGTACCGTGATAACAGTTTGCCTCATGTTTTCCTAGATAGAGTGATATCTATGAATTTCTTTAATTAGTTTCCCATTCATGATGGAAATTGATAAAGAACGTAAAGCCGGAATTATTTGTTAAATAATTGGCTAATGATAAAGAGTCATGTTAATGAATCTATTAATTCAAAATGGATTAAAGAACTATTAGTTCGATAATTTTAAAAGGGTTCTGGGTCACCAGCTTGCTTGTAAGGCTGAATGCCTTGTGGTTTGGAGCTCTGAGTTCTCATTTTGTATGAAGGATGAATGCCTTGTTAAAGGGCCGAGAGCCCATTTTGTGAGCTTTTATTTCCTGCTGCTTGTGATTTGATGTGAGCCTGGATGGCTGTTGTGATATGTGGAGGTATGGGGACTTGTGGTTGTGGCAGCGGATGACGCCTAGTGTGTCGAGATGCATCGGTTTATGCATGTGGGTGTCAGGGAGGACACCAAGGATGATGGTATGAGATGAATGTGATGGTTTGATGTTGGTGGTTTGGTTTGGTTGTTTCTCTGCTTTACTTTTCCCCACTGCTCAAGGCAGCTGGTATTGCTTACCCTCTTTCCGAAGAGGCGAAGACACGCGGGGTATTCCACGTGATTTCCGTGTTTAGCCTCTCGACGGAGGATGGGTCTATGCTCTTGCTATAGGCGGCAAAGAATTGACGGGTAGTATATCTACTCGCCGTGTTGAGACCCTTTGTGTTTGGTAGCATAGGATGCTTTTCTAGAATGCCTGGGAACATAGGAAAGTAATTCCATAATGAAAGTTTGTTTAAATGGTGACAATCCACGGGGATGGAGAAACTGGAATTTAATAGTGATGTGAATCCTAAAAAGGAGCAGTTTTTGAATGTGATGCCAATTTAGTTTAATGTGGTAAATTGTTCATGGTAAATTAATGTTTATTGAATTAATTAACTTACAGTGGAACTGATAAAATGAGAATGGAGTAATCTAATAAAGCTCTTCAAATGGTTGTGTGCTTATAGGATTCCTAGTCTTAGAAGTAGCTGCTTGGAGTCTGAGAGACGTTAGCTGCAATTGTGCCTATGACTAGGTAATTCCCATAGTGTGGTTTTGATTAATATATATTTTGTACTTATTGTGTTTATATACGCTACTCCACCCTGTTGGTAAGGGAAACTGACACCCTGGGGATTCTGAGCCCTGGGGGGATGTTTTCCCCAACATTCTGATGGGAGGTTGAATGGCTGACGACCCCCTTTGGCCCCGCTCTCTTCTCTTGGTATATCTTTTTGCTGGAAGGCACAATGGTAAGTTTTACCCATATATGTGTGTAGAGGGCTGTAATGGCTTGTGGTTATTTCACACACATATATTCTGGATATAGTATCCTATGGACTACTATAGGTGTAATGTGTATAGGCTGTGGTGGCTTGAGGATCCTTACTCTGCGTATGGGCTGTGATGGCTTGAGGTATAATACTCGACGTATGATACACGTTATACGAGCAGTGGTGGATCCCAGAAACTACCTGGTTACTTTGCTTGTGAGGATGATGTGGTGCTTAGCCCAGGTGTCTACGGGCAAGCCTTTGTGGTGCCCGAGGTGAAGATTGTGGAGCATAGCCTAGGTGTCTGTGGGCAAACCATGGAGAGAGATGCATAGGACGTATGTCGTTGGGGCAAAGCGACAAACCAGTGGGGAAGTAGTAGCGGTGTACCCTTGATATTCTTTACTATATGCTATATTCTTGTATGCGTTACTTGGCGAGAGTAGCCATGGTGAGATTGGGAACATAGTATACCTGTTTAGGTGACGAGTTAGTTTCACTTGTTGTTCACTGGGCTTTAGCATGCTTTCTTTACTTTTGCACAAGAGGCTTGGGGAGGATCCTACTGAGTATACTGTTATACTCACCCTATGTATATATAAACTGTTTTTCAGGTCACTTGGAGCAGGTTGGAGATCAAGCTGGTTACTACTAGCTTGCGGTTGGAGGAGCTATTCGGGCTTGTGGTCGCTACCGTTTTACTTTCTTTTGGGTACTTTTAGTTTTCCCTTTCAGTTGTTGTACTTTTACATATCATTTCATATATGGACATGAGTTTCTTTTATATTTCAGTTAGAGTTGGAGTTGGTTAGAGTCTATTCTATCTCTCTCTTCTGCATGTGTTCTCCTAGAGGGTAATGCCTCCCATTTGTGTGTGTATTATACCCTCGGTGCTAGTCTCCAACCTGGGGCCTTCTAGAGGCGGGACTCGGGGTTCATTATCTCCCTTCTCACATTGCCGGCCCAGGAGGGGTACACTTGGGGGGGGGTTGTGACAGAGTGGTATCAGAGGTCTGGTTGAGGGATAGGATGGAGTTTGGAGTTCGGCACAGGTGAGGATGCATGGGATGGTAGGGCGACGGTGTCATTCTTGTTTAGAAAGTGGGGTAAACACTGGAGACCTGTAGAGACATAGGCGTTTAGGGCCCCCTATGATCTATTGCACGGACCTTTAAGATTACGATGGCTACTAAACAATGTGATACTGGTTGCAGAGTAGAGGCCTAGGAAAGGATCATGCATCATTATTCTTTACGCTTGTGTTTGAATGGGTAGACCTTGGGATAGGTAACCTAAAATAAATAAAACAAACAATTAATTAATTAATGTTGAGTCCTCCATACTCCAGGCTTAGGAGCTCTAATAGTTGTTATTTTGCAGGTATGGCTCCAGGTCGATGTCCTCGTCAGGTTTGCACAGAAGATGCCCATCAGGCTATTCCAGCAGATCGCCGCCGAGTAGAGGTTGACGACGATGACACATGGGGGAAGGCACTTCGAGAGTTTCAGCACCAGAGTCTACAGAAGTACGAGGGATCCGTTTCAGATGCAGTCGCAGAAGACCGGTTGGAGGAGATCGAGATGGGATTCAGTTCGATTCGTTCTCGGAAGGAACACTGGGTGTCCTTGGTTGTGACGATGCTACGTGGAGCAGCGAGGTAGTGGTGGTTCTTGTTCCTCGGTGATCGTGAGGAGTCAGCAATCTCATGGGAGGAGTTTCGAGACAGGTTTAGAGTCGAGTTTCTTTCGTCGACTGCGAAGGTGTCCAGTCGCCAGGAGGTTCTCAACCTTCGACAGGGGAGAGCCAGTGTTCGAGAGTTTGGAATCTGTTTCAGGAACCTTCTACGATATGCTTCAGACCTGTTACCAGATGATGAGGCCAGGGAGAGGCATTTCGAGGAGGCTTTGCGTCCAGAGATCTAGTGCCAGGTCACCCCATTTATGCTGAAAACATATCTTGAGGTTTTGGCGAGGGCAGAGGTTGTTGAGAGGACTTTGGCCAGGACTGGATCGTCACGAGAGGGGAATCGTCATGATTCCTCACGAAGCAGAGCTGTGGTCTGGGGTTCCCGGTTTTCAGGACAGAAGAGTTTTCGTTCACCTGGGGGTAGGTCCCAGCCCTTCCCATCTCGTTTCTCCGGAGGCAGAAACTCTCAGACCTATGCCACGAGATCAGGCACTTGTTTTTCTTGTGGTGGTCGTGGTCATCAGCAGTGGGAGTTCCCGAATTTTCAGAGCAGTCATCGTGCACCGGGCGCTCCACTCTAGGTTCCTCCGTTGAGGCAGTTCCAGCCGAGGCAGCAGCAGTAGGTTGCACCAGTTTTAGATCACCAGAGGGTAGATGGAGAAGGCAGAGGACAGCCCCATGACTCTCCCTGTCCTCAGAGAGCAGAGCGTGGCCGTGGTGGTGGTCGTAATCAGGGTTAGAGAGGCCATGGAGGAGGTCGTGGTCAGCTCCATGCTCTAGCGTTGCCAACCCCAGGCGAACCAGATGTCGTTCGAGGTACCCTTTGCTTGTTTTCTACCTTGGTGTATGCCTTGTTTGATTCAGGAGCAACACACTCCTTCATATCACCAACCCTTGTCCATGCTTTTGGACTTGAGGTAGAGAGGCTTCCAGTGCCCTTGGCGTTGACTACGCCAGTTGGAGGTCGAGCTGACTTGTTTGAAGTTTGTAGAGACTGTGAGCTAGTGTTGGGCCAACACTGCTCTTGGGGAGATTTCCTATGTTTGCGAATACAACCATATGATGTCATACTTGGCATGGATTGGTTGTATTCAGTGCAGGCTGTTGTGGATTTCTACAGGAAGAAGGTTGTTTTCTTTGATGAAGATGGAGAGAAAGTGGTGTTTGTTGGGGAGAGAGATCCTCAGATGAGTCATAGACGAGTTCCATCCTTATCATCCATGATGGCTGGGATGACGCTGAGTTCTTCAGAGGTTCAACAGTTGGCATTTCCTAGGGTCGTAGAGGAGTACCCTGACATCTTTCCAGAAGAGGTTGTATCCTTACCCCCTCGATGAGAGATCGAGTTTGGGATCGAGCTACATCCAGGAGCATCTCCTATCTCTATGTCTCTGTATAGGATGTCCCCTTCTGAGTTACGAGAGCTACGTATTCAGCTCAACGGTCTGTTGCAGTTTGGTTTTGTTCGGCCAAGTGTGTCAACGTGGGGTGCACCAGTTTTGTTTGTGAAAAAGGCTGATGACAGTTTGCGGTTGTGCGTCGATTATCGTCGGTTAAACAAAGTGACAATAAAGAACTGTTATCCTCTCCTGCGGATTGATGACCTATTCGATAAACTGAAGGGTGCAAGTTGGTTCTCAAAGATATACTTGCGGTCAGAATATCATCAGATGCGTGTAAAGGATGAGGATATCCCGAAGACTATTTTCCGCTGTCGTCATGGGCATTATGAGTTTGTTGTAATGCCATTCTGCGTGATGAATGCTCCAGCTATTTTCATGGGGTTGATGAATGCTGTGTTTCGTGAATTCTTGGACAATTTTGTTGTGGTTTTCATCGACGACATCCTTGTGTACTCCACATCTGAAGAGGAGCATGCAGAGAATCTACGAGCCGTTTTGGGATTTCTTCGCCAACATCAGTTGTTTGGGAGGTTGTCAAAGTGTGAGTTCTAGGCTCAAGAAGTTCATTTCATGGGACATGTTGTGTCCCAACAGCGAGTAGCTGTGGATCCTTCGAAGATAGAAGAAATGGTGTCTTGGCTAGCCCCCAAGACCGTGTCAGAGGTGCAAAGTTTCCTTGGTCTCGCAGGCTATTATAGGAGGTTTGTAGTGAATTTCTCCCGAGTTGCAACTCCTCTGACAGCTTTGACAAGGAAGGATCAAGCATTCATATGGACTGATCAGTGTCAGACAGCTTTCGAGTATCTAAAGGAGAAGTTGGTAAGTGCTCCAGTCCTTTTTCTTCCAGTGGAGGGAGTCCAGTTTGATGTTTTCTGTGATGCTTCACATCTGGGGCTAGGCTGTGTTCTCATGCAGCAGAGGTCAGTTGTTTCTTATGGGTCATGGCAGTTGCGTCCCCATGAATTCAACTATGCCACCCATGATCTTGAGTTGGCAGCCGTGGTGTTTGCTTTGAATTTGTGGAGACATTACCTCATTGGTGAGCACTTTGTGGTTTTCACCGATCATAAGAGTTTGAGGTATGTTTTCTCCCAACGTGACATGAACTTGAGGCAGCGTTGGTGGATGGAGTTCTTTCAGGAATACGACTTTGAAATATCATATACACCTGGAAAAGGGAATGTTGTAGCTGACGCACTAAGCTGAAGGATACATAATGATGTTGTGCGTGAATCTGGTGATTCTTGGAGAGTTATGGAAGAGCTATCAGCTTTGCATCTTGATATGGGAGACGTTGGGGGTAGAGTTTGTCTTTTCCAGATGACGGTGCAGTCATCCCTGATGCAGAAGGTGGAAGACTCTCAGTTGGGTGACCTAGAGGTGGAAGTTTGGATAGACATAGTTGTATGTGGTGAGGCCCCTGATGGTTGGTCAGAGGATGAACAACACTGAGTGTTGTATCATGGAAGGATTTTTGTTCCCTTGGCGATGCGCGAGACGGTTCTCCGAGAGTTCCATAGTTCACCCTTGGCGGTACATCCTGGTGTGACGAAGATGTACCGATCCTTGAGGAGTCATTTTTGGTGGCCTGGGCTGAAGCGTACAGTTGCAGAATGTGTGTCTCGATGTTTAGTCTGCCAGAAGGTGAAGGCCGAACACTGTGTTCCTGGTGGTCTTCTCCAGCACTTAGAGATTCCTCAGTGGAAGTGGGAGGACATCTCAATGGACTTTGTTACAGGTTTACCTCGAGCTCCGGGAGGACATGATGCTATATGGGTGGTAGTGGATCATTTAACAAAATCATCCCACTTTATAGCGATCACGGAGTTGAGCTTAGTGGAAGTTTTGTTGAGGCTGTATCTAGAGGAGGTGGTGAGACTCCATGGAGTACCTAGGACGATCATTTCTGATCAAGATCTTCGTTTTACCTCCAGGGTGTGTAGAGGTCTCCAGCATGCCTTTGGCTCTCAACTGTGCCTTATCACTGCTTTTCATCCTCAAATGGATGGTCAGATAGAGTGAACCATCCAGACTCTTGAAGACATGTTGCGCTCTTGTGTTCTTGATTTTGGGGGTTCATGGACGAAGCACTTACCCTTGGTAGAGTTCGCTTACAATAATAGTTTCCACTCTACCATCGGTATGGCACCGTTTGAAGCCTTGTATGGGCGTCCATGCCGTTCTCCGTTGTCCTGGACTGGGGTCGGAGAGTCAGAAATTCTCGGACCAGAACTAGTGAAGAATACAACAGAGATGGTTCAGGTGATTTGTGAGAGGATGAAGACAGAACAGGATCGTCAGAAGTCATATGCTGATCAAAGAAGGAGACCCTTAGAGTTTAATATTGGGGATCATGTGTTTATGAAGGTGACTCCCCGCCGTGGGCAGCGAAGGTTTAGTCGTGGAAGTAAGCTTTCTCCCCGGTTTGTTGGGCCTTTCGAGGTGTTGGCTCGTGTTGGAGCTGTGGCATATTGAGTAGCACATCCCCCTTAGATGAGTCAGATACATGATGTTTCCTTGTATCACAGCTCCGTCATTATCTTCATGATGAATCTCATATTATCGATTGGGGAGAGATCGATATTGACGATGATGCAACCTTCGAGGAGCGACCTGTGGATAAACAAGACCACAAGGAGAAGGTGTTGTGTGGGCGTTCTATTCCTTTAGTTCGTGTCTTGTGGCGACATGGTGGCATGGAGGAGAGTACCTGGGAGTGTGAGTCATAGATACGTGCTCAGTACCCAGAGTTGTTTAATGTTTAACTCTTTTCATGTAATGACGTTTTCTTTATGGTTAGACCTTTCATGTTTTATTTATGTACCTTTTTTGTGTGATGTTATGATTGAATTGTTTGTATATGTATTGTTTGTTTCCATATTCTCGGATATCGTAACTTTGTTCCAGCTTTCGAACAACTCATGGTGGTTTTCCTCTGAGAGGTATCATATGGGGTGGTTGTTCGGACCCCTCTGTTCCTCTGAGTTGGTTTTTAATTCTCGAGGACGAGAATGTTTTGAGAGGTATCTAATGTAATGGCCCGGACCTCCCAGACCCAGTACTTTGTGAAAATGTGGTGTCGGAGGTGTTCCGGGAGGTCAAGGTGACTTATCCCTTAGCGGCTGCCTACCGGTAGCTCGGTCCACCGGTAGCTGCTGCCTACCGGTGGCTCGGTCTACCGGTAGCTGCTGTCTACCGGTAGCTGCTGCCTACCGAGGGCTCGGTCAACCGGTAGCTGCTGCCTACCGGTGGCTCGGTCTACTGGTAGCTGCTGCCTAGCGGTAGCCGCCGTTTACCAGTAGCTCGGTCTACTGGTAGCTGCTGTCTACCGGTAGCTCGTTCTATCGGTAGCTGCTGCCTACCGGTGGCTCGGTCTACCGGTAGCTACTGTCTACCGGTAGCTGCTGCCTACCAGTAGTCGGTCTACCGGTAGATGCTGCCTACCGGTAGCACGGTCTACCGGTAGCTGCGGCCTACCGGTAGCCACCGCTTACCAGTAGCTGGGTTTACTGGTAGCCGCGGCGTACTGATATCTCGGTATACTGGTAGCCGCAATCTAGCAGTAGCTCGGCTAACACTTTGCCAAATTTTCCAGTTCAGTGAACAGTTTTTCTATCGGTGAGGTTCAGTGAATAGTGTTTCTATCGGTGAGGTTCTATCGGTGGACTTCTATCGGTGAGGTTCAGTGAACAGTGCTTCTATCGATGAGGTTCTGTGAACAGTGTTTCTATCGGTGAGGTTCAGTGAACAGTGTTTCTATCGGTGAGATTCTATCAGTGGACTTCTATCGGTGAGGTTCAGTGAACAGTGCTTCTATCAGTGAGTTTCAGTGAACAGTGTTTCTATCGGTAAGGTTCTATCGGTGGACTTCTATCGGTGAGGTTCAGTGAACAGTGCTTCTATCGGTGAGGTTTAGTGAACAGTGTTTCTATCAGTGAGGTTCAGTGAACAGTGTTTCCAGACATCATGAGAGCTACTAATTCCATACTTTGCCAAATTTCCCGAATGAACAGTGTTTCCAGACTTCATGAGAGCTACCGATTCCATACTTTGCCAAATTTTGAGTATGTGAACAGTGTTTCTAGCTTCATAAATTTGACGTTTTCTTTGACGTAAAATATTTTTAAAACCTTATATTAAGGACTTTAATACCGATTCAAAGGCCATAAATTCTATGTTAATTATTCCTAAGGCTGGAATGTTTTTACATGGTCAAACCGCGTGGATTAATGCGATTCGTTTATAATGGAGAATAAATCGGATTATAAACCGTCGCCTCTCTAATTTTTTTTTAAAAGGAACGAGATATCATTCTTCGTTGTTCTTCCTCCTGGTTCTCATATGCAAGACGCTAGAACCTTTCAATCCTTCCCGTAGGAGTTTCGAAATCAAACATTACTCGGATCAATTCCTCTCTGTTTGATGATACCAAGTTCTGTCCATCATTCTTCCATATAAGGTATGTTGTATCATCATTCTTTTGGGGTTTATCTTCTCCTATCCTCCTTTCCATAATTATACCATGTAATTTCCAAGATTCTAATGGGTTTTCTTGGGGTTGGTTAGTACTGCCATACCGCAGCATCCTCCGGTGGATGCAGTTGTCACAAGGGGAGGATCGTGACCTGTTGTGTGGATAAAGAACGTGAGGAACTGTTTGAGGTAGGGGATTCATGGCTTCTCTAATTGTTTATGTGCAACTTTAGAATTACCATGATTTAGTCCATTAGATCACAATGAAATTGAACTAATTAAATACTTGAACCGGATCAAAATAATTGGTTGATCGCATGTTGTTGCTTTGTACCGTGATAACCGTTTGCCTCATGTTTTCCTAGATAGAGTGATATCTATGATTTTCTTTAATTAGTTGCCCATTCATGATGGAAATTGATACTGAACGTAAAGCCGGAATTATTTGTTAAATAATTGGCTAAAGATAATGAGGCATGTTAATGAATTTGTTAATTCAAAATGGATTAAAGAACTATTATTTCGATAATTTCAAAAGGGTTCTGAGTCACCTGCTTGCTTGTAAGGCTGAATGCCTTGTGGTTTGGAGCTCTAAGTGCCCATTTTGTATGAAGGTTGAATGATTTGTAAAAGGGACGAGAGCCCATTTTGTGAGCTTTGATTTCCTGCTACATGTGATTTGATGTGAGCCTGGATGGCTGTTGTGATATGTGGAGGTATGGGGACTTGTGGTTGTGGCAGCAGATGACGCCTAGTGTGGCGAGATGCATCGGTTTATGCATGTGGGTGTCAGGGAGGACACCAAGGATGATGGTATGAGATTAATGTGATGGTTTGATGTTGGTGATTTGGTTTGGTTGTTTATCTTCTTTACTTTTCCCCACTGCTCAAGGAAGCTGGTATTGCTTACCGTCTTTCCGAAGAGGCGAAGACACGCGGGGTATGCCACGTGCTTTCTGTGTTTAGCCTCTCTATGGAGGATGGGTCTATGCTCTTGATATAGGCGGCAAAGACTCGACGGGTAGTATATCTACTCGCCGTGTTGAGCCCCTTTGTGTTTGGTAGCATAGGATGCTTTTCTAGAATGCCTGGGAATATGGGAAAGTAATACCATAATGAAATTTTGTTTAAATGGTGATAATCCACGGGGATGGGGAAACTGGAATTTAATAGTGATGTGAATCCTAGAAAGGAGCATTTTTTGAATGTGATGCCAATTTAGTTTAATTTGGTAAATTGTTCATGGTTAATTAATTTTTAAAGAATTAATTAACTTACAGTGGAACTGATAAAATGAGAATGGAGTAATCTAATAAAGCTCTTCAAATGGTTTTGTGCTTATAGGATGCCTATTCTTAGAAGTAGAAGCCTGGAGTCTGAGAGACGTTAGCTGCAATTGTGCCTATGACTAGGTAATTCCCATAGTGTGGTTGTGATTTAAATATATTCTGTACTTTTTGTGTTTCTATACGCTACTCCACCCTGTCGGTAAGGGCAACTGACACCCCGGGGATTCTGATCCCTGGCGGGTGTTTTCCCCAACATTCTGATGGGAGGTTGAATGACTAACTACCCCCTTTGGCCCCGCTCTCTTCTCTTGGTAGAACTTTGTGCTGGTAGGCACAGTGGTTAGTTTTACCCATATATGTGTGTAGAGGGAAGTAATGGCTTGGGTTATTTCACACACATATATTCTGGATATAGTATCCTATGGACTACTATAGTTGTAACGTGTATAGGATGTGATGGCTTGAGGATCCTTACTCGGCGTATGGGCTGTGATGGCTTGAGGTATAATACTCGACGTATGATACACGTTATATGAGCTGTGGTGGCTCCCGGAAACTACCTGGTTACTTTGGTTGTGAGGATGGTGTGGTGCTTAGCCCAGGTGTTTGCGGCCAAGCCTTTGTGGTGCACGAGGTGCAGATTGTGTAGCTTTTCCCAGGTGTCTGCGGGCAAGCCTTGGAGAGAGATGCACAGGACGTATGTCGTTGGGGAAAAGCGTAAAACCAGTGGGGAAGTAGTAGCGGGGTACCCTTGATATTCTTTACTATATGCTATATTCTTGTATGTGTTACTTGGCGAGAGTAGCCATGGTGAGGTTGGGAACATAGTATACCTGTTTAGTTGACGAGTTAGTTTCACTTGTTGTTCATTGGGCTTTAGCATGCTTTCTTTTCTTTTGAACAAGAGGCTTGGGGAGGATCCTACTGAGTATACTGTTATACTCACACTATGTATATATAAACTGTTTTTCAGGTCACTTGGAGCAGGTTGGAGATCAAGCTGGTTACTACTAGCTTGCGGTTAGAGGAGGAGTTGTCTGGGCTTGTGGTCGCTGCCGTTTTACTTTCTTATGGGTAATTTTTGTTTTCCCTTTCAGTTGTAGTAATTTTTCATGGCATTTCATATATGGAAATGAGTTTCTTTTATATTTCAGTTATGAGTTGGAGTTGGTTAGAGTATATTCTATCTCTCTCTCTTATGCATGTGTTCTCTTAGAGGGTAATGCCTCCCATTTGTGTGTGTATTATACCCTCGGTGTTAGTCACTAACTCGGGGCCTACTGGAGGCGGGACTCGGGGGTCATTATCTCCCTTCTCACATTGCCAGCCCAGGAGGGGTACACTTTGTGGGGAGGGGGTCATGACACTCCTCATCGCCCTCCTCCTCCTCCTCAGCCTCATCATCACCCTCCTCCTCCACCTCGGCCTCCTCCTCGTCATCATCCTACTCAACCTCAACCTCCTCCTCACCATTATATCAACCACCACTAGAACAACCACCTGGAGAACCATATATAGAACACATCAATGAAATATATTCACTAAAAGTAGTTATGGTCTCTGGTGGAATTGTTGGACGTAACACTTCCCTCAGTTTTATAAATGTAGTGTTTGCCCTTGCAGACTGTTCTTCCGTCTTTGTGGCCCTTTTTTCATCCTGTTCTACATGTTCCATAACCTACAGCAACTTGGTGGCACTACAAATCGAACCTGAGGAGGGCCAATACCTCATTGGAACTATACTCTTCTTAGGTCAGCACTGTACTCTAATATGGTTCTAATCTCCCAACCCCTAATGAAAATGATCGTTTGTCCCAAAATTGAAAGGTTATTGGAGATCAAGGGCCTCTAAAGTAACCCGTTACCAATATAATAATATTATTTATTTACAAAATAGAGATTAAAATTTTAAATCTACAAATTAAATCATAAAATCTACTGTTGAGCCAGTTCCTTAACTGCACTTCCATCTTTATTCTTTCTAATCGGGAAAAACAATTTTGCTCATGGCAGACATCCTTCTATAATCAATTTATGCCTCTAAAATGGATTTGAATGTAGGAAACCATAATTAAAAATAGGATACCAAAAAAATAGTAATTTTAAAACTAAAATTATATAACAACTTTAGCATTAAAATATATTACAGAGGAAGTAATTGAAAGTGAATGTCGTAAAGAATGATTATAAAATGTCATACTAGCTGTCTCTCACGATATACCAATATAGTACGTCCCAATGTTTGGACGTATTTTTTAGCATCAATGTTTTTTTATTCCATCCAAAAGCATCTTAAATAAAATTCAATACATAGTATTAACGAAAAACAATTAAAATTTCATTAAATACTTCTAATTTGATTAATACTGTCAATTGGACAGTCGCCCAAGGAGTAATCATCTATCAGTACTATTCTAATGGACAATCATCCACGACTGTGACCGCCTCTAACTTGGTGCCTACTCTAGCATGCCATCCAAAGTACAAATCTTTATTATAACCTCTCTAAAGCTCGCCTAAATCCTTTAGACGTGCTTTCTGTGCACCCTCACTATCGGGGAAATTAAACCGTAACTGAAACCAACATATTAATTCATATAAATACAAAAATAAATATATTGCATTAAATACAACAGATTTTTTAACTCATATCTCCACCCATGATTTATCCTTGGCTTCATTTGGTAGCGGTCTCAATGAGAGCAGGATGACAGGAATGACGTTAGAGTATTTTGCAAGCACCACCAAAAACACTCTGACATTGCTACCCTGATTTTTCAATCATCTGACTGTCTTCATTATAGTCCACTATCAACTGCTTGTGGCGGTTCCACACCGCACACATGCATGTATGCGCCCGCCCCTGCCTCCTATCAGTAGATGTATCTGTTATGAAAGAAAAATAAATATTTTATCAATACTTGTTATACTGAAAATAAATAATGGTGTAACATTTTGATAGAGCTTTATATGTACACCTATGGTAGTCTGATCAACGGGTGTCACTGGATCCGCAGAAACTAAAGGAAGACCCTGTATAGATGGAGTTGGTCCCAATGTATGCTCCGTAGGGACAGACTCTTGTAGAGTAGGAGTCAAAGAAGATGGAATATAAAATCCTTGAGAGAGGGAAGAAAAATAAAAGAATATTGCCAGGATGGCTGGGAAAATGCTGGATGGGGAGTGGGAATCATCATCGGATATGGTACAGATGGGTGAGGAGGCTCAGTTGTAAATGGTGGTTAAAACATGGCAGTCCTAAATATCCTGTGTGTCCCTAACAACACATTGGGAATATAATGTGGGATATATGGTTGGTCATTGGGAGGGGTAGGGTCTAATCGGGTATGCCGAGCAGATCTTCTAGCTTCTGTACCCCCCCCCCTCATACGAACATCTTGATTAATGGGACCACTACTAGGATAGTTATCAAATATTAGTCACCTAGTAGATGGATCCTGAAAAAAAAAATTAATGACAATTATTCACTTGACATTTTTTATTATTTAAATAAAAATATTTGAAATTAAATACTCACTGTAGGAGCTGGTGGTGTAATGCCCAGCTCAGTCATGCAATGATTATTTTCCATAATCTATTTGAATTGCCTATCATTAAGTGGATTAATTTCCAACATTTGAAAACAAATATGGATGCAAATAAAAAAGGATAACTAATGTGTAACACACAATACAATATAAATGCGAGTGATTAGAGGGATTCATGGTAAATTTAAATAACCATTTTTTTTGTAAAAATGAACAAATATATAATTAAGTCAACCAAATATACAAGATGTAATAATGAAAATAAATTTTTTGTAGGATGATAATTTAAAAAGTGTCATCAGTCTATTAAATTCATTTATCATTTATTCTACCATATTCACAAGTGGTAATGCAGTTTTAAAAATTTAGGAAAAATATAATTTCATTAGGTCAGGTAGATGATGTTGGATTAAATACATGTTTTGAAGAAGAATACAAACCAACATGTTCATTACCTGGTAAAATGTTAAAGACATATCTTAGAGTCATACAAAATTTATATAAATCACATTTGAAGCATTCCAATGTTCCCAAAGTTAGAGATTTTGGTTTCGTAGGTTTAAATAGAGTTCTATTCCTAATTGGAAATTGAAATTCAAAGAAAAATTCCAACCAATAAACATTGAAAATTCACATAATGGTCACGTCAGATACTACATATTTTTAATCAATATTAAATCAATTTTTGTAGTACCATCCTTAAAAATATGGGTGGGGGTGTCCAGGGGGTGGGGTTTTCCAGGGGTGGGGTGGTGTCCTGGGGGTTGTCCAAGGGAGGTGGCGGTGGACAATTCCCCTCCCTCCCTAGATAGCCCACCCCCCTCCTAAGTGAAATTTGTATTAGTAAATCATCTTCAATTTTATTATTCCATCCGACAAAGAAATACCACTGAAGGAATTCCCTATAACAAAGAAATATCCAAATGTTATACAAAATCCCATAGCAGATAATCGATATATGGAGAATCTCATCATCCTCCCATATCCACATTCCAGCATAACATCCATCTAGGTTGTAACCATACCCCATAGGCCACATGGAACTCACATAACAATTTCCAACATAACCAAATAACTCAAAAATATAACCCCAAAGACTCACTCAGATCATTATCCCTTTCAATCACATTCCATGTACTACATGAATAAAAAAAATACGGATGTCACCATATATCTTCTTATGATGTGCTGTCACTACAAATATTCTACCAAAACAAAACCACACTAAGAAAACATCTTATATTTATCAATAGTAAATGAAAAATAAATAACACAAATCAATGAAAAAGGTAATCACATAATAAATGAAATTGATGAATCATATTTCTACTAACCCATACATGAAATCCCTTATAAAAATAGATTCATTATTCAAACAATACCACCCATAATTGAGATAAAATAACCCACAAAAAACATAACCAAAATTATTCAACACCTCAAATGGGTTTTCACTATCAACATGGAACACTATAATGCCTTACTATACAAATGGAAAGGATTCCCAATAGAAGGAACTTCTAATGACGTTTTCCATTAAATTATATAATATAAAAGTCACTATCATGATCATCTCTTGCAGAAGGGTCTTGTGGCAAGGGAACATGATAGGAGAAATAAGAATACATGAAGAAGTAGACCATAATGTTCTCATTTAGGATAACTCAATATAGATAACAAAAATAATAGATGCACTACATTCCACATAAATTTTATAAGCATAGAAGTAATGAATTACCTGATTTATTTTATATATATCTTCGAGAGATTACTTGGGGTGAAGAGATAGCCTTAGGAGAGCATCGGGAGCAATTAGGTTTATGGATGCAATCATGCGGAGGGATTCTAGATGTGTGGCTATTTGAGGGAAACATTCCCAATGGTTTCATAAAGCCATTGGGAAAAAGTGTATTTACCAATGTCTTTTAAGAACTATTGTTATATATATATCATTCCCCAACGGTTTTAGTAAACTGTTGGGAAAATATTTTTTTCATCCCATTTTCCCAATGGTTTATTAAACCATTGGGAAATGATTTTTTCATCACATTATCCCAATAGTTTGAAGAAAACATTGGGAAAAATTAAGGATAAAAATGGATTATTCCAATAGTTGGTATACAAGCATTTGGACAACACAATTTTCAAACTACGTATTATTACTAACTATTATAGAATTAAAAATACCTTTTTAATTTGATATCATTATTATAAACTGGATCATAATTACATAAATGATGACATGTTCAGAAAAACATATTGATGAGGCTGAAGTAGGTAGGTGTTATTTATTTTCTAACTTCTTTATTTCTTTAATCCAACAAAATATTTCAATTTATATTCATAGAATAGATTTTTATATGCCCTATTTATGGGGGAATACTAAGATTTATCTCACCTCTAGTCTAGTATACCATTGGTACTTAAGAGGATTATTTTATTGTAGGTGGGGAAAATTTGAATCACCCCATTAGACACCATATTTTCTTGGATTAGGAAGGGAGCTTGGTCGTGGATGATGGTTCTATTGCTTGGGATGCTTTGATTGTTGTTGTAATTTTTTATTCTCTTTAAAATAATGCATTCCATTGTTATCCTATTGAAATATATCTATGTTAGAATATTTTATGATATATGAAATTAAATTATTTTATTAATAATATATTGTTCATTTTTGAGTTTATTATTTATTTCATAGATGTTTATTATTTTTTCTACGACCTTTTTTACCAATTATTTTACGTATTCTTCTTATATGTTCATGTTATATCACCAATGTGATCCACTCTAATAGAATGTAATATTATAATCACCACGACAACCTAGGATCTTCTTTCTAGTCAGAAGCCTCTAGAAAATGAGGAGGCGGGATTGGGTTCATATGGGCAACTACGTTTGGATAAAGAAGAGTGAGCAAGGTCTGAGATTTCACAAAGTGGAATTAAAGGTGTTTCATTTCTATTATTATTATTATAAATATATACACGATGATAGGAGTGAGTTTGACTTAGTAATTATCCATTCATATTTGTTTCTATCCCACGTTATGTGTAATCACCAGGTTCTCCGGGATTAGGATATTCTTGTTATATATTTCGCCTATTACACATGATATATTTTCACCATTGGGAGATGAATATCAAATATGTTATTTATTAATCTTAATGATGATTTTATTTATCCCAGTATATAAAGTATCATTTTTAAATACATCATTTAAGAACCTATATTTCAAAATCCCTACGTATTCCAAAACATATAGGTGCATTTTACAGCTTGAATTTATTATGTTGATTGTGATTATTGAATGTGCCTTGGTTGTGTTATATTCTTATTCCAATAATATCATCCATAGGTAAGAGACATTGTTTTTATAAAATGTTAGAAAAATCAAAAGTGGTGTTACACCATATATATTAATGGTAGAATCATTAAAATACTATTTTTACCCATGAAATATATGTAAACCATGTTAGATGAGATGGGCGTTGACTGTGATTACATGGCAACTGATTTCAATTTACATGGTGTATGAGTCCATTTAGACTAGAAATGGAAATTCATTAAAGAATGCCGTTATTATTTTACCAATTTAGTTCTAAGACTAATTGTAATGGTGGATTGTTTTATTTAAATTGGTGGAAATTTTACCTTATAATGATTATTGTAGTTTATTTGTTGGTAATGAGAATGCACATAAACAAATATTTAATTATATGTAAAATTATATATGCATTAAAATGTAAATTTTGAATTGTAAATGAAATTGTTTATAGTAAATTATGAGGGTATACTCAATATTAAGGGAGTTTCCCTCCTTAAATATCAATTGACTATCCATGTACCTTAAATCAGATAAATAATAAACAAGAATTCTTACTGATACCGAGATCTTCGGAGGAGGTATATGGGTTACTACCTTGGTTAGAGAACCCTTTTATTTCGTTCTTTTTTTGATCCTATATGATTTTTTTTATTTTTCTCAGGTGTGTTCTGGTATTTTGTAGAGATATTCCACCATGAAATTCACAAGTCATGTTCCAGGAGGGTGGAAATTACCATATTATAGAGGTGGTGGTCCCGAATCCTCCAATGTTACCTATAGTTGTTCCACCTACATCATTACCTATTATTATTGAATTATCCACAAAAATTCTTCTTTGATAGTGTTTCGTTCACATGATGTATTATATTAATGTTTCTATTCAACCAATGCATGTGATTTCTGATATGAATCAAAAATTACAACAATATCATCCTCTTATCATCTTAGTAGATGGTGGTCCTCATAATACTGACTTATTTCATGAAATAATTTTTTCTATCTTCAATCATATGGGGATTCATCCCTAGTTTAGGTTAAATATCCCCACATACATGATGTGTAATTACTCTAGGAATTGGTGGGTTGTGATTAAATATGATGGTCAATAATAGAACATTGTTTTGGAACACATTCACACTCCATTCAATGATTAATTTTACCCTCGGATACTAATAGATAATCAACCTGGGGAGTTCACACACCCAGAGCACGGTGTTATGTCCTATCATGGACTATTCTACATCTTTCACTGAGTTACATCATTTTTCACACCTTCTTACTGATAATGAGTTATCACAAGAGATATTATTTAAGTATAGAGTTATGTATTCCAATCTATTTTTAGTTAATTTTTTGGTTATATCCCTTTCTAGAGATCATGAACCTGACACTTAAAAAAAGGAAAACATCAGATAAGATGTCACTACAAGGAATATAGTTTTATTTAAAAAAACTTGGTAGTGGTTGTTCAAATATCATGAAAAACATCTTTGAGGTTCCTCTACATTGTAACAGAATCAAGAGTTTTTATAATGGTGGCTATGTTGTTTTCCATTTGTGTGGCTAGTTGGGGAATGTGAATCCATAGTGTCATTGAGAAATTATTTTTTTGGTGATTGAAGGACCCCAGAACACCCTAAGAGGAGTGGTGTGAATTAGAGTGTCCTATTTTTTTTTAATGTTCTTAATATTTTTCCCACATTGGTAGGAACTTGTTGAATATGTCCAAAAATGAAATCTCAATGATGAAACAAAAGTTTTTAATGGTTCACTAGAAATGGCTACGTCCAAGGAGAATATGCCCAAAGTGTGTCGATGATACCTAAATCCAATAATATTTACTAGTTTGAGGATTACATGATTCATTCACTGTCACACTATTCCAGGAAAACTGCATTTACAATGGATCAAGGACTGCTCACTGAAAACCTCAGATAACATCACTCAACTCCCCTATCTCACTACATTGAGAGAAGACAAAATCGGTTTATCGACGTGAAGGTACCTTCCATAGATTTGAATTGAAGTCTTTTTCTTATCTCAACATGAGACTCTACTTGCATTAATGTCTTGATTTTATGCACAAAAAAGAAATGAACCACTAAATAGGATATTCATAACATGTATTCTGTCTACAATAACAATTCCATTCAACACATACCTTGTGCATGTAAGAACATACTTTTGTGAGCAAGATTTTCTTTTCACGCTGAAAATATTTCAGGAAATTACACCATTTACACACATCTTTTTCTTTTTTTCACATGATTTTATTTTGTGTGGAAATTATTCTTTAATTTTCAATGTTAAATTTTCTACACATCTTTAACTTTTCCACACAACTCCCTTTTCATGTACATTTTACATGAATTTGAACTCAAATGTTCTCTAAGTAGTCAGCCATCCCAAATGAGGGGGTCACCTCTTATTTGTAGGTGTTTCTAACCTCCACGTGCAAAAACCCACCATGTCATGCAAAACATCTCATTTTTCATTCAATGATTTTCATGCCGGAACCATTTTCCACGAACAACTCCAGATTTTTTGCGAAACAAATTAATTTGAAATTTTTTTTTGCATTCTGATCCTAAAATACCTTTTGTGAAAAAAAAATCCAACCTTATTTCACTATTCCGTGAAAAAACAATTTAGTTCACTTTCTATGATTTTCACGCAAAACTCCATTATTTCACCCACCTTACATTTCCAAAACATATCTCATTATTTACAGATTCTCAGGACCGATAATTTGGAAAACACTACATTATTGTGCCACATCAATACTATTGTGCACTTGAATTATATGATCCCTTTTCTGGAAATAAAATAGAACATCCAATGCAGATTGATAAGAAACACAAACCATACTCTATTTCTAGAATATAATGGTTGTGGTTCCAACCATCTACCATTTTGGGTTTGTTGGAAATTTCCATATAATTTAAATAGAGCAGCTTCCAAAAGAAAAACCAGAAACACATGAATAAACTCATCCAACACTCTAAGTCTACATGAGAAAAGCTCGGTGAAGAAAACTATAAGGGATTCTTGAATTGGTTTCCTGTGATTTAAATCTCTTAATGACGCCCATGATATTATATTACTATTTAATAGAAGAATTACATGCCCTGAATGTATTCATTCTCCTCCTAACATCGAATTATCATTGTGTCACAAAATCATTATAAGTCAAATGTATACCTTCTACTCTTATAACCATATTCTAATTATTTCATTGAAGTATTACATGTCCAATTTTTTCCTTCTCCACCTAATACCAAATTCTCATCTTGTCACAGAGTCAATACATGTCCATCACATGTCCTGAATCTATTCCTTCTCCCCTATTGATAGTAAACCCAATGACAGATATTTGTTTATTGTACAGCTCAAAATACCCCCTAGAGATAACCTACCCCCATAAACCTACATCACATCCACAAACAGAATAAAAAATAGTTAACATAACTAGGGAGATATGAGTTTTTCAACCTCTTTATGCACTATGAGGTTGATGAACACCAAGGTGCAACTATTGTTTCTCAATTACAGCCATTGACATTGGATTGTTCAGGATATCAACCACTTGATTATCAGTTCCCACATGATCCATTTTAATCATTCCTTGTTCAACTTCTTCCATGATAACGTGATATTTTATTTCAATATATTTTGTAAGAGAATGGCGAAGAGGATTCTTCATAAGATCAATTATGCTCTTGTTACAATAGTAAATCACCATGGGTTATTTCACCTCATCACTATTATTTGTCAGTTGTTTCTTCATCCATAGTAGTCAAGTTACTGCCTATTTAGAACATAAATACTCAGCTTTGGAAGTACTAAGAGAAGTGCTTTCTTGTTTTTTTGCTCAACCAGCCATTGCATTTCTGCCTAATGTAGAATGCTCTACCACTGGTGGACTTTCTTTCCTCTATATATCCATCCCATTATGCATTATAAAGTGAAGATAATTCACTTTCCCTTCCTATAACAAAGTATAACCCATAATTATGTGTATCATGAACATACCTCATTATTATTTTTTCTGCTGTCGTATGTTCTCCCTTCGGATTACTCTATAATTAGGTTACTAAGAAAGTTAAAAAGACAATATCACGTCATGTCACCGTTATTTATAGTAAGATTCCAATAATCTCCATTTACATTATGCGATCTACATAGGTAACATCCCCATTCTTTCCATATTTGGTTCAATCCACAATCAGAGGTTACATTATTTTGGAATCATGCATATTAAATTTATTCAACTCCTCCCTTGAATACTTTTACTGAGAAATTAATGTGTAATACTTCTTTTAAATCACATACATCCCCATTAATTATATGAGCTCCCCAATCATAGACATTTCAAATTCTAATTTCATGTGATTGGAAAATTCAACTATTGATTTCTTTCGGCCTCCAGCAAATATAATGTCATCAATGTAAACTAGAACTATGAAATGTTCATTTGGAGAATTATTCACATTGAGATTGTGATATACTCCTCTTTTGAATTCTAGATTCTTGATATACGAATCT
Organism: Viscum album; assembly: GCA_963277665.1. Lineage (NCBI taxonomy): Eukaryota > Viridiplantae > Streptophyta > Magnoliopsida > Santalales > Viscaceae > Viscum > Viscum album. The sequence continues at coordinate 943,045,447 of OY728127.1, read as the reverse complement.
ATCCAAGAAAACCATGTCCATGGTGCCTGATTCCGACCATATAGGGCCTTAATTAGTTTAAAATCTTTTGTTTCATGGGTACCAAGAAAAAAACCCATTGGTTGTTCAATTTAGACTTCTTTTTCGAGAACATCAATCAAGAATGTTGTCTTATCATCCATTTGACATACATTATATCCTCTATGGATTTCCATGGAATGAACAAGACTGATTGGCACCAGTCTATCCATTAGAGAAAATGTTTATTAAACATCAACACCTTAAATATATGAATATCTTTTAAATTCCTATCATTCCATGTTTCCGATAACACCTCTGTGCTCATCAAATTTGATCTTGAAAATCCACTTTGTTCCAATCTCATTATGACATTTGGGTCTCATTACTAGAACCCTTATCTGATTCTTATCAATATGATCTAACTATTCATTCATGGATTTCACCCATGATTCATCTTTTGTAGATTCTTCAAATGAAGATGGTTCCAAAACTGACTGAAATGAATATTGTGTGTTATTCCTCATTCTTCTTATTTTTCTGTATGTAGTCCAATCCCCAATAATGTTTTATTGGTCAATTTGTGCTCTTCGGTTCCTCTTTTGAGATTCAACCTCATTCTATGTATCCAAGGATTCCTCTTCATAATCTTCTTCTAAGTCAAAATCATGATGTGAATCTTGTGTGTTTTGTAAACCTTCCTCCATTATGGTATTTCCATCTACACCATGTTCATATTTATCCTCATATTCAATCACATCAACATATGAAATGCATGAATAATTTGTGTTTTTCTCTTCAATGATCATATCATATCATCCTTTTGAAATCCTTCCTAATAACTTGTTGAAACACTTATAGGATTTTCAATTCATTTAGTATCCAAGGAAAATTACTTCATCTACATTGTCACCATATTTTCGTTGATTTCATTTTTTGTTTCTAATGAAACATTTATTTAAAAAAATGAGAAAGTATTTCAATGTGGGATTTCATCCATGCCACAATTAATATGGTGTATTCATGTCACCCATAAAAAATCCTATTCGCTTTTGAATATATAATATAGCTTTAACAACCTCATTCCCATATTTTTGTGGAATATGACTCACAATCAACAGAGTTCCTTCAATGGTGTTCACCTTTAAATTCATGTTCACAACATATCTATTTTTCATCGGAGTCCTCACAGAAGCTACCTCATGTTGTATACATTGCTTCATTAGGTTATTTTTAAATTACATGGATGTATATTCCCCTACATTGTCAGATTGCAACACAATGATTATTCATCCAGTTTCATTCTTGGCAACTTGATGATATATTTTCATGCAGTCGAGAACAGGTCATTTTCAATGTATAATTTTTACACATTCCATTATACTATAATCATCTGTTTAAAGGATGCAGGACCTTTATCAATGTGTTCTGACAACATTTATCAGGACTCATATGTCTTTACGAATGAGATCAAGAAGATGATATGTCATTTTCTTCCTTGGATTATATGAACTATAGACCATATTATCTCGAATGAATTCATCATATGAAATTTCATGAACATGCATTAGGGTGGCAATTTCTATGACAATCTTCAATTTTCATAATTTCTCCATGTCCTGTTGATTTATGTGCCCCAATATCCAATTCCACATGTTATTTTTACCTCAATAGTCTTGTAGAAAATGTTTTCATTACTATGAAATGGATATTGGTTTCCTTCTATTCTACATCCCTTCATAAGTGAATTTCTTGTATTTCTCATTATAGTGTAGCCTTCCTGATTAAAATTAACTATATGTCCTGATTCACAGATTTTACTCATGATATATATTTTATGACATATTCCATCTACATAATGTACATTATTTTAATTTAGCTCTCTATTTTCTAGATCAGTTCTTCCACATCCATTGTTTTTTATAGGTCTATCATTACAAAACCATATTGTTCCATCAACCCTCCACTTGAAATCCATTAAAAGGAATGCATTACCAATCATTTTATATGAACAACTGTTATCTATTATCCTTGTTTTGTTTTTTATAGCTTTGTGGGCCACCTCTATAATGATTGATTTCTTAGTTTTCTTCTTTTCCTTCCATGAGACGTAGGATTGAGTGTAAGACACTGATGGAATTTCAACTCTCACTTCCATTTACATGGGTTCTTCATAGTTTCAATATAAGTCTAGAGGAGTAAATCTATTTTTAAGAGAAACACTATCTTGTTGATGATTTATGACTTGTCTCTGACTTTGGAATGATGTGTGCATGCTCCTCCTCTCCCTGTAATCAACATCCTTATGAAAAAATTAGAACAAAAAAATATATTGATAGAAATTTTTTCTTCTAAAAAACCAGGATATGAATTCTTTATCCTTTTTTGAAGTCCCATCTCTTCTACACTAAAATATATTCAATCCTCTTCATAATAAGACATGGTATGGACCATATATCCAATAAACTGAAACGTCATGAGAGGAAGTCTCTTCTCAATCCTATTTATCCTCATTCCTTCATTCATATTATAATTATTTTACTGCCTCTTATTCCTGGAGGATCGAGGATTGGTTTTGATCTTATTTCAGATTGAATTGGGGATTTCTTTTTCAGTACCTCGGGTGACTTTTCCAAATGACGAACATTCATCTAGCCTTTATTTTGGTCACCTTTATTTGCAGCATTTGATGATTTGGGTAACACCCTTACCCCGGTTACTCAGAGTCGGTGCATTATTACATAACATTAGCATGATCACAAGAAAGATCAAATCTCTAACGACCGATTAGTTTAGTATCTTTGGAAACACTACATATATTCATAAGTCTTACATTACATCATAAAAATGAAAACTACAACAACATATTTTCTTCATAGTCCACACTCATATCCCCACATACTATCCCTCCAGGTCATTAATAAATTACTTCTTCGCATCCTGGGAAAAATAAAACATTGAAAGGGGTGAGCTCAAATACCCAGTAAGGATAATAATATAGTGGAAACTTTCATAAATAAGAATAAACATTTAAGGCAATGTATTACAAAAACAAAAGCCTTATAAACATTAACTTCATCATAGTATGGAAATAATAAAATGAAAAAATTCCATTTACTTATTCCCATGGCTATTCTACTAATAGAATAATCACATGCAATATCAATAACCACTTTCATAATGATGGAATGCATAATGCCAGACTTTCATAACCACATAGCCAAGGCCTCATTCCAAGACTTCAAATAATAATTTTTTAAGGCCTTGTTCCAAGTTACTAGTTTTTATCATGAGACAAACCGATGCATCAAGGAGCTATAGCAGGCTCCACCCGTCACATATTAAGTCCAATACATTCCTCATATGAACTTGTTTAAACATAACATAAACATTCGTATTAAAAATAGCATACGAAATGTAAACACTTCATCCATAAACAATGAATGGTAAAAAAATAAAACATCCATAGTCAAACATATCACAAAACCTTCAATACAATATAGAAGTTTTGAATCATAATAAATCAACAACAAATAAGCGGAAAATCCATCAAAGGATGTTGACATAGATGAAATAAAAACTCTTTTTAGGGTAATATCTCTTTTTATTTTGAAAACATTTTCATTGAAAATATAATTATATGCTTTTAATGGATGTTTCTATGATTTTATAACGGTGGAAAACAGCCGCACCCACTGTATAAGTTAAAAAAACATTGTTACTTTAATTCTGTCGAAAAGGTTAAAAAGCACCTTGTTTGGAAAATGACAGAAATATTCCTTTATAAACCTCTTATAAAAAGTCAAAAAAGGGTATAAATTACTTTAACCCATATTCTAGTAAATAGTAAAAATGTTTTGAAATACATTTTTAAGAAATATGGTTATGGATGATAAAGAAGTCCCAGTAGATTATTACGTATAATCAACCTCTGATAATGAAGAGATTGTGAAATAACCCTTAAAAATTTTGTATCTTATGAAACATAAAACCCATTAAAGAGGTATCATACAATTAATCTGTAAATAAACATAACATAAAGTTTATTACACAAAGAATACAATTATGGTCAGTATATACACCACACAAAAGGTAATAGTGGCAATATGGCATGAATCTCACTCGAATAAGGAGTGAGATGAAAACCCCTTACCTTGTACTTTTCTTTGGTTGGGGTAGGTTAACCTCCTGTATAATGGTGAAATAATTTTTTTTAAATTATACAAGAATCATATACATTAATTTGATATCATATATGATCTTTTAACATTGATTTGTTAATAATATCTTAGTATTATCGTTGTTTCTGGTGTTAACATACTCATTTTCTTTTATATGTTTTGTTACGTAAGCTTTGATTTTCATGGATAGGTTGTATCTTAATAATATCTAGAATGATATCAAGTCCTTAGACACTATTATTAATCATCAAATGAGAGTTATAGTTGAATGGATACGATGGAGAATAAATCTCATCGCGTTCGTGGAGATGGTAGTCCGTACGTACGCATGAGCGACAATATCATTCTTTTGATATTAGAATAATATATAATTGGATGGTATATCATATATACAGAATCAATATCATGTCATATTTATTATTTACATGAGTTACACATCATTATTATACCCATCCAAATAATAATTTAATGAATAACAATTACACCATGATGTGGAGACGGTAAGCCGTACGTACGCACGTATGGTGACATGTTATTCAAAGTATGGATAAAATACTGAATATGGTTGTACCATATTTATAATAAAATCATAGTTTATATAAGTTACTGGAGTTATTATTTTAGAATGCTAATAACAAAGATGGAAGATGTGGAAGAAGAATGAAACTTGGAAAAGGGTGGTGAAATCATTACCTCTTCTTCAGGTTCTTCCTTTTGATTTGATCAAAAGGGATCATTGGAAGGATTTCTGACTAAAGGAAGGCCTATAGGATGAATTGAGGGAAGTTGAGAGAGTATTTGGGTAGAGTTTGGCAGAGACAAAAGGCTATGATGGTGTGAATTAATGAGAAGGAGGAGTGCCCATTTATAAGAGGGGTGAGGGGCACCTTTGGAAAAGCTAGAAATATTATTTTATTATAAATTCATATTCGGTTTAGAATGGCTCCAAAGTGTATTATTTATAGTTTATGTTTGGGATGGTTCAGAAATCACTCATCAAATATATTTTAGACTAGTTTGGGTTACTATATTAACCTTATCATTAAGTATTAACCCTTAGTAAATTAGTTTCACTTTTACAATGTCTCTTTATATTTTTATATCATATCATTGATAAACATACTATATACATCCATGTTTCCCCCAAGTAGACCATTAAAGATACACCTATCATGATATAAGTTTCTTGGATGAACTATAGATATTTAGGAATTTAATATCAATTAATAATATAATATTTGTTTTAAAAACTATTTTATTCCAATTTTGACACTATTCAAAAATTGATTTTTGTAAAAATCATATCAGAATTATTACTTATAAAAAAGTTAATTAAATAATTACTCGCATGTCATATTAACCTATAAAATTAGTGTAATTCATAAAAAGTCTCATATTATATTTATTAGGGTATCTACAATATCAATCATTTTAATTTTTCTATATTATGGTAATTACTGCATCACCATTGTGTCATAAATAAATTAAATTATTTAGGGTCTAAAAAGTATAAATAAAATACAATTATATAGGAAATCAATTAATCTTCCTAATTAATATTTATAGTCGAAAATACAACATAAATAACTCTGTAAAAATTGTGTTTCTAAAAGATATATGCTTGTGTCATTTTTGTATTCATTTTATCTTAATTAAAATAAAGTGTCTCTATCACTTACAGGTGGCACCATGGGGTCCCAAAATCGACCCAAAGATGCCCATTGTCGGAAATGTATCAAAAAATAAGGTTAGGACATTTTTAGGGTAATTTTTTATTATTATAATATTATTTTAACACTTATTTACTGGATTTACCCTTTAACCATGGTAAATAAAATATTTAGCGAAGTAATTTTTCAAAATGACTAAAAAAAATTTAAATATTTACACAATTTGAACATCCTGATTCCAAATATGGAATCCATTTTTCAAAATTCAAAACATATAAGTGGCAGAAATTAATTTGAAATTAATTCCCGCTTTCAAAACAAAAAGCGTGTTTTTAAGATATAATAACTATCAAAAGATTGATATTTGTTTATGTTCAGTTTAGTTGTGAAATTATTTAAAATGACCAACATTTTATTAAATGGTTATAAAATATTCTAAATATACTTTAAAACCACTAAAATTCATAATTTATCACTATTAATTATTTTGATTAAAAAAGTTGTTTTTAATTAAAATTTAGTAATTTTCACTATTCATCAAAATATTAATTTTATCCGAAAAGTACCAAAATGTCAGCTTAGGCTAAATTCGATACTATGAATCCAAAAATGAAGCCCATTTTGATAGATAAAAATTTTGAAATATTAAAAAGTATGTATTACTATTCATAACGGCTAGTTTGATCGGTTGTGGTGTGTGTTAGAACTCGATGTTGCGTACAACACACGCTATTACATTATTTAAAGAGAAGCTTACTGTAGAAGATTTGGTTGGTTCTTCATCATAAGTTCCTCGGGTTCCCACATTGACTCTTTCTTCTTATGGTTTCTCCACAAAACTTTTACCAGACGTGTCGTCCGGTTTCTCAGTACTTGTTCTCTCGTATCAAGAATCTTGACGGGCACTTCGCAATAAGAGAGATCGGGTTACAATTCCAATTCTTCATAGGTGAGTACATACTCGGGATCAGGCATGTATTTACTCAATAGAGATACATGGAACACATCATGAACTTTGGAGAGACTTGGCGGAATTTCCAATTGGTAAGCTACAACCCCAATTCGTTCTAGAATTTCGAAAGGTCTGATGTACCTAGGACTCAATTTACCGATCTTACCAAAAGGTATAACACCCTTCCATGGAGATACCTTCTGGAAAACATGAACACCGACTTTAAATTCCAAATATTTCCTTTGATTATCAGCATAGCTCTTCTTCCTACTTTGAGATGCTTTGATGTGATTTTGGATTACTTTCACCTTTTCCATCGTTTCCTCCACCAGTTCTGAGCCTATAAGTTTTCTTTCACCAACGTCATCCCAACAGGTTGTCGTACGACATCTCATTCTGTATAACGCTTCATATGGTGCCATCTGAATACTCGAATGGAAGCTATTATTATTGGAAAATTCTACCAGTGGTAAATATTGATCCCACATACCCTGAAAGTCAAGTGAGTAGGATCTCAACATGTCTTCGAAAGTTTGAATAGTTCGTTCTGATTGTCCATATGTTTGAGGGTGGTAGGAAGTGCTCAAATGAAGTTCAGTATCCAAGGATTTCAATAGACTTTTCCAGAATCTTGAAGTAAATGGGGATAAAGATCAGAAATAATCAATTTGGGTACTCCATGAAGTCTCACAACATCATCAATATATAGTCTTGCTAGACGTTACATTGGTAGATCTTCTCTTATAGCAAGAAAATGTGCTGACTTGGTAAGACGATCAACAATGACCCATATTGCATCGTTCCTTCTAGGAGTCTTTGGTAGCCCCATGACAAAGTCCATCGTAATATTGTCTCATTTCCACTCTGGCATGGGAAGAGGTTTCAATACTCCACCAGGCTCTTTCCTTCTAGCTTTCACTTGTTGAAAAACCATACATCATGACACAGAATCAGCAATATCCCTCTTCATGTTGTCCCACCAAAAATGTTCCTTCAAATCTCTATACATTTTGCTGATCCCAGGATGTATAGATAAATTGGAACTATGAGCATCATCCAACAATTAAATTTTTAGATCAGGTATATCGGGAACACAAAGTCTCTTCCCAAATTTCAAAATTCCATCTTCATACACAATGTCTCTCAATCTCCCATCATTCACAACTTTAATCTTCTTTTGAAATTCTTCATCATCGGTCTGAGAAATCTTAATTCTTTCTAGTAAAGTTAGATTGGCAACTATTTGAAAAAGCATTGATGTTTCACCTTCCCTGGTTATTCCCATGTCCATATTCACTAGATCCATGAAAATTGGATCCCTTTCAATTATCATATTGTTCAAAACTCCATGGTCATTTCTAATCAAAGAATCTTCCACCATGTTTACCTTCCTCGGGTGGTAGAGTATCATTCAATAATAATATTTGAGTAATTCAAGCCATCTATTTTGCCTCATGTTGGGTTCTTTTTGTGAGAAAATATACTTGAAACTCTTGTGATCAGTATAAATATCACATTTTTCACCATAGAGGTAGTGCCTCCATATCATCAAAGAAAATATCACATCTTCTAACTCAAGATCATGATTAAATCGTTTTGCTCATGAATTTTCACTTATCGTGATGCATAGGCAATAACTGTATCTTTCTGCATAATGACACGACCAAGTCCTTTCTTCGATGAATCACTATAAATAACGAACCCATCATTCCCTGATGGTAGAGCCAATATAGTAGCATTGAATAATATTCTCATCAGTTCTTTGAAACATTCTTCACACTCTTTTTTCCAAACAAATTTAACCCCTTTACATGAGAGCTTCGTTAATGGGTTAACCAATCGTGCATAATTATGGACGAAACGTTGATAATAACCTGCCAAACCAATAAATCTACATTCCTCAGTTATACTCATAGGTGCTGTCCATTTTTGGATTGCCTTGGTCTTAGAAGGATCAACAGAGATTCCATATTTAGAGACAATATGGCCAAGAATAGAAATCTCAGGAAGCCAGAATTCACACTTGCTAAACATCCCATATAATTCATGTCTTCTCAGAGTCTTTAGGATAATGCGCAAGTGAATTTCATGATCCTTGTATCTTTTAGAGTATACCAAGATATCATCAATAAATACCACCACAAATTCATCGAGATATTCCTTGAAAACTCTATTCTTCAGATCAATGAATACAGAAGGTGCATTAGTCAATCTAATAGTCATTACAGTAAACTCGTAATTCCCGTACCTGGTTCGAAATGTTGTCTTTGGAATTTCATTATTCATTACACAGAACTGATGGTATCCAAATCAAAGGTAAATCTTTGAAAAGTATTGAGCTCCATGCAATTGGTCAAATAAATCATCAATGCGAGGTAGGGGATACTTGTTCATTATTGTTATAGCATTGATCTCCCTATAGTCGATACATAACCTCATAGATCCATCTTTCTTTTTAACAAAATGAATAGGGGCTCCCCATGGAGAAAAATTGGGGCGAATTAATCCCTTATTACTCAATTCCTCTATTTGTTTCTTTAGTTCAACTAATTCTACGTTGGCCATTCTATAAGGGGTCATCGATATAGGCCTTGATCCAGGAATTACCTCAATTGAAAACTCAACTTCTCATTCTGGAGGATGTCTAGGTAAATCTTCCGGAAATACATCTACATATTCTTTCACAACAGATACATCCTAGATTTGAACATTCCTTTCCTCACCCATAGTCATTTCATTCTCTTTCTCCCCAATAATTGAATTTAATTGAGCTAAGGGGGGTAGATCTAGGAAAAAAATATGTGGTGATGATTCTTCTCAAAAGATAAGGTGTTCCTTATCATCATCAAAAAAAATCTTAACCTCCTTCTTCTTAAAATAAATCGTCGCATCATAGTCTGAAAGCCAATCCATACAAAGGATTATATCAAACTCAATCATAGGTATGACGATGATATCAGCAGATAAAGAAAATTTTTGTGATCTAATGGGGACTGATTCTATAAGGCCCCAGCCTTAAACCTTACTTAACCTTGAGTTATTACAAGATTACACATTGAGGATCTTTTTTGGTGTAATGTTTTAGAGAATTAGATCATAAAACGTGCAATATATTCCACATTTAAACAAAGTGGTTACACAAAAGATAGTATTCATTTTCCCATCAAGGGAAATATATTTAAAATAAAACATGGATTCTTTCTTGACACTTCCTTGACACTATCATAATATCATGTACCTTTCCGTTGACCTGTGAAAAACATTTCAAAAACTTGGGATGAGCATAAAAAGGTCAGTAAGGGATATAAAAATATGGAAAGGAAACATGAGTACATATATACATAATAATGAAATCATAATTTACCCATAAAACATAAGCAATTTAACATACCTCATCAAATCATTAATAAATCATAGAAATCATAAGACATAAAGGTAACTTGAGGCATTTATAAAATTCTTACATAGGGAGTAACCCTCTATGTTACGTTTGGAATACCCATCCCAGTATATTCCCTAAATCTCATCGGAGAAAGCTCAAAGTTTAACCCCTTTGTGTTACCCAATGCATTGGAGAGCTATATCGGGCTCACCCGCCCTTAGTTTATCATGGAACCATCCGTCTTCATAATAATTCCAAAAACCATAACATAATCGTATCACATAAAACATGCATAATGGAATCATAACATTTCCACTTTTAAATCACAAGATATCAATACAACACATTGACATAAAAACATTATGAGAACCATTTTCAATACCAAAATAAAATAAAAGTAAAACATGGTATTTATTTTTCATTAAAAAACGGTATGGCTTGTAGAGGAAGCCGAAACTAAAATATTGGTCACGGCGGAGGAGAAGTCGTTGTCGCCGTATACGTACGACAAAAACATTCCTTTTTGCCATTTAGTAAAACTCTTAATATAAAAAAGATTACTTTTTTATAAACGTAAAATTCAAAGGGGTTTATACGCCTTTAAAAAAGAAGGTTGTGTATAAAACAAAATATGCCTCAATGAAAGGAGATTGAGACGAAGTCCCATACCTCGGGTCCGACTTGACTCGATAGTTCATTAATGTCCTAAATAATAAACTTCAGTTAATTTCTACATTCTTAAGAACCTTTTTAATGTCAATTATTCCTTTTATATCACTTATTACCAGGTCAGGAACACTATGTAATTATTAAAGTTAATAAAAGTCGTTTTAACGATCATTGGTACTTGAGTCAAAAAATAAACTTTTTATAATTACACGTTTTTCATGTATCTATTATATCCAGAGTTATACTCATGACTTATATATCATATATATCATATATATCCAGTATATACATGAATTTATAATAATACATAATGTTTAGATATAAGAAATGAAATGCACCGTTCATGGAGACAGTAAGTCGTATGTTTGCATGAACGATACTTTCATTTCTATTTCGAATTTTATGGAATAGAATTATAATGATATAAAGGTATATTATAATTCCAGTATAATATCATATATAATATCTTTAATTACATCCTTTATACGTCCCACATATGGCATTAACGAATCAAATCACTTGGAGGGGGTTGTCGTCCGCAAATCCTAAAATGATGATATTGCGCTTACCCATAAGGGATACCATAATGGTATGCCATAAATTAAAAATAAAGAATCTTAAGTAAAACATAAACATATTATATATAATATATAAATATATTGACATCTTAATGGCCACCTATGAAGGTGTTATATGAGTGTGGAACAATAATCGTTTCGTGAGGCAGAAATTCGCCATCCACGGAAACAGTATGTTCTTTAACCATTAGATGTAGGTGTGTGTGAGTGTAGCTCGAATACTTCTTATAAAAACAACCTAGTATATTGAATATACTGGTGTGGTTTCCAAATAAATGAATAAAAAGAGTTTAGAGGGTTGGAGAAGCAAAAGAAAACATAAGAACACAAGAGAAAACACTACCTTTAAAATGGGTAACTCTTTTTGATTTGAGCTCAATGGTTTCCATGGGAAGACTTTTTCCCATAGTGAGGCTTATTAGAGTTATATAGGTATGTGGAGAGACAAAATGTTCATGGGTCGGCCGAACCAAAGGCATTGGATGTGTGGTTATGGAGGTAGAGGTGTGGGCCTTTTATAAGAGGAGAGTAGGGGCACTCTTGGAATGTTATAAAAGATTACTTTATTATAATATTATTTTCGGATTTTAAAGGTCCCAAATTTATATAATTATAGTATAAGGTGATAAGTGTTATAAATCCACCCATAAAACTGGTTTTTTAAATGTGTAGGTCTTATATATTACATTATCTTTTCATTTTATTTAAATCGTTAAATAATGAGGTAATCAATGCATCATCGTGGTGTCATAAATAATTTAATTTATATAATTTCTAAAAATTATAAAAAAAATATCATGATGTATGAAATATTTTTATCTATCCAATGACTATTTATAGTCAAAAATCTGACTTGTATAAACCCTTGTAAAAATTGTTTTAGTAAAATAACTCATGTTTGTGACATTATTACATTAACATTAAATAAAAAGATATTAATGTCATTTTATTTCAATGTGGCTCCATTGGGTCCCCAAGTTGAACCATGGATTTTCATGGTCAGACATGACACATATAATAAGGTTAGTACATGTTTCTAGGTCATTTCATATTATTAAATCATTATTCTTATGTTAAATTACACTAATTACAACTAATCGCGATTAAAACATAAAAGTTACTATTCACCATAAAAACTATTTTAATCCCATTGAACGAAATTTTAATTCCTAATGACAACCATGTAGGTAGGATTTTAAAAATTCAAAACACAGAGGTGGTAAAATTTCATTTAAATGAAAAATCGGTTTTTTAAGTACCACTTAGTGGTTTCACTATTTATCAAAAATTGATGTTTTTCAGAAAAATACCAAAACATCACCCTAATATATATTTGATATTTAAGATTAAAAAATGATGTCTATTTTACAAAATTCAAAACATATAAGTTACATTAATTAATTTAATAATTAATTCCCACAGTCAGAGCAAATAGCGTGTTTTTATGAAACAATAAGTATCAAAAGATTGACACTAGTTTAAGTCCAATTTCAAAGTGAAATTAATTCCAAGGACTACTATTGGATTAAATGGTAAAAATATATTCAATTTACACTTTAAAACCAATTAAAAATATAATATAAACATTTAATTAAATTAGATGAAACAACAGTTTTGATGTAAAATGCAGTATTTTTCACTATTCATTAAAAAATGATCATTGTCAGAAAAATACAGAAAAATTATCCAATGAAATTTTCAATTCCCCAATAATAAATTTTAAGTTTATTTTGACACATAGAGATTATAAAATTGTCAAAAGTTTCATTTAAAATTTGTTAGCCATTAAAAGGCAGTAAAACAATCTTTTAAAAATATTAGTGTATTCCATGCTTAAGATTGGATTTATTCTCATTTTAAGCCTCTAAAACACTATCTAATTCATTAATATAAATAGATAAAAATTTCTATTATTCATTACTTACTTGGGATGTTTCATCCTTCCCCCCTTTAGAAAATTGCGCCCCACAATTTATTTACTTATCGAATAATTGGGGGTATTTAGCCCTCAATGCTTTTTCAGATTCCCATGTTGCCTCTTCAATCATGTGGTTTTTCCACAAAATGTTTACCTGATGAATCACCTTATTTCACAACTCTTGCTCCCTGTGGTCAAGAATTTGGACTGGTTGTTCCTCATTAGATATGTTCTCTTCCAGCTGAACTACCTCCGGACTCAAAACATGAGATGGACCTGGCATATACTTTCTTAACATTGAATCATGAAAAACATTGTGTACTTGAGATAAACTCGGAGGTAAAGCCACTAGGTATGAAACTGATCCAACTCTCTCTAGAATTTCATTGGGTCCAATGAACCTTGGACTCAACTTTCCTTTCTTACCAAATTGCATCACACTTTTCCTTAGTGATACTTTGAGAAAAACATGATCACCTACCACAAAAGAGAGATCTTTCCTCCTATTGTCTGCATAACTCTTCTGCCTAATCTGAGTTGTTCTCATGTATTTCTGTATCAACTGAACTTTTTCTGCCAACTCTTCTACCAATTATGGTCCCATCAACTTCCTTTCACCGACTTCATCCCAAAAAGATGGAGTATGACACCACTTCCCATATAACGCCTCAAATGGTGCCATCTGTATACTGGAATGAAAAATGTCATTATAAGAAAACTCAACCAAAGATAGATGTTGGTCCCAACTTATTTGATAATCCATCGAACAAGAACGTATCATATCCTCCAATGTCTGAATTGTTCATTCTTACTGCCCATCTTACTGAGGATGAAAAGTTGTACTAAAATTTAATTCAGTACCCAACGACTTAAGAAGGCCTTTACAAAATTTAGAAGTGAACCTGGGATCACGGCCAGATTCAATGGAGAGAGGAACTCCATGTAACATGAAAATCCCTTTAAGATACAAACGGTAAAGTTAATCTCTGGAAAAATTATCTCGTATACCAAGGAAATGAGTAGATTTAGTCAAGCGATCAACAATAACCCAGATTACATTATTACATCGAGGTGTCTTCGGAAATCCCACAACAAAGTCCATGGATATATTTTCCCATTTCCATTCTGGTACTAGTAAAGGCTGAATCATCCCATTCGGTAACTGCCGCTCTGCTTTAACCTGTTAACAAGTCAAACATTTCACAGTAAAATCAGCAATATCTCTTTTCATTCCATCCCAGTAGTAATACTCCTGCAGATCTCTGTACATCTTAGTACTGCCAGGATGAACTGAAAACGGAGAACTGTGAGCTTCACATAACAACTCTCTCTTCAACTGTGAATCACAAGTCACGCACAATGTCTTCCAAAATATCAAAACACAATCATTATCAATGTTTAATTCAAGCATCATACCCTTCTGAACTAGCTCTACCTTTTTCTGAAACTCACTGTCTTGCTTCTGTGCTTGATTGATTCTGTCTAATAGAGAAGATTTCACTGATACCTGAAACAAAGCAGAAGGACATCCTGCACCAAAATCATTTATTCCAATGTTCATCAAATCCTTAACCAAAGGATCACATTTCAAACACAACATTTTTAATGAAGCATTACTTTTTCGACTCAAAGAATCAGCCACTTCATTTGCATTCCCCGGATGGTAATGAATTGTACAATCATAATCCTTGATTAATTCTAGCCATCTCCTCTGTCTCATGTTCAATTATTTCTGAGTGACTATATACTCCAAACATTTGGGATCGTTATATATTTCACACTTTACTACATACAAATGATGCCTCTAAATTTTTAAAGCAAAAACAACAGCAGCTAATTACAAATCATGTATAGGGTAATTTACCTCATGAGTTTTCAACTGTCGTGAAACATAAGCAATTACATGATCATTCTGTATTATGACACAACCAAGTCCTTTAAATGAAGAATCACTATAGATAACAAACTCACCATTCCTTGAAGGTAGTGCCAAAACTGGAGCATTCACCAATCTTCTTTTCAGTTCCTGAAAACAATCATCACATTCTTTTGTCCAGATAAACTTAACACCCTTCCGAGTTAGCTTAGTCATTGGAATAGATAACCGTGAAAAATATCTAAAAAACCTTCGGTAATAGCATACCAAACCAAGGAATCTACGAATCTCAGTTACATTTGTGGGTCTTGGCCATTCTTCAATAAACATTGTTTTTTCAGGATCAACAGTTATCTAATCTTTAGAAACAATGTGACCAAGGAATGAAATTTTTTGCAACTAAAACTCACACTTTCTGAATTTCCCAAACAATTTCTTTTCTTTTAAGGTTTTCAAAATAACCATTAATTGCATTTCATTCTCTTATTTTCTTTTAGAAAACACCAAAATATCATCAATAAACACAACCACCATTTATCACCTAATTCAACTGAGCCATCAGTGCAGTAAACTTCCCAAATCTGATTCCAACCATCTCTGGTTGCTGATTTGAAAGGGCATTATACTATGTATGCCTTCCTAGAAAAGATACTATGTTTCCTCTATGGAAAACCATTCTTAACAAAAAAAAATTCATAGGAGAAGAAACATGGTAATCTTTAAATTCTATATCATTTCAATTTGACCATAAAAACTATTTTTGGATAATCATTTAATAAAAGTATAACTCCTACAGTTATCTAAAATGATCTCCGATACCACCTATAAGGCCCCATCCTTAAACCTTACATAATCTTGAGTTATTATAAGATTGCACATTGAGAATCTTTTCCGGTTTAGAGTTTTAGATAATTAGATCATAATACAGGTATTAAATTCCACATTTAAACAAAGTGGTTATATAAAATATAGTATTCATTTTTTCCATCAATGGAAACATATTTAAAATAAAACATGGATTCATTCTTGACACATCCTTAACACTATCATCATATCATGAACCTTTCCCTTGACCTGTGAAAAACATTTCAAAAACATGGGATGAGCATAAAATTCTCAGTAAGGGATATAAAAATATGGAAAGGAAATATGAGTACATATATACATAAGAATGAAATCATACATTACCCATAAGACATAAGAACTTTAACATACCTCATCAAATCATGAATAAATCATAGAAATCATAATACATAATGGTAAATTGAGGCATTCATAACATTATTACGTAGGGAGTAACCCTCTTGGTTACATTTGGAATACCCATCACAATATATTTCCTAAATATCATCTAAGAAACCTCAATGTTTAACCCCATCACATTAACCAATTCATTGGAGAGCTATATCGGGCTCACCCACCCTTAGTTTATCACGGAACCACCCGTCTTCATAATAATTCCAACGAACCATAACATAATCATATCACATAAAACATGCATAAAGGAAACATAACATTTCCACTTTTCAATCACAAGATATCATTAAAACACAGGGATAAAAAACATTATGAAAAACATTTTCAATTCCAAAATAAAATAAAAGTAAAACATGGTATTTATTTTTCATTTAAAAAAAATGTATGGCTTATAGAGGATACTTGAACACAAATAATGGTCACGGTGGCGGAGAAGTCGTTGTCCCCGCATACATATGAAAAAAACATTCCCTTTTTTCATTTAGTAAAATGCCTAGTATAAAAAAGATTCCTTTTTTATAAACGTAAAAGTCAAAGGGGTTTATACACCGTATAAAATAAGGTTGTGTATAAAACAAAATACGCCTCAATGAAATGAGTTTGAGATGAAGTCCCATACCTCGGGTCTGACTTGACTCGATCGTTCTTTAATGTCCTGAATAATAAACATAAGTTAATTTATACATTCTTAAGAAACTTTTTCATGTTCATTATTCCATTTATATCACTTATTACCATGTCATGAACACTATGTAATTATTTATGTTAATAACGGTCGTTTTAACGATCATTGGTACTTGAGTCAAAAATAAACTCTTTATAATTACATGTTGTTCATGTATCCACTATATACAGAGTTATACGCATGATTTATATATCATATATATCATATATATTTATTATATACATGAATTTATAATATTACATAACGTTTAGAGATATGAAATGAAATGCACCGTTCATGGAGACGGTAAGCCGTACGTACGCATGAACGCTACTTTCATTTCAATTTCATATTTTATGGAATGGAATAATAATGATATAAAGTTATATTATAATTCCAGTATAATATCATATATAATATCTTTAATTATATTCTTTATACGTCCCACATATGGCATTAACGAATCAAATCACTTTGAGGGGGCGGTAGTCCGCACTTCCTAAACTGAAGATATCGCGTTTACCCAAAATGGAAACCATAAAGGTATGTGATAAATGAAAAATAAATAATCTTAAGTAAAACATAGACATATTATATATAATATATAAATATATTGACATCTTAATGGCCACCTTTGAAGGTGTTATATGAGTGTTGAACAATCATCATTTCGTGAGCCCGAAATTCACCATCCACGAAAATAGTATGTTCTTAATCCATTAGATGTTGTTGTGTGAAAGTGTAGCTTGAATACATATTATAACAACATACTATTATATTGAATATACTGGTTTTGTTACAAAAGAAATTAATTAAAAGAGTTTAGAGGGTTGGAGAATCAAAATAAAACATAAGAACACAAGAGAAAACACTACCTTTAAAACGGATAACTCTTTTTGATTTGAGATCAAAGGATTCCTTGGGAAGACTTCTGCCCAAAGTGAGGCATCTATGACATATAGAGGGATGTGGAGAGACAAAATGGGCATGTTTTTGCCGAGCCAATGGCTTTGGAAGTGTGTTTAAGGAGGTAGAGGTGGGGGTCTTTTATAAGAGGAGAGGAGGGTCACTCTTGGAAAGTTATAAAAGATTACTTTATTATAAATTATTTTAGAATTTTAAAGGACCCAAATTGAGATAATTCGAGGATAAGGTGATAAGGGTTCTAAATACACCCATCCAATAGGTTTTTGACATGTTTTGGTCTTCTATTTTACATTATCCTTTCATTTTATTTAAATCGTTGAATAATGAGGTAATCGCTGCATCATCATGGTGTCATAAATAATTTAATTTATATAAGGTCTATAAATTAGAAAAAAAATATCATGATGTAGGAAATATTATTATCCTTCCAATTACAATTTATAGTTAAAAATCTTACTTGTATAATCCCATTTAAAAATTGTTTTATTAAAATAACTCATGTTTGTGACATTTTTACTTTAACCTTAAATAAAAAGATATTAATGTCATTTTCCTTCCAAAGTGGCTCCATGGGGTCCCCAAGTTGACCCATGGATTGTCTTGGTCGGATGTGACACATCCAATAAGGTTATCACATGTGTCTAGGTCATTTCATATTATTAAAACATTATTCTGACCTTAAATTACACTAATTACCTCTAATCGCGATTAAAACATAAAAGTTACTATTAACTAAAAAAATTATTTTAATCCAATTGAACCACATTTTACTTCCTAATGACAACCATGTAGTTCAAATTATTGAAATTCAAAACACAGAGGTGGTAAAATTTCATTTAAATGAAAAATCATTTTTTAAGTACCACTTAGTGGTTTCACTATTCATCAAAAATTGAAGTTTTTCAGAAAAATAACAAAACATAACCCTAAGAAATATTTTATATTCCGGATTCAAAAATTATTCCTAATTTAAAAAATTAAAAACATATAAGTTACATTAATTAATATAATAATTAATTCCCGCAGTCAGTGAAAATAGCGTGTTTTTATGAAACAATAAGTATCAAAAGATTGACACTAGTTTAAGTCCAATTACAAAGCGAAATTAATTCCATCAAATACTATTGGATTAAATGGTAAAAATATATTCTATTTATAATTTAAAACCAATGAAAAAGATAATATATCCATTTAATAAAATTAGATGAAAAATAATTTTTGATGTAAAATGCAGTATTTTTCACTATTCATTAAAAAATGAACATTGTCAGAAAAATAACAAAAAATTATCCAATGTAAATTTAAATGTCCCAATAATAAATAATATATTTATTTTGAATAACAGAGCTTATAAAATTGTCAAAAGTTTTATTTAAAAATGGGTTTCCATCAAAAGGCAGTAAAACAATCTTTTAAAAAATTTAGTGTATTCCATGCTTAAGATTGGAATTATTCTAATTTTAAGCCTCTAAAACACTATCTAATTCCCTAATAGACATAGATAAAAATATATATTATTAATCACTTAATTGGGATGTTACAGATTCACAAAACTTTGTTGCAATGATACTTCCCTTAAGAGTTTTAACTGACAACTCCCTTGTTATATCAAATTGGAAATATATAATTTTCTTAGAAAACTAGAAAGATATGAAACAATGAGATGATCCAGAATAAAATAATGCATTTTCTAAACATGAGGAAACCATTAAATTACCTGCCACCACATCTTTTGGAGATTCTACCTCAGCAGTAGTGATAGAAAAAGCTTGGCCTTAAACCCTTGGCCATTTCTTAGGTAAGTTCCATTGATGATTAGGACATTCATTTGCATAATGTCCCATCTCCCTGCAATTGTAGCACTGAACATTGGAAGCTTCCTTCTTCCCGTTGCAATCATGAGCTTGGTGTCCTTTTTCACCACAGTTGTAACAGACACCCACTCCCTTCAAGCATGTACCATGGTTTTTCTTCCTATATTTACCACATGATGGATATTCAACCTTTCCCTTATTCCGCTTATTTCCATTCCTAGATTGATCAGTATATCTATTCATCTCTTGATTTTCTTTAAAGTCATAAGACATAGAGAATTCATATTCAATCTTGATAGCACATTAGGCAATGTCTTCGTACGACGATAAGGATTGTGAGACTAATGCTAAATGGTGAAATGTTTTTAACCCATCAAAGAAATGATCAATATTACTTCTTGGGTTACGTATATAATCTCCAGTATACCTTGCAAACCTTGTAATGTTATCCTCATACTTTGCGACATTCTTATCCTCCTTTTGTCTCAGACTCAAAAATTTCCTTTCCATATCTGCTCGATGGTCACGAGAAAAGTATTTTTCTAAAAACATATCTTTGAACTCCCTCCATTCCATATTTGATACATCATCATCTTCCTTCGTGTTTTTAATCAATGACCACCATTGATCAGCATCTCCAGTGAGGCGGTAAACTGCCATGATAATGTTTTCCCTTTCACTACTCCCCAAAGCCTGAAATATTTTCTCTAGGGAATTTATCCATTTCTCATCTACTAAGGGATTTTTACTCCCATTGAATGTTGGTGGTTGTTGCCTCATGAATCGATCTAACATTGATCCTCTACGCTGCAGATCAGGGTGCTCCATATGGTACGATTATTATTCATAACCTGAGTGAGTTGTCCCAGTATGGTGTTTAGATGATCATCACCAGTTGCATCACCAGATCCACTATAATTAGGCTCTGTAGGAGGGTAATCCCTACATGGAGTGTGTACATTGATACAGTTTCCATTTCTTCCACTAGGCGCCATTTCTAAAAAATGGAATAAACTAGACCCGTTTATGAATCAAAATACATAATTCCATACTTATAAAACACTTAACATAAATTGAACTATTTATATATATAATCCATAATCATAAAAATGTTTTATTTTAGGAAGTATATACTCATAAACCCTTCATAATTATTTGTAAAGAAAATGAGAGTTATCCTAATCATATCCCCTGGGAGTATCGTAACCAAGAGTGCAACTAGGCCCGTTGTCGTGCACCAGTTCCTGTTCGAGTCTAGCTCAAAGCGGTGTTTTCTGGTTTTACCCCTAGGTACATTTGTGCCAGAGCCGCCTCTACCAGCTCGTATCCTAATAGGGATGTATTTCTCAGAAAACTGACAAAATCTCTACAATACCAAAATTCTAGTAAGTTCTTCTATACTAATACTTAAAGTCCATCGTCAATCTATGTGCTCTAATTAGAGTTTATCTAAATCTATCTTCCAAGGTTTGTACTATACTTCCTCTGATACCAACTGTAATGCCCCAGCCCTAGTTACCCAGATTCAGTGCATTATTACACTACATTGGCATGATCACAAGAAAGATCAAATCTCAAAAGACCGATTAGTTTTGTAGCTTTTGAAACACTAGATAAATTCATAAGTATAACATTACATCATAAAAATGAAAACTACTACAACATCTTTTCTTCATATTCCACACTCGTATCCCCACAAACTATCCCTACAGGTCATTCATAAATTACATCTTACCATCCTGGGAAAAATAAAACATTGAAAGGGGTGAGCTCAAATGCCCAGTAAGGATAACAATATAGCAGAAACTTTCATAAATAAGAATAAACATTTAAGGCAATGTATAACTAAAACACAAGCCTTTTAAACATGAACTTCAACATAGTATGGAAAAAATAAAATTAAATAATTCCATTTACTTATTTACATTGATCTTCTACTAATATAATAATCACATGAAATATCAATATCCACTTTCATAATGTTGGAATTCATAATGCCAGACTATCATAACCAGATAGCCAAGGCCTCGTGCCATTACTACAAATAATATTTTGTCATGGCCATGTGCTAAGACACTAGTTTGTCTCATAAGACCTACCGATGCATCGAGGAGCTATAGCGGGCTCCACCCGTCACATATTAAGTCCAATGCATTCCTTATATGAAAAGGTTTAAACATAACATAAACATTCGTATTAAAACTAGCATATGAAATGTAAATACTTCATCCATAAACCATGAATGGTATACAAATAACACATCCACAGTCAAACATATCACAAAACCTTCAATACAATATAAAAGCATTGTATCATAATAAATAAACTTCAAATAAGCGTAAAATCCATAAAAGGATGTTGACATAGATGAAATAAAAACTCTTCTTAGAATAATATCTCTTTTTATTTTGAAAACATTTTCTTTGAAAATATTATTATAAGATTTTAATGTATTTTTTGAAGATTTTATAATGGCAGAAAATAGCAGCACCCACCGTATATGTTAAAAAAACATTCTTAACTAATTTCTGTAAAAAAAATGTTAAAAAGAACCTTATTTGGAAAATGACGGAAAGATTCCTTTATAAACCTCTTATAAAAATTCAAACAAGCATATAAATGACATTAACCCATATTCTTGTAAATAGTAAAAATGTTTTGAAATACATTTTTAAGAAACATGGATGTGGTTGATAAAGAAGTCCCAGTAGATTATTACGTATAAATAACCTCAGATAATGAAGAGATTGTGAAATAACCATTACCAATTTGTTTACATATGAAACATAAAACCCATGAAAGAGGTATCATACAATTAATATGTAAATAAACATAAATTAAATTTTATTACACAATGAATACAATTATGGTCAGTACATACACCACACAAAAGGTTATAGTGGCAATATGGCATGAATCTCACTTGAATAAGGAGTGAGATGAAAACCCCTTACCTTGTACATTTCTTTTGTTGGGGTAGTTTATCCTCCTATATAATGGTGAAATAATTGTATTAAATTAATCAAGAATCATATACATTAATACGATTTCATATATGATCTTTTAACATTGATTTGTTAATAATATCTTATTATTATCGTTGTTTCAAGTGTTAACTTACTCGTTTTCTTTTATATGTTTTGTTACGTAAGCTGTGATTCGAATGGATAGATTGTATCTTAATCATATCCAGAATTATATCAAGTCTTTAGATACTATTATTAATCATCAAATGAGAATAATACTTGAATGGATACGATGGAGAATGAATCTCATCGCGTTCGTGGAGACGGTAGTCTGTATGTACACACGAGCGACAATATCATTCTTTTGATATTAAAATAATATATAATTGTATTGTATATCATATATACAGAATCATTATCATGATATATTTATTATTTACATGAGTTACACATCATTATTATACCCATCCAAATAATAATTTATTGACTAACAATTACACCATGACGTGGAGACGGTAAGCTGTACGTACGCACATATGATGACATGTTATTCAAAGGATGGATAGAATAATGAATATGGTTGTACCATATTTATAATAACATCACAATATATATAATATAATGTAGTTATTATTTTATAATGGTAATAACGAATAAGGAAGAAGTGGAAGAAGAAAGGAACTTTGAAAAGGGTGGTGAAATCATTACCTCTTCTTCGGGTTCTTCCTTTTGATTTGATCAAAAGGGCTCTTAGGATGGATTTAATACTAAAGGAAGGCCTCTAGAATGATTTTAGAAAAGTTGATAGAGTATTTGTGCAGTTTTTGGCTGAGCCAAAAGGCTTTGAAGGTGTGAATTAATGAGAAGTGGGAGTGCCATTTTATTAGAGGGGTGAGAGGCACTATTGGAAAAGCTAGAAATATTATTTTATAATAAATTATTATTCAGTTTATAATGGCTCTAAATTGGATTATTTAAAGGATAAGGTGGGGATGAGTCTAAAACCACTCATCCAATATAATGTATATAGGTTTGGGTTACTGTATTAACCTTATCATTAAGTATTAACTCTTAGTTAATTAGTTTCACTTTTACAATGTCTCTTTGTATTTTTATATTATATTGCTAATAAACATACTATATACATACCAGAGACACCCAAGTGGTCCATTAATGATACACATATCATGATATAATTCTCTTGGACGATCCATAGATTTTTAAGAATTTAATATCAATTAATAATATAATATTTTTTATAAAAACACTTTTATGTCAATTTTGACACTATTCAAATATTGATTTTTGTAAAAATCATAACAGAATGATTACATAGAAAAAAGTTAATTCAATCATTCCTAAAATGTCATATTAACCTAGAAAATTATTTTTATTCATAAAAAGTCTCAAATTATATTTATTTGGGTATCTACAATATCAATCATTTTAATTTTTCACTATTATAGTAATTACAGCATCCCCATTGTGTCTAAAATAAATTAAATTATATAATGTCTAAAAATTATAAATAAAATACCATTATGTACGAACTAGTTTTTTCTTTCTAATGAATATTTATAGTAGAACATCCAACATATATAACCCTATGTAAAAAGTTTGTTTTTAAAAGATATATGCTTGTGTCATTTTTGTATTCATTTTAACTTAATTAAAATAAAGTGTCCCTATCACTTACAAGTGGCACCATGGGGTCTCGAAAGCGACCCAAAGATGCCCATGGTCGGACATGTATCAACCAATAAGGTTAGGAAATGTTTTTGGGTAATTTTTTATTATTGTATTATTATTTTTTAACCCTTATTTAACAGATTTACCCTTTAACCATAGTAAATAAAATATTTACCGAAGTAATCTTTCAAATTGTCTAAAAATAAAAGTTACCTATTTACACAATTTTAACATCATGATTCCATACATGTAATCAATTTTTCAAAATTCAAAACACACAAGTGGCATAAATTAATTTAAAATTAATTCCCACTGTAAAAAAAGCGTTTTTTAAGATATAATAACTATCAAAAGATTGATAGCTGTTTATGTTCGGTTTAATTGTGAAATTCTGGCCAATGACCAACGTTGTATTAAATGGTAAAAATAAATTCTAAATATACTTTAAAACCACTCAAATTCATAATTTATCACTATTAATTATTTTTATTAAAAAATTTTGTTTTTAATTAAAATTTTGTAATTTTCAGTATTCATCAAAATATTAATGTTATCTGAAAAGTACCAAACTTTCACCTTAGGCTAAATTCGATACTCCGAATCCAAAAATGAATTCCATTAAGAGAGATAAAATTTCTAAAATTTTAAAAAGTAGTTATTACTATTCATAACGGCTAGTTTGATCGGTTGTGGTATGTGTTAGAACTCGATGTTGCGTACAACACCCACTATTGCATTATTCAATGGGAAGCGTACCGTAGAAGTTTGGGGTGTTAGAGTTTGGCCTCACAGGTGATTCCAATATCTCCCAGTTAAGCGGGTCTTTGATTATTTAAAATATTTCAACTCAATTAGAAAAACATTTTCCCTCTTCAACGGCTCTGCATAAAATAACCTTGCAAACTATATTTTCTTCCAAGATTATAATGAAATTGATTCACTCTTAAGTTAAATACTAAGAATAAAAACTTCTTCTTTAAGTCCCTCAGTAGTATTAGACTTTTCATCCTATTTGGAGGTGAGGCCATTTATATACTTTTCCAAATCATCAATTCTCAACTTCAGATCCACTACTTCATTAGTGCTTTCATGATTTTGAGATTGAACATTCTAAAATTAATTTATTCATTCAATATCATCTTCTAGGTGAAAAAAATATTCATATTACTCTTCTACAATTGATTTCGACTTATTTCAACTCTTACATTTATTCACAATCATTATAATAACATCTTTAAGTTGGAACTCGGGATTGGAATTATTTTTCAACTGATTTTATCCACCACTATCTTCTAATGGTTCTGATATTTCAACAATGGCCATCACGAAAGCATGGTTTCCAGTTTTACATTCTAGTTTTTCTTATTCACAAAATTCATTATCATCCTCATATTCTTCATAGAAAAAACACCTTTTTGGTACTTTATTTATAAATTTGAAGTCTCCTTTCTTGAAAAACCAATTATGAGGATTCTCATTGTTTTTATATTTTCTATCTTCATCATTGATCTATATTAAGCACTGATAGGAAATTTTCCCAACATTTCCACAACGAATTAATGAAAGGGGTTTCTTCGATTTGAATTTCACTTTCCCCTTCAAGATTTTTTTCCAATGAGAGAAATAATTTATTCTTAATCATCATCTTCACTACTATATTATTTAGAAATTTTAAATTTCTCACTGGCTTTGAATGCCATTTCCTTGCTCACTTGAGTCGTAGCATCTTCTGATTTGACTCTCAATTCATAAGCCTCCAGGTTTCTCAATAGATCATCCATAGAAAGTTTTTAATTTTTACTTTCATCAATGTATGACACATTTTCATTGTATATGGGATGAAGTATTCTAAATATTTTCATTACAATATCAATGTCTTTTATTTCTATTCCAAGAAACCGAATTGCACCAACCACGTCAATAATTTGATTAATGGAGTCTTCATTCTCATCAGGATACATATTCAAATCATCAAACCTATTGTGAAATAATTGTATTTTTAACTCCTTGACAGTTATATCACCTTCGTAAATATTTTAGATTTTATCCCACATGGAATTTTCTATGGTGATACTCATCATATTTAGATATATCTAATTAGAAATGATTGCAGTGAAAGAATTCTTTGCTTTAGCATTTGCATCAAGAATTTTTCTGTCTACATCTGTCAGAGCCAGCCCTATTCGATCAGTAAATTGTATTCCATTCAAAGTGGAAGATTGGAATTCAATTCCAAGGGATCATAGATGAGATCTCATTATGTTATTCCAAATATGAAAATTATTCCATTATATAGGGGGCTGTCCTGAAACTTGATGAATTCTTCATGACGGTATAAGACCAATCAAACTCAGGCAGCCTCCCTCTAATACTACATGAAGTAACCTGGAACACACTGAGAGGGAATGGGTGAATCAGGGTGTCAATGTTATCTATATAATGTAGTGGATATTCTTTCTACATTGGTACAATCTTTTTAAATCTATCTAAAAAAGAAAATTGGGAAGATAACATAACACTTTTACATGGTTCACCGGAAAGGGAAACATTGAAGGAGTATATACTGATAGTGTGTCAGTCATACATAAATCCACTAATCATTTATAGATTTAGGATTATATGATTCGGTCATAGTCACTCTATTCCTGGCAGACTTCCTTTAAAAAGGTTCAGGGACAGCTCACTGCGTCTATCCAATCACAACCATCGACTACCCCTATCTCACTACCTTGAGAGAAGTCAAAATCATTTTATCAACATGATTGTCATTTCAATATATTTTTATTTAAATCATTGACTCTAGTTATCATGAGACACTAATTTCATCATAGTACATAATTGATTCAATTGAAATCGCTGAACCACTGAAGCAGTTATTCAGAACATGTATTAAGTCCACACTAACAATTGCGCATAACACATACCTTGTGTGCGCAAGATATTACATTTGTTTGAAAGATGTGAATTTCACATGGAAAATATTTCGTGAAACATCAACATTTATGTGTAACATTATGTTTTGTTCACAAATATAAATTTTATGAACAATATTAACTTTTCTGTGGAACATTAAATTTTCCACACAATATTATCATTTCCGTGCAACACCCATTTCGTGCAACTTTTTCACATATTAGAACTCAGATCTTCTATAAGTATTATTCCTTCCCGAATGTGGGGGGTCACCTCATGTTTATAGGCTTCTTAGACCCCGTTCACAAATCCCACCATGTCACAAAAAATATCTCATTCATTATGAAATTATTTTCGTTCATGAACCATTTTCCATCCACAACTCAAGATTTTTCGTACAGATCAAGCATTTTCAATTTTTTGGCATTCTTATCCCAAAACAACTTTTTTGAGAAAAATCCTTCATGCTTTTTCTATTTCATGAAACCCCAATTTAGCGCACATTCCATGCTTTTCACGCACCACTCCAATATTTCACACATCTTTATTTGAGAAGTACACATCTCTCCATTTAATGATTTTCAAGCCAAAAAAATTTGCAAACTCTGGAAAATGGAACCACCTTCAGTAATGTTTTATAGTTGAACATTATGATCCATTTTCTGAATAACATTCTTAACTTCCATTGAGGATTGAAAAAAAACACAAACCATACTCCTTCTTCTGTATAGAACGATCATGGTTCCAATAGTTCATTTTTTTAGATTGATCATATTTAAAGGTTTTATTGGACCTATCTATGTGTTTCTCATAGAAGAGGATCCATTGTAGCTTTAACATCAAAATTAAGAACTGTGAATCTAATATAGGAAGGAAAATGGTGTATCACTAACTAAATAAATTAAGGGGGATTGGTGGTTTGGGAATTCCAACATATGATTATCAACACAATTAGAGAAGACATGATCAGTGTAGTCTACTTGTAGTTCATGGTCATGGATAAGTCTAATTTGATGCATGAAAATATATAAACAAGAAGAATATTGTAGTAATGTCTTCTATGTGATGTAAAATTCTAGTATACACTACAATTGTATTTGATTTTTTGATACATGTTCTTCATAATCCTTTCTCTCGTCAAAATCATTTAAAGCCTTGTTCATGAGGATTTGTGATTTTTTTGGCTATGATCATGGAAACATTGTTGGGTTTACAGTTAGTGGGTATACACTAATTAAAGGACTATCCTTATTAGGATGGTAATTATTATTTCTTATCGGAACACTTCATGATCGAGATGATGAGATTTGATGCCTTTCTCAAGATGGACTAGTTAGTCCCCTATCACAGCTATGTTGATTACTATCACCATAGTGTATCATTTAGATAACTAGAGTGGGACAGTTATACTAACAAGGGATTGTATTATGTCTAGGAAAAAGTATCTATAGTATAGAATCATTATTTAGGTGAAGTGACAATCCATATTTCTAGACTTCCATTGGATGGTCAAACAATGCCTTTGATAGATTTTCCATCTGTGATGTATTATTTTAGGGATGTTTTCCAATATTAATATGTTGTACAACCTATTTAGATAGAGCTATAGTTTATAATAAATGTTTATCTAGGAGAAGTTCTATAATCTATTCCACTATACTAGATATAAAATATAGAGATCTAGAATCTCAAGATATAATTGGAGGATTTGGAATCAATTGTTTTTATATAACCTACTACTTCTCTTTAGGGTACTTTAAACTTTTTAGATAGATATTCATAAGTAAGGATTCAGTTATTCAGGGATTACGATGGAAAAATTGGCTTATGTTGATGAAATAGTATACATTTCCATGAATAGATTAACTTTTCCACCAGATTTTAGGAGCATGATTGTTATCAAAGATATACACGAGATTAGGTTATCATTAGGTGTTTTCACACATTGGTAAATAATAAATTTGTCAATCAAAACTTTTAATCGATTATATGTGTATTTATTAGGTTTTTCATTCATACATATACAAAAATTATTTTCATAGACATGATTAATAGGTTTTGAACCCCTTCCTGGATCCCTTTTTCATGGGTTTTGACGATGACTTCTTGGTGTATTATCATTCCCTAAGTGATCGTAAAAAACTTGTACATATAATTTTTAACACAATCAGATAATGTAAATTATATTATATGTTCACAATGTTCATCCTAATAATCAACAAGGTTCAATTCATGGTTTAAATCATCATATAATTAGTGGTATCAGTTAATTCCTAGAAGGTGATTGTTGTTGTTTCCTAGTATTATTACAAACAATTGTCGGGATATACTATGTTTCTAGGTATTGGATGAATATTAATGGAATTATATTCTATAAATTACAATTATTTGTGTTCCATCATGATAATATTTCAAAGAAATGTGTGGAGTTTCTATGGTCTAAATGGTGTAAAAAGGCCATTAAGGATCTTAAAGGAAGGAATGCATTGACACCAATTTTGATTCTCCTAATGCATGTCAGAGTCGATATTCTATTCTATGATGGATCACTCGTTGATATTGGTGTAGTGGTGATGAATGATGATCGAGTAATATCATATAGTTCTTTCCTAGTAGAGTTAGCTCAACTATAATTGCCTGATGAATGATCTCAATATTACAGCGGTCATTCATGCCTTGTAGCGCTAGAAATATTTTTTAATGGGAGATTTCATTGTAATGTATACATAACACAAGATCCTAAAATATATATTTACAAACCATTAATTGAAACTCAAAAAAATAATATTGGTCGAATACCTTCATTCCTTCAACTTTTTCCTCCCATGTATTCCTGGAAAGATAAATGAAGTAACTGATGTGTTGGGATGAAAAATTCAGGAACAATATGTTCTAAAAGACATCGATGAAGGGAAGTTCAGTACCCTCATTTTGAAGATGCATATAGAATTTCATGTCAGTTACGAGTATCCTTTTATAAAATCCTTAATAGTTACCTCTTCACTTTTGGATAGGGTGGAGAGATTGTTTTTAAGACGTAGAAGGTTTGATCATATAGGAATGTATTTTTTGCAAGGACAGAACTCAAGATTGGTCTATCGATGGATAAAAAATCTCGAGCATACATTGGAATATCTTAGTTCTTATTGACATGATAATGTAGTATATGTGAGAATCCCTCGCTTCTCATTGGGCAGTGCAGTTGGGTATCTCCAAGATAGATTGTCATATGTGCAGTCTAAATTTGTGTCATGGGATGAAATTTCAAATAATGGGTTATATCACTAGGTTTTCCCCTTTTCAGTAGCTTAAGTCTAAAAACCATCATCCCTATATCTTGTTATAACCATTTAAAATCCTTGAATTGAAATTTGAAGACATCGCAATGGGTTTTGTGAGTAGTTTACTGTGGTTTCCTTGGGTTAGGGACACAATTTTGGTTTCCATGGATCGTTTGATGAAGGTATAACATTTAATTCCTATATGGGATAAATTCTAAATTGATGAGAAATTAATAATATATAACTATGAGATTATATTCTTAAATAGTTCCCCTCTTACTATCATTTAAAAGAGAGATTCTTGTTTCACATCGGGGATCTGGAAAGGGTTACAAAAATATTTTGGTACACAAATACATTTGAGAAAATATATTCTCCCTCAGAATGATAGCCAGTAAAAATAAACTCTATAAGTGTTTGAAGGACATTATATAAGAATTTGTCCCAGATTTCTAATGTTCATTGGTAAAAAATATACCTATCATCATATTTTTCTACAATAAAAGATTACAGGAAAAAATTCTGATGGATATGTATGTGGAATTATATGGTTGGCCAAGAGTTTAACTTTTGTGATGGATAGAGTAAGGGGAGGCAATGCTACGAGGTCATTGTATCGTGTAGAAGACATTATAGTAGGGGAAAATAATATAAAAAAATATGATGTATACAACTTATTATTGGAAAAAATCATATGCCGATTACAATTGATATCCTCTAGATTTCAAGATCGGGGATCGTGTTGTGTTTTGGAGTATCACCCATATAAGTCCCCGACCATAAACCTTACATAATCTTGAGTTATTACAAGATTACAAATTGAGGATATTTTCAGGTTTAGAGTTTTAGTGAAATATATCATAAAACTTGCATTACATTCCACATTTTAAAAAAGTGGTAACATAAAAGATAGTATTCATTTTTTCCCATCAATGGAAACATATTTAAAATAAAACATGGATTCTTTCTTGACACGTCCTTGAAACTATCATCATATCATGTACCTTTCCATTTACCTGTGAAAAACATTTCAAAAACATGGGATGAGCATAAAAATCTCAGTATGGGATATAAAAATATATGGAAAGGAAACATTATTACATGTACACATAAGAATCAATGAAATCATACTTTACTCATAAAAAATAAGCACTTTAACATACCTCATCAAATCACGAATAAATCACAGAAATCATAAGACATAAAGGTAAATTGAGGCATTAATAACATTCTTACGTAGGGAGTAACCCTCTTGGTTACGTTTGGAATACCCACCACAATGAATTCCCTAAATCTCTTCGGATAAACCTTAACGTTTCACTCCTTCGTGTTACCCAATGCATTGGAGAGCTATATCGGGCTCACCCGCCATTAATTTATCACGAAACCACCCATTTTCAAAACAATTCCCAAGAACCATAACATAAACGTATCACATAAACATGCATAATGGAAACATAACATTTCCAAATTTCAATCACAATATAACATTTTAGGATATTGAAATAATGAATCCATTCAAAAAAACCATTTTCAAAACCATTTAAAACATTTAATAATGATATTTTTGAATCAAAGTATCCCATAAAACCTTGAAGAATTTAACATTTTAAACCATTTATATCCATATAAATAAATCCTTAAAACCATTTTGAAAACATGGATATTAATAAGAAAAAATCATTAAAACATTTAAAGAAATATTTCGGTTAAAGAGTTTTTTCCAAAATTAGAGACACTAGAATACAATAATTTGGGAATAACATTTAATCAGAACTTTATAATATCATGAGAATAAATGGATTCATGATATAATATTCCAAAGAATAGTATATACACCATATAAGAGTGAATCAGTGCATAACAACAACGAAGTCTCAATAGAAATGTAAAATGTGATGAAATCCCTTATAAAGAAGGTATCCTTAAATTAAGGATAATTTAATCTCATAATTATGTGTGAGAAATATAAATACACCCAATATAAGTGGATATTATGTGTAAAACAATCAAAGGTCATTCACACATATTCAAAGGATGACATATTTAATAACCACATGTTGAACCCAATGAAATCGAAATTGGATAAAGAAGTTCCCTTAGTAAAATTTGATAGCTAACGGCGTCACATAAAATTTAAAAAAAAATGGTTGATGAGAGAGATAAAGGGTATCTCATCACATGGAAATAAAATTTACATAAATAAGGATATATAAGAACATATCCCAATATAATTTTATGTGAATTAAAAGACATACCAAAATAAGTCTTTTAAAAAGAGGAGGGTGAAAGGTCGCCTTACCGAGTTTGGTAACTTTCGAAACGTACACCCCATGGAAGAAGGGTCATACAATGAAGATTTCAATACCCATAAATGAAATTATACTAAAAAAAGTGTATAATAATGGGTAGTATATACACCACTAAAAGGAATTAGTGGCAAACGTATCATAAAGGTCATGAGAATAAAAGTGAGATGAAACTTCCCTTACGAAAACTCGCCAACCTAACGACGCCACTTAAAACTTAAAAAAATGGATTGATGAGATCAAGTAGGGTCTCTCATCATATTAACATAAAGTTTACATCATGAATAATATAAAATAACATCCCCCAACATAACAAATATGAGCTTAAAAGAAGTGACATAAAGGAGAGTAATTAAAAAGAAAGAGAGTGGTTAGATCTCTTACCAAAATTTGGCAGCCTAACGGTGCCACTCAAAACATCCAAAATGGATTGATGAGAGAGAATAGGGTCTCTAATCATATGAACATAAAACTTACAGTATTATTAATATAAAATAACATCCCAATCACTTGAAATGTGATCTTAAAAGAAATGACATAAATGAGTGTACTTAAAAAGAATGAGAGGAGTAAGATCCCTTACCTCGGGTCCGACTTGACTCGATCGTTCTTTAACGTCCTGAATAATAAACATGAGTTAATTTATACTTGCATAAGAACCTTTTTGAAGTTAATTATTTCTTTTATATCACTTATTTACATGTTATAAACATTATGTAATCATTTAAGTTAATAATGTTTGTATTGTCGATATTTGGTTCTTAAGTCGAAAGTGGACTTCTTACAATTACATGTTGTTCGTGGGGTCAAAGCTTCATTATATCCAGAATTATATTCATCATTTGGATATAATATATATCATATATTTCCATAATATACATGTATTTATAATATCACATAATCATTGAGAGGTAATAAATGAAATGCATCGTTCATGGAGACGGTAAATCGTACGTACGCATTAACGCTACTTTCATTTCTATGTCATATTAATGGAATTAAAACTAAATGATATATATATATATATATATTTTATAATTCCAGTATAATATATATGTTATATAGGTCACATATGTTCATTAATTTCACTCTTTATACATTCCATGTATTGCATGTACGAGTCACATCACTTTAGGGGGCGGTAGTCCACACTTCCTCATATGAAATTATCGCATTTACACAACATGAAAAGAATAATGGTATGTTTTAAATATAACATACAGAAGCATATAGTAAACATAAATAACATATATATCATTTATAAAATACATTGACATCAAAATGGCCACCTTTAATGGTGTTAAAAGAATATTGAACAATCATCGTTTCGTGAGGCAGAAAATCGTCAACCACAGAAACAGTATGTTCTTTAACCATTAGACGAAGGTGTGTGTAAGTGTAGCTCGAATCCTTCTTAAAAAAAAATCCTAGTATATTTAATATACTGGATTTGTTACAAAAGAAATAAATAAAAAGAGTTTAAGGGGTTGGAGAAGCAAAATAAAACAAAATGATTCAAGTGAAGACATTACCTTAAAATCAGGTAACTCCTTTTGGTTTGAGCTCAAAGGCTTCCTTGGGAAGACTTCTGCCCAAATTGAGGCTTCTAAGAGTTATAGAGGGATGTGGAGAGACAAAATAGGCAGGGGTTGGCTGAGCCAAAGGCTTTGGAATTGTGGGTAAGGAGGTAGAGTTGGGGGCCTTTTATAAGAGGAGGGGAGGGGCACTCTTGGAAAGTAAGGAAATGTTACTTTATTTTAGAATGAGTTATTGATTTAAAAGGTCCCACATTGATATAATTCGAGGATAAGGTGATAAGGGTTCTAAATACACCCATCCAATAGGTTTTGGACAGGTTTAGGTCAAATATTTTACATTATCTTTTCATTTTATTTAAATCCTTTATTAATGAGGTAATCGCTGCATCATCATGATGTCATACATAATTTAATATATTTAATGTCTAAAAATTATAAAAAAATATCATTATTTAGGAAATATTTTTATATTTCTAATGAATTTTTATAGTCAAAAATCTGACTTGTATAACCCCATGTAAAAATTGTTTTAGTAAAACATATCATGTTTGTGTCATTTTTACTTTAACATTAAATAAAAAGTTATTTATGTCATTTCCCAACAAAAGTGGCTCCATTGGGTCCCCAAGATGACCCATGGATAGTCTTGGTCGGCCATGACACATCAAATTAGGTTATGACATGTGTCATGCTCATCTCATATTATTAAAACATTATTTTTACCTTAAACTACACTAATTACCTCTAATCGTGATTAAAAACATAAAAGTTACTATTCACCAAAAAATTATTTTAATCCCATTAAACCACTTTTTTCTTCTTAATGAAAACCTTGTATGTAGGATTTTTGAAATTCAAAACCCAAAGGTGGAAATATTTCATTTAAACGGAAAATCGGTTTTTATAAGTACCACTTAGTGGTTTCACTATTCATCAAAAATTGACGTTTTTCAGAAAATTTCCAAAAATTCACCCAAAGATATATTTGATATTCTGAACTCAAAATTGATGTATATTTTACAAAATTCAAAACATATAAGTTGAATTAATTAATTTAATAGTTAATTCCCGCTGTCAAAACAAATAGCATGTTTTTATGAAACAATATCTATTAAAAGATTGACATTAGTTTAAGTCCAAATTTAAAGTGAAATTAATTCCAGTGACCACTATTAGATTAAATGGTAAAACAATATTATAATTTTACTTTAATAACAATTCAAAATATAATCTAATAATATAAATAAATTAGATTAAAAAGAGGTTTTGAATTAAAATACAACATTTTTCACTATTCACTAAAAAATGAACTTTATCGGAATGACACCAAAAATTTACACAAAGTAAATTTTGATGTCTCTATTCTAAATAAGATTTTTATTTTTTCAAATATAACACATAAAATTGTCAAAAAGTGGATTTAAAAGAGGTTCGCCATCAAAAGGCGGTTAATCGACCTTCTAAAGAACATTAGAATTTTTATGCTTAAAAATTGACTTCATTCACATTTTTATTCCTCTAACATTTATTGTAAATAGTAAAAATATTTGACAAAAATATATAATCATTTTGTAGTTAGTTCTGTTCATTCCCACCATTACAACGTCTAGGCGTTAACTACCATTTAAAATAATATTATTTTATTATTAGAGTGCAATGTAAGATTCCCAAGAAACTCATTATTGCATATTGGGTATGCCATCGAGCATAGCATCCCCTTTATAGTAATATTAATATTTTATTCACAAATATAGATAAATATAAAAATGTCATATTCTCTATTTACCTGGGGTGTTACATCCTTCCCCCCTTTTGGGAATTGCGTCCTCACAATTTTAAAATTGAGCTTGGAAACATCCTTGAAAGTCCCACTTCAGAACAAGAGTCTGTAAAACAATCACTTTAAAATAAAGAAAAATAAGTATAGAGGTCACCCGAGTTAACCCATACTAGGATTCCATGTAAGAAAACATGGACATAGAGGAGAAAACATAGGGTCATGTTCTGATGGAGAGTGATAGAAAACATGTTTAGGATAAAGTTAACCACAAGAAAATCACAAACATGTGATGGGTTGAACGGTATTTGATTCTCCAGTAGGAAAAGTAAATAGACAACATTTTTGTTTTATGTTTCTTTTTATTGAGTAATTTATTCATAAGGAAACATAATCACATACCATGTTTTCTTTCAACTTTTATTAGATTCCTTACACAAACATATATTTTCTCCAAAAGATGAGTATTTAAGAAGACTGTTTCACATTAAGAGTATTATAATCAACTACTATAGAATTACATATTCCACAAAAGAGAACTATATACTTCCCATGTCTTTAAACTTTAACCAAAACCAAAACCAAAAATCTTAGTACAAGATCAGATAATCTAGAAAAGGATAACCCTTAATAAAAATAAAATCTATTCTTAATCTCCAAAATTTGTCCAACAAAACCCAAATTTCAATGAGGACCATTTGATAAACAACTTGTCCATAAAATTCATCAATGTAAACCAACAAAGATTGAAACCCAAATATTTGAAGGATTTAGTCACATAGTCTACCAAGTTATATCATAACATTTATCTCCAAACAACATCAATTTCTCTTAATGTCTACTATTGAAAAGTGATTAACCTCATCACATATCCTCCATGTTAGGTTAATAAATTTCCATAGATAACCCAAAATCAACTTACTGTTAATTCATAAAATCGAATAATTAAAAAGAATCAGTCAAACTACCTAGGGACATCATGTAGTCCAGTGGTAGGCGATATGTACCATTCGCACTTTGGTTGTGGGTTCGAATCCCACACCTTTGTCCGACGCGACGGGTTGTCACACGGTCTGTGTGTTGTCATTTTTATAAAACTCCAAAAATATCCCTAACATTTTTTAACCTCAATAGTTTCCTTATACCCCTCATTTTCATCCAAATTCATTACGATCTCAACATCTTAATTCTTGATTTCTTATTTCACCACCATATGATAAAATAAAATGATTCCCAAAATGAATAACATCATACCATGATCATGGAGTCCACTCGGTTTCATCGGCATCTTGATCACATAGGTAGAAGTCCAATGCATTACAACAATGATTTAGAGATATTTAAAAATCATTTTCTTTCTCCATCCAAAAAAACCTTGTACAACATGGGTCATATGGGTGTTCACAGAAAAACAGTTTTGGAAAATAATCATGTATGACATATAATTCCAAAACATCTGATAAAACATGATTTCTATAAAATTGTCGGACAGAATTTGAGTTGAAACTTTCTATTATTGGTGTTTTTAAAATACCATAAGTATGTGTTGAGAGAATATATTTTAAAATAAAATATAAATAGGTTGTGCAATGGTCTCTTTCCTCAGCACCATTTTTAAAATCATAATATTCTTCAAATTCTTGTGATAAGGTAAAATTTTTGAAAGTACCTTGTTAATATTTACCTTTCTTGAAAATATGAGAATATTGTGAAAATAGTATTTTTCTAAAAACAACCCATGATCCACGATGATAAAGAGGTATAGTGGAGGTGTTTGATATCTCAAACAACTACTTGAAAGTGAGTTTTATGCTAAAAAAAGTTTCACAATCATCCGAACATGACTTTGCAATAATTATTGCAAGCATGTCATTAGGAATAGATAGGAATGTTGTTTGAGATCCTTCTCCTTCCATTCGTAGCTGACTTTACTTGACCTGAAAAAAGTTTTAAAACAAGGATTTAACTGATATAATATATATAGGGACTAATCATGTGTCTAAATAAAACTCTTAATCCCTAAATTTGTCTAAACCGACCTTTGATACCAACTATAAGGCCCCCGCCTTAAACCTTACTTAATCTTGAGTTATTACAAGATTACACATTGAGGATCTTTTTAGGTTTAGATTTTTAGTGAATTAGATCATAAAACATTCATTACATTCCACATTTAAACTAAGTGTTTACATAAAATATAGTATACATTTTCTCCCATCAACGAATACATATTTAAAATAAAACATGGATTCTTTCTTGACACTTACTTGACACTATCATCATGTCATGTAACTTTCCCTTGACCTATGAAAAACATTTCAAAAACATGGGATGATCATAAAAATCTCAGTAGGGGATATAAAAATATATGGAAAGGAAACATGAGTACATGTACACATAAGAATCATTGAAATCATACTTTACTTGTAAAACATAATCACTTTAACATAAATCATCAAATCATGAATAAATCATAGAAATCATAATACATAAAGGTAACATGAGGATTTCATAACATTCATACATAGGGATTAACCCTCTTGGTTACGTTTGGGATACCCACCATAGTATATTCCCAAAATCTCTTCGGATAATCCTTAACTTTTCACTCCTTCGCGTTACCCAATGCATTGGAGAGCTATATCGGGCTCACCTGCCCTTAATTTATCACGGAACCACCCATTTTCGCAAAAATTCCCAATAACCATAACATAAAAGTATCACATAAAACATGCATAAAGGAAACATAACATTTCCACATTTCAATCACAATATAACATTTTAGGATATTGAAATAATTAATCCATTCAAAAAAACCATTTTCCAAACCATTTAAAACATTTAATAAATAGATTTTTGAATCAAAGTATCCCATACAAACTTGAAGCTTTTAAAATTTTAAACCATTAATATCCATATAAATGAATCCATAAAACCATTTTGATAACATGGATATTAATAAGAAAAAATCATTAAAACATTTAAAGTGATATTTTGGTTAAAGGGTTTTTACCAAAATTAGTGACACTTGAATATAATAATTGAGGTATAACATTTAATCAGAACTTTATAACATCATGATAATAAATGGATTCATGATATAATATTCCAAAGGATAGTATATACACCATATAAGAGTGAATTGGTTCATAACAACAATGAAGTCTCAATAGAAATGTAAAATGTGATGAAATCCCTTATAAAGAAGGTATCCTTAAATTAATGATAAATAAATGTCATAATTATGTGTGAAAAATATAAATACACCCAATATAAGTGGATATTAATTTTAAAACAATCAAATTTCATTCACACATATTCAAAGGATGACATATTCAATAACTACATGTTGATCCCAAAGAAATTGAAATTTGGTTAAGAAGTTCCCTTGGTAAAATTCAACAGCCAAACAGTGTCACATAAAATTTTACAAAAAGGTTTGATGAGAGATATAAAGGGTATCTCATCACTTGGACATAAAATTTACAAAAATAAATATATAGAAGATCATATCCCAACTTAACAGTATTTTAATTAAAATACCTAACAAAAAAGTCTTTTAAAAAGAGGAGGGTGAAAGGTCCCCTTACCGAGTTGGGTAACATTCGAAATGTACACCCCATGGAAGATGGGTCATACAATGAAGATGTCAATACCCATAAATGAAATTATACTACACAAAGTGTATAATCATGGGCAGTACATACACCACTCAATGTAAATAGTGGCAAACGTAGCATAAATGTCATGAGAATAAAAGTGAGATGAAAAATCCCTTACGAAAACTCGGTAGCCTAACAGCGCCACTTAAAACATACAAAATTGGATTGATGAGATCAAGTAGGGTCTCTAGTAATATTAAAATTATGTTTAAAACAAGATTAATATAAAATAACATCCCCCAACATAACAAATAGGAGCTTAAAAGAAGTTACATAAAGGAGAGTACTTAAAAAGAAAGAGAGAGGTTAGATATCTTACGAAAATTCGGCAACCTAACAATGCCACTCAAAACGTCCAAAATGGATTGATGAGAGAGAATAGGGTCTCTCATCATATGAACATATAAATTACTGTAAGATTAATATAAAATAACATCCCAATCTCAAGAAATATGAGCTTAAAAGAAATGACATAAATGAGTGTACTTAAAAAGAAAGAGAGGAGTAGGATCCCATACCTCGGGTCCGACTTGACTCGATCGTTCATTAAAGTCCTAAATAATAAACTTGAGTTAATTTATAATTGCTTAAGAACCTTTTTCAATTTCATTATTCCTTTTTTATCACTTACTTCCATGTTATAAACATTATGTAGTCATTTAAGTTAATAATGTTTGTTTTGTCGATATTTGGTTCTTATGTCGAAAGTGGACTTCTTACAATTACATGTTGTTCGTGTTGTCAAAGGTTCATTATATTCAGAATGATATTCATGATTTGGATATCATATATATCATATATATCCAGAATATACATGTATTTATAATATTACATAATCATTTAGAGGTAAGAAATGAAATGCACCGTTCATGGAGACGGTAAG
Source organism: Viscum album (assembly GCA_963277665.1). NCBI lineage: Eukaryota > Viridiplantae > Streptophyta > Magnoliopsida > Santalales > Viscaceae > Viscum > Viscum album. The sequence goes on along the minus strand of OY728127.1, from coordinate 943,004,544 downwards.
CTGTACGTACGCATGAACGCTACTTTCATTTCTATGTCATATTAATGGAATTAAAACTAAATGATATATATATATATATTATAATTCCAGTATTATATATATGTTATATAGGTCACATATGTTCATTAATTTCATTATTTATACAATCCATGTATTTCATGTACGAGTAACATCACTTGAGGGGGCAGTAGTCCACACTTCCACATTAGAAATTATCGCATTTACACAACATGAAAAGAATAAAGGTATTGTAGAGACCCAAAGCTTGACGTACATTGACATTACATTACATTTTCAGAATACATAGTACATAAAAAAAACACACACACAATGATCGTAATAGTTTAGTGTCTTTGGAAACTCGGAATATAATATTCTAATCCGGGTGATAGATCTTCAACATCTCCCATAAAGATCTTCCTTTTAGTTATACCTAAAACCTTTTTTTATATACTGGGGAAAAGTAAACATAAAAGGGTGATCTCAAATGCTCATTAAGGGTAAACAAAAGAAATATCAATCATATCATATTCATAAGAACATATCATTTTGGAAATCTTAACCTGTAAAAGAGATCATAATTTCATAACATGGGATAAATCATGGCAGTGAAATGTAATAACAATAATCATAACATAAAACATGAAACTTTGTGGCATACGCACATAATCATAGATAATCATTTCTTATTAGTCAAGACTCATTGCCAAGACTATCTTAGTGGACAAAGTCCATTTCTGAACCGAGTCACCCTCATTTCAGTCCTGTTTCACTGAACCGGTATAACCTACCATTTCATCCATGTCTATCTCATGAGATATAAAATCTTTACCCAATGCATTGGAGGGAGATATAGGTCCCACCCATCTCATAATGATACTGTTCTTATGTGTGCCACAAAACCATAAATCATACATCATTGCATAACCCATGTAGTAAAAATGGGATTCTTAAAAAAAATGACATCATAAAACAATTCATATAAGATAAAGGAATTAATAAAAATATAATTCCATCACAACATAATCAAATCAATAGGGATAAAAACAGAACCCTTTATTATCTTAGATGGAAAATAATTTTGATAAAACACTTGAACTCCATTCTTGAGGAAAATATCCTTTCTGATTTAAAAACACTTTTCCTTTACTAACATGTCGTACAATTATAAACTAAAAGAAGTTGATTAAAAATAAACATGAAAACTTGTAAAGGAAGCTTCATGGTAATAATGTTTTAAAAATCCATTCATGCCGTATAAGTTAAAAAAACATTCTTCCCGTAATTTTGTCGGAAAAGTCAAAAAGTACCTCGTACGAAAAACGACAAAATATTCCTTTTATATATTTTAATAAAAACTCACCGAAGGGTAAAATTGGATTTAAAAAAATTTTAGGTGGATGGAAATAATATTACATATTGAGGATACATGGACGTGGATGATAAAATACACCCTAGTAAATACTAAAGTATAAACAATCTCGGATAAAAATGAGATTGTGATATTTCCCTTACCTTAGGTCCGAATTGCATTGTAAGTGTCCGAACCTCCTGTATAATGATTTAAATAATGTTATTGACTTATTCCAGAATCATACTTATTTTTATGATATCATATATGGTCATATTCTTAGCTTCTTAGTAGTAATATTTCATTGCTACTTGTTATTCGGGTGTTTATAACTTTTTGTTCTTATGCGTGTTTTGACGAATAAATTCTTATTATTCTCTTTAGGTTATAGATAATTCATTTCAAGAATGGTATTAGTGTAATATAAATCATATTTATTCATTGAATTCATTTATATAATGATTATGAAATGAAGATCATGTACAACGAGTCGAATCACATCGTGGAGACGGTATTCCGTACGTATGCACGAGTGATGATATCGTTCCTATGATCGTGGAATTGTATTGGAGTGTATGTATACTATTTATGAATCAATATAACATTATAATAGTCATATATAGTCATTATGGACACCATTATACCCGTCCAATTAAGGTGGTGGTGGAAAATAGATTACACCACGGTGTGGAGACGGTATTCCGTACGTACGCACGCGCGGTGATTTCATTTACCATTGGATGGATAGATGGTTAAATAGGGTTGTTTCATACTTATAATAACATATAATTATATGAGTGATACTTATGTTATTACTTCATAATGAAAAAACTAATGAAGAAGATGTTGAAGAAGAAAGAAATTGGAAAGGATCGGTAATGGATATTACCTCTTCTTTGAAGTGCTTCTTTGAGACCTCCTTTTAGGGCAATAAAATTGGTCTTTGAAGAAGACTAGGACCTCTAGGACGTCTCTAGGGAAGTGGGGAGGAGAAAATGTCAGGGGTTGGCCGATCTTGAATGCTCAATGTTGTGTGAGGAAGAGAGGGAGGAGGTTCCCTTTTATAAGGGAGGAGAGGGCCACCTTTGGAATAACTAAAAATATTATTTTATTATAAAGTCAAGTTCGATTTTAAATAGCTCAAAATTGATTTATTTCTAGGCTAAGGTGGGTATGGGTCTAAATCCTCTCATAAAATAGAATTTACACAAGTTTAGGTTCCTAGTTTAACCATATCATTTAGATTTAACATTAAGTTAAATAATTATACTTTTAACGTGTCTTCTTGTGTTCTTATAATATAAGGTTAATAAACTTACTATATCAAGCCAAACGAACCCGAAGTTGTTTATTATAAATTTATATAACCTTATCTAAGTCATTTGGCCAAACCTCAGATTTTTAGTAATAAAATAACAATTAATAATATAATATTTTTCAGAAAAACTATTTTATGTCAATTTTGACACTATTTAGTAATTGATTTTTTGTGAAAAACCTAACAGAATGATAAGTTCGAACAAAGTTAATTAAATCAATAATAACATGTCATATCAACCTAGAAAATTAGATTAATTCATAAAATGTGTCAAATTACATTTATTGTCGTGTTTATAACATCAATTATGTCAATATTTTATTAATAAGATAATTACTGCATCATCTTTGTGTCATAAATAAATTAAAATATATAATGTCTAAAAATTACAAATAAAATACGATTATGTAGGAAATATTTATATATTTATAATGAATATTTATAGTCGAATTTATCTTATGTATAACCCCATATTAAAAATGATTTAGTTATTAAACGTTTATTTTAACTATTTTAACCCTTATTTAAATAAATTAATAATAAATGTCCTAATCTAATCCAAGTGGGCCTAAATGGTAATATTTTATTCCAATGTTTGTTTTTGGACGAATTACACTTGTCCAATAGAATTAGGACATGTGTTAGGGTAATAATAATATCATTCTTACCCTTAATTACCCTATTTTCTTTTAACCGTGGTAAAAAAAGTAAAAAGTTACTATTCACCAAAAAATTATTTTCATCTCGTTGAACCACATTTTACTTACTGACATCAACCGTGTCTCTCGGATTTTTGAAATTCTAATCACAGAAGCAGTAAAATTATGTTTTATGAAAAATTTAGTTTTTTAACTACAACTTAGTGGTTTCACTATTAATCAAAAATTGAAAGTTTTCATAAAAATACCAAAAATTAGGCCTAATCTATATTTGATATTATGAATTCAAATATGATGTTTATTTTACCAAATTCAAAACATATCAGTTGCATTATCTAATTTAAAAATTAATTCCCGTCATCAAAACAAATAGCGTGTTTTTAAGAGATAATAACTATCAAAAGATTGACACTTATTTAGGTGTGGTTTAAATGTGAAATTACATCCAATGACCAACATTGTATTAAATTGTAAAAATATATTCTAAATATAATTTAAAACCAATCAAATTAATAATTTATCACTATTAATTATTTCTATTAAAAAGGTTGTTTTTAATTAAAATTTAGTAATTTTCACTATTCATCAGAAAATGAAAGTTATCCGAAAAGTACTAAAATTCCAGCCTAAGCTAATTTCGATATTCCGAATCAAGAAATGAAGTCCATTTTGAAAAATAAAAATTTAAAATTTCAAAAATTGGTTATTACTATTCATAACGGCTAGTTTTAATAATATTTTAATAGCATATCGTTGTTTAGTGAAACTTGGTATTGCGTACTACACACGCTAGCGAGGAAGGTCGCGATTGCGTGTAATGCAAGACAAGTCAAGGATGCGTGTTGTGAAAGCTCCTTTTGTTGTAGCGTACAACACAAGACATTAATAAAATTAAAAAGAATATTTTTCATAAAATCTCGGGCTGTTACATTCTACCCCCCTTAAAATGAATTTCGCCCTCGAAATTCGTCTGGGTTATAAATCGTTTACTATTCATAGAAACCCACATCATAAAAAGAAATACCAAAACCAAACTTTAAAAACAAAAGTATGAAATTTAACGGTTATCCAAATAAACTAATCACTGGGTTTCCACATAGGTGAAAATATGGATATAGGAAAGAAATCTAACCATCATGTTCTGATGGAGAGTGGTAGAGAACATGGCTATGGAAAATCCAGTAATCACAAATCCATTGATTTGTGATGATATAAGGTACCATCTGATTTATCGGATATAAGGGAAGTATGACAACATTTTTGGTTTTCAAGATCATTTCCCTAAAGTTGATGAATTAAAAGAAATACTGACATGATTTTGGTACAATTTGATTGTTGTTCATGAATTGAACAATTTCCACTTCATCCCTTAAAGAAATGAATTTTTATATGTTATTCGTGATGTGTTAGCAGATCATGTGATAGAATGATGGGTCATTCCATCTGTTTCAAACAAAAGGTTAGAAAAAGTTATCAAATATACATGAGTCCATCTATGGTGAGGTTAATCGTATACAATTCCAAAAATGAACTTATAATTCATATATCATACCGCGTAATAAAATTAAACTAGTTTCTACTAACCAGGGACTTCCTGTAGGCCAGTGGTAGGCGATAAAGGCTAGTCGCACTTCGGTTGTGGGTTCGATTCCCACAGCCTTGTCTGACGCGATGGGCTGTCGCTCGTCCTGCAGGTTGTCCATTTTCTAAAGCTATATTACTATAACATCCCATCAATAATATCCCAAAAAGAACTTCAATCCTTAAAATAATACTAATTTATGTCCAACATAATCCATTCTAGTCTTTAGGCTTATCCATAATACTGCAATCCATTGTCATAATATATTGAAAATGATTACCAGAGATTTAATACCATCTTTGATCCCCATATATCATAAGATATGTCTTGTTGGTCACATTCCAAACATTCAAAGGCCTTAATCATGTATTCTCTTGAATACCCATTGAACCTTAGTGAAAACATGAATGCAGTTAAAAGTTAACACTTTCCTCAAAATTCTATATACTCAAACCATGATATCACTTAGTCCTTATATCAATCATGAGCTTATGAATTCGGTCAAACATTTCATTTCCACATTTTCCCTTCATTATGCACAAATCATCTTTTTTTTTCTTCAAAAATATCTCAATCACATTCCATGGTTACCGGTACCATTGAAAACCACAATAGACCAAAACATAAATATTCCAATACTCCATGATACAACATTATTTTGGAATCCCATTACATAAATACTTAATCATTCCACCACATCGTTGTCATATTCAACATCGCCAATAGTGATCGCATGTGACTTCCCTTTTCCCTTTGCCTTAAGCTGTTGCTCATGTCGATCATCACTAACCCTTGGATTTGGGAATTTATTAGCATAATGCCCCACTTCCTTGCACTTGTAGCATTGAAGTGTTGGTGGTGCGTTCTCTACAGTGTTTTCTTTATTAACATAATTAGAATCCTTTTTTCCATTACTTTGACACTCAGCTGCTCGATGACCTTATTTTCCACACTTAAAACATTTTCTAGTCCCTTTAAGTCAATCTCCACCATGAATTTTTCCACACTTTGTGCATAAGGAAACATTCATCTTCTTTTCACCATTATTCTGAGATTTCTCCTTGAACTCCATCTTTCGTTTCTTGTCAAAACCATGAGATGGATACGTAACACCAACTTCCATTGCCACCTTTACAGCACAACGCATAATTTCATCATATCTACTAAAGTCTTTTATAGCTAATGCCCTTCGAAGACTTGGTTTTAAGCCACTGAAAAATCGATCAACTTTACTTTCAGGTTTGATGATAAATACATATGCATACCTTGCATGCCTTGTCAAATTCGCTTCGTATATACCAACAGATTCATCATCCTTTTGTTTTAGTTCAAGAAACTCTTTCTCCATCTTTGTTCGGAGAATACGAGGGATGTACTTATTGAAAAATAATTTCTTGAACTCGTCCCATTCCATGGACTCAATTTCATCCCTTTTCCTCGTATTCTTAATAAGATTCCACCATTGATCAGCATTCCCCTCCAAATGATACACTGCTAGGATGACTTTATCATGTTCAGAACATTGAAGAACTAAAAATATCTTTTCAGTAGTACTGATCGATTGTTCAGCAACAAGTGGATCAGAAGACCCACTGAAAGAAGGTGGGCGTTTCCTCATGAAGGACTCAATAGAATATTGTTCCCTTCTCTACTCATTTGTAAGTCCAGAATGATTCATATCTTGTGTAAGTATAGCAATAATATTTTGCACTCCATCTCCCATAACATTTGTTTGTTTAGGAGGAGAATCATTGCATTGTCCATTGCATTGATCAACACGGTTCCTTTGGGTTCCAGCCATCATCTAAATCCCAAAAAGAATAGTGTGAGCGGAAAAAATCATGCTAGAGAAAACAACATAATAAAGGAGGAGTACCTTCAATATCTAACATCTTAGGTTTAATTCTATGATCGTTAGCATAATTCTAGTACTATAACCTATACATATACCTAACCTTAAGGACATCCCTAGACATACCTTAGAAATATCTCTAGGGATCTCACTAACGTATTTGCATCCTAATTTCCAAAGGTTGACTAAACTTTTCCTCTGATACCAACTGTAGAGACCCAAAACTTGACGTACATTGACATTACATTACATTTTCGGATTACTTAGTACATAAAAAAAACACACACACAAGGATCGTAATAGTTTAGTGTCTTTGGAAACTCGGAATATAATCTTCTAATCCTGGTGATAGATCCTCAACATCTCCCATAAAGATCTTCCTTTTTTTATACCTAAAAACTTTCTTTATATCCTAGGGAAAAGTAAACATAAATGGGTGAGCTCAAATTCTCAGTAAGGGTAAACAAAAGAAATATCAATCACATCATATGCATAAGAACATAACATTTTTGAAATCTTAACCTACAAAATAGATCATAATTTCATAACATGGGATAAATCATGGCAGTGAAATGTAATCACAATAATCATAACTTAAAACATGAAACATTTTGGCATACACACATAATCATAGAGAATCATTTCTTATTAGTCAAGACTCATTGCCAAGACTATCTTAGTGGACAAAGTCCATTTCTGAACCGAGTCACCCTCGTTTCAGTCCTGTTTCACTGAACCGGTATAACCTACCATTTCAGCCATGTCTATCTCATGAGATATAAAATCATTATCTAATGCATTGGAGGGAGATATAGGTCCCACCCATCTCATAATGATACTGTTCTTATGTGTGCCACGAAATCATAAATCATATATCATTGCATAACCCATGTAGTAAAAATGGGATTCTTAAACAACATGACATCATAAAACAATTCATATAAGATAAAGGAATTCATAAAAATATAATTCCATCACAACATAATCAAATCAATAGGGATAAAAACAGAACCCTTTATTATCTTAGATGGAAAATAATTTTGATAAAACACTTGAACTCCATTCTTGAGGAAAATATCCTTTCTGATTTAAAAACACTTTTCCTTTCTAAACATGTCGTACAATTATAAACTAAAAGAAGTTGATTAAAAATAAACTTCAAAACTTGTAAAGTAAGCTTCTTGGAAATAATGTTTTAAAAATCCATTCATGCCGTATATGTTAAAAAAACATTCTTCCCGTACTTTTGTCAGAAAAGTAAAAAAGTACCTCGTACGAAAAACGTCAAAAGATTCCTTTCATATATTTTAATAAAAACTCACCGAAGGGTAAAATTGGATTTAAAAAAATTGTAGGTGGATGGAAATAATATTACATATTGAGGAAACATGGATGTGGATGATAAAATACACCCCAGTAAATACTAAAGTATAAACAATCTCGGATAAAAATTAGATTGTGATATTTCCATTACATTAGGTCCGACTTGCTCTGTAAGTGTCCGAACCTCCTATATAATGATTTAAATAATGTTATTGACTTATTCCAGAATCATAATTATTTTTATGATATAATATATGGTAATATTCTTAGCTTCTTAGTAGTAATATTTCATTGCTACTTGTTATTCGGGTGTTTATAACTTTTTGTTCTTATGCGTGTTTTGTCAAATAAATTCTTATTATTCTCTTTAGGATATGGATACCTCATTTACAGAATGGTATTTGAGTAAAATAAATCATATTTATTCATTAAATTCATTTATATAATCATTATGAAATGAAGATCATGTAGAACGAGTCGCATCATATCGTGGAGACGGTATTCCGTACGTACGCACGAGTGATGATATCATTCCTATGATCGTGGAATTGTATTAAGGTGTATGTATACTATTTCAGAATCAATATCACTTTATAATAGTAACATATAGTCATTATTTACACCATTATACCCATCCAAGTATGGTGGTGGTGGAAAATAGATTACACCACGACGTGGAGATGGTATTCCGTACGTACGCACGCGCGGTGATTTCATTTTCCGTAGGATGGATAGATGGTTAAATAGGGTTGTTTCATAATTATAAAAACATATCAATATATGAGTGATAATGATGTTATTACTTCATAATGAAACAACTAAAGAAGAAGAAGTTGAAGAAGAAAAAAATTGGAAAGGATCGGTAATGGATATTACCTCTTCTTTGAAGTGCTTCTTTGAGACCTCCTTTTAGGGCACTAAAATTGGTCTTTGAAGAAGACCAGGACCTCTAGGATGTCTCTAGGGAAGTGGGGAGGAGAAAATGGCAGGGTTTGGCCGATCTTGAAGGATCAAAGTTGTGTGAGGAAGAGAGGTAGGAGGTGCCCTTTTATAAAGGAGGAGAGGGGCACCTTTGGAATAACTAAAAATATTATTTTATTATAAAGTCATGTTCTATTTCAAATAGCTCCAAATTGATTTATTTCGAGGCTAAGGTGGGGATGGGTCGAAATAATCTCATAAAATAGAATTTAGACATGTTTAGGTTCCTATTTTAACCTTATCATTTAGATTTAACATTATGTTAAATAATTTTACTTTTACCGTGTCTTCTTGTGTTCTTATACTATAAGGTTAATAACCATACTATATCAAGCCAAAAGAACCCCAAGTTGTTTATTATTAATTTATATAACCTTTTCTATGTCATTTTGCCGAGCCTTAGATTTTTAGGAATAAAATAACAATTAATAATATAATATTTGTTTTAAAAACTATTTTATGTCAATTTTAACACTATTTAGTAATTGATTTTTTGTGAAAATCATAACAGAATGATAATTTCGAAGAAAGTTAATTAAATAAATAATAACATGTCATAGTAACCTAGAAAATTAGTTTAATTCATAAAATGTGTCTAATTACATTTATTTTGGTGTTTATAACATCAATTATGTCAATATTTCATTAATAAGATAATTACTACATCATCTTTGTGTCATAAATAAATTAAATTATTTAATGTCTAAAAATTACAAATAAAATACCATTATGTAGGATATCTTTTTAGCTTTCTAATGAATATTTATAGTCAAATTTATCTTATGTATAACTCCATATTAAAAATGATTATTTATTAAACTTTTATTTTAACTATTTTAACCCTTCTTTAAATAAATTAATAATATATGTCCTAATCTAATCCAAGTGGGCCTAAATGGTCATATTTTATTCATAAGTTTGTTTTTGGTCGAATTAAACTTGTCCAATATAATTAGGACATGTTTTAGGGTAATAATAATATCATTTTTACCCTTAATTACCCTATTTACTTTTAACCGTGGTAAAAAAAGTAAAAAGTTACTTACTGACATCAACCGTGTCTCTCAGATTTTTGAAATTCTAATCGCAGAAGCGGTAAAATTACGTTTTATGAAAAATTCAGTTTTTTAACTACCACTTAGTGGTTTCACTATTCAACAAAAATTGAAAGTTTTCAGAAAAATACAAAAAATTAGGCCTAAGCTATATTTGATATTATGAATTCAAAAATGATGTTTATTTTACCAAATTCAAAACATATTAGTTACATTAACTAATTTAAAAATTATTTCTCGTCGTCAAAAAAATAGCGTGTTTTTAAGAGATAATAACTATCAAAAGATTTACACTTATTTATGTCTGGTTTAAATGTGAAATTACATCCAATGACCAACATTGTATTAAATTGTAAAAATATATTCTAAAAATAATTTAAAACCAATCAAATCAATAATTTATCACTATTAATTATTTCTATTAAAAAGGTTGTTTTTAATTAAAATTTAGTAATTTTCACTATTCATCAGAAAATGAAAGTTATCCGAAAAGTACCAAAATTTCTTCCTAAGCTAATTTCAATATTCCGAATCCAGAAATGAAGTCCTTTTTGAAAAATAAAAATTATAAATTTCAAAAAGTTATTATTACTATTCATAATGGCTAGTTTTAATAATATTTTAACAGCATATCATTGTTTAGTGAAACTCGGTATTGCGTACTACACACATTATCGAGGAAGGTCACGATTGTGTGTAATGCAAGACAAGTCAAGGATGTGTGTTGTGCAAGCTCTTTTTGGTGTAGCATACAACACAAGACATTAATAAAATTAAAAAGAATATTTTTCCTAAAATCTCGGGCTCTTACAGGTATGTTTTAAATATAAAATACAAAAGCATATAGTAAACATAAATACCATATATATCATATTTAAAATGCAGTGACATCATAATGGCCACCTTTAAAGGTGTTAAAAGAATACTAAACAAACATCGTTTCGTGAGGTAGAAAATCACCAACCACAGAAACAGTAAGTTCTTTAACCATTAGACAAAGGTGTGAGTAAGTGTAGCTCTAATACTTATTATAACATAATCCTAGTATATTTAAGATACTGGAGTTGTTACAAAATAAATGAATAAAAAGAGTTTAGGGGGTTGGAGAAGCAAAATAAAACAATATGATTCAAGTGAAGACAATACCTTAAAATTAGGTAACTCCCTTTGGTTTGACCTCAAAGGCTTTCTTGGGAAGACTTCTGCCCAAAGTGAGGTTTCTAAGAGTTATAGAGGGATATTGAGAGACACAATGGGCAGGGGTTGGCCTTGCCAAAGGCTTTGGAAGTGTGGGTAAGGAGGAAAAGGTGGGGGCCTTCTATAAGAGGAGGGGAGGGGTACTCTTGGAATGTAAGGAAAGGATACATTATTTTATAATGATTTTCGGATTTAAAAGGTCCCACATTGATATAATTTGAGGCTAAGGAGATACGGATTCAAAATATACCCATCCAATAGGTTTTGGACCTGTGTAGGTCAATGAATTTACATTGTATTTTCATTTTATTTAAATTCATTTTTAATGAAGTAATCGCTCCATCATCATGATGTAATAAATAATTTAATATATTTAATGTCTAAAAATTATAAAAAAAAAATCATGATGTAGGAAATATGTTTATCTTTCTAATAAATATTTATAGTCAATAATCTGACTTGTATAACCCGATGTAAAAATTGTATTAGTAAAACATCTCATGTTTGTGTGTTTTTACATTAACATTAAATAAAAGGTTATTTATGTCATTTCCCAACAAAACTGGCTCCATTTGGTACCCAAGTTGACCCATGGATTGTCTTGGTCGGCCATGACACATCAAATGAGGGTATGACATGTGTCAAGCTCATCTCATATTATTAAAACATTATTTTTAACTTAAACTATACTAATTACCTCTAATCGAGATTAAAAACATTAAAGTTACTATTCACCAAAAAATTATTTTAATCCCATTGAACAACATTTAACTTCTTAATGACAACCATGTATGTCGGATTTTTGAAATTAAAAACACAAAGGTGTCAAAATTTCATTTAAACGGAAAATCAGTTTTTATAAGTATCACTTAGTGGTTTCACTATTCATCAAAAATTGATGTTTTTCAGAAAATTACAAAAACTTCACCCTAAGCTATATATGATATTCAAAACTCAAAAATTATATGTATTTTACAAAATAAAAAATATAATACTTGCATTAAATAATTTAATAATTAATTCCCGATGTCAAAACAAATAGCGTGTTTTTATGAAACAATATCTATTAAAAGATTGACAGTAGTTTAAGTCCAATTTCAATGTGAAATTAATTCCAATGAAACTATTGGATTAAATGGTAAAAATATATTCTAATTTTACTTTAAAATAAATTCAAAAGATAATCTAATCATATAAATAAATTAGATTAAAAAGAGGTTTTGAATTAAAAGACAACACTTTTCACTATTCACTAAAAAAATGAACTTTATCGAAAAGATACCAGAAATTTAGACAAAGTAAATTTTGATGTCTCTATTCTAAAGAATAATTTTATTTTTTCGAATATAACACATAAAATTTTAAAAAAGTGGATTTAAAAGAATTTCTCCATCAAAAGGAGGTTAATCGACCTTCTAATGAACATTAGAATGTTTACGCTTAAAAATTGAATTCATTCACATTTTTAATCCTCTAACATTTATTGTAAAAAGTAAAAACATTTGTCAAACAAATACAATCATTTTGTAGTTAGTTCTGTTTATTCCCGCCATTACAACGGCTAGGCGTTAACTACCATTTAAAATAATTTTATTTTATTATTAGAGTGCAATGTAAGATTCCCAAGAAACTCGTTGTTGTGTATTGGGTACAGCATCGAGAATAGTGTCCCCTTTAAGGTAATATTAATATTTTATTCACAAATATGGATAAATATAAAAATGTCATATTCTTTATTTACCTGTGGTGTTACAACCCAGATATGTGAATAGATGGATATAGAGGTAAGGGTAGAAATCACATAACATTTTTTAGATAGATTGTATATATTTTTTACATTAGCCTTTAAATTTCTATTACCCCATATTTACCGTTCCATTAATGATGTATTTGATGTTTCACATATTCGATGTTATAATTTTGACATGTATCGTACATTTTATGTTGAGGATGTCAAATTGGATGTTAATTCAAATTTTGAGTAGTATCTTATTTTAATCATTGATTTGATAATGATGTCTCCCAAATCCCGATATTTACCTTTAGTATGAATTTTATACAAGTATGACCATGTATAAGATGATCCTAGGGAGTGGGTGTCCAACTTATATTCTCTATGTCTAGAGGTATTCTATAAATATGTTTCATAAACCATGTAAGGGAAACTCGGATTTGATTTCCTTTATGGGGGAATACTGTATAAACAAACCATTTATATGTGGTTCATAACAATTTTATTTTAGTTTAATTTTCTATATTGGACCTCATATGAATTCCTGGTGAGTATAGAGATGAAATTAGGTTGTATCATCCTTGTTCGTAGCTGAGAACTTTGTGAAGTAGAAGAAAATACTCTTCCAAAAAACTAGTGGAAAACATTTTTTCAAGTATTTTTTTTATTCTAACCATGTAGCGAGTTTCAGTTCACAATAATGAGTCACATGGTTTCCCCTGATAGTGCATCCAAAGTAGTATGGCCCTAACGATACAATTTCTAAAAGTGAAAAATGTATTGGTTTTCAAATGTTTTCTCAGATATGGAATATGAATTGTGTGAGACCCTTCCATAGAATGTAGGCCATGAATTGGAGTTTCATCATTTGGGTAACTGTGTTTCCAAACCGTGCATCCTTTCAAAAAGTGGAAAAATCACTATTTCCCCTTACCTATTAATAACGGAAAATTACGTCTTTATTTTGTTCATCCAGGGGATATAAACCCTCTCATATCTCTCATTAAGTGATATAATGTCCATCATAGCAAGTATTTTCTCTTTTTTCTTATATAGTACATGAAAATCAATATCTGTTTATTTCATTGGATTCCAATGTGTATGATATCCACTACTTAGGCTCTTCTAATCATTTTTTATCGACAATACAGTTTTGGTGAGATTAATAAGATTTATTTTAAATATATTATTATATTCTTTAGGTCTATAATGATCCTAGAAAATATAAGGGATGATAATGGATGTTGAATCTACAACATGATTAAGGTTGGTGGTCTATGGCATATCCCTTAATGACTCTCCATTTAATTGTTTTCCATCATGTGAACACCACTTTCACCTGGGGTTTCTAATTAAATTCAGCTTCCTTAAATTATTTGTATTAAATTGTAGTGTATGTTCCTCATGACACATCTTTGAACTCATTAGAGGTTCAAACACCAACATGGACCACCATGTTAACGTATGTTCTTTGTTTATACTGCTAGTGAACCATGATGGGTCTATCTAAGAAACCTTATCGGAGTGACTGACTTGACTTTTGTAAATGTTTGGGATCTATAATAATTTAATGAATCATAAATTTATTATATGTAATATATTTATATATATATATATATATTGAATATATACATTATAATTAATATTATATTTGAAGTATGTACATAAAATAATTTTTCATTATTAATGAATGGAAATCGATTGGACCAAATAAATATTTATGAAATTGAATTGAAAATTAATTACATGTCCTCAATTCATCATTCCATTTTTAATGAATGGTAAATGAATTAACTTATTAAATGATTATATGGAATTAATATTAAATTAACTATGATGAATATGTATATATATGAATATAGTATATGTTAATTAATTCTTTTGTATCATTTTCATCTTTATATGAATGGTGTGACTTGAGTCGACCTTGAATTCTTGTCGGATTACATAAAGAACACATATGGTTCCACTCATATTCATTTAGATTATTTAAATGGGAGACACCCACCATGTATCATGAATTTTCATATTATTTATATGCATCTATTGTGTACTGAAAAATCATTCGACTCTTTTTTGGATTTTGTAATGCATTGTATACAATCCATCAATACATATTAATGTCTTTAAACATGCAACACCATCGATTCAACCCATTAGGAATTGTCATTATTAACATGGTATGACTATGGATGAGATCAATGGAATAGGTTAGACTATTTTATATTCGAATTCTTTGGTTGCACCCCTTGTATTACACATAGACCCCCTATACCTAGGCTGCATGAGTCCCCGTAATGAGTTTTCAGAACCCCTGAGGTCAAGGATTCCAGGGTTTCATATTGGATTCTATATTATTATTTAAAACTATTAAATTATTGAAGATAAATTTTACATAAATTCTTATTATTATATACTGAGTCATAATTTCTTAAATGATCACATATTCAGATATAGATCCAATTGTGGCTAAATAAAGTATGGGATACTTATTATTATACTGCATTACTTTTATATTAATGTACAATAGTTCATTTTATATTCCAAGACTAGAATTGTATAAAAACTATTGGTAGAGGCATACTGATATTTTTCTCAGCCTCTATCAATGACACCATTTTTACTAGGGTAGATTATATGATATCATGTCAGCTGAAAGGGATTTTTCCCACTTAGACACATGAATTTTCTACTGTATAAAGGGATCTTGGTACCGAATGACTGGTCTAGTCTTCCGGAAGAATGGATTGATTTTTTATTATTTTATTATTTTTTTATAATGTATTTTAATATATTCAGACTTCCATATATTCATGTTTTTCCATTTTTTAGAAATTAATGAATATAATTTTTTATATGTAACTGGTCATTTTTAGTTGATTATATACTACGAGGATAATAGTTTTTATTTTGGAGGCCTTATTTATCTATTATAATTATAATTATTCATCTCACCATATCATGTAATATAAATTCTATGATCCAATCTAACCATATGGAATAGTCTCCCCTCAATCACATCCTAGGCCCTTGCTCCTCCTCGACAACCTTTCTCCTTTGATGGAGGCATGCATTAGTCCATTTGGACAACCAGGTTTAGATACTCAAGGGTGAGCATGGTCTAGGATGTCCAACATGACTGATGGATTACTTATTTGTTCCATGTTAATTTAATCAAATATTTCCCTGTTTCTACTATAATATGAAATAAATATTTTACAATGTTTGGTTTCCCATTGTTATAATCATGATGTTGTATTATGTACTCACACTAACATCTTTATATTATTCTCACTAATGATATTCAATGGATTTATCCTAAGTATTCCCATAATAATAATTTTAGAGAAACCTTTTAGATGGTTTAATTCTCTAGGTTTATATGGAGACTGTTTTGTTTAATATATTTAGATTGATGTCATATATAATAAATTTTATATGTAATGCTTAGGACTTATTTTTAAATAATATGATCTTGTATATAATACCTAAAAACACATATCCTTTTGGTTGTGGGGTTTTATGAATATTTATGATATAAAATATTCAAATCATTGATGTAATATAAAAATACATGTATGTTTTCCTTCATTCATATCTTTTTGTACAAAATATAGAATATAATTTATATGTTTTTTTCGCCAAACTGAAGAGTGGGGATTAGGGTCACGTCAAATATTTAAATTATATTTCATTATAATATTCATAGAAATTATTATTGTGATATTTAGGTTGATATTATTGATACGGAAGAAATTTTTGATATATTATAGCTGTGGTGATTATAGAATATAATGATCAATATACAATTGTGTTAGGAATGGCATTATGACGGTTGTCACACATTGAGAGCTAGGCTTTCCTACTCTAACATTTTTCGATTGGGTTATGGTTTGGAAGTTAATTATATTGTTGATGGGTATGTTTTTTGTGGGTTTTAGCTGGTTTTTGTATTTCCCTAGATGACATTATATTCTCTATGGTTTTTTTATGATTCATTTTTGTGATCTAATATAGTTTTTTCTTATTTAATTGAAGACATTCCTATTTCCATTGAGACATTGGTTATGGGATAGAGTTTAAGGAATCCTAGTATGAACCATTGCTAATGTTCTAGAGGAATGAAGTACCCAATTTCCATAGTGGAACACCCAACAATGAGGTAAGGGAATATTAATTTGAGATTAATGTTCCATTAAATTTAGTGGGGAATAAAGATCTATTACAAGTCTCTCAGGTAATTGTTTTCATAGAAGGTGTCTTATAGATGATGGGTGTTAAGTATTATAGGACCAGTTGTTTTTTCTTTGTACTAGTTTTTAGATATATTAATGAATGATTTTATTTCTTATAATAATATATATATCACCTTAAAAGGGTTAAAATATTTTTAGTAGTGTATTATAGTGTTTGTGTAGTTGGAAATTGAATTACGGAATTGTTTTTTGGTACCAATTTTTTTAACATTTGGGGGCGATTTTTCCCAACATTATTTATCCTTAATGATTTCAATGATTCAATAATCTGTTTTATAATTTTTGTTAGATTCATGAGAATAAGAAAGTGATAATGAAATGATTTAGAGTAGAATAATTTCCATAAGTGAATTTTCCATTGAAAATACTTCATGTGTTTCTATAAATGATGAATTAGATTAGTTGAGTTATAATTATTGGGATCCCTAAAAGGTGTTTGAATTTAACTATTATATAGCAATATAATTTTTAAATTATCAAATAATTTGTAGTACAAGGTCCCCTATTTTGGGAGGATTGATCTATATCAATTTTAATTCTATGGGGGTATAACCAGAATGGTTTCCTGAAGGTTTAACATAATTCTTGATATTTTAATGGTTATTAATTATTTCTTATATGTTAACCATGTTATAGGGTGGTGTCATTTTTGTGTATTTATTTTTTGATAGGTATCTCTTAATGGCTATTTCAATTTAAGGATTTATCTTTTCTCAATGATTTAATTTAATCTTCATGGGAGAGAAAAGTTTCATTGGTATCTGATGCATGGTATTGGTTTCTTGGAGACACATTCCATATTGTTTTTTTGAATTTAGAATTGATTATTGAATGTTTAAGAGAGTTTTAGAGTTAATAGATTGATTTATATTTCTTGATGTACGCCATATTGTATAATTCTGTGTGCCAGATGGCATGATAGGATTTAAACAATTTTATTATCCATTTTTGATGTTTTATATCCATGGTTCATGGACATTTTAGATATTTTTGAAGA
Source organism: Viscum album (assembly GCA_963277665.1). Classification (NCBI taxonomy): domain Eukaryota; kingdom Viridiplantae; phylum Streptophyta; class Magnoliopsida; order Santalales; family Viscaceae; genus Viscum; species Viscum album. The sequence goes on along the minus strand of OY728127.1, from coordinate 942,986,241 downwards.
AATTTTTTTAACTTCCCATGTTGTTCTCTATTTTTGTGGCTGTGGTGTCAAGGATAAACACACAGTTGTCCTAGTGAACCACGATCTTGGAAAAAATGCATATTGTGATGGAATTGTGAATTGGATAATGACCTATTGAAAATAGGGATACCACCAGAAAAAGGTTGAGAGAGTGGTGGTCCTGTATTGTGAATGATTTAGTAATGTTGGTTCTTTGAAAATGATGAGTTAAGAGCCAACACACTATTTCCCCACCCGTGGTGAGTTTAAAATGACTCAGGGATATACTCTAAACCCCAGATGTCCATGTGGTATACACAGATAAAGGACACAATTTAAATTTATTCTACCCAATATCATGGTGATATCCATGCCCTAGTACCACAATATTGAAGTGAGGTTTTTGGTTTTATTAATTTTTCACGTTACCCTGTAAGAGTTGGTGCATCGTATTACAAGTATTTGATGTTATTATGTAACATTGTTTTTAGCTTATGAGGGTGTTTAAGGGTGTCCCATTTATTCTTATTTTATTCATTGTTCTTCTCATATATTTAGAAATGGGTCCATAAGTTCATAATTTTTCATACATTTAACCCTTAGTTTATTATCGGGGCCTTCTTGTCATATTTCATCATTCATTGAAGGGTCAAATATTCTTAATCCATAGAATTTTTCATTCATGAATTCAACGAACCCCTTTTTATCTATATATCATTATTATTAATTTTTTTCATTGATGGGTATTGTAATAAGTGTTGATTATTTATTATTGTATTTATGATGTATAGTTATTGATTAATACTTTGAAGAATGAATAATTGAAGCCATTGTGGAAATTTCAGTACTCAACTTGGTTTTCTTTTATTGGTTTAGTTCATATATCTAGAAGCTAGTTATTTCATATTTTTACATCTCTATTCAAGATTTATTTTACACTTCATGTTATTTGAATAAACTAAGTTCCACTATTTACCCTAAAATGATTAATATTTCATCCCATTGAATTTAATGACTCAAAATATCATTATTCCATTCAAATTAATAGACCCTTAACTAGAATTCATAGGACACTGATAATCATCCTCATTGAAAGTTACTCATTAGAACTTATGAGTTTACTTCTTATACAACCAAAACCCATTTGTGTATCAACCTTCCACAAAAAACCATTAGAGATTATATGAGATTACACTCTCACTAATCATGGTGGATCTATATTATAATGAAGGGAGAAATTCTTATTTTCATCATTCTATTCATTATCTAACTCCGCCTTGGGATTAATGTCATTAGTATGGTATAAGGGGAGTATAGTCCTCATTATTAAACTTTTCTATATAACTTTATGTTCTTGAAATGGTGTACGGGGAGGGGATTCCATATATCTCCGATTATTTAATATTTTAGTTTTTTATGCTTAGTTTTATGTGAATAATTCATATGGATTTATTACATTTTCTATTTAATGTTTCTAAACAATTTCCATGATATTATATTAATATTTTTTAATATCTTAGTTGATTTTGGGGAAGTACATTAACCTAGAAATTAATTTTTACATGGATGATGATAAAGTTGGATAGGCCATGTCTATTCTATAAAAGGTATAATTTCTAAATACCTTTTAAATTGATTCTAATAAGATATTTAGGCATGAATATGAATATGATGTAAGAGTGAGATGATAATTTGAATATATAATTTAATTACAGTTATTTGAAGTTCCATGAATATGGGAAATATACAAAATAGTAAAACACAATTAAGATAATATAATTAAGAGAACCATGGAAATAAGACTATATAATGGGAATCTGAGTTGTGATTAATAGAACTAAATTTTCATGACACATATAATCTTTTTTACATGTAATCTTGGTTATTATGATGTTTTATTTATCATTGTTTAATGCTTATATATTTTTTATGTCACCACGATTTATTGGTTCTTATATCATGATGATTATTTTGAGGAAATATGTAGGTCTATTTATGGAATTAAAGTTACTCCCTTACATTACATTTTATAGCATTAACAATGGATAGATTATATACCATGGGTTAGTGAGGAGAATTTGATGTATATCATCTTAATTAGGTTATTTCCTTTTAAGTCTCTTCCTTCCTCATATTCATACATTGAACCTATGATATGTGTTGAGTATTTTGAGATGCATATGTGGATGTTGTATAATGTTTTATTCCTAGGGTGTTCTGTTAAATAGGTTGACAGGGAGAGTAAAGTGTGATTCATGAATAGAATAGGTAAGTGTATGTATGTTTTTGTGTACTTGTAGGTTATAGGTCGGCCAATCAAAAGAATAAATCTTATCATATATCTAGTTATTTTGTATTGGTATATTACATAGATATAGATAGGGATTGGGTTATCCTTGGTTTCGTATGTTGATGATGTAGTGAAGGTTTTAGTAATACATTAGCAGAGTCTCGTACTTAATTTACATAATGATAATAGAAGTGGATTTATAAATGTTTAACTAAATTATAATAATATTGAAAAGCATTAAGAGTCTGAATATTATTTATAATGGATAATATAATGATTAATAAATTAAATTAATTAACATGTTTTAATTATATTATTCAATAATTATATAGTGGTAGGAAAATTAAATTGTGGGTAATTGGTTGGTAATATGATACGGAAAAAATAAACCTAATGATATTGTTTTTATGGGGGAAAATATGAATGTAATTAATATTGAACATAATTACATAGTAATTGGGTTATTAAATCATCAATAATATGTGTAATTAATTATTATGAAATACATATGATATGCCTAATTTAAAAATGTGTCAAATTATGCTATATAGTGGTTTATGAACTAGTAATGTAAAATAAGCGATTTGAATAATAAATTGATTAAATTATTGATGAGGATATTCATGGTGGAATATGTATGAAAAATGTTTTTTAACAGAATGATACATCATTATTTCTTTTAATTATCCATTTCATATATATTAAATTATATTTATATATGGTAATGAAAATTATATTTTTCAATGTTTTATTTTTGGCACAATTTTTTGTTTGATCATATGGTTCCGTGTTATATATAAATGAGAAGCGATTGTTCATTATGAGACCATTTAGGATACAAATTAGGATGAGGAGTTTATATGATTTGTGATAATGTTTTGAGATTACTGTATTATATGTTATATTCAGTGTTTTTTTGATATCCAGTTTGTTTTGAGAGCGTTTTACTAATATTTTATACCATTTTTATATTGGAAGGACCTATGGTCAGTATTTGTGAGTGGTAGTATAATTTTTTTTCTCCCATGTTATTCTTTTCTGAGGATGTTGACATGACTAATTGAAGGAAACTATATGATGATAATTATTATTATAAAGTCTATGAATGGTGGAATTTATATTAATTTGATATGTGGGATATCTTCCAGGATTTAGTTATTATTAATATATGGTTCCTCTCTCCTGTTTTAGGTGGTTTAACGATTTATCAAATTTCTAGTTTGTTTTAAATATTTTTTTCACACATATCAATACTATCAGATTGGTTACACATGTATATTTCATTTCATAAAGATATAATCACACTGAGTACTCTTAATTATATACATGCCAATATTTTTATTGAGTGGTTTTGTATGAAAGACTAATATATTTTGGATGTGTTTATATTATATCATATGGGATTGAGTCGATATTGTATACATTCATATTTCTTTATATATTGTAAATATTTTTTCTATTATAGTATGGAATATGTTAACTATTCATTTATATCCATAAAGAGTTTATTGGTTGAAATTGTTTATTTTAGGGTATTTATTTTGGATATAAATCACATGAATGTTAAAAATACATTCGTTGTTCATTTAATACCATTGGTTATTGGAGGTGGGACTTAAAGGAAAATATTGTATCCAGCTTGGGATAGGTCATGATATATAATCACTTTAAAATTTGAGTGCTGAGATCATTAATTATTAACGTTTTACTTATTACATCAAAGTATAACACAATATCCTTTTAGACATTATATTCATTTCAGAATATTAGAACAATGAATCACACCAACACTTTTTCATTTTATAAAGAATACTAATTTACTTCTATTTTCAATATTAAACAAATAAATTGTTTTTTCTATATCTTATTTGGTAGTTTATTTTCTTGGATTATTTCCCTTTTGTAAAAATTTATTATCAAATTATAATAATGATCAGGTGTGAGTCTAAATTCCATTTTATTTTTATAAAAATCTAGATAGACACTATATTATTGATAATGATTTGTTATTATTTTATCCTTTCCAAAATATGTCCTATAATGTGAGGAATCAGAACCCATGTGTATGTAATTAATTACACAATTTTCTTCAAAAAAATAATATTTTTCAAAAGTATTCTATTATCACATAAGAGACATAAGAAAATGTTACACACCCTTTACATATAGCAACTGATTCATGATATATTATTTTATATTAAAAACATTCACATCACAACAATTTTTTTCACTACATGAATGAACATAATATGGTCAATCTTTTATTATTTTAACTTTTAACTCATGTATATTAATGAATTTTGTAAAATATACATTTGGTATCACATAATGCTCATAATTTTAGAATTCATTTCTATAACATTAACGTGAGACATTAAAATTCAAGACAGTATCAGAAAACAACATTTGGTATTATAGATAATTTTATTATTTTTAATTATTAATCATTCATCCTTATAACTCTAGGATTATATGAAATTGAATATTAACTATGATAAAGTCTATTTTATTGTACGACTAAATTTTCATCATCTAGTTTGAATATTTTCCATTTTAAAGTATTTATATAATACCAAAATTTATACATAATATTCCAAATTCATTTTTCCTCCGCACTATGAGAATATTATGTAAACATTTCTGGAACACATTCACATTATAAGAAAATTTACATAAATTAATACAAAAATAATTTCAATATTGGAAAAATATATAGTGGAGCCTATAGTCCCACTATGTCAATGGTATTCCAAATCATATCGAGTATGTGAGAGGGAAGAATTTCCTTATAATATTTTATACCCAATTCCAATAAAAACTAATATATATATATATCAATTTATTATTCTATATACATATAGATTTATCTATTATAATTTTTTATTAATTGGTTACTCAGGAATGAATTGTTCTAATATAGATAATATTCTTTCATAAATGTTCTTAAATCATCAATCCTTCATGCAGCTTATATTATGATTCTCGTTTTAGTGATTAATTACAATGTTTAGATTTTATGCAGATAATGGAATTAAAATACAAAAAAATATTTTATTAGTTGAGAATTATGTTTTTAACTATTTAAAAAGGAATCTTATTAAATTATAAACCACTGACAATATGACTCCTTTTAAAATCCATTATTTGAATTATATAGACAATATCCATATTTCACTTTGTTATGGGTACTTTTTCATTTCCCCCATTACATTTTTAATTAGTCATGGTATCTTCCAAATCATATTTTATATTATTCATGGATTGTCGAGCACAAAACGCTTTTTCCTATAAATCATATGTGGAAACAAAATTCTATTCCATTAGTAACATAATCATACTAGGTCCTTAAAGATTTTGTAACCCTAAACAAGATCCAAGAACAATATAGCATTAGAAAATCTAGAAGTACCCAAATTTAACATGACTTAACAAAGGATTATATGTGTCTCCCATTATTTTTTTCCTGTGAAAATGATAATCCAAATGAACCCTCCATTAGCATGAATTAGAAAAATGGATAATAGAGGTCCTAAAATGTACCATATTGGACAAAATATAACCCATATTATTCGAAGGGTATTTAATATACTTATATAATATAATGTTCTTCACATTACGCATATATGATTTTGGTAATTTAGCTTGGAATCCTATTCACTCCGCTGAAGAAATATTTTCAAACAATATTGATGTGAAAACCTTTAAACAAACCATATTTTTTAATAATCCATAAATTCTGAAATCAATAATATTTACATATATCCTTATTCATCACATGCATAGATTACATGAAAAATTTAAGAAGACATTTATAATTATATGATATTTTTATAATACACATGTGTAAGAATGGAAACATAGATATCGGACACCCATTATTCTAAAAAATTTATTTTCATCCAAGCCAGTGAGAAGCCTTATCCAAAGCACCTATACTAAAGGAAACATTACTCAAGATGTAATCCAATTTATCATAAGTCAGAAACCTATATGTATAATATAATATAATAAACTTAATTTAATCTCATAAATATAATTAAAAATGAGGATAAGGTATATGTAAAACATAATTCATTATTATTCCAATAATGGAACTATATAAATTCTTGCATGATAATCAATAAAAATTGATTTATAGTTTAAAATAAATACTAAATATATTTATAAACAATTTACCAATATGAATGAAGTAGTGAATAACCATTTAATTGATGAATTTTATAATTAATAACAAATCATATTGATTATTATGAAAAATTTATAATAAACTTATAACAATGATGACATTTATGAATATATATTTATTTTATGGGAAATCCATTATCATTAATATAAACACCATTATACATGGTTCAGACATTGTAATTGAGAATGGAAAACCAACTAGTTAACAATGATATATAATGTTATAGTGCAAACTGTGGTAGTATCTTAGAGAGGCACTCACACATGAATTACTTGTCAATTTGTATATGATTAATGGTAAGAGGCCATGATTTTTATTTATTTTTTGAATGATAAAAAATAAATTGAAATAGATGTTTACAAATAGTTAGTGAGAAGGTGGTCATATTACGGTTTGATAAAACTATTATAATTCTATCACATTTCACAAATTAACAAATATTATTCAACTCAAAAAGAAAAATTGAGATTTTAAAATAACTTCTTCTCTATCTCTTAGATAAATGTTTTTGGTCAACTGGTATCGATAGTTGTTATACATTCATTCCTATGTGTCGTAAAGTGGTAAATGGTCCTATCAGAAAACATATGTCATTTCAAATTGGGTCTTATCATTCCTAAACAATAAATTTACAACTATCACTTCTTCATGGGATGAATATCTCAAAGAACCCCCACTATTAAAAAAATTATTTTAGGTGATTCATTTTTCACATTGATTGAAAACCCAACTAGAGAACTATACAACATATATCTTCAAAATAGTTTATTTAATAACGAATGTGAAAAATATATTTTTCATGTAGATTATTATGTAGCTGACATGAAAACAATTTCAAATATCTATGAAATAGTGTGAGAAGTCATTTTCTATTCATTAATTCTCATTGGAGTTTTCTTTTTCTCTCATGCAATGAACCCTAACCCTAACCCTTCATTCATTGACCAGGTTATTTGAATCACTTACTATTGGATTTTACTACTATCATATACCCTCATCTATCATCATCCACAACCTGCTCTATATATACTCCATATTTACATTATTGTAACCTTACAATCCATCCTTCTTCTGATCTATATTTGGAGTTTTTATAATGTTTGAATTTTACAAAAATAATTTTTTTTTAATTGATGAATTTCATATGGTAATATTTTTCCTAAATGATATCTACCATGACTAATAATTATCATCTCTTTTATATTTGTATATTTTTTCTAATTATACATAAAATTATTTTATTTTTTAATTACAGAAGGTTTTTTGAGACCATGTATTAGTATATAAATTTTTAATGAATTCATGTTATAAATAATTTAAATTTAAAGTTTAATGTGTGTTTGAATTATATGTTTCCCTTTATTTTGAATGAATTTTTTTATAGTATAGAAGATATTGGATTTTGAATATAGAGTATTGACAAGATAAATTTTTATGATAATATAGATTTTATGATGTGTCATTATTTTCTAAATGAAAGAATGATAATTAAATGTTATCAAAGTGATACTTTTTAAAAAAAAATTGTCTATCATTTATTTTTAAAATATATTAGGGTATTTCTTATTTGAATTTATAAAATTAAATTTGGAATTAACTGTTAAAACATAATTTTTTTTCCATTTTGTGATTTTTTGTTGAAAATAGTGAGTGCATGATGGATTATTATGTTGTGAGTAAGTGATGAATTGGAAGATTATGTTGAATATTTTTGGAATTTTCTAAATGTAATGTAGTAAAAAAATAACAATTTTATTACCCAAGTATGAAATATAATATTAGAAAAATTTTATAAAATAGAGAAATCAATGATTACATAGTTATTCATGGTTTTACTCTATGATAAATCCCATGGATTTAGCATTGTCAAAATGACTATAATTCAAGATTTATTTATAATGATGATCAATTTCAATATATTAAGTCTCATCAAACTGAAGAAGTGATTTTTGATTTGTGATGTAGGGGCCATGGATAAAGAACTGATAATTTATCATTAATATTAGTAATTTTAATATTCATTTTATATAGGATTTAAAATATTAATGGTTTTATCAATAGTGTTAATATTGATTAAGTTAAATATGAAAATTGGATGGACTGAAAAGAGTTTTATAGAGTTGGTACATCATCAGAAATATGTACTTCTAAAATATAACGATCTTCTAGATTAATAATATATTGTAAATAAAATATTATTGTTGATGGGTTTGGGTCACCATTTTATTAAATCCAACTAAAAATATTTTTTTCTATATTTTAAGAAATATTATGGTTTATTAGATTTTCAAAATGTGGGACATCGTGGTATATGCTGAATGAAAACCAACAGGATGATTTTTTAGTTTTAATGACTCATAACAATGAAATTTGGTTTCATCCAACAATTGATTATATGAATCATTTATTTATAAATTCAAAGGATGAAAAATAGAGAGGATGTCTTAAATATAAGAGGATATTTGATGTAAAATTATTTAATCCAACTGATTATAAATTCTAGATGAAAATTTATCAATTGATACCAATATTGGAAAATGAAATTATAAATTATAAACCTGGACTATACACAAATTCAATGAATCCATATGAAATAATTTTTATAAAACATATTTCATAGTCTCATTTATTTGTAATTAGAATCTTATATATTGAATTCTTTATGAATTTGATATATATTAAGTTAATCATAAATATATATCCCCAAAAATATTCTAATATGATATATATTTCTTCCTATCACCATTTATTAATTATTTGAATCATTTATAGGAGGAATGTGTTAGTGTGTAGTTTTCTTATAAAATGGAACAATTTTGAATATAGGTAATGATTGTTTTCACTATAAATGAATTTTCAACATATGAAAGTATTTATGGAATTATTTTTAAGGGGAATAAATCTTTTATAAACTGTAAACACTAATTAGTATTATCAACTACAACATGGGGGGAAAATGGTATACATGGGTCATCATAGGTTTTATTTGTTGGGTCGCTATTATGGAAGACTTAAAAAGGTATTCAACAACCAACATGAATTTTATATTCCACTCGAACCTTTTTCCACCTAATAATATTTTGATAGTATGAAACAAATTGATCTCAAATTTGAGAAGGAATATTAATTTGGAAATAAAAGAAATATTTTGATAAAAAATGAATATTTTTTAATCTTACATATTGACGATATCGTGAGGTCAGACATAACATTGATATCATGCACATGGAAAATTATACTTGGGATAATTTAATTATATGATTATTAGATATTAATGGGAAATCTAAAAATGGTGTGAATGTAATATTGGACTTAAATTGAATGGTAAAATGTTTTTAGTTGTATTTAATAATAAATTGATAATGAACATACATTCATCCGCCTTTTCATACATTTTCAATGAAGGATATAAGAAGTTATTTTGAGTGTCACCATAGTATCAATGTTCCACAAGGTTATTATTAAACTGTAAAAACAATTGTGTCACTAAATTATTTGATATTAACATTAACGAAGTATAATTAACTTACATCATGATAAAAGCTATATTATTAGTTTAAATACATTTAATATCGACCGTATTGTCAAATTTACCATTACAATGGTGTGTTATTTTCTCAATTCAATTTATTATAAAGTTATTGATCAGAATTCATTGAATAATTTGGATAATGATGTTATTTCTATAGTTCATCAACTAGAAATGTATTTTCCTCCATATTTTCTTAAATATGATGATGAATTTATCAGTAAATTTTGTTCCATATATAATGATTCATTGAAAAATATATCAACATTGGAAGTATCCATTTAAATGGGATATGAATATATTTAAGGGATATATTATGAATAAATATAAACATGAATCCTCCATTATTATGAAATATATATATTAGAATATTATATAGTTTTATACATGTTAAATTTCTACTATAGAGAATATCATTTTTTTACAAAACACTATGATAAAGTCAATTATAGTAGAATAAGGATCCATGGATTCAATTATAAAAATTAGAGGCTAATGGATAAGATGATAAATTTATACATATTGAATTACATAGATGATTATAAAACATATATAACATTGCACATTAATATGTTAAAATTATTATACCTAGAGAATAATTATATATGAATATCTAATTTGAATAAGACATCCTTTTTCCATGTTTTATAGTGATTATTAATGGTATATTATATACAATCGAAACATTGGGATAAATAATGGGTATCCCATTTTCTAATTTGATAACATTTTCTGGGTGTGAGAACAATGACTATACATTTCATAAAAAACATCCAGATAACAATAGTGATTTTTGGAATATTTGTGTATTAGTGTTTGAAGAAGAAATAAAATTTTCATGATTGAAATATATAAATACCAACATTAATATCAACATCATATTATAGAGTAATTCATGAAATATAATACATAAATTTAATTTAATTTAATTTCCTTGTGTTTAACTAGAAATGGGTTGTCAATAACAACAGTCCCATACATGATGAATTCAGTATGACACAATTTAATATTAATATATTAGAATACATATATGATCATTTTATCATGGGAAATATTAAAAATAGATTTTGAAATTTCATGATCCCTTAAATATGTATTTATCATATCTTTTGAAAAAGTTATAAAAATATTTCGATAAAGCAAATATGATTGATATGATTATTTTTATGATATTTATACTTACATGGAATGATTTTCCATCAATATTTATGAACACATCAATGAAAATTAATTTCTATATTAAACGGTCATGGGGAAGGTATATGGGGAAATAATCCTTTAGTAAATTCCTAATATTACATGAGACATATATTTATTTAATTTTTATGTTATCAAACTTCTCAAAATATAAGATTTAATTATATTATTTTTTACAGAAATCAAATATATAACTAATATGATAAAATAACATTATATTTGTTTTTTTATATCATGTACCAATACTTCATTTTCATATGTAACTATTAGATTTGTATTAAAATTTACCAAATTTTTTTATTTTTACAATATCATATTATATTTTAAAATTGTTTTCAATATTATATTATCATTATTAACTATCAACGTACAAGATATTTAATATTTTTCATATTTTGTTTTGTAGATTTATAAATCTATTATGATAAAGAATGATATTTATTATTGTTTTGTTTTTTAAAAAAATTTTAAAAAATTTATAAAAAAATTTATTTAATAATTAGATTTCGTTATTTATTTATATTATTTCATATTTCATTAGTGTTTTTATTTTTTAATGATATTTATGAAATTTGAATACAAATATGTTTATATTAGATTACTTTTTTTTGGATAATTTTTCATTCATTATATAATTTAAAATTTATGAGTTGGATATTCAGAAATTTTTACGTATTTTTGATTATATTGATTTGTAAGATATTTTCTAATTAGACATTTGAGTCATAAAGAGAATATAGGGAGGGCCATAGAACTAATTCTTCATATAACCCTTAATATCATTTAACATAGTTGTTTTCTACTTTCATAGTGGAATAGAATACTTTCAGGGTTGGTAAAAAAACACATATTTAACAAAACTATGATTTTCTTGTAGATGTTACTGAGGATTGTAATTAAGTGTGATGATAATTAAAATCCTATTAGTCTAAATTAAAAAAAAGTATATAAACTTTTCCAGTTTAATACCCTGGAAAAGTTATTATTTTGATTTCTAAATAATGAGTTGTCAATAAAATTTTAATACCCAATTATGGGACTCTAATTTTGTGATGTAGTATGTTATTATTTTACATATTGTATAGACCGTGAACCTAGTATCCTAGATCCTATGGTTTCATAATTAAATTTTTATAAGATACATGGAATCAAATCCTGAGGGATAGATTAGTTTAGTATTCTTGGTAAACTAGGTATATACATGAAATTATTATTATAATTTTAATCATAAAATACTCAAGGTATATTCTTTGAGAAATACATTGTTCTTCATAGGGTATCTATCTATATCAATCAAAAACAATTTCAGGGCCTTGGGTTAATATGTCAATATAAAAGGGAAATACCATAACTAAAACCCAATCCAATTTGTCTCAAGAGATCTATCGATGCATCGATCTTATATAATGGTCCCCACCCACCTTTTACTAAGTATTAATAATTACTCATATAAAAGTGGTGAAATAAAATCTACATTAAAATTCATATTAAAAACCTAGTAGGGGAAATGTATAAAATTACCCCAGCCAATTAACATAATCAAATACTATCTAGAGTAAAATTTATGGTATTAATATTGTACATCCCCATTCAAACAGATCATAAATCATATAAGGAAATAATAAGGATGATATCATTATAGTATATCTCTATTAATGAATATAGAACTTCAATTGATATATTCTTATACAGAAAATGATTTTTAAACTTCACTTAGAATATTCCTTTAATAAAATAACCATTCCTTGGAAATTTCCTTTTTAATGATTAAAACTAGAAAATTCATTAAATATTGTCAGAATAATTTTCATTGAAACTCACATTTAAAATATATGAATTTATATAATATTAGGAATTTTTAAAATAGACTTATAGACATTCAATGTAAGATTTGATGAAATTATAGTCATGATATTTGTAAATACCATACATGTTTTCCAAGTTTAAATGAACATTCATTTTTCACTATAAAAAGAATAAAAAAGTGATTTTTTTTGAAATACAAGAAGATATCCTTTCATACATGTTTTAAAACGTCAATATTTTTAATAAGTAATATTTATATTTTTAAAAAATTAGTGAAAACTTTATTAGAACTCATTTTTTTAGTAAATAAAATATATTTATACCGAAGAGATACATAATGTTGGATTTTCATAAAAACATTATCTTAATTATTCAAATAAACAAAGAGAGTAAAATGGTACTATTACATGGAAAATTAATGAAAAATGATATGAAAATAAAATATATTTATTTTATGATATAAATATCATAAAATTAATTCATTGGAGACTTTATTAAAAATAACCTCGAATATTGAAGGGATCATGAAGAATAAACCCTGACCACTTTGGAAACTTTTATATCATAAGCTGCATGAATGAAAAAAAATACATGAATAATTAAATACAATGGAGGTAAATTATCACTTTTTATAACATATATAAAGGGTAGAACTTATATAACACAAAATAAATCAGTGTTTAACATGGAATATGTATCAAAGATGTAAAAGTGAGATAACAAACACTTTCCTTTAGTCTGACTTGTCACATATGTTTGTTATCATCAAGAATAATAATAAAATGTAAATTATTTAATTTAATAAGAATATTTATAATTTTTATTATTAATTTTATTGCTTTTATTACCATTTTATATCTAATTACATTATAAATCATGTATACATCCATTTTTTCGAGAATATTTGGATTATTTCTCAAAAATGACTATTTGTATATTGACTATGATAAAAGTGGTAATTATTTGTGCATATCAAGAATATTAAAAATTAAATAAGTATCATATTTATACACAAATTATAAATTTTTGTCCAATCATGGATGATGGTTATGAAAAATCATCTATATTATAATTATGGATAAGGTTGGTCCTGTATACACTTGAGTAATCATTCCATTTTAAGATTGATCATCATTCAAGACAGTTTTGTAATGTTTTTTGTTTCTATAATTATTATAATATCATATATATAATATTATTTATTTAAATATAATTATATATATAATCTATCTGTTTTTGTGATGAAAATGATTCACATCATTTTGTGAATGCAGTAGTCCATACACCTAAGAAAAACATAATCATTTTTAACTATAATGAATAAGATCAAATATTATCTATTAATAATGACAAATATGACATTAATATAATAAATATTTCATTTTGAACACATATATTCATTTAATTTATCTTTATTACTTTTCATGTAATTAATAAGTGAAAAAAGTGAATCAAATTTCACGTGAGGTGGTGTTCCACCATACACGCGAGCGCTGTTATCATATCCACATCACAATGGAAAATAAATATTATTATATTATATAATTATTATTATTATATATATATATATTAATTTTTAAATTTCATATATATACATTATATCTATCATCATACCCAATAGTGTGAGGTGGTAATGGAAAAACTAATAACATCAATTTGTATGGTGGTAGGCCTACATACATTGAAATGATGATTCTGTAAAGAATTTGTTGTATTTGGTGATGGTTGACGGACACAAATTAAAAATATCAACATAAAAATATATTAATGACAGTTTTTTATTATATCTTCTGTTCTTATTATTAGGGTATCCTCCTATGGTTTCCATAAAAATCCATAATAGGTTTGATTTATCACCATTATAAGGCATATAGGATGGTTTTAGGGATGTATTTCTGTGATTTGAGATTGAATTTTGATGTTCCAAAAGGGTTTTAATATTAGAAGAAGATAAGAGAGCGTGGATGATTATAGTATTGGTGAGTCACACAATAGTAGTGTTTTGAAAAGAGAAAGGTGAACATATTTTTTTCCCTAGGTAAAAGTGTCAATAATTGATTAAGAATGATAATTATACATTTTAATTACTAAAAATTTCAATGAAATATATTCTAGAGTAGTTTATAGGTCGTTTTGAACCTTCTCTTTTAGTTCAACAACCTAGTAAATCCATTTCTACCTTAAAAACATAAAATAATATTTAATATTTTTAAAATTAATTTTGGATTAAAATTAATTATACCAAATTATATAATATAAATTATTATGGTTACTAATATTTGATCCAATTTCCCTAATTCCATTCATAAAGGTGGAAACTTTTAAACTAAAAGTTATCTCGCATAGGTGATGAGAAAATAGGTTTTTGAAAAAGAAATGTTGTAAAAATTACTATGTTTTTACATCAAAATGATTTAAGAAAATGATTAAAATATATTAAAATTAATTAAGAAATATATATTTTATTAAATTATACATTAAAAATAATTAAAATATAATTAAATTAAAGAAATAAAATAAATTAATATGTAGTTTAAAATTAAAATTCAGTATCATTAACTATAAATAAAAAAATTCATTAAAAAAAACACCCTACTCTTATTTATTTATGATTATTTTAAAAATTAATTTTATTTTATCAATTAAATTTTATAAAAGTTTTTAAAATAATTATAATTTTTGTGTGCATAGAATGACTAAACAGTCTTTTAAAAAATACTATTTCTTTTGAAAACTTTTCTTTTTTTCTTTGAAAGGGTTCATATTTTATCTCTAATAAATAGTTTTACATTTTTTTTCACTTTAGAAACATAAAAAATATTATTTTCATTATTTATTTATTATTATGGATACCCACTATTTTAATAAATTGGATATAAAGTAAATAGTTGAATAATAATATTTCATATATATTATATCATTTTATTGAAACACAGTGTGGTGTTCATCACAAGCTGTTAAAGAGATAATATTTAGTTAATAATAAATATTTCATTAAATTTCATGGTACTATATTCCATTATACTTTTGGGATTTCATGTAATACTTTCTATCAAATATGATTTCAATATTTTTTATCATCTCGGTGTAACATTCCACCCACCCCCTTAATCAATTCTGTCCTCACAATGTAATCTTGATCTCAGTAATCAATGGTATGTCGGTTAAAAAATAACATTATTGAAAAACCAAATCATAAAAATCTTTAATAAAATATCCTCTTAATAATATATAACGTCAGAGTACTATGTTCGTATAGAATATTACACAACTATGTATTTTATATAGGAGAATATTGGTGGAATGTGAAGATATGGACATTGAATTAAAGATCCAATAATTATAGGCAATGGTATATGTCCTTGGTCATAAGAAAGTAAACAATCTATTAAAATTTATGTACCTAAAAAACCTATGATTATTTTAAATAACATTGATTCAACATAAATAAAGGTTCTATTATATCATTACTGTTTCAATATTACTTTTTTTGGGTTACGGGGTTACTATACCTTCTAGGCTACGAATATGAAGAAATATAGTTCCTTAATATATTTCTATAGGAACAATTCCATCCTTTTTATGTGATTTTATCCATTCATAATTCATCTCTTACTTCATCAAAGGAACATCCAATAATTATATTGAATATAACGAACAATAACTAACAATTAATGGATTATTAGATAAATAATATAATGAGTAGTCATTCCTCCTCTCATTAGTTATTTTCCTTGGAAAAAATTTTCCTCAAAATTTATTCAATAAAAACAAAATTTTAGAAGAATCCATTCAATAAATTTAATTTTAACACTCATAAAATATATATGTCCATATTCAAATTCATTATTTTTTGAAGGTCACTAAATGAGAATTATATTCACTAAATAATAGAAATTGTCTCTTAATTTCAAATTCAAATATGCGAACACCTTTTTGACAATGAAGTCATAATTAATACATGAAATCTTGAAAATATAAATCCTTGGGTTCACAAATATATTCCATAAATCCATAATTATAGAAAAATCATGCACTAATTAAATAAATCGTCAAATTTGTAATAAATTTCATGGTCACGGAAACTATCCCACAAACATATCATTATTATCTCAGTATCATGAACCTTTTATGGGTTATCCCCCCATCAATGATCTTTCTTAAAATAGGATTAACTTTTAAGATTATCAATTTTCTTGGATATTAGGTCTATTCAACATATTATTTGGAATCATTTAATAAATACTTCTCTAGAACAATAATTATTCACTTTATAATACAAATAACTTGATGTTCATTGATTAAATTACTCTTATATCATAATTATTTAATTAAAGAAAAAGAAAATTAATAATTCTACTATATATATAGTAATATAATTAAATTGACCAATACTCCTTATAATATTTTTTGTTATATTTCTGTGGTGATTAGGGAATTTATTTTCATAGTTCCACATATCCTTATATTGCAAGGGATAGTCATTGGATGACTCTTTCAATCCCTTATAATCCTGATCATGGTGGAATTTTTCTCCATACATAAAAAAATACTTTTGCTTTTATGAATTTACATAGGTGTTTCCATTCCAAAGTATCACATGTAAGAAAATCCTTCATTCCCATCTTCACATTATCAATTTTTTCTTTTTTTCCCTCTTCTTATTCTATTTTAATTCAATTCCACAAGACGTAGATAATTATTTGTCATTTTTGATGGCTCATTATAATATGTTCTTATATAATAAAAAAGTTTGGGTTACTAGTTACCTTTGAATGATAGTCTTAAGACAATAAAATAAAAGGACAATATTTTCTTTGGGTTACGTATATTGTTTAAAACATTCCATGATATCATTATAAAGTCTCTTTAATACATACCAAAAATTTCAATTTCAATCTATTTCACACTGAAGAACTATATTTCCATATCTACATCTTTATCACAAGGAAAATATTTTTCCTAGAATAGTACCCTGAAATCCTTCAACTTCATTTCATCTATTCATTATTCATCTGTAGTTTTTTTGAATAATGAAAACCATTGATTTCAATGTAATGAGATATGATAACTTCCATGAAAACATTATCTATTTATAAAATTCCAATCTTGAGAAATATCTTCTCTATAGAAAATATCCATTTCCTAGCTAAAAAAAGTATTTGTTGTCCCATTGAATAGTATAATTTTCTAATGAATGATGTTGTATAAGACTGTTAAATGAAATATATTATCATCAAGAATATTTGTATATGAAATATTATTACTCATAACCTAAATGAACTACATGAACATGGATATAATTTGATCAGTTCTAGATGAAGATCCTCCTCCAGTTTAATTATAATTCCTTAGTGGGAAATATCTACATTGACTACGTGTACTGATACGATTGTCATTAATTATTTTAGGATCCATATCTAAACAGTAAAATATAGTAGATTAGATAAAATTGTTATTAATCATAATGTATTTTCCCAAAACGTATGATATAAATAATATAATGTGAAAAATTTAAGAATATATATAATCTCATAAGTATAACTAAGGTTTATTTAGGGAATATTTATTTGCATATATTTCATAATGTTTTTAAGGAAAATGTGATTTATCTTAGTAATATCCCCCATTGTTTCAAAATAGGTTCCTTGTAAGGACTATTTTAATAAAACGTGTGATGATTGGATCAATAACAATTAAGCCTTTTCAGTTTTATTACCCCTAGGTACATTTTTTCTATATTGATGTCCACTGGTAATATACTAAAAAGAATTTATATTCTAGGAAAAACCACATAATACCTTCCTTTAAAATATTTTAATGTTCTTCTGTATGTATCATCAATGTTAATCTTATAGTAATATATAATAATATATTTTTTCCAAAATATAGATTCCAGGGTTTATACTAAACATATTATGATACCAATTGAATCCCTAAACCCCAATAGCCTAAAGTCATTTTTATGTTTATTAAACTGTCCTAAAATATTTTAAATATCATCTTGAAGGATAAAATAGTTATATAGGATCAGTAATTTAGAAAAATATTTGAAATTATTATTATAACTACGAACAAAAGAACAATGTATTTTTATTGAGAACATTGTTATTCCACATATTGTATCCCTACACATTATTTAAAAAACACTTCCTAGTTTCCAGATTAATATAAAATAAAATAGTGGGATTATCTCAGTTAATTAGTAAGGGTAATCATAAAATGAGTTATATCATGAAAAATTAAGTAATAATCAATATAGAAAGTAAAATAATTAAAACACATTCAATTTAATTAATAACTTGGGCATAATATGGTAAGAATAAAAACATTATAAAATAATGTAATATAAATTAAAACACGAGTGTGAAGAATAACCATGGATATTTTAAATATGAAGGTAATCCCATGGGACATAAATAAATGATTTCATAATGTTAGAATGAACAATTTGGGAATTAAAAACATACCATCCTAGTCTTGTTCCAATACATATAATAACATCACGTCCGTGTTAAATTTTATCTATTTAAATGGGTAAGACCTTGTCCCAATCCCTATCATCTTTTTCACATGAGAACTACTAATTCATCTATGGAAAATAGTGGGTGGCATCTGTCACATACAATGTCCAATGCATTCCATATTTGGAAGGGTGAAATATAATAAATATAAAAAATTATATTAAAAAACAAGCTTACAAAATGATAAAAATTTCCCTAATTTGTAAACATAATGAAAATTGATATTGAGTTAAAAGAATGGTATCAACATAATATCCCCCTATCAAACTGATCATAAACAAAACAAAGGAAAATTATGGATGGTAAAATTGTAGTATATACCTATTAGAGAATAGGTAAAATCAAATGATGCCTTATTATATTGATTTTTTTTAAATATCACTCTGATCATCCATTGAGGAAACTAAGCTTCCAACTGAAATTTCCTATTTTTGTTTAAAGCTAGAAAATTCATTATATATTTCTAATATCCTTTTTATTGGAAATAAAATTTTATAAAATGTTTTATCTAAATATTAGGGAAACGATTCTATAAAAATAATGTTATAAACATTCAATGTAATTTACAAATAATTAATTGTCATGATGATGGGTAACATAACACCTAGAGATTTTATAAGATTTATTATTTTTAATTTCATTGGTTTAATGTGTTGTACGCTACAGTAATATTATCTTATGTTAAATGCAACAACGTATTAGCTTATAGTATACACAATAGTTTACATGGATTTTGTTACCCACAATTTCATTTTCGATTGATAGAATTTATTTCACACAACCCTGAGTATATATTTTGTTCATTTTAAAAAAGATATATGTTTTTATTATGATATGTGATACACTAAAGTAAGAATTCACTTAATTCAACACAATCTTGTCTAACATTACACGCAAAAACGATCTTCCTCGATAGCTTGCAATGTATGCAACATCATGTTTCACTAAACAACAATATATTATGAAAATATTTTATAAAATATAAATTATAAATAGTATTTACCACATTTTTAATTATAAATATCATTTAAATTTATATTATTTATTTTTCGAGAACATGATATATGAAAAAAAACAATTTTTGGTATAAAATAATTTTTTTTTCAAAATTGTAGATTTGTCTCCTTTTGATGGCTAAAAACATAAAACTATATTTTAACACATTTATATAATATATTTGTTAAAATAATTTCCCAATTTGTAAGAGTGATATCAAAATTTATCTTAGTGGAAATTTTTTTATTTTTCTCATGAAATTCATATTTTGATAAATAGTGAAAAATACTGCATTTTAATTCAAAACCGCGTTTTAGTCTAATTTGTTTATAAATTTATATTATCTATTTAATTTTATTAATGTGTAATTGGATTATTTATTTACAATTTAATAAATTTTTTTCATTTAATGTAATTAAACATTTAATTTTTTCATAAACACATGTAAATCATTTGATATTTCTTTATTCACAAAAACCTGATTATTTGTTTTGACACGGGGAAATTATGTTTAAATTAATTTCTTCCCATTCTATGTTCTGAATTTGGAAAAACATATTCAATATTTAGAATCATAAGTTCCAAATTGTGTTAATATGTTACTTTTTTATTTTTTTTATTTTTTTATAGTATCTACACTAATTTTTATTTACCACATTTAAAGGTAAATCATGTAAATTATGGTAACTAATAATATGATACATATAATAATAAAAACTTAAATCCTACCTAAATATTATTAGATGTATTAATTTATACCTATATCACATATGGTTCGGAATTGATTCCTTTAATGTACTTTTTCCATGTAAGTGATGTAATTATAATTGATATAATTAAGGTAACAACACATCACTCTTATATAAATTATAAGTATAATAATTTTAATATAGTGATAAAAATAATAAAACATAGAAAATAAATAGTATCCATAAATCTAATGAATATATTTCAGGTAAATTTATTTATAATTTTGAGAGAGCAAATATATACCATTAATAATGACACAATATTGATGTTAAAAGTATTCAATTAATTGAAATATAAAAAAATGGATTTAAAAATATTAGAAGAAATATTATATGAACTAATTAATATATTAAAATAATTTTCTATGAAACTATGACATATTAGAAGTGTATTAAATATTTTTTTAGAATATATATTCTCTGTGGATTCTATTGAAATTCAAATAAATGAATAGTGTCAAAATTGACACTATTTATATTTTATAAAAATAAAATATTATAAAATTATTTAAAAATAAAGAAAATAAAGATATTAAAATAAAAAATTATATGGTCAAAAATTTCATAATGTATCCAATTATAGATAATTGAAAAAACATAATTAAATATTTATAACCATTTAATATTTAGAATATTATTTCCACAAATAAAATTAAATAGATTAAATAAAGATAAATCAAAATAATATGGTTTAAAATAAAATAAATCAAGTCTACATTTTATTGTTTGAGGTTATTTCGACCCAGAATCAGTTTAACTTCGTAATAAATTAATTTGGGACAATTATAAAAAAAATTATTAAATTTATTTTTCAACAATTACCTATAGTGCCCATCCTCCAACTTATAAACGGCCCACACCTCCACCCTCATACTGACACCTTTTATTCCCTTTGGCTCATCCTAAATCAACTAAAATAAGCTCCAAAAAATCCCTCTTTTAATCCCATAGGCCACAGTTTGGGCATAAATCCATCCTAGTGAGATATTTTATGCAAATCAAAAAGAGATGCCCGATAAACAGATGAATGTATTATCACATTTTTAAAAAAAAATTCATATTATAAATACTCTTCTTATGTTGTATCTAGACTAAAGTAATATATTATGTGTCTTCTACTTGTTGAGATGTTATTATAATTATGGTACAACCATTTACATCATTTTATCCATCATGCAAATAACAATATCACCATGTATGCGTACGTACGGCTTACCGTCTTCACATCGTAGTGTAATTGTTATTCAATAATACATAATTTTGATGGGTACAATGATGTTTATAATGTATTCAAATAATCAATATAACATGATAATTATTCTTTTTAATTAATGTTCCATCTAATTCCATACTATTTAACCATTAAGTTCAGGATATCATTGCTCATTCAAACGTATGGATTACCATCTCCAAGACGTGTCGAGACTCGTTCTCTAAATTAAAAATTCAAGAATGATTATAATATATCATTAATAAATACAATTAAATATGTGAAATAAATATTCTACTGGATATATATATATATATGTATATATCATTTACGTTCTTACATTCATTTTAATGTGGAAACAGAAACAGCGTTCAAGCGTATGTACGACCTATCGTCTCCATGAATTGTGTATTCAATTTCATTTATCTATCTAATATATATATTTATATACAGAATATTTATCATATATAACTCATATTTTACATTCTGTATATATTTAAAAAAATATTTATGTAATAAGATTATGAATAACAAGTAAAAACCTATATGATAAATAAAATGATTAATACCCAAATCATTTCATGAACATGGAATTGGTAAATAAATGGGTAACATAAATTTATAAGTGAATAATATATGATATAATAAATATTATTATTGTTTATTAAAAGTTAATAAGATGTTTTAACCCATTGTATAGTAGTTTTATATATATACTAAGCATATCAGATGTATGGTAAGTGATAATTTTGCAATCTGATTTTTATCCGAGATTGTTTATTCTTAAGTATTTTCTGGGATATATTTATCATTCATGTCTAAATTTTCTGCATATATAATTTTATTTATATTATTATACTATTGTTAATATTCAATTTTAACCATTAGTAATCTTTTATTAAATTTTATTGAATAAATCATTCTTTTGTTTTCCATACAAGGTACTTTTTGACTTTTCTTACAAAAGTATGAGGAGAATGTATTTTACTTATACAGTATGAATGGAATTTTATGGTTTAATGATGCTTTATTTAAAGGAATTTTCCTATAAAATATTTTATGTTTATATAAAACTAAATTATTTTATATCGAGCTTATGCATCATTTTGAGAAAAGAAAACGATTTTGAAGAAGAAAAGATATTTTCCTCAAGAATTATGTTCAAGGGTTTTGTCATAAATATTTTTTATCTTTAATGATGATCTTAGATATGGTTAATTTTCAATCCATATTATTACTATTTTTTAATTGTGTTAATGAAGTAATGATCTTTTATTTGGATTATATTATGATGTAATGTTTGTTAAGAATAATATATTATTTTTTAGGTTATGATATGATGAATGATTTATAGTTTTGTGGAAGATGTTAAAATGATACCATTATGAGATGGGTGGGACCTATATCTCTATCCAATGCATTGGGTATGGATTTATATCTCATGATATAGAAATTACTAGAACATAAAGTAACTCTACTTATGTAATACAGTGATGAAACTATAAGTAATGCTCATTCAGTAATATGGGGAGGGAGTGAAAAGTAAATCTCATTATGTAATAAATGTCTAGAATCATATGTAAACCAGTTTCAGTGACATACATTTTCCACTAGGATAGTCTTATTTTGGAATTCATTTTCTACTATGGAAATAATAATATATGCTTATTTTTTCAATAATTCTATGTTTTAGGAAAATTCTATTTTATCAGGGTTAATGTTCATTTATGCTCTATGAATTACGCACTACCAAAAATTTATTCATGACTGATGTTTTTTATTTAATCATTATATTCATGTTTTTTCATTATTTTGTTTATGGTTTGTTTTATTTTCTCCATTTTTTAGCCTTACTAAGCATTATAGTCCACCCTTTTTATGTTTTTTTCCAAAGGATTTAAAGAATGTTTTTTGGTTAGAAAACATAATGGTATGATTTTTATAGGATATTTTGATGATCTGTCACCTTTTTATAATATTCTGTTCCATGTTCAAAATACACAAATATAATATTGTCTTTTGGAATATATTTGTGTAATTTTTTATGTATTCCACAATAGAAAGTTACTTCCCATGTATGTCAAACTTGGGTCGTTACAGGTAATTTCATACATGTCATAAATGTTAAAACAAACATTCCCTTGAAATTTTATAAATTCTATAAATGTTTATTATTTTAAAAACCAAAATAAGATTCATTTTTGAAATTTTTGTAAAAATTAAAAAATGGGCAATTTTATTATAATTAATTTGGAGAAGGGTAAAAATAATTTCCAAACAATATTATACAACATGGTTTAGGATGAAAAAATAATTTCCAATTAATTATAGAAATAATTTAAATTTTATTAAATAGTGATAATCATTTTAGTTAACAAAGAGTGAAAAAATTTCATTATTACTTGAAAATTTTCATGAATAATTATAGGTGAATAAAATAGATGCACTATAAGGTACAAATTTAAAATAATTCCCATATAGGAGGCTAAAAAACAATCCTAAATAATGATAATATTGTGAAATAAAACCTTAACACTTTGGTAATGATTATATCATAAGCCCAACAAAATAATAACCTTGAAATGAAAAATTAAATACAATGGAGATAAATTAATTAAAGATATAACATAAAAATATTGTGGTATATAAAACAAAATAAATAAATAAACTTTTAATATAGTTTTTGTTTCAAAAAAGTAAAATTGCGATTAGAAACCCTTACATTTAGTTTGAATCATTATGATTGTTCTATATGTTCCTCAATAATAAACATATATTAATTATTTTTCATGAAAAATAAAAATATTCATATTTTTAATTCATTTTATATCATTTATTAATAAGTTATATATGATTTGTTAATAAATTAACTTTAGATTAGATGTTTGAACGATATATGGATTGTGTGTCCAAAAATTAATATGTTATGTTTACTATGGTGAAAAATGATATTATTTTGTAATATAGTGAATAATAATGTCATTATAATAATATTTATACAAAATTTAAACATTTAAACCTAATAATTAATTATGTTAATGAGAAATGAACTCTTTTTCAATCATGTATATGGTAGGACTTACATGATAATGAGAAACATTTCTATTTATTAGTGATAACTATAGAGAGATGTTAATTAATGTTTTACATTAAATAATTATCACATTATCATATTTAAAACATAATTTCATTAAATATAATTATATATATCATCCATATGGTCAGATGATTATATGATATTCACATCGATTCATGATGGCAGTAGTCCACTCATATATGAACGCTGTTTTCATTTTTCAGTGTTATAAAAATATTGTATTTTATATTTTAAGACTGATAAATATATCATGAATATAATAATCATATACTTTATATTACATATATCCATTTACTAAATCCTTATTACCATTCAGGTGAATTGTTAATTAAAAAAATAACATCGCTTCATGAGATGATAGTCTTTCGTACACATCAGTGACATTATCATATCACCAATAGAATATAAATTTAAAAAGTATTTTTTCGTATAATGATTCGAAAGGTATGATTATTTTATTAATATAATTTTTATACTTTATCTAATCCTTGAAACACAACTATGAGATGTGGTTATTGGAAAAAAATAGATATCAGTTTGTGAGGTCGTTGTGTTCCGTATACAAAAATAATGAATCCATAACCAAATTGATGGAATTGGGGATGATTATTGGCCATTAACTTAACATAAAAACCTATCAATATATTTAATATAATGATTTTATTATATCATAAAGGTTTAATACAAATTTGTGGACTTGGATGTAGAAATAAAATAAAAATGCTCATTGAATAACATTACATCGCCTTATTATATCTTCATCACGATCGCAGAAAAATCCTTCATATAGTTGATTTATAAACAAAAAGGGAAAATAGGATGAGATAAAGGGGTTTGTGATTTTATTTGTATATATATTTAATGAATTTTTTTTTACGGTGTAAAGAAGTCGAGAGAGTGGGTTGCACATTTTTGATGACGTGACTGGCACACTTGTACTATTTTAAAAGAACAAGGTGTACCCAAATTTCTCACATGTCATAAGGGTCTAAAATGGTGGTTTATAGATATAAAGAAATGATATTTTATGAATATTCTCATAAAATATATTTTATACAGAATTTTTAGGACATTTTAACCCTTATTTTTTAGTTAAACTCATTTTCAATCCATTTTTACCTTAACCATGGTAAATAATTTTTTTACTATTCATTTTGGTAAAACATTAAGATTAACTTTTGTGATAATATAATATTTTTTCAATCAAGGAATCTATTTTTATATGAATAATTCATAATAGTTGAATATTTTTTTTAAAAACTAATCCAAAAGATAAGATGATAATGTGAGGGTTTAAAGAGAAAATATTCAAAAGATTACCAAGACTTTATATCAAAATTCAATATGAAAATGATTCCAGTGACATAAATTGGACTAATATATATATAATTTAAATAATTTTACTCTAAAAACATTATAAATTTTAATATAACTTATAAATTATTAAAATAAAAATGTAGTTTTAAATGAAAATTTACAACATATGACTATTCATCAAGGAATGAGAATTTTTAGAAAAATTCCAAAAAATCCGCCATGGAAAATTTTGAGAAGATGATTTTAAAAACTCAGTTATTTTTTTAAAATAAGATTTCTAAATGTGGTAAAAATTAATTATATATTTTGTGGCCAAGTGTGACTAAATTTCTTTTTAGAAAAATACACTTTTTTAGAAAACATTTATTTTTATTCCAAATGTTTATTATTTTATCGCTTAAAAATACATATCAATTTTATTTATTTTATACATGGGTAAATAATTCAGTTTTAAAAAATTATTACTATTCATACCCACCAAATCAATAGGTTGTTTAGAATGGTAATGTATGAATTATAATATTTTAATAGGGTATAATGTTTTGTTTAAACAATGTGTTGTGTTCATATAAAGATACCAAAGAGATTGAATTTCATTAAAATATATTTATCCTAAAGTATTGGGATTTTATATTCCCTTATACTCTGGGTGTTTTGTGTCATAATAATTTTCAAATATGATATTAATAATTTAAAACTTCAGGTTGTTTGTGTTATCATTAAATGTCTTGTAAAAAATTTGTTTTTTCCATTTTTATAAGATAAAAAAGGATATATCTAACAAAAGAGAAGTTACAAATAATTTTAATTTTGATACTATGATACGGAGGATATTTGAACAATAAATCTCATCAAATTTCTTTTATACAGAATGAAAAATATAAAATTTATGTGACATATATCTTTTTCGTTATAATTGTACATAGATATAATTGGTTGATAGTATATAATTAAAATCACTTTTTTGTTAATTGAAATGTTAGATTTTAGACATTTTAATATAAATGAACATATTAATGATTTCTTTATTATTAATTTACAAAAATATTATGATTTCTCATCAAGAGATCTAGTCTGAAAACATATACCCTCAACTTTATCATGTAGAGGGTATACATTATTTTAATAAAAAAATACTGCTATAAATTTTAAAAAAATTATAGTTGAGTCTTAGATAAACCTAGTGGTTGACCATCCATGACCTCAGTCTATACATTAATATTGGAATAGGGATCATATGAGATAAAAAAATATATTATGTAAATGTTGAGGTTTGAAGCTGAGATAATTGTAAGAAATTGTTTAATTTATTTATATTATTTATGTTTACTAAAATATATTTATATTGTGATTTTATAATTATTTTTTGAAATATACTATGTAGGAATCCTTTGGGGAGAAAAAAATATAGGGGACCATAAAATTGGATAGATGTAATGATATTTAAGTTACTTTAATAGGAAATTCAAAACACTATATTCCCATGATTAGATATAGTACAGTTGTATTGATAAAAAATGATTCTATTTATTTCGAAGATTCTCCAAATGAGAGTGTCTAAAAAATGAGAACAGAATCACCAAAATCTAACATCTATGATATGGGTGGTTTTATGGAGGATTTTATTAGACCATCAGATGTGTCTATGTTTTATGATAATAAAAAATTGTTTAAGGATGAATATCCAACTCCTCCAAATCCACTCTTACATCTCACTCCTCCACCACCTACTTTAGATCCCCCTCATCCACCTCATTATATTAATCCAACATATGCATCTCCTCCCCCAAAGCGTCCCATATATTTTTAGTTATATTTTTAGGACCTCAAACATAAAATTATTGCATATGAGATTCTATATTTTATTGGGGATACAATTTATCATTTACATATAGATATTGAGAAGCTTAGGGTCACTATGTTGAAAATTATAGATATATATAAACAAGAGTAACATTTCCTATAGATGATGTCATATAGTTGGACCAATTATTATCCTTTTTTAGTTTGTGCGTCATAAATTTTTATAAAAATAACCACTTAGTTATGACTAAATCATTACATACAGAAATAATACATAATTTTAGATGAATCTTCATTACATAAAATTAGGATCCACACTAGAACTATAATGGTTTAGTGTCATTAGAGACTATATACACAATCCTCAATATTTTCAATATAGAACAACTTAAAGCTATAACCTTCCTAAAACCATAATTCCTAACTAAGGGTAGGAACATCATAATAAAGGGAAAGATCAGACACACAATAAGTGAAAAATAGGTGATATCAATCAATGATTATAAATGATAATATGATATGTTAAACGGTATGATATCAAGTTCATAAATTACAATGTTCACACCCAATATTTCATAAATAATAAACAAGAGTAATTTTTGAAAAAATATCAAAATAAGAGAAAATATTCAATAAAGTGATGAATCTTAAATATTCAATCATGATCCATGAAATAATATCCTAAATGGTTAAATGTTGAGAAAACATAATATTATTACACTATGAATATGTGTAAATATAAATAGGTTCATTTATGAATTTATGGACATCAAATAACGCCCTCAACTATAATTACTGATATCAAACCTGGCCTATACATAATATTATGGATGTAAAACCACTTTGTAAAAAATAATAATTAAATGAATATTAGGTGGACACATAAAACATTGGAAATGATATCAGGTTCAAACATAACATATTTTCCTAATGAGTCATCAATAATTACTAAATTTATTATAGTTCTACAAGGGGACCAACTATCATATAGTCATAATCAGTGAAATTGTTTCTCTACAAGATCATATATAAGTTATTTTATATCATAACCCATTTATAGGAAATAGTTTTCATAAAAATTTCATATTTTTATTATAGAATAACCCATGAAAATTTAAAAGGTTTAATTAAAATTTAATGATCATTATTATAAATCGTCCATAGAAAAAATAAGGATGGTATCATGGGATCATTACCCCATTATAACTTATTTACCCACACAAGATTCCTTTATAGATGAAAATTCCTTTAAAATATCACTTATAACATTTCATAGGGAATGTATAATGTTTCATTCAAACTTTTTTATATAAAATAAAAATACATCAAAAATATTAAAGAATCTAATTTTTTTAAAGAACCATTAAAAATTGTAAAAGAAGATTCAAATCATTGTGTTTTCAAGGTGTAGGGAAGATATTTTCATGCCATATGCATTAAAAAAATATTATTTTAACAATTTAGTTAAAATTTAAAATGTACCATGTTCAGAAAACAACAAATATTATTCATTATATGTAATTCTGTAAAAATTGGATCATGGATAAAAATGGATTAAATAAATCATTGTATTATATTAATTACATTCTTGAAATTTATTTAGGAATAATAGATATGTAATAAAAAGTATTTTTGGCTGAAGAATGGAATAAATTCAATTTCCCAAAAATCATAATTTCAATGAATTGTGTTCTCAAAGAGTGGAAAATCAAATAAAATAATGTTATTAAAATAATAATAATAGGAGTGTAAAATTAAAGGTATTATTGAAAATAGTTTACAAAAACATCATTGTAACATGAGAATTAACAATCCCAATAGACAATGATATTTTAACTGAAACCCTATATCACAATTGTAATATCAAAATAATGAACTAATGAAGGAGAGAACCATATATGGAAATGTACATACATATTATTGTAATGATAAATATTTTAACATAAATTCATCTATATAATATAAATGAAATAAAAAAACATGTGGTGAATATTGGATGTGTCTCACATAAATTAATGTGATATAAAAATTCCATACCATGAGTTCATGTTGCTTCAAAAGAACATTATCCACAAATATAATATCATTAAATTTATTATAATTCAATAAAAGAACCATTTAAATATTTATAACATCATATGTGATACTTTTAAAACATTTAAAATCCCATTTATAAACAAATCATTTTTAAAATCATCATTTTAGGGTTTTAACTCTTTCATTTTTCATGAGATTATTGGTTTGGTAGTTCCTATCCTTGTTCTATAACTATGGTCAAATAATACTTAAAATTTTAATCCCTGTGTCATGAAATGGATTTTAACCGGTTTTTTATAAAATAATTTGAAATATTCTTAGACAATGTGCTGGTATGGTGTGAAATTTCGATCCCCAGTGTGCCTAAGATAAATCGATGCAAAATTTTCATTTTTTAATAAATCACACAAGAGTATTTAATTTTAACAACAATAACTTCTAAAAGTTCCATGTGAAAAAGATAGTTTTTAGACTTATAATTAATAAAGTATTTATTAAAAAAAAATTATTTTTATGTACAAATGGTTTTCTTCTTTATGGAATGTTTTCAGAGAATTTTGAGTTATCATCATAACACTAGAATTACTATGTAATTTGGAGTAGTATTCCATTCCCACGAATGTCAGTGGATTAAGAATCGATGAAGAAAGATCGAAAATCAGATCTTGGATCAATGATCGACAAAATGAAAAATTATGATGATGCCAACAATATATATCCTCGTCAACAATTGATCCATACCTCGAATTAGGATGTTTTATCTCATTGTGATTTTATTTCCCATTATATATTCAAATGAAAAACGCAAGCCAACACATAAACAGGTTGATCCCCAAGTCATCTGTTGTTGTAGGATGGATAAATACTAGTGTGTTTTTGAATGGGGATTAGATCAATTTGTTGATTTGTTATCCTGATCCTTCCAACATGAACAGATCATGGTCAACCTAAAAAAGTCAAATATTATTTCATTATTCATTCCTATGAATTTATATATTTTCCCAAATCATTCTGTGTTCTTTATTCTTCAGGAACTATGAGCTGATGATTATTGTGCCTTATATTATTGGATCAACAATTTGAGAATGGGGATCCGACACTGCAATGATATCATGGTGGTGCGATGGTGATGTTTATTGTGAGTCTCCCACTCTAGCAGATTATAGTGGTTATCAAGGTAGTGACTCTGACCAGTTTAGGCAGAGTGTATGACAAACTGGTGGCTTCCAATAGGGGGGTTGGTGGTGGAGTGAGACACGGCTTGATGGGAGGTTGGGTTTTTGGAGGGATGCAATGTGGATGGGTTGGTGGTGGGGAGACTAGTAGCGAAGGACATGGGTGGTGACTGGGGGATGGGTCAGTAGGATGTGGGGGAAATCAAGGACATGACATGTAGCCATGTTGGAGGAACCAGCTATAGTGGGGCTACGGGTCATGCAGATGAGGTGGTCTGACCGTGTGAAAAGAATGAGGGTTCCATATTGACTAGCTAGGCATGTGGTCATGGTGGACCACATGTGTTAATTGAAACCTACAATCAATCATTGGTCTAGACTAGAGGGATCTATACCACTCGAGCTACCTAGATGTCCAAGCCCAGTGGGCCAGGTTTGGTTGGGTCGGGTCGACCCACAGGTCAGATCGGTCCCAGACTGACCTGAGTAATACTTGTTTTTTTACAAAAACAACAATACGATTGAAAATGTGTGTCTATTTGATGATATGTTAATGGAATTGCGACCATTAATATTATATAGTTCTCTTGAGATACTCTATGTGTGTTGTTTTAAATGTGGGAATACAGCCTTTTGGCATGAGGTGTAGGTTCTCTTGGATCAATTGTGCTGTGATTGATATCCAATGACATGCTGTGATCACAAGACTATTTTACATTGGGAATATATTATTTTGGGGCTACATGGCCTATCTACACCTCCTGTGAACTCCACACTGCATGTGTTCTCAACAATTCCCGTTTTATCGACACACCATGTGTTATCCACAATCAGTGTCTTATAGACACTCCTTATGTTATCAAAACTCTAAGTGTTATAAACAATTCATGTTTCACTAACACTCCCTCTATTATGGAATCATTGTGTGTTATATAAACTCTTTTTCTTGTCATCACTCCATATAATATTTTAAATCATCTTATTGCTGATACTGCACATTCTATGGACTACATCTGATTATCTGACATTACATGTTATAGACTTATAACTATGTGAGATGAATGTAAATTGTCTGTTTAATTGTTCTATAACATACTCAGATTCCATTATGGCATAATTTGTGTGTTTCCTTTTTTTATTCATCATTTATTTCTTAGTGGCATTCCTTTGTAGTTTTAGGTTGTTCTACTGAGTAATTTTTTACTCACACATGTAAAGGATTTGTCTGTACATGTCGTGACTTGTTTAGAATATCGACACATTGATGGAGTCCTAGGTGGAATATGACCTGGTGGTTGATTGAGTTATCATAAACACAATGTGTGAAACTACATATTCAGAATGTTTTCCAACACCTACACTTCAGGTATTGTTTTCAGCTGATTAGTTTCAGCAACTTGTACATCCACTTTTGCTAACTCATTATTTTTATGAGCATATATGTTGACCCTATTTATCTTCTAGTTTTATACTATAATAATATGTGCTTAATATCATAATGTATTCATGATTTTTCGAGTTAGGTAATTTACATTTCATCATTTCGGGCTTGGAGATTTCTTTTTGGGTATAGGTAGTGAGGTAAGATACCTTAAATTTTGTGGTAAAATATAGGCTTGGGGTTGTCACGACACATGCCCCTTTGGGGACAGGGATGTGATCAAGTGGAATTATAAGGGGTAGATTTATCCTAAGTACCATAAGTCAATGAGGGTGGATTTTGAAAATACTTTTATGTGTTTTATGTTCAGATTTCATGCCTGAGAATATAGTTTTGGTGTGGCAGATGATGTATCCGTACACCATGACTCCAGACCATAGCTTTTCAAATTAGTTAATGAAAACACTGGTTATTCAGAAAATAATAGTACACACAATATATAGGATTCGGGTGTGTTGTCATATCCTTCTTGACATAGCTCACTATGTATGCTCTAATGACTGTCGACCATCATGATCTATTTTAGGAGGCCTCCATATAGGGAGCCAGCCAAGATTTTTTTGCATGGTCATGAAGATGATCTACCTAGAAATGAGGCATCGGTAAAGGGGAATATACTATAGATATTCCCTTCTCCGGAGATAGAACCCAATGTTTTTTTACTATCTATTACACCACATATTGAGCAGTAATTACTAACATCACTACCAATCGAGGATGCATGTAGAGAAAGCATGATTCATGAGATCCAGAAGTAGAAAACACCTAATTTTATCGGTGATCTAGACCAATGGTTATTTGAGTATTAGATGAAGGTAGTTACATGAGACATTTTCCTTAAGTAGACATGTGATGAAATATGGTAGTCCTAACCACGAGTCTTCCGTAGCGGTCAGTGGGGTGATGGTGGACCACAAAGATCCAAATACATGATGAGGAGACACCCTCTTGTGAAAACATCTAGAGAATTTTTATAGATTATTTCTCCCCATTTATGCTAGGCTCAGTGCACATATATGATCTCTTGGATCTAATGTAGTGCATTCACAAAGTGGTATAGTTCTCAACGAAGTTTACTACTCATTCTCGCATATCTACAAAAATGGGGAATGGCCCATTCTTTAGGTATTAGAATTTTTATCAATTGATATTCTTGTAGATAAATTAATCCATGAAATACCTTATCATCCCAATATATGTTGGGGTACTCGATCTATCTCTATTACCGGAGAGATTTCAGTTGGAGTGGACACCAATATTGTGAGCTTCCTGCAGGAACTAGGTCGATCTGTCTTTATATGTAGGTAGATGACAATAGATGTAAGGACAAATGTATGGAAATAACTCTTGGGGATTACCCTAGGACATGCGATCTTTGGTGTGGAGAACCCCAGTCATTTAGATTCAACTGATCGATAAGAAATGTTTGTCGTTCAGCGGTTGGGGACATCTGGTATGGGAATGTCAAACCTACCATATAGATGATCAAGAGAAAGATGATGGAAAAATGAGGTAGATGAGGATTCATAAGAATGGTGGTATGATGGGAAGTAAAAGTTTCATATGATATGGTAGGGTAGTGTGGTGTGGGAAGAGGATCAACATATTACCCACACCACCCCAAGTGGTTCACCGCGGGCTCAAGGATAGAGTGGACATGGACAAGTCCAATTGTATGAAACAAAGGATTATGAACTCGATGATCTAGGTAATATTAGAGATCGCATCTATGTCTATTCCACCATAGGTGTTGTTTTAATTAACACATGTGCCTATCATTATTTTCATTCAATATCCATTGTTCGAGCCTTAGAGATTCCAATTAAACCATTTAATCGACCCTTATGCATAGATACTCCTATGAGATGGGATTCATTGATCACAAGACCATGTAGAAATTGTGACATTACTCTTATAGGAAAGTGTTTCTATTAGGATATCTTTGTACTAGGGAAGGTGCCTTCTGATGTCATTCTCATTATAGACTTGTTATCTACAGTCAATGCTCAGATTAACTATTCTACGTTCAGAGTGTAGTGCATCTACAATGGTAAAACCGTGAATTACATTGTTGGTGAAAAGTTAAATTTTTTTTGATGGATGGAAATACATATTGGAGGGTTAAACCGATTACTCATTAGTTGCCTAGTCTCTCCCTCAATGTAGTGGAAGATGGCAGTCCTTAGTTTCTTGTAGTTGTCGCAGAGTATGTGGATGTATTTCCTGAGAATTACCCCAAATTACAACCCCAAAGTGATGTAGAGATTTCCATTGATATATAATATGATAAGGAACAAAAATTGACACAATCTATTGAATGTCTCCCATTTATCTTCATGAGTTAAGGGAGCAACTAGAGTACTTTAAGATGATGTGATTTGGGAGACCCGATTTTTCACCATGGGCGGCCCCCATTTTGTTTTCTTAGATGGTAGACTAGATTTTGAGGTTATATGTGGACATATAGTACCTAAATTAGGTGACCTTGAACAACATGTATCCACTGCCAAGGATCAAATAACACTTCTATCAGCTAAATTGAGTGAGGTGTTTTTCGAAGTATGACCTCAGATATGGAAATTATTTTCATTGTGTATGGGATGCATATGTAATGAAGATAACATTCAGATGTCGTTATGGAAGAATTGTGTTCTTGTAGATGTAGTTTTTCATGAAATATTCCCCCACACAATTCATGGGATTCATGATTAGGATCTTCTAGCCTTACGTAGACCGGTTCAGGATGGTCTTCATTGATGAAACCCTAGTATTCTTGGTGACTGAGTAGGAGCACACGATACACATAAGGATGGTATTGGACAAAATACAAGAGAAACAACATTATAGGATGCTCTTGAAATTCATGATATGGATTTGGGAGGTCCACACTCGAGGAACATCATTTTATAGGTGGGAGTCATAGTGGATATGGTGGATATTGAGTAATTTCTTTCATGGGATCCACCCAAGTGTGTTAGCATGGTACAATTATTCCTGGTTTTGGCATTGTAATATCAGATATTTGTACCTAAATTTTCCAAATTAGCTGCACCCTTGACAGCTTTGACAAGGAAGGGGAAGCCTTATATTTGGAAAGAGAAGTGTCAGTAGTGCATTTAATAGATGTTTCAATGGTTGAACCAGACTCCAATCATGACATTACCAGATGATGGAATCCAGAATGTAGTGTTCTAAAAATCATTAGGGATTGGGCATGGTTGTGTCTTGATGTAGTGGAATGAAGCGATTTCGTATGTTTCTCACCAGTTGATTCATCATGAGTAGAACAATGCGACACATGATTTTGAGCTAGTAGTTGCAGTATTCACATTGAAGATGTGGTGGCACAGCCTGATGGGTGAGTAATTTACTCTATATTGTTACCATAAGAGTCTCAAGTATATCATATCTCAAAAAAATCATAACATGAGACAATGGATATGGATAGAGTTCCTCCAATACTATGATTTTGAGATTTTCTATACTCTTATGATGTGGAATGTAGCGGCATTTGATCTCAGTAGAAGATTAATCTTTTTGTTGCTAAGTGATGGGTTCGAGCTGTTGTCCATGTTGAGTACATCCTCTATGGAAAGAGATGTAGAATCTTACCTCCAATTTATGGTCTTCATCCCTCCACTCATATAACAAGTCAGGTAGGTAGATCATGGGGATATCAAATTCAATACTTCGCTTACTCAGTTATCCATAGGGTATACCACTGATGGATATTTGATATATGGGAATGACAACTTTCTTTTTCGAGGGAATACAATACTACTATTGCTATTGTGGGAGAGGGATTTTTAGGGAGTAAAACACGTCGCCATTGGTGGAACATCTAGTCATAGAAAATATGTAACAGGACCTCCATTACCATTTCGGGTGGCTGAGGATAAAGAAGGTGGTGGAAGAATTCATTTATTGATTCTCACTTGTTAATAAGTGATGGATGATTTCTTGGTTCCCAGCCACTTGACCGAAATCATAATGTTCTAGAGTGGAAGTGGGATGGGATTCAATGGAATTAATAACGAGTGTACCCTGCAAATACAATGAAAAAGATTCCATCTGGGTAATAAATGACTGAATCACCATGTCAGAACACTTCCTATCGATCATTGAGGATAGTTAATTAGAGTGCCTGGGATGCCTCTATATGCAAGAGATAGTCTGGATTTACTATGATTTATTAAAGATTGATTTAGATCATGATTTTTGGTTTCACATTGCATATATGGAAGTTATTGTAGGAGGATCTAGGGACTCATTTACTCTTGAGATCTGCATTTAGTCCTCGGTGATATGGCAAGACGGAGAAGACCATTATGGTTCGTGGGGAGATTGTTCATGATTGTATGATAGACATTGGCCTTAGTTGGGAGGATCACCAATCTCTAGTGGAGTATTCTTAAAAAAATAGCTATCAGTTCAACATTGGTAATGCAACATTCAGGGCTTGGTATGGGAGACACTATAGGTCACCAATTTGTTGGACTGAACTACGAGAGTGGACACTCATGATCCTGGAGTCGGTGCATGAGACCACCGAGAAGATATAGATCAGACAAGACTGCATGAGGATGACATTGATCTGGAATAAGTTATGTTATATCAGGATACAATGGACACTCGAGTTTGAGGAGGGAGAGCTTGTGTTCTTTTGGGTCTTCCCATCATTAGGATTTCAATGATTTGGCTGGGGGGATAAGTTATCTCTGAGATATATTTTACCAATTCAGATATTCTATAGAATTGGAGAGGTGGTGTACCACCTAGCTCTAACAACGCAGTTTCATCAAATGTATGAAGTATTCCATGACTTGTTGCTGAGGAGGTACATCGATGATACATCAAAAATCATTGAATGTGGAGAGATAGATAATGACGAAGGGGTGAGTTTTGCAGAGTTCATGATGGATATAAATGATTATAAGAGAGGATCATTTTCGGGTGATAAATTCCGTTAGTTCATGTTATGTGGCAGTACAAGAATTTCCAAGAGAGCACTTGGTAGAATGAGTCTTAGATTCGTGCTCAATACCCTCACATTTTTGTTCAGTAGCCCATGCTAGTTATTTCAGGGACTTAAATTCCTATGGTGTGGAGAATATAATGAATACTTTTTCTACTGTTATATTTTTATAAATTAATTGGGAAATTCCAAGTCCATGGGCGGAGACAATGTGATATTTTAAAGCCCATTGTGCCTAGGATAAATCAATGAAAAATGTTTACTTTTTATTAAAGGACATTGGGGGTTTTTCTATAAACTGGAGAAATTTCCAAATGGGCTCCTAAATCCAAAATCCAAAGGCACCATTAAATTTTTTACATAGAATCTAAACTAAGAGGGGAATAACATCATTCATCACATGCTAGATGGAAAAGATAGTTTTTGGATGTATCAGGAATAAAATTTTTACTAAAAAATATTTTATTGCTGCGTAGCAAGGGTTTCATTTTTTTAATGAACTCTGTCATGGAATTTTTTGTTATCATCATAACCGAATAATTTATGTAACAATTGGAGAAAAAATTATCTCTAAAGAATGCCGAAAAATATAGAATCGATGATGATAGATCAAAGATCAGATCTTTGATCAATGATCGGAAAATCAACGAATGACAGTGATGGTAACAAAAACACTCATTGACAAAGATTGATCCAATCCATGAAGTAAGGTGTTTGATCCCATTGTTTCTCATAATATTATATACCAAACATGTGTATACTTTTATGCTCTTAAAAAATTTTAAAAACCTGAATCACCATTTTCAATAAATTATAATATAAATGAATCAAAAATTTTACACGATCCTTTTTCATAAAATAATATCACATAATATAATTTTTTTCCATAAAAAAAATTCAAAAAACCTAATTAGAGATTAACTAAGACACTTTATTATTAAATAAATAACCACATTCATGGTTTCTTCACCGTTACATTAACTTCATCTACAACAATAATAAAATTATCTTGAGTAAAATTTATTAACTCAATATATATCACATATTAAGTGAAATGTTACCCTTCATCATGTTTTCTCCAAAAATATCACTATAGAACAAAATTAGTTTTCATGATTATCACTGCCATTCTATATTTTTTTTCAAAAATATTAAAGAAAACATCTACTTAATAATACTTATATGTTTCCTAATTATAAATATTATACCCAGTATATAACACTTATTCTACATAATTCTGGAATTCCAATACAAAGAAAACATCAATTCATTCACACTAATGATTGTCGAGCATATGTTCGCCACTTTTCTAAGATTGAACCCATATATTAGTGAATTTACTAGAGTATTACAATGTTCACACACATATTACATTAAATTTAATATATATTAAATAATAAATGACGTTAATTTCAATAAATTAAACATCTTCCTCTTCCATTTAAACATTCTACGATGATCTCCTTCCCACATTTTTAACATGAATAAGATTATAGTTTCTATCCTTTATTGGAATTATTACATTATCTATCATAAAAGTTCATCTTTCTCTCATTTTATGGACTAAGAAACTCAAAATAGTTTTTATTGATAATAATGTACCATGATTTATTGTTAGGAATAAACAAAATGTTCACCTTTAAAGTATTATTTCATATAGTTTCTCATTAATACAATCATTAAATTACCCATCACTTTCTCTATTAACAGGAATCGTCTTTATTCTATCCATTATCTAAAAAATTTATATTGACAAACTCTATATTCATATTCATAGATCATGGAAATTTATTTGTTAAATTTATAAATGATTAAACAATTGTTCTAGTCTATGATAGATTTGGTTTGACCATTGTGATACTTGCTCACCATATATTAAAATCTTTCATAATATCTTATAAATGAAATTTGAGTTAACACATGAATATCCATTGTGAGATTAATATCGGGAGAAAATTAAGTGAACTATCCCTATTCAATGTAATTTTGACAAATATATATGTGACGAACTTATTCTAGGTCATTACCCAATATGAATCTATAACAAAACCATGTCCATTTAGAGTATCTAGAATGGGACGTATTTCTAGGAAGACCACATAATATCAACCTTTTCACAACTATAGGATGTCATCATATACTTATAATTATACCGATAGTTTTCACTAATGTTTTCTAACTATAATATCTATTGAATAAATAAACCCTTCTCTAATATAAACTATAATGATAAAATAATCACATGTATAAATATTACATCATTTCAGATGAATATTTAATACATAACATTAAAATCCACACTAAAAAAGATAAAGTATTTTTCTTTGGATTCTAGATAAATAATCATATTAATTATTGAATGATATTAGCTATTTCCAACATAGACCCCATTTTTGGTATACCCTACATAAAACCATTATTCACAACCATGGAAATTTAAAAAATAAAGGGTGATATTAATATCTCATTTAGTGTAACATATGAGATTTATATATCAAGGATCATACATGAGCATTAGACAGTCAAGCAGGTATCAGACCAAGAACATAAATTAATATTTTCATACCAAATATACAATAGATCACAAACATGAATCTTGGAATAGTATTTTATCATAGTAATAAAGAATATTCAATAGAATTTGGATTCATCAACAATAATTCATGA
This sequence comes from Viscum album, assembly GCA_963277665.1. Taxonomy (NCBI): domain Eukaryota; kingdom Viridiplantae; phylum Streptophyta; class Magnoliopsida; order Santalales; family Viscaceae; genus Viscum; species Viscum album. Next base: position 942,945,242 of record OY728127.1, on the reverse strand, counting down.
GCCATGAGAGAATAACATAGTCATAGGAAAGTGAAAAAACATAAAATTATAATATTGAGACCTTGTATAAATAGAAACAATATTAATCATTTTATATATATATAAAATCATTCCCTTTATTAAAAAAATGGCCATGAAATATAATCCACACATAATCATATAAATAAAAAAATTTGGTCCATGTATAAAATTAGGAACATGAAATAAGCATCACACAGAACATATTAATCTGATTAATTATCCATATTTAAACATATAATTAGATTACTATAGTGGTCCCACCCATCAAGTTATATTAATATACTAAAATGTGCGCCCAAATATTAAAAATCATTCATCACATATTAGAACCCATGAAAATGAAGTATGTTTGATTAACATTTCATTTTTTCATCATAATGCAACCCATAAAAAATAAATATGTTTCAGAAAAAATCTATTAAGATAACCAAAAACTTTCCATTGAAATAATTAAGATGTTTTCATTAGATCATATCACTAGTAAATATTTTTTAACATAAATATATATCTTCGTAGATGAAAATTCTATTGAAATATCACTTTGAAATATTAGAGGGAAAAAACTTTTGTTTTTTAAAACAATTATTTAATATTAAAATTCATTAAAATTATTACGGAATAATTATTTTTTAAAATAAACATGTAAAATTATGAAATTAATATTATACAATTGAGTAGACATTGTGGAAATAATGTCTATTCCTGTCATATGCATAAAAACAATGAATCCATTCCCATTTTACAAAAAAATCCAAATTACCTCATTTAGAAAATTATGAGAAGAATATGTTTAAAAAAAATTTTAAAATTTAATCATGGGTGAAAATTAATTTAAACTATTATAGAATAATATTAAAAATAATCTTCATTGTTTTTTCAAAATAGTGAAATGGTAGAAAAATTATTTTCTACTGAACTGAGAAATAAAGAAAGTTTTTCTTAAGAAATTTTATATTGATCTTTTAAGGACTTAAAGTATGGAAAATGAATATAAAACTTGTATTATCCATAAATAATCATATGATATGAAAATTCATGTGACACTTCATGTATTGGTTATAAATTTTCATAATGATAAAATTGATCATAAATGATCTCAATATATATTAAGAAGCTAACATAAGTCCAATAACTCATTCTTAGTATCTGAATCAAAACATTATGAAAGCTATATAATTAGATAGATATGTATATAAAAATAATTTTTTTTATAATAATCATAAAATAGATACATGTGTATTCTAAAAACCACCTAAAAATAATAAGTGGTGAATAACCACGCATCTCATATCGATAAATGTTAATTGGAAATACCTTATCACATGTTATAATTTCATCCAAACCACTTTAACATATTATATAATAAATATTATATTATTATAAATCTATTAAATAGTTATTTAAATAATTATATTATTATATATTGTACACTTTTAAAATTATAACACACAATTATTTAAAACTCCTTATTAATATAATCATTTATATTAGTTGACTATTTTTTTTCTTGGGATTTTTGATTCTGTAGTTTTCGTTATTGTGAATTAATCATGGATATATCAAATTTTTAATTTTATTAATTATATGAAAATAATATATATTTATTATTTATAAATTTTTATTCGTCTATAAAAGGAATATTTATTTAGATGGATGACACCGTTCAGGGAGATGATATGCCTTAAGTATGCAAGAATTATTTTTTCACTTTACAGTGAATGGAATGATAGAAAAGTAGAAAATAATTCACTATTAAAAAATAATTGTTATATCATATATTTAATATATATATATGTAAATTAAATATATCCTTATTATTATCCATTTAAGATTGAATTTAAAATAAATGACATCATTTTGGGAAGGTGGTATTCCACACACACACTTAGGGGACTTCACAATTTTCCAATGAATTGAATTATAAGAAGGAAGATATGATATTATAATAACTTGAGAATAACTAAGTCATAAATATATTTTTTAACAATTAAACCTAAAAATATCCCAAATCTATAATTTTATTTTTATTGGTTACTTTTTTACATTGAAACAATATACATAGAATTACATCCATGAAGGACCGAGTATTTTAGTAGTGTTGAAAAAATGGTACATACTTTAGCCTTACAATTAATTTGGAAATAAAAAATGAAAAAATAATTTTATTTGATAACACCATTTTTAGATTACCAAATCAATTAATATCAATCATAAAAGACTTCATAGAATCATATGGAAAATAAACATAAGAAATTAGTCTCAGATTGTCAGTATGTGTATACGTGTAGCAAAAGCTATCATAAATTAATGGGGCATAAATGATATGGAATGGAAAATAAATAAAACAAATAAAAATTAATAAATAAGATGATCATGATTAATAATATGTTATTAATAAATAATGATAAAAAAATTCAATATAAATATTCCCTTGTGGTTGAAACATATACTTGAATATCATAACCAATCAAATAATAACATGGACCTCAGTAAATGAAATAAGTGTAAATGACAATAGGTAATTATGTATATGCCCTAAAAACATTCATTTCACAATGTAGTAATGATGTCAAAAAGAACCCCATTCAAAAAACAACAACAAGAACCATTTTAATTTTTTTTTTGTAAAATTAAAACATGGTTATTTTTTATAAAATTAATTTTATATTGATAAAATATCATTTTATACATCTTAAGGACAATATAGAAATATAAGAGAAATATTCCCAACAAAGTAGAAAAACCATGTTACTTACCCATTAAGAGATTTATTTTGGTATCATCGGTATATAGAGAAGAAATTGAATGAAAAACTATAAAATTATATAAATAATTAAAATAGAAGAAAATAAATTAGTTTTAATATAGAATTATAAAATATATCCCTAGTGGAGACCCAAACACAATCAATCCCAAAGAAATTATAGATTTTGAAATAAACCCTAAACATAAGTCCAAATTCCTTTTTACATGTTAAAATATTCATTATAATAAATATATATTTTTTATAAATATACTAAATTTAAATACTAATATATATTATACCATATATGATTTACATCTAACATTTTTTTCACCTGTTTATTAACAATTTATTATTTAAATCACTATTGATGGTGTTAACTACTAGAATTTTCATATATGAATTTTTTATTAGATTAAGTCCATGTAATATGAGGTTATTTAAATAATATGTAATAATTACACAATTACATAAATATAATATATATTAACTTTATATATTTTTAGATTCATTGAGATAAGTTATAGATCATGAAATGAATTACACTGTTAAGGGAGACGATAGACTATAATTACACATGATCGATGATTCCACAATTTTAATAGATGAATCAACAACAATTTAAATAATATTTACAATCTGTTGAATCATTATTATATCAAAAATATCTTATTTATTTATTAAAACTATCCTTATAACCATCTATGTAACTATAAAATGAAAAAATATCGCATCCATTCCTGGAGGTGGACGTCCACACAAACATACATGTGATGTAATAATTTTCCAATAGGATGGAAGATATGAAGGTATATGTGATATTATAATTTACTAAGAATAATTACATCAAAATATATATATATTAAATCCATCATTATATATATTCATAGGAGGATGAGTCATAAAACGAATTACATCGGTTCGTGAGGTGATGGTTTTCCGTACACAGGATCAATATTTTCATTTCTAATTTGATTGAAGAGGTTATGGAAATTGTTAATTACATTAAAATAATATAATATACGTATATAGAATATTATGGGGTTATAAAATTTCCATATTTGTATAATATTTTAAGGCTGTTGAGGAAGAAATTAAATGAAGATGAATGGTTACAAACTATAACACTTCTTTAGAAAACCTCATTCAGATTTGTAATAAATCCTTCGTAAAATGTTGTATTGATAAAATAATATAGTTTAGGAAATATATAATGATATAATATGAATTTGGGACTATATTTACAAATAAAATGTGCTCTATATTTTTTGATATGATAGGAGAGGGATATCATTTTATATGTGGGGGAGGGGACCCTCTTGGAAACTACTATAAAATTCATGGAAAAAATTAAAAATAAGAAATTTATTTTGACTAAAAATGATTATAAATGAAAATATATTAGAATATATCAAATATATTGCCTAAATATTTCCATAATATAGGATTTTAATATGTTTAATGATAAAACATACCATTATCCCATAATTTAACCCTCAAAATTTCTATTTAAAAGAAAAAAACAAAAATTAATCTGTACAATTTTTAATATTCATTGAGACCAATAATTAAATTGATCATATTACACCATATTAATTATGATAATTACATATATGGAATCCATTTTGAAAAGAAAAATTTATAAATATTGTATAATTTAATTTAAAATTTATCCTTAAAACGTGTTAACGAAATTTTAATTGAAACTTTAAGTCATGTATAAAATATTTTTATATCGAAGCTAAACATAAATTTTTTTGGAATGAACTAAATTTTAATAAATATAATATTATTTCAATAATAATTATTTCAATTTTATTAATAAATGTATCTTTTTAAATTCATTAATTATAATTGTAGTTTTCTGTAAAAAAATCAATATTATTGTACAATTCATCAAAAAACTAATGTTTTTTGAATTTCAAAAAAATTAACTTCATAATAATTTTGAAATTTATATTTTTTTTAAAAAAACTATATTTACAAATAATTATTATATATATTGAAAAAATAAATTTTATCATAAGTGCAAAAAATGTGATGAATCTAGGTTTTATAATAGTACATTTTTAAGCATAAATGTTTATTTATTATTATTCCCAAAATATAAAAAATAATAGTTTAATGATAATTATTTTTATTTAATATATAATATATATATTTAATTAAAACCACTAACCAATTTTTATTAATTTAATTTATTATGATAAAATTCTTTTCCTATATAATAAATGTTCTTCAGAAAAACATTTATTTATATTCAGCTGGTTTTTATTTTCATTTAAAATAAATTAAAAACCAATATATTTATTTTATATAATATTAAAAGATGTACAATTAATAATATATTAATCTTTTTTCATACCAGCTAATTTATTGTCCAGGTTATAACGGTGTACAATATTACAGTTTATTTAGACTCAAGGTTATGTATATCACATGCTATGGAAGAGATTGAATTTATAAAAAAACAAATACAACATAAAATCATAGGGGTTTACATTTGTTACTCCTTTAAAAATTTAATCCTAAATAATTCCATAATGCAACCTCATGAATATTCTAGTTTAGTCCATTCTCATAATTTCTTCAGGTCCCCACATCGCTACTTCTATCAAATGATTTCTTCAAAGTCGCTTTAACATATGAGTTTTTTTTATTCCAAAAAAATCAATTTCTAGGGTCCATATTATAGATAATGTCATTAAAGTAATATTGATCAAGTCGAAATTTTATTTATTTATGTTATCAAAAGTATTGGTTATAGTATGTACGTCCTTAAAAATGATATAAAAAAAACATGTACATTAGAGGGAATTAGAGGATTTATTAAATGGTAATGTGAAACACTAATTATTTCATGCTTTTGAAAATGTAAAATGTACATAGATATTAGTTTACCCTTGATTCTAAATGTTATTAAATACTTCAGTGGAGATACATTATAGAAAACGTGATCCTACACTTTAAATTCTTAACCATTCCACTAATTAACGATAGAGATCATTTTACTTCATTGATATGCATTGATATTAGTTTGGATAGTAATTACCAATTGCATTGTTCAATCCACTTGTTTTGGTTCGATGGGATTTAATTCACCAAACGGATCCCAACAAATTAGTGTACATCCTCCCTTTCCATAAATTGCTTCATATAATACCATCTCTCTTTCCATATAATTTTTCATACAACTCCATCTAAATACTTAAATGGAAGATAATTATATATCTGAACACTATTTATGTTAAATAATTATCCCACATTCCATGAAATTCAAAAGCAAAAACCCTATACATGTCATATAATGTTTTAATAATCCTTTTAGAATAACAATCAGTTTTGAGGGTGAAAATTTGTGCTTAAATGAAGTTCATTATCAAGATTCTTCAAGAGGATTTTCTAAAAAATATATTTAAAACATGGATCATGATAAAATAAAATTGAAATATTACTTCAATGAAATATTAAATATTTTATTATTTAATTCTATGGGAGGATATCAATAGGAAAGTAGTTTACTATGATCATGAAATGTTAAATTGTAGTGAGCCTATCAATAAAAAATCATATTGAATCATTATTCAAGGGAGTATTTGGTAATATAGTGACAATATATATAATAATTTATTTCCATTTCAACATATTTATAGGTAGAGGTTTCATGACTACTCAAGGATGATGTCAGTCAAACATCACTTCTTAAAATACTAGAATTATTAAGACATAATCATTAATTTACCACATCATATTATAATATCAATAATGTTCGTTCAAATATCTATACATATTTGTAATAATAGAGTGTGTATAGAAATTTGTGCTATTATTGTAATCAATTAATTATATATTCAACTAAGGTATAGATTAGAAACATTCAATCTTTTATGATTTTATAACACTATTTCCACAAACAAAGGCTTCCAATTTAGCATAATTCATGAAAGTTATTTTTATTTTAATTTTATCAACATCAGGATGAGAATATTTCATATTTTCTAATAGATATTGTTTTTAAATAGTTTCAAAATAGAGTGATGCATATAAATAAAAAATATTTTACATTTTTATCATTACAATATACAAGAACATTGGTTCCGAATCAATCATTATTTTTGTTAGAACTTCATGTTCATTCAAACTAAATTCATCCATTATCTTATTTATTGTTACTGATGTTTTCTGTATTGAGAACTAATAATATTTAATTATCTCAATCAATCATATTTTACTCATGGTGATGTATTAAAATAAACATAGTATTTTAAACTCATGTGATCTTTGTATATCTCATATCATTCACGATATATATAATTTCTCCATGTCCACAATGAAAATATTATGCTTACAAACTGAAGATCATGGGTTGGATAGTTTTTTTTCTTTAACCATTATTACAATAGTCTATTTGAAATAAATTTATCATTTTTCATTTGGCCACAAGCAAGTCTCATCCATGATGAATCACTATATTTCACAAATCAGAAAAAAATTATAATGGTTGAGTGAAAATCATTGAAATCTCCAATAACATATTTGATTGTTAAAATAATTCCTCCAATTACATTTTCCCTAAAAACATAACCCCTGTAGGATTTATCTTAGTTAAAAAGTTAGCCAATATGGATTTTTTTTTGAATAAATCAATTATAGTAACCTTCCAAACCAATGAAACTACCTATATAAGTTATTTTTTTGGTGTATGATGATCATGGAATGCCATTTTATTTGGCAGTAAAAAGTAATATTCAATCCCAAGAGAAAATATCAACATGAATAGAAAAAAATTCAAAATCCTAATTTTAGAGTTTCTAAATGTACCATATAACACTTTTCGTTGATGATTTTTATGAATGATCCATATGTAATTATATTTAAAAAAATATACCTTTGAGTACACTAAAGATTTCACTAAAAAATATCACTATGAATTTATCAATATATTATAGATATAATATATTAATTATATCCATGTAGATCTAGGTTTATTTATTTAATTAAATTATTATTAATATGAACTCATAATATTCAGTCCTCTTTTGAAATGTTTTTTTTGGAATATCATCCCTCATTACGAATTATTTTTTATATCTATAACTATGATTATTAATTAAGAAATAATTAAATCATTGAATTTGATCAAATAAGTAATCTATGTGTGGTATAGGTAACTTTTTCATTATTTTAAAATCATTCATTTGTAAATAATAAATTCAAAACCTCGTATATCTATATTTATGATTAACAAAAACAATACGGGATCCTCAAGGTGAAATAATAGGGTATAAAAATCCATTACTATAGAAATAGTCCTCTTGTTTCTTCAATTCCTCTATTGACATTTTATATGAAGTCTTTGATATTGGTCTTTCATCATGGATTAAATCAATAGAAATATAAAAATCACTATATCTTGTATATAAATGTTATTCCATAGGAAATAAATAAATGTATTCTTGTAAAATAGAAACATCCACAATTTTTTTATTACTTCATACATCCATAAATTTACATTTATATTAATCACCAATGATATCATTTAGATCCGAAATTAGGGGTAGTTGAATACATAACTATGATGATGATGTATCCCTATAATGAAAACGAATTCCACATATTAAAAAAATTTATAATTTCATATTCATTATAATAAAATTTTGAATCATATTTTTAAATCATGATGATACGAAGGATTATAAAAAAATTATATATGGTTAGTAATGATTTCAAAAATAGAGAATGATTATGTGTTATAGTAGAAATTAACTAACAATTTCTTGTCATAGTTATATTTCCTCTAGGATTCCTAGTTGATAACTCCCTCCCAATGGTTACATTCAAATTACACAATTTATTGGAAAACATAGATGATATAGAAGACTGTGGAGATCCAAATTAAATAAAATCAATAATAAATATGTTGATATGATTATAGTACCTACCAAAACATATTTATGATCATAAAATTTTACTATTGTGGTCACACAAAAATGGTATACCTGTATTAGTATTTTATAATGAAAAATACCATGATGCTCAGGAAAATAATTTTTACAGTACCTAATATATTTATAATATGATAATTAAAATTTGAAGATTATTTTTTCCCTTGAAATTATGGACCCAATGACCATTAACCCATATATTTAGAAAACACACATACATAGTAAGAATGTTCCATTGTGTTTCCTTCAAAATTGATAGAAATATATAAATTAAATTCTTCCCTCCTTAAATCATTAGTTATTTCATTTCCAATAGGGATCAAAAACCATTTTTAAATAATTTTTCCCATGAATGATATAATACATAGAAAATTATTTCACTACCACGATAGAATGTGATATTATGTCCTCATATAATGATAGTGTTTTTGAGACTATTTATCTTTGAATTAGTATATTAATATAATCAATGAAAGGGTCAATAATTCGATTTATATTAGCCATATAGTCTGTAACATGCTTCTGTAACATTGAAATTTTGGATTTATACATAAAAATAAATTTATTTTACTTTTTCTATAGACACTGGATGTGTCCATATATTCCCTATTGTTTCTTATGTGGAATGTATTTTTTCATGAATATTACCTTCAAATCATACTATTCGTGGATTTCAATTTTGTCATCAGCCTTAGTGCATTGAATAAAGGGCCACCATTGATCTTTATTTCTTGAGATATAATAAACTATCATTAAAACCTTCTCTAATTCATTATTTCCTAGATATAAATATATCCTCTCTAAGGAATAAGTCCATTTAATTATTATAAATGGATTTTTAATACAATTAAATAATGGTGGTTTTTGGTTCATAATTAAGTATAACATTTTTAAATTGAAATGTAGAGTTTTTAGGATTCTTCATATAGGATGTTTTAATTTTTATAACCTATTTATGCTACCCAAATATTGTTATAATTTGTTCATCTCCAACTATAACTCTAGCTCCAACTTCATTACATTTCTCATGAAGGAAATACCTATATGGATTGCATGCATTGATATAGTTCTAATTACCTAATCTAGGTGATATTATAAATATTGGAATACACTATATTAGATAATTACATAATGAAACAAAATGCATAATATAAAAACTAGTGAAAACTTAACATAAATTAAAAAATTTAGGAATCGGTAATCATAGAAAAATTAGAAGGATTTTTTGGGAACGCTTTAAAATCCTGATAATATTTTCCAATCCATTATAATGGTTTTTTATTAAAATATTAAATTTCCCAAAAAATTCCATTCTGATTATAATAGAATATACATTAACAAAAAAAAATTATTTTATCATATTCATAGAAATGTCCTCAATGTCAGTAATATTGTTATGTTCACTAATAAATTTTTTAAAAAATATCCTTCCCAAGGTTTCTTCTAAACACCATATGATCCCAATTATAAATACACAAACTGTAGTATCTCAAATGAATTTTCTACATAATTATATTGGAACTAGAAACATTTAATTTTTTCCTAAATGAACGAATAGTTTATTAGTCTTGGAAAACAATACGCATGCACAAATTTTATATAACAATTTATAAAAAAATAAACATAATATTTTATTTCGAAATGAAATCTTTCCATTAATTATATGAATACATATTAATCATGAAACACTTCCTAACATCCTGGTGAACAGAAACATAAGAAGTTGGTGAGCTGATATGTTCAATAAGGGTATGTTTATAACATAATCCATCATGAATAAATGATGAAAAATATTTGGTAAATGAAAATATCCAAAACAAATGAAATTTAATCAATATCATGAGCATGGAGAATAATATGGAAGGAATAAATGAGGTTAAACTAATTCCATATAAATAATCACATAAGATTGGAACTTTCAATCAATATAATAACTATCCAAATAGTCAAATGGCCATCAATAAAAAATCTCATAATGATGGAATGCATAATGTTGGACAATATAAACATAATGTAACATCCATTTGCCAACACATTATAAATAAATGGGTAAGACCTCATGAAATGTGAAAGATAGAATGTATCATTAGACCTACTAATGCATCGAGTGTCTATACCGATCCTTTCTAATCAGTTACTAATTCCAATGCATTCCACATATGATAAGGTAGAAATAAAATCATAATGAACATTCATATTGAAAAATAATAATACAAAATTTTATTAATTTCCCCAATAAATTAATATAATAATAAAACATACAGAGTAATATAGAGGAATCTGCCAAAATTTTTACATTCCAAGTATATCATAAAATCCACCAAAAAGTGTTGACATAGTTGAATATACTCAGAACGTTTTAAACCATGTGTTAAACTGATGGTTTTGATGTTTTTTGAAAATAAAAGGTCAAATTTAAATGGTTAAATGAGATGAGGATTAGAAACATGTGAAGAAAAATCTAAAAACATATAGTGAATCCTCTATGGGATCGGCCACCACCCATCCACCTTTGATTAGGTCCCCTCCATAATGTCATGAGTTTATTTCATTCAAAATTATTTTCATTTGATGATATTGGATCTTCGGTCTCACTTAAGACCTCCATGAACAACCTAAAAAACTATAAACCAGAAATCCATCCATCAATCAGGTGATCAAAATGAAAACATAAAAATTCTACAATGAATAAGTTCTTATATTTTGATCTCTATTATATATCAGGAAAGACAACAATATTTTTAGAAGAATTCCTTTGACTAGGAATCCGGAAACACAAATCCTCTTGCACCACATCAACCCAAGAAGCACTACCCACCTTATATATACATGGAATCCAAGATAATAATTTTCATCCTATTTTCTTCGTCCTCTTTAGATGGTTTAACCAACACATAAAATTTAATAGCACATTTTTCACCTTATGATTAGAATAGGTAAAAAATAATTCCTCCGAACCCAGTTGAATATTATCTAATACTAGAGCATCACATTTTTTGTTAGAAACCACATGATCATCAAGGGAAGGTTCACTCCCTTCATGAGAGGATGAAAAGAATTATTTACTATAAATAACTACAGTAGAATTACCAAGAGTGGTTCCTATATGAGTTATTGTACGATGTGAATCGATATTCAATGTGGCGTAATGATGGCAAATAGTACCCACAAATATATTAACCAACTCACGATTAGAAATAACTCTTCTATTCATGCATGTAACCAAATTCAAAGTGGACTCACATACCTTACACATGCCTCTTTGGATGTGAGGGTAAAACGAGGTCCATAAATTATCATCCTTAACAATATCCATGGATGAGGCCTTACCTTTCATCAATTACCACTATTCAACTTTGGGTGGAATGGACATTATCTTATAATCTTGTTTACATTGGGAAATATCACATCTAACAATCTTATAGAAATTTCAAACATATCGAAAAAATTTCAATTCAATCTCAATTTAAATTTTATTCACCATTGGTACAGATAAAAACAAAATGGATAGAAAATTGAGTTGAAAACTATTAATTTATTGAAATAGAAATATGTGAATACAATATATTTAGTTTAATATATTAAGGTAACATTATTTCCCTAGTGGAGATATAATCATAAACAATCCCAAATAATGTAGATATTATGAAATAAACCTATATCTCGGTATGGTTCCTTTCATGTAATGTATGAATCTCATATATAATAAATATGCATTTAATATAAATCTATTACATTACTATATTCATATATATTAATCCCTATATCATTTACTTAGAACTTATTATCACCCATTTATTTTTGATTATTTGTTAAAATTACTATTTCTTTGATAACTACTTCAATTTTCATGTATGATTTTTGTTAGTAGTGTTAGTCCATATACATTGATCATGCTGAAAAAAAACCAAGATTTTATAATTGATATAAATATAATATATATTTATTATATATATATATTAATTTATATAATTATTTATAGTAATCCAAAAATATTAGTGATTATTAAATGAATTATATTGTTCATGAAGATGGTTGGTTGTACGTATGAATGAGCATTATTTCCATTTTTTAACATATGTAATGAAATAATGGTAAATAATATGTACCATGTATAGATTTATTATTATAAAATATATGTCATATTTATTCAGTTAATCTGTTCATATTACCATCCATATAAAATAAAATAAAAAATGAATCACATCACTTTTTTGAGGTGGTAGTCCACACAAACACACGATCGACATCATAAAATTCTAATGGGATGGAAGGAGGTATAGTTGATGTTATATGACAATTTCATATTTATATTTATTCAATTAGAATCATATATATACATTAAATTCATAATTATATGTAGCCCTGTAATTCTGATATGGAAAATGAATTACAAAAGTTTCAAATGAGGTAGTCTACCATTCACACGATTGATAATTTGTTCCCATTTGATGTAATAAATTAGGGAATTTCGGCTATTAAATAAATATTATAATATCATAATATATGGAATATATTGGTTTTTTTATTTTATCAATGGTTATGTTTGTAGAGACATAAATGAAATAAAACTTGTGACTGATGGTAATGGGGGGATGTAATAAAGGTATTTGGAAAATAATTTTGTTAACCAAATTTATTTTTATATATGGATGGGATAAGATAGTTTGTATAATTTTATATGTAGTAGATTGTTTTTTCTTGTAAACCACTTGTAAAATTCAGGAAAGAATGATAATATTAAAGTAATTCACAATAATACTTATTCTGGATGATCAGTTGATCAATGGTGGGATAGTATTGGGTTAAAATAATTACATCCAATATGATAATGATAATTATAATTGAAAAAAATACCATGATATTTTTTAACCCTCAGTACCTCATTTAATCCTTAACTGCGGTAATATATTTTTACACATTTTACTATTCATTGTCATGAATAATTTAGTTGAACTTATTACCCGATATTAATTATTATGATTCAAAATATTGTATCAATATAACTAATTTTAATTCATTATTGTTGAAATATTTACTTTATAATACCTACAGATATGTTGAAAAACGGTTTTCCAAATGATAATTTTTATTGAGTAGAAAATGTTTTAATATTAAAAAAGAACATAAAATTTATTAGAATGAATTATATGGAGTTTATTAAAAAATAAACGAATTAATATTAATTTAAAAATAAATATAAAACAATTTATATATTTTTATATGATTTAAATAAATAGTATTTTTTACAACAATGATTTATATTTTTTCACTATTCATAAAAAAATATACTTTTTTGAAATTTCTAAAAAATGATTTCTAGGATATTTTTATAATTATATTATAAAATATTATTTTTTATTAATTTAAATAAATGTATTTAAAATTAAAAATTATTAATTTTAATATAAATGTAAAATAATTTTCGAAATAGATTATTTAAAAAAATAATTTTTTAAAAAATAGGATTAATTCTTTACCCGTACCTAAAAAAATATTTAATGAATGATAAAGAATGTTATTGAATATTTAATAGAAAAATTTAATTATAATCAATCACTAATACTTATCAATTTAATATATTTATATAAATACACATTGGGTGTATAAAAAAACATTTTCCAGAAAAATGATTCTTTTAAATTAAAATTATATTTATTTCCATTTATAATCAATTGATGACCAATGATTTTTTTTATTTTTGAAAATAAATAAATATTAATAATTTAGTTATTATTATTCATAACATTCAATTTAATGTCCAGGTTATAACGATATACAATATTATAGTTCACATAGGATTGATGTTTCATATATAGCTAGAAATTGAATATTTTTTTAAATTAAAAATAAACATAAATTAAAATATAACTGTGTTATAAAACCCAATATAATATAATTCCATTAATGATGGTGATGGAAAATTAATTGTATCACTATGTGGAGGTGACAATATTTAGGTACATATAAGAAATGTTTTTACTTCCCATGTGATGGAATATAGGGGGGATATTGGTGTTTCTATATTTATAATAGCTCTTATGTTTATTTTAAATATGTATTTTACTATTTTATGAGGTATAATATAGATTAAGAAGAGATGTAAGAAAAAATAATTTATAAGATTTCAGGTAACATGATTTCTTATTTGTTAGTGGTACTCCATTAAATTGTTTCTTATGGACCCGATAAATGATATATTAAGTATATCGTAACCTCTATTTCAGGGTTAGTTAATTTGATTAAATAATTGGATAGGGTGGAATAATGTGCTGTAAAGACAATAGAGAATTGAAATCCATTTACAAGGGATGTAAAGTCAACAATTAGAATTAATGAAAATATTAAAATATAATTAAGTCATTATCAATAAAAATTATTCATAATTGTCATATATTTATAGAAAATAGGATTAGTTATAAATATCATTTTACAATTATTGTTAAACAGGTTTTAGTTTCATTTTAATCATTATCATTTAGTTTAACCCATTCATTAATAAATTTTTACATTATCTATAGTAACATAATTTATAATCATAAGGGGTTATAATATTACTGATAATGTATTCTATAGAATAAAAATGGAAATGTGATAGAATTATCAACCAATTATTATAATACATATCCACTTTCATGTTTTTTTCAAAATTAATTAGTTTTAAAAAAATTAATTTTGATAATATATCATTAATATAATTTTTGAAACCACTCATTTACATTGAGATTAATGTTTTCATGATAATTATCGAATTGGAAATTAATCCATTCATAGATACCTAACATGATATTTTATCTTAAAATTTTTGGAAGAAAAAACAATTACCCCAATTTTATTACTTTTAATATTTTTTTAAAACATTTAATTTATTTTTATATGGATTGAATTTTAAATGTGTTGATGTTGTATAATCATTTATGGGAATTATTCAATCCTTAAAAATTTAATATAAATGAATATTACACGAAAATTTAATTCATATTTCAAGTAATCATTAATAACCAAACATATATTGTTTTTATCCTTATATTTTTTTTTGATATATTAATGTCAAGAGAGACATTTTGGAAAAAAAATTACATAAATTAATATAAATTTCATTATCATGATAAAATCGAACTATAGTTAAATATATTAATTTTCTGGATGTATATTATCACTTTTCTTCCATTAAATAAAATAAAGGCAAGTGATTGTGTGTCACGACCCATCCTCGGGACCCGTGTCGTGACTACCCAAAGCCCGCCTTCCATAGGCCAGGGGCTGGCGACAAGCACCAAAGGCCTAAATCCTGACAACTGGGAATCCATTTCCTTTATAAAAGTAACAAAACACCACAGAGTATAAACTTAAGTAAAACCCTAAGTAAAAAAGAGGTGCTAAAAAGTAAATGGGCTAGAATAAAAACCTAATCTAAAGTACAGCTACAACTGAAAGAAAGTACAACAAGGACAAGCTGTTGGAAGAAGATAGAAGCAGCTCCTGGGTCGTCCTCCTCAGATCCTACCTGAAGGGTAGGTACAGATAGTGCATATCCTGAATCATCCACCACTTGATAATGTCTCGTCGTGAGGTCCACCTCTGGGTACCGTCTAGTCCTTGAACACTCAGCCTCTGTCTACGCTGCCTGTCATCTGCAACCAACACAACGAGGTGCGGGCATAGTCCGTGCAGGGGTGAGTATAACGATACCTAGTAGGGACCTCGAGACACTCAAGGTCTCACTAAATCCAACAAGGATAACCACAAATAAGATCTCAATAGATAACCTCTACTTAGGTCATTGCCCATTCATATACACAAGTTATCACGTAACCTATATTAATCATGAGGAAACACAAGGATTATGATATCAACGGATAACCTCTACCGAGGTATATGCCCATACATATACCTAAGTTATCAAGTAACTCATCTCAATCATGATGAAACACAATGATTACAGACTCACCTCAACCAGAATTTTATTCATCATGATGAAACCACAACTACTGGAGAACTCCTCCTATGTCGAGTACAGTGGGCCTGACGCTACAACCAAGCACGCCGAACTCCTCCTCTATCGAGTATAGAGGGCTTACCGCTACAACCAAGTGCACCAGACTCCTTGGATTGCTGTAGTACTCCACCTGTCGAGTACTATAGGCTAGCTTCTACAACCATGCGCTTCCCAACGTGGGACTGCCACTACAACCAAGCGTTCCCCCTCATAGGTTCTAGAGGTACTCCTTCTGTTGAGTACCGCTGGTCTACCGCTACAACCAAGTGCTCCTCCTCCATAGGTCTTCTGCTACAACCAAGTGCTCCCCCTCATAGCCTCCATAGGTACCTCTTCTGTTGAGTACCACGAGTCTTCCACTACTACCAAGTGCTCCTCCGTCGTGGGTCTGCTGATACAACCATGCGCTCTCCACTGGGCTATCTGAAACACACCGATTTGATAGATCAACAGTCACCATGTCTCAGCCAGCTACAAGGTCACTACACTCTGCTAGATTATCACTGGGTGGGTCCGATCCATGAGCTACTGGTCGATACTCCAAGTATCAAAAATTTCCACGAAGAAGTATCTCAAAGTACCGCCTCGTCATGGGGGTCTCAGTGCAATAGACGGCGCGTCAGTCGGACGCCCGGTCTGTGAGTTACTAGCCTTTTCGGCCTAGGGGCCCGATTTATTTCATGCGCGAACCAACCCGGCCATTATCCAACTGCATCCAAAACTCAGGAAAAGCATGCCAAAAGTTCCGTCTCATCAAGAGGAAACCAACAAAATCAACGACACATCAATCGAACGTCCGGAGCTCAAGATATATCTGTTTCCGCTCCAAGGGGTCGGTAGGTTTGGTATCCAAACCAACCCGGAAGAACTCATGTTTCTCCAAAATGTAGAGTGTAAGATTCCAAAATGACCATCTCGATCCAAGGATCGCTATGCAACTGACGGTGCGTCGATCGGAGGTCTGTAACCCATGTTATGGGAAACAGACCGAAAAAGTCTGGTATTAGGGGGTTCGGGCCCGGTCCGACCCGGCCCAATACCCCCAGGGTCGGCCCGAACCCGGTCTGGGTACGGCCCGCTTGGGCACGGCCCGGCCTGGGCTTGGCCCGAACCGACCTCGGCGGCCCGGCCCGGCGCGCTGGTGTGGCCAGGCGGCTCGGCCGTAACGGGCGAGCGGTGAAGGGGGGAGCGCTGCCCCCCCGCGTTGAGAACCTGTGGCCCCCATGTGGGGGGCCACACCTACTGGCCAAGTGGGGGTTACGAACCCCCAGTTTTCCCCTGACCAGTCAGACCGATCTGGCCGTTCGGCTGCTATTGCCACGGGACCGGCGCTAGCCGGTCCCCCTGCTTCGACGGCGACGGCCCGGAACCGGCCACCGGTCTCCCCGCTCCACCGCGGCCTCAGCGGCGGCCTTGTTCCATCTGGCGCCGCACGACGGCGCCGCGCCCCTCCGCCGCATCCCGGCTCCGGCCGCGGTTCTTTTTTAGTTCCCCGGTGCGGCGCGACCATGCTGTGTCATTGTTTTGTCATCAACAGCACGGCGCGACGACGCCACTTCTCCTCCTTTCATTAATATTTTTGTGTCGTGCTTCAGCACCACGTTGCCTTATTCATGCCAAAAACAACATCAAAAAACCAAATGGAAGAGGAGGGTCAGCCATGATAATTTGGTCTGACCCCCTCCCGTTATTGCGATATCAGGAAGCTCCAATTGAAATGAAGAAAGGCAACAGATGAATTCACGAACAATAATTAAAATAAATCACTACCTCAAGCGTCGTCGAGTGAAGGTTTTTCGCCGAAAAAGGCATCACGGAAGGGGGATCGTCACGTCGCGGAGAAAGGATTCGTCGGCATCGCGTCGTCGATATCTGAGGATCCGACGTTCTTGTCGTCCTTCTTCGAAGGTCAGCGTTCTTCGCGTTCTTCTCTTTCTTCAGGTTCTTCATTGAGGAGGAATAACTTCAAGTAACTGGGTGAATTCTCCCTCACCACTCAACACAACAAGACTAAAATAAAATAAGTGGTGTCTTATTTTATTTACACACAAACCAAAGTTTGAAATTCAAAAATAAAAGAAACAATCAATTAATGAATTAATTGAGGCATTTAATATCGCCCAATTAATGAGGCGTTTATTATCTAGAATAAACACAAGAGTTGACTTCATTAAAAAGGGGGTGCGTGTGAGTTAATTAATTAAAGGAGGGGGTTGAAAAAGGAGAAAGAAATGGTGGGGATAATGTGGGCCCAAAATCACAAATATCCTACCAAGTGGGTAGGATATTTTGGGTCCCACATCATCCACTTATCCTATGTTAAGCAAAATAAAATAATTGGTCGCACTATTTTATTTTATTCAATTACTTAACCTAAAAATTTTAAAACCACACCCGAGCAAACACAACTCCAAAAAAGGTGTTTCTAAGAAATTACCGGCACTGTGATTCCATCGGTGCCCTCGGAATTCGATTCCGATCAACGGTTAAAAAGATAGAAAAACCTGCTGGTTCGTTTACTGAAAGTACCCGAACTAAACTTCAGAAAAAGATTTCGGGAACACCGGGCCTCAGAATTAGGTGCCGTTAGAAACAGAGTTCTTGTAATATCCCAAAGAAAAATAAGGAAAAAATTTTACTTGAATTTTTACAGGACTTTACATTACTCCCACCTCAAGGCTTTACGTCCCCGTAAAGCTTTAACACAATATAGGGATACAAAAGAGGTACTGATCATGCATCTGAGCCTTTCGCTCACATATGCTCACCTGGAGGTTCTCGTACTTCCAGTGAATGTGCAGCTGAGGAATCGACCATCCTCGTAGGATCCGCTCATATAGTTCCTCAATCCCCACTGGGACCTCCGTGAGGGTCACCCCATCGCCCAATTCCAGCTCCTCATGGTCGATGAAAAGCGAAGGGTCGATTTTGTATCTCCTTAGTTGAGATACGTGGAAGTCATTGTGCACCTGGTGCGACTGTGGTGGGTGGGCCAAGCGGTAAAACACCTTACCTACCCTTTTGAGGAACTAGAAAGGTCCACTGAACCTTGGAGATAAATTGTCGCCCTGGCCACATCTCCATAATTAACGTCGAGGTGAGACCCGTAGGGAAACGTGGTCGCCAACCTCGAACTCTAGTGGACTCCGCCCCTTGTCAGCACATGACTTTTGTTGGATCTGATCTTTCCTCATCCGCTCTTGGATGACTTGGACCTTTGTGGTCCTACAAGAGCTGCTGTGATTTAATCTTTGACCATAAGAGAAATCTGGTCTCATCCCCTGTATGAACCACAATTTTGCCTAATACAGTCAATCCCAACATGGATGATACTAACCCAAACCAAGGATGACGTCGTAAGTCCTCGACGCTACTACCAAGAGATCCAACCATTACTCTCGCCTCCAAGGGTTGAGTCACATTGTCGGCATCAATGTGTGGTCACTGGATCTCCTCCAGTAGGCATCTCAATGTGAGGTTCATGTCAACGGGTTTCAAACCGGAACCTCTTGGTAACAACATAGAGAGAGGACACGAAGGTAAATTCCACAAGAAAGGTTTCTTTTATTGCTGAAGCTCAATGTATAAAGACACAAAGTATCAACAAACAAACATCAACAGAGTTATATGAAACATGAACAAATGTCTCCATGTCTGGAGCTAGTACCGCTCTTGTCCATCTGCTCGCAGAGATCCATGATCTTAGGCCTCGGCTGCCTGCAGCTGAGCTCTCCCACGTACATATGTTCCCTGCGGTCGGGGTGGACCTCCTGGTGGTGGTGGTGGAAACACCTTGAAGGGTTGTCCACCTCTAGCTGCACGGCCAGCTCCCCTGCCACGGTCTCCTGCACCATGCAATCCGCCTCGATCGAACCTCTACCTCTACCCAAGACGTCATTGTTTCATCTGCTAGTCATCATTATGGAAGGTCGGACAGTCACATGCCATGTGACCAACCCCACCACAGGAGTAACACTGTCGACGCATGGTAAGTCATTCTCCACCCCGGGTGCCTCGCACAAACGATCATGTGTCATGCAGTTGACCACCTGTAGGTCTAGTCCTCTTGGACCTCTGCATTATATGTATACTACCTGCTGCAGAAGACTCTGTCGCATGCTGGCTTGTGGTGGGTCCTGCTGCTAGAGACTGATCACCAAGAAAAATCTACACTAAGAGAGCTCACTCCAACACCCATGTCTGTGTCGGAATGCTATGAGAAAAAACTGAAGATATGATCTCTCACCTAATCACCTACTCGAAGGTTCAGTCCCTGAAGAATGGGTCTCGTACCATTCCGTGGAATAGCACGGGAGATCGGTAAACATTGCCGCGTACTGGGAAACTGCCATGCTGCCCTGCCGCAGCTGTAGTAGCTCCTGGATGCGCATGCACATAGGGTGGCTGGGACGAACTCTGAGCGGAAAAGGCCCTCAAAGTCCATCCAAAGGAGAGATGCCTCGTCATTCACCTAGACGATCATGCTCCACCATCTTCCTGCTACTGCGTGCTGGAGGCTCGCTGAAGGGCCATCATAAGGTCAGCAGGTGTCCCTACCAAACAGAAAACTCGTACAATAGCCTCCAGCCAATCCTCGGATGCCTGAGGGTCCGTCTCCCCACAGAACCTGGGCATTCGATGATGCTGAAACCCATGCAGTTCACTAAGACGACATGCAGCATTAGCAGATAGGGCTGGTAGCATCAGTGGCTCGGTGGGTTGAGGTACCGCCGATGCCTCTGCTGTTAAAGGACCATGTACTGAGGCCTCGTCGCTCGGTGGGCTGTCGTCACGCACAGTGCCTGGAACCCTAGCTAGCTGCCATCGTGGGGCCATCCTGAAAAGAAACACATGCACCACAGTAAAAAAATATACCTGATGAGCTGACACAATGTAATCACAGAGAAAACCAGAAACACACACGCAATCAATATTTTCGGGCATTAAGTCGGAAATCAGAAGTCAGGGTCCTGGTGTAGGGATACGTCGGCCGCTAAACCAAAACTAGACTCCCTAGACTGATAACCACACTCAATACTCTCAACATGATTGCTTCACATAGAAAAAGATCAGTGTCCTGAGTTCTGCGGTAGAACCGAACTCCATTGATACCAATTTGTCATGACCCATCCTCGGGGCCCGTTTCGTGACTACCCTAAGCCCACCTTCCATTGACCAGGGGCTGGCGACTAGCACCAAAGGCCTAAATCCTGATAAATGTGAAGGAATATCCATTATAAAAGTTACAAAACACCCCAGAGTACAAGCGGAAGTAAAAAAACAAGTACAAAAAAAGAGGTACTGAAAAGTAAATGGGCCAGAATACAAACCCAATCGAAAGTACAGCTACAACTGAAAGAAAGTACAACAAGGAAAAGCAGCTGGAAGAAGATAGAAGCAGATCCTGGATCATCCTCCTCGGATCCTACCTGAAGGGTAGGTACAGATTGCGCTGCTCCAGAATCTTCCACCACTGGATACTGTCTCGTCGTGAGGTCCACCTCTAGGTACCGTCCAGTCCTCAAACACTCTGCCTCTGTCTGCACTTCCCGTCATCTGCAACCTACACAACGAGGTGCGGGCATAGTCCGTGAAGGGGTGAGTATAACGATACTCATTAGGGACCCCGAGACCCTCAATGTCTCACTAAATCAAACAAGTATAACCACAATGAAGATCTCAATAGATAACCTCTATTCAGGTACATGACCATACATATACCCAAGTTTTCAAGTAACTCATCTCAATCATGAGGAAACACAGGGATTATGAAATCAACGGATAACCTCTACCCAGGTATATGCCCATAAATATACATAAGTTATCATGTAACCAATCTCAATCAGGTGGAAACAAAATGATTACAGACTCAGCTCAACCAGGATTTTATTCATGATGTGGAAACAACGGCTGCTGGAGAACTCCTTCTCCGTCGAGTACAGTGGGTCTGCTACTACAACCAAGCGTGCCTAACTCCTCCTCTGTCGAGTACAGAGGGCCTGCCGATACAACAAAGCGCGCTGGACTCCTTGGACTGGTGTATTACTCCACCTATCGAGTACTGTGGGCCTCCTGCTACAACCAAGCGCTTCCCACTACGTTTCTGCCACTACAACCAAGCACTTCCCCTCATAGGTTCTAGAGTTAATCCTTCTATTGAGTATCGCGGGTCTGCTGCTAAATCCAAGCGCTATTCTATTGTGGGTCTGCCGCTACAACCAAGCGCTCCCCCTCATATCCTCCATAAAAACTTCTTCTATTGAGTACTGCGGGTCTGCTGCTACTACCAAGTGCTCCTCCGCTGTGGGTCTGCTGCTACAACCAAGCGCTCCCCACTGGGCTATCTGAAACACACTGAGTCGATAGATCAACAGTCTCCAAGTCTGATCTAGCTACTAAGTCTCTAAACTATGCTAGCTCGTCACCTGGAGGGTCCTCTCCACGAGCTACTGTTAGATACTCCAAGTATCACAATGTTCCACTAAAAAGTATATCAATGTACCGCCTCGTCATGTGGGTCTCAACACAACAGACAACACGTCAGTCGGACACCTGGTCTGTGAGTTACTAGCCTTTTTATCCTTGGGGCCCAGTTGATTATTGCACGAACCAACCAAGCCATTATCCAACTGCATGAAAAACTCAGTCGAAGCATGCCCTATGTTCCGTCTCATCAAGAGGAAACCAACAATGTTGATGTCACGTCAATCGAACATCCAGAGCTCAAGATATAAGCGTTTCCGCTCCAAGGGCTCGGTTTGTTTTGTATCTGAAACAACCAGACCGTACAAAAGGTTCTCTGAAACCTTGAGTGTATGATACGAAAACAACTGTCTATATCCAAGGATCGCTACGCAACTGACGGTGCATCGATCAGAGGTCCATAGCCCATGTTATGGGCAACATATCGAAAAGGTCTGGTATTAGGGGGTTCGGGCCAGGTCCGATCCGGCTCGATACCCCCAGGGACCGCCCGAACCGGGTCGACCCGCCCAAGGTCCGGGTCCGGCCCACTTGGGCGCGGCCCGGCCCGGCCCAGCCTCGACGGTCCAGTGCGCTAGTGCGGCCAGGCGGCCAGGCGGCTGGGCCGTAATAGCCGAGCGGTGAAGGGGTGGGGAGTGCTACCCCCCACATTGAGAACCCATGACTCCCATGTGGGGGGCCGCACCTGCCGGCCATCCGGGGGTTACGAGCCCCCAGTTTTCCGTTGACCGGACGGCCCACTCTGGCCGGCCAGCTGCTACCGCCACGGGACCGGTGCTGGACGGTCCCCCTACTCCCACACCAGTGGCCCGGAACTGGCCGCCGGTCTCCCCGCTCCGCCGCAACCATGGTCCCGTCGGCGCGGCGCGACGGCACCGCGGCCCTCCACCGCGGCGCTTTTGTAGTACTCTGGCGTGGTGCGACCGTGACACATCTTTGTTTTGTCATCAATGGCGCGACGCGATGGCGCCGATTCTCCTCCTTTCTTCAAAATTTATGCGCGGTACTTCGGCACCGCGTTGCCTTGTTCGTGCCGCAAACAACATCAAACAACCATAGGGAAGAGGAGGGTCGGCAGTGATTGTGCGGTCCGACCCCCTCCCGTTATTTCTATATTAAGCGGCTCCAATAGTAATGAAGAATTGAAATGGAAGAATTCATGAACAAAAATTAAAATAAATCCCTACCTCAAGCGTCATCGAGCGAGGCTTCGTCGCAGAAAAAGGCGTCGTGGAAGGGGGATCGTCACTTCACGGAGAATGGATTCGTCGGAGTCGCGTCATCAATCTATGAGGTTCTGGCGTTCTTGTCGACCTTCATTAGAGGTCAACGTTCTTCACGTTCTTCGTCGAGGAGGAAGAACATCATGAACCTGGGCGAATTCTCCCACGCCTCTCAACACAACATGACTAAAATAAAAGAAGTGGTGTCTTATTTTATTTACAAATAAACCATCGTTTGAAATTCAAAAAGAAAAGAAACAATAAATTAATGAATTAATTGAGGCATTTGAAACCACCCAATTAATGATGCATTTATTATCCAGAATAAACGCAAGAGTTGACTTCATTATAAAGGGGGTGCAGGTGCATTACTTAATTAAAGTAGGGGGTTGACAAAGGTGAAAGAAACAGTGTGGATAGTGTGGGCCCCAAATAACAAATATCCTACCAAGTGGGTAGGATATTTGGGTCCCACATCATCCACTTATCTTAAGTTAAGAACAATGAAATAATTGGTAGCACCATTTTATTTTATTCAATTACTTAACCCGAAAATTTTAGAACCACACCCAAGAAAACGCAACTCTGGAAAAGGTGTTTCTAAGAAATTACCGGCACTACGATTCCATCGGTTCCCTGAGAATTCAATTCTGAGCACCGGTTAACAAGTTAGAAAAACTCGCTCATTCGTTCACTGAACGTACCTGAGCTAAACACCAGAAAAAGATTCTGGGCACACCGAGCCTCAGAATTTGGTGCCGTCAGTAACTGCGTTCTTGTAAAATCCCAAAGAAAATTAAGAAGAAAATTTCCCTTGAATTTTTATGGGTCTTTACATTGTGTGAGGAAACAACCCATCTGGGACCATTTAGTCGGTAGCATGCCTAGTGAGACACCTCAAGCCAATCTCACATATGGATGGGGCTGGCGACCAACATCATGTAGGAATATCACTAACATTATATTCCTTATACTATATTACATACACACACATACATCATCAATTAACTATTCAATGTTGAATGGTACAATACAAATGTTACCCCAAATTCAAAGAAACATCAATATTCGAAAATTGCAGTATGAGAAAAGTAATAGAAAGCTTGAATGGAAATTTTGGGGACCAAAAGAACATTAAAAATATTCCAATGTGTTAGAAATAATGGGACTACTATATATTCCAACAATTCCCAGCCTTCCCCTAGACCACCCTGGACTCCGTGAAAGGGACCATATTTTTCAGAAGATATTACATTTAAACGAATCACCCATGTAGGTGAGAGTATAACAATACAAATTAAGAAACAATTAAAACATCCAACATAATTTCTAAATAGAGTAGTAACATCATAATCACATGGAAATATAATTAATAATATGATATATAAAATTTTATATAAAAATATTTTAATGATATAAAATAAATCATCATGTAAATTCACAGCCACACTTCCAACACATGATCCTTCTCAAGGATTCAATGAAATTCCCTCCAATAAGAACTCACCCCATGATCCTAATAACACTAATGGATCTCAAATGAGGGATCATAATTGTTCATCCATTCCATGACTGTTTACATAATGGAATATAATAGAGACCGACACACATATCAGGGATATCTCCCAAGTCTTGTTGGGTATACGAAACCTTATCAAGAATAACCTGATAAGAAGGGGATCAATTCCCTGGTATGCTGGTCATGCCGATTCATTCCATCACACTTATGTAATAATATACAATGAATTATATTACTATAGGACACATAGAGGGAATCCTAAAAATCTATTTGGTACTACTACCACATAAGGGATCACATCCCTTTCTCAGGATATGATTCATCACTATACCCTCATAGGGATAGACCATGGGAATACAACAAGGAGATAGTGGTCTACATTGATGAGAACATAGGACTCATACGAAACTATATAATGTACACATAGTTTACAAGGACTATATGATTTTTCTTTTCTTTCTCAGATCAACCTATGTTCCCTGATCCATGCATATGTATCTAGGCTATTCCCTTTTTTGTGGACATGTATGGGTACTTTGTCCACATAGGAGTACCATCACATTCCCATGTTTCTATCTATATCCACTCCCATGTAACCTTAATGCACATGTTTACCTTCCATCACTTGATCACATGACATTTTTTTGTCCCACATGATGTGTGATACATTATTTTCCCAAGAACCATAGTTGACATAGAAAGCGGAGTTTTTATTTTTTCTAAAACTCCCTAATTCATGATGTGTCTTCATAACATCTCATATGACTTTTCTCAAGCTTCCAATATCACCATATATGGGGGATCCATTATTTTACAATCATTTCCTCTGTCGGTGGCTGGACTCCATCCACAAGATCCAGTCATGAAAAAAACATCATCACACTGACAACCAATAATTACCATAACCATAAATTTTAATACTAAATCCAATACCCATGTAACCCATCCTCATCATGTCACCATGAATGTGACCTCAATCTTGTACCCACACATGTGGAAATAATCCGATTCACAAAATATCATAAGCACAATAATTGGTTTCTGGGTATTGGTTGAACCTCCATAGAAATGGGATATTGATCATGATTTCATGATGAAATTATGTATAAAAAACATAATGTGAGGATCAAAAAATTTCAGTTTTTCTATTTTCCCATCATTCAATTCCTGGAAAAGTGACGGATGCATTATAGGATACCAAATCAAAAATAAAATATGACATTTTATTTATAGGATTATTATAAATAAAATGAAATCAACCATATAACCATGAATTAATATTATTATATTAATTGATTCAATTTTTACATGGGATAACAAAACAATATTAATCAAAATAAAAAAATTACCTACCTCTAGTTAGATTAATCATTTAGGAAGAATGGGAACATTTTATTATCATTGTAATGATTCTGAATCTCTATTGGCATTAATATTTCTAAACCACGATTCATCAAATATCATTGATGATACCTCCTCCCAAACCCCTCTCTCAATCCCATATATTATGTACAGAACCCTTGTTATTTTCCATAAACAGTCATGTATAGGATAAGATTAGGTTTATATTAATGAATGAAATGTAAATGAAATATATGTTTATTCATTGATTAATCATCCCATGATGGATAGAATGATAAAACACCTAATTCACGCAAATGTTATAATAATTAAAGAATAAATCCATCATTCATAATTTAATTAATGTATCATATTTTCAATAGAAGACCCCGTTCATGAGTTATTCTATTATTTTATAATATCTATGTGCACATTATGTAATATTTTTATTATTGTGAATATCTCAATAATGATATTATCCTAACCCTATAATCTTAAAGTAACTCATCCCTAGATTCAAAAATATTCCATAAAATACTTGAAATCATTACAAGGAAAAAATAGTCATTAAATTCGCCCCACCTTTGGGATTTTCATCTCAAAAAGAAAAAAACTACTAAAAAGATGAGGGTAATGGACTTGAAACTGGTTATATAACTCATACATTCTCTCTTAATGATTTCTAGGATACCACCATAATCACATGAAGGTAATCACTCATCAATGTGGTATCTTCTCCTACTGATCATTGATACCTATCAGGTACTCTAATAATGTATCCCCTTCCTCAATGTCCATCATTCTTAAGTCAAAAACATGTAACAGGTTGTGATCATACCTCCACAGCCACAACATATAGAATAAATTATATTCTCAATATAATTTCAAAGGTACTTTGAAGCCATATTCCAACTAAATGACCCGATTACGTATCCTTAAAGGGACAATGAATCCTGGAAATAACCTGCCTCCCTATCCAAATATCTGAAATCATTATCTAGGCGAGACCTTCAGGGAAACATAGTCTCCCTTGTTGAACTCCAAAGGAATCCACCATCGGTACCCATAAGACATCTAATCAGTTTGGGTAGTCCTCAACCACTCCTATATGATATCACTTATCTATATTATTGTGTTCACTATCCTTGGTCCAGAGAGTGTTGAATCACTGAAGTCAGTCAAGGACAATGGTAACCTACATGGTCTCTAGATAAGACCAAAAATTCATTTGTACCAATGGTGTAATGGTATCTATTATGTCATCCAAAATTTACCAATGGAAGTTGATCCACCCAATTATGAACAAAGTCTAAAAAATACCATAACGTGTCCTCCAGAACCTAAATAGTCAGCTCAGTCTAGCCATCCATTTGGCTGTGAAACACTGTTATAAAAAAACATATGACCATTAAATTCCTCCTGAAATACTCTAAAAACCATGAAATTAAGTGTGTTTCATGGTAAAAAATTACCATCTAGGGAACTCCATGAAGCTATACAATCTCCCGCATGCAAATCCATCATAGACTCTCCACTGATCGATGCTCTCAGATAACTCGTAATTTTTGGATTAGGTTAGTTGGTCTTTAATAAACCAAATGGAATCATTTCATCTAGATGATAATGGGATACATGTCACGAATCATAGTGATGTACCAACCCACATACACATTGGCACCATAATGGGTTGATCCAATCCTACTATAAAATAGTGCATTTCATAAACCTACTAAAAAGTGATGCATTAAGAGACAAAATCATCTAAGATATTACTAATTCCTAACAAAAATAACATGAATAAAATTTCTTGGTACATAATTTACATAGATATATGTACCATTGTGGGGAATGTATGTAACTCCTTTAAAAATTACACTTCAAACATCAATAGTACCATTGTTCACCCCTAAGAAAGGATGATGTTCCCAAAACCTTTTGAAAATACATTAGGATCATACCCAATGAATATTTAATTACATAATGTAATGGAGTTATTATCCCTTATATGAAAATCCCAAATATTATATATAATAATTGGGGTCAAATCCATCAACTAAAGGTATTTTTCATCATCCACATACATTATGGAAAACAATAATGAGGCTAACTGATTTGACACCTCGATCAAATAATACCAACAAGATATCATGATGAGAGCATCATCCACCACATTCCCATTTCCTAGAGTACTGAATCTCTCAACATCATATTTGTTAAGATCTATACCAGCTACCTCTACATTATGTTAAGATACATTTGTTAATAGAATATACTGGAGACTCTTCCAGATATAATAGGGGATGTATTTCTCACTCTTAATGTAGTATACCCACATCGTCAAGATGAATAACAGAGATATCAACACAAGATCATTGTTACATAGTACCTCTCATGTGGACATATATTTCGAGACCCAAATGAAATTTTCTCCTACTATTGAATCTGAACACAACAAATCATGCCCTGGGATGCTTCATAGAGAATAAATTACTGAACACCCACCTCGATCAGTCTCACGATGAGGGAAAAAATAAACATATATTCAATTTCTTGAAAATACTATTGAAAATACTCCATGTACATAAATTATTTCCATATTTGGGACAATTAAATAAAGTGTTCTAATATCCTACAGAAATCTATCATGATCCTGTCATTGTCGTATGTCAACCTAAGGATGATTCATCCCTCATAATGATCTTGGATGTATACCCAGCTGGAAATGCCTCAAATATCACTGAGTCAACTTATACTAACACATATGAGATGACATGACCTTGATGTTGAACCAGATGAATAAATATATGAATCATATACAAGTTCCTATAATTTTTTCTCTCATATAGTTTGTCCATGGACATCTACAAGTTTAACTTGTTTTCCTCAAAAGATGTTGACTACATTTGGATGTCATCGATGATGGATACCATGAACTAATATAATATTCTATGAAATATTCGGCTCATGAGTCCCAGGAAAATGGTGGGAACTGTTCATCATTCTAAAATGAATCACTAATTACCCATAGTGGTTCTAAGGAAATTATAATTTTTCATTTAGAATTCCATCATCCTAAACATAGAGATAGTGATAACCCAACCTAAGGTCAGTAGTTGAGAAATATCTCAACCCCTTTAGCTAGTCAAATAGGATTTCATTCCTCATGTGTGGATAATAATTCTTCATGTTCACCTGGATCAGGGAATAGTAATGTACACATAAACCCATGCTCCCATACAATTTCTTGGAAAACAAATCTGGGGAAGCCCAGGGTGACACACTATGTTTGGCATAGCTTTTCATCTGAACTCCTACAACTACCCCATCACCTCATGAAGATTTGACTAATATGTCCAATATGATTGCATAAATATCAGGGTTGTTTTTTGGTACAATTATATATAGAATTATATCTATCGGTGAGTAATTAATCCTATAACCTTATAAGGATCGACATCCTCATACTCTTCCAACACTAAAGAAAACTAAAATAAAACAACATCATCTAGAATTGAGATATTAGAAAATTGTATAAAAATTTGTTTTATCCTGATATGTATAAACCTATATTACATAGTTTCAGTTTCCTCCTCAACAAAGAAGGAAACCCCATCACATATATGAGGACCCAATGGATTCTCCTCCTTGAACAATCAATTTTGTTATAAACAATAGATATAAATTTCATTCCTAAGATGACGTTATAAGGCCTCATCACTACTACCAAGAGATATCACGTGATGAAATAAATTCTGAGATTTAGGTCACACCATTAGAAGAAATGTGTGATAAGTGAATCCACTATGATATGAATCTCTAACTAAAAAGGTAAATCAATGGGATCTACAAGAATCTCTAGATATTAAATAGTGTAAGTGGAAAATAATGTTTGTCTAATGAATGAATCTATCAGTAGTAAAACTAATGTTGACAAGACAAATATTATACCTCTAATAATTAGTACATCCTCACAGTTGTATATATCCACATCCTATAACTATAATTTTCCATAACCACCAACTCATTGATCTATGATTGGACCACATTTGGGGGATGGTGGGAAGTTATAATATATTCTGCCACAACCTACAACTATTTTTTTATCCTCTTCCACCTCTTCCTCACAATGAACATCCTCGTTCAATCCACTATCTCTTAATGGATAGTACATTGAATATCTATCTATCTGAATCATGGCTAATCCAGAAATTGAACCCCCGGTGTCCATGGTTATTTCTAGAGTTGTAAAACGTCTCAATTAGATAGCCAGATCAATCCTATGATCACTGAATATGGTATCCACTATTTAGAAACTACCTCTTCATGTGTCTCGCATGTCTATATAATTGTACCTTTCATAGAAAACAAATACGAAAGTCCCAGATCCTATGTGAAAAATACCAGTACCAAATGGAATATCCTCTCATCTAAGAATCCCTCTACTGCCAAAGCATTCTCTATCACCCCAACATATATAGGAATGAAAAGTGGTATCAAATAGGTTTAACATCCCTACACATACCACACTCAAAATTAAATTATCATATGAAGGAGTCTCAAACCATATCCTAAGAGTATCATGATAAGTTGTTTATCCTTAACGGATACTCTTCCACAATCATGTTACCCTTCTAAATATGTATATTATACTAGAAATGATTCACTCACAACATATCTATAGAGAACAAATCAATAAAAATAATCTAAAACACTATCCATGAAACATCCATCTTATCATATATTAGTGTCACCAGACTCCACTATCGCCCTGCTTATCCATGAAGAATGATCACTTCTAGGAATAATTTGGTTTAGTGGCATCCTAACAAGGTGAAAACCTACATAAATTCATTAATAAATTACTCAGAAAGGTTTGGTTCTTGATCACTCGAAAACCTATGTTCTCTTTAACTATGAAATTTATATAATTCACACAGGTTGTATGTATGATTCTTCATTTTTGAAATACAACTTCATTCTCAACTGGTGGTAGTACGACCAAAAATAAAATAGGGTGTACTTCCTATTGAACAAATACCTATATCAAAGTCTCATCAATAGTTTGATCATCATCACATTGCTGCTATTTAATACTAACTACAAAAAGTTATGGAGGAATCCTAAAATATATAATATGTACAAAACTCATTAGTATATCAGTAGAGATTTCTCAATAAGGGCCTTAAAACCATAAACCATTCTTATACGACTCATGTAACTAATTTCTCCATGCTATTAGTTTCAATAAATTATATTTCAAAAAAATTCTATTAGATTCATGGTGAATGGTTATGTTAGCTGCCACACCAATAATTGAGTCATGTGCCTGTGACACACCAATCCCGCCCCTAATAGGCTAGCATCCAGAGAGTAATTCTATGGTGGAATATCAGACACATAATAGGATATAGTAGTTAGTACCTATTTTCACACTCTCATATATAAATACCCAACAACTATAGAAAGGTAAAATATAACTAATATATATAATAAATACATACACATATATAACACATTATGAGTTTGATGAAATTATTGGTATGTATAATGGTTTAAATACATGAACCCTAATACTATAATAAGATTCCAACATACTAGATAAGAGGGTACTGCTACCAAAATCAATAATCAGTATGAATCAGATTCTCTCTAGTGAAAATATGATATGTTTTCTATTGGTCCACCAAGGACCCCATTAATGTAAATTTCATTATTAGAAGACATGAAATTTGAGGGTAGAACCCATTTAGGGGTGAGTATAATAATACCCAGAAGGCCCCCAAAATACCTTGCATAATGCATCAATGCAGTAGTCATAACACCATCACAAATTAAATTCCATTAGAAAATAATACATAATAATGAAAACCTAGATACCCTCATGATAGACATTTTGTCTCGTGGAAAATCCACAACACCACTAATAACCTAGTTTCTTGCTTGAGGTTTCAAGGTAATTCTCACCCAGGACAACTCATTCTAGGAGCTTTATAACACAGATGTAACATGAATGAGAGGTCATACTTTTTGGGATCTAAAATGAATATGTTTATTAATGAATATAGAAAATATAAATACATATAATTCAGATCTCACTTAGGGATTATGGGTTATACCAATGCCTATCTAGAAAAGTCACTATAATGCATATTAATCCCCATGTTTTTGGTCATGCCAATTCCAAAACCCCCTTAGGAAGATGGCACGATAGTGGATCCCACTCCAAGATAGAAAGATGGATTTATGAAACACTATACGATAAAAATCCCATATAGGAGATCATATACTATTCTTAGGTCAGCATTCCTCACTATTCTCTCAGGGGGTAGACCAAGGGAACACACCATAGTGATAACGGTATATACTGAAGAGAATGAGTGCATAAAAATCATGGAGTAGGTAAAAAACAGGTATCAAGAGTAAAAAAATTTTCTTGATATCCCTAATTCTACCAATTTTCCCCAGCATTTTCACATGTACTATTGTTGTGCCGGTGTATCTTTTCCATTCCCATGTACCTAATCATTTCCAAATACTCTGTTCACCTTCGAGTATTGTGTCATGCATGTTTATACTATACATTACCATGTGTCTATCCATGTCCATTATCATGTACCCATAGGTTTCACACCGAGCATCAAAACCAAATTAAATGGTATTTGGTAGATCCAAAATGGTGTGTGATACATCATTTTCTCTAAAACCCTATTCTTTGTAGCCGGGGTCCCACAATATATGTTTTTTTCGGAATAGACTCAATGTATTCATGTTTTTTAGAACCCACTAGTTCCTCACACGTCTTCATTAACACCACCTGTAAATTCAATCCAACATATAATCATTTAATAAATTTTGGATCCAGTGTTGACTAATTCTTTCTATCAAAGTTGGCCAGATTCCTACCATCCAACCATCCTAGGAAAAAAACCAAAATAATGTTGCATCCTTGAAATAACCAAATTCATTACCATGTACACCTGAATCACCCATCATCATAAACATCATCACACCATGATCATTCCATAAATTTTCAAACTAATTCCACATAAATAATTTTTAAGATCATTGATAGGAAGTACAATGATCTGTTTCAAAGTATTTTTTGAACTGCTAGACAACCAGGATTCCAAATATGATAACATGATGAATGTGGAGTGAAAATCACAAACCAAAAGTGAGTATTTATTGTCATTTATTTTTTTAGTTAGAATTTTTTTTATGTTGAATGTAAAAACATCACACATAAGGATGAATTGAAGGAGAAAAATAAATCCATATTTCTAGAATGAAAATAAATATATCAAAACCTACCATAAAAAAATTAATAAACCATCATAGGTTTTTTGATTAACTTTATAAATCTCCTAAAATATGTATTAATCCAATGAAAATATGAATCGTAAATTGATTTGGGTGAATTGTAGATGAATAATAGTCACATGTCACTGTCTTTTGTGAGATCACCATGCTTTGTTGGCACAATGATTTCTAGTCCCTGATTTGATGATGATCATCTAATGGATCTCCAACATCCCTCCCCCAATCCCTAGAGTTATGTATCTAACCCAAGTTCTTTGAAATAAAATGGATTTGATAATAATGGAATTTTATAGCATATATAACGAAAAAATTAATAAATGACACATTCAATCAGTATTCCCCATGAAAGTGCTCATCCCAAATATCATAAGAAAGTAAAGGATATATTGTGCCTTGGAAATAAACCACATTCTTGATTAATTGGAGGTATCATATTTTTCAGAGACCCTATTCAGGTGTAATTCTGTTAATAATAATAAACATTGTGTGTTATATAAAAATAATATTATATTAAGTGTATCAATTCTGAATATAACCATCCCGTTGAATCATGTTTTAATTAGGCTCTTATATATGATAATTTTCTATAAAATATTATAAATCTTTTCATGGATAAAAAAATATTCATTTTACTTAGGCTGATTTTGAGAATATATCTCACTATTTAACCCGATTTTACCCACTTTACCATTACCATCATGACATATATTTTCAATAGTTAAAATTCATAATGACTGAAAATAAAAGAGAAATTGTATCAATATTTGAACATCCTGATTTAAAATATGGTATAAATAATTAAATATTAAATCATTATAAATAAAATAAATTAAATTTAATATAAATTCATAAAAGGGAATGTAAATTTTGTATTAGATAAATTTGTTTTAATGAATAAAATTTACTTACATCAAAATCACGAATGATATAGATTCAAACGGATTTAATTAAAATATTCTAAATTAAATGGATCATATTTCACTTTGATGGAAAATATAAAATATAACTGGACCATTCAATTACATTATTTAATGAAAATAAATGATAGTATTTGAAAATTATGTATTTGTTACTATTCAATGAAAAAAAAATCATTCCAGAAAAATAAAATTATTTCTAATTAAGTAATTTTGACATTATGAATTTAAAAATGATGGAATTTTTATCAAATTAAATCAAAAAAATCATAGAATTTATTTATAAAATTTTCATAGAAAATAATATATAATAATTTTTTAATAAAAAGTATATTGTGACACAAAAAATAATTTTACTAAAAATTCAATACATATAAATCTGGAATTAAAAACTACATTTGAATTATGTAAAAAATGAATTTATATATAAATATTAATTATATTAATCATATTCATAGCTATCAATTTAATATATATGTAACAATATACAGTGGTTCATTTTGTGCTTGTCATTTCATGTCAAGTAAGATATTGAACATATAAAATTTATCCCTGTAAAAATATACAGTGGTTCAGCATCATCACCAATTCTTCATAGTCTATGGGGACACCACCCACATTTTGTGATCAATACCACCAAAATATGAGTCCTATATGTGTGAAAACAACTCCAATGAATCAATATCCATTAAATGGGTGATCATAAATCACCATTCATACCTCAGCCATAGACACCACCTCATTCCCCATTGACCGTGTGAGTAATATCCTAATGGTCATCTCTATCTAAAGTATCACTAGTGAAGACCTTAACCAGATGACCTCATCCCCTCTGCCCAGTTATCATCATCACCCTATGTACCTTAGCCTAAGCCCATCTAGACGAACTACATCACCTTAATCGAGATGATCAACATGAACTGAATCCTTGTTCCATTCCCATAACATTCCCATAAAACAACTAAATTAAACATAATCACTTCAATTTTATACATATTACACACCTTTCATAATCTACTGATGTGGTGTCAATCCCTTGACACAGATTACCATATATAAATGAATAAGGTATTTCCCAATGGAATAACATATCATAACTTTATTAACTAAGGAAAAATAATAATTTTTTATGTGTGTCACTCAGAAACTCACCACACTTTTAATTATGACAGCATACATAAAACCTAAAAGATAAAGGATATCTCTAGGAACCAATTAAATTTTACTAATAGGTGATTTTTTTTATTATCCTTTACATCAAGATGAATCGAAAGAATACAATATTTAATATGAACTCATTAAAATTGGTTAAATGAGTTCACATTAATTTATAGATTCTTATTGTTATATTAACAAAAAATATAATCTACATAACTGAATGTTTTTATGAGATAAATCTACATCCACGAGCTGATCAAAGATTGGATTCCTTATGTGAAGGATGGCTGAAAGCCCCGTAATGAGAAAAAATGGAGAATCCATCCTATTCATCTGTAGGAATGTTGAAGAATTGGAGGAAAAATATGATAATTTAGTCCATGGTAAATTCATAATTTCCTTCAACATAATGGGCCTCATGGCTTGGGATCATGATTTCCAAATCATGCACTAACCACGTGGTGATATATGACAATTAGCAACAAACACATGGGCTAGCTACATGGTTTATCAAATCATGCACAGACTATGAGATTCCCATTAGTTAAAAATTGAAGTGGTGCTACATGAAATTGTTCCTCCACCTACACAGTGTGCAAAATTGTTTCAAGAGCCTCTTGTGGGATACACAGTTTATCCAACAAGGCTATATGTTTTGTACAAACCATTCCCATATTTCTTGTGCATTCCTGAAACTGATTTTTCATTCCCTACCAAACCTAAATCTCAAATTAATCATATAGGAACATTCCATTCCATAAACCCTATCTAAAAACAAGGTAATAGTTTAGGTATGGTAATGTCCTAACATGGGAGCCACACACATGTGCCCTAGGCTGATTCATTCATTGACCTAATGTGTGGCCCCCCATACGCCAGAGGCTACAAACTAGTGGTGAGGGTATATTATCGATCATTGTGAGACTATACCAATATTTTATTAGTGTAATAATGGTTAAAAAATAGTTAGAATAACCAAATGAAATTTCATGAATAGAATAATACCGGTATCACTTAATAACTAAAATAGGAAGAATAATTTCAATGATGAACAATAGATATCTCATTCCATGGTACGCTCCCTGTTTCAAAATGAAAAAAAAATTAAGGACACTAATAACTCCGTCATGGGTCACTACCCACATCTAGCTCCCTCATTTATGCTCAATCCAATATCTTCTATCTAATACAGGCCTTTATCCCTTAACCATTATAACAATCATGTTTTCTATTCTAGTACCAATCATGCATTATAAATAGGTTGAGAGTACAGCTCATTAGGCCACAACCAACAACATCTAAAACAAATAAAATTAATAATAGTTCATGTTTTTATTTTTAGAATGAGATATAACAATAAATTAAATAGTTTACATTAATTCTATTATCCTTTATTTAAGTGCATACACCATCAGTTTCCTGATGACACCCGAATCTCAATACCAAGTTCAGCCTACTCTGTAGTGTAATCCAAATCAATAATTCATTTCACAATTAATTATAAAAAATGGTATTTAATTATCTATTTACCCAGAAAGTCGAGCCAGAAGTAATGCTTCTGACTATTAGTAAAATGGAAATAAAAAGTACAGATAAGGTGGATGGGATCAAACAAACAAAAGAAGTCCTCATCCACTAAGAACCATGTCTAAATATCATAGTATTGCAAATCATTACCATAATCAGAGTCACTAGAAAGTGTTCATTCAGATTGAGACTTAACCTGATTGAAAATCCTAAGAAGGTCTGTGTCCACATTCCTAGACATCTTCGAAGACGATCTGGTAGACACGTTCCTAGGAAGGTTAGAATAATCCATGTGTGGTCTTTGATTTGAGGGAACAGAGTTGAACCCTCACCGTGAGTCAACTTTTCCTTTCCACTCAATAATAATTATTTAATGGAATAATTTCCACCACTACTCGAAGACATAGAAGGGGTACCAATCCAATATTAATCATCAGAAACGTTTCCCCATTTCAAAGATAAATCATAAGATTGAAAGTGCTTCTGAATTTTCTGGTGACAATCAACATGATGCTACATTTGAGTTTCCTGGTACAATCAACATATGATTGTCCATCAATTTGATTGGAGAAATCAACATTAGATTGATCCTGGATCATCAATCCTAATCACCGTGCATAGAATCTCCTAGCTGAAGTCACCACTTTATCCAAAACAACCAGAGGGTCCAAGGGGAACTATGTTTTTTCTCTAGATACACATCATCCAGAAACTCTTGCCATTAGATACCTGAGAATCTGATTTCCTAGATGTCCTCACATCAGCAACAATGGAATTTCTCTTCTTAAGTGTGTCACCATCATGAACGATGGGATTTGATAAATCCACATCATTCTTCCTTGAATTCTTTCTGCAATGATTTGTGGGATGACCCATCACTCCACATTCCTAACATTAAACATTCTTCTGACACATCTACAGTGCGTCTCCAACAGCCATACATTCAATGAAAAAAAGAGGTTTTTTTCATACTCAACATCAATTTGAATGTTGTCTGAAGGAGTAGAAAGAGTTATCTTGTCAATTAAGATTGAACATAGATCATCCTCTAACAACATCATGGAAAGGTGACCATAGAGAACATCCTCAGTCTCCTTGTCAAGATGATAGGAGTCCAAATTTCAATGGAAATATCATACAAAATCCTTAGATGCCAGAAGACCCTGTTGAGTCCATGAAGACGAACCCGGACCTGAGAAAAGTAATTTCTTGAACACAAAACATTAATGTCAAAAGACCATCCATGTAAGTGAAGCCAACCATGTTTCAACAACAGAGTCCCAAAGCTCCATGCATGATGCATCAAAAATCATTTGAAGGAAACATGAAATGAACAAAACCATGACCAAGAGAGATGCATTTCCAGTTAGAGAAGCCCCATAAGATCATGGTTTTGCGAATCAATTCCTCAAGATTCTCTGGTTTTTCACCTTTAGGCAAAACAATTCATGCAATCAAATAATTTTCCCGAATTTCCATTCTATCAATGAGTGCTACAGGGTTAGCTTCAACATCAGTAGTTGAACCCTTACGAAAGAATCGACCAGGGCATGAGCCCTTGAACATACGCAAAGAACAAACTCCATCTAGGTTCGGCCCTGAAATTGTGTTATGTAAAGTAGCAGCTTAAGATTTAGAAGGCATTTTATTACCACCAGTTGGATCCACCCTAGCATCCTGCATCAAAGCACACTACTTCAGAGTAGATGGCATCTCTGAATCACCACGATTTAGAATCACACTCTCAGTAGTCGTATGCAGTACATCCTCATATCTCACAAAGATATCTGTAGTCCAACGATGCATATCATCAGATCGATCTGGAGGATCTAAAGCCAACCGAGGAAAAGATGAGATGCAAGTATTTAACAAATTCATAGGGTTTAGGGTATTCATGATATTCCATGGATCATTCATCGCATGATCAGATTTTTTCGGTAGATCTGAAACCAAATGAAGACATGCCAGAACATTGGTCTTCAGTGCATCCATAGTGGAACATGTTCCGCACATGATTATCACAATCACATATGTATTACATTTATCATATAGATCAAGGATAATCAACATTAACCTTATTATCCCATATATGACAACAACAGATTAATTAATTGAAAAATTCATTAATGAAATAAATCTCATTAATTAATTAAAAAACTAATTGATCCCAACAATTCTATTAATTAATCCAAAAATTAATTTATCAAATAAATCTCATTAATTAATTCAAAAATTAATTAATCAAAACAGTTCTACTAATTAATTAAGCACTTAATCAATCATGTCAACCATAATAATTAATTCATAAATTAATAACTAAAAAATCCATTCATTAATTAAAAAAATTAATTAATCACGTCAACCACATTAATTAATTCCAAAATTAAGTGATCACAATAATTAAACCATCCAATTTAATAATAACAATATTCTCATTATCGATTCATCATTTAACTAGTCCAAATAAATAATCTCATTATCCCCATAATTAATCCAACAATTAGTTATGCCAATTCAATCAATTTCATTATCCCATTAATTCCAATTAATTAATTCAATGATTAATTAATCACACATATATCATTAATTATTTCTATAATAATTTATTAATTTATTCATGAATTAATTAATCAACTATAATCAACACCATATTCACAAAAATAATAAATTAGTTATTTCAACAATTATTTTTCCTAATTTCACAATCCCAATTCCTCAATAATTTATTCCACAATTAACAATCCCAATATCCCAACCAAAATGTCTCAATAATTAATTCAAAATTTAATTATTCCCATTTTACAATCACAATATTATGATAATTAATTCTATAATTAATTATTCTCAGTTCCTCAATCACAATTTCATATTAATTAATTTTAAAATTAATTAATCTACTTCAATTATATTAAATAATTCAATAATTAATCAATCATGTCAATTCCATTAATTAACAGTACCAATAATTGATCACATCAATTCCATTAATTAATTAAACTATGAATTAATCCGATGATCTCAATTTCAATACTCCAATATTTTATTCAACAATTAATTATTTATGAATCCAACAATTTCAATATCACTAAATTTAATTCAACAATTAATTATTCATAATTCCTCAATTTAAGTATTCTAGTAATTAATTAATTAATTATTCCAAATTATACATTTTCAATATTCTTATAAATAATTAATCGATTAATTAATCACACATATTTCATTAATTAATTCAATAAATAATTTATCAAATCACACCCTTCAGTTAATTCATCAATTAATTGGTCACATTAATCTCATTAATTAGTTCTCTAAATAATTAATCTAACTGAATCATTTTATGAATCAAAATAATATCCATTAATTAATACCACAATTAATTGATCAAATCACAATCCCAATATCCACTTGATCAATTGAACAATTAAATATTCAAAATATATAATTTCAATATCCACAATTCATTATCCCATAATTAATTAATTTACATAATTAATTATTACATGTTAGTAAGATCAATTTCTAAAAAAACAATAGAAAGTACATAATTACATACACATAACTGAAATCACGACTCTGGGATTTAATTATAGAACTCCGAACTCTATTTGTTGATAAACGCTCCCCAATGGAAAAACCAAAATTTAATGTAGATTAATCCAGAACATAATGAAGAACAAATTCTTGATTTGAAACCCAAATCTATGGTAAAAAAAATCACAATCGACGAATAATATATCCGGATATTGAAAACTACATCTATATGAAACAAAATAGAGGGTATTGTCAGTAAAATATAATATAAGTGCATGAGAAGAATGGAAAACCAATAAGAATTAGGTTCCCTTCTCAAGAGAGGTGGATAATTTCAAATCTTGCTTGGAATCATAAAAAATATAGGTTAAGAGGGATTGAATTATTTTCGGGAGCCTCAAAAAATTAGAGGAATAGGTTATGTTTGACTTTGGGTTAATTTTGGGTTAACATGGTAGTTTAGGTAATTTTGAATCTATTTTCCAGATTAATTAATAAATTGTGAATGGTTTACTATAAGGAGATACATGTATTACCAAATCATAGACCATAGTCTTGAAAATAATCTCTTGGGGTGATTGATTTCTCCAAATAGGGACTAGGTCTTTAAAACCTGTGTTTCAACCATGTGAATAACCTCTATTTGGGTTAACCCAACTTTCTTGGGTAGGGTG
Source organism: Viscum album (assembly GCA_963277665.1). Taxonomy (NCBI): domain Eukaryota; kingdom Viridiplantae; phylum Streptophyta; class Magnoliopsida; order Santalales; family Viscaceae; genus Viscum; species Viscum album. Next base: position 942,902,838 of record OY728127.1, on the reverse strand, counting down.
AATGATTTTGGAAAACTATACTCTAATTGTGCATATCCCATATTCCATTCAAATTTCTCAATTTTCATCTAAGAACATCCTGGGATAAAACCCAAACAATGTTTTCAAAAATAGAAAAAATAGAGCCTGAAATCAAACCAAAAACATTTCCATTGAATGGTTGGGATCTTACAATCTCCCCACCTTATAACATCTCATCCTCGAGTGGTACTCTCATGAATCTATAGTAATCAGGGTAAAAATGATGGGGTCACTTACCCTCTTACGTTATTATCTTAAACACGGTTCCTCATGAACACGTCCATGATATACACAATATATAACCTATCGTTATGGTATTTTCCCAATGGGATTTATAACTTTGATCTCATACACATAAAATTTATTCCCCAAAGGACAAACCAGCCTCAAACTACACATCCACAACATACCCAATGTGTTTCCCAAATAACGAGGCCCATCGACCATAAAAAACACCATCCAATATTGGTACTCAATCATTTCATCAAAACATATTGTAATTGATATATATCATCAAAATCCAATGCCCACTTAACCATCCTCAAAGGAAATTAAGCATCCATTTTACAAGTTCCTCAATAGTATTATGAAGCCACCACTTCTAAACTATGTTTTTCCTCCATGACTCTACCATTGACACATATCTCCCCATTATTGGATCTTTTTAAACCCCACTTTACTAATAAACTCATCCACTCTGACCCATGCTTCAATCTCATGTTAAACCCTAAAACGTATATGTGCCCTTTTACCCATTCATGGGAGACAAAAAAACCTCTACCATTACACAATTAAAATTTTTGGGTGTTGAACCCACAATATACATTGACTATCAGTTCATTCTGATAACCTCATCCACAAAATATTGATGGAATACCTCTTGATATCGAACTGCACATATATCATTTCATAACCACATCTTCTAAGAGGCCCCATACACAAACAAAACACATTTGGGTAATTAGGCATAACTCCAGATAATCCTTTGCATACTTGGGACAATGGTAGGGTATTATACATGATCATCACTAATTAAAAGTACATAATTAATTGATTGTTGAAATCACACAATTACCACAACATAGATGTCACCTCCCAATAAATAAACACCAAAATATGTCAAAGGTCTCTACTATCCCTACATGACAACATCTCAGCAAAACCTATCCCAAACCAAATGGTCACTCACACTACCTACAATCATGTTCTCAAATAAGGGATCTCTTGTAGCCCAAACCACCCACATCAAGGGATAAATAAAGAACACATCATATGATGATTTCCAATTCCTTATGTTTCCATCATCTGTATAAAATTAGATAGGTTCAAAAATAACTTCTTGTACCCGCTCATACATAAAACCAACGATGGCTCTTATTCCACTACTAGAGGCTATTTAATAGCCATGTCTTCCTGTAGTCCTACCAATAATTACCATTTTTGAGGAACAAGTCTAAAATTCTAAACAAATATATTAGGAAATATTTCAAAAATTAATTCATATAACAATTGGGATTTATAGTATACCATAATAAGTCATTTCCCCTTTTTCCGAAACGCGATGAATACTGAGGCACTATCATTACCTTGATTATACAACTAGGTCATGGTAAACAAAGGGTAAACTTGTTATTATTTCACATTTATCATTTGACCTGGATTTATTCACATCATGAATCATTTAAATTTTTCAAGATTCAAGTTAGGCACATTTTCAATGAAATTTCAGAGGCAAGGAAATTAGTTCTAGTTCCACAACATACCTAACACAATTTTTTGCATGACTAAAATGATACATGACATATAATAATCCTATGTTCCTAGAATAATGCATGAATTATCAAATCTCATACCATGAGCCAAATATCAAAAAAAAATCCCATCACAACACTAGTGTAACACCAATGGTTAAATAACATCAAACTATAAATGAAAATACCAATAGAAATAATCCTACCCTGGGTAATTGGGTTTTCACTTGTACATGAGTTAGTTACTCCCATTTCTGAGCTCGTATCTTAGACACAACACCTCGTACTCTCCTATCTAATAGTCGTATATAGTTTGAAAAATGAAAAGAAAAGAAATGATAAATGGTCTATGATACACTATGTAATGTCTCATATTTCGTACCACACATCGATGCCCCGAGCTGGATCACTACGTGAATTCATGTACTGTAATTGTACACCATAGGTTGTGGACTAGAATTCTGGTTATAATATCGATAAGGGGGAGAAATTATCATTTTTTCATCAGAGTAATACACCATCTGAAATAATCAATATAACCAAATGATATGATATAAATAGAAAAATATGTGTATCACATGTAAACCAAAATCGGAAATACATTTTCAAAGTTGAACAATATATATTTCATGGTAAAGTAAATTCCATGTGTCAAAATACAATTCTAAATATAATGACACTAAAGACTCACTGGAAAGTACCAGACAACATCTGATTCCCTCATCCATGCTCTAACCCAAATCTGCAATCTAACACAACACATTTTCCCCTGACACATCCTAAATGCAAGAACCCTATTCGGGAAATAATTAGGAAGCCCGAGTAGGGTGTGAGGGGAAATTAGTTTTCCACCATCAATGACATCTAAAAAATATAGTCAATATCAATATATTTTGTTTTATATATAATTAAATATAATCAATAAAGTAAACCATTTGTATTTATTCAATTATATTTTATTTAAACATATAAAACACAATGTTCCTAAGGAAATCAGAATCTCAATACCTTATTCATCCTGTGATGATGATTGTACTAAATATAAAAATCAATTCATAATTCGTTATAAAAAATGTGATTTCATTATCCATTTCATTTCAACTTCTAATATGGGTAATTGTAACCATATTCCAATGCCAACATTTTTGTTCTACCTCTCCATACATAGGTCCCATGGTCTTTTGAATTATAAGTTCATATCCCTAACGCGAGTATCAAATAAATTATTACTATATGCTTTGGAACCAACAGACGATGTCTAGAACATATTCGTTAAATAATTTATCACTTTGGTATTTTGAAGCAACTTTCCATATCCCACATTTTTTTATCACAATCACACACATATTTTATTTATCAGATTTATCATTTTTAGAAAATATTACCCTTCTCATCATATAAATAAAATAACCAATTAATTTATTAAAACATTAATTAGTCACATCAATATCGTAAAATTTTCGAAAAATTATTTGTTCATAACAATTCCCTAAATGAATTCGAAAATTAATTAATCAAAAAATTCCAATAATTTTTTCAACCCTTAAATAATTACATAAAACACATTAACCAAATAAAAAATTTATTAATCAAAACAATTCATAAAATTAATTCAACATTTAATTAATCACATCAAACTAATAAATAATTCAATAATTTATTAATTACAATAACTAATCAATCCAATTTAGTAATATCAATATTAACAATATCAATATAATAATTAATTAGTCCAACTGAATAGTCACAACATCAAAATATCAGTTAAACAATGAGTTATTATAGTTCAATCAATTTCATCAGCACAACATTACCCATTAATTAATTGAATAATGAATTAGTAAGACCTATATAATTAATAAATTCAGAAAATAATTACTAATTTATTCAACAAATAATGAATCCATTTCTATCAATTCCATAGAAAATATCTCAAATAATTAAATAAAAAATTAACTATCCAAATTAATCAATTAACATATCTCCATAATTAATTGAACAATTAATTATCTGAATTTCACAACCACAATATCTCAATGATTAATTCAATAGTTAATTATTCCAAATTTAGAATCACAATATTCCAATAATTAATTCTACAGTTAAATTTTCCAAATTTTACAATCAAAATATCCCATGAATTAATTAATGAATTAATTAACCCACTTCAATTTAATTAATTTACTAATTAATTAATCACAAAAATTTCATTAATTAACTACATCAATAATTGGTCACATCAATTCTATTAAAAATAAAACAATTGAATAATACTAATTTCTAAATCTAAATAATCTAAAAAATAATTCAACAATTAAGAAATCCGAAATCGCACAATTCAAATATCATGATAATTAATTCATCAATTAGTTATTCTCAAATCGATAATTTCATTATACAGATAATTAATTCATCAATTAGTTATTCAAAATTCCACAATTTCAATGTCCTAATAATCAATTCAACAATTAATTACTCACACCAATATCATATGCCACTTGAAAATTAATAAATCATATCACTCCATTCAACTAATTCATCAAATAATCATTTACATCTATTTCATTAATTAATTCAATAATTTATTAACCTAATCCAATAACTTTCAAAATAAAAATAATGGCCCTTAATTTATTCAACAATTAATTATTCAAAATATCAAGCCCAATATATACCTGATTAATTCTACAATTAATTATTCGAAATGTACAATCTCAATATTCCCAATTCATTATCACATAATTTATTAATTTACCCCTATAAATAATTCAATTTAGGAAACACAATTTCGAAACAACCAATAGAAATTCTACAATTAGAAAAACATAATTGAAATCATGACATTGGGAATTGAAATAACGATTACGTACACCAAATCTTTTATATGAGATCACTAATAGAATAATCCCAATTTGAATATGATCAATAAAGAATGTGATGAAGAACATGGTCACGATTCAAAACCTAAATCCATGATCCAATGAATCATGATCAATCAATAATATATACAGTTAGAAAAAAATTAGATCTAGTTTTGAAAAACTAGATCTATATCCAAATAAAAAATGGAAAATGTCCCTTAAAAGAAGAGATAAGAACATTAGATATACCGAAGACCAACCCAGATTAGTATCTCTTAATGTGAGAGGCCCAGATATTATATTTGTGATTCAACTTGTCAATATAGGAGGTTATGAGGACTTCGAATTTATCTAGGATCATTTAAAAAGAGTGTAATTTGATATAATTATGTTGGGGTTGATTTTGGGTAAATATGGGTGTTTGTGTAAATTAAAAACTAATTAAAATATTAATTTAAAACAATTTCAATGATTTTTAGAAAGAGGGTCATAGTTTTCAAAACTGTACACCATATTCATGAACCTATTCTATGGGGGTTGCTTGATTTCTCTTAATAGGGAGAAACGTTTGAAAACCCATGTGTTACACATGTGAATCCACTCGATTTGGGTTAGCATAGTGTTCTAGGCAAGGTAAAATGGTTTCAGAAAACCATATTTTATCCATGCACTTTCCCTCTTGCCACAAATTTTCCCAATTATCATAAGTAACCTCCATGTTATATAAGCCAATCAAAATGTTCTCAAGACTAGAAAAAAGAGTACCAAAAAAATTTCCTTATATGTTTAGATAAAAGGAGTTGATTTTACTATCACCCCACCTTATGATAGCTCATCCTCAACCTGTACTCCCATTTGTCTTCAAGATTTACTGTCAAAAATATCATTCCATTGAGCTGAAATATTTTCTTCTCTCTCATACCTTTCCATAAGATCCCATCCATGTTTCCACAATACATGAAATATTTGATTTTTCCTTCCCCAAATCACTTTCACACTTTGATCTAGTTTGGGTATTGAATGATCCTAAAAGAAAGCACTAGTCTCATTCTCATCTTGGAAAACATACCCGAGGCATTTCCGAACTCACTACACCCAACAACTAAAATAACATCATCCATCTTTGGTGTTTAGAATTTTGTTAAAACCACCTAGAAATTTCTTATATCCTCCACCTCTACGGTCACACTTCCATTCCCTCGAGTAATTTAAACCATAACATTTCATGTTCCTCATTGGAATTACGAAGGCACCACTTCCAATCCATCATCGCTCTCTATTAAACAACTACCTACACATATCTCCGCACCTTTTGGAGGGTTGTTAGCACCACTTTATCAAGAAACTCATCCACTACAACCCACGATTAAATCACATGTTAACCCCATAAACATTGATGTGTCCTTTCATTCATTTATAAGAGATCTAACCAACATCAAGTGTTAGTCCATCCTTGCATTTGACTAGCGAAACCAAAGTATTAATTGACATATGGTCCATCTTTTCAACCCCATTCGTAATCTTTCGATGGGGTAACTTCCACAATCCATATCATCTTGTACCATTTACTATGTGAAACTTCTAAGAGGACCTATAACCATCCAAAACACATTCTGTTACCCTGGATTAAAGACAAATCATTCTCAGTATAACTGGTATGATGAAATGATAGTGTCATGATCATAGCTACTTTAATGTAAACTAACAGTTCATCAATGAACACCACCACAAATGACCCATCAATGAAGTTACCTATCACAATTTAAAAACCTTAACCTGTCAAATTCTATAATATTCTATGCATTCCAATATCTCACCAAAAAATCCAAAACCAGATGGTCCCTCACACAACCTATAAAGGAGTTCTCAGACTAGGGTGTTCATACTACCGAAACCACCAAAATCAACGGAAAAATAAACAACACAATGGATAGAAATTTCTCAAGCCTCAAATTTCCATAATATGTATAAATTAAGCAAGGATACCATATAACTTCCCTTCCACAGTAATTCATGGAACCAATGGTGGATCTTGTTCCACAACTGAAGGCTCATACTATCCTTATCGTCATGACGTCCAACCAATAATTATAAGTTTTTTATGAAAAACTCTAAAAATTCAAAATACATGTAATATGACATATTTCACAATATTAACACATTTAATAAGAGGTATTTAAACTAATCCATAATAATTCAGTACACTTATTCCCACTAAAATAGTAAAAAACCACGACAATGTTGTTTCCATTAACCACATTACAGATATGTCATGGTCAACAAAGGGAAAAATCATTTTCATTTATAGTTTCTCATTATAAAACTATTAATTCACATCTTGAATAATTTTATATTTTTCAAATTTAACATATGAAACATTTTCAATTAAATTTCAGAAGCATGGAATTTAGTTCATGTTCAGCAACTTACACAACCCATATTTCATGATTTCCATAATGATGCAGGTATCAAAATAATCCTGAGTTAGTAGAATGATGAATTCTAAAATTTCATTAAATTATCAGTCAGGAGTCAAATTTCAGAAAATTTCAACAATAATTATCACATCACACCACACGTTCATCACCAAATTTGAAACATCACCCAACTATAATAGATATTACCAATAACAATAATCCAACCTCGGGTACTAGGGTGTCCACCTATACATGTGTCGACTACTCCCATGAATGATCTCATAAAAACGGCGGATGTCATCCTAGTATCATATCTACCATTCCCAAATAGTAATTCAAACGAATATAATAAATTAGGGGCAATGAAAACACTTTAGAATGATTTTATTTGGATACCACACACTGGTTCCCTAAAACGGTTCAATACTTGACCTCATGCATGCCACCCCGTATGCCAATGGTTGTCCAATATAAGCGAGGGTCTGACATCAATCATGGTGAGACTATACCAAATTATTATCATTGAGATACAATATCATAAATAATAGAAATAACCAAATGATATGAAAAACTAGAAAAATTCCAATATCAATTGATAATGAAAAAAGTCAATTCAACATCAAAGCTAAACAACAGTTATTACATTCCAAATATCATTCCCACGGTAAAATTGAAAACTAAACAGTAATGTAATTGAAAACACCCATGTGGGTCCTAAACCATGTATAGTTCCCTCATCAATGCTCCATTCCAAATTTGTCATCGAACACATGTCATTTTCCCTTGACCTTTCTAGAAATCATGAATTTCATTAGGGTACCAATTAGGGTACCCAAGTAGGGTGTGAGTACAACACAGTAGTCCACTACCAAAAACATCTAAAACAAATCTAGTTAATAATAATGTATGCAGTTTTATAATGAATGAAAAATAATAAATAATGAAAATAGCTTTCATTTATTCAGTAATCCATTATTTAACCACATAAACCACCTGGTTCCCTAGGACACTAGAATCTCAATACCATCTTCATCTTTTGTCGGCGTTTGAACCAAATCATATATTCAATTCAAAATTCATTATATAAATTTCCATTCATTATCCATTTCATTTAAACTTATAATATGGATAATTAGAGCCACAACCCAATTCCAAACTTTTGTGTCTAAGTCACCATACCTAGGAACCAATGGGGTTTGGAAATAGAATACCATGTCCAACACACATAAATCAAATAAGTTATCACTATGGGCTTGGAATGAATCATACCATTTCATTCACATGTTTATTAAAAAAAATATCACCATGGGATTTTAAATAACTCAATGATGTCATATAAACACTATCATAATGAGACATTTATTACATTTATCACATCAATCAAGGTTTACCATCATTAATATTTTTATCACATTTATCACAAAAACGAATTAATTAATTAAACAATTATTTAATCACACTAATCTTATCAATTAATTTAACAATTAATTAATCACAAAGATTCAATTAATTTATAAAATAACTAATTAACCTTTCCAAACTCATTAATTAATTAATTAACTAATTAATTAAAAAAACTCATTAATTAGTTCAATAATTAATTAATATAGTCAATAATAATAACAATTTCAATAATTAATTACACAAAAAATTACACTAATTAAATAAACAATTGACTAATCAATTTGAAATCATTAATTATTTCAAAAATTAGTTATCCAAAAAAATTAATCCAACAAATTCAATAATCTCAATATTTACATTGTAAATTCAACAACTAATTATTACAAATCAATAATCCCAATATACCCATAATTAATTCAACAATTCATTATTTCAATTTAATCAATTGGACCTTCAAAATTATACCCATTAATTAATTAAATAGTAAATTAGTCACCCATATAACATTAATTAATTAAATAATTAAGTATTTATTAATTCAATAATTAATTTATCCATTTTAATCAATTCAATAATTCGAACAATTGTCAAAAAATTAATTCATCAATTAATTATCCCAATACCACAATCACAATATCACAATTATTATTTCAACAATTAATTATCCCAATTTCAAACTATCATCATCTCAATAATTAATTAAATAATTAATTATGCCTATTTCACAATTACAATATTCCAATTGTTAAATCTATAACTAATTATTCCCAATTTTCAATCACAACATTCCATTAATTATTTCAAAAAATAATTAATACAATTCATCTTCATTAATTTATTCAATAATTTATTAATCACATAATTTCAATTAATTAATTCAAAAATTAATTAATCTAAATTACTCAGTATCAATAAAAAGATAATTAATTTAACAATTAGAAATTCCCAAATCCAACAATTTTAATTTCTATATCATTACATAACCGATTAATTATTCATAATTTCATAATTTCTATATTACGATAAATAATTCATTAATTTTTTTCCAAATTTATAAATTTAAATATTTATAAAATTAACTCAATATTTTATTAATCACATATATATCATTAATTAATTAAACAAATAATTAATCTTCTCACCCCTTCAATTTATACATCAATTCTTTTACAAGTTCTCACTAATAGAGAAACCCCAATTTGAAAAAGATTCGTCAAGAAGGTGATGAATAACACTGTATAGATTCGAAACTAAATCCATGATCAAATGAATCAATATATATCAATAATAGATATAGATACTATAAAAAATATATTGATCCAATGAAATAGAGTACCAAATCCCTTAAAATTTGAGATAAGAAATGGAGAAGATTGATGTACCATTCTCAAGCTCGTCTTTAATAACATAACCAATGCATTTCCCAACTCACCATGACCAAATAACACAAGATCACCATCCAATAGTGTTATCCATCCTTTCCTTCATATCCTAATAAAAAGGAAGTATATAACACTCCTCTATGCCCCACTTTTCATTCCCTTGAAGAGTTTTAACATTAATCTTTCAACTTCCACTAATGACACCACTTCTAACATGAGGTCATCCTCAATGCACCTACTACTCACACATCTCTCCCCACATTTTCAGAATCATTTACACCACATTATCAAAAAAACTAAACCATGAAGGACCACCCTTCAATCGCATGTTAATCCTTAAAACATGGATATAGCCTTATATCTATTCATAGTAGATAAAAAACATCATCCACTATGCGTTCATGACTTAGTATTGTAAAACCCACCTTATTAACCAACCAACATCCCATACTATGAAAATATTCCATAAAATATCAATGGAATACCGCCCATCATCCATCATCACATATATAATTTCCTGAGATGAAATATTAAGAGGCCCCATATCCAACAAATACATATTCATGTAGCTAGTCGTAAAGACAGATCATTCTCAGTGTACCTAGGATGATGTCAATGTAGTGGAAATAATCGTTTGAAATAAAAGTATTCTATGAATTCATTAGTGAAAAGGAACTCAAATCCCCCATCCCTGATTCCATACCCTATAATGTAAACTCCATAACATATCGAATGTCTCATTCCTCTCTACTTACCAGCATCTCGCCACACTGGTCCAATACTAGAAGGTCCATCTCACAACTTACAATAGTGTTCTCAAACTAGGGAATTTTTATTTTCCAAACCCCACATCATGGAAAAAATAAAAAACACTAATGGTAATCATTTACCACACCACATGGTCCCATTATCTTAATAAAATGAGTAAGATTATTACATAACATTCGTTCCTTTCAAAAACTTGGAACTAATGGTTGCTCTTATTTCACAACTGGAGGCTCATTTCCAGCCATTCCCTCCTATCATCTTACCAAAAATTATCATTTTTTGAGACACAAATATATAATACCAAACACATATATAAGGGCACATTTTAAAACATTAACATAGTTAGCCAGAGCAATTTACACAAAACCATAACAAGGCATTCCCCCTTTTCAATGTAAAACGGGAAAAACATAGGCACTATCCTTACCCTTAACCATTATACATATAAGTCATGGTCAAAAAGGGTAAGCTCAATATATTTACTATTTAATAAATATAAAGTCATTTATTCACATCATGAATATTTTAAAAAATTTCAAATTTCACATTTGGCACATTTTTAATTCAATTTCACATGAAATGAAAAATGTTCATTTTCAACAACTTAGAAGACTTTTTTCATGCGTGCCTAAAATGATTCATGTCACAATAAATCCCTATTTAATAGAATTATGAATTTATACTCATTATTATGGAACCTTAGGCCACAATTAAAATATCATAAAATAGAAACATATATAATCAAATCACACCACATGTGCATATCACAATGTGAAATAGCATCCAGTTGTAATAGAAAATACAAACAAAAATAATCCCATCATGGGTAATTTTGTTATAACCATACATGGGTTAACTACTAAAATGAAAGAGCTCATAACCAAGGATCAAATATTCCTAGACTATTATCTAAATTTTTAAAACTATAAGACAGATGAAATGAAAAAATATATTAGGCTACGAAATAGCTTTATAACATCCACACATGTGTTCCGCACACTGGTGACACAATCCAGTTCATTAGGTGACATGACTTGTGCCTCCTAATATGCTGTAGGTTTCTGACTAGTATAAAGGGTCTAATATCAATCATGGTGAGACTCTACCCCTTATTATTAGGGTAATTCACTAGAATATGTAATAAAAATTTAAAAATTACATGATATAAGCAGAACAATACTAGCATAACATGACAATAAACATAGGACATACAATGTCAATGCTAAACAAAAGTTATGTCATGCCAAAATACATCCATATTTTTAAATTACCAACCAAATATTAAAGAAACTCTAAATTCCCAAGTGGTTCCCAAACTAAGACCATGTCCCATATTATTGGGTTATCCAACGTAATCTATCTAACAAAGGTCCTTTTCCTTTTTTCCATCAATCATGAAGTCTTTTAGAGTACTGATCATGAAGCATGAGTGGGATATTAGTACAACCTCGTAGGCCAACCCCAAAAACATATAATAAAATATAGTAAATAATTTTATATTAAACTATAAAAATATTTATGAATAATCAATAATGTAAATAACTTAAATTTATTCAATTATCATTTATTTAACCAAAAACCACCGAGTTCCCAAGAACACCCAAATCTCAATACCTACATCAGACCATGTCTTAGTTTAAACCAAACAATATATTCATTTCTTGATAAATTCTATGAAATCGGATTTCATTATAAATCTCATTTTAACATATAATATGACTAATTGTAATGATAGTTTAATTAATACATTTTGGGTCTAGGTTGCCATACCTAGGTCCCTGTGGGCTTCAGAAAAAGAAAACTATGTCCCGCACATGTGTATAAAATAATTTATCACTGTATTCCTTGGAAAGAGCATACCATGTCCCAACTTGTTCATAATCATTTATCACTACATTTTTTTGAAGAAGTATGCCATGTCCCACAAATTTTTATCAAAATAAAAAATGCATTACATTTATCATATCATTCATGGTTAATCAACATCAACATTTTTATAATATATATAAAAAACCATTAATTAGTAACACAATTAATTATTCAAATTAATGAAATAAATTAATTAATCAATTAATTGATCATAAAAATTACATTAATTAATTTGAAAATTAAATAATCATGGGAATCTCATTAATTTATTCAACAACTAAATAATCAAACAATTTCATTAATTAAATAGTAAATTAATTAATAATGTAAAACTCATTAATTATTTAAACAATTAATTAATCAAAACAATTTCAATAACTAATTCAAAAATTAATTATTCACGACAAAATCATGAATTAATTCCATAATTAACTGAGCCCAATAATTAATGCTTCAAATTTAATATTCCCAATATTCTCATAAGTAATTTTAAAAAATAATTATTCCAAATAAACTATCCAAATATTCCCATAATTATTTAAACAACTAATTATTCAAAATCTATCAATTTCATCATCATAACAACCCAAAAAAATAAATTAATAATTAATTAATAACACCAATATCAGTAATTAATTCAACAGATAAATATTAATTAATTCAACAACTAATCAACCCATTTCAATGAAATTCCCTAATCATAACTATTTGATAATAATTAATTCATTATTTAATTATCCCAATTAAACAATCAGAATATCCCAATAGATAACTCAACCATTAATTGTTCCAATTTCACAGCCATAAAATCTCAATAATTAATTCAATAATTAATTATTCTAATTACAGAGTCACAATAATCTGATAAATAATCTTATATTTATTTATTCCAAATTTTACATTCTTTATGTTACAGTAATCAATTCAATAATTTATTAATCCTTTTCAACTCCATTAATTATTTCAATAATTAATTAGTGACATTTATTAAATTGATTAACTCAACGATTAATTGTTCAAATAAATTCCATTAAATAATTAAAAAAACAATTTAATTCCAATTTATCAGTATCAATACTCTGATAATTAATTGTACAATTAATTATTATTGAATCCTAAAATTTCAATATCTTGATAATTAATTCATCAATTAATAATTCTAAATTAAACAATTTCAATATTCCATTTATTATTTCATCAATTAATTACTCTAAATTCCACAATATCAATATTAAAAAAATCATTCATTAATTAAGCACCCATATATAATTAATAATTTCAATAACAATTAATCATTTCTCTCCCTGGTTTTAATTAATAAATTAATTGGTCTAATTAATTTTATTAAAAAATTTAACTATTTATTAGTCCAATTCAATCAATTCCTCAATCACATAAATATCATTTAATTAATTCAACAATTATTTATTCAAATTTGAAATCTGAAAATCCACATGGTTAATTCAATAATTAAATATTAAAAATATATAATCTCAATATCCCTAATCATTATCTCTTAGTAAATTAATTTAGGAAACTCAATTGCATAACCAAAAATATCAAATCTACAATTACATACTTGTAATTGAAATCAATATATTAGGATTTGAAATATAGAACAACAACCAAAATTTTTTATAAAGAGTCTCCAATAGAATATCCCAATTTATTGAGATCAATCAATAACATAACTAAGAACACATTCTAGATTTGAAACCTAAATCCAAGATAAAATAATCAAGACCTATCAATCCTATACCTAGATACTACAATAGATTATCTATATCCAATAATGTATAGGATAATGTCACCTAATATATAAGAGATGAATGAGATAAGTAAGGAAACCCAAATTAGAATCAGATCTCTTATCAGGAGAGGATCAAATACATAATCCAGGAATAAAATCATGAATAACGGAGGCCAAGAGGGAATCTAAATGGTTTGGGATCATAAAAAAATTATTAGAATATGTTATTTCTAAGGTGGGTTGATTTTTAGGTAATATAGGTGTTTGGGTAAATTATAAACTCATTTCCATAATAATTTAAAATCATCACATTGTTTACTATCTATAGGCAGATAATTCTCCAAACCATTCACCTTAGGTGTGTACCCCCTTTATGGGGGTGGACGGTTGTCTTAAAAGGGTACATAGTTTGAAAATCCTTATGTCATCCATGAAAATACCCTCTGTTTGGGTATGAATGATTTCCTGGGTAAGGAAACATTATTTTGGAAAACTATACAAAAAAAATTTACTTTACTTCTACCTTCAAAAAATATCATTTTCCCCCCCTGAAATCCCCTTGATAGAACACTGCAAAAGTACATAAAACTAGAAAAAAGATAGCTAAAAAAATCTTGAGAGATTTATAGAAATGGTCTGGATCGTGCAGTTAAAATATCAGTTTTTTGTTCTGAAGATAAAAAATAATGTCAACCCTCTTAAGAAACAGGAAAAATTAAATAGGTTTTTGAAATTCTAACCCACTCAAAACCCAAGACATTCCAAAATCGGTGAAAAAAACCAATAAGGAAGTCCCTTTTTTCACTATAATTCATCACATGGCTCAAGAATGTTCCATAATATAAAATATATAACTACATGGATGCAAATAATGAATAATTTACCAAAAATAAGAACTTAAATAGAATCTACACCAAATTTAAATAAATGATTATGATAAAGACAAAAGTTTGGCTATTGAAACATGTTTACAGATGATATAAAGGATTTTATTCAATGATGATCATGAAGTCAATATTTAAAATGATTTTACATATCCCTTACCCGATCACATGATGTTTACCCCTCCCTGAAAGGGGATAAAAAGATATAAGGGGCAAGGAAAAGCATTAGAAAAGGAAAAATAATATAAAGATGATAATGAAGAGAAATATGAAACATGAGTTCATGACACAATAATCAAGTAACACTCCACCCCATTCTAATTTTTTTTGCAAGTGGCTGTGAATTATATTGTGGTAAGGCCCCTTATTTATGATCTGGTCAAACCTCTATGATTGTCTCTTAATGATATCATCATTCTTCTTCATGGTTTCATTCCTTTCTTTTTTCAATCCATTAGACCCATATCTTCAAACATTCATTTTTGAGAAGAATCTGTTTGGTCAAATTGTGTGGCTGATTGAGGTTCATTATCTCAATGTTTTAAATTCATAACTTCTAATAAATTAAGGAATCAAATCATTATATTTAGTAAAAATATATATATTTGATTGGTAGTAAAATATTACCAGTTCAGAAAATAACCTATATAGATAAAAAAGTTATACATTCATTACAAAATATAATATGATACCCAAAATGGAAATATAGAATATTGAATTATCTGAAAAACATAATATGAAGCTGAGTACAATCCATTCAATGGATATGTTTTGAAAATGTAACACATCGTATGAGCCCAAATCATCATACGGGGATTGATTAAATAAAATTTGAAATAGATTTATTTGAAAAGTAAAATATCTTATGAGTCAGAATAAAAAAATATTATATGTCCGAGACATAGATAAATTCAATTATTTATGTTCAAAAATAATATTCCCAATGAACTCAATGATTTTTAGGACTAAATGAATTTCATAATGAAATATGTTTTTATAGATTTTCAAAATGACGTAAAATCATTGAATTTTTTCATTTCCATAATTATGTATTAAAATTTCTCTAGGAACCAAATGTGATGAAAATTGGCTCATAATGACAAATGGGTTGGAAATAAATCATTTATAAACTCATGGTAATTATTTAAAATATTTCCAATATAAATTCCCTCAGACTAACAACATGTAATCTGGTTATGTGACGAAATACGATTATAATAATAAATAAAAATACTAATCCAATGAAATATACTCTGTCAATACCAGGTTAATAAATTTATCATACCTCCACAATCTATTTTATTCAATTTTATCATTTTAGTGCATTCAATTTATTTAATATTCATATTCCCACATGCACAATCATATAACAATCTCTAAGATCACTCAAGTTCATTTTTTAGAAATGTTTTTATCATATATATTTCACACAAGTTTCACTATAATATTGATGAGTTTATTTATATCCACCCAATTTTCTTCTCAATTTATCAATTTTATGAGGGTTTTATGATCAGGTTCAAATGTTTCTTAGTTATAAGGGTAGGTAATATTCAAATTTCAAAAAGCTGAGACCAAATAAAAAGATATCGGCTAATAATTGATTCTCAGTGTTTTATTTTTTGTTTCATAAATTATTTATTAATCCTTCACTCCCTATAAAATCACTGTAATATACTTATTTAAATTCATTATACATTGTCCACACCCCTTGTTTCTCTCAAATATCAACAAGAAATCCCTACATATTCTTCCCTAGAAATATTTTATCTTCATATCTAGAAGGAAGAGGGAGATTATAAATTATCATTAGGAGGTAGTGGGTCCTCCTTCTGTTAAATAAGAATTTTATACATTGTAGACATAAGAACAAAAATAATTTTCAACAATTATTCCCTTATTCATAAAAACATTTCATCATGCTTTATTATAATGGATATGGATTTCTCTTCAGAGTAATGCATTTTTTGGAATGAGAGTGAATTATTCACTTAAAATAGTGTTGGATAATGAAGGACCTCCATGGATGATATGAAGAACATATTATTCATCCAAATGTAAGATTATTCTTTAATTTCAACAATAATTTTCCATATAGGTTTTCCAAATTTTATCCTTCCCAACCCCTCAAATAAATTCATCCTATACCCTTGAATGGATTCTAGAGAAAGGTGGATTTGGATATTTTGATTATAATGTAGATTATTGATAATTTATATCATGAATGGAAAGGGGTATTTATATTATTTAGTGTTTGGATTTTAGATAGTTTTTATTTATCAAAATGGGATTAAAATAATAACAATTCCTCAATAAATTAATTGAAATGTTCCTTTAATATTTCAAGGTTTTGATATGTTTACTCATAATTGTTTTTCTATTATTCAATGTATTGGTTCTATTATGAAATTGGGAAAGTAAATTGAATTTAAATAAGTTCACAATCATTTCAAGTAATTTTTTCAAATAAAGTGTATTTTTTCATTTCATGAGTTTCAAAAATCAATTTGTTTCCCAGAAACTACGACATTAAGTTGGTGAAAATAAATTAATTTCAATGCTCATCATACATGAGTGGTTGGTTAAAATTAGTTCTAATATATTGGTATGGCTCCCATGTTACAAAATATATTCATTTTAATAATACATGTTGTAACAAACTGGTAAATATGAAAATGAAAATACCCAAAAATTTATAAAAAACATAAATAACCCAAAAAATCGAAAAGTATGAAAACTAAAATATTACATCCCCCATGCTTAATTGAAATAGTTTAAATATATTATACATATTGATTTCTCAATTAATAATATTTCAAATGGATTCACAACCAATAATAAAACATTAGGTAAATTTACATCCATGATTATTTTATTTGAATGTATGTTGAAGGAGTGTAATAACCTCCTCTAGAAAATAGTATATATTTCCATCTCACTTCTTTAGACTAATCCCATTTATAGTGAATGGGGTATAGTCTCCATATTTCAAAATATACACATCAAAAAATGGAACACATGAGTATATTTAAAGGACTCATTACAATATTGAATTAATTATACTATGAATTAGCTTGAGTCTAGTGATGTATAAAAAATTATCTCTTAGATAGAATGATAATAGTTGAAGAATAATGTCATGAGAAATACTTGTTCTTACTCAATTTTTTAAATATTCAAAGGATCCTATCTTGATTTCCTCAGGATTTTATAGTTATAATATCCTCTCCAATCAATATAAATTGATGACCATATTCATTAATTACATAACCTAGATGGATTTGTGCTTTATTTCCATTAGGATGTTGATGATTTTCCACAAATTATTTGTTAGGGGATCATTACTATGCATATATTGTTGGATATTTAGTAATACAATATGGTTTCTTCCGACCATCAGTGTGAATTCTTCCTATTTGTTTTTGTTGTCCTTTCTATAATACCATTTATTTCCATGTTTGATGCATTTAAATTAATATTCGTTATCAGATGGTATAATGAATATATGTTTTGAAAAATGATATATATCCTCCCACTTGAATATATTGTAAAATTGATAATGTGAGTCACTTGATATCAAATGTTTAAATTGGGAACATTAAACCTTAAAAATATATTACCCTTAACAAAATCAAAATAGAACTGAGATTCATCAATATTGGTGGACTTGTATTCAATAGGTTTTGAAACAACATATATTATAATAATAATGAATGTATTTTAAAATTATATGGGGTGATGTTTCAAAAATTATCTTACCCATACTTTCAAAAAATTACATTATATATTGGAATTAAGAGGAATCCATTGTATTTTTTTATATTTCAAAAAAACATTTTACACACTACTTAAAATATTAATGTGTGTCCTTGAATTCATTGTAACAATAATTATATGATTATAAGACTTTTATTATTGTCCACTAAGGTCCAAAGTTCCCTCCAAAACATTAATTTGAAAGAACTCATTGGTAGAATCAATTTTAATTTTGGGTAATCGTATTCTTATCATATAATCATTTAAAAATTTGTAAAGAAAATAATCATCCAGTATATAAAATTTGGAATAATATTTTAGTTTTTATTTTCAGTAGGAGTTAATATGTTATGATACAAGAGAAGTAAAAAAGAAATTTACTTTATCTACATACAATGGTACTTCCATTATTCTATGTAGAAATTTTTCATAGAATATTTTCATTAAATGTATTGATAGAAAATATATTTTTATATCATTTTATAAACACATATATGGATAAGTGGGAACTAAGATAAAGGGAAACGAAAAATGATAGTTCAAAATTCAAAATATTGATGTCACACAAGATAATCATAAACCACCACACCGTTAGAAACTCATATTTATCCACACCACCCTAATCCAAGTCACCTCCTTCCAACATAATGAGACTTTGTTGTCATCACTATCCGTCGACAGTGTCTATGTTGTTTTTCAACCACCACACAACTAAAGAATGACAGATCCTCTTGATGCCAGTAAAATCGTCACCCCATCAATGTCATCCCCCAGTGAAATAGTGACAAAAAAAACCAATCAATCTAGCCTTCATGAATATCAATAGACATGGTACCAATACGATAATCCTGAAGGACACCACCATATCCAATGTTGAAAAAATGAACCAAACCAACAAATTAAACACCAAAACACAACAATAAAAAGATCGACCTACAATAAGAAACAATAAAACCATCAATGAAATAATGGGGACTAAATATGAAATTAAAAAACCATAAAAAACATTCATGTTCTTAAACCACTGGTAGCCACCAAACCACATCTCCCAAAACCTCAATGTCACCACTACTCTAGGTCCCACTAGGATAGGATAACCGGAACGAGATTTCAGAGCAATAGTAAGAGCGAACTAAGGATCAGAGTGTTGGAATCATCTCTAAGGTAGAGAATTAGGATCCTTCACATCATTATAAAACCAACCTGAGAATCTCATCGAGACCCATCGAGTGTTGGATCGTGAATCCCAAAACCCTAGTGCGCCACAGCTCCTAATTCAACAAGGAGGGGAGTTGGGGAATAAGGTATCAGAGTCCCAAAAGAGGCATCTTATTGAATAAATAATAGGAATCCAACATCAGGACATAGAAGATATATAAATAATAAGTAGTAAATGAAAATCAAAAAACCTGATCATAGTGAAAAAAAATTGAAGGAAAAAAGTTGGTGGAGGTGAGAGTGGGGTATGAAGGAAGGTGAGGAAGAAGGAAATTTCTCAAGTATTCCATCAACTCTCCAACAAAAGGTCTCAAGAGGTAACACTAGTTGAAGTCAGGGAAAAGTGGAGGAGATCCCGAGGACAATGGAAATGAAGGTGTGAACTATAATTTATATTTTAAGACTGTTGTGTTAATTTCTAAAGTGAATGACCTCATGATTTTCAGCACACTTTTTATATTTAAAATCTATGTTGTTTTTTTGATGTAGAATCTATTTCACTATCTTAGGATATTTATATACCTTTTTCATCAAATATAGAATCAAATAATGGTCAGAATATGTACATATGTTAGTTCCATGAAAAGGATATAATTTTTTTAATGAGTAAAAAATATCATGGAATTATTTTCTGTAGTAGGGTTGATTTTTTAGGACGAATAGTGTTTTATGAAAAAATAATCGATTAAATTTTATTAGAATATAATTCAATTGGAATGAACATTCACCCCAACTTGGATCAAAGAAAATATTTTTAATTGTAATGGATTTTCCTAATTCTAGGGAAACATCACTAGTGGGTGATTAATATCATGTTATGTTAATAAAATTTTTCCCTACACGAATTATTATTTCCAAATTTATCATATTTTAAATTTTTACTATAATGGGGGATATAAAAAATTCTAAAATATTTTATGAATATTTTGAAGAATCCTTAATGTCCATATAATGAAAAAATATGTTTATGATAATATGGGAAGAGAAAAAAAATTATTACTAAAAATTCATATTTTTATGCAAAAATTCATTTTTATAAAATAATGTTAACTTAGACAATTCATCTTTCCACCATGAATTAGTCCTTTTGAAATTGAAAATAATTATTTCTAAATGAATTTTTTCAATACTATATCTATTATTCTCAAAAAGTGATGAAAATAAAAACCAAATACAGTGAATTCATATAAGAATAGATACTGGAATTCATAAATGTGACACTAGAAGATACAATCCAAGAAAATTTGAAATGTACATGGGGAATTTAATATCCTAGAAGAAATCCCCTTTTAGGATAACCATTTATAGGGGGATGTAAAATGGTTCTTCTCATTGTTTTCTAATACAGTGAATAACATAATATATATAAAAAAATATAAGAAACAACAATATTTTTTTATTTACAGTATTTCTATCGTTTGATAAATGAATGTAATTAGAAAGATATCAGTTTTATTAACTAGATTCAGCTAACCATATTGAATAGACATTAGCGAAATATTTTTTATTATCACTACGAACAATTAATTTTTCACTCTCATCATAGAATATTGGACGTTTTTTATGGGAACTACATGGACAGGTTTGAACCATTTCATATATCAAATGGGATCGATGATATGTGATGCTATAAAATTCAATATTATATTTTTACCATCTCTGTTAGGGAGGTATTTATCCTTCTTTAAGGCTTAATATGTAGTCTAAAACAACCCTCATATATTATTTTATGTGATATGACTTTGGGTTTTATAACCAAGATATAACAAAATCTAAAACTTCTTGCTCACAAAGTTTCATTCATAAATTTAATCAAATTCTATTTATTACTGCCAATATAGTATTTATAAATGATTTCTTAATGTTCTATTCCTTCAATAATATATAAAATATTAATGTTAGTTGAAGTAGGGTTATTTCTAGATTTTGGGGTTGGTTATGAAGTAAAATAAAATTGGTGGTTTCCCACTCCTATGGAATGAGTTTGTTATAAACAAGAAAATTTATAAAATTCTAATTAATGAAATAAATAGACATATTCATCATAAAAAAAAGTTACCTCTTCTTCTAATTTGTAATCATAATATCCATAATTTCCAAAATTCCTGACATCCTGAAATTTTATTTCATTTTTTATAAAATTGATATTTAATAAATTAAAAAATTCATAAACAATTCCAGGTTAATCATTCGATTCATTATTTTTGACATGAGATAGTGTAAAGGTGAATTTTCATTTTAAGGGTGTAACATGCAAAAAAAATATTATTGTTTAGGACATTGTATCGAAATTATATATTGTGGGTTATTTCATTGTCATAAATTATTGGATTATATTTTAGTAATAATGATATTTATAGAATAATGGGTTATTTTTTAGTGATATATTTTCATCCATGGAAAAAGAATACATATCAACATGGAATATAATGTCTTTAACTAAAAAGACACATATTATAAAATTTCTATTAGAAAAATATTGGGTTAATTTAATGTTGTACAATAACACTTGTTGGATAAAAATATCACATATAAAGATATGTAATAAAATAATGATAAACTACACATATATCATCACCTAAATCACACAAGGAAATAGATAATGATAATATTACAATGGTTCAGTGAATAAATAATTTCCCATGATCTTGATATCTATTCGGTAAAAGAGGTGTGATAAGAGATGAAACAATTCATCATAAACTAATTATTTATTTTTTGATAATGTAATTTACATTTGACATAATGTACATAGAAATATTTATTTAAATATATTTATTTAATTGATGAAGTAAATAAGTGTAAAAAATATTTCCAGTTTTTAGAAGGTTTCCAAAATATTCCATTGAAGTTACTTTAATAAAATCTTTTATGACTGAATCGTCGATTATAACAATGGATGTTTATGGTCCTTATTATCCATTTTTCCCCTTAATGATTTTATATGATCACTGCATTCTATGGTTTTTGGTCTGTCCTTCAAAATTTAATAAATTTCTTCTTCTAGGTGAGGTTGGTTTCTAGAAATTCATCAATATTTTTCTAAAACTCTAGCCTCATTCTCAATTATTTTATTCTAGGTCCGTTTGTGTATTTGTAGTGGAATGTTTTAATTATATCATCTTATTTTTAATATACTCAATTTTTCATTGGGGTTAGGCTCTATTTGGGATGGTAGTATCCCGGGGGGTTTTCTATGAATTATCACATGTCGTTCCAATTTTTTCACAACATAAAAACTCTATTTTTGATGTTCCTCAATCTCAAATAATTACGATTAATGATTTTGTGGTGGTGAACTATGAATGGGATTTAGAGTGGGACTCTATTTTTTAAAATGAGAATACTGGTGGAATATTTTTAATGTTGTTTATATTTTATTGGAAAAGTGGAGTTTTTTTGAAACAACATGTTTTATAATTGGATCATGGCCTAGTTAAAGTACATAATTTTTTGGCATAGTATTCTAAATCTACTAATTTAAAAATCATAACTTAAGGGGTTAGGCATTATCCATCCCTAGTTCTATTTGAATTTATCTATTTGAAAGGCCTCCATTAAACTCTCAATTCATTGTCCATGATCACAATGGTCAGTGAAATGCTTATGTAATTAAACTAAACAATACTGAATTGGTGTTTTTGTTCACTGACATTCATTATAGGAATATTCCTAAAAAAATAGATTGATATAAATGTCTGGCCTAATTTAAATGTGATGTGTCAGAATTTATTACCTAATTAATACCTATTTTACTAGTACCTATTATTCTAATTTATTATGCGTTATATTAAATCTTCTCAATTGGTCCCTTTTCTAATTATAACTGGTATTCATTCAAGGATATTGCAGATGATGATTCCAAAAATATCGATATAATTTTCAAGGAGGATTTGGAGTATGAGCACATGAAAGTGGGTTTGTTGAAAATAATATGTCATTAGTTGAATCATAACTTCTTGAACCAATACTAGAACTCTTGGAGAGGATATCATGATACTATTTTGATAACATATATCTCGTTTTTAGTTTATTTATTATAATAAGTGGTAAAAAAATTCATGATTCACCTTTTACGAGAATCCTAATTGTAAACATCACCTAGTTGGAAGTTGTACAACCATTCTTTAGTAGATATTTCTAGTAGAAAGGAAATTACCTCAACTTTAATTTTTCATTATCTATTCTATGAGGATTCAATGTTGAGTTTACATGAGTGAATTATTATATGTTTCTAATGGGATATTCACCTGGATGATGATGAAACTTACAAAAATTTTCATTAATAATTTTATTAATATGAAATTGTTTTTTCTAATTTTGGGATAACAATTTTTTCATATAGTAATCTATATTGAACATAGATCTCTAAGTTTCTAGTTGTGATTGAATGCAATTTATTCAGGTTTTGGGTGAAAAATGTTCTTTCAACATGAGTCTATGAGATCAACATCAACAATTAATTTTATTATGTTCTTGATAATTAAATGAGTCAATTTAAATCAATTTATAGATAAAAATAAATTAATGGATTGATATATGATTAATTAAAAAAGGGTTAAAGTCACTAAGTATTTCGTGACACTAACACCCTGGTAATGGTGCTGAATTATGACACAATAATAATTTTGGGGAGTTGGAAAAAATTTATTACCAAGGATTAGTATATTTATAATGGAGTCATACGAAGATTTCTAAATATAAGTGAATATAAATATGACTAATGATAAGTGGTTAAATTTTTTAATATAATTTAAAATGAAAAAACAATTAAAACAATGGTTTGAAAATTGTTAATGAGAGGGTGATAATTTTGAGATTGAATAACCCTATTATTATGCTATAATAGATCTCGGATTTACGAATCTTCTCTTTATAGACATTTAAGAGAGATATTTCAAAACTTTTTCTTCCCTCTCCCTTCACAAAATGGTCATGGTGTGAATATACCTAATTAATATCTCCAGTTGGTCTACCCTTCTTCCTATTTTTGTTAGGGGTATAGAGGGTCCTCTCAGTTGAAATAGGAAATTCATAAGTGGGGATTTAATTAATATATAACCAAAAGCTCCCACTACCACATTATCATGTGATGATAATATCTAAGAACATCACCAAATATATTGAGGATGTTTTATCAAATAAAAACTATAACTATGTGGATAATGATACTGGACAATGATAAAAACAATAAACATTAAAATAATCTAAAACCAAATATGGATGCACAAGAAAATAATGATTGAAATTATAGTATATAAACTAGTTAACTAAAGAAATAATGATTTATATTCCAGTAATTTCATTAAATCTTGGTTAAAATGTATTTCTATTATCTTAATTGGTCACTGAATATATAACCCACCATGTGAAGAGACACCAGAACAAATAGACGGGGGGGAAAGAATTAAGAACATAAACAGAAATAAAAAATTTAATGAAATTACATAAAGGAATCAAGTCTATGATCTATGATTTAGGGATCTTTTCTCCACCTTTTATAGAGAACATTATAGTAGTTGTGGCTCTAACTTCTCTGCTGAAAAATAACATTATTTACTGGATGCTCAAAATTTTGAAATTTTCGTTTTTGGGATCATTAATCCTTAGCTTTTTCCTAGTATTTTTCTTCATCATGGTTTCCTTCTTATTTATAATTTCAAATGTATTATAACAAAAAATTAAATCTTTTCTTATTGAAATGTATATGTGTGGCCATGTATTTGGGCCATATAAGCAGAAATATCATGCGTATTGAATTTCTAAATCATATGAAATGTGCATGGTGGGCCAGGAAAATAAAGTCTAGAACCCAAAAAATCATTCATTTAAAATACTAATATTTATTAGGATTTCCCCAAAACATAATTGATGTGGTAAATCCTAATATAAACACCAATGTATATTTCAGTTTATAATTTCTTATTTTTTTAATAGGCTAAAAAATAACCATATGTATACTGGGGGAAATAATTTGATCCTCCCTAGAATGGATTCATGAAAGCCACACATTCCATTTTTTAACAAATTTATAATTTTTATTAGTCCCAAAATATAAGGAAATGATTTCAAATCCAAGGAATGACTTGAAAAAATATGAACTGTAATCCAATAATGATTAGAATACATCAATTAAAATTTACACATTATTTTAAAATAGCCCAAAATTAGTGTAAAAAATAATTAATTTTATGAACAAAATTTTGAAAATATAAATTTATTATAACAATGTAACTCCCCAGGTAAATAAATAATATGAAATTTTTATATTTATCCTAATTTTTGAATAAAATGTTAATATTAATTTAAAGGGAATGCTATTCTTGATGGCTTACCCAATACGGAACAACGAGTTCCTTTGAAATCTTACGTTGCACTCTAATAATAAAATAATTTTATGTTAAATGGTATTTAACACCTAGTCGTTGTAATGACTGGAATGAACAGAACTTACTACAAAATTATTATATATTTTCTCCAATTTTTTTTTAATTTTTACAATAAATTATAGAGGATTAAAAATGCGAATGAATCCAAATTTAAGCGTAAGCATTCTAATATTTGTTAAATGGTCGATGAACCACCTTTTGAAGGAGAACCACTTTTAAATCCTCTTTTTTGCATTTTTATTCGTTATATTTGATAAAATAAAATTCTTCTATAGAATAAGGACATCAAACTTTACTTTCTGTAAATTTTTGGTATTTTTCCGATAAAGTTCATTTTTTATTGAATAGTGAAAAATGTTGTATTTTAATTCAAAACCTCATTTTAATATAATTTATTTATATGATTAGATTACTTTATGAATTGGTTTTAAAGTGAAATTATAATATATTTTTACCATTTTATCCAATAGTGGTCATTGGAGTTAATTTCACATTGAAATTGGACTTAAACTAGTGTCAATCTTTTAATAGATATTGTTTCTTAAAAACATGCTATTTGTTCTGATAGCGGGAATTAATTATTAAATTAATTAATTCAAATTAAATGTTTTGTATTTTTTAAAACATACATCATTTTTGAATTCAGAATATCAAATATATATTAGGGTGAATTTTTGGTATTTTTCTGAAAAACTTCAATTTTTGATGAATAGTGAAACCACTAATTGGTTGTTTAAAAACTTATTTTTCGTTTAAATGATAATTTACCACTTCTGTGATTTGGATTTCAAAAATACGACATAAATGGATGTAATTAGTATATAAAATGTGTTTTAATTGGATTAAAATTATTTTTTTGTGAATAGATACTTTTAAGTTTTTAGTCACAATTAAAGGTAATTAGTGTAATTTAAGGTATAAATAATGTTTTAATAAAATAAAATGACCTTGAAACATGCACTACCCTTATTTGATGAGGCATGGCCTACCAATACAATCCATGGGTCGACTTGAGGACCCCATGGAGCCACTTTGGTTGGAAATGACATTAATTCCTTTTTATTTAAAGTTAAAATTAAAATATCACAAACATGTGTTGTTTTACTAAAACAATTTTTACATGGGATTATACAAGTCATATTTTTTACTATAAATATTCATTATAAATATAAAAATATTTCATACAACATGATATTTGTTTTATAATTTTTAAACATTATATAAATTTAATTATTTATGACACCATGATGATGCATTGATTACCTCATTATTTAACGATTTAAATAAAATGAAACGATAATGTAAATTTAAGACCCAAACTTGTAAAAAACCTATTGGATGGGTGGATTTAGAACTCTTATCACCTTTTACTAGAAATATATAATTTTGTGACCTTTAAAATTCTAAAAGAATTTTATAATAAAGTAACAGTTTATAACTTTCCAAGACTGCCCCTCCTCTCCTCTTATAAATGGCCCCCACCTCTACCACCATTCCCACACATTTCAAGCCTTTTTCTCGGCCAACCCCGACCATTTCAAATCTCCATATCCCTCTATTCATCATTTAAGCCTCACCTTTGGGCATAATCCTTTCTAAGGAAGCCTTTGGCCTCAAATCAGAAAGAGTTACCCGATTAAAAGATAAGGTCTTCCATTGTGTTCTTTTGTTTTATTTTGCTTTTCCAACCCTCTAAAATCATTTTATACCTTTATTTTGCAACAAAAACATTATCATAAATATACTATTATGTTTCTATTTGATTTATTCGAGCTACACGTACACAAACCTTCGCCTAATGGTTAAAGAACATACTGTTTCTATGGATGGTGAATTACTGCCTCACGAAACGATGATTGTTCAATATTCATTTAACACCTTCAAAGGTGGCCATTAAGTTGTCACTATATTTATATATGATATATAATATTTTTATGTTTTCATTAATCTTGTGTATTTTTCATTTATGAAATACATTTATGGTTTCCATTATGGGTAAATGCGATATCTTCATTTTAGGAAGTGTGGATTATCGGCCCCTCAAAATTATTTGATTCGTTAATGCCATATGTGGGACGTATAAAGGATGTAATTAATGGTATTACATATGGTATCCTTCTGGAAATATAATATACCTTTATATAATTATTATTTCATTCCATTTAACACAAAAAAAAACGAAATGAAAGTAGCATTCATGCGTACATACGGCTTACCGTCTCCATGAACGGTACATTTAATATCTTATCTCCAAATGTTCTATACAATTGTATATATATATATAATGGATATATATGTAATATATTACATATAAATGATGGATATAATTATTTAATTATAATATATATCTCTCTCATTTAGTTTTAATTCCATTAATATGACAAAGAAACGAAAGTAGCGTTCATGCCTACGTACGGCCTACCGTCTCCAAAAACGGTGCATTTCATTTTTTATTTCCAAATGTTATGGAATATTATAAAATTAATAAATAATGGATATATATTATATTTAAATCATTTATAATATTCTGGAGATGATTTCCCGTTATCTTTTTGGAAAATTCATTTCCATCAAGCTCAATTTTGACTCATGTACCGAACATCGACAAAAATGTCTGATATGAACTCACATTATTAACAAATTATTATAACATTATAATAAGTGGTATTAACTGAATCATAATCTTTAAACGAGGTCCTTAAGAAATTATAAATTGACCAAAGTCAATTATTCAGGAATATATAGAAATGAACGAGGAAATTCAGACTTGAGGTAAGGGATCCTACCTCTATCTTTCTTTTTAAGTACACCTTTTATGTCATTTCTTATAAGATCATCTTTATTATGTTTTGGAATGTTAATTTATATTCATAATTATATAATTTTTATGTAAATATTATTAGATACCCTATTAGATCTCATAAATCCATTTTTGGATGTTTTATGTGGCGCCGTTAGGCTGCCGAGTTTTCGTAAGGGATTTTTCATCTCACTTTTATTCACGTGACATTTATGCTACATTTTCCACAATATCCATTGAGTGGTGTATGTACTACACATTATTATAATATTTGTGTATTATAAATTCAATTATGGGTATTTACATCTTCATTTTATGACCCGTCTCCCATTGGGTTTACATTTCGAAAGTTACCCAAGTCGGTAAGGGAACCTTTCACCCTCCTCTTTTTAAAAGACATCTTTTGTTATGTCTTTTAATTCACATAATATTATGTTGGTATATGTTCTTATATAACCTTATTGATGTAAATTTTATGTCCAAGTGATGAGATACCATTTTCTCTTTCATCAACTCATTTTATGAATTTTAAAGTGATGTCATTAGGCTGTCGGATTTCTGTAAGGGAACTTCTTAACCCAAATTCAATTCATTGGGTTAAACCTCTACTTCATGATTTTATTATTCCATGATTATGTGTGGAATCTCTATGTTGTAATTTCCACAAAACATTTTGTGTATATACTATTTCTACACATAATCATCTCATTGATAAATTCTTTGTCATTTATACGAACATGTATGGAAAATCATAACTCAATATCATTTCATTGATTTAAATATCTTTGTCATTGGTTTTGTTTTTCCAGGATTATGTGTGAATGACCTCTGATTTTTTTACACTTAATATCCACTTATATTTGGGGTATTCATATTTTTCACACATAATCATGTAATTGATTTATCCTTAATCTAAGGATACCGACTTTGTAAGGGACTTAGTCACAATCTCCTTTCATTGAGGAATTTTTTGTTTTGTACACAACATTATTTTATATGGTTTATAAACCCCTTTGACTTCTACTTTTATTTGAAAGGAATCTTTTATATACGAAGCGTTTTACTAGACGACAAAAAGTATGTTTCTTTTTAACGTACGCGGTGACAATGACCTTTCCGCCATCTCGAGTATTATTTGATCTTTGGCTTCATCAACAAGACGTTATATTTTTTAAAAGTAAATAAATACCATATACTATTTTTGTTATCGAAAATGGTTTTGATAATGGATTTTTTATGTCAATATATTTAAGATATATATTGTGCTTTAAATGTGGAAATTTTTCTTTCCTATATAATTTTTTTATGTGTTATGATTTTATAATGGTACTTGGACATTTGATGGGTGGTTACTTGATAAACTATATGACAAGTGGTGTCATGAATACCAGGACGAGTGGTTACATTATAACCTCCAATGCATTGGGGACGGAGGTCATCCATAAGGCTATTCCATTAAGTGATATGTGTGGAAGTCGACCGTAGGGTTATTCCATTTAACTATGTTTATGTCCCATGTTACCTTTATATGTTATGTTTTATTTTATGGGTTTTATGGTAATCTTTTGGTTATAAAATGGTATGTAATGGTCTTTTATTCAGTGAAGAGTTTTTACTACTTCATAAATGTGAAAATTATTACTCTGGTAAAGTATTCATGGTTTAATTTTTGTTTTGAAAAACTAAAAGTATTCCTTATTTGTGTATCCTTTACTGGGATTTTTATGCACATCCCATGTTTTTGAAATGTTTTCCACAGGACTTAAAGATGAATATGGACAATGATGGGATCATGGAAAGGCATGCTATCTAAAACATGGAACTAGACATTTTTCTTTATAAGAGTTTTTATTTTATGGAAACTTTTTAGAAGTGACTACTATGTAATCTTTTGAGATGTAACAGTTATGACCTAATTCTATAAAACTCTAAACCTAAAAATATCCTCTTTGTGAATTACTCATTTAATACTATATTAAGTATTGTTTAAGGCCGGGTCCTTATAGTTGGTATCAGAGGTCGGATTAGATAACTTTAGAGGTTAGGGTATTCTCTATGAATAAGTGAAATTACCATAATGTCTAGGATTTCAAAAAGAGTCATAGTTTTTTGAG
Organism: Viscum album; assembly: GCA_963277665.1. NCBI lineage: Eukaryota > Viridiplantae > Streptophyta > Magnoliopsida > Santalales > Viscaceae > Viscum > Viscum album. The sequence goes on along the minus strand of OY728127.1, from coordinate 942,871,454 downwards.
AAAGTGAATGAGTAATTATATCTTAGTACATGATGATTTTGATGATATACTCACACTGACATTTTTGGTTTTAGTAAATGGATGGATCTAGCAGGCACCAAAGTGACAATGGGTTTGAAGGGAACCGTTGTGGTTCTCTAATTAAGAGACTGGATGAAATGGGGGATTCAATTAGAAATCTCATGGTTATTCTAAACCAACTATCAAGAGTCATGATCAACCACTTGAACCTTGTTGATTTCTCTAATTCATAATGTACGAGATAACCAACTTGACATGGAAGTTCAGGTAATAATTATAAAGGTAACAATTAGGGTTTATATGATCCTTACTTTTGACATAATTATGGGTTACTATATGTTATGATGGAATATGAACGACATGAGATAAACATGAGGCTAAATTATTTTATGGTTATTTTTGATGATTTTATCTATTTTTGGGGAATTATTTGAGAATTATATAGTTTGGAAAAAGGAAAACACGTAGACCATGTGACAACCCGTCACATCGGACAATGATGCGGGAATCGAACCCACAACCAAAGTGTGACTGGTATTTATCGCCTACCACTGGACTACGTGAAGTCCCTGGTTAATTTGTCTAATTATTTTTAGTTAGATGATTTTATAAATCAAGAGTAAGTTTATTCTCGATTATCTATGGAAATTATTGACCTATCATGGAGGATATATGATTGGGTTAATTACTTTTTAATATGAGACTTTAAGAGAAAATAATGTTATTTGGAGATAAATTTTAATTTGTACCATGGAAGACAATGTGATTAAATCCATCAAATATTTGGGATTCAATATTAGTTTGGTTTAAATTGAATAATTTTACGGACAACTATTTATTGAATGGTCTTTGTTGATAATTGGATAATGTTTGAAAAATTTTGGAGATTAAGAGTATTGTTTTTTTATATAGGATTATCCTTTTTGGGGATTATCTGATCTTGTTCTAATAATTTTGGTTTTGGATAAGGTCTAAAGACATGGGAAATATATAGTTCTCTTTTTTGGATTAGTTGATTCACTAAAAGTTGATAATATCACTCTTAATGTGAACAAGTCATCCTAAATACTTATCTATTGGGGAAAATATGAGTTTGTGTAAGAAATATAGTAAGAGATGAAGGTCAACACGACAAGTAAGTATGTTTTCTTATGAATTAGTTATTCTCATAAATAAATTCCTCAATGATAAGTAACTTAAAAACCAAAATGTTGTCTGTTAACTTTTCCTACTGGATAATCGAATACCGTTTAACCCACCACAAGTTTGTGATTTTCTTGTGGTTAACTTTCTCCTAAACATGTCTTCTATCACTCTACCTAAAAACATGACCCTTTTCTTTTTCTTACAGATCCCTATTTTCCTACATGGAATCCTAGTATGGGTTAACTTGGGTGACCTCTGTACTTCTCTTTCTTTCATTTAAAGTGATTGTTTTACCGACTCTTGTTCCGATGTGGGACTTTCCATGATGTTTCCGAGCCCAATTTTAAAATTGCGAGGACGCAATTCTTAAAAGGGGGGAAGTATGTAACACCCCAGGTAAATAAAGAATATTACTTTTTTATATTTATCCCTATTTGTGAATAAAATGTTAATATTAATTTAAAGGGAACACTGTGCTTGATGGCTTACCCAATACGCAACAATGAGTTCCTTGGAAATCTTACGTTGCACTCTAATAATAAAATAATTTTATTTTAAATTGTAGTTAACCCCTAGCCATTGAAATGACAAAAATGAATAGAACTAATTGAAATATGATTATATATGTTTGAAAAATATTTTTACTTTTTACAATAAATATTAGAGGATTAAAAATGCAAATGAATCCAATTTTAAGCGTAACCATTCTAATATTCATTAAAAGGTCGATTAACCACCTTTTGATGGTGAACTTCTTTTAAATCCATTTTTTACAATTTTATGTGTAATATTTGACAAAATAACATTCTCCTTTAGTATATGGACATCAATATTTACTTTGTGTAAAATTTTGGTATTTTTCCGATAAAGTTCATTTTTTAATGAATAATGAAAAAATGTTGTATTTTAATTCAAAACCTCCTTTTAATCTAATTTATTTATATGATTAGATTATATTTTGAATTTTTTTAATGAGAATTTAGAATATATGTTTACCATTTAATCTAATAGTGGTCATTGGCACTAATTTCACTTTGAAATTGGACAGAAACTAGTGTCAATCTTTTAATATATATTGTTTCTTAAATACACGGTATTTGTTTTGACTGCTGGAATTAATTATTAAATTAATTAATGAAACTTATAGGTTTCTAATTTTATAAAATAGACATCATTTTTTAATTCAAAATATAAAATATATCTTAGGGTGAATTTTTTGTATTTTTCTGAAAAACTTCAATTTTTGATGAATAGTGAAACCAATAAGTAGTACTTTAAAAACTGAATTTTCGTTTAAATCAAAAATTACCACTTCTGTGATTTTAATTTCAAAAATATAACATACATGGTTGTCATTAGGATGTAAAATGTTGTTCAATGATATTAAAATAATTTCTTGGTGAATAGAAACTAATAAGTTTTTAATCGCGATTAAAGATAATTAGTGTAATTTAAGGTAAAAATAATGTTTTAATAATATGAATTGACCACGACACAAGTAATGTCCTTATTGGATGAGTCATGGACGACCAAAAAAATATATGGTTCAACTTGGGGACCCCATGGAGCCACATTGGTTTGAAAATAACATTAATACATTTTTATTTAAAGTTAAAATTAAAATGTCACAAACATGTGTGGTTTTAATAAATCAATTTTTACATAGGGTTATTCAAGTCATATTTTTTACTATAAATTTTAATTAGAAATATAAAAAGATTTCATACATCATGATATTTTTTATAATTTTTAGACATTAAATAAATTTAATTATTTATGACACCATGATGATGCAGTGATTACCTCATTATTTAACGATTTAAATAAAATGAAATGATAATGTAAAATATAAGACCTAAAATTTTCAAAAACCTACTGTATGGGTGTATTTAGAACTATTATCACATTTTACTTGAAATATTTAATTTTGGGAGAGTTAAAATATGAAAATCATTTTATAATAATGTAAAATTTTATAACATTCCAAGAGTGCCCCTCCTCCCCTCTTATAAAAGGCCCCTACCTCTACCACCTTACCCACAAATCTCTAGCTTTTGGATCAACCAACCCCTGACCATTTAATATCTCCACATACCTATATTCATCATTGAATCCCCACCATTTGGCAGAATCCTTTCCAATTAATCATTTGATCTCAAATCAAAAAGAGTTTCCCGATTTAAATGTAATGTCTTCCTTTGTGTTGTTTTTTTTATTTTGCTTCTCCGACCCTCTAAACTCTTTTTATTCCTTTAATTTGTAACAAAAAAAGTATATTCAATATACTAGGATGTTTAATGTGAAGTATTATAGCTACACTTATACAGAACTTCATCTAATGGTTAAAGAACATACTCTTTCTATGGATGGCGAATTACCGCCTCACGAAACGATGATTGTTCAATTTTATTTTAACACCTTCAATGGTGGCCATTAAGTTGTCACTATATTTATATATGATATATAATATGTTTATGTTTTCCTTATGCTTCTGTATTTTTCATTTATGTAAAACATTTATGGTTTCCATTATTGGTAAACACGAAATCTTCATTTTAGGAAGTGCGGACTACTGCCCCCTGAAAGTCATTTGATTTGTTAATGCCATATGTGGGAAGTATAAAGGATGGAATTAATGGTATTACATATGATATCCTAATTGAATTATAATATACATTTATATCATTATTATTTAATTCCATTGAATAAAAAAAAGAAATTAATGTAGTGTTCATGCGTACGTACGACTTACCGTCTCCATGAATAGTACATTTCATTTCTTATCTTGAAATTTTATGTACTATAATAAGTATATATATATAATCGATATATATGTAAAATATTACATCTAAATGATAGATATAATTCTAGAATTATAATATATATACCTCTCATTTAGTTTTTAATTCCATTAATATGACAATGAAATAAAAGTAGTGTTCATGCGTACGTACGACCTACCATCTCCATGAATGGTGCATTACATTATTTATCTCCAAATGTTATGGAATAGTATAAAATTAATATATACTGGATATATATTATATTTAAATAATATATAATATTCTGAAGAAGATGTACCTATAACTTCATGGAAAATTCTTTTCTAAAAAGCTCAATTTTGACTCATGTATCAATCATCGACAAAAATGTCTGATATGAACTCACATTATTAACCAATTATTATAACATTATAATAAGTGGTATTAACTGAATCATAATCATTAAAGGATTTACTTAAGAAATTATAAATTGACCAAAGTTTATTATTCAGGAATATAAAGAAACGAACAAGGCAAGTCGGACTTGAGGTAAGGGATCCTACCTCTCTCTTTCTTTTTAAGTACTCCCTTTTATGTCATTTCATTTAAGATCATCTTTATTATGTTTGGGGATGTTATTTTATATTCATCATTCTGTAATTTTTATGTCCATATTACTAGAGACCCTATTTGATCTCATAAATCCATTTCTGGATGTTTTATGTGGCGTTGTTTGGCTGTCGAGTTTTTGTAAGGGATTTTTCATCTCGCTTTTATTCCCATGACATTTATTCTACGTTTGACACCATTTCCTTTGAGTTGTGTATGTACTGCACATTATTATAATCTTATTTTAGTATCATTTCAATTATGGGTATTTACATCTTCATTGTATGACCCTTCTTCTATGGGGGTTACGTTTCGAAAGTTGCCCAAGTCGGTAAGGGAACCTTTCACCCTCCTCTTTTTAAAAGACTTTGTTTGTTATGAATTTTAATTCAGATACTATTATGATGGTATATGTTCTTATATATCCTTATTGATGTAAATTTTATGTCCAAGTGATGAGATACCATTTTCTATCTCATCAACTCATTTTCTGAATATAAAAGTGACGCCGTAAGGCTGTCAGATTTCTGTAAGGGAACTTCTTAACCCACTTTCAATTCTTTGGGTTAAACCTCTACATCTTGATTTTATTATTCCAAGATTATGTGTGGAATCTATATGTCATAATTTCCACAAACCATTGTGTGGATATAAAATTTCTACACATAATAATCTCATTGTTAAATTCTTACGTCATTTATACGAAATTGTATGGAAAATCAAAACTCAATATCATTTCAATGAGTTAAATATATATGTCATTGGGTTTGTTTTTACAAGATTATGTGTGAATTACCTATGATTGTTTTACAGTTAATATCCTCTTATATTTTTTGTATTCATATTTTTCACAAATAATCATGTAATTGATTTATCCTTAATCTTGGATACCGACATTGTAAGGGACTTCGTCTCAATCTCCTTTCATTGAGGCATATTTTGTTTTGTACACAACTTTCTTTTATACGGTTTATAAACCCCTTTGACTTATACTTTTATTCGAAAGTAATCTTTTCTATACGAAGTGTTTTACTAAATGACAAAATGTATCTTACTTTTTATCATACATGGTGACAATGACCATTCCGACGCTGCGAGTATTATTTGATCTTTGGCTTCCTCAACAAGCCGTTATATTTTTTAATAGTAAATAAATACCATATACTCATTTTTTATAGAAAATCGTTTTCATAATGGATTTTTTATATCAATATATTTAAGTGATATATTGTGCTTGAAATGTGGAAATTTTTTCTATCCTTTATAATTGTTTTACGTGTTACGATTTTATAATGGTACTTGGACATTTGATGGGTGGTTACGTGATAAACCATAGGACGGGTGGTGCCGTTAATACCAGAACGTGTGGTTACGTTATAAACTACAATGCATTGGGTATGGAAGTTTGCCATATGGATATTCCATTAATTGATATGTGTGGAAGTCGACCGTATGGTTATTCCATTTAAGTATGTTTATGTCCCAAGTTACCTTTATATGTTATGTGTTATTTATATGGGTTTTATGGTAATATTTTGGTTAAAAAAGGGTAAGTAATGGTCTTTTATTAATTGAATAGTTTTTACTAATTCATAATGGTGAAAAGTATTACTTTGGTAAAGTATTCGGGGTTCACTTGTTGTTTTGAAAAAATAATTGTTTTCCTTCTTTGTGTATCCTTTACTGGGGTTTTATGCTCATCCCATGTTTTTGAAATGTTTTACACAGGACTTAAAGATGAATAGGGTCATGGATGAGATCAAGGAAAGACATGTTATCTAAAACATGGAACCAGACATGTTTCTTTTTGAGAGTTTTTATTTTATGGAAACTTAGTAGAAGTGTCTACTTTGTAATATTTTGAGATGTAATAGTTATGACCTAATTCTCTAAAACTCTAAACCTGAAAAGATCTTATATGTGAATTATTCATTTCATTATATATTAAGTAATGTTTAAGGGCGATCCTTATAAACAAACATAAAAAATATAGATATAGGTATATAATTCTATAATTTTTATTCTATATCAACTGATCCACCCTTATCATCTATGATACTTCCTCCATAAAGTAAATTTAAAAAAACATTTCAAAAAATTTTCAAATCAAATATGTATGTTATATTTTAATATGAAATAAATACATTGATAATTAAAGGTTTATAAAAAGGTATAAAATTATTTTAACAAATGTAATGGATCCTTTAAAATTATTAGTAACACTAAAATTAAAAAAAATAGGTTTAGTTTTAATCTCAATATATTATTTAATATGTACAAACTTATACAATGAAAAATTCATCCTTTTCATTATGAAATCATAAAATTGAGGGTTAATATAATCAATATTCTTATAATATGATAATGTATTCAATGATATTATTACAAATATATGAAAGTGAATTAAAATTACCAGAAGATCAAATAAAAACATGAATATTCTTTTGTATAATACTGCACTTATATTAGTTCCACACTCTCCATCCAATGATCAATGTAGACTCTAAGGCCACCTTGTTAAAGGGAATTATCAGAAAATCAGAATCCATGAGTGATAACAAATTATGTATTATACTTTTATCCTTCCACCATTCTAGAATATTTAAATACCTTAAAATTGACATGTTAACCATGTGAATCATTATTATTTATTCTAATTGGTATTTTCTATAATTTATACCAACTAAATTCATTTTTAGTCCAATCCAAATATACAAAAAAAATATATTGAAAAACGTTAAATATGAAAAATTTAAATATTTATAAAATAATTTAAATAATAAAATTTTGAACTTAAATCTTATTCATTTGCATTTTACTTTGTAGGATCACCCAGAAATGCATAAGATGAAGTCAATTGGTCACTTCCAAATGATGTAATGTAATGTAAATCCATTGGACACACATCTAAAATTTGATATAGCATGAATATTACTATATATATATTTTTTGATAAATATATGAATCATGAATTTATAGCTTAATTTAACATTGTAAACATGATTCAGGGATAAAAAATGGATTGAAATCAAAGTAGAATTCTATATTGACACTAGTATTTATCATATTTATTCTTTTTTTATAAATCTATTTTTCAAATGAAATCATATCCATTTTTTAAATCATTCAATAAAAACCTGTCTATTTTGCGAACACTTCTAGAGAATAAAATTGATATTGGATATACTGATCCAGAAATTATATTTTTTATATCATAAATGGGAGTCGAAAATTTAAAAATCAAATCCCTTCTCTTCCTTTATTCATCTAATGGAAAAAATTATAACTGAATCCTAAATATTTAAATAATTTGAAAGAGGATTGTACATTAAATAACTATTAAGAATTGTATAATTCAAATTCCATCTAGTGGGAACATTTAATCTCAAAATCACATCAAAATAACATAAAACTATATTTTGAAAAAAAAAGAAAAAATAAATTATAACCTAAAATCCATTAACATAATACATTATTTAGGATATTTTTTTAAATGAAAAATATATTTTTGATAATCCTTCATAGAAAAATATATTTAAGGAATGGGCATAACATCAAAACTGATAAATTTCACCAATGTAAATATTTTTTTCCAAATTCAATTGGTCTTTTAAGATTCATTACAATATACCATTGGTTGATGAATTATAAAGGGTATGATAAAGTATTATCTTGTTGATACCCCAATCATCAAATATTTCTCTTACATTTTTACAATATACAAAATAGAATGTATTGGATACATATTAGTAAAACAATGAATTCTACATTTTAATTTACAACCAAAAATAACATAATGAACAATAAAAAATGATACCCATTAAAAGTAATGGATGTAAATAAATAAAAACCATAGAATATCTTACCTCCAATACATTACAATGTTACATATATTATTTTCTTATATTATTTATACACCTCCATCACATTATAAAATATAGTGCTTCTATAAAAAAAACCCCAAATATGTGTTCATTTAGCTGAAAAGTTCATTAACTCCACCGTATCAAACAAATTAAAAAGGGAATTCATGTTTTATAATATACAATGACATGTTTTTTTAAACACCTTTGTATAAAAATTTGTATTTAGTAACATATTTGAATTTTCCAAGATCATGGACGGAACACTTAAATCTATTAGGACATTGATTCCATTATAATAATTCGAAGGCCTAGAAAAATTATATGTTATATATTTCTTAATACCTCACACCAAATACTAATCCACATCATTTAAACTTCATATAATGACCCATGATTTTAAAACATAGATAAAATTTCTTATTATATTAATAATCTTTACATTATACATATAAATACATGAGGTTTGTAATGTTATTATGACTTCGGAAAAGTGGAAATATAAATAATTGGCTTAAATGTGAAGTATATCATCTCCCACTATGTAATTTCTAATTATAGTGCTTCATTTATATATATCACAAATTATACATTTATTTAGATCATAGGGAAAAAAAATATTATCTCAGATTCATAGTATGGGTAAATAAGGGAGATACAGAAATCATGAAATTTTAATTATATTGATTTAACGCATATTTTAATTCAATTTTTAATAATTTAATTAATTAATTTTTTACTTAATGTCATTTACTTTCAATATAATAAATTTATAATTAAATTTATTAATTATCCATTTTTTATATTTAATTTTGTATTATGTTATTTTAAAAATTATTATTTTTGTTATATTTATTTAAATTTTATTTATTCTTTTAATAATTTATTTGTTTTAATTAAACATAAAATAATAAATCTATTTTTTTTATTAATTAATAAATTAGGCCTTATCTATTTAATTCAAGGAATCATTTTATAATTTTTAATGTTTTCATTTTGTATTCTTAATATAAGTTATCTTTAATTATCAATATCATTTTTCAATTTGATCTCTACAATTTAATTTAATATTTTATATTAAATACATTATTTCAATTTTATTCTCTAGTATCAAATTATTTAATTGATCTATTTTATATTATTATTTAGTTTTAAATTTAAGCATTTTTTAATATATATTTTTTTCTGTTTTTTAATTAATCGATTATTAATTCGATATTCAAACAATATTAAGTCAATCTTCATTTTGATTTCCATATATTTAAATAATTGATATTTTAACTTATTTAATTAATATATCCATTAATTTTATTATTTATTACTTCAAAATTTTTTATGTTTACATATGATTCATCACTACATTGAGCCACCATGAGCTTATTAACAATTTGAAACGGGCCAATAATGACTCAGTCCCATCCTTTAATATTTTTCAATCATTCACAATTGGAAGGAAACAAAAATTGATTCAATATCTTATCATCACTACATCCAACGTTGAGACCTATACCCTTCACCAAACCCATTTCCTACTATATCCAATAGTGAGTCACCTACTCACTTCCATATCAAGAGATACCACCATCACCTTTGATCGCCCAAGCACTATGACATATCCACTTTCCACCACAAAACATGAGCCCCTATATCCCCCGATAAATTCTCTCACAACTATAGTAGAAAACTACTACTCTCTATTTCCAGCACATCACATTGAACCCCTACAATATAGTACCCACCATCAGAAAAAGAAATGATAAGAAAAATTAAACCCATAGGATCCTGTTAATTTGGATATTCAACATGACAGCGCACAATCAAAAAAATCATTCAACCAACATATATACCATTTTAGATCATACATATCACATAAAACAACCCTCCACCGAACATAAATTGATGTGGGTTCCACGAGGAAGAAGACCAATGAATCACATGCCATCCATTTTCAAAGTTGAAGAAACTAAACCAGAACCGAGAACACCATATTAGGTTAGAGTAGTTAATTCTAGTGATAAAGTTCACTCTAAGCCACTTTTTGAACCCAACCCCAATCGCCAATTGGAGCTCTATATTATAATACCACTAGATCTCAAACTAGTTCTGAACCCTTACCAACACATATTCACTGGAGAAAAAGCCTTTCAAACCAGTTGCCTCTGATGCATATCTAGTCCTCTCTAATGTGGGGAATCCCACCACCACATGAATGCCGAGATGTTCCCCTCGCCGAGTTACACAACTATGGATAGAAGACCCATTACTCGTGGGGGAAGAAATAAGCCAAAACCCCCATAGGGGAACTATGATAGATGAAAAAGAAAAAAAATAAAAAAATAAATAAAATATAAAAAAATAGAATAAATAATAAAAAATATAAATATAAATAATAATAGTTAATATAAAATGATAAATTAAATAAAAATTTATTATTTATTATTTAATAAAATAAATAAATATAAAATATTAACCTTAATAAATTAATAATTATATAAATATAATTAATAAAAAAAATTAAAAAAAATTACATTAACTATAATGATAAATAATTAACATATTAACATAATGAAATTAAATCTATAAAAATAATTTAATTTATATTAATAATTATTATAATAATTACGTATTTAAATATATTATAACAATTGATTAAAAATTATATTAATAATATATTTTTATTAATATTAAAAATATGAATTGTTTAAATTATAACATAAATTTTATAATATTTTTCATATATTTTTTTATGTATCATATTTTTATTAATATTGACATGACAAATTCTTTATTTTACTCTTTTTTTTCAAATGTTAGAATGAGTTGGAATATTATCTAGTTTGGTAAATTCCAACTCCTATCCTTTAAGTTTTCGGAGATATGCTAGAGTGATGAGGTGGTAAGTATATGAAGGAATTCGTTCAGTGAAATATTTATAGAAAATAAGAGGAAGTGCTTACTTTGGGTGACATGTATTAGATAATAGAGGACTTTTTAAAATGTAATACAATAGAAGCACAGACATCTCATTCATTCGAGTAGAGACATTCAATCAAAAAAGTTCTCGGAGACCCACTGTGCTGGAGATGATGATACAAATGAGTGATTTAAATCCCCAAAATTCTTTGGCATTCTTCTTTTTAAATTCGATTTCTTCATCAATATATGTTTCACACAACACCAAGACAAAACGAACAATGATATACCATTAAATATAATTATTTTAAAATGTCCATTATAACATAGCAATGTAATAGATTTGAATTAATATTAATAACCAAAATTTTAAAATTATATATTCTATATTAAATACTTTTTTTACATTCTTCCAAATATTTTGTTGGAATAAGAAAAGAATGAATCTAATTTTACGCATTAAAAAACATTATTTTTATAAAAATCCAATTTTAAAGCTTTTTAATGTCACACATATTTTAAAACTATATTTTAACACTTTTATAAGTTATATATTATTACATTAAAAATAATTATCAAATATTAATTTCAACATTTACATCGCTTAATTTTTTTGAACTTTCCTCATAACTATCATTTTTTAAGAATAATTTTCTGACCGTTTGAATAATAATGTGAAAATTAGGAAACTTTAATATGACCAATAGAATTGTAACTTATTCTATGAATGTATATATTAAATTTATGTAACTTATTATTGAAAATATAATGAATTTATATCAAGGAGTAAGTAAATAAATGTGGTAAAAATGATAAATTAATTATTGGTATTTTTGTGAAATGTAAATATTTATTTAAAACGATATAAATAATATAATGATTTAAAATGAAATTTATTTTCATAAAATATATTGACAAATTAATTTTTTGTAGTATTATTAATAGAACATAAATTTATTAGACATTATTTAATAATTAAAAGTGTTATAAAGGCATTTATAAATTTTCTATTGGCATTTTTTGAATAAATGATTAAATTTATTAGATTATAAAATTTCACATATTTAAAAAATTATTTTCATAAAATGGATTCCATTTTTGAATTTCAAGTGTAAAAAAATGGTTAGGGTGAATATTTTGAATTTTTCTAAAATATTAACAATTTTTTCAATAGTGAAACACAGTAATTTACGGTATTAGATAAATACATGAATTATTTTGTCATGGATGATGTAGGGAATGATCTAAGCACCATTATTTTGAACTAAAAACCACTATATTATATATTTATTCATAATAATCTATAATATTTATATTCAATAGCCAAAATAATAATCTGATGATTAAAATAATTAAAAAGCACATATCTCCTCCACTATAAATACAAACCCCATCACTCATTTTCCTCAAAACTACAAATCCTTGAATCAGGCTTATAGATTTCTCATTTACTATCCAAAACATCAACCGCATGTTATTGTTCTTAAACAATACCCTAAAAATCATTTCCAAGATCCTTAAATAGGTCCTCAAGGAGGTGACACTCATGGTGTAAAATCCAGGTTTTTCCTTTAATTTTTATTAACTTTCTTCTATTTTATTATGTTTTTCATACCACCTCAATCTAATCATTCATGATAACACTGGTATCATATATATAATTCAATTTTATTATTTTACCAGTATATCAGCCATCAATTCATTTATATTCCCCATTTTATTCTAAAAATGAAATCATCGTCCGTGAGATATCGATTTACCACCTTTGTGGATGACGAGTATTTGTTTTTCAATTCCTCCTTCATTGATTGAAAAAACCATTCTATGGTTAAATAATACATATATATGTTTAATAAATATTTTTTTTTGATATTTAACATGTATATATTCCTAGTATTAATTTATAAGACAAAACATGTTCATGATGATAGAAAAAATGAGAAACAATCAAAAGGGGTAAAATTAATGCTTTCACTAATGTATCATCTTCAAATATTTTAAAAAATAATATATATGAACATAACTCTCTAGTATTTTCATTAATAACATCTAACATAAATTTTGGCTAACTACTCCCAATTTACATGATCTTTAGTACATGTATACAAGTGAACCAATCATCAAAACTCAGGAAATGAACACTTTCAAATGATAGAATTGAAACTTATAACTCATCAAAAATCCATAAATGACCTAAATAAAATTATATAATAAATTTTTTTTAGTACGATCTTAATTAAAGTATAAATGGTTCCATTGTTAATATCCTAGACATTATTTTTATGTGACTAAACCATTTCGAAATCAGCTAAGGGTTTTCTCATATCACCTTTATTTTTGTGGGATATAGCTTATTCACCAATATTTATTATGTGTTATTAATATTTTCAACCCTTTTATGTATAATATCATGAATATATTTAACATAATGGTATTAAATGTTTTATTTTTTGATCATTAACTTTATGCGGCATAAGGTTCAACTATTTGCTAACTGGTATAGGTTTTGTCATCTCAACATTATTTCTATGAGATACGCCTTATTAAACACCAATTATTGATTTTAGAGTTTTTATTCTGACAATTGATGTAATATATAATAAATATATTAATATTAAGGTTATTAAATGTTTCATTTTATTGTATTTAATTTTATGGGGCATATGGTTCGACTGTTTGTAATGTGATATGGGTTTTTTCAACATACCTTTATTTCTGTGAGATATGTCTTATTCACCACTATTCTTTCTGTGTCGTGTATTCATACATATTATTTATGTATAATTTCATAAATAATTTATACTCATGGTATTAAATGTTTAATTTAATGGTCATAAATTTTATGGGTCATATGATTCGATTGATTACAAAATGATTTGATATTCTCTACGAACATTTGTTTTTCATTCTGGTTTTGCTTTCTCTCACTTTGCCCAAATGTAATTCTTGTTTATTTTTATGTAAATTTTTTAAATTCTATATGTATGTTTCAATATCATTTATACATCTCATTTAATCATTCTTTTATGTGAAATTCATTATTTTATAATGATCCCTTCTAAGTTATTCTCGATATGCAAGCCTGATTAAAGGGAACTTCTTAGTTTTTTACACATTTTCATGTTCACTCCATACTCTATTTTGATCCATAATTATTTTTCTAAAACCACCAATTCTATCAGGATTTATTGTTTTTAATTTCAATTAATATTTTATAATTCAAAAACTCCATAATATTTTCCCTTTAATTACACTAAATTGACTCATTTCTTAATTTTGATAAATAGTACTTTTACATTTTTTTCAATTCAATTGGAATTAATTTAAGCCTCACACATAATTTCATTTTTCTTATCCTTAATATTTGGGATATACATGTTAAAAATTATATTAGAAGACATAAAAAATTATTTTTTCATGATGAACTCTTATTTCTATAGTAAAAAATGGTTTTCTCATCTAACATTTACTTTAATGAGATATATGTGTTGTTTCCCACTTATTCATTTTGTGTGGTGTATGTACTTCCCATTTTTATATAATATCACGAAATTTTTATTATTAGGATATTCTATGTTTCAATTATTTATAATCCATTATTGGAATTATGATTTAAATGTGTCAAAGAGGTATGGGACACATTTGAATGTTTAACGATTGCTTTCACCAGAAAAATTTCAATGGTATCATTTAAAAGTTTGTTTATCAATGTCAACATCCTTATTTGAATCTAGTACTTCATTGAGCAATATGATTTATAATACAATATATAATATTTTTAAAAAATATTTTTGATCATTCTGACAATATATGTTCTATTAGATAGAATTTATGGATTATGGTTAAAAATATTCCCATTTTGTATAATAGTTTTCAATAAGAATGTTTATTGTATATGATTAAAAATTTAATATAGGGAAAATATTGGTAGTATTATGTGATGGGTGGGTCCAAATAGATCCCCTAAATGCATTATTATCTCCCAAGATACAAACTCGAATGGTATTTTACTCATTTATATATTGTGACTTGACTGAAGCATAGAGGATATGTTTATGTTGTCTATAATTATGCATCCACTCATTATGATTTTATTAACAGATAGCCCTTGTGATTATTTCACTAATAGAATTTCTATAGTTATGATGCATTCTAATTTGATTATTTATATGGAATTCATATTTTATTACAACTATATTATGCTCAAGATTAGGTTTTAATGGTATGTGTTTTAGTTATTCAACATTCCATATTGATTATTTTTATGACAGATTCCCTAGTATTTCTTACCCATACTCAGAATCTTTTCTCACCCCTATCATCTATTTTATTTTTTTCTAGGTTAAAATGGTGTATATTATGAATGAATTTAAGGGATAACCTAAGAGTGTATGGATGTTTCCAATGATGTTTCTCTGCTATTTTTTCCTTTCATATTGTAGTGTTAATATTATTAATATATCTAGTTTTCCATATATAATAAACTATTTGGGTAATTGCGATGAGAACACTTATACATTGTACCAATTTAAAAAATTATTGCACCAGCTATGGTCTACTGGTGGTGGGGTCCATACATTTGGTTTCATATTATGTTTAGTAGAAACATTAGAAATAAGATTTAGAAAACATAGATTAGGAAACAAAACCCTAAGATAGTATTTATGAATCACCATTGAAGAACATACTAGATTTTTTTAAGGTAGATATTATGTTAGTATTCCTGTAAATAAGTCCCTATCGAAATACTACAAGTATAAGTGGTTCTAGCACAAACATACCTAGGTGTAACAACTCTAACAAGGTGCATCAAGCGTGAGACGACGTAACCTGGTACACAACAATAGACCTCACAGCGAACCAGGATTGACAATATATGGGGATATACATATGAAAATTCACATTTTTTTTCAACAAAAAATTATGAATTATTTGAATATATAATGAAAATGAGTAACCTAGGTTAATCGTAAGTTATTTATTATTGAAAATATGGGGTCGTGATATTATATAAATGAATTTATGTTTTTCTCACTATTAGTATTGTTACTCACGGTATAATTTATAGTTATATTCAATGGATATATCCCAAAGGAGTAATGTTAACATTTAATGTAATAGAAAATGTGGTGGTGATGTGAATCCAAACGGGATGTTCATAGAAGAGAAAGACATCATGTCCATGCCTAATTAGTTTTCCAAAAAAATATTATTAACATCATATACATTTACAATCTATTGAACTCTCTAAAGAAGATAAGTATGGGTTTTACTAAGAGGTATAGTGGTGGATCACATGGAAAAAAGAATGATTGATTTTCATTATTCATGAAATATGGAAGGAGACTCCTAGGAATGTGTTTCAATAGAATAGATAAATACATTACATGTGGGAAAGATGGTCATAATTTAAATAATTTTTATGAAAAAAATGAACTGTATTATGGAAGGAAATAGAACACCACCTATGAAACTCTTTGTAGTTATTTTCCTTAAATGTGAGATATCTAGGCATTAATAGATTCATATCAATATTATATTGGAAAAACCTAGACCAAGGATGGACCATTGTCTAAATAAATGGATTAAGTATTATTCTATTATAAATTTATTGATAAAATTAGTGATTAACCATATTTTACAAATTTTTATTATATATATTTTTCAAGTTATATTAATATATTTTTAGTAAAAAGAAAACCCAAAAGTAAAGTGACAACACCTCACGTCTGGAATGGTAGTGGGGTTTGAACCCCCAATAGATGAGCGACAAGGGTTCAATTTCAACCACTGGACAATATTATGTCTTGATTAGCACACCTTTTTATATCATATATATATTTGTTATTGATATTTCATGTACATTTGTCTTATCAAATATATGAAATTGATATTGGAAAATTATTAAGTTATTAAGTGATTAATGTTATTTTATAGATGAATTATATTTTAAAGAATGAATTATGAATTTTACTTTCGAAGAAAATTTGATTTTATTGTTTTCTGATGAAAAATTCATTTCATGAATGTATTTTTCATAACACAGAAATTTAGAGATCTTTTAGAACTCTGAATTTGGACCGATGTATTTTGAATTATTGTTATGGTTGGAATGGATTAAGTCAAACATTTATTATTATTTTTTGTTGTTAAAGTTTGATTTAGTAGATACATTATGCTAAATTTTTAAGTTTATCCAAATATTTAATCACTAATTTAATGAATAATGAATCATATGTATCACAAAATTTCTTCAGGTATGAAGATTTCTCAATGATCATTCTTTTATATGTTTGAGGGATGGTGTAAAAATAGATCAATGTTGAACCAAATTATGAGATTAGGCGTATCACATGGAAGTTAATCAAGTATGTTTATTTAATATTTTGATTTTTTGGATTGTAAAACAAACCCTAAACATTTGGAAAAGGATTTTAGAAAAAAAAGATTACATTTCACTCCTATATATGATAAATCAATAGTACTTTTACTGATCTCATATTTCATGTTTTGTAACAGTTATCTTTCTAATGACCATGTTTTTTATCACTATCCATCAGAACATAATAATTAAAATAATCTTATATATCCATTTTTTCAATTTATAAAACAATTTCCAACCCAAAATCCTAGTTTTGTTGTGACCTATTTTTTTCCCTTTCCGTCTTATTAATAAGATGTTTTATTAACCCTATTTCTGATGAGGGTTTCCAATAATGGAATTTTAATATATCAAACGTTTATTTTGGATGAGAAATTTCAAATTTTGAGGATACAGTTTTTAAAATTTGGGTAGAATGTAACACCCAATGATTTTATATAATTTCCCTTTTTTAAAATAAATTTATTGAGAAACATAGGTTTCACAAAACACCAAGATTAAATGAATATTGATATACAATTAAATAGAGTTATTTCAAAATAATGATTATAACCTAGCTGTTAAATTTTTGGGAATTAATTGTATTAGATAAATTATATAAATTTGTATATTATATATTTAATAATAAAAATTTACAGTCAACCAAATGATTTTAATTTCATAAGAAAATAATGAATCCAATTTTATGAATTTGGAGGCAATATTTTTCAAAAACCTATTTTAATGCATTTAATAGCATAATTTTTTATAACTAAATTAGAACAATTTTATAAATTATGTTTGACAAAGAAAACATTTTTTTGAAAGTGTAATATTGTAATTTACTTTGGATAGTTTTTTTATTTTTCTCACATTTTTTAATTATGATGAATAGAAATGTGATCATTGGAATAATAATATGTCCATCGGGAATACTAATATGACCAATGGAATAATAAATTCACCTATTTAATTCTAAATAATATTTATGTATCTTATGAATTAAATTATAATAAATTTATTTCAATAAATATGTAAATAAATTTCTTAATAATTATAAATTAATTATTGTTATTTTTGTGTAATGTAAATGTTTTTTAAATATTTTATATGTACTATTATGATTTTAATTAAAATTTATTTTCATTAAATTAATATAATAATTAATATTTTTTTTCTTATGATTTTTATATAATATTATGTGTGAATAAATATTTCCTCAAAGCGTTATAAAATTAGATATAATTTTTAAATCCTTTATTTTTGAATAAAAGAGGATTTTAATTAAAAATTGAATTTATTATAATTATAAAAATACTTTTATTAAATATATTTCATTTTTTAAATAATCAAACGACAAAATGGATCGTGTTTTTTGGTATTTTTCAAAAATAGTTTAATTTTTTTTGAATAGTGATATACAATAATTTACTATATTAGTAAAATAATGAATTATTGAGTCATGGATGATGTATGGATGATGTAGGAACCATTAGTTCTAAATAACATGAAAGTTTTACTATATTTAGTGAAAATAATCAACACTATTGATATTCATGATGAAAAATAATATTCAAATGTTTAAAATAAAAAAACGCATCTCTACTATAAATACCACCCCTAACCACCCATTCTTCACACCCCTTCAAATCCATGAAGAATTATTATATTCTTCCCATTTCCTCTCCCAGAAAAATCTCCCACGTTATGGTCTTTTTGGGTATCACCAAAATACGAATTCAAAGTCCCTATTGAGGTTCTTAATAAGGGGAAATTATAGTGCTAAAATCCCCTTTTGTTCTTCTAATTTTCATCCAATTTATTTTCTTTTATTATCCTTTCCATTCCTACCCATTAAAAACACGCATGAAACATGTTTATAATATATATTATGTAATTTTATTTATTTTCAATGTTGAATCAATCATAAATTCCAATCTCTTTCCCTTTTTATTCTAAAAATGAAAACATCATCCATGAGGTGACAATTTACCACCTTCGTGGATGATTAGTTTTTTTATTTCTATTCATCCTTCAAGGAAGGTAATAAAACCATTATTTGTTAAAAAAAATTAATATACATCATAATAATTATTTAATATTATGAAAACAGTATATATAAAAATTATTAATTTATAAGAAAAAACTAATTCGTGATGATCGAAAAAATGCCCAAAAAATCTAAAATAATATAATTAACTCTTTATCTAATGAATCTTCATCATATATCAAAAAATAATATATCTAAATATTGAAAATAATTTATGTTAATTAATTAAATATAACTTCAATTCTAGATAATTATTCTCATTTTACTTGATCTTTCATACTTGTATAAAAGTGAACCATTCTTGAAAACCGAGGAAACAAACACTCTGAAGTGACAAAATTGAATCATATTACTCTTAAATATGCCATAAATGATCATAATAAAATAAAAATAAAAAATTAAATTATTAATGTGTTCTGAAATATATTATTATTTAATTCAATTACATTATCCATGACATTAAGTTCATGTAATGTACACTTTCAGACATACGATATGGGTTTTTTCAAGCCACCTTTATTTCAATGAGACATGCTTATTAACCTCAAATTTTTATCTTTAGAATATTTACACATACCTTGTATATATATTTTCATGAAAATATTTATCTTCATGCTATTTATTGTTTCATTTAATGATCATTAATTTTATGGGGTATATGGTTTGACAGTTTTCAAAGTTGTAATGGTTATCTCATCTCACCTTTATTTTTGTGAGATACGCCTTATTCGACACTATTTCACGTGGGTAATTCATTTATACATATGTTTTATGTATAATATTATAAATATAATTATATTCATGGTATTCAATGTTTCATTTATTGATAAATAATTTTATAGTGCACATGGAGGGACTATTTAAAAAGTGCTAAGGGTTTTCTCATCCCACCTTTATTTATGTGAGATATACCTTATTCACCACTATTTATTATGTGTGGTGTATGTATTATACCCATTGATTTATGATATCATGGATATATGCATATTAAAAATACATAGTTTTTCTTTTTTATTATCATTAATTTCAAGGGGCATACAGTTTGATTGTTTACAAAGTGATATGAGAATCTCCTAAACATTCATTTTGCATTCGGGGTATGTTATTTCTATCATTACACTAATGAAATTATTCAATATTTTTATATAACTTTTATAAGCATTGTGTATATGTTGAAAAAGATATTATATATATAATTTAATCATTATTCAACAGGAAATTTATCATTTCATAGGATTCCCTTGTCAATTCATTCCTATAAACAAGCCTGATTAAAAGTAACTTCCCAATTTCATACACGTTTACATGTACAATCTAAAATCTTTTCTGAGCAATTATTATTTTTATAAAATCACTAATTTTTTCCTGAGGAAATAGTTTTTTAAAATCTTATTTTATACAAAAAGGTTCCTTTTTCCATTTTTAAAACTCAATAGTATTTTCCATTAATCCAAACTAAATAGGCTCATATCTAAAGATATTTAAATGTTCTTTTTAGATTTCCCATCACTTGGAAATAATTTATGAATCTAATAAAATTTAATTGTATATACCATTTATTTTTTAGGATGCACATGTTTACCATATGATTTTATGGTATGTAAAAATGATTTTCAAAAAGAACTATTCTTTCCATATTAAATAGGGGTTTTCTCATCTCACATCTACTTCTATGAGATATATACCTTGTTCACCACTTATTACTTGTGTTTGGTGTATGTATTTCCCATTGATATAACATATATTTATTTTTCTTACTCTAATTATAGTATAAGTTTAATTAAATTTAATTTCTTCAAATGGATTATATATTAAATGCTTCAAATTGGCATGGGAAATGGTGGAAGGTTTAAATATAATTTTCCTCAATATTTTTTCAATGGTATAACTAAAAATTATCATAATAGATATAAAAATACATTCATTAATCATTTTCTTCATCGATATTTATGACTTATGATACCATCTACCATATGTTTTTCGATGAATTATGATCAGTTTTACCATGGATAGTCTATTTGATTCCATTCATGGCTAATGGTAAAAAGTATTAAAAATTCTTACGATAGTATTAAGTATGAATATTTATGTTAATTATGTTTCACCATTTTCATATGAAGAATGTACTGGCCTATGTAAGTGATATTATGGTCCCATTATGACCCATCAATGTGTCATTAGGTCTCATGAGACAAACTAGACTAAGTTTTTACCTGTTTTTGAATGGTGTCTTGATTGAATCCTTGAATTTATGTTTATGAGTTTTATAATTATTACTTCACTAATTATGAAATTATTAATTACTAATCCACTTGATCATAATCCAAATAGAGTATCCATGATTAATTTTCATTCTCATATGATTATACATAAAATAGTCAGCTTTAATTCCTACCATATTATGATCAAGATTATTATTTAATGGAATGTGATTTAGTTATTAAAATTTCCTTATTGTTTATGTTTATGACATATTTTGATGTATTTCTTAACCTTACTGAGCATATGATATCACCCTTTTCTTAGGTTTTTTTCCCAGGATGTGATATAACAGCTCAGACCTCAATGGTGCATTCCTCTTCGGAAATATTATGTTTGATGTGTTCTCTGTGGTTAATATGTCTTATCCCAACAACATTTTAAATTTAAAATTATAAAAATAGTTCATCAGTGAGACTAATTCGAACAGTTGCATCAGTAAGACCGATGTGAATAGTTCACTCGGTGACACCAACGGGAACTGTTCCATCGGTGAGAGTAATGTGAATAGTTCCAACCGTGAGAAGGATGTGGACACTTCCATCAGTGAGATATATGGGAAGACTTCCACTAGTGAGACTGCTGTGAGCAATTCCATCAGTGAGACCGATATGAACAGTACCATCGGTATTGGTGAGTCATTCAATGAAAAGTTCAATCTGTATCAGTTATTCATTCTGTGAACAGTACCATCGGTATATATAACTCATTCTATGAACATTACCATTAGTATTGATGAGTCATTGTGTGGAAATTTCCATCGATATTGGTGAGTCATTCTATGAACAATACCATCAGTATCGGTGATTCATTCAATGAAAAATTTCATCTGTATCAGTGGGTCATTCTGTAAAACATTACCATCAGAATTAGTGAGTCATTATGTGTAGAGTACGATCGGTATCAGTGAGTCATTCTGTGAATAGTACCATCAGTATCAATGAGTTCTTCATTCAATTTTACCATCAGTATTAGTGAGTCATTCTATAAACCGTACCATTAGTATCAATGAGTCATTCTTTGAACATTACGAACAGTATCATTGACCCATTATGTAAATTGTGCCATCGGTATTGGTGATTCATTCTGTGAAGCGTACCATATATATCGGTGGGTCATTTTTTGAACAGTTCCATCAGTATCAGTGAGTCATTCGGTGAAATGTGTTTTCAAGATCAGTAGTTATAAAACGTTTCTAGGATTGTGTATAGTCATTCTATCCTCGGTAGGTGTTCAATTATTCCACAATCGTGTACAATGTTTCCATCTACATACAGTTTCTCCATGCTGATGTTTTCTTTGTGTAAAATGCATTCAAGGCCTTTTTTACGGGATATAATTCTGAATCAAATACTATAACTCCTACAATAATTTTACTATGGCCCAATATGTCTTCACTTGGTCAAATCATGTGGTTTAGTGCAATCCAATTTTAATGGAAAATCCAGTATATCTTAAACCGGTGCTTCGTAATTCTTCTATAGAAATGAGATATCTTCCTCCATTATTCTACCTTCATGTTCCCTAGTGCAAGATTCATGATCCTTTCTTTATTATCATATGAGCTGTGTGATCGAAGCACACTCCATGGATCTTTTCCCCCTTAAAATTTCTTCCTACTGCATGGGCTCCCCTATTATGGTGGAAGATGCAAGTGTTGATTTTTCATCGATAGAAGATATGATATACCTCTGTTCTTCTTTTCCTCGATCCTTATTCTTCTATATCTCCATTACATGGTATCGAATGTGATATCCATTCCTCTAATGGAGTTTTCGTTGGTTTCAGTTGTTGTGGTCGTACTGTGACATCCTCGAGTGGATGGAATTTACACGGGAGGAGGCAATTGTGATCCATTGTGTCTATTGTTCTTGTACAAAGAACATCAAGAACTATATTAGGTTGGGGATTCGTTTCTTCTCTATTATTTAACATTAAAATGTAGAGTTATCATGATCTAGAACATTGGATTACAATGTAATAAAAATAATAAATATTTGATCCAAATAAATAAATTGATATCGATTGTATGTTATTGCCCCTTTTTTTCTAGATAGTTTTATATCTATGATTTATTTCATTAAATTTTAATTATTGATGAAAATTGTAAAACAATGTAAGATGGGATTAAATGTAAATTAATTTTCAAAGATAAAGAGGTATGTAAATGATTCTGGTTCTTATTGTTGTAATTTTATTTTAGTAAAATTGATGCAGTAATCATGTGTAATCAATTTTGGATAGCAACAATAGCATTCTTTTTAGGATACATATAGTTTGAACCTTCAATTAATAAATAGGTTAATTATATATGGATTGATGAATTGGTTGTTTGATAAAAAGATAAATCATAATAGGCTTCTATGTTATGCTCCTGCTTGTAAAGGCTAATAGACTTATACTTGGAACTGTGATAGCTCATTCTGTTTGAAGGTTGGATTCCATGTTTGAGGGGTAAGAGCCCAATTGATATGATTTCTTTTTCCTACTACTTATGTTGTGATGTGAGACTGAAAGTATATTGTGATATTTGTGGGAAGGGAGGCCTATTTCTTATGGAAGTAGTTGAAACCTAGTGTGGCGAGATGCATCTTTTTATGAATATGGGTGTTGGGGAGGACACCAAGGAGAATGAAACGTGTTGGATGTGAATTTTTGGATGCTTTAGGATTCTTGTTTGATTTTTTTTCTTCATTACATTCCCCACTACTGAAGGATTCTAGTTTTCTTACCCTCTTTCCAAAATGTGTAAAGACACGTGGGGTGTGTCACATGCTTTCTGTGTTTAGATTCGCAAGGGATGATGGGTCTATTATCTTTCTATAGGTAAAAAAGACTCGATGGGTAGTTTATCTACTCATCGTGCTTAACACCCTTGTGTTTAGTAGTGTAGAATGTTTTTATAGAATTTTGAGGAATATTGGAATGCAGTAATGTTGTTAATAAATGATTGAGTACATGATGTTAACCCATGGGATTTGAGTTTGCTGGGACACAATGATGAGGTTGAAATTTAATGGAATAGTGGACCTTGGGTGTGATGCTAATGAAATATAATTTTTAAATTGGTAATGGATAATTATTGAATAATGAATTAATTAATTTAAAGGCCATCTAATAAAAAGTGAATGAATTAATGTAATAATTCCATTAAAATGGTGGTGTTCTTATTGGATATCTACTCTAGGAAGTGGAATCCAAGAGTCCATGAGACGTTAGCTATATTTGAGTCTATGAAATGGTTATTCCCATAGTGTGGTTATGAGATATAGTATATTATGCACTTTTTTTTGTTTCAATATGATACTCCACCCCGTATATTAGGGAAACCAACACCCCGGGGATTTTGAGCCTTCAGAGGTGTTTTCCCCAACATTATAGTGGGGTGATGGATGGATGACTACCCCCATTGGCCCCAATATATTCTCAGGTTGATACTTGTGCAGGTAGGCACAATGGTTAGCTTTCCCCATATATTTTTGTAGATTTATATAAAGGATTGTGGTTATTCACACACATATATTCTAGATACAGATCTAGATGGATTCATATAGGTGTTACATGTATAAGTTGTGACGGCTTGAGGATCCTTACTTGGTGTATGGGCTGTAAAGGTTTGAGGTATCATTCCCAATCTATGATACATGATATGAAAGATGTGGTGGATCCCAGAAACTACATGGTCACTTTTCTTACATGAAATTTGTGGTTTTTTTGCATGAGGTGCATGTTGTGGTGCTTCGTCTAGGTGTTTGTGGGCATGCCTTTTTGGAGAGAAATTCTTAAGACGTGCGATGTTGTGTGAAAGTGGTAAACCAGTGGGGAAGTAGTAACAAGGAACCATTGATATTATTTATTATATCAGATAATCTTTTTTGTGATACATGGTGAGAGTATCCATAGTGTGGCTGGGAACTTAGTATACATGTTTAGGTGATGAATTTGTTTCACATGTTTATACTATTCCATAGAATAATTTCTTTACTTTTGCATGATAGGATCTATAAAGGATCCTACTAATTATACTATTATACTCACCATATATATATATAATATTTTTCAGATAACTAGGAAAAGGATTGATATTAAGCATGTTTCTAATAGCTTTTGGTGGTTGGAGTTATTCCGGATTATAGTTGATGGTGTTTTTAAATTCCTTTGGTATTTGAGGTTTTTTTGTTCAGTTGTAGTAGTATTTCATTAAATTACATATGTGTACTTGGGATTTTGATTAAATTTCTATCTGAGTTGGATTTCTTTGCTGTCTGTCTTATATCTCTCATTTCCATGTGTTCTATTAGATGGTAATGCCTTCCATTGGTGTGTTTATTATTCCCTCGGTGGAAGTCTCCAACTCGGGTCCTACTGGATGCGGGACTCAGGGGGTCATTATCCCCCTTCTCACATTTTCAGACCAAGAGGGTTAGATCGTGTGGGGAGGGGATCATGGAAGAGTTGTATCAGAGGCATGTTTAAGGGATAGGATAGACATTGGTGTTAGTAACATGTGAGGTTACATGGGTTAGTATGGAAATAATATCTCTTAAGTTTAGAATGTGATGTAAATAGTTGAGGTTAGCTGAGTCACAATCATTTTGGGCCCCCTATAATCTGATTCCCGAACCATTAAGATTATAGTGGATACTAAATGAAGAGATATGAGTTTTAGGGTAGAGACCTTGGAATGGTTCTTGCACCATTCATCTTTGTGACTTTGTTTGAATGGGTCAACCATGGGATAGACAAACATAAAATTAATAAAATAAAACAACTAATTTATTAATTTTGAGTCTCCCATATTCCATGTTTATGAGCTCTATATTTTTGTTATTTTGAAGGTATGGCTCTGGGGAGATGTCCTCATCAGGTGTGCACAGAATATGTCAAATTGGATGTGCCACTAGATCTCACAAGGGAAGATGTTTACGAAAACAACAATTGGAGGGGGACACATCAAGAGTTTCAGTGTTTTAGTATGCAAAAGTATGAGGGATCCATTTTTAATGAAGTCCTATAATATTGGCTGGTAGTAGTTGAGATAGACTTTAGTTCGATTCATCCTTAGAAGGAGCACATTGTGTCATTTTTGTGAAGATGATCTGTGGAGCATCATGGTAGTGGTTGCTCTTATTCCATGTGGATTGCAAGGAATTTGAGATCTCAAGGGTGGAGTTTCGAGAAAATTTCAGAGTCGAGTTTCTTTCATTGACCGTGAGGGCATCAAGTAGCTAGGATATTCATACCCTTTGTTTGTGGAGCTCCAATGTGCTAGTGTTTGGAATCTATATCGGGAACCTTTTACAATATTCTTCTTACCGGTTTCCAAATGAGGAGGATAGGGAGAGGAATTTTAAGGTGGATTTGGGTCCCGAGATCCAGCACCATGTCAACCCGTTTATACTGAAGACATATCATGATGTGCTACCGAGGGAAGACATCATCGAGAGGATGTTGGCTTAAACCAGATTTTCACAAGAGGGGAGTCATCATGATTCATCGCGAAGTAGATCTATGGTTAGGGATTACCAATTTTCAGGGTAGAAGAGTTTCTGTTCGACCGAGGGAAGGTCCTATCCCGAAACATCCAGTTTATCAAGGGGAAGCCTCTATCAGGAATATTCCAAGGGATCAAGTGATTGTTTTCATGTGGTTGTTATGGATATTAGTAGAGATTGTGTCGTGCCTTTCAAAGAAGTCATCTTGCACTAGGTGATCTGCTTCAAGATCTCTCATTGAGGTAGTTCCAACTGAGGAAGCATCATTTGATTATAACAGCTTTGGATCAGTATAGAGAAGATATGGAAGGTAGGGGAAAACCTTGTGATGCTCCTTGTCCTAAAAAATTAGAGTTTGGAAATGATGGGGTCCGTCATCATGGTCAGAGATGTCGTGGATGAGGCTATGGTCAGCTTCATTCTTTAGAGATGATAGTGCGAGGCGAGGCTAACATCATTCAAGGTAACCATTTATTCTTTTCTACATGGGTGTATTTCATGTATGATTTAGGATCAACACACTACTTCATATCCAATCCCCTTTTTGATGCATTGGGAGTTGGGGTAGAGAGGCATCCAGTGCCCATAGAATTGACTACCCTAGTTAAAGGTCAAACAAACTATTTTGATGTATGTAGATATTGTAAGGTTCTACTAAAGTATCACCGGTCTTGGGTATATTTACTATAATTACAGATACCATCATATAATTTCATCCTCTGAATGGATTGGTTGTATTTTTTGGAGGATATCTAGATTCATTTAAGAAGCAGGTGGTGTTCTTTGCTATAGATGGAGATCCAGTGGGTTTTGTCGGTGAGCTAGACACTTGGATGGGTCAGAGTCCTATTTCTTCCTTATCATCCATGATGGTTGTTCTAATTTTGAGTTCATCATGGGTTCAATAGTTCATGTTTCCTATGGTCATAGAAGAGTACCCTGATGTCTTTCTAGAAAAGGTTGTATCATTACCCTGTCAATGAGAGATCGAGTATGGGATCGCGCTATAAAAATGAGAATTTATAATCTCTATGTGCCATTATAGGATGGACCCTTCTATGTTATGAGAGCTACATATACATCTTGATGCTATATTATAGTTCGGTTTTGTTCATCCGAGTGTGTCACCATGGGGTTCACCAGTTTTGTTCGTGAAGAAGGTTGATGGTAGTTTGCAGTTGTATATTGATTATCATCGCTTAAACAAAGTGAAACTAAAGAATCAATATCCTCTTCCTTGGATTGATGATTTTTTCATTCTACTGAAGGGTGAATTTTTTGTCTTAGAGATCTATGAGTGGTTAGGATATCATCAAATGTGTGTCAAGGATGAGAATACCATGAAGACTTCTTTTTGTTGTCATCATAGGCATTATATGTTTGTTCTAATGCTTTTGTGTTCTACAAATGCTATAGTTGTGCTCATGGGATTGATGACCGCTATGTTCTGTGAGTTCCTATAAATTTTTATGGTGTTTTCCATCTACGATATCCTTATTTACTCCATGTCTGAGGAGGATCATGTCGAGAATCAACAGGATGTTTTGTGAGTTCTTCGTCAATAGCAGCTGTTTGGGAAGTTGTTGAAGTGTATGTTTTGTTCCGGAGAAGTCCATTACTGTGGCCATGTCTTATCCCAGTAGGGATTAGCAGTGGATCCATCAAAGATAGAAGT
This sequence comes from Viscum album, assembly GCA_963277665.1. NCBI lineage: Eukaryota > Viridiplantae > Streptophyta > Magnoliopsida > Santalales > Viscaceae > Viscum > Viscum album. Next base: position 942,842,300 of record OY728127.1, on the reverse strand, counting down.
AGTTGTGTCTTGGGAAGCAACCATGCCAGTGGAAGAGGTGCGAAGATTCCTTGGTCTCACAGGCTATTATAGGAGGTTCATAGACGATTTCTCGCGGGTTGCGACCCCTTTGACAACATTGGACAGGAAGGATCAGGGGTTCATGTGGACTAATCAGTGTAAGGAAGAACTCTAGTATCTAAAGTAGAAGTTGTTATGTACTCTAATTAATTTTCATGTAGTAGAGGGAGTTCAGTTTGATGTTTTCTACGATGCTTTGCATCTGGGGTTAGTTTGTGTTCTGATGTAGCTGAGATCAATTATTTCTTATGGGTATCTGTAGTTGCATCCCCATGAATCTAACTATTCCACCCAAGATCTTGAGTTGGCAAATGTGGTGTTTTCTATGATTTTTTGGAGGCATTACCTCATTGGTGATCTCATTTTGGGTTTCACTGATCATACGAGCCTAAGGTATGTTTTCTCCCCGTGTTACTTAAACATTCGATAATGTCAGTTGGTGGAGTTATTACAGGAATATGACTTTGAAATCTCGTATATAACTAGAGAGGGGAAGGATGTAGTTGATACGCTGAGTGGGATACCACGTAGTGATGCAGTGCATGAATATGGTCATTCTTGGAGGTTAATTGATGAAATTTCCGCATTACATCTTGATATGGGAGAGGATAGGGGAGAGGTTTCATTTTTCAGATGATGGTGTAGTCATGTCTGTTGTAGCAGGTGGAAGAGTCCCTGTTGGGGGATCTAGCAGTGGTGGTCTAGAGAGACCAAGTTGTTTTTTGGCAAGGGCCCTGATGGTTGGTCTTAGGGTGAATAACACTGAGTGTTATGTCATAGAAAGCTAATTTTTCCTTTGGTGATGCATGAGACAGTGGTCAGAGAGTTTCATAATTCTCCATTATCATCACATACCATCGTGACAAAGATGTACCGAGCTTTGAGGAGTCAATATTGGGGGCCTAGGTGAAACGTATAGTTGGGAGTTTGTGCCTCGATGTTTGGTCTTGCCAGAAGTTGAAGGTCAAGAACTTTGACCCTAATGGTTTTCTCTTGTGATTATATTTTCCTCAATGTAAGTTGGAAGACATCTCAATGGACATTGTTACTGGTTTAGCTTGAGAACAAGGAAGGAATGATTCTATTTGGTAGGAAGTGGACCGTTCAACAAAATCATCCCAATTTATAGCGATCAATGAGTCGATCATAGAGGAATTTTTGTCGCAAATGTATATGAGGGGAGTGGTGAGACTCCATGGAGTACCAAGGATGGTCATTTCTTATCTAGATCCTCATTTGACCTCTAGGGTGCGGAGTGGACACTAGAATGATTTTGGTTCTAAGATATGACATAACACTACTTTTCATCCATATACATTTTCTCAGACAGAGTGGACTATCTAGACACTTGTAGACATTTTTTTCTCCTATGTCCTACGTTTTGGAGGTTTGTGGATGAAAAACTTATCCTTGGTGTAGTTATCTTACAACAATATTTTTTACTCCACCATCTATATGGAGTCATTAGATCCTTGTATCGATGACCATTCCTTTCAATTTTATGATGGAAAGGGGCTAGAGAGGATTCAATTCTAAAACTAAAACTAGTGAATAATACAACATATATTGTTCAGGTTATTCATGATAGGATAAAGGCAACACATGATCGTTAGAAACCATATTTCGATCAAAGGTGGAGACCTTTGGAGTTTGATGTTGGTCATCCCATGTTTCTGAAGTTGACTATCCATCATGGGAAGTGAAGGTTTGGTCATGGGAGAAATATTTTCTTTGTTTTTTTTGGTATTTCGAGGTGTTGTCTCATGTTGGAGTCGTGGTGTATTTAATATCATTTCCTATATAGATGAGCTGGATTCCCGATGCATTTAATGTATCATAGCTCCATCGTTATCTTCACGATGATTATCACTTCATCAAAGGTGGAAAGATTGATGTTGATCATGATGCGACCATTGAGGAGCATCCCATGGATATTCAAAACCATAATGAGGAGGTGTTTTTCTGCATTTTATCCCCTTGGTTCATGTCTGGTGGAGACACGGTTGCGTGGAGGAGAGTGCCTGGGTGCCTGATTCGCAGATACATTCTTAGTAACTAAAGTTGTTTTATGTTTAACACTTTTCAGGTAATTTTTTTTCACCTTGTGGTTGTATACATTTCATATTTATGAGATGTGTCTCTTTGGGTGCTTCTTGTGGCTTTATCTCTTTTGAGAGGTACCATGATGGGTGGTTGTCGGACCCCAGTTCCATTTCCCATTATGTGGGCTTTGAATTCTCAAAGATTAGAATGTTTTTAGAGGTATATGATATAATGGATCAGAACTCACTAGTCCATTCTTATGCGGAAGTCCTTTGTTTGTGATGTTTTGGGAGGTCAAGGTAACTTATACCTATTAATTTTCCAAATTTCCATTTCAGCTAAACATTCCATCAGTGAGACAGATGCGAACAGTTCCATTGGTGAGACTGATGCGAACAGTTTCATTGGTGAGACTGATGGGAACATTTCCATCAGTGAGACCAAAGTCAAAAGATCCATCGTTGAGACTGATGGGAGAATATCCATCGGTGAGATGGATGTGAACAGTTCCATTGGTGAGACTGATGTGAACAGTACCATCGGTGACACCAATGTAAACATTACCATCTGTATCTATTAGTTATTCTATGAAAAGTAACATCAGTATTACTGATTCATTCTAAGATAAGTAACATCGGTATTAGTGAGTCATTATATGAATAATACCATCAGAATAAGTGGGTTATTTTTTTAATAGTTCCATTGGTATCGGTGAGTCATTTTCTGAATAGTACCATTGTAACACCATGAGATTTTAAGAAAAATATTTTTTTTAATTTCATTAATTTTTTTTACGATACACAAAAAGGAGCTAGCACAACACACAACCCTGACTTTCCTTGCGTTACATGCAATCACGACCTTCCTCGATAGTGTGTGTAGTACGCAATACCGAGTTTCACTAAATGAGATATTATAATAATATTATTATGAACTAGCCGTTATGAATAGTAATACCCACTTTTTGAAATTTTATAAATTTTATCTTTCAAAATGGACTTCATTTTTGGATTCGGAATATCGATAATAGGTTAGGGTGAAATTTTGGTACTTTTCGGATAACTTTCATATTCTGATTAATAGTGAAAATTACTAAATTTTAATTAAAGACAACTTTTTAAACGAAATAATTAATAGTGAGAAATTATTAATTTGAGTGGTTCTAAAGTATATTTAGAATATATTTTTACAATTTGATATGATTTTGGTTATTGGATGTAAATTCACATTTAAACTAGACATAAATAAGTGTCAATCTTTTGATAGTTATTATCTCTTAAGAACACGCTATTTGTCTTGACGACGGAAATTAATTTTTAAATTAGTTAATGAAAATGATTTGTTTTGAATTTGGTAAATTATACATCATTTTTGAATTCATAATATCAAATATATCATAGTCCTAATTTTTGTTATTTTTCTGGAAACATTCATTTTTTGATTAATAGTGAAACCACTATGTGGTAGTTAAAAAACTGAATTTTTCATAAAACTTAATTTTACCACTTCTATGAGTGGAATTTCGAAAATCCAAGAGACACGGTTAATATCAAGGACTAAAATCTGGTTCAATGAGAAGAAAATATTTTTTGGTGAATAGTAACTTTTTAATTTTATTACCACGGTTAAAAGTAAATAGGATAATTAAGGGTAAAAATGATATTATTATTACCCTAACACATGTACTAATACTATTGGATAAGTTTAATTAGACCAGAAACAACCTTAGGATTAAAATATGACCATTTAGGCCCACATGGATTAGATTAGGACATTTAATATTAATTTACTTAAAGAAGGGTTAAAATAGTTAAAATCAAAGTTTATTAAGTAAAACATTTTTAATATAGGGTTATACAGAAGATAAATTCGACTATAAATATTCATTATAATGCTAAAAAGATTTCCAACATAATGGTATTTTATTAGTAATCTTTAGACATTATATATTTTAATTTATGTATGACACAATGAAGATGACGTAATTATCTTATTAATGAAATATTGACATAATTGATATTATAAATACCCAAATAAATATAATTTGAGACTTTTTATGAATTACACTAATTTTCTAGGATTACATGACATGTTAGTATTTATTTAGATCACTTCTTTCCAACTAATCATTCTTTTATTATTTTCTACAAAAATCAATTACCAAATAGTGTCAAAGTTGACATAAAATAGTTTTTTTAAAAAAATTATATTATTAATTGTTATTTTATTCCTAAAAATTTAAAGTTCGGCCAAATGACTTAGATAAGGTTATATATATTAATAATAAACAATTTGGGGTTATTTTGTCTTGTTATAGTATGTTTATTAACCTTATAGTGTAAGAAAACAAGAAGACATGGTAAAAGTAAAATTATTTAACTTAAAGTTAAATCTAAATGATAAGTTTAAAATAGAAACCTAAACTTGTCTAAATTATATTGTATGAGATTATTTCGACCCATCCCCACCTTATATTGGAAATAATGCAAATTGGAGCTATTAAAAACCAAATATGACTTTATAATAAAATAATATTTTTTGTTTTTCCAAAGGTGCCCCTCTCCTCCATTATTGAAGGGAATCTCCCCCCTCTCTTCCTCAAACCACTTTGAGCCTTCATGCACGGACAACCCCTGACAAATTCTATTCTCCACTTCAATATAAACTTCCTAGAGGTTCTGGTCTTCTTCAACGACCAATTTTAGTGCCCTAAGAGGAGGTCTCAAAGAGGCGCTTCAAAGAAGAGCTAATGTATGTTACCGATTCTTTCAAATTTATTTCTTCTTCCACTTCTTCTTATTTAGTTGTTTCATTATGAAGTAATAACATCAGTATCACTCATCTAATGATATGTTTTTATATGTATGAAACATCCATATTTCACCATCTATCCATCCTACGGAAAAGGAAATCACCGTGCGTGCGTATGTATAGAATACCGTCTCCACGCCGTGGTGAAATCTATTTTCCACCACCACCATACATGGATGGGTATAATGGTGAAATTAATGAATATATATGATTATTGTAAAGTGATATTGATTCTTTAATTTTATACATACACTTTAATACAATTATACCATCATGGGAATGATATCATCACTCGTTCATACGTACGGAATACCGTCTCCCCGACGCGATGAGATTCACTCTCCATGTTGACCATTCATGAATGATTATAAAGTATATATAATAAGTAATCATGAAATATATGAAATAATAATGATACTTGATTTTTGTGTGTATATATGTATTTCATCTACTTGATTTCATTCAATTCAAAAAGGAAACGAAAACAGCGTTCATGTCTATGTATGGCCTACAGTCTCCATGAACAGTGTATTTCATTTCCTTTAATCGATCTATCATATATATATTTATATACTGATATATATATTATATTTAAATCATGTTTTACATTCTGGAATTAAGTATATCAGGATATAAGTAATAATATCAAGAACAACAAGTCCAAACACGTATGATAAATAAAACGATTTAACCCAAAACAATGCATTAACATGAAACTTACAAATGAAAGGGTAATATAAAGTCATAAGTGAACCATATATGATATCATAAAAATGAATATGATTCCTTAATAAGTAAATGACATTATTTAAATCATTATACAGGAGGTTCGGAAAAATACAAAGCATATCAGACCTAAGGTAAGTGATAATTGTGCAAATCTAATTTTTATCTGAGATTTCTTATTCGTAAGTATTTATGGGGTTATTGCTATTATCCATGTCCGTGTTTTATAAAAGTTTATTCATGTATTTTTAAAGTCCTTTTTTCTCATTTTGACTTTTACCCCATGGTATGGATGGAATCCTTCTTTTATTTACCCTACAAGTTATTTTTTGACTTTTTCGACAAAAGTACGAGAAGAATGTTTTTTAACGTATACGGCATGAAAGGATTTTTACGATTTTATAAATCCTTATTTTCATGAAGCTTCCTCCAAAATATTCCATTACTATTTTCAACAAAACCCTTTTCTTTTAAAATTGCATGTCATTTTGTGAATAGAAAATGATTTTGAAGAAGAATGGATATTTTCCTCAAAAATTAATTTCAAGTGTTTTATCAAAACCCTTTTCCATCTAAGATGAAATTATTTCATATGTGTATGTCTCAAGTATAATGTTTATATGATTTAAATGATATCATTTTTCTTATGATGAAATATCCATTTATTTTATATGGATTATGTGATGATGATATTATGTTTATGAAACCCATTTTATTCTTTGGGTTATGAGGAATGTTTTAAGTTTATGTTGTGGAAAAAGTAAGAATGATTTCGTTATGAGATGGGTGGGACCTATATCTCCTTCCAATGCATTGGGCAAGGATTTATATCTCATGATATAGACTTGGATGGAAGGGTGAGTTAATCCCGTTCAGTGTTACAGGACTGAAAAGTGGAGTGAACTCGATATAGAAAGGGACTTTGTCCACTAAGATGGTTTTGATAGCAATGCCTTGGCTACTATGGAAATCATGAAATGTGCTGAATTGTTTCCACAATTCCATGTTTTATTCCCATTATATTTTATCATGATTGATGTTCCATTATTATATATTCCTTATGTACTTCAACGATTTATGTCTTTGCTCAAGGTTTTAAATGTATAGATTTCATGTTCAAGTTTTTGCTTTCAAATGTTTATGGATTGTTTTATGTTATCTATGTTTTCCCTTAATGAGAATTTGAGCTCAACCTTTTTATGTTTTATTTTCCACATGAAATAAATAAAGGTTTTAGGTAAGGAAACGAAAAGGGGAAGATCATTATGGGAGATTTTTAAGATCTTTCAACATGAATAGATGTTTATATTCCGGTTTTCCAAAGTCACTAAATTATTACGATCCTTGTGTGTCTGTTTTTGTTATGTATTAAGTATTTTTCAAAAGTAATGTATTTTCCATGTACTTCAAGCTTCGGGTCTCTATTGTTGGTATCGGAGGAAAGGTTTAGTCATCCTTTGGAAACTAGGATGTGAAAACGTTAGTGAGATCCCTAGAGATATTTCTAAGGTATGTCTAGGGATGTCCCTAAGGTTAAGTATAAGTATAGGTTATAGTCCTAGAATTATGGTAACGATCTTATAATTAAACCTAAGATGTCAGATATTAAAGTTACTCCCCCTTTATTATGATTTTTTCCTCTCACACTATTCATTTTGGGTTTTAGAAAATGGATGGAAACAATATGATTCGCGATAATGGAGGATATAATGGAAAATGGAATGATATTCATAATGAGCAACCAAATGTAATGGGATTTGGAAGTCCAAACATCATTATTATTCCGAATTAGCAATCTCATAATATGATCAATAAACCCAAATTTGGTAAGTTTCTTGACTCGGATAATAAAAGAAAGATGGAGTTTCATGATGATCATAGAGGAATGAAAGTTCAATTTCCCCTATGTAAATCATGTGGGAAGAGGCATCAAGGAAAATGTTTCTAAGGAACTAGAAGATGCATTGGGTGTGGAAAAGAAGGACACAAATCTAGTAAGTGCAATGGAAAAGGTTCATTTAACACCAGGGATGAGGATAATGGTATTTATACAACATCAACAATGGTTAAATGTTTTAAATGTTGAATGTACGGGAATTATGCAAACCAATTCCCTAGGGGAATGTCTCATATAGAGAATCAGTATGGTGGTATGGGTAGTATTTATGTTGTTGATGATGAAGAGACTACATATGATATGTGAGATGAAATAATTGTTGAAGCTCGGTCAATGGATTAAGAAGGTAGTGGAATGATTACTTGTTTATCAAGTGTAATGTTGTATAAGTAATCTCATGGTACTATGGAATAAAGAGACATCTAAGGATTGTTACACTGTTGTATTTCCTTATGTTTTGAAAGTGTATGATGAATGGTACCAGTAACCATGAAAGTTTATTCAGATATTTTTGGAAAGTAGATGATATGCACATAATGAAGGGATAAGGAGAAAATTAAATGTTTGATAGTATTCGTGAGCTCATGACTGATATAAGGAGAAGTTTATATCATGGTTTGAGTATATAGATTTTTTGGATTTAGGTATGGGGAAAGAGTTAACTTTTAACCGCACTCATGTTTTCACTATGATTCAATGGGTATTCATTTTTCAAGAGAATACATGATTAAGGCCTTTGAATGTTTGGAATTTGACCAACAAGAAATATCTCATGATATATGGGGATCAACGATGGTATTAACATGCTTGTTATATGAACTCTTTGGTAATCGTTTTCACTATAATATGAGATTGGAAAACACTATTTTGGATAAGCCTAAAGATTGGAATGGATTATATTGGACATAATTTTGTATTGTTTAAGGATTGAACTTTTTTCGATATTAATTATGGGATGTTATAGTAATGTAGTTTTAGAAAAAGGACAACTTGCAGGACGGGCGACATCCCATCACGTCGGACAAGGCTGTGGGAATCGAACCCACAACCAAAGTGTGACTGGCCTTTATCACCTACCACAGGCCTACAGGAAGTCCCTGTTTAGTAGAAACTAGTTTTACTATATTAAGAATTATGATATATGAAGTATAATTACATTTTATGAACCATATATGATTAATCTCACTATAGATCGACTTATGTATATTTAATAACTTTTTCGAACCTTTTGTTTGCGATAGATGGAATGACCCGTCATTATATCACATGATATGCTAACACTTCACGAATAAAAAATTCAACGTCATGTCTTTATGAGATGAAGTGGAAATTGTTCAAGCCACAAACAACAGTGATATTGTATCAAAATAAAGTATGTATTTATTCTAATTCCAATTATTCAACTTTAGGGAAATAATCTTGAAAACCAAAAATGTTGTCCTAGTGCCCTTATATCTGATGAATCAGATGGTACCCTAGATCATCACAAATTTCTGGCTTTTTGATAGTTGGATTTTTCATATCCATGTTCTCTACCACTCTCCATCAGAACTTGATGGTTAGATTTTTCTTCCATATGTATATTTTCACCTATGTTCTACTACGTGAAAACCCAGTGATGGGTTAATTTGGGTAACCATTACGTTTCATACATAAGTTTTTAAATCCATGTTTTGGTATTCCTTTTTACTATGTGGGTTTCTATTAAAGAAACTTTCAAGCAGTAAACCATTTATAACCCCGAAGAATTTCGAGGGCGAAATTTATTTTAAGGGGGGTAGAATGTAACACCACGAGATTTTATGAAAAATATTGTTTTTAATTTCATTAATGTCGTGTGTTGTACGCTACACCAAAAGGAGCTTGCACAACATGCATCCTTGACTTGCCTTTCATTACACACAATCACAACCTTCCTCGATAGCGTGTGTAGTACGCAATACTGAGTTCCACTAAACGAGATATTATTATAATATTATTATGAACTAGCTGTTATGAATAGTAATAACCACTTTTTTAAATTTTATAAATTTTATCTTTCAAAATGGACTTCATTTTTGGATTCGGAATATCGAAATTATCTTAGGGTGAAATTTTGGTACTTTTCGGATAACTTTCATATTCTGATGAATAGTGGAAATTACTAAATTTTAATTAAAAACAACATTTTAATCCAAATAATTAATAGTGATTAATTATTAATTTTAGTGGTTTTAAAGTATATTTAGAATATATTTTTACAATTTAATACAATTTTGGTCATTGGATGTAATTTCACATTTAAACCAAACATAAACAAGTGTCGATCTTTTGAAAGTTATTATCTCTTAAGAACACGATATTTGTTTTGACGACGGGAATTAATTTTTAAATTAATTAATGCAACTGATATGTTTTGAATTTGGTAAAATAGAAATAATTTTTTAATTCATAATATCAAATATATCTTAAGCCTAATTTTTGGTATTTTTCTGGAAACTTTCATTTTTTGATGAATAGTGAAACCACTAAGTGGTAGTTAAAAAACCTGAATTTTTCTTAAAACTTAATTTTACCGCTTCTGTGAGTGGAATTTTGAAAATCCAAGAGACATGGTTAATATCAAGGACTAAAATTTGGTTCAATGAGATGAAAATATTTTTTGGTAAATAGTAACTTTTTACTTTTATTTACCACAGTTAAAAGTAAATAGGATAATTAAGGGTAAAAATGATATTATTATTACCCTAACAAATTTCCTAATTCTATTGGATAAGTCTAATTCGACCAAAAACAACCTTAGGAATAAAATATGACCATTTAGGCCCACTTGGATTAGATTAGGACATTTAATATTAATTATCTTAAAGATGGGATAAAATATTTAAAATCAAAGTTTAATAAGTAAATCATTTTTAATATAGGGTTATACAGAAGATAAATCCGCCTATAAATATTCATTTGAAATATAAAAATAGTTCCTAAATAATGGTATTTTATTTTTAATTTTTATACATTAAATATATTTAATTTATATATGACACAATGATGATGCAGTAATTATCTTATTAATGTAATATTGACATAATTGATGTTATAAATGACCAAATAAATGTAATTTAAGACTTTTTAAGGATTAAACCAATTTTTTAGGTTACTATGACATGTTAGTATTGATTCAGTTAACTTTTTTCGAACTAATCATTCTGTTATGATTTTCAAAAAAATCAATTACCAAATAGTGTCAAAATTGACAAAAAATAGTTTTTAATCCAAATATTATATTATTAATTGTTATTTTATTCCTAAAAATATAAAGTTCGGCCAAATGACTTATATAAGGTTATATATATTAATAATAATTAACTTGGGGATATGTTGGCTTGTTATAGTAATTTTATTAACCTTATAGTGTAAGAAAACAAGAAGACAGGGTAAAAGTGAAATTATTTAACATAAAGTTATCTCTAAATGATAAGGTTAAAATAGAATAATAAACATGTATAAATTATATTGTATGAGAGTGTTTTGACCCTTCCCCACCTTAGCTTTGAAATAACTCAATTTGGAGCTATTAAAAACCGAATATGACTTTATAATAAAATAATATTTTCAGTTTTTCCAAAGGTCCCCCTCTCCTCCCTTATAAAAGGGCACCTCATGAGGCTCTTCATCACACCACATTGAGCCTTCAATCTAGGCCAAAAACTGACATATTATCTTCTCCACTTCCATAGAAACATCCTAGCAGTTCTAGTATTCTTCAAAGACCAATTTTCTTGCCCTGTGTGGAGGTCTCAAAGAGGTGCTTCAAAGAATAGGTAATGTTCGTTATCGATTCATTCAACTTTATTTCTTCTTCCACTTCTACTTATTTAGTTGTTACATTATGAATTAATAACATAAGTATCACTCATATACTGATATGTTATTATAATTATGAAACAACCACATTTCACCATCTATCCATGCTACGAAAAATGGAATCACCATGCGTGCATATGTACGGAATACAGTCCCCACGCCGTGGTGTAATCTATTTTCCACCACCACCTTACATGGATGGGTATAATTGTGAAAGTAATGAATATATATGATTATTGTAAAGTGATATTGATTATTTAATATTATACATACACTTTAATACAATTCCATGATCATGGGAATGATATCACCGCTCGTGCATACGTACGGAATACCGTCTCCACGACGCGATGAGATTCACTCTCCATGTTAACCATTCATTAATGATTATAAAGTATATATAATAAGCAATAATGAAATATGTGACATAATAATGATACTGAATTTATGTGTATATATATGTATGACATCTACTTAATTTCATTCAATTCAATAAGGAAACGAAAACAGCGTTCATGCATACGTACGGCCTACCGTCTCCATGAACGGTGTATTTCATTTCATTTAATCAAGCTGTCATATATATATGTAATACTGAAATATATATGATATGTAAATCATGTTATAAATTCTTGAATTATGCAAATCAGGATATAAGTAATAATATCAATAAAAACATGTCCAAACACGTACGATAAATAAAACGATTTTAACCAAAATGCTGATTTAACATCAAACTTACAAAAGAACGGGTAATATCAAGTAATAAGTGAACCATATATGATATCATAACAATGAATATGATTCTATAATAAGTCAATGACTTTATTTAAGTCATTATACAGGAGGTTCTGAAATGTACAAAGCATATGGGACCTAAGGTAATGGATAATTGTGCAAATCTCATTTTTATCCAAGATTGCTTATTCGTAAGTATTTATTGGGGTTATAGCTATCATCCATGTCCATGTTTTATAAAAGTGTATTCATATATTTTTAACGTCCTTTTTCCCCATTTTTACTTCTACCACGTGGTATGGAAGGAATATTTCTTTTATTTACCCTACAAGGTATTTTTTTGACTTTTCTGACAAAAGTACGAGAAGAATGTTTTTTAACGTATATGGCATGAATGGATTTTTTTAGTTTTATAAAGCCTTATTTTCATCAAGCTTCCTCCAAAATATTTCATGAGTATTTTCAACAAAACAATTTCTTTTAAAATTGCATGACATTTTGTGAAAAGAAAATGATTTTGAAGAAGAATGGATAATTTCCTCAAGAATTCATTTCAAGTGATTTATCAAAACCATTTTCCATATAAGATGAATTTATTTCATATGTGTATGTTTCAAGTATAATGTCCCTATGATTTACATGCTTTCACTTTTCTTATGATGAAATATCCATTTATTTTATATGGATTATGCGATGATGATATTATGTTTACGAAACCCATTTTATTCTTTGGGTTATGATGAATGTTTTAAGTTTATGTTGTGGAACAAGTAAGAATGATTTCATTCTGAGATGGGTGGGACCTATATCTCTATCCAATTCATTGGGTAAATTTTTAGATCTCATGAGATAGACATGGCTAGAATGGTAAGTTAATCTGGTTCAGTGTTACAGAACTGAAACGAGGAGTGAACTCGATTCAGAAAGGGACTTTGTCCACTAAGATGGTCATGGCAGCAATGCCTTGGCTACTATGGAAATCATGACATGTGTTGAATGGTTGCCACAATTCAATATTTTATTCCCATTAAATTTTATCATGATTGATGTTCCATTATGATATATTTCTTATGTACGTCCATGACTTATGTATTTGCGTAAGGTTTTAAATGTTTAGATTTCATGTTCAAGTTTTTTCTTTAAAATGTTTATGGATTGTTTTATGTTATCTATGTTTAACCTTACTGGGCATTTGAGCTCACCAATTTTATGTTTTATTTTCCATAGGAAATAAGTAAAGGTTTTTGGTAAGGAAACGAAAAGGGGATCATCGTTATGGGAGATGTTGAAGATCTTTCCACATGATTAAATTTTTATATTCCGAGTTTCAAAAGACACTAAACTATTACAATCTTTGTGTGTCTGTTTTTTGTTATGTATGAAGTATTCAGAAAAATTAATGTATTGTCCTTGTACGTCAAGCTTTGGGTCTCTACAACCATCAGTATCAGTGATTCATTCTATGAATAGTACATCACTATTGGTGAGTCATTTTGTGAACAGTTTCATCGGTATTGATGAGTCATTCTGTGCTTAGTACCATGAGTATCAGTGAGTAATTCTGTAAATAGTACCATTGGTATTAGTGAATCATTTTGAGAAGAGTACTATCATTATCAGTTTGTCATTTTGTGAACTTTACCATCTATATCGGTGATTCAATCTATGAACAATACCATCGGTATCAGTGAGTCATTCTGTGCACAGTACCATCGGTATCAGTGAGTCATTTTGTAAATAGTTCCAATGGTATCAGTGAGTTATTTTATGTACAGTGTTTCCAGGATCGATAGGTGTACAATTTGTTTGGGATCATGTACTGTGTTTCTAGCATCAGAAGGTGTACAATGTTTCTAGGATCATGTACAATTTTCCCATCTTCCACCAATATCGCCCCTTTGACATTTTATTTGATGTAAAACACATTAAAGACCTTGTTTTATGGGATTTAAGGCTGAGTCAAATTCCATAACTCCTACATTAATTTTATTAAGTCTCAGGATTTCTTTTCTTAGTCAACCTATGTGGTTTAATGTGATCCTCTTTTAATGTAAAATCCAGCATATCCTAAACCGAAACTTCGTAAATATTCTCAATGGATGATATCTTCTTCCTTTGTTCTACTTTCTTGTTCCCTGGTGAAATATGATTTCACCTTTCCTTATTTTCATAGGAGAGGTGTGATTGGACATTAATCCTTGGATCATTTCCCCTTGAAGTGTCTTCCTGCTACATGTGCACCCCATATTTTGGTTCAACCACAAGGGTCGATACTTCATCGATACATTTAATGACCTACCTCTGTTCTTGTGTTTGAATCGAAACATCTTCTCCCATTTATCCATTCCATGTTTTCATATGCGATCTATATGATTTTAATGGGTTTTTCTTGGGTTTTGGTTGGTATGGTCATACCATGACATCTTCAGGTTGATGTAGTTGTATCGGGAGGAGGTGATCGTGATCCGTTGTGTGGGACATTCATGTATAAATAATTCCAAGATCCATTTTAGGTTGGGGATTCATTTCATCTATATTATTTTACATGAAATTGTTTAGTTATCATGTTTGATCCCTCTGGATCAAAATGGAATTGACATTATAAATATTTTTAACCGGATAAATAAATTGATTTCAATAGCATGTTATTTCCTCTTGATTTTCTAGATAGTGTGATATCATGGATTTATTTGGTTATATTTTTGTTATTGAAGGAAATTAGTAAGGAATTTAAACATGTATTAATTTTTAAATAATATCCAAATATAACAAGGCATGTAAATGAATCCGGTTCTTATAGTTATAATTTGATGTTTATAAAATGTATTCTGTAAACTTGTGTAATCAATTTGCAATTGCTATGATAGTTTTGTATTTAGAATACCCATAGTTGTAACCTAAAAATTATAATTTAGTTATTTCCAAATGGATTCATATAGGTCTGAGTTACCCTTTTACTTTTATATGCCAAGATCCTTAGGGTTGCAACTCTGAGAGCTCATTGTGTTTGAATGATAGATGCCTTGATTAAGGGCCAAAATCCTAATTTATATGATGTTTATTTTCCTTCTTCTTGTGTTCTGATTTGAGCCTGGAAGTCTATTGTGATATACAGGGGAAGGGTGGATTATTGGATATGGTATTAGTTGACGTCAAGAGTGGTGAGATTCATCAGTTTATGAATGTGGTTGTCAGGGAGGACACCACGGATGGTGAAACGAGGGGGATGTGAATGTTTGGATTCATTCTGATTGTTTTTGGATGTTAATATTATTTACCTTCCACACAACTCAAGAAATTTGGTTTTCATACCCACCGTCCAAAAGGGGTGAAGATGTGTGGGGTATTCCACATGCTTTTTGTGATTAGCTTCATGAGGGATGATGGGTCTACATTCTGTCTGTAGGCCGAAAATACTTTACAGGTAATTAATCTAGTCTCTGTGTTGATACCCCATGTGTTTAGTATCATAAAAGTATTTTCAATAATTATTGTTAAAATCAATGAGTAATAATTTTGTTAATAAAAGATTGAATAAATGATGTTAACCCATGGGGATGGAGACTACTAGGATACAATGACAAGGTTGAAATTTAATGGAACAGATTACTTTGGGTGTGAAGATATTGAAATATATTGTGGGAATTTTTAATGGTTAATTAATGTATAAATAATTAATTAACGTAAAGTGAAACTGATAAAAAGAGAATGAAGTAATGTAAACAATCTCTTTAAACAGTTGTGTGCTTATAAGATACCTAGTTTCAGAAGAGGAAATCTGGAGGTCGATAGATGTTAGTTGTATTTGAGTCTATGACTAGATTATTCTTATTGTGTGGTTGTGAGATATAGTTCATATAGTAAATTTTTTCTTTCTATACGCTACATCACCCTACTAGTTTGGGAAATAGACACCTCGGGGATTTTGAGCCCTATGTGGTGTTTTCCCCATCATTCCAGTGGTAGGATGGATGGGTTACTACCCAGATTGGCCCCACTCTCTTTTCTTTGTAGTCAATTTTTTTGGTAGGAACAACAGTTAGTTTTCCCCATATATATGTGTTGGGAGATGTAATGGCTTCTGGTTATTGAGAGACATATATTCTAGATATATATTCTTAAAGACGACTATAGGTTTACCGTGTATAGGCTGTGATGTTTTGAGGATCCTTACTTGATGCATAGGCTATAATGGTTTGAGGTGTAATGTCGGATGTATGATACACATTATGCAATATGTGGGGGATCTCAGAATCTATTGGGTTACATTGCTTATGGGGAAGTGGTGGTTTTTTTCTCCAGGTGTATGTGGTGGTGCTTCCCCCGGGTGTCTCCGGGAAAGTCTTTTTAGAGATTGATACATAGGGCATGCAATGTTGGGGAAAAGTAGAAAACCAGTAGGGATATAGTAGAGAGGTACGCTTGATAAATTTTATTTTATTATATACTATTGTATGTGATACTTTGTTATATTAGCTGTAAAAAACTTGAATATTCATTCTACTGAAATTTTAATCTACCTATGATTGAGGTAAATTAAATTTATTTCAAGGTTAGAAGAACAATATATGTTTTATGTGTTGAAGGAATTTATTAATTTTGTTGACTATAATTCCCCCAAGTATCTTCATGGATCAAATTTTACTTATTCTCTATTATAGTTTTCATACCTCATTTTATATGTTTAATCATTGATCTACATTCCACATTTTGATTTTTTAAAATATCAGATCATCCTCATTAATTTTATTATTTAAAATTAAAAAATTGTTAAAAAATTAAATAATCTACCAACAGTTTCCAATTGTGGGTTATTTTTTGAAATTTTGGTCACTAAAAAACACCATTTTCTTCCCTTGGGTTTTAACCTTCATTCAACATTGCTGTAGTAAGTAATATTTTATAAAATTTTAAACATTATAATGTTTTAAAAATTAATGTGTCATGTTTTTTATACGATTTATGGGGAATTATTCAAGTGACCTATTATTTATAAAAATAAATTATTTCAAAAAAATAAAAAAAATGGTTTTTTTAAAAAAAATTAATGTTTTAAAAAATATTTTTTCCAGTACTCTTGTCTTTTATAGTTTTTAAATTTTAGTTTCCTTCCATCTACAACTTGTGTTACATTATTTTTTTACTGTATTAATAATTTTTTACTATTTTTCTGAAGTGATATTACTATTTTCCACTCTGTGAGCACTATATATTCTACTGAATGATTACATCCCTTAACAACTGAGAATGAAAAAAACATAGATCTCTAAAAAATGAAAAATTTTAAATCAAAAATCTTGGAGAAAGATTTGATGTACCTAATTACATCCAAAAAATTTCAACTTGAACACTTAGAAGAGAAACATATGCCTATGATGTGGGAGTTTCAACACCCAAATGTTAAAAGAAACCATCATCCATTTTATTATCTCAAAGAGTCATAAATTATGAAATCATACAATCCCACATCTCACTATTTCCATCATTCAATAGGATCTCTAATAAATAATTAATAGACATCATTATAGACATTAATAATAGAGTGGAAAATATCAACTATTATCACTCATTTAAAATGATATTAGAATGAGATTATTTTTATTTTTCCTTAAATAAAATGCTTGAAATTTGTTCTTTAGGCTAAAGGGAACCATTTTTTTAAATTGAGAGAAATTTTATATTAACATTATAAGAAAAAAGTTTCCCCAATTACATAAGTTTGAATTGAGAACCAAAAAAAAGGTTGTACAAAGTTGATTGAGTAGCCTTTCATGGTGCTTGGGACATATTTAGGAACATTCTTAGGTAGTGTCCCTATAATCAACTCTCATACCATGTTCACATGGACACCTTATATAAAGGATTTTCCTCTTCTAATCAAAACCTTTTTGACTAATTGTTTGGGGGTAAAAATAATGATAAAACAGATGAAGGGTTGAGAAATTTTTTTAACAACCTTTCTTTGATGTTTGATTGAGAACATTAATGAAGGAAAATCGTTAATAAAAGTGAAAACAACACATAATAAAGAGTAGATACTCAATCCCAACTTGATAAAATCTTAAAACAACCCCAATATATAATAAACCAAATATAAAAACAATATCTAAACCACGTTGGATATCATGATATGATCCAATCAAATAGAGAACAATGCCCTCAATGTGTGTTGTTCAGTCACATTGATTTTTTCCCAAAAAAAGGCATGCATGCATGAAATTATATTTCCAAAATTAAAACAAATTATCCTAATATTCCAAAAAAATATGTTAGATTTTCAAAAAAAAAATTAACCCATTATAAAGGAACCAGACAAATATATCATGTAATGAGAAAGGTAGTATTAGTAATCCTTCTATCCATGCATTCCAGTAACAACAAGGGCTCCCTTTTCAAAACCAATAAAGTGCTGAGCCATCCAATTCCAAAGAAAATATTGTGCCGAATATGTTAAATAGATCATACATAATTCTTATAATATCTAAATCACAGGAATAAAAATGTTTTTTACAAAATGTAAGACACGAATGTAATTAATCTAAACCTGATAAATAAAAAAATATGTGGAATTAAAAAAACAACTAGCTAGAGACCTGACATTTTGGGATTCAAAAAAGCATCGTATCACAACTGAAATCATCCTTCGGGATAACGTCATGGAATATGTAAAAATAATATGTCAAAACACTCAAACTAAAGGTTAAAACGAATTTATAACTGACAAAACTGAAAAACTAAATGATTTTGAAAAAAAATATTATTTGCAGATAAAAAATGGAAATCAAGGAAAAAAGTTGGAAGTCAAAAATATATAAATTTTCACCTGAAATTAAATTTAAAATTGGCTCTTAAAAATGTATTTATAAGATAAAATAGAAATATTTAGATTTATTTCTAGATATACCATCTATTCGTAGAAATTTTTTCCTCCCCATCCAATTCCCAGAAATGATAAAACAAAAAAGTAACAACAGGGAAAAACTTATTTAATCCATGGGATTTTGAGCACGCTACAATTGAATATTATATTTATCCAAGCCATAAAAAAATTAAAATCATATATGAGATCTCATAAATTTTTTTTCCAATAAATATAAACATCAATAATTTCTCACGTACTACCTAACTGAAGAGTGTAGTGTAGTCCTTCAAAAAAATCTCTCCCAAGCTCAATGGACCTTGTAGCATTGTCATGCCTTGTACATTAGGGAATAATTATCAATTGAATTTCTTATATTACATCGGTTCTATTATAAAACTGACCTAATTATCACTTTCTTAAATGTTGATATTGGGTGACCTTCAACCCACCATTCCCATCCTTCAGTTGGATGACCTCCCATTCCAACATCCTATGGGAAGGGTGGATAACCTTCATGTTATAGTTGGAAAACACATTCTGACTACTGACTTCTCAGTGCATGACATATAGTCATGTAAATAGGTTAAGATAACTCTTGGTAGGCCATTCACGGACACTATAGGTGTAATTATAGTTTTTTCCAATTTTCATCTGCTCTTTAATCTTGGGGATCATTATGAAGAATTCAACGTCTTTAAATATTTCAAGGGAACAACATTATTTTAATTTCATCATATCGTAGAGTAATTAGAAGCTGGAAATTCATTTGAACTTTTATAAAATCTAAAAAGTAATAATTCTATAAAAAATTAAATATTGAGTCTTAAAATATAATTTCACATGATATTGAATTTACATAAAATAAGAATCTAGATGATTTTCCTAAACAGGAAAATAGTCTTGTTTCTTCTGAAGCCTGGGATGTTTCATCTAATTTTTAGCTTAAGGAATTTCTGAGGGAACATTACAGTTATTATTTTTCTAAAAACAATTATAATAAATTGGAAAAAGTAAAGGGAGAACTGATAATACAATTGAATGATTATTCTTTGTTAAAAATCCTGATTTTAGAAGTTGAAATTTAGGAGAGTGAGTCATCCACCTTGGGTTGGATTGGATAAAATTTTGATTTTTGTTATGATGTTGAAAATATTTATATCTTTCACACAAAATACAAGATAAATTTTGGAGATTTTGGACCTCTAAGGCACAAGAGTCTTCCTTTAAGTTAAAAAACACCCACATTGGAGCTAAAATCTATTCCAGAAAATGTGAAATACTTATTTTAGGTTGAAAATTATATACTAACAGAAATAATTTCTATTGAATTAATAGAACACCAAGTGGAAAAAATGTTTGGTTGACTAAATGAATTTAGTTAATCAATAGTCTGGTCCAAAAATGATATAAAATGTATTATCCCTTATTTCTGCATTTACAAGATCCTTATGGATAAAAACCAACAACCGATAGTAGACACTCAAAGGATCTTGAACCCCAATATGATGTATTTTGTTGAAGAGGAAGTCATTATGAATCTAGAAAATAGAATCATATATTCCATATCTGACAGCTGATGGTTCATTCTGGTCTATTTAGTCCCTACAATAGTTGTTTCACTATTATTAGTAATGAAAAAAACGATGAAATTAAAGTTAGAAATGAATCCAAATAGTGATTCTGTAATGATTATTATATTCCAAACCAAACCACTAAAAATGATCATTTTTGAATGCCCTTGTTGATCAAATGATTGATAGGAATACTAAAAATGATATTTTAATTTTTTTAAGGGCTATTATAATTACAAATATATTTTTATATCCCAAGAGGACCAAGAGAAAAAAACATTCACATTTCCCATGGTAAAATTTTCCTAAATACACCCTTTTTATTATGTGGTGCTCCAACTACCTTTCAAATGTGTATGATGGTTGTAGCGTCTGATATGATTTTGAGGATTTTAGATGTTTTAAAGGGATATTTCCCCATTATTCATAGAATATCTGTGTACTGACTGAAAAATTTAGAATTTCTGTTAGGGAGATTCTTTGAGACCATCCATGTTATTAATTATTAGAAATTTTATTTCATGGCCACTAATGGGATTTTTCTGGTACATAAGGTGTCCAAGATGGTTATATAGGTAGATACAACAAAGTTTGAAGTTATACATAAAACTAACACCTCTTTAAAATTTTAAGAGTGTTTTGATCTTCTAAGGGGATATCGGTTTTTCTATGGGTTTCAAAAAAAATTTAATAATGTAAAATCATTTTTTTCCTCAACGGTCAAATATGCACCATTACATCTTGATAAAAATTTCCTTGAATCATTTAATTTAAAAAAATAAAAACTCACTTCATCACCTATCATTGTTGTCCCATTTTAGAAACATCCCTTTGAACATACATGTGATTAAAGTGAAATGGATGTTGGAAATATATTATTAAAAAAGTAGATATAAGAGGTTAATTGTATTCTATTATGCCTCCAAAATACTAGATGAGTAACTAATTAATTACCCCACTATGAAAAAGGATTATTAGTAATGGTATATACACAAGAAAGTATTTTTCAGTTCCTCTTAGTATTTGATGTTATTATATTCATATATTATTTTTCTATTAAATATATTCTATCAAAGAAGGAGTCCAAACCAAATATCATTAGGTGGATTATATTGTTACAAGAATTTGAAATGAAAATTAGAGAAAACCAAAGAGATAAGAATGGAATTACAGAACACCACTGTAGGAGTCTATACACCCATTGTGTTGATCATAGGGAGATAAAATATTCCTTTTAGGATCAGAAACTTCTCACTATCTCCATCTGGTGGTCTATTTAGATTTCATACTTTTCCAACATTCTATCAGCATGTTCCATTCCTATGTACTTTTCAAATAACTAATGAAATAAATTCATTTCATAACATCAGTAATATATTTAAGATGAACCTTTTCTATTTTTTATCCTAAACGATGGCATTTAATGAAGATGTATGCTAGAGGAATAGATGTTACCTGTAATAGAGATTTCTTACTCCACTCCTTAGGGAGGACATCGTGGTGTACAAAGGGTATCATATGTGGTGCTTCAATCTGGATTTTACTTGAACAAATTATTTAAGGATTAAAAGAGTTATGTCATAGGTTATGATAGATTACAAATGCTAGGAAATGTTGGGAGGAAGGATGATTTACCTCAAAAAATGTGTTTTGGAAGTTGAAATTTTTTATTTTTAGGGATTAGACATTATGGGACTATTTATATTATCTCATGGGAATGAGTATATATTAGCTATTATTTATCATGTACTATATGGGTTGAGGTTATATCACTCTCCAATAATCAAGAAAACAGTGTAGTAAAATTTTCTCAAAAAATATTTTTTTCTAGAGTTAGGGTGCCAAGAGCATTCATAATTGATGGTGAAACCGACTTTAAAAAATAAAAATTTAAGGATTTGATAGAAAAATATGGTTATAACCACAAGACTGTAACTGCCGACTATGCATAATCTAGTGTGAATGTATAAATATATAATATAAATCTGAAATAGATGCTAGATAATTTTTGGTCGAACTCTAGGAATGAATGGTCTCTTATTACAGATGATTGTTTATGGGCCTATATATCATATTTCAAAACCAGAGTCGCTATGTCTCCATATGGGTTGTTATATTGGAAATTCCTTCATTTTCAGGTGTAACTGTATCATAATTCATATTGAGATGTTTTGGGTTTTAATTTTGATTTTTAGAGTGCTAGAGTGACGTGACTACCTAAGTTGAGTGAATTGGATATGATCTGGAGGGAGTCATATAATAATTATATGATATAAAATATAGGTCCAAGTATTTTCATGAGTATGTCATTAAAAATTAGATATCCAATCAAGGACATATGGTCCTTCTCTTCAATTCTAGACATAATTTATTTCATGGTAACATGAAATCTAAATATTATGGACCTTTTAGTATTATTTGGGTGTTAATGAATGGAGTTGTAGAACTATAGGATAGGAAAAAAGACAATTATGGTTAATACTCAAATAGAAAAATATTATTTGGAAAGGAATCCTATGGGATTTTATTTAATTTTTTAAATGAAAAATGATTTTCAAAAACACCTAACTGAAGACATAAAATATGACTGATTCATGGGGGAAAAACCATGTGTTGTATTTATTTTTACTTTTTTTCTTGTTATTTTTTAAATAATATTCTACTTGCATTTTATTGATTATCTGTGTTCTACTAGATTCAGGTTAATGTTACGTTTTGATTTTTGTTATTAGAGAGGGCTATTATTAGTATCAATAGAAGAGAATAGTTCTTTTTTCTCTTCAAAACACAAGCATTTGATGATGGAGAAATAATGAACCAAATTTAATCAGTAATGTTCTTTATTTTTATTTTTTTTATTTTTATGCTCTTGCCTATGAATATATAAATTGAGAAAAACAATTCATCACTACACATCTGGAGGTGAGGCACTATAGCAGTGATTCATTATGGTGATAGTGGCAGTGAGTCATTGATATATTTCTTGTTCTTTACTATATATAGGATTATTTCTAGAAATATTTTATGAAATTGTTTTAAATTAATTCAATTTATGTAATTATGTCTATGTCCCGGGGATGAGGTAATATCAAGATGGTTTTATAATTTGAATTGAATATTATTATTCATTCTTGGTTTACAACTGACTTTTCACTATGCAATTCAAAATCTATTTTAAATAAATCTTTTACCATGCATTCACTAATTTATATATGTATAATATTTTTTCATGGAATTTCTTAAACTAAATTGATGAATTATTTTTAACTTGCTTAATGAAATGCATTTGAATTGTTTGTATTATATTATTTTTTGAAATAATATTATTTAATCATCATTATGATGCCTGAGCATATATGTTTACTACTGAAATAAAAATATTTTATGAGTTAAAAATTTCATATTGTTGTTCTCCACCTTAGAATTTAACTTTTTGAATAATGATGGATTTTATATGTGGAGGGTAGGGTATTCTTACTGATCTAATCGATGATTTTATGTAATCCCATCAAACTTCTCAATTTTATTTGTATAAAATGGTCCTTTTTATGAAATTAATACACAATATGAAATATATGGATTTTATTCTACAATTGAAATTATTCTTCACTATTGAATAATATTTACTAATTCTTGAGTGTAACATTGAATATAAAATTATTTTTGGATGAATGATTGATGAGTGAAGTTTCATATTTATTTTATGAGTATTCATTTTTAGTAACAAAGAATTAGAGTGATATAAGACTGATTTGTTTTGAATTATGATAATAATATTAGAAAATTAGAAGTTTTAACTTGTACCTAGTTGGATAATTATTATTTATTATAAAAATAATTATAACATTAGGGATCCAAATTAAATGATATTTATATATGCCTTTTGAAATGGAGTAAAATAGAAACATGAGAACCCACAATGAAAATCTGAGACACTAGTAACAATTTGTATGTGTGGGCCTCAATAAAATTCAAAAAAAATATATCATTATAGTGTTTTACACATAATACATTACTAGGTACAATTAAAAAAAACAAAAAACTGACTTGTCGAGAAAAATGAGTTCATTTATGTTACAATAATTTTGAACACCAAATATAGAAGTGGTATATTGACATGTATCCAAATCATTGAAGTTGTAATAATAAATAGATTGAAAAATATATATTAACATTGATTTTTGGAACGTTAGGGTTAGTAAAAATAGAAGGTTCCTTTTGTTAGGATTTTTATTTCTAGATTTACCTAAACTATTATAAATCGTAGGATTAGATTGTGGACATAAGTAGAAGTAATTAATTTACTGGATTCATATATGAGGCACTACATTTTTTAGTAGTGAATGATTATTTGTCTTGTTGATCTCCTTTGGGGTATTTGAATTTAGGCATGAACTCATTTTAATAATTCATTTTATAAGTCTGAATCTCAGTTTTGGTTCCGCTAATTTTAAATATCTTATCATGCTTCTATTTGAATTGTAAAAAAGCATGTTTTTATTACAAAAAATAAAAAAATGTAGTATTAATTATGGAAAATCAATGATTTAGTAGGGCTGAATTTGATGTGAACATTGATCTTATTCTTTTTCCACATCATTTCTTTATTTTTAAAATAATTTAATTAATTAATTTTTTTTATTTTAAATTAGTTACAAATTCATTACATTATGTTCAAATTAATTAATTAATTAATGTTTTTAATTAATATTGCATTCCTGGATTTTTAACTAATTACTTTTTTATTTATATTTCGAATTATTTATTCTTCTACATATGATTTATATTTAAATTATTCTTAAAATATTAATTTGTTTTAATTAATAAATAAATTACACAGTATTTATTTAATTCACTAATAAATTAATTTAATTTTTTATCTTATAATTTTGTTTTCATAATATAATTTAACTTTAAATATAAATTTTTTTATTTAATTTCATATCTAGAATTAATTTAAAAAATATAAACATAATATTTTATTTTGATTAGTTTGTCCAGTATCAACTTTATTAATTGAACTGTATTTTTAGATTTAGTTTTTTCTAATTTTTTTCTATTTTGAACTTAACAACTTTTCATTTGATATAAAGACATTGGTAATTTAATCTTTTTTTTGTTTTAAATTTAAATAAATAATTGAATTATGATTTTTTTAATTTTTATAATATGAAAATGAATTAATTTTATTATTATATATATTTTTTACGTTTACTAAAAACTAACTGATATATTAACCCACCATCAGATTACTCAATGTTGGAATGGTCCCAATAGTGACTCGGTCCCATCCTTTTCTATTTTTCCTTCACTCCCCATTGGAAAAGAACCAATGGGGAGTGAATGTCTCACCGCCAATTCTTCCAATGTTGAGAACCAACCCATATCCAAACCCATTTCAATTTATATCCACTAGTGAGTCACCTACTCACTACAATCTTATGATACTTCACAAACACATATGATCTACCATTCACCATCAGATATCCACTATCCACTGTAAAAGTTGATTACGCTAGCATGAGTCCGTTTAGTCAGTGAAAACATTTCTTACCACCATAACAAAAACCTATAACTCGCCATTGATAAAAGAGTTCATTAACTAACCGGAACCGAGTACTCTCCATCTCAAACACCTGTAACGGAACAAATCAACTCACCAACACTCACAAATTAGGATCTTCAAATCGACACTGCACAATCCAACAAATCATCTGACCCGCATAACTATCGATCCATTTCACCATGATATCATTGAGGAACCCACCTAATGACCCCAATTTATGGATTTTCTGTGGGGAAGATGTCATAAGATTCTCATGAAACAAATATTTTATAGAATATGTCACCGAACCGGGACCAATATCAAGAGATCTTGTAGGTGTTTGGATGATGGAGATAATGTTCTCTAGGAGCCACTATTTGAACCCATCCTCCATTACTACTTGGTGATCAAACTTATTCAATAGATAGATCTTGAAAAAGTTCTAAAACCATTCTAAATCACCATCACTATAGAAATTACCTTCCAAAATAGTCACTTTCATTGCCGATTCAGTCATTTCTTAAGTTTTGTCTGTCGCCATTGCCTGAAGGGCAAGCCACCTGCCTCACTGAGTAGTGCCATTGTAGAAAGGATAACCTTGAATCATAGGTAGGAAAGAATTTTCATCCCCTGGGGTAGCTCATAAGCATAAGAAAATAAACAAAATATATAAATAATAGATAAAAAATTAATTAAAACAAAAATAATGAAAATAATAATTATTACAAAATAATAAATTAAATAACATTTTTTTCTAATAATTTAATTGAATAAATAAATATAAAATATTAAACCTAATAAATATATAATTATATAAATATAATTTGTAATAATAAATAAATTAATAAAAATTTCATTAAAAATTATATTATATAATTAATGTATCCACTTAATTAAATTTTTTCTTTAAAAAATAATTAAAATATTAACTATACTATTGTTAAAGAGATAATTTAATGTATAGTAATAAACGTTTTAATAATTAATTAAGTATATATTTTTTAATAATTGAATAATAATACATTTAAGTATATAGTTATATATTTATATTAACAATATATATTTGTAAAATTCTCACACTATATTAACTATATGATTTATGTAAAAATATTTCTCTTTTATTTATAATCGTAATATTATTATAAACATCAATATAACAAATTATTTATTTTAGTCTATTTTTGTTGATGCATGAATGAGATGAGATCTCATCTAGATTCAAAAATCCCAACCAATAACAAATTAGTTTTATGAGAGATGCTAGAGTGATGAGGTGGGTAGTACTAGTAGCCACACATTCAGGGAGATATGGAAAGACAAAGAAGAGCTAGTGGTTGTTGTGGGTAACAAGTAGTACATAACAAAGAACTATATAAATAGACAATGATAATATAATGATACACATTTCATTCATTTTAGGAAATACATTCGATCACATCACTTTTTGGAGACCTAGAGAGATGGAGATAAGGAGAGAGAGGATAAAGACCTGGAGACCTATAATGGTCGTATCATTGATCATAAGGGTGATATCATTTATCCAAATTTTATTTCATTATATTTGATATATTTTTATGACATCAATTTATTGAAACTAATATGATCTCTAAATAAATTATTCTTTCTAGGGACGATCTAAACTAATATTTCTATTATTTTCACTTCATAAGAAATTAGATTCATCAAATATCAGAATTAATCAGCAAGATTGAGTCTAAGATTTAAAAAATAGTTTTTGAACCAATTTTACATCTATATAAAACATAAATATCTATCTAAAATCATGAATATGAATTATTTTACTCAAAAGTGGTTTCAAAATAAGAAAAAACTATCAGAGAGACGATTTCAATTTTCCATAACTCAAAATCCTTTGCAGTTTGAATTTTTTTACAGTGGAAAACATCAAGATGTATTCTACTGTGAGTTTAATCTCCTAGAGAAGGAGGTAAACTAATCAATTTTCATTGTTAAAAGATTAATATAGTTTTTATGTGATGAATATTTTGATTCAATCAGTAGACTATAATTTACTTGAGAATTTTCCTTCATCAAATCATACTTAGTCTATATTCCAGTTTTCATACCTTGTTTCACCTGTACAAACATATCTATAAATACATTTTAGTTATTTTTTAATCATTGTTTATTTATTTCTGTCATTAATAGAAAGTAAAAAATACAAAAATTAAATAAATACTATATCAACTCTTTTCAATAGTTGGGTTTTTTTTAAATTTGGAATAGTCAAACAGATTTTTTCTATCAATTGGGTTTTACAATTATTTACACTTTTCTGTATTTAGTAATAGTTTTTTGAATTTTTAAACATTGTAATGTTTTAATTATGAACAATAAAAATAATCATAATGTTAGTATAATAGTATAGAGACTTGAACATAACACTGGAAAACCATAAATTATATATAAAAGATCATAAAACTGAGTCATGGAACAAATATTGGTAGTTAAAAAGAAATGAATCATAATGTATTTATATAAAATGATCCATGAGAGTATAATATGTTTATAAGACATTTAATTATTTCATACACACATGAATATAAATACTTATGTCAGGTATTCCAAAAATGACATTCCTAACATGTTAGGCTTGGGATAACCACCCATATACATACTTCGAGCATTTGGAATCCTTATGTTTACAATCTTTTGTGCTTTAGAAACCCTCTATTTTACACTCTTTTGGTATGGGGATTAACTCATGCGCACCCTCAATCATGAAAATTAATTTCAATCAATTAAAAAATTAAATATCCAGAAAAACTAATTTGATGCATGATATGACATGTCAAAGGGGTAGTATATACACCACATAAGCAAATGAGTGGTGAATAAGACATTTGCCTCCACGAAATAAAAGAGAGACTGGAATTCCTTATCTTACGCCTCAATTTCCTTCATACATGTTTGATACTCAAGTATAGAAAATATTATTTTGTAATAAATTTAATAATGAACCATATTATTATATATCACACAATATATTATTTAATTATGAAATTTTATAAACTGTTCCTTAACAATTCTATAAGAAAATTACATTTCGGGTAATAATTGCTTCATTTTTTATGTATGTATGGTTTGTTTTTTTCAATAAATATATATTGATAATGGTTCCCTCATATCTGAAATATTATGTGTGATTTAAATATAATATAAATTAAATATATATGTTTTTATATTAAACCATTAATGTTAGATATTGAATAGTAACTACACCATTCATGGAGATAGAAGGCCATATGTACTTTGGAATGTTATTTCTATTTTGTTGATGGATAAAACAAAATAATGAAAAAACATATATTAAAATTTTGGAATAATTGTAATAGAATATGTATCACATATTTTCCTTCAAAATATGATTATTTATATCCATTAAATGTTTGTTTGATGAAGAAATCACATTTCTTCTTGAGGCGGTAGTTTGTCATACATTCGATCCAAATTATCATATTCCCATAGAATGGAATGTAAAAATGTATATATGATATTACAATTATTCAAGTATAATTAAATTATATATATAATTTAACTATTAAAGATATATCATTATGTTAATAATTTGTAGGTTTTAATTGAAAATGATTTACATTCGTTCGCGAGGAAGTAGTCCACCATACAGAAAACTGAAAACTCTGTTTCGCATGTGATAGAATGGGAGATGGGTATATAATATTATATTAACATAAAACAATCAATTAAAATGTTATATCATTATTTTATTTTATCATCATAGTTGAGGAATATTTTATAGTGGTGGAATAATTAATAAAATAAAAACATGTGGTTATGAATTTTACCACTTCTTCAAAAAATATCTTTATGCTTATACCTAAATCCTTATTAATAGTATTTCTTAATCAAAATAAAGACTTTATAACATGTATATGAAATTATTTAAGGTATTTTGGATTGTAATGGATGAAAAAGTGCATTTTATGTGTGAATACAATAGGAGAGGATATGAATATTTATAAGTGGGGAAAGAAATCCACATAAAAAATACAAGGAAATTTCTGAAAAGAATCAAAAAAGATAATGTAATTACCCTGAAAAATGATTCCAAATGACTATATATTAGAACATGGAATGGATTATATTTAAACATGGATATAATATATGATTCATAAATATTTGTTTTTCAATAATAACTTTTTTTAGTTCAATCCAATCATAATCCTATTATATCCTTAATCATGAAAATTAATTTTAACATCATTTACAATAAATTATGGTAAAAACATTTGTTAAAAATATTACATAATACTATTTCTTATGATTTAAAATATTTAATACAATTTAATAAAATAATTTCCCATAATTTTCATTATCTATTTGGAAATTTAACCCATAGAAGTGGAGAATAAGTTGGTTTCCAAAGAATATATTTTCATATATGTGAAGAGTTTTAATATTAATATAAAATATCAAATTTATTATAATGAGTTATCCTAAATTAAAAATATTATAATTTGACTAATTATTCTTCTAAAAATATATTAAAACCATTTTTATGTATTTAAATTATTTAAATGACATGATAATTATTAATAAAAAATATTATTTTCATTATTGACACAAAAATATAACTTCGTTTAAAATTTCTAAGAAATAAAGAGAATATATTTTTAAAATTCTTTGTTCAATAATTATGTTCATTTTTTTGAATAAATATTTTGTGATTGGAAAAAAATTATTTTTTAAGAAAAATGTGTATAATGCGACAAAATTATTTTTGTATGAAAATATTGTATTGAAGTATAAAATTTTATTTATTTATATCTCAAACATATAAAATATATAAGATGAATAATAAATCATTTTAATGAATATTCAGAAGAATAAATTTCATTAAAACCATTCAATATTGTGATTTAATTATTTTTCTATGATAACACATGTTTGTGAGCATAAAAATAGTTTTTCATAGAATGAATTAATTTATTTTCAATAAAAATTCAATTTTTTTCTATATAATTGGTATCCAAAGAATTATTTCTGCATATATATGTGTAAAATACATACTTTTATATTTTATTTAATAAAATTCATACCCTCCATTCCAATATCTAGGAAATAGTTATTTTATTATATAATATCATTTTGATAGTATGAGATATTTCACATAATCTCTTATTTGTGTGTGACAACAACTATAAAATGGTTAAAATTTATTTAAAAATAATATATCATAAAATATAGGGGTTTTACATTCTACCCACCTTGAAAGTAATTTCACCCCTCAAATTCCATCACTCTAATAAAAACAACTGAGGATATTTCCTCCTCGTCAATTATTTAGGCTTTCATATATATTCCTTTAGATGGTTGTTTTACCACAAAACATTATCTTGGTGACTGGTTTTAATTCCTGAAACCCTTTGCATAATCATTAATCTATACTATTTATTCTAATAAAGAATAATACTTCTCCTCTATTTAATGGTTTGATAAAAATACATATGAAGGATTAGGTATGTAGTTTCTCATGAGAGATACACAGAACATATTGTGGACTTGGGAAGGTTTGGTGAAAATTCCAATTGACATTCCAAAATCCATATATTACCATGCATTAAAAAGGGAATAATATACATATGGAATAGATTTCTTTTATTCCTTAATCTCATTATCTTCTTCCATGTATATGTTTTTAGAAATACATTTCACCAATATCAAATTCTAGATCCCATTTCTAATTATTTATATATATTTTTTTTCTGAATTTATGATTCCTGTTTTTGTTTCTGAATGGATCTAAAAAGATTTTCTATTCCTTCCAAAAAAATCTGGTATCGATAGATGTATTTCTCGATCAAAATCCAAATATTCTGTATTTCTACATATCCTTCGAAGGAGGGATTCGTAATGATTCATATAATTTCTTTTGGGAAATCTATTATAATAAAAAAACTCAACTCGAGGAAGGGGATGATCCAAAAAAATTGGAATACATAGAACAATATCATAGAGTATACATTAGGGTTTGATTTTTTTCAAAATGAATTAATATCAATAAGAGGATGTTACGTATTAGCGAAACCCACCTACATAGCAAGACCATTCTAAAGAATCTCTTTAATAGTGAGTCCTAACATGATTCATAATCAGAAAAAAAAATCATGTCCTACTCCAGGAAACCGTATCATATCTATAGTGTGTTTTATTGAAACATTAGCTATAGGAAAATCTTCTCTTATATTAATGAACTGCACAAACATTGTAAGGGGTACATCTACATGAAATATATTGTTATTCACATTAGATATTTGGGGGATTCGGGTTACAATATCCATGTTGATTTTTTACATTTCTGTTATAGTATTGGTAATATTCATTGTTTTACCAAAAATTTTAGACTTTTAATCATAAATTTTTGACATATAGTGCATTGAGACACAAACTCTTCAATATGAATCTTCATCCATTCCCACCATAAATACTCATTTAGATCTCTATAAATCTTATTTACATCCATGATTAAAAGACGATGATAGTCGATGAACTTAAAATAATAACCCATTCCCATAATATAGTGTGGATATAACTCATTCATGATTATAGAACCTTATAATTTCCTATTTATCATGAAGTTTCATAGGATCGTCCCACAAATTATTTTAAATATCCATATCATCCACTTTTTCCTCTTATATCCTCTCATGGATATGTGGATGAAAACATAGTTGATACATATAATATTTATCTAATTGATTCAATATTTTAGGATCTATACATTGAAAATCATGAAATATTATAACATTTATGATCAATATCATTGGTATTCCACCATGATCATTTCAACTTAAATCATTTAAAATCTTGTTATACTTGTAATTTATACAGTAATCATAATCTTTATTCAGCATTAACCACATTCTATATGTAATGTTCAAATTCTTATACATGAATATATCATATAATCATTTTTATGAGTATAAGTATTAATCATTTCTATCTAATGATATTTAATCTATATCAATAATACAAAAATTACCACTACTCACAATAAATTTGGAGTTGGGAAATTTTTTACATTCCCTTTAATTTTCAGGAGGCACAAGCTACAATAATTTCATTATAAAATCATATGGAAATCACTACGATAAATAATATTTTTCAAAAAAACAACTTAATATTTTTCTATCACAAAATCCATATAAAGAATGGATCCATGTCGGCTAGTGGTCGGTGTTAGAAACTTATTTTTCATTAGTTTTGGTTTCAAGCCCTGCAACCTTTCTATAGGTTATATATTACCCATTTTACTAAACAATATTAATATAATCCTTATAATTTAACTATAAATATGATGTAAAAAATTAAAAATAACCTTAATATTCATGTTTATATAATACATGATATTATAAATACATGTAATCCTATTTAATGATCATTTATACATAAATAATACTTCATGTTAAAGAAAATTGTTAAATTTATATTCTTCTGAAAAATTACATAAAAAATTCAAGTTATCACAATAATATATTATAACTTAGGAGAAAAAAATGATTTCAATAAAATTATAATACTTATCAATCCATAAATCATAAAAACATGATGTGATTCATAACTCTTAACAAAATATGTAATTAAGAAATATATTATTCCAAAATTTATCAAATCCTTATAGAATTCATGATTCAAATAACAGAAATAAAAATGGTTAAAAAATTAAACACAGTAATTCTTGAATCCAAATACATAAATACATAATCCCATTTACATAAATGATTGATATGACATATATTATTCCTTGTTCTTTGATATGTCCATTAGTTTAGTAAATAAACATAAATAGGGAAAAATTTCCTCAGATGCAAAAAATAAATTTCTTTGGAAATGAGTTTCTCTATTAACTTATTTTCCACAAAGGAAACATCTTATCCTCCATTTGAGGTATTAGTCTATGTGCCTTTTATAACATTCTGGACATGTAAGAAGATAAATCTTATTTCAACTATATTTATTACCACACATAACATTCATTGAATTCTATCTTATTATTAATCCATGTATTATTATTTTCACTAATCTTCACATTGATAATAATATATCATGGTATATTATTAGGAATCATAAAAATAGTTTTCTCTTTAGCCACCATAAAATTAGGTTTTTCATAATCATTAAATTATCTATCACATTCATCACTTACATGCTCCCACAAAGTTCAATTTATTGACAAAAAAAATGATTGTGTAATCAACACTAACCATAGTGGGAAACCACATAATCTCAAAAAATCATTTATAGAATGTCAAAATCAAGACTCCTTATTTCTATCAAAGTTTATCCAGGGTCATCATCTAGTCAAAATACATCATGAATATTTATAATGAGTTTTAGAATTTCTAATGTGTATCCCCCAAGGGTGTAAAATTAGGTTTCCGGCAAAGAAAATCATCATATGAAAAGTGATGATAAAATGTAGATCAATGCTCTCTTTTTAGATTTATTAAACCTATATCCAATAATTCCATAGGCATAGTCACATGTAGTGTCCAGAAATTGAGGTAATTTCATGAATACCACTATCTCTATCCTTCAAAAAATTTCTAGGATATTTTCTTATATGAAAACTTATCATTTGACTTATACTAATACTTATCCCTAAAAATTATACTATAGATTTCACAAACTAGTTTCAAATGGTTAACTAAACCATTTCTCTAATAGAAACTATAAAGACTCAATATTTTTATTCATAGATATTACATTTTTTTTGAATATTCATTACAATACACACATACATGGCCAAGGATCATAAATGTTTAGTGTCTTAAGAAACATTTAAATATATAAAAAATGTTTAAAAGTGAATTACATTATGACCAAATATGTTCTTCATATTTTTAATCCATATTGAATGTATCCTATATAATACCTTTCACCATGGACTAGGGAAAGGAAACGTAAGGATCTATGATCTTTGGTGTTTAGTATTGTTATATAAAGATGATACATAAATATTACAATTGAATTTTTATGTGAATACATGGTCATAACATTTTAAAACCACACCCATTATATAAAAGATCATAATATTGAGTCATGGAATAAGGATTGGATGTTCAAGAAAAATTAATTTCAATGGAATAAATGAACATGATCCTTGAGAGAATTACATTTCCCTACGATATGGAATTGAGGAATACAAATAAGTATATAAATACATAAATAATGGATACCCAAATATACATTCATAACATGTTAGGATTGTGTAAACCACATATTTATCTACTTTAGTCTTTGGATAACCACCATTGTACCCACTTTCAAGAATGGGATAAACAATTATGTACCCTCTTATATGATTGGAAAAACATCAAATTTTTATTTAAATATCCTCCTATGTATACTTTTATATCAGGGACATTAATAAGTATCCAATGCATTGGTGGGAGATATAGGTTGAACTAGTCGCATAAATAAATTATTTATTTATCATAAGATCATAATGGATTTGTCACATCAAAATTATTAAAAGGGATAAGAGTTTCATAATGATTTAATCACTGTATAACACAAGGAATATAAGAATTTATCCTAAACATATTATCATAATAAATATAACACATTCTAAGATAACATAATGAACTCTATCCTTGGATCATATTCCCAATAATTCATAAGTAACATAAAATCATTACTAATAGATGATAATTAATTTCAATGATCACAGGGAACAGTTTTGTAGTAAACTAATATTTCCAAATGGAAAATATATTTTTTAAAATAAAAATTTCATAAAAAATTTGGTTATTCAAGGGGTTTACCTAAATGATATTTGATAAAAAAACTATCATATTAAATTATTTAAAAATAATAAAAATATAGAATTTAGAAACAGTGGATGTTATATGTTTTAAAATATCATCCCTTGGAAATTTAAGATCCATTTTTAACCTTTTTTGTAAACATATGACCATTTAATATTGAAAAAGTAAATTCCAAGGTTTAGGTTAA
Organism: Viscum album; assembly: GCA_963277665.1. Taxonomy (NCBI): domain Eukaryota; kingdom Viridiplantae; phylum Streptophyta; class Magnoliopsida; order Santalales; family Viscaceae; genus Viscum; species Viscum album. Next base: position 942,806,205 of record OY728127.1, on the reverse strand, counting down.
AATTAGTTATTTATGGGTTTAATCCAAATTTTAAAATATAAAATGATATTTAAAATTGTATAATTTTAAATGGGAGATTATATTAATAACATTTACTAGTAATCATATAATATACTTCATTTTTTAACCATTTTAAATCGGTTCAACATATATTAAATTATAGTATTCCATTTATTTTTAAAAGTTCTCCTCCTCCCACATATAATAGGACACCACTTCCCTCTCTTCGGTACACCACTTTGAGAAACCAAGATCACAAAACCCTACCAAATTCTCTTATAAAATTACATAATAAAAATTTATTTGTTATAGTCTTCTTAATGGATCATTCTTAGGGTCTATGAGAAAGGGTCTAAATTAATCTTATCAATGAAGAGGCATTCCTCTTTACCGACTCATTAAAATTTCATTCTTCCTATACATACTCTAAATTAATTGTAACCATCCTGAAATAATATGTACAATAAGGTAAATATAATAATATTTTATTATTAATATGGAAAAACCATTTTGAACCTATTTTCCATCCTATAAAATTAGAACACATCACTCTTGTATACACAAGGCTAAACCTCTCTACGTAGCGGTGTATGTTTTTTTAGCACCATTATACTTGAATGGTTATAAAGATGGAAATAATAATTATATATGATATTAATGAAATTATAAATATTATATAATTTCCATCGTCTTACACTATCATTTTTGGAAAAATGATAATGTTTTTCATGCATACGTGCAGACTAGAACCTCCATGTAGTGATGTGATTCATTTTTAACATTCAAATTACATGGATGGTAATAAGGAAATAATTGGTAAATATATAAGATATATATGATATATAAAGAATCCTAGAAAATAGAATTATTAATTACATTTATTTCATTCCATCAATAAAACAATATAAACAATGTTCATGCATACATATGACCTACTATTTCCATGAATGGTGTAATAAAATTTTTAATATGTACATTTTATAGATGACCCTATATAGATATAGATATATTAAATAAAAATATTATATTAATATAATTATTAATTTTTTTTATTTTGATACCATAATTTATGTATAATTACTAGAATTTCTAAAATAAAACTATCATGAAAAATTAAATAGTTAACATAAAAAGGCAACAGTTATAATGATTAATTATTAATATATTCATATTATAATGTTATAATGGAATAATATATGGTATAATATATATTTATATCAATGTGGTATTGAATTATAAAAAATAAAATTTAATTATACAGTTTTTTATAGATTCATATGTGGGAATTCAATTTTCATGTAAGGAATTTATGTTGCAATGCAATTGTTTCCTGAGAAAATTTATAGTTATGTTTCCAATGGTGAAACATTATGATATATATCCAAAAAAAGATCATTACATTTTAAATACTCTTAGTGTTTCTATATTTTACATGATTACATTTTATTTTTCTCTTTTTAATTACCAATGAGAGTGAAGTAATATATTTATAGTTAACATCATTTATTTATCTATTTAGTTAAAAATCATTTTTCTTCTATATCCATGATTTCAAAAAATATAGTCAATAATTTTTAAAAAAAATTTAATGAATTTTTACCAAACTTTGCACTATTATAGATTATTTTTAATAAAAATTAAAATGTAATCTTTTTTGCATCATTAGAATGAAAGAGATTTATCATATCCATGAATGATCTGTTTTTTGAATACGTATTTTCAACATTACATGGATATTTTAAGAGAAATTTTTAATTTAAAATTAGTTATTATTTTTATTTTATAATATGTGTTTTCAAAGTGAAAAAGATATATTTTCTGAAGATGTTTTCTTGTGATATGTAAAATTTATTTTAAAATCTGACAAAAAAAATTTATTTAACAGGGTATATAATCAAATGATACCATATTTATTAATATTATGGATAGTATATGATAAATATGTATTTATGATTAATATTATTTATTCAATATAGATCATTTTTTACATAAAATTAATTTGGAGAATGAATTTATTGATCATTAAAAATATATGGAATGAATTTATTATGAAAGTAATGGGTAGGTATTGATTATAGATACCCCCATGATGCATCGATAGTTATTATGGGGAAAAAATGTGCATTCCTTATTATATGGTAACATAGTTTACACATACCCATTTAATAATGATAATATATTGGTTGAGAGAAAAATTGATAATATTCATGACATATGTGTTGAGATGTGTTGATATTTAATGTCAATAATTATTAATTTTTATTAAAAATAAATTAGTTTCCAATATCCATGTGTTTACTATTTTTATTTTAGACATTGATTTTTCTTAAACTTATATTTTTATTTAATAGAATGTGTTTTGTTTATACACACTTCCATATTAATTATGCCTTATTTAATCATAATATAATCAACTCCAAATAACCCTTACTGTGAATCTAAGATAAACATTGATTTTTTTCCTTTCATAAGGATTTATAGAAGTCATTATGAATTATATATCGGAATTAAGAAATTTTCATATACAATGTTTTTATATTTCCAATTTAATATAGGAATCATGTATATATCTTGTATAACAAGACTTCTAATCTAATTGATTATTGGTGAGATTCCATGTATCTCATACCAAAGTAATAAAGTAAATACTAAAACATTATTCATCAATATGGGTTTATATTGAATATATCTGATCAATTTTATTTTAATCCATGGAAAATAGAATTTAATTAATCATAGGGAACATGATACTGATGATAATCCTCTATAGTAATGGATACATTTTCCCATATAGTAATTTTTATATTACCTCTTGATATTCAATATGATATTAGGGTAACTCAGAGTGTGAAAATATTTAGTGATTGTTCCTAATGGATGAAATGGTGTCATAACAAGAAGAAAATTTAGGGATGGTTTTACTAAGAAAGCTAATATAGTTACTGGTGTATCTGAGTAGATCATGGACATATTAAGGTAATCAATTCAAGATAACATAATTAACCATTCACATATGGAAAAACATATAGTTACACATCATGATTAACCTATATTGTAACATTAAACACGACATAATCTATAACATATTACTGGAACTACTAATAAATTGTTAGATGAACAACATATTATGTCCCTCAAAGATATAATTCTTGATATAGGGTGTAATAAAAGATAAAATTCTATTATGAAAGTGTATTTATTCAAATATGATGCTAATCAATAGTGGCAATTGATCTAGATCACCAATGAGGATGAATAAATATATATTATGGAATGGATAAATTTATAAGTGATATTCTTCATGAATTTCCTTCTTCAATAACTATGATATTATGTAAAAAGATGTTCATCACATTAAAGATGATGGTAGATGGTATGGAGGAGTATAAGGAAAACATTATATTACTGTCCAACATGTTGTGGTTTACATGCATAGTTTATAATGAATAAATTACCATTTATTTATTGGACTTAAATAGAGTCTCTTAAAGGAAATGGTTTTTCAAAAGTTTTCAATATAAGATTTTGTAGTTTCTAGTTCCATAAAGAAATATAAATAATTAACTTGGTATTTTGTTATTAAAATTTATAAATAATAGAATATTACATCTAATGATAAAGAAAAAAATGTTTAAAATAATAAGAAATGACATATGGTATTTAAAATATCTTACAATTTACAAATAATCACTGAATTAAATGATTAATGACTATAAGAACATGTTTTAAGTATAGATAAAGTGGACATAAGGTTATTTAATGAATAGTTACTGAAGAAACCAATAGTATATATTATTTTAACTATAAGAAACAATTTATTATTCAAAAAATTGTCCTGAGAATCATTTTTACATACCACATAAAAAAGTAAATGGATAAGGCTATACTTATCAAATTACTACGGCTGATGTGGGAGTCCCTAATTTTGTGGTGAAAGGTACAATTACTATCCACTCTGAAAGTGATTTTTTTGATTCATTCATGTTTTATCCTTAATTTTATATCTAATGAATTTTCTAAGGGTTTTACACTATCACCACTATGATTATGTGTGGAGTTGGTAGGGATAAATGAAAATGGTAAAATGATTTCATCTGGAGAACATAGCTTCTTTTCGATAGTTGTTTCTGGGATTTTTATTCCATAAAAATTTATTTTTTCAAATCACATTTAATTTTATGTATTATGAGAATGGATTTACTCTCACAAGTATGATCCTATATTAATTTTTGAGGATGGAAAATTATATTTGATATTTTGAATCAACCGATAATCATATATCGATGTGAGGTTGAACATTGACAAAAAATTGAAATTAATTCATTCATATGGGGTTTACTACCTAAAAATGAGGTATATTTAACAAAAGTGATTGGGGAGAAACATTATATTGAGGAATTTATTATTTTACGGGAGTTTTCTTGATGTCGTTTTCGAAAACCTTCATAGTCGCTCCTCAAAGATGAAGTTCATTTTTTTTGTATAACAGAAACATGGTTCTATTCCAATTTCAATGAATTGAAATAGATTATCATTAATTATATTATATGAATTAAATAAGAAACTTTGATAGAATATATATAAGGAATTAATTCATCCTTGTAATTCACCATGGGGTTCTCCTATTATTTATTAAGATTAAGGATTGGACATTGCATCATTTCATCGATTATTTAGAACAAAACAAGATCCCTATCATTAAAAAGTATCATCTTATATATTATTGGGATATGAATATTTGTACAAGATTTATCATCCATCTAAATATCATTAGCTAAGGATTGAGATGGTGAATATACCCAAGACATCCATCTATACGATATTTGGTCATTATGACTTTATAATAAATCAATTTTAACTTACCAATACTATTTTTATATCCATGGATATAAGGAATAATGTGTTTATATATTACTTTTATGTATTTGTGGTTGAATCTATAAATAATATTATTATACATTTAACTAGAAATTATGTATATAAAAAATATTTAAGTATTGATCTGATGACCCTAAAAAATGATAATCTATATTAAAAATTTACCATCTGAGAATTTTGGATGAAGATTATATAATTATTAGGTCATATAATTTAATGTATTATTAAATCAACTAATTCAAAATATATAGATATTTTAGGGAAATATAATATACCATCTAAGGAACATGATGTGCATAGTTTCAATTAATTTTATAGATATTATTGATGATTTTTAAGATATTTCTCATGGCTATCTAATCAAATCACAATGTTTGGTTGGATTCAGTTTATTCTCATTTGGAAAAAATAAAGTGAGATTAGTTTAAAAGATCTTAAGAGAAGTATTGATATGTACAATGTTCCTAAACAACACGAGGTAAGAAAATTGTTTTTTTATCTATAGTGATTCATGTAATAATGGACTGAGATGTTTCCTATTAAATAATTAATGGTTATAGATTTTTCCACTAGCCAAAAAAAGTTTTGATAATAATTACTAGACTCATGTTTTTTAGGTGGAGTGTATTTTTTTAATTTATGATTTAGAGTAATAAACTATATAGATAATAGAGTAAGATTTAGACTAACCATAAATACATGAATTAGATATTTAAAGAGAATTATTGAATATAGTTATGAGAATGTGGTTGCTGTTGATAAATGATAATGTATGCTCAGTAATTTTCCCAAATGGGAACACAAACAATGTGGCCTATGCTCTGAATGAGAATGAAAATGCTAGTTTTTCCGTGAGGTTGATTAATATTGACATCATATTGGTTTATTTATTAAAGTTTGATATTGAAATCCTGATAAAAGGGTACAAATATTATATTTCTCATTTGAATGTTAAACCATACTTCAATGAGAGTATTACGAAGGGACTAAAGGATGATATTTAATTATTGAAGTAGGTGAGATATGTATCATTGTTTTAACATGATTATATGGGAATGATATGGTTATGATATTTGTTTCATAAACACATATATATAAATAAGGAGGAACTGGATGATGCCCACAATTCATCATTCTCTATTAAGTATATTTGTATGAAGATATATAAATACTTGAATGAGTTTTTACTAATATAACATGAAATAGTAAATGTGAGAGTATGTATCTTGATTCCTAGTTTACTAGAATGTTAATTTCAGAAAACATATGTCTAAGGGATGTTATGACTATTAACCATACAAAATGGAAATCAGAAAACATTTCCCTAGATTTCATTGCTATAATGTGGAAAATTTCTAAAGGTCATAATTCTATTTCATTTATTATTGATCACGTTAAAAAATAAGTTCATTTAATTAAAAATAGACAATACTTCCCTCCTAAACATCTACACTATTATACATTAACGAATTCCTGAGATTTCATGGAGTTACAATCTAAATATTATCTAATAGGGATATGAGGATTACCACAATTATCTATAATATTCATTAATAGACTCCAAATATAGAGTTGAGTTTTTTTAACACTTAACGTATGAATTTAGTTGATTATTTTAATATGGCACTTAATGATATTTATCAAATGATTATATCATGAAAAAATAATTTCCAATGTTGTCGGGATTAACACCTTAATTCGGTGTGATTATATTGTAACTGTGACAGTAAATTGAGCATTCGATTAGAAAATTATGAATACATATATGAAAGAATCAATTGAAGTTAGAAGTGATGAGACGTTGTTTGATAAATAATGAAATTTGGACCCAATCTACTTGAGTAAGTAAAATTTACATTTATATTCTTTATATAACACAGAAGGGAAAATAATTGGTTAAAAATGTTATTCTAGAAATCATCTTGGAGACCTAGATTTCAATGTGGGTGAAAATATATTCCAAGAATATACCCCATGAAGAATAGTATATGAAATTTAAAGAGGGAAAAGATGATCCCTAGATATATTGGACCCTTCAGAAATTATGATTTTATTATTATTGTATCTAATCATTTGGTGCTTCCAAAAAATCCCTATAAAGTTAGTAATGAGTTAGATTTAAGTCTCCCAAGGAAGTACGTGCATGATCCAACACATGCACCAAATTCAATGGTTGTAATAAAAGAAAAAACATTATCTTTTGAGAAATAACCGATTGTGATTTGAATCATAGAATCAAATAGCTATGAAAAAATATTACTGACCTGGTCATGGTTTTATAGAGAAATCACAAAATTGAGGATTCTATGTGGGAACCTATTGATTTGATGCGGCAGAAGTATCATCAATTTTTTTTACTAGTATAATATAAAATATATGATGAAATTCATATAAGGGGGTATAATATTACAACCATATATTTTATGTTATATTTTTCTTTAAATAAATCATATTTCTGTGATATCATTCATTACACAGAACACATCGTTTAAACGAATTTTGACAAAATGTTCAAATATTATAACAGAACTACAAGAATTGTGGGTATAAATAATATTAAAAACATTATTAAAAATTCTTTTGAAGAATTTATTTATTACAAATATATTGATTTTTACTAATGAAATATGCACAATATTTTCATAAAATCTATTTTATAATTCAATAATATGTTATCTTAAATTGTTTTATCAATTTGGGGGTGTGGATATTAGAAATGATTTTTTCCTACTATAAAAATTTAATTATATAAAATGGTTGTCATATTTGAAATTATAATATCTAAAACTCACTTAGAGTATATTTTATATATTTTCTAAAATCATGGATTTTTCAGTGAATGGAAAAAATAATGATTTTTTCAATTAATCTCAATAAATTTCATTAAATAATGAAATTTAAAAGTCCCATTATATTTTTAATTGTATATTAATTTCATATATGATAAATTTTGTTTATAATAATCTAATTATTTTAATTTTAAACAATAATATACTGTATTTTTTTATAATATAATTTTCATGCTGAAAAACACAATTGTTAGAAAACGGTTTTTGAATTATTTTTATACATTTGTGATAAAAGTTAATTATAACACTTATAGTTATTGAATAATGAAAATTTAATTTGATATTTTTTATAATTCATTTAAAAGATTATATATTTATCCCTTTTTGTTTTTTGTTCATTATGATAAGTAGCCATGGTAATCTTATGTCAAATCTGTATTGGAAAATGGGTAATATTGGGTACAAAATATAAGACAAGGCTTGAAAATCAACTCAAAATATTATTTTATTTATTTTTATAGTATTAATTAGACCCAAATTATTAAAAATATTAAAATATGGAATATTGGTTCTATTTTACTGTGGTAATGATATTTATATTAGTTTAAGTATTGAATGTTTGAAAATATCAATATCATGTTTTTTATTTAGTTTGTATGTTCACATAGTGATATGAATATATTTAAAATGAATATAAAATTATATTTTCAACAAAATTATAAAATATTTGTAATGACAATTTTTTATACATTTTTAATATTTCTATAACTAAATTATATGCTTTTGTAAATCCAATATAATCTTTTCTCAAGCTATTAATAAACAAAATTAATAATTTAAAAAATATAAAAAGTAATACAATTAGGTGGAAGTTTTATATTTCATGAATTTTAGAGAAAAAAATAACATAATAGTTATATATTAATGTCATAAATTCTAATAAAATCACAATTTTCATGTCTCTATTTAAAATTAAATTAATAGTTACCCAAATGAAAATATTTATTTTTAATAAAGAACAATATTTTATTAAATAATTTTTAAATCATAAAAACATGAATAAGGAAAAATAAATAATATATGGTCCAAAATATTATCCGTGGTTATTTATAATCCATATTTGAGCTTATAAGTAAATTTATAACCATTAATTTTTAAAATATAGTTACCATAGATGAGGTTAAATTAACATTACAAAGATTTTAATCGTAATGATAAGGTTCTAAATGATATCCAAACCAATATATATTTTATTGGATGATTTTATTAATAATATATCTTCCTTAGCATTAAATCCATCTTAATTTGGAACCAATTTTCATGAGTTATACATATACAATATTTTAATGTTTTATGAATATCCAAAATAGATTTTCCCCACCCTTATAAATGGATAACCATTTACTATATTATTTACACCACATTCAAAATAAAATATCAATAAACCCCTAAAAACTATATTATAATGTTCCATATCAATGAATTATAGGTTTATCTATTATGACTAGGAAATTCAACGGGACATTAATAAGGGATTCAAATGATGTCCACTGAAGAATAGGTAATTTCCATTGTGGAATCATTAAAATTTATTTATTATTATACATCCTATAAAACTAATTTACCCTTATTAATATAATAAATATTTTATAATAAATATAATTATATGTTATTATTTTTTTGGGAAAATAGTTTTTTTCTATTTTTCATCATATGAGAAAAATATCCCCTATGCAAATGTATGACATTTCATCTTCATGTTGCATTTAAATTCATTTTTAATAACCATTTATTTGTATTTTTATAATTATATATATAATAAATATAGAATATATTAATTAAATAAAAAATAATTTGAAATAATAATATATTATATACCTTTATACCTTCCTATCCACATCAAAATCATAACATTTCATGTGCATATGTGTGGAATTACACCTCTATCATGTTATTTAATTTTTTTTATTTGGAATTTACATGGATGGTAATAAGGCAATATTGATTAATATAAAACATATATATTAAATAATCATAATATTAGAAATTTGAATTATTTTCCATCATTATTTTGTTCCATTCTCCAAAAAGTGAAATGAACATTCATTTCTCTATGGATGACCTACCATATTCATAACAAGTGTAATTCATTTTTATATATAATATTTTCTAATAACTGTAGTTTATATATGTAAATTTAATTAATATATGTACATATATATATATATATATATGATATTTATATCATAACTAAAATACAGGAGATTATTCTACCCTGATCAAAGTATTTGGACCAGAACCGCCGACATTAAACTACAATGAAAACAGACTTCATTTATCCCTTTTGTAAACAATATATTTTTTCTTAACCATGTTATGTATATATTGATGAGTTATTTTACTATCATCATAGTATTTTATTCTAGTAATATTTATCCATGATTTAACTTTTTACAATTAGGATTAATAAAGGTCTGCATAATTTTTTATCAAAGAAGATGTTTTGAAATTTTTATAATAATCTGAAATCATTCCATGTTTTAACATACATAAAATTAAAAAATTACCAATATATTTATTTCTCAATGTTTTGAACTGTATATTAAAAGAATCCAAAAAAATTTAAATTTAAATTATATATTTAATATCTTAGAAAACATTAATATTTTAATATGTGATTTCAAAGTGAAAAGGGTATATTTCTTCATCAAATCATGCATTGATATTTTGAGGTTGTAGTCAAGAATGAAAAAAATACTGATGTTATAAGGGATATGATCCAACAAAACCATCGTTAGCATTTTAGTAGATTTTCAATTATGTTGATTTACCTATGATACATATTCTTGGTTCAATATGAATACTTGTTACCTCATAATAAATTTCAATAATGAATTATATTGTCCATGAATAATATAAGTAATGATATTGACATTAATGTGAATGGTGGGCCTAGTTATAGAAAACCCCCTTATCCATTAATATGTATCATGATATAAAATTTTAGGAGGTCCATATTATATGGGTAGTTTTTTACACATACTCATTTATTAATAATGATATCTTAGTTTTGAGGACATAAAAATTAGATTTATGATATATTGGTTGAGAGTAACTAATCATAAATGTATATACATATTTATCTACTTCATTAATTATTCAATTTAAAAAATCATTGTTTTTTTGTTCATTTAAAATAATTATTATCAATAAAATCATGGTTTTAATGAATGATAGGTGTTTTTATAATAAACAATTCTATATTGTTTATTCCATATTTACTCCTAATAACTTTTACTATACATTACCCATACTAAGAATATATGACCATCCATTATATGATTAACATTATATGAAATATTAAATATAATATAATGTAAAAAAATGTTCATATGTCATCTTTTTATATATCCAATGTAATATGGGAATCATAAATGTATCCAGTTTTTTTATGATAGATAAACGATCGTTATTACATGGTGAAATTCCTTTTATCTTATACTAACATATTAATTTAAAATAATATATATTCTATAATAGTTTTCTCTTTTAAAAACATATTTAGATATATTTGTTCCGAACAAGACAAAAACCATTGAAAATTTTATTATGTGATGCACTTGTAGTTATTCTGTTTTATAAATACATATACCCTTAGAATATAATTATTGTTTCAGATTATGTTAGTAAAAAAATCCTGAAATAGGGATCACAAAAATTAGAAGATTAGTGGGTTTTTATGATCATGTATTCATTTTAGTGTATTGGTTCTATATTGATAATGGTGTGGAGTTGACTTATGCTCACATTAACATATATTAATCATTGTTTTATTGAGTAATGGTGGGTGTGTAATTTGATTCATATTTCCTAGTAATTTCATAATGGACGATTAAGACAACCCTATTACTAGATACTCCAATGATATGAATGATGATATTCATGTTTATATAAGGATGGCAGTTCTTATATCAATGATGGAAGATATTATGAGGGTATTGTAAGACTCAAAATGTTCTATTAACCAAGGATCAACTAAGATATATTTGTACATCGATAGTGATATTTTTTTTATATGCATGATAAAATATATTGTGAGGATCATTTCTCATTCCATACTTTTTATTGGGTAAATTTAGCCCAAATGTGATCTATAATGTTACATTAACCTCTTATTGTCCTTGTATTGGAATGGAATGAGGTCCCTTGGATGTTGTGATTATATTACCCAATAACCCCATGATACAGGGTGATGTAAGGATTTAGGTTGATCGATTGATGATATAAAAATATTCTATACAAATTATAGATACCCATGTACTGGATGAGGTGTGATGATTAGAAATATGAAATATGAAAAGATTTCATAGTGTACCATTGAGTATTGGGTCCGATCTTGATGCACATTTAACATCATCATTTGGGAATGGCCCACATAAAGCGGTGATATCTCATTTGAATATGAGTATGTATTAACAAATAATGAATAATGGATAGTTTAAACATATGATCCTTATTTTAGAGGATATTCGTATAACATGCATCTTAGATGTTTTTTGGATATGGGGATAACCATTTTTTTGATAGATTATTCATATAGATTCAAATTTCAAGAATCAATTCAAATGAATCATTTTTAATATCTTATTTTCAACCAGGTTGTTCACTATACTGTTGTCTTAATATTGGTGAGTTAGTGTGTATTTTTTTATTTTAGTGTAGGAAAATTTTCACCATGTGTATTTGATTTGAATGTGGCTAGTTACCACCTAAATCAAGAAATGTTTTTATTATAACCAATAGACATGACCCTTTGAGTTCAAATTGAGTGGCCCCATTTTTTTTGTGTTACCATGATTGGGGAATCTACAATTAATAAAGTAGTGGATATTAGAACCATAGTTTTTGGATCGTGCCTTGATCATGTAATTCAAAAAAATAATTCCATTCTCATTAAATCACCCTTCAAAAAATCAGGGCATTTAGTGTGTTCCATGTATTTCCACTCTATAAAAATGAGATGGATCGTATATATGTGATTGATATCAAATATATTTAATTGGAGGTAGTTTCATAGGTTGAGGAACATCCTGTGTAGATTTTTTACCATACCCATTTGGAGATATGATGGATGTAAATTCCCCTTATTTTGGGGTTTTGGGGGTATTGATGTATATAGTATGATACATGGGAGAGAGAGTGGGATATATAGACTCCCTGACCTCAACTATTTGAGTAAGACCCCAAGAGATACTTTTTTAGGTTTATAAGTCCATCAGAGGGGGACATTATAGTGCCCTTCAAAATTTATATGGTCTATTATTATTTATTTAAAAATTATAATTATTATTTTTGAGTAAGGTATTGATGCGGATTTGTCTCATATCGTTTTGGGGTTATATTGGAATATCACAGAAGCATCAATAAGAGTTCATATTTGGTTCATGTTTAGCTAAAACCATGTTTGTTTTCCTAGGTTACTATGTTCCATGTTGTGGATTTCCTAGGAATGGTGCATGATATTCAAAAATCAAATCGGATTTCATAGGAAATCCTGTGATACATTGTTTTTAGTGATAGTTTATCCTAATACTACAGTATAACCAATTGTAATGGGATTTTTTTGGAAAGTGGATTCTATACAGGTAGTGACCAATTTTTCAAACTATTCATCTGACTGTAATTAATTCTAATATTATAATGGGAATAGAAAAACTCAAAAAATCATTCATTCCCCTATGTCTATGGATCTAACTCAAAAAGTTCTTCTTCAGAGTGTTTAATGATTCCAATCCACCTAGAATGCATTTTGATCAGATCATAAATTATTTGATATAGAAATGTAAGGTATGTATTTATTTTATTCTTAATTTCCGTGATCGTCTAATGTTATATTTAATTTAACCTTAGATCTTTTAATTAATTCATGGAAATATGGTTAAGAACAGCATATAAATTTTTTCTGCGTCATTAAATGATAAGATATTGGATTCATCATTGTTTTATATTTTTCATTGTAAATGATGAGCTCTGTTCAATATTGAGGTTTCCACATTAAGCCTATGATTATATTATCCATATAGATTTCCTTCTACTTATATGTTTATCCTATAATCCTCATTTGATGAATTTGGGACCGAATCAATATATTTTGTGTGTTGGGAAGGATTATTTCAGCAGATATCGATGAATTGGGTCCCGATATTCTTGAGTTATTAATTACATCCCATGTTATGATATATATATAAATATATATGAAATTACCATCATGTGTGTGTTTGTGTATACTAATGAGGGTTTTACTATGTGATTTTGATATTTAATAATGTGTGATTAACATGTGGGCGCGTTTTTGTCCAAATGAGTACACTGAAAGTGTTATCAGAGTGATATCTAGGATCTTATTGTGGACATCCATCGGTGACATGGTTGACTCATGGGAAAATATTGTGTTGTTGATTAAATTTAATTACCATTATAAATTTTCTAGATTGTTATGTTGTGGTTGATTTATATATAATTTTTCAAATTATATGTTGGGTTCCATTAATGATGAATTAAGGGTGCCTTACGAGGTTTATAATCACCCCCTAAATGGGCATCTCACTGTAAAAGTGGAAATTATGGTAATGTTTTCTACGATGATAGATGGGCTTAGGTTGGGATGTTTAGCTAGAGGATCAAGATGGATCATATATCTAACAAGATAGATTCTACAATATTGTTTTATTATGAATTATTTATCTTTTATATTTTACTCTTTGGTACATTGATCACCCACATTTTGGGATCATTTTTGTCTATATATTTTTCATTATATTCCATTTAGTTTTTAAATGGTTATTTTTTCTTAATTAGTTCCACTATATTAATGTTGTTTATAAATCCTTATGTATATATATAGATTCTTACCTAATCTATGATAGGGGTTATATATATTTCCATGTAAATAGTCTCCTTATTTATCCATGCATACCTTCACCACCTATTGGTACCCTATTTCATATGGGGAGGTGAAAATGGGGGTATGTGACCTTTAGGCCCAACTAGGTGATTTTGTTCATAGCATTAAACACAATAAATATATTACAGTATATTATTTGAATATATATATTTGTTTTAACTAAAATTTATATTAATTTTAGAGTGTGGGATACACTAATTTGTGTAATTCACTGAAGCATAGTTCATAAACTGTAGGAACATGTGTTTTATAGTTATACCCTACTAATTATCCCCTATTGATGTTTTCTAGTGGGAATTTTTGTTTTAGATAGTTCAAAATCCCAACAAGGTTTAGCCTTATCGCATTAAGAGGTTATCCTTATATATTTTTATTTTATTCTTAATGATTTAAGGTTAGACATGAGGTAAAAGAAAAAGGCAACCATATTAATATCAATTGAATGTTGTTTCTTTATAAATATAAAAGTATCATGATCATTGATCCACTCCAAAGATCTCTATGAAATCCTACAGGTGGTATGATAATTTTTACCAAATCCATTGATTCATTTTTTATTTCATAATTTAAGGATTATTAGAATGTGGTTCAATCACTGATCCCTAATGTCTTCAATGGAAAATATTAATTTAGATAACAATAAGTGGATTTAAATTTTATGAAGAATTAAAAATCATATCTGGATGAAAATGGTGTTTAAATTATTTAAATATATTATCTATGACATCATAGAATCCACTATATATGGTTTAAAACAATTACTTGAATGTGTTTCATTGAAAACATTAGACCCGAAGAATATAGATAATGAAGGAAAATATTTGAATGGAATATTATCCTTTATTTTAAAAAGTTGACTTTTGAGGGTTAAATGAATTGACATATTGAATGTAATTTGAGGTCATATAATAAATATTTTTGATGGGTAAACAAAAGTGAATTATTATATATTTATCATTTATAGATTTAATATTAATTATCATTTATTTATGAATGGTTATTCTATAGGTGAATTATTTATAAGGGTGAACGATATTTTGATCACTATTTTTAGTTTTAGTGAATGGTTGGGAGGTAACACAATGGTCAAGAAGACCATTCCTTTCCATTATGATAAATATGATTCTATAGTATCTTCCTTACAAGATAGAGTTCCAAATATAAATATTATGGATAACAGACATAGTCACTTATGAAATTAGAAAAGAGAATGTATCCATAAACTAATGAAATGTTGAAATGAAGATTTATTTTTAATCCTCAAATAATGATAATTAATTTTTTAGTTGAAGATGAATAAAAAGGTTCTAATTTAATAGAAAATATGAATATTTTGGTTTGTAATAGGATTGGACTATTTTATAAAGAGTAAGAAGTGTGATAGGAAAATATAAGGATATATTCAATTGAAATGAATCAATTGTGGATTTATTAGATATTTTTTAGCAGATTTTTAGTGTCTGGATACTAATGTAGTCAGTGAAGATGATAATGAAGAATTAATAAAATTTTAATGGTGAATTATAGAAAGAAAAAAATATCAATGATAAGAAAATTTAATAAATCTATAATATACAAAAAGAGAAATTTTTTAACTATATGTGATGATAGTGAATGTTGTGATAGAGAAAAGGATGTTAACACAATTGATTATGAACTTGATGATAAATCTTAAATCTATATTTAAAATTATGAAGTCTAAAATAGTTATTCCTGTATTAATTCAACAATTTAACAATAATAAAATAATTTTAAATTTATAATAAATATATAATTCAGTAACCATGTTTAAAAAATTTCAATTCATCAAAATTTGAAGAATAATTGGGAAAAGGAAAATAAATCTTACAACTATAAAGTACCAATTAAAAAATAAGAAATATATAATTCGTTGAAGAATATTAATAATATGTAATATTTTCATAACATTGATAATACCTTGATTTTTATGGTATATGAAATGTAAAAGGTGGAAGAGAAATATTTTGACCTTATACACTAAAACGTTTCAATGATAAGGATAAAATGAATTATTCCAAAATCAATTCCTAAAAACCTATTCAATATATTGGATAATATTCCATAATAAATGTGGATAATGTGGTAGAATAAAAATAATATTTTAATGATCTATAAAATGTTGAAATTTTGATAAATTGGTTTAGAATATAAACTACATTAAAAAACCAGTTCATGGATAAATTATGTGAATCTTTGAAATCTATAAATTCAAATATCATATATTATAACATAAAAACTACTATAAATATTTACTCTGAAATGGGAGGAAATCATATCCTAAAGATGAAGATGTTTTATATTCATCAAATATTTCTTGTTATAAAAAGGACATATTGGTAAAGGTAACAAGAAAATTGAAACTCAATGGCACATTTCTAGAAAACATACAGTTTTAATGGGTAACTATGCTTTTTATGGACACTACTCATACTATGGATTCATATAGAATTAAAAAATTTGGATTAATTACCAACATCAAGATGACATTACATGTCTTGGGAGGTAAATATTGTGATGGTGTTACCCCACTAAATGAATATAGATAAAAAATCTAAAAAAATATATATTGAGGACATATAATATATTTTACCTTTTAAATAGGACTGTGAATGATATGACAATCTGAGTCACTTTTCTAAAGGATGTCTAATCATTCTACATTCCAAATAGTGTTATATTCATCAAGTGTGATAGGATAAATTTAAATAAATATATATGTTTAGGATATTTCATAAAAAACATCCATAAGGGTGAGTACATGTACTTTGGACAGTGGATTATCTTCACACCTGATAAGATATTTGATTTATAAATGATTATAGTAGATAATTAATAAAGATATGAGAGTTTTCTGTAATTATTTAAATCTAAATATTAAAATATTTGGTTTTTCATTAATTAGTAAAGAAAAGATTAATTCTAAAAAGTACTTTTCATGTTGATGGA
Organism: Viscum album; assembly: GCA_963277665.1. Lineage (NCBI taxonomy): Eukaryota > Viridiplantae > Streptophyta > Magnoliopsida > Santalales > Viscaceae > Viscum > Viscum album. The sequence goes on along the minus strand of OY728127.1, from coordinate 942,788,607 downwards.
TTAAAATAAAATATTTTGGGTGATTCTCAACAATATTTATGTAAACCATGATAAAAAAATTTAATAATATATATATATCATAGTTTAGTTAAAATATCTCGTAGATAGTGGAATATACCAATAGAATAAAGGTTCTATTTCTTAATAAATAGAAACCTCAAAACATTAATTTTATATTATACGAACAATTATAAACAAAATATATCCTCTTATAGACATTACATCTGATATAATCATCTTAAAATCCTTGGTAAGGTAAAAACCATAGAATGAGTGATCTCAAATGATTAGTAAGGGTTAACATGTCAAAGTTCAAGTGTTTAGATAACAATAAAATGGAAAATAATGAAAAAAGAAAAATATGACAATTTAAAAAATATAAATCCATAAGTATTATCCACAAACATGAAATATCGATATATCTTCCCATATGATAAAACTTTTACCAGGTACTGAAAAAAATTATAAAACATGAAGCATATAACATGAGCAAGTAATCATGGGAAGAAAGGTGAATAAATCATAAACATAGGATTTCAAATTAGTTTTTATGGGACTACCTGCCAACCAAATAATACATAATGTTTAGTGTAAAGAAAAATTACATAATTTTAACCATATTTAAACCAATATAATCACAAATTAATTCACATGATAAATTGTGACCACGTATTATCATCTTTACATTAAGCCTTTTTTATCCTATATACACACTAATATGTATCAATAAGATTTCAATGTAATGTGGTATAAGAATTTATCCAATTTAGTAGAGGGATATATGGGTCCCACTATCATAAAACTAGTATATTTTTATGACACATTAAAAACAATGATCAAATAATAAAATGAACAATTTTATAAAAAACGGGTCTTATGACAATTTCAAATGTAATCTTGCAAAATAACATTAAAAACAAAATCAAATTATAAAAAAACATGTTCACACATATGAAATAAATTAAAATTGAACATATAAGTTGAATTATATGACCAAATAGTGCTAGAATGATAGGCCTTTACACTCATTACACTCAGCCTTTGTGATCCAACATACTCACTAACATTTCAAATAAAATTTCGATATAAAGAAGTATATTCCCTTATATAGTTCAATAGATGAAGATATGGGTCCCACCATATCATAATTCATATATTTTAATCAATCTATAAAAATAATCATCACATAATAAAATGAAAAATTTAATAAAAAATGGATTATATGACATTTTCAAAAGGTATCTTATAAAATAACATCAACAATAATATATAACTCTAAAAAACATGTTCGCCCATATAAAATAAATTAAAACTGAAAATATAAGTTGAATTACGAAAACAATAGTACTATATGAAATCCCATTAGATTAATATACTAAATTCGAGGGAAAAAATTTAAAAAAAATTCTATTCAGACCCTTTTCAATTGATGCTAAAATAGTGTTCAGAATTATATAAAAAATATTTTACATAATGTTAAAAATATGATTTTGGAACAATTTTATTAAAATAGATTATAATTAATGAATAATTTTCTTTTATTTGAAAATTTGTGTTAGAAGATAAAATTTAAGATCTCAAAATTGAATGGGTTGTGTGTCAAAAAGTTAACTTTTTGCTGAAACCCCCATCATTGAATGAGTTGATAAAATTCATTCTAAAAAGTTGAAATAAGAAATATGTGGGTCATAAGAGGTAAAAAATAATATCCTACCAAATTAAAATGAAAAAATTAGCAAAAAGGAAATATATAGACTTGAAAAATAATGGTTTGATATAACATATGTTAATTATTATATACAATCTCAAAATTTATAATTAAAATAATAATGTAATAATATAAGGATATAAAGTTTAATTTAATCTTAATGAAAGAAGGTTTATAGAATAATATTATAATAGGGATAATTAAATCTGTATTTTAATGATAATATTAAATAAATATAGGAATAACTTAGTGAACAATTGTGTTATCAAAACCATTATGACTATAATAATCTTGTAAACTAATTTAATGTGATTCATTAAATTAATATAGATCTATAAATACATTATATTATGTCTTGTATTACTCTAAATTTAATTTTATTGAATTATTTACACCATAATGACATAAAATCAGTGCATAATATACAACCATGCCACAACGGAGTTAAATTCTGATGAAAACCATTTGTTTTCCCCAAATTCATTTAGTTCAGGAACATAGCATAATGAATAATCTAATTAGTTTTAAAATATTTATTATTATTATCCTTAATATTTTATATTTAATTTGATATGGACCATATGTTATTGTTTTTATTTATTAATTATACCATTTTTCATTTATTTTCATGAAAACTAAATCGGTGTCCTCTTATTTTGATAATTTGAGCGATTGAAAATTATATTTTAATAATGAGATAATTGCATAATATAACCATTATAACAACTAAATTTAATAATTAATTTTTTTACATATAATATTATTATTATTTATGTTCCCATATTAATATAGGATATAGTTTATATCATTTATTCACATAGGTGGTTAAACGAACCAAAATATGAACACACTATATCTTAATGGGTGAGTATGGTAATGTAATTCCATAACATAATTAGAGTAGAAGAATATTTATTTATTTTTTGTTTTTTATATATCGTGATTCATATTTTTTTGGATTTAAATAATAAATCAAAAATGTTGAAAAAAAGATACATCATGGAGGTGGTAGTTCGCACAACAAGTGGTCAGTGTTCATTTTTTTTAACTGCGTGGAAATGATAAAATATTTTTTATTAATTTAATATAATTATATTTATGTATAAAAATTTCCCATATTTTTTTATTTCAATATGGGCAGAAAATATTTTTATGGAGTAGTGTAAATGAATTTACTAAGACAAAGTACTACTTATATTAGATTTTATAGTTTTCTCTTAAAAATATAATTAGAGATGTTGGCCATAAGAAAAATAATTATTAAAAACGTTTGTAGATATGTGAGAGGATTCAAGGAGGAGAACATATTCATATTTTAATTTAGAAATTAATAGGTATGGTGAGTCTGGATGTGTAGGAAGTTTGTTCTTTTTATATGTTTATTGAATGGTAGTTTTAGATGTAACTGTTATATTTTCAATAATGCATTGCTTCAATTCATGATTAAATGGAAAATAATTGAAAATATGAAGTTAATTTGGTTGGATTAAAAATTCACCACAAGAAAAAAAATTAAGACATTCTTGTAATGTGGGTTCACATTATCCCAACAGCTTTAGGTTTATTATATAATTTTTTCCTTTTACATAAGTAAATATTTTTTAACAATTATAATTAATTTTAATGGAAAAAATAAAAATTATAATTATGAATTCATTTTAAACTTTTTATTTGAAATTTTATTAACACATTATCATATAATGTTTCAATATTTTAGAAATATCTATTTTAAAATAATCATTCTTAATCAAGACAAAAATAGAAAAATAATATATTTTTGTTCTAAAATTGAATATAAGAAAAAAATTATATTTTATTGAATTTAATTTAGTAAAATTATTTATTATAAATCATTTAAATTTTTAAATGATTTAAATTCTGGACCCAACTGTATCTCACATTGAAAATTCATTAATGAAAGAATATATTAACGACAAAATTAATTAAACATTTTCATTTATTTAAAAAATGATCGATATGGGATTTGTAAGCATTAAAATACATTAAAATTATTTATGTTATATAATAACTAAATTATTTATTATATTAATATTTTTCACACTTCTAATTCATTATTTAAATTTCATAATATCAAATAAATCATAATATTTTAAAAAACAATTTTTTTAATTAAAATTCATCTGTTACATAATAAGATTAAAAAATCAGAATAAGTAAATTTTAATATATTCCATTAAATTTTACTAAAAAATTGATATTAAAAAATTATAAAATTTATCTTTTAAAAAAAATATAAAAATATGGAAACCCACTTTTTATTATACACTTTCCAATAATAAAAAATATTAATTATTTATTTTATAAAGGAAATTGTTTTTTATTTTCTACCACATTAGGGATTATTATATAATCATTAATAATATTCATATAATAAGGTGTGGTTTTTTATGGTTGTACCATGTCATTAAATATATAGAACATATCTTCAATTTTACATTATAATTAATTTATTTCTTTACATTCTACCCCCTCATTAAAAAATCTATGATTTTTTTCATAGAGGAAAAACTTGAGGACAAATTTCTCTCATTAATTCTTCTATTTCCCCAATAGCTTCATCAATATTATGGTTCCACAATATAACTATTACTATATGGTTGGTCTTTTTCCATATAAACATGTATCCTCTATCCAATATCTCCATAGGATAAGTCCATGTTCTATTTGTATAGCTTCTCTGTTTAGTACATGTGATGGATCTGGTATGTAGTTCCAAAAAAATTACAAGGAGGGGATTTTCAATTTTTATAGGAGAGGAGGGAGAAAAAAATATAACATACGACCCCAATATGAGTAAAGATCTCGATGGGACTAATAATTCTAGAGATCATCATCCATTTCAAACCAAAACTCATATACCATTTCGAAAAATATATATATATATATATAAACAACTTATCATCAATATCTAATTATAGAACTCCTTGATGGTTTTAGGTAATGAAAATCTCATGACACATCTCTTAATAGTGTACCACTCATGGGTTGACAATGCGTTAGGAGGGATAATGACCCCCTGAGTCCCTCTACTAGTAGGCCCCGGGTTGAAAACTAGAAATTAGGGTATATGAAACACACATATGGAAGTAATTATACTCTATGAGAAAACATTAAGAAGATGTAGATAAGAAAGATAACATCCAACTACTTCTCAGACTAAAATGAAAAAGAAAGCCATGTGCACATTTTTAATTTCATGCAACGACATCTACTACTGAAAGGGAGAACTTCAAGTACCAAAACAAAGTTAAAAGACAATGACCATGAATCCTAAATATGTCATGAATACCCCTGTGAGATTAGTAAATAGATGGATCTCCAATCATATCCAAATATCCAGAAATATAGTTTATATTGCGTAGGGTGAGTATAGAATTATTCTCAACAATATCATCCCAAGAGCCTCCCTTGGAAAATTGAGGAAAGAATACTAAAGCATAGAGAAAAAAATTTAAAATAACCCCTCAACTAAATTGAAATCTTATATTCCATGCCTCACTCTGTCTTCTCACACCAAATATCGCATACCAATATATATAATATAATAATTAATATCCAGGTTACCCCACTTCCACTTCCACATTGGTTTAACACTTCTCTCCAACTTCACATGTCTGATCATCTCTATCCAAAATCGATAGCCCAAAGAAACATGGGCAAATCACCTCTACATGCAACTCACGTAACATGAAAACCATGTCCAGATATCAAAAAGTAACTAGGATGTTTCCAAGAGCTACTACAGCTCACAATGGATGTATCATATATCGGGTATTATAACTCAAGACATTATAGCCCATACACAGAGTGAGGATCCTCACCCCATCATACCATATACACATTATACATATATTATCCCTTAGGAAACTATTTCTAGAATATTTGTTTGTTAAATAACCACAATCCATTATATGCCTCTACACACATATATAAGAAAAAAATAATCATCATACAAACCAACATAAGTAACTACCAAGAGAAGAGAGCGGGGCCAAAGGGGGTAGTAATCCATCCATCCTCCCAACAAGATGTTGGGGAATACTCCCCTAGGGCCTAGAATCTCCATGGGGTAAATTTTCCTATCTGATAGGGTAGAGTTTCATATATAAACATAAAAATTACAAGATATAATATTGTTCAAAACCACACTATGGGCATAACATAAGACTATGGCTCAACTGTAGCTCACCTCACTCGGACTCTCAAATTCCACTGCTATGACTAGATGTAGTATAAGAAGACAACCATTTTAAAGAGCTTCATTAAATTAATTTGTCCCCTTAAATCAGTTTTACATTACACTAATTAATTATTTAACAATTTTTTAACCATTATCAATTCCACATTACATTCCATTGTTATTCAAACCATGATCCTTTCCCCCATGCATAACGAAAATTATTCTATGACCTCTCAAAAACATAACCTCAGTATTTCATCCTAGAAAGCTTCAACCCACTAGGGTAAACATTTATACATTCAATTATTACTGACATTTCCTCCTTGCATAATTCCTAGTATTCTATGAAATCATTTTAAGACACAAATCACGAGGGGATCAACCCGGTGAGTAGATAAAGTACCCATAGAGTCTTCCCCACCTATAGAAAGAGCATACAACCATCAATCCTGAATAATCTAAACCAAAAAACCACGTTCCATACCCTGCATGTCATCATCTCTCTTGGAAGGAGGGTATACAAGTCTATATACCTAATATAGTGGGGAATGTAAATAAGGAAAAAATATATATAAAAAATATTTCACCTTCACATCAATGAGTAGTCCAGAATTCAACCCATTCCATCATCTATGGTGTCCTCCCCATCACTGAAATGTAGAAAAAGATGAATCTCTCACTCCAGGTGTGAACTATTACCACATGAACCGGGCCTCTCAGACCCACATACACAATATCCCTCCAGGGCCGACCATCACATCCTCACATCACATTTGGAACTCCCTACGCCCAAAACCAAAACAACCATCCATGATCAGCCATCCTCAGATCACAACACAACACATGCATCATAAAACAAACATAAAAATGAGGTTATGACCCTAAACAAGCCATTCCTTCTTCACACATAGCAAGATCTCACAACTCCAAATCATAAATTACATGGCCTTTATAAGAAATTAGGTTACTCAAAACCCATAATTCATTAAATTTATCACACAACTGGATCTTTATTCCACCTTTAATTAACCAAGTAAATTCAACATGAATATCATCATCATTTTGACTATCATTAAATAAAAACATCAATAACTAGATTCATTAATCATGCATCCTTTAATAGTTATCCAATTAATTAAATTAATTATTGCTCTATGTCCATTCGTAATATCATCAATAACAACATGCTAAAATATAAATTCATATATATCATTCTATCTAGAAAATCATTATTGAATCCATTATCATATTGTTAAGAAAATAGATAAAATGGATACCATTTCGTTAATTCGATTAAAATAATTATAATATCAATTTCATTGTGATGAAATGTGATGAATCATTTTATCTATACAATTTCTTGTAAATAAAAAGAGAATAAATGAATCCACTTCATCAAAAGGTTTCTGATGTTCTTTACATGAGAGCGTACAACCCAATAGATCCAGAGCACCTCTCACGTAATGACATCATACACATGAGGATGCTATAAGACCACTGTGCCAAACAACAATCAAGAAATCCCCATTATAAACATGGAGATGATATTCAGTCACATGGATGATAAAAACAGATGAAATAATTAAGAATCCCAGAATAATAGATGTAGAACATACCTTATATCTATGATGAATCGACACTAGCTAGTAGCACCAGAATAGGGGGTGCACATGTTGTAGAATGAAATGAAAAGGTGAACATGATTAATGTATTCCAGTTTAATCGCATGACTCATATTGAAGGAAGATCATTGGGAATCCTATAGAAGGGGGAAAATAAGGAAGAACAATGGTCAAACATTGGAAAATATAAATGGTGGAATATTATAGATATGTATTAGATTTTCTATTAAAGGTGGATCTAGTCATGATTACACATTTTGACTGAGTAAGGACCTGAAACACTAGTGTAATTTAGGATAGATTTATGGTATTTGGATCGTCCTTAAATCCCTTAAAATATGGCTTTAAAATAATTTTAAATCAATGAAAAAATCAAGTGGGTGAACTAGTATGACGCTGGAAGCACTGTTCGTGAATTTTCGTTTTAATGAGAGGTCATTGGATGGGTCACCATCAGATGATTCACTATTAAGGGAGTATCCATTGTATGATTCAACATTGGAAGACTCACTATAGGAAGAGTCACTATTAGATGAATCACCATCGGATGAGTCATTTTTGGATGTCTCACCATTAGGCGAGTCACCATTGGATGAGTCATTTTAGTACTTTTCACCGTTGGATGACTCATTGTTTGAAGACTCGCCATTGGAGAGTCATTGTTTCAAGATACATGTGAGAGTCACAATTAGTGAGATACCAATTTGAATCACTACTAGTGAGAAACCAGTGTGAGTCACTATTGGCATGATTCTGGTGTAATTCAGTATTCCAACACACCAATGTGGCACACCAAACGGGTTCACTATCGTGACCTACCAACAGCGACCTACCATTACAAAAATAGAAATATGTAAATATCTAAAAACATGCCACATTGATGTCCAAAAACACCTCAAATACCATATTTCAACAATGGAATAAACTAGAATGAACTAGGAAATTACAACAAATACCTCTCAAACAATTCTCACCCTCAATAATCCAAAAACAACATAGAGAAAAAGAGAAAAGGTGTATTCAAAATAGCGGATTCTTGGGATACCTCTCAAGGATTTCTCCACCATAGGGGATAAAAATGCTTCATCGTGGGAACAATTCGAAACCATGTCACAATGAAAACTAGGTCCTAAACACTCTGTTATAGGAGATACCTCTCAAAAGGGAGTAAGCCACAACAGGAACAAAAAAATCAATCTCATAGATGAAAAGTTCTACAACCACAGAATTAAAAACATTATTAAGGAAGCGATAAAAATAAAAAAAACTATTGGTATTGATTCAATATCTACAACTCGCACTCCAAGGTACTCTCCTCCATGATACTATGTCCTCAAAAGACATGAATTACAGGATAACATGCTCGTGGAACACCTTATCCTTGTATTCCTCAATCTCCAATGGTTGCTCCTCAATGGTTACATCATCGTCAACACCAATATCAACCCAATCGATGATGTGAGATTTGTTATGAAGATAACAATGAAGGTGTGAAACTTGAACAACATCATGTTTATGGATCGTCTATGGGGGTAGTGAAACCTGATATTAAATGATTCTAACATTATCCAACAATTTGAAAGGACCATATAACCAAGGGGAAATATTACTACCACGACCAATCCTTCACTTCCAAAGATGGGGAGTCACTTTTAGAAAAACATGATCTTAATCATGAAACTCCAAAGGTCTCATCCTATGATCAGCATGAGACTTCTGATGATCTTGTCCTATATTTATACACATGTGAATCTAGTGAACCATATCGGTCATACTATGTACCAGTTCTTGCTTGAGAATTTTGTACTCTCCAACCCCAGTCCATTAAAACCAATAAGGAATGTTTGTCCATGCAATGCTTCAAATGGTTCCATATCAATGGGGAATCGTAAACTATTATTCTAACGAAACTCTTATAAGTCCAAATTCATCTTCCATGAATATCCAAAATTCAAGACACAAATGCACAAAGTCTCCACAAGAGTCTAGATGGTTTGTTCTATCTGACTATCTATTTACAAATAAAAAGTAGTGCAATGGAATAGGTGAAAAGGAAAAACATACTAGAGACCTCTTCACACCCTTGATGTAAAATGAGGATCTAGATTTTAAATTATTAACATATGGACCCTATAGAGTCTTATAACCTCCTACATGTATTACCTTGATGAAACCTTCACAGATCTCGAATCCTTTATTATTATGAAGTGGGTTGACTTCATTAAAAGAACCAATATTAATCATATAAAATCATATCCTCCCTATGATCGAGGTAAACTAGTAACAACGCCCATCGAGATGCCCTCTGACTTCCAATATGGAACATCTAATGGCTGGAGAAAACCATTGGGAAATTGGTGCTTGTCCTTCACCTTCGAGAAGACTAAACAAAGAGAGAAAATTTACAATTACACTCTACAACCCAGGCCACCAAAACATACTCCACAGTGATTTGTACATGTTTTTTATACCAGGATGTAATGATAAGGGATAACTGTGGAAATATAGGAGAAACATCTCACACATCACTAAAGGAATGAAAGTATTTCCTTGAAATAACACCTTGTGTTGTTCATCATCAGACCAACCGTCAGGGTCCCCACCACAAACAACTCAATCTCTCCAGACCAACAGCTCTTGATCCCCCAACTGGGACTCTTAAACCTCATCCACTAGAGATGACTACACCACCATCTAAAAAAATACTACCACTTCCCCTACCATATCCCACACGAGGATGTAATACTGAATGTTCTTTAATCACTTTCCAAAAGTTTCTTTATTGACGCATTGTATCACTACGTTACTCCATACTCAGAGCATCATCTAGAAAATTCCATTTCCATGTGTATTTGAAATTTAAATGTAGTAATTATTTATGAAATTAATACCTTGATGCTATAAAAAATTTTAGTCACACAGTGAGAAAACATAACTTAAGATCTTAGTAACAACGAAGACAAAAAAACCCGTCACCAATGATGTGATATCTTCACAAAATTAGGGAAACAACCACTTCCAACTACTAATGATCAAGGTTGTCAAAGTTACATTTATGTAGTTAAAACTTTCGAGACTAATAAATATTAATCAATATCTTCTCCCTTAGAAAATATCACAGCCCCAAATGTGACACATCCTAGAAAAACTCAAACTAAACTCCTTCTACTAGAAAACAATGAGCCAGATCACTGAACAACATCTACATTAGATAGTGGAAACCGTAATGACATTGATCAGTAAAAAAGAACAAATAATCCTTCTTGGTCAAAAATGTTTGATGAGTCTCATCATGAGATAAGTCATCTATGAACATCATCTGATAGCCTACAAGACTGTGCATATATCACACCTCTACCACAGTCTTAGGGGCTTCCCAAGAATCAACTGCTTTTACCATTGAAGGATCCACATGTACTACTTCATGAGACTCAACATTCCACAAGAAACAAACATCTCAATCCCTAAAATCAAACTTATACAACTTCCTAAATAGTGGATATTGATGAAGAACTCCCAAAACAAAACCCAGATTCAATGAATGCTCCTCCTCATATACAAAGTACAGAAGGATGTAATTGATGAAGGCCACTAAGAACATATCTAGAAACTCATGAAAAAAATTAAATTAACCCTAATATCACAATTAGATCATTAATCACAATAAAAGACATCACAAAAATGCCCATGTCAACAATAGAAAGTAGTATTTAGAATAACCTCATCCTTCAAATTCATTAAATGATATCTTAACTTCAAATCGATTGTCAAGAACAAAATTTCACCATTAATTTGATTGAATAAATTTCCAATCCACATAAGTGGATAGTGTTTCTTCACAGTCACATGGTTCAAGAGACATTAATTGATACACCATCCCATACTATCGACATACATATTTTAGAAATAAGATGGTGCACCCCACTGTGTCACACTTGGACAAACAGAACCGCAATGCAATAGGCCATCGAGCAATATTCATAGCTCGCCCAATTAATTTGGAACCATACTATACAAATAAATCAATAGAGGAGTCATTTCTGGTTGTACACAGATCATGAACTCTATCACCCATCCAGGGTGTAATGCTACATAATCTATTGGAAATACATTAGTGTAATATTCCAGGACCCTTTGAATCATTGACTACAAAACATATGAATAACTCAAAATAATATCATACATCAAGTATGTCAAGGATATAACACTCCTATAACCCATCTGAGGGTCTCACTCTCCAAAACGAACTGCTGGATCTCCATCATTATTAATGAACACCACCTTCCACTGGATGAAATCCATGATAGCATTCATTTAATACAAGCAATCAATCGCAAATATGACATCTTATTATTGTATGCATAAACATTAGAAATCTTCTCAAGCATGGTGTTTCCCCAGAACTAGATCATAGTCTCTACATACTTCAAACAAGTCAGCTAAATCTCTAATAAGCAAAGTCAATGCCAAGGGAACTAGAAGCCACTCTACCTCATGTCCCAATGCATAGACATGGGAAGGTTATATGAAGGAGTGTGTCTTTCATGAATCCAACAATGAATGAACCCAAGTAGAAAACAAGCAATGGGTACCTCAAAGGACAAATGGATCACCTAGAACTGGAAATACCAATGCATTATGGTAATGAACCGATCCTTTATGAATAAAATTCCCTTTATTTAAAGGTATTATGGATATAGAAAACACATGCACTATTTTTTTATCAATGTTTTTAAATGACTGTTGTATAACATTCTAATAGATAATATAGTTGTTGAACAATGATAAAAATACTAATATAAATATATTTTTTTATCAAATCCTTTAGACATTGAAAAAGGAGGTAATGGCCTCATCCCTAGACATGAGCCATATGATGCTCATTTTTCAGAGCTCAGAAATGAGGTAATGTCACTAAGAATGAATCATGACCAAGCCCAAGATGAGCTTCAACATGTTAATCTCTAGAAGAATTGATTATAGGAGAAGTTCAAGTAAATATAGTTTACCACACGGGAGATGTTATCTGAGCCACCCCAAATGTCTCTCACCATCGGACACCTTAACCTTAGGTCTTATGATGGTGTTATTAGGTGATATGTAATAGTTTATTAGTTACTTATTGTGTATTCCCATTTTATAAATAAAAGTCTTAATCCATAAGACCCTTATGTGAATAACCTTTCTTGAATAAAATGATGAATTTGTTAAACTGATTGTTCAAGTAAAAATTGTACTTTTGAGAAATATTTAAATTATTATATTAAAAAATTGTTTTTACTAATAATATTATTAAAAATTATTATAAATGATGATTATATCAGTTCATGTATCTGTAAATTAGTATCTAATCTGTTTGAAAAGAGTTATATTATTATATGCTAAAATATAAAGTATAATTTCAATGAATTTATTTTATGGAATTAATGATTTTTTTAAATAATTAATAATTTAATAAAATATTTTTATCAATTTAATTTTATTAATAATAAATGATTATATAATTTTTATGATGCCAGATTTTATTTTTATTTAGTTTTATAAACTGTTTTTTGTCAAAACCCGTCAATTTTCCATAAATGTTGGTTCTCATTTTAAATATGAAAATTCACATATTTATAAAATAACATTGATAAAGTTAATATTATTTTTGGAATCATAATCTCAAAATTATCAAATGGAAAAGTTTTGATAATTTTAATTGAAAGTATAATTTTTATGTAAAACATAAATAATATATAAATATATAGTGTGTTTTATGATATCTTAATGACCTAATTGTGACGTAACAAAAGACCATGAAAGAGATATTCGAATAAATATTTTTTTATAAATAAAATAATGTGATTTTTTATTTATTTGACTTATTTTATAATGCCTTACTGAAACCTAAAAAGAGAATAATATATTTTATTATTTCAAATTTTTTTAATTGCGAGTGTGACTCACCTGCACTTAATCAAAGGAAATATTTTATTTTATTCATTCCATGGCCTTATAAAAAAAAATTAAACTCCCCTTTGGAATAATCCTTGAGAAAAAACTAGGGGATGGTTTTTGGTTTTTAATATTTTATTGTGTAGTATCCAAAACATAAATTATATATATTTTCCCCTATTTTCCAATATAAACCATACCAAGAACCCATTCCTCTTCAAAAAAACTCTTTGAAGCTTAAAATCACTATTCTATCAGTTCCCATAGTGTCTAAGCAAAGGAACCCCCAAGCTCGCAAGAAGTATCTCCTAGGCCTTTGGGTTAACAAATCCATGTAATGAATCCACACATTCCTTGATTTCTCATTTTTATCCTAGATTCCATATATTGTTATACCCATTTAATTATACAATTACAAATTATGGGGTATATTTTCACACCTCACCCATATTTCGATTATTATTTTTAAGTGGTGAGAGACCAATTACAAAATCATTGATCCCATCCTTGTGCACCTATTACCATGCCGAAATTCTGTAAGGGATTTCTCTCTCCTCATTTCCATTAAATGAATTTATTTTATATTATCCTTCTCAAATTTCATTTCAGATGTTGGGATTTTTATCTCCATGATCCCCATACATTCCATCTTCATTTATAAATAATGATATACCAATTTCTCTCTCAAAATCCCATTTTATGAATACCCATGTTATTTCATTATGCTGCCGAAATTGTATGGTGATTTTCAACACCAAAATCATTGGGTAGTGAATATCATTACCAATTCAATATCAATGGTATTCACCTTTATGAATATATAATTATTGATTATATACTTTCATTTATTAATTCCACATTCACTTATCATGGAATACATTATTATGTCAAATGAATATATGTTATATGATCTATGTTGCACACTTATGCATGATATTAAAACATTCATGAAGGGTGCTCCCTAATAATGATCTAATGCTTTGGGTAATGTTTTGACTCATGATACGTCATGTTAGAAAATGGGTTAACCTGATTAATTTATTAGAATTTTGTTCTAAAATGTTGTGACTGGTGTTTACCTAATTCAATTATATTAATGATATAGAGTTTTAAGTTGTTCACATATTTCCAAGTTGTGATAATCTGGATATATCAAGACATTATGGTCATGTTTCTCTTATGCTCCATTGATATTCAAATTTTTTAACATGTATTGTATTCTTCATGTTACACCTTTTTTACTTTGTCACTGGGATTTAATGATAACCCTTCACTTTTGTATGTCCTCATGTTATCCCATACAACGATAAGTACACAGGAATGTTGTGGTAATGTCAAAGAAGTATTCAATAATGATGTTTTATTTTATATCTGAAGTTGTCATGTAATTTTCATAAGCCCAAAATAGCATAGAACTATATATCTTCTGTGTTTTTTATGTTCATTTTCACGTAATAAATCCAGTCGAAATTTGAAATAATGAGAAGGGTTTTTATAGTTGGTATCACAGAATAGGATACGTTTTTTTTGGATTAGGATTAGGAAACTCTGGTGAAACTCTTAGGGATGAGACTATGTATATGAATATAACACCTAAATTATGCTGAGTATAAACTAAGAGTTTTATCAAGAAAATAAAATCTTCTATGAATATAGACAATTAGAGGTGGCTCATGCATTGAAGTATCTATTGGAAAAACCCCAAAACATCACATTGAGCTAGACTTTAACGGGCACTAGTGAAAAAAAACGGGACTTCCCACACTCTTTTATCGATAATATCAGGGCACATTCAGGGATAAATTCCTAATAATTGTTTGGAGCATTATTAATGGAATAAAAAAGGGGCCTTAAAAAATAAATTTGGATGTAGATCAGGGATAACATAGATAAAACGTTTATACAAATAAGATGATGCTCCTTGTGAAGATGTGGTGGAGGATGCAATTGATTCAAGAAGAAAAGTGGGAACTAGATGAAGTGATGAAGTAGAGTTACCCTCATCTGCTTTAATATGTCAAAAAGAAATTTTTTAGGGTGATATTTATTAATGGGGATGGTTGTAACAACCAGAATATTTATGAATAAAATTCTATTTCTATTAATGTCTTATGGATATTGAAATAATATGCACTCTTTTTTATTATTGGGTTTCAATGATCATTAAGAATCATTATCATTGATGATATAGTAGTTGAAGAATGATAACACTACTAATGTAAATGTAAGGTTCTAATAAATACTTTTGATATATACAAACGAGGTGATGACCTCATTCAGTAGACTCGATTCGTACAAAGAGAATTTATTAGTGCTCGGAAATGAGGTAGGGTACTTGGTATCCGCTCTTGACCAATCCCAAGCAATGATTAATAATCATAATCTTGAATGGAATATTATACGAGATATGTTTATGTAAATAAATACTAAAACTCGGACGATGTTATCTGAGCATCCCCTGGAGTCTGTCACCATCACACACCTTACCCATAGGTCTTATGAAGGCTTAATAATGGGTAATGTAATAAGGTACGAGCTAATTATTTTTAAATCCCTTTTTAATTAAATTACTATTCTATCAATTCCATTATGGTAATAGTCTTTCCTAAAAATTGATGAATTTGAAAAAATAATTTTTCTGGTGAAAATGGTACTTTTTATAAATATATTCATTATTATATTAAACCATGTTTTTTATTAATAATATTATAAATTAATTTTTATAATTAATTATATTTTCTTTTCTTCTGTAAATTATTAGGTAATTTTTTTGATTAGAGTTATATTTTCATATGATAAATCATAAACTGAAATTTTAATGAATTTATTTTATAGACATAATAAATATTTAAAAAATATAAAATTATAATTAAATAATTTTATCAAAATAATTTTATTAATAAAACATTATTAAATAATTATTATGAAGTCAAATGTAATTTTAATTAATATTTAAAACCTATATTTGGCCAAACACAATCATTTTTCAATAATCAGCGTTCCACATTTAAAAAGATAAAATTCACATATTTATAAACTTATTGAGATAAAATGAATATTATTTTTTGAATTTGGATTCTGAAATTATCAAAGGTTTAATTTTTCATAATTTTATGAGATAATCGGTATTTAGTGTAAAAGTTAAATAATATATAAATATATAGTTTGTTTTATGACATCAGAATGACCCAATATTGTTGTAATAAATTCCATAAATGGGATTATATAAAAAATATATTTTTAAACATTAAAATAATGGGAGTTTTAAATTGTTTGAATAAAATTTTATAGAACCTTTCTGGACCCATCAAAATTTATAATATATTTTATGATTTTAAATTCATTTCCATGAGAGTGTGACTCACCTCCACAGAAGAAATGGAAATATTTTAATATATTATTCCCAAGTCCATATAATATATATTTTTTCAATCCCCTTGGGAAAATGCCTTTGGAAAAAACAATGGTAAGGTTTGTGGTTTAGAATATTTTATTGTGTAATGTCCAAAACTGAAATAATAATGAATTAACACTCTTTTTCTATATAAAATCTTCTGTTAACCCATTCCTCTTCACTAAAACTCCATAACTCTCATCCTCAATTTTCTCTCTAATCCTTAGAGTCCTCCTTAGGAACCCAAATATCCCATGAAGCCTATCCAAAGACTCTAGGATCACACATCCAAGTTGGGGATACTCACATTCTATCATTTCTCATTTTCTTCGACATATACTTATATTGTTATAAAATTTTAATTATTCAAATAAAAATGATGTGGAATGTTTTACCACCACCCCCATACATCCCTTATTATTTTTTAATGATTATAGTCCCCTTTCACTCTCATTAATCCTAACCATTAACAACTGTTACCATGCCTATATTCCTTAAGGGAATTTTCTCTTTTCATTTCCATTCAAACATTTATTTTATAATATGCATCTCCAATTCCATTTAAATTGTGGGATACTATTATCAATTGTCCCCTTACTTCCCATATCATGTCTAAAAAATTATAAACCCCATTTTCTCTCATAAACCCATTTTAAGAATCCTTATGTGATGTCGTTATGGTACCAAAATTGCACCACAATTTTCCATGCCAAAATCATTGTGTAATTAATAAGATAAGCACTTATCTATCTTGAGAGTTAAACTTCATGAAAATATACTTATTGATTAAATATATTAATTTATTTATTCCACATTCCCTTATCTTGGAATAAATTATGATTTTTGATGAATCATGTTATAAAATATATGCGGCACACTTAGTCATTAGAATAAAATGTTAATGAAGGGTGCGCCCTGATAAAGCTCCAATGCATTGGGTAATGTCAAGTATCATTATACATCATTTTGGGATAGGTTTTTACCTAATTCCATTATATGAAATTTTATCCATCACGTTGGGAGGTGGTTTTACCTGATTCCTTTATATTAATGATGCATTGTTTAAAGTTGTCGCCACATTTCTATGTTATGGCAATCATGATATATCATACCTTTATGTTCATGTTTCTCTTATGATCCATTGATATGACTACTTCATAAAATATATTGTATTCTTGATGTTACTTCTTGTTTAATACATTACTAGGCTTTATAGATCACACTTTTCATATCTATGTCTTCTTGTTATCATATTCAATACTAAATTCCAATGAATGTTATTGTCTTGTAAAAGAAGTTTTCTGTAATTATGTTGTTTTTTATGTCTTAAGTTTTCATGTAATGTTCTAATACTCAAATACACTAAATATATCGATCATCTGGGTTGTATGAATTTATATTTTATCTAATCAATCATTTATAACTATGAAATAAAGAGCACGGTTGTTATGTTGAAGCTGACCACGACATGCTCCATAGACTCTCTAACTGTTTGGATGACCACGTCCATGACCAAACATTTATCTATAAGGAAGGGGGACATCATAGGGATGTCATAATCATTCCATATCCATTCTCAATTGATCCAATGTCGGTGAAACATTCATCTACGGCCTTGGCTAGAACTTCCTCAACAGAGGAACCTGGATCGAAACACCTAGAACATTATAATTACTCAAAAATGATGGGGGATCATTCCACTAATGACCACATCCTCAAAAATAAAAACAATCACATGATCCCTTAGAGTAGTACTGAGATTTACTTCTCCTAGAGAAACATGATACTAAGGGATGATACCTACCCCTGTATGATCAAAAACTATTCTGCCCTGAATACCAGGAACCCCAAACCACAAATCCTCATAGTAAGGAATCCAAATTACTCCCTTATCTTGATTATCAAGTTCTGGAAAACATCATCTCGACAACCATTACTCTTGGAAGCACTTCGAGATATGTCATCAGTATAAACAGGTTTCTTGGAATTGGATCTCTAGATTCAAATCCTCCCCATGATTTCATTCCACGACCTAGTAATCGGTTAATAGGTCCAAAGCCCATCGTAGAAAGATCCTGAAATAGATCACGAACACTTTCACATTGGAGCTTCCATACTGATGGGTAAGTAGCTCCAAGCGAGTGTACTCCTTTACAGATGAATATTGAAACTAGGTTTTAAACTACTCTCACAAAATATCCCCAGAGTCTAATAAATCCTCACAGTACAAGAGGAAAAAATAATCTTTAATGCCTCACTGCAACATAAAATATAGTCACTAATACTGAAAACCAGTGTTCCTTCCAAGCACAAATCTAATATAAGGCTATCTCAAACTCCTCCAAACATCCTTTCGTGACTACATCTGAAATGGAATTGTACTTCTACCAACTCGGTGATTAAAATCTCAAAATTTCCTCACAAAGTGTAATCATCATCAACATCTACACTATGGTGATCTATTGGTGAAACCTTCTAGACATCCTAATAATGATTCTAGTGAGGAATTTCAGATAGATCCATAACCACAAAAAGAACAAAAAAATAGTGTTACAACCAGAACTATTATACCTAAAATTTCACCTTTTATTTAATTAAATGTACTATTTTTCAAAATTGATCTAGAAAACACATTCACTCCATTGGTTAAAGTATATCCTATTAGATTTAAATGTCCATTATGTATCATTATGGTTGATAATATAGTTGTCAAATAGTGATCACATGAATAATCTAAATTGAGGAATTAAACAAATCCTTTCAACAAAAACAAAGGGGGTGGTTTCCTGAACAAGGAGGATCATTACATATAAATCCCATTCAATGGGGAATCTATGAGAGATTGCTTTTCAAGGCTTTTCACTTGAACAATATTGATGCTGAGATCCAACAACATCAATATGAGTGAAACTGAATATGGAGAAATTCAAGGACATCGAGTTCACGACCAAACCATGTTCACCAAACGACCCCATAAAGTCTCCATCATATCACACAATACTCAAATGGCATATTATGGTGTAGTAATAAGATATGTATCAATAACCTAGTATCAGGGTTATGTACATTATTTTTTTGTAAATAATAATGAATATACTTTCATTTTATTATTATTTTTAAAGAATATATTTTATCATAGGTTAAAATTAAAATTTAGGTAAAACATTTATTGTCATGAATTAATGGTTTTCTGAAATAAATAATATTTTAGTAAAATATTTTCATTAAAATAATTTTAATATATATAAATGATCATATAATTTTTATGAATTCAAATGTAATATTTATTATGTTTTTGAAAACTGTTTTTATCAAAACCAGAAAATTTTCAGTGAATAACAATGTTGATTTTATAAGTGAATATTCAAATATTAATAACATTATTTAAATTAAATGAATATTATTTTTTAATAAATACATCATAATTATCCAACATTTAATATTTGCTAATTTTCAGAGGCAGTTGATGTTTTGGGTAAAAAATAAATACCATATAAATATAGTGTGTTTTATAACATCATTATAACCCAATAGTGATGTAATAAAGACTATAAATGTGTTATTTAGACAATTATATTTTTTATATTTAAAATAATTAGATTTTATAATTGTTTGACTTAATTTATAAAGCCTTATAGAATCCCCCAAAATGTCTAAAACATTTTATGATTTTTAATTCATTTCGTTAAAAATGTTAGACACCTCTACATAATAAAGTCTAGTATTTTAATAACATCAGCCCTTAGATATATAAAAAAATTCCACTCCTATTTTGGAGAAAATTGGAAAAATAACCAAGGACGGTTTGTGGTTTTGAATAGTTATTTATATAGATTCCAGAACCTATGTTTGTGAAATATGAAATAATCCTCCTCTAATTTCTAATATAAACCCACAGAAGATACCACATCTATTCACTTAAAATCATTCGATAAAATTATTACCCTATTATCCCCTAAATATAATCCTCCCATGGCACCGTATATCTCAACAATACCCTGTTCATGCTGTTGAAGTCAGACACACATGTAAATTTTTATTCTCTTCTAATTTTTATACAAGTTTCTTTGTATTGTAACATCTTTTTATTTCCAATTAAAAAGGATGGGGTATGTTTTTTTTCATCCCCATACATCCATTATTATGTTTTAATGATGATATACCCTTTTCAATATCATTATTCCCTCCAATGTACACCAATTTCCCAGCCAAAATTTCGTAATATTTTTTCAATTTCTCCAATTTCTTCAAGATTTGCAATTATGTTCTGCCTTAGATTTCAAAATTACATATGTTCTGAAATGTATTTATATTACACTAACAAATTCCGTTTAATTTATATATGTTTAGAGACCCATTTTTCTCTCATCAACCCTTTTGATGATTTTTTTGTCACGCCATAATGATGTTGAAATTGCACCGGAATTTACATTCCAAAACAATTGTGTAGTCATTACCATACCGACTCTCCATCAAGGGTGATCGATTTTATTCACATATACATCTTTATTATGTCATAAAAGTTATATATTTTACTCCCCTTGATCTAGGAATAAATTATGATGATGAATGAATCCATGTTTTATAATTAATGAGTTATACTAAAATGTGAGAAAAAAATGAATGTGACTATTGCGCTCCGAATTTTATAGCACTCCAATGCATTGCGTAATGTTTAGTATCATGATAAATCAGGTTGGGACATGGGTTTAACATATTTGATTATGGGACATTGTCCACTATGATTTCAGGGAACTTTATCCATGACATATGATGTAGTGTTTTATGTAGTTTCGATATTTCCATGTTATGTATATCATTCTCTACCATGCTTTATGATTCATGTTCCATTATGTGTCACTGATATTCCATGCTTTACTGGTAATATTATCTTCATGTTATGACAATTTTACTCCCTTACTGGGACTTATATATCACCCATTTCTTATGTGCATCCCCATGTTTTCCAATGAAACATTAAGTATGAAGTAATTTTACGATAAAATAAAATAAATTTTCAATATTGATGATGTATTTCGTGTTTCATGTTCATATGTAATGTACATAATTACCAAATAAACAAGAATTATTGAGATTTCTGGTTGTACTAATTTTATGATTATGTAATTAAATTTTGTATGAATGTAAAAAAAGAATGAAGTTTTTATCAATGGTATCAGTGGCCAGTTTAGATGTTGTGGTGACTAGGATTAGAAAACATTACTGAAAGACATAGGGATCAAACTAAGTATAATAAAAACATACCTAAAACATTGGATTATAAAATAGGTTCTTTATCATGAAAATGATTCCCTTTATAGATATAAACTAGTAGATGTGTCTCTCTAATGGATGTATTTGGGGGGGGAATGTGAAAACACCACATTGAGATAGACTTGAATGTGGATAGGTTCACGAAAACAGGCCTGGATGCAATCCTAGTTTGACACTCCTAAGGGATATTATTCAAAAAATCATAATCATAATATTAACAATTATTAAGGGACCAAAAATTTCCCCTATGAATATATGTTAGGAAATAGATAACAGATAATCATAGATTGAGGCCTATAAATTCATAATTTATAGAATTAAATATAATTTATATGTCATCCCTATAATTTCATTTGATTACCCATTATGATTATAATTGTTTAAAATAATTTCCCCTAATTTTCCATTTATTCTACCCAATGTCTGGTAATTGGTGGAATCAAGTTACCAACTGATGTGAAGATCAATTTAATGAATTATATACTAAGATGCCCAATCTGATAAGAGAAATAATAAAAAACATTGGCATGATGCTATCTCAATTAACTATAGCTTTTAATAGAAACCTAGATCATGTGTTACCTCCAACCCCCCCCCCCCCACATGAATTTAAAATTCATAATCAATATCTTGTTAAGAAAATGGCCTCCTAATTAGTGTGGATCATCTGATTCCTCATATCAAGAAACATTGGGTAAAATCCATTGATAAAACATTATCCATCCTTAAATACTCCAAACTAGAGGTGGTTTGTATATCATTTTTTCATATGGAGGGCGAAGATGATCAACGGTTGACATTCATAAAAAATACAAAGATTGAAAAAGTGATTGATGCAATAAGATGGAAGGATTTTCAAAAATATTTTTTGAAAAATAATTTCCTTGCACTCTATGACTTAATATATAAATGAAATTCCTTTCCCTCATGGAATAATATGAGGAATCTATCAGATTGTATAGGAAAAAAATCCAAAGGATTGAATGATATGCCTCTGGTTTTGTCTTTACCCCCCGAATTCATGTTTGACCACATTTTTGGTGGGGGGAAAACAAGTCTATGGTAATCCCTAGCAATTTGTGACATTGATAGCTATGAGGAAATTGTTAGATGTGCACTCAAATTTGAAATGGAGATCACATAATCTTAGGGGTATCATGAGGATATGATGTGGAAGGTGGAGTTAAATTCTATCTGTTTATAGAGAGACCTTTTGGAGCGGTAAAATTTTAGAACTCCAATTGTAATGGTGTAGAGTGAAGCACCATGGAAATTTCTAGAGGAGGATAAGGAAATGGTTTACCTGTGGTATGGAAGGGTACCAGCTAGTGATTGTTGAGATAAAAATACTACTGATGCGGTATAGTTATGGAATTCCTCAGTAAAACCTTATCATGTTTTTAATTAAATTAACTAAAAAAACAACGTATTTCCCAAACCAATCTATTATGCCATGTGTTTTCAGAGGTAACCAACAACCTAAAAGGAAGAAAAGGATATATTTCTCCATCCCAACAACCAAAGTGAATCCTAACAATGAAGTGGTGATAGGTATGCTAGTTATTCATTCATTAATAGAAAACATAATTTGTGATTCTCATTCTACGCATTCATTTATATCTTCAAATTTTTGTAGAAAATTCCAAACACCATAACTAAATCATTGAAGTAGAGAGATTGGTGGAAATTGAAAATGGGGAAATTATAGAATCCTTTATATATAGCTCCTCCCATATAACATTTTTTGTATTGACTTATCAAAAAACATTATCATAGTTCCATTTTTAGAATATGATGTAATTCTTGGAATGGTTTTTTTCCCAATATAGATCTAACAAAAATTTCATTGTGAGGGAAATAAATTTCCATATAAAACAATTGACACACAATTCTATAATAGTGTAAGGAGTAGGATGAATCTTCATTATCACTATAACCCCAAGAAATGATATTACTTACATATGAGAGTTCATATCTTCCTCCAATGATCAAGTCTAAGGAGGATCCATCTTTAAATACAAGGCTATTGTGGTGGAACTCACCAATGAGTTTCCTAAGGAATTTTCTATTCTTCCTCCCTAAAGAGATGTTAAAATATCGATTTATCTCATTTTGGGACATTTCCAATATCTAGGACTCCATATAGAATGGATATTGGGGAACATAATGAGATAAAGAAACAACAACATGAAATTTTTTAATAAAGGGTTTTTCTTCACAAGTGTTTCACCATGGTGAGAACCAATACTGTTATTCAAGAAGAATGGATAATTGTAACAAGGAATTTATTACTGTGAGCACAAAAAAACTATAAATAAAAGTGTCAATTTCCATGAATTGATGAATTGTTCCATCATCTATGTAGAGAACAATACTTAACAGATGTGCATCTATGGACAAGATATTACCTTGTATGGGTGATGGAGGAAAATATCCCAAGACTACATATTGTAAAAGGAACAGACATTATGAATTCATAGCAATATCATTCAGTCTCACAAATCTTCTATAAATAATCATGGACATGATGAATATATTCTATAGAGAGTACATAGACTAATTTTTGGTAGTATTTATTGATGATAATATTATATACTAAAAAATTAAAAAGTAGCATGAGGAGATTTTATGTTCTTTGATAAAGACCTTGTGAAATGAAAACATATAGGCCATGTACAGTAAATGTGTGTTATGGTTTCTCAAAAGTCTCTTTCATGGGGTATATAATCACATAAAATGAGATATATATGGACTGTTCAAAGGTTGAGGAATTTGATCAATGGCTAAGGACAACATCTATGAAAGATATCTATAGTTTACATCAATTATCTGGATACGATCTAGGATTTGAGAGAAAATTATCGTGATTATACAACCCTCTAACTAATATAACTCAAAAGGGAGTCTTGTTTTCTTAGAATGATGAACTTGTAGAGATATTCAAGGCATTTAAAAGGTGTATTATCACTATGAACATACTAAAAATTCAAAAAATGGATATTTTTTTGTGGATTTAGTGATTCTTTGAAGAAGGCACTAGGCTGTTTATTGATGAAAAATGTCAATTTCATTGCCTATACTTTAAAAAAGCTTAATTTTTAGGAGCAGGACTACCCAAAACATGATTTAGTGACATAATTAGTGATACTTGATTGTAATATTTGGTGTCAATACTTCTTTGGATATATGTGTGAAATATATATAGATAAAAAAGCCTCAACTATAGATTTACACAAAAAGAGTTGAATATGAACCAATGAAGATGGTAAGATAGGATCGAAGTGTATTACATATCAAATCACTACCATCTAGGGAAAGTAAAAAAACTAACCAATGATCTATAGTGAAAGGATCTGGAAACAATTTTTTATGATATTTGAAAGGGAACTATTCTTCACAGGAACTAAGTGGATGGACATGGTAATCATAAAGGAATGAACATCATCAGTCCTTTTGCAAATGATTAAGCATCCATCTCTTCCATAGAGGTTTATGGATAATGAAGGAGATGATTTGGGAACTTAGAAGAATGTGGAAACTATTAAAAAAGGGATACCCTTGGAGTTTAATGTTAATTAATAAGGTTTAGTATGACTTGGTCCAATACTATGCATAAAATAAAATCCTATGTTAAAGAAGTAGGTGTGGGATGATGCACATAGATCAACTTTCTATATCCACCATGGAATCACATTAATGTATAGAGAACTTGGGGAACACTATTGGTGGTACAATATGTAGTTGGAGATCACAAATATACATCAATTTTTCATGTATGTTAGTAAGTGAATTTGGAAGGGAAAAAATATAAGGTGATGTGGAAACCATTTCCCATACCTATATGGAAATGTGAAAACATCACCATTGAATTTGTTACTCGGATTTCATATTCATCTAGAGGAAAAAATGCTATCTTTATTTTGGTGGAACTTCTTTAGAAAACTACACACCTCATTTAAATTGGAGAGGATATATTATTGGGTCAACATGCACAGATATACATTAGATAATTGCTGAGGATGAATGGTGTAACAATATCTATTTTATCTGATCAATATCCATGATTCTTCTCTATGTTCTGGAAGAGTCTCCAACATTAAATTAATACCGGGATAAACATCATCATGACATATCTCCCATAAACTTATGTCTTATTTGAGCTAGATTTATATAAACATGAATACATTATTAGATCATGCTAAATGGTCTTAAAAGTAGGATTGGATCAACATCTACATCTAGATGAGTTCACTTACAATTACATTTTCTACTCAATCATCTGAATGTCTCCCTATGAGACCCTTTATTGAAAGAGGTGTAGAACACCTTCATGTTGCATGAAGTTATTGAACAGAAACTGCTTGGTCCTGAAATGGTCATGGAAATGTTGGAGAAGGTGGAGACCATTTTACTGCACATAAAGGGTTCTCAGAGTCAACCAAAATCTATTCTTACAATTATCAACAACACCAAAATTTTGATGTTGGAGACATGGTATTCCTTCACATATCTCTATGTAATAATGTGATGAGACATTGGATGAAGGTAATGATCATTACAAGGTACATTAGCCCCATTGATATCCTTGATCTCATCGGAGCAGCGGCCCACCGACTAATACTATAAGCTAACCTATGTCAAGTATGTGAAGTATTCCATGTATCCATTCTGAGAACATTCATACTATACCAATCTCATGTATTCAATCTGGAGGTGGTACCAATAGAGAATTATCTGACTTATGTGAAGAATCCATTGAGGATCTAATATCGTTGAGACAATGTGCTATGAAATAATACAATGCACCTGGTCTATGTGTTGTAGAGAAACAAAATTTTTGATGAAGCAACTTGGGAAACGAAGGATAAGATGAAATAGAGTACCTATCATCTGTTTAATGTGGGAAATGAAAATTTTGAGTGAATTTTTTTTAAGGGGGAAGATTGTAAATACCCAGAATATTACTAGTGAAATATTTTTTTTGTTTAATTAAATTTCTTATTTTGTAAAATGGATATTGAAAAAATTTCACTCTATCTGATTTATTATATCGAATTTTATTTAAATGAATTTTAAGTATCATTACTATTGATAATATAGTTGTTGAATAGTGATCACATGACTAGTAGAAATATAGGGTTTTTAGAAATACTTCTGACATATACAAAGTAGGTGATGACCTTATCAAGTAAGATCATTCCCTATAAATCCCATATACAAGATCATATAAGGGTGATACCATTTTTTTAATTTTCCCTAGATCATTCCCAATCTAGGATCCAATAACATGGTCATGAGAAAAACATTTTATTGGGGATGTTCAAACTCAACAAATCACATCCCGAACCATATTTACCGGAATAGCCCCATGAAAGACCCACCATCACACAAATTACACTTAGAGAATATGCTATAGAATGAATAGAATTTTTAAATAAATAATAATATAATAAAATATTTTCAATAAATAAATTTTATTAAATATATATGATCATATTATTATTATAAAGTAAAGTGCAATCTTTATTATGGTTTGGAAACTATTTTTTTCAAAACCTGTCTATTTTCAATGAATGGTAATTTTTATATAGAATGTGTAAAATCACATATTTAAGAAATTTTTTAGATAAAATGAATATTATTTTTTGGATTAGGATATAGAAATTATCCAATATTTTATTTTTCATAATTCTCTAAGACAGTTGAATTTTTGGGTAAAAAATAAATACCATATAAATTTATAATGTGTTTTATGACATTTTTTTGACCCAATAGTAATGTAATAACCATTGTAAATGGGATCATAAGCCAAATATATGTTTTCCATATAAAATAATATGATTTTATATTTGTTTTAATTATTTTATAATGACTCAGTGAATCGACCAAAATGTATTATATATTTTATGATATCAAATTCATTTCTTTAATAATGTGAGTAACGTCTAAATAAGAATGGATAATATTTTAATATCATCTTACATTGGAATTGTAAAATAATTTATTCCACTACACTTTTTAATAAAATCATTTTCAGAATAAATGTTATGTTTTTTGTTTGTGAATATTTAATTGTGTATACTCCAAAATCTATGTTTGTAACATATTAAAGAATTCCCCCCTCATTTCATATATAAACCCCCACATTCTCCCACTTCTCTTCACTAAAACTCCTTGGAGAAAGTATTTGTGTAACTCTACCTACTCTAGAATCCTCCCAAGGATCCCATGCTCTCAAGAAGCCACTCTTCATTCTTTTGAATTCACAGACTCGAGTAAGAGTTCCTTCTATTCCTATTTTTATCAAATTTTCCATACATTGTTACTAATTTCTTTTCAATTTAAAATGATGGGGTACATTTTCACACCACCCTAAGACATATATTATTATGTATTATTTATAAGAGACCACATTTTTTTTAAAGGCCCTATCTTTAAAAATTATATAATATTGAATTATGTTAAGAATTCCCAATGAGGATATTTTCCGGTTTAGTGATTTAAAGAATTAGGTCATGAATTATACATAACAACTTGAATATTATAAGTATATACTTCTACTTATTATCAATTTTTTTCATAAAAAAATACATAAAAAGAAACATGTATAGTTCCATGTTATAGTCATCTTAAATTTTTATTGATCACATCCTCAACTCTATTCATCTTAAAGTCCAGTGAAAATCTTTCAAAACATGGTATGATCATAAAAAACGTAGTAATGGATCCATAAAAAACTAAAACTATTAGTTTTTCAAAATAATAATTAAACCATGAATACATTATCCAAATGTAATACATTTCACCAAAATGAATTAGAAAAAAACACTTCACTGAATATAAGTTCATTTAATACCCTTTTTGTAACCAAAATATTATAATAATGCCCATAGAAATCTACATATTTCATATAAATGAATATCGGGACATAAACATACATAAATGGAATAACTATACGGTTGAATTCCACACATTTCACTAAATGTAATAGCCAAGAATTAGGCTTCTATACCAAATGAATTGAAGGATATAACATAATCACCCATTCTTGGTTTATCATGGAATGACCTGTGATTTGGTTTATCACGTAACCACCGATAAAATGTCCAAGTTCCATTATATAATCATAACACATAAGATATTTAAAATATCAACATTTCACTAACAAAAAAATCATTTTCAATCACATTAAATTATTTCAAGATATTTAAATACTAAATCCATTTAAAAAAGAACCAATTTCAATACCAAAACACCAAAAAACAGAATAAGGCGATTCTTTTTCCTTTTAAAATCATTAAGGTTTATAGAGGAATCCAAATAAATATTACGGCAGAAAAGAGGGGATTGTCACCACATACATTAAAACATAACTTTTTTCATTTATTAAAACTATTCATAAATAAAATATTCCCTTTTAATGAATGTAAAATTCGATGATGATTATTATACACCTTGTAAAAGAATGAGATGTATATTATCAAAATATGCCTCAATGAAAGAAGATTGAGACGAAGTCCCTTACCATTAGTCTGACATGTCTCATATGTTCCTTTATCATCCTGAATAAAAAAATCAAGTTAATGTATAATTTCCTCAGAACATATATCATGTTTATTTTTATTTTTATATCACTTATTAACATTATATAACAATTAGTTAATTATTTGAGTTCATATCGAACATTTTGACAATGTTCGGAACATGAGGCAGAAATGAACTCATTATATTTAAAAATTGTCCATGCGCCCTAATGTAAATTATCCACCCAATGATATTCATGATTTATATATCAAGTATATAATATTTATCCAGTATATATTTATTTAGATTAGTCCATAGTATTTTTTTATATGAAATTAAATGCACTTTTAATAGAGACGATAAGTCATATGTACGCATGAACGCTACTTTCTTGTCTTGTTAATATTTAATGTAATGAAAAATAAATTATGAATTGGTATATTTAATTCCCGTATAATATCATATATATATATATATATATAATATAGTTAATTAAATAATTTTTACGTTTCATGTATGGAATCAATGAGTCATATCACGTTGATGGAGCGGTAGTCTGCACCTCATCAAATGATATTATCGTATTTATACAACATGAAAAGCATAAGGGATTATTTTATTTAAGAGTTACAGAATAATAGAGAAAATATAAATATAATACATATCATATATAATTACAGTACCATCATAATGGGATCCATAAGAGGTGGTAGGATAATATTGAATAATCATCATTTTTTGAGATAGTAGTTCACCGTCAACAAAATTAGTATGTTCTATACCCAATAGATGAAGGTGTGTATATGTGTAATTTGAATAATTATCATAAAATGATACTAATATTTACATATATATATATATGATAATATTGCTTTTATAAATTAATTTTAATAAAGGGATTTAAGGGGGTTAGAGAAGGAACATAAACGAATGAATCTTGAGTGAAGACATTGCCTCAAATCTGAACACATTTTTTGAATTAAGAAAAAATGCCTTATTTAATTAAGTTATTTCTAAATTAAGGATTATAGAAGGAGTGTAGGGAAGGTGGGAGTTTATTATGGCAATGATTGGATGATCCAAGGGGTCTTGAGATGTGTGATTATGGTTTAGAGGTGGTGTCCTTTTAATAGAGGTGGAGGGGCACATTAGGAATGTTTTCAAATATTATTTTATTATTAATTGATTTTCGAATTATAGTAACACAAAATTTATATATTAATAATATAAGATGAATATGGGATTAAATACTCACATACAATGGGTTTTATACATGTTATGGTTTCCAAATTTAACCTTATCATTTAGCTCTAACAATTAGTTACCTAATTTGACTATTACCTTATCTTTTTGTATATTCATACTACATGGTTAATATAGTTACCATAAAATTAAAATAGAACCTCGTGTGGTCAAATAATGATATTTTAATCAGTATGAATGTCAGGTTTTTGAATCGTAGATTTTTCAAACAATTTTATCATTAAATAAAAAATGTTTTGGCTTCAAAAACATTTTTTTGTTCATTTTTTATACAATTCATATCACGACT
This sequence comes from Viscum album, assembly GCA_963277665.1. Lineage (NCBI taxonomy): Eukaryota > Viridiplantae > Streptophyta > Magnoliopsida > Santalales > Viscaceae > Viscum > Viscum album. Next base: position 942,757,395 of record OY728127.1, on the reverse strand, counting down.
TTTAAAAGAACCCATAAAAACGTGATTCTTTCAAAAAATCATCATAAATTAAAATTTAAAAAGTCATAATCATTATTAAAATTAGTTTATGGAATAAAACGTTTCAAAATGAATTTATTTTAACATTTATAATCTCATTTATTTAAATGATTCATTAATAATGTAATCACTACAACATCATTTTATCATTAATATATTTATTTATTTAATGTCTAAAAAATATAAATAAAATACCACAATGTAGGAAATAGTTTTACCTTTATTATTATTATTTATAGTCTAAAATATACATTATATAACTCCACATTAAAAGTACTATACTAAAAGATTCATGTTTAGGTTATATTGTCGTTAACATTATACTAAATGTAATTAAATGTCTATTTCAGCCACATGTGGATGTATGAGGTCCCAAAATTGACCCCAGGATGCGAATGGTCAGACAAATATCATCAGATAGGGTTTAGACATGTGTTAGGGGAAATTAATATTATTAAAATATTATTTTTTACACATATTTACCAGATTTACCCTTTAACCAAGGTAAATAAAATATTTACTGAAATTACTATTCATAATGTTGAAAAAAAGATTCCAATTTACACAATTTAGACCCAATGATTCCAAATATGAAATTCATATTATGAAATTCATAACACATAACTTACAGAAATTAATGTAAATTTAATTCTCATTGTGAAAACTATATGATGTGTTTTTAAGAAATAAAGACTACCAAAAAATTGACAAGCTCTTTTGTCCAATTTCAAAGTGAAATTACTTAAAATGGCCGAAATTTGATTAAATGATAAAAATATAATCCAATTTAAATTTAAAACCAATGAAATTTACAATATAAATATATAAATAAATTATATTAAAAGGTAATTTTGAATATAAATGGAGTATTTTTTACTATTCATTAAAAATGATCTTTAGTAGAAAAATACCAAAATTTCATCCATTGTAAATTTTGATGATCCATATCTAATGATGAAGTTTTATTTTTTAAAAAAAACATGTTAAGGTGTCCAAGACTATATTCAAAATGGGTTCTCCATCAAAATGTAATAAAACCACATTTTTAGAAAAATACTAATTTATTCAAAAATAATGAATTAATTCATATATCATAATTACTAAACATATAAGAAAAATTTAAAAAATTAAATTTGATAAATATAATATATTTTAAATAATATTCCAAAAGAGTTATATGAAAAAGAATATTATCATTTAAATTGGTCTTCATAAATACACATCCATTATATTCAATTGATTTTTATTTCCATTTATAACATATCCAAAATTCAATGAATCATAATTTAAAGACATGAAATACATATTTCAAAATTAATTTGACACTCTTAATTCTCGACATTCCATTATCTTTATGTTAGAAACAATTTAATATAACTGTAATATTATTTTATTATTTTTCAGTATAAATCATTGATGTGTGCAATGTATGATTTTAGCGAAGCTCATTGTTGTGTGTTGAGTAATATTATTTTTCAGTATAAATAAATGATGTGTGCAATAGTAAAATTATTTTATTACTTTTCGTTACATCCTTCCCACTTTTAGAAATTTCTTCCTCAAAATTTTAAAATTAGGCTTGGAAAATTCATTGTAAGTACAAAATTGAAAAATAAGTTAATAAAACAATCAGAATAGATGAATGAAAGAGAAGTACAAAGGTCTCCCAAGATATCACATACTAGGATTCAATGAAAACAAGGATGTGGTTGAGAAAACTATCATCATGTTTTGATTGGGATTGATAGAAAATATGATCACGAGAAAGGTAACCCCAATAAAAACACAAAATCTGATAGGTAAAATGGTCATTGATTCCCCAAAAGGAAAAGCAAACAAAATTTTGTTTTTTTTATATTCCCTTTCATAATGCTGGAGAATTTAGTTATGAGATTTTTTAATAATATAAAGAAATATACTATCTTTTAAAGTAGAGGTTTATCCTATAATAAGTTTCTACAAAAAAACTCATCATTTCTTCAATCTATGAGTATTCAAGATGTCTTGGTCCCACATGAAGAACTAGAATAAAATTCTAGAGAATAACATGATTCAAAAAATATGAACTATATATTTACCCAGTCATTAAACATTAATCAAAATTAAAATGGTAAGTAGAAGATCAGATATTCCCTAAAAAGGATAAATATCTATAACAAGAAACACTACTAGAAATACAATATATAGAAATGGTTTTAAACTATTATTATAGGCCTCCAAACTGTTTGAATTCTATATTCAATTGGTCTTGAAAACCATTGTCTAGTAAGCCATTTCAAAGGTCCTATACCAATGGTGTTACTCTAATCATTGGTATATGGAACTGTACCCATCGGTATACCAACGGTTCTATTGAAACCATTAGTACATATTTATACCAACGGTTGATAAGCCATTGAAATATATAGATTACATGTGTTTATAAAAAATTTCTAAACCTTTGGTATATTTTATTACCAACGGTTCCTTGAACAGTAGGTAAAATTATTCTGGATATACACTATACCAACGGTTTTGAACTATTGGTATATGGTTTTACCAATGGTTCCTTGAACATAGGTAAAAATATTCTGGATATACACTATACCAACGGTTTTGAACTATTGGTATAGGGTATTACCAACGGTTTATTCAAATCGTTGTTAAAACTATTCTCTAAATACACATTACCAATGGTTTCAAACGATTGGTATATAGTTTTCCAAAAACCATCACTACATTCAGTCAACCCATCCATTGCATACTACTAAAAACACACCTATAAACAAAAAATAAAATAGCACCAAAAACACCCGCAATAGCACATCTAAATGTTGAGTCTTCCAACCATAATAGGTACAAAATTTTTTTCCCCATTTCAATCTTCACATTGAAACTAGTCTTCCATCTAACCCATTTCAATTTCTTTGGTTAATACATCTCATAGTGGTGAGAGGACACTCACATTTCAGAGATCTAATAATTGTCAGAGTTGCATACACCATTAATAGAATTAACACAAAATTCATAAGTTTATTAGATCATGTATACACATACAAATATTATACCCATACACCATTAACAAGTCATTCATATGTTAATTAAATACATAATAAATTAAATTTAAAATTTTGGGGGTTGAGGGGGCTGTTTAGGGGTTTGGGTTGGCTTTCCAAGGGGGTAGGTGGTCTCTAGGGGGTGGGGGTGTCCGGGGGGTGGGGGTGTCCATGGGAGGTGGGGGGATGGGCTCACCAGGTTGGGGGGGCTATATATGAGGGTGTCCAGGGGGTGGGGAGTTGTACAGGGTTGTGGGGGTGTTCAGGGTGTTGGGGGGATTTCCAGGGTGGTTTTTCCATAGGGTGGGGGTAGCTGTCCATGGGGGTGGGGGTTTCTAGGGGGATTGGAGTGTCTAGGTGGTGGGGTTGTGTCAAAGAGGGGTGGGGGCCATTTAGGCGGTTGGGGGTGTCCACGGTGTGGCTATCTAGGGTGGAAAGGGTGGAGCTATCCATTAGGGTGTCTAGGGGTGGGGTGGGGTGCTGGGGTTTAGGTAGGGAGGTTCTAGTGGGTGGGGGTGTTCTGGGGGTGGTGGTGGGGGTTTCCAAGGGGGTGGGGGTGTCCAGGTTGTGGGGTGGTTTCAAGGGGGTGGGGGTGGTCAAGGGGTTGGGGGCTGTCCACGGGTGGTGGGGTGGTGTCCAGGTGGTGGGGGTGGACGTCCACGGGGTGGAGTGTTGAGTGGTGGGGGTGTCCTGGAGGTGGGGTGGTGTCTAGGAGGGTTGGGGCTTCTAGGGTGTTGGGTGATGTCTAGGGGTATGGAGGCTGTCCATGGGGGTGGGGTTGTCCTAGTGGTGGGGTCGGTCCATGTGGTTGGGGGGTGTCCATTGGGGGTTGGGCGGTGTCTTCAAGGTGGGGGTGCTTTTCTATGGGGTGGGGTGTCCAGGGAGGTGGGGGTGTCCAGGTGGTGGGGTAATGTCTAGGAGGGGTGGGGGTTGTCCAAGGGGTTGGGGGCTATCCAAGGGGGGGCTATCCACGGGGTTGGTGGGGCTGTCCAGGGGGGTCGTGGTGTCCAGGGGGTTGGGTGGGGCTATCCACAGGGGTGGGGGCTGTCCAGGGTCGGGGTGCCCATGGGGGGTGGGCGGGGCAGTCCAGGGATTACGCAGTGTCTGGGGGGGCTTTCAATGGGGCTGGCTGGGGTATTCAATGGGTAGGGGGTGTCCAGGGGGTGGGAGAGCTATCCATTGGGTGCAGGGGTGTCAAGGGGTGTGGTTTACATTTGATGCATCGTTCATATCTTCAATCGAGTACCCACATCCTCCTATATAATATTCTAAAAAGATGTTTTAAAACATAAATATCTATAAAAAACAATATATTAAGGAACTCCAGATGGATTAATGGTCTCCCGGACATATAGGTTCCACATATTATCAAATAATTTCATCTACATAGTAGGATGGAAATGATATGATTTCAAGATTCAATCAATGATTAATAAAATTAAATATCTTCCATTATGAGTCCATTGTAAAATAATAACAAAGAATACTGATATTTCATTCATTATCAATTATTAAAGGGTAATTATATCAAAAAACTAGTATCTCTTTGGTGATTTACCTTTATCTTTTTTATGTTAAATCATCTTTATGAAAATATTGAAATTAACTACTTCATCCTCATCCACCAATACTTACATATCAAATAATGACACATCTAGGTTTCAGAAGGATGCATGAATCAACTAGACCAATTTATAAATTATATAAAATTATCACTCAATGCTAATACAATGACTAATCCATATCATAAATGAATGACCATCAAGAGTCTGAGAACAATTTCTAGATGTCTATCAATAAAAAAGGATTTCACTAAAACATAAATAAATGTTTCAAATTATTTTAAAAAATAAATCATACCATAAAGTCATGAATACAATTCCATTAAATATAATTACACCTTCCAATAATCTTCCTCTACATCCATGAACTTCTCAGTGGACTAACTCATCAATGAATGTTCTTTAACTGGTTATATCATTTATCGAGCATGTAACAACAACAACAAAAAATAGCGACCATGTTCCTTTTTCCAAGTGTGTATAAAATATAAAATTAAATATTATATATATAATAAAACTATTCACTATGTATTTAGGTTTAATTTTATTTATGTGAGCAAATTATATAGTGTTTTAGGATCCAAAAAATACATTAATCCATTGTTTGAAGAGATGGTGGAAGCATGTATTAAGATAATTCATCTCTATAAAAATTAGAGCCAAATGGATATGATAATTAATCTATTAAGGAAATTTTTTATGGAAATATAGGTCACCAAATACATCCATTATATTATAATACAATCTAATATCACACTTAAGACATCATATAATGAACATTACCCCAACCAAAAACCGAATGAATTAAAACTGGAGCTATAGTTATGAACTCCTCCAGTTCATAAAATGATCCATGAAACATATTATTCAATTAAATCATTAAACAATTATGTGTCCAATCTATCACTGGACCTGATATCATGGAATAATATTGATAAAAAATCTAAAAAATAGTGAAACCCAATAATCTTCATATCAAAAAAACATTACTAGATTACTCCAAAGGCTTTACTACCAGAACCATCTCATGATGCACTAATATTACAAAAATAGATATTAAATTCCCAAAAAACCTCAGATCATGGATCCAGAAAAATAACATTTATAAATATTTATATATAAATGATGTTCTTAAGAGTTTTGAGAATAATATTTAGATTTTTCATTTGTTTTAAATTTATATTGCCAGACACCAAAATATCAACAGTAAAAACAACCAAAATATAGTCGAAGAAACAAGTAATTATTTTATTAATAAAATTTATAAACATCATTATAGAATTTATAACTCCAAATGGAATAACTATATAATCATAATTCTTATTTCATATTTCTAATTATGTGGTTGGAATATCCACCTCCCAGAATTGTAGCTGATTGTATCTTGATCATATACCATTATCAAAATTACATCAGGACCAATTGAGATTATCAAATAGATAATCAATCCTAGGAAAAGGGAACGTGTTCTCAACCATCTCAAGATTGATAATTTAGAAATCAGTACAAATAGATATACTTCCATATAAATTATATTCAATGAGAATTAGAAAAGACCAACTTATTATTATTAGATGAAAAAATTATTTGGACTCAAGATCACAAATATGAACCTTATCTTCCTTAGAATCACTAGTTTAATTTTATTAGGATGGTAATGAGATGGGATAATCCCAATGATTAGTTTAATATTAATATTTACCTCTATGTCTATAGTGATAACCTAAATAATCATAAGAGAATTTTTCAATGTATTAATTCCATATAAATGAAATCATACAACTAAACTACTGGTCTACTACATCAAAAAAACCACTAATAACTAGTATGCGATTCTTTTAACCATATAATGACATATCACACCCTCCTAGTTCAAGTATCCCACTCACACCTAAATACATGAGTAACACCAACAAAATATATAAGCTCAAATTTATGACAATAAAAAATTTATCATTTCCTTAAAGAAAACCATCCAATACTGTCCAATTAGGCGGTTAAAGATATCAAGATCAATAACATGGAAATCCTATATGACCACATGGTCAGTGTTGAAAACATGTAACAAGAAAAATTTATAAACCGACTCATTAATCCATTCAATGTAAATGGAATGATCCATTAAAAATGGAATATTCTTTGAACATATTCAAAATATGATGATAAATATAGATGATCTAAATCAATTGGATACGCAAACATGAAACTAATATTAGACTATAGAGAATAGAATAAAAAATTTAACTATCATAATAGATTGACTAAATTTTTATTATTCAGACTCATTCTCTAATATAAAAAATTTGTTTCACCTCATCCCACCTTGAGCTTTTATTACTACATGAGTATCCCCCTTTTCATGAGAATGATATCACCCATCTTTCAATATATCTGGTCAACCCATAGTTCCTTTGATATGGGTCGATCATGGAAACATTCCTTGGGAAAATCTTTTTTAAAACATACAATGTTACCTTATTTTCCATGAAAATGGAAAATCTATTGTAAGTTCATAAATTTATTCTTAGTATGAATAGGTCACCCACAGTGGTTAGAAAAAAGTAAATTTGTACCAATGAATCCAAATAGATTGTCCTACTATAAAATAATAACCTTAATATAGTTTTTATAATCTATTCGGATGAAACACCATTTTTATCCCCTCCCACAACCTAATATCCTCTATGTTAGTCTTTTCAGTCTATATTTTAATTATGCTTTACACCTAGAAAAAAATATAGTTTAAGTTAGTAAATATTAAAATGTTATGTATTTAGATAAACCAACTCCATGACATGAGTACCATACACTTTCACTAAATTAAGTCATTTATCCATAGTAAAAAATTCATGATTCTTATTTACAAACAACATATAAATATCACATTTTAGTATAAATACATTCATGAATGTACTAAAATTTGGGTACCCATATAATTTTATATTCATACTGGAATCCCACAGCATCGATTTGTGTCCATTAAGAGTATAAGTGGAAAATAGAATCATATAGTTCTCTATTCTCATTAAAAACTAAAAAATAATCTATATTCCTTCTATCAATTCATTAGGTTTTTAGTTAATTTTATTAATATTAATGTTTTTTGGATTTATTTCTCGTAATCTAAGAATAATTATCCATAATAAAATCCTAGATTCCACAACCCTCATGACACCAGGACTAAATATAATTTATATTATAATTGCATAAAATATTGTTCAATGGGAGGGTTTTTATATGAGACATTCCCAACATATCCTTACCTATGATTCAATAATATCCTTTTAGGTGGAATTCTCTATTATGAAAAAGAGATAACACATCATCAGTGAGACATTAATACAAAGATAATGAAAAAGGGAAACCTGATAAAATTAACCTAAATAAACCAAAAATCAAGATCATAATCATGGTAAAATATCCCTCACTACCCATGTAATCTCATGGTCTGATACAATAGTGAGGTGTCCAAGAACCCCTCCATACATACCACTCTTGTTCCAAGGTTCATAAATTTATTATTCCAACCACACTGAAAAACATGTTCCTTTTATACCACTTATCAAATAACCAACCTAGAGTAACCTGAATTATTTTCAAAATTAGCTCGCCCTAAGTCTCAAATTGAATTCCCAATCACCATGAGATGGACCCAAGAACCTATGTATCAAAACATTGAATATTGGGAATTATTTCACATATAAATACCAACACAACATGACTCCTATATAAAAAATAATGATTACTAATAATATTAAATCACATAAGAATATGTATATTAAAATGAATCCTGAGAAAACAAATATAGAAGACTAAACACTATAAAAAACCAAATTCAATGTTGTCATGCTATAATTAATGGTACTTTAGTCCATTCATTATGTTTGATATATATGGATTATATGATGAAAACAAAAATGGATTAAAATTTTTGAGTCTATCATACAATTCATGATAAATCATTCATTTTTTATAATAATGATACAGTTGATATTGAAATATGGGAACACGGACAATCAACCATGTGGCCATGTTAAGAATTCAACTATATACCACAATGATAATTTATTTTTAACCATTTACACATGTATTTATTTGAATGAGTTTCATATAAATTGATTAATTTGGGTATTTTTATATGTTTTTATAATTTTTAACAATATTGGGGTGATGGTTATGACATGATGTTTTATGCATTATCCAGGAAACTGATTTGGTTCAGAGAAAATATTTGTTTTCAAAGGAAAAATGCTTGAATTGAAATTAATCCTATGGGTATATTAATAAAATGAGTCCAATTTAATTATTGTGAAACTAACTTTTGTATGTAATTGTATATTTAATGAAAATTATTTTTCATACATGAATCCAAGAGGCCTGTTTGAAAAATGGATTTTTTTTCAGAATTCAATAGATCGTTAATTATTATTAATATGAAATATAATTATTTTTTGGTGTTTTAATATTGTTAGGTGATTTATATATAATTATTTGATACTATTGGAGTTGGATCTCAGAAAGAGTTTTATTCTATCTAATAAAATAGATGTTTTACCAAAATTTCTATAAAATTGTATTTTAAAAAAAATCATTTATTTCACTCTAAAATCCAAAAAGTGTATGTTTTTAAATATGAATGATAAATCCTTCTAAATGTATTTGGAAATATTAATGTCTGATTCCAATAATTTTTAGTATTTAAATAATAAATTTAACATTATTTACTAGTCTTGAAAATGGTTATTCATTTTTAAATAATATTATGTGTTTTTGAAAACTAGTTTTAAAAATTATTTTGATTATTTACCAATGATGGTGGGTTGATCGTGAATAAATTATATTGGTTTAGAGTGGATATTATAATTTAATATTAATGTGATTTTTATTGATATTTAGATTTTATAATGAATTTTAGTTCATATTTTTGTATAATTTCCTTTAATGTGATCGTATTTTCAAATTTCTATAGAAAAAAGGAATTTGTTAAAGAGATTTTTGAAATTAAAATAGATTGGTTTTGGAATATCATTTCAATTAGAATTGATGTTGTCAGAATATAAGTATGTGAAAAATGTATTTTCTCTTAAAATATGTGTACTCTGAGTCTCTTATTTAATGAGGTTCTTTTCTGTGAAATGGAAATATGTTTTTAAATTATTATTGGTTTTGGGGATTTCTTGATTTCTCTTTACCCCATTCGTGATTTTCAAAATATTTTATATGGCATAGGGAAAATAGTGAATTGTGATAATGTATAATGAGGTACAGATTATTCTCCATGAAATATATTGAGTAATGGTATGATTCCTACCATTAGGGTATTATTATTATTATTACATACACTACACATACAATAAATAGGGTGACATGTGTTGTCCTCATTTTTTAGATTGGAATAAATGGTGAGTCTTGATATTAATAACTATGGTTTTATTTATTATATCATTTTGAAGAACCATAAAGGTTTTTCTAGGAAGAAATTTCCTGAGTATATTTGGTTCAATATTCAGAGTGTGAAGACTAGTTCTCATTGAGTATTAGTGACCTTACTAAGAATATGAATATTCATTTTATCCCTTCATTTCATTGGTGATATATTTATTTTCCATTCAAGAGGATATATAAATTATTATAATTTTTATGGATAATTTAATGGGATTATCATTGAGATATTTTTATGTGACTCTACTGTATAGGGTGATTATTATTTTGATTTTTCTGATATCTCGTTGTTTTTATATAATAATAGTGTCTTTTATGAGGCCAAATCTATAGTAAAGGTTATGATATCAGTAATGGAATAGTAATTTGGATACTGTGAACCATTGGTGTGTTAACAGTTAACTTGTTATTTCTTGCCTCAAATTATATTATGAATGTCATAGATATATGCATATAAATTTGGATTACTGTGAGATAGTGTCCTAAAAATTTGGACCTAAGAAAGAATAGATTCATTTTAATTACATGGGTTTTCATCTTTCTCGATTCCTAGTATGTAATCCAACTGTCTAATAAATCCCGTGATTATTTTGGATTTGATAGTTTTTATGACCAGATATTGTGATCTTATCAATTCCATGGGATTAATTTTGAAACTATTTAATTTTCTCTGAAACCCTCCTTATGAATGAGTTCATCCATTGATTAATCAACTTATATAAATTTTAAATATAAGGAATTAGTAGTTTAGGTCTCTGAATTCTTATAAAATGATGTTTAACAATTATGGCAGTAATATTGTTGGATAATGTGTATTTTTTAGTGATTAAATATTTATGGAATAATGTTGTTTTAGGGTGTTATATCTCTAGGTGGGTTCAAAAATTAGTTTCCAAAACCCTCCTTTAAATTTTAATGGATGTCATTGTTCCTTAAATTCATTACCTTTTACATGACCTAATTTTTTTTTGTAATGATAGTGGAATTATAGGGAAAATGTTAAAAACGTTTTGTCACTATTGTGGTTTTATATATTATAATATATTGTTTGGGGTTTTTTTTTGGAATTTATGGAATAGAAATTAGAGACATTAATGAGATTTTAATATTTTTAGGATTTTCAAAAGGTTAGGTGAAACCATGTGATGACAATATGAGGGGTTATATAGTTAAAATAGTGGGGTCTTTACATAGTTGGTGTATGGATATCTAACCTATGAAAGGTTCCTAGGTGATTGTGTGCCTTAGTTTTGTACAAAGTGTTATGTTGGGTTCATGGTGAGTCTAACTATATGGAATAACTATGTTGATCGACTATATATGGGGGGATATTAATTTAGATTTCCCGATATGGTAACTGAAAGGATTTGACGTTGTAAACCCTAACTTTAGGGTTGGTCTATATTTAAAAATTTTCAGTTTTCAACAATTTACCCACATAGAATAAATTTTGATTTCATCCCATTCTTTAAAACATTTCATTTGGAAATCCATCCTTCATGAATGGGAAGCTCTTCCCCCTTATTCCTATTATTTTTTATGGAATTTATATTTAATTTCAATATAATATTATTCTAATTTCATGTTTTTTAATTTATAACCACTTACATTCTCAATTAGCATGTTTTTAGTTTCATTAATGAAATTTTATACACTGTGTAGTATATTTTCTGGGTTTTAGATGAGTTTAATCAGGGGGATGTAGTTTTATAGTGGTTATGAAGGATGTTTCTTGGTTTTACATGCATTTTACATCATGGAAAACATGTTCTAATGAGTATCCACATGATTGAGGTATGTTTTTATATGTAATTCCATCATTTTTCATGAAATATGATTCTTCAGTTTCCTAAATTGTTTTTCTTCCATTACATGTCCATTTTTAATCCAATTAAGGGAATTAAAATGTTAATAATTAAATTATATACTTATCATGTATTTAGTAACATGGCAAGTATTTTTTTAAATAACATTGGGTGTTTATAAAATTAATTTCATTTTTCTGAAAGGGTGATTCACACTAGTTAGATTTACAAATGATTGATTTGTTTTTTATGGATAGGTTTATTAAAAATTAATGTTTAATTATGTCGTATTTATTTTTAAACAGCAATGGTTTGTTAATTGTTCTTGAAAACCTTATAGTGGTTTCAAAGAGGGGATGAATTTTCATTGAGTGATTTTGAAAGTTGTTTCCTATATGGACTACCAAGGATACTGTTATGTATTAGTTTTGAAGCGTAATTTTGTAATATGTTTTCGCATGATATAAATGACAATAGTGTTCCTAGAATGTTATCAAATTAATTTTAAATTATAAATACAAATAATTGGAACGATATTTTAAAACCTTAACTGTTTTACCCTTTTTTATATTTTTAAATTTCATTGTAAATTCCATCCTTATGGGTGATGGTTTATGTTCTTTTATTTCCATTGATTAGTTTCCTTTGTAAATATTTTTTTTGTTTTATATGAGGTTAGTGAGGGTGAGAAGTGATTAGTATTCAATATTCTAAACTAATATGTTTACTTGTTATGATATTCTTATTATCTAACCAAAATTCATTGAGGTTATGATAATCCAAAGAATCTGAATATTTTTTCATATGTCAAATTCCCATTGAAGATCAAAATTTAGCTAGTGTGAGGTGCTTGTTTAAACTGATTATGGTAACATGATATTTTATATGATATATTGCTTCCATGTAAGATCAAGGAATTATATTGACTAATTGAAACTAAGTGTGTTCCTATAATGTTTTTTTCATATTGAGCCTAAATAGTGTTACAATTTCTAGTTTTGATAGTTTATAATGGGTCCTAGGAGGTTTCTCATAATTCTTGTATTCTCATAGAAGTTGTATAGGGTATAATAATTATTCTTTTATCAAAATAACCCTACTCATATTTTATTGATTGTCATCAAGCATGGTTATTATGTCATTTATTTTCCTACTATTATTTTATGGTGTCTAATTTTGTTTAAAATATTTTTTATTTTATTATTTTAATATATATATCTTTATTCAAGAAATATATTCCTGTAATGTGAGGCCTCTTTTATATTAATGTGGGTTTTCCATGTTTATATTAGATATTATTCAGAAATATAAAACAATTAATATTTATAATAAATTGGAATATAATCTATTTGAATTTAATAAATAAATTTTAAAAATTCACTAAATATGCAATTTGAAATTTGGGGGCTTAGTATTAGAATGAAGATAATCTCAGTTTTCAAAAGGATAAGATATTGGATTGAAAATATTTAAAAATTTCATAGAATTGTCTTTTAATATGTTTTTGTTTATGGGAGATTTTATAAAAAAAAATTCCATAAAATAATGAATGGTATTTATCATTCAAATAAATTCATTAATTCTTTAGTGGTTTTATACTAGGCATGTTTTTCTACATATCCTACACACACTAGTGGGTGTGTGTATTTCTTCTATCTCTTCATAGGTTCCTTATTTCCTCTTCTGTTAGTTAAATTTTCTTAAAGTAATTTTCTAAATTAATTGGTTTTAGATGAGTGGTCTTGCATCACATAGAAGCTACTAGATATATTTAGGAACATTATTTTATTTGGGTTTATTATTGGACACTACGGATATGGGAATTTTTTATTATATATATCAATTATTTCTTCCACTGTACTGTATTGTGTCTTAATTTATTAGATTGTATCGATGGATGGATGTTTATTATATTAATTCCATGATAGAATTTTGTTTTTCAATTTCAATTTTGTATAATATAATTGAATGGTGATAACTCACATGTTTGATTTAAAGATGCCCATGTAGTGGTTTATAGCTCATGGGGATCTAGAACACCCTTTAGTCCATATGGTGGCCTAGTATGGGTGTCTATTTATTTCACTATGAAGTTATCTTTTTAGAAATGGTATTATATCCTAGTATTAATTGGAGAATATATTGTTGAATCACCCTCTTATTATTCGGGATATTTGGTATCTATGAGGCTATGATTCTTATCAAAACACAAGGGGTAGATTATATATATGTTCAATATCACCACCTTTCATGATAAATCTATAGTTACATTTGGAAGTTTATGTTTCAATTATATTATTAATATTTAATTGGAATATGGATTGACTAATTTTTTAGTATGAATTATATTATATTGGGTGGATTGACGGTTTATCCAAGATTTTGGGATGTAAAGGAAAAATAATAATATGAGGTGTGGGGTTTGAATGCATGGATAAATGATCCATGTGTCAACTAACCTCTTGATTTTGGAAATATTATAGTGCATGATTCATGATTAGACCATGGCCATTAAAACATGTGATTATGTTAATCAAGGATATAAATCGTGATATATTATTTTATTTAAAACCATGTATTTATGGAATTCCTATGCTAGTCTGTTGACAAGAACGTTATCTCTGTTGGTATTATGATATGTTGGTATGATTGGAATTATTTTTAGATGATGAAAATGAAGTTATATTATTTAGCTATGGCTTGTAGAATATATTTTTTCACCAAAAATAGAAAATTGTTTTCAAAGGAAATGAATTGATTAAATTAATCCTTTGGAGTTATTCGTAAATGTTTTTTTTATTAATTATTTTGATATATAATTATTTTATAATATTTTATTTCATGAAAATTCATTTCTAAAACTTGAAGGATTGAGGATTAATATAAAAATGGATTTGATTTTTTGTAAATTATTTTAATGAGTATGGTTTGTGTTATTATATCCAATTAAATATATTTATTTTAAAATTGGATCAATATTTATATGTATAACTGTTATAATAATGTGGTGCGTGTCCATGACCTTTTTAATATTTTCAATAGAAATGGTTGTTTTACCATTATGTTCATATAAATAGTTATGATTTATAAGATAAGTAGTTGCTTTCACTATGAAAATCATAAATTTATTGGATTTTAAACATTATTGATAATTCCTTGTATAGTAAATTGACATTACTATTGAGTTTTTTTAAGAGTGGTTAGTTTTCATGTTAAAATATTAATGTTAATTTTAATATATGAAGAAGGTTATATCATTTCAGAAAATATATTTTTAGAATTTATCAAAATTAGTCTTTTGAATTTTTTGGTTATAAACCAATAATTTTTGTTTAAATATTGGTAAAATATGAATGTTTTTTGGTGGATAAAATAAATTGAGATGAAGGTGAATATTTTAATTAATTTATTAGATTGGAAAATAAAATGACTTATTTTCATAATTGATATTTTTGAAGTGGTATAATTAATAAAATATGAGATTTGAAACAGATTGATTGTTCTAAAAAAATCTATTACAAAGCCCGATAGTAATGGATTCATGGTTATATTTTTTTTTAAAATTAATATTCCCTTGACAGATGTTTGCATTGAGGCTCTTTGTTAATTTTTTACATGTTTTTAAATGTAATGCTTTTGAAAAATACTTTTTTTTGATGATTTGTAATTTCTCACTATCCCTTGCATGATTTTGGTATTTCATGATGTGGTTTAGGGTCCAAAGTGAAATTATTAATTTTCTCATGTTATTCAATGTAATCCTCCATGATTAGTCTTAAGTAAAAATTAGATTCTTTCTTTTTAAGTATTTTTCATCTGGATTCACACACTACAATAACCCTCAATAGAGTGGAAGCTGTTTCTTTCTCTATCAATGTGTTATTAATGGTGTGTATTGAAATTTACAAGCTGGTTATTTATAATTAATGATTTTATTGATAACTATATATGTTTGAATAGTGAAATTAGTCTTGAGATGACTTGGTTGAATGGATAGTTTGGGCATGATGAATTTTCTTAGATTTTTAGTGACTTTTATGTTAATTGGAATCTTGAATGTAATATATTATTTGGAAGATAATATTTATGGGATTGTAATTTAATTAATTTGGGATAATAATGGTTTTGGGGAAGCCTTGAAGGGTTATCAGTGACTTATTTTATTGGGGATTGTCCACTAACAACATTGTTTGTTTTTGGATTTTCTATAGACTAATTTATTTTTTTATACACAGAAGGTGGGTTATGATGAAAAATCTATAATTAAATCTATTATATGGGTAATGGTTTAGTGATTTAGATACAGAGATACATTGGTGTGTGAATAGGTAACTTGTTATAGATTGTTTCATGTTAGTTCATGAGACCCCCATGCTGGGATATTCTATAAGGACTATCATGAGATGATTCCCTATTAATTTGAACCTGAGTTACCTTATATTTAATTCCCATAAATTTGTTTAAATCAATATATATTATTGTGGATGTGTCACGACCCGCCCTCGGGGCTCGTTCCATAACTACCCCAAACCCGCCTTCCATAGGCCAGGGGCTGGCGACTAGGACCAAAGGCGTAAATCCTGGTAACTGGGAAGGCATTGCCTTTATAAAAGTAAACGTAACACCACAGAGTACAAGAGGAAGTAAAACACTAAGTACAAAAGACATAAGTGATGAAATTTAAATGGGCCAGAATACAAACCCAACTGAAGTACAACTACAACTAAACTAAGTACAACAAAAAAAGACAACAACTGAAAGAAAGGAAGTAGCTCCTCGGTCATCATCCTCGGATCTTACCTGAAGGGTAGGTACAGACAACGCAGCTCCTGGATCATCCACCACAGATCCTACCTGAAAGGTAGGTACAGATAGCCTCCACAACGCTCTCGCCCATCAACCTCCTCTGTGTTTCGTCTCGTACCGAAGTCCACCTCCGGATACTGACTCGTCATGTGTTCCACCACCGGGTACCGTCCAGTCCTTGATCACTCAGCCTCCGTCAGCGCTGCCATCATCTACAACCAACACAACGAGGTGCGGGCATAGCCCGTGCAGGGGTGAGTATAATGATACTCAGTAGGGACCCCGAGACCCTCAAGGTCTCACTAAAACCAACATGGATAACCACAAAGAAGATCTCAACAGATAACCTCTACTTACTTAAATTCCCATTAATATACCTAAGTTATCAAGTAACCCATCTCAATCATGAGGAAAACACCAAGATCATGAAATCAATGGATAAACACTACCCAGGTATATGCCCATACATTTACCTAAGTTATCAAGTTACCCATCTCAATCATGAGGTAAACATAAAGGTCATAGACTCAGCACAAACCAGTATTTTCATTATCGAAACCGTAACAGCTGAAGAGCCCCGTCTTTGGAGTGTACAGTGGTCCTGTCACGACTCCGAGGTACTGCTCACTAACCTAAGACTGATGAGGTACTCCTCCTATCGTGTATCGCGGGTCAGCCACCCAAACACAGTAGTGCTTCCTGTCGGGGTATGCCTCCCAAACACAGTAATGCACACCAACTAGTATCCGGCAGAGGTACTCTCTGGATGAGTACCGTGGGTCTGTACTGTCACACAGGTAGTGCTCCGTCCTCTATGGGTCTGAACCCAAAAAAAGTAGTGCTCCGTCCACTGGGCTAGTCGAGTCACTCCAAGTCGAATCGGTCAGGCAGTCGTCGGGACTCAGTCGGCTACATGGTCTCCGTACTCCGCACGCTCGTCTCTGGGAGGGTCCGCTCCACGAGCTACAGGTCGATACTCCAAGTATCACAAGTCCCACTTAGAACTATCTCAAAGAACCGCCTCGTCATAGGGGTCTGAATGCAACAAACGGCACGTCAATCGGACGCCCGATCTGTGAGTTACTAGCCTTTTCATCCACGGGGCCCGTTTGGTTTCGTGAGTGAACCAACCCGGCTGTATCTCATCTATACCCCGAACTCTCATAGGGTATACTCATAGGGATCGTTTCTCAATGAAATCACCAACTCTACTGACAGTTCGTCAAACGGACGTCCGGTCTGAAAGATATCACCTTTTCCTTTCTAGGGGCCCGATTAGTTTCATGAGCGAACCAACCCGACTGCACTCCGACGACATCCAAACCTCGAGTGGAGTAATCCAAAAGTTCTGTCTCATCAAGAGTAATTAAACGAGACAGATGGCGCATCAATCGGACACCCGGTCTGTGAGTTATTGGCTTTTTCGTTCCAGGGGTCCGGTTGGTTCTGTGAGTGAACCAACCCGACCGCACTACGACGGAATCCAAACCTCGAGCGGAGTAAGCCAAAAGTTCCGTCTCATCAAGAGGAATACAACGAGACAGATGACACATCAATCGGACGCCCGGTCTATGAGTTATTGGATTTTTCGTTCCTGGGGCCCGGTTGGTTTCGTGAGCGAACCAACCCGACTGCTCTCCTACGGCATCCAATCCTCGTAAGGAGTAAGCCAAAAGTTCTGTCTCATCAAGAGAAATCCAACAAAGTAAATGGCACGTCAATCGGACGTCTGAAGCCCAAGTTATTAGTGTTTCCGCTCTGAGGACCCAGATGGTTTCGTGTATGAACCAACCCGGTTGAACCCAATGTATTTCAAAACCTTGATTTCGATATACCTAAATGACCGTCTCGATCCAAGAGTCGCATTGCAACTAACGGTGCATCGATCGGAGGTCTGTAGCCCAAGATATGAGCATTTGACCAAAAGTGATCCGAAAACCGGGGGTCTGGGCCCGGACCGACCAGGCCTAACGCCCCCCCCCCCCCCCCGGGGCGGCCCGAACCGGTTCGACCCGACCTGGGTCTGGGTCCGACCCGGATCACGCGATCCTGCCCGAGCGGGGTGCGACCCGGCCCGGCCGGTGGGTCGGCTCGGCCGGTTACAGCGGAGCGGGGCGCTGCCCCCGCGTGAAGAACTGCAGCCCCACGTGGGGCTGCCTGTGCCAGCGGACGCGGCAGCCAGCTGCATCCCACCGCCCCCCTCCAGTCCCGCACGGTCGCGGGACCGCGCTCTGCCACTGCGGCTTCAGCCGCAGTGGCTTCATTCTCGGCGCGCCGGCGGGCTGTTCCGCAGACCACCGGACGGGTTCCGGTGGTCGGAAATTCATGTTGTCTTCGCCAATGGTCCTCCTAGGACCCGTCCTTCACTGTGAGGATCCCACAATGCCTGTGCGGCTTCGTTTGTCAATATACCGTGCAGCGCGGCGGCGCCGTGGATTGTTCAACATCATTGGCGCGGCGCGACGGCGCCGCGCTTCTTAGCCCTTCCCCATAATTTTCACACGGTGCAACAACACCGCACCTTCGTTCACGTGCCGCAACAAATTCAAACAAAAAGGGGGTAGGAGGTTTGGTCGTGTTCGTGTGGTCCGACCACCTCCCGTTATAATGATAGCAAGCAGCCATCTAATAGAAGTCGACGTACGACAAAGAAATAATTCACGGACAAAAACAATAATCCTCAACATCAATCTGCGTGAACGAATTATCTGCTGATCAACCTGGAATCGGTTGGTCCGCGCTTGTCGTTCTTTTCTCAAAAGATAAGAGAACACCAAATAAAAATTCCCCTACTTGGATATTTGACGTCGCACGTCGGGTGTCGCAGAGAATGGCGTCATGGGGTCGGACGTAGATTCCATGGACGTCGGGGTGCGTCCGAGGAGGAAACGATGTCTCCTCACTTGTTTCTATGATAAAGAAGGAAGGTACATTGGTGTTGGCGATGATCACCGTGGTCGGAGACTTCTCCCTTGTCGTGGAGGAAGATGAAGACGGAAGAATTCGGGTCGCTGAGTCTTCTAAGTAGAAGGGTCAATGTTATTCGTCGGAGAAGAACCGTTCTTCACATTCTTCAACGTGGAATATGAAGTTATTCAAAGTATAGAACATTCCCTCTCACAATTCTCCACAGAAAAAACCAAACTGAAATATAATAAGGCCTTTTCTTATTATATTTACTTATGAAAACATTTTCAAAAACTCAAAATTCAAAACACATAACTCACTTAATTAAGTTAATGTGTTGGCTTTGAATTAAAGTGGGGAGAGGGAAAGTCACCCTAATCAATGATGAGTTTTTACGGGTTACACACTTTATAGGGAGTTTTATGAATTTGAAGGGGTGGGGCAAGTGTGGGCCCCACCTCACAAATATCCTAACAAGAGAAGTTAGGATTTAGTGGGTCCCACCCCAACTCCCTCGCATGGAAGTTAAACCACTTAGAAGAGATAAATAAAGGTGTGACACAACTTTATTTCACATAACACTTAAACCTCTTAGAAAAGAAATAAAATAAAATTGTAAAACAATTATTTTAATTCCTTACACTTTTAACAACTCCTCCCGAGTAAACGCACCTTCAGAAAAGGTGCTCCTAAGAAATTATCGGTGCTGCGGTTTCATCAATCCCTCAGATTTCAATTCCGAGCACCAGTTCTAAAGTTAGGAAAACCCGCTCGTTCGTTCACTGAATATACCCGAGCAAAACTTCAGAAATTGATTCTGGGCACACCGGGCCTCGGAATCAGGCGCCGTCAGAAACTTCATTCTTGTAAATTCCAATGAAAATTATAAAAAAATTTCCCTTTAATTTTACGGGTCTTTACATTACTCCCACCTCAGGGCTTTACGTCCTCGTAAATATTAAACACAAACTAGTGATACAAAAGCGGTACTGAGCACGCATATGAGCCTCCCGCTCTCATGTGCTCACTTGGAGGATCCCGTACTGCTAGTGAAAGCGCACCCGAGGAATAGACCATTCTTGTTGGATCCGCTTCTGTCGATACTCGATCCCCACTGGAACCTCCGTGGAAGTCACCCCATCGCCATCGTCCAGCTCCTCATGGTCGATGATATGCGAAGGGTCAAGCACGCATCTCCTCAGTTGAGATACATGGAAAATGTCGTGCACCTGGTGCAACTGAGGTGGATGGGTCAAGTGGTAAACCACCTCGCCTACTCAGCTGAGGACCTAGAAAGGTCCATTGAACCTCGGAGATAACTTGCCGCCTTGGCCACATCTCCGTAAACCTCGTCGAGGTGAGACCTGTATAAGGACGTGATCATCAACCTCGAACTATAGAGTTCTCCAAATCCAGTTAGAACTGAAACTCAAAACGACTGCTTCCATGAGGGTAAGGTTGACCGACTCAAGAGTGATCGGTCGCACCCTTCTATGCATGAGTTTATCCTGTGCTGCCTGGGGTTTCCTTTTCGCTGACCAAGGAAACCCATTCCGACATCGTAGTTAAACCACAACCTTTTTTCCTAATACCATCAATTTGTGTATGAACTGTGATTGACTAGTCCATACTAAAACCAACGTCATAAGGCCTCGACGCTGCCACCAAGAGATTCCAACCAAAACTCTCGCCTCGAGGGTCTGACCACACTGTCGGCGTAAGTGTGATTATTGAGTGTTCTCCCAAGGTATCTCCAGACGTGAGGGTCAAGTCCATGGCTTACCGGAAACTCTAGGTCTGGGACAAGATTTTTTAAAGCAAGGAATGATTCATATCAACGTCTGTTACTACAACAGCTAGTAGTGGACACAGACTGTCCCTTGAATCATTTTTAGAGCCATTGGGTCACACTCCTTGACCGCATGCAGCCGCACTCTTCCTCCACCCTCCAGCTCCCTGAGCCTGGTGGGGATAACTAAGGCGGTTGGTTGTAGCATGTTAAGATATACACCACCTCATGCTGCTCTCCTAGCTCTTCCTCCACGTCTTCTGCTTCACAGACTCATCTCTCCTTAAAGCTTCCTCTTCTTGAAACATTTACCACGCTTGAGTCTCTAAGATTGGTGCTGGTTTCCAGTTTTTTACCGCCCTGTGCAGTCTTCATCCGCTCTTGGATGATCTTCACCTTCTTTTCCTATGATCTGAAAGAGATGCTAAAATTTCTCCTTTGCTGAAAAGAGAAACTCGGTCTCATACCCTGGATGAACCACGCCCATTGCCTAATACAGTAAATCCTGACATGAATGATGCATTCATGTCATGGATGACATTGTAATGCCTCGACGTAACTACCAAGAGATCCAACTGTCACTCTCGCCTCTAAGGGTTGAGTCACGCTGTCGGCATCAGTGTGAGGTCACTGGGACTCCTCCAGTTGAAATCTATAATGTGAGGTTCAAGTAAACGGTTTTAACTGACACCTCTCGGTATCAACCAAACAAAAGGACAGGAAAGCAAACATCACAAAGATAAGTGTATTTTTATTATTGCATCTCATATTACAAAGACACGAAAACAACAGAAACATGGAAATAGAAGTAAAAGGGACGTATCCACTAGTCCCGCTCCTGTCCACCGGCTATTGCTCAAGCACCTGTCGTTGCTTCTTCCTCGGTGGATCCTCCAAATCTTGCGGATCAACTGTACAAGGAGTCAGACAGTCACGTGCCAGGTGACCCTTCCCGCTGCATGAGTAACACTGTCTGTTTCTGGCATGCCTAGCTCTGTCCCCACCCCAGGTGCCCCGCACCACCGATCCTAAAACCCGAGATCGCCCAACTACTGGTCTGGTCCTCCTGGACCTCTGCATCATCTGTCTACTGCCCACAGATGTCTCGGCTACTGATTGAAAAACAAGCGGCAAAGGTAGAAGCTGTTGAACACGCTCAGGGTGTAGATCTACTGGTACAAAATCCACCCTGAAGAAGGTCTCGATGTCTTCCCAAGTGAAGGTCATCCCATCGCAAAACTGAAACAAGTGGCTCCACCACCTGTCTTCTGTTTCCTAAAGAAGGCTGGCAGCAAAGATCACCATGAAGTCTATAGGCGTCCCCACTAGCCTGAAAACTCTCACCATAGCCTCCACCCAATCCTCAGCCCCCTATGGGTCCATCTCTCCCCGGAACCTGGGTGGCCTCTAGTACTGGAACTTTTGCAGCGCTCTCAAGTTGCGTGCATCGCCTACTGCTGGGGCTGGTGGCATCGGTGGCCCCACGTATGGTAGTACCGCTGGTGCCTCAACTGCAAGATGGCCCTGTAATGAAGCATCGTCGCTCGACAGGCTGTCAGTATGCACATCCCTCTGGGCTCTAGCCGGTCGTTCGTGAAAAGGAATCCTGAAAGAAACATAATGACACGGTCAAACGATTATACCTTGTGATCTGACCTTGTTTGAGCTGACATTTATAAACTTCTGGAAACACACACACATTCAGCGTTTTCGTGCACAAAGTCAAAAATCAGTTGTTAGGGTCCTGGTGTATGGATACGTCGGGCGACCACACAAACAGTAGACACCCTGAACTGAAAACCACACTCAGTACTCTTAACACTATTTCTTCACAGAACGAAAATATTAGAGTTATATGTTTTGTGGTAGAACCGACTCCTCTGATACCAATTTTTCACGACCCGCCCTCGGGGCCCGTTCCGTGACTACCCCAAACCTGCCTTCCATAGGCCAGGGGCAGGAGACTAGCACCAAAGTCGTAAATCTCAATAACTGGGAAGGCATTTCCTTTATAAAAGTAAACAAAACACCACAGAGTACAAGCGTAAGTAAAACACAAGGTAAAAAAGAAAGAAGTGGTGAAACGCAAATGGGCCAGAATACCAACCCAACAGAAGTAAAACTTCAACTGAACAAAGTACAACAGAAAAAGACAACAAATGGAAGAAAGGAAGCAACTCCTGAGTCGTCATCCTTGGATCCTACCTGAAGGGTAGGTAAAGATAGCGCAGCTCCTAGATTGTCCACCGTGGATCCTACCTGATGGGTAGGTACAGATAGCCTCCACAATGCTCTCGCCCGTCAACCACCTCTATGTGTCGTCTCGTCGCGAAGTCCACCTTCGGATACTGACACATCGTGTGGTCCACCTCCGGGTACCATCCAGTCCTCAAACACTCGGCCTCCGTCAGCACTGCCGTCGTCTGCAACCAACACAACGAGGTGCGGGCATATCCCGTGAAGGGGTGAGTATAATGATACTCAGTAGGGACCCCGACACCCTCATGGTATCACTATTACCAACATGGATAACCACAAAGAAGATCTCAATAGATAACCTCTACTTAGGTATATGCCCACGCATATACATAAGTTATCAAGTAACCCATCTCAATCATGATGAAAGCACCAAGATCATGAAATCAATGGATAACCACTACCCAGGTATATGCCCATACATATACCTATGTTATCAAGTGACCCATCTCAATCAAGAGGTTAACACAGATGTCATACACTCACCTCAAACCAGGATTTTCAATATCGAAACCATAACTGCTGAAGAGCCCCATCTCTGGAGTGTACAGTGGTCCTGTCATGACCCTGAGGTACTGCTCACTAACCTAAGACAGCTGAGGTACTGCTCCTATCGAGTACCGGATGTCAGCCACCCAAACACAATAGTGCTTCCCGCCGGGGTATGCCACCCAAACACAGTAGTGCACACCCACTAGTAGCCTACAGAGGTACTCTCCGGACGAGTACTGTGGGTCTTCACTATGAAACAGGTAGTGCTCCGTCCGCCATGGCTCTGCACCCAAACAATGTAGTGCTCCATCCACTGGGCTAGTCGACTCACTCCAAGTCGAGTCGGTCAAGCAGTCGCCGGGTCTCAGTCGGCTACACAGTCTCCGTACTCCGCACACTCGTCTCTGGGAGAGTCCGATCCAAAATCTACCAGTCGATACTCTATGTATCAAAAGTCCCACGAATAAGTATCTCAAAGGACCACCTCTTCATAGGGGTCTCAACGAAACAGACGACGCGTCAATCGGATGCATGGTCTGTGCGTTACTAGCCTTTTCGTCCCCGGGGCCCGGTTGGTTTCGTGAGAGAACCAATCCGGCCGTATCTCAAATGTACCCCAAACTCTCATAGAGTATACTCATAGGGAACGTTTTTCAACGAGATTACCAACGTCGCTGACGGTTCATCAAACGGACGTCCAGTCTGAAAGATATCAGCTTTTCTGTTCTAGGGCCCCTATTGGATTTCGGGTACAATCCAACCCGTCCACTATCCAACTGCATCCAAAAATTAGGTGAAGTATGCCAAAAGTTTCATCTCATCATGAGTAATTCAATGAGATAGGCGGTGCATCAATCGGATGCCCGGTCTTTGAGTTATTGGCCTTTACGTTCCAGCGGCCCGATTGGTTTCGTGAGCGAACCAACCCGACCGCACTCCGACGACATCTAAACCTCGAGCGGAGTAAGTCAAATGTTCCATCTCATCATGAGGAATACAATGAGACAGATGGTGGGTCAATTGGATGCCCGGTCTGTGAGTTATTTCCTTTTTTGTTCCATGGGCCCAGTTGGTTTCGTGAGCGAAACAACCCGACCGCACTCCGAAGACATCCAAACCTCAATCGGAGTAAGCCAAAAGTTCCGTCTCGTCAAGAGGAATCCAACAAAGTAGACGGCACATCAATCGGACATCCGGAGCTCATGTGACGAGTGTTTCCGCTCTGAGGGCCCGGTTGCTTTCGTGTACGAACCAACCCTGCCGAACCCAAAGTATTCCGAAACCTTGAGTGCGATATACCGAAACAACCATCTCGATCCAAGGGTCACATCGCAACTGACGGAGCATCGATCAGAGGTCCTTAACCCATGATATGGGAATTTGACCGAAAGTGATCCGAAAACGGGGGGTCAGGGCCCGGACCGACCCGACCCAACCCACCCCCCCCCCCTCGGGTCGACCCGAGTCGGGTCCGACCCGGATGGCGCGACCCAGCCCGGTCGGGGTGGCCCGGTCCGGCCTGAGCGTGACCCGGCCAGGCCGGTGGGTCGGCTCGGCCGGTTACGGCCGTGCGTAGCGGGGCGCTGCCCCCGTGTGAAGAACCGCGGCCCCGCGTGGGGCCAACCGTGCCAGCGGACGTGGTAGCCGGCTGCATCCCGCCGCCCCCCTCCGGTCCCGCACGGTTGCAGGACTGTGCTCTGCCGCCGCGGCTTCAGGCGCGGTGGCTTCTTCTGGCGGCGCACCGGCGGGCTGTTCCGCGGACCACCGGACGGGTTCTGGTTGTCGGAAATTCGTGCCGTCTACGCCAATGGCCCTCCCGGGACCCGTCCATCACTGCGGGGATCCCACAACTCCCGTGCGGCTTCATTTGTCGTTTTCCGATGCGGCGTGATGGTGCTGTTGCCTGTTCAAATTCATCGGTGCGGCGCGACAGCGCCACACTTCTTAACCCTTCCTCATAATATCCGCGCGGTGCAACGACACTGCACCATCTTTCACGTGCCGCAACAAATTCAATCAACAAGGGGGGAGGAGGGTCAGCCGTGTTCGTGCGGTCCGACCTCCTCCCTTTATAATGATAGTAAGAGGACATCTAATAGAAGTTGAATTACGACAAAAAAATAATTCACAATCAAAAACAATAATCCTCAACATCAATCCGCATGAACGAATGATCCGCGGATCAACCTGGAATTGGTTGGTCCGCGCTCGTCGTTCTTTTTGCAAAAGATAAGAGAACACCGAATAAAATTTCCCCTACTTGGATATTTGACGTCGCACGTCGGGTGTCGCAGAGAACGACATCGCGGGGTCAGACGTAGATTCAGAGGACGTCAGGGTGCGTCCGAGGAGGAAACGACGTCTCCTCACTTGTTGCTATGATAAAGAAGGATGGTACGTTGTCGTTGGCGATGATCACCGCGGTCGGCGACTTCTCCCTTGTCGTGGAGGAAGATGAAGATGGAAGAATCCGGGTTGCCGAGTCTTCTAAGTCGAAAGGTCGATGTTCTTCGTCAGAGAAGAACCGTTCTTCACGTTCTTCAACGTGGAAGATGAAGTTCCTCAAAGTATAGAACTCTCCCTCTCACAATTCTCCATAGCAAAATCATACTGAAATAAAATAAGGCCTTGCCTTATTTTATTTACTTATTTAAACATTTTCAAAAACCTAAAATTCAAAACACATAACTCACTAAATTATGTTAATGTGTTGGCTTTGAATTAAAGTGGGGAGAGGGAAATTCACCCTAATCAATGGTGAGTTTTTAATGTTTACACACTTATGTGGGATTTTTATGAATGTGAAGGGGTGGGGCTCGTGTGGGTCCCACCTCACAAATATCCTAACAAGAGAATTTAGGATTTAGTGGGTCCCACCCCAACTCCCTCACATGGATGTTAAACCACTTAGAAGAGAGAAATAAAATTGTGACATAACTTTATTTCACTTAACACTTAAACCTCATCAAAAAGAAATAAAATAAAATTGTAAAACAATTATTTTTATTCCTCACATTTTTAACAACTCCTCCTGAGTAAATGCACCTTCGGAAAAGGTGCTCCTAAGCAATTATCAGTGCTGCGATTTTATCGGTGCCCTCAGATTTCAATTCCGAGCACCGGTTCAAAAATTAGGAAAACCCGCTCGTTCGTTCACTGAACGTACCCATGCTAAACTTCAGAAATTGATTCCGGGAACACCAGGCCTCGGAATCAGGCGTCGTCAGAAACTGAATTCTTGTAAAATCCCAAAGAAAATTTAGAAAAAATTTCTTTTTATTTTTCCGTGTCATTACAGGAGGAATGTATAATTTTTATGAATCCATTGATAATTTATGATTTAATCATTTTGGAGAACCAATATTGTGATCTTGGTGACTCCATTGGATGATTTATGGAATCATGATTATTTTGGGACTCCCTACTTATGCATGGTTTAATTAGTTTATTTATTAACTTCTGATAATTATAAATTTTCATAAGTTTTATGCCGATAATTTTTTATCATTTACTTTACATGAGACCTTATAATGGAATAACGTAATATTTTGAGGTGAATGATGATACCCTTATTTCATTATTGTGGTTTATTTTATATTATTTGGGGTATAATTTTTTGGGAATTTATTTCCTATAAATTTTAAAATATTTATAATTTATCCAATATGATGACTTTTTCATATGTTTTATGTAAAAAAATTGTGACAATGTGATGGGGTGTTGTAGTTATATCAATTGAGTTATTTCTGGCAGGGGCATGGTTAACCAGCTCTTGTGAGATTCTCTATTGATCGTGTAGCTTATTCTGGTACAAAGAGGTAACTCACAACAATTTTTCATTGTTAATCTAAAACTATTGCATAAATATAAGTCTGACTAATATATGAAATTTTCTCTCCATAAGTTCCAATAATGATGATCATGGTTTTCAAAAACGTTCTATAAAACATTATGGTCTACCTAGATTTTAAAATTTAATGTTCTCTGAAATATACATAACCAAAATAAAAGGGGATTTCTTACCATTTCACATTTATTTCATCGGTTAATCCCCCTTTGTGTCTTGGGGACCTCTTCCCCCTTCTTCATGATTATTTAAACAACTAATTTATTTGAATTTAAGTGTATATCGTGGTAATTTCATCTGATTTACCCTCCTCCCACTTCATTTCCCAATTATTATGGTCTTTAATTAGTGAAACCATAAGTTTTTAGAATAATTTTAGAGTTTGGCATGTTTCTATGAATTGGTATTAGGATGTATCAAGGTTTTAGAGGATGTATCATTTCATGGATTTGTGTAATCCATCAATAGTGATGTGTCACGATGATTTTCAACTTGATTAAGTTATACGCATCTATATTGTTCAATAGTTTGTTTCTATATGATTATTGAATGTAATAATATAATGATATTAGATAAAATTAATTTTTTTACCATTAATAGATTAACAAATAATTTTAATATTATTTATTCTTTGTATGGATTTAAGTGCCTTCTTATTGGAGAAAATTCCACAGGTCATTTCTTTATTGATTTTGGTGTCCTTAAAAGTGTTTTAACACATCTTTATTTCCTAATGAATGTGTCAATTGGAATATAAAAGGATGAATTGAAGAATGATATTGTCCAGTATTTTATTAATTTTTAAACCATAATATTTTTCGTAATTGTGTTTTAATGAAATATAGAGCATTGAAAAATAATTTAATTCCTAGATGTGATTCTAAAAAAATACATATGGGATCCATTGTAATTATTAATAGAATGGTTCTAAAAATATTTTTTTAGAATAATATTTCAAACAAAATAATATATCATACTATTCCAAATGAGTTTTTATAATCCATTTGGAACATTATTAAAAATAATTTATTTCAATTGTTTTTATCTTCTATGTTTTCACAAATTGTATATTTTTTGATTCATCCTAAATATTGGCCCCAAGGGGGTTGTTATATATTGTCATATCTCATTAAATTGGTATTTTAATATGTGAATAGTTTTCATTATAGGATGTCGGTAAAGGTTATATGAGATTTACATTTAATGTTATAATCATATATGTTGACCATTTTTGTGATTATGTATTACTCCCCTCCATTCATTATGGTTATCTAAATCCTGGGAATATGTATATAAAGAAGATGACTTCAATATAGAGTGTATAATTTTTCAAAACTATGATAATTTTGTTTTCTATGTAGAGTATTCTAACATTATGGTTTATGTAACCCATTGAGAGTGATCAAGCTCCCAAAATTATATTGGCCTGATGAGACTAAGTGATCTAAAAATTTTAATGTTCTTTAGGTCCAACATGGGAGTCTAGTTTATAGATCTGGTCATGATTCCTAAGTCCTATGAGGTTTCCTATAATTATGTATTATATTGTATGTTTTTTATAAGATCGATATTATTATTTTATTATGATACAAAAACTCTTGATTAATAATATGGTACTGATTCACGACTATTATATCTTTTATTTACAACCCCTAATTACTTTTTTCATAAAAATGGTTATAATATGATTCAATTGTAATATTTTTTACAACTATTATTGTTTATATAACCTATTTTTGGAATGGGATATATCTATAATTATTAAATGGTTTTTTAAATTTTTATTTTGCAAATTTGTACAAAGGAGATTTAAATGGTTGTACTAATAAAAAAAATATTTCTTCCATTTGGATTTAATTAAGGTAATTAAGGAAATCATAAAAAAATTTATTAGAAATTAATGTGTATCATTTTAGTTTAAATAGACTTATTCATTTATAAAGGATGAAATGTTGGTTTTAAAACTAATATATAATTCTTCACGTAGATTTTCCTTGTGTTCTTCTTTCCTGGAATGTTATTTTAAATTGTTTATAAAACAAGAATTAATAGAATTTAACATCGAAGGAGCATCATAGACACCATAGTGGGATCCTAATGTTATTCATCATACCACACCATTCGTACACTATTGAGTGTGTTAAAATATTCGATGTTATCTCTTATTCTCTATTATGAATTTTGACTATTATATATTCTTTAGGATAGTACCTAGGTGAGTTCATTCGAGAGGATTATACTTCAGTCCCATAGAAGATTTTTGAGTTTTAAAGGATATTTTCTGGGCATGGTATCATCCACTATAGTTAGTTTAACTTTATTATTATTTTTATCTATTATTACATCTATTTTACTACATTGAATTTTATTTTATACGATTGAATCATTGGATGGATTTTTGAAATTCTATTCCATGTTGGGTTGTTAATATTTTATTTACTTTTTTTATATATTTTTATAATTTAGAAACCATTCACAAGAAATTTTTTTTGATTCCAACACAATGGTTTCCAGTTTGTAAGGATTCAAAATTCCATTTATTCCGAGTGGTAGACCGATTCTGCTATTGATTTATAGGTATCTTTGGTTATTTATTAACAAAAATTATCAGACATTATATTTTTTAGTGGAATAGGTTTATGAATTAAAATATTGTTATATAGGATGTTCGGTAGCCTGGATTATAATATTCTTGTTGAAACTCATGAGATAGATCATGTGAGGGTTCTCGATAACCACCTTTTGTTATTAAACATGAGATACCAAAGGATGTTGGGATTTGTGTTTTCTTTTCTTTTTTTAATTGGATAATTTAATGGAAATATTGTATTTTATACTCAATGGAATATAATGGTTTTCCTTGAACATTAATCCTAGCTATTGGTATGTAAACAAAAAATAAATTATATGTGTGGTTGGAATGTATAGATTGAAAAACAATGCATAGTTCAAATAATTTGTTTTAGGAATCCTAATGTGGTTGTTACAATATTGGAACATGGAAAAAAACAATATGGTCAAATAAATTATAGAACTCAATAAATATATGATTTTTTTTCACAGAAATTTACATTATGATCTCCATTTTCAGTTGAGTGAAAATATTGGGACTAATATGAACCTACTAATATATTGGTATAATTCAAATTATTTTGGGTTTATGATTATTACAACCTTCATTCTATTATTGTGTTATGGAAAAAATTGCATTTATCAAAAAGGAAGATCTTGAAAGTAAATGATTTTAGTTTGAAATCATACATTTCGTATTATTTAAAAAATAAGTTTTGATAGATTATTTTGAAAATGATTTTTGAATGTAAAATGGGATTTCATTAAATTATATTTGTTTTCATAGATCTTGTAGGTTTATTTGGAAATTTATTAATATTTTTAAAAATTATTTAATAATTTATTTAATATTAATAATTATAATGATATATCTGGATTTTAACTTTATTAGTGATTAGTATGTAAGGATTTTATACTATTTCAATATTTTTCCATGAGGTTTTATAATGTTTCATGGGAAACTGTCATCTTTCTATTAATTTTGGAGAAAGGGGTTTTAGTTTCCTAAAT
The DNA here is from genome assembly GCA_963277665.1 of Viscum album. Classification (NCBI taxonomy): domain Eukaryota; kingdom Viridiplantae; phylum Streptophyta; class Magnoliopsida; order Santalales; family Viscaceae; genus Viscum; species Viscum album. The sequence continues at coordinate 942,725,833 of OY728127.1, read as the reverse complement.
TTGTGTGTGATTTCACTATGAAATCTAAATAGTGATATTATTTTACTTTTCATTGATAAATCCATATAAAATAAATTTTCCTTCTTATTGACTAAATTCAGGGGGGACTGGAACGATGTGATGATTTCAAAGTAATTTTTTTTAGGAACAGTTCATAAACTCCATAGAATGATTATGTTTTTCGAGAAAACCTTTTCTTTGAATTTCTTTGTTCTTATCCCATGATGTGGGTTTTATTATTGATTAAATATGAAATGTCTATAATTGATAAATTAATTTAAGACAAATGGTAATTTTTTCTGTGAATGATTGGGATTGTGAATGAAATGTATTTCATTGTATAAATGAAAAAAAATATTTAGTGGGAAATATTGGGTTGAATAATGTTCAATTGGTTTATTAAGTATGGTTTCATTTTAAAATGATTTTTTTTTGATTTTCCATCATAAGGGATAAAAGTTATAAATAGAGATCTTCTTTAAAATGTATTTTTCACTAAAATTAATTTTACATTGAGGATTCTTATTATGTGGCTCTTGGGTTTTGAAGGGAATAGTTTGGAATATGTTTTTATTTTTAGTGATTTTTTATTTTCCCTTTTCACATGTATGGTTTTGGAACAGTATGGATAGATTCAGGGATATGAATAGATAGAGTAAATTTCTTGATTAGTTTAATGTTAACTTATATGAAATTTCATTACTGTTGGTAGGACCCTTTCCTTAAGGGGAATTTTCAAAATGTCGTATACACTACCCACATCAAAAATGTGTTTAAAGGTGTTTCCTTTATATCAGAGTGTGTACCTTTGATATTTAATGAAATTATTAAATTCAATCATTTTCATGTTTAACATTGTATCAGAATTTTATAGGTTTGGTTTGGTAGTTCGGTCATGAGAATCCTTGGTTGAATGGGGTATTCAATGAAGACCTATTCTCTTTGAGATTTAATAGCCATCTAAACAGGTGTAAAATTGAATATAACATATTATTCACGTGATGATTGTAATTTTTTTGTGATAAAATACATAGATTTATGGTTTTTAGGTAGATTTGATGTGTTTAGATGTTATTTTTATCTTATGGATGATCCATTTAGAGTGATGGTAGTATTGGTGTTTTTATTGCCTCATTTTTTGTACCTATGGGTTGGTTTATGGGGAAAACATATTTTGAAATATTTAATTTGTGTAATCACATAGTGATTAGACAAGAGAGATAATTATTCATGTGTATAGATAACATTGTATGTATTTTTACATGTTGGACCATGAGATCCATAGAGCGGGGAATTTATATTATGATTTCTATGAGGTGGCGTCTTGAAAATTTGGACATGATCTACCGTTGATGTAATTTATTAACCAAATGTTAATGGAATTTTTATTATTTTGGATCCATTATTCCTCTTGTTGTGTCCCTTGAAAATTCTATATGGAACTATATATTTAACATGATCATGTGATCTTAGTGATTTATTTAATAAAAATATATCACATTGGTAATTTTGGTAACACCATATGTATGAGAAACACCATTACATTATATCAAGATAATATTAATTCTAAATGGTTGGAAGGCCTATTCCCAACATTCATCTTTTTATAACATTTTTTTAATATGGAATGATTCTAGTTTGGGGAATTTTATTAATAGTTTCAGATTTATTTGGTTGAATGGGGAATTATTCAGTTTCATGTTGTTATATCTTTTATGGGGTTGGAACATTTTCCCCCAACTGTCCCTTGATTTTCATGGAAAATTTTCTTTCTATATATTAATTTCCTTTTATCATTACTAAGACATTATAAGGGAGGAAAGTACCTTGATGGGGGGAATTCTGATACCCATGTTGTAATATTTCAGTTTCATTAATATTATTTTATTTTGATTTGGTGAAATTTTTTATTATAAAAAATATGGATGTAAAATTATAATTTATTTTTGATTTTTTACTCTATCATATGACTTCTTCATAATTAAGATATTTTTTATGAAAATGATATGGGTGTTGTAGTTGTGATTGTGGAGTTTGCCATGGTTGGAGAATGGTAAAAAACATAGGTGAGGTTCCTATATTAATGTGATAATTAGGCCGGTAAAAATGGATATCATGAATGATTGGAACAACGTTAGTCTGGCCCATTGGAATAACACAATAGATGATCCACACATGGGGGAGTAGTATCCAAAACCTTATATATGGACAGAATGTTGTTGGAAAATCCTTGTGGGATAAAAATTGTGGGGACTAATTTTTTTTCTATATTGATTTTAAAATTTGATGTCATAAGGAATTAAACCTATTTTAATTAAAGGGGGTTTATATCATTTATTTATTAATTCCTTCTCGACAACCCTCCATGCTATCAGAGGAGATCTTCCAACTTCCTTCTTTTCATTTTGATAGCTTCTCTCTTTGATTTCAAGTCAATCCTGAGTTTATTTCATTACATTTTTCATACTACATCTATGTATACCAAATTTAATAGTTTAATTCTCATCTATGAAATTACAATCACTATATACTGTAATTTTATGGTCTAGGTGAGAAGATTAATTTAGTTATTTTATTTCATATGGATATAGAGGATGTCTTATGGTTTGGTTTTGTGTTTTCTATCAAAGGCAAATCATTTTGGTTAGTTTCATCTTGATTGGGGAAAGTGTTTCATTGTCATTACATTGTATTACATTCAATATGATACTTCAATGTTCTAAAGTAAATTTATTCCATAACATTTTCATGATTTTTCACATTAATGGAATCAAATTGATTTTATAAATGGTTATATGCATGACTGGGATTTAATAAAATTCCAAGAGTTTCATTAAATGATTAGGGGCATTTGTAAATTGATTTACATAATTTTTAACAGGGTTTTTGACATTAGTTTGATTATTAAAGGATGAATTTTTTTTATTTCATAATTTAAATTCTATTTTAAATGGTATTTAATTTATTTTTATTCATTTATTATTTTAGTAATTGTTCTTGGATTCCTAATGAATGTTTCAAATAATTTATTAATTTTTTTTAACTAATTTTGAAAATCCATTTCCATATTGAATCCAAAGAAATAATTTATGGATATTTTTGATATTTTTTTCAATAATATTTTAAATAATTTAACGGTGGTTTTTTATGACTACTGTTTTATAGGTTATATGGATCCTGATTAAAAATAAGTGATTTCAAATGTGGATAACATTAGTGTTTGGAAACATCTTTTATCTTATAATTAAAATTGTATTATGGATTCATGGTGTATGTTATATGTTATTGTGTCCCTTAACATTTGTATCATTTGAGAATAATATAATGGTAGTTTTCATGGTTTTTGGGAAGGTAATGCGGTATTTAATATCAATGGTTCAAACTAATATTTATATTTTCTATGTGATTATTGATTTTTCACCTCTTTAAATGTGGTTTTCGGAATCCTAGAAACTATTTAATGACCTTTATGAGTGAAATCCCAATAATATATTATGTTCTAACTATAGTAATGATCCTCTTCAAACATATTGTGCTAATGATTAAGATTAAGTAACGTTATGAGCCATATTATCTCCCATAAATATATTAACCCATTTAGACTATGTAAGCCCCTAGAATTTTATTCCCTAGTATTGTTCAAGTTTCTTGAGTCCAACTATGTTTTCCATAATGATTTAATTCTCTTTATATTTTTTATGAAATCCTAATTTTTAATTTATTTTTAAAACCAAAAATGGTTTTTCTCATGTGGAATCAATTTGTTGTTATTATATCAATCCTTTAACCACTGTTGTTTCTCGTTTCAAACTAATTGATATAATCTATTTTTATAATAAAATTTTAATTCTCATAATTTTTGTGAAATTTATTTTTGAAAAGAGAATTACATTTAATATTAAAGAGGTGTTCTCCATGTTACGTTTGAAAATAATTTCGAAAGTGGAAGGATATTATTTTTATAAAAAGTTGAGTTTTTATTATTTATTTTCCTTCATAAAAAATATATAATTGATATCTTTCATCACATAAAAATGTAATCTATGAATGTGTTACAAAAAAAACACATGGTTTATCATGCATTACCCATGTCCGTGAGTTATAAAAAAACTATAATATATTGTTAATATTATTCAAATAAATCATATATAACATAGATTTTAAATATAGTGGTATTAATAAAAAAATTAAATAATTTGTAAAATGTATTTATATAACAAAAAAGCATTGATAAAAATTACCTAATTTTAAAAAAACCATTATATGTTTCGAAAACAATATTTTCCCAAAAAAAATCCCTTTTTTTGAACAATAATAAAAAAATTAAATATTTTGATAAATTTATTTTATAAAAGAAAATTTAATTTTATAAAAAAACATCAACATTATCTTGGGGGGTATTATTATGTATTTTTTAGATGATTCTTTTTTTAATGAATAGTGAATATAATATATTTTCATTTTAAAAATACATTTCATTAAAATTATTTAAATATTACATTAATTTTTAAATAGTTTTGAAAATAAATTTTTTTCAATTTTAAAAAAAATACAAACATTTATGTCACTATAATAATATTCATATATAATTTTTAAATAAAATATTTTAAACGTTTGATCTTTTTTTAAAATAGGATTTTCATCACACTTGTGAGATTAACATTAAATTAAACATTTCAAGATATCTAAAATGAATTTTTAAAAATTGATTTCATATTTTTAATTTTAATATTTAATTTTGTCTAATAAGGTCAAAATATTTTTTACTATATTGAATAGTCAAATAATATAAAAATTACTTTCTGCGACTAAGGTTATAATGATGTTTTTGCCTTACAGGCACTTGTGAATAAATTAATATTACAAAAAATTGGAATTTTTATTTATTAAATTGGTTTTCATATTTAAATTAAATAGTTATAAATTATATAATAATTAACATTCTTTTTTATCCTTAATGAATAAATTTCCAAGAACAAAAAAACTAGTTATCATGGTGAATGCTAAAATGGTAGAAGTATGTAAAAACTAAATAGTAAGGAAGTAAATATTTAAAAATTGTTTTATTGGTGGTTTTTTAGGTTTTTATGGACCATGTAATCCCTCCCATATACTATTTATCAATTATGTCACAACATGAGGTGATATTGACATCCAAATGTTGAAAACTTTTTTGTATTTAAAAAAATGCAGCTGCTCAATTATAAATTTCCACCCCTTCTCACTCTTATTAACACATTACCACCATTTCTTATCAGCCAATACCTACACAAAATAATTTCCTAATTATATATTCTCATAATATAATCCATATTTTTTATATTAAGACAGCATATGATGTAGTTTGTTTCAATCCTAAGGAGGATAACTAAAGAGGGTGTAAGATTGATCAATGTGCGTTCTTATTTTATTTCATCCTCCACATCCTTCCATTAATATAAAAACCAGATTATATTTTATAATAAGTATATTACATATAATTATATTTGTTTAAGTTATATTAATTAACTAAAATTATCTTCACTTCTATATTATTGGTTATGTAATCAACATTCATGTGTACCGTAGGTTACCGCCTCGGGAAATGATAACATTTTTTTCATGAAAAATTCACATTGATGGTCATAATTAAGCAATAAATGTTTATAAATTATAATTATGACATTATTATACTTCTAAAAATATTATTCCACTCATACCTTCATGTTATCCATTTTGGGGGAACATGATAACATTTCTCATGTGTACGGAGAACTACTACCTTGAAATGTGACAAAATTCATTCACATTTTATAGGGAAGATAAAAAAGATATTTTAAAAGAAAATATGTGATATTTATGACATTAAAAGTATTTTTTAATTATAATATATTATCCAACTTTTTAATTTCAATCCTAGAATAAAATGGATTCGATGATTATGCGTATATGCAACCTACAATCTCCATGAACAATGCATTTCATTTAATATCAATAAATTTTATGGATTTATATAAATATATTTATAGTGAATATATATTATATTAATATGAACATTAATATTCAGTAAATTATGGAATTATGATCAGTGTATATGGATGGAGAATTTAAAAACAAAAGTATATACGAAAAATAAAGTGATTATTACACCAAAATTATCTTTAACATTGAACTATTAATAAACTGTTAATAAGAGATCATAAGGAAAAAAATATGTTTATATATATATATATTGTTAAATAGTATATGCGTAATAAACTTATATTTAATATAATGAAGTTATGAATGTGTATAGAATTAGTCAGTACATAAGGTAAGAATTTACAGTATCTCTTAATTTTTTAGGAGACATATAACATATTCAACAACTATTTTTTATGCGGTGTATATAATTCCCATTAATTTATTTTAAGATAAAAATACTTAATATTATGTTTACTTAAATATTTATTGTATTATCTCATTTTCATGGAGTTTGTGGTTCAAATGTTAACAATATGGAAATGGATTTTTATCTGAAATTTCTTTCATTGATACATATGTTACGTTACTCACATATATTTTTTCACAAGGTGTATATAAATCCCATTTGACTAATAAGATCATTAATTTGTTAAACCTATTTATATTAGTTTTTTTCAGTATATCACAAGGAATATGATTCAATTTTACCCATGTGGTAACAATTTTTAATATGATTACATAGTTTATCTGGATTTTTTATGTTATTGTATTACCTGATAAAATATTATGATCCATCCCTCAAAAAAATAATTATATTTACTATACTCTAGATATTAATGACTTTATCCTGATCTTGTGTAATTTTTTCACTATATGGTACATAATTTAATTTAGAAATTGTTCTTAGGAAAACCCAAATTTATTTATCTCTTTGTTCAGAAATCCCATTTCATTGAAAAATTGTTTTAAACTAATTCAATTTTTTTACTCCTCCCTATGATTTAATAAAACATTGTTACCAAAGTTTGAAAACTTTAAAAATTTTATTTAATGGGAACATCATGTCATTTTACAAACAATAATCATTTTTAATTTACTAAAAAAGTCAAAGGATTCATCTTTTAACATGTACTACCTATACCAACAATCCCATGAACATGAAAATTATTTCATTGAAAGTGTCCATTATAAATTTTCAAACTTTTTGTCAATACAAATGGATTTTAAAATTTTTTTGTGTTAATTGTTCATTTCAATGTGGAATGTATTGGTTCCTAATGAATTGTTTTAAATGATTTTTTAAATTCATTTTCCATATATTATTACATATATTGATTTAAATTAAGATTTCCTTTGGATATAAGCCATTTATATCTTATTCATAATTTGAATCATTTATAATAAAAATATTTTTGTGAATCAATTGTTATTCCCTGAGTTATACTGTGATAATATTCTTTCTAAATCCCCTTTTTTCCATGAGTTTTTATATGATAAATTGATGAAACGTTTATGAAAACAATATTTTATGTTTACCCTTACTATGAACTAGAGAGTTCCCTCTCTTATGTTTCCTTCCCATGTTTATGAGAAAATTCTTGAGTAGGTTATGATTGTGAAGAGTACTATAGGGAAATATAATGGTTGTATAAATTTATGATCATTAATGAATTAATTATATTATTTTCCATGTTTCCAAATGAACTAAACTATTATGGTAATTTTGTTTTTTTATTTAATTTAATGAATATGTATCTAAAAATATGAAATATCCATATATTATGAACTACGGTAATAAGTATTCAAATTAAGGCCAATGTTTAGTTTATAATTTTACAAATATGATTGGATAATTTTAGTTTTATCCCTAGAAAATTTCTAAAGATGTGTTTAAGATTATCAAAAAGGATATGTATACGGATCAGTCAAAGTATAAGAAAATTTCATGGAATTTTGATAAATGATATAGAAATTGGTTTCTAAATAATTGAATCAATTTATAGATAATAAAAATGGAGTGACTATGACATAGAGTAATATAGGGATAATAATTTTGAAATTGTTTCATTATGATGTACTCAATCATTATTTAGTTCATCATAATGGACTATACTGCACACTTAGATTGACACTCCATGGGTAAATACATTTTAAATTCAAATAATCATTATGATCCACCATGATAGATTTAAAAATATATTGATCATAGATAACCTATGTTGAAACTAATGTGTCATCGATTTAAAGAATGTGTCCAGACATAAGTATCATAAATATTTTTTTTCATACAATGTAGATATTATTATGATTAGTGTTTCTCAAACTATGCTTTTTGGTTTTAGTCAATAGAGGAAACTGGAAGGAGCTGGGATAAAATTTACTATGATGAAAAATTTTCCAATGGGATTCCAAAATTATTGATGATTGGAGTGAATGATATTGTGATTAATACTAATAATTTATCATTACACATGAGTAATAGGATGAACATTAACCAACTCATTGACTCAATAATAGATGAGATTAATAATGTTTAATTAGATTTTTTATGGTGGATACTATGGAATAAAAAAGACTCAATTTTTTGTATATCAAGGAAACAGGAAGAGTAAATCTATATAAATTAATAAAGGTTCTGGAAATTCATTATTATTGAAAATAACGAAATAAGGAAATTAATTTCCATGGTAAAATGAAATGTTCAGTTAACACATTGGATTGGAATAATAGTCTCTCTATGGTATCTTTGTCTTTTGAATGTTTTAAATGTGAAATGTATGAGTATTTGGAAAATAATTTTCATAATGGGAAAACTCATGAATAGAATTATAAATGATGTTGGAGTAATTGTTATACTTATAATAATTATGATACTAAAAAAATTAAATATAATGAATTGTTATGGAATAAGATGGTGATTCCTAGTCAATGGTTTGAGAATGATGTGAGATGAATTAAGTGATAATTTATATGGATTCAAGAATTATGAATCATGAAACATATATGGATGATCAATATATATTTGTCATTCTTTATATGAAATAATATGTTAAATTGATTCAATGAATTAGATAATATTTTTAATTGAAATGTAATAATTTTTTTAAATAAATGATTAAGATAAGATAAAACATAATATATTATTGTGGTTGAGAATTTTTTTTCATTTTGTTAAAGATATGATAGACATTGGTAGTGTAAATTTGATAGTATTGATGTCCTCATAAATGATAAATTAATTTTATATATATTAGTTTATGATATCATTTATGGAGTTCACATCATTATTATTTTTTTGGAATATGATAAATAAACAATGTTTTTATTCATGTAATGATAGATTATGTATAAGGTTTTACAGTAATTTTTTTTACCATGTTTCAAGGGAATAAATTTTGATGGAATTCATATGTTTGATATGTGAAAATAATGAGATAATTATATATATATATTAGGAATATTTTTTAGTTTTTTAAATCTAATAAACATCATTATAAATAATGAAATTTCGAAGGGTCATAAGGATAACTATTTTTGAAATGTATGAATATTAAATTTGGATAAGTTTTTATAGATTAATGTATTTCAAAACCATATTAAAATTTATCTATATTGGATATCTAGTGTGGGGAATTTCTTAAGTAGAGGAATATAGATGGAATTTCCATTCTTATATGAATTTTTTAGTGCTTATCAAATGGAAAAACAATCCCCTCTTAGGGTAATAGACAAGGATGAAATTGATAAAGGAAAAACCAAAGGGTAAAATTGTTACTATGAAGAAAAAATATATCAAGAAAGTTCATTTTCATATATTCACAATCTATATGGAAAAAGAATTCCCCAACATTAGGAAAATGATCTTAAAATAGAATGTTGTCTTGTTATAATCATAATTTAGGTCATAAATTAAATTTTACGTGCCTATTTGCATTATGGACTTGTGGTTATTAACCTTCTCTTAGTCACCCACATTCCTGTGATCAAATATTTATATCAGTAACTATAATTGTTTATACATTTATTCCATTACAATACCTTCACATAACATATTTGGTCTCATATTTTGTAATAATGTATTTCCGATTCTAGATTACTTTCACACACCAATTTTTTTTAACCCTTTGTGAAGTGGTTTTCTATAATAGAATTTTCAAATGATGAACCTTTGTTACTGAGACAAATTTCAAGGGAGAATTTGAATTTAAGGATGAATAATGTTACAATACATGTTTTTATGATTTTTTGGAATTAATTAAATTTTTTTGATATCTTGTTTTTCATGAAATTCAAATATAAAATTGTGTGAAGAACAAAACTGGGTTTACCATATGTTACACATGGAAAGGAGTTTTATCAAAATAATGATATATTATTAATATTAATAAAACATGACCATTATAACATAACCATTAAAATAAGAGAAATTAATAAAAAAAATAATTTTTTAATATTGGATTTATTTTTTAATATAATGAAAACATATTGATTAAAATTTAAATAGTTTAAAAAAAATTCATTATATGTTTCATAAATACACGTTTCTGAAAATAATTTTTTTGGACGATAAAAAAATTAATTTTGAAATTTTTTCCTACAATATTTGTTATAATAGAATTATTTTTTAATAACATAATATAAAAATTATGTTATGGTGAATTTTATATAATTTTATTAATTGAATAATTTTTTCATAAATAGAGAAAAATACATAAATATAATTATAATCCACATTTCTATTTAAATTATTTATGAAATTATATTATATTTTAAATTGGTTATAATGTATAATTATTTCAATAAAACATAAATTAATCATATTTATGACATTTTAATCAATTTTATATTGAATTATGATATTAAAAATTTTCACCATCTGAATATTTTCTCTTTATAAACATGATTTTTCATCATGTCAAAAAGATTAATTTTAAATTAAAATATTACACATTTGTGAATGGAATTTGGAAAATGTATTAAATATTTTTAATAAAAATAATTTTTAATTATATTATTTAAAATAATTTTTTTTGAAAAAATGATTAATGAAAACTATTAAAAATTAGTTAGTACGATTAAGGTTAAAATCGGGTTTTTTGGTTTATATAGGCTTATGTTTAAATTAATATTCTAAGCACATTAGATTTTTTTTATAAAATTGGTTTTATATATTGAATATTTATGTATTAATCATCTAAAAATGATCTTTTAAATTCAGTAATAATGGATATATTTCCTTGGATAAAAAACTAGATAACATGATGATGGTTTTAATAGTAAATTATAGTAAAACGTAATAGATAATGAAAGAAATGATAAAAAATAGCTTTTTATGGTGGAGGATTTTATTAACCATATAATTCCTAACTCGAATTAAAAATAAATTTTTAACCACACTAAGTAAGAGTGACCTCAGAATATTTACTACTTTTGGGTATTTACAATAATCCGACTCCTCCTCAATTATAAAAGTTTTCCCCCTCTCAACTCTACTTCAAACAATATAACATGTTTGATTTAATCAAAATATATTCCATAATACCTAATAAAATTAAATCATATCATCTTATAATCTTTCTTTTGGATATATGTAAAATATATGATGTATATTGGTACAAGCATAAGAAGGAATCCTGAAAAAGAGATAATGTTCATCTTGAAAGTTTTACTATTATTTAATTATCAACCACCATTAATTATTACTATATAATTATAATATAATATCCTCAGAATAATAAGTGTACTAATATTTTTTTATTCCATTTTCATGAACTTCCCCCATCTCCAGTTCTATTAAATGTGTCACGAAATCATCATTCTCTAGTATGACAGACTACCACCTCACTAATCGAGGTAATGCTTTTTTCATGAAAACCTATCATGGATGGTTATAATGAAGTATTAAATGTTTATAAATGAAATTTATATTATTTCAAAAAAGATATTATTATTAAACCAAACATACCATCATACTCTCTATTTGATTAAATAAATTAACATTACACGGGAGTACGATAGTCTACCATCTTGAAAAGCGATGTGATTCCATCATGATTTACATGGAAGGAAATAAGGATGGTATTAAATTAAATATATTATATATATAAAATAAATATTAATATTTAATTATAAAATATCATTTTCCTTTGTAACCTTCAAACTAGCATGAAAATGGAAACAATGTTTATGCTTACGTCTGACCTACCATCTTCAGGAATGGTGTATTCCATTTTCTATCACATAATTTATTACATTACTATAAATAAATATAATATATATATATATGTTATTAATATCATGTCTAAAATTATAGAGATTTCAATATCCTGATCAATGTAAGATGACCAAGACTAATAAGTCAAAACATATACAAAATACACAGTAGTTTTAACCTGATACATAACTTCAACATGGAATTCTTAATAAAAGGTTAATAAAATATCAAAATAATATCATATATGTATTTATATATAGAAATATTTTTATAAAAAAATATTTATAACTATCCTATATATATTAAACAATTGTATTGATTGTGTCTAATTAAAGTCAAGTGTTAAGGTAAGGGATATTTAGTATCACATTAATTTTGTCCAGATATATTCCATATTAACCACCTATTTATTTTATATGATGAATATAATAACCAAGAATGTAATTTTTTATTATTATGAATAAAATAATTTTGCCTTATATATAAAATTTTGGATCATTCTTTTATGTGGGTTACAGTAGAATTGTTACCAATGTTGTATGGGGTTTTTGTCTCAATTTTCCTTCTTCATGGCATATTTTATGTTATTAACCTACATTATTTCACAATGTGTTTATAGAATTACTTTATAATGTAATATTATGTATTTATATATCCTCATGATATATTATGTTGCATTTTTTTCCATAACATCAATGGGATTATGATACAATGTTACCAAAGGGTTAAATAAATTATATCGATATCTCATCATTTAATACGATTGAAAATAATTATGTTTAAATGAAAAATTATTACAATCTATCTGTCAGGAAACTAATGAATTTACATGTCCTCTAGTTAATAATTATGTTTTCAAGAAATAGTTCCATTTCCACCCTTTTTGTATTAAATTAATTTAATTTGTAGGAGAATATTGATTTATTTCTCTATTTGAATGTAAGTAGGATTCATCCAAAAACACGTTTTCAAAAAATATTTTAATATTTTCTTGTAATTATTAAAAGTAATTTTTACCAATTTTTTAAAATAATTTAAAAAAATTTAGTTTAATATTCATGTTATTTTCTGAAAAATGACCATTTGGATTTTACTGAAAATGTTAAAGGAATCATTGTTTTTACATGTTGTGGATGAAATAAAAATCCCATTTTAGAACCATTATATCCATGATAATTACATTATATGTTTTCAAGGTTATTTTAAAATAAAATTATTTTCAAAAACACATAGTCTAAAAATTATTTTTTTATATTTGTATAGTTATTTTCCACTAGAAATGTTTTAATAAATATTTTAAAATTATATTATATCAATCCTTAAATCCTTTGATATTATTTATGATTAAATAAAGAAATGATCTAAGGATACCAATATAATTATTTATTTATGTGGTTATTAATGAAATTCATTATTCTCAACAAGTTTCACATCCATGTGTTATGACATGATAAAATTCTAATGAATCATAGTTAATTTTTCAGGATTCGTTCTATGGTGAAACGATGAAATGAATTGGAAAGCTATCTTTTTTTCCATAGGTTATGATATGAAGAAATATTTTTGAAACCCATTTAATTTCATAGGATATGATATGAATAATATTTTATTATCTTTCGGAAGACATTAATATGGTTTTCATTATTAGATGAGTGAGACCTATATCTCCTTATAATTCATTGGTTCATAATTCATATCGTATGGCAATACAATGGGAAAAATGACAATGGGATCGATCTACTATGAGAAATATTTGTGTCCAATTCCACTATGGGAAACATGTGTTTCTTAATCCTTAATGGAAATAGGGGATGATTCAAGATCAAATATTTTTATGTTATTTTTAGTTTTCCCAGACATATGAAATTATTTTCAATGTTTATGTTGGTATCACACTTTTGTGACATGAATTTTTGGTTCATTATTAATTTATGATTATTTATCACCCTATTGAGATATTGTTTATAAAATGATAATGTCTTATTACCTGAATCATTTTTATAATATATGACATGTTGGGTATGATCTTCACAAGTTATTTTCTTGAACACATACCCTTATGGTTATCTTATGATTTCATATGATCATTGATTTATATATCTTATTTTTAATATTAAGAAGAACATGAGCTCACCTAATATTTTGTTTCCTCCCCCATGTTATGAATAATGGTTTAGGGTATACATGAGATTTTTATTAAATGGTATGATCTTTATTAATGATATTGAATATATATCATGAAAATAGATGATTGGGTTCCATGTTTCCAAGGGAACTAAAGTATTATGATCTTGAGTATGGTGGTATTATAATGTAATGAATATTTGTCTAAAAAGATATATTATTCATGTATTTTAATCCATTGTCAAACTAGTTTTACTATTAAATTTTAATTTCCTCTACATGTATTTAATAAATAAATTATATTAATGTATATAATTTGCATTTAGATATTTAAGAGCGTCATTTTATTCTAATGGGTCACTTTGTTTAGAAAAGGTTTAGATATTAGGTTAAAAATTTAGAATTAAAGAGTAATATATATTTTTTATTAGACTCATTTACATAGAAAATAGAATTTATAAATTTTTTCCCAACTAGTATATATAGAATGTTTCATGGAAAGAACTAAAAAAACACCACAGTGGGATCTGAGTAACATTGTTTTCTCGTAACATATATAAATACATGGAAATTTTAAACTCTTATATTTTAATTCAGGTTCTCAATTTCACTGTCTACTTCATAAATGGTCTTCAGGTCTATGTTATGATCAGCTGGTTTAGGATGAGCGGTAACAAATCACCTATAGATTTATGGTGCTGTTTGAGTTCATTTTTTTAGTTCATTGTTAAGGCCGTTATGGACATGATTACATTATTCTATTGTTTTTAAATTCCTTATTTCATTCTAATATCATTGTACTATAATATTTTTAATCATTGTAATGATTTTTATTATTATTTTTATATATTTGGATATTATTAGACTATTTAAGTTGATTATATTATCTTATAAGAGTGAAACCATTCATCATTATGAATTTATAGTTCCCAACAACTAGATTAAAGTCCCTCATGATTAGTAATAACCATTAGGCCTTGTGTAAGACCGAATTTGGTGACAGTTATATGGAATCGTTGGTCGGTTGGCTGTAAAATAATTTTTTGTATATGATTTCCTATGTTTTATGTAACTGAATTTTTATGAATGTGCATACACTATAAATGTTAAAGTGGAATATTTAAATAAATTTGAGACATGTGGTGTTATTGTTTCTTTGTGGGCTATAATCAAAATTAAAGACCCCCCAATACAATATCATAGAACCCAATAACATAGTGGAAACTGTTGAAATGAAGGTAAATTAATAATCAAATAAAAATAATATATTTGAAGTAGAATTTTCCAAAAGTTATTAATCAATATTTTTTTCAAATATCTAGAATATGAATATGAAAATAAATAAATAAGTTAACATATAAATGCTGGATAAGAATATTGTTCCATTTCATGTGATGAAGAACATTCTCATTCATATATCTAGAGGATGAGAAAGCATTTGGATGACAAAAAATCAATATAGATCAATGAAAATATGTTCATACTAGATTTAAATTGTTGAAAAATTCGCATACCTGACTATTCTACCCTATAAAACCAAGTGATATTAAATAATATATTGAGAATAAAAATTGGTTTGATAATTTTATGATAGAATAGAATATATAGAAAATAATCAAACCTGAGAGTTTCCTTCCAAACCAGGATAAATAATATTATGGAAAAATTGGTTTTCTAGATATAGATTAATAATAAAGATTGGGTGGTATAAAATAATTCATGATTTGTATCTATGGTCTATTCATAGGTTGAAGCAGTTTATTGTTATTTGAACTTTATATATGATGAGAGGCTTTATATAATATGATATTTTCTTTCTATTTAATTACAAAATAAATATATACTTTTAAAAATGGATGTTAAATTTTCATTCCTCAATGATGAGTTGGAAGAAAAGGTATACAATGAGTAGCCTTGTGGGATTCATCTTGTAGAAGAGGATAAATGTAGTTTTTGGTTAAATAAATTTCAATATTATTTTAATGAATCCCCTAGAGATTATTATTCCATGATATACACATATATGATGAAGCTTAATTCTATATAGGTAGGACTAAATTAAAACCACTATATAAATGTGGATTAAGATGTATATATTATTGTGATTTTCTATGTATTTGACCTCAAATTTTCTTGGAATGATGAAAATAAATTAGAGTATGTTTTCCAAATAATTGTAAATGTTTTCTAATATTTATATTCATAGGGAGATGTTATATTTTCATGGGATTTAAATTTAAGTAAGGAAGGATCATAATTATCATTCTCAGGAGATTCGAGATATAAAATTTATCAAAAAGGGATGACATAGAGGATTCATGACCTATTTCCAACAAATTTAGATGGAATACATTATATCTAAATATGACCATGGAATGTTTGTTGACTCTAAATAGTACATGAAAATTATTTTGTTAATGTATGTCATAGATTTATGAATAGATTAGGTGTCTATTTTGACCCTCTATTCCAGAAATCAATGTTCTTCAAAAGATTCATACATCATTCGAATAAAAATGAATCTCATTTATTAAAAAGAGATGACTTACTATTGGTTGAAATATGATATATAGAAAAGGATTAATTTATTTATATGAATTGATATAGAATAGTAAGGATATGTTGATGAACAAAGGTCCACATCAAGTATATTGTTCATTTATGAAGAATGGTATGTGCATTGAAACAAAAACAAATAACATTATTTGACTATTATAACTCATAACACTAAGTATGAGGATATCAACCATGTTTTAACTAAATTAATGTGGATGAGATATTATTAAGAAGTTCTTAAAGAAGAGGTAATGCTACCATAAATCATCGGTTGTTATAATTAATGTTAAATAAATTTATTATATAATTTATAATGGAATTAAATATCCCATTATTTATATATAATGCATCATATCATCAAAGATAATATTGAGAGAAATGAACTGAATTTGAAATTTAGTCCTACAAAAAAATTGGTGGATTAAATTTTCTGGAGTCATTTCAATTTGATTATTTTTTATGTTTTTTAGTTATCGTTTTCCAAAAATACTTTCTCTATGTATATATTATCTGAATATAGTCCCCTATCACATCTTACATTTGGATTTTATTCTCAAAGTAGATGAAAATAAATAACAATATAAATCCTTAATTATATTTATAATTTTATGTATAAAGTGGGAGATATTTTATATACGGTTAGTACTATTTGGTGTGTTGATCTATTAAGTATGAAGATGTATTTAAATAGAGTTATTAAAAAGGATGAGCAATCAATTCAAAATTTGTGAAAATATTTTAATAATCTATTATAGTGGTTGTATGAACATGTCCAATAAAATTTCAGGGATATATTTTCTTGGATGATGATGTATTTGGTTTTGAAGAAGTGATGATTGTGTCTTGGTTGAAGAATGAAATCTTGTTTAATGATGAAAAATATAGATCAGTTTTATTTTGAAAACATGTTATGATTACTCCGTGTTGTTAGTTGTAACTATGAGTTCACATAAGTATGTATAGAATAATGTAATGGTGATCCCTTACTAAGAACAAATATATTTATTTTGATTTTTATCTATAGTTGAAGAAAAATCCAAAGGAGAAGTTTAATGAGACCCATACATTTTTTCATCACTCTATAAATATTAATGTTTTTTAGGAATATGTTTATGAATTATATAATTGTATTTGGATATGTATTATGTAGGTATTGTTAATTTTTTTTCCAATTCATAAATCATCATAAAAATTAATTATTATATTAATTATTATATTAGGATAAGTAATTATTGTTTTTATTATAGCATGACCAAAATTTAGATATGATTTATAGATGATATGAAGAAATATAGAAACAACATAATAGTAATCTAAATCTACATTAATATGAATTTCAAGATCATAATGATGAATTGTTGGTTCATAAAGATGAATTAAAGGTTCATAAATATAAGTTGTGAGTTCATCATGATTAATGTAATGTTTATAAATAGGTATGAATATTTCATAAAGGTCATGTACATTGACCTCAATAATGATAATCTTGAGAAACATAAGCATGATGGATATTTTTAGATTTTCTATAATTTTAGATGAACTATTTTAAAGAATGTAAACTATCTTGGGATGTTATTTATAATTTATTCTTAATTAAAAATAATTTGATGTATCATCAAAATATGTTATATGATATTATGTAAGGAATTTTTCCGGGAATTATATTCCATGACAAAGGATTATTATTCAAGATGTTTGAAAGGAGATTCCAAGCCATAAATAAAGGATATAAAAATGGAATTAATAATAAATTATTTACATTATTTAATGTAATTTTTTTCTAAATAGATATTATATTTTGTAAATAAATACATTATTTTTGAATTTTGTGAAATAAACATGGAAGAGTTCAAAGGGGGTAATATACTCTATAGAGAAGGTGTCATAATCATTATTATATCATTCATGTATATATACTTATATAATTTTTTAAACTTATTTCAATTTTCATGTAATGATATAGGTAGAACAAAAAGATTATATAAGAAATTCCACATTCACATTGAATCACTACATATAGTTTTTCAATGTTGTGGTACTTATAGATGTTCAAATTTGAGTATTTACAATGGATTGTAATTGTAGAATTTTTTTGATGAAAAATTATTCATGTATTTAGTGGAAATTAACATTTCTATTCATACATAATTATAATTATATAATATTGAAGAATATTGAAAGAATAGAATAAATAGTATTCCCACATCTTTGATCAAATCTACTAAAAATGAAAAATGAAAAGAGTGTGATAACTCACTGTGAACAAAATAAGTAAATATTATAAGGAATTTATTTGAATACTTTTTGAATAGATAGTACTGAAGCTCAAAATAACAGAAACAATTATAGATGAGGATCATTCTATATAGTGTTGTGTATATGATAATAAGAAGAAAAAGATTTTTGTTACAACATTATAGAAGATGAAGATATATGACACACCACACTCCATAATAAAATAGATGTATTTTGGAAGTGGTTGTATAAGTTGTTGTAACAATTTACGTTCATTTTAATGTGATTATAAATTGAAGCACAGTTAGGATATATGAAAAAGTTGACTTTCAACGTAATACACTACTAATTTGTTCCTACTGGTGTGTTCTAGTGGGTTGTATTGTTTTATAAGTTTCAAATCACCCTAATTATTATCCTTCTATAATTGAGTGGCGAATATTTTAAATCATTTTTATCATAGTTTTGATGTATTTTATACTTATATAGACAACAATAATCACTCATATTAATAGCTGGTGAAGGATTATTATTTTTAATTAAAAAATATTATTATGATCAATAATTTATCACCATCATGGTGATCTTTCATTGATCATATAGCTGGTATCAGAAGTGGGTTTGATACCACTTTTAGGGATTTATGAGGATCTAGCACAAAATATTAGAATAAATAAAAGTGATTAAATCTATCATGACCCGTCCTCAGGGCCCGTGTCGTGACTACCCCAAGACCACCTTCTATAGGATAGGCGATGGAAGCTAGCACCAAGGCGTAATTCCCGATAAAAAGTGAAGGCATTGCCTTTATAAAGTAAACAAACAAATAGAGTAAGCAAGAATAAGTAAACATTATGTAAAACTGGGTACAATAGTAAGTGCGGAAAAGTAAGTGGGCTAGAATACAAACCCAAACTGAAAGTAAACTACAACTGGAAAAGATGTACAGCAACTTAGAAGTAAAGTTGCAACGTTGAGCCGTCCAATGGAAGTCCCACCTAAAGGGTGGGTACAGATAGTCTCCACAGCTCCACGGGTCCAGCCGTCCGCTCCGTGTACGTCCCGCCCTGTGATCCACCTCCACGTACCGTCTCACTCCAAGAGACTCAACCACGATCAACGTTGTCCGTCGTCTGCATCCAAAACAACTTAGTGCGTGCATTTCCCGTGCAGGGGTGAGTATACGCTACTCAGTAGGGACCCAGATACCCCCAAAGGTCTTCCAGAATCCACAAAGGATAATCCACAAAGAAAAGATACAATCACAAAGTAAGCATACGACACTACTTAGTTATATGCCCATACATATACCTAAATCATCAATTCCAGTTTGGCTCCAACATCCGAGCCCAAGTACAACCCATTCCACACAGGAAAAACATAACCCATTCCACATAGGAATTCACAACCCAATCCACACAGGAATGCACAACGTAATCCACACAGGATATCAAGTAAATCTTATCGAAGATAATATTGGAAGTCAATACTTAGCTCACATAGGTATAATTTTTCGTAAGACGATAGAGATGATCAGATGTAGCCACTGATTCATCTAAGCCGTTGGACCCACATAGGATAGATAGGTACTAACCTCCGCAATGACGCACACAGGATCTGACCCACACAGGATCTGTATGCGCTGGCCCACAAAGGACCGCTGAGCGCTGACCCACATAGGATCTGATCCACACAGTATCATTAAGAACTGATCCAAACAGGATTGATGACTGCTGTAGACATCATTGTCGATCCCACGGAGGATTCTCGTACAGTCTTCATAGTCGTCGCAGTTGCAGCCAGCTCTAGGTTTCCCGCATACAGCAAGCTCGTTCGAAGAGGGTCCACTTCATTAGGTGAGGTATGATATATAAACTGACACTAATTTTGGATTTGATGTATCCAAAAGTTCCGTAATGTCAAAAGGAACTCAACATGACAGACGAAATGTCAATCGGACGCCCAGTTTGAGGGTTATTGGCTTTTTTGTTCTAGGGGCCCAATTGGTTTTTAAGTCAAAACCAACCCGGCCGTACTCCAACTGCATTCAAACCTACAGCGGAGTAATCCAAAATTTCTGTCTCACAAAGAGGTATCCAAAAAAGTCAACGACACTATAATTAGACGACCGGAGCTTAAGTTATAAGCGTTTCCGCTCGGGGGCCTGGTTGGTTTCGTGTTCGAACCAACTCGGCCGAACTCAAATTTTTCTGAAACCAAGAGTGCAATATACCAAAATGACCGTCTTGATCCAAGGATCTCCTCGCAATAGACAGAGCATCAATCGGAGGTCTGTAGGCTATGTTATGGGAAAAAGACCGAAAGAGGTCCGAAAATTGGGGTTTCGGGCCCGGACTGACCCGACCCAAGACTCCCTGGGTCGGCCCGAACCGGGTCGACCCGACCCGAGTCTGGGTCTGGCCCATTTGGGTGCGGCCCGACCTGGCCTGCGTGGCCGGTGGCCTGGCGCGCTCGCGTGGCCCGCGTGGCCAGCTCGGATTGCCGAGCTGAGCGGAACAGGGGGCGCGCTGCCCCCCTTATTGATGAACCGTGACCCCCACGTGGGGGGCCAATTCTTCGGCCAGACAAGGGTTATGACCCCCATCCTTCACGGTTACCAGCCTGCTTGGCTGGCCGGTGAGTCACTGTGGGACCCCCCTGCGGGTCCCTCCCTCCTTGCTCCGGTGGCCGGTGATTTTGGTCGCTGCTCCCCGCACCACTGCAGCCGTAGGTCGTGGCCTCTTCGAGGTTCTCCGGCGTTGCGCGACGGTGCCACGGCTTTGTTCGACCTCAACAGCATGGCGCAACAGTGTGGCGTGATGGCGCCACGCATCCTTGTCGCATTTCTCCATGATTCCCCGCGGTGTCGTCGCACCGCCCATCCTTCTTTCAAACCGCAGGAACACAACAACAAAAGGGGGAGGAGTGTCGGCCGTGTCTGTGCGGTCTGAACTCTTCCAGATAAGTTGATATTAGGTGGCCCAAAATAAATATGAATAAAGGCCAAGGATATTTCACGAACAAAAAGTAACTAACCCCTACAACGATGAAGTCATTGAACGACTGTTCATCGAGGAAAAGAATGTCACGGAAGATAACTCTGTAAGCGTCGTCGACATCACATATAAGATAGATGTTGGTGTTGTGGAACATCACGTCGCATCGTCTCTAAAGACCAGTAAAATTCAAGGAAAAATTTTCTTAATTTTCATTGGAATTTTACAAGAACTCAGTTTCTGATGGCACCTGATTCTGAGGCCCGGTGTGCCCGGAATCATTTTCCAAAGATTAGCTCGGGTACGTTCAGTGAATGAACGAGCGGGTATTTCTAACTATTGAACCGGTGCTCTAAATCAAATTTCGAGGGCACCAATGGAATCGCAGCGCAGAGAATTTCGTAGAAACACCTTTTCCAGAGTTGCGTTTGCTCGGGTGTGGTTTTTAAATTTTTGGTGTATGTAAAGGAATAAAATTAAAATGCTGCGACCAATTCTTTTATTTTACTTAATGTTGTTTAACCTAAGCTATGTGTTTGGAGTGGGACCCACAATATCCTACTCACTAGGTAGGATATTTGTGACGTGGGACGCACATAATCCCCACCGTTTCTTTTCTTCATAAACCCCATCCTTTAATAAGGTAACGCACCTGCACCCCTATAAAGTGCGAGTCATCCCTTGCGTTGAATCTGGATAATAAACACCTCATTAATTGGGCGGTTAAACTCCTCAATTAATTCAATTAATTGATAGTTTCAATTTATTTTGAAATTCAAAACGTTGGCTTATGTGTTAATAAAATAAGACAAGTAATATTTTATTAGAGGTTGGTTGTGCGAGAGGGTTTGGGAGAAATCACTCAAGCCGTGAAACACTCCTTCCTCGATGAAGAACGCGACGAACGTGAAGAATGCGAAGATCGCAGACCTCTGACGAAGGTCGACAAGAACTTCAGATCCTCGGAGATCGACAACGCGACGCTGACGAATCCTTTCTCCACGACGTGAAGGCCCTTCTTCTGCGATGCTTCTTCCGCGACGCTTCTTCCGTGACGTTCCTTCTCCTCCGAAAATCTTCGAATCATCAACCGCTTGAGGTAGGGGTTATTTTAAATTGTGTGTTCATGATTACTTCTGTTGCATTCTTCATTCAAACTTGAGCCTCCTGTTATCGCAATGACGGGTGGAGTTCGGACCACACAAACACAGCCGACCCTCCTCCCCCTTGTTGGTTGACTTTTGTTGCGGCTCGTGTATGGCGGCGCGGTGTCGAAGCACCGTGACGAAAATATTAATGAAAGGGCGGAGAATCGATGCGTCGTCACGCTGCGCTATTGAAAACAAACTAATATGCGGCACTGTCATGCCGCACCGAAGAACCTCGAAGACAACGCGACCGGAGTGGGGCCGTGGCGGAGGGGCGTGGTGACGTCGGGCCGCGCCGGACGGACCAGGCCGCGGCGGAGCAAGGTCCTGCGGCCGGTTATCGGCCACCACCGTTAGAGTAGGGGGACCGGCCCATGCCAGTCCCATGGTGGAAGCAGCCGGCTGGCCGGAGCAGGCCGGCCGGTCAGGGGGAAAACCGGGGGTCCGTAACCCCTGGTTGGACAGCAGGTGTGGCCCCCCACATGGGGTCCGCGGTTACGAAACAGGGGGCAGCCCCCCCCCCCCCCCATCCGCTCGGCTGAAACGGCTGAGCGACCTGGCGACCGGGTCGTGACCAGGTGGGTCAGACTTGGACCCGGGTAGGGTCGACCCTGTTCGGTCCGACCCATGGGGTCTTGAGTCGGGTCGGTCCGGGCCCGAAACCCCCACTTCTGGACCCCTCACGGTCGTTTGCCCATAACATGGGTTGTGGATCTCCGATCAATGCACTGTCAAATGCGATGCGATCCTTGGATTGAGGCGGTTGTTTCGGTATATTGCACTGATGGTTTTGGAGAACTTTGAGTTCGGCCGGGTTGGTTCGTACACGAAACCAATCGGGCCCTCGAAACGGAAACACTTATAACGTGAGCTCCGGACGTCCGATTGACATGCCGTCGACTTTGAAGGATTTCTCTTAGTGAGACGGACCTTTTGGCTTACTCCACTCAAGGTTTGGATGCAGTTGGTGTAGGACAGGTTGGTTTTAACTTAAAAACCAATCGGGCCCCTGGGACGAAAAAGCCAATAACTCTAAGACCGGGTGTCCGATTGACGCGCCGTCTGTGACGATGAGTTCCTGTTGACGATACGGAACTTTTGGATACATAAACTTCTGAATATGTGTCAGTTGATGTATCATCCCCTCAGCTCGTGGAGTTGACCCTCCCAGACGAGCTTGCTGTGTGCGGGAATCATAGAGCTGGCTGCGACTGCGACGAAAATGATGACTGTACAGAAATCCACTGTGGATTTGACTGCGAGGAATATAGCACTCAACGATCCTACGTGGATCAGTGCTACCGATCCTATGTGATTCAGTGCTCAGCGGTCCTATGTGGGCCAGCGCCTACAGATCCTGTGTGGGTCTGATCCTGTGTGGGTCATTGAGGGGGTTAGTTACCTATCAATCCTTTGTGGGTCATTACGGGGGTTAGTTGCCTATAAATTCATTGTGGGTCATTGTGGGGGTTAGTATCTATCGATATGGTGTGGGTCCGACGGCTTAGGTGAATCAGTGGCTACATCTGATCATCTCTATCGTCTTACGAAGAAGTATACCTATGTGCGCTGAATCTTGACTTTCAATCCTTATCTTCGATAAGTTTGACTTGATAACCTGTGTGGATTACGTTATGCTTTCCTGTGTGGATTGGGTTGTGATATCCTGTGTGGACTGGGTTGTACATGAACTCGGAGGTTGGAGCCGGATGAGAATTGATGAAGTAGGTATATGTATGGGCATAAACATAAGTAGCGTCAGATGTTACTTTGTGATTGTATCATTCCTTTGTGGATTATCCTTTTTGGATTCTGGGAGACCTTCGGGGGTCTTGGGGTCCCTAATAAGTATCTTATACTCACCCTGGCATGGGATATTCCCACACTACGTTGTGTTGGTTACATACGATGGAAAACACTGGTCTTGGTTGAAGCACGAGGAGCAGGTCGGTACCCGTAGGTGGACCACTGGGCCGAGCGTACTCGGAGCGGACGACTGGACTCGAGGAGCTGTGGAGGCTATCTTTACCCACACTTTAGGTGGGACTTATAGTGGATGGGTCGAGGCTGCGGCTTTACTTTTCAGTTTTTTTACTCCCTTTTTCAGTTGTACGTTACTTCCAGTTTGGGTTTGTATTCTGTCCCACATATATTTCTGCATATACTATTGTACCCAGTTTTTACTTAGTCTTTACTTCTGCTTCCTTGCTCTGTGGTGTTTGTTTACTTTACAAATTCAATGCCTTCACTTTTTATAGGGAATTACTCCTTGGTGGTAGTCGCCAGCCCCTGGCCTATGGAAGGCGGGCATGGGATAGTCACGGCACGGGCCCCGAGGATGGGTCGTGACAAATTGGTATCAGAGGAGTTCAGTTCTACCTCAGAACTCAGGACTCAGATCTTTTTCTATCTGAAGAAATTTTGTTAAGAGTATTGAGTGTGGTTATCAGTCCAGGGAGTCCAGTGTTTGTGCGGAGGCCGACGTATCCGTCCACCAAGACCCTGACATCTGAATTCCGAAAAAATGCAAGAAAACATTGATTTCATGTGAGTTTCATGTTTTCTTTGTGATTAGTTTGTGTCATACCACCAGGTATATTGTTCTGACCGTGGCACACCTGTCTCTTTTCACGATGGCCCCACGATGGCAGACAGCTAGGGTTCCAAGCGTTGTGCGGGATGACAGCCCACTGAGCGATGAGGCCTCGGTACAGGGCCCTTTGACAGCAGAGGCACCAGTGGTACCTCTACTCGCCGAGCCAACGATGCTACCAGCCCCATCCGCTGACGATGCATGTTGCCTTAGTGCACTGCATGAGTTTCAGCGTCAGCGACCGCCCAGGTTCTATGGGGAGACAAACCCTCAGGCAGCCGAGGATTGGCTGGAGGGAGTTGTACAAGTTTTCAGGTTAGTGAGGACACCGGCAGACCTCATGGTGATCCTCGCAGTAAGCCTCCTGCACGCGGCAGCAGGCAAATGTTGGAGCATGATTCTCCAGGTGCACGACAAGACATCTCTCCTCTGGATGGACTTTGAGAACCTCTTCTGCTCAGATTTTGTACCAGCCACCCTCAGTGTGGTGCGCATCCAGGAGATTCTACAGCTGCAGCAGGGCAGCTTGATGTTCTCCCAGTACTCGGCGAGATTTACCGACCACTCACGCTATTCGACGGACATGGTACGGGACCCATTCTTCCGGGCTCGAACCTTCGAGCAGGGATTGAGGCAGGAGATTAGGGCATCGCTGATCTCTCTCAAAATTCTGACAATGGTAGGGGTACTGGAATGAGCCCTTCTCATCGAGAGCTTCCTTGCTGAGCCTACATCAGCAGCGAGACCTACTACAGGGCAGCACGTAGCGGAGTCTTCTGCAGCCGGCAGTAGACAGATGTCGCAGAGATCCAAGCTAACCAGGCCATCAGGCGGGCGACCACATGATACTGGCTCGGAGGTGCGGGGCACATGCAGCAGAACCAGTCTTACGAGTGGAAGATAGTTCTATGCATGCAGCGGGTAGGGCCACTTGTCTCATGACTGCCCGAACCTCCTTGAAGAGTAGTAGAAGACGGTTGAGGAACCACCTTGGCAAAGGTAGAGGTTTGATTGTGGCAGTCTGCAGGGAGAAGGCGGATGAGGTAGAGGAGCTGGCCGAGCAGTATGTGGTGACTGACGCTTTCAGGCTCTACCACCACCACCACTTGGAGGCCCACCCTGACCACAGGGAGCTGGCGGGCAGAGACAGGAACATCTTCAGGCAGCATAGGCCTACGACCACGGTGCACCTGAGATGATTCGAGGTACTATCTGTGTCTATTCCACCCTTGCTGCATTTCATATAGACATAAGAGTGAGTCATTCTTTCATAGCTGCTGCCCTTGTTCGGAGCTCGGAGATTCCAATAGATTCGTTGGCTCGATCCTTACGGCTAGAGATTCCTATGGGAGCAGAATCGATGATTACGCACTGGTTTCGGCAGTGTGATCTTACTATAGGAGGCAAGAGCTTCGGCTAGGATATTCATTTAGCGGCGTCGAGTCCTTACAACGTCATCTTGGGTATGGATTGTTTATCTACATTCCATGATCATATTGACTGTATTAGGCTTAAGGTGTGGTGTGTACGCACCAACGATAGGAGGTTCATCTTCACCTTTGATAGGGGAGCCTTCACAGCACAGGATGGACTCTCGCAGTGGAGAGGATTGCCCATCAATCATCAGTTAGATAGACTCATCCTAGAAGCAGTTCACGTGCAGAGTTCTGGTATTCCTGCAGTGGTGGATCAGTACACGGACGTGTTCTCTGACGACGATCCAGGACTACCTCCTCACAGAGAGATAGACATTTATATTGATCTGTATCTCGGGACATCCCCAATATCCAGCCCAGCAAATCAGATGGCTCCCACTGAGCTTCAAGAGATAAGGGTACAGTTGGGGGACTTTCAGGGCAAGGGATTCATCCGACCCTGTGTTTCACCATGGGCTTCCCTGATATTATTCGCCGAGAAGGCAGAAGAGAGCTTGCGACTTTCTGTCAACTATCGTCGCCTGAACCAGGTGACAATGAGGAATAAGTATCCGCTACCGAGGATTGATGACCTCTTCGATCAGATCATGGGAGCCCGGTGGTTCTCAAAGATAGACCTCAGTTTAGGCTATCATTAGCTCAGAGTTCAGGATGAGGACATGTAGAAGACGGCCTTCAGATGTCGGTATGGCCACTATGAGTTCCTGGTTATGCCATTTGTCATAACCAATGCTCCAGCAGTGTTCACAGGACTCATGAATAGTACCTTTCAGCAATAAATCGATCGATTTGTTGTGGTCTTCATCGATAACATTTTGAAATACTAGATGACTAAGGAGGAGCACGCATACCACTTACGGTTTATACATTACACACTCAGAGAGAAAAAACATTATGGAAAGCTCTTGAAGTGTCAGTTCTGGATACGTGAGGTCCACTTCTTGGGACACATCATCTCTGAGGTGGGAGTTGCGGTGGATCCTGCGAAGATAGAGGCAGTTCTAGCTTGGGAGCCACACAGGAGTGTGACGGAGGTGTAGACTTTCTTAGGACTAGCTGGATACTATCAGAGATTTGATCCAGACTTCTCCCAAGTTGTGGCACCACTCTCAACATTGACGAAGAAAGGGAAACCCTTTGTGTGGCCAAACATATGTCAGTAGAGCTTCCAGGAGCTGAGACAGAGATTGACCAACACCCCTATCTTAAGGATACCAGAGGAGTGAGTAGGGTACGTATTCTACTGCGACGCATCTGGGACTGGACTCGGATGTGTCCTGATGTAGGGGCAGGCAGTGATCGCCAATAGATCATGTCATTTGAGGATGCATGAGAAGAACTACGCTACCCATGACCTGGAGTTAGCAGTAGTGGCCTTTGCTCTGATGATGTGGCGACACTATCTGATGGGCGAGTGCTTTACAGTCTATTCTGACCACCAGTGCCCCTGGTACATCTTCTCGTAGAAGGAACTAAACCTGAGACATCGACGATGGCTCGAGTTTCTCCAGGACTATGACTTTAAGATAGTCTATACTCCTGGAAAGGGGAACGTAGTAGCCGACAGAGCAGCTAGCAGCTTTACAGATATCCTTTGTGGATAGAGATGGAGCAGCCTTCCTTCAGTCACTCAGAGTCACTCCTCCACTACTGCAGCGGGTCAGAGAGGCACAGTGTGGCAACACTGACTGTG
This sequence comes from Viscum album, assembly GCA_963277665.1. Taxonomy (NCBI): domain Eukaryota; kingdom Viridiplantae; phylum Streptophyta; class Magnoliopsida; order Santalales; family Viscaceae; genus Viscum; species Viscum album. Next base: position 942,696,895 of record OY728127.1, on the reverse strand, counting down.
AGACTCGGCGTGCGCAAATATCCTTAGGACAGGAACCTGAGGGTTTCTCTTTATGAGGAGAGAACGAATTCCTTTTTAGAGGACATACCTTGGTGCCAGATTCTTTATAGGAGTAGGTGCTGAGAGAGTTTCACACTTCCCCTTTGGTGGTACATCCTGGAGTGGCGAAGATGTACCAGGATCTCAGACGACAGCACTAGTGGATGGGTATGAAGAAGGGTGTGGATGAGTTCATTTCTAGATGCCTCACCTTCTAGCAGGTGAAGGTAGAGCACTAGGTACCATCAGGCTTGGTACAACCCTTGGAGGTCCCAGAGTGGAAGTGGGATGGCATATATATGGAATTCGTGAGTAGACTTCCACGCACTTCCAAATGTCACGACTCCATTTGGGTGATTTTCGACTGACTCACCAAGTCAGCTGACATCTTACCCATCAGAGAGCAGGTCTCAGTGTGGAGAATTGGACGCCTCTACATTCAGCAGATTGTACGTCTTCACGGTGTTCCATCATCTATCATCTCCGATCGAGATGCTCGATTTACTTCCTGGCTTTGGAAGGGGTTTCATGAGGCATTTGGGACACAGCTACGTCTGAGAACCACCTTTCACCCCCAGAGAGATGGTCAGACGTAGAGGACTATTCAGACTCTCGAGGACATGCTCCGCGCATGTGTCCTTGACTTTGGTCATAGCTGGGAGGACCACCTAACCTTGGTGGAGTTCTCATACAACATCAGATACCACTCCACCATCGGGATGGCACCATACGAGGCGTTGTACGGCCGACCTTGCAGATCACCTCTGTGCTGGACAAACCCTGAGGAGTCAGCACTTGTGGGACCGAAGATGGTCTAGGCATGACAGAGAAGGTAGAGGTCATCCAGGAGCAGATGAGGACAGCTCAGAGCCGGCAAAATTCTTATTCTGATAGGAGGCGTAGGCCACTGGAGTTCGAGGATGGCGACGACGTCTTCTTGCGGGTCTCACCTCGACATGGATTACAGAGATTTGGTCGAGGCAGAAAGTTATATCCATTCTTCATCCGACCATTCCAGGTCCTCATCACTATTGGAGATGTGGCTTATCTCCTGGCTCTACCACCTCAGTTGCAACGGGTGCACGACGTCTTTCACGTATCTCAGCTGATGAGATACATGCATGACCCGACGCATATCATTGACCATGGGGAGTGGGACATTGATGATGGGGTGACTTTTGTGGAGGTCCCGGTGGAGACTGAGGATTGACATGGGTGGGTCCTATGTGGATGGTCGATTCCTCTAGTGTGCATCAGATGGCAGCACGAGAGCCTCCAGGAGAGCAGTTGGGAGCGGGAGGCTCAGATGTGTGCTCAGTACATTCATTTGTTTCCCTAGTTTTTGATGTATCATTATGGGGACGTAAAGCCCTGATGTGGGAGTAATGTAAAGACCTCTAAAAATCAAGGGAAATTTTTTCTTAATTTTCTTCATAATTTTATAAGAACGCTGTTTCTGACAGCACCAGATTCCGAGGCCCGGTGTGCCCGGAATCATTTTTCCAAGATTAGCTTGGGTACGCTCAGTGAACAAATGAGCTGGTTTTTCAAACCATTTAACCGGTGCTCCGAATAGATTTCTGAGGGCACTGATGGATTTGCAGCGCTGGTAATTTCTTATAAACACCTTTTCTGGAGTTGCGTTTGATAGGGTGTGGTTTTTACATTTTTGGGTATGGAAAGGAATAAAAAATGGTGTGACCAATTTTTTTTATTTTACTTAATGTAGTTTAACCGAAGCTAATTGTTTGTAGTTGGACCCACAATATCCTAACCACTAGGTAGGATATGTTTCTAGTGGGGCCCACACGAGCCCCACCATTTATTTTCTTCCTAAACCCCCTCATTTCATAAGGCAACGCACCTGCACCCCTATTAAGTGGAAGTCAACCCTTGCATTAATATCGATAATAAACGCCTCATTAATGGGGTGGTTTAAACTCCTCAATTAATTAAATTAATTTATTGTTTCAATTTATTTTGAAATTAAAAATGTTGGCTTGTGTGTTAATAAAATAAGACAAGTCTTATTTTATTTGAGGTTGGTTGTGTGAGAGGTTTTGGGAGAAATCACTGAAGCCGTGAAACACTCCTTCCTCGACGAAGAACACGAAGAATGCGAAGAAAGCCAGGAACGTGAAGAACGCTGACCTCTGACGATGGTCGACAAGAACTCCGGATCCTCGGAGATCGACGACATGACGCCGAAAAATCCTTTCTCTGCGACGCGACGTACCTTCTTCTGTGACGCTTCTTCCGTGACGTTCTTTCTCGTGTGTCAATCTTCGAATCATCAACTGCTTGAGGTTGGGGTTATTTTAAATTGTTTGTACGGGATTACTTCTGTCACATTATTCTTTCCAATTTGTGCCTCATGTTATCGCAATAACGGGAGGAGGTCGGACTGCACAAACACTCCCGACACTCCTCCCCCTTGTTGGTTGATTTGTGTTGCGGCTCGTGTATGGCGGCGCGGTGCCAAAGCACCGCACGGGAAATGTTTAAGGAAGGGTGGAGAAGTGGGGCGCCATCGCGCCACGCCATTGAAAAAAAACTAATCTGCTGCACCGTCGCTACGTGCCGGACGGACTAGGCCGCGACTGATGCCGCAGCGGACAAGGACCGGCGGCCGGGTCTGGGCCGCCGGCGTCGGAGCAGGGGGACCGGCCCGTACCGGTCCCCTAGCGGCAGCAGCCTTCTGGTTGGGGGGAAAATCGGGGGTCTGTAACCCCCGGTTGGCCCGCTGGTGCGGCCCCCCACATGGGGGATGTGGTTACGAAACAGGGGGCGGCGCCCCCCCCCACCCATCCGCTCAGCCGAAACGGGCAAGCCGCTTGCCGACCGGGCCGCGCCCAGGCCAGGCTGGGCCGCTCCATCCGGGTCGGGCCGGGCCGCCCCCCCAGCGGGCCGGACCAGGACCCGGGCTGGGCTGCCCCCCAGCGGGCCGGACCAGGACCCGGGCCGGGCTGCCCCCCAGCGGGCCGGACCAGGACTCGGGTCGGGTCGACCCGGTTCGGGCCGAACCAGGGGGTCTCGGGCTGGGTTGGTCAGGGCCCGAAACCCCCACTTCCGGACCCCTCATGGTCTTTTACCCATAACATGGGTTGCGGACCTCTAATCAACGCACTGTCAGCTTCGATGCGATCCATGGATCGAGTCGGTCGTTTCAGTATATTACACTCAAGGTTTCAGATAAAATTGGGTTCAACTGGGTTGGTTCGTCAACGAAACCGACCGGGCCCTCGGAGCGGAAACACTTATAACTTGAGCTCCGGACATCCAATTGGCGTGCCATCAACTTTGATAGATTCCTCGTAGTTAGAAGGACCTTATGAATTACTTCGCTCGAGGTTTGTACATAGTTGGAATACGGTCAGGTTGGATTTAACTTAAAAAATGACTGGGCCCCTGGGACGAAAAGGCCAATAACTCTCAGACCGGGCGTCAGATTGACGTGCCATCTGTGAAACTGAGTTCCTGTTGACGATACAAAACATTTGGATACATCAACTCCGGAATGTGTTCCAGTTGATATATCATCCCCTCGGCCCACGGAGCTGACCCTACCGAACGATCTTTCTATATGCGGGAACCCTAGTGCTGGCTGCGACTGCGACGACGATGACGATTGTACAAAAATCCTCTGTGGATTCGACGGCGACGACTACAACACTCAACGATCCTACGTGGATCAGTGCTACCGATCATGTGTGGGACATATCCAGTGTGGGTCAGTGCTCAACGGTCCTGTGTGGGCCAGCGCCTATAGATCCAGTGTGGGTCTGATCCTGTGTAGGTCATTGTGGGGGTTAGTTACCTATCAATCCTTTGTGGATCATTGCGGGGGTTAGTTAGCTATCGATCCTTTGTGGGTCCTTTATGGGGTTAGTACCTATCGATCCTGTGTGGGTCTGACGGCTTAGATGAATAAGTGACTACATCTGATCATCTCTATCGTCTTATGAAGAAGTATACCTGTGTGAGCAGAGTCATGAATTTCAATCCTTATCTTCAATAAGATTGACTTGATATCCTGTGTGGATTACGTAATGCTTTCATGTATAGATTGGGATGTGATTTCCTGTGTGGACTGGGTTGTACTTGTGCTCGGAGGTTGGAGGTGAACGAGAATTAATGTCTTAGGTATATATATGGGCATATACCTATGTAGTGTCGGATGTTACTTCGTGATTGTATCTTTCCTTTTCTGATTATCCTTTTTGGATTCTAGGAGACCTTATGGGGTCTCGGGGTCCCTACTGAGTAGCTTATACTCACCCCTGCACGGGTTATGCCTGCACTACGTTGTGTTGGTTGCAGATGACGAACATCATTGATCGTGGTTGAGGCACGAGGAGCAGGTCGGTACCCGGAGGTGGACCACTGGGTGGGGCATACTCAGAGCAGATGGCTGGACCTGAGGAGATGTGGTGGCTATCTGTTCCCACCCTTCAGGTGGGACTTCCAGTGGATAGCTCGAGGCTGCGGCTTTACATTTCAGTTCTTGTACTCCCTTTTATAGTTGTACTTTATTTCCAGTTTGGGTTTGTATTCTGGCCCACTTACTTTTCCGCACTTAATATTGTACCCTGTTTTTACTTAGTGTTTACTTATGCATGCTTGCTATGTGGTGTATGTTTACATTAAAAAGCCAATGCCTTCCCATTTTACCAGGAATTACGCCTTGGTGCTAGTCGCCATGACCTGGCCTATGGAAGGCGGGCTTGGGGTAGTCACGACACGGTCCCTGAGGACGGGTCATGACATCGTCGATCTCCGAGGATGGCGTCGCTCACCGGTTGCGGAGAGGGAAGAAGACGGTACGATGAACTCCCCTTTGCAGTGACAATGATCTTCATCGAAGGCTCGGTGTTCATTGCGTTCTTTGATGTGGATGAAGATGAACTTCAAGACTTAGAGATTTCTTTCCCCAATCCTCTCACAACAAGCTAACCAAATTTAAATAAGGTCACCCCTAATTTTAATTGTTTATGCCATGCTATTCAAAATTATAAAATTCAAAAACGAATCCACTGAATTAATTAAACTTATGTTTTCCAATAAAATGGAGTGTTAATGGGGTTAGGGAATAAGAAGGGGTGGGGTTTGTGTGGTCCCTACCACATCTTTATCCTCACATAGTTAGTTAGGGACTAGTGGGTCCCACCCCAACTCCCATACATAGGATAACCACTTAGTTATAAATAAATAAAATAAAATTGGTTGCACGAATTTAATTTTATTCAATACTTAACCCATTATTTTAATTACCACACCCGAGCAAACAAAACTCCAGAAAAGTTGATCCTAAGCAATTACAGGTGTTGTGATTCCATTGGTGTCCTCGGATTTTGATTCCGAGAACCGGTTCAAGAGTTAGGAAATCCTGCTCTTTCATTCACTGAATGTACTCGTGCTAAACTTCAGAAACTTATTCCGGGCTCACCGGGCCTCAGAATTAGGTGTCGTCAAAAACTTCATTCTTGTAAAATCCCAATGAAAATTAAGAAAAAATTTCCCTTGAATTTTACGGGTCTTTACATTACTCCACTGTCAGGGCTTTTCTTCCCCGTAAAGATACATCATAAAATAGGGAAACAAATGTGGGTACTTTTCACGCATCTGAGCCTCCCGCTCCCAAGTGCTCTCCTAGAGGTTCCCGTGCAGCCACCTGATGCACACTAGAGGAATCGACCGTCCACGTAGTACCCGCTCCTATAGATCCTCAATCTCCACTAGGACCTCTTCAAAAGTCTCCCCATCATCAATGCCCAGCTCCCTATGGTCGATGATATGTGTCGGGTCGTGAGCGTATCTCCTCAGCTGAGATTTGTGGAAGACATCGTTCACCCGGTGCAACTGAGGTGGTAGAGCCAGGTGATAAGCCACCTCGCCAATCCTGCTGATGACCAGGAATGGTCCGATGAAGCATGAAGACAACTTTCTGCCTCAGCCAAATCTCCATAATCCACGTCGAGGTGAGACTCAAATGAAGATATGGTCACCATCCTCGAACTCTAGTGGCCTCTGCCTCCTGTCAGCATAAGACTTCTGCCGGCTCTGAGCTATCCTCCTCAACTTTTGGATGACTTGGACCTTCTCTGTCATGGCCTGGACCATCTCCGGTCCCACATGTTCTGACTCCACAGGGTTTGTCAAGCATAGAGGTGATCTGCAAGGTCAGCCGTACAATGCCTCTTATGGTGCAATCCCGATGGTTGAGTGGTAGCTGTTGTTGTACGTGAACTACACCAAGGGTAGGTGGTCCTCCAATATATGACCAAGGTCGAGGGCACATGCATAGAGCATGTCCTCGAGAGTCAGAATGGTCATCTTCGTCTGACCATCCGTCTGAGGGTGTAAGTAGGTGCTCAACCGTAGCTGCGTCCCGAATGCCTCCTGGAACAACTTCCAAAGCTGGGAAGTAAAGTGTGCATCTCCATTAGAGACGATAGATGATGGCACACCATGAATCCATATGATCTCCCGAACGTAGAGGCGTCCCATGATCTCCACTGAGCCCTGCTCTCTGATGGGTAAGAAGTGGGCTGACTTGGTAAGTCGGCTGACAATCACCTAAATGGAGTCGTGACCTCTAGAAGTGCATGGAAGTCCAGTCACGAAGTCCATAGATAACCCATTCCACTTCCACTCTGAGACCTCCAAGGGTTGTACCAAGCCTGCTGGAACCTGGTGCTCTGCCTTCACCTGCTGGCAGGTGAGGCATCTAGAAATGAACTTTTCTATAGCCTTCTTCATACCTAGCCACCATTGTTGTCATCTAAGGTCCTGGTATATCTTCGACACTACTGGATGTACCACTAAAGGGGAAGTGTGAAACTCCCTCATCACCTCCTCCTATAAAGCAACTGGTACCATGGTACATCCTCTAAAATGGATGATGTGCTCTCCTCCCACAGAGAATCCATCAGGTGCCTATCATGAGGATATCTATGCACGCCGTGTCTCACAGTCAACGTCTCCATGCTCTGCCTCTTTGGACCATTGAAGAAGTGCAGGAGTGACTATGAGTGACTGTAGAAATGATGCACCATCACTATCCACAAAGGATATCTGCAAAGTGGCTAGCTGCTTTGTCGCCTCCCCAAGTAGCTGAATGCCCATACTCCTGCTGAGAGCATCGGCTACTACATTCCCCTTTCCAGGAGAATAGAATATCTCATAGTCATAGTCCTGGAGGAACTGGAGTCATCGCCGATGTCTCAGGTTCAGGTCCTTCTACGAGAAAATGTACCTGAGACTCTGGTGGTCAGGATTGACTATAAAGCGCTCGCCCATCAGATAGTGTTGCCACATATTCAGAGTGAAGAACACTTCTGCTAACTCTAGGTCATGGGTAACATAGTTCTTCTCATGCAGCCTCAACTGATGTTATCCATGGGTGATCACTACACACTCCTGCATTAGGACACATCGGAGTCCGGTCCCTGGTGCATCGCGGTAAACTACGTACCCTACTCCCTCCGCCGATAGCCTCAAGATAGGTGCGTTGGTCAATCTCTGTCTCAGCTCCTGGAAGCTCTGCTGACATCTTTCTGACCACACAAAGGGTTTCCCTTTCTTTTTCAAAGCTGAAAGTGGTTCCGCAACTCTGGAGAAGTCTGTCACAAATCTCTGGTAGTACCCAGCTAATCCCAAGAAACGCTGCACCACCGTCACGCTCCTAGGTGGCTCCAAAGCTAGCACTGCCTCAATCGTAACAGGATCCACCGCAACTCCCACCTCAGAGATGACGTGTCCCAAGAATTTAAACTCACGTATCCATAACTGACACTTCCAAGAATTACCATAATGCTGGTGCTCTCGGAGTGTGTCCAGTACAACTCACAAGTGGTAGGCGTGCTCCTCCTCAGTCGTTGAGTATATCAATATGTCGTCGATGAAGACCACGACAAATCGATTGAGGTAAGGCATAATGATTCTGTTCATGAGGCCCATAAACACTGCTGGAGCATTGGCTATGCCGAAAGGCATATCCACGAACTCATAGTGGCCATACCGACACCTGAAGGCCGTCTTCTTCACATCCTTGTCCCGAACACTAAGCTGATGAAATCCTGACCTGAGGTCTATCGTTGAAAACCATCGTTCTCCCATGAGCTGATCGAAGTGGCCGTTAATCCTCGGTAGAGGATTATTGTTCCTCACGTTCACCTGATTCAGGCGACGGTAATCGACACACAATTGCAACCTCCCATCCTCCTTCTGGGAAAACAAAATCGGGGAAGCCCAGGGTGAAACACTATGTCAGATGAATCCCTTGCCCTGCAAGTCCTCCAACTGTACCCGTAGCTCTCGATTCTTGGCAGGAGCCATCTGATATGCTGGGGTGGATATCAGGGCTGTCCTACAGTACAGGTTAATATAAAAGTCTACATATCTGTGAGGAGGTATTCCTGAAACGTCGTCAGAAAAAACATCCGCATACTGATCCACCACTACAGGTAAGCCCGGACTCCGCACGTCAACTGCTACTAGGATGTGGCTAGCCAACAGATGAGTGATGGGCTGTCCTCTCCTCTGCGTGAGTCCATCCTGTGCTTCAAATTATCCCTTCTCACTGTTGAAGGTGAACTTGCTTGCATCGGTGAGAACACATTACCCCTTGCACTTAATGCAGTCGATTTGAGCATGGACTGTAGATAACCAATCCATGCCCAAGATGACATCATAAGGACTCGACGCTGCTAAAAGAAGATCCCACCCGAATCTCTCGCCTCCTAGAGTAAGCTCATAATGCCGTCACTAGTGCGTAATCATCGAGTCTGCTCCCGTAGGAGTCTCTAGATGTAAGGTTCGAGCCAAAGGATCCCTCTGAATCTTCGAGCTCCAAAAAAGGGAAGAAAAAATTGAAATAATGACTCGCTCTTATTTCTATAAGAACTACAGAAAGGGTGGAATAGACACATATAGTACCTCGAATCATCTCAAGCGTGTCGTGGTCATAGGCCTCTGCTTCATGAAGTTGTGCGTGCCTCTGCCTACCAGCTCTCTGTGATCGGGGTGGACCTCCTGGTGGTGGTGGTGGTGGTAGAGCCTCAATGTGTCGCCCACTACCTGATGCTCGCCCAGCTCCTCTACCTTGTCCTCCTTCTCCCTGAAGACCACCACGGTCGACCCTCTACCCTTTCCTAGGTGGTCCCTCAACCGTCTGCTGCTCCTCTGCACGGCGGGTCGGGCAGTCACGAGCCATGTGGCCCTGCCCGCCACATGTGTATCACTGTATGCCTCTCGAAAGACAGGCTATGTGCTGTGTGCCCCACACCTATGAGCCAGTGTCCAGAGGTCGTCCGCCTGAGGGTCTGGTCCGCCTGGACCCATATGTCAATCGTCAACTGCTAGCCACATAAGACTCTACTACGTACCACCCTGCGTTAGGACTTGCTGTTGGTGTAGGCTCATCAAGAAATATCTCAATGAGAAGGGCTCGCTATAGTACCCCTGCCTATGTCGGAATGCTGAGGGAGAGCAGCGATGCCCTGATGTCATGCCTCAATCCTTGATCAAAGGTCCGGGCCTGGAAGAACGGGTCCCATACCATGTCTGTCGAATAGAGCAAGAGATTGGTAAATCTCGCCGAGTACTGGGCGGCCATCATGCTGCCCTACCGCTGCTGTAGAAGCTCATGGATGCGCACCGCACGGAGGGTGGCTAGGATGAACTCCAAGTGGAAGAGGCTCTCAATGTCAATCTAGAGGAGTGATGCCTAGTCGTGGACCTGGAGCATCAAGTTCCACCATTTTCCTTGTGCCGCGTGTAGGAGGATCGCTGTGAGGATCACCATGAGGTCAGCTGGTGTCCCCACTAACCTAAAACCTCACACAACCGCCTGCAGCCAATCCTCGGCTTCCTGAGGGTCCATATCCCCACAAAACCTGGGCAGTATCTGACGTTGAAACTCGTGTAGTGCACCAAGGTACGTTCACTCTCAGCGGCTGGGGCTGGAATCATCGGTGGCTCCGTGGGTAGTGGTACCGCCAGTGCCTCTGCAGTAATAGGGCCCTACACCAAGGCCTCGTCGCTCGGTGGGCTGTCGTCACGTACAAAACTCGGAACCCTAGCTAGATGACATCGTGGCCCCATCCTGAAAAGAGACAGGTGTGACATGGTCAATATAGTATACCTGGTGAGCTGGCACAATGTAATCACAAAGAAAACTAGAATCACACATGAAATCAGTGTCTTATTGCACTAATTTAGAAATCAGATGTCAGGGTCCTGGTGTACAGATATGTCATTCGCAACACGAACAATGTACTCCTTGGACTAATAACCACACTCAATACTCTTAACACTATTGCTTCACATAGAAAAAGATCAGAGTCTTGGGTTCTGCGGTAGAACCGAACTCCTCTGATACAAATTTGTCAAGACCCGTCCTCGGGGGCCCATGTCGTGACTACCCAAGCCCGCCTTCTATAGGACAGGGGCTGGTGACTAGCACCAAGGCTTATTTACTGATAAAAAGGGAAGGAATTGCCTTTATAAAATAAACAAATAGACATAGTAAGCAAGCATAAGTAAACACTAAGTAAAAATGGGTACAATAGTAAGTGCGGAAAAGTAAGTGGGCCAGAATACAAAACCAAACTGAAAGTAAAGTACAACTGGAAAAGATGTACCACAACTGAAAAGTAAAGCCGCAAAGTCATGCCGTCTACTGGAAGTCCAACCTGAAGGGTGGGTACAGATAGTATCCACAGCTCCACGGTTCCAACCGTCCGCTCCTTGTACGTCACGCCATGTGGTCAACCTCCAGGTACTGTCTCTCTCCACGAGCCTCAACTGCGATCAGCACTGTCCGTCATCTGCATCCAACACAACCTAGTGTGGGCATTCCCCATGCAGGGGTGAGTATACGCTACTCATTTGGGACCCAGAGACCCCTGAAGGTCTCCCAAAATCCAAAAAGGATAATCCACAAAGGAAAGATACAATCATGAAGTAACATACTACACTACATAGGTATATGCCCATACATATACCTAAATCATCAATTCAGGTTCGTCTCCAACATCCGAGATCAAGTACAACCCATTCCACACAGGAAAACATAACCCATTCCACATAGGAATTCGCAACCCAATCCACACAGGAAGGCACAAGGTAATCCACACAGGATATCAAGTCAATCTTATTGAAGATAAGATTAGAATTCAAGACTCAGCTCACACATGTATACTTCTTCGTGAGACAATAGATATGATCATATGTAGCCACTAATTCATCTAAGCCATCGATCCCACACACGATCGATAGGTAATAACCCTCGCAATGACCCACAAAGGATCTGATCCACAGAGGATCGGTATGCGCTAGCCCACATAGGACTGCTGAGCGCTGACCCACACATGATCTGATCCACATAGGATCGATATGCGCTGATCCACACAGGATCGCTGAGTTCCATAGTCTTCGTTGTTGAACCCACGGAGGATTCCCGTATAGTCTTCATCGTCATCGCGGTCGCAGCCAGCTCTAGGGTTCCCGCACACAGCAAGCTCGTTCAGGGAGGGTCCGCTCCACGAGCCGAGGGCTGATACATCAACTAACACGAGGTACAAATTTGAAGTATCCAATAGTTCTGTAACCTCAAAAGGAACTCAACGTGATAGATGACACGTCAATCGAACACCCGGTATGAGAGTTATTGGCTTTTTCATTCTAGGGGCCCTGTTGGTTTTTAAGTCATTACCAACCCAGCCGTACTCCAACTATGTCCAAACCTCGAGCGGAGTAAGCCAAAAGGTCCTTCTCACTAATAATAATCCAACCAAGTCAACGGAACATCAATTGGACTTCCGGATCATAAGTTATAAGTTTTTCCGCTCCGAGGGCCCCATTGGTTTCTTGATCAAACCAACTCAACCATCCCAATGTTCTCCAAAACATTGATTGTAATATATCTAAATGTCTGTATCAATCCAAGGATCGCTTCGCAACTGACGGTTCATCAATCGGAGGTCAGTAGCCCATGTTATGGGAAAAATACCAATAGAGGTCCCAAAATGGGGGGTTTGGGCCCGGACCGACCCAGCTCGAGACCCCCTGGGTCGTCCCGAACCGGGTTTACCCGACTCGGGTCCAGGTCTGGCCCAATTGGGCGTGGCCCGGCCTGGCCTGTGCGGCCGGTGGCCTAGCGCACTCGCGCGGGCCACTCCGCTCAGCTCGGCTGGCCGTGGCCTTGTCTAATCGGCGTGGCGTGACGGCGTCGCTCCCCTCCGCCGTGGACCCACTCCGGGCGCGGCCTCTTCGATGTTCTCCGGTGCGGCGCGACAACACCATGACTTTGTTCGACCTCAATGGTGTGGTGCGATGGCACCGCACATCCTTGCCGCATTTCTCCATGACTCCGCGCGGTGTCGTTGCACCGCGCCGCCTTCTTTCGAACCGCAGCAACACAACAACAAAATGGGGAGGATTGTTGGTTGTGTTCGTGCGGTCTGAACTCCTCCCGATAAGATGATATCAAGCGGCCCAAAAAAAGACTAAGAACGAAGAAGGATATTTCACGAACAAAAAGTAATTAACCCCAACATCGATGAAGTCGTTGAACGAAGGTTCGTCGCAAAAAAGAACGTCACGGAGGAAGACTCCATAAGCATCGCCGGCGTCATGGAGAAGAGAGTCGTCGGCATCGCGGTACATGGTGTCACATCGTAGACCTATGAGAATGGCGTCTCTCACCGGCTGCAGAGAGAGAAGAAGACGGTACGACGAACTCCCCTTTTTATTGATGGAGTTCTTTATCGAAGGATCAGTGTTCTTCGCGGTCTTCGACGAGGAAGAATATGAACATCAAGACATAGATCTTTCTTTCCCCAATCATCTCACAACAAGCTAACCAAATTATAATAAGGTCACCCCTTATATTAATTTTTTATGCCATGCTTTTCGAAATTACAATATTCAAAAACAAATCCAATGAATTAATTAAACTTATGTTGTCGAATTGAATGGAGAGTTAAGGGGGTTAGGGAATATGAAGGGGTGGGGCTCGTGTGGGCCCCACCTCACCTTTATCCTCACTTGGTTACTTAGAAAATAGTGGGTCCCACCCTAAATCCCTTACATAGGATAACCACTTAGTTATAAATAAACAAAATAAAATTGGTTTTAATTTTATTCAATACTTAACCCATTATTTTAATTACCACACCCGAGAAAACGCAACTCCAAAAAATCTGTTCCTATAAAATTACCAATGCTACGATTCCATCAGTGTCCTCAGATTTCGAATCCATGCACCGGTTCAAATGTTAGGAAATCCCACTCGTTCGTTCGCTGAATGTACCTGAGCTAAACTTCAGAATATTATTCCGGGCTCACCGGGCCTCAGAATCAGGTGCTGTCAGAAACTGCATTCTTGTAAAATCCCAAAAAAAATTAAGAAAAAATTTCCCTTGAATTTTACAGGTCTTTACAAAATCCCAGTCATAGATATCCCATGTAATAAATTTGAATACTAGATAAAAATAAAATTGAAAAAAATTGTTCACTTGAGTACATTACATAGTAGATACATATTCTATATATTGAAAATGAATCAATGTTGTTGATAATGATCATTTAGTGGAATAACAAGTCCTCCCACAACTAAATATATCTGTAGGTTGTGACTAAATCACTCAACATACATATTTGACCCACCAACCAACATGACATTCTAAGGCCTTACGAGGCTAAATTAGAACATGGAAAAAGGTTCTATATCATGGATCTTTAACCAAGGATTGAGAACTCACCAAACACTTTATCATAAAAATTAAAAAGGATGTTATAAGGACCTAGAGAAAGATCCTTATTTATTATTAATATTAACTCATATATTAAGACAAAGGATTTAATACACTATTCACATCATGAATCATTCTATATAAATGTTATATAAAATATAACACTCCTACATGATAACTAATGAGGGAAAATATATTAAAATGTAGTAAATAATATCAAATGTACACCACTGCCATTAAGTCATACAATATAGATGTTGCGATATATCCATGTATTATAAACAGTGTATGTCTAAATGTAATTTTACTCATTAATTAAAAATAACTACTCAGTGTGACTCACATAAAAATACATATTAAGAAAATTGACCTTCAAAATAAAATTATTATGAGGATAAATATGTAACATTATGGCGTGAATCACTATACATTAACTAGATCAGAGGGTCACTATACATTAAACATGAAACCCCATATGCCAATGTGTTTTGATTATTAGTGAGGGTCTTTGAGAAGGTTGTATATGGAATATACCCATTGGAAATAAAGAAATTAATAACTATACTAGTTAACTGAATTTTGAAAAAAAATTATAACATGCTAAATAAAATTAATAATACATCAGATAAATATTTACCATTTCCTAAAATTCATATATTTATAATCATTTCTTCCCATCGGATGCTGACATACATGTACAAAATAACCAAAAAGAACTATCATTCGAACACTGAGAAACCACCAGACCTGTCGATAAAATCAAACAATCCTTCATTTTAACCTTATGAATATAACTATACCATATAGTCCTAACATTGATAAAATTTCATTATTAATCCATTTGATATAAATTATTCACACATCTCAAAGGTCATGTGTTGGTTGTGATCATTACCATATGTTTCCACCAAATATTTTTCCCTAAACTGATATCCATACCAAGACTATTTCATGAAAAATTGATATAAAAAGATATCAATAATTAATTACATAACATACTCCACTATTGAGTATAATTATTCATAGATACTTTATATAGTTCATCCATTTATAAATAAGAAGGATAAATCATGAATCTCCCATACTAGAATGGTATTATAAATAACAATCATACCCATGTCATTCGAGGTCTACATCCTCAATTTTGGTTGGAGGGGATACTCAATAAGAGGGTGAATTGAGTTTCAATTAAAAATGTCTTTTTAAAAGACTTGTTTGAAAATCCCTCAATTCATTAAACAAGTTAAACTATAGTGAATTTATAGAGATTGTAAATTTTCAATTAGTTTCTCAAAGATTGATTACTTCTCAGTTAACTTAATATGAATTTTATGTTAGCTTTTGAAACTAACATAATGGTTCACAGTAATCAAAAACATTTTCTAGTTCAACTATGAATGTTACTTTAAAACAGATTTATACGTAATGCAATTAGTAGTTGAATATTGGATATAGTTTTAACAAAGAAAAAATGCACAAAAGTTTTAATAAAAGAGGTTCAGTCTCAAGTTGAGACTTATCCCTCTCAAAATGTTTATATAAACTATAATCCATACCCTGGATCAAGGTTTTTACAAAAGTACATAGACTGTTTAGGTCCTCAGACCTCTTCCACAATTCTACATGGGTAAACATAAATAACAACACTCAGGCTGTCCAGGTCACACTTGACCTCTTCCACAATTCACAGTGGGATACAATACAGTGCGAAATGTTTGGAGTGAGGATTTTGTATCCTTCAGTTCAGCCCAAGAGTCAGTGTGTGTCTTAGTAGACAAATTCACACACGCTACTCAAATTTTTAAACAAAGGTATAGTACTGAGGAAACAAATGGATAATGAGTTTATGTTATTGAAGATGTGATCTGGACTCATTTAGATGTAATCGATGTTATTCGAGTCATTTATGATGAAGATGACACAAAATAGAGTGTCATTGTTATTCCCATATATAGTTATTCAGACTTTTGCATATGATGGTCAATAAGGCACATAAATTCGGTATCATTGTTTGTTCCAGGTGAATGATCTTCTTGAAGATCTCTGGTTTTCATAGATGTTCTTTATGTTCTTCTTCTGTTTCGTGGACCTTCACACACAGGTACATTCTGCTTCCTCTTGTGTGTCTATGTCTGTGTATATTTCTGTCTTTGTGTCTTCTACTACATATTGATCTTTCATTTTATTCCATGATATCTAGTTAAGGGAGTGATTAATTTTTGACAGGTATGAGCTACGGTTCCCTGACATCCAACAACCAACATTAATTAATATACAGTTGCATTAAATTATGAAAATATGACTATTGGAATTAAATAAGAGTTAATAAAAATTCAAACAGGTTTCAAAACTATCGGTGAGTCATAGATCAGTAGGTCATATGAATTTTCATTGGTATCGGTAGTTCATGTGATCATCATCGTCTTCAGTAGTTCATTTTATCTTCATCGGCTTCGGTAGTTCATTTGATTAGCATCAACTTTGGTGGGTCATTTAATCAGCATCTACTTCGGTAGGTCATGTGATCAGCATTGGTTTCGATAGGTCATGTGATCAGAATCGGTTTCAGTAGGTCATGTGATCTGCATCAGATTTGGTAGGTCATGAGATCATCGTCGGTTTCAATAGGACATGGGATCAGCATCGTTTTTGTTAGGTCATGCGATTAGCATCTCCTTCGGTAGGTCATTTCATCAGCATCGACTTCGCTAGGTCATGTTATCATCATCGTTGAGACAGTTGTATCATCGTTGTGACCATTGTCATCGGTGTGATTGTTGTCATCGGTCATTCACATCAGTGACTTGTCCATTAGTTTTTCATATCAAGGTCTCATTCCTTTAACTATCGGTGACTCAAGAGTATAACTAACGGTGAGTCAAAAAAAATTAAATTATCACAATGTGTCTGTGTAATCTAGAATACTACCAGGTCAATAGTAATCCATAAATAATCATAGATAAACATATGTAGACATGGTTAAACATATATAAAAACATTTATAATAGATTGAATAATTTACTAAATTGGCTTATAAATGAAAACAACCATGATTTGTGATTATTAAAATATTTATCACACAGAGTGTTCAACAATCTCCCCCTTTTTTATAATCACAAATCTATGGTACAAATGAAGTGAGAAGATGATATAAAACTCAATATGATCCCCCTATATAAATAGAATATATCTATAAAGTTAAAACACCTCATCAGAGCACGAAATCATATCATAAACAAAGTTATAGTATATCAACATAGAATCAGAGCTAATAAATCAGAGCTATATGCCAATTTTAGGTTATATAATCTATATCAAGTAATTAGATATTAATGATTATTTAGAGCTTAAATATTGCTCTCCCCATGCTTATACATATATATACTATTACCCCCCTTAGTTATATAGTTATACTATTCTATCCCTTAGATATATTGTTATATTGTTCTCCACATTATGGATTATCAAAAAGAAAAAAGAGAATGTAGAGAGAGAGAAAAAGAATGTTTAATTGAAATAACATCTGAAAGGATACAAGAACAAATAAAACCTATCAAAAATGACAAGCATAACTATTTATGGATGTGTATAGGTGCTTTTCATTTAGAAGATGGAGGAATGGATGGGACATAAGGTTTTCTGGTGGAAGATTGAACTAGAAGAATAGAGAGAATAGGTAAGACATATCTAGCTGGAAGCAAACTAGGTGCTAAAGTTACTTGCTGGTGAATAGAAGATTCTCCTGGAGGTGGCTACTTATTGACTAGCTGATTATCGGATAAATCTTAAGAAACTGATACATGACCAGGAGAATCACTCGATGGACTGAGAGGTTCAACTGTAGGATGAAAAAATTCCTTTTATTTCACATAAATATATGGTTTGAGCAGATTGATCCAAAATTACTTCACCACCATATTGCATGGCCTTCACAAAATCATCTTTGTTCTGGACGAAACTCTGTAATGTGGCAGTAAAATCATTCAATAGTTGGGCCTGATCCTTAAAAGCATGAGTGACTGGAGGGAGCTTCAAATAATAATCTAGGACATTAAAATTATGGTTCAAATCAGGATTGGTATAAATTATTGAAAAATAGTGATCCACTTTTTCTTTGATCTATTTCTATTCTTCAGTAGCATCAGCTGTATACAGCTTCACCATCTTGTGAATATGATCACTATTTTATTTAATATTTTTCAAAGAATACAAAACCAAAATCTATCCAATGGCCACTAAATATTCTTTTATAACATCTTTTAAGGAATTATTCTCATGTCCAGTGATCTTGGTCACTTTGGAGGTGATATCCTGAACAACATTCTGATTTATCTCAGCCTTCAATCATTTAAAATCAGATTTCTTCAGGTGTTCAATCTGGTTTTTCAAAACATCCATCATACCAGTGATGGATGATCTAAATTATCCTAACAAAGATACAAAGTCACTGATAAAATAATTGAGATCTTTATTAAGAGAGTAAATGTTCTTGCCAATTATCTCACCAGCATTGCATAGGTCTGGCATAATAATGTTTACCACTCTTTGAATTATATCATCCATAATTCCTCAGGTTGATTCACAGGAGCAAGAGCAGGAGCATTATATAGTTCCTATTTAATTGTCTCTATGTCTTTATAGAGCAAATCATCTTTACACTTTTCCAAATCTGATTGAGAAATAGAAGAAAAAGGACTTTCTATAGTCACTTTCACTTCTTCAGCAACTGGGCTAGCCTCAACTGGATGTCTTACTCTTGTAATATTCAATTATTATTCCTGTTACTTTGAATAATCCAAAACTAGAACTGCAAAACCTTGTTGTTCTTCCCATTTAGTTATACAAGATGTATACATAGGCTTTACAAAATCAACATTACCAGAATTTTCAAGATAGCCTTCCATATCTACAGCAATCACAGTCTATACTATCCTTTCTACCTCAGGAATAGTTTCTGGATCAACTGATTGTGGTGATGGATCATCTTGAATCATATAGTGACCCTCCACTGGTCAAGTACATGCATCATCATCATCATCATCATCACCATTACTATTTCCATTATTGTTTACCAATGTCTCATTGGTACTATCTTTTTCACTGGATTCATACTGGTCTGAATTTGATACTTCAGTGTCAACTTATTCTTCATCACATCAAAGTGGTTCTGACTCAATTAACTTTAGGGGTGGACTTATTTGTCCAATTTCCATTCTTTTCTTCTGAAATACTATATCATGGTCACTCATGTCATTAGGAGGTGACTCATGTTCCTTTTTAGTATCGACATCATCATTAGCTTAAAAATCCCATGTTTCCTTCCTACTGGACTCTTCAGTGTCCTTAGGATCTTCTATCATTTCTTCCTCATCTAAATAAAAAAAATTCCTAAAATGGTTTTAAACCAAGATCTCGTATCCCCTTTGGCCTCATAGAGTGGTCATAAGGATTATAGGATTCATATAACCTATATTTATCAGCAACCCATGTCATCATCCATGGATTCCAATTAATTTTCATTATTTTTCAGATATCATTGCTAATACAAAAACCACTTCTAGAGGAGTTTCACTCATCTCCATCATTAAGACAGCCCAAAAACGTTAGCATTGCAAAGACTTTCCTAGAATAAAATAAGGTTGTAGCCTTCTTGGATGGATTTACCATCTCAGCAATATGAACAGTATTGTATCTACACAAATTGACCTTCTAATAACTTAGCAATAAAAAAACAAGAAAATATCTTGAAACTTCACAGAAGCAGAATCACCTTTTCTAAGATAGATTTGGTGCTGAATATACATAAACAAGATTATACTTTCTTTATTTAACTTAGTAGTTGTTTCTCTTTTGGATTCAGATTTTCCAGTAAACAACTCTAGAGAATTCTCATATGAAAAATATTAATTGGTAAGCGTAATATTACCAGTGTAATCATCATATCTACCTTTTTGTGGTACCCCCAAACACTCATCACATTTCTTCGATGAAAAAATTATCTTTTTACCATTGATCACTGAAGATAAACTTACAGCTTCCACTCCATCGAATGCAATTCGCAAATTTAAATATAACTCATGCACTATCTTTGGGTAGTAGACTCGTTTATTATTACAGAACCCGTATTTCCATCCATGCATCTCCAACAATTTTAAAAGTGCATACTTTCTGGATAACACCCATTCAGAAATTACTTCCTTTTCTGCGGTGACCACCCGAGTCTCCAATTTCATGTTCATAGACTTTTGGGTCATGCTGCTCGATTCTCCTCGAGTTCATTTCAAAGGTGAGGATCTTTATGATTCATTATCTTGTCTCTTTTTCTTTTCCATTTGGTGGTTCAAGAGGTTTGAGAGGTCCAAAAGTTTTGGATTCAGAATATGTGGAGTTCGGAGGGAGATGGAAGTTCAATAGTTGATAGGAATTGTAATAGCAATAGGTCATTATTTTTAACATTTAGTGCTAAAATATTAAATATAATATCGATTAAGTAAAACAACGTCATTTTGATAAACACAAACAGTTTCATATAAATTTTATAACTCAATTGGTAGAAGATATCGGTTTCACTAATCGGTTTCACTGATCTATCATACCTAACTCCTTTTTAATAATATATAACCATTTAGAGATTAAAATCATGGAATAAATATCCATCAATTTATTTTCAGTGTCAATAAATTCTTGAGAAACAACACCCTTTTGATAATGATCACTGAAGAAGTGATTTCAGACATCAATGTTCTTAGTCCTAGAGTTCGACGCAGGATTCATAGAGATATTAATTTCAGAAGTGTCATCACAATTTATTGACACATGTCTAAATTGACATATATATTCCAATAAATTGTGGTTCATCCATAGAATCAGTGCACAAAAACTACCAGCAGTAATGTATTCTGCTTCAATAGTAGACAATGCAACAATGTTTTGTTTCTTACTACACCATGATACCATGGACTTTCCCAATATGTGACATCTTCTAGATGTTCTATTCCGTTATAAATTGCAACCAGCAATGTCAGCATCTGAATAACATATTAATTCAAACTGTTTTTCTTTTTGATAAAGCAATCCGAAATTGGTAATATGTTTAAGATATTTGAAAATCATTTTACCAGTAAGAAAATGAGATTATTTAGGATTAGCCTGAAATCTTGAACACATGTATGCACTAAACATGATATCTGGTCTACTATCAGTAAGGTAATGTAAGCTTCCAATCATACCTCTATAATTGGTTTGATCAACAGGTTTCCCATTTTCATCATCATCCAACTTATAGGTGGTAATAATAAGTGTATCACTTCCCTTATTACTATCCAAACTGAAAAATTTTAAAATATCCTTTGTATATTGAAATTTATTTAAAATAATACCATCTTTATTTTGAAAATTTTGTAATCTGAGAATATACTGGAGTTCTAAAATTATATTCATTTCAAATTCCTTTTGAATAATATGTGGAAAATCAGTACGTAAATAATTTTTAGAAGATACAATTATAATCTCATCATCATAGATTTGTAAAATCAAAATATATATAGAATTTCATTTAATAAAAATAGTGGGATCAACAATTTCTTTAGTAAAACCTTTAAAAATAATAAGATTTGTAAGTCTATCATACCAAGCTCTTGGAGACTGTTTTAAACCATATAATGCTTTTGAGAGTTTAAAAACATGATTTTGAAAATAGGGGTTTATAAATCCTGGTGGTTATTCAACAAAAACAACATCAATTATAAAACCATTTAGAAATGAACTCTTGACAACTATTTGATATAAAATGAAATTCAGATGAGATGCATAAGAATGTATGATCCTAATGGATTCTAATCTTGATACATGTGAAAATTTTTCTTCGTAGTCTATTCCTTCTTCTTGATTATATCCTTTTGAAACTAATCTATCTTTGATTATAATGATGATTCCCGATTCATCAATTTTATTTCTAAAGACCAATTTAGTACCTATTATCTAAGTGTCCTTAGGTCTTCCTACTAATTCATAGACTTTGTTTATTTCAAAATTTTTAACTCTTATTGTATATCCATTACCAAAAATTCATCATTGATTGCATCATTGATATTTTTTGGTTCTAGATTTGAAAAAAAGGTTTGATGTTCAACCAGATTTCTCAAAAAATATATAGTTTGAGTTCCTCTATCCAGGTTACCTACAACTACATCTAATGGATGGTTATTTATAATCCTAGTTGATCTAGTAAAGGTAGGTCTAGAAATTTCAGGTTCTTCTCTAGGTACGAGTTCAACAGAAGTAGGTTCTGGTATATTTCCAGAGCTGGTGGTCTTTACAAAAGTTCCACTATATTTACCATTATGATTTAGAATAGACAAGTCTTCTTTATGATTTTCAACTATAGGTTTAGGAGCATGTGGATTAGTTTCATCAAATTTGATGTGATCATATTCTTGGACAAATTTGGTTCTCTTATTGAAAACTCTATAGGCATTTCTAGTAATTTAATTTCTTAAAAATATTCCTTCATCACTCTTGGATGAAAACTTGTCTAGATTATCTTTCATATTATGAATAAGACTTTTCAACACAAAACATTTAAGTAACTATGTTTAGGTTTCCTGTTATTCCAAATTTTATATGGGGTTTTATTAAGAACATGTCTAATCAAGACTATATTTATAATATAACAAGTTGTATTGAAATATTTAGCCCAAGAATAAACATGTACAACATATTAAATAATCACAGTTCTTGAAATTTCCTGAAGGTATTAATATCTTCATTCTACCAAACCATTCTGTTGAGGTGTCCTATTGGAAAAAAAGTTGTGATTATAGCCATTGTGTGAGCTGTATGATTCAAATTCATGATTTTGAAACTCACAACTATGATCACCTTTCAAGGTTTTAGTCTTAAGTCCACTAAGGTTTTCTATCAACTTGGATTATTTAATAATTTAATAGAAGGATTCACTTTTGTGAGCAAAAAAGTATACCCAATTATATCTAGAAAAGTCATCTACTAGAAAATAAACATAGTGCTTTCCATTTAAACTAGAAACTCTTGAAGATCCAAACAATTCTATGTGAACCAACTTGAGAGGTTTAGAAGTTGAATCTTATTTCATGGATTTAAAAGAAAATTTATGTTTCTCTCCCTTTTGACATGGATTAAAAACATTGTTATCTAGGAATTCATGTTTAGGAAGGTCTCTAACTAAGTTCTTCCTAGTCAGTTTTCTAACTGAATGTATGTTTCAGTTTCCAAATCTTCTAAGCCAAATCCATGATTTTTTAGGAAAATCATTTAAATAGGTAATATTTTTCTTAGCTAAAGAATTCAACTCTACAGCATATACATTTTCATTTCCTAAGGTAGAGAATACTAAAACATTTTAAAAAAAAATATTTACAAGAATCATTTAAAAATTTAACAATAAAACCATCATCACAAAACTGATAAATAATTAACAAGTTATATTTTAATCCATATAAAAATAAAACATTATAAATTAAAATTGAATCAGTGTTACCAAATTGCCCTAGACCGATGATTTTCCTGTTAAAGTTATCAACAATGGTGTCATATACTCCCTCAAGCTTGATTATGCTTTTGAATCATCAAAAGTCTCATGTCATGTGTCTTGAACATCTAATATTCAAATACCATATCTTCCTATAGGAATTTTTAGGGAATTTGTTACAATCAATTTTAGATAAAAAATGATTTTGGTACGTAGATTTTTTTGGGTCTAGAAAGGTTACCAAGAAAAACATTCGGTACCCATATTTTCCTAATGGGTCTCATATACTTAACAGACTCAGGATATTTTGATATATAAAACTTTTTTGATCTATAACTATGTGAATATAGAGTTGAGGCATAGGAATTTGCAGAACTAGAATGAACAACATACTGTCCATAATTAGGAATAAATTTATTCTTTGTAATATGTCTTTGTCCAAGCTGATATCTTAACCCCGTATTATACTTTGGTGCCACTTGTTTTCCTAGAATTTGTGTAAGTGTGTCCTTTCCATTATTAATTTTTTCTAAATTTTTTCTAAGTTGATCATTAGACAATTTTTATTTCAGTATTATCTTTGACTAGTTGAGAATTATTTTCCTTTTCTAATTCTAGTGCAGATTTAATAGTTCATGTTAAATCATGTTGGTTCATTAAGGTTTTAAACATGCCTTTCAGCTCATTTCATGTATCTTCTAAAATATTATAGTATTCAAATAAGTCTTCAATGGACTATTTTTCAGAATCAGAATTAGCTCCCAAATAGTAAGAGTTTAAATTAGTAATGTCCAATGTTACCTTAGATGTGTTTGTCATGAAACACATATTAGATTTTTGATATTTTTCTTCCGTAGTGGAATCAGAATCAATTGAACTATCTTCTGAAGCACTCCAGGTTGATTTCATAGATTTCTTGTATTTACTGTCCTTATAGTCATATTTCTTCTTGAAATTTAATTTTGGACAATCAGCTTTCACATTCCTTTCCTTTTGCATTCGTAGCAGACAATGTCATCACTTTTATCAGTCCTTTTCCAATATTTCTTCCAATGGCCCTTGTTGTTTTAATTTCCCTTATAATTGGATTTTTTGAACAATAACTTTTTCCTATAAAACTTATTAAATCGTCTGGCTATATGAGCCATCTCAACATCGCCATCTGGTGCAATTTTTTCATAGCTTGTGCAATCACTTTCACTTTGAATTTATCCATTGTCCTTAATTTTTTAAGTTGAAGTCCTGAAATCTACAGACATCTTCCTTGGGTCATTATCTTCTTCCTTGTTTACTTTCATCTCCTATTTATACTTAATTAACATACCAATGATTTCCTTGATAGGAAAATCACTAATGTCACAAGATTATCTAATTGAAACGGATGTTCCTCTCTATCTTTCAGGCAAGCATCTAAGTATCCTCATGATTTTCTCCTTTTCTGGAATATCTTTTCCCTAGGAGCTCATTATAATAACTATCTCATTAAACATGAATATATATCAGAAATAGATTCATCATTTTTAATTTAAAATTATCATACTTAATACTGTATGTGTTTAGTCTCATTTCATAAACATTGGATGTTCTCTTATGGGAAATATCCATAGTATCCCATACTTCATAAGAAGTATTACAAGAAGATATTCAATTAAATTCATCATTTCCTAAAGCAATATACAGTGCATTAATTTATTTACAATTGTTATTGTAAGCAGCATTGGTAGGTTCATCCCAATTAGTTCTAATAGTTTCTGGAATCATATACTGAGTCTCTATAGCAGTCCAGATGTCAAATCTCATACTTTCTAGATGAATTTTCATTTTTATTTTCCACTGGGAATAAATAATACCATTAATGAAGGGTGGCCTATTGGTAGCTACACCTTCTAATCTGTTATCTATAATTATAGTTTAACAAATGTATTTAAAGAGATAAAAATTTATAAATAATAGAAATTATTAGATCTTTATGATATAAATAGAATCATAGTTGAAATTTTTTCACAAACAATGTGTTTTGAATTCCTTTTTTTTCTACCTCTAATACCACATGTTGGTCAGAGTGGATACTAAAGAAGGGGGGTTAATTGAGTTGCAATTAAAAATTTTTGTTTAATAGATTTTTATTAAAATCCCCTAATTCATAAAACAAGTTAAATTGTAGTGAATTTATAAAGATTGTAAAGGTTCAATCAGTTCCCCAAAGATTGATTACTTCTCATTTAACATAATTTGATGATTATGTTAGCTTTTGAAACTAACTTAATTGTTCCCAATAATCACAGACACTTGCTAGTTAAACTATCAAAGTTACTTTAAAGTAGATTTATATTTAATGTACGTAGCAGCGGAATGTTCAAAATCATTTTAAAAAAGGAAAAATGAACAGCAGTTTTAAAACAAGTGGTTCAGTCTCAAGGTGAGACTTAGTCCTATCAAACATTTTATATAAACTAATATCCACACCCTGGATCATGGTTTATACAACAGTACTCACACTGTTCAGGCCCTCACATCTCTACCACAATTCTATGTGGGTAAACAACAACAACAACACTCAAGCTATCCAAGTCACACATGAACTCTTCCAAAATTCACATTGGGATGTAATAAGGTGTAATAAGTTTGGTGTGAGGATTTAGTATCCTACAGTTCCGCCCAAGATTCAGTGTGTGTCTAAATAGACAGATGCACACACACTTCTCAAAATGTTAAAAAATGGTATACTACATAAGAACTAAATAGATAATGAGTTTAGAATGCTCTAAGTGATTATAGATGAGCTCTAGATACATTTGGATGTTTTAGATGTTATTCGAGTCCTTTCCGATGAATATGACACAAAACATAGTTTCATTGTTCTTCCAAGCTATATTTATTCAGCCTTGTGCATATGATCTTCATTAAGGCACAAAAACTCGGCTTTAGTGTTTGTTCCAGGACAATGATCTTCTTGATGCTCTTTGGTTTTCACATGTGTTTTTCATCTTCTTCTTCTGTGTCATGGACCATTACACACACGTACGTTCTAATTCATCTTGAATGTCTCCGTTTGTGCATATTTTTGTCTCTGTGTATTTTACTGTACATCGATCTTCCTTTTTATTCCTCGAGATCTAGTAAAGAGAATGGTTACTTTTTGACAGGTATATGGTACAGTTCCCTGAAATCCAATAACCAACATTAATTAAAATTAGGTGTATTGAATTATGCCGATATGACCGTTGGAATTAAATAAGATTTAATAAAAATTCAAATATTTTTCACCACTATCATTGAGTAATGAGATCTGTTGGTTAGAGTGGATACTCAAGAGGGGAGTGAATTGGGTTCCAATTAAAATTTCTATTAAAATATTTTCTATTAAAATCCCCCAATTTATAAAACAAGTTAAACTGTAGTGTATTTATACAGATTGTAAATGTTCACTTAGCATCTCAAAGATTGATTAGGTCTCAGTTAATTTAACCAAAATATTAAACTAACTTTTGAATCTAAACTACTAATTTACAATAAGGGTAAACACTTGCTAATTTAACTATCAATGTAAATTTAAAATGGGTATGTATTTCATAGTAACAGCAGCAGAATATAAAAGATATATGTATTATACATTAATCTTAAACTAAAAATGAAAAGAAGATATAACAAGATGTTCATTCTCATACGAGACTTAGTCCTATAAAATTTATATATATTTCATCAACACCCTATATAGGGGTTAACAACAGTTTAAAAAACATTCTAGGCCACCCAGGAACCTCTACCATAGTTATTCGTGGAAAACAAAGAAAAGACCTGGCCACACAAGGACCTCTTCAATAGTTGTCATGGGTAAACAAGTGTTAAGACTTTTGGAGTGAGGATTTTGATATCCTCTAGTACAGTGCAGGAGATAGTGTGTGTAAGATGCACAAAGTACACCACACTAATCGAAAGTAATTAAAAAATCACTTAGAGAGAACAGATAAGTGTTTATAAAGCTCTAATGATTATCAATGCAGCCCTGGACTTGATGGATTCAGCAGAAATGCTTCTAAGTCCTTCTCTGGTTTTTCTGTTGAAAAACAGAGTGTCAAAGTACAGCTTGTGTTATACAGGTATGAAGATCTTCTCTTGACTTCAGTTACTCCAGTAGTGTAGGGTTTCATGTGTTGGAACTTCTTTGAGGATCGTTCAATGTCTTCTTTATAGTTGTGCTTGGGATTGTTCTTTGGTTCCGTATAGGGCACTTCGCGTGTGTTGTAGAATGTATGTTGAGGCGACTTATACTTTTTACTACAGGTGAGACTTCTTTTTATTCCATGAGCACTTGGAATATGAATGAATACCTTCCATAAGTATGAGGTATGGTTTCCTGACAGGCCATCAACTATCATTAAATAAGATTAATTGTATTAAAAACATCGAATACGACCATTAGAAATATTTAAATAATATTGACAAAAAGGTTAATAAATGGTCTAACAGTTTGTTGTGTAAACAGTGTCTTCTTCACGGTATGTACTTTACAGTTTCTGTGTTATAGTGTGTCCTTCATGGTGTCTGAGTCACGGTTTGTCCTTCATGGTGTTTGAGTCATGGTTTTTCCTTCAGGGTGTTTGAGTCATGGTGTGTCCTTCACAGTGTGTTCTTCAGAATGTCAGGATTACTGTCATGGTGTGTTGAGACATAGACATAACAGTGTCTGCTTCACTGTGTCTATGTCTTGAACACAATATATGTTATTGTTTCAAACATCATGGTGTCTTTATACATTGCCCAATAACTGTATTTAAACTTAAACAATAATATGAAAAGTTGGAATTAAGCTTAACCATTATAATATAATATAACTTGACACATAAATACATAGGATTGATAAGATATGTAAATAATAAAGAGATTAATTAATAGTAATAAGATTTGTAAATGTTAATGAGAGTAATGAACAGTAATAAGATTTGTGAATATTAATTAGAGTAATGAACAGTAATAAGATTTGTCAATATTAATGAGACTAATGAACAGTAATATGATTTGTGAATATTAATGAGATTAATGAACAGTGATGAGATCTGTGAATTTTAATGAGAGTAATGAACAATAATAAGATTTGGGAATATTAATGTGAGTAATGAAATGTTATAAGAATTGTGAATATTAATGTGAGTAATGAATAGTATTAAGAATTGTGAATATTAATGAGAGTAATGAACTGTGATAAGATTTGTGAATATTAATGAGTGTAATGTACAATAATAAGATTTTTGGTCATTAAATCATGATTAATACATGAGGAGTCCAACAATATCCCCCTTTTTTATGATCAAAAATCATATATAGATAAGAGATAAATGAGATGCAACAATATAGAATAACAATGGATAAAATAAGTTATAAACTTATTACTTTTTTTACTCCTAATGGGATTATAAAAAAAGTACAGTGAATGGAGAGAAACAATGAAGTTGTCATTAATACATGTTTAGAATACATGATTCAAAATAAGTAGAAAAACAAAAACATCCACATCAAAAAGAAAGTTGTCACATGACTCTTCAGGGATCGGCCTTTGACATGCCTTTATCATCAGCAGGAGTTAGAGATGATGTAGAATATGGCATGGAGGTAGTAGAAAATGATGGTAAAGGTAGGCCTTCAAAAATGGAGGGATCCAAAGATGGTGCAATAGAAGATCTAGCCTGTGGTTGATCAAGAATGACTGGCAGGATATGAGATAGAGCTTGACTGACTGACATGGTAGTTGAGGCTACGGCAGGTAGACCAGGTCTGAGTGGTGCAGCAGCTATAGAAATGATAGCAGTACTCTAAACATGAAGATATGACTTTAAAATATTATTAAAATTAGTAATGATTTCTCCACCATATTGCATAGCCTTATCGAAATCATTGTTATTCTCCGAGAATTTGTCCAAAAATCTGGTGAACTCTGCTAGCTTTTGAGCTTTAGCTTTAAAAGCTTGAGTCACTAGAGGGATTATCAAATTTTCCAAAAGATATCTAAAGTGATCTGTCATTTCACTTTTAGAGAAAATTTAGCTGAGATAGAAAACAATCATCTTGGTGATATCTTGTTGAGCATTGTTGGAAATCATTGAATTAATTCTAACCTAGTCCAATGCTTGATAACTGTTCTTAACCACTTGTGGCAAAGAAGACAGATCCAAGTCACTGAAGGCATTCTGAAGTTCTTCCATGATTATGGTTCTCAGCAGAGAATCATACAAAGGAAGAACAGAAGGTTTAAAGGGTATAGGAGAAGCATTTACAGCTATGGATAAATCTTTAAGATGTTTCGAAACATTTTGCAGGCATCCGGTGTACTCATCTGTGAGCTTATTCAGATTTTCCACAAGCTCAATCATGTGTTGCATCATCTTGGTGTGTCTTGTTCCAATATTCTCATCAAAAGATAGTAAATAAGGATGAACTTGAGATACAATATCTCTAGAAATGGTGGAATCAGTTGTTTCTGGAGAAGCAGTAACATGTGCAGGGGCAGAAACAGGAGCCGGCTCTGATCTCAAAGACAACTCATTCTGCAAGTCTACTACAATACTTTTCAGGTTTGCAACATGAACACTCAACATCATATTTTCAACTCTGACTTTCTGAATTTCTCAAATCATCCTTGGTTGAATATGCAGAATAATATTTTCTAAGGGAATTGATGCATCATGTGGACTCAATTGAGTCACTGGACGAGGATGAGAAGATATAATCTTCTCAACTCTAGCTAAAAGAGTCTCTCCAAAGAATTTAAAATCATATTTAGTTACAAGTGAATGTTGATCAGGTAAGGGAGCAGGAAGAGGTCGAGGATCTGGTTGCGATCTTGGTTGAGGTTCAGGTTGGGACTCTTGTTCCGGTTCAGGTTTTGGGTGAGCTTCCGACTTCAGTTGAAACACAGAAGGGAGATCCATTCCAGTTGTAGTCACTTGTTGTGACTCATTAACATCATTAATTCATGGTAAAACATATCGAGTGTACAAAGAGTATGACTCATCACCAGGTTCAGATTCAGATTCCGATTCATCAGAATCAGCTGGACATGTCTCAAGATTTTGAGGTTCCTCCCCCTCAAATTGTGCTTCTATTTCATAGACTACAGGCTCAGCAACAAGATCAAGATTACTAGGATCCGTTCTGATATCTTCCACCATTTCTTGCCTTTCCAAATGTAAGGAAAGTTCCATTCTCTCTTCAGCAGAGGGAATTATCTCAGGAACTGACTGTTCCACATGCAGTGACTCCAGATTGGCTTGCTTTTCTACAGAGAGTTCATCAACACCAGCAAACTCTTCCATGGATTTTTCTCTAATTCTATTACAACATAATATCATACATCATCTTATTGGATATCCAGATTAACAACTTCTCTAGAAGCTACAACTTCATCCTCATTAAGAAAAATTGAAGGATCTACAATCCTTTCCTTTTCAACAACAGCGTCCTCTCTATGAGGTATTTCAGGAGGAACAACAGCAGGGACAACAATCCTTTCCATTTCAATAGGAGTTTATTCCATTGGAGGTATTTCATCTTCTTCACTATGTGGTACATCAGCTGACACTTCCTCTTCTTATTCTGCATCTGAGTATCCAGCCACTTCATCTAGTTCTAAACCAGCAACTGTAATATTCATTGGCCTTCTTGGATAATTAACAGGATTATACATCTTATACAATTGATCAGTATCTTCAACCCATTACTTATTCCAGGGTTTCTAGTAAATTTTCATCATTATGATGATAGTCTTAGATAGGCATAACTAAAAATCCTCTAGCTTCTCTTCATTCGGTCCAACAACTCCTTTTGCAACTAGCATGGATGAAATCATCCTTGAGTAAAACAAGGAGGGGGATTTGGAGGTGACTTTAATCATCTCACATATAAGGTTAATGACATTCTTGAAAAGATTTATCTTATGGCCAATCTTCAACAGGTGAATTAGGAACACATCCTGATACATCATGAAATAAAAATCTCTTTTTCTTGGACTAATTAATTTCTGAACAAATTTGAATAGTAGTCTAGTTTCGCCATCTAGGTCTGCAGCTATAGCCCTTCACATGGTGCTATTACCAGTTAAGGTTTCAGAGGTATTTTCCAGATCAAAGATTTCAGATGATGGAGGAGGGTCTCTCTGGTAGTCATCACAAATTCCTTCATGAGGAATCCTTAGGCATGCAGCCCACATCCTTGAAGTGAAAGAACATTTCTGACCATTGATCCAGCTGGTCACCATGAAACTTTCTCCAGGATCAAAATAAAACTATACAAATTGGTAAAACTGAGATACCATCCTCAGATAAGTCAGTATATCTTTTCTAGAGAACCATTCAAACCATCTTTGTTCTCTTAAGATTTTCAGGACCAAATACTTACTAGACAACAGCCACTCAGGGAAAATCTCTTTTTCAGGTACAATAGCACGGTTAAAAAGGTTCTGATTTAGAGTTCCTTCAGGAGATACCCTTGGATCAATCTTCTTCTTCTTAGAAATGCACTTCTCTGGGGTAGAAGAAGATGGACGTTTCATCCTTGGCATCCACTGATGGTTTGGGCGAGAGAGAAGAAGAGGTTCGCAAGGTAAAGAGGGTTCAAGAGAAAGAGCATGAGAGAGTTCAGGTGAGAGATCAGGTGAGATATCGAGTAAAACCTTTATGTTTTATCATTTGAGAATTTAAAACATCATAAAAACAAAAACACGGGAAATAAAATAGCGGTGTAATAATAATTACCGTGATACGGGTTAAAAATAAATGCCTTAATAATCTTCACTAAGATACCGTGAGTAGGCGTTATGGTGTGATAAAAAATAGTTGTCACGGTGAGACAGTGACCATTCTATGCAGTCACAATGAGACAATGAGTGAACTATCCCGTCCCAGTGAGACAGTAATCATGAAATAGTAACTGTAAAATAGTGACCATGAAACCATAATGTAATATACTGTAAAGTATTAAACATTAAGATCAGTAAGATATCTATCTATTATTAATCATGCCATGATCATTTATGATGTAGTCTAATCTTTCAGAATTTAATGGTTTAGTGAATATATCATCAGGTTGATATTATATACCAATTAATTCCAAAGTGATATCACATTTTTGATAATGATCCCTCAAAAAGTGATATCTTGCAACAATATATTTTGTCCAAGAATGTGAAATAGGATTCTTTGAAATGTTAATAGCACTTGTGTTATCACAATTTATTGGGACATGTCTGAATTGATTTCAATAGTCTAGTAATGTATGTTTCATTCATAAAATTTTTGCTCAACAACTTCCAGCAGCTATGTATTCATATTCTGTAGTAGATAATGCAACAGAATTTTGATTCATACTACACCATGATACCAGTGACTTGCCTAAAAGGTGACATGTTCCAGAGGTGTTATTTCTATCTAACTTACCTCTAGAAAAATCAACATCAGAATAACTATCTAATTCAAATGATTGTTCTTTTGGATAGAACAATCCAAAATTGGGAGTATGCTTGAGTTATTTGAAACTTCTCTTTACAGTATTTAAATGTGACTCTTTAGGGTTTTATTGAAAACAATCACACAGACACACACTAAACATAATATTAGGACATATAAAACTCATGTAGAGTAGACATCCAATCATTCACTTATAAGTGGATTGATCAACAGATTTACCATCCTCATCAAGATCCAACTTATATGTTGTACTCATAGGAGTGTCACTACATTTAGTGTTATCCAATCCAAAAAGTTTTAAAATATCTCTAGTATATTTAATTTGAGTAAAAATAATTCCATATTCATTTTGAATGATTTGAAATCCATGAAAGAATTTATGTTCACCCATTAAACTCATTTCAAATTCATTTTGCATCATTTTAGAAAAATCAATACATAATGTAGTTTTTGAAGATCCAAAAATAAGATCATCTCCTTAAATTTGTGCAACTAAAACATCATTATAAATATGTTTTATAAAAATAGTAGGATCATGTATACATTTTGTAAAACCTTTGGAAATTAGAAAAGTACTTAATTTATTATACCAAGCTCTTGGAGATTATTTTAAACCATATAAAGCATTTGATAATTTGAAAATATGATTTGGAAAATTAGGGTTTGAAAATCCAGGTGGTTGTTCAATAAAAAAAATCCTCAAAAATATATCCATTTAAGAATGCACTCTTTACATCCATTTGATATAGTTTGAAATTTAGATGTGCATCATAATCATGTAAAATCTTTATGGCTTATAATCTGGATACTGGAGAAAAAGTCTCCTTATAGTCAATTCCTTCTTCTTGACTGTAGCCTTGTGCAACTAATCTATCCTTTTTTCTAACTATATTTCTAGATTCATCTACTTTATTTCTAAACACCCATTTATTGAATATGGTTAAAGTGTCCTTAGGTCATTCTACTAGTTTCCAAACATTATTTCTTTCCAACGGATTGAGTTCTTCTTGCATAGAAATTACCCAAAATTCATCATTAATTGCATCATCAATGTTTTTAGGTTCATGCTGTGAAAATAAGGCTTGATGTTCAACCTAATTTCTAAGAGAAGCTCTATTCTGTGTCCCTCTATCAAGATTACCAACAACAACATCTAATGGATGATTCTTTAGAATTCTAGTTGATCTAGTAAAGGTAGGACAGAAAATATCAGGTTCATCTATAGGTTCGGGTTCATTAGGAGCAGATTCTGAAATATTTACAGAACTGGTTTCCTTTACTGCAAGTTCATTGATTTTATCATTAAATTTCATAACAGATAAATATTCTTCAATATTTTCAAGAGATGACTTGGGATCATGTGGATTAGTTTCATCAAATTTGATGTGAAAAGATTCTTCCACAAATTTGGTTATTTTATTAAAGAATCTATAGGCTTTTCTAGTTAAATAATAACCAAGAAAATTTCCTTCATCACTCTTAAAAGAAAACTATTCAATATTATCCTTTTTATTATGAATAAAAACATTGCAGCCAAAGACTCTAAAGTAACTATCTTTGGGTTTTCTATTGTTCCATAACATATATGGGGTCTTCTTTGGAACAGGTCTTATCAAGACTCTATTAATAATATAACAAGCTGTATTCATAGCCTCAGCCCAAAAATAAATAGGCAGGTCATACTCATTAAGCATGGTTCTACTAATTTCTTGAAGGGTTCTATTTCTTCTTTCTACTACACCATTCTGTTGAGGTGTCCTTGGGGAAGAAAAGTTGTGACTATAGCCATTGTGTGAGCAACAATATTCAAACTCTTGATATTCAAACTCACAACCATGATCACTTCTCAGTGTCTTAATCGTAAGTCCACTATGGTTTTCTATAGACTTGGAGTATTTAATAAATTATGAACAAGCTTCACTTATGTGAGCTAAGAAGTTTACCCAAGTATGTCTAGAAAAGTCATCTAATAATACATAGACATAGTGCTTAACATTTAAACTAGAAACTCTAGAAGTTCCAATCAATTCCATGTGAACCAAATCGAGTGGTTGAGAAGTGGAAACTTTTTTCCTTGATTTGAAAGAGATTTTGTGTTGTTTTCACTTTTGACAGGGATTACACACTTTTTCATTTAGATACTCTAGTTTGGTTATGTCTCTTAATAAGTACATCATAGTCAGTTTTCTATGTTAGTGTATATTTCAGTGTCCTAATCTCTTATGCCTTAACCAAGACTCATTATGAAAAGAATTTAAACAAGTAATATTTTGTTTAGAAAAACTATTTAGATCAACAACATAAATATTATCATTTCTCAAAGCAGAAAATACTAATATAATTTATAATTAAAAACATTAAAAAATCATTTTCAAACATGACATTAAAACCATCATCACCCAATTGGGAAATAATTAACAGATTATATTTAAGTCCATCAAAAAATAAAACATTAGAAATTAAATCTGAGTTAGTGTTACCAATTTGGCCAAGTCCGGTGATCTTTCCTTTAGAATTATCAGCAAAGGCGACATAGCCTCCATCAGGCTTTATTGGACTTTTAAAGAATGAGTAATCTCCAGAAATATTCCAGGAACATCCACTGTCCAAGTACCATATCTTCTTACGGGAACTCTTCAAGCAGGATTCCTACAAAAAATATTTAGATAGGAAAAGATTTTCGTACCCAGATCTTCTTGGGTCCAGACATATTAGCAATATATGATTCTGGTATCCAAATTTGTCTTATGGGTATCATATAATTTGAGTCAAATGATTATGGAAGATAAAATCTATTTGATCTATAACTATGTGAGTAAAATTTTGAAGCAAATGAATTTCTAGAACATGAACTAGTATATTTTTTTCCACATTTGGGAGTAAATTTAGTTTTATTAAACTGTATTTTTTCAGGTTGATAACCTATTCCAGTAGCATATTTTGGTGCCAATTTTTTTCATATCATTTGAGTTAGAGTGTCTTTTCCATTTTAAATTTTCTCTAAATTCTTTCTAAGTTTCTCATTTGACATTTTCAGTTCAGTGCTTTCCTTTAATAGTTGATCATTTTTCACATTTTCAATAGTAAGTTCAGTTTTAAAAGTATTAGTGAGAGCATGTTGTTTTTTTCAATGATTTTTTTATCCTTAAGTTTATTTCATATCTCTTCTAGCATATTACAGTATTCAAATAATTCATCACTAGTCATGTTTTTAGAATTTGAATCAAATTCAGTTCCAGAAAAATAGGAATTTAACGCAGGAGTACCTAAGGTTACCTCATATGTGTTTGTCATGAAACACATGTTGGCACAATTCTTTTCAGAATCAGACATTTCAGATTCACTTTTTCTCTCTTCAAAAGCACTCCAGGTAGCCTTCATAGCTTTCTGGTATTTACTGTCCTTGTAATCATATTTCTTCTTGAATTTTAGCTTTGGGCAGTCTGCTTTAATGCATCCTTTTCTTTTTCACCCACAGAAAACAACTTCATCACTTTTATCTAGCTTTTTCTAGTCCTTCTTCCAATGTCCCTTATTGTCTTACATTCCCTTGTAATTTTATTTTCTGAAAACATTCTTCTTCCTATAAAATTTCTTAAACCTTCTGTCTATCTGATCCATTTCAGCATCACTATCAGAGTCTGAAACTTTACTTGTTGAACTATTAGTTTGTATTTGAGCTTTTTCTCTGTCCTTTATCTTTGAAGAAGTAGTCTTCAAAGCCACTGATTTCCTTTTTTGTTCATCATCTTCCTCTTTATTCACCTTGAGTTCTTCATCATACATCATAAGATTACAAATGATTTCATTGACAGGTATAGAAGAAATTTCACATGGCTCTCTTATTAAAACAGATGTGCCTCTCCATCGATCTGGAAAACATCTCAGTATCCTCATAATTTTTTCCTTAGTTTGAACAACCTTTCCATGTGAATTCATTGTATTGACTATCTCATTGATCCTAAGATACATATCAGAAATAGGTTCACCAGTCTTCATTTTAATATTTTCATATTTAATAGTATATGTATTCAATCTCATATATTTAACATTGGTTGTTCCCTCATCAGAAAAACCTAATGTATCCCAAATTTCATAAGCAGATTTGGAAGCAGATATTCTGTTAAATTCCTCATATCCTAATGCACAATAAAAAGAATTCATATCTTTACAGTTATTATTGTAATCTACTTTAGTATGTTCATCCCACATTATTCTTTCAGTTTCTGGAATTTCATATTGAGATTATATAGCAGTCCATATATCAAAACCCATGCTTTACAAATGAATTTTCATTTTACATTACCACTTGGCATTGTTTGTACCATTAAATAAAGGTGGTCAGTTAGTAGCAGCACCCTTTAGTCTATTGTCCATAGCTAGATTTTAGAAAGTAAAATTAAAGAGATAAAATTTAGAACTAACAGAAATTTTAAATCTTTAATGATGCAACTAAAATCACAGTTGAAAAACAGAGTTTTTTGAAAACATATATAAATAAAAACAACCTCTGATACCAAATGTTGGTCGGAGTGGAAAATCAAGAGTGGGGTGAATTTATTTCCAATTAAAATTTCTGTTAAAATATTTTCGATTAAAATCCCCCAATTTATAATACAAGTTAATCTATAGTGAATATATAAATATTGTAACTGATCACTTAGCATCTAAAAGATTGATTAGGTCTCAGTTAATTTAACCACAAGATTAAACTAACATTTGAAACTAACCAACTAATTTACAATAATTGTAAAAAAATTCTAATTTAACTATCAAATTAACATTAAAATGGTTCTGTATTTCAAAGTAACAACATAAAAATATAAAAGATATATGTAGTATACTTTAAACTTAAACTAAAAATGCATAGCAGATATAACAAGAGGATCAGTCTCAAGCCAAGACATATTTCTCTGAAATTTATATAAATTTGATCCACACCCTGGATCGGGGTTAACAATAGTTTACAAAACTATCCAGGCCATGCAGGGACCTCTACCACAGTTCTTCATGGAAAACAAAACAAAGACCAAGCCACACAAGGAACTCTTCCATAGTTTTTGTGGGTAAACAAGAGTTAATAGTTTTGGAGTGAGGATTTTGATATCCTCTAGTTCAGTTTAGGAGACAGTGTGTGTGTAATATATACAGAGTACACCACACTTCTCGAATGAATATAAACAAATCACATATATAGAATAGATAAGAGTTTAAAAAGCACTAATGATTAGTAATGAAGCTCTGGACTCATTGGATTCAGCAGAAATGCTTTTGAGTCCTTCTCTGCTTTTTCTATTGAAAAATAGAGTGTCATAGTTTAGGTTGCTTTCTATAAGAGTGAAGATGTTCTCTTGACATCAGTTCCTCCACAAGTGTAGGATTGCATGTGTTGGATCTTCTTTGAGGATCATTAAATGTTTTAATCACAGTTGTTCTCAAGATTGTTCTTTGGTTCAGTATAGAGCACTTGGCGTGTGTTGTAGAATGTATGTCGATGTGACTTCTACTTTTTACTGTAGTTGAGACTTCTTTTTATTCCATGAGAACCGGCCATAGGAATGAATCCATTTCATAAGTACGAGGTACATTTTCCTCACATGCCAACAAAAATCATTAAATAACATTAATTGCATTAAAAAATCAAATATTACCGTTAGAAATATATAAATAATATTAAGAAAAAGGTTAAGAAACGGTGTCACAGTTTTTTGTGTAAACGACATCTTCTTCACGGTATGTATTTCACAATGTCTGAGTCATGGTGTGTCCGTCATAGTATCTGAGTCACGGTTTTTCCTTCACGGTGTCTGAGTCACAGTTTTTCCTCCACGGTGTCTAAGTCACGGTTTTTCTTTCACGGTGTCTGAGTCACGGTGTGTCCTTCACGGTGTCAGGCTTACTGTGACGGTGTGTAGAGACATAGACTTCACAGTGTCTGCTTCACTATGTCTGTGTCTTGCACACGGTCGGTCTTACTATGTCAAACATCATGGTGTCTTGATACTTATCCATATAACTTTATTTAAACTTAAATAGTAATATGTATAGTAGGAATTAATCTTAACCATTATAAGATAATATAACATGACACATAAATATAGAGGATTGATAAGATATGTAAATAATAATGAGATTAATTAATAGTAATAGGATTTGTGAATTTTAATGAGAGTAATGAATAATATTAAGATTTTTTAATATTAATGAGAGTAATGAACAATAATAAGATTTGTGAATATTAATGATAGAAATGAATAGTAATAAAATTTGTGAACATTAATGAGAGTAATGAACAGTAATGAGATTTGTGAATATTAATGAGATTATTGAACAATAATAAGATTTGTGAATATTAATGAGAGTAATGAACAATAAAAAGATTTGTGAATATTAATGAGATTAATGAACTGTAATAAGATTTGTGAATATTAATGAGAGTAATGAACAATAATAAGATTTGTGAATATTAATGAGAGTAATGAACAGTAATATGATTTGTGATTATTAATGAGAGTAATGAACAAGAATAAGATTTTTGATCATTAAAACATGATTAATACATGTGGAGTCCAACAAGATCGGTAGGTCATTAGAATTTGCATCGGTATCGGTAGGTCATGTGATCAACATCGGCTTCAGTAGGTCATTTTCTCAGTATTGGATTCGGTAGGTCATATGATCACCATCAGCTTAGGTAGGTAATTTGATCAGCATCAGCATTGCTAGGTTATGTGATTAACATTGGTTTTGGTACGACATGTAATCAGCATTAGTTTCAGTGTGTCATCTGGTCCGCATCGGCTTCGATAGGTCATGTGATCAGCATTGGTTTCGGTTGTTCATGTGATCAGCTTCAGTTTCAGTAGGTCATGTGATCACCATCGGCTTCGGTAGGACATTCGATCAACATCGACTTCGGTATGTCATGTGATCTGCATCGTTGATACAGTTGTATAATCGGTGCAACTGTTGTCATCGATGCGACCATTGTCATCAGTTTGTCACATCAGTGACTCGTACATTAGATTGGCATATCGGTGTATCATTCCTTTAACTATCGATGACTCATGAATATAACTAACACTGAGTCATAAACATAAATTTCTCAAAAATTGTCTGTGTTATCAAAAATACTTCCATGTCAATATTAAACTATATATAATTGACTAGATTGACTTATAAAAGAAAACAACCATGATTTGTGAATATTAAAATAATTATCGCACAGAGGGTTAAACACTCTATAACCAACTTGAACATCATAGGTCAACTTTGATTCTCCACCAACAACTTTATATTTTCATCCTCAATCTATTCACATATATCTATCAATAATAATGTAAATTTAAACCCATATGGTGGTCTCCCTCCCAACCAACCATGTCTTATATTTCGTGATCCTCCTTTATATTATTGATCAACACCTTCCCCCTATGATGCATTGTAACATTATGTTACCCTCATTATGGTAATTTTTTTATATTTTCTTGTTTTACTTTTTAAACGGGTTTATTTAGGGACTCCAATGTATATATTTAATTTAATGAGAAAATGATCTAAATTTAAGGGATGTATAACTATTTGAATTAATATATTCTGGTAATAAATTTGTTAACAGAAGTGGAGGGTCCTCTCCATGCTTAAAGAACACATGATATGGTTTGGTGTTTTGTGCAATAATTTGTGTGTTATTGAATTTTTTTGGAGATTAGAAATTTTTTAAAAGGGTTATATGACAGGTACATGGTCGCTAGACTCATGTCATGATTTTTTTACATAACATTAAAGGAGTACATGTCGTGTAATTATTTCATGATGTGAAATATAAAATTAACAGTTAGTAAAAAAAATGAAATTGGGTTGTTATAATTTTGTGATACTTGTGGATAACATATTTGGTATAT
The DNA here is from genome assembly GCA_963277665.1 of Viscum album. NCBI lineage: Eukaryota > Viridiplantae > Streptophyta > Magnoliopsida > Santalales > Viscaceae > Viscum > Viscum album. The sequence goes on along the minus strand of OY728127.1, from coordinate 942,656,229 downwards.
TTATTTCACAACATGTAACTATTGGGAGTTTAGATTTTAGGATGTCGCGTCGATTGATTTTTTATTCATTCTTCTAAAGTCATCATTACTGTGAATCTAGAGCACTTATATTGTGACTTTGGGAGCCTCTGTTTGAACTTAATTGGATCTTAGGAAATTGATAATTATTCTAGTTGGATCATATATCTCTGATTGAGTAATAATTTTCTATTTTTTTCTTATTTAATCAAGGTGGCTCTATTGCATTTCATTATCAAATATATTGACCTGTGGGGATGCTTCGTCTAGATTTTCTCTATATCAATTGTGTGATGTTTTTATAGGAGTCATTTCATATATTGGTTTTGGTTTGTAGAGTGTGAATTATTGAGAGACTAAGTTTTTTTAATTATTTATTGTGGTCTGTCCTATTTTTGTCATGTGAGACCCGAGTTTTCATGCTGCTGGTTCTATATCATTCTTTTGTGGGTGAACTAAATTGTCCATGTTTTTTATAGATTCATTTATTAAATGAAATATCATGATTTACTAGTTTATTTTGTTTTTATAAATAGTTTGTTTAAAAAAATTATCTCCACTTGTTTTGGAAAATAGATATGAATTTTAAATGAATTATAAAAAAGTTTTTGTGAATTGGTTTTCAAAGCACAGTTTGATGGAAATGGTTTGACGAACTAGTATCCAAGATAGAAATCGTGGGAAGCCAAACATATTTAGGTGGAAGGTATTGTAATGGTTATAATCCAAATTTATGGTGTATCCTCTTGGGTATTTCCTCTTCTCCCAAGGAATATTTTTATAGGGACATGTTTGTCCTGTTTTGGGAGGGGGTGTTCACATTATAATATGTTACTCTACTCTCTAAAATCAATGCAGATGTCTTTTTACTTTATGGGTATTTGATTTTCTATGTTGGGTATGAGTATTCACGACATCATCACAAAATGTGATCTATGGATAGATGTCCCATAATAGTATTAATTTGGATGGTAATGTTTTCTTGTACTAATTTAGATTTGATATTATATGTCATTCATTCATTATTTAGAAATTATATATCAGATGAGATATATGGTTTTAAAATTATTTGAAATTTTTTTACATTCATTAATTTGGATATATTGAAAAATTATAAATTAAAATGTTTTTCAACAATTTTGATATAAAACTATTAAAATGTCTTTATTCATTCATTTCTTTAAATTAAAGAATACATGGAATTTTTTTCAGAGACATGGTATGGATCACCTGAGTGAGATACTACTAAGATAGTTAGCTCACACCCTTTTAACCCCTTCGGCAATGCATAGACCATGTTATGTATTTCGATGCAATGAAATCCATGGTATCACAATAAAGAGGTGTTGTTTTTTATCAGAGTTCAGTAGTTAGAGTTTAGATAGTGGGAGTCTACCCAAACTGTCTCGTAGAGAAGATTATTTCCCATTTTTGGTTGTCCATTGTGGTTGTGCATGTACATAGAGATTATTTCCACTCTTGATTTTTTTTTTCTATTTTTTAATTTATGGTATATATTTTCTTTTTACACTACTTTTTTTGTTATATATAACATCCATTTTGTCACTTCAGGATGAGTGAAATTGATTCCTCATGTTTTTTTATGACACATGGGTGTTAGTATCCATTCTTTGGTGATCAAGAACACTCATTGGGTATGTGGAGGATTGGTTCAGGTAATAGTTTGAAAGGGTATTCAGGTAGATTAATTATAGTTTTGCAATTTTACTTTATGTTTTTTGGTTTTCCTTATCTAGGGATGTTTGATATACTAGAGAAAGGATTATCGTGACTTGATTGGTGTATTGTAGTGAGATCTTAGCTATCTCTATTCTTGATGAGACAGAAGTTACCTTGTGATGTTGGGATTGGTTTCTCATATTTTTCATTTTGTGGTTAATCTCAATTTTTTATTACAGTTTTTCAAGTTTGAATTTTTAATATTGTGGTTTGTGATCTTTTATTCTATTTTGATGTTAAACAATATGAATTAAATGAATATTCTAAGGTCTCCTTAGGAAGTTGTAGATGATGTTCTTATAGAAAATCCTCCAATGGATCATATCATTTTCAAGGAAATAAAGTGGGTAGTTCATGATAATGAATAGAATGTTTGAAAATTAAAAAACACAATCGTTGAGGTACATCCAGAAGATATAAGAGAAATAGATATATCACAATAGTTATTACATGAGTAAATAGTATTCATCAAACATATGAATAAATATTATGATGGAACGATTGGAATGATAATATTGATAATATATTTGAATTATTGGATACACATGATCGTGTCATAGTAAAGTGTGATGATTTCATATAATAAGGTTCCAAAATTCATTTGTTAGATTTTATAATATATTTGGATAGGCATGTAGGCTTGGAGTAGAATTGTTTCAATAGTCTTTTCTTCTATTACCTTTTTCCAAAGTCAACAATGATGTGAAATTCTATGGAGTTCTGGTCATTTATGTATGATGATAATTTAGTGTGGAAGTACACCACATAGTTTTATATTCAAGTATACTTTTTCCTAGATGTTGAGAAGAATGACTAGCTGAGTGCTCTTATATACCAACAGGGTTGGCGATTGGATATCAAATCATAAGAATTAATTCCAAATATTTCAAAATATTAAAATACTATTGACAAGGCTATGATGGATGAAAATAAATCGAAGGAGAGGTTATATATTATTCCAATTATTATTAACCTGGTGGAGGCTTTAGTGGTGTTCCAGATCAAATGAGGATGTGACAATATCAGTGTAAGAGTGGTGTAGTTGGTTTGTTAAAATAATTCCACTTCACCACCTGGAATTATAGATAATAGTGTGACATCGAAATTGTTTTACTATTTAAATTGTGGAAACTCCCAAAATTCATGTCTTTTACAAGAAAATATGTGTGATGGTTGTAGATATTTTGATCATCGGAAACATTTAATTCATACTATGTACAACTCAATATGGTCAGTAATCAATAGGTCTAATTTCGAATGTGACTCAGTCATATTCTTCAATGATTAGATGTCTCTATCCAAATTCCTTAAGAGTGATGCAACTTCATGCAATACAAGTGTTTATATTATATGTAGACTCTTGTTTCACAATAATAATAGGTACCATATTTTTGTCATATTCAATAATGTTTTCTTTAATTTATAGTATATATATTGGAATTTTGTTAATATGATTAACTTTATAATGGATCTCATGTATTTTGATATAGATTTAGAGACACATCTTGGTAAGAGGAATGAGTATGGAATTTAGAGTCCTTATTTTGTGCTATTAATATTTGATTTAGTGATAGTATGGGATCCCATTATTGTCAATCAAGATCTATTTCATATTATCGTCTAGATAGATTGTCTTGTTGATCATGAAGATTAATATGATTTTTTTTCATTAGATTTTTAACTATAGTGGGGCCTATGGGATACCGCATATGTTTTTTGGAGATTTGGATCCATGTCCTCGTCATGTAGGATATTTTCGCATAGAGCTCATGAGTTTGTTCTTTGTTGTTGGAGTTGATCCTGATGGGGTTTCTTCTTTTTTTAATCTACCAGATGTTTTTCTAGGTCTTCAGATGATTTATAATAACATTTTTATGGGCATACATTGGAGATGAAGGATGAGTTTATGAATTACCTAGTTCTAGTTATTAATCCAATGTTGACACCTATTAATCATATAACACTAATATTGTTTAAAGTGCCCAAGATTTAGTTGGATGGTCTAGTGTTGAAGGGGTTTTTTCCTAATGTTTCACCTTGGGTACCCCCATTGATATTTTCTATGATGTCATATGGCTCACATTGATGTTTTTATGGATTATTGAAAAATCATGAAAGTAGTAGTTATGAAAAATTTGAATTTTACTAATCTGGATGATTTGTTTGATCAGTTAATGAAAGAATAGTTGTTTTATATGATTGATCTCCTTTAGTGTTATAGTCATCTCATATTTTGGGAGTCTGATATACCCAATATGGATTTTAGGATAAGGAGTGACCATTATGAATATATTTTTATGTCATTTGGTTTGTCTAACACTCTTACAGTTTTTATGGATTGGATGAATCATATTTTTGATCCGAATATCGGAAAAAAATTTGTAGTGTTCGTAGATGATTTTTGGTATATTCAATATCCATGAATGAGTATATCCACCATACTATTTCCGTTTTTCAAATATTGAGAAGAAATTTTTTTCGGAATGCATTAAAAATGAATCTTATTGATTCAATATGTAAAATTATTATTAAATTACACCTCTTGTAATGGGTTGTTAGATTTTTCTAAGAATTTAATGGATTTATTTTCATGGAAGGATCTAAAGAATGTCTTTGAGATTCTGAGCTTCATTGGCCTTTCTAGATACTAATGATAATATTTAAATGATTACTCAAATTTGGGATCCCGTTTTTTAATAATATGAATTGGGTAAAATTCAAATGGGATAAAAAAATTTATTGTTATTTCTATGATCTAAAATGACTCCTAACATTGGATCCTATTCTATCTTACATGAGCCTCATAATGAGTATGTTCTTTTTTATTTTGATTCTTGTACTTTTATTGTTTTGATTCTCATGTGTGATGATCATGTTGTATCATACTAATATACTAATATTAGGTCATACAAGAATATTTGGCCTACTAATTATTTAGATATTGTTGTTGGTTTTCGTGGGATTAAGTGTTGGAAACATTATATTTTTTTGGGAAATGTTCACAGTCTTTTCTGATTGTAATATTTTGAGTTATTCAATATCAAAAAAATACATGATGATTAGACATATATGATTATGGGAATACATATAGATTTTTAACATCATTATTGCCTACTACCCTAGAAAAGGAAATGTTTTTATAGACACACTTAATACGAATGTTCTATATCATGGTGTTTTGGAATTGAAGGAAGAGTTAAACATTATGGGGATTTTTTTTAATTTCCAATGGATTATTTGGAGGATGTATTAAGTAAAGTTATTAATAGTTATCAGTTATCATTTTCACTCATTGAGTCTATATTTAAAATAATTTAAAAAGAATTTGAGTTTGGAGGATTTCGAGAAACCCTATATGGTGGAAAGATCATTTCTGTTTGGTATATCTCATCAGATGGTATTCTAATTTTTGTGGATTTATTTAATCCTAGAATCAATGAGTATTTTAGTTATTTTTTCTTAATATCTATTTATAATCCATTCATCTAAGCTTTATCAGTATTTTTTATGACTTGAGATAGTGATTCTAGTGGGTGAGTATGAAGCATAGCATTGCAGATTATGTATCATGATGTTACCCCTACCAATAAATAAAGGTATTGAATATGAAAAAATCTTGGTTTATATAGAAACATCCATTGATGGTTTAAATAATGGATGGGGTATCCATGTATTTTATAGGTGGATTATCATAAAACCCCTTATAGTAGAATTCAAGCGTCGGGTTGATTTATCAGTTGAAAAATTTAGATCATTTTATTCCAATAATACACCCAATAATTTAATGATATTTGTATTGTATATGTGTAGCATATTTTAATGTTAAATTGGGTTCCTTATACAATTATTTCATAAAGGCATCCTAGTTTTACGTCATGGTTCTAGATAAGTCTCTATACGGTGGTGGGGACTTTGTTCAGATTCTTTACAACATATTATCTATAGACAGATGGCCTAATAAAGCATTCTATTTACATTATAGATGACGTTATTTGTCATGTGACATGGGTTTTGGTGGGTCATTGTATTAAATAATGGAATGATTGAGTTTTCATATAATAAAATTTATCAGTCATCAATCTGAATGGTTATGTTCGAGGAATTGTATGGTCAACAGTGTAGGTCACCTATTTTATTGGGTAGAGGTGGATGAGGCTAGTCTTGTTATACATATTCTTGTTAAAGAGATATATGTGATGAATTATGATATATGTTGATATCTACTTACAACACAAAGTTGGTAGTAATATTATGTAGATCAAAGCCATTGTCCTTTGAAGTTTTCCTTGGGTGATTGTGTTTTCTTGAGTGTTTCAAATTGGTTTGGTCAAATTCGTCTTCGAAAATAGTGAAAGCTTAATGATGGATATGTTTTAATGATTCAGGTCACTTACCGAATTTGGAAGGTTACCTATCAGTTGTAATTTTTTATTTATTTAATCTATACACACATGATGTTTTCCACATAACACATCTAAGGATGTACCATCCTAATGTCATTAATGTTGTGAGTTGGGGAGAGACTAATTTAGAGCTAGATGTTTATGTTATTGGTCATATAGTTGAGATCATTGGATATCTAATGAAAGTATTTCATGGGAATTTATTCCTTTGTTAATACTGTCATGGTGAGACATGTTTGTTTCTCATGTGACTTCTGTTTGTGAAAAGATTATGTGGATTAAAATGACTTACATATTTATCGAAAATCATTCTTCCACATGACTTCGCAATGATAGATTGTATTATGGTTCTGAGTTTGTATGATTATGTTACCCAAATTAGGGTATTTTTTGTGGTTGTTTTAATATTTAATTGCGTTCTTTTTTAGGACTCCTAGGTATAGGGAAAATTTCTGAGAAAAACCACCTAATGTTTAGGTTTGTATTTTGCTTTCAATTAATGGTGTCTGGGTATAAATGTGTTAATTTCCTAGTGGGTTGTCCCCAGGTTCATCAAATTCCCATTTTTATCATTTTTTTGGTTTAAGAATATAAGTGTTCTACTATGTGCTAAAATATTACACATCATGTAACTAGGTTACAAGATGTGTACTTAGTCACCAAACACTAGTTGATAAATGTGTACACAGTGTGAATGGAGTACACTCCATCTAATGATTACATGATATTTCATGTTAAAATATCAGGTGCTATTAAAAAGGTGATGGGGTTTTTTTGTTTGTGATCCAATTTTATTACATAGAATATAAATGCACTACATGTCATGTAAATATTAAGAGGTCTTATTTTATGGAGATTCATTGACTTATTTTTCATTAATTCTTCCACATCCCTCCTTGATCTCAAATTAGAGCCCTTCACCACCAATTTTGGGGGCCAATATTTGATCTTTATTGATTCATTAAGTGATTGATATCAATTATAACTGGATTGAATCTCTCTATGTTGGTAAACCATTCTTCTTATTTATTGTTTTTATCACGTTAGGGTTGTACCATTGTGTTATAGGATCCATATTCTTATGGTGATGTTTCTTCAAGATTGTCTCTTGATCTATTGTACTATCTTATCATTGGGTCATTTCCTTTTTTTGTTTTGGTGTGAAAGGTGTGAATTCTTGAGGGCCTCTATTTTCATTTTTGAATCCTTTATTGTATTGGGTTATATTGTGAGTGTTTGTGAAATATGTTTTGATGTAGGTGGTTCCGTATAGAGGTTGTGCTAGTAAATTTTATTTCAAATATTTTGGATAATATATTTTATAAAATGAAATGACATGATTGACTAATTTGTGTGTGTGTTTGTGGAACAGGTTTTTTTATAAAAGTGATTTCCACTGGTTTTCATAAATGGAAAAGTATATTCAAATAATTTGGATTTATTTATTTTTTCAAAGAATTGTTTTATGAAAAATGGATTGATGAAATGGTTCATAAAATACAGTTTATGGGAATCATAGTTACTTATGTGGATGGTATAGTTATTTGTTTGTTCCACTATCATGGGGATTTCTCATGAGGCTATCTTGTTCTATCTTGGATTTTTTTTCTTGGTACTTGTTAGACATACTGGGGGGTTCACGTTATGGGGCATATATCCACTATATATACATGATTCATATGTCGATGATCTTGATGAATACATTATTGTCTGTGTTAGGTAAAATTTTCTGAGCATATCTAGAGCTAGATTGATCCCTGTAATTATGGTACAAATGTTTATGATTTTGGAATGTAGTGTCCTACTATGCATCCATAGATTTTATATGATTTGTAGTGAAGTATTTTTTTTAAAATGTTATATCTGATATTATTTATTTTTATAAAATTCAATGAGACTAACTAAACTACTTTACTTATTAATATTATAAAGTTGTGGAATTAAACACTTTTCCAAGATTATTATATAAAAACTGTTAAACTGTTATCAATCCTTTTTTTATTAATTATGTATCATGATTGGGTTATTTTTTAAGGAAATTATATATAAAACATTAGTGGGAACCATTTAATATTTTCATCTTATAACATGTGTCCCCCTTCAATGATGGCTAGACATGGTTATGTATTCTAATATAAGGAATGAAATGGCATCGTAGTGAGGTAGTGGGGTTTTTTTCTGCTTGTTTGGGTAGATGGTGGTGTGATGGAGGGAGTATTCCAACTATATAACTTGGAGAAAATGGTTTTCCAATTTATGTATTGTTTTTGGTTTCTACATGTACTTAGAAATTGTTTTTACTATTGTGTTTTTTGTTTTCTTCTTTTTTTATTTATATATGGAATATATTTATCATTTCCATTGTTGAATCTATTGTATATATGTTCCATTTCATAACTTTGGATTGGGGAAAATCATTCCTTCATGCTTTTGTTTGATTCCTAGGTGCTAATATCTAGCTCGTTGGGAATATGACCACCATTCACATTTTTGTTAGATCGAGTTGGGTACCATTTTGAGAGAGTATTCGGGTCAGTACATTATACAGTTAATCTGAGAATTCCACTACCCATAATGAGTTTATTAAACACTATGTTGATCCATTATCTATATTCACACATCACTAACAACTTATTCCTCTCCCACCTAGATTGTAATCATAAAAATATCAGGCCAAACTGTCAGTGAACCTATATCTCCAATCGCAACAATGGTCTACTCTATCCCCATAATACTAGAAAACCTCAGTAACACCACATATAAAAAAATTACTCATAAATATATTAACTCATTCCCATAATCTCTAAAAACACACAAGTATGTCATATTATTCATAGCCCAAATTTTTTACATGTGACTAACCGTTGATTTCACCTTTTAACAAATAAAACCGCTATAAGGTCTTTTCTAAGTCTCACCCAAGCATCACTTCCTATTCCTTCATATTATAATACAAACTACACATTTATAACATTTGAAAAATATAGGTACCACCTACTGAGACTAATCATTACTCCACAAACTATAAAAATCTATTTGTTTTTTATTTAGCTATAATATTTAACAAAATCTAACAATCCCACTGAATTAAGAATTTTCCAAAAATAGATAATGAAATAATGAGTTATTTTAAAATCAAAATCACTCAAAATTGAAGTCTTACCTATGTATCTTCTATACTACAGATAGTAAGACATTATGATAAAAATTTAAAATAACCTTATGTGGTGAATGTGTGAATAATGAAAATGATTTTCCATGGTCATATCAATGTTTTTTGATCATGAAACTCTATAAATACCCTTTTATATTATATTACCACATTATATTGTATTTATTGTTTTTTCATAAAATTTTTAAATAAAATTATTATATTAAAATTTGGAGAACTATTCTTCCATTATGTTACCACCCATATTTAAGTGGAACCTTATCAATGGTCTCCCTACTAAACCTTACACATGATTACCCTTACATAGTAGACTTAAATAGACATACATATACTTGGTACCATAAATATTAACCATATGAATCACCTCAATACCTATACACATACATGATAAATCCATATTTACCAATTTATACTAGTTTAAATGTATATTACCCTTTCTTAACCATATTTAAGGAGGTATCCATACATTGGTGAAAACACATACAAAATCCCACTAACATCACATAGAGTTCTCAATAAATTGAGTACCCTTTCTTACAAGTGTGTCCATAAGTTTGGGAAAACAAATATCAATTATCTATTAAACTCTTTAAAACATCAGCAATAATCCAAAATCATATAGACACACTCATTCCGTATTTCAAAATTTACATATTCCCAATCACTGAAATATTTCTCACAAATTTGGAAAACAATATAAAACTACACATTCATAATAAATAAACTCCCAATAATGGGCCAACACATGACAATCATTATAAATCCTATACTGACTCCCTTGACACTAAAATTGAGTCAAAACCAACAGATTTGATCCAAGAAAAATACTAAATATATATTTTAATGTATTAGATACCATGTAGTAAAATTTAACTAGAACATATTAATAACATAAATATATAAGAAATATAAATTTATATAAAATAAATATAATATTATATAAATTTATATGAAATTGATATAAAATTATAATAATGAAAATATAATGTTATATTACAGAAATAAAATGTAAATAAAATAATATTTAATGTGAACTTAAACCCAATTTCAAATTAATGTAAAATTTATATAATACAAAAATAAATGTTTAATTTAATTTGAATATCATTAAACATATAATAAGATATTATAAACATAACATAAATATAATATGAATATAAAATAAATATAAAATTTCATAAAACGAATATATCATAAACATAATACAAATATAATGTTTATTTAACATTATTTAACACACAAATAATGTAAATATGACAATATTACTATGTTATATAATGAAAATATGATGTATATAACATAAATAAAATGTATATATATCATAAAAAATGTTATATACCATAAATATAATATTCATATAACATCTTATAATATAAATATAATAATTATTTTTTTAAACATAATGGTATTTGTTATAAATATAACATTATATAATGTGAATATATCATTATAAAACATCATATGAAGTAAACATGACATTATATAATATCATATGATGTAAATATAACATTATATAATGTCTTATGTTCTAAATATAATAATAACATAATATAAATGAAATGTTATCTAAAGTGAGTATAACATTAAAATCATTTATATAACACAAATATAAGGAAAATATGACTGAAATATAATGTTATTAAAAATTTAAATTCGTTAAATAACATTAAAAACGCAACACTCAATTTAATATAAATATAAATATGTAATGTTAGATTTAAATAGACATATATCAATGTTTTTCAAAACATATGTTTTTTCACCTTTCATTTTATCACTTTTAAGGGAGTATTTTTTGAATGGAATTCATATGAGCATCATTTCAAAACATGATTGTATAGTGGAATGTTTTGTTCCACAGATCATCAAATCATTTGGTAAATTTATACAAGGTATCCAAGGAGAGGTAGATGAGACCATTGATATTATATTTCATAATTTTTCATCACTCATCATTAATAGGGGATATTGATTTTTCCAAGAGCCTTGGAGATGGAGAGATTAATTTTCATGTTTTTCCACTCTGTAGATAGAAAATAATTATTCCAAACACAACACCCATGTACCATTTATGAATGATTTTAAATTTTATTTAAAACTATCAACCATGTCTCAACTCCTCCATTATCCAATGATATTTCCCTCACTCTGATATGGGTTACCATTCAAATTCAAATAACAAAAATCCTCCCATTTTAACCTACATAATTCTATTTCCTAGAGGATCCAATGGATCAATGTCATGTATGTCAATCCAAAAATAATGATTGTGAACCATCATTTATAATCTCTATAGAATATTACATGTGAATTTAGTAAAATCTCTATGTTGGGAAATGAACTGGTACATTTAATGAGTTTCATTTTTATTGGTATCAATGTTTTGTCACTCCACTGGCCGTGATAGTTACTGGTTATCTAAAAAAAATTTCTATAATGTAAGTTAGTCAATGATTCATTTTACGTACGGAATTTCTTTTTTTCCCAATGGGAATACTAAAGACATGTTGTCTTTCTATCTAGATTTAGAGGGTGTAGGAAAAATTCCTTATGAGGAGAATTGTGCCATTAAGTTCATCTTTGAAATGACCAATCTTCCGGATGATAGCCTCATTTCGAGGAAGGGTACTTACTTCTAACCCTTATCCATGAATTCTTATCCACCTAATAACATATATATATAAATAAAATATTACTTTATATCTCAACACCAAGAATAACTCGTTATTTATGTATCACATTTATATTTTTGGAAATATTTTTTTCAAATAATTTTAATATCATTGATATAACGTGTTACATAGAATAGTCCGTTGAAAATAACAATTATACACTATTATTGTATTATTATCTTATAGCTATCTCCTAGGGGATTTATTGGCCCATTTTAATCAGGATAAGTAAATTAACAAAAATTGATTTATACTTGTAAAAAATAAATTCATTGGTTACTAATTGATTAAAAAAAATAAAATTACTTGAATTTAAAAGAAATATTTTTCTAGAAAACATTATCTATGAGAAAGAACATTTTTTTATTATAATATATTAAAAATCACTTTTTTGAGTTATTTCCCGTGAATATATGTTTTATATGTTTATTAAATTGGTTTAATATTAATTTTGAATTTTTATATGACTGATATAAGAATACAGAAGCTTCTATTCTTGAAAATGTTTTTTCTCTAAAAACCGGTTTTCAACATTCATTATATGGTTATTTTAAAAACATTTCATCAAATTGTTGCTATGGAATTTGATAAAACTATTCACATATTTTGAATTAGGAGGTTCAATTTTAGTAAACATGACACTTTTATTTTTTGTCAATATATATAGTAGCATTCAAAAAATTTTAGAACCTTAGTAAAAGAAAAATCATGCTAATCTTGGTTAAAATTACATTATAAGGCGAATTTTTATATCATAATTCTTATCAGACGAATTTAATTAAAATTATATCACATTATCTTCCAAATTTATTTTTATAATTAAAACACCCCAAAATTATAACATATGACATTATATTGTTTAATATTTATGACATGTAACACCGTGTGTATAATGGGGATATATAAACCCAATAAATTATATTATATTTACTATAATAAATAAATATATTATATTATATGGAATATAATTCACACAACACTATGTTAGCATGATTTTCATGTAAACGAGACCTTCCTTTATAGCTTGAGTTATACACAAGAATGAGTTTCATCAAATAAGAATGCATTATTAAAATATTATTATATAATATAAAATGATAATACCTAGACATTATGTTATTGGTTTTGAAATATAATAACTAATTTGTGATATATATATATATAATCAATTCATTGGTCACCGTCCAATGATAAATGAATATAAGAACTGATTGGATATAAAAATAAATATTTTTATTTTAATACATATAATAGAGTTTTATCATAATAAATATAATTAAATAAAATTACTTATTTATTTTAATGAAATATATATGATATTTATTCCATAATTTTTTTTTTGATATTCATCCAATTCATGTTATAATAATATGTTAATAATAATACAAATTTTAACATAAAATACACATATTTTTATTAAGGCAGTTTTACATCCTTTTAATAGAATCATATTTTAAATCATAATTTTGAAACTATTATATATTTAATTTTAAATAATAAAAATAATTATTTAATTAATAATGTTAACGTAAGCCTATGATTGATTTTTTGTTTTCTTTGAAAAACATCATTTTTTTTGTAGAATAGTGAAAATAATGGATTTTAGTAAAAAATGAATTATCAATTAAACAATTATTAATGATAATATTTTTAAAAAATATTTAATAATTTAATTAACATAAAAAATACATATATTACAATCAATGTAGCATTGTATTTTAATATAAAAACTCAACAATCTTTTGACCAATTTTCTTCTAAAACTAGTTAAATAGTCTCTCTGAAGGATTAGCCTAAATCATATTCTTTGGTTATTTGATTTGAAATTAAAAAATGGAAATAACCAATTTCAATAATGATTATATTTTGAGTCTAATAAAATAAAGTTAATATTTATCCAAAATGATAAGTGAAAATGATTAAAATTAATTGTATTTATTAAGGTGTAATTATGATTAAAATGGACATAACCGTATATTTAAGAGCCCATATGACATATCCACTTATCCAAAACCCATTGGATGGACATATATCAAAACTAAAGGTACAAATAAATTTTTTTGAGTTTTTTATGACTTATTATTATGTAAGAACATTTATAAACCTGACATGTTTTAAAAAATCCAATGTGAGTCATTATCCTACCCTATAAAAGCCCACCACATCTACCACATCTTCACACCTATAAAATATCATAAGTTCAGAAAATGTATCCAGAAATATATCTCTAACATCCCTCCCCTAAACCAATAGTCCTACCTTTAGGTTGACTGAAATCCAAGGATTCTATTGGTTTAAACCAATAATGTTTCCTGATTATGAGGTAACATCTTATCTCAATGTCTCAAGATAAATTTCAATAATACACACCTAAAATCTATTTTTTCCATATATATATAAAAAAATGTATCCTAAATATATTAGGATTTTTAATGTAATATTTTACACCTACACATACACACAGCTCCATCTAATGGGTAGTGAAGATACTATTTCTGTGTATGGTTAACTATTTCCCCATAAAATGATGATTGTACATTTTTACTTTACCACCTATAATAGTGGAAATCATGATGGAAAATGTTTTTATATATTTATTATATATTATATTTGAATTTTGTATGCTTATTCAATTTATATATAGAACATGCCTTGATTATTTCCATCATCTGTAATTATGTTACATTTGTTTGAGGAATTTTAGACTATCACCCCATCAAAGAGATATGACTCATTCATGCTGTACATGGACCTTATAAAATATGATTTAAATAAACCTATATAACATATAATATATATATATATATATTCTAATAGAATTATAATATACATATGTATCATTTATCATTCATTATTTTAATGTAAAAAATTTATGAATGTTGCATTCATGTGTATGTACCACCTTCCGTCTCCATGAATAATGAACTTCATTTATAATCTACGATTGTTATTGAATATTATAAAAAACATATATATTGGAAATATATGATAAAAACATCATTTTTTTCATTTTTGAGATGATGAAAACCTACAATATTTAATATGAAAGAAAAATAACATGTGAAAACGTAATCATAAAACTAGAAAATTAACACCAGAAATAGATAATATAACAAAGGGTTATTAACAGATTGGTTATAAGATTTTATAAGAGGATTATATATGATATCCAAAATATAAATATGGTTCTGGTATAATTTATTAACATTTTTATAAAATTATAAAAGTGTATAAATACCACACATAAAAACGATGATTATGGTAAGCGGTTCTTATCTTAAATCTCTATTTGTAAGGGATACACCATATTAACCACACACTTATTTAATATAGTGTATCTAATTTCCCTTTTTTAAATAATACAATGAATCCATTTTCATCATGTTATTAAAACAATTAGTTCATGGTGATTATGAATTAATTGTTTCTTATGGTATGTGATAATTTGGGATGTTTAATAATTAATTTCCTATAACATATTCCTAATGATTATCTTTTCAATCTCACATAATTTTGTGATTTTTAACCATATCATGAAAGAATGAATTTATTGTAATAATTTTTTATTGGAAACTTACTTGAATTTTTATATTATTACACAATGAATATTAGTATATCCAAAAAATTAACATTTTACATACAATATATATTTGATAGTAGTTTGATTTTTTGGGAAATTATTGATAAAATGGTATTCCTTATGCAATAAAAATATTTGATAAGGCATATTATTCATGTTATTATTTGATATGAGAACTTATTTATTATAGTTTTGAAGGTTGTTTAATGTATATTATATATCCACTTGTTTCCTCGATACGCTCTCATCTTACAAATTTGTTTGCCAAATTATATGTGTTTATATCCCTAGTTTTAAAACTTCTTGTCAATGATCCATATGGAAATAGTATTTCATGTTCCTTATACCTGATATAAAACAATTAATAATTTCCCCCAATTAGTTTCAACAACTATTATTCCATGATTTTTTTCTTCAACATATATGTGCATAAATTTAATTTCAATAAATTGATTGAATGACATGTGTTTTACTTTCTTACATTTAAGTATTGATTTTTCCTTATCTATTTATTGAATGGAATATGTTATTAGTTATTTAACTTTAATTTTAATTTATTCTCACTGATTCATTATTATTTTCCCTTTGCATATCTTTACTAATTAATTGACCTCACCCTTATATTGTTTCATTTCTATATGAAATAAAGAACAAATCTATGAATATTCTTTCAAGGATGAAATTTATTTTATTTATTTATGTATCATGATTAAAATTTATATTTAACATTGTATTATGGGTATTGTGTATGTAATATATTTTTCTAATAGTTCTAAACAAATATATCATTCGGTATTTTTTCCTCAGAATCATTCTGATGTAACAAGATAATGCACCATATCTAGGCATTTAGGGTTGGAGTATTCTAATTGGTATCAAAACATGTTTTGAAGAAACCTTGTAAATTAGATTTAGAAAAAATAGATTACAAAGAAAAACGCTAAGATAGATATTGAGGATAAGTACACATTAACATTCTTTAATGTTTTCAATGTATATATTATTTCATTATGATTTCAAATAAATCAATATATTGATACAATAAGTGGATGTGGTTCTAGGAGAGATTTAACTAGGTGTATCAACTCTGACAATGTGTTCCAGGCCTGATTAGGGGTAACATGGTACACAATAACAGGCCTTACCACACAATAGGTTTGACTCTCTCGGGGGATGCACTTTGGATAGTTCACATTGTCTTTACAAACCATTATGATGGAATAAATGATCTGCTATTCATAATATTATAAATTTATGTTATCTGTTACAATATATTTAGAATTATACAAACTTTATAATTTAATGAGATAATATAGTATATTGCATTTTCTAGAAATGGCACCAGGATGGATGATTTTTATTAATACTCATGGAAAATATAGAGATTTCCATACTAAGGCTGTCAATGAAGCTAGTATTGGAACTGAGCATGTTTTGAATATTCTAGGGAAGCATAACCAGGTCATGGAAAATAACCTTGATCAAATTGAGAATCATATTGTAGAAAGATAATATATTATGTTGGATCAATATATATGATTGAAACCCCATAGTTCAGTGGGAATAATACTCCAATTTTATCAGAGCAATGGATTATGTCTGTAGTGAAGTTATTTATAGCATTGTAATGCATCGAAAAATAAAATGTTACATTTCCGATCAATTGTCTCCAATGTGATGCTAATCAATGGTGATCCATGATCCAAAAAAGTATGGAGGATGAAGATTTAAAACTCATCAAATAGATATAATTTAATTATAAAATCATTAATAAATAATTCCATAATTATCATCACATTGTGAAGAATAGAATTTTACTTAGCATAATGGAAAAGGAAGAAGAGTTTTTTTGCAGATTATTAAGCCACTGTTACAATGTTATCCATTTATACTAATAATTATATATGTAACACAGAGTGAAATATATAACCCTTAATTGAAGATATTAAGATAAATATTCAAAGGGCACTCGTTATCCTTATTTTTTATCCTTAGATGAGTTTTATTTTAGTGCCATCAAAATAGAAATGAAAGTCTATATATCCTATGTATTCCTCGGAAACAATTTGAACAAGTGGTATTATGAATACCATGAAAAAGGTAATTAGTCAAAGAAGATTAAGATGAATAATGATTTTCAAACATGTGATAATTGTGGATTGAATAACCCAAGTACATGCTTTAATGTATTGGGAGTTTGGTATAAGTGAAGAGAAAAGGGTCACCAGAAAAATAATGAAAAGGGAAGAATCCAATAAATGATAATTATTGCTACAATTGTAAGGATATAGGGAACTATGAAATTAATTACCAAATAATCAAGGTAATTAACCTCTAAATAAGACTATAGATCAAGGTTAAGCATATGTTATTGACACAATTGAAGTGGAATGATGAATGTACTTTTTTATTTTGATCTAATAAATATGTTCTAAAATTATTTTATTTATGATGTCCCCATATTTTTATGTTTGATAAATGTATGGATTGTAAAACACTACATTTGCATTAAGTACATGAGGCCATATGTTGAATGTTTCAAAATAATGTATTTTGTATAATGTTAAACATTCCAGAAAGCCCTTCACTGAGCGAAAGAAAATTCACAATATCTTCATGATCTTGAGATAATGATGATGAAATTATTTATTTGGATAAGTGACAACAACCTTCGAACTTATTAATGACTATTTAAAAAAGTCCTTTAAGATATAATTGAAAGACTTTACCTCTTTTATTAAATTAAGGATTAAATTCAATAACATGATTCCTACTTAATGAATAAGGAATAATTCATGTTTCTGATATGGTTTCATGGAAATTCAAGTAATTAAAATATTTCAGGGGGATACAAAATGAATTTATTTACATGTTTGGAATATGAAAATATATAGATTATTCATGTTTATTAAAGGAAAAGGATAAGTTTATTTTTGAAATTCGATGAAATTCTCTCCAAATTACAGTAATATTTTAGAAAATTCATCCATTTATTAAATGGATAAAATTAATATTTGGAAATGGTTTTATAGATTTTTGTAATAATTCATCATATAATATGATAATTATAAATAGTATAAGGCACAACTAAAGGATAATATTGGGTATATAGAAACATATATTTACATATATTCTTATAGATTTATCGAATTTATCAACTATAAAATAATAGATGTATTGAGATAAAAATGTTATTCTATTATCATCCATTTTGGTGATATAAATGAAATTTATTCATAACTATGATTTTTGGTATTGTGAGCTATGAATTTTATCTAAACAATTCCATAAAACTCCCTATTAGAACATGATTGATGTTTTTTATTCTTCTATTTCCATGATTTTATTTCCCACTTATGTTCTCATACCAAGGAACCTTGTAACATAACCATTGTGGTTTCCATTCTCTCTTAAAAAGAAGAAGTAATATTAACCCTTTTTATGATTTGGGTATTTGAAAAATATCTTATTTTAAATACCTATATTATCGATATATGTTATAAATTTAAAGGATATAATTTAGTTTATTTTGTGAGAATGTCACACCCCAAAATTTTAAAGTATGACATTATATTCTATAGTATTTTTAACACATAACTAAAATTTTAAAATGAAAATATATAAACCCAATATTTTCAAATATATTTAAAATATTAATTAAATATAATATGTTCTACAAAATATAATTCACACTACACTGAGTTATCTTGTGTTTTGTGCTAGAGAGACCTTCTTCAATAGCTTGTGTTATATGAATGAATTATTTCACCAAATAAGAATGCATTATAAGAAAATTATTATTTTATATAACATGATATAACATATTCATTATGTTATACATTTTTAAAAGTTTTAACTATCTTATTAAAAAAATTATATAAATATATAATGAATACATTGGTTTCTAAATAATATGATACGAAAATAAGAACAAATTGGATACTAAAAGCAATATCATTATTTTTATGATTCCAATGGGATTTTTTATTAATTAACATAATTAAGTAACATTAGTTAATTATTTTAATTTAATATATATGTTATATATTTGATAAATCATATTTATTATTTTCAGCCAATTTATTCTATAAGAATAAGATAATAAAAAGACCAATTTAACATATAAAAAACTTGTATTTTTAATAAGCCAAATTTATCATTATTTAATGGGAAACCTATGTTAAATCAAAATTTTGACAATATTATAAATTAAATTTCATAAAATATTCTTCATTATTGAGTTCATAATTGTATAATTATACAAGAGTTATTTTTTGGGGTTTATTTTTTTAAGAAATATCACTTATTTATAAATATTGAATAATACTACATTTTAGTTAAAAACAATCTTTTCATCAAAGTAATTATTAATCATAAGTTATATGTTAAATTTTTTATAAAGTAAAATAAGATGAATAATAAATATATTAATTAAATTTAGTTTATTAAAATCAATATAAGTTTGAGATTGAATATAAAAACTCAATAATCATTTGAACATTTTTCTACTCGAACCAGTTAAGTCGTTTGTCTGGAAGATTATCATTGATTTTATTTTTCAAATTTAGGTAAATTTAACAGTGAAAAATTTAAATAAAATATATTAATCAGGATTATATTTTTATTCTAATAATATCTACATTTAATGAAAGTGAAAAAAATTAATTATAGTGATTTACCTGTAATAATGGTAAAAATGAACTAAAGCTTATATTTGGGGGCCCAAATGACATAATATATTTTCTAACACACATTTAATGGGAATATATACTTTATAATCCTTCCATTAGTGAGTTTTTATGGGTTTTTATGACATTATTATGTAATAGAATGCTTATACCTAACATGTTTTAAAAAATTTTGTGTGAGTCCTTTTCCTTCACAATTAAAGGCCACCACCTCCCCCACTTCCTCAAATATCCCAAACCTATTATTATCATACATTATCTGTCCAAATAGAATCCAAATATTTATAACCGTTATCTTTAAGATTCCCTTTTTTATAAGTCAATCCAAGGTTTCTTTTGGTTCAAACCATAATATGTTACCCGATTAAGAGGTAACATATTTTCTCAAGCTTTCTACTTGTATTTACATTATACACCCCTAAAGTATCTTTTTACCATAATATTATTATTATTAGAATCTGAAATATACTATAATGTTTTTACATAAAGGTTACTACCTACACATACACACACCTCCATTTAATTTCTAATGAACATATTGTTCATGTGTTTGTTGAACTACAACCTCACGAAACGATGATTGTTAACTTTTCCCTTACCACCACTCATGGTGACCTTTATGAGGGAAAATATATTTAAATATGTATTATAAATGATATTTACAATTTTTTTATTTTGTATTTATTATTTTGAACGTACATTTTTTATTTCCATCATGTGAAAATATGATAATTTCGTTTGAGAAAGTGTGGAAAACCACCCACTACATGTGATGTGACTCATTAATTCCATACATAAAACTTATATAGAATGGTTTTAACAAACTGATGTAACACCTATAACCTAGATATTATAATCGAAAGATACTATAAATATTTATCATTTAAATTTCATTATTTTAATGTGACAAAGAAATAATTGTAGCATCTTTGAGTATGTACAGCATACCATCTCCATGAATGGTACACTTCATTTCTAATATCGAAATGGTATTGACTCATAAAAATATATAATATATTTATTTATTTATATGCTATTAAAATCTTATATTAAAATTTAAATATGAATAAACAATTATATATTTAATCATAAAGTCATATAACTGATAAAACATCCCTAACAACCTTTGAAATTAACACCTGAAATGTATTAAATAATGAAAATTTACTAAAAAATTGGTTATCTGATTTTATAAGAGGTTAATATATGATATCATAAATATATATGTAATTCTAGTATAAGTTATTAAATTTTTTCAAACCACTATAAATGACGATAAATTCCACACACAAAAAGGAAGGTTAACGTAAGGTATCATTATCTTACTTTCCTATTCGTAAGGCATACATCATATACACCACAAATTTCTTTTGTATATTATATCGACAACCCCATTAATAAATTATGCCATGAATCCTCTTTCTTCATTGTATGAAAAACATTCTATCAGGGGGATTATGAATTAAAATTTTAAAGTGGTAAGGGACACCTTGGGATGTTTAATAATTAATTTCCTAAATCATATTTATAATTATTATCATTGGAATCTCAATTACTTTTTTTATTGTGAACAATATTTTGAAACAATCACATTATTGTAATAATTTGTTATTACAAATTTTTGTGAATATCTGTATTCTCATACAATTGATATTAGTATTTCCTAAACTATATACCATATTACATATGATATCTTCATTGAATGTTATTTGAATATTGTCATAATTATGGATAAAATTTTATTCATTATTCAATACAAATAATTAATAAGGCATATTATTCATTTTATTATTACATATTAGGAATAATTTGGATTGGTATTGATGGGTGTGGCCCATAATTTATATACACTTATAAAGAATGACATGTTATCATGATATCAATTTTTTGAAATATTTAAATATATTTCAATATATATTTTAAATCCATTTTATGAACGGTAATAATGGTATTATGTTTTCATGTGCCTCAAATAGGATGTCTAAAAAATAACCCTTTCCCTCATTTAGTTTTAGTTATTAAATATCTAGGAGATTTTTTATTGACATATCTAATACTATATTTTATATTAGTTCATGGATTAAATGGAATGTGTTTCACTTTCTTACCTTGTTATGTTTATTTTGTCTTATATAGTTATATAATGGCATGTGTTATCAGTTATTTTCCAATCCATGTTAATTTATTCTCATTGATTCATTATTTTATTCACATTACATGCCCTTACTAATGTTTTAATATCAAATTTGATTATGATTCATTTCCCTATGTAAATATGAATAAATATTTGAATAATATTTCAAGGATGCAATTTATGTCATTTATTTATGTATCATGATTATAATTTCAATTTAACAATTTATTATGGGTATCATATATGTAATCTATATTTCCAAGACGGATAAACTACTCGGTCTAGTGAGATTTTTTCCTTTTAAATGATCAATTGTAATATCATAATTTATCGGCTCTAGGATTTTGGGTTCGGGGTATTATAATAATGGAAACTTGTCCATAAAAACGACTTATATAAAATTTCATTCAGAGAATGTTACAAAATGACACCCTCATAAATTTAAATATATAATTATGTCTATATAGTTGAAAATTAATGTTATGAATAAATACAATTGTTCATTTTTATTTAAAATTAAATTTATTAATTATAAAAATTTATTTCAAGTTTTTTGAAATTATATAATGACCATAAATACTTATCGAACATAGATTCAGTATTTCTCAAATTAATATATCTATATATATATAATGATTTTAAAATATTAAATTAAATAATAATTGACATATAATTTTTTTAATGATTTATAGATGAATATGACGTATTTTTATTATCATAAGTAATTATATTCTAATTTAAACGTTTTATTGATATATTTTAATTTTAATTATTTGAATAGTGTCTAAATTAGAAATAATTATTTTTTATAAAATTGATATTTAATTAAATTACATTAAAAACATGAAAATATTTAAAAAATGACTCTTTTCATTTTATATTTCTTAAAATTTCATCCTTTACCCATTAATAGACCATTTGGAACAATTTATCTTGATAATGACTTTAATAAATTGTAATATTTTCTTAAATTCTAGAGTTCCTCTCCCCTAAATTATAAATGGTCACCCCTCCTTTCCCTTATTCACACCATATTTAGACTTATATATTTACCAACCTTTACCAATTTTCATTCCCACACCGTTTTCCCTCTTATTTATGTGTTTCTATTCAAAAAATAGAATCCTAATAAAACTTATGTGGAGATTTAGTGGAGTTATTGCAAAGAATAGCCAATCACCATAACTGATCACTTTACAATTAATTATTTTGTGACCTCCTATAAATCAATTGTATTCAGTATAGAATAATACATTAGGTACCAAAATTATGATAAAAATATCATTTAAATTTTTATAACACCTTTATTCATGATCCTTCTATCAAGTGGGAAGTGAAAATAGCACTCACCTCTATATTCGACTTACCATATCCATATATTGATACACATAATTTCTCACCACCATGTATTATAGATGCTTATAATGCTAGATTTAATATTGATATGTAATAATTATCTCATAATTTTTTTATTTTATGTATAATATAATATCTACCTTATTACCTACAAAACTATTTGAAAATGATAATATCATATATGCGTGTGTGTGCAATACCACTTCCATAATGATTTGTTATTTGTTTTTCAATTATGATTTAAATATATGTTAATAATGAATGATATATAGAATATAAATTATTTTTATGATAAAATAATGATTCATTATTGTATAGTTAATAATTATCTTTTTATCATTCCTTTCATTAACAAATGAAAATAGTTTTCATGCATAAATATGGCTTACCATCTCCATGAATGGTGTAATTAATCATTCAAACTATACTTCAATGAATGAATATAAACTTGAATATAATTTATATATATTATAATAATATCATGAACAAAATTAGGTATATTGTTTTACCATTATCAATGTACATAGAAAAAAACTATAAAACCAAAACGAACATGAAAAAAACAAAGTAGATATCACACTAAACAATGATTTTTAAAAATATATATTTAAAAAATGTGATAATGATTTACATGTAACCCATATATTTAAAAATATATATGATTTAGGATAATAAATTATTTATAATAATTCTATATTTAATATATCGAAATTTCCAAAATGTGTAATGGAATTAAGACATAATTTAAGAGAATTATATACTCTTCAATTTCAGGGATACATATGACTTGTTCACTTATCCTTTAATTTATTTGGAATATATAATGATTATTCTACTTTTTATATAACAAATCTACTTAATTTAATTATTTTTAAAGATTTTTCTATTCTATAATGAGGGTAACAGGCAAAAATATTACCAAATTGAAAAGTGATTTTAATCTGACATCTATTTATATTGGATACTTGCCTTAAAAACAACTTGTTTATTTTGTGTGAAGTATATAATTAAAATAAATGTATTTTATAGTAATTATTATACTATTTATTGGGAATTACATATTAATATACATGTATTTCATTCGTGGGACTCATTATACAAAAGTTACTAATTTGGTATGGTGATTATGTCATAATATCATTATTTATTGGGATTTAAATAGTTATTTGTTGGTGATGAATGTAACATCCTTGATCTTGGTTCCACCCAAAGGTTCATCATACCCAGTTGGTAACATGAACTCAAAAACATTTTCAAGAATTCTAGATGATGTCGAATAGAATGAAGGGCATTGGGTGTGATAGTGGCGAAAATATACCCTCATTGGTAGAATAACATATTTGAAACAAAAATTTAACAGTACCAGAAATAGTAAAACCATACAATACAAGTAAACATAGTAAAACAGATAGTAAAAAAATGAAAAATAAATAAATACATGATGTATGTAACATGTATCTAGGAAAGGAGACAAAAAAGTCATATTGATGGAAATACAATATTGAATCCAATGTATAGATAACTGTAAACTCCAACAGCATCGCAAGCCTCATCATGTTCACATGCTCTCCAGCTCCAATAGCAATCAAGTACTTATTGAAGAAGGGCATTTTCCCTTTTCTATATTGGAAGCCATATAATATATCTGGGTATAAATGAATGACCTAACCACGGTGTGAGATGAATCCAACTATGAAACCTCCAAAAGATATGTGTCGAATGTTCTGTGAATATATATAGAAGGGAATATGAAAAATGAAGCAATAAACATAGAACTACCCATAAATACACAATTCTACAGATTTCAATTACAATAATTTTTCTTTTTTAATTATTTTGTCCATTGAATAATGTAACATCGGGATCTATCCTACGCTATGTATACATCCACATAATAATAACAAAAAATTTCTTAGAAGAAAATCTTAAAATTAATTAATACGGAGTCCAAGATTGTACCCTGTCTTAGAAAATCATCACAATCAATAAACATTTATAAAAAAACCCTTTAGTAAATCTCTCATAGTCTAACTCCTTTTTTTTGAAATAGCATAAGTCAAATACAAACGGCCACCTTTGAAGCTCCCACAATAAATAACACTGGTCATCACAACATAAAAAACAAATAAATGACCTTCAAGTTTCTCTATGCTAAATACCCCCATGGTCTACATATCACAAATAATCATAAATGACCTCTGGGGATATATCACAGTCAATACCCCCTGCTCAAAGTCTACACCAAGGCTATCATGATCTACTGAAAATAAACATGGAAAACCCCATTGTTTTCCTAGTCCAAGGCTCTCATTGTCCGTATAAAGATCATCATGCATTCAATATTCATTAAAGGCTCTAAAAAATCCAAACTATTACATGGCTTAACATTAATTAAAGCATAGTAACATGAATCACATATAATCTATCCACTCGATCCTAAAAACTGAAGGCCTGGAAACATATTATGACTCATAGAAAATGTAGGCCAAATGGCCAAGAACACTATATTAAAATAATAGACCCATGGGGTGTCCAATAAATAAGGGTATATAATATTTTTCATATGTGAAAACCCTTAATCAAAAAATAACTCCACTGAGAGCATTACATGTGGTCAAATTCTATAACCTACAATAACCAAAATTTTGGATTCATAAAATTATGCATATATAATTCAAATAAATTCTTGGAACATCAAAAACCACCTTCCATTAAGATGTATGAAGAACACTCCTGAACGACATCCCTTGAATCTACATTGAATGACATAGATCTATCAAAATGGTAAAAAAGATCATCCCTCGATAATTAATGAGAAAATAGAAATCAGGATATGTTGCTCATGAAGAAGGGAGAACTCACAATTGGGATTCCAACACACCCTTCAGAGTTCTAACTAGACCATGGATGGAGATATGGTTGCTCAGACCTTGATTGTTTCTCCTAATCGCTCCTGTGTTAACCATGGTTTGAAAAAGGTGTTTTGGGGGATGAGATGTGATGCTGGTCTGATTAATTAATTAAATGAAAATGTACATGGTGTGTTAATTTAAAGTACAAAATGTGTACTTTCCTCAACTAGGTCACACATTAGGCAGTCTCCAGGTCACACAAACGACCATGTACTCAACATTTACACGAACACTACACGACTACACCTAGAAACCAGTTACATGTCATGTACTCAAATGCAAACGACATGTACATCGATAATTTTCAAATTCTTTCTTTTTCCTCAAAACAGCATGAATTAAATGATCCATACATACAATGAATATCTATATTCATAGAAACATCCCATGAAAGTAAATTCTTCCCTGAATTTCCCATCCAAGGGTGGCGATGAAGAATCTTCAAAATACTCTCACCATTGGAATCGTACATCAGCCTTCGTCTCCCAAGTCTCATCCTATACATGCATGTTCTGCCATATCTCCCAAAATAGCGCAACATACCTTCCATATAGAACATTCATTATGTGTTCCACAATGTTAATAGGGTGCTCCTCATATGATGAATCAACCTCTAACTCAAACTCCTCTTTTTTGAAAACATGAGATGTGTCTGAATGGTAAAAATGTAACTGAGAAACATGAATGAAGTTGTGTATATCCCAGTACCTCTGAGGTAACTACACCCAATAAGAAACACAAACACCTCTATCCAAAACCACAAATGTCCCAACGTATCTCGGAGATAACTTCCCCTGTCTCAAAATCCTCTTGAGTCTCAACCAGGGTATGACACGTAAGAAAATCTGATATCCGACGTCAAACACCAGAGGTTGTCTCCATTGATCAAAATAATATTTATGGTGAGACTGTCCAGTACCCAACGTCTTCAAATCAACTCAACCTGCTCAGTGGGCACCTCGACCAGAGGATGTCATAGCATAACTTCCTCTTCAACCTCTAGCAATCATATGTGTGATCTTCAAGGCCTATCGTACAAATCTCAAATTGTTTCGTATGAATTATCATGTGAAAAACTAATATTTTATGAAAACACTAGTATGGGTATATCACTCTCCCAAGAGCCCCATAAATCCAGGATGCATGCTCATAGCATGTCCTACAAAACCTAAGTCGTACGCTCGAACTGGTCATCTATCTGAGGATGGTAGGTTGTATTCAGAAGAACATGTGTATCTGAATCCCTATACAGTCCCCCTAGACATGATATGTAAATCACGCATCCTTTTCTGAAATTGTAGAGTTCAAAACCCCAAGAAAACATACTACCTCTTGGATGTACAACATTCCAATATAATCAACATTGATGGTTTCCTTGATCGGCACGAAATGAGAAACCTTTTTGAGTTTGTCAACAACAACCCAAACTTCATCATTCCCTCAAGGAAACCTTGGTAAGACCATCATGATATTGTCACAATATCATTCTACTTCCACTCGGTAATGGGTAACTGCTATAAAATCACTACATTACATTGACGGTCTGCCTTCACCTACTGACATGTGGAACATCTCATACCATAACCAACAACAACTTTCTTCATACCTGGACACCAATACTGACCATGTAGATCTTTATGTATCTTGGTGACACCAGGATGAACTGCCCAAAATGAGGAATGAAAATCACACAATATCTCCTTGTGTATGTATACTGACACACAAATACACCCATGAAGATTCATGAACTCATCATCTCATATGGTCCATGCAGGGGTAGGGTCCCATCCTGACACATTCTCATGTAGGAAAATGTCTTTGGAGACTGATAGATACCTCATTTGTACTCGATCTAGAAAATTATATGTAATATATATATGAAATAAAAATATCCCCTTTCAATCATGCACCTCCAAATGCATCTTTGATAACAGAGCCATAAGCCGCCACTCAATGCTGGCCTACTGAACTGCCTATATCTATGTTTTTCTACTCAACGCATTAGCCACAACATTGGTATTATCACTCATGTTGGAAATCTCAATGTCAAAATACATAAGGTACTAAAACCAGCTGTGTTTTCTCATATTCTGATCACGCTGAGAAAAGATATACTAGGGGATTTTTTGGTTAGTGAACACCAATAAAATGCCCTTCCAAAAGATAATGTCTTCAACTACATAAAGTATGCACAACAACAGCCAAACCGAGACCACGATCTGAGTAATTCCACTCGTGTGGCCTCCACTGCAGAGACTTGTATATAAGGACTCCTTACCCATGTATAATAACTTATCCTAGACTGATATCTGATGCATCACATTAAACTGTGTAACTCTTGCCAGGTTCTAGAAAAATTAGTATCGGTGCTGATTTCAATCTCCCTTTTAACTCTTGAAAGGCTGAATCATAGGAATCTCTCGATAGGTACTTCACATACATCTTAGTCAGGCTCGTCATTGGCTCTACTATGTGTGAAAATTCATTTATCATCCGTCTGTAGTAACAGACCATCCCTAGAAAACATTATACATCAAATACATTATTCTGCTTCTCATAGGAAACTACTGCCCTCAAATTCTTTGGGTATACTAAATTTTTTTCATTGAGATATCCTGACCCACGAATTGAATTTCATCTATAAAAATGTGGAATTTTGAGATATTATCATATAAAATATGCTCTCTCACTGTACACAAAGAAATATAAACATGGATGGAATGGTTGTTTTGAAGTTTGATAGTACACTAAGATATCATAAATGAAATGTACCAATAAATACTCTATGTATGGATAGAACACTAAGCTCATCAGTTCCTTGAAAACTGTCAGTGCATTTGTGATACAGAATAACATAAATAAAAACTCGTATAGACCATACATACTAAGAAAGGTTGTAAGAGGTATATCTAATGGTTTAACATGCAACTAATGAGAAAAGGATCTCATTCCAATATTCTAGAACAGGTGAGCTCCTCGAATCTGATAATAGAGAACATCAATCCTCTACAAAGGATACTAGTTAATAACTATCAACTTGTTAATCTTTCTATAATCCATGAAAATTCTAAGGGTACAATCCATGATCATGGAAATAGTTATAGGTTTACCCCAAGGAGGTGTACTTGGTCGGATGATACCCTTCCCCTACAATTCCTCTAACTACTTCTTGAACTCTTATAACTTTGTAATATCCATCCTATAAGGAGGAATGGACACTGGTTCCTCTCTTGGTATATGATCAATAGAGAAATCTACCTCTCACTCTGGAGGTAATATTGAAATGTCATCTGGAATGAAATCCATGAAATGATCCACCACTAGAGGAAATTCATCTATGAAGTCACCTAGTCATACAAATATAAACTAGTAATATGGGCTGTAATTCCTCCCAACCAATGTTGTTCGGACCCCACTCTGCTCACTTAGACATCCCATTATCTCTTGTGTATCAGTACTATAAATACGGATTTTATCAGCGCAAAAAATGGCCATCATCAGTACAAGAAAATTTCTATAAATGATAGTGAATACAAAGGGGGGGCTCCCATTTATCAGTGCTCCAAAAAGAGATAATAAAGACTCCTTTTATCATTACTAAAAAATTACTGATAAAAGGGGTATTTTTTTAGAGCTAAAACAAAGCGCTGATAAAATGGTACATTATCAGTGCTTTCTTTTTAGCACTAATAAAAACCCCTTTTATCAGTGCTTTTTATGAGCGCTGATAAATTCTAGAAAATTAAAAATTAAAAAAATTAAAAATAACATGCCAATCAGTGGGATTTTATAGCGCTTGATCCCCCCCTTTACAGCGCATTTCTGCCCCCTCCGGTGCCCGCACGCACCCCTCCACCCTTTATCAACTCTAGCCCCAAATTCACCCATGCGCGTGCATCCCTGCCTCCACCCGGATTTGATCTCGAGACCTCCCCCTACACTCCAGAAGCCTTTCCCACTCCCCTATATTGATTTGATCTCCTATTAGGGATATATATACTTATATATATATATAGTTATATTTATTCCAATAGTAATATATATTTATCATAATATATATATATTTATATTAATATAAATATATAGTTATGTTAATATAAAAATATTTTTATATTAATTTATATATAGAGTGATATTAATATATATATTTACGGTTATATCAATATATATGTAGTTATATTAATATATATATATATATAGTTAGATTAATATATAGGTATATTAATATTCATATATTTTTATATTAAATAAAATAGATATTAGTTATTATTTTGATATAGCTAATATATTTTATATGTAAATATATTTTATTATTTATATTTATAATTAAATTTTTAGGTCTGAATATATAAAAAATATGTACATATAGTTATATATATTTTTATAAATAGTAGTTCATTATAAAAAACGACAAAATTTCAAAGACATCATATAAATATGAATGTAATACCTTGAAATAAATTCAGTTCCCACAAAAAAAATTCAATAATACCCCCTTAAACGTGGCTGAAAATCCACAAATTGATAAAAATATCGGTGTACCCTGACTAAAAACTCAGTTTTGGTGGCCTTCTGGGATTTTTTTGGCTTTGAAAAAACTTTTTCTAGGACTTCCCTTAATAATTAGGGCATAGAGATCATTACAAACTTCGGTTTGATATGTTTTAGAGCTCAAACGGACACCCGAATCAAAAGTTATAGTCATTTGAAAATTGAGCAGCGTTTTCAACATTTTTTGATGTTTTTTTTTTATTTTTTTTAATTTTTTTAGTCTTCAAATTGTTATTAAATGACTATTACTCAATAATAATTAACATATTTTTAATTAAAAATATTTTTTTAATTTTTTTCAAAATACATTTTCATTAAATATCTTATATATTATGTGTTACTGTATATTTATACTTATCTAAAATATAATTAGAATTATATTTAAAAAAGATATATTATATTTATATCAATATAACTATATCTATATATTTAAATATTAATAGATTTTCTAATAATATTTTTCTGAAGTAGACCCTTTATCAGTGCTTTTAAAAAAAGAATTGATAAAGACCTCCCTTTATCAGTGCTACTAAAAAAGCGCTGATAAAGGGGTATCCTTTAACTGTGCTAAAAACGATGTTAAAGGGGGTTCCTTTATTAGTGCTAAAGAAAGAGCTGATAAAGGGGTATGATTATCAGTGCTTTTTTTAGTGCTGATAAAGGTACCCCTCCAATTATCAGTGCATTTTTGTTATCACTGAAAAAGGGTGGCACTGGCCTTGCCCAGTTTTGTGGTAGTGGAATGAATGAACCACCCTCTAGTGATGTGAATCTCACCCATCAGCGATCACAGTCAATAATGTACTGAAAGGATACCAGCCAATCCATTCCATTAAAGAAATAAAATACCATCATCTATAATACACAGAGGTCTTGTAAGAAGTGACACCCACCAACCTAAAGAGGTCACCCCTTTCACTTACGTACACAAGCCATCCTAATCCCCAATAGTGTTTCTAGCATCATAACATACTAAAAAATGAATATATAGAGCCTGAGGATCTCCAAAATGGAAAAAATTATAAATCTATGGGAATCCCGTGTTTCATAAAGATAAGAATATAAAACCGAGGCCACTAAAATCGCACCTCTTACTGTAGATGGTCTAGGATCCTACTCTTGTTGGGTCTGCTCCACTAAAAAAGTCTAACCACCACTGTGACCTTGTGAGACTACCTAAAAACCCTCAGCTGATCCACACTAATATCAGTAAAAACCTTCCATATGGATACCACAACCACGAAAAACTCCTCAGCATGAATAGCCTAATGATATCAAGTTCTCTATTTTAGGTGAAACTAGTGGTTTTTCTCTTAAACATGGAGTCATAACTGATCCCTGGTCACTTGTTGTTGGTGAGAAGTACTAGAAAAAACTCTGAAGATGACCCATCCTTCCACAAGATTGGCAATCAAATAGGTATCTCAGGCACAAAGGTCTCATGTTCCCACTCGTCCTGCACTAGTAGAACCTCAAAGGTCTACCTGTCGATATATCCCTACTATTGGAATAACCATTTCAGTGCTCTATATAGTTCTTTTTCCTATCTATCAAAGGAGTACCATCCCTGGATGCTGAGCTGCCCTAGATCACAGCTCTGAACTCCCCTATATTTCACTTGGTAATTATTGTATGGTTCACTATAGTCATCACCGATGTCAGCATGAAAACTTTCACCTATGATCGAATTTGATACCGGAGACCATCCTCTAAACACCTCGAAAAGGAAAAATAATCACCTACCAAAATATTTGTAATGTGTTGAATCTCTATGAATGGAGATGAGTACTCCATCACCAAAAGACCTCGCTACTCCAAATTTATGAACTCTCAGGATTGATAGTCCCTTAACGTCATCATGATATTACACATTGTAACATCTCGATTCCGGGTGCCGCACAAAGGTGCCTCACACCCGGCTGGTCAAATGACCACTAGCATATTTCCCTAAATGCAAAAGGTTATCGACTAGTAGTGAGGGCCTTAAGTGTGGTAGTGTGGAAACTATAACCTCATTGGAAGAGTAACACAATGAAAATAATTTGTAAACTATAGAGGAAGAAGTTATACCGTAAAATATATGTAAATAATATATAACTGATGGTATAAACAACTGTATCATATATAAAAAAATGATGCCAGTCACCTGTATCGAGGAATGTAGATAAACAAGTCACAATGCAGGGAATAAAATAATAAAACCAATGTATAGAAAATAGTATACCCCAACAGCATCACAAGCCTCATCGTTGTCTCATTCTCTCTTGGTCTAAGTGAAATCAAGTACATGATTTAGAAGGTCACTTACAATTATCTATAATGGAAACCATATAATCTATTTGGGTCTAAAAGCATTACTCAAACATGGAGTGAGATGAATCCTAGTAGGAAACCACCAAATGATCTATGTCTAACTATTAGTGAATATATATAGAAGGAAATATTCAAAAAGAAGCAATAAACATGTAAGTACTCAAATGTATAAAATCCTATAGTTTTCAATTACATTCATTTATGTTTATTAATTATTCAAGTCATGGATTAATGTAACCTCATGATCTAGGCTAATATATATATATATCCCTCCAAATAATAAAAACAACAGACATCTCATTAGACTATATAACGATTATATAAGACTGATTCCAATCTTGTGTGTTGGCTTGGAAATATGTCACAGTCAATCAGAATTTTTAAACTACCCTTTGGTAATGCTCTCACTATATAAACCCTTTGGTTTAAAATAGAAAAAATAGAACACAAATGACCACCTTGGATGCTATCATGGTCAATACCCATGGATCATAACAACAAGAAAATTCTATAAATGATCTCTAAGTAGTTCTCATGGTCAATACCCCCTGGGTCTACATATAAAAAATAATAATAAATAAATTTCAGGTAGCTCTCATGTTCAATAACCGCTAGTTTATAGTCTACACCAAGAATCTCAAGTTCCATTGTCAATAAACATGGAATCCCCCACAGTTTATGAAGACTAAGGATCTCACAGGCCATTGGAATATTAACACTAATAAAACACTCATTAGAGGAATTAATTGAACTCAAAACTATTACGTGGGTCAACATTAATCAAATCATAATCACATGAATCACATATAACCAATAACCTTTATCCTAGAAACTCAAGGAAGGGAAACACTATATGCCTTATCAGCAACCTAGTCCAAATGGCCAATAACTGTCAAACAATGGAACGCACCATTGGGGATTTCTATAAACCACGTTATACAATTTTAAGCATAGGTAAAAATCATTAATCAAAAATTCATACCATATTGGGCATTACATAGCATCAAAATCCAAAACATGCAATACCTAAACATGGGTATTTATTCCATAGTCATATATAATCCAAATAACATTCAAGGAAAGGCACAAACCACAAACCTTAATGTCGTACATAAAACACTCTTAAATGTTGGCCCCTGAATCAGCCTAGAATGACATTGATCTACAAAGAGGGTAAAAATGATCAACCCTCGATAAATCCTGGGAGAATATAAATCAAGAAGATAGGATGAAGAAGAAGTTAGAACTCATTGTTGGGATTCCAACGCCCTCTCTAGTGTTCAAGTCGAACCATGGAAGGAGAAACAATGGCTCAGGATTTAATCATTATTCTTGGTCGTTCCTAAGAGTACCTAGGTAAGAATATGATGTTTCTATAGATGAGACGTGTTCCCTATCTGATTAATCAATTAAAAGAAAAAGATCAAGGTCTGTTCATTTATTGTACACACCGTGTACTAGCTTCAACCATATTTCACATTTGAAAGTCTCTAGGTCACCTATATGACAATGTGTTCAGCCATTGCACAACTAGTACATGACAACACGTGGAAACCGGGTACATGAAGTGTACTCAAAATACACAGTGTTTACATAGAAAGTTTCCAAATTCTTCCATTTTCCTCAACAACAGCCCAAGATAAAAGATTGATACCTGAAATGAACATCCATGTTCTCACTATGAAATATTATGATATATTTCTATACAACTAATGAATTTACAAATCCTATAATAATTTATTTATAATAGATGTTTCCATTCATTTTGCTCTCCCTAAGTACAAAATATACTACAAATGTGTTTTTAAGGATAATCAGATTTATTTCCCTATATGATATGAAATACTTTTCCTTCCACATACATGTTTTGTAAAAATGTCTTACAAAAGGTTTCAACTATTCAAATTTTTTTTGAAATTATTTTTTACAATGTATTACTTTTACTAAAATTGTTAAAATTTAATATAAATGTCAACTTCCAAATGATGTACTTTTTTATATCTTTATAAAAATGTCAAAGGAATGATTTGTAACTTATACTACATGAATAAATTTCCATTTTTCATTACTGATTAATGTTTTGAATATTATATTTTAGGTATTGATGGTTATTTATGTTGACATGTAGTTCAGTAATATTATTAAAAAATTTATATTTAAAATAAATGACATAAAAAATAATTTTTATTTTCCTCAATAATATTTTAATGATATTCTAATTTTATTTCTACACATCAAATACAACATCCTTTGAAGTCAATAATTCTATCATTTTGTTTCTCTATATGGTTTGTGTTTATTATTATATTATATCTATGATAAAAATTTATTATCCATATGTAATACTATATTAAAATGTTTAGGAAACCCATTTATTTTACAAGGGATTTTCAAGGATGTTTTTATATTAAACCCACTTGATTTCATAGGTTTTGATGTAATGAATGTTTTGTGATCTTGTATAACACATATAAATGATTTTAATTATGTGATGGGTGGGACCTATATATCCCCCAAATTCATTGTGTAATGATTGGTATCTCATGATATAAATAGCCCGGTAATGGGGAGATAACACATTTTAGTAATGGAATTCTTACACTAAAATATTCTTGTGTGGAATCCTACAATACTATGACTGTCTGGAAACAGAACCCATTACACTCTGAATGTCCTAGAAATGAGCCTTGGCCATAAGGGAAGGTTTTTCCTATGATTTTATATATTCTAAAAACTTATATCTTATTCCAAGATTATGCTCTCATGGGTTTTGTTAGATTATTCCTTTACAATTCATGTCTTATGAATTTACATGCTTTATTCCATGAATCAAAATTATAATCTATATTATATAGGGTATTATATTAAAATTTTAAATCAATTTTGCAATCCGTTTTTTTCTGTTATGATCATATGATATTTTATATCTATCTTATATGCATTAATAGTGTATCTGGGATCACCCTTTCTTATGTTTTCTTTCCCCATGTTATGAAAATCGGTATTGTCTATGATATGTCTATGAGGGATGCCAGTTATGAGGAACATAGTGGGAGATACAATAGAACTATCATGAACATTTTGTTTATGTGTTTTTTTCAAAAAATACTAGACCTTTAGGTTTATAGAATAGATTGGTATGTTATGTAATGAATATTCATCTATTAGTATGTGTTATTTATGTATGAAACGTTATTTCAATTATAGTTGGTACCATAGAAATGTTTAGTTTACAATTTGAAATTAGCATTAGGGAACATTGGTTAGAATCATAAGGAAATTTATATGTGTAGAATAAAATCATAATGTCTTGGTAGTGATAAAAAATGACCTAGGTATCACCTATGGCTTCATAGAAGATATCACAATTTATGAATCATATAATTTATTTTTTAGGATTATGTGGTTTCCCACTATGATTATTATTTCTGAAAATATGATTTTTTTGTTTTATTCCTAGGATTGAACCTAATGGAATTCGATTGGTGATGAATTTGATACAAAATGAAATTATATTACTCATGAGAAACAAATGTTAACGGATGTGGGATAAAAAATCTCATTGAAATGCTTAAATAACTTTCTGATGATATGAATCACGATGGAATCCAAATAAAAATATAAGTAACAATAATCTTTTGAGTCTATCATGAAGCAACATCCACCTTATTTTAGTAGTTCCACTAATCTACTTTATGATGAGAAATGGATCAGTTCTAGTGAGATGATATATTTTGTTTTTAGATATTCTAGGTGTTTATTAGTTGGAATAAAATGTAAATTAATTGTGGAATTTTTCCATGAACATGATGAAACTTGAACAAATTAATTCCATTCATTTGGAATAGATTGAGTTTTTATTTTTCAACAATTATATTGAATGATTTTTTTACAAAAAAAATAGAGAAGTAATTCATTGATTTCTTATAGAAGGATGATGAATCTGTTTTTACCTTTGAGGAATATTTTTCAAGTATTTGGAGGTAAACATATGTAATTTTCATAAAATCATAAATTATAGTTGACAAATTATTTATTTAATTAAATACAAGACTCCAAAGTGTGTTAGACATGAGCTATTTCAGATGTTACATAGAAATAATTTGATGTGACATAAAAATTAATATTGAAATTGTAACACCCCGAGCTTCCACGATACGCCTCTCTTTCAATAATGCAATAGCTTGCATTGTACGCAAGTTCGAGTTCTAAAACACCGCGACTAATCAAAGTAGCCGTTATGAATAGTAATAACCACCTTTTAAAATTATAGAAATTTTATATTTCAAAATGGACTTCATTTTTGTATTCGTAATATCGAAATTAGCCTATGTTGAATTTTTGGTATTTTTCTGAGAACTTCTAATTTTTTATGAATAGTGAAAATTACTTAAAAACAACTTTTTTAATCAAAATAATTTATAGTGATAAATTATACTATTTAGTGGTTTTAGAGTATAATTACAATATATTTCTACCATTTTATCCAATGGTGGTCATTAGAATTAATTTAACATTGAAATTGGACATAAACAATTGCCAATCTTTTGATATAAATTGTTTCTTAAAAACACGCTATTTGTTGTGACATCGGGAATTAATTATAAAGTTAATTAATGTAACTTATATGTTTGGAATTTTGTAAAATAGACATCATTTTTGAATTCGGAATATCAATTATAGATTAGGGTGAAATTTTGGCATTGTTCTGAAAAACTTCAATTTTTGATGAATAGTGAAACCACTAAGTGGTAGTTAAATAACTGAACTTTCGTTTAAATGAAATATTACCACTTCTATGATTTGATTTTCAAAAATCCGACATACATGGTTGTCATTAAGAAGTAAAATGTGGTTCAATGAGATTAAAATAATTTTTTGGTGAATAGTAACTTTTAAGTTCTTAATCGCGATTAGAGGTAATTAGTGTAGTTTAAGGTACAAATAATGTTATAATAATATGAGATGAGCATGAAACTTGTACGAAACCTATTGGATGAGTCATGGACGACCAATACAACCCATGGGTCAACTTAGGGACCCCATGGAGCCACTTTAGTTGGAAAATGACATTAATATATATTTATTTAATGTTAAAATTAAATTGACACAAACATGAGTTGTTTTACTAAAACAGTTTTTAAGTGGGGTTACACAAGTCCAAATTTTGATTATAAATATTCATTAGAAATCTAAAAAGATTTCCTACATCATAGTATTTTTTTATAATTTTTAGACATTACATAAATTAAATTATTTATGACAT
The DNA here is from genome assembly GCA_963277665.1 of Viscum album. Taxonomy (NCBI): domain Eukaryota; kingdom Viridiplantae; phylum Streptophyta; class Magnoliopsida; order Santalales; family Viscaceae; genus Viscum; species Viscum album. Next base: position 942,617,424 of record OY728127.1, on the reverse strand, counting down.
CATGATGATGCAGCGATGACCTCATTATTTAACGATTTAAATAAAATGGGAAGATAATGCAAAATAAAAGGCTTACACTTGTCCAAAGCCAACTGGATGTGGAGATTGCGAACCATTATCACCTTAGCCTCGAATTATATAAGTTTGGGACCTTTGGAATCCGAAAAGCATTGTGTAATAATGTAACATTTCAATCGTTCCAAAAGAGCCCCTCCTCTCCTCTTATAAAAGGCCCCCACCTCTCCCGCCTCATTTACACTTTCAAGCCATTCGGCTTGGCCAACCTCTGCCCAAATACTCTCCCAACATCCCTCTATTACTCATATAAGCCTCCCTTTGGGAAGAAATATTCCCAAGGAAGCCTTTGGCTCAAATCAAAAAGAGTTACCCGATTTTGAGGTAATGTCTTCTCTAATGTTGTTTTGTTTTATTTTTCTTCTCCAACCCCCTAAACTCTTTTTATTCATTTCTTTTGTAACAACACCAGTATCCTAAATATACTAGGATGTTTTTATAAGAAGGATTCGAGCAACACTTACACACACCTACATGTAATGGTTAAAGGACATACGGTTTCTGTGGATGGCGAATTTCTGCCTCACGAAACGATGATTGTTCAACACTCATATAACACCTTCAAAGGTGGCCATTAAGATGTCACTATTTTTATATATGATATATAATATGTTTATGTTTTACTTATTCTTCTGTATTTCTCATTTGTGGCATACTTTATTATTTCCATTATGGGTAAAACGTGATAATTTCATTTTAGGAAGTACGGACTACCGCCCCCTCAAAGTGATTTGAATCGTTAATGCCATAAGTGGGATGTATAAAGGATGGAGTAAATGGTATTATACACTATATTATACTGGAATTATATTATACATTTATATCATTATGATTTCGTTCCATTAAATACGAAATAGAAATGAAAGTAGTGTTCATGCGTACGTACGGCTTATCGTCTCCATGAACGGTGCATTTCATTTCTTACCTCTAAATGTTACGTAATATTATAAATGAATGTATATACTGGATATATATGATATATATGACATCTAAATCATGAATATAATTCTGGAGATAATGGATATTCTACCACATAAACAACTTGTAATTATAAGAAGTTTATTGTTGACTCAAGTACCAAAGATCGACAAAACGACCGTTATTAACTTAAATAATTAAATAATGTTCATAACATGGTAATAAGGGATATAAATGGAATAATGAACATGAAAAAGGTTCTAATGTAAATATAAATTAACTCTAGTTTATTATTCAGGAGGGTAAATAACGGTCGAGTCAGGACAGGACGCAAGGTAAGGGAACTTCTTAACCCAACTTCCATTCTTTGGGTTAATCTCCTAATTTCAAATTATGTCATGATATTATTATGTCTTATCTTGTATTTGTACTTTCTTAATGTGTAATTATATTTAATACACATTATAGATGTACTTTATTTAGAAAAATGATCTTTTTAAGGACTTCGTCTCAATCTCCTTTCATTGAGTCATATTTGGTTTTATACACAACTTTCTTTTATACGGTGTATAAACCACTTTGACTTTTACGTTTATTCAAAAGGAATCTTTTTATACGAAGAGTTTTACTAAACGAAAAAAAGAGAATGTTTTTCTTTCCGTACATATGCGGCGACAACGACTTCTCCGCCGCCGTGACCATTATTTGAGTTTCGGCTTCCTCTACAAGCCATCATTTTTTTTAATAAAAAATAAATGCAAAGTTTTAACTTTCTTTTATTTTAGTATTGAAGATGGTTTTTAAAGAGTTTTTATTATATCAATGTGTTGTATTTATATCTAGTGATTGAAATGTGGAAAAGTTATGTTTCCTTTATGCCTATTTTATGTGATACGATTATGTTATGGTTTATGATATGTTTAAAACTATTCATATGAGGAATGCATTGGACTTAATAAGTGACGGGTGGAGCACGCTATAGCTCCTCGATGCATCGGCAGGTCTCATGAGACAAACTAGTGTCTTGGCACGAGGCCTTGACAAAATCTTTTTTGTGGTCTTGGCACAAGGCCTTGGCTACGTGGTTATGATAGTCTGGCATTATGCATTCCATCATTATGAAAGTGGTTATTGATATTGCATGTGATTATTCGACCAGTAGAATATCCATGTGAAGAAGTGAATGGAATTATCTCATTTTACTTTTTCCATATTATGTTGAAGGTCATGTTTAAAAGGCTTTTGTTTTAGTTATACATTGCCTTAAATTTTTATGTTTATTTATGAAAGCTTCCGCTATATTGTTAACCATACTGAGCATCTGAGCTCACCCCTTTCAATGTTTTAATATTTTCCAGGATGTGAAGAAGTATTTTATGAATGACCTGCAAGGATAGTCCGAAGAGGATAGAAGTGTGGACTATGGAGACTATGTTGTAGTAGTTTTTCACTTTATGATGTAATGTAACGTTTACGAATGTATCTAGTGTTTCCAAGGCTACTAAACTAATCGGTCTTTCGAGACTTGATCTTTTGTGATCATGCCAATGTTACGAAGTAATGCACCGACTCTGGGTAGGTGGGGTCGGGGCATTACAGTTGGTATCAGAGGCAGTTTAGTACTAACCTTGGAAGCTAGATTTAGTTAAACTCTGATTAGAGCACCTAGACCTAAGATGAACTTTGAGGATTAGTATAGAAGAACTTCCTAGAATTATGGTATTGTAGAGATTTTGTGAGTTTTCCGAGCAATACATCCCTGTCTGGATACGAGCAGGTAGAGGCGGCTCTGGCACAGAAGTACCTAGGGGTAAAACCCAAAAACACCGCTTTGAGCTAGACTCGAACGGGAACTGGTGCACGACAACGGGCCTTGCTGCACTCTTGGTTACGACACTCCCGGGGGATATGCTTAGGATAATTCTCATTTTCTTTACAAACCACTATGAAGGGTTATGAGTATATTCTTCCTCAAAGAAAACATTTATTTTTATGATTATGGATTATATCCATAAATAGTTTAATTTATGTAAAGTGTTTTAGAAGTATGGAAGTATGTATTTTGATTCATAAACTAATCTAGTTTATGCCATTGTTTAGAAATGGCGCCTAGTGGAAGGAATGGGAACCGTAACAATGCACGAACTCTGTGTAGGGATTGCCCTCCTGCTCAAGATAATTATTGTGGATCTGGAGATACAACGGGTGCTGATCAACTTAATACCATACTGGGACAACTCACTCAGGTTATGAATAATAACCTTACTCGTATGGAGCACCCTGATCCGCAACGTGGAGGATCAATGCTAGACCGTTTTATGAGGCAGCAACCACCAACCTTCAATGGGAGTACAAATCCTATAGTAGTTGAGCAATGGATAAATTCCTTAGATAAAATATTCCATGCCTTGGGGAGTAGTGAAAGGGAGAATGTTGTCATGGCAGTTTACCGCCTCACTGGAGATGCCGATCAGTGGTGGTCGTTGATTCAAAACACAAAGGAAGATGATGATGTATCAAATATGGAATGGAGGGAGTTCAAAGAGCTTTTCATAGAAAAATACTTTCCTCGTGACCATCGAGCAGATATGGAAAGGCAATTTCTGAGTCTGAGGCAGAAGGAGGATGAGAATGTCGCAAAGTATGAGGCTAACTTTACAAGGTTAGCAAGGCATGCTGCCGATTATATACGTAACCCAAGGAGTAAGATTGATCGTTTCTTTGATGGGTTAAAACCATTTCTCCGTCGAGCTTTAGTATCACAATCCTTCTCATCATACGAAGATATTGTCTCATGTGCTATCAAGACAGAAAAGGAATTCTCTAAGTCTTATGACAACAAAGTAAAGCAAGAGATGAAGAGAACAGGGGAACAAGAGATTGATAAAGGGAAAAAGGGAAAGAAGGATTTTCCATTATGTGATAATTGTGGGAAGAATCACCCTGGTACGTGCCTAAAAGGAATGGGAGTTTGTTATAAATGTGGAGAAAAGGGTCACCAGGCTCATGATTGCAAGGGAAAGAAAGAGGCTGTCAAAGTTGAATGCTACAATTGTAGGGAAATGGGGCATTATGCAAATGAATGTCCTAACCGTCAGGAAAACTTATCTCAGAAAAGGCCAAGGGATCAAGGAAAATCTTATGTTGTTACTATAGTTGAAGCAGAATAACTAATGTATTGGTGCTTTTGGACTCATGGATTATATTCTGGTTATTAGAATAATGTGATATATATATATATAAGGATTGTACTGCAGTACTTTTGATTTCATTAAGGTTTTAATATGATTAAGGTAATCATATTTTTAGTATGTGACAATAAGAGAAACTTTATATTGTTTGGGGAATCTGATGTTACAATTGATTTTGGAATTTAGAGACCATTTAGAGAGAGTCTGGATGGAGGTATTTTGGATAACTATTAAGGTTGGAATGGATTAAGTTGAACCATGGATAGTATTGTTTAAGGTTAAAAAATTTATGAAGATTATTTTTGGAATATTATGATACTATAGTTTTAGGAAATGGACAACCTGCAGGGTGGGGCATAACCCGTCGCGTCGGACAAAGCTGCAGGAATCGAACCCACAACCATAGTGAGACAAGACGTTATTTCCTACCACTATCCTACAGGAAGTCCCTGGTTATTACAAAATAATTTTACTAATCTTAATGGTATGTGTTAACATTTGGAACCTTATACAATTAGGATAAGTATAATATTTTTGAGTTCTATTATCTTTTTGAGAGAAAGATGAGTTGAAGGTTGAAACTCTAATTGTCAAGATATATATATATATACCTATCTCTTATTCAATGAATAAATTAATTCTTAAACATTAGTAAAGGGATATTAAAACAAAAAAATGCGTTATCCTAATACCTTATGTCTTGTTGAACTGATGATATTTTAAATCAACATAGATTGAAGGCTTTGAGGCCCTCAATTTGACAGTTGATTGTGATTGATGACCTCAATCACTCCCTACAAATATTTACGTTTTTCCTCCAATTATATGTCTCTAATTTCCACCAATGTTCTTCTAATCAAGATCATAATTGGGTGGTGACTTTTTCATTTCCCTTTCCCTCTTATTAAGGCTAAATTTTATTAACCTTATTTCCGATGTGGGTTTTCCACAAAGGTATTTTCTATTTTCAACCTTTTATTTTCAAAGAAAAATATCAAATTGTGAGGACGTAATTTATTGAAGGAGGGGAGAATGTAACACCCCGAGCTTCCACGATACGCCTCTCTTTCAATAATGCAATAGCTTGCATTGTACGCAAGTTCGAGTTCTAAAACACCGCGACTAATCAAAGTAGCCGTTATGAATAGTAATAACCACCTTTTAAAATTATAGAAATTTTATATTTCAAAATGGACTTCATTTTTGTATTCGTAATATCGAAATTAGCCTATGTTGAATTTTTGGTATTTTTCTGAGAACTTCTAATTTTTTATGAATAGTGAAAATTACTTAAAAACAACATTTTTAATCAAAATAATTTATAGTGATAAATTATACTATTTAGTGGTTTTAAAGTATAATTAGAATATATTTTTACCATTTTATCCAATGGTGGTCATTAAAATTAATTTAACATTGAAATTGGACATAAACAATTTCCAATCTTTTGATATAAATTGTTTCTTAAAAACACGCTATTTATTGTGACAGCGGGAATTAATTATAAAATTAATTAATGCAACTTATATGTTTTGAATTTTGTAAAATAGACATCATTTTTGAATTTGGAATATCAATTATATCTTAGGGTGAAATTTTGGCATTGTTCTGAAAAACTTCAATTTTTGATGAATAGTGAAACCACTAAGTGGTAGTTAAATAACTGATTTTTCGTTTAAATGAAATATTACCACTTCTGTGATTTGATTTTCAAAAATCCGACATACATGGTTGTCATTAAGAAGTAAAATGTGGTTCAATGAGATTAAAATAATTTTTTGGTGAATAGTAACTTTTAAGTTCTTAATCGCGATTAGAGTTAATTAGTGTAGTTTAAGGTACAAATAATGTTATAATAATATGAGATGAGCATGAAACTTGTCCTAATACTATTGGATGAGTCATGGCCGACCAAGACAACCCATGGGTCAACTTGGGGACCCCATGGAGCCACTTTAGTTGGAAAATGACATTAATATATATTTATTTAATGTTAAAATAAAATTGACACAAACATGAGTTGTTTTACTAAAACAGTTTTTAAGTGGGGATACACAAGTCGTAATTTTGATTATAAATATTCATTAGAAATCTAAAAAGATTTCCTACATCATAGTTTTTTTTTTAATATTTTTTAGCCATTAAATAAATTAAATTATTTATGACATCATGATGATGCAGTGATGACCTCATTATTTAACGATTTAAATAAAATGGGAAGATAATGCAAAATACAAGGCTTACACTTGTCCAAATCCAATTGTATGAAGAGATTTCGAACCCTTATCACCTTATCCTCGAATTATATAAGTGTGGGACCTTTTGAATCCGAAAAGCATTGTGTAATATTGTAACATTTCAATATTTCCAAAAGAGCCCCTCCTCTCCTCTTATAAAAGGCCCCCACCTCTCCCACCTCATTTACACTTTCAAGCCATTTGGCTCGGCCAAACTCTGCCCAAATACTCTCCCAACATCCCTCTATTACTCCTAGAAGCCTCACTTTGGGAATAACTTTTCCCAAGGAAGCATTTGGCTCAAATCAAAAAGAGTTACCCGATTTTGAGGTAATGTCTTCTCTAATGTTGTTCTGTTTTATTTTTCTTCTCCAACACCCTAAACTCTTTTTATTCATTTCTTTTGTAACAACACCAGTATCATAAATATACTAGGATGTTTTTATAAGAAGGATTCGAGCTACACATACACAAAACTACATATAATGGTTAAAGGACATACGGTTTCTGTGGATGGCGAATTTCTGCCTCACGAAACGATGATTGTTCAACACTCATATAACACCTTCAAAGGTGGCCATTAAGATGTCACTATTTTTATATATGATATATAATATGTTTATGTTTTACTTTTTCTTCTGTATTTCTCATTTATGGCATACTTTATGATTTCCATTATGGGTAAAACGCGATAATTTCATTTTAGGAAGTGCGGACTACCGCCCGCTCAAAGTGATTTGAATAGTTAATGCCATGTGTGGGATGTATAAAGGATGGAGTAAATGGTATTATACACTATATTATACTGGAATTATATTATACATTTATATCATTATGATTTCGTTCCATTAAATACGAAATAGAAATGAAAGTAGCGTTCATGCGTACGTACGGCTTACCGTCTCCATGAACGGTGCATTTCATTTCTTACCTCTAAATGTTACGTAATGTTATAAATGAATGTATATACTGGATATATATGATATATATGACATCTAAATCATGAATATAATTCTGGAGATAATAGATATTCTACCACATAAACAACTTGTAATTATAAGAAGTTTATTGTTGACTCAATTACCAAAGATCGACAAAACGACCGTTATTAACATAAATAATTAAATAATGTTCATAACATGGTAATAAGGGATATAAAAGGAATAATGAACATGAAAAATGTTCTTATATAAATATAAATTAACTCTAGTTTATTATTCAGGAGGTTAAAGAACGGTCGAGTCAGGACAGGACGCAAGGTAAGGGAACTTCTTAACCCAACTTCCATTCTTTGGGTTAATCTCCTAATTTCAAATTATGTCATGATATTATTATGTCTTATCTTGTATTTGTACTTTCTTTATGTGTAATTATATTGAATACACATTATAGATGTACTTTATTTAGAAAAATGATCTTTTTAAGGACTTCGTCTCAATCTCCTTTCATTGAGTCATATTTGGTTTTATACACAACTTTCTTTTATATGGTGTATAAACCCCTTTGACTTTTACGTTTATTCAAAAGGAATCTTTTTATACGAAGCGTTTTACTAAACGACAAAAAGAGAATGTTTTTATTTCCGTACATATGCGGCGACAATGACTTCTCCACCGTCGTGAACATTATTTGAGTTTCGGCTTCCTCTACAAGCCATCATTTTTTTTAATAAAAAATAAATGCAAAGTTTTAACTTTCTTTTATTTTGATATTGAAGATGGTTTTTAAAGAGTTTTTATTATATCAATGTGTTTTATTGATATCTAGTGATTGAAATGTGGAAATGTTATGTTTCCTTTATGCCTTTTTTATGTGATACGATTATGTTATGGTTTATGATATGTTTAAAACTATTCATATGAGGAATGCATTGAACTTAATAAGTGACGGGTGGAGCCCGCTATAGCTCCTCGATGCATCAGCAGGTCTCATGAGACAAACTAGTGTCTTGGCATGAGGCCTTGACAAAATCTTATTTTTGGTCTTGGCATAAGGCCTTGGCTACGTGGTTATGATAGTCTTGCATTATGCATTCCATCATTATGAAAGTGGTTATTGATATTGCATGTGATTATTCGACCAGTAGAATATACATGTTAAGAAGTGAATGGCATTATCTCATTTTACTTTTGCCATATTATGTTGAAGTTCAAGTTTAAAAGGCTTTTGTTTTAGTTATACATTGCCTTAAATTTTTATGTTTATTTATGAAAGCTTCCGCTATATTGTTAACCTTACTGAGCATCTGAGCTCACCCCTTTCAATGTTTTAATATTTTCCAGGATGTGAAGAAGTATTTTATGAATGACCTGCAGGGATAGTCCGAAGAGGATAGAAGTGTGGACTATGGAGACTATGTTGTAGTAGTTTTTCACTTTATGATGTAATGTAACGTTTACGAATGTATCTAGTGTTTCCAAGGCTACTAAACTAATCGGTCTTTCGAGACTTGATCTTTTGTGATCATGACAATGTTACGAAGTAATGCACCGACTTTGGGTAGCTGGGGTTGGAGCGTTACAGATATTCATGATACCCATTAATCTCATGGATTAAAAAGATAAAAATTACTGAATTCAAAGGAAATTATAAATACCATGGACAAAATATGAAGAGCCATTCATTACACTAAATGTGTGGAAGTAAACATTGATGGAATTTGGGAAAAGGAATAGGTAAATAATTCAATTATTGAAAGGATATTAATTCAGCTATTTAATATAGAAATTATGAGAAGAATTTAAATAACTATGTGAATATATACAATGATCAAAAAATATCACCACTCTCACTCTTGTAAAATTTATACAAGAGTGTGGTAATTACGAGAATAAATTCCCAATACCATGTGTAATTGATGATAATAATACAATAAAATATTCCATGTAAAAGGAAAATGGATAAGCCCATAAAATACCAATATTAAAGTTTAATCATGATAATTTTGGAATATTTATTCCCAACAATTGTTTTGGGGATTTGATGTTAACGTAATTCTGAATATGACCAATGAAAATATTATTGTACATCCTTTTGTGAAATTTTATTTGATTCTAAGAATTAGATTTATCCCTGTAAATATATTAACAAACTATAAAATAAATTTTCATATTCTATTAGTGAAAGGTTTAACCCAAGATTCCAATAGAAATGATTAATACTATTATTGGGGTTTATTTATGGAATAAAAAACAAATTATCTTTTGGATTAATATATAGATCCTTGTTATATTAAAGGAGTTATGGATACCATCATGTTTTTATGGGATTAAGGTTAAATATATGTTAAATGTTATAGGTAACCCCATTTAAATTTTATTTTATTGGAGTTTGTAGTGATTGGGGATATTTTGAGAGAAAATATACAAATATAACCCTTTGGTGTTGTATGAAAATTATTTGATGAGGAACAATTTTTTATATTAGTGACATAAGATTAAAGGTATTGATAACTTTCACAGTTGACTAATCTTTGATGTTGTAGTGATTTTGGGATATTAAAATTTGAGAAAATTATTTGAAATAAAAATAATAATTTTTTTTTGGAATATGGATAACCCACCTGATGAGAATCAACATGATGTATCCATCAAGGCCGTAGGTCTTGAACTCGCCAATGTAAAGAGATAAGGGTTTAAGTCCAACAACGGGCCTATGTGAATGGGTTTTTTGGATGAGGAATATAAAGATATATATATTAATGAGTATGAATATCATTTTTTGGTATGTAAGATAGTTAAGGATGAGATAAAAATTATTTGGGGATATTATAACCATAATCCATTAAAAATTGAAAATTAAAAAACATCACCATTGACAGTTTATTTTGAGTCCTAATAATATTTAATGGCCATAAATAAATTTATTTTAAAGTTGATCACATTATGAAGCATGAAATGTTCATTTCTATCATATAAGACTTATCTACAAGGAATCTTTCAAGAATATATATTAAGTTAGTATATTGTTTTTATGAATTACTACATTCTTTTGTAACTAATATAGATTAGATGGTTATCATGATGTTTTGGAATAATAATTTGAAAACACTGGATACAATGTTGTGGTCTGGGACTTATGATCCTTATATAGATGGACAGACTGAGTGAAATGTTCAGGACCTGGATGATGTGATGAGATCATTTTATATAGATATCAATGATGGATAAGATAAAAAAACCTCTAGTCATGTTTTCTTACAACAATTTCTTACAGTAACGAATTTCAAGGGATCTTTATGAACCCCTCTGCAGAAATAAGTGTATAACTTTATTATTTGGGGATAATGTTGGATTAATAAAGTTAAGGATCACTTTCATTTTTAATATTCATTTAGATTCTATAAATTTTTCATATTCATAATAATATAATAAAGTTAGTATTCATACATACTAAAACATTATTAACATTATGTAAACACCTTTATTCACCCTAGTTCATCTAATTTGTTGTGAAAATACCACCCCTGTGTATGTACGACATCCCATCACCATGTAGAGATACAATGAATTTATCATTATAATTTTATTTGGATGGGTATTATGAAAGGTTAATTTTTTATATATAATCATAATGAAACAATTATAATTTTTATATTATAATTTCATATATATTTTTTTACCTCCAACACCATTATAAAATGATGATGTTGTCTTTGTGTGTGTGTGGACTACCACCTTCACGAAGCGATGTTATGTGTTTTAAGTTTTTTGTTTACCTCGATTGTAACAATGAATTATATAGTGATTATATACGATTTATATGGTTTATATGGTTTAATAGTTATTAAATAATATAGAAATAAAAATTATCTTTATTTCATTTCATCTACCAAAAAATTGAAGCCATCATTTATGATTTCCTTCGGTGAACTGTCTATATGAATGGTGTAACACCCAAAGCTTCCAAGGTATGTTTCCCTTTGAATAACGCAGTAGTTTGCATTGTACGGAACTTCGAGATTTTAACACACTACGACCAATCAAACTAGCCGTTATGAATATTAATACCCACTTTTTGAAATTTTATAAATTTTATCTTTCAAAATGGAATTCATTTTGGGATTTGGAATATCGAAATTTTCTTAGGTTGAATTTTTGATATTTTTCAGAAAACATTCAATTTTTTGATGAATAGTGAAAAACAATCAGTCATTGTTTAAAACTGACTTTTTATTTAAATAATTATTTATTTTATTTAAATTTATTTTAGGTAAAAATAGATATTTGATACCTATATATATTCCATGTAATTAATCGGAGTCATTTATAATATATTTATATTTATATATATTTATTCGAATTTTTTACCATCTTTTACTCACCTCTTATGAGCATTTGGAAATTTGCATAAAACCTAATTTCACCACTTCTGTGAGTTGAATTTCGAAAATCAAAGAGACACGATTAATATCAAGGAGTAAAATAAGTTTCAATAAAATAAAAATAATTTTGGGTGAAAAGTACCTTTTATCATTTATTTTCCACTGTTAAAAGTAAATAGGTTAATTAAAGGTAAAAAGGATATTATTATTACCCTATAAAATATAATAATTCTATTGGATATGTTTTATTCGACCAGAAGCATAATTATGAATAAAATGTGATCCTTTAGGTCCACTTTGATTAGATTAGGACATTTGTTATTATTTAATTCAAAGAAGAGTTAAAAGTCTAAAATTCAAGTTTTCATAAATAAGAAATTTTTAATATAGGGTTACACACAATATAAATTAGACTATAAATATTAATTATAATGATAGAAATATTTCATACATAATTGTAATTTATTTTTAATTTTTATACATTAAATAATTTAATTAATTTTTGACATAATGATGATGCTGTAATTACATTATTAATTAAATATTAAAATAATTGTTATTATAAATATCCTAATAAATGTAATTTAAATTTTTTTAGAATTTAAAGTAATTTTTTAGGATAATATGACATTTTAGGGTTTATTAAAGGAATTGTTTTACGTAATAATGTTGTTTAGAATTTTGAAAAAACAAAATACCAAATAGTGTCAAAATGGTGACCTATACCTGTCTAAAACCCAATTGGGGTTCTATTTTAAGTTTATAGTAATTTTATTTACCATATAATATAAAAATACAAAGTGACAGGGTAGATATCAAACTACTTAACTAAGAGTTAAATCTAAATGATGAGGTTAAAATGGTGACCTATACCTGTCTAAAACCTATTGGTTGAGAAGCTTTCGACCCATACCCATCTTAACATCTAAATAAATAATTTTGGTGCCATTAGAAACCAAAAACAATTTTATTATAAATTAATTTTTCAATATTTTCCTAAGGTGCCCCTCACTCATCTTATAAAAGCGCACCCCCTTCCTTCAAATTCACACCTTCAAAGACTTTTTATCGGCCATCAAATTCCCAAATATCCTCTTTGATGTACTCCTTTAATAATAGTGGCCTTCCTTTAGTCAGAAATCAATCCTATGGATCACTTCTGATCAAATAAAAATGAATAAATTGAAGAAGAGGTAAATATTTCATCACCCCATTCAAGTTCTTTTCTTCTTCCACATCCTCTTAATTTTTTGTTTATATTATAAAAAAATAACTCCAGTATCTTCAATATACTGTGATGTTATTATAAATATGGTACAACCATATTCATTATTTTATCCATACTTTAAATGACATGTAACCATACGTGCCTACGTACGGCTAACCATCTCCACGTCGTGGTGTTGTTGTTATTCAATACATTTTTATTTGTATGGGTATAATAATGATGTATAATTGATGTAAATAATAAATATAACATGATAATGATTATTTATATATGATATTTCATCTTATTATATATTATTTTAATATCAAAAGAATGATATTGTCGCTCGTGCGTACTTACAGATTACAGTCTCCACTAATGTGATGATATTCATTCCCCATTTTATCCATTCAAGAATAATTTTCTTTTGATGATTAAATATAATTTTTAAATACATAATATAATTTTGAATAAGAATAAGATATATCCTATCAATAACAAAATTTACTTATGTAACAAATAATTTAATGGAAAACGAAACAATTAACACCCCAAACAATGATAATACTAAAATATTACTACCAAAGAAATATTATAAGATCATATATGATATAATATTTATGTATATGGTTCTTGTATAATTTAATAAAAATTATTTGACTATTTTACTGGTGTTTAACGTACCCTCGACCACAGAAAAGTACATGCTAAGGGTTAATTTCCCAATCTGTTTATTATCCGAAGTAGTTTTTACGTAAGTATCTACTGGGACCTCATTATCAACCACATTATTGTTTCTTAAAAATGTATTTCAAAAAAATTCATCTTTACTAGAAAATGGTTTAAATAATTTTATAACATTTTTTGACCTTATATGTCTTGAAATGAATCATTCAGTTATTTTCCAAACAAGGTACTTTATGATATTTTTCTACAAAATTAAGGTAAGACTGTTTTTTTAACTTATACGACAGGCGCGGCTATTTTCCATTGTTATAACATTGTCTAAGATTCCATTAAAAGCTTATAAGAATATTTTCATAAATAAATTTTTTCTTTTATGATTACTCGAATTTTAAATAATTTCAAAATAGAAATAGATATTTCCCTAAAATAGTTTTGATTTCATCTATGTCAACATCCTTTGAGTGATTTTTAGCTTTTTTGAAGTAGGTTTTTTATGATACAAAACATCCATATTGTATTGAAGGTTTTGTGATATGTTTGATTATGGATGTTTTATTTTTATACCATTCATTTTTATGGTTAATGTGTTGACATTTTGTATGCTAGTTTTAATACGAATGTTTAAGTTATGTTTCAACATTCTCATATAAGGAATGTATTAGACTTAGTATGTGATGGATGGAGCCCGCTATACCTCCTTGATGCATCGGTAGGTCTCATGAGACAACTATAAGTGGAATTGGTCAAGGCCTTTCCCAATTTAATTTATAGTTTTGGCCGAGGCATTAATAATTTTTAGACATCATGGTCCAGGCCTTGACAAAATGTTTCAAAATGTCCTGCAATATACATTCCCTCATTATGAAAATAATATTGTTGGTTCATGTGGTATTTATATTATTACAATTTCTATGTTTATGTTTTATTATGGAATAATTTACTCATATCATATTCTTCCATAAAATTTTTCATTTTTATTATTTTTAAATGCATGTGTTTTCAATAATTCACCATGATTAATATTTATGTTATCTTCCGTTGTATATTGTTCCCTTACTAAGCGTTTGAGCTCACCTATTTCTTATGTTTCAATTTCCTAGGATACATAGAAGTTAGTTATGAGTGAATTGTTGGTATAATCTAGGAGTCTTGGATGTTTTTAATGGAATAAATTAGTGTTGTATTTCTTTTCAAGTTGTAATGTTGGACTTTCGTATGAATCTTGATTCAAATAATACTTTACTAATCAGTCATTAGGGAAATTATTTCCTTGTGATCAATCCAATGATATATAATAATGCGATGACACTAGGTAACTAGTGTCGAGGCATTATAGTTGGTACTAAAGGACGTTTAGTACCAACCATGGAAAATATATTTAGATAACCTCTAATTAGAGCACATTACTCTAAGATTGAATTTTAGGATTAGTATAGAAGTACATCCTAGAATTTTGGTAATGTAGAGATATTATGAGTTTTCAAACAGTAATCCCATGTCTGGATATGAGTAGGTAGAGGCAGCTCAAGCATACATGTACCTAGAGGTAAAACCCGAAAACATCGCTTTGAGATAGACTCGAACAGGAACTGGTGCATGAAAATGGGCCTTGTTGAACTCTTGGTTATGACACTCTCAGGGGATATGATAAGGATAATTCTCATTTTCTATATAAACCATTATGAAGGGTTTATGAGTGTATAAATACTCAATGAAAACATTTTTATGATTATGCATTATATCTATAAACTGTGCAATTTTTGTTATGTGTTTTACAAGATTGTAATTATCTATTACGATTCATAAACTAATAAAGTTTATTCCATTTATAGAAATACCACCTATTGGAAAAAATGGAAATAATATCAACAAACGTAAACCATGTAGGGATTTTCCTCCTACTCAAGATAATTATAGTTGATCTGGTGATGCAATTATTGCTGATCTGCTTCTCACAATACTTGGACAACTCACTGAGGTTTTGAATAATAACCTTACCTGTATGGAGCACCCTGATCCACAACATGGAGGATAAATGTTAGATCTCTTCATGAAGAAACAACAACATGCATTCATTGGGAGTACAAATATATTACTATCTGTGAAATGGATAAATTCATTAGATAAAATATTACATGCCTTGTGGAGTAGCGAAAGAGAAAAACTAGTCGTGGTAGTTTCCCTCCTCACTAGAGATATGGATCCATGGTGGTCATTGATTCAAAACAAAAATGAATATGAAGATGTATAAAATATGGAATGTATGGAGTTTAAAGATATTTTCATAGAAAAATAATTTTCTCATGACCATAGAGAAGAAATGTTATGACAATTTATGAGTTTGAGGAATAAAAAGATGAGAATGTCAAAAAGTTTGAGGCTAACATTACAAGGTTAGCAAGCCGTTATATATATTATAAAATTAACCCATGATGTAATATTGTTTGTTTCATTGATGGGTTAAAACCATTTCTCCATTGAGAATTAGTATCACAATCCTTCTCATTGAACGTAGATATTGTCTCGTGTGCTATCTAGACAGAAAAGGAATTCCTTATGTCATGGGACATTAAGGAAAATCAAGAGAAGAATAGATCTGCTGAACAATCTAGGAAAGGAAATAATGAAACGGGGAATAAGGGATGAATTGAATTTCCACCCTGTGATAATTGTGGACAGAATAACCTGGGTGCCTATCTAAAAGGAAAAGCAGTATGCTAAAATTTTTGATAAAAACGCCATCTTTCTGGTGATTGTAAGGAAAATAAAGATGATTCCATTGTTCAATGCTACAATTGCAAGGATATGGGACATTATGAAAATGAATTTCATAAGCTTCAGGGAAAATTGTCTCAGAAAAGACCCTGGGATCCAGGCCAAGCTTTTTCGATCACTATTTCTAAGGTTGAAGCTCCTAAAGACGTGGTGGCTGGTAATTTAATGGTTTCCTCAACTTTAGAAAATGTTTTATTTTGATTCTTGATCATCGCCTTGATTCATATCTTCCAAGTTTTCTAGGAAAATTATATATTTCCAATTTTATTTAACACGGGATTTGTCAGCCAAAACATCTAAGGGAAATGTCATTGCAACAATGTTTTGTGAATCAGTTCCCATTAAGGAACATAAATGTTATTTATCTGTAGATCTCATCGGCATACCCATAAATGAATTTGAGATAATTATTAGTATGGATTGGATTTCAACCATGATGAAAAAAAAATTATTGTAAGTTGAAGGAGGTTATGATTTTTTATAGCGATTATAAGGAACACCTTATCTTTAGAGAAGAATCGTCACTATTAGAGTCTATTTAAATCCACCCCCATTAGCTCAACTAAATTAAAATATTGGGGAGGAAGAGAATGAAATAATTGTGTGTTTGGAAAAGAATGTTCAAATAGAGTATGTCATATTGTGCAAGAATATGATGATATATTTCCAGAATATTTACCCAGACATATTCCAGAATGAGAAATTGAGTTTTGCATTGATTTATTTCCTGGTTCAAGGCCCATATCAAAGACCCCTTATAGAATGTACACTATGTAATTAGTGTAAATAATGAGGAAACTAGAGTAATTGAGTAATAAGGAATTTATTCACCCTAGTGTTTCCCCATGATGAGCCCCTATTCTTTTTGTTAAGAAGAATGATGGATCTTTGAGGTTGTGCATTGACTATAGGGAGATAAATGATATAACAATAAAGAAAAAGTATCCCCTACCTTTCATTGATGATTTATTCAACAAAATTCATGGAGATCATTATTTTTAAAAGATTTTCCTTTTATATGGATATCATCAGTATGGTGTAAAGGAAGAATACATCCCAAAGACAACATTTCGAATCAGGTACCAACATTACGAGATTAGAGTAATTCCTTTTGGGATGAATAATTCACCATATATTTCATGGATATAATGAACATAGATTTCAAGAATAACTTGATGACTTTGTCGAGGTATTTATTGATGATATCCTGTTATACTCCAAAATCTATTAAGATCATGAAAATCACTTCTCCACCATTCTGAAAACCCTCAAAAGAAATTAATTATATAAGAATATTAGAAAGTGTGAATTTTGGATTCAGGAGATTTCTTCTCTTGTCCATATTGTCACTAAGGATAGAATCCTTGATGGTCCTTCTAAAAAAAAGGCAATCAATGAATGGATAGCACCGACAAGTATAACTAAGGTACGTAGTTTTATGGGTTTATCAGGTTATTATCAGTGTTTTTTCTTGAATTTTTCTTGATTGGTAAACCCATTAACCATGCACACAAATAAAGGGTTTAAATTTTTTTGGGCAAAAGAGTGTGAAGAATGTTTTGAATAACTAAAGATAAGATTATTCAATGCTCATATATTGATTCTATCATCTAGGAATGATGGGTTTGTTATTTATAGTGAAGCCTCAAAGAAAGGACTTGGTTTTGTCCTTATGTAGAATGATAGAGTTATTTCCTAGGAATAACGATAGCTAAAAATTCATGAAAAAAACTATCCCACTCATGATCATGAGTTATCAACTATAATATTTGCTTTGAATATTTAGAGACACTATCTCTATGGTGAAATATGTGAGATTTATACTAATCACATGATTTTGAAGTATATTTTCTCTCAGAAGGAACTCAACATGAGGAAAATATGATGGCTGTAACTACTCAAGGATTATGATTACACTATAAACTAAAATGTGAAAAAAGAAAATAAGGTGGCAGATGCTTTGAGCAGAAAGGATCATGGAGTTTTGAACAAGATGTGAGTTGAAATGGATCTTATTTTCATGGATCTTGTAAATATGGATATGGGAATAGTAATGGATGGTGAGACATCAATTATTTTTCAATTGGTTAAAAAACCAGCTTTACTAGAAAGGGTAAAAAGTTCTCATGAAGATGACGAGGAGTTTCAATAGAATATTAGAGCTTTGAATAACGAGAGATTGAGTGATGTCGTATATGAAGGTGGAATTATGAAATTTGGGAAGATAATTTGTGTTCCTAATATACCTGATCTAAAAATATAATTGTAGGATGATTCTCATATCTCCAATATCTCTATACACCATTGGAGCACCAAGATGTATAGATATTTGAAGGAACATTTTTTGTGGGACAACAAGGAGTGGGAGATTTCTGATTTTGTTTCAAGATGTATGGATTGTCAACATGTGAAAGATGGAAGGAAACAGCCTGGAGGAGTCATGCAACCTCTTACCATACCTGAGTTGAAATGAGATAATATTATGATGGGATTTTTCATGGGACAAACAATGACACCTAGACGGAACGATGAAATATGGGTCATTGATGATATTATAACCGAGTCAGCACATTTTATTTCTATAAGAGATGATTTTCCACTTTAACGTTTGGAAAGATTTAATATTAATGATGTTTTAAGGATTCATGGATTACCCCTATCGATTTTTTCTAATCGTTATCCCCATTTTAAATCAAGATTATTGAAAAGTCTCCAGAAATCCCTCGATACTGAACATCATTTTTGAACTAACTACCACCCTCAAACTGTTAGACAATCAGAATGGACTATTCAAACCTTAGAAGAAATGTTGAGATCTTGCTCACTTGAATATCATGGTATGTGGGATCAGTATTTATTTCTGGTATAATTTTCATATAAACATAGATTCCATTCAAGTATTCAGATGACACCATATGAAGCATTATATATAAAAAGATGTCCCACACCAACCTGTTGGGTTGATGTTGGTGAAAGAACGCTCGTAGGCACAAAACATGTTGAGGAAACAATGGAAAAGGAGTAGGTAATCCAAACCCACATCAAAGCATCTCAATGTAGGCAGAAGAGCTATGGGGATAAACGATGGATAGATTTAGAATTTTAGTTTAGAGATCATGTTTTCACGAATATATCTCCATGGAGGGGTGTTATACATTTCAGTACGAAGGGTAAATTGAGTCTCACGTACATCAGTCCTTTTGAAATTATAGAACAAATTTGGGTTGTACCTTACCATTTGGTAATGCCTCCATGTCTCTCCAATGTTTGTGATATGTTCCATGTATCACTGTTAAGAAAATACATGTCAGACCCAATGCATGTACTCAATTATGAGGAAATTGAACCGGATCTAGATTTGTCTTATTGGGAAGAGCCTTTCATGATTCATGATACATGATAACAAGTGTTGAGAAACCGGTCAACTCATCAAATAAAGGTTCTATGGAGAAACCATAATATGGAAGAGGAAACGTGGAATACCAAGGAACTTATGCTGAAGAACCAACTGAATCATTTTATGGTTTTATTTCCTAGAAATTTAGAGGATGAAAATATTTTAAGTAGGGTAGAATGTAACACCCCAAGCTTCCACAACACATTTCCATGTGAATAATGCAGTAGCTTTCATTGTACACAACATCGAGATTCTAATACACCACCTCCAATTAAACTTGCCATTATGAATAGTAATACCCACTTTTTGAAATTTTATAAATATTATCTTTAAAAATGGACATCATTTTTGAATTCAGAATATCGAAATTAGCTTTCAGTGATGTTTTGTTATTTCTCTGAAAACATTCAATTTTTTATGAATAGTTAAAAGCACTGAGTCATTTTTTAAACAGTCTTTTTATTTAAATAATTATTTATATTATTTTAATTTATTTAAGGTCAAAATAGATACATAACACCTATATAAGTTCAATTTAATTCCTTGCAGTCTGGTTATAATAATTTTAGATATATATAAATTTTATTGAACTTTTTACCGTCTTTTACCAACCTCTTATGAGAATTTGAAAATTTGCATAAAACATAATTTTACCACTTCTGTTTGATGAATTTAAAAAATACGAGAGAAGAGGTTAATATGAAGGGGAAAAATTTGGTTCAAATTGAAAAAATAATTTTTAGTGGATAGTATCTTTTAACTATTATTTACCACTGTTAAAAGTAAATAGGGTAATTAAATGTAAAAATGTTATTATTATTACACTAAAACATGTCATAATTCTATTATATAAGCGTTATTCGACCAAAAACAACCTTAGTAAAAACATAAGAACCTTATAGCCCACATGGATTAGATTAGGACATTTATTATTGTTTAATTCAAAGAAGAGTTAAAATTGTTAAATTCAAGTTTTCATATCTAAAACATTTTTAATATAAGGTTACACACAATATGAATTAGATTATAATTATTAATTAGAAAGTTAAAATTATTTCTAACATAATGGTTTTTTATTTATATATTTTACACGTTAAATAATTAAATTTATTAATGACACAATGATGATGTAGTAATTAGATTATTTATTAAATATTAAAATAGTTGATATTATAAATATCCAAATAAATTTAATTTGAAACTTTTTATGAATTCCACTAATTTAATAGATTAATATGACATGTTATGTTTGATTAAATGAATTTTTCTTATAATTAATAATGATATTATGAATTTATAAAAAACAAAATAACAAATAGTGTCAAAATTGATATAAAAGAGTTTTCAAAACAAATATTATTTTATTAATAGATATAATATTTCTAAAAATCTAGGGTTCAGCCAAATGACTGCTATAAGGTTCTATATACTAATATAGAACCACATCGGGTTCTCCTGGAATTTGATAGTATGTTTACTAACCATATAATATAAAAATACAAAGACACATCGTAAATGTCAAACAACTTAACTATGAGGAAAATCTAAATGAGAATTTTAAAATGGTGACCTAAATAGTTATAAAACGTATTGGTTGAGAATATTTCGACCCATACCAACCTTAGACTCTAAATAAATCATTTTGGATCCACTAGAAACTGAATATGATTTTATTAAAAAAATAATATTTCAATCTTTTCCTTAGGTTCCCCTCACTCTTCTTATAAAAGGGCACCCCCCTTCTCTCAAATTAAAAACTTCAAAGACTTATGGCTGGGCCATCACCTACCCAAATATCCTCCCAACTGTCCTAATATCATCATAGAGCCCTTTAATTAGTCATAAAGCCAACCTATGGATCCCTTTTGATCAAATTAAAAGGAAGAACCTGAAGAATATATAAATATTTCATCACCCCTTTCAAGTTCTTTTCTTCTTACACATCCTCTTTCATTGTTGTTTCTATTATAAAATAATATATCATCTGTATTCTATATACAATGATGTTATTATAAATATGGTACAACCATATTCATTATTCTATCCATCCTTTGAATGACATGTCACCATACGTGCATATGTAAGGCGTACCGTCTCCACGTCATGTTGTACTTGTTATTCAATACATTATTTTGAATGGGTATAATAATGAAATATATTTGATATAAATAAAAAATATAACATTATAATTATTCATTACATATGATATTACATCCAATTATATATTATTTTAATATCAAAATTATGATATTGTTGCTCTTGCATACGTACGGATTATCGTCTCCACGATCGCGATGAGATTCATTCCCCATCATATCCATTCAAGAATAATTTTCATTTGATGATTAAAAATAATGTTTAAATACATAATATCATTCTGAATTTGAATAAGATACATTATATCCATAAAAAAAATTACATATGTAACAACAAATTTAACGGAAAATGAATTAATTAACACCCAAAACAATGATAATACTAAAATAATATTACCAAATCAATATTAGAATATCATATATGAAATCATATAAATGTATATGGTTCTTGTATAATTTAATAACAATTATTTAACTATTATACATGAGTTTAGAATACCCTCAACCAAGGAAATGTACAAAGTAAGGGTTAATTTCACAATCTCTTTATTATCCGAGGTTTTTTTAACGTAAGTATCTACTGGGACATCATTATCATCCACATCCATGTTTCATAAAAATGGATTTCAAAAAAAAATTACTATTTACTATATAATGGGTTAAATTCATTTATTCCCTTATTTGACCTTATATGTTTTGAAAGGTATCATTCAGTCATTTTTCAAACAAGGTACATTATGACATTTTCTAGAAAAATAAGGTAAAAATGTTTTTTAACTTATATAGTGGATGCCACTATTTTCTTCCATTATAACATCGTCTAAGAATCCCATTAATTATTGTAATAATATTTTAATAAATAAATATTTTCTTTTATGATAACAATATTTTTAAATTATTTCAAAATAGGAATAGATATTTTTCTCAAATTGTTTTGATTTCATCTATATCAGCCTCCATTGAAGGATTTTAGCTTATTTGAAGTTGATTTATTATGATATGAAACTCCCATATTGTATTGAAGTATTTATGATATGTTTGACTGTGGATGTGTTATTTTTATACCATTCATGGTTTATGGTTAAAATATTGACATTTATATGCTAGTTTTAATACCAATGTTTATGTTATGTTTCAACATTTGCATATGAGGAATGTATTGGACATAGTATGTGGTGGGTGGAACCCGCTATAGCTCCTCGATGGATCGATAGGTCTAATGAAACAACTAGATGTGGAATTGTGTGAGGCCTTTTCCAATTTGATTTATGGTTTTGGCCGAGGCCTTAATCATTTTTAGTCATCTTGGATGAGGCCTTGACAAAATTTTTCATAATTTCAGGTATTATTCATTCCCTTATTAGGAAAATAATATTGATTGTTCATGTGGTCATTAGACTAGTAGAATAACAATGATTATGTTTTATTATGGAATTATTTTCTTAGCAAATATTCATGCCATAAATGTGTTCATATTAATTATTGGTAAATGAATGTGTTTTCAATTATACACCATGCTTAATATTTATGTTACCTTCTATTTTATTTCATACCCTTACTAAGCATTTTAGCTCACCACTGTCTAATGTTTCAATTTTCCATGATATGGAGAATTTAGTTATGAGTGACTTTTAGGTATAATCTAGGAGGCTTGGATGTTTCTAATGGAATAAATTAGAGTTGCATTTCTTTTCATGTTGTAAAGATGAACATATGTAAGAATCTTGTTTCAAATAATACTAAACTGATTGGTATCTTGGGAAATGATTTCCTTGTGAACCTACCAATGTTATGTAATAATGCACCGACTCTGGGTAACTAGGTTCGGGGCATTACAAATGGTCTAATACACTTTTCTATATATACATTTATGAATGACTTTAAACATGTATATAAAAAATATATAGGATATTTATATTTTGATTAATATTATGGATATTATAGAACCATTTTCATTGAAAAATTTCCAAAACATGAAAACCAAAACATATATGAAAACAATGAAGTGGAAATTACTAAAAATGTGATTTTAATAATGAATTATTAATAAAAGATTTATAAAAGGATATAAGTGAGTAATATATGTTATGATATGTTTGAAATTGTTATTTTATATTTTTATTATATATATATATATATTTGTTAAATAGTATGTTCCAATGCGTAGAATTTTTCTCCTACACAAGGTAAGGAATTTCTAGTCTCTTTTATTATTATGAGGCATATTCCATTTTTGCCACTCGATTCTTTTGAGGGATATATATACTACCCATTTGATATTTTATAACATTAATATAAATATATTAACTATATTTAATGTTTTATTAAATTTTATTCATTAATGGGGACTATAAATAAAATTATTACCAAAGTAGTAAGGGAATATTTTCTGTTATTTATTTTTGTGGGACACATAACATACAAACCACTTATTTAATTAGTGTGGTATATATAATATGGTGGAATGAATTTTATAATTATTATTAAGAATTTTTTATTTATTTACATATAATTGTAAATTTATTTCCTTTATGGGACTTATGATCCAATGACACCAATGTGGTTAGGGTTTTATATCATAATCTCATTGTTTATTAGGATTGTTTATGATTATGTTTCTGATGATGAAATTTTATTCTCTATATCTTAATAAAATAATGAATTTTATAATCCTATGTTTATTTAATTAGAATATAGGGTTTACATTCATTTTATACACCACATGTACTTAAGAGAAAGAAGTGGATCTTTAAATAAAATTGACATTATTTCTAACTTCGCTAGAATTGTTTTCCTTTATATATCCATGATTATTGAAAATGTTTTAAATAGTGTTTTTACTATTATCCAATAATATTTAAAGTATTTTTTATCCTTGTAATATTTTATACCAAATTATTCAAAATGATTTTTCTTTTTCTTTAACGAATGTGGTGACATTTTTATTATTTTAAAAAATGTTAGGGGAGTGTGTTTTTTTATATATGGAATGAATATAATTTCACACTATCATAACCACTCAATGTTTTTAATCAAACATTAAATTCTTCCATGGTTTTTTAAAATAAATTTTTTGGAAATTATTTTCATATATCTTATTTTTTAAATTAGTGATTAAAAACCATAATGGTTATTTTAATCAGGGGCAATCCTTTAGAGGATGTGCGGCTACCTTTGAGTGAGAATAGAATGCCAGGAAAATGGAGGGACTGCATCTTTGAGCAGCCTGGAGTGGGAAAGGAGAATTATAAAGGTAAGGAGATCCAGAGTGCTCCGGGTTGTCGGTCCTTCAGTGAGATTGTTCAACAGGTGACTAAGAAAGAATTTGCAGGGGAAACAATGTTGGCTGTAACTACAAATAGGAGAACAAGGAAGGACTATTCCTATCTCCCGCACCCAATGCGGACCCGATCTGATTCAAAAAGGGAGAAGCAGGTGACCCTTGCAATCAAGAAAGGCAGTGGGATTAAGAAGACTTTGCCAGACAAGGTTGCCCTGGAGAATCTTATAAATCGCGTTCATAGTGCATGTTTCTGGAGAAGCCCGGAGTGGGAATCAGCCACTGGGGAAGAGAAATCCAGTTTGGGATGTGGTGAAGACTTCGGGTACTATGACTTTTAATTTTGTGCTCCTTAGTTGTACTCTTTTATGGTTTGCTGGATCTATTTTGCTGGGCACCGGACACCCCTAAGCCGGCTTTATAAAATAAAAAATAATTTTCAGGTCAGGTTATTTTAATCAGGATTTATTTAATGATATTATAATGGTATTTAAATTCATCAATGACAACATCCCTTTATGGATCATGTTATTTACTTCTGATATGATCCAATTATATCATAATTATTATTTATTTGGAGGATTTATTATTTTGATTTCAATATTTTTATTGAATAAAATTTTTTCCACTAATTATATTATAATGAAATTTTTAAGAAAGGTGTTTCATTTCAATGGTTTATACAGTAATGATATTTGTATGCAACTCACTTCTTTTCATGGGTTCTAATTTAATGAATGTTTTATTATTCTATGAAGCATATATTTTTGAAAATTATTACGTTATGGGTTGGATATATATCTCCCTCTAATGGATTTTTTAATGATTCATATCTCATTAGATAAATATGGTGTTTATATGTATTTAATCTAGTTTAGTAAGGGATTTATTCCACTATTATAGTATTGGGAGTGAGAGATGACTAAAATTATAGTTTGGTGAGTAAACCCATTGAATTATTATAGTTTTGGAAATGAGCATTTTCTATTATGAAAATAATTTTCTATGTTAATTTCGATTACAAAATATGTTTTCTTATGAGAATGTTATACTATAACTGCTCATGTTCTTTTTTTTTCTTTATGATTAATGTATTATGATATTCCATGCATTATTCCATGACTTAATATTATGATCATTGAAATATAGGATATTATTTTCGAATGATATTCTTGTGTTATCATATGATTATGTTCATATTATTTCCATTTGATCATTGATATATCTCTTATTAATCCTATTAGAGAATCTGAGCTCACCTAATTTTGTTTCCATTCCCAAGATTCTAAAGAATCGTACCAAGTATAGTTTTTCTAATTAGGGTTATAATAATTAATAATTAGTGGGAGATAATTTATAACTCTCGTAGAAATTTAATTTATATATCCGCTATTCCAAAGATAATATATTTATATGATTCTAGCATGGATCATTCTGTTATGTAATGGATATTCCTATATTTTGATGTGATATTTATTTATGAAAATATTGGATCATTACATAAGTTAATATACTAAGGTTTAATTTTTATTTTTTAACGATAATGAGATTACTTTAGTTAGAATCCAAGGGATATATATAAGTATAGGATAAAATCACAATGTTCTTGTAATGACCATGAATGACCTAGGATAAACTGAATGTGTCACAGAATAAAGAGTCACAATTAAGACACCATATAAGTGATTTTTATTAATTTTTTGGTTTTACAATATGATCATAGTTTATCACGCTATTTTTTGGGATTTCATCAAATTTATTTAACCCAAAATAGTAGTTTTAATGCCAAATGTGATGGATAATTACATTACATTACTCTGTAAAAAGAAAATGTTATTGGAGAATGGGTGAGAAATATTTTTGTTATGCCCAATCAAAATTATCATGCTATGAATCATAGTGAATTTAAAAGTGGGAAAATGAAGGAATAATATTTTTTTGAGTCATCTTCATGAAACATACATATACTATTAATTGTTATGATAAAACACTAACTACTAAGAAATGGATACATGACAGAAAAAAATTATTTTCCATTCCACATTGCTCATAACATGAGAATTAAATTCTACACATTTTACAAATAAAATGTAAAGAAGATAAATTTTATACTTTTATTAGGAAAAGTTGTAAAAAGGAATTAATTACCTCCTTGGAGTGTGATGAGATTAATTGATGATCTTTCAATAATAATTTACTATATATTTTTAATGCTATAATGTTGAGTATATTCCTTGTTATAAATAAAATGATGAGGAATATGTGGGCGCCTCTATGGAAACATTTACAAGAAATGTTGTGTTTGCCTCCAGAATTATCATCCACCCTAATATTAAGTATGGTTGATTATTTAGTTTCCTAAAATAAGGTCTCTAAATGGAATTATAAATAATTAAATTAAATTTAAATGATGAAATTTTTCAATGGAAAATGAAGGTGGAGATTTAGATAAGAGTTACCCACAAACACCATTGTTTTGATAATAATATGAAAATTCTATTCAAATTAAATCATGAAAACCATGGAGAGAAGATGATGGGACTTCATTTATAAAAAATGTTTTTAAGGAATCATGGAATAAGTTGTCTTAAGGGAAATAGTAAATGTTTCTATTATGTAAAGTAAGGTAATCTTGAAATTTAATGCTCAAATAATGGGAACACTAATACAAATATATCCATTATCAATGCATGAAAATGGAATTAACTTCGCTAAAAAGTGTTGTTAATTGATTTGAAGAAAAAGGGGTCCCTTTTATCAACGCACAAAAAAGAACTGATAGAAGTGGTCTTTTATGAGAGCTCAAAATAGCGCCGATAAAAGGTCCCTTTATCAGAGATTTTATAAGTACTAATAAAATACCACATTTATCAGTAATTTTAAAAAGCGCTAACAAAAGTTAAAAAAGTATTTTCTAGTTTTAAAATTCTTGGGGTCTTCAACATCGCTTGAATCCCCCCTTTAACAATGCCCACCCCCATGGTAGCCCACACACGCCCTAGTTAGCTCCACAAAACCCCACCCCCTTTAACAGCCCCCCGATTTAACAAAAATTGGTTATTCCCCCCACATGCCCACGCAACCCACCTCCCCCATGTTTTGATCATGAGACCTATTTCATGCGCGCTAATGCCTTTACCACACCACCAAATTGATTTACTCTTCATTTATTAATATATATATTTATTAATATATATTTTTAGTTATATTTACTAATATATTAATATATATATATTAACAAATAAATGTTAATATATATATATATAATTATATTAATGTATATATATGTAGATTAATATATTAATATATATGTATATATTTTTAGTTATATTTCTATATATATATGTATTAATATATATACATATTAATATATTTATATTTAGTTATATTAATATATATATATTGGTATACTAATATATATATATATATTAATATATATTAACATATATATATTTATAGTAATATTAATTGTTATATTAATATATATATATATATATCCTTATATTAATATATATTTATATCTATTTATATGTTTATTTTTAGTTATAATTTTTTATCAGTATATTTATTTGTATATTAATATATATATAAGCTTAGTTTTAAATACATTTATAAAATATGTATTCATATATGTGTTTATAAATAAATTAATACATACATACATACATATATAAAACACAGACACTAACACACACACATATATATACACGAATAAATACACACATATATATATATATGAGTATCTGAAATGACATAGAATGTTAAAACAACCATAGCATCTATTATAGAAGTCAGTTTCAACTCCACAACTAGTCAAATCAAATTAAATTAAATAATTTTTGATATGATATGTGGTTCAAGCCTAGTGGACTTTCAGATCAGATATTATATTTGATTATTAAAAAATTAGGATATCAGGAATAAACTCTCAGTTTTTGAGGCCATCTGAGCCTTATTTGGCCTCAAAAAATGTGACGTAAGGTACCTGTGCATCAATTGAGCGTAGATCTCATCACAGGCATCGATTAGATATTTTTTGGAGGTCAAACGGACATACGGATCAAATGTCATGGCCGTTTGAAGTTTGAGTAACATATTTAACTTATTATAGATCATTTATTTATTTATTTATTTTTGACTTCCAAATGTTATTAAATGATTATTAGTCAATGATAATTATAAATTTATTAATTAAATATAATTTTTAAAATATTTTATACACATATTTTACTAAATATCATTAACCGTAATTCTAGATTTCTATTTATCCTTATATAAATAATATTTATACAATATATATTCTATTTATATAAACATAAATATACTTATATATCATTATATTACATTTTATGAAAAATAATTTCTTTGAAATATACACTTTATCAGTGCTACTAAAAACTACTAATAAAGGGGGGCCCTTTAAAAATGCTAAAAAACACTGATAAAGGGGGTGTTAATATCAGCGTTAAAAAAAGAACTGAAAAGGGGAACTTTTAACAGCACTTTTATTAGCGTTGTTAAATGTTCCCTTTATGAGTGCTTTTTTAGCACTATTAACGGGTGGCATGGTGGAAACCCAATTTTGTGGTAGTGGAATAAGATAATTAATTATATTAATATAGATAAATCTTCCCAATATGAACCAATATCTATCTATTGTTATAAATTTATTGTGATTTTTTATTATATGAATTATTTCCAAAATCCAAGTTCAAATGAGTTGAATATGGCAATACAACAATTGGAGTTAAAGTGAAAAATGAAATCCTAAACAATCACACCAGTTTAGGTGAATCATGATAATTAGGGAAATTTTATCCTCAACTATAGTGTTATGGACTTAATTTTTATGTTTTTATGAATAAGCACTTTAAAACTATTATTTTTTATCCTTATGGTAAATTTTATGTGATTATAAGTATTTACTTTCTCTGTCTATATGGATTCTAAAAGAATTAAATAACTTTTTATATTCTATCAGTGAAAGGATAAATCCATCCTTCTAATGGTATATATTATATATTGGAAATTGATATATTAATGAATAAATAGTTATTAATCTTTATTAAGAGTATCTTCAACTAGGTATAAATAATTTTAGAGTTATGGAAACCATTATGGGGTTTTCAATTGATCGATAATAAAATGTTCATTGTTTTAGATAACCATATTAAGGTTTTATGTAAAGGTATTTTATCAAGATGACTGATATTTTGAGTGTTTTTTATGATATAAAACCAAATATTTTTTTAAAATGTAATTTAAGGTGGAATGCCTTTACAGATTATGGATATAAGATTAAATTTATTGATAAACATTAGGGTTTATCTTATCTATGATGTTTATGTATTTGTGTGTGATTTTATTTTGTGTAATTTATAAGAATTATATTATTATTTCACATGGAAAAAGGATAACACATATGTTGGGAGACAACCAATCACATATGAAAAAATTATTGGGGATTGAACCGAAAAATGAATGGAAATAAGGTTTTATGATATACCACTATCCAATGTGAAAGTGTATTTCTTGTAAGATAACATGAGGACCAATATTTTTTGAGATTATTTCTTGGTTCTTAATATATATATTTTTGGAATATATAGAAAATTGAATGTGGATGTTATAAATTTTATCCATTTCATAATATAAATAGGAATACATCAACATTGAAATTTTATAAAACTCCCCAAAACAACAAGAGACTATAATGATATTTGTGGTTCTGTTGATCTCATTTGATGTCAGCACACTTCATTAATATAAGTGAAAAATTATATATTTCAGATATTTCTAGATTATATATTAATGAAAAATTATGGTTTCAGAATGTACTGTATTATATTATATCTTATTGGGATCCACATTTTATCTTTATGTTATTGAAAATTCGTCTGCTGACTTTTGATACAATGTTGATTTTTGTTAAGAAATATCATTCTAAAAATTAGGGTCACCTAGAAGAAATTCAAACCCTATATGATATGTTATGATATTGTTCTATGTGTTCCAACTATGTTTGGGATCAAAACCTTGATTTCGATGTGTTTCCATAAACAGTAATATTCACATAAGCATTTAAATGGATCCTTATAAATCCAACTATTGAAATAAATACCTAAATCCATAATTCATGGATTTTTATGGAGAAATAGTGCAATTGGGACCTGGTCGTGCGGAGTTAATGGAAGATAAAGTTATATCCATTCAATTTCACATCATGAAAACTCCAAAATGGCATAAAATATATGAAGAAAATTAAATATGTGGTCTGTAATTTAATGTTATGGATAAGGTTTTTCCATTAATTTTTCCATTGAAAAAGGTTACGAGATTCATAAAGTTGGTAATTTTGATCCTTATATATAATAGATCTTTGGATATTCATGATTGAGTAAGATGTTTTCATATCATTTTGAGCATCCACCGAACCTATCTTAAGTTCATGATGTCTACCATTTATCTCTCCTGATGAAGTACCAACCATATACATCACATATCCTAAAAATAGAGTCCATAACACTAGAAACTGATCTTTCTTATAATGAAAAAATTGTTTTAAATCATCTATTCTATAGATAAATTCATATGGAACAAGGCTACTCACCAAGTTAATGTTCTCTAGAGAAATCAAAAATTCAATGATTCTACACGGGAACCCGATAATGTAACAAAATAATAATATATTCAATTGGTTATGTCAGAGTGATTAACTTGATAGTTGAACATTATTTCAATGGGGGAAGAATTTTTTATCCTAATATTTTATGAAATATTCTCATTTTAGGAAAATTAAGTTTCTTTTATATCTTCTGTTACATGAAACAGCATGTTTAAATGAACCACAATATACTACTAAAATATTGATATCTAAAAATTTTCTATAATACATTGGATTTTTTATATTAATAGGACTAAATAAATTATTATTTTTTGTTTTATTTGTGTATAAAATTAATTCATTGGTTACCAATTTATGTGAATAAAAAATAAAATCCTTAGAATTTAAAAGTGACATTTATCTAGAAAATTAATTATATGCACACAAACACATTTTATCAAAAGAAGATGAAAAAATGAATTTTAGTTAATTAATACAATCAAAATTTAAATAATATATATTAAAAATTAATAAATAATTCATTTATTGTTTTTAGAGGAATGAGTTAAGATTCAGAAATTTCTAATGCAAAAAACATACATTATTTAAAAAGAGGTTTTTATCACGTATTGAATGATTGTTTTAAAATTAATTTATTCAAATTATATTTATATAAATTTATAAAATAGAATTATTATTTTTTACAAAGATATTCTAATTTGGTTACTAGGAACCTTCTAATTTCAATCAATATGAATAGTAATTGTGGTAAAATTTATCACCCCAGTAAAGGATTAATCATGTTAATATAGGATAAAATCAAGTTATAAAGACTTAATATTATGTCCTTATTTTAATTTTATTAATTAAATTCAATCATTGACACCTTATTCTCTAAATTGAGTAATTTAATGACCTGTTGTCCAATAAATGAATTATATAATATTAAATTTAAATAATGTTACAAAATGTCACTTTCATCATTTAAAATATATCCTCTATATGCATAGAGGGTAAAAACATGTTATAAATGAATATCATTGTTTATTTTTAGTTTAACAATGTTATTTCCATTATAAAAAATTAATTTATATTTTGTGGATATTATAAATTGACCGTAAATACTTATGCAACACCAATGAAGTATTCTTCAAATTAGAAAAAATATATATATAATGATATGAAAATACAAAATGTAATATAAAGTGGGAGGTGAAATGTGTTCCCGGATTTTTAATATTAATATTTCATATTACTGTTATTTTAGAAAATTTAACTTGATTTCAAAATTTTTCTTTATGTATTTAAACTAAAACTAAATAAATAGTTGATAAATTGGAAATAAGAATATTTTATGAAAATAATTATTTATTAAATTAATTAAATATCATTAAAATATTAAATATGGTCCATGGAGATTAGAAATGGTAAAAAATTTCATTAATTTCCGCATTATAGGATATTTGTAACTCTTTGGATTGAGAATGACATTAATATATTTTAATCATTAATGAAATTCTAAGAGTGTCCCTCCACTCAATTATAAAAGGGCACCCTTTCTTTTTTCACACCATAATTATCATTCTATCTCGACCAAACTCAACCAAGTCCGCTTATCCACAACTCTAGAAACATTATACAGGTGTTGTTTTTCAAAAAAACCAACCCTAGAGACATAGTTTAGGGATCTTAGGATGTTATTTCAAAGAAGGTGTAATAAACATAACTATTCAATTTATTTTTAATTATTTTATATAATTCCCCGAACCTTAGTAGGCTGGATCTGTAACACCCCGAGATTTTATGAAAAATATTATTTTAATTTCATTAATGTCTTATGTTGTATTCTACACCAAGATTACCCTGCGCTATACGCAACACCGTATTAGCTTGCAGTATACGCAACACTATTCTTGGACCGTGTTACACACAATTTTGATAATAGTTATTCTACGCAACATTGAGTATATATATATATATATATATATATATTAAATGTATAAATGAAATATGGTTGGATTCCGTTATACGAAACAACGAAGGATTCTTTCACAACACGCAACCCTGACTTGGCTTGCATTACACGCAATCACGACCTTCCACGATAGCGTGTGTTGTACGCAATACCGGGTTTTAATAAACAATGTTATAATATTATAATATTGTCATGAACTAGCCATTATGAATAGTATTAACTAAATTTTGAATTTTATAACATTATTATTCATCTTACACATTTCTAGAACATGGTATAAGAACAAAATAAATTTTTCGGGTAAAATAAGTATTTTTCAAAAAATGCAGTTTTACCGCCTTTTGATGGTGCACCCACTTTAAATATAGTTTTTGACATGTTTATATGTTCAATTTGACAAAATAATATTCTTCTTTTGAATCAGGATGTAAAAATTTACATTAGATAAAGTTTTGATATTTTTCCGACAACTTTCATATTTTAATGAATAGTAAAAACACGCTATATTTTAATTAAAAACAACTTTTTTCATCGTAATATATTATGTGGTTAAATTATAATATTTAATGGTTTTAAAGTATATTTAGAATATATTTTTACCACATAATATAATGTTGGTCATTGGACACAATTTTACAATTAAACCGAACATAAACAAGTGTCAATCTTTTGATAGTTATTATCTCTTAAAAACACGCTTTTTGTTTTGACAGCGGGAATTAATTTTAAATTAATTTATGCCACTTCTGTGTTTTGAATTTAGAAAAATGGATTCCATATTTGGAATCAGGATGTTCAAATTGTGTAAATAGATAACTTTTATTTTTAGACATTTTGAATAATTACTGCGGTAAATATTTTATTTACCATGGTTAAGGGTAAATCCGGTAAATAAGGGTTAAAAAATAATATTATAATAATATTAAATTACCCTAAAACGTGTCTTTACCCCATTGGTTGATACATGGTCGACCATGGGAATCTTTGGGTCGATTTTGGGACCCCATTGATCCACTTGTAAGTGATAATGACACTTTATTTTAATTAAGTTAAAATGAATACAAAATTGACACAAGCATATATCTTTTAGAAAAACAATTGTTACATAGGGTTATATATGTTGGATTTTAGAATATAAATATTCATTAGAAATATAAAAAGATTTACTACATAATGGTATTTTATTTGTAATTTGTAGACTTTAAATAATTTAATTTATTTATGACACAATGATGATACAGTAATTATCTTATTAATGAAATATTGACATAATTGATGTTATAAACACAAAAATAAATGTAATTTGAGACTTTTTATGAATTCCACTAATTTTATAGGTTACTATGATATATTAATGTTGATTTAATTAACTTTATTCGAACATTTAATTATGTTATGACTTTCACAAAAATCATATATCAAATAGTGTCAAAATTGACACAAAATAGTTTTTAAATCAAATATTATATTATTAATTATTATTGTATTCCTAAAAATCTAAGGTTCGGCCAAATGACTTAGATAAGGATATATATATTAATAATAAACAATTTGGGGTTCGTTTGGCATGTTATAGTAAGTGTATTAACCATATAGTGAAATAAAAAAAAGACATGGTAAAAGTTAAATTATTTAACTTAGAGTTAAATCTAATTGATAAGGTTAAAATAATATCCTAAACTTGTCTAAATTCTATTGGTTGATAGTATTTCGACCCATCCCCACTTTATCTTCGAAATAAGACCCTTTGGAACCATTATAAACCTATTTTGACTTTAATATAAAATAATATTTTGAGATATTCCTAAGGTGCCCCTCTCCTCCCCTATAAAAGGACACCTCCTCCCCCTCCTCCTCACACCAATTTGAGCACTCAATCTCGGCCAACCCCTGCCAAAATCTCTTCTCCACATCCCTAGCAACATCCTAGAGGTTCTGGTCTTCCTCAAATACCAATTATAGTTCCCTAAGAGGAGGTCTCAAAGAGGCACTTCAAAGAAGAGGTAATTACCGCTACCAATTCTTTCATCTTTATTTCTTCTTCCACTTATTCTTATTAGGTTGTTTCATTATGAAGTAATAACATCAGTATCACTCATATACGGATATGTTATTATACGTATGAAACAACCCTATTTCACCATCTATCCATCCTACGGAAAAAGAAATCACCGCGCGTGCGTACGTACGGAATACCGTCTCCACGCCGTGGTGTAATCTATTTTCCACCACCACCTTACATGGATGGATATAATGGTGTAAAGAATAACTATACATAGTTATTACAACATCATATTGATTCTGATATATTTTATAATCCACTCCAATTCAATTCAATATTTATAGAATTGATATCATCGCTCGTGCGTACGTACGGACTACCGTCTCCACGACGCGATGAGATTCATTCTCCATGTTAACCATTTAAGAATGATTATAAAGTATATATAAGAAATAATAATGAAATATATGAAATTATAAAGCTACTTTATTTATGTATATATATACATATGTATGTCATATACTTACTTCCATTTCAAGACAATAAGGAAAGGAAAACAGCGTTCATGCGTACGTACGGACTACCGTCTCCATGAACGGTGTTTTTCATTTTATTTATCTACCTATTATATATATATATATACTGAATATATATGATATATAAATCATATTTTATATTCTGGAAGTAAGTAAATCATGATATAAGTAATAATGATGTCAAGAACAACAAGTCAAAACACCTACGATAAATGAAATGATTTTACCCAAAACGCTTCTTTCACATGGAATTTACAAAAGAACGGGTAATATAATGTCATAAGTGAACCATATATGATATCATAACAATGAATATGATTCTGTAATAAGTCAATAACATGATTTAAATCATTATACAGGAGGTTCGGACACTTACAAAGCAAGTCGGACCTAAGGTAAGGGAAATATCACAATCTCATTTTTATCCAAGATTGTTTATTCGTAAATATTTACTGGGGTGTATTTTATCATCCACATCAATGTTTCATCAATATATAATATTATTTCCATCCACCTACAATTGTTTAAATCCATTTTTACCCTTCGGTGAGTTTTTAGTAATATGTATGAAAGGAATCTTTTGTCGTTTTTTGTACGAGGTACTTTTTGACTTTTCCGACAAAAGTACGAAAAATGTTTTTTTTAACTTATACGGCATGAATGGATTTTTAAAACATTATTTCCAAGAAACTTCCTTTACAAGTTTTCAAGTTTATTTTTAATCAACTTCTTTTATTTTAATGTTTTATGACATGTTATGAAAGGAAAAAAAAATTTTGAAGAAGAAAGAATATTTTCCTCAAGAATGGAGTTCAAGTGTTTTATCAAAATTATTTTCCATCTAAGATAATAAAGGGTTCTGTTTTTTTTATTGATTTGATCATGTTGTGATGGAATTATTTTTATGAATTCCTTTATTTTATATGAATTGATTTATGAGGTCATGACGTTTCAAGAATCCCATTTTTATTACATGGGTTATGCGATGATGTATGATTTACGATTATGTGGCACACATAAGAAAGGATTCATTATAAGATGGGTGGGACCTATATCTCCCTCCAATGCATTGGGTAAAGATTTTATATCTCATGAGATAGACATGGATGAAATGGTAGGTTATACCGGTTCAGTGAAACAGGACTGAAACGAGGGTTACTCGATTCAGAAAGGGACTTTGTCCACTAAGATAGTCTTGGCATTGAGTCTTGACTAACAAGAAATGATTCTCTATGATTATGTGTGTATGCCACAAAGTTTCATGTTTTAAGTTATGATTATTGGGATTACATTTCACTTCTATGATTTATCCCATGTTATGATATTATGAGCTTTTTGCATGTTAAGATTTCCAAAAGCTATGTTCTTATATATATGATGTGATTGATATTTCTTTTGTTTACCCTTACTGAGCATTTGAGCTCACCCTTTTATGTTTTCTTTTCCCCAGGATATAAAGAATGGTTTTAGGTAAAAAAAAGGGATGACCTTTATGGGAGATATTGAAGAACTTTCACCACGATTAGAAGATTACGTTCCGAGTTTCCAAAGACACTAAACTATTACGATCCTTTAGTGTGTGTTTTTGTTATGTACCAATTATTCCGCAAATGTAATGTAATGTCCATGTACGTCAGGTTTCTGGTCTCTACAGTTGGTATCAGAGGAAAGGTTTAGTCAACCTTTGGAAACTAGGATGCGAAAACGTTAGTGAGATCCCTAGAGATATTTTTAAGGTATGTCTAGGGATGTATCTATGGTTAAGTATACTTATAGGTTATAGTCCTAGAATTGTGCTAACGATCTTAGAATTAAACCTAAGATGTTAGATATTGAAGGTACTCCCCCTTTATTATGTTGTTTTCCCTAGCATGATTTTTTCCTCTCACACTATTCATTTTGGGTTTTAGAAAATGGCTGGAAACAAGATGATTCACGATAATGGAGGATATGATGGACAATGGAATGATATTCTTCATGAGCAACCAAATGAAATGGGATTTGGAAGTCCAAAGATCATTATTATGCCGAATCAGCAATCTCATAATATGATCAATAAAGTAAAATTTGGTAAGTTTCCTGACTCGGCTAATAAAAGAAAGATAGAGTTTCATGATGATCATAGAGGAAAGAAAGTTCAATTTCCCCTATGTAAATCATGTGGGAAGAGGCATCAAGGTGAATGTTTCAAAGGAACTGGAAGATGCTTTGGGTATAGAAAAGAAGGACACAAATCAAGTAAGTGCAAAGGAAAAGGTTCGGTTAACACCATGGATGAGGATAATGGTATTGCTACAACATCAAAAATGGTTAAGTGTTTTAAATGTGGAATGTATGGGCATTATGCAAACAAATGCCCTATGGGAAAGACTCATGAAGAGAATCAGTATGGTCATATGGGTAGTATTTATGTGGATGATGATGAAGAGACTACAAATGATATGTGAGATGAAAAATTTTTGAAGCTCGGTCAATGGTTTAAGAATGTAGTGGAATGATTACATGTTTATCATGTGTAATTTTGTATAAGTAATCTCATGCTACTATGGAATAAAGAGACATCTATGGATTGTTACACTGTTGTCTTTCCTTGTGTTTTGAAAGTGTATGATTAATGTTACCAGTATCCATGAAAGGTTATTCAGATATTTTTGGAATGTAGATGATATGTGCATAATGAAGGGATAAGGAGAAAATTAAATGTTTGATAGTATTCATGAGCTCATGATTGATATAAGGACTAAGTGATATCATGGTTTGAGTATATAGAATTTTGAGGGTTTTGGTATGTGGAAAGTGTTAACTTTTAACTGCATTCATGTTTTCACTAAGGTATTCAAGAGAATACACGAATAAGGACTTTGAATGTTTGGAATGTGACCAACAAGACATATCTTATGATATATGGGGATCAACGATGGTATTAAATCTCTGGTAATCGTTTTCACTATGTTATGAGAATGGACTGCAGTATTATGGATAAGCCTAAAGATTAGAATGGATTATTGTTTGTTTTTCGATATTATCGATGGGATGTTATAGTAATATAGTTTTAGAAAAAGGACAACCTGCAGGACGGGCGACAACCCATCGCATCGGACAAGGATGTGGGAATCGAACCCACAACCGAAGTGCGACTGGCCTTTATCGCCTACCACTGACCTACAGGAAGTCCCTGTTTAGAAGAAACTAGTTTTATTATATTAAGCAGTATGATATATGAAGTATATGTCCATTTTAGGAACCATATATGATTAATCTCACTATAGATCGACTTATGTATATAATTTTTGCTAACCTTTTGTTTAAGACAGATGGAATGACCCGTCATTCTATCACATGATCTGCTAACACTTCACGAATAACAAATTCAACTTCATTTATATAAGAGATGAAGTGGAAATTGTTCAAGGCACGAACAACAGTGAGATTGTACCAAAATAAAGTAAGTATTTATTCTAATTCAAATTCTTCAACTTTAGGGAAATGATCTTGAAATCCAAAAATGTTGTCCTAGTGCCCTTATATCCGATGAATCAGATGGTACCCTAGATCGTCACAAATTTATGGCTTTATGATTGCTGGCTTTTCCACAACCATGTTCTCTACCACTCTCCATCAGAACAGGATGGTTAGATTTCTCTTCCATATCCATATTTTCACCTATGTGGAAACCTAGTGATTAGTTTATTTGGGTAACCGTTATGTTTCATACTTTTGTTTTTATAGATAAGTTTTGGTATTCCTTTTTACGATGTGGGTTTCTATCAAAGAAACTTTCAAATAGTAAACCATTTATAACCCCGACGAATTTCGAGGGAGAAATTCATTTTAAGGGGGGTAGAATGTAACACCCCGAGATTTTATGAAAAATATTATTTTAATTTCATTAATGTCTTATATTGTATTCTACACCAAGATTACCCTGCGCTATATGCAACACCGTATTAGCTTGCAGTATACGCAACACTATTCTTGGACCGTGTTACACACAATTTTGATAATAGTTATTCTACGCAACATTGAGTATATATATATATATATTAAATGTATAAATGAAATATGGTTGGATTCTGTTATACGAAACAACGAAGGATTCTTTCACAACACGCAACCCTGACTTGGCTTGCATTACACGCAATCACGACCTTCCTCGATAGCGTGTGTTGTACGCAATACTGGGTTTTAATAAACAATGTTATATTATTATAATATTGTCATGAACTAGCCGTTATGAATAGTATTAACTAAATTTTGAATTTTATAACATTATTATTCATCTTACACATTTCTAGAACATGCTATAAGAACAAAATAAATTTTTCAGGTAAAATAAGTATTTTTCAAAAAATGCAGTTTTACCGCCTTTTGATGGAGCACCCACTTTAAATATAGTTTTTGACATGTTTATATGTTCAATTTGACAAAATAATATTCTTCTTTTGAATCAGGATGTAAAAATTTACATTAGATAATGTTTTGATATTTTTCCGACAACTTTCATATTTTAATGAATAGTAAAAACACGCTATATTTTAATTAAAAACAACTTTTTTCATCGTAATATATTATGTGGTTAAATTATAATATTGAATGTATTAAAAGTATATTTAGAATATATTTTTAACACTTAATATAATGTTGTTCATTGGACACAATTTTACAATTAAACCGAACATAAACAAGTGTCAATCTTTTGATAGTTATTATCTCTTAAAAACACGCTTTTTGTTTTGACAGCGGGAATTAATTTTAAATTAATTTCTGCCACTTCAGTGTTTTGAATTTAGAAAAATGGATTCCATATTTGGAATCAGGATGTTCAAATTGTGTAAATAGATAACTTTTATTTTTAGACATTTTGAATAATTACTACGGTAAATATTTTATTTACCATGGTTAAGGGAAATCCGGTAAATAAGGGTTACAAAATAATATTATAATAATATTAAATTACCCTAAAACGTGTCTTAACCCCATTGGTTGATACATGGTCGACCATGGGCATCTTTGGGTCGATTTTGGGACCCCATTGATCCACTTGTAAGTGATAATGACACTTTATTTTAATTAAGTTAAAATGAATACAAAATTGACACAAGCATATATCTTTTAGCAAAACAATTGTTACATAGGGTTATATATGTTGGATTTTAGATTATAAATATTAATTAGAAAGATAAAAATAGTTCCTACATAATGGTATTTTATTTGTAATTTTTAGACTTTAAATAATTTAATTTATTTATGACACAATGATGATGCAGTAATTATCTTATTAATGAAATATTGACATAATTGATGTTATAAACACAAAAATAAATGTAATTTGAGACTTTTTATGAATTCCACTAATTTTCTAGGTTACTATGATATATTAATGTTGATTTAATTAACTTTCTTCGAACATTTAATTCTGTTATGACTTTCACAAAAATCATATATCAAATAGTGTCAAAATTAACACAAAATAGTTTTTAAATCAAATATTATGTTATTAATTATTATTTTATTCCTAAAAATCTAAGGTTCGGCCAAATGACTTCGATAAAGATATATATATTAATAATAAACAATTTGGGGTTCGTTTGGAATGTTATAGTAAGTGTATTAACCATATAGTGAAAGAAAACAAAAAGACATGGTAAAAGTTAAATTATTTAACTTAGAGTTAAATCTAATTGATAAGGTTAAAATAATATCATATACTTGTCTAAATTATATTGGTTGATAGGATTTCTACCCATCCCCACTTTAGCTTCGAAATAAGACCCTTTGGAACCATTATAAACCGATTTTGACTTTAATATAAAATAATATTTTGAGATATTCCTAAGGTGCCCCTCTCCTCCCCTATAAAAGGACACCTCCTCCCCCTCCTCCTCACACCAATTTGAGCACTCATGCTCGGCCGACCCCTGACAAAATCTCTTCTCCACATACCTAGCAACATCCTAGAGGTTCTGGTCTTCCTCAAAGACCAATTCTAGTTCCCTAAGATGAGGTCTCAAAGAGGCACTTCAAAGAAGAGGTAATTACCGTTACCAATTCTTTCATCTTTATTTCTTCTTCCACTTCTTCTTCTTAGGTTGTTTCATTATGAAGTAATAACATCAGTATCACTCATATACTGATATGTTATTATAAGTATGAAACAACCCTATTTCACCATCTATCCATCCTACCGAAAATGAAATCACCGCGCGTGCGTAAGTATGGAATACCGTCTCCACGCCGTGGTGTAATCTATTTTCCACCACCACCTTACATGGATGGGTATAATGATATAAAGAATAACTATACATAGTTATTACAACATCATATTGATTATGATATATTGTATAATCCACTCCAATTCAATTCAATATTTATAGAATTGATATCATCGCTCGTGCGTACGTACGGACTACCGTCTCCACGACGCGATGAGATTCATTCTCCATGTTAACCATTTAAGAATGATTATAAAGTATATATAAGAAATAATAATGAAATATATGACATTATAAAGCTACTGGATTTATGTATATATATACATATGTATGTCATATACTTACTTCCATTTCAAGACAATAAGGAAAGAAAAACAGCGTTCATGCGTACGTACGGACTACCGTCTCCATGAACGGTGTTTTTCATTTTATTTATCTACCTATTATATATATATATATATACTGAATATATATGATATATAAATCATATTTTATATTCTGGAAGTAAGTAAATCATGATATAAGTAATAATGATGTCAAGAACAACAAGTCAAAACACCTACGATAAATGAAATGATTTTACCCAAAACGCTTCTTTCACATGGAATTTACAAAAGAACGGGTAATATAATGTCATAAGTGAACCATATAT
This sequence comes from Viscum album, assembly GCA_963277665.1. NCBI lineage: Eukaryota > Viridiplantae > Streptophyta > Magnoliopsida > Santalales > Viscaceae > Viscum > Viscum album. Next base: position 942,574,257 of record OY728127.1, on the reverse strand, counting down.
GATATCATAACAATGAATATGATTCTGTAATAAGTCAATAACATGATTTAAATCATTATACAGGAGGTTCGGACACTTACAAAGCAAGTCGGACCTAAGGTAAGGGAAATATCACAATCTCATTTTTATCCAAGATTGTTTATTCGTAAATATTTACTGGGGTGTATTTTATCATCCACATCAATGTTTCATCAATATATAATATTATTTCCATCCACCTACAATTGTTTAAATCCATTTTTACCCTTCGGTGAGTTTTTAGTAATATGTATGAAAGGAATCTTTTGTCGTTTTTTGTACGAGGTACTTTTTGACTTTTCCGACAAAAGTACGAAAAATGTTTTTTTTAACTTATACGGCATGAATGGATTTTTAAAACATTATTTCCAAGAAACATCCTTTACAAGTTTTCAATTTTATTTTTAATCAACTTCTTTTATTTTAATGTTGTATGACATGTTATGAAAGGAAAAAATGTTTTTGAAGAAGAAAGAATATTTTCCTCAAGAATGGAGTTCAAGTGTTTTATCAAAATTATTTTCCATCTAAGATAATAAAGGGTTCTGTTTTTTTATTGATTTGATCATGTTGTGATGGAATTATTTTTATGAATTCCTTTATTTTATATTAATTGATTTATGAGGTCATGATGTTTCAAGAATCCCATTTTTATTACATGGGTTATGCGATGATGTATGATTTATGATTATGTGGCACACATAAGAAAGGATTCATTATAAGATGGGTGGGACCTATATCTCCCTCCAATGCATTGGGTAAAGATTTTATATCTCATGAGATAGACATGGATGAAATGGTAGGTTATACCGGTTCAGTGAAACAGGACTGAAGTGAGGGTTACTCGATTCAGAAAGGGACTTTGTCCACTAAGATAGTCTTGGCATTGAGTCTTGACTAACAAGAAATGATTCTCTATGATTATGTGTGTATGACACAAAGTTTCATGTTTTAAGTTATGATTATTGGGATTACATTTCACTTCTATGATTTATCCCATGTTATGATATTATGAGCTTTTTGCAGGTTAAGATTTCCAAAAGCTATGTTATTATATATATGATGTGATTGATATTTCTTTTGTTTACCCTTAATGAGCATTTGAGCTCACTTTTTTATGTTTTCTTTTCCCCAGGATATAAAAAAGGTTTAAGGTAAAAAAAAGGGATGACCTTTATGGGAGATATTGAAGAACTTTCACCACGATTAGAAGATTACGTTCCGAGTTTCCAAAGACAGTAAACTATTACGATCCATTAGTGTGTGTTTTTGTTTTGTACTAAGTATTCCACAAATGTAATGTAATGTCCATGTACGTCAGGTTTAGGGTCTCTACAGGATCCAGTGTTTGCTTTATTAAATTATTATAGATGCAACGTGATAAATCCTGAATTAGCAATCAATTTAGAAGTTTTAGAGATCTAGATATAAACATGATACCCATTTTACATTTAAATAAGAAAATAAAACATAATATATAACAAATTAATATGAACTATATCCTTGAATACTCATTCTAATAATTATTCTACGTATCATGGGGGAGGAAAAAATAGTAACCTGAAATTCTTACTAAGGGTTATGTACAATAGAATATATCATGAATCACTAGGAAAAATAAACATGTGATTGTAAATAACTTTACATATATTCCATTTAAATAACATTATAGTTTTGAGAAGATAATATATAATCAATATGGAAAGGTAAATTACTAAAAAGAAATTCCATTTTACTATTAAATGATAGTGAAATGTATTTATAGATAATATCTTAGAAAAAATCACACAGATAATGGTATTAAATATATTCTAAAATATAGAAATGATTAATTATTAGACATCATGATCTGAGGCATCTTGATGCCTCTAAAATGAAGATATCTCCTCAAGAGAGTTTAAAACTACTTAATAAAAACTCATAGGATTTGGCCAACTAATCTTTGTAATGAGTATTATCTTTGACTTGAGGGTATACTTATAACCATAACCCATATGAATATACATTCCTAAATAATTCCTCATATATTGAATAATCTTTTTAATTCATTAATCATTATGTATTATCATAAAATATCTATATTGATAAAAGGATTCAAATATATCAATATTTCACTACTTAATCAAATAACCATCTATATAGACACCATATATATAAATATAAAGTGTATTAGGAACTAATCATATCCATCAAACAATAATATGGATTGTTATGATAAATGTAATTACCAATTAAAAATGGTCAAAAGAATGTGATTGTTTTACCAAAATGTTAACATTCATAAAAGAAAGTGAGATTTATATTAACAATTACAATTATTAAAATTAATTTAAATTTATCATGGATGAAATAATCCAAATTGAGACTCAAAATACTACGAATTATAATTTATTAGTGATATTACATGTTAATGTGGTAGTATATAAACCAAATAAAATAAATTATATTTCTAACATTAAAATATTCATCAATGAAGAGAAATTGAGATGAAGTCCCTTACCTCATGCTTTCCTTTTGACGAATGGGAATTAACTGATGGTAAAATGGATTTATGATATTTATTTGTTTATACCATAATCCATAATAATATTTATAATATATTCAATGATCCCCTTATAAAAATTTACCACTTATGTGTTAACAATCATCCATTACATTCATTGTTTTTTGTGTAAATTGCCTTATTTTATTATCTATGTTTGTTAATGAATGTTCTAGTTAATGTAGATATGATAAAATTCATTCATCTTAATATGTATAATAAGGATATAAATATCTTATTTACTATGTTGTTAAATTATTATAACCAATCATTAATTTTGGGAATAAAAAATTTATCAATTCGCTTCAAAAAGACAGTAGCTCATACAAACACACGAGTAACTGTAACATCCTGAGATTTTGTAAGATATATTATTTTTAATTCCATGCATATCTTACGCTGTATGCTCTACCAAGATTATATTTCACTATATTCAACACCATATTATCTTGCATTATGCACAACACTAATCTTGGATCGTGTTAAACACAATTTCATGTTTTTTTATAGTAGTTATTCAACGCAACATTCAGTATATATATATATTCAATGTATAAATGATATATTGTTGGATTTTGTTATAATCAACAATGAAGGAGTATTTCACTACACGCAACCTTGACTTGGCTTTCATTACACACAATCACGACCTTCCTCGATAGCGTGTGTATTATGCAATACCAAGTTTCACTAAACAATGATATATTGTTATAATATTATTTTGGAATAGCTGGTATGAATAGTATTAACTACATTTTGAATTTTATAACATTATTATTCATCTTACACATTTTATGAAACATTTTATGTGAACAAAATTATTTTTTCGGGTAAAATTAGTATTTTTAAAACAATGCAGTTTCACAGCCTTTTGATGGCGCACCCACCTTAAATCTAGTTTTTTATAGGTTTATAAGTTCAATTTAACAAAATAAAATTCTTTTTCCGAATCAGGATATAAAAATTTATGTTGGATAATTTTTTCATATTATTTTGATAACTTTCATATTTTAATGAATATTAAAAACACGCTATATTTTAATTAAAAATAACTTTGTTCATTGTAATAATTTTTATGGTTAAATTATAATATTTAATGGTTTTAAAGTATAAATATAATATATTTTTACCATTTAATATAATGTATGCCCTTATCATTGATTTACATTGAATTCAGAAGTAAAATAATTTCAATCTTTTGCAATGTTTTAAATTTTAAAACTTGTTTTCTTAACAGCGGGATTAATTTTAAATTAATTTCTGATACTTGTATGATTTGAATTTGGAAAAATGGATTCCATATTTGGAATCAGTAGGTCCAAGTAATGTTAATAAGATACTTTTTATTTATAGGGATTGTGAATAGAAACTGCTGTAAATTTTATTTTCCATAGTTAAAGGTAAATCTGGTAATTAAAGGTAAATATAATATTATAAAATTACCCTAAAAATTGTCTTAATATAATTGGATGATATTATTTATCCCTAAATCATTATTGGGTCAAAATTGAATCTAATGGAACCCACTTGTATTTTATTATGACATTTAGTTTATTTTATTTAAAGGAATGTGAAATATGTCTCACTCAAATTTTAATAATTAAAGTATTTTTAATATAAGGTTATATAGAATATAAATTCGGTTTTAATACTCATTTTAAATCTAAAATGTTTTTCTTTATCATTGTTATTTATTTGTGATTTTTAAGAATAATTTATTTACCTTATTATCTTATACATTAATGATGCAGAAATTATTTATTTAGTGAAATATCAATATTTTTTTTCATTTATATATTAATACATATCTAAAGGCCAAAAAATTAGAAAACAACTTATTGGTACTGTATATATAAACCCTAATCATCCATTGATGAATTTTCGACCCTTTGGATCCTTATAAAGGCGATTATGACACTTATATTATTTTGTTTTAAATGAATCCAAAGTTGTCACCTTCATAATTTAATAAATATAACAATTTACATGTTGTAATTTTAAGATGATAAATTCGAGTAAAAGTATTATTGTAAAATATATGAGATTTATCTTCATCATAGTATTTTACTTTAAATTTTTATGCAACAAATAATTATATTAAATAATTATACAAAAACGATGTAGTAATTATTTTATTACGATAAATACCAAATAAATGGTTTTACAAATATTAAAATAAATATTATATGAACAATTTAATGTGATCCACGATTTTTATAGATAAATATGAAATGTTATGAATCTATTAAATATTTTTGTTCGAACATATCTTCTGTGTGGATTTTATTTAAATTTAAATAATTGAATAGTGTCAAAATTGACACTATTGATATTTTATAAAAATTGCATAATATAAAATTGATTAAAAATCAAAAAAATATTTAAAAAATATTATTTATAATTTATATGGTCTAAAATATCATAAATTATCCAATTTTGGATAATTCAGAACACATAAGTAATTATATATAACAATTAAAAAATTATAATCTTATTACCACAAATAAAATTTAATAGATTAAATAAGGATAAATCAAGCCGATAATGGTTAAAATAAATTTCCAACATGTCTAAATATTATTTATTGATGAGATTACAACCCTATATCATCTTATATTCGTATTTGAGTGATTTTTTATGTTTTTATGTGGGTTTGAATTTATTATAAATTAATATTTCTTCTGTTTCCAAAGGTGCCCCACTCCTCCATTACAAAAAGGGCACCCCTCCCCTCTTCTATTCACACCCTTTTAATCATTGAATCTCTTCCAAACCTGGCCAATTAATCTTATCGACCTCTCTAGTAATATCATAGAGGTTTTTTCTTCTCAAAATACCATCTATAGTGCCCTATGAAGAAGTTTAAAGGAGCTCCGTTGAGGAAGAGGCAATCTCTTCTACCGACTCTTTCAAGTTTCTTCCTTCTTCGACTTTCTCTTCATTAGTTGTTTCATTACAAAGTAATAACATTAGTATTACATATATACTGATATATTATTATAAATATGAAACAACCATAATTCACCTTCTATCCATCCTATGGAAAACGAAATCTCCGCGCGTGCGTACATACAGAATATCGTCTCCACGCCGTAGTGTACTCTGTTTTTCCACCACCACCTTACATGGATGGGTATAATGGTGTAAAGAATAACTACATATGATTATTATAAATTCATACTAATTCCATGATATTATATCATTAACTCCAATTCCATTCAATAAATATGGGAACGATATCATCGCTCGTGCGTACGTACAAATTACCGTCTCCACGACGCGATGAGATGCATTTTACATGATAAAAATTCAAGAATGTCTATAAAGTATATATATAATAATAATTAAATATATGAAATAATAATGATACTGGATTTATGTATATATATATGTATGTCATCTATTTAATTCCACTCAATTCAATAAGGAAATGAAAACAGCGTTCATGAGTACGTACGACCTACCGTCTCCATGAACGGTGTATTTCTTTCCATTTATCGATCTATTATATATTTGTATATTCTGAATATATATTATATATAAATCATGTTTTATATCCTAGAATTAAGTAATGATGATCTAATTAATCAAATTAATAATTAAAAGTCAAAACATGAATGATAAATGAAACAATTTTCCCGAAAATGATACTTTAACATGAATTTAGAAAAGAACGGGTAATATAAAGTCATAAGTAAACAATATATGATTTAATAACAATGAAGATGATTCTGTAATAATTCAATAAAATTATTTAAATCATTATAATGGAGTTTCAGATAGGTATGAAACATATCAGAACTAAGGTAAGGGATAATTTTTCAAATCACACTTTTATTCGAGATTGCTTATACGTAAGTATTTACTGGGGTTATATTTTTCATCCATGCCCATAAAATATTTTTCATAAAGTGTTTAACATTCTTTCATGTATTTTTAATGTCATGATTACCCCGCTTGGACTTTTACTTTGTGTTATGTAAGGAATCATTCATTTTTTTACCATTCGAGGTACTTTTTGACTTTTCCGAAAAATGTATGAGGAGAATGTTCGATTAACTTATATGGCATGAATGGAATTTTACGGTTTCATATCAACTTATTTTCATGAAGCATACTCTAAAATATTTCATCACTATTTTCAAAAAAAATCCTTTTATTTTAAAATTTCAGGGAATTTTGTAAAAAGAATATGATTTTGAAGGAGAAAGGATATTTTCATCACTAATTCATTTCAAGTGTTTTATCAAAAACATTTTCCATATATGATGACATTATTTCATATGTTTATGTTTTGGGTATAATATCTCATCGATTTACATGGTTTCAGTTTTCTTATGAAGAAATGATATCCATTTGTTTTATATGGATTATGTTAAGATGGGATGATGTTTATGAAACCCATTTTTTTCTTTAGGTTATGATGAATGATTTATGCTTATGTTGTGGCACAACTAAGAATGGTTTCATTATGATATGGGTGGGACCTATATCTCCATCCAATTCATTGGGTTAATATTTATATCTCATGAGATATACATGGGTGGAATAACAAGTTAATTTGGTTCAGTGATATAGGACTGGAACGAGGAGTGAACTCAATTCAAAAAGGGAATTTGTGTACTAAGATGGTCTTGGAAGCAATGACTTGTATACAATGGAAATAATAACATGTTCATAATGGTTGCCACAATTACATGATATATTTCCATGCTATTTTATCATGATTAATGCTCTTTTATGATCTATGCATTACATACTGCCATGTTTTATTTCATTGCTCATGATTTTGCTGTTTAAACATTATGTTAATTTTTTTTAAGTTCAAATGTATATGATTTTTCTAATTTCTCCTTTCCTACCCTTACGGAGCATTTGAGCTCACCCATTATATGTTTTCTTTTCCCAATGATATAAATAATGTTTTTATGAATGAAAAAAATTGATGATCTTTATGGAAGATGTTGAAGATATTTCACCAATATTAGAAGATTATATTACGTGTTTCCCAAGACACTAAACTATTACGACCCATGAGTGTCTATTTTTATTATGTATTATGTATTCCAAAAATGTAATGTAATGTCCACGTACGTCATGCTTTGGGTCTCTATAGTTTGTATCATAGGAAAGGATTAGTTACCCTTTGGGAACTAAGATGTGAAAACTTTAGTGAGATCCCTAGAGATATTTATACGGTATGTCTCGGAATTTCGCTAAGGTTAAGTATATGTATAGGTTATAGTCCTATAATTATGGTAAAAATCATAGAATTATCCCTGTGATGTTATATAATGAAGGTACTCTCCCTTTATTATATTGTTTTCCCTAGAATGATTTTTTCCTCTCACATTAGTCTTTTTGGGTTTTAGACGATGGATGGAACCCAAAGGAACCGTGTTGATCAATGTAATGGAAAATGAAATTATTTTCCTCCAGAACATATAAATGTGATGTGAGATATAGTGAAAAACAATATTTTTGTACTTACACAAGATATGAAAAATTCTATATATCCAAATTATTAAATAAGGGAAAAATATTATATTGATTCCTTCATGAGGCAACGATCACCTTCTTTCTGTGGGTCTTCTGATCCACTTGTTACTGAAAAATGGGTTGGTTACATTGAAAAGATATTTTCCATACTTCGCTGTTCGGAACATAAAAAATTCATTCTAGATATTTACCATTTAGAAGATGAAACAGATCAATGTTGGACACTAATTAAGAACACGAGGCCCTGAGATGAAATTGAATCCATGGAATGGGATGAATTCAAGAACATATTCTTCAATAATTACTTCACTCGTATTCTTAGATCAAATATGAAAAATTATTTCCTCGAGCGTAAGGAAAAGGATGATGAATCTGTTGGTGTATACGAAGCGAATTTTACAAGGCTTGAAATGTATGCATATGGCTTTATCATCCAACCAGAAAGTAAAGTTGATCGATTCTTCAGTGTCTTCAAACCATGTCATCGAAGGGAATTATCTAAAAGAGACTTCGGTAGCTATAATGAAATTGTGCATTGTTCTATCAAGGTAGAAATGTAAGTTGGTGTTACATATCCATCTCATGGTTTTGACAAGAAATGAAAGATGAAGTTCAAGGAGAAATCTCATAACAATGGTGAAAAGATTATGAATGTTTTGTTATTCTCAATGCATGGAAAGAAGCATGTTGGAGATTGACTGAAAGGTACTAAAAAAGATTTCATGTGTGGAAAAAAAGGTCATCGAGGAGGTGAGTGCCGATGTAATGGGAAAAAGGTTTCTAATGACATGAATAGAGAAAAGACTACCAATAACCCTCCACCAAAACTTCAATGCTTCAAGTGCAAGGAAATGGGGAATTATGCTAATCAATGCCCTAATACAAGGGTTAATGATGATCGACGTGAGAAACCACTTAAGGAAAAGGATAGAGGGAAGTCACATGCGATCACAATTTGTGATTTTTAGTATGACAACGATGTTTTGGAATGAATAAGTGTTTATGTGACAAGATTCTAAGATAATGTTGTGGAATATCATTTAAAGTATCATGGAATATTGGAATATCAATGTATTGGATCATTGTGGTTTTTAATAATTTTACACTGATGAAAAGTGATTGAAATATTTTTGTAAAGTAGATGAAATGCACATAATAAAGGGACAAGGAGAAAATAATATGTATGATAGTAATCATGAGCTCATGAATAACATAAGGACAAAGTGATATCATGGTTTAGGTATATAGAAATTTTGGGATTTTGGTATGTGGAAAGAGTTAACATTTGAAAGCTTTCATGTTTTCACTAAGGTTTAATGGGTAATAATTAACTACTAGAAATATGACTTTTACCAACGATTTTGGCCAAACTGTTGGTATAGTTCATTAATTTGGACCTATACCAACGGTCTGGCCAAAACCGTTGGTATATGTCACTTTTATGGACATATGCCAATGGTTTTGGACAAACCGTTGGTATAAGGGGGGACCTATAGGACCTATACCAACAGTTTTGGCCAAACCATTGGTATAGGTCCATTATAGAGACCCTATACCAACAGAATTGAGAACCGTTGGTATTGGTCCATCGATTTTTAATCAAATTTTCATTCCGAGAACATTATATAAATCAAAATTTAAAATTATTAAAACAATACATATAAATATTTATAAAATTATGTTCACAAAAGTCATGTTAGGTTAGTGGTTAAGTCATTCAATTATAAACTAGATGTCCTAGGATCAAATCCCACCGAATATGTTTTTTGAAATACATATACCAACAGTTTTGAGAACTGTTGGTATAGGTTTTCATATTTCATATACCAATGGTTTTCCCAAAAATGTTGGTATAGACCTATTGTCACGACTTACTTACCAACGGTCCTCCAAACCGTTGGTATAGCCTATACCAACGTTTTGAGGGCCTATAACAACGGTTCCAAACTGTTGGTATAGGGTATTTTTCCAGTAGCGATTTTTCAAGAGAATACATAATTAAGGTATTCACATGATTGGAATGTGACCAACAAGATATATGAGGGATAAATGATGGAATTCACGTGCTTGTTATTTGACATTTTTATTAATTGTTCTCTTTATACTATGAGTTTGGAAAGAATTATTTTGGATAAGCCTAAATATTGGAATGGATTATGTTGAACATAAGTTAGTATTGTTTAAGGCTAGAAATTTTTTCGATATTACTGATAGAATGTTATAATAGTGTAGGTTAAGAAAAGGAACAACCTGCAGAACGGGCGACAACCCATCGCGTTAGACTTGGTTTTGGGAATCGAACCCACAACCGAAGTGCGATAGGACTTTATCCCAAACCACTGGCCTACAGGAAGTCCCTGGTCAGTATAAATTAGTTTTAATTTATTTAGTGGTTTGATATATGAAGTATAAGTCCATTTTAAGAACCATATATGATTAATCTCACTATAAATGGACTTATGTATATTTAATAACATTTTCTAATCATTTATTTGAGATAGATAGAATGACCCACCATTCTATCACATGATCTCCTAATGCTTCACGAATGAAAAATTCAACTTCATGTCATTAAGAGATGAAGTGGAAATTGTTCAAGGCACGAAAAATGGTGAGTTTATTCATAAATCAAGTAAGTATTTCTTTTAATTCAATAATTCTTCATCATTTGGGAAATGATATTGAAAACCAATAATGTTGTCGTAGTGATCTCATATCTGATGAATAAGATGGTCCCTTAGATCATCACAAATTTATGGCTTTGTGACTGTTGGCTTTATCATAGCCATGTCCTCTACCTCTCTCCATCAGAACTTGATGGTTAGATTTCTCTTCCATATCCATATTTTCACCAATGTTATCGTATGTGGAAACCCAGTGATTATTTAATTTGGATAACCGTTTCATTTTATATTTTGTTTTTTAAATTTCAGTTTCAATATTACTTTTTAGGATGTGGGTTTCACTGAAAGAAACTTTCAAGTAGAAAAATATTTATAACCCTGACGAATTTTGAGGGCGAAATTCATTTTAAAGGGGGTAGAATGTAACCCCCCGAGATTTTATAAGATATATTATTTTTAATTTCTTTCATATCATATGTTTTATGCTCCACCAAGATGATATTTCTCTGTATGCAACACAGTATTAGCTTGCAGTATACACAACACTAATCTTGGATCGTGTTAAACACAATTTCATGTTTGTTTGATAGAAGTTATTCAACGCAATATTCAGTACATATATATATATATTCAATGTATAAAGGAAATATGGTTGGATTTTGTTATATGAAACAACGAAGGAGCCTTGAACTACACGCAACCCTGATTTGTCTTGCATTACACGCAATCACGACCTTCCTCGATAGTGTTTGTAGTACGCAATACCGAGTTTTACTAAACAACGATATATTGTTATAATATTATTATGGACTAGCCGTTATAAATATTATTAAGTAAATTTTGAATTTTTTATCATTATTATTAATTTACACATTTTCTATAACATGTTATGTGAACAAAATAAATTTTTCAGGTAAAATAAATATTTTTCAAAAAATGCAGTTTTTCCGCCTTTTGATGGCACACCCACATCAAATCAAGTTTTTCACGGATTTATAAGTTCAATTTGAAAAAATAAAATTATTCTTTGGAATCAGGATTTAAAATTTTACTTTGGATAATTTTTTCATATTATTCTGATAACTTTCATATTATAATGAATAGTAAAAACACGTTATATTTTAATTAAAATTTTTTTTTCATCGTAATAATTTTTATTGCTAAATTATAATATTGAATGGTTTTAAAGTATAAATAGAATATATTTTTACACTTTAATATAATTTATTTCATTAGCATTGATTTTACATTGAATTCATATATAAAATAATTTCAATCTTTTGCAACGTTTTAACTTTTAAAACTCATTTTCTTAACAGCGTGATTAATATAAAATTAATTTCTGCAAATTCTGTGATTTGAATTTGGAAAAATGGATTCCATATTTGGAATCATTAGGCCCAATTTATTTTAATAAGATACTTTTTATTATTAGACATTATGAATAGTAACTACGGTAAATTTTATTTACCATAGTTAAAGGTAAATCAGGTAATTAAAGGTAAATATAATATTATAAAATTACCCTAAAAATTTTCATAATATAATTGGATGATTATATTTTTCCATAAATCATACTTGGGTTGAAATTTAATCTAATGGAACCCACTTGTATTTTATTATGACCTTTTGCTTGTTTTTTTTAAAGGAAAGTGAAATATGTCTCACTCAAACATTAATAATTAATGTATTTTTAATATAATGCAATACAAAATATAAATATGGTTATAATTAATCATTTAAAGGATAAAATGTTTTTATTTATCATGGTAATTTATTTGTAATTTTTAAGAGTTATTTAAGTACCATATTATCTTATACATTAATGATTCAGAAATTATTTATTAAAGAAAAATCAATAATATTGTTTTCATTGAATATTAATACATATTAAAAGGCCCAAAAATCAGAAATAAAACTTATATTTAGTGTATATATAAATCATAATCATTAAATGACAGAATTGTTGACCATTTGGATTATTATAAAGGCGATTACGACACTTATATTATTTTATTTTGAATGAATCCAAAGTTGTCAACATCATAATTAAATGAATATAACAATTTAAATGTTTTGATTTTAAGATGATAAATTCGAGTAAAAGTATTATTATAAAATATATAAGATTTATCTTCGTCATAGTAATTTTTTTTAATTTTTAAGCAACAAATATATATACTAAATAATTATACAAAAACGATGTAGTAATTATTTTATTAAGAGAAATATAAAATAAATGGTTTTAAAAATATTAAAATAAATATTTTATTAACTATTTAATGTGATCCAATATTTTTTGAGATAAATATGACATGTTATGAATCTATTAAATATTTTATTTCGAACATATCTTCTATATGGATTTTACTTAAATTCAAATAATTGAATAATGTCAAAATTGACACTATTGTTATTTTATAAAATTAACATAATATAAAATTGTATAGAAATCACAAAAATATTTAAAAATAATAAATTAAAATTTATATTGTATTAAATGTCATAAATTATCCAATTTTGGCCAATTCACAATAGATAAGTAATTATTTTTAATAATTTAAAAATTAGAATCTTATTACCACAAATAAAAGTAAATAGATTATAAAAGGATAAATCAAGTTTATAATGTTTAAAATAAATTCCCAACGTGTATAAATTTTATTTATTGATGATATTACAACCCTATCTCATGTAATATTCTGATTTGTGTCATTTTTTGAAGTTTTTAACTAGGGTTGAATTTATTATAAATTAATATTTCTAATGTTTCCAAAGGTGCCCCTCTCCTCCTTTATAAAAATGGCACCCCTCCCCTCTTATCTTCACACCCTTTTGAGCCATGATGATCAGCCAAAACCTACAAATTACTCTCCTCATCCTTTCTAGTTATATCATAAAGGTTTTGGTCTTCTCCAAAGACCAACTCTAGTGACCTAAGAAGTAGTTTAAAGGAGGTCCGTCGAGGAAAAGGTAATCTCTTCTACCGACTCTTTCAAGTTTCTTTCTTCTTCTACTTCATCTTCTTTAGTTGTTTCATTATAATGAAATAACATAAGTATTACTTATATACAGATATTTTATTATAAATATGAAACAGCCCTATTTCACCTTCTATCCATCCTACGGAAAACGAAATCACTGCGCGTGCGTACGTACGGAATACCGTCTCCACGCCGTGGTGTAATCTGTTTTTCCCCCACCACCTTACATGGATGGGTATAATGGTTTAATGAATAACTACATATGATTATAATAACATCATACTGATTCTAATATATTTTATCATTCACTCCAATTCCATTCAATAAATATGGGAATGAAATCATCCCTCGTGCGTATGTACGGATTACCGTCTCTATGAAGCGATAAGATTCATTTTTCATGATAAAAATTCCAGAATGATTATAATGTATATATATAATAATCATAAAAAATATGACATAATAATTCTATCGGATTTATGTATATATATATATATATATGTATGTAATCTACTTAATTCAATTCAATTCAATAAAGAAACGAAAACAACATTCATTCGTACGTATGGCCTGCCGTCTCCATGAACGGTGTATTTCATTCCATTTATTGATATATTATATATATGTATATTCTGAATATATATTATATATAAATCATGTATTATATTCTATAATTATGTAATCATGATCTATGTTATCATATTAATAATTACAAGTCAAAAAATGGATGATAAATGAAACAATTTTACCCAAAACGCTACTTTGACATTAATTTACAATTGAACGGGTAATATAAAGTCATAAGTGAATCATATATGATATCAAAAAAATGAATATGATTCGGTAATAATTCAATGACATTATTTAAATCGTTATACAGGAGTTTTGGATACGTACGAAGTATATTGGACATAAGGTAAGGGATAATTTTGCAAATCTCATTTTTATTTGTGATTTCTTATACGTAAGTACTTACTGGGGTTATATTTTTCATCCATGCCAATAAAATATTTTTCATAAAGTGTTTAATATTATTTTGTGTATTATTTTTTCATGTTTACCACGCGTTTACTTTTACTTTGTGTTATGGATGGAATATTTCATTTGTTTACTATACAAGGAACCTTTTGACTTTTATGACAAAAGTACGAGGAGAATGTTGTTTTAACTTATACGGCATGAATGGATTTTTACGATATCATATCGCCTTATTTTCCTGAATACTACTCTATAATATTTCATGAATATTTTCAGCAAAATCCATTTCTTTTAAAATTTCATAGAATTTTGTAAAAAGAAAATGATTTTGAAAAATAATGGATATTTTCATCAAGAATTCATTTCAAGTGTTTTATCAAAACCATTTTCCATCTAAGATGACATTATTTCATATGTGTATGTTTCATGTATAATATCTCTATAATTTACATGGTTTCACATTTGTTATGATGAAATGATATCCATTTGTTTTTTATGGATTATGTTATGATGGGATGATGATTATGAAACCCATTTTTATTCTTTGGGTTATGATGAATGATTTATGCTTATGCCGTGTCACAAATAAGAATGATTTCATTATGATATGGGTGGTACCTATATCTCCCTCCAATGAATTAGGTAATGATTTTTATCTCATGAGATAAACATGGCTGGAATGGAAATTTTATCTGGTTCAGTAATACAAGACTTGAACAAGGAGTGAACTCGATTCAAAAAGGGACATTATCCACTAAGATGGTCTTGGCATCAATTCCTTTGCTACTATGGAAATAATAACACGTTCTTAATGGTTTCCACATTTACATGTTTTATTTCAATGATATTTTAGTAAGATTAATGTTGCTTCATGATCTATGCCTTACATACTTCCATGTTTTATTTCTTTGCTCAAGATTTTGATGTTTAAACATTATGTTAATTTTTTTAAGTTCAAATGTATATGATTTGTTCTATTTTCTCCATGCCTACCCTTACTGAGCATTTGAGCTCACCCTTTATAGTTTTCTTTTCCCCATGATACAAAGAAAAGTTTTAAGTATAAAAAGAGGAAGAACTTTTTGGAAGATGTTGAAGATCTTTCACCAAGATTAGAAGATTATATTCCGTGTTTCTAGAGACACTAAACTATTACGATCCATGAGTGAATATTTTTGTTATGTATTAAGTATTCTGTAAAAGTAATGTAATGTCCATGTATGTCAATCTTTTGGTCTCAATAGTAACTATACCATTTTATAAATAGTTGAATAGGTAAGGGGATGATATATTAGATTTATTGAAAAAATAAAATAAATTTTATATCTGAAAAATTCATTAGTTCTAACCTTACTAAATTCCATGTTAAGAAAAAGTTAAAAACTTATCACATCACTTCAGAAGGAAGTTTTCCGCCATACACAATAGTGACACTATCATATTTGAAATGGAATGGAACATTAAATTGTAAATGTGTTACTAAAATTAAATTATTACAATAATACAATTATTTTCATATAAATTTTATAAACACAATACAATTTCTGAACATGGAATGCAGTGAAAGATAACTTACTACATCATTTCATGAGTTCGTAGTCCTCCGTACACAGAATAAATGATTTTATTTAAAATTTTGTTGAAATGGAGGTGGATAAAAAATATAAATCCACATAATAACATCTTAGTATATATGATAAACTAGTGTAAATATATTGTAATATTTAAGACATAATATATTTTGGAAAATGAATAAATAAAAAGAAGTAGCTTTTTTAGGATAATTATATTCTCTATGAGAAATCTCCTTTAGATCACCTCTTAAAGACACTAAAGATTGTCTATCTGGAGGAAAAATAGTTCTATAATGTGAATAAAGATTTTGAATACATAATTAGTTTATTTTTCGATAATATAATGGGATTGGAAGGTGTTTATATATACAGGGGAGGGAGTGCCTTTTTATAGGTGTTGAAAGTGGACCTCATTGGAAATTACATTGAAATATCCCATAAGAATCCTAAATGATAATGTAATTCAAAATAAAATAGATTAAAAAAGGGAATATATTATTAAATCCGATGTATAAAGAAAAAATATGTCTATAAAATATGGCTTTAATAACTTTTTAGTTATTTTTTACTCTGAAATTTTTTATTTTACCCCCAATAAACCCATTCTTACATTAAAATTGATATATAATTTTTACTATTTTTATTATTCATTATGGTAAAAAATTAATGTGATGCTTTAATATAATATAATTTATTATAATTATAAATATTGAGACAAACACTATAAATTATATTCACATAAGTTGAAATTTGTAATTTAGAATTAAACTAGCGGATGTGACGAGAATGTGGGGTTTCAATGAGAAAATATCCAAAAGAATAAAAAGTGTTTATATAATATATCAATATTATAATATTATAATAAAATAACTATTTCAAATATATATATTTAATAACAATTATTTTACATTAATTTCAATTTATAATGTAATTTATATTTATGAACTTTTTAAATGAAAATGTGGTTTTCAATTAAATTTAAATATTTTCACTATTCATTGAAAAGTGAATCATATCAGAAAACCCAATAAAAATACCATAAGAAAATTTTCATTTGATGATTTCAAAAATTGTGTTCATTTTCTCAAATGTGATTTCTAGAATTCATAAAAAGGTTTTTAATTTTTTTTATTAAAATCCAATAAACTGCATTTTAATGAAATTTCAATTAATTTTAGAAAACCATTATTTTTTCTTTTAAATAATTATTATTTTCTTTCTTATACATTAATTAACATAATTTTTATAATTTTTAATACTATTCATATCAGATAATTTATAAGCTATTTTATAAATGTAATTTTTCAATAATATTATAATAGAGTATTACATTTCGTGTAAACCTAGTGTTACATGCATCTGGAGCTATCAGAAAAATTAAATTCATTCCAAAATAATTATATTATAATGTAATTAGGTGTTATATTCATTAATACAATAAAAATTTACTCATATAAATTTTATATAAATTACCTTCTTAATAAATGATTGTAGTTCTTCTACATCATAATCTCCTGTTCACATGATACATTCTCTAATTGATATTTCTCTAATGTAGCTTTAGCAGTCAAGTTATCCAACTCCTCAAAACATTCTAGATTATTTGAAAAATATTTTTGTGTTATTCACAATATTATATTTGGGTTTTAATTCAATTTTATTAGATTTAGGAATAAAAATTGGTCCTGGTATGTACTTTCAAAACAATAATAAATGGAACACATCTTGTTCAATTGAATAATTTGGAGGTATTTACAAATGATGAGTAATAAATTGAATTATTTAATGAATTTCATATGTTCAAATGTACATATGCCTCAGTTTCCATTTGTTACAGACCATTATAATGTCATTCCATACAGATGATTTTAGTAAAACAAGATTACTCACTAATATATAAAAATATTTTCCATGATTATCAACATAACTATATAGAATACATTGAGATACATATATATGATCCTAGATATACTTTACCTTGGTTATTTTCATTTTATAATTTTATAGTCTTACAAGTTTCCTTTCACTAACATCGTCAAAAAAAGCTATAGTATGACATCTCTTTCCATATAATGCTTCATATAATGAAATTTGAATAAATGTTTGGAATTTATATTTATAGGATAAATATAAAAAAGGAAAATAATTATACCACATACCTTAAATATTAATTGAACATGAATTAAAAATTTAATCCATTGTTGTAATCATTCTTTTAAACGATCCATTGGTTTGAGGATGTTAGGTAATGCTCAAAATAAGCTTTGTATAATGATAAGTTTGAATACTATTCTAGAATTTAGATGTAAATTTTGAATCATAATCAGAGATAATTGAAATAGGTGTACCATGATGTCTTAAAACCACATTTATATAGATCCTTGTGAGTTTCTAAACATGTAAATATTCTTTTATAGTGATGAAATTTTGATGTTTGGTTATGCAATCAATAATATCCCATATAGCATCATTCATGCTAGGAGTCTGTGATTTTCCTATAAAAATGTTCATATTAATTTCATCCCATTTCCACATAGGAATTGAAAGAGTGTTAAAAATCCTATTGGATTTTGTTTCACAATATTTAGTTTTTTTTAAAACATATACGCACGTAATCAGAAATTTCCTACATCATCTTACCCTAGAAAAACTGATCCCTCAAATTCATAAACATCGTGGTACCAAAATGGTTTATATATAAATTTAATCTACGAGTTTCATCTAAAAATTGAATTTTTTTTTCTTAGGTATATATGGAATACAAAATCTAATCACAAATTTAAGAACACCAACTAAAAAAAATCTATTATCTGATCATTCAATGATTTAATTTTCTACAAAATGTTATCATCATACTATTGAGAAGATTTTACCATTTCAAATAAATGTGGTTTCATAATAATTTGAAAAATGAATTATGTCCCTCAGTACTTAATAATTATCATCTTCATCTTTTCCAGATCCATGAAAGTATGATCTCTCAAAATCATCATTGATTTTATAATTCCATGATATTTCCTACTCAATGAATCTGCTCTATTTTTTGATTTCCCTATGTTATAGTGTACTGGGAAATCATAATCCATAAGCATCTTGAGCCACTAACTTGGTATTACATTGAACTCTTTATATTAAAAGATTTATTTTCATCTTTTATGATTTGTGTATATCTGTAACAGCCCAAAATTTTATGAAAAATATTCTTTTTAATTTCACTAATGTCTTGTGTTGTACTCTACAAGGAGCTTGCACAACACGCATCCTTGACTTTCCTTGCATTACACACAATCTCAACCTTCCTTGATAGCATGTGTAGTACGCAATAACAAGTTTCACTAAATAGCAATATGCTATTAAAATATTATTAAAACTAGCTGTTATGAATAGTAATAACCACTTTTTGCAATTTTTGTAAATTTCATTTTTCAAAATGGAATTAATTTTTGGATTTTTAATATCGAAATTAGCTTAGGGTGAAATTTTGGTACATTTCAGATAACTTTCATTTTCTGATGAATAGTGAAAATTACTAAATTTTAATTAAAAACAACTTTTTTAATCGAAATAATTAATAGTGATAAATTATTAATTTGAGTGGTTTTAAAGTATATTTAGAATATTTTTTTACAATTTAATACAATTTTGGTCATTGGATGTAATTTCACATTTAAACCCGACATAAACAAGTGTTAATCTTTTGATAGTTTTTATCTCTTAAAAGCACACTATTTGTTGTGACAGTGGAAATTAATTATAAAGTTAATTAACGCAACTTATATGTTGGGAATTTTGTAAAATTGAAATCATTTTTGAATTCGGAATATCAATTATAGCTTAGGGTGAAATTTTGACATTTTTCTGAAAAACTTCAATTTTTGATGAATAGTGAAACTACTAAGTGGTAGTTAAAAAACTAATTTTTTCATAAATCTTAATTTTACCGCTTCTGTGATTAGAATTTCAAAAATCCAAGAGACATGGTTGATGTCAGTAAGTAAAATGTGGTTCAATGAGATGAAAATAATTTTTGGTGAATAGTAACTTTTTACTTTTTTTACAACGGTTAAAAGTAAATAGGGTAATTAAGGGTAAAAATGATATTATTATTACCCTAACACATGTCATAATTCTATTGGATAAGTGTAATTCGACCAAAAACAACCTTAGAAATAAAATATGACCATTTAGGACCACTTGAAGTAGATTAGGACATTTATTATTATTTAATTCAAAGAAGAGTTAAAAGAGTTAAAATCAATGTTTATTTACTAAAACATTTTTAATATAGGGTTATACATAAGTTAAATTCGATTGTAAATATTCATTAGAAAGATAAAAAGATTTCCTACATAATGGTATTTTTTTGAAATTTTTAGACATCAAATAAGTTAATTTATATATGACACAAAGATGATGCTGTAATTATCTTATTAAGCAAATATTAACATAATTGATGTTATAAATGCCCAAATAAGTGTAATTTGAGACTTTTTATGACATACGATAATTTTATAGGTTAATAAGACATGTTATTGTTGATTTAAGTAACTTGGTTCGAACTTATCATTCTGTAAGAAATTTCATAAAAATCATGTACCAAATAGTGTCAAAATTGATATAAATTAGTTTTTAAAACAAATATTATATTATTAATTGTTATTTAATTCCTAAAAATCTAAGGTTTGGCCAAATGTCTTATATAAGGATAGATATATTAATAATAAACAACATGGGTTTCGTTTGGCTTCATTTAGTGAGTTTATTAACCATATAGTGTAAGAAAACAAAAAGACACCGTAAAAGTAAAATTATTTATCTTAATGTTAAATTTAAACGATAATGTTAAAATAGGAACCTAAACTTGTCTAAATTCTATTGGATGAGAGTATTTCGACCCGTCCCCACCTTAGCTTAGAAATAAATCAATTTGGAGATATTTAAAACCGAATTTGGCTTTATAATAAAATAATATTTTTTTAGTTATTCCAAAGGTGCCCCTCTCCTCCCTCTCCTCCTCACACCAATTTGATCATTCAAGCTCGGCCAAACCCTCCCTAAATCTCTTCTCCACTTCCCTAGTATCATCCTATAGGTCCTGGTCTTCTTAAAAGACCAATTTTAGTTCCCTAAAAGGAGGTCTCAAAGAAGCACTTCAAAGAAGAGGTAATATCCATTACCGATCTTTTCCAATTTCCTTCTTCTTCAACTTCTTCTTCTTTAGTTGTTTCATTATGAAGTAATAAAATCAGTATCACTCATATACTGATATGTTATTATAAGTATGAAACAACCCTATTTAACCATCTATTCAACCTATGGAAAATGAAATCACCGCGCGTGCGTACGTACGGAATACCATCCCCACGTCGTGGTGTAATCTATTTTCCACCACCACCATAATAGGATGGGTATAATGGTGTAATGAGTAACTATATATGATTATTATAAAGTGATATTAATACTGAAATAGTATACATACACTTTAATCACAATTCCACGACCATGGGAACGATATCATCGCTCGTGCGTACGTACGGACTACCGTCTCCACGACGCGATGAGATTCATTCTCCACATTAACCATTCATGAATGATTATAAAGTATATATAATAAGTACTAATGAAATATATGACATAATAATGATACCGGATTTATGTATATTTACATTCAATTCAATAAGGAAATGAAAACAGCGTTCATGCGTACGTGCGGACTACCGTCTCCATGAACGGTGTATTTCATTCCATTTATCAATATATTATATATATATTTTGAATATATATTATATATAAATCATGTTTTACATTCTGGATATAAGTAATCATGATCCAAGTAATCGTATTAATAATTACAAGATAAAAACACGAATGACAAGTGAGACGATTTTACCCAAAACGCTACTTTAACCTGAATTTACAAAAGAACGGGTAATATAAAGTCATAAGTGGACCATATATGATATAATAACAATGAATATGATTCTGGAATAAGTCAATAACATGATTTAAATCATTATACAGGAGCTTCAGACACGTACAAAGCAAGTCGGACCTAAGGTAAGGGAAATATCACAATCTCATTTTTATTCGAGATTGTTTATAATTTGAAATTTATTGGGGTGTATTTTATCATCCACATCCATATTTCCTCAATATTTAATATTATTTTCATCCACCTACAATAGTTTAAATCCAATTTTACCGTTTGGTGAGTTTTTAGTAAAGGATATGAAAGTAATCTTTTGTCGTTTTTCGTACGAGGTACTTTTTGACTTTTCCGACAAAAGTACGAAGAATGGTTTTTTAACTTATATGGCAAGAATGGATTTTTAAAACATTATTTCCAAGAATCTTCCTTTATAAGTTTTCAAGTTTATTTTTAATCAACTTCTTTTAGTTTATAATTGTATGACATGTTAAGAAAAGAAAAGTGTTTTTGTAGTAGAAAGGTTATTTTCCTCAAGAATGGAGTTCAAATGTTTTATCAAAATTATTTTCCATCTAAGATAATATAGGGTTCTGTTTTTATCCCTATTATTACATTGATTTCATTATGTTTTGAGTAAATAATTTTTATGAAGTCATTTACCTTATATGATTAGTTTTATGATGTCTTGATGTTTCAAGAATCCCATTTTTGTTACATGTGTTATGCGATGATGTATGATTTATGATTCTATGGCACACATAAGAAATGATTCATTATAAGATGGTTGGGATCTATATCTCCCTCCAATGCATTGGGTAAATATTTTATATCTCATGAGATAGACATGGCTGGAATGGTAGGTTATACTGGTTCAGTGAAACATGACTGAAAGGAGGGTGACTCGGTTCAGATAGGGACTTTGTCCACTAAGATAGTCTTGGAAATGAGTCTTGACTAGCAAGAAATGATTCTCTATGATTACGTGTGAATGCCACAAGGTTTCATGTTTGAAGTTATGATTATTGTGATTACATTTCACTGCCATGATTTACCCCATGTTATGAAATTATGATCTCTTTTGCAGGTTAAGATTTCCAAAAGTTATGTGCTTATGTATATGATGTGATTGATATTTCTTTTGTTTACCCTTACTGAGAATTTGAGCTCACCCTTTTATGTTTTCTTTTCCCTAGGATATAAAGAAAGGTTTTAGGTAAAAAAAGGAGATCTTTATGGGAGATTTTGAAGATCTTTCACCACGATTAGAAGAATATATTCTGAGTTTCCAAAGACACTAAACTATTACGGTCATTGTGTGTGTGTTTTTGTTATGTACTAAGTATTCTGAAAAAGTAATGTATTGTACATGTACGTCAAGCTTCGGGTCTCAACAGTTGGTATCAGAAGAAAGGTTTAGTCAACCTTTGGAAACTAGGATGCGAGAACATTAGTGAGATCCCTAGAGATATTTAAAAGGTATGTCTAGGGATGTCCCTAAGGATAAGTATATGTATAGGATACAGTCCTAGAACTACGGTAACGATCATAGAATTTATCCAAAGATTTTAGATATTGAGGATACTCCACCTTTATTATATTGTTTTCCCTAGCATGATTTTCGCCTCTCACACTATTCTTTTTTGGGTTTTAGAAAATGGCTGGAAAAAAGATGATTCATGATAATGGAGGATATAATGGACAATGGAATGATATTATTCATAATGAAATGGGATTTGGAAGTCCAAAAATCATTATTATGCCGAATCAGCAATCTCATAATATGATCAATAAAGTAAAATTTTGTAAGTATCCTGACTCAGCTAATAAGAGAAAGATGGAGTTTAATGATGATCATAGAGGAAAGAAAGTTCAATTTCCCCTATGTAAATCATGTGGGAAGAGGCATCAAGGAGAATGTTTCAAGGGAACTAGAAGATTCTTTGGGTGTGGAAAAGAAGGACACAAAGAAAGTAAGTGCAAAGGAAAAGGTTTATTTAACACCATGGATGAGGATAATGGTATTGCTATGACATCAAAAATGGTTAAGTGTTTTAAATGTTGAATGTATGGGCATTATGCAAACCAATGTACTAAGGGAAAGACTCATGAAGAGAATCAGTTGGTCGTATGGGTAGTATTTATGTGGATGATGATGAAGAGACTACAAATGATATGTGAGATGAAAGAATTGTTGAAGCTCGATTAATGGTTTATGAATGTAGTGGAATGATTACATGTTTATCATGTGTAATGTTGTATAAGTAATCTCATGGTACTATGGAATAAAGAGACATCTAAGGATTGTTACACTATTGTCTTTCCTTGAGTTTTGAAAGTGTATGATTAATGTTACCAGTATCCGTGAAAGGTTATTCAGATATTTTTGGAATGTAGATGATATGTGCATAATGAAGGGATAAGGAGAAAATTAAATGTTTGATATTATTCATGAGCTCATGACTGATATAAGGAGAATGTTATATCATGGTTTGAGTATATATAATTTTGGGTTTTTGGTATGTGGAAAGTGTTAACTTTTAACCGCATTCATGTTTTCACTAAGGTTCAATGGGTATTCAAGAGAATACATCATTAAGGCCTTTGAATGTTTGGAATGTGACCAACAAGACATATCTTATGATATATGGGGATCAAAGATGGTATTAAATCTCTGGTAATCGTTTTCACTCTATTATGAATATGGACTTCAGTATTATGGATAATCATAAAGGCTAGAATGGATTATGTTCTTTTTTGATATTATTTATGGGATGTCATAGTAATGTAGTTTTAGAAAAAGGACAACCTGCAGGACGGGCGACAGCCCATCGCGTCGGACAAGGCTGTGGGAATCGAACCCACAACCGAAGTGTGACTGGCCTTTATCGCCTACCACTGGCCTACAGGATGTCCCTGTTTAGTAGAAAATAGTTTTATTATATTATATGGTATGATATATAGGTTCATTCTTGGAATCGTATACGATTAACCTCGCTATAGATGGACTTATGTATATTTGATAACTTTTGCCAACCTTTTGTTTGAAACAAATGGAATGACCCATCATTCTATCACATGATCAATTAACACTTCATGAATAAAAAATTCAAATTCATTTCTTTAAGAGATGAAGTGAAAATTGTTCAAAGTACGAACAATAGTGAGATTGTACCAAAATAAAGTAAGTATTTATTCTAATTCAAATTCTTCAACTTTAGGGAAATGATCTTGAAAACCCAAAAATTTTTGTCCTAGTTCCCTTATATCCGATGAATTAGATGGTACCTTATATCATCACAAATCTATGGATTTGTGATTACTGGCTTTTCCGTAGCCATGTTCTCTACCACTCTCCATCAGAACATGATGGTTAGATTTTTCTTCCATATCCATATTTTCACCTATGTTCTCCTATGTGGAAACCCTGTGATGAGTTAATTTGGGTAACCATTACATTTCATACTTTAGTTTTTAAAAGCCATGTTTTGGTATTCCTTTTTACGATGTTGGTTTCTATTAAAGAAACTTTTGAATAGTAAACCATTTATAACCCCAACGAATTTCGAGGGCGAAATTTATTTTAAGGGGGGTAGAATGTAACAGCCCAAGATTTTATGAAAAATATTCTTTTTAATTTCACTAATGTCTTGTGTTGTACGCTACAAGCAGCTTGAATAACACGCATCCTTGACTTTCATTGCATTACACGCAATCGCAACCTTCCTCGATAGCGTGTGTAGTATGCAATAACGAGTTTCACTAAACAGCAATATGCTATTAAAATATTATTAAAACTAGCCGTTATGAATAGTAATAACCACTTTTAGAAATTTTGTAAATTTTATTTTTCAAAATGGAATTCATTTTTGGATTCGTAATATCAAAATTAGCTTAGGGTGACATTTTGGTACTTTTCGGATAACTTTCATTTTCTAAAGAATAGTGAAAATTACTAAATTTTAATTAAAAACAACTTTTTTAATCGAAATAATTAATAGTGATAAATTATTAATTTGAGTGGTTTTAAAGTATATTTAGAATATATTTTTACAATTGAATACAATGTTGGTCATTGGATGTAATTTCATATTTAAACCCGACATAAACAAGTGTTAATCTTTTGATAGTTATTATCTCTTAAAAGCACACTAATTGTTGTGACAGTGGAAATTAATTATAAAGTTAATTAATGCAACTTATATGTTGGGAATTTTTTAAAATAGAAATCATTTTTGAATTCGGAATATCAATTATAGCTTAGGGTGGAATTTTGGCATTTTTCTGAAAAACATCAATTTTTGATGAATAGTGAAACTACTAAGTAGTAGTTAAAATACTAATTTTTTCATAAATCTTAATTTTACCACTTCTGTGATTGGAATTTCAAAAATCAGAGAGACACGGTTGATGTCAATAAGTAAAATGTGGTTGAATGAGATGGAAATAATTTTTGAAGAATAGTAACTTTTTACTTTTTTTACCAAGGTTAAAAGTAAATAGGGTAATTAAGGGTAAAAATGATATTATTATTACACTAAAACATGTCCTAATTCTATTGGATAAGTTTAAATCGACCAAAAACAACCTTATAAATAAAATATGACCATTTAGGCCAACTTGAATTAGATTAGGACATTTATTATTATTTAATTCAAAGAAGAGTTAAAAGAGTTAAAATCAAAGTTTATTTACTAAAAAAAATTTAATATATGGTTATACATAAGATAAATTTGATTTTAAATAATAATTAGAAATATGAAATGATTTACTAGATAATGGTATTTTTTTGGAATTTTTAGACATCAAATAAGTTAAATTATTTATGACACAATGATGATGGAGTAATTATCTTATTAAGAAAATATTAACATAATTGATGTTATAAATGCCCAAATAAGTGTAATTTGAGACTTTTTTTGACTTACACTAATTTTCTAGGTTAATATGACATGTTATTGTTGATTTAAGTAACTTTTTTCGAACTTATCATTCTGTTAGAAATTTCATAAAAATCATGTACCAAATAGGGTCAAAATTGACATAAATTAGTTTTTAAAACAAATATTATATTATTAATTGTTATTTAATTCCTAAAAATCTAAGGATTGGCCAAATGACTTAGCTAAGGATAGATATATTAATAATATACAACTTCGGGTTCGTTTGGCTTCATATAGTAAGTTTATTAACCATATAGTGTAAGAACAAAAAAGACACCGTAAAAGTTAAATTATTTAACATAATGTTAAATCAAAATGATAAGGTTAAAATAAGAACCTAAATTTGTATAAATTCTATTGGATAAGAGTATTTCGACTCATCCCCACCTTAGCTTCAAAATAAATTAATTTGGAGCTATTTAAAACCGAATTTGGCTTTATAATAAAATAATATTTTTAGTTATTCCAAAGGTGCCCCTCTCCTCCCTTATAAAAGGGCACCTCCTCCCTCTCCTTCTCACACCAATTTGAGCATTCAAGCTCGGACAAACCCTTCAAATATCTCTTCTCCACTTCCCTAGTATCATCCTAGAGGTCCTGGTCTTCTTAAAAGACCAATTTTAGTTCCCTAAAAGGCGGTCTCAAAGAAGCACTTCAAAGAAGAGGTAATATCCATTACCGATCTTTTCCAATTTCTTTCTTCTTCAACTTCTTCTTATTTAGTTGTTTCATTAATAAGTAATAACATCAGTATCACTCATATACTGGTATGTTATTATAAGTATGAAACAACACTATTTAACCATCTATCCATCCTATGGAAAATGAAATCACCGCGCGTGCGTACGTACGGAATACCGTCTCCACGCCATGGTGTAATCTATTTTCCACCACCACCATAATAGGATGGGTATAATGGTGTAATGAGTATCTATATATGATTATTATAAAGTGATATTAATACTGAAATAGTATACATACACTTTAAACACAATTCCACGACCATGGGAACAATATCATCACTTGTGCGTACGTACGGACTACCGTCTCCACGACGCGATGAGATTCATTCTCCACATTAACCATTAATGAATGATTATAAAGTATATATAATAAGTACTAATGAAATATAAGACATAATAATGATACTGGATATATGTATATTTACATTCATTTCAATAAGGAAACGAAAACAACGTTCATGCGTACGTATGGACTACCGTCTCCATGAACGGTTTATTTCATTCAATTTATCAATATATTATATATATTTTCTGAATAAATATTATATATAAATCATGTTTTACATTATGGATATAAGTAATCATGATCCAAGTAATCATATTAATAATTACAAGTTAAAAACACGAACGACAAGTGAGACGATTTTACCCAAAATGCTACTTTAACATGAATTTACAAAAGAACGGGTAATATAATGTCATAAGTTGACCATATATGATATAATAACAATGAATATGATTCTGGAATAAGTCAATAACATGATTAAAATCACTATACAGGAGGTTCGGACACGTACAAAGCAAGTCGGACCTATGGTAAGGGAAATATCACAATCTCATTTTTATTCGAGATTGTTTATACTTTGAAATTTACTGGGGTGTATTTTATCATCCACATCCATGTTTCCTCAATATGTAATATTATTTTCATCCACCTACAATTTTTTAAATCCAATTTTACCCTTCAGTGAGTTTTTAGTAAAGGATATGAAAGTAATCTTTTTTCGTTTTTCGTACGAGGTACTTTTTGAATTTTCCGACAAAAGTACGAACAATGTTTTTTTTAACTTATACGGCAAGAATGGATTTTTAAAACATTATTTCCAAGAATTTTCCTTTATAAGTTTTCATGTTTATTTTTAATCAACTTCTTTTAGTTTATAATTGTATGACATGTTATGAAAAGAAAAGTGTGTTTAAAGTAGAAAGGATATTTTCCTCAAGAATGGAGTTTAAATGTTTTATCAAAATTATTTTCCATCGAAGATAATATAGGGTTCTGTTTTTATCCCTATTATTACATTGATTTGATTATGTTTTGAGGAAATTATTTTTATGACGTCATTTACCTTATATGATTTGTTTTATGATGTCATGATGTTTCAAGATTCCCATTTTTGTTACATGTGTTATGCGATGATGTATGATTTATGATTATGTGGCACACATAAGAAATGATTCATTATAAGATGGGTGGGACCTATATCTCCCTCTAATGAATTGGGTAAAGATTTTATATCTCATGAGATAGACATGGCTGGAATGGTAGGTTCTACCGGTTCAGTGAAACCGGACTGAAACGAGGGTGACTCGGTTCAGAAAGGGACTTTGTCCACTAAGATAGTCTTGGCAATGAGTCTTGACTAACAAGAAATGATTCTCTATGATTATGTGTGAATGCCACAAAGTTTAATGTTTTAAGACATGATTATTGTGATTACATTTCACTGCCATGATTTACCCCATGTTATGAAATTATGATCACTTTTGCAGGTTAAGATTTCCAAAAGTTATGTGCTTATGTATATGATGTGATTGATATTTCATTTGTTTACCCTTACTGAGCATTTGAGCTCACCCTTTTATGTTTTCTTTTCCCTAGGATGTAAAGAAAGGTTTTAGGTAAAAAAGGAGATCTTTATGGGAGATTTTGAAGATCTTTCACCACGATTAGAAGATTATATTCCGAGTTTCCAAAGACACTAAACTATTACGGTCTTTGTGTGTGTGTTTTTGTTATGTACTAAGTATTCGGAAAAAGTAATGTATTGTACATGTACGTCAAGCTTCGGTTCTCTACAATATCTCACACATTCAGTATACAGATAATGTCTCCATATCATTAGAAAATTGTTTACAATTGATAACTCAATATCAGGGATTGGATATATCTAATTATTATTATTCAATTTCCTTAAAACAAAGGTAACGAGTTTTTAATTTTCACTCAGAAACAATCAAGTCCCTTCTCTGATGATTCACCATATATCCCAAACCCATTATTTCTACATGGTAGACTAGAAATGAAATAATTTACCAAATATTATTTCTATTTCATCTAAAAATTCATTAAATTCCTTTATAAAAACAATATTAAACCCATTACATGTAAGTATATGTTAATGGTTTTTCAAATGAGGAAAAGTTATAAACAATTCCCCAATTGTGACCGTATAAAAAATAAAATTACATATCTTAGTTATGATTGATTGGTATATTCCATTTTCTGAATGGATCTGTCTTTGTAGGGTTAACTGATATTCTATCCATGTTGATAGTATATCAATGAAAAGAAATATCCGGATTCCATATATCACAATTACTAAATTTCCGATATAAATATTTCATTTTATGAATCTCAATAATTTTCATCAACTGATTCTCATTTTCATCATATCATTTAGAATAATCCAAAATATCATCAATGAATACCTTAAAAAATCAACAAGATGTTCCCTAAAAACTATGATCATTATATAAATAAAAAGAGAGGTTGAATTACAAAATACCAATGTTATTATACTAAAATCATAATGTCCATACCTTATTGGAATGCTTTTCTTCAGAATTTCAGACTTATTTACTTGAAATTGATTATACCAGTAATGATGGTCAACCTTTCAAAAAAATGGGGCTCTATGAATTTTATCGAATAATTCATCAATGTGATGCATACAATAACTGTTATTTATTATAATAAAATTTATTTCCTTATAATCAATGAAATTTCTCATTTACCGATATTTTTTATTAACCAATAGAACATTAGATCCCCATGATGAAACACTAGGGAAAATAAATACCTTAAAACCTAACTCCTCTAGTTTTTTCATTAAATACAATACTTTCACAGGGTTAATTATATTGTTATTCTTTAATATTTTCCTACATTTGGAATTAATTAAATGTAAAAATAAACCTTATGGTCCGAGGGATGACAATAAAATTCCTAAGGATATACATCAATGTATTCCTATACAATACAAATATAATTTATTTTATGTTTAGTTTCTCCATACGTATATTTTCATTTCTATTATTCACTAAGAATTAAATTCATTATAGCAATACGGGTGGATCTAGATATTACTCATATGATTATGTTTCTTCCGTATATATAATAATTTCAATATATTAATATGAATTCCTAATTTCTATCTCATTGCATTAAATTTTGTCATCATATTTCGAATGTTATCCCATAAAAAGGAATATATCATAGTAAACCATACATATGAAAATATGTTCATAATATAAAGAACATTTATATTTCCTAATGGGAAAATCCTAAAATATCCTTATTGATGTGAGTCTTCCCCATATAAATTTACACACAACCATATTATTAAAATGAATGGAAAGTTGCTACTTTTATATGAAAAATGGGTAGATATAAAATAGTTAATGGATCATAATATCAAATAAATCATTAGATAAATATGTATATATATAAAATAGATTACCTCGTATCAAAGGGTAAATCCTCCACAACCATAAAAAACAAATATTATTAGACTTCTACCATTTTCCTCTATTGTAGTGGTCCCCCTTGTCGGTTGGGGAATTATTTTTCATAGTTCACTACATTCTTATAGTTGATGCATCGAATAATAGTGGTTCCTTTCTTATTTTTGAATTATTTTTTTTAGTGAACTTAGTAACTAAATATATAAAAAAATCAAAATCCCATTAATCATTTCCTTGGGTGATTCTCTTCAAAATATTTTATTTACTGAAATCACCATGATATCATATACATATATGTGAAATTCCTTTTATTATGGTCTTTATAGGGACTTTTATTCTCATGATTTCCCTATAATATGGAAGATCTAGAAAATTCATTATCTGTTTTGGATGGTATAAATTTCACTTCAACACATGATGAATTAATTTGAGAAACCAATTCCCTTAATAGAATATTCATTGTACCATTAAATAAATGGGAAATCATGCATTCCTTGAATTATATGAAATATATAATATACTGAGGTTACCTTATTAATGAATCCTCACAAAAAATGTCACCATATTTATCAATTTTCATTATTCTATTTAAAAATATCTTAATTTAAGTATATGTCTCACAAGGGAGATATTTGTTCAAGAATTTCTGATTAAATGTTTTCCATTCGATGAATTGAATTTCCTCTTCCTCCATAATATTCTTGATAAATGGCCACCGTCGATCAGTATCAACTACAAGAAAAAATAAAATAAGGGAATTATTTTAATATTCCCCACATCAAAACACCATAAATATCTTATGGAGAGATATAATCCATTTAAAATCTTTTATTGGATAAATAGTCCAACCAAATTATGGGGGCATCTACATCATTAAGTGATATGACATTATAGAAAATTTCCATGGAATAGTTTTCTTCATCATGGATAGGATATTTCACCTAACCTGATAAATCTTCACTTACATATACATAATCTTATCAATTTTAATTCTAGATATTTGGTGTCCTCACCAGGGAAATCTTTACATTGGAAAAGAGTATTTATACCCTTCATCATTCCTCCCACCATTTCTAAACAATTTAGTATATTGTATTATATTATAATATTATTAATTGTCATTAATAATTTATAATTCAAAATATAGTGCAAAACATAAAATAATGTTTACAGTTTATGCATTTTTATAACATAATCCATGTCACTGGTTTCATTGGGGATATCTTTATCCTTAAATATTCTCAAATGGTTTCATTATAAAATGTGAATTTTTCTAAGAATATCACCCATGATTGTAAAAATAGTTGGAAAATGAGACCCATTTTCATACATCAAGAGACGATTAGGTCAATCCTAATTCACAATTTTCGATGTTATTACAACTATGTACAATTGTGCCAAAACCGCATCTATTTGTAGTATAAATAAAAGGGAGTGTTTTTATGAATAAAAATAATAATTTATTGTATTCAAAAACCTTAGGTTTTTCTTATATTATTATCCAAAATTTATATCATAGGTTTATATTATTTATTCTACATATTCATTAATATAGATCCCATGTATTCAAGAAAACACCCTCAGATACTAATGGTAACAACCCCGACCCCAGTAGACTAGAGATATTGTCAACTTTATTACATTTGACTGAGAATATAGGATAAAATCCTAAAGGTCCAATCAGTATCGAATTTTGAGTGAACTTGATACATATATGATACATAGTTTACATTTTAATTGAAAATAAAACATAACACATTGTCAATTAAAATGAAATACATCCTTAAGAAATCATGCCAATAAATCTTTTTCGGATCTCAGGGAAACACAACTAAATATGGTTCATCATAAATACTACGTGAGGTCTCTGTAAAGTGGAACCCATCAGTAATTAATAAAAAAAATCAATATGGAATATTATATAACTAAACATGTATTCCCATTAAATAACTTGTCTATCATGATGAGATAAAACATAATTAATATAGAAAGGTAAATAAATGAAAACACATTTTATTTAATCGGTAATTGAAAATAAAATTCATCGAGAGATAATAACATATAAAATTTTCATAGATAATGATAATAAATAAATTTTAAATCAATTAAGTTTTAAATTATTTTTTATCATGGTATCATTGTTTATGATACCTCTAAAATTAATTTCATTCATCAAGACTTCTTAAAACTTCTTTTTAATAACCCATCTTATTTGGCAAACTCATTTGTCTTTTGAAAAATATTGAGCGATCCAGGGCATAGATATAACCAGGACCCACCCATATTGTCAATTTCAAATAATATATCAAATATATAATAATCAATTTAATTTATGATTCAATATTATATATCATCATATATCTTTATTGACTAAAATATTGTGATTTATAAATATTTTCCCATTAAATCAAATAACATACACGGGAAACACTATATTTAAAAATGGTTAATTTATTAGGAATTAATCATATCCACCATAATTGAATATGGGTATTAATAAAATAATAATTATAAATGAAAATGGATGACAAGAATGTGATTTATTCATGAAAATGTTAAAAAGCATAAAAGAATATGAGATTATATAATAACTTTCCCCAAGTTGTAATTTTCAAGTGAAATCCCCATGGATGATATAATTTAAATTGAAATAGAAAAAACTGTGAATTATTATGTAATAATGATATTAAATTTGAAAGGGGAAATATATATACCATAAAAATAATTTAGTTTCAAAACATTATAATATACGTCAATGAAGGGAAATTGAAACAGAGCCCCCTACATCATGATTTCCATTAGTTGAACATGATTTTACCTCTAATATAATTGATTTAATATTTTTATTAATTTATAAATAAAATATAAACATATTTAAAATATCATATATGATACTCTTATATAATTTAACAATATTTTTGTTAAAAAAGTTTTATTATTTTAATTATATTGGGTGATAATTTCCCTATTTTTCCAAGTGTATTGAGTTATGAATTTTCCAGTTCCTATAAAACGTATATATGTAATTCACATACTTCGTGATAATAATGGTATAAATATCATATTTAATTAGTAGTTATATTATAATAAAAAATCATTAATTTTTGTCATGGAAAAAGGAACTCATCACAACGAGAAAATGGAAGGTTGTATGTGTTTACGAGTGACAATATCATTCCCTTAAAAGGTATAAGGGTAAGAAAGTGGGTGATATACTAATTTTATAGAATAAGAGTCATCTATTATGTATAAAAGATGATCATTAATTTTATCCATGTTACATAACATGTAATGTGTATGTGGGAAATAAATCACATCGCTTTGTGAGGTAGTAGTTCTCTATACACAAGAGTGATGTCATAATATATGTAATAGAATTTAATGTAAAAAATATATATGTGATTTTAAAATTTCATAATTATAGTAGTATAATTAATATAATATAAATGAGTTAACTCTAAAATTATATTCATACCTGAATTGTTGTGATGGAAAACAATCTATATCTTTTCGTGAGGAGGTAGTCGTCAATACACAAGATCAATTATTCAGTTTCCCATATGTTGGAAGTGGATTGGGAAATTATTATTAAATTAATATAGTAAAAAATATATATAAGTGAGATATTTCTATTATTATATTTGAAGTCATAATACATAAATTAATTTATAAAAATATGAATTTAAATGAAATAATTCTGTTAAGAAAATTACCTTCTATAAGAGAATCATCCTCAAGATCACCCACTAAGAAAAATAAGGATGGTCGTTTGTGAAGACCATTTTCTGTATAATGTCACTAAGGATATATAAATTTAATTTTCATGGATTTTACTAATAATAGTTCTTGTGATGTGTAAATATGTTAGGGGATAGAATTCTCTTTTATATGTAGTGAAAGGGGACATCCTTGAAAATTAATTAGTAATTTCCCAAAATAATAAAAAATAATAAATCCATTCACATAGAAACATTTCAAAAATGAAAATATATAATACATTGTAATGGATATGGATGAAAATTTCCCATAAAAATGTTTTTCAGAAGTTTTAATGTCATTTTAAAACTTATCATTATAGTTTAACACCTGGTAAACCCATTTTTATTGTAACCATGCTAAATATTTTTTGTCGTTTTTATTATACATTATACTAATACTTTAACATGAAATTATTATATAATATAAATTATATTCATTCTGAATATGTAATCCTATTTTTCGAATATAATTCATATATGTTGAAAATTTTAAAATAATATTAATCCCACAATCATGTTGAGATAGAACGCTTTCAAAGAAGAACGATTCTACAGTTTACAATGTTTTTATATGAAACTTGATAACGAAAAATATTTTAATAAGAAAATTTGGACTATTAAATATAAAATTCAACAAAATTTTCAATAAATATATTTAAAATTATAATTTAACATCATAAATAAAATATATTAAATTTCAGATTTCAAATAAAATTTAGTATTTTTTACTATTCCTCCAAAAATGAAACATATCAGAAATATCCCAAAAATTTACCCATAGAATGTTTTGAAATTATGATATAAAAATAATTTAATTTTATAAATAATTAATTTAATTAGTAAAAATAAAATTTAAATTTGTTGTGTGAATATAGACTAAACAGTCATTTATATAAAATATTGTTTTCTCAAAAACATTTCTTTTTTCATTAACCTAATTCTTATTTTATATCTAATAAAAATATAAAATTATTTTTTAAATTTATGTTATTAATATTCTAACATTAAAATTAAACATTTATTTTATAATATTTATGTCTAAATTCTATTTTAATTACATATCACATCTCTTTTAACAAACATTTCATGCATCCCAAGCTATCGAGGAAATTAAATTTATTCTATAATAAATATATTATAAAGTATTATGGTGTTACATTTTATCATATATGAATATATCATATTATTCATAAAATAATATCGTCAGTATCTTAAATACATTGAAACCTTACTATTATTTTTAAAACATATTTATTCACACTATTTCCATCGAATGGGATGTGAAAATATATCTCTAGCAAACATCAGACATACTGTTTCGACAATATGATACATTTTATTTAAAAGCAGTATATTTTATAGATGGATATTATGATGATCTTATTGTCTATATAAAATAATTATGACATAATTATACTTTTTTAATGATTGAATCTTGTCTACTATTTTTTCTTTGAAACTGTTAAAAACAATAATGTGATTCGTGTGTGCATGTGGATTACCAAATCCACGAAGTGGTGTGATTATATTTTCATGTATGATTTAAATATTTGATCATAATGAATGATATAATGAGTATATTTCATTTATTTGATATATTAATTATTCATTAATGGGTAATTAATATTCAACATTGTTTTTTTCTGTCTTTTGAAAACTAAATACCATGTTCATGCATATGTAAGGCCTACCGTCTCCAATAATGATTTAATTAATTTGTCTATATCTAAATTTAATAATGTATCTAAAAATTTATATAAATATTATATATGATATTTATATCACTATTATCATTCTATATATTATTTATCCATTATCAGTGTACAGTAAATAAAACTACCTAACCAAAACATACCTGAAAAAAATGAAGCAGATATAATCTTGAAACATAATTTAAATAAATAATTGCCAAAAAATGGGTGATAAAATGTTATTAATAACTAATATATGGTATGATATATATAATAATAGTTAATTAATAAATTAATAATAAATATATAATTATTCTATATATGGTTTAAATTCATATTAATGAATTTGAACACAATTTATGAGATTTCTGTTCTATCTTTTATTTCTATGATACATATTAAAGATTAAACACACATTTATTTTGTGTAGATTATATAAATAAAATTTTAATTATTATATCATTAATATAATAATTATCATGATATTTAATGTTTTATTATATTGTTTTATTCAATGAGACTTATGATCAAAAACATTAATGTTACATTAAGTGATTTTCATCTATATATTATTTATGTGTGTCACATTCCTTATAGGCCACATGTTTCAATTTTTTGGGGTCATTACTTCCCATGAATGTATTTTATTATAGCAATTATGATTTTTTTGGATTAAAAAATTATTCTATTGTTATTTATTTTATGCCAATAATATTTTCAATATTACTAATGTGTTAAGGGTTTTCGGTCATAATCTCACAATTTATTTGTATTATTCCTGAGTAAGATTTTGATGATTAAGTCTTATGATATACCTCTCATGAAACAAATTATTTTTCTTATTCAATGTTTATTTATATTAAATACATGATTTTATGTCATTTTTATAACCATATGTAGTCGTGGGACTGAAAATGTTCTTTTAATTAAAATCAACATTATATCTCTCTTAATTCTAAAAAAATTTCTTCTATTTCAATGTTTTCTAGAAAAGAATTAAATAATGTTTTTACAAAAATATATTTCTTTTGAATTTCATTTTTATCCATGTTTTAGTATTTATGAATTGGTTCTCAATGATTCTTTTTTCCATATTTTGAATGAAGTACTTTTTTTAATTTTTACAAAAATAAAAAAGGAATTTTTTTAACATATATGACATGAATGAAATGTACCTGTATCATAACCGCTCAATTTATTGAAACATACTTTTAAACATTCCATAGATATTTTTGGAAAAAAATCGATAATATTTAAAAAAAATTATATCTTAAAGATGTGATTTCAAAATAATAATGTTATTTTCATCAAGAATGTTTAAATGATCATTAAATGTTATTTATATACATCAGTCACAAACCCCTTGATCTTCCTTATTATTTATGGTGTTTATGGTCCAATTACACATTAACTAATCTTTTTTCATAGTTTTTTATGTTTTTCATTACAATATCGGTATGAAACTATTTTCATTTTAGTGGTTTATACTTTGATAAAATTTTTATGAAACCAATTTCTTTTTCATGGGTTTTTCTATGGATAATTTTTCATGAAACACCCTTATTTCCATAGGTCAGATATTATTACTATTATATAATCTTATTGAAACCATATGTATGAATTTCAATATATTATTTGTGGGACTAGTGTCACCCACCAATATAGTGGATAATGATTTATATCTCATGATATAAACTCAGATAGAATGGGGACTGAACCATGTTGACATGTAATAATCTTGATACATATTATTTAAGGATTTATTCCAAAATTGTAAATATGATATAATCTCTAATTATCATGTAGTATAGTGTCTTTCAGGTAATGGTACATATAATAAAAACCTGATACAAGGATAAAAGAAAATTATTGAAAACTATGTTTGGAAGCCCTAAAAATATATTTTCTATTAACACTACATGGGATATCGTACGAGAATACATAAGAAATGTGTAACTCCCAGAAATACTAACGTGAGAACATTATATTTGATATCATGTTTAATAAGACACACCAAGATTGTGGAGGAATATATTTTATCGATATATGAAATTATATTTCTTATATCAAATAAATTAAATATATAATATATCATTCAATTCATGCAATACCATGTTGGGTTGCATTGCATGCAATGAAAACTTTATTCAATAACATTTGTTACTTGGAATACTGAGTTTTACTGAACAACAATATATTATTAAATTATAATTATTTAATATAATAATATATAAAATAGCGATTCAATTTTTCTTAATTTGTATTATTATCTAGAATATGAAAAAAATACGGTGATTTCATTTGATAGTAATGAATAATAATTTAAAAAATAAACCAATATAAGATAAAATATGTATTCTTTTATTTATGTTGAAAAAGTTTTATTTTTTAATAAATAATATTAATAACTATTAATTAATGATATTAATAAAATATTATATATATATATTCAATATATTTTATAAGAAAAATATAATAACAAACATAATATTATGAAAAATGTATTTGTTTATGGTAGTTCTACCGAATTTTCATGGAACATATATTATAAATATGAATTTTTGAAATTTGGTAAAATTAATATGAACACAACTATATATTTTAATGTATACCATAAAAATCAGTTTATGGTGATGTTTTGGTATTTTTCTGTGAAGTTTATTTTTTTAATGAAGAATGAAAATACTAAATTTTCATTCAAAAGTAATTT
The DNA here is from genome assembly GCA_963277665.1 of Viscum album. Taxonomy (NCBI): domain Eukaryota; kingdom Viridiplantae; phylum Streptophyta; class Magnoliopsida; order Santalales; family Viscaceae; genus Viscum; species Viscum album. Next base: position 942,534,520 of record OY728127.1, on the reverse strand, counting down.
TTAGTTTCATATTTTTTAAAGATTAATTATATTTTCTATTAATTTTAAATATTAGATAGATAAATTATATATAATATAATATAATTTCTGTCTTTGGATTTAAATTAATTTTGATATAGAATATAAAAACATTTTAACCTTTTGAACATTTTTACATTATAACTCCTCTTTATAGTCTCTTTTGTATGATTAAATAATAATTAATTTCTACCACTTCAATGATTTGAATTTGGAGAAATGGATACCCTATTTTAAATAATCATATTATTTAATTATTAATATTTTCAACATTGTTTTTGATAGAAAAAACATTGTATATTTTTTTAATTATTTATATCGATTAAGGTAAAATTAAGCATAACAAGGGAATAAACCATAAACTTTATGGAAAAAATGACATAATTAATTATAAAAATTACAATTAATGACCATATATTGAACATATAATGAATATTATATAATATTAAATAATTTTTTCCACATTACATGAAGTAAATGTTTGTGGAATCACCATTCAAAAACAATTTCAAGAATACAACTCATCACCCACTATACAGTGGAACTCACCACTCCCACTTCCTAATACATATAAAGCCAATTTCGATCGACCAAAATATACCCCAATAGCTCCTAGAAATCCATTCCATAATACTAGATGACTCATCTTTTCCATAAATTAGTAAAATGAATCATTTTGGTATAAACCAAAAAGAGATACCAAAAAATGATGAAGCATTCTTCAACATTAAATTTTGTATTATTTTTTTCTCAAATAATTTTTATTAGTATTACATTATTATATAGTAAAACCATTATCCTAGATATAATTTTATTTTTATTTGTTAATTTTTTAATTTAAAACATAACTCACTTCCATGAAATTGGTGTTGAACTTAATGTTTGTGTATAGAGAACTTTCGCCTCGCGAAATAATGTCGTTTATTATTCCATTACCACCTATAATTGTAAGAAATTATGATGAAAATGATATTTATATATGATATATATTTATTTATAATTTATTTATTCTTATTTAATTATTTTAACTTATACCATTATTCATTCCATTTTGTGTAAATATGATATCATTGTTCGTGAACGAGTGGACAACCACCTCCTCAAAGCTTTGTGATTCGTTCACGTTATCAATTGAATGTATAAAAGAAGGTTTTAATTAAATTATTATATATATCTTAATCAATTGTTATTATGGAATTATAACATACATATATAATATTTACTTTTCATTATTGTTAATATAATAAAGAAATGGATGCATTGTTCGTGTGTACGTACGACTTACCATCTCTACAAACGATGCATTTCATTTCCAATATAGAAATATTATGGACTATTATAAAAACATATATAATTAATATATATGATAATTAAGTAATGTTTTACTTGATGGATACTATGAAATGATGATCTACAAAATAATAAACAAAAATAACTAGTTTAATCATACTCAAACAAATTGTATATTATTACGATAAATAGTGGAAATAATGAATGATTATTAAAAAATGTAATAAGATATTATTAGAAGATAATAATTGATATTATAAATATAAATATCATTTTTCATAAGTCAGTTATATGTTTAAATCTATTACAATATATGTTAATGGTTGATCACCCAAAAGGAAACTCAAGGTAAGTGATTCTTGTCTAACTTTTACTTCGTGAGACATACTTCATAATCACAACTAATTTATTTTAAATTTTGTATATACTACCAATAATAATATACTATATATTTAATTCATTTATAATAATGGTACTTAATTTTTAATTTCATGTTGTATCATTCATTATTCTCTTCATTGTAATTTTACAAAGCAATAAGGGACATAATCTCAATTTCTATTCTATGAGTAATTCTTTATCATTGTGAATCTAATTTCTAATTTATGGTGTACATACACCCACATTGAGATGTAATATCAGGACTCATTCATTATTGATGATAATTATCGTTTAATGTTTTATTTATATCATATCATCTGACTTCCTCCTAAATTTACCATACCATACAGAAATTTCAAAACACATTTCCATTTCATTTGGTTATATTAATTCCTCATTGTCATTAATGTTATTTGATTTTGTGTATAGTTATTTTGAACATATATTGATGTATTTAGAATCCCATTAGGAGTATTTTTTTGATACATATTATAAATTAATTACTTTATTCTAACATAATCTTTCTTGTCTTTTCAGAGGTTTCCATCACAATATCATTTTATTCACTAATTTTTTTATTTATTTTTATTAAATGAAATTATTTAATAATTATATATTAAACCCGTTAATTTTATTCCAATATTTTTATTCAAGTAAATTTTCACATAATTGTACCATTTTTTCACTCATTGGTTCTCAATATTATTTAGAAATGTTTTATGAAAGCCTTACGTTCTTTCTTACATTGTTCTGAGAATATATATTCATCCAAACATTGATGTTTTCCAAAAAAATATTTAATTTTTTTTCTAAATATTACACAATGTTTTATGAAATAAATTTTATCCATTTTTTTGAAATATGTTTTCAAAGAAATCATCTAGATGCTTTCCAAAAAGGAAAATTTCTATTATTTTTACCGTGTAAAAGGAATGTTCTTTTAACCATGTAATACATGTCTCGATTTACCAACCAAATTTGATTTGAATCTTACTTTGTAATATTACGTGTATTATTTTTAAATTAATTTTTTATGGTAATTTACAAGGATAATTAGTTTCAAAATGTTTTCCAAAATGAAAATGATATTTCACTCAATAAAGGTTTTAGGACATATTTATAAATTAAGTTAGTTCAACAATGAAAAAAACCATTTGTTGTTACCCAACATGGGATATGTTTTTTTGATACCATCGTTATTGATCATCTGGATGGGTTTTTATTGATTTGGTAGGGGATTTAATAGAAATTCACTTACTGGATTCTTTTTTGTAGTCCCCATGAAATATTCAATTTCACATGATAATTGAATTATCCCTAATTATACATATTAGTTTTAATTGATATGATTATTTCCTAAATAATATATAAATTTTGACATATGGTGTTCACTTTAAATGTTATTTAAATATGGTAAAATAATTGTAAATCTGTATATATTTCTCCATATAGATATTTTATAAGGTACATTTTTCATGAAATAACTTGATTTATTGATATATTAAGAACGATTTGGATATGTATGACACTGGTGGGGATTAGATATAGGTATCCACTTAAGGAATTAGTATTCTCATGGGATGAGACAGTTGGCTAGCCTTATATTGTTTTTTTCAAAAAATTTATAAATTGTCTTCTGAAATGACTTGACAATAAAGGTACCATTTACATAGGAAATATGGATTCCAATAATTAAGCATTTCCGCCATTACGAATAAGTTACTATTTTTCCATTTTATTATTATTTAACATATCTATATATTAATTTAATTCCTATTTTATAGATTACGTCACATGTGTTTTTATTTTACAAACCTTCCATATTGATTATGGATAGTTATTTGAATGGCTTATGATTTCAATTTTCAACAATTCTTTATCGTTTATTCAATTCCTTATTAGTAAATTGATTATATTGACAATGTGATTGGTCATTAAATTTACATATTTATTATGGTAATTGATTAAATATTGGTTCCAATATAATTAACCCTTCCATAGCATTTTAAATCACCAATATTTTGATTGCATTCACTAGGAATAAAAGAAGATTACAATGAATGATTTAGAATTATATGTTATCTATGAATAAAGTTATTATTGTAAACAAATGTTGAAATTAGTCTAATAATTGTAATACATGAATCATGTATATATCTAGATTATCATGGTTATTAAACTCTTTTGTACTTTTGGATTTAATCCTTGTAATCATGACAATGTAATGGTAGTAGACAATGGCTTCAGGATTACTGGGGTTGGGTCTCTATTGTTGGTATCAAAGGAATATTAGTAGAAACCATCGAATGAATATTTCCAAATCAAATATTTGGTTAAATAACCTTAACAGATAATTTGGGGTTATGTATAGAATAACAGCCTATTGTTTTGTTTAGAAAGAAATTATGTGGGTTTTATGAGAAATACATCCCTATCTAGATTATACTAGTGGATGTGGATCTAGAATAGATGCACCTTGGTGTAATTAATCTATAAAGGTTTGTCAATCCTAGCATAGTGTGCCTTGGTACAAAAAAATGTTCCTTACTACGCACCTTTTTTGACCCTCTTAGGGGATATGCTTAGGTTAATTTACATTTTCATTGAAAACATTAGGAATGATTTGAATAGATGATGATGATAAATAACCAAGGTCAAAAATAAAATGATTTAGATTTAAAATATGACTAATTAATTAAAAAAATTGGTTTTATGTAAATATAGTCCACCAATATTGTTGGAATTTTGTAGAAACTTATGGAAAGTATAAGAGTTTGTGGAAAAACATATTTTAGGAATAATGCATTTACATTATATTGACATTAGTTTTAATATTTTTATGTCCTTTGAGTTCATATGATCCCTCAAAAAATAATTTTATTAGTGAAATAAGAATATTTGTCTTTGTAAAAAATATATAGGTATTAATTGACACCTTATTTAAATGGTAAGTTAAGGATAAAATTACAATGATTTCCATAATATTTTCCCAAACATTATTTGAATTTTATTGATATGGTTTATAAGAAAAAAATTTGAATAATGGGTGACAACCATCCATTTATGTAAAGTATGTCAGACATGAACCCAATAATGAACGATGATAAGGGTTTATGGCCAACAACTAACTTACTCAATGTCCTAGTTAATGTGTCACTATTTTCAGTTAAACAACGTGATGAATAAATATTGTTAATGTAACTTCATTGTTACTTTTTATGTTTATATATTAATGTATTAACCATATTGGTTTTGGTTTATTATATAGAGAAAATTATAGTGACTTGTTTTATGGATCTTATGATATATTAAATCTGAATTCTAGTTCTTTAGGCATCACTGTTAATTTTTATATATCCATCTCATGATGTAATGGATGAATTTGAAGTAAACTATATCAAAAAACAAAGGATGAATTTTTTTATATAAATATGTTGTGTAAATATATTTTCTTATATTATTAGGTTGTACAACAATAACTTAACATTTGTAAATTAACAACAAAATTTTATATTAATACCTTTTTTTTTGAATCGGTTGTCTTTTAAATGCCCATATATGTATGACTTTGTTACACAAAAATTTCGATTGAAAAATCAATTATTTGTGATCAATGACCATAATCACAACATATTCATATTTATGTTTTCCATTCATGTACATATATAAATTTTTCACTAATGTTATACTTCATAAAGACCTATTTTTATTTCCGTCCTTGTGACCTATGTAATTCATATTTTTTTTATAGAAGATGTTTTATGAAACCTTCTTTTTATATGTGAATTAGATATAGGAAATATAAAAAACCTGTTAAAGATATTGATTATAAATTGTGGGGATGTGATTTAATTAAGGTGGGGTGAATTTGTTTCCATAAAATTATAAAGTAAGAAAATTATATTTGATAGCGTGCAAGACATGAAACACCAAGAAGGTAAAGGAATATAATATCCAAAAAATTTAAAATATATTTAATATGTTAAATATATTAAATTTATGATATAACATGCAGTTCTTGATGTACACAAATGGTTTTCATCACACATAATAATGATAGTCCTCAATAACATGTGTTACACTCATTACCTAGTTTCATTGAAAAATAATATATTCTTAAAATATTTTTATTTAATACAATAAGAAAAAAACTAGAAATTCAAGTTGTTTTTATTAATATTAATAATTAACTTATTAATATATGTGGTGTATATATTGGATTCCAATAAATAATAAATGAAAATATAAACCAATATAATATAAAGGAAATATTCGTATATTTATGTTCACAAAGGTGTTTTTTCTTAACAAATTAAATGAATTCCTACAAGCGAATGATATTAAATAAATATATAAGTTATATATTAAATAAAATATTTTTAATATTCCTTCAATATATTCTTTAGGCTTAAGATAAGTAGGAACCCAATATTACACATGAAAACAATATTTTATAAATACAGTTCTACAACGTTTTAATGGTGCACCTATTTTAAAGTTTAATTTTTTCAATTTTATAAACATAATATAATAAAATAAAAATTATTTTTTAAATAATAAAAAATATTTTTGGGATAATTTTTTTTGTTTTTTTGTGAGTTTTACTTTTTTCATGAATACATAAAAATATTGAATTTAAATTACAAACTTATATTACATCTAATTTTTTCATAAGATAAAATATTATTTTTGTATGGTTTCAATTATTATTCAGATATATTTTACATCCTGTAATAATATTAAAAAGCTTTAATAATTTTCACATTTAAATTCAATATAAAATCATTTGATACTTTTCAACATTTCTACTTTAAAAACCCGCTTTGTTGTCTTGTCAGCAAGATTGAATATAAATTAATTTTTATAACATATTTGATTGTAATTTTGAAAAATGGATTCCATATATTAAATAACACCAATTTATAATTTATAATAATTTAAAAATATTTTTTACTAAAAATAATTGTGATTTTAATTACAATTAATTACATTGATTAGTGTAAAATTTATTTTAACTAGTGATTAAATTAAAATTAAGCATAACGAAGGAAAAAATCATAATAATAATTACCCAAATGACCTATAAACGTGTAAAAAATCCATTCATGACCATATATAGAAATTATACGCCATTATATATAAATGTTGACATTTTTGGAGAAAATTTCATAGAAAAACATGGGTGGAATCTATTTCTGTCACTCACCAATCCAACTTCCTCAAACATATAAAAACATATTGGGATGAAAATAACATTATCAAATATCTAATAAAAATCCCTCTATTATTCCTAGAATCATAAATATTTTTTTTAATCCAATCCAATGAATCAGTTTGGTACAAACCAAAATGAGTTACCTAAAAATAAGGTATCATTAATCATTGTGCCATTATGTAATATTTGTTTCTCCACACCATAATTTATTAATGTTAAATGATAATATAATAACCCTAGTTTAATAAATATAATAATATTTTTTTATGGTTTATATCATACATCTAAACACTCTTCCGTAAAATGGACAATAAACACACTGTCAGTGTACGATGAACTACCACCCTCCAGAATGATGTCCACAATTCTTCCATTACCACCTATCATGGTTGGGAATTATAGGGAAAACAAGTTTTATATATGATATATTTGATATTTATAATATATTTATGATTATATAATTCATATATAACGGATAAAATTATTCTTTACATTTTTCGTAAATACAATAACATGGTTTTTGGACGTGTGGACCACCACCTATTCAATGTGATGTGATTTGTTCACACAATAGACGGAATGTGTAAAGGATTAATTTCATAAAAATATTTGATTTATATGATTAAATTATTGTACTATAATTATAATATTAATATATATTATTTAATTTTTCTTTTATAAAATATGAAAACAAAATTGCAATAGTGTTTGTCCGTACATATGAAAAATCAACTCCATAAACGATGAATTTCATTTCCTACATCAAAATTTTATAGAATATTTTAAATAAATATATACAGAATATATAAATTATTTAAATTAATCTCCAAATCCTCGATATGATGATTTCACGATCTAAATAATATGAATAAAAAACAATAATTCAAAACATACACAAAAAACAAAGGGATTATCAGATGAGATAGTGTAAATAATGAACATTTTCTAACAATCGGGTCATAATATATTATAATTAGTCAATATATGATATTAATAATATAATTAAGTATCCATTATATGATATGTTTAATTTTAAAACAATTATAACATGTTTTAATGTATGTTTACCAAAAATAATAACATTGTAGGGGATTCCTGTTTCACATTAACTTTCAGGAGACATACATCATAATCACTAATTATTTAAATTGTGTTTTGTACATACTGACCATTTTCATATATAATATCATGAATTATAATATCATCTAGGTATTTAATTTTTAATTTGACATTATCTCTTTCATTTGGCTCGTTATTATAATGTTACTAAGTAGTACGGGAAATTTTCTCATATTCCATTCTTTGAGGCATATATTATTTTGTTGAAACTTTTTTCGTAAATATGGTGTACATACTGAAAATTTGACATTACAAATCATGATTCATACATTATTAATGATGTTTTTATTTTAAATTTTTAATTATTTCATATAAGGGGAAAAACACTTAATGTCCCCAAGTGGTAAATAAATTTCATAACCGAATTCGTTTCTATAGTGTTAATTTATCTCCTTATTAAATCTAATATTAAAATACTATATATATAATTATTTTTAACACCAATTAATTTACTTACAAAAATCTTATACATATTTACTATTGGTACAAATTATCAATTAATTGGTTGCCTCACATTTCAACGTTATGGCCTTTTAAAGGGTTTTTCATCACAATCCCATTTTTTCAATATTGTTTACACATGAGTTTACATTTTAGGAAATTATTTGATCATTTTATAATAAATCCTTTAATTTTATTCCCCAATAGTTATTCATGTCATTTCTCATGAAATAGTAACAATTATCTAATATTCAGTACTCAAAAGGTTATACAAAAGATTTTTAAGAAACCACTAATTTTTTATATCATTAGTAGAAGAACTAATATTCTTCTAAGAAACCAATTTTGGGATGATTATTTAGAAATTATAATTAACATTTCCAAAAATTATTTAGTTGACAATTTTAACCCATTTTTTCATTTACAGGTTTTTCAATGGAAACATCTTGTCACTTTCTAAATAAGGAACCTTTCTATGATTCATACCTTATAAAAGGAATATCCTTTTTACCCTATATGTGATGTAATGATTTACCCACTGTCATTTCATGGATTATTCAATTATATGATTAAAATTATTATTTTTTGATTTTTTTAATGTGATTTTCAATGAAAATAATTCTCCATTTTTTCAAAATGAAAAGGAATTTTTTTTGGATTTATTCAAGAAGATATTTATATAGTATTTAGATTCATAAATTATAAAAAAAATTCTTTACATCAATTGGGATATGTTTTATGATATATTATTTATTTTCTATTTTTATGGGTTTTGGTTGATTTGGATAAGGATAGTGTTGACATTCACTTTTATTATTACTTTTTGTATTCCCCTTGAAATATTTAATTTTCTTTATCATTAAATTTCCTATAATTATCAATATCATATATCTTTGATATGATTAATTCCTAAACCTTATACAATTTTTACATGTGGTGTTTACATGGAATGTTATTGAAATATGTGGAATTATTGTTAAATCACAGTCTATTACTCCATAAATATATTTTATAAGGAACATTGTTCCTGAATGAAATAAATTATTCGATATATGTTGAATTCTTTTGAAAGGTACAAAACGAGTGGGGCCCAATTATAGATAGTCCCAAGATGAATCATTAGTGTCAATGGATGATTCAGTTTTCTAGACATAGGTGTGTTTTTACCAACAAAGTAATAAAATATATTGTTAATTTTATTGATAGTTAAGTTACTATGTATATAGAAAACATGGAATGGAATAATATATAATTTACCTCATTCAAACATAGTTAATATTTATCCATGATATTTTTTCATCAAAATATATATATGTATGCATTTCATTATAAGATTACTGATTAAAAAGAATTTGTTTTCAGTTTATTAATGGTATATATTTTTTACACCTTATCTAGTTGTTTGAATGGAATGTGTTTTCAACAGTATACCATATCATATATTTTATTCACTTCCTTCTTAGTTTATTAATTATATTACATGTCTGATCAGTAACTTCCTGTCCATATTGATTATTCAAAGGGATTCATTATTGCTGCACTTATACCTTACACTTACAAATCATTTGAAATCACCGATATTTTGTTTCCATTCCCATGGAATCTAAGAGGTGAACTATGAAATATATGAAAGGATGTGGTGAGTAATAATATGTTTATTATCCTTTAACAAATAATGTTTTATTTAGTGTACTCGTTATAATAAAAGACTAATTTATGTGTCTGATTTACAAATATACTAAAATCATCATCCATCAGGATTTGATTTCTTGTTTTCATGCTAATATAATGGTAATAGACATTTTATCAAGGATTATAGGGGTAGGGTTACTAAAAATCGGTGATATAAAAATCCATTTTAGGGAATAAACAAACAAGGCTATTGGGTGTATAATTAAATTTTATCCAAGAGTAATAAAAATTAATCATATGTGGTATGAATCATAATCCAGAATAATGGAACATGATATTTTAGGATTGTATAAAGGCATCATGAGAATGTAGAAAAAACATAAATCAATAATTCATAAAAATATGTAACAGTTTACCACTATGAAAACATAACAAAGTGTGTTTAGGATAAAATTCCATTATATTTTCATAGATTCTAATGAGTTTACGAAATTCCCAATGCCTTGGAAGATTATCTGATTTCACACTTTATAATCATATCATATACATGCAAATGTGGGCCACATAGATCATATTTCATAAGAACGTATATCATCTATATTAAACCCATAATTTATGTGTATTGGTTAGATATAAATAATTTCACAATTAAATAAGTATAGGTACATATAGGTGAATACCCAAGAGTGTAAATGGGTAGGATATTTCCCTTCAATATCATTTGGAAGGAAAAATTGAAGTGTAATTTCAATAGTATAACAATAGTAATTCCAGATTAATAAAATGGTTTAATGAGAGATAAATGGGTAACTCATAATTTTTACCTAAAATGGAATGTTTTACGGATGTCGAAAACATATCCTAAAATTATGATTTTGAAATTTAAAGGAAAAAAATTATGATGGTTATTGAATAATGAGTTTAATGATAGGATCCCTTACATTAAGTGGATGATTCCTTTTGGAGGAAATTAGTGAGTGTTTGGGGGATAATTTGGAGTTAGATAGAGATTAATGTTTAAAGTAATTACATTCTATGTGGTTTTTCTAGTGGTGGTAAATGGGAACATGGATGGGTTAATATCGTAAAAGTAATTGGATTTCGTTATTGTTTACTAGAAAATCGTTGTAGAAACTATATGATAATGTAATAAAAACCATAAAATCATAACATGATTTTTAACCATTCTTTTCATCCAAATAAGTGTGTTTGTAATTATTTCATAAATCTAATAACCTAACTCATTAAAATATTAGACTTGGTGATATGGATGTGAGTCATCTTGAAAAAGAATTGATTTTAAAACATTAATATATAGTATAGGTTTTAGATTATTCAATAATTATTTATGAAATTAAAAATATTACATAAAAAATATCATAATAATGTTAATATATATATGATCATAAATTCAATATATGGGGTATATCTCCAGAATTTTGGGTCCTTACGATGTCATTAAACAAATAGTATATTTACACCATATTAAATGTTTTCTGAAGATTCAACACTGTTAGAAGATTATGAAATATTCGTCATAGGGTACTGAAAACATGAGAAATAAAAAAAATATTACTTATTTTATCATAAAAAATATATAATAATTAGAATTTATATTTTTAAATAAAAAGTCACATTTATTTAAATTTTCTGGGTTTTTTTAAATAACAATTTTGTAACTATTATAAAAATTATATTTGACTTTATTAAATTTTATTATCACGATAAAAAATCAATATTATTAAATAATACTATACTTATAAATTTTCATTTATTTTTAAAATTCATGAATTCTACAAAAGATATATCTTCATTTAAATTTATTATTATAAAAAAAATGCCTTTTCATATTAAAATATAATTTTTATCATACTCATTTATTTTTCATTAGCAGAGTAAAATAAATAATGGGTAATTTAAAAGCTCAATTTTTCACATATCAGAATCTAAAATAGATTAGGAAATATTTTTGGAGCCAGAAACATGATTCGGAAGCCCAATAAATATATAGTTAATTTTATAAAAATATTAATTATTTTTTTATTATGCATTGAATGTTTTTTAGAGATAATGGAATAGATCATAAAAGTAGGATCAGATCTATAATATAATACTATATTCTAATACATAGGGAGAGATTTACCATAGGATTGTCCTCAAGTAAGGATGTACTGGATGTTTAGATGATGTAGCCATTGGCATGTACAAGAAGGCAATTAATAAATTAAATTACATAATTAATTCATTTAATACCCAATACCTAATATACTCAATAAAGTTGTGGTTATTGAAAAATTTCGTTTCAGGAACCTAACATTTAGAATGATTATATGTGGTCAATTCAACCTTTGTGGTGTATCAACATCGGATAATGTATTGATAATTAAATCATGGTGAGTCAAGGAGCATCAAACACAACAAGTCCTGTTTGTTATTAGAAATTAAATATTCATAAAAATCAATATAAATTAATATTAGGAAAAAATATCATCGCTTTTCCACCCTTTTTAAATTATTAAATCCTGAATTAAATTAACCAAATTAATTTCTATTTTTTCCATCCCACACATTAGATGTGGTAGTTATTTAATCAATTTATTCATAATTTCCACATGGAATCACCCTTATAAATCCCAAATTTTAGTATAATTATCCAGGAATACATGTCCAAAAACATTATCAACATTGATCTTATGACTTTAACCCGCATGCTCATCATGTTCATAATAACTAGAATAGAATTTCATAATTCGACTATTATTGGGCGAATCAAAGACCGATTGAACCCAATGAGTCAGGGTGGTTGTTACCACAATAACATGATTGGATTTTTTTGGATGAATCAGTGTGGAATGAAGGTAATAGTGATGGATCCATCAATAAAGGAAATTAATATGAGAAGGAATCAACACATGAATCACATGAGGAGTCAGTGGCTTCAAGCGAATGATCCAAATATCAATTACATCTATCTGAGGCCATCTAATTTGATTTTAGGTTTTCAATAATCTAGAATGGTGTTGGGAGATATTGTTAAATATTTGTCTAGTTAAACCATTTTTCCTTTGGTAAATGATACCATATTATTTTTAGTTTTATGAACACACCTTGTGTAGCCCCACCCTGCTATATAAACTATGGTTTTGGGAAGATAAGGATCACACATCATGTGGCTGGGCCAATTTACTTTTTACCCTCCTTGGGAAGACAGAACACATTCTAGGAGTACACACATATGACGTCGTGTTTTATGAATATCCTTGTATTGAAGGAACACATGGACACAACTAGACACACTTTATGTACTGTCACTTAGGCACATCTTGACGTACATTACCATGATGACATGGGCATGCCACAAGTGGCCAAGAAACATTGTGAAATAACCTTACATGTCATTTAGTAATACATGGATATCGATCCATGTCAGATAGTGGACGTGACCTATATATGGAGTGGGGTCACACCTAGTGTGTTCTAATTACATGCAATATACTAATTTAGAATCCTCTTACAATGATATATAATTAGTTATGAAGCATATTATGGATCATGCATAGCCCATCATAAGTGTTTTCCACATATAACCTGATGGTGGCTAGTTTTGTGGATTTTGTGTTTTAATGTTGGATTTTCCCAGAATGATGCATCATTGGGAGGCTCTTGATGTTTGATGTAATCAGAAAATAACATCATTGAGTGGAAGGGGGTGTGTGTCCCCTTGTTATACTAGGGCATAGATCCCCCATAATACTGCATCTAATGATTTGTATCCCCTCTAAGGGAAAAGGTCATGGAATCTCAATTTATTGATTGGTACCCCCGGATGGACTACGTGGATTGTCATATATCTGCTGAATGGTTCCCCCCAAACAAACTCGGGCCCTGGTCTTCCATCCACTAATTGATACCCCCTTCTATACTAGGGAATCAGTCCTCTATCTATTGAGTGGTAACCACTATTATAGTACGGTGAACGTCCTCTATCTACTAAGTGCCCCTGACAAACATGGGTGATTGTACACTATATAATGAATGGTTCCCACATATGGAATAGGGTGTGGGGCCACTACTGACTTAGTGTTACCCAACTAACACAATAGGGAATATTCCCTCTACATGGATATTTTACCCCTTGATATTAGATAATAATGGTGAGGTGTGGGTCTTTCACATTGTTTCCTATATGGAATGAAACATGAGATCTTGGGGATCAATGATGGACATTTTGGAACTATTTGTAGACACTATTCCTTGGACTCGAGTTTTGAGATAGAGATCCCATTTCTCTCAAAGACAAGATTCATTTATGAGAATATATATGTATTCTTGAGGTTTTTTTCTATTTCCTTCAATATTTTTTTAGATATAACTACTTCATACACGTATCATATTTCTTCCCCTCCATTTTATGGGGTTTCCTACTAGGGATTTATATACTCACAAGTACATGGGAATTTCTAACTTCTGTTTTGTCTTATGTAGATGATAGATAGTCCAGTAGTGATTTCATAGGATCATAGGGATAACATATTGAATTGGACCACATACATTGTTTTGGAGTTGGTGATTTGAAGAAATGATCTCTCATTCGTTATTTTCCTATTTTTTAGGTTGGGATATCTTCTCTAGTTTTGTGTTTATTTTTCCCCATTAATTGTCATATTGAATTTCCCCACTATTTTTATTATTTATATGTTATTACATGAATTTTTTCTTAAAATATATGTAATATTATATTATTACAATTATTTTTCAATTTTGTAGCTAGATAACTGTGTGTGTGTGTGTATATATTAATACGATAGGAAAATACTCCCATTTTAGATATTCCGTTTGTTACCAGTCTCTAGCCCAAAACCTATTGAGGTCATATTGGATTGGTTGTGTCTTGTCCTTCCACTATAGAAGTTTTCCTTGGTGGTTTAGGTCCAAGAAAATTGGTATATGAGGGGGTTATACCTAAAGATAATGTTTGGAGTTTTCCCCCTATGTGGTTTTGTTAGGAACATAAGGAAGTGGTTCTATAGTTCCCTAAGTGTGGATTTTAAGAATGGTAAAATATTTTGGGTGTAGATATAGATTAATATAATCACCCAGAGTGCAAGTACAATCTTTTTGATACAAAATATCGAGAAATTGGTTGTATGGAACCGTGGTATATTCATAATATAGGATTAGGTCCCTTAACTATCCTTCTTGATTCATATACACATATAAATATAAACTTATGATAGAGGTACATTTAGATTTAATTTTTATGATGTGAAAATTTAGATATCAACCTAAGTAACTTCTTCAGGGTCATGAATTTATATGATGAATGAATTGGTTTTTGTTCATGGGCCAACATGGGAGATATTTACTCTATGTGAGAGGGTAGATGAACAAATGGATTTCAAGTAGCCAATTACAATATAAGAGAGTGTTGATGATTTTTTTTAGTGAACTCCCATTGTTCCATTATAAAATGCCACTAATGTTTCAATGTGATACAAATACCTATGAATTTTAGGATTGGCATGTTTGTTTTGATCTAATTTTTCATGTTGGTGTAGATCCCCACTAAATAGATATTTTCTCTAGAATACAAAATTTCTAATATACTATATGGGGGCTAGTGGAGTTTAGTATTACACACACAAAATGATTCAGCACTCTCAATTTCCAACACACACATTTATTTCACATGAAGTAAAAACCATTTTTCAAGAGCTTTTTTTGGATTAATGAGAAGTTGGAGCTAATGCAGGGAGGGATGATAGTTATTGATTATTCCCCGATTTTCACCCACACAACAAGGTACTCCCACACAATAATATATGGAGGTTACATACAAACATGGATGTTTGAATATGTTCTCTATAGATACATCAATTCAAATTTGGTACCCATATATATTCCTATATATGATTAAGTTTTTTCATAGTCATTAAGGATACATAAATTCCTATATGAGGGATAGCATGTAGTAGGGGATAGATCTGGGAATCATGTGGGCGAGTCATCTACAAAATCTTGTATGGGTCTCTCAATATGATCCCGACATTAGATAATTCTTCATGGTCAAACTCAGTCATGTGTTCTTGTAACTCTGGGACTAAAAAATGTACTAGGGCATCCCAAGTTGGAAGATTTTATTCATGTGATGGAAAAGGACACAAAAAACATGATTTCATAACTCCATGTGATGAGTGGTGAAGGAATATAAACTATGGAAACCCTAAAATTTGTAGTTTCATGATCATGGAGTACCTAGGATGGGACAGGATGACCCTTAAGGAAGGTGGAGCTCGCAAAGAATGTGGGGCTCTGGTTGGAGGATCTATTATTGGTGGGCATCATTATAAGATACATCCACCAACACCACTAGGAGGCCCATGTCAGGTTTATGGAAATGGTCTTTGAGGCCGTGGTTAGTTCCATGATATAGATTTATATGATCCAGAACCTCGTTAGCAGATTATACGTACAATCTATGTTTATTTTTCTATTTATTTATTAATATCAGACGATTCTTTGAGTCATTATAGTATCTCATTTATCTTTTTGAGGGATTTAGAGATCCTAGTTGTGATATTTTCCCATCATCCATTCCTTAAAGGTTTTATAGTGAATGATTCCTCGATATCGTTCATCTACTGATAGTATGAACTATCTATTGGGGGAGAGTGTTTCTCATGGGACCTCTTAGTATTCATGATGAATCCAAGGGAATGTATTTTCGGCATGGACATGTTTTATGAAATATGATCCCAGATTAAAAATCACCATAAATTATTCACATGCCTTTTCTTTGATAGGATGGATTCCATTAGTCATGGATAATTATATGTAAATCATCTTGAAGGAAGATTTAGGACTACCACAAGGATGAGAGATGGAGTTATTCATCAACATGAACTTCATGAAAAATATGATATATTTAGAGGCATATTAGAATAAGAATCTCAAGCTGTAGGAATTGATGGAATAGTTAGAGGACCTTTGAGAGAAGGGTTTTATCTGACCTAGTGTATCCCCCAGATAGGTCATGTATTTTTTTTTGAAAAAGGGGGGAGGGATTCGAAATCTTTTTTTATTACTGTCATATCATATTGGAAAAAAATATAAAAATGACCCATTACTATTTATTGATGACATATTTTACCTGTTTTGAGTTGTGAGATGGTTCGAGTAGATCAATCACAGGTCTAGATATTACCAATTGAGAGTTCCTGATACTGATATTCCGAATATTGAATTATGATTCCATTAAGAAAACTATGTGTTTTTTGTAATTTGTTTTGGTGTAATGAATTTCCCCGCTATGTTTATATAATTGATAAACCAGATTTTATTTCCATTCACGAACCAATAGGCAGTTTTCATCATTAAAAACAAAATCATCTACTTTACATTATAAGAGGAGCATGTATATAATGTGAGGATGATCCAATACATACTTTGTGAGTATAATATTTTAGTACTATTGTTTTTTGGTATGTAACCATTAATTTATCATTTTTATTTTTATAATGAGTATGAGTGAAGGAATGGAGAGTTGGGTGAACATTCTATATGTTATTAGGGAATGTAGGGATGAGCACTTGCTTCACACAGTTAGTCTAAACTATGTAGAAATCTGAGATGAAACCATGAACAACAGATGTTTTGAAGTAGTACCATTGGCATGGTGTGTTTATGGTTAGGGAGGCCGCGCAAGGATATTTTGTAAGGTTATACATGAGGCATTTTATAACACATAGATTGTGAAACATTTGTCTCATCGTGTGAACTAACCATGAACGAAGTTAAAATTAGATCCAAAAAATATAATCTCTCTCATTTATTCACTAACACCCTCATTATTTTTCCTAAAATTCCTAATTAAGTATTATCCTCTATTTATGGTAGGATAACCTCTACCGAGAGTTTTGGAATCAATCTCAAGCCCTCCCATGGAGTTTTCAAGCCTGATTATTGTGGTATGGGATCATTCTTCAACGTCAGTGACCAGTTTCATATATATAGTTAACTATAATTCTCCTCTATTGTCAATATCCTAGATATATGTACATTATGGGTAGAAATAAGATAGTGGATTCCAAATATTATAAGTGTTGGGATTTTCTGTACGGAGAATAGATCTATTGTTTTTTCATTGAGAATAAACCTAGATCTCTTATGTGTTCTTCATATATTTTCGTTTTTCGTCAAAAATATTCATGTATGTGGAATCACTATCAAATAATCTCTTTTGATCTTAATGGAATTGTTTAATATTTATTTAATGTTTTTATTGTATTCTGAATTGGTTGTTATGTTATAGCAATGAACCATCCTTAGTGATGGGTGTAAAAAATCTAGAAAATTGTTGCTATTGATAATAGTGTTTGATTCATGATTTTAATTTGAGTATTTTAAAATGGGTTTCCTCTAGAACAATGGTGACTGGATTTGATAAAAAAAGGTTTCTGATAAAACGAATGATTTTTCTGAAATGGAATGTGTGAAAAGAATGGATTTGATTAAATTGGATTCAATAAAAAACAATGTTATTGAATTGGTTTGAAATGGTTATTTGATTTGGTTTTGGAAATATAGTGGTGCGTGTTTAAAGAATATATACAAGTATTGGTAGGAATATGAAATTGTGTTCAGTGAAAAATGTGTAATGTAACATGTGGTGTAATTTTCACTCAACGACATGGTAGATCGAGTAGATACCACTCATGAGTATGGAACTATCATAACAAAGCATGCACAGTTGTGTATATGATGTAGTGTAATTGAATGTTAATGCCAAGATTATATTGAAGAATGGTTTTAAAGATTTTTTTGGTTGTTTTATTGAATTATGAATTTCTAGAAGATGCATTAACATAAAAAAATTATAATAGGTTATAAATCATTTTGGAAATTGTTTATATTTAGTTATAAACTATTTTGGTGAATTATATTTTGTAAACTATTTTATATAAATTTTTCTAAATTTACTATCATAGTTGTGTGAGTAAGGAAATATTTTGAGAAAGCCTACTGAGTTTTATACTCACCACTACTTTGGAAATTTAGTGAATTTTCAGATTTTATCTTCCAAATCATGGGAAAAGGTACAATATCACACATCTTTATCACCACCTCATGATATTTGGGTTGTTTAGAGATGTTGGAGCATGGAGGTGGTAGAGAATGAATTCATGTGATTTTAATTGAGTTATTGTAATTATATTCCTCTATTTTCTTTGATAGTTTCCATTCATCTGTTGTATTACACTATGGTGTGGGTTTTTATATAGATGATGGATTACTTCCTTCTATTTATCATGCATTATATTGTAATTTTTCAGTTAGTGGTTTTTTTCATAAAGTGTATTTCATCCCCAACATGTAATTGCATACATGTACACATTTATTTCCATCTTCTGGCATCATTGGGAAGTAGCATAAGTCCTAGTAGTGATTCGTTGTATTGTCATGCCAATGACAAGAAGTGGTTCATTACGAATTTAATCATATTTTTTGTCTTGGAATAAAAATTCATTATTGAATATTCCTTGGGTTTTCATCTTATAAATAAGTAGGAATTTCAGAACTAGAAATGAAGATCATAAAATGATATAGCTAAATTTTTTTCCTGAATATCACGTTATCACAGAGTTGGGTGAATAAGTTTTATGGAGACACTTATATGAGATAGGAATATCATTGTCACATGTTTAACCAATGATAGGTTCATGATATTCATTAGAGGAATGACTTCCCACTAGGAATTTAGATTTTATTTTGGTTACTGATTTATGATTTTGTGAAAAGGGGAATATTTTTTCAAAAAAACCAAAAATTTTATTTAAATTAAATATTTTGAAAAGAGGATAGTTGGTGTATTTTGGAAATGGGTTGATTTTCAAAAGAAAGAGTGGATTTTTGTTTCATAAATAGTTATGAGTGGAACAGGTTTTTTAGAAAAAAATGTGTTGATACATGATGTGAAAGAGTATGAGATGATGGGAAATTAGTTTCTATAGAGTGATACATACTAAGATTGTTTTTTGTCTAGAAATTGGCACATGATTTGCATTGTGGAAACCAACCGAAAGAAGCTAAGGATAATGTTGTTGCAGTAGGGCCACTTTTGAATCATAAGATGGTTCAGATTATCATCCAAAAATATCAAGATGTGGTCATGGGGGAACTTGATGTATAATCCAAGGCATGTCTTCCATTCCACCCAGTTCAGGAATCATAATCAACCAATACATTGAAGTGATTACGAACCAAAATAATCAGAGGAATATGTGAATAGGATCAATCATTTTTCATTTTCATAACCACACCATTAGATATGATAGTAAAGACAATGACTTTATGGATTTTGGATATTTCATGTCAGTGGTGGAATATGCAGTGCATGATAAACTATATCAAGGACTTACTTGGGATAATTTTAAGGAATTTTTTAACAAAAAATTCCATCCTCACATATTCAGGATCCATAGACTGATAGAATTCTTCTTCCTAATATAGTAAAAACACTATGTTATAGAACATGTGGATAATTAATGAATATAGTGAGATTTTTTCTACATTATGTGGTATGTGTGATCTTGATGGAAAATATTCTCTAATTGGGGCTATGACAAGAGATTCACTTAAATATTGTTGTTCTCTATATTATAGATTATATAGATATTATGAGCCGAGAGACAATGCATGAATGTGAAAACATAGTATCTCTGGGTAGATGATGTATGATGATAACTATGGGAAATGGTGGGAACACGAATGATGGGAGCTTGAAGAAGAGGGACACCTACATCTAATGTGGGACTGGGATGCAGAGTCAGAAAACTAGACCACTGAACATTCATCCATTTACAAGGATCCAAGAATGATATTTACAATGTAATTCTATTGACAAAATGAAGTGAGAGTGTAAAACACCAACTATAGAATGAAATATTTTAAAAATTATGGTACAAATTAGGTGATATTTTTATAGTTCTCTAAGGTCAGGTTCTTGAAAAACTTTTTAGGTTTCTCATGAATTGAATGCTTCAATAGGATGAGGCCATTAGAAATAGACTCATCTGTAGAGTTTATCATTCCATACAGATTCATGGAACACCATGAATCCTCATCATTGAAAATATCTTCAATGTAATAAGGATTAGAGTTCATCAATAATTAAATTAAATGGAGCTGAGAAAATTATAATAGATTATCTGGCTAGACCATCTATGTTGGGATGTATAAATCAATTGAATTCTACGCTCTTTGCAAGTTCTATTTGATACTTGTTCATCTCATTCCATAATTTCTTCTCATGTTTTGTATTTTCTATGTATATAACATGATATGATGAACTCTATGAAAAAACATCAAACTCCTCTTGGGGAAAGAGAATGTAAATCCTTCTTGTATAGAGCATGTTGTATAATTATTGGTGGAGAAGAGATAAAATCGGACTTCTCTGTGATGGATATGGATTTCTATAATGTAATATTGGGTATTGATTGGTTACCAAATTTCAAGAACACATCAGTTATTATAGATACAATGTCTATTTCCATATTGAGGATGGCATTGAGCATCTCTTGAATAGATAAAGGATTCTAGAGAAATGTGCAACGTGCATTTTTCAACCAGAGGTGGGCATGAACTCTTACTAGTTGGCATATTTGACATTGTTATCTACAGAAGAGATCGAGGATAACAGTTTTTTAAAAGTTGTGGGTCAATTTAAAAATATATTTCCCAATAAACATTCAGGGTTTATATCTATATGGGAAGTGGAGTTTAAAATTGATCTCCTTATAAATACTAGCCCAATTTCTCTACTATCATATAGGATGACACAAATAGAGATGAGGGAATTGAATGTGTATATGGAGAAGCCTTAAAGTAAAGGTTCCATTCATCCAAGTACCTCTCAAGGAGGAACACTAGTCTTGTTTGTAAATAAATTAGATTCAACTCTATGACTTTGTGTGGATTTTTATAATCTTAACAAAGTTACGATAAAAAATAGGTATCCACTTACATTCATTTATTATGTATTTTGTCAATTGAGGGGAGCTCATTATTTCTCTAAAAATGACATGTGATCTGGATATCACTAATTTCATGTTTGGAAGGAGGATATACTGAAGAGATAATTATGGAGCAGTTATAGCCACTTTGAATACTTACTCATGAATTTTGGTATTATGAATGAACCAGTGGTCTTTATGGAATTGATGAATTTGATATTTCAGAGATACTTGGAATCCTTTTTTGTGGTGTTTTTGAATGACATATTATTGACTCCATGGAAACATGTTTATCATGAGAATCACATGGATAAAATGTTGGAAATATTGACGGACCATTAGTTTTATAACAAATTATCAATGTGTGATTTTTGGATAAAATAGGTAATCTTTATCGGCCATGTAATTCGTGAAAAAATGTGGTTCCATAGATCAACAAAAGGTAGAAGATGTCATATATTGGAAAACATCATTGAATGTATTTGAGATATGATTTTTTCTTAGACTAGATAGTTATTTCCAACACATTTTGTGTAACATATCAAGATTAAATTTGTCAATGATAGATTTGATAAAAATGAATTCATCATTATGATATACTGAGGAATTCCAAAAGTCATTTCATCAGATAAAACTTCTTCTTACATCAGCACCTATATTGATTTTTCATGAATCAGGATAGGGGTACGTGGTGTATTGGGAATCTTTGTGATATGGGCTGGGAAGTGTTCATATTGTAAGAGATCATGTGGTTTCTTATGGTTCATGGAAGTTAGGATTGAATGAGAAGAATTATAGAACACACAATTTGGGGTTAGATGTGGCCATACATTATTTGAAGACATGATTTCATTGTCACATTTGTGAAAACTTTTCAGTGTTCATGAATGACAAATGTATGATACATATTTTGTAACACCCCAAGATTTCATAGTGTATTATTTCTTCAAAATAATTCAATAACTTACACTACATGCAACACTGAGTTCAATGGCACTATGACTTACCAAACAAGCCATTAAAAAGAGGTTATGAATAGTATTAACTAAATTTTAATCTAATATATCCTTATAATTTTAGAATCCATATTATGAGTTTCTTAGACATAATGCAAAAACAATTTCATTTTCACTATTTCACATTTATCAACTTTTAATAGTGAACCCTTTTTAAATACTATATATTAAACTTTTTGACTAAATGGGGACATCAAAAATTTAAAATGAAACATCCCAAGCTTCCACGGTACGCTTTCCTTTGAATAATACAGTAGCGTGTGTTGTACGCAACTTCGAGTTTTAGCACACAACACAACCGATCAAACAATCCATTATGAATATTAATATCTACTTTTTGAAATTTTATCTCTCAAAATGGACTTCATTTTTGGATTTGTAATATCGAATTTATCCTAAGGTTAAATTTTAGTACTTTTCGGATAACTTTAATATTTTGATGAATTGTGAAAATTACTAAATTTTAATTAAAAACTATTTTTTTAATCAAAATCATTAAAAGTGATAAATTATGAATTTGAGTGGTTTTAAAGTATATTTAGAATATATTTTTACCATCTAATTAAATATTTTTCATTGGACATAATTTTACAATTAAACCGAACATAAACAAGTCTCAATCTTTTGATAGTTATTATCTCTTAAAAAACGCTTTTTGTTTTGACGGTGGAAATTAATTTTAAATTAATTTCTTCCACTTCTTTTTTTTGAATTTAGAAAAATTTATTCCATATTTGTAATTTCGATGTTCAAATTGTGTAAATAGGTAACTTTTATTCTTAGACATTTGAATAATTACTGCCGTAAATATTTTATTTACCATGGATAAGGGTAAATCCGGTAAATAAGGGTTAAAAAATAATATTATAATAATAATAAATTACCCTAAAACGTGTCCTAGCCTTATTGGTTGATACATTTTCGACCATAGGCATCTTTGGGACGATTTTGGGACCCCATGGTGCCACTTGTAGGTGATAGGGACACTTTATTTTAATTAAGTTAAAATGAATACAAAAATGACACAAGCATATATGTTTTAGAAAAACAATTATTACATAGGGTTATATATGTTAGATTATAGATTATAAATATTAATTGGAAATATAAAAATATTATCTACATAATGATAGTTTATTTATCATTTTTAGACATTATATAATTTTATTTATTTATGACATAATGATGATGAAGTAATAACTATAATAGTGAAAAATTAAAATAATTGAAATTATAAATACCCAAATAAATATAATATGAAACATTTAATGAATTAAACTAATTTTATAGGATATTATGATATATTAGGATTGCTTTAATTGACTTTGTTAGAAGTAATAAATCTGTTATGAGTTTCACAAAAATCAACTATTGAATAGTGTTGAAATTTACAAAAAAGAGTTCTTAAAACAAATATTATATTATTATTTGATATTAAATTCCTTAAAATCTAAGGATCGGCCAAGAGACTTATATCATGATAGGTTCATAATTAATGGACCACTTGGGGGTCTCTTGGATGTATATAGTATTTTTATTAACCATATTATATAAAAATACAAAGAGACATTGTAAAAGTGAAACTAATTAACGTAGAGTTAATACATAAAGATAAGGTTAATATAAGTACCCAAACCGGTCTAAATTCTATTGGTTGAGTTGTTTTAGACCCATCCCCGCCTTAAAATTTAAATAATCAACTTTTGAGCCATTATAAACGGAATATGATTTATTATAAACTAATATTTCTAGCTTTTCCAAAGGTGCCCCTCACCCCTCTTATAAAAGGGCACTCCTCCTTCTGTTTTCTTCACACCTTAAAAGCATTTTGGTTCGGCCAAAATCTGCCCAAATACTCTCCCAACTTCCCTCACTACAACCTAGAGGCCTTAGTTTGATCAGAAAGCCAACCTAAGGATCCCTTTTGGTCAAATCAAAAGGAAGAATCCAAAGAAGAGGTAATGATTTCACCACCCTTTTCCAAGATCCTTTCTTCTTCCACTTCTTCATCCTTTGTTGTTACCATTCTAATATAATAACTCCAGTATCATATATATACTGTGATGTTATTTTAAATATGGTACAAACATATTCAGTATTCTATCCACCCTTTTAATAACATGTCACCATACATGCGTACGTACGGCTTACCGTCTCCACATCGTGGTGTAATTGTTATTAAATATATTATTATTTGGATGGGTATAATAATGATGTGTAAGTCATGTAAATAATAAATATAACATGTTAATGATTCTGTATATATGATATACCATCCATTTATATATTATTTTAATATCAATAGAATGATATTCTCGCTCGTGCGTACGTACGGACTACATTCTCCACGAATGCGATGAGATTCATTCTCCATCGTATCCATTCAAGTATAATTATCATTTGATGATTTAAAAATGATGTTTAAGGACATGATATAATTCTGGATATTAATAATATATAACCTATCTCATTACAAACATGGCTTATGTAACAAAACATATAAAAGAAAATGAGTAAGTTAACACCCGAAACAACAATAATACTAAGATATTATTAACAAAGAAAAGTTAAAAGATCATATATGATATCATATTAATATATATGATTCTTGTATAATTTAATAACAATTATTTAACTATTATACAGGAGGTTAACCTACCCCAACCAAGGAAAAGTACAATGTAAGGGTTTATTTCACAATCTCTTCATTATCCGAGGTTGTTTATACAAAAATAATCTACTGGGATCTCTTTATCATCCACATCCATGTTTCTTAAAAATGTATTTCAAAATATTTTTATAAATTTACAAGAATATGGGTTATAGTCATTTATACCCTTATTTTACTTTTTATAAGAGGTTCATAAAGGAATCTTTCCGTTGTTTTCCAAACAAGGTGCTTTTTAACCTTTTCGACAAAATTAAGGTAAGAATGTTTTTTATAACATATACGGCGGGTGTGGCTATTTACCGTCGTTATAAAATTTTCAAAGCTTCCCATAAAAGCTTATAAGAATATTTTCAAAGAAAATGTTTTATTTTATAATAATGTGACTTTTAAATGACTTCAAAATGAATATTTTAAAAATTTCGGAAAGGTACTCTTTATCAAAATCAGAATTTTAAATGTTTTAAAGATTTATCTTTCTAAATATTTTTAATTAATGTCCATGTCTTCAAAATGGTATTTAAGTATTTATTTATATGGAAAGGAAGGTTTTTGAAATGTTAATTCCTTTCAAAAGTGTCAAAGTGGTATGGGACACTTTGATTCAATAATCTCTTTGTAATTACTTTCTTTATAAATGTGTGACTTTTAAATGATTTCAAAAAAAGGAGATATTTCTCTCAAATAGTTTTAATTTCATCTATGTCAACATCCTTTGATGGATTTTATGATTATATGATGTTGATTTATTGTGATACAAAACTTCTATATTGTATTGAAGGTTTTGTGATATGTTTGACTGTGGATGTGCTATTTTTATACCATTCATAGTTTATGGTGAAAGTATTGACATTTTGTATTCTAGTTTTAATACGAATGTTTATGTTATGTTTAAACCTTTTCATATGGGAATGCATTGGACTTAATATGTGATGGGTGGTGCCCGCTATAGCTCCTCGATGCATCGGTAGGTCTCATTAGACAAACTAGTGTCTTGGCACAGGGCCTTGACAAAATCTTATTTGTAGTCTTGGCACGAGGCCTTGGCTATGTGGTTATGATAGTCTAGCATTATGCATTCCATCATTAAGAAAGTGGTTATTGATATTTCATGTGATTATTCGATTTTTAGAATATCAATGTGAATAAGTAAATGGCATTATTTCATTTTACTTTTGCCATGCTATGTTGAAGTTCAAGTTTAAAAGGATTTTGTTTTAGTTATACATTGCCTTAAATGTTTATTCTTATTTATGAAAGTTTCTGCTATATTTTTATCCTTACTGGGAATTTGATCTCACCCCTTTTCTATGTTTTACTTTTCCCAGGATTTGAAGAAGTAAGTTATGAATGACCTACAGGGATATTATGAGGGGATAATATTGTGGACTATAGAGACATTATGTTGTTGTTGTAGTTTTACACTTTATGATGTAATGTAAGACTTATGAATATATCTAGTGTTTCTAAGGCTACTAAACCAATCGGTCTTTCGATATTTGATATTTCTTGTGATCATGCCAATGTTATGTAATAATGCACCGACTCTGGGTAACTAGGGTCTGGGCGTTACAGTTGGTATCAGAGGAAGTTTAGTACAAACCTTGGAAGCTATATTTAGATAATATATGATTATAGCACATAGATTTAAGATGAATTTTGAGGATTAGTATAGAAGAACTTACTAGAATTTTGGTATTGTAGAGATTTTGAGAGTTTTCAAAGCAATACATCCTTGTCTGGATACAATCAGGTAGAGGCGGATCTGGCACAGATGTACCTAGGGGTAAATCCCAAAAACACCGCTTTGAGCTAGACTCGAATGGGAACTGGTGCACGACAATGGGCCTTGCTGCACTCTTGGTTATGACACTCCAGGGGGATATGCTTAGGATAAATCTCATTTTCTTTACAAATCATTATGAAGTGTTTATGAGTATATACTTCCTCAAAGGAGACATTTTTATGATTATGGATTATATACATAAACTATTTAATTTATGTTATGTGTTTTACAAGTTTGGGATTAGGTATTGTTATTCATAAACTAATCTAGTGTATGCCATTGTTTAGAAATGGGGCCCAGTAGAAGGAATGAGAACTCAAGCAATGCACATGATCCAAACAGATAAAGGGATCATATCATTCATGTTCTTAATCCATAATTTATAATAGAAAGAGTCTCCCATGTATTATCATCATATGAAGAAATAATATCATGTGTTGATAAGATAAGTAAAGAGTTTACTGAGTCCTATGGCTTTGAAGGGAAGCATGAGGAGAAAAGGATAGATGAGAGAAATATGGATAAAGGGAAGAGGGAAAAGAAGAATTTTCCCATATGTGATAATTGTGGGAAGAAACACCCTGGAACTTTCCTGAAAGGAATGGGAGTTTGTTATAAGTGTGGAGGAAAATGGCATAAAGTACGTGGCTGCAAGGGTAAGAAAATGGTTTCAAATGTACAATGCTTAATTTGCAAGGAGTTTGGACACTACGAGAACCTATGTCCCAATCATCAGACTATGCCGCAAATGATGCTATTGGATAATTATCATGTTATGATACTACCACAGATGAAGAGGAATGATTAAAGTTCTTATGTTGATTATGTCAATTGAGTGTTGTATCAACAATGTACTTGTTATAATAATTATGGAGTATATAAGGATTGTACTGCAGTACTATTTCATTAAGGACTTGAGATTGTGGGGAAAAAATAAATGTGACTCAATAGCAGGATAATTTTTTGGAAAATATATGGTTGAGAGAATGATAAACCATAATATTGTTCTGATACCGAGGTAGTAATTTTGGAATAATACATGATTGATTTGGATAAATTATATTAGATATTCTTGAATACTTTGAAACTGATTAATGACTTGTATATTCCATCATTGTTTGGGTTTAAAACATTTTTGGATTGAAGGAGTATATCTATTATTCTTTAAGGAATAAGGGATCATGAATGTAATCTATAATGTTTTATGGTAATTCAGGATGTTGCAGTGTTTTTAAAGAATACATGATGAAGGTGTTCACATGTTATTACGCGGAAAAAGGATCTTTATTGTGTTTACCTTCCTTATAAAATTTGGACTGAAGTATTTTGGATAGTTCTAGTTTGGATTATTTTGGTTTGCCATAAAAGGAAAACCCAGAGGTCGGGCGGCAACCCATCACGTCCGGCAAGGCCGCGAGACTTGAACCCACAACCGAAGGGCGACGGGGGTGTATCACCTACCACTGACCCACGTGATGTCCTGGATTGAATAATGTCATTTTTAATGGTTCTTATAGATGAATTATAAATTCATTCTTTTAACCCTATACGAATATGATAAATAGAATATTATTTTTATGTTCTATTATCTTTTAGAGTGAAAGATGAGTCTGTGGTAAAAATTAGTTAAAGGATGGAACTCTACTTGTCAAGAATATATTTTTTTCTTCATCTCCTATTCTATGAAGAAATTAATTCTTATACATTATTTAAGAAATCCTAAAACCAAAAATGTGTTATCCAAATAACCTATGTTTTGTTGAACCGATGGTATTCCAAATCATCATAGATTGATGAATTTAAGGACCTAAATTTTACACTTGTTTGTGATTGAGGACCTCAATAACTACTTATAAATATTTACATTTTTTCTCTAATTATATGTCTCTAATTTCCACCAATGTTCTCCTAATCGAGATCATAATTTGGTGGTGACCCTTTCATTTCTCTTTTCATCATATTAAGACTAAATTTTAGTAACCTAATTTCTGATGTGGGTTTTCTCACAAAGATATTTTCTATTTTCAGCCTTTTATTTTCAAAGAACAATTTCAAATTGCCAGGACACAATTTATTGAAGGAGGGGAGAATGTAACACCCCAAGATTTCATAGTGTGTTATTTTTTCAAAATAATTCAATAACTTGGACTACACGCAACACTGAGTTCAATCGCACCATGACTTACTAAACAAGCTATTAAAAAGAGGTTATGAATATTATTAACTACATTTTAATCTAATATATGCTTATAATTTTAGAATCCATATTATTAGTTTCTTAGACATAATGCAAGAACAAATTCATTTTCAGTATTACACTTTTATCAACTTTTAATAGTGAAACCTTTTTAAATAGAATATTTTAAACTTTTTGACTAAATGGGGACATCAAAAATTTAAAATGAAACATCCCAAGCTTCCACGGTATGCTTTCCTTTGAATAATACAGAAGCGTGTGTTGTACGCAACTTCAAGTTTTAACACACACCACAACCGATCAAACTAGCAGTTATGAATATTAATATCTACTTTTTGAAATTTTATCTCTCAAAATGGACTTCATTTTTGGATTTGGTATATCGAATTTAGCCTATGGTGAAATTTTGTTACTTTTCGGATAACTGTAATATTTTGATGAATAGTGAAAATTACAAAATTTTAATTAAAAACAATTTTTTTATTCAAAATAATTAAAAGTGATAAATTATGAATTTTAGTGGTTTTAAAGTATATTTAGAATATATTTTTACCATTTAATTCAATGTTTGTCATTGGACATAATTTTACAATTAAACCGAACATAAACAAGTGTCAATCTTTTGATAGTTATTATCTCTTAAAAACACGCTTTTGGTTTTGACAGCGGGAATTAATTTTAAAATAATTTCTGCCACTTCTGTGTTTTGAATTTAGAAAAATTGATTCCATATTTGGAATCAGGATGTTCAAATTGTGTCAATAGGTATCTTTTATTTTTAGTCATTTTGAATAATTACTGCGGTAAATATTTTATTTACCATGGAGAAGGGTAAATCCGGTAAATAAGGGTTAAAAATAATATTATAATAATAATAAATTACCCTAAAACATGTCCTAGCCTTATTTTTTGATACATTTTCGACCATAGGAATCTTTGGGTCGATTTTGGGACCCCATGGTGCAACTTGTAGGTGATAGGGACACTTTATTTTAATTAAGTTAAAATGAATACAAAAATGACACAAGCATATAGATTTTAGAAAAAAAATTATTACATAGGGTTATATATGTTAGATTTTAGATTATAAATATTAATTAGAAATATAAAAAGATTTAATACATAATGATAGTTTAATTATAATTTTTAGACATTAAATAATTTAATTTATTTATGACACAATGATGATGATGTAATTACTATAATAGTGAAAAATTAAAATAACTGATATTATAAATACCCAAATAAATATTATATGAAACTTTTAATGAATTAAACTAATTTTCTAGGATAATATGATATACTAGGATTGATTTAATTGACATTTTTTGAAGTAATCAATCTGTTATGAGTTTCACAAAAATCAACTATTGAATAGTGTCAAAATTGACATAAAAGAGTTCTTAAAACAAATATTATATTATTAATTGATATTAAATTTCTAAAATTCTAAGGCTCATACAAGAGAATTATATCATGATAGGTTCAACATTAATGGACCACTTGGGGGACTCTTGGATGTATAGAGTATGTTTATTAACCATATTATACAAAAATACAAAGAGACATTGTAAAAGTGAAACTAATTAAATTAGAGTTAATACTTAAAGATAAGGTTAATATAAGTACCCAAACCTCTCTAAATTATATTGGTTGAGTTGTTTTAGACACATCCCAACCTTAATATTTAAATAATCTACTTTGGAGCCATTAGAAACCGAATATGAATTTATTATAAACTAATATATCTAGCTTTTCCAAAGGTGTCCCTCACCCCTCTTATAAAAGGGCACTCCTCCTTCACTTTTCTTCACACATTCAAAGCCTTTTTGTTCGGCAAAAAACCTCCCAAATACTCTACCAACTTCCCTAACTACAACCTAGAGGCCTTATTTTGATCAGAAAGCCAACCTAAGGATCCCTTTGGATCAAATCAAAAGGAAGAAACCGAAGAAGAGTTAATGATTTCACCACCCTTTTCTAAGTTCCTTTCTTCATCCACATCTTCTTCCTTTGTTGTTACCATTCTAAAATAATAAATCCAGTATCATATATATACTTTGATGTTATTATAAATATGGTACAACCATATTCAGTATTATATCCACCCTTTGAATAACATGTCACCATACGTGCGTATGTACAACTTACCGTCTCCACGTCGTGGTGTAATTGTTATTCAATATATTATTATTTGGATGGGTATAATAATGATGTGTAACTCATGTAAATAATAAATATAACATGTTAATGATTCTGTATATATGATATACCGTCCATTTATATATTATTTTAATATCAAAATAATGATATTGTCGCTCGTGCGTACGTACGGACTACCGTCTCCACGAATGCGATGAGATTCATTCTCCATCGTATCCATTCAAGTATAATTATCATTTGATGATTTAAAAATGATGTATAAGGACTTGATATCATTCTGGATATTAATAATATAAAACCTATCCATTACAAACATGGCTTACGTAACAAAACATATAAAATAAAACGAGTAAGTTAACACCCGAAACAATGATAATACTAAGATATTATTAACAAAGAAAAGTTCAAAGATCATATATGATATCATATTAATATATATGATTCTTGAATAATTTAATAACAATTATTTCACTATTATACAGGAGGTTAACCTACCCCAACCAAGGAAAAGTACGTGTTAAGGGTTTATTTCACAATCTCTTCATTATCCGAGGTTGTTTATACGTAATAATCTACTGGGATCTTATTATCATCCACATCCATGTTTCTTAAAAATGTATTTCAAATTTTTTTTATAAATTTACAAGAATATGGGTTAAAGTCATTTATACCCTTGTTTGACTTTTTATAAGAGGTTTATAAAATAATCTTTTCGTCGTTTTCCAAACAAGGTGCTTTTTTACCTTTTCGAAAAAATTAAGGTAAGAATGTTTTTTTTAACTTATACGGCGGGTGAGGCTATTTACCATCGTTATAAAATTTTCAAAGCTTCCCTTACAAGATTATAAGAATATTTTCAAAGAAAATGTTATATTTTTTAATTATGTGACTTTTAAATGATTTCGAAATGAATATTTTAAGAATTTCGGAAAGGTACTCTTTATCAAAATCAGAATTTTAAATGTTTTAAAGATTTATCTTTCTAAATATTTTTAATTAATGTCCATGTCTTCCAAATGGGTTTTAAGGATTAATTTATATGGATAGGAATG
This sequence comes from Viscum album, assembly GCA_963277665.1. Classification (NCBI taxonomy): domain Eukaryota; kingdom Viridiplantae; phylum Streptophyta; class Magnoliopsida; order Santalales; family Viscaceae; genus Viscum; species Viscum album. Next base: position 942,501,528 of record OY728127.1, on the reverse strand, counting down.
TTTTTATAATGTAAATTCCTTTCAAAAGTGTCAATGTGGTATGGGAATCTTTGATTCAAAAATCTATTTATAATTACTTTCTTTATAAATGTGTGACTTTTAAATGATTTCAAAAAAATAGATATTTCTCTCAAATAGTATTAATTTCATCTATATCAACATCCTTTGATGGATTTTATGATTATATGAAGTTGATTTATTGTGATACAAAACTTCTATATTGTATTGATGGTTTTGTGATATGTTTGACTGTGGATGTGCAATTTTTATACTATTCATAGTTTATGGTGAAGGTATTGACATTTCGTATGCTAGTTTTAATACAAATTTTTATGTTATGTTTAAACCTTTTCATATGGGAATTCATTGGACTTAATATGTGACGGGTGGAGCCCTCTATAGCTCCTTGATGCATCAGTAGGTCTCATGAGACAAACTAGTGTCTTGGGACAAGGCCTTGAAAAAATCTTATTTGTAGTCTTGGCATGAGGCATTGGCTATGTGGTTATGATAGTCTGGCATTATGCATTACGTCATTATGAAAGTGGTTATTGATATTGCATGTGATTATTCGATTAGTAGAATATCCATGTGAATAAGTGAATGGCATTATTTCATTTTACTTTTGCCATACTATGTTGAAGTTCATGTTTGAAAGGCTTTTGTTTTAGTTATACATTTCCTTAAATGTTTATTCTTATTTATAAAAGTTTCCACTATATTGTTATCCTTACTGGGCATTTGAGCTCACCCCTTTTCTATGTTTTATTTTTCCCAGGATGTGAAGAATTAAGTTATGAATGACCTGCAGGGATATTATGAGGGGATAATAGTGTGGACTATGGAGACATTATGTTGTTGTAGTAGTTTTTCACTTTATGATGTAATGTAAGACTTATGAATATATCTAGTGTTTCCAAGGCTACTATACCAATCGGTCTTTAGAGATTTGATCTTTCTTGTGATCATGCCAATGTTATGTAATAATGCACCGACTCTAGGTAACTAGGGTCGGGGCGTTACATATTTTATCACAATGGATTTGAATATGAGGTGAAGGAGGTTGATAGAGTTTCTTCAAGTATTTGATATTGACTAAATTTATTTACCACGAAAATCTAATTTCGTGTCCAATGCATTAAGTAAAAATTTATATATGTAGCTAGAAAATAAATCATCATATGAATGGCTATTGATGATAGTCCTACCCAACATTCAAGTGGAATGTGAAGTCCAAGTTGGTGTTGTTGTTTTATTTTCCATCTCTATGGTTCCTAATTTGGAAAAGATGGTTAAAGAATACACAACATCTGATGTGGAATACATAATTAGGAGTTCAAAACACAATGGTAATGAGTCCATTGAGGGATATAAAATATATTGGAATTTAGTTTTGTGGTTCATAGATCAAATGGTTATACGTATATCATGATAGGAATAACTCCTGCATTCATACCATCATTCAATATGGGATGTACATCCATGAATCCAAAATATGTTCAAGGAATTGAAAACGTAGTGTTGGTGGATTGGTATAAAATAAAAAGAGTTTAAGTTCATATCAAAGGGCTTAACATGTTAGAATAGTAAGGTGGAGTATCAATGACTAGTGTTTTTGTTGAAGTCTTTACCAATTCCTATGTGGAAATTGGAGTAGAAATCTATTGATTTTTGACAAGTCTCCAAAGAACTCTCTAGAAACATGATGTCATATGGGTGATAGTGGGTCGTCTTACTATGTTGGAATATTTCATTTTTATTCATGAAAATCATTTAATGGGGGATCTGTAATAAAATATATATACAAGAAGTGGTAAAGATTCATTGCATACTGATTTCAGTAGTCTGAAACAAATATCTCAGGTTCGTGTCCTGTTTCTGGAAATCCTTATAGAATGACCATGTAACTTAGTTACCTATGAGTATAACGTATCATCTTCATACAGATGGGAATTCCAAGAGGATGATAAAAATGTTAAAGGACATGTAGTGGGCTTCTGTAATGCATTTTTATGGATTATGGGAAGAACATATACCCGTACTGTAGTTCTCATATAAAAAATTTATTAGTTCTCTATACGTATGGATCCCATTGAAGCAATATATGGGAATCCATATCATTCACCACTGTGTTCGGTTGGAATTGGTGCGACATCAGTAGTTCTGCAAAGAAATTTACAAGAAACAGTGGAGAAAATTTAGTAAATTAAAATATGATGGAGATATAAAAAGTTATCAGAAATTGTATCCATATCATGGTCGGTGATCATTGTCATTTTGGGTGAGAGATCATGTGTTCTTGAGGTATTCTATAAGGCTTGGACATAATCATTTTGGAAAGTAGGGAATGTTGAATTCTCAATATATTGGAACTTTTTGATATGATGGAATTTGATATAGAGGTTGAAGATTGGTGGGGGTTTCCACCACGGTTCAGTTCGATGCACAATGTGTTTCACAAATCTCAGTAGAAAAATTATAAGCCTGATCCTGACGATGTGATTAGATGAGATCACTTTTTTGTAGAGTTGGATGCATCATTTTTACAAATCCTGATTTAAATTGTGGGTAGGAAAGGGAAATTAATTGATGTAAATTCAACTTTCTATTGTAGGTTTTAAGGAAACAGGTTTAAATTTAGGAATAACATGGGAACACAAGAAGTATATAAAAGATAAATTGCCAGATCACTTTTATGGAAACAATGTTTTTCAACATTCTGAGGAAAGAAAGTCCATTTGTTGAGAGAATATAGTAACCCAGTTTCTAGTATATAAAAATTTTCTCTTTTTATGATCATAATGTCAATGGTTGAGGGTTGGGCGTTTTGGATGAACTATAGATATGATTATCGGGAAAAAGTGGATTTGAACGGGCTGCATGCGGTCAGTCTAAATCAAGAACAAATCATAGAAAAAACATTCGTAGTATCAATTTTAATTCATTAGCATCATAATGGTGTCAACATAGATAGGGAAACCATGAAAAGTGTCTAGGAGAGGGTTTCTATAAGGTAGAAGCTACAGAACGGTTAGCACAAAATTTTTTAGATCCTGTGAACTAACTGCGTGTAGAGTTAAGGTTAGATACTAAAAATTAGGATATCACACGTTTTGCCTCTAACTAATTCTTTTTTTTCTCATAAATGGCCATGATTAAATATTCATTTCCATTTATAGTAGGATAACCTCTCCAAATCATTTTGGAATTATTTCGAAGCCCTCCTTTAGAATTTTGAAGCTTGATTCTTGAGGAATGTGATCATTCATCATCGTTCATGATTGGTTTCTTATATCTACATTGATCTACATATCATTTATTATATTTTGGTTAGATCTATGTCAATTATGGGTAGATCTATAATGTTGAATTATGAATATGATATGTTTTCTGTTTGAAATAGAGTAGATCTAAGGTGGTTTCATGGAGAATAATACCGGTTTTCTTGAGCTTTCTTCATCTGTTTTTATTTTTAATCAAAACGGTTGAGGAAGGTTGCTTCACTATTGACTCCAATTTATAGTACTAAATGTCTTGGTTTCAATTTTATTTATTTTTTGGATTTTATTTTGAATGGTCATCTTTATGATTTCTAGAAACCATCTTTGTTGATGGTTGTTGAAAATCAGAGAAATTGGTACTTTTGATTAATGTTTTTTCTTCTTGATTTTAAAATGTTGATTTTAAAATGAGATTCCACTTGAATAATTGTGAATGGATTTTATAAAAAGTATTTTAATATATGGGATGATTTTATTGAAATAGAATTTGTAATTGGAATCGGTATTCTTAAATGGGATTAAATAACAGAGTGTATTTATAAAAATTGTTTGAAATAGTTATTACAAATGATTTTTTTATAATAGTTGTGTGTGTTTGTATGATATTTACAAGGATTGGTTGTAATGTGTCCTTGTTCTCAATTCCAAAGGAAAAATGGCACATGGGGAATATTAATCATGTGACTACATGGTATATTGATGAGAGGCCACTATTGAGTATGGAACTGTCATAACAAAGCATGCATGGTTGGGTGTGTGAGGATATGGAATGGATTTTTTATGACCAAATTATTTTTAAAAATGGGTTTAAATATTTTTTTTCTATAATATTGACATTCTAGAAAAATGGTTTAACATATAAATTTTTTAATTTTGTTTAAAAATGGTTTTTGAACCTATCCATATTTAGTTATAAAATATTTTGGGAAGTAGTCTTAGGTAAAATATTTTATATAAATGTAGTAAACTTTTCTATCATAGTGGAATGACTAGAGAAATCATTGGATAAAACATATAATGTTTTATGCTAACCCATACTTTAGAAATTTGGTGATTTTGTAGGTGTTGCCTACCAGGACATGGGAAATTTTCATGTATCACACTATTTAGAACCACCTCATGATATATTTTTTTTGGTGATGTTGGAGCATTGATATTCTGGATAATGGATTCTTGTGGCTTTATTGGAGTTCTTGTAGTTATCTTGTATTGTTTACATTGAGTGTTTCTTGTCTCCCAAAATAGTATACTTTGGTGTGGTTTTTTAGATAGTTTTTCCTTGCATTTCATTTCGTTATCATGCATCATATTGTGGTTTTTTGGTTCGTGGTTATGTTTCATAAGTGGTAAATCATCAGATAGTTTTAATTTTAAACCCTTAGTCCTTTATTTCCAAACATTGGAATCTTGGGGATGTTGCTAAATGCATTTAATTGATTCGTTGTATGCTCAATCCATTGGAAACAAGTGGGTCATTGCTCTCATTTTTGGTATTCATTAAATGTTTCTATTCAACATCAATGAGGTTCACATTCTTGGGACTGTAATTTAAGACCATGTATTAGAAAGTGACCTTTAAAATTGATGCATTTATTCCTGGGGGGCCACCCAAGATATTGTTATATATGTGGTGTTTGTTTTGTTCATGGAGAGGTACCAGAAGTTGTTCATGGATGTGTTATATTGAATTGTATCCTCTTTTACCACTCAAATATAAAATTTTCATCCTTTTACCTATACCATGTTTTTCCAGATATTCCCTGTGGAGTTGAAGATGAGGCGAATCAATAATCCTATTTTGATAATATCAAAAAATGGCATGGAGAATCTAGTATATTTCTATTCCTATGAATCTTGGATCACTTGTGTTCTAATGAAGAGACATCGTGTAATCCCATATGGGTTGAGGATATTTAGAACCTAGGAGAAGAACCATATGACACATTAACTATAGTTAGAATCAGTAGTCTTCCATCTAAATATATGGTGGAACAATCTTTTCAGAGATACTTTTTTATTTACTCAGGACATTAACGTGTCATATATGTCTTAATGTATATATATTTTATCTTGAGAAAGAGAAACTACTATATGTTCATTGATGAATATGACATTGAGATAGTCTATACTCTTCAGATGGGTAACATGGTAGCATATACAATTAAAAAAATATCACATTCTTGTCTTGTAGAGTTGGTTTATGTGAAGTTGTATTTCTCATACCTAAACCGGGTAGCGGAGGAGGGGGTAGTGTTTCTTCAGTCAATAGTGTGATGTCCCCATTTTTTCTAGCATGTTAGGGAGTATGAGTTGGGATAGATTTTATATGAGTTCCTATATGATATGGTATCCTTTGGGGATTCTCTAAATGGATTCAATATAATAGGTAATGACATTAATAATTTTCTTGGATGGATGTTGCTTCCAGTCACGATGATAGAAGAGGTGATGTGAGAGTCTAACACATCTCATTTACCTATATATACTAGTATGGGGAAGATTTACAGGGAACATTAGTGGATGTTTTTTTGGGATGGAATGTGGTGAAGCATGGCCAAGTTCATATCTCAATGTCTCATAGGACTGAATGTGATGGATAAGCATGAGTTTTCCCATGTTTTTTAAAACGTATTAAGATAATAAAGTGGAAATGGGATGGTATATCCATGGAAATTGTGATATGGATCAATGTATTGTTATAATCCATGATTTGATGTGTCTTATAACTGTCCTACTTACAAATTTGGAACACATACATTCTATCATAGAGTAGAGTTATATTGAGATTTTGGGGCATCTATACATGTATAAAATCATACACCTCTATGGGTTACCTTGATGATAGTCTTCAACCATGATACATGGTTTTTTTATATGTTATAGAGATGATTGTATGAGTTATTGAGGTTATAGTCAAGGATGAGTAATTATTTTAACCCCCATATGGATGGATTGATAGAGTTCACTACCCAATTGATGGAGGATGTGTTGAGGTCTTATGTGTTATACATATGAGAGTGAAGGGAGGGTCACTTATACTTTGTAGTATTTTATAATAATAATATATATAACTCTAATATTGTCATATCACCTTTTGGGGCCCTATTAGGGAGACCATGTAGGCCATCCTTATAATTAAATGAGATTAGTAAGGCATTTATTTTTGGTATAGAGATAGAGGTTGTGATGATAGATAAGGTCCAGGTGAATAATAATAATATTAGGAGATCCAAGATATGAAAGTAACCTTATAAACATCATCATCTTATGACATTGTAAAAAGTGGATGGTGATAACCTTTTTTAGATATTCTCCTGAATATGAGGATTGGATATATTTCTTCAAGAATTCAAGATATCCCTTAGGTTCATCGTCCCACATGAGTTCATGAATTGGGTTGGATAGGTTTCTTACATCCTCCCCTTACTGCCACAGTTTGAGTGAATGCATGAGGTCCTTCATCTGTCACAACTGAGAATATGAATGTGTGATGCTACACATGTTATTGAATGGGGAAAGACAGATATTGAGGATGAATCCACCATCAAGGAGTATATTATGGAGAATGATGATCTACATGGGTGGCTCCTGCATGAACAGACAATTCCCTTTGATCAAGTGTTGTGGTAGTATGGAATAATGTAAGAGATCTCCTAGGAGTGGGAGAGCCAGATGGATTCTTATTATCATGACATTTTTTAATATTTTATAAATTTTATGATTGGAAATATTTAATTATAGAATATTACATTGTATTTTTTTCAATATAGTTCTCCGAAATATTTTAAGAAATATTTCCCGGGAAGACGTTGAGACAACGTGTGATTTAGAAGCCAAGTGATCTCATAACATATTTTTTTAAAATATTAAAAATATTAAATATTAAATATAGATAATTTTTTTTGATAATGGATTATATCGTAAATTGATTATCAAATAAAATTTATTATAATACAATTCTACATGGATCACATGATTTTCCCTAGGAAAAACCTAATATTTGGTAGTGATGGACATTCAGATGAGGATTTCCTTGGTCGTTACGTTAATGTAATTAATTAATAAAATTCTTTAAATTAATACCCAAGGAATAAATCATCAATAAATGTGTTTTTATAAAGAAAATAGGATTATGAACATAACCATATGATCATTTAGAGTATTTTTCCATCCTCCATTGCTGAATTGAGATTAGTTAATGAATCAGTAACCAAATAATGGCGATTCAAGGTGAAACAAACACAACTTTCCCTATTGTTCATTAGAAACAATGTAGTTCACCAAATTTCAATCAAAATAGTCGCATTGAATGTATTATTATGGGACTCTACCCTTATTGAATTAATTAATTCAAAATTAAATTATATTCTTCGATTTCTATCTGTTCCTAAAATTTAAATGAGTTCTATAAATTTATTACAAAATTTATTCATGATTATTCCATAAATTAAAACCATAAAATTTAAAATTATATGATCTTATCCAAATAACACATGTAAAATGAATTTATCCCCTTTTTTGATTCCATTACACCTCATGTTCATTGTGTTCTTAAACGTTGGACCATGGGGTGACAATATGAGTATTTTTTGGAGGGTCTCAGCATGATCATACCACTATATTAGATGTGGAAGTGTCTACAATGAAAAAATTGGATGTTTGGGGATGAATCAGTGGAGATCAAGGTTAATGGTGATATATATGTTGATTCATCATGCAAAAATAAGAAGGAAGTGACATAGGGGGTTCACGAGGATACATGGCTATGAGAGAAGCATCAAGATCCAATTTTTGACCTCTAGAGGGCCAAAATAAATGAACAGATAAAATACCCAAAAATATTAGGTAAAAAATATGTATAATGGTTGGTGGTAGATATGTATATAGATATGTGTGAAGAAACTAGGGATTATGAGGAAAATATTACAACATAGACTATATAAAAAATGTGGTTTAGACCCACCAAAAAATAGTGGATATGGTTTTGAATATAAAGGTAAAAATATATGTAGATATCCAGCATTACCTGTGTCCTACAAAATAATCCATGTAGTATTCTAAGAGAACACACATAGGAACTGATGTGTGAGGAAATTCCATTTATTCTGGGTGTACACCGACATGACAGTGAACATGAAATGTAGTGGAACATGGGAATGTCTTGATGAAAAATTTAGTACCCCATGATAAATTCATAGCTATCCCCGACATGACATATATCACTACATGTCTAAAAAAATGTGTGTTTGTGAGGCCAATAACAAGAAAAGTAATGGGTCCACACTTCATGTGGTCACCTAATATACTATGTACCTTTTTAGAATATTCCCTCTCATGTATCTATTTACTTTTCAAATGTATTTTGGCCTGTGAGTATACTATCATGGGTGTTTTTAAATGCAGAACATGATGGTGGAATTCATAGAATATTTTTAGATATTATTAGTGATATTATGTGGATGAAACTTCATTAGGAAGTACATGACGATAATAGTAATCATGGCTGTTTATTAGATAGAGGTCGGGGTTTCCAATCCCCTTAATAGACTATGGTTTGTGTTCACATATTCATGTATCTAATATGTGGTACACCAATAATGAAATATTTATATGTTTTTATATTTATAGAGGTCTACCCCTATTAGAGAAATGTTTGGGTCTACTATCTACTTTGTGGATTAACTAAGATGAATTAGGGAACATGTCCAATAACAATAATTCGGTACACCATAGAAGATTTGGGTGTGGGTCCTCTATCTACTAAGCGGTACCCCCTAAATGAATAGAGAGTAGGTTTTCAATATTCTATATATTACCCCATGATGAACATGTGAACTAGACATCTATCTACTAAGTGAAACCGTCTTTATGGAATAGAGAATGAGTCCTCTACTGACTGAGTGGAACACCCCTGAAACACTGAGGCTTGGGTAATTTACATAGAAATTTATCCCCCATTACTAAAAAAACATAGTGTAGATGAAAGGGTACTCCACACTATTACATCTATATATATACATGAAAGATGACGGGAAACGACGATGGGCCATTTGGATCTTTTGGTAGACTCTATTCCTGGGTTGGGAGCTATGAGATTGATATCTTATTTTTCTCTAATCTGGGTTTATTTTATGATAATATATATGTATCATAATTATCATGTTTTTTTATCACGTTATTTTTGTTTAGATGTCTCTTTCTATCATGTATATTATTACACCTCATTAAATTTTTTGGGTTCCTTACAAGGTGGTTATATACACGGTCCTCAATGGGTTTTCCCATAAATGTTTTTCACATATCGATGAGAGACATGATAGTTATGATTTCATAGTAGCAAAGTGATATATGAGATAATTTCTCTTTTTTTGGTTGTTAGGGAGTGGAGATAATGACCCATGAACAGTTAATATATTGTTTCAAGTTATTTTCAGTTTGGGACAATCTTTTTTTGTTGGCCATGTATTTATTCACTTATGTTATGATATCACTTTGATTATTTGTTATTCCATATAGGTTATTAAATTAATGGTCAATATCAAATATATTATGTTCTTTTAATTTTATTACTCTACACTTATGTGTGGATATGATTGGGTGTCACTACTGGAAAATGGGTCTATACCCACGGTTTTGAGAAACCCACGATTTTGAGAAACCCACAGTTTTGAGAAACCGTCAGTATAGGTCTAGTATGGGACCCTATACCCACGGTTCTTCCCAAAACCGTGGGTATAGTTTTCCAAATTTTTTTCAAGACCTATGCCCACGGTTCTGGCCAAAACTGTAACACCCCAGGTAAATAATGAATATGAAATTGTCATATTTATCCATATTTGTGAATAAAATATTAATATGACTTTAAAGGGGACGCTATGCTCGATGGCGTACCCAACACGCAACAACGAGTTTCTTGGGAATCTTACGTTGCACTATAATAATAAAATAATATTATTTTAAATGGTAGTTAACATGTAGCCATTATAATGGCGGGAATGGATATAAATAGCTAAAATATGATTATATATGTTTTTTAATGTTTTTACATTTATCCAATAAAAGCTAAAGGCTTAAAATACGGAAAGAATTAAATATTAGGTGTATATGCCCTAGTTTTCACTAAAGGTTCACTTATCGCCTTTTAATGGAGAACTGTCATTAAATATAGTTTTGATCACTCTTATACATTCTTTTGGACCAAATAAAACTCTTATTAAGAATCGGGACATCAAATTTTACTTTGTGTAATTTTTGGGTATTTTCCGATAAAGTTCATTTTTTAATGAATAGTGTAGAATGTTGTGTTTTAATTCAAAACCTCTTTTTAAATCTAATTTATTTATATGATTAGATAATATTTTGAATTGGTTTTAAAGTGAAATTAGAAAATATTTTTACCATTAAATCCAATAGTGGTCATTGGAATTAATTTCACTTTGAAATCAGACTTAAACTAGTGTCAATCTTTTGATACTTATTGTTTTATAAAAACACGCTATTTGCTCCGACAGCGGGAATTAATTATTAAATTAATTAATGTGACTAATATGTTTTGAATTTTGTAAAATATACTTCATTTTTGAATTTGTAATATCAAATATAGCTTAGGGTGAATTTTTGGTAATTTTCTGAAAAACTTCAATTTTTGATGAATACTGATACCACTAAGTGGTACTTATAAAAACTGATTTTTCATTTAAATGAAATTTTGCCATAATTGTGTTTTGATTTTCAAAAATCCAACATACATGGTTGTCATTAAGAAGTAAAATGTGGTTCAATGAGATTAAAATAATTTTTTGGTGAATAGTAACTTATTAAGTTTTTAATCGTGATTAGTGGTAATTAGTGTAGTTTAAGGTAAAAATGATATTATAAGAATGTGAAAACACCATGACACTTGTCCTACACCTATTGGGTGAGTCATGGCCGAACAAGATAAGCCATGGGACAACTTGGGGACCCCATGGAGCCACTTTAGTTGGAAAATGACATTAATATATTTTTATTTAATGTAAAAGTGAAAATGACACAAACATAATATGTTTTACGAAAACAATTTTTCTGTGGGGTTATACAAGTCCAAATTTTGATTATAAATAGTCATTGGAAAGATAAAAAGATTTCCTATATCATAGTATTTTTTTATAATTTTTAGACATTAAAGAAATTAAATTATTTATGACATAATAATGATGCAGCGATGACATCATTATTTGACGATTTAATTAAAATGGAATGATAATGAAAAATCTACAACCTACACATGTCAAAAACCAATTGGATGAGTGTATTTCGAAGCCTTATCACCGTATCCAAGAATTCTATCAATTTGGGACCTTTTAAAACCGAAACACATCTTCAAATAAAGTAATATTTACTTACTTTCCAAAAGTGCCCCTCCTTTCCTCTTATAAAAGGCCCCCACCTCTACCTCATTTCACACACTTCTCAAGCCTTTGGCTCGGCCAAACCCTGCCCAATTACTCTCTCCACATCCCTCTCCTCATCCTAGAGGATCCCTTTTGTGCAGAATCCTTTCAAAGTAAGCCTTTAGGCTCAAATCAAAAGGAGTTACACTTTTAAAGGTAATTCATTCTCTCTTGTTCATTTGTTTTATTTTGCTTCTACAACCCTCTAAACTCTTTTTATTTACTTTTTTTAACAAAAACAGTGTCTTCAATATACTATAATGTTGTTATAATATTTATTTGAGCTACACTCTCACACAACAACATCAAATGGTTAAAGAACATACAGTTTCCGTGGATGGTGAAATTCTGCCTCCCGAAACGATGATTGTTCAATACTCATTTAACACCTTCAAGGGTGGCCATTATGATGTCACTATTTTTATATATGATATATAATATGTTTATGTTTTATTTATGATTCTGTATTTTTTCATTTTTGTCTTACCTTTATGGATTCCATTATGGGTATACGCGATATCTTAATTTAAGGAAGTGCGGACTACCGCCCCCTCAAAGTGATTTGATTCTTTAAATACCATATGTGGGATGTATAAAGGATGGAAATATGATATTATATATGATATTATACTAGAATTATAATATACCTTTATATCATTATTATTCCATTCTATAAAATACGAAATAGAAATGAAAGTAACGTTCATGCGTACGTACGGCTTACCGTCTCCATGAACGGTGCATTTCATTTTTTACCTCTAAATGATTATGTAATGTTATAAATGCATGAATGTACTGGATATATATGACATATATGATATCTACATAATTAATACAATTCTGGATATAATAAACATTTGGTCACACGAACAACATGTAATTGTAAGAAGACCACTTTCGACTTAAGAACCAAATATCGGCAAAACAAATATTATTAACTTAAATGATTACATATTGTTTGTGAAATGGTAATAAGTGGTATAAAAGTAATAATGAACTTTAAAAAGGGTTATATAGGAATTATAAATTAACTCAAGTTTATTATTCAGGAGATTAAAGAACGATCGAGTCAAGTCGGACCCGAGGTAAGGGATCCTACTCTCTTTTTAAGTACACACTTTTATGTCATTCCTTTTAAAGCTCATCTTTCTTATGATTGGGATGTTCGTTTATATTAATCCTACTGTACTTATTATGTTCATATGATGAGAGAACCTATTTTCTCTCATCAATCCATTTTGGATGTTTTGAGTGGCGCTGTTAGGCTGCCGAATTTTCGTAAGGGATTTTTCATCTCACTTTTATTCTCGTGAGATTTATGCTACATTTGCCACAAATTCCATTGAGTGGTGTATGTACTGCCCATTATTATACTCTTTGTGTAATATACATTCATTTATGAGTATTTACATCAATGATCTATTGTCCTTCTTTCATGGGGAGTATGTTTTGAAAGATACCCAAGTCGGTAAGGGAACCTTTCACCCTCCTTTTTTTAAAAGACTTCTTTTGATGAGTCTTTTAATTTAAATATTGTTATGTTGGGATATGTTCTCATATATCCTTATTGATGTAAATTTTATGTCCAAGTGGTGAGATACACTTTTTATCTCTCATCAACTCATTTTGATGTGATGCCGTTAGGCTGTCAAGGGAACTTTTTAACCCAATTTTGATTTCTTTGGGTTCAACTTGTAGTAATTGAATATGTCATCCATTGAATATGTGTGAATGACCTTTTATTGTTTTACACTTAATATCCACTTATATTGGGTGTATTTATATTTGTCACACATATTTTGAGATTGATTTGTCCTTAATTTAAGGATACCTTCTTTATAAGGGATTTCATCACATTTGACATTTCTATTGAGGGTCCATTGTTGTTATGCACCAATTCACTCTTATATGGTGTATATACTGTCCATTGGAGTATAATATCATGAATCATTTTATTCTCATGATATTATAAAGTTCTGACTAAATGTTATTCCTCAATTATTGTATTCAAGTGTCTCTAATTTTGGTGAAACCCCTTTTACCAGAATATCGTTTTAAATGTTTTAATTATTTGTTCTTATTAATATCCATGTTTTCAAAATGGTTTTAAGGATTTATTTATATGGATATTAATGGTTTAAAATGTTAAAAGCTTCAAGGTGGTATGGGACACTTTGATTCAAAAATCTCTTTATTAAATGTTTTAAATGGTTTTGGAAATGGTTTCTTTTTTTTTTGAATTCATTATTTCAATATCCTAAAATGTTATATTGTGATTGAAATGTGGAAATGTTATGTTTCCTCTATTCATGTTTTATGTGATACGATCATGTTATGGTTCTTGGGCATTGTTATAAAGAACGGGTGGTTCCGTGATAAACTAAGGGCGGGTGAGCCCGATATAGCTCTCCAATGCATTGGGTAACGCGAAGGAGTGAAACGTTAAAGTTTCTCCAAAGAGATTTAGGGAATATACTGTGATGGGTATTCCAAACGTAACCAAGAGGGTTACTCCCTACGTAAGAATGTTATGAATGCCTCAAGTTACCTTTATGTCTTATGATTTCTATGATTTATTCATGGTTTGATGAGGTATGTTAAAGTGCCTTTGTTTTATGGGTAAAGTATGATTTCATTCTTATGTATATATGAACTCATGTTTCCTTTCCATATTTTTATAACTCTTACTGATCTTTTTATGCTCATCCCAAGTTTTTGAAATGTTTTTCACAGGTCAAGGGAAAGGTACATGATGTGATGATAGTATCAAGGATGTGTCAAGAAAGAATCTGTGTTATATTTTAAATATGTCCCCATTTATAGGAAGAATGAATACTGTCTTTTATGTAACCACTTTGTTTAAATGTGGAATGTAATGCAAGTTTCATGATCTAATTCTCTAAAACTCTAAACCTGAAAAGATCATCAATGTGTAATCTTGTAATAACTCAAGATTAAGTAAGGTTTAAGGCTGGGGCCTTATAGTTGGTATCAAAGGTCAGTTTAGATAACTTTAGATGTTAGGGTACTCTTTAAGCATAAGTGACATTACCATAATGGTTAGGATTTCAGAAAGAGTCCAAGTTTTAGATAAAGTGAATGAGTAAGTGTATCATAGTGTTTATCTTCCTAATTAGTACATGATGGTTTTGTTGATATACTCACACTGACCTTTTTTGGTTTTAGTAAATGGCTGGATCTAGCAGGCACCAAAGTAACAGTGGATGTGAAGGAAACTGTGACAGTTTTTTGAGCAAGAAACTGAATGATATGGGAGCTGCAATGAGAACTCTTCTGATTATCCTCAACCAACTATCTGGAGTCATGATTGACCACCTAAACCTTGGAGTTTTCTCTAAGGCATCATATATGCAAGAAACAAATCCCTACGGAAGTACAGGTAATAATAAAAAAGGTATGTGTGTTCAAAAACCTATGTGTCAAAGATGTGGAAAGAAACACCTAGGAAAATGTTTCAAACGGACAGAAATATGCTATAAATGTGGAAATGAAGGTCATAAAGCAAGAACCTGCCATGGAAAAAGGAAGCATCCAGTTGACTCGAGGAAAGTGAAAGAAGTTCTTTCTGAGGGATCAATTGAATGTTTTAAATGTGGTGTGCATGGTCATTATGAAAACACATGTTCTATGAAGAAGTTTTGTGAATGGGGTCACCAAGAGCGTACAAATGTTCGTTTACCAATACCTAATGCCATTCCTATTGAGGATGAAGAAACTGACAATGACCAATCAAAGGTATGTACTATTTCATGACTATTGTTTTCCTATTTTGGAATCTTAGGATGTGATTCATGCTTTTGTTTGTAGGAACGAGGTATTTCGGAATAGGTTGGAAAGGAATGGATAATGGATCATGAAGAATGTTGAATGAGTAAGATGTCAACATATAAGGGCTTCAAGAGTTATGGTGAAATTCTTAAGATTATCAAGTCACTTTTGATGATGGGGTTACATTAGAAGACTTTTTATATTATGTGTAACCCTGATGTTTAATATAGGCAAATTTTATCCAAGGAATAGTTATCTTTTATTTTGTGGACATAGTTATAAAGAACCATTTGGGTTTATATGATCCTTACTTTTGAGGAAATTATGGGTTACTAAATGTTATGATTGAAGTGGAAGGCATGAGATAAAATTGTGGTTAAAATATGTTATGAATATTTTTGAAGATTTTATCTCGTTTTGGGGAATGTTTTGAGAATTATATAGTTTTGAAAAAATGACAACACACAGACCGTGTGACAACCCGTCGCGTCGGACAAAGCTGCGAGAATCGAACCCACAACCAAAGTGCGACTGGTATTTATCGCCTACCACTGGTCTACGTGAAGTCCTGGTTAGTTTGACAGATTCTTTCTGGTTATATGAATTTATTAATTAAGAGTAATATGATTTTGGGTTATTTATGAAAATGATTAACCTATCATGGAGGATATGTGATTAGGTTAATTGCTTTTCAATACGGGACTTTAGGAGCAACTGATGTTGTTTGGAGATAAATGTTACGATTTAACTTGGAAGACTATGTGACTAAATCCTTCAAATATTTGTGTTTCAATCTTATTATGGTTTACTTTGAAGAATTTTATGGACAAATTGATTGTAGAATGGTCCTCGTCAAACTTTGGGTTTTTTGGACAAATTTTGGAGATTAAGAATAGATTTTCTTTTTATAAAGGGTTATCCTTTTCTAGATTATCTGATCTTGTACTAGCCTTTTTGGTTTTGGTTTTGGTTAAAGACTAAAGACATGGGAAGTATATAGTCCTCTTTTGTGGATTAGGTGATTCTCTAGAAGTTGATTATAGTACTCTTAATGTGAACAAGTCTTCCTAGATACTAGTCTTTTGGAGAAAATATGAGTTTGTGTAAGGAATCTAATAAAAGTTGAACGTCAATATGATAAGTGATTATGTTTCCTTATGAACAAAATCCTCAATAAAAAGTAACTTAAAACAAAAATGTTGTCTATTAACTTTTCATACTGGGGAATCAAATATCGTTTAACCCATCACAAGTTTGTGATTTTCTCGTGGTTAACTTTCTCCTAAACATGTTTTCTATCACTCTCCATCCGAACATGACCCTTTGTTTTTTCCTCCATGTCCATATTTTCATACTTGGAATCCTAGTATGGGTTATCTCGGGTGACCTTTGTACTTATCTCTCTTTATTTTAAAGTGATTGTTTTACCGACTCTTGTTCCGATGTGGGACTTTCAAGGATGTTTCCAAGTGCAATTTTAAAATTGCGAGGACGCAATTCCCAAAAGGGGGGAAGGATGTAACACCCCAGGTAAATAATGAATATGAAATTTTCATATTTATCCATATTTGTGAATAAAATATTAATATGACTTTAAAGGGGACGCTATGCTCGATGGCGTACCCAACACGCAACAACGAGTTTCTTGGGAATCTTACGTTGCACTCTAATAATAAATTAATATTATTTTAAATGGTAGTTAACATGTAGCCGTTATAATGGTGGGAATGGATATAAATAGCTAAAATATTATTATATACGTTTTTTAATGTTTTTACATTTATCCAATAAAAGCTAAAGGCTTAAAATACGGAAAGAATTAAATTTTAGGTGTATATGCCTTAGTTTTCACTAAAGGTTCACTTATCGCCTTTTAATGGAGAACTGTCATTAAATATAGTTTTGATCACTCTTATACATTCTTTTGGACCAAATAAAACTCTTATTAAGAATCGGTACATCAAATTTTACTTTGTGTAATTTTTTGGTATTTTCCGATAAAGTTCATTTTTTTAATGAATAGGGTAGAATGTTGTGTTTTAATTCAAAACCTCTTTTTAAATCTAATTTATTTATATGATTAGATAATATTTTGAATTTGTTTTAAAGTGAAATTAGAAAATATTTTTACCATTAAATCCAATAGTGGTCATTGGAATTAATTTCACTTTGAAATCAGACTTAAACTAGTGTCAATCTTTTGATACTTATTGTTTTATAAAAACACGCTATTTGCTCCGACAGCGGGAATTAATTATTAAATTAATTAATGTGACTAATATGTTTTGAATTTTGTAAAATAGACTTCATTTTTGAATTCGGAATATCAAATATAGCTTAGGGTGAATTTTTGGTAATTTTCTGAAAAACTTCAATTTTTGATGAATAGTGAAACCACTAAGTGGTACTTATAAAAACTGATTTTTCATTTAAATGAAATTTTACCATAATTGTGTTTTTATTTTCAAAAATCCGACATACATGGTTGTCATTAATAAGTAAAATGTGGTTCAATGAGATTAAAATAATTTTTTGGTGAATAGTAACTTATTAAGTTTTTAATCGCGATTAGTGGTAATTAGTGTAGTTTAAGGTAAAAATGATATTATAAGAATGTGAAAACACAATGACACTTGTCCTACACCTATTGGGTGAGTCATGGCCGACCAAGACAAGCCATGGGCCAACATGGGGACCCCATGGAGCCACATTAGTTGGAAAATGACATTAATATATTTTTATTTAATGTTAAAGTGAAAATGACACAAACATAATATGTTTTACGAAAGAAATTTTTAAGTGGGGTTATACAAGTCCAAATTTTGATTATAAATAGTCATTGGAAAGCTAAAACGATTTCCTATATCATAGTATTTTTTTATAATTTTTAGACATTAATGAAATTAAATTATTTATGACATAATAATGATGCAGCGATGACATCATTATTTGACGATTTAATTAAAATGGAATGATAATGCAAAATCTACAACCTACACATGTCAAAAACCAATTGGATGACTGTATTTAGAAGCCTTATCACCTTATCCAAGAATTCTATCAATGTGGGACCTTTTAAAACCGAAACACATTTTCAAATAAAGTAATATTTCCTTACATTCCAAAAGTGCCCCTCCTCTCCTCTTATAAAAGGCCCCCACCTCTACCTCATTTCACACACTTCTCAAGCCTTTGGCTCGGCCAAACCCTGCCCAATTACTCTCTCCACATCCCTCTACTCATCCTAGAGGATTCCCTTTGTGCATAATCCTTTCAAAGTAAGCCTTTAGGCTCAAATCAAACGGAGTTTCACTTTTAAAGGTAATTCATTCTCTCTTGTTCATTTGTTTTATTTTGCTTCTCCAACCCTCTAAACTCTTTTTATTTACTTTTTTTTAACAAAACCAGTATCTTAAATATACTAGGATGTTGTTATAATATTTATTTGAGCTACACTCTCACACAACAATATCAAATGGTTAAAGAACATACGGTTTCCGTGGATGGCGAAATTCTGCCTCCCGAAACGATGATTGTTCAATACTCATTTAACACCTTCAAGGGTGGCCAATATGATGTCACTATTTTTATATATGATATATAATATGTTTATGTTTTATTTATGTTTCTGTATTTTTTCATTTTTGTCTTACCTTTATGGCTTCCATTATGGGTATACGCGATATCTTCATTTAAGGAAGTGCGGACTACCGCCCCCTCAAAGTGATTTGATTTGTTAAATACCATATGTGGGATGTATAAAGGATGGAAATATGATATTATATATGATATTATACTGTAATTATAATATACCTTTATATCATTATTATTCCATTCTATAAAATACGAAATAGAAATGAAAGTAGCGTTCATGCGTACGTACGGCTTACCGTCTCCATGAACGGTGCATTTCATTTCTTACCTCTAAATGATTATGTAATGTTATAAATGCATGCATGTACTGGATATATATGACATATATGATATCTACATAATGAATACAATTCTGGATATAATAAACATTTGGCCACACGAACAACATGTAATTGTAAGAAGACCACTTTCGACTTAAGAACCAAATATCGGCAAAACAAATATTATTAACTTAAATGATTACATAATGTTTGTGACATGGTAATAAGTGGTATAAAAGTAATAATGAACATGAAAAAGGGTTATAAAGGAATTATAAATTAACTCAAGTTTATTATTCAGGAGATTAAAAAACGATCGAGTCAAGTCGGACCCGACGTAAGGGATCCTACTCTCTTTCTTTTTAAGTACACACTTTTATGTCATTCCTTTTAAAGCTCATCTTTCTTATGATTGGGATGTTCTTTTATATTAATAATACTGTACTTATTATGTTCATATGATGAGAGACCCTATTTTCTCTCATCAATACATTTTGGAAGTTTTGAGTGGCGCCGTTAGGCTGCCGAATTTTCGTAAGGGATTTTTCATCTCACTTTTATTCTCGTGAGATTTATGCTACATTTGCCACAAATTCCATTGAGTGGTGTATGTAATGCCCATTATTATACTCTTTGTGTAATATAAATTCATTTATGAGTATTTACATCAATGACCTATTGTCCTTATTTCATGGGGAGTATGTTTTGAAAGATACCCAAGTCGGTAAGGGAACCTTTCACCCTCCTTTTTTTAAAAGACTTATTTTGATGGGTCTTTTAATTTAAATATTGTTATGTTGGGATATGTTCTCATATATCCTTATTGATGTAAATTTTATTTCCAAGTGATGAGATACACTTTTTATCTCTCATCAACTCATTTTGATGTGATGTCGTTAGGCTGTCAAGGGAATTTTTTAACCAAATTTTGATTTCTTTGGGTTCAACATGTAGTCATTGAATATGTCATCCATTGAATATGTGTGAATGACCTTTTATTGTTTTACACTTAATATCAACTTATATTGGGTGTATTTATATTTTTCACACATATTTTGAGATTTATTTGTCCTTAATTTAAGGATGCCTTCTTTATAAGGGATTTCATCACATTTGACATTTCTATTGAGGGTTCATTGTTGTTATGCACCAATTCACTCTTATATGGTGTATATACTGTCCTTTGGAGTATTATATCATGAATCCTTTTATTCTCATGATATTATAAAGTTCGGACTAAATGTTATTCCTCAATTATTGTATTCAAGTGACTCTAATTTTGGTGAAACCCCTTTTACCAGAATATCGTTTTAAATGTTTTAATTATTTGTTCTTATTAATATCCATGTTTTAAAAATGGTTATATGGATTTATTTATATGGATATTAATGGTTTAAAATGTTAAAATCTTCAAGGTGGTATGGGACACTTTGATTCAAAAATCTCATTATTAAATGTTTTAAATGGTTTTGGAAATGGTTCCTTTTTTTATGAATTCATTATTTCAATATCCTAAAATATTATATTGTGATTGAAATGTGGAAATGTTATGTTTCCTCTATTCATGTTTTATGTGATACGATCATGTTATGGTTCTTGGGCATTGTTATAATGAATGGGTGGTTCCGTGATAAACTAAGGGCGGGTGAGCCCGATATAGCTCTCCAATGCATTGGGTAACGCGAAGGAGTGAAACGTTAAGGTTTCTCCGAAGAGATTTAGGGAATATACTGTGATGGGTATTCCAAACGTAACCAAGAGGGTTACTCCCTACGTAAGAATGTTATGAATGCCTCAAGTTACCTTTATGTCTTATGATTTCTATGATTTATTCATGGTTTGATGAGGTATGTTAAAGTGCCTTTGTTTTATGGGTAAAGTATGATTTCATTCTTATGTATATATGAACTCATGTTTCCTTTCCATATTTTTATAACTCTTACTGAGCTTTTTATGCTCATCCCATGTTTTTGAAATGTTTTTCATAGGTCAAGGAAAAGGTACATGATGTGATGATAGTGTCAAGGATGTGTCAAGAAAGAATCCGTGTTATATTTTAAATATGGCCCCGTTGATGGGAAGAATGAATACTGTCTTTTATGTAACCACTTTGTTTAAATGTGGAATGTAATGCAAGTTTCATGATCTAATTCTCTAAAACTCTAAACCTGAAAAGATCCTCAATGTGTAATCTTGTAATAACTCAAGATTAAGTAAGGTTTAAGGCTGGGGCCTTATAAAAACCTTGGGTATAGGTCATTTTTCGAAGGTCTATACCTACGGTTATGAAAACCCGTGGGCATTGAATAAATTTTTTTGAAGACCTATACCCACGGTTTTAGAAAACCGTGGGTATAGGTGTCGTGGGAAAAAACATTTAGGCGGGAAATGAAAAAAAAAGTGGCGGGACAGAAATTTTCTCATTTTGTTTTAATATATTTATAAACATATAATTAATTTAATATAGAACTGTTCTACAGCGCTTGGTATCTCAATTCGTTCCAATCCCTCCGATCCAGTCTTCGAATCACCGCAAAAACATTTTATTATAATATAATATAATTATTAATATATAAAAATAGATGCAACAATTTATTAACAAAATTCTAGTAGCGCAGTTGGTTAGGGACGTGCAATGGTCTTCCGCAGGTCGGGGTTTCAATTCCCGTAGACGAGTATTTTTAAGTTTTAATGGAGGCGTGTATATATTAATATATTAAATATAATGTTAGTATATATTAAAATACCAAGCGTAGCCCAGCTGGGCAGGGCCCAGTAATCCTCAATTCAGGTGCCGGTTCGAACCCCACCTACTACGGGTTTTTTGGGGGAGCTTGAATTTAAGTGATGACCCCACGGTTCTTAAACCGTGGGCTATGATGTGGGCCACGTCATACAACAGATGACATGCTGTAAACAAAAAGGCATATCCATTTATTAAACCAGTGATCCTTCTAATGGTAATGAGTGAGACAATGGTATTTTCTTCGTGTGGTACAAAAAACATGGTTTGGGTAATGATCTCAATGAGATTGAAATTTTCATATAAATGTTTTATAAGGTGCATTATTTTTTCAATTAAGATTTTTCTTTAACATGGGAAATTTTGAGAAATTTTATCTCCCTCAAAATATTTTACAAATGAGCTTTATAGGTTATGATCATACTGGTCGAGGCCATCACTCCTGTTGTCTTTTCCAGTGTATTTTAATATAGCAGTATATATAAAATTATTGTATTATCATTAAATAATGGATATATTATTATTGGTTACATTTATGAGAATTTTTACAATTTTTAAAAGGAATTATATTCAAAAATATCAAATGTATTGCAAGTGGTTTATATAACATCATTACTAAATGATGTATTTATGAATTCCAAGAGAATAATTATCATCTAAGAATGTTTTTGGTGTTACCTTATTCAACCAACCCATTTGAAATTGAACCCTCTAAAATTTCATTTCATATAATAAAAATTATGACATTACTTTAATTTCATCGCATCTCTTGGTTCCGAAGTCACTTGCATAGACCTGTGGTTCATCAAGAAAACATTGACCAACTAACTTTCCTTATTTTTAATAAAATTTTATTTGTGATAAAATATCTTGATCAGATTATCCTTATATGAAAAATCATTCTAAAATGTTACCACCTCATGATTTAGTACATATTTGTGTTATAGTATATACTTTCTTTTTGAACACATAATATACATGATATAGGTTATGTGGGAATGATTGATAATAGGCTACCACTCTGATGTGATCAAGGGTATCATATGGGCCTATGTATCTTTTACTAAGCATTGTCATCTTTCTAAAACTCATTAATTTCTTCAATGGATGTTTATAAAAAAATAAAAAAATTCACCGATCCCAAACACCAGGACTCATCAACCATTATCTTCATAGTATTTCTATTGACTTTGTATGG
The DNA here is from genome assembly GCA_963277665.1 of Viscum album. Lineage (NCBI taxonomy): Eukaryota > Viridiplantae > Streptophyta > Magnoliopsida > Santalales > Viscaceae > Viscum > Viscum album. The sequence goes on along the minus strand of OY728127.1, from coordinate 942,478,171 downwards.
AATTGAAGTGATGTTGAATGGTTTGAACATAATTTCTCATATCATGGACAATATATGTGCCCAAAATCATCCTCTCTCAAAAATAATCACAGCATGTTGAATTCTGACATTTTTCCCAAACAAATCTTCATAAGGGGCCTTTGAATTCCCTAATGGAGACTTTTGTTATATGATAACCTCACTATGGGACATTGTTCATACAAACATCCATTCAAATAAAATGAATTTTATATGAATATATATTCCATATTTTCAATTATCATTTTACCTAACAATCTATCTAAGGGAGACAACTAGTGATTAAGCCTATTTATATAACCATGTCCTACTAAAGGATTCTCCAAAAATCATGAGGCATGTTATACATCTCTATCAGATACCATAGATATGGGGTACACCTTGTACTCTTATGACATTTCTAATTTAAATAATATATAGTGTTGTAAGATATAAATATTAAATAAAAGCAATTAAATCTGCTCACATATAAATTCTATCGACTATCACCCATATGGAATTACATTCTTTAGGTTCCTATGTAGTCCTATTATGGAATCCATGATTATTTTTACTATTTCAAAAACTGTTATGGGAATGGGTTTTATCATACCTTTATACTTTTTTAATCACATTTACTAGTGGGAAATACCAAGCTTTGGGATACAAACATGAAAATTTATCTCTTCTTGTTATCAACCTACAAATGTTTGTTGAAATTTCCATACATCAAAGGGGTTATTATATGTTTAGATGTAGGGGAAATTGTCACATCATCAAAAAGTTACCCCTTTATATTTGGATATAATGGGAGATCTATATGTGTTCCAAACCATATAACTCCATCATCAGAAAATATGAACTCTGGAATATATTTTATCAACTTTTATAATAACTTAACTTCTTTCTGAGCCTCATTGATACTATCTGGAATGAATGGATGATTACTTACATGAGGAATCTTGAATATATATCCATTTAATATTACCATATATAGGTTCTATATGTTCAATATGATTGTAACCCTTGTAATCATCATCATGGATGGATCTATTTGATCCTTTCTACTTTGAGCATCTACCATGATGATTCCTTTCCCTGATTTGTAACAGTATTATAAATAATAATTCCATATTAACTCAAACCCCCTTCATTGGTTTATGTTAATATCATTTTATATTAATATATTCCTGATGAAGTTTTTGGTCATATATATATTACACTTCACCCGATAGAGATATTACAAAAAAATATTTAATCCAAAGATCATCACAACCATATCAAGATAATGAGTTAGGTTGGTCTACTATTGGGTATCTGGTTGAAAAGTGAAACAAGATATCAATATTCCATTTTTAATTATTACATTACCTAATACCTTTTTAGATTCATCAATGTACATCAAATACACTTCCACCTAGTGAGTAATGTGAGTATTGGTTCCGTGAATAGATTCTTCTTCAACACTATAAAAAATTCATCACAATCATCACTCCAAAAAAATGACTACTTTTATATTAGGATTGGATAGGTAACTTTATATTCATGAAAATTTCTAAAAAATTGAAGACTATACACAATAAATCCACAGATACTATATATTTCTTTCACAAAGGTCAGTCAAGGGAAATATTAAAATGTCTCCATTTATTAGGAGATCCATATATTTACTTCTTTATGTGATGGAATTCCCATGTAATGTAACTTTTTCGAACTATAACCTGAATTTAATATAGTTTTCATACATATTTTGTTTTCATAGGGTCCTAAGTAAATTATTCAAATACTGGTCATCTTCCTCCTTCATTTTTATTAAGAAAATATTATCATCAATAGAGACTACCATGAATTGGTCAAGTCAATATCAATAAAATTTATTCAACATATCCTTGAATATTGATGGATAATTAATGAGTTCCAATAGAATCAACATAAAGTCATACTACCCATTCATTTATAATGATAAATTTTATTAGTAAAATATTCTTTGAATAAAATTCCCAATTATGTTTTATGGTTCTAGAAACTACAAAAATATTTATTTTTTATTAATATTATATCATATCGTATTTCAAAAGGCCATTATGAATTATTATTTTCAACAATATATCCATTTGATAAATATCTAATATTTAGTATAAAATATGGATTTTAAAAAATCCTATTCATTCAAATAAATGAATTGAAATCTGTGAACAGATGGATCATACCCCATGAATCCCATTTATCAGATCTTCCAAGGGATAATGTAACACCTTAAGATATTTGGAAATATCTATTTCATATTAGTTTAAACATTTTGATATATATCATTTCACAAAACATAGAATATAGTTTTTTATATGAAATCACTATGATTGGATTGTGTTGTTCACAACACAATGTTAATATTTCACTACATGAAACATGTATATTATCTTATGGTACACACACTACTATATTTTTTGTGTTTCACAGAATTTCTAGTTCCTTTAATAACTTGTTTTACATGCAAGGATATGTTTTACAAAACTATAATCACTACTAATATTATTATTAAAATATTATTATAGTTTCCAACTAGGGATTGGAATGGACATTACAAATAACATTAAAAAAATTGAAAAAATATTATTTGGAAATGTATAAAAAACTAAACATGTGGTTATTAGTTACCTAGAAATGAATGTAAAAACTATTTTAAAAATATGAAATTCCATTTCAATGAAATCTATTTTTTATTTACAAACACATTTTAACTCAATAAATAAAAATAACTAATTTTGATGATATTTTATAGTAAAATTTATATATTATATATTCAATATATATTTTTCACACATATCCTATATATTGGACCGTTATAGTATAAGAATAAATATATTTTCAGGAATAAAAATATTTATTCTTCAAAAAGGACATTTTACATACATTTAATAGAGATCCTATTTTAAATATAAATTTTGAAACATTTATAACTTCTATTTTTATGACTGATTTTAATTTTTGAAATTGGATCTTAAAAATTATCAAATAATAAAACATTGGTATTTTCCTAAAATATTTCATTTTTGGATTAATACTGAAAACACCAAATTCTCTCTGAAAATTAATTTTTCATATAAAATATTCATATTATAAAATTATATTTAATTCTTTAAGAAAGTATAGTTAGTTCAAAATAAAATCAATTAATTCAATTTTTCACACAGGATCAATTTTCAAATTAAAATTAGATATAAAAACATTTTATACATTTGAACTTTTTACATTTAAAAGACATTGTTTCCTCCCAACTATGGGATTAATATAAAATTAATTACTGCCACATTTATGATTATAATATTTAAAAATGGATTCTAATTTTTCTATTATAAAAATTTATAATTTCTAATAATATCAACATAGTTTTTGACCTAAATTATTATTTAATGTAATGAATATTAGTTAAACTGATTAAGGAAAAATCTAGTTTAATTAATGGCTATGCACAGAATATATGGTGTAAAAATTACCCTATAAATTCACATTTTTTCCATAAACAAATTTTGACCATTAAGACATTAAGTTTCTATAATGGTTTATTTTGGAAACTTTTAGGATTAGTAAAATATTGTTAGAACACAATTCATTTCAAAAACACCAAGTGTGCCATATTTCACACTTAAAAAGGTCACCAACTCTTCCACTCTCATAACACCTCTAAATCCATTTTTATTAAATTAACTGTAACATCCCAGGTAAATAAAGAATATGACATTTCATATTTATCCATATTTGTGAATAAAATATTTAAATGACTTTAAAGGGGACGCTATGCTCGATGGCGTAACCAACACGCAACAACGAGTTTCTTGGGAATCTTACGTTGCACTCTAATAATAAAATAATATTATTTTAAATGGTAGTTAACATGTAGCCGTTGTAATGGCGGAAATGGATAGAAATAACTAAAATATGATTATATATGTTTTTAAATGTTTTTACATTTATCCAATAAAGGATAGAGGCTTAAAATACGGAAAGAATTCAATTTTAGGCATATATGCCCTAGTTTTCACTAAAGATTCACTTATCGCCTTTTGATGGCGAACAGTCATTAAATATAGTTTTGATCACACTTATACATTCTTTTGGACCAAATAAAACTCTTATTAAGAATCGGGACATAAAATTTTACTTTGTGTAAATTTTTGGTATTTTTCTGATAAAGTTCATTTTTTAATGAATAGTGTAAAATGTTGTATTTTAATTCAAAACCTCTTTTTAATATGATTTATTTATATGATTAGATTATCTTTTTAATTGGTTTTAAAGTGAAATTAGAAAATATTTTTACCATTAAATCCAATAGTGGTCGTTGGAATCCATTTCACTTTGAAATCGGACTTAAACTAGTGTCAATCTTTTGATACTTATTGTTTTATAAAAACACGCTATTTGCTCTGACAGCGGGAATTAATTATTAAATTAATTAATGTGACTAATATGTTTTGAATTTTGTAAAACGGACTTCCTTTTTGAATTCATAATATCAAATATAGCTTAGGGTGAATTTTTTGTAATTTTCTGAAAAACTTCAATTTTTGATGAATAGTGAAACCACTAAGTGGTACTTATAAAGACTGATTTTCCGTTTAAATGAAATTTTTCCATCATTGTGTTTTGAATTTCAAAAATCCGACATACATGGTTGTCATTAAGAAGTAAAATTTGGTTCAATGGGATAAAAATAATTTTTTGGTGAATAGTAACTTATTATGTTTTTAATCGCGATTAGTGGTAATTAGTATAGTTTAAGGTATAAATAATGCTTTAATAATATGAAATGACCTAGACACATGTCCCAACCTTATTGGTTGTGTCATGGCCGACCAAGACAAGCCATGGGCCAACTTGGGGACCCCATGGAGCCACTTTAGTTGGAAAATGACATTAATATATTTTTATTTAATGTTAAAGTGATAATGACACAAACAAAATATGTTTTACGAAAACAATTTTTATGTGGGGTTATACAAGTCCAAATTTTGATTATAAATAGTCATTGGAAAGATAAAAAGATTTACTATATCATAGTATTTTGTTTATAATTTTTAGACATTATAGAAAGTAAATTATTTATGACATAATAATGATGCAGCGATGACATCATTATTTGACGATTTAATTAAAATGGAAAGATAATGAAAAATCTACAACCTACACATGTCCAAAACCAATTGGATGAGTGGATTGAGAAGCCTTATAACCTTATCCACGAATTATATCATTTTGGGACCTTTTGAAACAGAAACACATTTTCAAATAAAGTAATATTTCTTTACTTTCCAAAAGTGCCCCTCCCCTCCTCTTATAAAAGGCTTCCACCTCTACCTCATTTCACACAATTCTCAAGCCTTTGGCTCGGCCAAACCCTTCCCATTTACTCTCTCCATATCCCTCTCCTCATCCTAGAGGATTCCATTTGGGCAGAAGCCTTTCAAAGGAAGCCTTTTGGCTCAAATCAAAAGGAGTTACACTTTTAAAGGTAATTCATTCTCTCATGTTCATTTTTTTTATTTTGCTTCTCCAACCCCCTAAAATCTTTTTATTTTCTTATTTTTGTAACAACACCAGTATCTTCAATATATTAGAATGTTTTTATAAGATTTATTCGAGCTACACTCTCACACAACTACATCAAATGGTTAAAGAATATACGGTTTCCGTGGATGGTGAAATTTTGCCTCCCGAAACGATGACTGTTCAATACTCTTTTAACACCTTCAAAGGTGTCCATTATGATGTAACTATTTTTATATATGATATGTAATATGTTTATGTTTTATTTATGCTTCTGTATTTTTCATTTTTGTCTTACCTTTATGGCTTCCATTATGGGTATACGCGATATCTTCATTTAAGGAAGTGCGGACTACCGCCCCCTAAAAGTGATTTGATTCGTTAAATGCCATATGTGGGATGTATAAAGGATGGAAATATGATATTATATATGATATTATACTGGAATTATAATATACCTTTATATCATTATTATTCCATTCTATAAAATACAAAATAGAAATGAAAGTAGCGTTCATGCGTACGTACGGCTTACCGTCTCCATGAACGGTGCATTTCATTTCTTACCTCTAAATGATTATGTAATGTTATAAATGCATTCATGTACTGGATATATATTACATATATGATATCTACATAATGAATACAATTATGGATATAATAAACATTTGGCCACACGAACAACATGTAATTGTAAGAAGACCACTTTCGACTTAAGAACCAAATATCGGCAAAACAAATATTATTAACTTAAATGATTACATAATGTTTGTGACATGGTAATAAGTGGTATAAAAGTAATAATGAACTTGAAAAAGGGTTCTTAAGGAATTAGAAATTAACTCAAGTTTATTATTCAGGAGATTAAAGAATGATCGAGTCAAGTCGGACCCGAGGTAAGGGATCCTACAACTCTCTTTCTTTTTAAGTACACTCTTTTATGTAATTTCTTTTAAGCTCATATTTCTTATGATTGGGATGTTATTTTATATTACTCCTACTGTAATTTTTATGTTTATGTGATGAGAGACCCTATTCACTCTCATCAATCCATTTTGGAAGTTTTGAGTGGCGCCGTTAGGCTGCCGAACTTTCGTAAGAGATCTAACCTCTCTCTTTCTTTTTAAGTACTCTCCTTTATGTCACTTCTTTTCAAGATCCTCTTTGTAATGTTGGGGGATGTTATTTTATATTCCTCTTTCTGTAAATTTTATTGAAATGTGATGAGATACCCTATTTTATCTCATCAATCCATATTCGGGAGTTTTATGTGTTGCCGTTAGGCTGCCGAGTTTTCGTAAGGAATTTTTCATCTCACTTTTATTCCCGTGAGATTTACGCTACATTTGCCACAAATTCCATTGAGTGGTGTATGTACTGCCCATTATTCTACTCTTTGTGTAATATACCATCGTTTATGAGAATTTACATCAATGATCTATTTCCCTTCTTTCATGGGGTGTATGTTTTGAATGATTCCCAAGTCGGTAAGGGAACCTTTCACCCTCCTCTTTTTTAAAAGACTTCTTTTGTTGGGTATTTTAATTTACATATTGTTATGTTGGGATATGATCTCATATATCCTTATTGATGTAAATTTTATGTCCAAGTGATGAGATGCACTTTTTATCTCTCATCAACTCATTTTGATGTGATGCCGTTAGGCTGTCAAGGGAACTTTTTAACCCAATTTCGATTTCTTTGGGTTCAACATGTAGTCATTGAATATGTCATCCATTGAATATGTGTGAATGACCTTTTATTGTTTTACACTTAATATCCACTTATATTTGGTGTATTTATATTTGTCACACATATTTTTGAGATTGATTTGTCCTTAATTTAAGTATACCATCTTTATAAGGGATTTCATCACATTTGACATTTCTATTGAGGGTTCATTGTTGTTATGCACCAATTCACTCTTATATGTTGTATATACTGTCCGTTGGAGTATTATATCATGAATCCATTTATTCTCATGATATTATAATGTTCTGACGAAATGTTATTCCTCGATTATTGTATTCAAGTGTCTCTAATTTTGGTAAAACCCCTTTAACCAAAATATCATTTTAAATGATTTAATTATTTGTTCTTATTAATATCCATGTTTTCAAAATGGTTTTAATGATTTATTTATATTGATATTAATGGTTTAATATTTTAAGCTTCAAGGTGGTATGGGACACTTTGATTCAAAAATCTTTTTATTAAATGTTTTAAATGGTTTTGGAAATGGTTTCTTTTTATATGGATTCATTATTTCAAAATACTGAAATGTTATGTTGTGTTTGAAATGTGGAAATGTTTTGTTTCCTTTATGAATATTTTATGTGATACGTGTATGGTATGGTTCTTGGGCATTGTTATGAAAACGGGTGGTTCCATGATAAACTAAGGGCGGGTGAGCCCGTTATAGCTCTCCAATGCATTGGGTAATGCGAAGGAGTGAAACGTTAAGGTTTCTCCGAAGCGATTTAGGGAATATACTATGATGGGTATTCCAAATGTAACCAAGAGGGTTACTCCCTACGTAAGAATGTTATGAACGCCTCAAGTTACCTTTATGTCTTATGTTTTCTATGATTTATTCATGATTTGATATGCCTATGTTTTATGGGTAAAGTGTGATTTCATTCTATTGTATATATGAACTCATGTTTCCTTTACATATTTTTATAACTCTTACTGAGCTTTTTATGCTCATCCCAAGTTTTTGAAATGTTTTTCACAGGTCAAGGGAAAGGTACATGATGTGATGATAGTGTCAAGGATGTGTCAAGAAAGAACCCATGTTTTATTTTAAATATGTTTCCGTTTATGGGAAGAATGAATACTGTCTTTTATGTAGACACTTTGTTTAAATGTGGAACGTAATGCAAGTTTCATGATCTAATTCTCTAAAACTCTAAACCTGAAAAGATCCTCAATGTGTAATCTTGTAATAACTCAAGATTAAGTAAGGTTTAAGGCTGGGGCCTTATAGTTGGTATCAAAGGTCGGTTTAGACAACTTTAGAGGATAGGGTATTCTTTAAGCATACGTGACATTACCATAATGGTTAGGATTTCAGAAAGAGTCCTAGTTTTAGATAAAGTGAATGATTAAGTGTATCTTAGTGTTTACCTTCCTCATTAGTACATGATGATTTTGTTGATATACTCACACTGACATTTCTTTTTTTAGTGAATGGATGGATCTAGTAGGCACCAAAGAGACAACAGGTTTGAAGGAAACTGTGGTGGTTCTCTGATTATGATACTAGATAAAATGGAGGATTCAATGAGGAAACTCGTGGTTGTTCTAAACCAAATATCAAGGTGTCATGATCAACCACTTCAACCTTGGTGAGTTCTCTAATGCATCATGTACGAGATGGCCAACTCGATGTGGAAATTCAGGTAATAATTATTAAGGTAACCATTAGGGTTTATATGATACTTAATTTTTAGGTAATTATGGGTTACTCTATGATATGATGGAAAATGAAAGGAATGAAATAAACTTGAGGTGAAAATATGTTATGATTATTCTTGACGATTTTATCTCATTTTGGGGAATGTTTTAAGAATTATATAGTTTTGGAAAAAGGACAACACGCAGACCGTGTGACAACCCGTCGCGTCGGACAATGCTGCCGGAATCGAACCCACAACCAATGTCCGGCTGGTATTTATCTCCTACCACTGGACTACGTGAAGTCCCTGGTTAGTTTGACTGATTCATTCTGGTTATATGATTTGATGAATTATGAGTAAGATGATTTTGGGTTATTTATGAAAATGATTAACCTATCATAGAGGATATGTGATTAGGTTAATTACCTTTCAATAAGAGACATTAGGAGCAACTGATATTGTTTGGAGATAAATGTTATGATTTATCTTAGGAGACTATGCGACTAAATCCTTCAAATATTTGGGTTTCAATCTTATATTGGTTTACTTTGAAGAATTTTATGGACAAATTGATTATAGAATGGTCCTCGCTGAACTTTGGGTTTTGTTGGACAAATTTTGGAGATTAAGAATAGATTTTCTTTTTATAAAGGGTTATACTTTTCTGGATTATCTGATCTTGTACTAGCCTTTTTGGTTTTGGTTTTGGTTAAAGTCTAAAGACATGGGAAGTATATAGTTCTATTTTGTGGATTAGGTGATTCTCTAGAAGTTGATTATAGTACTCTTAATGTGAACAAGTCTTCCTAAATACTCATCTTTTGGAGAAAATATGAGTTTGTGTAAGGAATCTAATAAAAGTTGAAAGTCAATATGATAAGTGATTATGTTTCCTTATGAATAAATTCCACAATAAAAAGTAACTTAAAACAAAAATGTTGTCTATTAACTTTTCCTACTGGGGAATCGAAGACCGTTTAACCCATCACAAGTTTGTGATTTTCTCGTGGTTAACTTTCTCCTAAACATTTTTTCTATCACTCTCCATCAGAACATGACCCTTTGTTTTTTCCTCCATGTCCATATTTTCATACTTGGAATCCTAGTATGGGTTAACTCGGGTGACCTTTTTACTTATCTTTCTTTATTTTAAAGAGTTTGTTTTACCGACTTTTGTTCCGATGTGGGACTTTCAAGGATGTTTCCAAGCGCAATTTTAAAATTGCGAGGACGCAATTCCCAAAAGGGGGGAAGGATGTAACATCCCAGGTAAATAAAGAATATGACATTTCATATTTATCCATATTTGTGAATAAAATATTTAAATGACTTTAAATGGGACGCTATGCTCGATGGCGTACCCAACACGCAACAACGAGTTTCTTGGGAATCTTACGTTGCACTCTAATAATAAAATAATATTATTTTAAATGGTAGTTAACATGTAGCCGTTGTAATGGCGGGAATGGATAGAAATAACTAAAATATGATTATATATGTTTTTAAATGTTTTTACATTTATCCAATAAAGGATAGAGGCTTAAAATACGGAAAGAATTCAATTTTAGACATATATGCCCTAGTTTTCACTAAAGATTCACTTATCGCCTTTTGATGGCGAACTGTCATTAAATATAGTTTTGATCACTCTTATACATTCTTTTCGACCAAATAAAACTCTTATTAAGAATCGGGGCATCAAATTTTACTTTGTGTAAATTTTTGGTATTTTTCTGATAAAGTTCATTTTTTAATGAATAGTGTAAAATGTTGTATTTTAATTCAAAACCTCTTTTTAATATAAATTACTTATATGATTAGATTATCTTTTTAATTGGTTTTAAAGTGAAATTAGAAAATATTTTTACCATTAAATCCAATAGTGGTCGTTGGAATCAATTTCACTTTGAAATCGGACTTAAACTAGTGTCAATCTTTTGATACTTATTGTTTTATAAAAACACGCTATTTGCTCTGACAGCGGGAATTAATTATTAAATTAATTAATGTGACTAATATGATTTGAATTTTGTAAAACGGACTTCATTTTTGAATTCGTAATATCAAATATATCTTAGGTTGAATTTTTGGTAATTTTCTGAAAAACTTCAATTTTTGATGAATAGTGAAACCACTAAGTGGTACTTATAAAGACTGATTTTCCGTTTAAATGAAATTTTTCCATCATTGTGTTTTGAATTTCAAAAATCTGACATACATGGTTGTCATTAAAAGTAAAATGTGGTTCAATGGGATAAAAATAATTTTTTGGTGAATAGTAACTTATTAAGTTTTTAATCGCGATTAGTGGTAATTAGTATAGTTTAAGGTATAAATAATGCTTTAATAATATGAAATGACCTAGACACATGTCCCAACCTTATTTGTTGTGTCATGGCCGACCAAGACAAGCCATGGGCCAACTTGGGGACCCCATGGAGCCACTTTAGTTGGAAAATGACATTAATATATTTTTATTTAATGTTAAAGTGAAAATGACACAAACATAATATGTTTTACGAAAACAATTTTTATGTGGGGTTATACAAGTACAAATTTTGATTATAAATATTCATTGGAAATCTAAAAAGATTTCCTATGTCATAGTAGTTTTTTTATAATTTTGAGACATTAAAGAGACTAAATTATTTATGACATAATAATGATGCAGCGATGATATCATTATTTGACGATTTAATTAAAATGGAAAGATAATGAAACATCTACAACCTACACATGTCCAAAACCAATTGGATGAGTGGATATCGAAGCCTTATAACCTTATCCACGAATTATATCAATGTGGGACCTTTTGAAACCGAAACACATTTTCAAATAAAGTAATATTTCTTTACTTTCCAAAAGTGCCCCTCCCCTCCTCTTATAAAAGGCCTCCACCTCTACCTCATTTCACACACTTCTCAAGCCTTTGGCTCGGCCAAACCCTGCCCATTTACTCTCTCCACATCCCTATCCTCATCCTAGAGGATTCCCTTTGGGCAGAATCCTTTCAAAGGAAGCCTTTTGACTCAAATCACAAGGAGTTACACTTTTAAAGGTAATTCATTCTCTCATGTTCATTTTTTTTATTTTGCTTCTCCAACCCCCTAAACTCTTTTTATATTCTTATTTTTGTAACAACACCAGTATCTTCAATATATTAGGATGTTTTTATAAGATTTATTCGAGCTACACTCTCACACAACTACATCAAATGGTTAAAGAATATGCGGTTTCCGTGGATGGTGAAATTATGCCTCCCGAAACGATGATTGTTCAATACTCATTTAACACCTTCAAAGGTGGCCATTATGATGTCACTATTTTTATATATGATATATAATATGTTTATGTTTTATTTATGCTTCTGTATTTTTCATTTTTGTCTTACCATTATGGATTCCATTATGGGTATACGTGATATCTTCATTTAAGGAAGTGCGGAATACCGCCCCCTCAAAGTGATTTGATTCGTTAAATACCATATGTGGGATGTATAAAGGATGGAAATATGATATTATATATGATATTATACTGGAATTATAATATACCTTTATATCATTATTATTCCATTCTATAAAATACAAAATAGAAATGAAAGTAGCGTTCATGCGTACGTACGGCTTACCGTCTCCATGAACGGTGCATTTCATTTCTTACCTCTAAATGATTATGTAATGTTATAAATGAATGCATGTACTGGATATATATTACATATATGATATCTACATAATGAATACAATTCTGGATATAATAAACATTTGGACACACGAACAACATGTAATTGTAAGAAGACCACTTTCGACTTAAGAACCAAATATCGGCAAAACAAATATTATTAACTTAAATGATTACATAATGTTTGTGACATGGTAATAAGTGGTATAAAAGTAATAATGAACTTGAAAAAGGGTTCTTAAGGAATTAGAAATTAACTCATGTTTATTATTCAGGAGATTAAAGAACGATCGAGTCAAGTCGGACCCGAGGTAAGGGATCCTACAACTCTCTTTCTTTTTAAGTACACTCTTTTATGTAATTTCTTTTAAGATCATCTTTCTTATGATTGGGATGTTATTTTATATTACTCCTACTGTAATTTTTATGTTCATGTGATGAGAGACCCTATTCACTCTCATCAATCCATTTTGGAAGTTTTGAGTGGCGCTGTTAGGCTGCCGAACTTTCGTAAGAGATCTAACCTCTCTCTTTCTTTTTAAGTACTCTCCTTTATGTCACTTCTTTTTAAGATCCTCTTTGTAATGTTGGGGGATGTTCTTTTATATTCCTCTTTCTGTAAATTTTATTGAAATGTGATGAGATACCCTATTTGATCTCATCAATCCATATTCGGGAGTTTTATGTGTTGTCGTTAGGCTGCCGAGTTTTCGTAAGGGATTTTTCATCTCACTTTTATTCCCGTGAGATTTACGCTACATTTGCCACAAATTCCATTGAGTGGTGTTTATACTGCCCATTATTCTTCTCTTTGTGTAATATACCTTCGTTTATGAGTATTTACATCAATGATCTATTGCCCTTCTTTCATGGGGTGTATGTTTTGAAAGATACCCAAGTCAGTAAGGGAACCTTTCACCCTCCTCTTTTTTAAAAGACTTCTTTTGTTGGGTCTTTTAATTTACATATTGTTATGTTGGGATATGTTCTCATATATCCTTATTGATGTAAATTTTATGTCCAAGTGATGAGATGCACTTTTTATCTCTCATCAACTCATTTTGATGTGATGCCGTTAGGCTGTCAAGGGAACTTTTTAACCCAATTTCGATTTCTTTGGGTTCAACATGTAGTCATTGAATATGTCATCCATTAGAAATGTGTGAATGACCTTTTATTGTTTTACACTTAATATCAACTTATATTGGGTGTATTTATATTTGTCACACATATTTTTGAGATTGATTTGTCCTTAATTTAAGGATACCTTCTTTATAAGGGATTTCATCACATTTGACATTTCTATTGAGGGTTCATTGTTGTTATGCACCAATTCACTCTTATATGGTGTATATACTGTCCGTTGGAGTATTATATCATGAATCCATTTATTCACATGATATTATAATGTTCTGACTAAATGTTATTCCTCAATTATTGTATTCAAGTGTCTCTAATTTTGGTAAAACCCCTTTAACCAAAATATCATTTTAAATGTTTTAATTATTTGTTCTTATTAATATCCATGTTTTCAAAATGGTTTTAAGGATTTATTTATATGTATATTAATGGTTTAAAATTTTAAGCTTCAAGGTGGTATGGGACACTTTCATTCAAAAATCTTTTTATTAAATGTTTTAAATGGTTTTGGAAATGGTTTCTTTTTCTATGGATTCATTATTTCAAAATACTAAAATGTTATGTTGTGTTTGAAATGTTGAAATGTTTTGTTTCCTTTATGAATATTTTATGTGATACGTGTATGGTATGGTTCTTGGGCATTGTTATGAAAACGGGTGGTTCCGTGATAAACTAAGGGCGGGTGATCCCGTTATAGCTCTCCAATGCATTGGGTAACGCGAAGGAGTGAAACATTAAGGTTTCTCCGAAGAGATTTAGGGAATATACTGTGATGGGTATTCCAAATGTAACCAAGAGGGTTACTACCTACGTAAGAATGTTATGAATGCCTCAAGTTACCTTTATGTCTTATGTTTTCTATGATTTATTCATGATTTGATATGCCTATTTTTTATGGGTAAAGTGTGATTTCATTCTAATGTATATATGAACTCATGTTTCCTTTACATATTTTTATAACTCTTACTGAGCTTTTTATGCTCATCCCATGTTTTTGAAATGTTTTTCACAGGTCAAGGGAAAGGTACATGATGTGATGATAGTGTCAAGGATGTTTCAAGAAAGAACCCATGTTTTATTTTAAATATGTTTCCGTTGATGGGAAGAATGAATACTGTCTTTTATGTAGCCACTTTGTTTAAATGTGGAACGTAATGCAAGTTTCATGATCTAATTCTCTAAAACTCTAAACCTGAAAAGATCCTCAATATGTTATCTTGTAATAACTCAAGATTAAGTAAGGTTTAAGGCTGGGGCCTTATATTAACCCTATAAAATATCATCCCAAATCCTATCCCATAATGCTAGAATACTTAATTTTTTTAGAAAGAAAACCATGTGAGAACTTTTGTGCAATCAAAAGGATTTACCCATAAATGATGTAGCATCCTTCTACAAGAACTTTTTTTTTGTATCATTATAAATCCCCTATTCATCTTATTCCATGATTAAAATTAAAAATCTGTATAAAAAATATAAAAATATGTTTTTATGTTATTTTAATGACCTAATATCACACATTGTTCAATAAAATGTGATGTACAATCATTATTCATGTGTACAGAAGACTATCGCCTCACGAATCGATGTCGCGTGTTATTCGATTACCACTATCAAGGATGTAAATAATTATTTAATTTGTTTTTATATGATATATAATATTTATAATCTCTTTATACATATTTAATAATTATATAATATATAACATTTTTTATTCTTTATTGTGGGAATATTATAAATTCATTTATGGAAATGTGGACTACGACTTCCTCATAGGGATGTCTTTCATTCACACATTACATGGAATGTATTAAGGATGGGTTAATTAGACATATATGATTTTTATGATATAATAATTATAATATAATGATAATATAGATATACATATATGTCATTTAATTAAATTATTTCAAAACGATTGGAAAATAGAAACAATATTCATTTGTATGCATGGCCTACTATCTTAATGAAGTATATAGTCTTTTTCGTATCTCATTCTTTTATATATTAATCTAAATAATTATATAATAAATATATATGATATTTAAATAGTATTTTAAATTACTTATGCAAGTAAATGATGATCAATGTATGAGGATCATGAAAAACATGTAAAAACATATAAGAAAAACAAAGATGGTATTAATCGAAATGTTACATTAACACGAAATCATTAGTAATCGATTTTCTTTAATTCAAATTCAAATAATATTTGAAAGGATATATAAGAAATTTTTTCTGTAATTCATATATATACATATATATATATATATAATAAACTTAAAATTATTAAACATGTGGCTTGAATGTGCGTGAAGAGATTCAATAATTAAGGTAATGGTATTCTGGTCACATTTTTATTTCTATGAGATATATTCTATATTCACCACTTAGCATTTTTGTGTGCTATGTATGATTCCCTATGAAATTTTTTATAAAAAATTTATTTCACATATTTATTTTTAATGTTTCAATTTAAATTGTTTTTTCAGGGGTCTCATGATTCAAATATTAATCATTTAGTATGTGGATTTCTAGTCTCACTATTATTTATGGGAGTATTATGCCTTATACACCACTTGTTTTTTTTGTGGTGTATATAAATACCATTAATTAATTATATGATCATTCGAAATAAATTTATACATATTTATATATAAATTTAAATATATATATTTCATGTGGTTATGGTTTAAATGATATAAAACCTGGAAAGTAATTATGTCTCAATTTAACTTCTTTGAGACAAATGACATTTTAGGCACCTATATTCTTCTATGAGATAAATTAACATTCAATTAAAATATTATATAATTAATATATTATTTTAATTAAATTTTAATCTAAATTTATTATTATTATTTTCATGGTGATTTTGATTCAATTTTACCAAAGTGGAAACAGTTTATTTATTCAATCTCATCGTTTATCGGGGTTGTTTATTACTATTCTCCAATTAATGAAATTTTATGATCCATATCTCATGATGTATCTTCGATTTTATTATACTATTTTATCATTATATATTAATATAATGGTAAAAAAATTCTACTTTTTTTTATTACAATAAACAATAATTTTTTTGAAAGCTTGACTTTATATCCCTCTTCGGTAGGATATTTGTTTTATTCACAAACCATGTTTTCTAGAAATGTTAACAAATATTATTTTAAATTATATATTAATATAATATTTAATAAAAATGTTTTTAATGGATTTTTTATGTTTTTAGTGTTTATAATGGGTTTCAAATCATAAATTATTATTGTTTAATGTTGTTTTCAACGAAAGTGATTTTTAAAATGTTATATAATTTAGAAAGTTTTTTTCAATGTGGAAATCTTATTTTCATTGAAAATGATTATAATTAAATTTAATATATTACACAATATGTTATTATGTTGTTTTATATGAAAATTTACCCTGAAAATTATTTATGATTTAAAAATTCATTTTTAGATAATGGTTATTTTCCTTACGAAATTCTTCGTGTGATCCTTAAAAATCATTACATATATAAGATGACATAATTTGATATAGTTTACAATTTACTAGGGATATAAACCAAGGAAGACATTATTATTGTATGTTTGAATTTTTTAAATTAATATAACATGTTTTTATGAAAATAATTTCATTTCCATGGGGTATTCAATGATAAAATTATTATGAAACTAATTTCCATCCATGGTGAATTCAATGATGAAATGACTATGAAACATGTATCTTTTTTAATTGTTAATATATATTTAGTTGTTTATAATACATATTTAATTTCATGGTTTTTTATATGATGTTTATGGAACCCATTACTTTCTGTGGGTCATGATATGATATGTGCTTTGTTATATTGGGGAATAATATTGGGGAAAAATCTTGTATGATTTCATTATGTGATTGGTTTTACCTATATCTTACTAAGATGAACTGAGTTATGGTAAATTTTTTTGATCAAAAAGTATTCATGGGAGGGAATCCCATTCCAAACATTTTAGTGTATAGGGGATTTCATCCCATGCACGATACAGGAGAGTACACAAGAGGGTTCCTAATCCCAAAATGAGAGGGTAAATGGGATGACATCTATTCCCCAAAAAAAGAGGGTGCATCAGAGGGAATCACAATCTCGAAACAAGAGGGTACACAAGAGGGAGTCCCATCCCTGAATAATGTACATGGGTGATTAACCAAATCATAACTTTTTATGATGTTCTTGGTATGTATCCTCAACATAGGATTATATATATTTATATATATTTCAAAATTCTATGTCTTATTACTATCTATATATATCATTGGTTACTATCTTCTTTCACTTGCATTTGAGGTCTTATCAACTACCCATCATTATACCATTACTCTTTATAATGATATTTTATATGAAGGGTATGATATTATGATGTTATTATCATGTTATCACGCACTAAATTTACATGTTATTCTTACATATCTCCTTTTTTTATCTTATCTATGAATTAGAGATCACCACATTTTTTGTTTCCTTTACCTTGGTTATAAGGAATTTTTTTATATTGGAGTACTAAAATTTTACGATCATTAAGGGGTATGTTTAATACATTTCAGAATGTTAGAATATTCTTATTACAGTTTTCTAATGATAGTAATCAATTATGAACATCAAGAATTTATTTCGGTAATGTGATGAATATTGATCTAAAAAATGTAATATCCATTTATGTTATGCCTGGGACACTATAGTTTGTATCAATGGATATTTTTAGTCAACCATTATAAAATAGGATGGGAAAAATTTAGTGATATCCATATAGATATTTGTAAGGTAATTTATATAGATGTATTTAAGTATAATCCTAATGTGTCTTATATTTAATAGTACGTTTCATGATTTAGGTATCATGCAAAATTGAATTCTTGATTATGTGGTTATTTGAAATGATAAGTGATACTCACAGTATGATTTATGGTATTACTCAATATAAGACACCAGATGTAACTAAGATAAAATTGAATGTTTTAGATGTGGAATGAATTGGAATTATGAAAATATATATTCTATATGGAAATATTGTGAAGAGAATCTAGAAGGTGGCCTGATTATTGGTTATAATATAGAAGATAAAGAGAATGTGAATGAAAATTTAATGATATATGATGATATAACATTATTTATTACATTAAATGTAATAAGAATGGTTAAATTGAGGTTGAGGAATCTTAATACCTGATTTATATTTAAAATTATAGGAAATAGGTATTAGGTAATAACATTATGAAGCCTATGTAATGGGTTAAAAATAAATATGGATTAATGACGTTTAAATGTTTTGGAATTAAAAATTATGTTATTAGATTACTGAAATATGCAAGTACTTTCACTATTAGTTTTTCATTTAAAATATATATTTTTTAATTAATTAAATATTTTTCAACATTTATCATTTCACATTACAGTAAATATAGATTCTTTTGTATGAAATAACATTGTCTGGATTGCATTGCACACATAAAAAAGTTAATATTGAGGTACATGAAAAGCATAGATGAGATTTCGAAATACAAAACACTATTTTATTCCTATGTTACAAAAAATAATGAGTTGTTTTGATATCTTCTGTTACATGTAAGATCGAGTTTTACTAAACTACAATATACAATTAATAATATTATTAAAATATTTTATATGTAACACTTTTCAATTAGAAAATAATTTATGAATAATATTAAGTAAATGTGAATATATGATTTTCACATGTATAAAAAATGAATCCTTGGGTTATCAAATAGATATAAATGATAGTATGAACTGTTCAACAATAATGAATATCCTTTTCTAAGAAAACTATTTTTCTATTTACAATCATGTTTCATAAAAATAAATTAAATAAAAAATAATTTATGAATTATTTTACAAAATTTATAAATTTTATATTAAATCAAAAATTTTAAAACTGGACCAAAAGATTTTGTTAGTATTAGATTAAAATAAATCCAATTTAATTAATAAAAAGTTGTATTTTTCAAAAAGGTTATTTTACTACCTTTCAATGGTGAACCTATTATAAATATAAATTATAAGATATTTGTAAATAATGTTTTATGAAAGAAAAATCATTTTTGAATGATGAATATGAAAATTATTAATGTCATAATTTTTTTCTTTTTCAAAATTATTTCTTTTCATAATTAATATTGAAAAACACCGAATATTAATTAAAAAATTATGTATGATATAATTTATTTATACTAATAAGTTATAATTAATTTTTTTATTGAATAATACTTACTTCCATTTTTTAAAATGAGTCATTTTTAGGTCATTGGTTCTAATTTATCATGGAAATTTAATTAAAAAAATCTCATCATTGAACTTTTTAATTAAAAAATTGTTCTTTCGTCTCATCTACGGTATTATATTGATTTTTAATTATACCACATCTATGATTATAATTTTGAACAGTATATACCATATTTTTAATAATCATAATTTATAATTTTTATGTATGATATGTATATTTTTTATCCAAAAATATTAGCGAATGGAATTGTTATTAATTACGGTGATTATGGAAAAAATGAGATTAATTAATGATTAAATTCGAAATATAAGGTGTAAAAATGACCGTACACTTGCCTAAAATTTATTTTCTAGACCTATTTTGACCATAAAACAAATAAATGTCTCTAATTATCCATTTTAGTTACTTTAGGGACAAGTTAAATGTCGGTAGAAAACAATTATTCTCAAAAGAACCATGTTTGTCAGTTTCCCAACTAATTAAAGGACACTACATATTCCCTTCTCTACACACCTATAAATCCATCTTCATTGTCCAAAATAGACACAATGATCCTAAAAAATTTCCTACCATTATCCTACAATACTCACATTTGGATGAAAGAAATCCAAGGATGGATTTTGTGTAAACCAAAAGGACTTACCAAAATAAGATGTAACATCCCCCCTTATGAACAATTAATTTATTTCAATCTACAACCCCTAAATTTTTCATATTTAATTATTATATAATAAATTACATGTCTATAATATTCTGATTTTTTCTTATGTTATGGTTAATACCTACAATTCACAATACATGCATGGTAAACCTATTTTTATATTAATACAACATAGTGAAACAGTGATAAGTTCTTTGGTGGGATAATATCAATTCTATTAAAAGACATAACAATTAAGGAATTTGAAAATTATGGGAAATTTTTCATATGTTACCTTAATGTTTAAATTAATACTAGAAAATATAAAAGATATCATGGTGAAAAAATGTGGAATTTTTTGTTTAGTAATAGTGGTGTGATATAGAAATATAATAGTGCTAAATTTTTTTTGAACATCCCTCTTGTCAAAAGTGTGGAAATAAGGACAAATAAAGTTTCCTAAATGGGATGAGGAATTGATTTAGTTATGGAATATAAGTGCACCATGACCTAAATTTATATTTGAAGAAACCTGATAGTATAATATAAGATAGTAATAATAAATTAATCTCAAATATTATTGTCCAATGTTTCAAATATATTGAACAAACACACTATGTGAACCTCTATGCTAATTCAAGGGTTGTGTGAGACAATCATAACCAACAAACAGCAAGGCATTAAAGGTGAGAATATCTAATCCCAACCACTAAGGTAGATACCAAAAATGATGTGGTGACATTTATTCTAGTAATTCATTCAATAATACAGAATGTACCTTTTCATTATGGATCTTTGTATTATTTCATATAAATCATGTTTATTAGAACTATTCAATCATCACCATAATGATTGGAATTTAAGACATCATTGAAATTGAAAAATGGTAAAATTAATACATATTAGTATATAACTCCTCCCATATAACAATTTGTGGGGTTTAAATCCCAATTATCCTTTTGATACTCCCATGAGTGGAAATTAATGAAATTATTACATTAAATTTTATTTCATTATATATAGAAAATATAAATTATCTCAGTAAGGAAATCACTATCTATTTGAAGAATAATTCTAAAATTCAATACAAGTGAATAGAAGAAGATGAATATTTTTTAGCACCAATATCTCTAGAATGTATACTATTAACCTATGATAAACAATTTCTCGAAATAATTATTAGGTCTAAGGAAATGACCACTATTATAGACATGTCCATTTTTGAGTGAATATGCTAATGTGTTTCTCTTGGTATTTCCTAGTCTTACTCCTAGTTTATAAGTTGAATTTTTAATAAAGAATATACTTGGGGTTTTCCAATATCCAAGACACCATTTAGAATGGATATTTAGGAACATGATGATTTAATGAAAAATTACAAGATAATCTGGATAAAAGCTTTCATACTCCCATGTGCTTCCTAGTGGGGTGGACCAGTCCTCTTGATTAGTAGGAAGGATGGGTCAATGAACCTAGAAATAGAAGATCATGATAAAGAACATGACTCCTCTACCCCTAATTGAGGACTTTTTATTTCAGATATTTAGATCCTAATACTTATACTAGGTGTATATTGAGTTAGGGAACTATCATGTAAGTGTAAAGAAAGAGGATATCACCAAATACTGAATTTTAAACAAGTGATGAGAATGATTTATTCATAGTAATTCATTTCCAACCAACTTATTATCCATAAATAATCATGTAATTCCTTAATATAATATTAAGGTATCTCCTATATGTTTTTTGGAAACACATTATAAACTATATTATAATATACACCCCATGGAATGAGGGGGATGATGAGTATCTGAAGTCATTGTTGAAGAACTTATGAAATGATAATATTTATGAATCAAAAAAATGTGAGTATTTGTTGAAGGACATATCATTATTATGGAATATTATCCGAATTAATAGGTAAAAAATAGTCCCTTAAATGATGTAGGTAATTGAAGGATAGTTGAGGCCAACAACTAAGTCCAATATCATTAGTTTCCATAGACTATTTGGGTATTATTAACAATTTTTTAAAAAAATCACATATTTTTCAAACTCTCTTATAATGATAACCCTGAAGGAAGTGATGTTTTTCTAAAACAATGAATGTGGAAAGGGATTTATAAATTTCAAAAATAGTATTATCATTTCACTTTTGGATAGTATATCGAAAATTAGGGAACATTTTCTGTTCTATATCAATGCTTCCCAGATGGTATTTCACATTGTACAAATTATTAATGACATAATGATAACCTATGACTCTAGGGTATTGAATGTTCTAGTAAAAAACCACCAAAAATGATATAGAGTTATCCATAATAATATATTGGTTAAAAAATATCCTAGAAATTACAGTTATGGGAGAAGTGTTAAATATATGTGGATTATAAGAGACTCATATATATATTCACATAGAAATAGATTAGTATGTTCCATAAAATATAGTTATATAATATTAGTGGATTTATGTAATCAATCAAATATGATCATGGGAAAGAAAATAATGTGGAGGATTCAATAATTATTAAGGATCTAAAAGTATTACCATTGACTTGTATTTAGAAGGATCTGATTTTTAGAGAATTCTAAAGGAAGTACATGGGAATCGTAAAGGAAGGATAATTATGAATTAATTGAAGAATTATTTATCAATAATCACTTTTGGATAGGATAAAGGATTATCAAACAAAAGATGTGTAAATTCAAAAATGGTGGAAGTTATATGAAAATGGGAAATCCATATATTTTGAAAATTGTTAAGAATGTGTTGTAAAATTTGGTCCATGAATATATATACCATCAAATATGATGTTAACTAAAGGTTTTTCAAATGATAGAAATATATAAACCTTCTTCGTCCATCTAGGATTTACAATGATGCATCATGATCTCAGAGAGAAATTTTGTTGGGAAAATATAAAGAAATAGATTAGTGGATATAAATCCACATTTCGTGTATATAAACATGTGATGGAATAAATGGAAAATTTCATGATAATGATGAATCCATTACCCATACCTACATGGAAATATAAAAATAGACTTGCATAATTTTTCACAATTCTTTTGAAGCCATCACGTGGAAATTAATGTATATGTGTTGTGGTGGATCAATATTTAATGAATTGTCACTTCCATTAAATTTGATAAGAAACCAAAATATATAATGTATAAAATATATATGTAACACCTTGAGATTTTGGGATTTTTTTCGAATTACTTTGGTAATTTTTATATCTTTCATTTCACATATGACTAGATATAACATATGTTATATGGAAGTAGTATGTTTTAATAGTGTTTCGTGCAACAAAAATATATTATTTCTCTACACGCTAAATATATATTCTATTTTGTTATGTCAAACTCACTTTTTCCTCTGTTACACACAATTATGAGATCCTTCAATAACATTATTTTTTTGCAAGGTTGAGTTTTACAAAAATACAATACAATATTAAAATTATTATTAAAATATGATTTTAGTTTTCTCCTAGATTTTATAATAGTGGTTATGTATTGGATTTATTGAATTATTGAAATTGTTTTTTCAAATTAATATAAAATGAATCCCTTGGTTGTTAAATATTTATATAGAAATGTAGGAACTATTAAAAAAATATATTCATTTTATAAGAAAAATAATTTTCTATAGACGACCGCATTTTATATATATTTAAAAACCACTTATGATGATGGTTTTTATTAAAATTTATATATTATATATTAAATAAATTTATTTTACACTCATCTAATAAATATCGTAGGCATAAGAATAAATCTAATTATTCAAATAAAAAGAGATACATTTTTAAAATATAATATTATTTAATTTTAATAGAGAACCAATTTTAAATTATATTTCTGACGGTTTTAATTTATTTTTGAAAACATAATCCATGTTTTTAATAATAAATTTCAAAATTTACTTTGGGTAATTTTTTTCAACGAAACATAATTTTCAGATGAATAGATAAATATACTGAATTTTATTTTCAAACTTCATTTTCAAATAAATTATTTATATAGTGATATTACTTTTTATTTTATATTTATATATTAATTAGATAAAATATACATAAATTACTCCCATTTAGGTAATTAGAATCAATTTCATATTGAAATTAGAAATAAAAACATTCAGAACTTTTGAAAAATATTACATCAAAAACCTACTTTGTCTTTCCATCTGGGAGATTAAATTTAAATTAACTTTCTCCACTTCCTTGATTGGAATTTGGAAAAACTGATTAAATAATTTTAGTAAGAATAATTTATAATTTATTATAAGTTATTAAATGTTTTCGTCCCCAAAACCCAGTAAATGTAATTACGATTAATTACAATGATTAAGGTTAAATTTAGTTTACTTAATGACTAAACATTTATCTTACGAGGCCAAATAACCTATAAAATTGTATTAAATCCATTTTATGATCAAATTTATTCAATTTAACCCTATATATATTATTTTTACAATTATTGTAATCCCATTACGTAATGAAGTCCTCTCAAAAGTGTTTTTTCTTTAATATTTAAAATAATGACACTCCTCTTACTCAATAAAAGATCTCCCCTCACATTTTATTGCCTCTCAAGAAACTTTAGATCATACACATTAGTCCAAAAAA
Organism: Viscum album; assembly: GCA_963277665.1. Lineage (NCBI taxonomy): Eukaryota > Viridiplantae > Streptophyta > Magnoliopsida > Santalales > Viscaceae > Viscum > Viscum album. The sequence goes on along the minus strand of OY728127.1, from coordinate 942,452,859 downwards.
ATCATCAAACCCTTCTACCATAATTATATAATCAAATATTTGGGTATAAATCCATCCATGGAAGCCCTTTGGGGCAAACCAAGAGGTGTTAACGAAAGAAGAGGTAACAACCTTTGTCAAGCTCCTTTGTTTTATTTTCATTCAACACCCCATAAAATATTATTTTTCCATGAAAGTGTAATAAAATAAGTATCATATATATTTTGATGTATTTTAATTATATGGTTTATAACTAATCTCACACACACATTCATCAAATGGGTAACGAACTTACAGTTCTTGGGTACTATGAACTAACGCATCACGAAACGATATTGTTCATTTTTTTCCTTATCCACCTTTCATGGTTTGGAATTGTGAAGTAAACTATATTTTAATATGATATATATTATATTTATTAATTATTTATACATATGTAAATTTTATATAATACATAATTTCATGCTCTCTATATTTTGGATATATGATAACTTTGATTGGTGACACGTGCGGACTACATCCCCCTCATAGGGATGCGATTTATTCACGCAGATTATGGAATTTGATAAGAATGGTTTTAGTGAAAATATATGATATATATGAAATAATAACTAAATATTAATAATATATATATATCATTTATATTATTTCGTTCAAAATGATAAAAAAACAAAAACGACATTCATGGGTTCATATGACTTGTCGTTTCCATGGAAGGTGTATTTAATTTTATATTTATATATATTATAGATTATTATAAATAGAGTTATAATTAAAATAGACAATATATTATATTTTAAATCCTATTTATCATTATATAAGTATAAGGACCAAATATATAAGAAATAAAAACACATGCAAAAAATAAACTGATTATTATAGAAAACATAACTTTACCATGGAAGAGTCAATAAGTTTAACATAAATTGTCCTATGAAAACCATATATGTTTTTAGATATAGGAATATGGTTATTTTGAATATTGATAATAATATCCTCATGTTTTATATAAACTTGGTTCTAATGAGTGTGATGAGAGTCACAGGATAAGGTAAACGAATTTCATCTCACTTTTTTTTGTTTAAGATTCATTCCATATTCACAATCCTCTTATTTTATGTGGTGTATATACTTCCTATGACATGTTAAATCATTAATTTATATTTTTTAAAGATTTTAATAGTTTTAGGTGAATTTATTCATTCATGGGTATTGTGGTAAAACAATTACTCATATTATAAGGTAATTTCAAATAACTTTTTATTTCCATGAGATACATGCCTTCTTCACCACTCATATATTATGTATAATGTATATACTACGCAATAATATTTTTTATGATTATTATATATAAACATATGGATATTTATATCTAAATTATAGGATATTTACTTCACGGTTTAATAGTTTAAATGTTATCAAATTAGTAATGTAATTTTGTATAACATTGGTTCTTTGAGAAACATATTTTGTTATACACCCATATACTTTTTCAATGTGTGTATACAAAAATTTGACATCTATTATCATGAATATAATTTTTTTAATTATATTTTATTCTTAATGTTATTTAATATTCTTAAATTGAGATTATTAATCATATTTACCATGTGGTATGCGTTTATTGAAAAAATATGACCTTTTTCCAGATAGTTTATTATTATGAAATCATTGAGGAATTATTATAATCCATTTATCAAAAACAATAATTACTTTTTTTATCCTCATGTTAATCATGATATATTAATGTTTTAATACCATTTTAGTCAATTTGTTAAATAGTATATGTAAGAAAATGTTTTATTAAATTATCACATTATTTGCCTCTTTGGTTGGAAATTTATTCTATTTACAAAAAACATGTTATAAAAAATCACTATAAAATGATAATTTAATCTAATTATAGAGGAAAAATTATTTAAAATTATATTATTATTTTCTAAGCTTCCATTATAATTTATCAAATAAATTCTAAATGATAATGTTTTCAAAAAGGTTTTATGTTTTAAATTTAATTTTTCAAAGAAGAAAATATATTTTCCAAATGAAATTTTTTTAATTTATTTTTCAAATTTATTCCCAATCTTGGATGATATCCTCCAGTGTTAATACATAATTTCATGGGATATGATCCAAGATTACCATTATTATTATTTCTATTACTGGTTTGTGTTTTGATGTTATGATCTTTATGTAACCTGTTTCTCTTTCACATAATATATTATTACGAAACACATTTGTTTTTCATTGGTAATGCATCAATGAAATTACTCAGAATCCTCTCTATTTTCTACATGTTCTGATAGTATAACATGTTTATCTTACCAATTTCATTTCAAGGGTTATGGAATGATTTTTTATAATCTTATGTCACATATATGTATTATTTAATTATGAGAATGGGGGACTTATATCTCAATATAGTTCATTGGGAAAATATTTATATCTCACGAGATTGACTTTGATAGAATGGAAAGTCAACACTACTTTGTTAAGGAATTTTTTCATAATGATGGTCTTCGGAGCGAACCTTGTATATTAGGATGGCCTTGGGAGTGGACCATTACTACCATTATGGTTTTCTGGGGTGAACACATACTACTAAGATGTCATTGGACACAATCCCTTCAATACTATGGAAATAATTTTATATCATCATGTGTATACCACAAATTCCATGTATTATTCCTAATTTAGGATAGCATAATTCATGTTCATTATTTAATTGTTATTATTTTCTGATGAACAACCTATAATTGTTAAATGATTAATTTTTTTGATACTTTATATTCATTTCTTGATCTATTATTTTTTTATAATAATCTCATTCCATTATTCTCAACATTACTCTTACATGTCTCCCTTGTTTACCCAAACTGAGAATATTATCTCACCCCATTTTAGGTTTCACATCCCTAGGATATGAAAAAATTTATTATTATTGATTTGTCTAAAAATGGTTCTTTTCAAGATGAACCTATTGGGAGATAATGTATCTCACATATGTACCATTATTTAAGAATCCTTGTTTTTGAAGCCACTAAACTAATACAGTGTTAGGGAATCTATTTGTTTAAAAAATTTTGTATTACAAAAAATGATTTAATGTTAATATATGAGTTGAACGGGCCATTATATATTTTATAAAAGTAAAGGAATAGTCATACTATTGATACTAGGAAGAGAAATACATCACGAGAACCCAAAGGTTTTGTCTAAGGATTAGTCTCAGTATATGGAAGAATTATATAAAAATTCCCTAGAATTGTAGTAATTGATAGAGTAAGTATATTCCTAGAAATATATCCCTATATGGATCCTAAAATTGAATATAGCTCAAGAGAATATGTACCAAGGGGTAAAAACTCTAAAAATATGCATCCGACTTTACTCGAGAAAAACCTGATACATGACAATGGGCTATGCCGCACACCTAGTTTGACACACTTACTTAATATTCTTTAAAAAAACAAAAACACTTCATGAAACATACTTAAGTAATTAAAACTAAAACTACTATGAATAAGGTAGTATAATACAAAAATTTAATATATTTACAAAGAAGAATCCATGATTTAGGCACCCTCTACATAATTTTTCACGATTATGTGTTTCTCCATTATGATAAGAATTTAAAACAATATCCTTTTAGGTCATAATAGATTGAGGTAAAAAGGAGGAGCTACAATAACATTTAATTAATTATATGTGAAAATTATTGGAATGATAAACACTGCTGTCCTATATGGAAATCTCATGAAGAGAGCAGGTAGGTGGTATGAAGTATTTGTTATACTACTAAAGATAATGTGATCCTGGATGACATGTGAAAGGTATGGGATGTTTTAACTCTATTGTTTACATTAAACAAATAAATTATTATTGTATTGATTTTGGGGAACCATATTACATGATTCATGTGTATTATTATAAGAATGGTGTATTACGGAATAAGATAATGAAGCATGAGTGTTATTTTTTTAATAAAATTATAAGAATGAAGTATTTAGGTAATAGACTCAATCATTATGTTCTGTTTAACTTGAAATATATTAGTATTTTTAGATTAACTATTTTATTATGGATTTGATATGATATTTTAAATGGTGAAAAATAACTTGAAAATCTATTTAATGTTTAGATGATATTTTTATTAAGGGAAGTTAATGTGTTCAAGATATAGAGGATATTGTTTTTAGTAGGGATAAAGAGATGATGATATATATAATTTAAATTTTATTTTACTTATGACCATAGAAATTATAGAGGATGTTATGGAAATGTCTTTCATTTTATCATGGATGATGTTTTAAAATTATTTTTATTTTAGAAATATATCTTTTAAAATTTTGAATTAGGATGCATGCATGTTTTCTAAATAGATTTAAGGTAATTCATGTTATTAAAATATTTGAATAGAATATCAGATGATTATATCCACATTTTGGAAATGTGAACAAAATGATATACATTATTAATTTATAGCAATAAATTCTATTTTTTTATTAGGAAATTAAGTGATCTCCATTCTAATTTTTTTAATTTTTATCTTCTAGAAGGGTTACGAGGATAACCGTTTATGGGACGCTTTAAGTTAAACATCAGATGAGATTTTAGATAATATATCATTATCTCACCATATGAGGGTTTTTTCCTGTTTTATAACATAGGATAAATAATTTTATTGATGATAATAATGATAATGTAATGATTTATCATTATATTTTTAGATCTCATGATCTTTTAGTCCATTAGGAATGAAAAATACACCTTCATTTTTTTTGAGTAAGTGATGATTTAGAAAATGGATAACAGAATACAAAATGGTGAGATCATGTTGAAATCAAGTACATATATATTGTTGTGAAACCAAATATGGTATTCTAGTATGTTCATTTTGGATGAGTCAAACTGACCCTTAAGGACTTGTATATTTATGGATTTCTCATTGTTATCTTTCTCCATATCATGATCTCTTGAACTATATTTCACGAGATCATAGTTAGATTATTATTCTATTTCCATGTTTTCACATTCCAACATTTGTATCCTAAATGGAAGTACAGTTATGAGTTATCTTGGGTAACCATTATCGTGGAAACATTCATCTTTTTAAATGATGTTTTGTATTCATTTTTAGGATGTGGGTGTTTATTAATAGTGCTTTGAAGTAATAATACATGGATAATTGAAAATAATTGGGGGGGGGGGATTAATTTTATGGTGTTTATAATTTAACACACCACGATTTAGTTAAATTGATTTTTTTATTAGTTTAATCTTTTTGATATTTTCCATTTCTTGCAATGTTGGATATAAGTTCTGTTATGTAGAAGAACTATGTTTGAGTTGAGTTTCATGCAACACCATGTTAATATTGTGATAAATGAAACACATATATTATAATATCCTACACTTGACTCTATGTTTGGCTTTTGTTAAAGTAAATTCTACATTCCTTCAAAAACTTGTGTTGCACGCAAGAAGGTGTTTTAAAAACTATTAATTTAATATCAATTTTATTATTAAAATATTACTATTATTTTCACCTATCCATTAGAATAGAAGTCATGAATAATATTATTTCAATTATTAAAATAGGTTTAACACATTTATATAAATAAATCTATTTGTATCTATTAGTTATAAATTAAAGTAAAAACTATTTTAAAAAAGACGAATACATTTCGAAGAAAACTATTTTGAAATGTAAAAAAACATTTTTAATAAATAAATAAATAAACTTATTTTGATTAATTTTGAATAACATCAATATATTATATATGCAACAAAAATATTTATCACTCATCCAATATATTAAATATTCATAAGAATAAGTCCAATTATATGAATAAAATGAGGTTTTTTTAAAAAAATTAATTTAATTTACTTTTAAAAGTGTAACTATCAAAAAATTGTATTTTGAAATTGTATAATTATTTTTTAATTAAATACACACTATTTGGATAAAAAAATAGTGAAAAATCATTTTTTGTGAATGTTTGGTATTTTTCCAAGAAAGATCATTTTCGGATAAATAGTGAATAATACTGAATTTTAATTCCAAACATCTTTTTGGTCTATTTAATTTAAATCGATAAATTGAATTTTATTTTTGTTTTAAAATTTTATTACAGAAAATATTAATCAATTAAATAAATTTATGTTATTGGAACAAATTTCACATTGAAATTGTATAACAAATCATTGTAATCTTTTTGACCTTTTTACATTAAAACACTCTTTTTTATCCAACCTTTGATATTAAATTTAAATTAATCTATGCCACATCTAAGATTATAACATGTTAAAATATTTTAAATATTTTTTTCTTGAATAATTACTAATTTATAATAATATGAAATTAGTATTTTACATAAATAATTATTGAAATTATTGAAAATTAATTGCAATAATTAAGGTAAAAATTACTTTATATAATTTTTAAAATTAATAAAAAGAGTCCAAATGACATTGGAAGTTTTCAAAAATACATTTTATCGATATATATATAATAAAGATCCCCTATTTTATCTATTTTTAACAAATATTTGAAGCTAATTATGTATGGGAGATATCTCAATATAGTTTTCCTTTTATATTTACAAGAATGAAACTCCTCCTCTTTAAAAGGGACCCCCCACATCAAAAAAACAGTCAAGATAAATTTTATTATCAATAAAATATAATTAAACATTTTAATTTCGTTACATTTCGTTACATTGTACAAATAAATGTTCATTTAATGTTTAATTGTTGGAAAAAGTTACATAATACATGAAAATAAAAAAAAATTCATTAAACACACTGGAAAGGATTAATTAAAGGTTAATACAAAGTCAAATAACTACATATAATTTCCTGGTGATATACATAAAAGGAAAGGGCGAGCATAAGGCTCAGTAAGGGAAAATTAGGGAAATAGTTTAAATGTGATCATGGGAATTAATGATAAGAACACGTAAGAGATTTTAAACACCCGATCAAAAGAAAAAGTGGAATATAATTGGAAAAATTAAATCAACCATTTCATGGAAATGTGGAGAAAAAATTTAATTTATATATTCATGACAATATCATCACGGTTTTTCACTAACATGTCTTTAAAATTACCAATGCTATTCACCATTGTATCATAAAACATTTCATCTATGGTGATTAAAATCTTTTACTAATGCATTTAAGCACAATCAAGAATCCCCATAAATATTTATTAACATTCTCATTTGATGAAAATATCATAATAAAACATCTCATAAATAAATGATGTATAATAAATGAAACGGGTTTCGTGTCAAAATAATGGTGTTTCTAATAATTGCTTAAAAACATGATTATTATGTCATATAAAACCCAATAAAAGAAAATGAAGGTGTTATGTTTATAAATTATAGGAAAAAATTAATTATTTTTATAGATTTGTGAATAAAAATAGAAAATAATGTGTTTTGGGTATTGAAATAACAAAAATAAAATAATTTATTGAGCAAAATGATTGAGATTTTGAGAAGAAAACCCAACAACATAATGGGTAAGAAACATGGTTTTATAAAATATTAAAAAGAGAGATGAAAAGGTTATACCATTTATAAAATACTTATATTATAGTAAATAGAATGAATAAAATGTACATAACGACATTTATGGAAATTTACAAGACATGCCACAAAAAAAGAGATCATGAAGAGAATAGTTAAGTTTAGATTTTCCATACCATAAAGAGTGACTCATAAAACATTAATATTGACACCATATAGGATTGAGTAATCTATGGGAAGACTCATTGGGAGGTAAAAAACTAGAGATTCAGGGATGATTATTTTCAATGTATTATAATGGAGAAATGGGATGTTAAATCTAAAAAAAGTGAGGGTGATTTTTTTTATTAATGTCCTTGGACACCTCATTGGTGGTATTGAAAAACACCAGGAATTCCCATAGTATTTTCCCATGATACATTACAAATGGGAAAACTTTTATCATATTTTAATCCATAAGAGTCGAACTGAATTAAATTTTACTCATTACATCATTAATGATGTCATTAAGAAAACAAAAAATATTGAACATGTATTTTTAGTATTCATGAATAACACAATTATATTCTAAAATTATTTTAAATTCACCCTAAACTAATATTGATGTAGTAATTTCAAAAATGAAATTTATTTTATCATAATAATTCTCTATATGTGATGAATTTTATTTAATCTTAAATAAATTATTTATTAAATAAAATAGCGAACAGAAAATGCCAAGTAAAATTCATGTTAAAACATCCGATTATTCAAAAAAATAAAATTATTTTATAATTTTTTTAAAAAATTAAGGTTTTTATGGAAAAATATTATTATAATAAACATTATTTATTATACAAAGGTTATTATAATAATTTATATCTTTCTAAAAAATATAATTTTTACCAGAAAAATCAATAAAACAAATTCTGTCTCAAATTTTATGCAACACTATTACTAAAACAAAAAAGATGGTATAAAACTTTTATTTAGATCGATGTACTACACATTAAGTGACCAAGTCCATGAAACATAACCACTAATAACACTCTTATATGACATAATGTTATGGTGGGTGATAGTGATAGACTCTTTGGGCGGCTCAGATTACATTTCCCGAGTGGTAATTTCCACCAACAAGAACTTCTCCCATATTCAATTTCATTTATGCATAACATGTTTAATATTTTCTTGGTCCTTGTAAATATTTAATCCCAATGATACAACCACCTTCCCACGATCTGAAATATAGGCCTCATACAAAATAACTCTACTAGAAAAGGCCATATACTCTTCTTTCTATATTAATTTTCCTTTTTCAATTCCACTTATAAATAATAATTATACGTTAAAATAATTATTAATATTATAGTTTCCACTGGTCATACATACCAATTCTAATAGTTGACCACTGGTCATAAATTTATTGAAAACAAATGGTTACATTTCATATTATGCCCAATTCATTATTGTAGAGATATTTTTTTTTTGTAAAATATATTTTAAAATGCATTTTAATGAAACAATTATCATTCAAAAAAGTATGGGTTGTAAAATTCTTCCACCATTATGAAATTTCATCCTAAAAATTAAAACTCATACCATATGTTGATAAATTGTGTGGGTACTTCTACCTCATTTTTTCCTCCGATTCCCACATGGAAAAATCATATTTGTGTTTCCTCCACAACACTGTAATGAGTTGGGTAGTCTTGTTGTATAAACAAATGTCTCTACGATCCATTAACCCATCGACTGGTCATCATAAGAGAGGTCATGTTCTAGTTTTACTACCTCCAGATTCAGTATATGTGAGGGGTCTTGTATGTACGTCCTCTATAGGGATACATGGAAAAATTCATGAACATGAGCTTGTTTTGGTGGAATTTATAGTCAATAGATCATCACTCTTATGTGATAAATTATTTCATACTATCCAATATTCTTATGGATATGTTCCCCCTTATTCCCCAAACAACATGACTCTCTTCTAAGGTGAAATTTGATGGAATAATTTTTTTTCAATATCAAACACCATGTCACTTCGACGGTTGTCACCATAACTCTTCTACAAACTCTGATAAGCCTTTTTGTGTAGTTGGATGGGATGATCGTTTAATATAATCTCTTTCTCAATAATAGGGCCAATATTCCTTCCCTCAATATCACCATCCCAAAAATATAGAGTTCAAAATCACTTTCCCTATAGATCCATATAGGGTTCAATTTGAATACATGAATGAAATATGCTTTCATATAATAACTCAAATGATGGGAGATGTTAATCCCATAATCCTATAAATTCCATTGAACATGTTCACAACATTTCCTCAATTGTTTGAATAGGCCTTTCAAATTGTCCACTATATTTGGTATGATACGATGTACTAAAATTTAATTGATTATTCAGAGCATGCTGAAGACATGTCTTGAATTTATATTAGATCCTTGGATAACAATAATAGTCAATATAATTTGGTACCCCATGCAGCCCTACCGCTCCCTTCACATAAATCCTAGCAACATTATCAAGAGGGAAATATTCCCAAATGGAAATAAAATTAGAAGCCATGGTGAGAAAGTCTAATATAGCCAATATCACATTGTTATATTTGGAATTTCACTGGAGACCAGTGACAATGTCCATAATGATATTGTCCCACATCCATGGTGGAATGGGTAGTGGTTGTAATGCCTTATTAAGAAGTTTCCAATCTTCCTTTACTTATTTACAGACCAGACACCTTATTGTGTTGTCAGAAATATCCCATTTCGTGTTATCCCACCAATAATGATCATGAAGGTCCCTTGACATTTTAGTTCATCAAGGATTTATACAGAATGTAGAGAAATGAGATTCATCCTTCTGCACCTTCTTCTTTTTTTAAATAGAAGGAACACATAGTCTTGTATGAAATATCAGTACACCATATTTATCCATATTGAACTTAGTAAATGTCCATTCCTTCCCAACCACTATTATTTTTTTGTCAAAATGGATATTATCTTTGATATTTATTGAACTTATCTAGTAATGATGGTTGAAAATTCATTTGGTATATGATTTTTTATGTACCTCCCCTAAAAATTCCATGGTCCAGTTTTACTAGTTTCTTGAATGAAGGATCTCTTTGAATCCTCATCACTGACAAAAGAATAGGTTCATTTATACTTAATGCATCAATGAATGTGTTTTCTCTTCAAAGGTTAAAATGAATTGAACAATAATAGTCTTTATGAATTTCCAACCATCTCCTTTGTCTAATGTTCAATTCCGTTTGTGTGAAAATGTACATCAAACCTTTGTGGTCTATGTACATATAACATTTTTACCATAATGATAGTTCCCCCATATCTTCATTGTTGAATCAACCACATCCATCTCTAGTTCATGCATAAGATATTATAATCATGAGGAATCAAATGTTGAGATGAAGAAGTAATCGCCTTGTCATTTTCCATGTGGACCCACCAAATCCATTTCAGAAATGCATCACTAAGAATACTGAATCGATCACCAATCGAGGACATAATTAACATGACTGCAGTAAAAAATATCTTCTTTAGCTCTAGGAAACAATACTCTCACACCTTACTATAGATGAATGTAACCCCTTTCCATGTTTACATTATTATTGCATTGGATTATCCTGAATTTTATTCTCAAACGTCCTATAATATCCCTCTAATCAAAGGTAACTATGAATCTTAGATAGTGTTGTAGGATCAGGAAACCATTTTATGACCATTGCGTTTTGTGGTTCAACTTAGATCCCTTCAATGGATACAATGATCCCCTGGAAAGGAACCTGTTGTAACCAAATTAAATATTTGATTAAATTTTAAAAAGCCTCTACTTCATCATAGTTTTCCATATAACCCATATATGATCATCATGTCCCTCACATAATTTATAATATATCATAATATTATCGATAAAAACTACCACACCATTATCAATGTAGTTCATAACGACTATATTCATCAAATACATTAAAATACAAGGATAATTAGTAATGTCAAAATGCAATAATACTTATACCACACATAACATTATTGAGAGGGGACATTGAAATATATTCTTTATACAAACTCAATTGATGATGACAATATCGAAGATCAATCATAGAGAAGAATTGAGCCCCCAAAAACAATTAAAATACATCATCAATTCATGGAAAATTGCAAATTATTTCACTATGATCTAATTATGAGCTCGATAATAAATACATAGGTGCATTGATTCTTCCTTCTTCTTCACAAAGAGAATATGTGATCCCTAAGGAGACACACTTCGTTGAATAAAACCTAATACAAAATATCTTGTAGTTTTTATTTAATTCCTTAGTCTCCATAATTTCAATGTTTATGGGGTGTTTTATATTGGCTTAGATCCATGAATGAGTTTAATGGATAACTCTAAGTCTCTTTATGTTGGATGTCCATCCAAATTCATAGTAAATATGTCATTATAATCCTAATTTATGGGGGAATTTAATATCCTTATAATCTCATTTCTATATTTATCTTGATATATAATAACTATAAATAAGGCTATATGAGGTGTTTATAGAAAAATATTTGGTCGAGATATCTCTCCATGGATGGTAACTATAGGTCATCCATTCTAGACTACTAAGATTTCCATGCTTTTTTATTGATCATCACGTCAAACTTTGAGATATAATCCATGATAAGTATAATATTTAATTTCATATTTACAATGACTACTAGATATTCCCTAATTTTTTTCTCTCCAATGTAAATAATAGTCCTTCTAAACACTATTGGTGTTGGGATAATCCATCTAGGAAACTTGACCATTAAATCTACTTCTATCAGTACATGAATTGATACTATATTGATTGCAAACATGGAGGAAATAAATAAATGTCTTGAACCAGAATCAAACAATGTATATTCTAGAATTGAGATAACTAATAGAGTACCAACCAAAAAATTATTTGGAGCTTCAAATTCATAATTTTTGATAGATAAAGCATGAAAATTCTCCCTTGGAGTATTATATGGTAGATGTTGATTCCCCTCCTCTATCCTCATATTTTCATAATGAATGTAAATGTTCCCAAAAGTCCTGCATGAAAAATTGGACATCAAGAAGGGCCTTCACCATATTTCCTTTTTCATTAGTGTTGATATGTTGAGTCTTCAATTCACAATAATTGTTCCTAATAATATAGAAGTCTCTTCCACACTTTTATCAATTCCCTCTATAGAGAATTAAGATCCATGCATTCCTCTTCCATCATTAGTTTCTTATGGGAAGTTTCAATTACATTCATCCACAACCTTGATTAAACACCATACCAATGATTGGATCAAAATATCTCTTCCATTTATTATATATTTAGACCACTACATCTCACTAAACTGTAGAATTACCTTCGTAGCACTCCACCAAATCTTTCTATATCAATCACTTCTTTGGTTGGAAAGATTATTCTATTGATGGCATATTATTCCATTGAAGAATCTATCAACCTTAAAATCAGGATTGATGACTATGATAGAGGCATAATGATAATGACCTATGATGTTTATGTCAAAGCATCCCACAGATTCATTCTCCTACTAGTTTATCTTGAGAACTCCTACATTTTAATTCTCAACAAATAAGGTAAATATTTTTTTGAAAATATTTCCCCTTAACACATCCAACTCCAAAGCATTAATCTCACCTCTTGGATTGGTATTTTTAATTAGTTTCCACCACAGATCAGCTTTTCCAATTATGCAGTGCACAACTAGGGTTATATTCTCTTATTATAAATAATGGATAATAGAAAATATCATTTTATTGAGATTATCAATTATTACGATATTAATGAATCAGTATATCCAATGAAGGATTGTTGTTGATGGCGTAGAAAGGACTCAACCAAAAGATTTTCCCTTCATGGTGAACCCATTATAACATTTTGATTAATGATATTTATTATAATTTGAGTCATTAGATTCTTTATTCGTAGGGATTTTACCCTTCCATCTTCCATTAAAAGGACATTAACACCTGGTCTATTGGGATCACCATTTACACAGTTCCACATACATCCCACCATTTTTCAAAAAGGAGAAAACCTTAGTGAGAATCCTATTTCATTTAATAATATTATAACTATAAATAAATTTTATATTATAGAACATTATGATTAAAATTATTTTTATTTAAGTATATTTTTATATTCTATAAATCCTTCCAAATAGTATATAAAAATCTTTTGATTAAGAAAACATATCCCATGGGATTGTAAAATAAAGAGTGTAGTAAGGATTGTTATCTACTTCTAGGTTATGTAAAATCAGGAATGAAACTCCTTTTCATTTTTTTAATTACTATTTATTTATGTTCTAGATCCACATCCACTTGTTCATATCTAGGTAGATAATTCATTTCTTAGAAACCTATTACGTGATATTTTACCAAAATACCATGACTTTTTCTTAGATATAAACTTTTCCTATTACTTATTTATAAATTTTTCAAATCCAAATTTCCATAAATAATACAACCTTTATTTTATACCAACTATGTCATGATTAATTATTTTTATATATCTTCTCATTAAATTGTAAAAACTAAAAATCTTATAATGTTTAGTGTCTTGGAAAAATTTTATATAATACATTAAAACATAAAAAAAATATCTAACAAAGTATAAAGGCTCCATAAAAGGATTATAATATTATAAATTACTTCACCTCAAAGAATATGGAATTAAACCAATGGAAAGGGTGAGAATATGGCCTAGTAAGGTAAAACATGGGAAAAAGATTACATGTGACCCTAATAATTAATGATATGAACATGAAGAATATATCAAATAAATAACTAAAATAGATAGTGGAATTTAATAGTATAAAAATCTGAATAATAACATGGAAATGTGTCTAAAACATTTTTTTTTGTACATTCATAAGCATATCACCATGTTTCTCACAATGGTATCACTAAAATTAACATGTTTATTTACCAATGGATCATAAAAAATTTCAACTCTAGAGATTAAATTATTCACTCAATGCATTAGAGAGTTATATGGTGAACCATTAATATGTATTAATTTTCATTAAATCAACATAGATATTAATATAATACCTCATAAATATCCCATGGATGATACAATAAATGTGTTTTGTGTCAAAATCATGGTGTTTTAAACAAGTTATTAAAAACATGATCATTATGTAATTTATAACCACTGAAAAAAGAACTATTGATTTACTTATGTCAATTAAAAAATCAGATAAATTATTATTACATCACAGTGAATAAAAAGGGAAATAAATATTTTAGGGTATTCACATAAAAAAATATCGAAATTTCTTTAGAAAAACAGAGTGAATTTGAGGAAAAAATCGTAAACATAATGGTTTTAAAACTTGGAAATAGAAAACATTTAAAAGAGTGGTAAATAGGGTCACTATTTCATAAAGTAATTTTAACAATTTAATCGGATATAATAAAATTTAATAAAGGGAAATGTATGTATATTTTAAATACATAAAACATAAAATGTGAATTTGAAGAGAAAAGAGTAGTTGGGGATGCCATTATCATAAAGAATGACTACTAAAACAAAAATATTGGGATCGTGGGGAATTGGGGTAACCATGGGAGAACTCGATGGGAGGTAAAAATATCATATTTTCATCTATAATAATCTAGTAATGATCGATATGGGATAAAATGGTGGTAATTTAAAGAGAAAGATAAGGACATTTTTAATAATTTCTATAGAGACCTTAGTAGTTGTATTTGAAAAACCGTGGGATTTTCCGTGGTATTTGCCTATTGTATTGGACACTTGGGGAACATATTTTCATTTTTAAATCCAACAATTTATTCCATTATTTTATATTACTCATTTAGTCTTTAATGATGATAGTAATCATAATTAATTACTCAAACTGTATTTTTTATATTCAAAAAATAATAATGTATTTTATAAAATTCACATAAATCCACCAAACCCAAAAATTATCATTATGATTTGAAAAATATAATTTATTTTTTCCTAATAATTTTTTAAATATAATAAATTTAACATTTTTCTATAAAAATACATATTTATGAAAAACAATAGAGGTTAGAAGATGTATAGTAAACTCAATATTAAAATCTGAAATACATGAAAAAATAAAATAAAAATTATTTTTTAATTAAAAATCACTATTTTTATAATAATATTTTATTATATTAATAAATATATAAAAAAATTGTTTAATATATTAATTTTTATCATTATGAAAATTATATTTTTTACTCAAAAAATAATTTTATCAAATTTCATCTATCTTTTTATGAAAAACCATTCATAAAACGAAAACTATGGAATATAAATTTTATTTTAACATTGTAATTATATTTTAAGTAACTATGTAATTGATACATAACCCTTTATAACACCATAATATTACATAAGGTTAAAGTCTAATATTTTGATAGACTCTTGGGGTGGCTCGGATAACGTTACCTGAGTGGTAATTTTCAGCAACTTGATCATCACTCGTAGGCGGTTTTGTTATAAATAAACATGTTCAATCATGTCATGGTGATGGTAATGAAATAATTCCTATAGTTATAAAACCTTCCCAGGCTCTAAGAAAAGACCATCTTATGACATGACTCTATACCATGAGGCCATGAACTCTTCTTTCTAAATAAATTTTATCCCATTTTTTACTGATAAATAATTATTATAACATTAAAATTATAATTTAGAGTATATATTCCAATTTTCATACTGGAAAATGGTCATAATGTACCTCATATCATATAATGTTGGAAAACCAATGGTTTAATTTCAAATTATAGTCACATATATATTAAAGTGATATAGTTTTCATTTATTATATAATATTACAGACATTTTCATGAAACAATAATCATTGAAAAAAATATGGTCATTACACATAATCATATGTAATAATCCCCCAAAATATTTAAATTAACACTATTAGCCTATAATTATTAATAGATCAATCCTAGGGACCCCTTTAGTGTAAACTAAAAGGAGTTGTCAAAGAAGAGGTAACAACCTTCCCCAATATTTTTTGATAAATTCATATTCTCCACCCCATCAACACTTCTCATTCCATAATTTTATAATATCCATTATATCCCCAATATACTAATATATTTCTATTCTATGTGATCTACCTTAACTCAAACACACTATCATTAAATGGGTATCAAATATACCATTCATGTGTATAACGAACAACCACCTAACGAAATGATGTGGTTCATTTTTCAATAACCATCTATAATGGTTGGGAATTATGATATTGAATCTATTTTTATATTATATATATTATATTTATGAATTTTTTATTATTTTCAAAATTAAAATAAAACATACCTTCAGGAATCTCATATTGTGTATATATGATGACCATGATTCTAGACGTGTGAACTACCACCTCCTCAAAGCGATGTGATTCATTCACACATTTAATAAATTTTATTGAATATTATTTTAGTGAAAATATATGATATATATGAAATAATTATTCTACTATAATTATAATATATATATATATATATTCATTTTTTCATTACGATAAGAAAATGAAAACGATGTTCATGTGTACGTACGACCTACCGTCTCCATGAATGTTGTGTTTCGTATAGTATTTCTATAATTTATAGATTTTAATAAATTGAAATATAATGAATTTATATGATATTTAAATATTTGTTTACATAATGTAGATATTTATATATGTATGATGGAAAAATATTTTAAAAAAATAAACACATCATAAAAATAAATTGATTTTTTACCTAAAACATAAATTTTCCATGGGAGAGTTAATAAGCGGGTAATAAATGGTCATAAGAAATTATATAAGTTATTATATTAAATAATATGGTTTTATAATATAATTATAATAAACATATATTTGTTATATTGGAATTTTGAACGTGTCATATGAGAGTAATGACATAAGTTAATGGAATTTCATCTCACTTTTTATTTCCATGAGATTCATTCCATATTCACATACATATAATTTTGTGTTGCATATATATTTCCTATGTAATTTTATATAATTAATTTTATTTATTTCATAATATTAAATGTTCAATTATATGTTTTTATTCATAGTGATAACAATTCAAATGATACTAATGTATTAAGGGTATTTTATCTCACATTTGATTTCTATTAGATACATGCCAAATTATTTACAAATTATTTTTTATAGTGGATTTAATACCCAAGAATATAAATAATAATTCATATAAATAAATTTATTTTTATTTTAATATAAAATTGATTATATTTATTTCATTGTATTTTTGGATCAAAAGTTACAAAATTAGTAATGAAATTTTTCTCAATTTTCCTTCTTTAAGACACATGTTTTGTTATGACAATTACTCTTTAATGAGGCCTATATACTAGGATTTGAAATGTTAAATCATGAATCAATTAATTTTCATGATATTTTAATCTTCATATAATTTAATTTTCTTACATGGTGCAGAAGACTCAATATTACCAACTTGTAAGAGGTTATTGAAACAATCTCACTATTTATATAGATTGTATATGATAATTCTTCCATTGATGAATTTTTTTGATCCATTTATCAAGAATACTACTTAATATTTTTATCAAATAGTTAATAATGATATATTTGAGATCCCATACTATTTTTTCCATCATTTTGACTTAGGATATATATGGAAATTTTTTAAGAAAATTTTACCTTATTAATCTATTCAGTAAAAATTCTATTTAATTTCAGGAAAACCATTTCTTCAAAAATGATATCAAAAAGGATTTTAAATTGATATTATAATCTCAATAACATGGAAAAAATATATTAAATTAGTTTATTGTTTTCAAATATTCATTAAAAAATTTTAAATTCTCTTTTCATATTAAATATTTTTTTATTTTTTTATTTTACAAAGCGTATCTAATGATGAAATGATATTATCCTGAAGAAATGTTTTCAAAACATAATCCAAAACTATTCACTATCTTAGATGACATCCTCCAGTGCTTCTCATTCATTTATAGGGATATGACCCCAGATTACCATTCATATTATTTCTTTTAGTGGTTTATGTTTTCAAGGATTGATGATTATATAACCTGTTGGTATTTAATGTGTTAATGTTCATGAATGAAATTCCATTTCTCATGTTATTATTTGACAAAATTATTAAGAAACCTATATATTACATTAGTTTTCGATTTGATTAGATTTTTATAATACCCATTTCATTTCCTGGGGTATTATATTATTATTTATGATATTTTGGCACACATATGTAAGTTATAATAATGATAATTCTGGATATATATATCCCTATCATTAATTGATTAAATATTTATATCCCATAATATATGAATGTTTGGAATATGGAGTGGACTCAATTAAGTGAATTACTTTGTTCAATACTATGTTCATGGGAGAAAACCCTCACTACTAATATTTTCTTGGGAGTGAACCATGGATACCAAGATTGTATGGGTTGTGAACCCATACTAATAATATGTCTAGGAAAAATTCCATTACTAAAATGGAAATTATTTTATATGCATAATTATTTTCCACAAATACCATGTCTTAATCCTAAGATATGATTTCATGGATTGTGTTCCATATTTCATTATGATTCATTCTTGTGAACTACCAATATTTATTACAAGATTTATTTAATGTTCCTTCATATGTAGGGTTTGATCTACTATTTTTTTATCATGTCACCAAACCCTTATTCTCTTGATTAATATTAAATGTCTCTATTATTTTCCCTCAGTGTGCATCTAAGAAAACAACATTTCATTTTTTCTTTACCAAGGGTAGTAATATATGTATTGTGTTTGATGTTTTTACTAAATGCTCCAGTCAAGATGAACCTTGTGGGAGATAATGTAGCACACTGATTTACTGGTGTTTTTGTTTCCATGTTTCTAAAGGCATCAATATAATACGGTCTTTGGGTGTCTCGTTATTTAATGTTATCTTTATTTAGAAAATATGATGTAATTTTAATGTAAGTAAATAAAGGGTCACAGTAATGTAAATTTGAGGAGTAGTGATTTTGTATGGAAGACCACTATCGATTATATCTATTCGTGACCAAATATTTACATCTATTTTCTGTAATATTATTCAAGATTCTATAAATACTATGTTGAGCATCATCATTTCTTATCACTATCAAAATAATGACCATTCTAAGTGGTCTATCCCAATACTCGATGTAATATTCATATCATGATCAATGGATTGTATAGGGGAATGGGATCAACATCTTCCTCTAGTTGAGTTCCCGTTCCGTAATATTTTTTATGGAAGAATCTAAATAGAACCATATGAAGACCTTTTTGGGATGAGGTAAAGAACATATGCATGTAGGGATGATGTTAGTGAATTTAAACTACATGGTCTTGAATTGGTTGAGGAAATGGTGGAAATAGTCAAAACCATTTATAAAAACATCAGGGCTTCTCAGAGGAAATGAAAGATTTGTGTTGATAATCATTAGTGAGACCTAGGGTTTTGACTGTATCAGAGTGTTGTTTAATCAACAATAACTCACACCTAACATATCTCAAGTACATGATGTGTTCCATGTATCAAAATTGGGGATGTACATACAAACCCCATTTATTGAGACGAATCATGTGGTGAAACTATTGTGGAATTATCTTGCATAGGATGTGAATCTGGTAATAATCCTAGATCATCAAGACAATGTTCTACTAAATAGAATAATTATCCTTGTTTAAGAGATACAGAGAAACCACATGTTTGAAGATGATACATGGGAAATGAATGTGGTGATGACAAAAAATTACCCTCATCTATTTTTTTATATGAAAAACATATAGGTAGAAGTTTCTTATAGGGTATGATTGTAATGACATATAACTTCATTAATAATATTTCCATTTAATTAATTTCCCTATTATGTATTATGGTTACATAAATCATATGAAATTTTTGTTAAATATTATTTCATATGAAATTTAAAATTCCTCTATAAATAATTACCATTGATAACCTATCAAATGAACCAATATCAATTGATTAATATAAGTATATGACATCGATAAATCCAATTCACACAGTCAATTGACGTGATGGCCTAGACCAGTAGGATAAAACCCTATTAATCTTATTTATCATAGCTTCCATGGTAGATAACATAACTTTTATTTTCCAATGATAAATCACAGGCTATGATGTGATAAATAAACATGATAGGTACCATTTATGGGAGAAGAACTAGCTCATCCAGATCACAGAGCAAAATTTGTAAATTAAACGACCACTAAAAATCTCACAATTATACACCTTACCATTAAGGAATTTTCTAGGTAAATAAACTAATAGATATTAATAACATAATATAATAATTATTTATATTGTATTTTCAATATAATAACTATTAAATTTACTTCTTATTATGGTTAATTTATAAATGTTTTTTATTTTGATATGAAAAATAAAAAATTATATTTTTGGGCAACATAAACTTTTAATTAATATATTATATTTGTTGAATTTATGGATTTTTGAAATAATTTATATTTTAATAATCAAATATAGTTTAGTAATATTTACAAAATATAAATAATAATGTAAATATTATGACATCAATAGTAATTTTATAATAGTAGAAAATATTTATTGTCAAAAATCAAAGTGTTTCTCAATAAATGGAATTTATTATTTTAAATTGTAAAATTAAAATTTTTAGAAAATATATTAATGATATAAATATTATTTTTGTGATTAAAACATCAAAATTATAAAATATATATTTATTTCAAATTTTCTAGATAGTCAAATTTTTAGGAAAAAATTATATACGATAAATGTATCTCTTATTTATTATGAAATCATAATGACTATAAAATGATATAATAAATTTTATAAATGGTATCCATAATAAAATATATGATTCCCCTTTTAAATAATGTGTATTTAGTAATATGGTAGGTTTTATAAAACAATTAGGATTCCTGTAAAACATATATTATATTTTATTGTTTTTAAATCAATTCTTTATAAACATAAATCACATTCACAAAATAATTGAAATTTTTTAATCAGATCAGATCATTGTTTTAAAATAAATAAAAAAACCCAAATTTTAGAGAATCCATGAGAAAAACCTTGGGATGGTTTTTGGTTTTGATTACACTATTATATACTGTCTGAAACTAATGTTTGGGAAATAATAAAGAGCCCCATTCTTTTATTATATATAACCTCCCGCGTTGTGAATCCCCTTCACAAAAAAATAATTAGATAATATAATTTCTCTAAAATCCCCTCTCTGGATCCCTCCCATCGATACTCAAGTTATCACGTTGCTCATATCATGATTTTGGAATCACCCTCTCAAGGTAATGGATCCTCTCCTACTCTTTAATCAATCATATTATTTATTTATGCCTCTATATTTTCAATTACCAATATATGGATATGATTATATTTATCCTCGTTTCATTAATTTTGATAAAACAATTAAGAGATACACATTTTATTCTCATTAAACCATTTTCTAAACATTAATCCAGTACTATTATGCTACCAAAATTTCACTATTATTTTTATATGCCAAACATTAATGTTGTGAACACCATCAATTTTTTGAAAATAGGTTATTCACCTAGATATACATAAAAAAATATTTGGGACTTTAATGTAATTATTCCACTCTCCCTAATCACTTAATTAAATGGGATAAAATATTTTATTATGTTATATGATCTATGTAAAACACTTTTCCTTTAATTGATATAATTATGATGGTTGTGCATAGATATCTCTCTAATACATTAGTGGAGGTTTTAGTATCATCAATTTCCATGTATGGTTCATATGAGGTTATCATAAAAACATTATATTATGATTTATTGGTGGTTAACCATGAAATATTATTATTATGTCAAGTTTATAGTTGTTTTTATTTTCTTATGTTTCCATTATGATATATTTCTATACCATGACTCATTTTTCATGTTAATTATTCTCACCCCATTTTTGGCCCATTGAAAACACTATTTTCTAAAATTTTATACACTCTTATTGTTATGATTCAATTTTTCATTTAATGGGTATTATATCTCACCCATATATTGTGTATATCCCTAGTCTATCCCATGCAGTTTTAACAATGAATGAATAATATGAGCTTGATATATATGTTTTTAATAATGACTATGTACCACCCATTTTAAGTTATTATGTAATATACCTAGTTACTAAGGTAACTAAGATATTTCCATCATCGAGTTTATATTATGTGTAATAAATCACTAATTAATGTGCATTAATGTCAAGTGTTTCCATACATTCCCATTATGAAAAATTATCCTTGGGAATATTATCCTTCATTATCATTACTTGATAATATACAGAATGAAGGTTATTTATTGCGATATTCTAGGATCCACGTAGATAATTATATAAATCATAAATCAATGGATGTATGTACTTTTTTATTATCATAATCTTTTTAATCTAAAAAAAATAAATCCATAGGAACATTTACCCATAATTCTTATTTATGAAGAGGATCATTGCACCCCATAGTGAACAAATACCATTTTTTATAGAGTCTTGGTTATTAGTATATATATATGTATAAGCTTGATTAAAATTTTTACCACTAAAATAATTGGAAGACATTTAAATTTATTTGGATACACATTAATGTATTCCCTCACAATTATAATTCCATTGAGTATGACATTTTAATTACCCTCAATCATTAGAGAAATATAGTATTTCTTGTAGGAAAATAAAATCCATGATTATAGTGATGATTCGAAAGGAGAATCATACTACTCCATTAAATTGTATAGATTTGGAGGGAAATTCCTGATATGAATGTTGATATCCTTCTTTTAGAAATTTATGTTAGATATACATAAAGACACACAATCCATTCCCAGACGAAAAACAAATTCATCAAATGGTAGTATTATAATATTTTTAAGAAGTACTTTCCCAAAGAAATAAAATTGTAATATAATGATCATACATGTTTCCCATGTTCATATAAAATCATTTAAGTTTTTTTCTCAATGTTTTTATAAAACATACAAGTCTTTCTAATATGGAATGAATTTAAATACAATATGACATGAAATTTTTTTGAGTATATGTTACATGTACTTCAGTCACCATGATCTCTCTCTGTTTTGGAATTTCCTTATTCCCTTGGTCTTGGATATTTTCAGTTCTCATCATTCTATTTATCCCATGGAAAATATAATAGTATATGATAATTCCCAACTTCTCTAAATTTACAACATAAAAATAATAATATTACCTAGGATTGACCATTATTTCCCTTAATCATGTTATTTATTTTCCATGGAAATTGGATAATTTATGGCTTATTTTTACACACATAAAACCAATCCCAAATTCATTTTAACATTTACCTTTTTGTCTCATTAATTATTTTTTTCGAAAATAAGATTGGGTTTTTTTTTTCATTATCAACTTTATTATAGGATCTTCCTTGAGATTTCATCCTCCTCTTCTATAATCTATTAGGAAGGTCAAATATGATCACGTTGGTAAACAATTTTTTTATTTCTCACTTGATATAATTAGAATATATATTACATGATCTCCCATAATGTAAGGAATCTCATTTTATTAGCTCACACATTTCAAATCACAATGGATTTAATATTGTTTCTTCATATATTAATCCATTGAAAAGTATAAGGGTAAAATTAGGGATGAAAAATTTTAAATTGTTATATACATAAATGTGAATCTATTAATGATAAAGTGATAAATCATAGTTGAAATATGATCCTTATCCTATAAATTTATAGGATTTAATATATTTTATCCACTATCAATTTACTAAAATAAAATATTATAGGAATATGTTTTCCTTACATAATTTCTCACAATTATCTTTTCAATTTACAAAAGAATTTCCCATGTGTGTCACAATAAAGGTTTGTTGTAAGGCCCATATTTATGGACTCCTTTTGGATCGAGTCTAGATCAATATTGTCTTTTCATGTTTATTACCCATAGATAATTATACATGAGGTCAAAATCCAGTTTACATATCCAAACATGGACATATTAGATTAAAACCACATACTTTGTACATTATTATTATTTATGTAATTTTTTCCTATATTTGATCATACCCCTAACAATTTCTCTAGAAATGATAATCTCAATGCCAATATTAACATGACCATGTCATGATCCCAACTGTGATAACTCATATTCATAATACACATTTTAACAAGATTTATTAATCAAGGTATACATGATAGAATCTCAATATTCCATGAAGTATAGTCTATTTTGGTGTTATGTACATATCATAATAACATGATACATGGATAAAACAATATTATTTAAATCTATACTAAGAGGCTTGTAAAATTAAATTTCTCTTAAAACTGTACATGATAACTAGGGGACATACAGAAGAAAGGCATGAGATATAATTCTTACTAATGGAATAAATAATGAATAGAATATGATAAATCAATTCATGAGATCCTAAATTAAAAAAATTTAACATAACTGATGAAAATCATTATCATGACATTGAGGCATGATATATCATGATAGAATAAAAGCATGACAGGATTTTGGGAACAACTTATAACATTCCATATTAAGAAAAAATCAATGAAAAAAACAAACAAAATCATTAAATATTGTTAATAGTATAACCTCACAATAATTGTTCATGGAATTCCATTAGATTAAAATATCACCATATTGATTGGAGAACTATCTTGGAACTATCATCGTAATCTTATCATATACATGTATAAGTGTTCCATATATATCTTATACAATAATAATGTATTTCATTTATTTTAACACAATTTTTGGAAGTGTGGGTTACATACATATATTTGCCAAATAAAATAATTATAGGTACTAATATGTGAATACACTTGAGTGTAAATTGGTGTGATAATTCCGTTTACAGTTATTCATCATGAAAAGTTGTAGTTCAATTTTGGTAGAATAGCTGTAGTAAATATTGATTCATAAAATAGTTTAATGAGAGTAATATCGTCCTCTCATATTTTTTTCGTAAAATATAATTTAAAAAAGATATGAAAAATCATCTCTCTGGATTATGTATTGTATATAAAAATTCATAAAATAATTCACTTAAGTAAATAGGAGAGTGATAGGATCCATTACCCAGGGAGGGTGTATCCAAAATCTTGAGGGGAGCTTCTTGGGAGGTTGGGGGAATTATAGTACTGTTTCAGAGTGGAATGGAAAGAGTAAGTTAAAACTCCTAGTGTTTTAACAATTATTAATGGGATCATGTGTTGTTTTATGATGGAAAAGATCGGGGAGTTATTTATTATTTCCTAAACTTAGTTTTTTTACTCAATAAAATAATTTAAAAACCCACTATCCTACCAATGGTTTTTTCCAATGTTTTCTTTAAAAGATGATCCATTTTATTAGTTTATACATCAATGAATTGTTATAATTAAAAAAATACATTCTTTGATGTTCATGTGAGACATGTTTATAAGGTATTTATTTTAAAACCATAATATATATTATAAGTTATTGAGGATACATAAAGGAATTATATAGTTAATAAAACAAACTTCAAACACATTATTTTTTATTTAAATTAACTATATTGTTTTTTATAACTTTTATGGAATATATTACATCTCTTTTGGGTCATTAATATCCCATTATACATAACATATATTTTGTACTTTTTTTAATTTTTACATGAAAATTCGATTGTCTCAAAAAATTATGGAAAGGACAGTGTTAGATAAATTAGATGTTCCAGATCTGATAATAATATTTATTTTATCCAAATAAACATTTAAATATTTAAATATACTTTTTATATCAAAATTCTATTTTATTGACAAATACTTGTTCTGCTTAACAATAATAGTTATTCGACCCTTGCCAATATTATTTACGACTTCAGAAATTTATATTTTCAACTATAATTAATTAATTTTACATAATAATAAAATTTTATAAAAAAATTATTAATATTTAAAATTCATGATTTATTTAAATTAAAAATGTTTTTATTCTAAATTTATTGTTACCCGAAAATAAAATTTTATTATTATCTTATTGAAATCATATTTTTACCAGACACATCATTTAGCTATTTATTAATTAAAATAAAAATGGAATAAATATCTTTATTATTTATTAGGAAATAAATTATTAATATTAATTATTTTATGGTTGATATATATATCACATTTTTACACCAATGAACACTATAAGGTTTTGGTGTGCGATGGTGAGATTCTCTAGGGGTAGTTAGGAGAACACGGTTTGGGCCATGATCATGATGGGTTGAGCCTCACTCTTAAATTGTTTCTCCCTTGTTTTGGATATTGAATCTCATCTAGGGATTGGTCATGTTAAAATAGTTGATATTCTATCTTCTTCTAATTCTTTGATAAATGAGATTCATTGAGTAAAATCAGACTAGTCGACCCTATGGCTTCTTTTATATGTATTAATGAACATTATCATTGACATATATATATACTAAACATATAATCAATTTCATATATATATACTATTAGTGGTTATGTTTATATTGTGTCATTTAAATATGATATGATATAATATTCCAAAATAATGAAGGAAGTGATTATGTTTACTAAAACTTAATTACATAACGATTCATTTATTCATTACAAGAGAATGAATTTCATTTATAAAATTTTGGTTCTTTATGATCATTTTGGGACTTTATCCACTATGATAATATTTCGAGTTAACCTTGAGAATAATGATGTATTGAGGATTGAACCCATTCAACTATGATTGTCTTGGATACAACCATTTATTACTAAGGATAAGATTTTATGTTTTTTTTCTTTAGAAAACATATATCTTATATCAATGTTTTGTTGACTTCTCTAATATTCTCGGATTAAGTATTATTGTCTTATTAATTCCCACATTTTATGCCATGAATTAATATTACGATCTATTTCACACAAGATATTATTTTCAACTATTATGGTCCTATTATCATACTATTTTATTCATATTATTCTCATGTGATCATTGATATCTCCCTTGTTTACCCTTACCGAGCATCTATGCTCACAAATTCGTACATTTCATTTCCCTAGTTTATGAATATGTGTACAAAGTATGATATTTCAAATAAGAGTTATATTTATAAGTAACATAAATGGAGATGATGTACACCTATTTTGGAACTGGCTATTTATGTATCCATGTTTCCAATGATAATAGACCAATATGATTTTGGTGTGGACTGTAATGTCATGTAATTAATATTTATAAAAAAAGATGTGATATATATGTACTCAAATTATATGATTTTATAATTTTGACTTCTATTTATCTTTTTATCATGGATAATACATTCTCCTTATGTGTATATGGAAACTATGAAAATTTTCATTTACTCCATCAAGTAGATGGAATTTGTTTCCTAAACCGGTTTTAATAAAGAGAAAAAATCATCACTATCCAAATGTATTGTGTTTCATATTTTAGGAGGAGTGAAGATAGTCATATATGGATTGGGTGTAAATTACACTTAGAATGTTTAAAAAAATATTTTTGATAAGCACATTTTTGTAGCTCCCTAGTTTTGTGTATTATTTCTATCCACACATGTGAGAAAAAAAGTTATGAACAGTGATTCAAAGCATGGGAGTCCCATTCAATGTATATTGTTAAGATAAAACCCACATTAAATATCTTAAAATCAATTAAGAGAACATGTCTTATACTATGGGGGTTTTAGTTCCAATCATATTGATATGTAATTCAATGTGGAACCAAAACTATACAATCCATACTTGACATAATCAATGTGACATTTAAATATTGAACATAAAATATTTACCAATATTACAATAATATCCATATTCAAACATTTATGGAGTATATTTTATTAATATCAAAAGTGTAGCACGCAAAATCCCATGCCTCCTAAGGTGGTATACCAACCTTTAGATTTCAATCTCAATTAGACAAATCTCATACACATGAATAGTTTCAAATTTCTTAACCAAGAGGATGAACATATTATGTTAATGAAGAGATATTATAATGACTTATATGAAATTGTTGGTTCACAACTGGTGGGTTCTCATTCCTCTATATATCTATAAATGATCCATTTGAATTACAGAAACAGGTTTTCCACATTAAGCATCGATACACATGTTAACTCATATTATGATTTAGTCATTAAACTCATTCAGTGAATACTAAATATGTTTAACTTAGTGATAATATATTATTTATAATGAAACCTCATGAAATATAAATTATCCTAAAATTAAATATACCATTAATAATTTTTAAGAATATTGAATAAAAAACAACTGGTACTGAAATACCTAAGGACTATATGAAAATCAATACAAATATTTTATAAAATGTTCAAACTATAACATCCATATATTTTATGATATATATATAATTCAAATTAATTTTTAATCATCGTTATCTAGTGTTATAAGAAACCTTATGTTTTAACAAACCACTATATTCATCTATTATTATTATTTAAAAATGATCATAATATCATAGTCATTAAACATGGAATTATTTGTAAGTAACCCCACATTTGTAATATTAATTTTAGTATATATATATATATATAAATAAATAAATTTAATAAAATATTACTATTTTTATGAAAATTCTTCATATTAATCCAAATTTCATTTTTCTAAAGAAAATGATTGTTATTTAATTTTAAATAAATTTTTTTCCCCTATTATAAATTTTATTTGAACTAATTAAATTAATTTTTTTAATCAACATAATGACATTATCTTAGGGAATGTTTTTAGAAAATTATAAAAAAGAAAAAAATTCTATGAATAGTAACAATACTGATTTTATTTAAAAAAATTAATTTTACATTAATGAAATTCACATGATTGATTTTATTTCCTCACGGTTTTAAAAGTAAAATTAGTTAAATATTATACTAAAAGAAATGTATTTTTTCATTGAAAAAATAATTAATATTGAATATTATAATAAAAACTAATTAAATTTTGAAAATATTCTATTTATCAATCTTCATTTTCGTTATAACAATGAAATTAAATTAAAATTAAAAATTTCTAGTTATATGAATAGAATTTTAAGAAATGGATTCCATATTTTGAATAATAATAATAAATATCATATAAAAAGTTGAAATTATTATTTTTTAAAATGAATAGAGGGGATAATGATAAAAATGATTTATAGTCTGGTTCTAAAATGTTAATGGTAAATGACATAAAACCTTTTCCAAAACCTTGAATGACCATATTTATACTCTTTCACCAATATGGTTCATTCATGAACCATTTTAAATCATTTTGGATTGTAGAAAATTTTGGTATACTTTATTCTCCTCATAAAATCCAACTATGTTAACTCCCCCACTTATGGATGTCCACCCAATCTCCTCCCATATTCAAGCTAGTAAAAAAATTATATCATGAAAAAAATGAAAAACTAAATCTTCCTAAATTTTATAATTACATCCATATTTTATTTATTTAAATATCAATTCCTCCTATAATGTCAATAGTTAAACACATATAGAGACTCTCTGATGATAGGGGAAAAATTTCTTAAACATTCATTTTTTTAATTTCATCTTTCACCTATTTCAAACATTATTTATATTTGTTAACAGAATAAAACTACTATATAACAATTAAAAATATGTTTTAATTTAAATTTTACAACCAATATCCATATCCCATTACATGAAATCGGATATAAACTATCTATCATGTGTATGGTGGACTACCATATTGCAGACTAATGGAATATGCTTTCTATCACCAAATATCATAGCTAGATATAATGATGGATATAATGTTTATATATCATATTTATTTTTTATAATACTTATTTATAAATGTCACATATAAATTCTTACATTCTAATCTGTGGGAATTCGATAACATCACATTTGTGTACGACTGACTACCGCTTCACGAAGCGACGTGATTTGTTTTTCACATACACTAGACATGGAAGGTAATTAAGATAAATTTATTTAATATATTTGATATGTTTGAAATAATAATTAATCTATAAATGTTATATTATATTTATCATCATTTCAATCTCTCATTCAAAAAAATTGAAATAACGTTCATGTGTGTGTATGACGTACCATCCCCATGAATAGTGTATTTAATTTTCTATCTATATTTATTACCTAATAGTAAAAATATATATGTAATGAAAATATATGATATTAATATCATTCTAAAAATGCATGACATTATGGGACCATGATTACTGTAAAAGTATTAAAAATAAAAAATCAAAACATACAACAAAAACAAAGAATTTATTACCTAAAAGGTGATGTTGACATGGAATTATTAATAAACGGGTAATAAAATGTCCTATTTAATTCATATATTATATAATATATATATGTGGGTTTGGAATTTATGTATAATAAAACTAAATGTATTATAAATGATTTTGGTACATGTACAAAGGAATTAATGATTTAAGGTATGGGATTTCTAGTTCTACATTTATTTCAGGGAATCATAGACCATATTCACCAACCAATTAATTTTTGTGGTGTATAGATTGTTCCTTTTATATTTTATATACTGAATAAATTAATTTTAAATATATTTAATTTTTCATTTACTTTTATTATTTATAGGCACTTAGAATATTAATTTTTTTCATGTGGTTTGGGTTTTTTGATCTCAATTGGCATACTTTGGGACACATGTTATAAAATGCACCATTATTATTTTATTAGTTATATATAACGACCCAATGAAATTTATATCATTAATTATATTTATTCACATTATATTTTAGGATTTATTTTATTTTATTCATTCATGGGGCTTATGATTTGATGTTACTGAATTTTATATGGTTTTACGATGCAATCTCATCATTTATCAGAATTGAATAAGCTATTTCATTGATGATGAAATTTTATGATCTATCTCTCAAGATGCACATAAATTTTATTATCCTATATTTACATCATGAATTTATATTTTTTTCCTTTCATTTCAATTCCGTTATGTTTTGTAGTTTTGAAAAAAATTTATTATGAAAAATTTTCATTCTTTTTCCCTTAAATTGAAAACAAAATTTTATCCATGTTCATGTATACAAAAAATGTATTAAATATAGTTTTTAATACTATAAATATATTTTTTAAATTCATTTTCATCTATGATTTATGTTTATACATATTTTAGTCTTTTTAATCATCACGCATTTATCCAAAAAAGGATAGTTTGGTTTTTATTAAAAATGTGAACACAATCATTGTTTTAACAAGTATGACACAAAAAAAATTCCTAACATTATGATGGGAAAATTTTCTCAAAAAATATTTTATATGTTTATAAGTTTATTTTCTATGAAAATAAGTATGATTTTTTTCGATTAGAAGGTAATTTTCAAAGTGAAAAGGTTATTTTACTCTAAAATTTTTCCAATCTATCATTCAAAATAATTTTATATATAAGAAAAAAACTAATATGTTACTTAATAATTACAATCTATATGATCCATTTATACCATCTATATACATTATCATTATATTTTATGACCTTGATAACACGATATTTATGAATATTATTCCTATTTAGTGGGTTTTTCTATATTTAAATGATGAAATGTTGAGGAAACTTATTTCTTTTACATGGGTTATGATATGATGAAACATTTATAAAGCCCATTTAATTTCATGTTTTTTATTGTGGTGAATGTTTTTTGATCTTGTGGATCAAAAATATATAGTTCATGTGTTAAATAGGACCATTGTATCCCTTTAATGAATCTACTAATGATTAATGATATATGAGATCAAGGGATATTTTGGAGGGTATCAGAAGCCAAAGAGATATTTACATGGGAGAATATTAAAATTTCTAAACAGTAAAAATGGGAGGTTATCTGAAGCCAGAACTAGTGTATATGATAGGTTTTACCCATCATTAAGAATTTATAGTGTTGGTTATCCAAAGCCTAACATCTTATAAATTCCATGGTAGATTGAATTAAAATAATATTATATATATTTTTTGTATAATAAAAGTCTATATATTATGATTTTTTGATCCCATGGATCATGTTCTTTAATTCAAATATGATTCATGTACTTTGAAAAATAATAATTTACTCAATAACTCGAGTTTATGATCTATGATTAGCAGGATACGGTTTTCAAAATGATATTATAAAGTATTAAAATCATTATATTCTTATTATATTTATTTCTAATTATTTTCCCCTTAATAATTATATAATATAACCCTTTCGTATGTTTCATTTCCCCAAGATATTAACGAATGTATTATGTTTGATATTTATAAGAAGGGTTCTAGTTATGATGTACATAGTGGGAGATGGAGTAGACCAAATAAGGGTCTGTGGATTATATGTCCATGTTACTAAAGAACAAGACCTATATTATTCTAACATGGTTCATTATGATATGTAGTTATTATTATTTTAATAAGATGTATTATATATTAAAAAATATTTTAGGTCATTATTGTTGGTATCATATATATGATTAGTTATGCATTGCATACTTGGTTATAAAAATATTAGTGAGAACCCTTCGGATGTGCATATTATTAGGATAACATCATAAAGTATTGGTTTGGGAGATACTATGTTGTTTACCAACACAGAAATCAATTTTAGGATACTAAAAGTGGATATGGTTATATCATAGATGTACCTAAGGGAAATAACTCTGAAAAGGTGTATTGTATTTGAATCAAGTGTTACCTGGTACACATTAGTGGCCTTACTCTAAACTTGGTTTGAAAATCATAGGGATATGCATAACTTAATTTTGTTTATATTTGTGAACTATTATGAAGTATTTAAAAAATCAATGAGGAAATTTTATCTAGGTTAAATTTAAATGTACATTTTTTAAGAGAAGTTTTCAATATTTATATATCATTAATATTTTTCATGATTATGTGGCTTCTCGCTATGAATATTTTTTCTCTCAATATGATTGTGGTTTTTTGA
This sequence comes from Viscum album, assembly GCA_963277665.1. NCBI lineage: Eukaryota > Viridiplantae > Streptophyta > Magnoliopsida > Santalales > Viscaceae > Viscum > Viscum album. Next base: position 942,419,287 of record OY728127.1, on the reverse strand, counting down.
TAATGGATGGTGATAAAAGGAATGTCGTTAGAATTGAATTTGATATATAATGTGTTTATTAGATACTAAATTATGTGATAAAAGGAGTTGTAGATAATATGGTCATTCCTTATCAATTATCATAATATATGATTGGAGATTAGAACCTTATAAAACTCTCAGAATCAATAAATAATAAAAGTAGAGAAATCACTGAGATCTCACTGGGTGGATACCATGAATTAAATTGGTTTGAGTTTCTATATCATAAGAATGTGGGATGAATAAAAAATTAAATGTATCAGAGGAATAAGAAGATGTTTCATATATGGAGAATAGGGGAATTGAGTAAGTGATAAATGAAGGAAAATTAAATTTATATTTAATGAAATTGATTAAAATAATTTTTTCCTACTACATCATAATTGGGTTATGGTTATAAATTTAGAATATATGTGTATTATTCTTACCCATTTCATAGGTGGAAATACTAAGAAATGGATCAGGGTGGTGGTACATATATCAGTTTTGTTATTGAAGTAGATGATACTACAAATATAATTATGAATAGAAATATGTTTTAAGAAATATGATGTGGAATAATAGTTAATGGCTTAGGAATTAAGAGGGTTTATTGATGTATTTATGTACTGGTATTCATGAATTTTTCTATAGTGTTTTTTACCAATATTATTTTGGTTATATGAATAATGTAACATCTAAGGATTCTGTTAATTTTAGAAGAATATATATCTTTTGGTATGATCAACATAAGAGTTATCGATACCATTATTGGTTTATGAATTTAGGGTTTATCATAATTTCAACATATTAGACACATGTTCCTAATTATGTGATGGGAATTTATCATTATTAAGGGATACAATTATGGAAATCCACCCTTTTGGGTCAACATTTGATTAAGTGAATATGTTATATGTAGAGGAAGTCAATTAAATTTTCTATAGATAATATTAAATTTATTTAAATCATTTAGGGTTTATAACATCATTCATTTAGAGGAAGTTATGCGTAATTAATATTTTGGTATACTATTGGAATAATATTAGTATAGTTTTGAAGATGATAACTAGTATGTAGGGCGATAACCTGTTGCATCCCAAAAGGTTGTATGTCTTAATCTCAAAATCAATTTAAGAAAAATTTATAGAGACTACCAAATCAAATTTTGAAAATGTCTTTCTGGTGGGAAAGAATTTAGTGAGACATTTCGGATTATGTATTTTATTGCTTAATATTCCCAGAAGATAAGGATGAGGGTAAAAGGTCAAAAAGATTGCATAAACAATTATATGAACATGAATAGAATTAGGAAAACATATCCCTATATTTTTTATTCTACTCCCCAAATCATCTATAGGACATAATTAATTTTGTTTTATAGTTTCATACCATAATCATTCATCACACTTCATTACAATTAGAATATACATTTGTTTTTATAAGCTTTATATATAAACATTAAGAATGTTGTGATGATAATTGGAGTACAATATTCGACTGAATTTGACCAAGATATACAGTATACCATGATGTTATAGAATATAATTTAGCAAGATTGGGATATATAGCTTTGTTTCATCACTGTATATTATATTCAAATAGTCACTCACCTTGAAAGAAAAACTACACTCTTAAGGTATTTCAATATTACATTCTATGTATTTCAATGATGGTTGGGATCAAAACAACAATCTTGTTGATATTTATTACTACAATAGCATTCAGTCATGCATTAAAATGGATGCTTATGGGGTCCTCTTTGGAATAAAGAGTAAAATAGAAAAATGAAATGGTTATATTTAGAGAAAGTATAAATTTGGTACCTGAACTAGATGATTAAATTGAAGATATGGTTAGTTTTGATCAACAACACAAAAGTTATAAACAAATTCGATATTAAATTTATACTAATAATCGTTGACATGATCTGCAATTTAATGTTGGTTGAATGTGTTTCTATGAATTTCTATATTATAGAATTAATGGAATGTTTTTCCATAAGTATACCAATCCATTTGAAATTATTGATCGTATGAGGATAACATCATATCATTTGTTACTTCCACCTACCCTCCCTTTAGTTCATGATGTTTTCTTTGTATCTCTCATGAGTAAGAACACACATGATCCATCCAATGTAATAAAAATATAATTAATACTTGTGAAGAATGATATTTATTTTGAGGAGTAATAATTATAGATTCTGTATGTACAAGTATTTTTCAATGATACAATAATTCTCACCAAGTAAATTTTTTTTTGAAACCACATGCTTATAGAAGCTATGTATGAACCTAAAGATGTAATGATGTAGTAGTATCCCCAATTGCTTTAATCAATGTAAAAGAATTTCATGGGGGTAATTTAATTTAATTGTAGTAGAATGTGATAATAGTATATTTTTAAATTAAATAAATATATATATATATTACAAAATTACTCTTTCAAAACCTTTCATTATATGTAACCCCATGTTCTATTGAATCATGATATTCTATTCATATTACTATTTAAAAATGATTGTTATAAACAAGATATTCATGATGGTTGGGTGAATAAGAATAACCTAGATATTGGTAATTATGTATAATGGTAATATATATAAATAAAAAATATTAATAAAAAATTAAAAAAATTATTTAATGTCTATATATGCTTTAGAAATATCTATTACTAAAAAAACAATTTTTAACGATATTTTTGGAAAATGTATTACAATGAATCATTTCTACATTTAGAATGATTATTTGAAAAAATAAATTTCACTTTTAATCCAAATATCTAAACAATATTGTGGTGAGTTTATATATGTATTTTCTAAAATTATTAATTGTTAAATGAAAAATAAAATAACAATAATTTTAATACAAGCTGCCATTTTTTTAAAGCATTTAAATGCTTCATTTTATTTTTATGTGGATCTAAAATTAAAATTAGTTAACTAATATATATATACATATAACAGATTTTGGATATTTCAATCATTTTATTTTTCAATATTGAAATAAAAACTGTTTATTCTTCTGAAAATTTTCTCTTTGGAAAAAAAATTATTTGTCGCATAAATGTGTTTAATCGTAAATTAAAATTTCCAACTTCTAGGAATTGAATTTGTAATAATGGATTTTATATTTCAAATAATACTATGTGAAATTATAAAACTATGTTCAAATTAATTTTTTGTTTAATTGAATAGTAAAAAATATATAATTTAATTACCCCAGATATGGTAAAAATGCGTTTACTAGGAGGTTAAAGTAATAGTTAATGGGTTAAATTACCATGAAACAAATCCAAAATCATTTTAATTTATATATTTTTAACGTTTTACCACTATTTTTTGAGAATTAAATTTTTTTTGATCCTTTTGACTTGTGAAAAACATAGGTGCACTTTATTACTAAGAAAAATCATGAGTGTCATATCCCCCACTTACTAATGGGTACCCCCACTCCTCAACTATTCTCTCTTACAAAACCCATTTGATCAGAAACACACAAAAAATTATTTTATTTCATACCCTCCCCATTTCCTATTATACTTAGTTATATTTGGATTCTCTCATAAGGAATCAGGTTATACCTGTGGAGGCTCTCTAAAGAAGAGGTAAAATCGTTAAACTAGTGTATCTATTTTATTTTTCCATCCACCTAATTAAGAAATTTGTAATTTTTTTTACAATAAAATATTTATCTAATATATAATTATATGATATAATATTAACTAAATAAAATATATAAATATCTACATCAATCAAATTAGAAATAAGACTACCAATGATGTGTATTGTAGACTACCGCCTTACTAACTGTCATTATATAATATCAATCACCAGATATCACTACTAGATATAATGAAGGATAAAATGTTTATAATTTTTTTAATAATATTATAATAATTATTGAATTAGAAATTCACATACAACTATTATCATTCCATTCTATAGGAATACTATTATATTGAGTGTTTGTATAGCGGACAACTGCCTTGCAAAGTGATGTGCTTCATTTTTTAGTTATGCTTTACATTGAAGTGAATGGGGATATATTAAATAAATATATCTAATATATAATAATTTATATTTAATATAAAATTGTTATATATTTTTAATCTTCAATTTTTTTCTATCTATCGAGAAAATAGAAACAATGTTCATGAGTATGTACGATATACCATCTCCATTAACTGTTTATTTCATTTTCTATGTATTAAATTTATATATTACTCAAAATACATATAATAACAGTATATATATTATTTATATCATCTAAAAAAATTGTATTTTATGAAAATATGATGAATTTAAGGGATCAAAAATTCCGAATCAAAACATACAAGAAAAAAATGATTAAATATACTGAAACATGATTTTTACAATGAATTATTAATAAACAGGTAATTACAGGTCCATAGTAAATAATAGTTGGTATGATATATATATCTATGCTTCATTAATATATGTATAATAAACCAATATATATTTTACAGTTTTCCAAAGGTGTTTGAGGAATTCAGTAAATATGATATGGGATTTTTAGTCTCTCTTTTATTTTTGGGAGACACATTCCATAATAACCACTAGATTCATTTTTATGGTGTATAAAATACCACATAGACATGTTATATCATGAATATAAATTTATTAATCATATTTATTTTTTTAATTAATTTTTTTTAATGGGTCATATGATTTAATTGCTTCCAATGTTATAATGGATTTTGGTCAAAAAAAATTTCTCTTGGACCTACATTAGGTTTTTCACCCATCATATTTTATTATGTGTATATACAACCCATTTCAAATTTATAATCATGAAATTTTTATTTTCATGATATTTAATGTGGCATTTAATTTTATTCTTTCATGGGGCTTACAATTCGATGTTTCAAAGTGGTATGGTTTTTAAAATATAATTTCATCATTTATAGAGATTAGTTATTTATATTCATTGGATTAAAAAAATTATTATGAACTATATATCATGAATCTCATGAATTTGATTATACTATTTTAATTTCAAAAAAGTATATGTATACCTTTCTTTTTTTACTCTTATTTTGTACTGAATAGTTAAAAATAAATTTTTTTTGAAATATAATTTTTTATTTCTCACTTTATTTGAAAATCATGTTTCTTCCACATCAATTTTTTCATAAAACTTTTTGATGAAATTTTTTATTATTATCCAATATTGATTTAAATTAATTTTTACTCATGATTTATATTTCTAAAAAATGTTTTAAAAAAAACATTTATGGGTTTCTTCAAATAACACCCATTTTGATTTAACAGAAAATTTAAAAATAATATTTGATCTAACATGTATGACATGAATTGAAAGGGTGATAGTTATGAATAACATAGTGGTATAAAACTTTTATTTCTTATCAACCAATAGTTTATGTTTTCATGTTTCAAAATGCACTAGAACAAAATTATTTTGGCATTGGTAATTATTTCATTTAATAAATATTCATATAATAAAATGTATAATATATATAGGAAAATTTATGGTTTTTATATAAATAATTTTGGAAATAGTTTCTTTATACTCTCTTCATTTTGTTATAAACACATAGTCAAAACATAATCCTTATCAAGAGGGATAACGTTTTGACCTTGTGGGTCATAGTATCATTTTCAAAAAACATGAAATTCTTATTTCTTAGATATAATAAAAAGATTCCTCTAGAAATGAAACAATTCAACTAATTTTACTAATGGGTCTTGAGTGATCTCTATTAAATATAATAATTTCTATATATCAATATTTCCACCATTTGATGTATTCTATATAACATATATATACCTGTAAAATCCATTTCATCAATGAAATAATGTTCCCACAAGACATGGAACATGAAATTATTGTGTTTTCATCTATTATTTTCTTGATTCTCCATAAAACATAACAAGTCGATTGATTCATGTTATTTCATTCATCAAAAGATTGATAGAATTACAAGACCCTGTTCAATGTAGTCCAACACATCCTATATTACTATTTTCTATTGATTCATTCATTTCAGAAATCTTATTCAATCTTGGAAATATTCCTCTACTTGAAATATAAGTGGGAAGATCCCATCTTTTGTCCACTACTATCGACAACATTCTAAACAGCATACCTATCCCCCATAATTTTCCATGTTTATATTTTTAATTATGTAACTAAGGTATCAATGTTTAAGGATATAGTCCAAGGTATATCTATAATCCATGGTTATAAGTATTGATAATAAAGATACAATATTATGTATATCTAGGGTTATATGACATTCCATGAGATATACTTTTGTGAGTTATTCCATGTAAGAAGTCTCTATGTATTACATCATGAATGTTTTATTAAAATCTATTTCATAACTCTATTTAAGGAGTAAAATAATTTTTTCATTTTACTTTTAACATATCATAAAAACCAATATTATTATATGATGATATTAGATTATGGAACACACAATGTTCATAGTTTTAATGAATATTATCATTTGACTAGTCATGTTAAATATATTATCACACCCACGATTGAATGAAAAATGGATAAATTGTTTATTAAAATACAAGATACATATATAGACCTTACATTAATATATCTAGTATCTAATACTTAGAGACCTAACATGAACCTAATTTTGTTTATTTGCTAATGGATTCATTATTATATCTTCATGATTGTCATTTTTATGCACCAAACAGATCTTTACATCACCACTCTTAATGAACTCCAACGAGAGATTGTATTTTTGAAGGATATGTTTGGTAATTTGGAAAGACAATGATTACTTACCTAAGATAGCTCCAAAATTTTCATATTATAGTAGGATTTCTCCTTGAATGATAGGGAACACTTCATGTTGAAATTTGAACTTCCAAATACCAACAACTTTCTATATAGTATCTCATGTAGCGATGTACTTTTACTCTATTATTAAATATTCCCCAATTTATGTTCCTGAACTATTCCAAGTTATAGGTATACCATTTATGGGAAAAATTATTCTAGATTGATATTTAAAATTATCGTTTTCAAATTAAATGTGATAATTTATTTATCAATTTAATAAAATATCACCATCTCCTCTAATAAACAACAACATATCCTTATTTCTTCACAAAAACATGAAGATGTTATTCACAGAAATACATCGACTCTCACAAAGATTATATTTCCACCTACTCATTCCAATACGATCACAAGGGACATTATTTTAAGTATAAAACATGTCATACATGGTATATACCCCAGCAGGAATATATCAAATCACATTTAGTATGTATACCACTTTAGAATGGTCTTGATTCTTCATAAGATTCATGCCATTTAATAGTAATAAATTCCCTAGAGTTATCCATGCTAAACAACTTTAGCACATTATCAAAGTATGTTTCGTGAATATGTCCATGATCCTTTCATGATATATTTCTATATATCTTTAAAACAAGTAAGTATGCAAGTAAACACATAACTTTCCCCATGAATCATTTACACAACCACTTCTTCATAGAGTAGATTGTCAGGATATCATTTTTGATATATATTATTTCATTGATAGGTTTTATGAAAAATCAATATGAACCTATTAATAATCATAATTATAAAATAATCCCTAATATTTTTTATGAAACTAAACTATATGATTTCATCATCATACTAGATATTAAAAATCTGAGAATCCAACATCATTCCATAAATATATCTTTTATAATTATACACCATAATATACTCATTTAGATCCTCAAAACCATCAATTATTATCATATATATATATATATATCCTTCACTATATTTTTATTTATGTTAATAGATTTCAAAATCTCTCTAAAATATAAAAATTATAATGGCCTTTTATGGCCAATAAAATCAAAATGGTCATTATCATTAAAATTATGGAAGCGGTTTCTTGATTTTCAATACCATCGATTTTATTGTAACCATTACCCACCTGTAATTATTTAATGTTTGTCCCTCAACCTTTTATGTCATATTTATTATAGAAAACCACCTTTCACTGTATGGGCCTTACCCCTTATGGTTAATTAATCATGATCCATACCATTTTAGTATATGTGTCATAATATTGTATTTAATTCATTTCATCCATTTGTCATAATGAAACTCACAATTTCATCTTATTAGGAAGTAGGTTCATCATTTATAAATATTACTTCATCATCGTCTTCATTGAAAAATTCATATAACATTGGTCTCCCATGAATCTGACAAAGAAGTTGAGGTTATTGTGTATATTGAGCTTGTTCTTTATCAATAATTATTTATGGAATTAGCATAACATCAAAATCAGTAATCCATCACTAGGGTTTGTCAGGAACATATCTATGGTAATTATTCCTCCCATTGACTCCTCAACCAATACATTCTTTCCAAAGTCAAATGCATGTTCGGGCCATAAACACTGTGTGTTCAGTATATTTATCGACATAATATTCCTTATATTCATTAGGATTACATATAATACTAATTTATTAGACCTTGGGTCAATTTTACCAGAATAGAATCATTATACAAGTGTTTCCAAACCACAAATATCTATCAAATTAAAACTATGATGCTTCCCATACCATACTCATATGTTGACTTCATGGATTATTTGGATGGAAATTATTTTAAATAGAATGCAGTAGTTTATGTATTATAATCCAAGAATGAATTTGAAAGGATTCACTAATGCATCATCATTTAAAACATGTTAAAACATTCAATTAATCATTTCAAACACACAATTTTATTATAGTTCTCCATGAGGAGTCGAGAAAAAATTTCAGTATCATTAAAAAGAACTATAAATTCCAGGAATTATGTTAATGTCCTCCCCAATCTGATCAGAATATATAATAAATTTTTTTATTTGAATAATTACTTCATATTTTAACTATTTAAAATTTCAAAATATTCATACTTGTACTCCATCGTAAACAAGTAGCCAAACATACTAAAGTCATCCATTACAGATAATGAAGTACCTAAAGCATCCATTAACCTCTATAATCAGTTGTCTATACATATCACAATATATGAGATTCAATATCCCATTAGTGTTATAAATTTTTCCCCCCAAAAGGAGACTATTTCATTTTTACCATTAAACAAGATTGACAATTCATAAATGAATCATAAAAAAATGAGTTTAAAATTCCATTACAATGGTGTTTCCTAATGTGTTTCTTATTTATCTGTCCTAGTAAACTATGATAATGGTAGGAGGGATTTGAATCCAACCTCTCCTTGTATTATGAATATTATTATCGAGATTATCCATATCAGGATTATATTAATAATTAATTATATTCCAAATACCATAAAATCATTCATTCTCATATATATAAAAACTATTATTTCCAATAACAAATGAGAATCCCGTATTCTCCAAAGAAGGTAAAAATAATCAAATTCTGATATTTGGAGGAACCAAATGAACAATTTCTCCATTATATAAATAATATATATATTTTAGATCATGACTTCTAACATTAAATGAACAAAATATTGATCAATTACAAATATAGATATCTAATTCTCCCTTCACTAATTCCTTTCTATAACTGGGTCAATTATTTTAAACAAAAATGTGTGAGCTACACATAATATATGGTAAAAATGAATCATTGTTGGAGAAATTGAGCTTTGTATCGTTAAAATTTAGGGAATAAAAATTTTCCCCCTTCAAATTTTTTTTTCATCCTTATATACCAATTTAAATATATCCTATAGGTGATAAAATTTATGGATCTCAAAATTATTAATGTAATATATAATTAAATCTATTAAATATATATATTTTTTGGTGAGTTTTCTGTTTTTTATTTTTCATAAATATATTGTAATGATTGATCTCCAAATAAAATTGATACCCCATACATAATATCCATTCAGTTAGCCAATATCAATGTCTCACTATATAAGGAGTCTTATATGGAATTTCTCCCACTAATTAGTTATTTTATAGGGAATCACCAAAATCACTATAGTTGAAACTCTTAGATATTTTAGAGAATACCCTATTTTCCAAATCCATCATATGGATTTACTTAACTCCATTCCTCTTTTATCTGAATCCGGGTAGGGTGTATCAGCTAGTGAAAACCAATTAAAAAACCAAAAATAGGGTAAAAAGTAAGTCTAGGGTCACCAATATATGTAATGACGTACTCAAGGATATTCAAGTGTCACCGATTACAATATTGCAGTACACATGACAATCCATTGGTACCCAACAATGACAAGACCTACTAAGTATGATGATTGATGTCTTCGAATGTGTCCCATTATATATAATATCACACATATAATATGAGGGGATTCCCTTTTAAAATCTCACCAATTCGTTCTACAATATATATATTTTTTAAATTCATAACAATTAAATCTTATGTAATCATTATTTTCACATGATTAATTCCTTTTTGTGCATTCATTTTTCTAAAAATTTAGTTTTGGGATCCTTAATTCATTCTCTAATTTAATATATTCATATCACATTAATATATAATTCATTACACAAACTATAAAATGGGTTAATCACCATAAAATGGAATTCAAAGATATCCATATATATCATTATGCATCATATACATAAGGATTATAAACACATTGATGAAATAAATATATTTATATGATATTGATAATATTCACATGTGTAAACCCTCAATGACAGATAACCAATCCCATTTTTCCATTCTAGAAAATGGAATAAGCCTCTAGCCCAATAGGTGGTCCTGATCCATGTCATTATACATAGTGAAACTTTATGAAAGAGATCATTAAATTTAATGATATCTCTGACACCTAATAACAAAAAATTGTTCCTAATAAATAAATTCATGCTAATAATTTCAATTTTTTAACGTTTAGTTGAAAAAATTAGAGTCTTACTAATAAATTTATGTAATTATCTATCCACTGAAATATTGTTGAAAATTAAAAGAAAAAATACATATTGATAATATAAATCATTCATAAATATGAATTTAATAGTGATTAAAAATTGATTAAATAATAAATTAAAATATTTACACATTAAATTACCATTAAAAATTTATTCATAAATAAAAGATAACTATATATCCTTTCATATATCAATAATCATTATGAACCATCCATAATAATGAATATAAAATACCTTATACTCAATCAAATATAATCCCTTTCATATTAATTGTTATATTTTATTACTAAATATTATTTAAACCACTGGAAAATAATAAAATTGTTGTATTTTAAACAATACGTCAAAATAAGGCCCCCTAATAATTTAATCAATTTTAAATTAATTAATTGTGAAAAATTAATAATTTTAAATATAGAAAATTTTTATATTTTGAAAATATCTTTTATATTTATTAACTCTTATAGGAGTCATTTTATTCCATTAAAATGAACACATTATTAAAATATTACTATGATTCCATATAATTTATGGTCATAAAGTCATGATATCTTTTATTATGATTAATTACATTTATAAAACATATAAATGTAGAAAGGATATTTTCAATATTTAATCCTTAACATTGAAGTAATATTTTTAATAATAGTTTCCTAAATATTTAATCCACTAACCATATAAATGTTATGGTTAATTAATTTTTTAATTCCCATTTATTTTAATTTCAAAAATATTCCATAAAAATCACTATTAATTGTCATTTTAAATTTAGTCTACTATAATTGTTAATTTAAATTTCATAATAAAAATATTTATTTAATTCATTTTCATTAACATGATTAAAAAATTAACTCTTCATTTATGACAAATAGTAATAAAAAAAATTATATTGAATATAATATTAATTTTTTTCCAATTTGGGAAAATATATTATATATAGGAAGACATTAATAGAGAAAATGTCCAAATAAATATTTTTATTTCATTATTAAATATTACTATATATTTTCATACTACGTATTATTTGGGACTATATCATTTTTACATTTATAGAACAAGTTATTAAGAAATAATTAAAATTATAAATTTATTCACTAAATTGAATACCCACTAATACAACTGTTGGGTTTTTAGTGTCCACTATATAGACATGGGAGAGAAAGAAACAAAATATATGATCTGTCCTCCATTAGATCCATGTGTAATAAAAATGAAGAACATAGAATTTATACATAGTTTTTTGAATGACAAACACTCATCTTTTATAGAGTACAGTTGATTAAGAAAAAAATTGAAAAGAAAAAAAACATCATCCCTCTAAAGCGATACACAATCTTGTGTATCTGAATATCAATCAATTGACTCTTGTAGGTTGAAGTACCATTACCAAGGGGGATGAATAAGTGATAGCAAGTTATAGAGATTATAGAGTCCTACATAATTTTTTTGTCCACAATTGGAGAGATATCATTAAATTATATAAACATAAAAAATTTCATTTAATAAAATTCTTATGCTATATTTAATGTATAAAAATGAAAAATTTACTATTTTCATTGATTGAGTGAACCTATTAATTTAATATTCCATCTTATTAATCAATTCAAAAAGGAGTATTATCAATTAAAACTCATATAAAATAAATGCATTAGAATATAAATATGGTATTAAATATATTATGGACTATTCAACATATATTTCATCAAAATTACTTGGTTACAAAATTATAAAAGAAGAATAGAAACTAATATATTAGCAAGTCAAGAATATCAATGAAAAAATATGGAAAATATATAAGTATAAAAAAGATTTATTTTTCATTAAAACCATGTGGTGATATATTCATTGAAAGAAGACTACTCATTAACACCTTTTTTATAGATTAGTCATATAGTAGAGAGTGCAAGAGATAGACACAAACAAGTTTTGTACAAGTATCAAAATATTTATAACTAGAGATAATGACCAAAAGTTACTAATAAAAGATTATAATAAATAATTACTTTGTGTTTTCCATACTAACAGTCACAACTCTTTATTGAGGAAGTATTTAGAGAGGTTCTTGAAGACACCTAGGTACAATAGTTCATGGATAAAAAATTGAAAAATGACATTTTCATAGTGTGTGTGTGTAGATAATATCCACCAAGATCATATTCTTAGCTTGCTATAAATAAAGATTTTGAGGCAGCGTAGTGAAGATCCATTTGGGATAGTTATGCACTATGATTCCAAATCTAGTGAATGTTGACACATTCGTCTATATTATTTCCCCTCTAGTTTCCAAGATACAGAGGATGATATTTTGATGTGAAAAATGATATTTCAATCATCTTATAGGTGTAAAGATGATAAAAAATGGATCATGGAGTGGAAATAACAAACAATTGATTTCTTGATAGGGGTAGACGTTTGAGAATGAACGAACTAGTGTCTTCCCCATTGAATATATTATTCGAACTGAAATGAATTGTGATCCCATTGGTTGGGTGGAGGTGATCAATAATTTTCACAAATAATAAACATAAAATGGATACCATACAAATATATAATCCTGCTTACTAAATGGATCTTACTATTCCATGTGTAAGTCATGATGAAAGTATTTTATGTGATAAATATTTCTCTGAGTCCTCCAAAATTTATCATCCTAGTAATAATATAAATCTTCACCACTAGAAATATTTATTGATAATATAATGCATAAATTTCATGGTATAAAAATCAATGAAAATAAAATCTTATTTTTAATTTATAAATAAAATTAGGAATTTATATAAAAAAATATCAACCATTTGAAAATAAATCTATAATATGAGTGATGATCTTCAACCTCATATAATAGAATTTAGTTCATTTTCTGAATATAGTAACAAATATATAAACTTTAACTAATATCTATCATTATTCAACAATTTACTGAGTACTCATAGGTGTGTAACTTTTTGATAGACATTATCCATGGATTAAGGATATCCATATCAGAGTACACCCTAGTTTCACTGTGTTTATAATCACAATGAAAAAGATAGGTTTTTATATAAATCAAAAGATGATTAAAAATACCAATACATAGTAATGCCATAATTAAATAAATATAATTTACAGAGTAAACCATTACACCAAAGAGACTCATTAATTCATACAATTTTTGTTATATAGTCATTGTCAGTGGATGGGATTGACTCTACTAACATCATATTTAATTTATAAGAAATATGACCCCCATAGATAAGAAAAATTAACACAATGAAGTATTTAAGGGTTTTATAATTACTAGAATGAAGAAATTGAATGTATATATTCCATATGTGGTTTATCACAACCTAACCCTGTGGGGATTGTTCTGCAACTCCACAAGCACTCATCCAATAGGAAAGGGGCTAGAGACTAAGACCAGGAAGGAATTTCAATGTCCTTGAATGCCTTAACCTAATTTCACTTACAAATAAAAACATCATTAATACAATAGAATGTATAAATTTACAGAAAATGGAACCACCATGCATGCATAAATCAATATCCTTAAACTAGAGTACGATTATATGTAAAGGAAAGTAAAAAATGGAAATAAAAAATCTAACCACAATGTCTAAAAACTAGACCAACCTGAATCTAATACTGGGGACTAATGTGAATTTATCATAATAACACAGGTTGGTCTTTCCGGTATCACTATGAATAGTCTATTCATTGTCCATTAATATCTAGGAAAAAAGGTGGCCATCTACACAAGACACTACCCATGTTAGAAAATCTCGTGTATGGGTGAGTATGAAAATAATCGATAGGACACCCCAAAACCACAAATCACACATCGAGGGAATGTTCAATCAGCTCTACATAGTTATATGTCTGTAAAATATTTTAAAATAATTTGTAGATATACTCAACAAAAACACACAGTATAATGATGATCCACAAACATGTACCAACATAGGATTACATCTCCAATATTCCACACAACACTTATTTGGGAGAATTCACTCCAAAAGTCTAAAAACACAAATGCAATTCTTCCAAGTGGTGTTTCTCGTCTATTATCGTCATTAAAACGAACATGCTGAAGTCGGAAAAAATATGATACACAGATGGGGATCACTCCTAAGGCCAATGGATTAATGAATAAAATCAATCTTGATTATCTATATAAGTGGAGGATCAGTTCCTGTATAGTTTACATCATGATGATCCCAATAAATACACTTAGTGAATTAATATGAATATAGGAATTCACTCTCGGCCTCATAGTGGGATTTAAATTACACTGTCTATGAATTAATATTAAATGGATCATTGCCCTATCTATAATAGTCAATTCCATTCTAACTTTCAGTTAAGATAATAAAGGGAACAAATTCTAATGAACCTTTTCCTAGAAACTGAGGTCAAGATCTTAGAGCCATTAATAATAGATTATATGGTGTTTATTAGTGGTAGGACACCTTGTCCCTTGACCCAGGTCATTCCCTTAAAAATTTTACCAATACATGAAGTCGTGTCTATGTACATATAGAAGAACACGTGGTGTGAAGAAGGGTTACCCATTGTGTCCCTGTAAATTGTGTCCCACCTATGTATTCTACCTATGTGTCAGTACAAAATGTAATCCTATGTACCTATTCATGTCTACTAGAACATGGATTAGACATGTTACATGGTCCATGACATGTCATGTAGGTTAGTACACGACATTCTACCAACCCATGTTCTCCACCCCATATCCATGTACCTTTTGAGGTACACACCGAGTCACCAAGGAGAGGTCATAATCCATGTAATAGGGTCCCATGTTTTTTGATCCTTAACTACTAACCCTAAACCAATATGTCGTAGTGGAGGTTCCAAATGATCTATAGACCCGTATTACAAGTTATCTAGTCCATAATTTTCCAAAAACTTAAATCTTCATTTCAATCATCTTATATGGAACTCCAGTCTCCAACGTAGATTTTCCTCACCGGGAAACTCATGGGGGAGCCTCATCCAAGCCTCTCCATGACTAATCAACAACTTCCAATCCTTCGATCTGATCAAAAAAAGATTCATTCCTTATTAATAATTTTTTTCAAAAGAACATGAAATATGGTATCCAAAACAATAAATTTCACTTTCTCTTCCATTTATACACCATTTTTCAACTATGTCAATCATAGAACTACAATTTCATATCATTTCAATAAGAAAATGGTGAACAAATATCCATTAACGTGGATATATTGAACCATTGGCGAAATGAATAACTCCAATGAAGAATAAAGAAATTAGGGAGAAAAGAAAAAGAAAAAATAAGGGGAATAAACCATGATTGATTTTCTGTTAAATATTTATTTGTTTCATTTAGAATAATGTTGAATAAATAAAAAATCACAAATATATTCTCCCAAATTATCCACAGAAATTTACCCATCCTACAATACGCATGATCTAGGAATCAATAAGTTGGTTGGTTGATTCACATTCACCATATAAATCAATCATAGGGAAAAAATCAAATATAAAATTTCATACCTCAATTTGGATCAATCACTAAGGATGAATGTGGTTGTTCCATGGTCATTGGTGAGATCCCTTGAAGAAATTTTTCATCAAATGTTCCTCCATGATCAGGTGGTCATTAATTTGAGATAAATGCTCTAAATCTCACTGCAGCGGTTGTCCAATGGTTCTCGGGTTATGAAAATAACCCTTTAATTCCATTATAGTATTATATATAATGAATCTATAATCACTACATCATGATTATAATAAAAAATTTATTTAATTATTTTATTCTTTTCCTCAACCCTGAAGAATTTTTCACAAATTACATGTGATGACCAATTTTATGTCACACATTAGGTGAAAAAAAATATTTTGAACTTTGTGGTGCACTAACATTTAGGATACAAGCATTTATTTATATGATATTTTACATTTTTAGGAAAACTATGTGCACATACTATTTAATATAATTATCATATTTTAAATATTATTATTTGGAAAATTGAGCCATATAATCTCATATTTTCTTACAACATGGTCTTGAAAATAACCCCTAAAATTTCAAAAAATAATATATAAAAAATATGAGTAGTTAGATTCTCCCCACATGAGGGATTTACATCCAAAACTGTAAAACAATGCTACAAAGAAAGATGTTGTAATTGATCATGAATCAATGAAACCCACTCCCATGCTCTTTCGTAAAGATTCTTATATTTCCACTATTGATAAACTAAAGGTATCAATCACCCATAAAGGATCCCCTCATACTGATCCATGACCTCTATCTGGAATATAGAAATCTTTTCCCCATCATTGATGTCCATATCTCTATAGTAGATATCCTATAATGGGCCATGCACATACCTCATTTGTTGTGAAATGTGGAAGAAATCATGTACCCAATCTTACTATGTAGGTAGAGTTAAGAGGTATTCTAATATTCTACCTCTATGTAGTTTCATGAACATTAAATTGAATCTAGAAGATAGTTTTTCATGAAATAAAAATATATATAGTTCATGTCATGGTGAAACCTGTAAGAACACATGATATCCATCCTTGATCTCCAATTTCCTCTGTTGTCTATCTGTATAAGCCATTTGATATGTCTTTGTAGTCCCCATCTATATCTGGATAATCTACACCATCTCAGTAATATATCGCACCAACTCCTAGCCCATGAGTGGCGACAAACCTATGTTAGTCGAATAATTAGTGGAGACCACTAGGGTTTCCCATGAAAAGCCTCGAATGGAGCCATACTGATGGTGGAATGGTTTCTGTTGTTGTGTTAAATATCCACAATTATTAGGTGATCCTCCAAACTACATCCATAGTCTAACATGAAAGCTTGTAACATTCCCTCTAAAACATTAATGGGCTACTTGGTCTGGACATTATTTTTTAGGTGAAACAATGTTCTCAAGAATAATTGAATAAAAAATCCCCTCTTGCAATCATATAAAAAACATGTATGTGAAGTGTGAATCATGGTCATAAATGATCTGTAATGGAACTCCATGGAGTCATACTATTTCCCTCTTGTAGAGGTATCCCAATCTCTCTAATGAACTATACTCCTTAAATTTCTATGATGTTTTCCAACGTGGTGGGTTATTCTATGATCACCCACATTGAATCATTCCCTCGTGACATATGTGTAAATCCAATATTGAAGTACATGGATAACATATCCTACATTCACTATATAACCTTAATGGGTTTAGGAAAACCCAAAAGAACATAGTGACTGTCCATTACTTTCTGAAATGTGAGGCATAGAGAGACATACTATGCAACTCCATTCTTTATCCCAAGCCAAAAAATTGATTTTATAGATCATAGTTGTCCTTTTCCACAATTAATTGTACTAGAAATGCATATGTATGAAAAAAATTAAGAACATCCTCACGGAACGACATTGGTACCATTGTGAATCCATTGAAAAGAACTACATGCTCCCCAGCTTTAGAAAATATATAATGATAATGTCCATTGGATATCTGTGTATGTATGGTCTCACAGCTGACATCGCCAAGATATACCTACTTGACATGATATAAATGAAGAGGTGTAACAACCATCTTCTGGAGGTATGATTCTACATCTCCATGCACATAGAATAATTTTAGTGAGTTAAAATACATTGATGCATCACTAAAAAACTACAGAAAAGATCTCGTACATAGAGAACCTACTACCGCGCTCCCATTTCCAAGAGTATAGACAATATGGAAGTCAAAATACTAGATGAACTATTGCCACTTAATCTACATCATGTTACTGTATTTTTGAGATATTATATATATAAGATTCTTCTGATCATAAAATATGATATACCACTCACCCATCAGGTAATGTCACCACATATTTAGTTTGAAGACTATTAAGGATAACTCAAGATTGTGGGAAACATATTTCTGCTCTTGTGGTATAAAATTATGTGAAACATAGGAAATCACATTGTGCCTCTCCGTTAGAACACCAAAAATCCCAATTCCTATTACATTTCCTAACACTATGTACTCAACTCGCTCATCTCAAAAAGAAAAGAAGGGAGTGCTCATCAAACTATATCATTATTTTTGAAAAGTCATCTCTTACCTATTCATCCATGTTAATAAATTCCCCTTTTGATTAAAATCTAAATATGGTAATGATATCCTACTGATATTAGGGATGAATATATGGTAATAGCATACCATCCCATGGATGCTACACAACTATTTCATACTAATCAATCCCAATCAACCTAAAACTACCTCAAACATTTCATTGTCCAGTTTCCCTCCAATTACTGAGATTACATTTCCCAGAATGTGGACCAAAAGTATACAGAACAACCATGTAGAGATAATCATTTATAGTTTATGCTATATGATTACATCCAAAACAATCCTCATGTTTCTCAAATTCTCCTCATAAGATGTCATATACCACATGATATCATCAATGAAGACTACTGTGAACTCGTATAAGAAAGAAAGAATGATGTCATTTATGAGTCCCACAAACACTAATTAGGAATTCTTCATTCCAAAGTAACACTAATTACTCATAGTGATCTTAGTGATATCTTAATATTGTCTTCGATATATCCCTTTCACCTAATCTCATTTGGTGATATCCACACCTGAGGTATAAATTCACGAAACATAATTCTTCTATCAACTGATCAAAGTGGTAATTGATCCATGGTAGTTGATGTAAATTCATCAATGTCACCAAATTCTTGTGATGGTTGTCCACACAAAACCAAAAACTCTCAACCAACAACTTAGTGAACAAAATTAGTGCTGACTAGGATGAAATAGTAGGTCTAAAAATACCTTCCCTTGTAAATACTCCATCTTTGACCTCATCATAAAAATCTATGTTGGAGCCATCGAATATGATATCATGGATATCAGTGTCATATCTAGGTATAGTGTTGAGCATATAAGGTTTCCTTGTGAATTTTCTTTTTCACTATGTTTTGAAAATCACAAACACTCTATCTTATGGAAATTTATTTTTTCCCCTAAGGATTAGATTCATTAAAAAATCAACCTTCTCTATGGAAATTGTTTTCCTTACCTATTTTTTCATTGTTCATTTTATAGTATTTATAAATATAAATCATTTTATTTCTATTTCCAAAATTTGGATTTACATATAAAACCCTAGATACATTTCCTTTGATATAGAGTTTTCTATTTCCCAGTTCCGAATTCTCTAAAATTTAGACTCTGAATTATCTGAAATTCATACTCTAAATTCTCCAAAATTCAGACTCTAAATTCTCTGAAATTAAATCTCTAAATTATCTGAAATTCAGACACTGAATTCTCTAAAATTCAGATTCAAATTATCAAAAATTTAGAATCCATATTCTTCAGAATCCAGACACCGAATTCCTTATAATTACAACTCTAAATTCAATATAATTCAGACTCTGAATTCTTTAGAATTTGGACTATGAATTCATCAAAATTAAATCTCCAAATTCCTTAGAATGAAGGATCCTGATTCTTCCAAATTTAGACTCCAAATTTATTGTAATTTATACTCCAGAAAAAAGAGAATTCGGATTGTGAATTCTATGAAAATCAGAATCCGAATATCCATGCCTTATAGACTCCGAAGGATTAATTGGTTGGATTCCAAATTCTATATTTTTCCATATACTCTGATAAATATATTTTATTTAGTTAATTCTATTTCCTTACACTTTTTTTTGAAATGATTTCATAAAATCTATTACTAAATAACTGTTGGTTGAGTGACACATATATAGGACCCTCAAAAAATTCAAGGAAAAACATACAATCAAAGTAGGGAGACGACCATTGGATATGTTCCTATAAATAGGATATCATTTGAACTAACTCAATAATGGATCCATCACTATAATGATTTTATGATGCTGATGTGATTTCTAGATAGAGAGACTCTCATTCCATGTGCATAAAGAACATCTTTTTCATCTTGATACTTAAGATTTTGGTTGTTTCTATGTACAATCAGGGACTTCTGGGGATAGGAAGACAGAGGTGCTAAATACCTTAATGTATGAGGACATGCTGGGATATAAATATTGACACCGATATTCATATCAAGGGATTACACTGGTGTGGGGAAGAAATTTTTTTTAAAGTATAATTCAAGAGACCTTTATCCCACATTGTTGGATACCCTACACTTTGGGTTAAAATATTTCATACTTTTTTCTTATTTTGTTTCAAGTTTATTTCCACATTATTTTGAAAATGAATAAATTATAACATTCATATAATTTCTTATACTTTTGTATACTCTGATAAATAAGATTCTATACACTTTAAGGTAGAATATTTTCCTTGTAAAAATTACTGTTGTTTCTTTTTTGGAACCATATTTTCAGATCCTAGAAAGTTTGTTTAGTAGAACTAAAATTATTCTTGTGAACATACCCTGTTTAAAATTGTTTAAAATAGATTATCATAAGGTGAAAAACAAATTTTTTTACACTTACAAGTCACCCACTCTTTTAATTGAGCACCTACATTCATATTTTGATTCTAAAATTGGTATCATTAGAGGTTTCATAAATACCTATATTCACATGTATGTTTTATTTCTCAGTTTATCATGTTCGATATTTTATTTCTTAACCTTTTTTCATTATGTTTTCCTTGGATATTTTTATACTTGTTTAAAAACCTTTATCTAATAACATTTTTTTGTGGAATGAAATTATTTTATAGAATGGAAGGAATGAATATCAGATCGATTGACAATATAAACCCTTCTAGACACCCCCCCATTAATTATTATAATGACTACGAGTACTAGAGAGATCGTATGAAGAATTTTTTTTATTAATACGGGAGTGGAAAAATCTGTCACGATCATCGGAGATTATATGATTTCTAACATGGATGTCAAATATTTTAGCAATCAGGAAAAATCAGAATATCAACTAAACTATAATGTATGTAATAATTTGTTGTGTTCCATGACCAAGAATTTATAAAGTCAAATTTCTTCGTGGGAAGCGGAAAATTGAATTCCGATGAAGCTGGAGGATACACATTTTTTTACGTCAAAAATTATTGAAACTACATGAGATATTCTTAGAGTGGAGTATCATGGATGTAATACCCTTAACCAAGTTACCCAGAGTCAGTGCATTATTACATAACATAGGAATGATCACAAGGAAATCATGTCTCGAAAGACTGGTCAGTTTAGTATTATTGGAAACAAGATTCACATATAAGTTCAACTTTACAGCTTGAAGAGAAATACAATACAAATATATTTCATTAGAAACATCAAAGCCTCGTTGATTATTCCTACAGGTCAATCATAACTAACATATTCATATCCTAGGAAAATAAAACATAAGAATGGTGTGATCTCCAATGCTTAGTAAGGGTATGTAATACAGCGTAAAATGAAATAAATATTAAGCATGGTAAATATTTGAAACCACATGCCTTTACCAATAATATACATGAATACTTTTATGGAATGAATATGAGCTGAATAAATAATTTCATAATAAAACTTAATCATTGGTATTCTACTAGTAGAATGACCACATGAACCATCAATATTATTTCCATAATGAGGGAATGTATAATGCCGGACATTCTGAAACATTTTATCAAGGCCTCAGCCAAGACATCTAAAAATGATTAAGGCCTCGGCCAACATCATAAATCAAATTGGGAAAGGTACTTGGCCAATTCCATTTAAATTTGTCTCATGAGACCTATCGATGCATCGAGGATCTATATCAGGCTCCACCCATCACATACTAAGTCCAATACATTCCTTATATGAAACGGTTTAAAAATATCATACACATTCGTATTAAAACTAGCATACGAAATGTCAATACGTTAACCATAAACCATGAATGGTATAAAAATAGCACATCCAAATTCAAACATATCACAAAACCATCAATACAATATGGATGTTTTATATCATAATAAATTAACTTCAAATAATCTTAAAATCCATCAAAGGATGTTGACATAGATGAAATCAAAACCTTTTTTAGGGAAAAATCTCTTTATATTTTGAAATAATTTAAGAGTCACATAATGAAAACATTCATTTTGGAAATATTATTATATTATTGTAAGGGATGCTTCTATGATGTAATAATGGCGGAAAATAGCCGCACCTTCCATATAAATTAAAAAAAATACATTCTTACCTTAATTTTGTCGAAAAGGTTAAAAAGGACCTTGTTTAGAAAAAGATATAAATATTCCTTTATAAACATATTATAAAAAGTCAAAAAATGGTATAAATGACTTTAAACCATATTCTATAAAATATCAATAATTTTTTGAAATACATATCTAAGAAACATGGATGTGGATGATAAAGAGGTCCCAGTAGATTATTACGTATAAACAACCATAGATAATGAAGAGATTGTGAAATAAACCCTTACCATGTAATTTTACTTGGTTGAGGGTAGGTTAAACTCTTGTATAGTGGTGAAATAATTGTTATTAAATTATTCAAGAATCATATACCTTAATATGATATCATATATGATCTTTTAACATTTCTTTGTTAAAAATGTCTTAGTATTATCATCGTTTCGGGTGTTAACATACTAATTTTATTTTATATTTTTTGTTACATATGTCATGCTTGTTATGGATAGGTTGTAACTTATTCATATCTATAATTATGTCAGGTCAGTAAAATTTATTTTTATTCATCAAATGATAATTATACTTGAATGGATATGATGGGGAATGAATATCATCGCATTCGTGGAGACGGTAGTCCGTCCGTAGGAACGAGTGAACATATCATTCTTTTGATTTTAAAATAATATATAATTGGATGGTATATCATATATACAGAATAATTATCATATTATATTTATTATTTACATGAATTACACATCATCATTATACCCATCCAAATAATAATGCGTTGAATAACAATTACACCATGGCGTGGAGACGGTAGGCCGTACGTATGCACGTATGGTGACATGTCATTCAAAGGATGGATAGAATCCAGAGTATGGTTGTACCATATTAATAATAACATCACAAAATTTATAATATACTGTAGTTATTATTTTAGAATGGAAACAACAAAGAAAGAATAATTTGAAGAAGAAAGGATCTTGAAAAATTCTTGTGAAACATTACCTCATCTTCGGGTTCTTTATTTTTATTTGATCAATATGTATCATTAGGATGGATTTCTGACTAAAGCATAGCCTCTAGGATTAAGGGGCGATAGTTGATAGGGTATTTGGGAAGAGGATGGCCTAACCAAAATGCTTTGAAGGTATGAAAATTTGGTTATAATTGGTGTCCTTTTATAAGGGGGAGGAGGGGCTCATTAGGAAAGACATAACATATTAATTTATAATAATTTCATATTCGGTTTCTAATGGCTCCAATGTGGATTATTAAAAGTTTAATATGGGTATGGGTCTAAATACTTTCAACCAATATATTTTAGACATGTTTGGGTCAATGAATTAACCTTATCATTTGTATTTAAATCTTAGTTAAATAGTTTGACATTTACCATGTCCCTTTGTATTTTTATATTATATGGTTAATAAACAGACCATATACATTCAAGAGAACCAAAAGTGGTTCATTGATAATAAACCTATCATTATATATGTCTCTTGACCACTCCGTAGATTCTTATGAATTGAATATCAATTAATAATATAATATTTGTTTTAAAAACTCTTTTATGTCAATTTTGACACTATTTGGTATTTGATTTTAGTGAAAATCATAATAGCATGATTACTTCAAATAAACATAATTAAATAAATACTAACATGTAATATTTTTCCATAAAATTAGTGTAATTCATAAAAAGTCTGAAATTTTATTTATTTGGGTATTTATATTATCAATTATTTTAATATTTCATTAAAAAAGTAATTACTACATCACCATTGTGTCATAATGAAATTAAATTATTTATTGTCTAAAAATTATAAATAAAATACCATTATTTAGGGAATATATTTATCTTTCTAATGAATATTTATAATCTAATTTTTCTATTTTATAACCCTATAATACAAAAATTTTATTTAATAAACTTTTATTTTAACTCTTTTAACATTTCTTTGAATTAAATAATAATAAATATCCTAATCTAATGAAAATGGAATTAAATGATAATATTTTATTCCTATGGTACTTTTTGGTTGAGATACACTTGTACAATAGAATTATCACATGTGTTATGGTAATATTAATATCATTTTCACCCTTAATTACGCTATTTACTTTTAACCATGGTAAATAAAAGTAAAAAGTAACTATTTACCAAAACTTATTTTTATCTCATTAAACCACATTTTACTCCTGGATATTAACCATCTCTCTCAGATTTTCTAAATTCAACTCACAGAAGCAGTAAAATTACGTTTTATGTGAATTTCGATATTCTCCTAGGAGGTGGGTAAAAGACGGTGAAAAGTTCAATAAAATTTTTATATATCTAAAATTGTTCTAAACTAACTCCAATGAATTACATTGAGCTTATACAGGTATTATGTATCTATTTTTACCTTCATTAAATTTAAATAAAATAAATAATTATTTAAATAAAAATTCGTTTTTAAACTATAACTTAGTGTTTTTCCAATATTCAACAAAAATATAATGTTTTCAGAAAATTACCAAAAATATACCATAAGATAATTTTGATATTCTGAATCCAAAATGAAGTCCATTTTTAAAGATAAAATGTATAATGTTTCAAAAATCAGGTATTACAATTCATAACAGCCAGTTTGATTGGTTGTGGTGTGTGTTAGAACTCGAAGTTGAATACAACACATGCTACTGTATTATTCAAAGTGAAGCGTACCGTGGATGCTTGGGGTGTTACATTATCCCCTCCTTCAAATAATATTTTCAATGAAATTTCTAGAATATTACTGCATAAAATGACTCGGGTGGTTCTTCATCATATGTTCCTTGGGTTCCCATGTTGCCTCTTCCATCTTATGGTTTCTCTATAGAACTTTTACCAGACGAGTCGTCCTGTTTCTCAGCACTTGTTCTCTTGTATCAAGAATCCTAACGGGCTCCTCACAATAAGACAGATCAGGTTCTCGTTATAATTCCTCGTAAGTGGGTACATGCGTTTGGTAAATCATGTATTTTCTCAACAATGATACGTCAAAGACACCGTGATCTTTGGAGATACTATGTTGTAATGCCAAACTGTGTGCTACAGCACATATTCGTTCTAGAATTTCAAAAGGTCCTATTTACCTGGGACTCAATTTACCATTCTTACCAAAATGTATAACACCCTTCCATGGAGATACCATCAAGGAAACATGATGTAAGAACCTGGATCTTCTTTTCAGGTACGTTTTCCTTTTTCTGGAGTTTTTTTTTTGAGAAAAATGAATTTTCTGGAAATTTCAGAAGTACACGCCGTGTACTTTCTGAGTACACGCTGTGTACTCTTCCTTGGCTCGAAGCCGTGTGCTATCCGTGTACGGGCCACACACACAGTGTGTAAGGCTGTGGTGGAGGCCAGTTATTTCCGAGTACAGAAAATTCAAAGTACACACCATGTACTCAAAAATTACACGCCGTGTACTTTCTTTTTTTCATTAAACAGACCGGGGTCTCGCCTAACCCCCAAATACGTCTTCTTCTCTAGTTTTCGACCATTTGGGAGCATCCGTACGGCCAAATATTCTCTAAGATTCCTCCTCGCGGTCCGTTCTCCTATTTGAGCATGGTTGATTGCAGTGGAATCTCATCGGTGAGTTATTCCTTCAACATTAGCCTCGTTTCTTGATTCCTCTTCATTCCAAGTTATCGTGGGATGAACGTTTTGTGCGTTTTCTCAGATCTAAATCGTTCTAATGGGAATCTGTCGTTGAGGTTCACGTATATCGATCTCCTAGGATCGAGGTAGGTGGTTTGTGCCTTTCTGTAGAATGTTGATGGATATTTTGTGCAATTTCAACCAATACCCTTGAACGGGGTATTGCGTGTTTCATGTTTTTCCCTTGTTGCTTGCCTAATTAGCTTGATTGATTTAGCAGAGGTTATTGCTATTGATTAGAGTAGTTTTTTTGTGCTCAGTTTGTTTTTCCGTACTTGTTCTGCCTGTTTGGCATTTTCCAGTTTCCATGCCTAGTTGTAGGATAGTGGAATTGTTTTTTATTTTATTACTGTTGCGCCTTAGTTGATAGCCATGTTTTTCTTGAGGTTTACTTGGACGATATACACATGTTGATCATGTTTAGTTATACTCAGGACTGTGAGAACCTAGAGTAGTAGACCAAAGGGAGAATTGATGAAAGATCTTCTCCAGAGTGTCTTTTAATTACGATGCGAGACCAAGGGGAGAATTGACGGAAGGGGTTCTCCAGAGTGTCTTTTAACTTCGACGTGGGCCATAGGGGGAATTGACGTTGAGTGCTTCCCTGAGAGCCTTTAGCACGATACAAGACTATGGGGGGAATTGACGGTGAGTGATTCCCCAGAGAGTCTGCATAATTACAAAGCTGAACCAGATGGGTGAGACTGTGTGTTCCTCCCAGAGGGTAGCTAGTACTAAGAGGATGAACCATAGGGGTTAGACTATGAGAGCTACCCAAAGGGTTACCTGTTTCCGTCTTGTTGCTGACTGCTTACTTGTGTGCTATACTTGTTAGAACTATGGTTTGTAGCTATTTGTGCTTTCTGTTTACTACTTCTTGTTTAAGTATTTCCATGTATTAATTGGATGTTAAGCAAAAAATTTTGGGTGATGGCATACTGGGATTGTATCTCAAACCCTGTTTGGGCCATGATTTTGGGCCCAAGCAGACTAGGTTGCTGCAGGTATAGATAAGGGAAATCGCCCTTCTACTTTAGGATCTTGATTGCACCAGGAGCTAGGGAGCATGGTACCAAGCCGTGGCTTGGGATGCTGAGGAGCTTTATTTGTTTTTCTTTTTCACTTGGTTTCAGTTTTATTTTCAACACGTTTTTGTGTTTGCTGTATTCCTTAGATACGTGTACCTGATGCATCATTTTCATCATAGTTATATATCTACATTGCTTCTTTTGCTTAATTTCTGTTGTTATGGATGTTTTTTACTGCTTCTGCTATTTATTGTGGTTTTCATACCTCGTATACCTTACCGAATGAGGGCATAGATTCCCCACTGACTCACCAAGGCCCTCGCTTCTTTTCGGCAGCCTCTGGCATTCGGGAAAATGTACTTGAGGTCATGTGGAGAACCAGGTACAGGGCACCAATAGAGGTGCTACTGACTCAGGACGTTACAAAGTGGTGTCAAAGGAAGGTTTCAATCCTCCGACCTGTGGGTTAGGGGCCAACACGGACCAGAATTTGGAACCTTTTTCCCCTATTTTAGTGTATCTGGAATTCTGCGCAGTTTCTGAGCTACTTCCCAGAAAAACCCCGAATACACATAGTGTACTTTTAGATACATGCCATGTAGTTTTTAGGCCATGTCAATGACCGTGTGGGAGGAACACGGTGTTTTGGGAGTAAATTTATGAACACATCGTGTACCATTGGTACACGCCGTGTGAGTTTGGAGCCATGTACCCCGTCGTGTCACTAACAACACCGGCCATGGAAGCTCGGGTAGAACACGCCAAGTCAGTAGGGAACACGCCGTGTAGTACTATCGAGGTGCCCAGCCGTGTCATGAACAACACGGCCGGCGTGACCTTATTTTCCACATGCTGCATTTGTTCGGAACACGCCGTGTAGTATTTCTCAGGTTCCCGGCCGTGTCACGAACAACACGGGACGGTGTCGCCTTCACCTATTCATGTCGTGCTTGTTCGGAGCACGCCGTGTGAGGTCCATCCAAGTAGTTGGCCTTGTACTCGACAACCCAGACCATCGAAGCCTCTTCTAGTGCATGTCGTGTTTTATTCGAACACGCCGTGTAGTCTCAGGTTGAGTCAGACCGTGTGGGTTAGCTGTGTAAGGAGACTCGAGCAGGGGTATAGTTTTCAAGTACATGCCATGTGTGGGGGTCAAAACGCCATGTATTTTGAAGTGTACACGACTTGTAGGGAATGAGTAAACTCACATGTCAGTGATTTATGTAGACCCGCCGTGTAGTTTTATACACACCGTGTAGTCATGTTTGAAAATCTAGTGTGTTTTCATCCCCTGTTCCTGTTTTGTACTCTTGTGTTCCTTATCATTGTTTTCCTGATCTAAGGTTTGCTTTTGATCTTTCAAAGCTATGCCTCTGAGATGTCCTCCGTTCGTACGTCTGTCATCAGGCAGTGATCAGACGCCAGATAGGGTAGATCAGGGACTTTCTATCGATCCCCCACGCGAGCCAGACTTGGCACTAGTTGTTGTACCAGTTATGGGCACCGATGCACAATTTAGGGAGGGTTTCATGAGGATGATGCAGGACTTCTAGGGACCACCGCCTCCTGCCTCATCAATTGCAGACTTGACTTAGGTCTTTCAGCAGCAGCATCCTCCCACGTTCTCAGGGGAGGGAGGACCTCAGGCTGCAGAGTTATGGCTAGAAGCCATGCTAACTATATTCGAGCATCTGGAAACGCATCCAGAGAGGCAAGTCAAGCTCGCCACCTACATGCTCCGAGACTCCGCCAAGAGGTGGTGGGACGTGATCTCACAGTCGGGTCAGTAGCAGGCTATGACTATGGAGGAGTTCCAGCATGTGTTCTACGACTACGACTACCCAGAGACCCTGAGGGCCGATCGATCCTGGGAGTTCATGAGCTTAGAGCAGGGTACTCTATCTGTCATGGAGTATTACTCTCGTTTCACAGAGCTGCATCATTTTACACCTCTTTGGAATGGGAGTGCCGAGTTTTTGTCCATGAAGTTTGAGGATGGACTCAGGCGGGAGATTCTCGCACAGGTGAAAATCTTCTTGCTGACTTCCATTACTTCCATCGTAAACCAGGCACTGATTGTAGAGCACAATCTGAGGGACTATGGGGCTGCGAGTCAGGGCGGTTCTGCTTCCAGAGCTTGCTTTCCAACAAATGATAGCAAGAAGTGTCGTAGAGAGCCTACGTGCGGTGATTCGAGGAAGTGAGATGTATCCTACGGCAGCAAGGTGACATGCTACCAGTGTGGCCGGATAGGGCACACGAGGACGCAGTGCCAGAGAGACCCTGTGGAGTGCCAATCTTGCGGCAAGATGGGTCACCTTCAGCGTTTCTGCCAGGTTTTCTCACCAGCAGGGGTTGACCGGGGTTCTTCCATGACTCCTCATTCAGGAGAAGCCCCACCAGTCTCTCACTAGTCAGGGAACTAGAGTTCTTCCGGCCGTTCGTGCCGAGGTGGAGGTCGAGGTCGTGGTGGTCAGCCACCAATCACTCAGCACCTGCAGGGATGTTCAGCTCAAAGTGGTCAGTCAGGGGCATAGGGCGGCGGTGCAGGCTAGTCTTTCACAGTGGAGCAGACTTATCATGAGTAGGATCCCTTCCTTTCTACTGTTTGAGGTACGATTTTTGTATCCTCAGTTTTATCTTCATCCCTTTTCGATAGTGGTTCTACATATAGCTTTATCTCTGTTGCCGTTGTGGAGAGCCTTGTACTCTGCATCTTTTTTTCTGCTGACTCAATGACACTAGACACACCTTTGGGAATGAGGATGTATAGTGTACGCCAGTGTAGAGAGTGCCCTCTCGCGGTCGCAAGGTATCACTTCTTATGTGATCTCTATGTCCTAGGGATGACAGGATATGATGTCATCCTTAGCATGGATTGGTTGATTCCCATCTAGGCAGTCGTTGACTGTTATCGCCATAGAGTCAGTTCCATTTCACCAGAGGGTGAATCGTTTCTTCATAGAGGAGAATGGGATGTTTGGGCCAGTCGGGCAGGACTCGAGCATCTTGGTCTAGGAGGAGAAACGTCCCAGATTTCTAGTTTTATATGGATGATCAGGATACACCATAGTTGGAGTTTCCTTTAGTGGTGGATCGCTTTAGGGATGTATTTCCAGAAGACTTTTCAGGTTTGCCTTCGGAGCGTGAGGTATAATTTTCTATTGAGCTCGTGCTAGGAGTGGAAAAGGTGTCCATTCCTCCCTATAGGACGACCACACCTGAGTTGAAGGAGCTCATGAAGCAATTGGAGGAGCTACAACCTAAGGGTTTCATCCGGACCCAGTACTTCTCCATGGAGTTCGCCAGTCCTATTTGCAAAGAAGGCAGATGGTACCCTTCGGATTTGTGTGGATTATCAAAAGCTGATCCAAATGAAGGTCAAGAACTGATATCCATTTCCACGGATTGTTGACCTTTTCGATCAGATTTGAGTATCCCGGGTTTTCTAGAAGATCGGCTTGAGGTCCGGTTATCATCAGTTGCACGTTAGACCATCAGATATACCTCTGACAGCCGTCAGGATCAGGTACGGTCTTTACGAGTATACAGTCATGCCCAACGGGCTCACGAACGCACCTCCAGTTTTTATGGCACTGATGAACCGAGTGTTTCATCCTTACTTGGATTCCATCATCGTGGTCTTCATGGATGATATCTTGGTGTACTCTTATACTCGACACGACCACGTCACACATCTTGAGATCGTTCTGAGTACACTGGGAAAGAATCAGCTTTACACTAAACACTTGAAGTGCCACTTATGGATGGATCATATTCACTTCTTGGGTCACGTCATCTTAGAGGCAGGAGTATCTGTGGACCTGGAGAAAGTGAGAGCTGTAGTTTCCTGGGAGAAGTCGAAGAATGTTTTTGAGGTACAGAGCTTCCTAGGGCTGGCTGGATACTACAGACGCTTCATTCGGGTCTTTTCTCTTCTAGAATCACCTTTTAAAGGTCTGAACAAGAATGGGGAGAAGTTCTTATGGTCAGATTATTGTGAGTCAGCCTTTCAGGAGCTGAACGGGAGGTTGACGTCATCACCGATACATTTCTTTCCAGAGCCAGGCAAGAGCAACACTGTTTACTGTGATGCTTCTGGTATCGGGCTGGGAGCTGTGCTTATGCAGGGAGATGGAGTTGTTGCGTATGGGTCTCAGCAGTTGAGGCCACATGAGAGGAACTACCCTACTCACTATCTGGAGTTGGCCACTGTTGTTCATGCCTTGCGTTGTTGGAGACACTATCTTTTGGGAGAGCACTTTGTGGTCTTCATTTACCACAAGAGTCTCACGTATATCTTCACTCTGTGTGATCTGAATCTGAGGCAGCGTAGGAGGCTTCAGTATCTATAGTCCTTTGACATCAAGATTGCATATACACCGGGAAAGGGATACACCAGGGAAGATGTGTTGAGCAGGAGAACTCAGATTTAGGCAGTTCATGAGGCTTATAGTGAGTGGAAGCTTATGGCTATGTTCTATGAGATGCATCTAGAGGTGCACGACATACGAGGATAGAGTTTTATATCTTCTATAGCTATTACCTCTACGCTACTTGATCGGGTACAGTTGAGGTAGCAATCAGACTCGGAAGGCTTAGTCCTGTGGGAGAGTGTGTCAGGAGGTGACCCTCTTCCTGGATGGACAGTGGGCGAGGATGTGATCTTGTGTTTCCAAGGACACATATGGGTGCCAGCAGACATACGCGAGGAGCTGATGCGGGATTTCTATTCCTTAGTTTGGGCAGTTCATCCTAGCATCACCAAGATGTACTGGGATCATCATCACTAGTACTGGTGGCCAGGTATGAAGAAGGATGTTGCTGGGTTTGTGATGAGATGTTCTACTTGTCAGTATGTGAAAGCATAGAATCAGCGACCAGCAGCCCTTTTATAGAAGTTACCCATTCCAGAGTGGAAGTGGAATGATTTTGTGACGGACTTCATGACTGGGTTTCCGAGATCACCTCGAGGGAATGATATTTTTTTGGTTGTCATCGACAGACTTATGAAGTTTTCTCACTTCTTTCCGATCAACGAGACCTTCAATATCTATGATCTTGGACGACGTTACATCAGAGAGATTGTACGTCTGCATGGAGTTCCACGCTCTATTTTTTCAGACAGATATGTGTGCTTTACATCTCGGTTCTCGTAGGGACTTCCGAAGGACATGGGTACACGGGTACTTTTGAGTACAGCTTACCATCCCCAGACTGATGGCCAGTCTGAGTGCACGATCCAGGTGCTTGAGTATATGCTCTGAGATTGCATCCTTGACATTGCCGGTACTTGGGAGAAGCATATAATTCTGGTGGAGTTCGCCTACAACAAAAGTTTCCAGGCGACCATTCAGATGGCGCCATACGAGGCTTTGTACGGTAGGCCGTGCCAGTCACCCTTATGCTGGCTGGAGGCAGGAGAGGCAGCTTTGTTGGGACCTCGTCTTGTTTAGGAGACTTCATAGAAGATAGAGATGATTCGGAATAGGATGGCTATAGCACAGTCTCGACAGAAGTCTTATGATGATAAGCAGAGACGACCTCTGGAGTTCGAGGTCGGTGATTAGGTTTTCCTACGTATCACACGGAGGTTGGGATACAAAAGGATTCAGAGACAGGGTAAGCTTTCACCACGGTACGTCGGGCCATTTGAGGTTTTGGAGAGAGTGGGGCCAGTCGACTATCATTTGCAGCTACCTCAGAGTTATCGGGCCATGAATGACATCTTCCACCTATCTTAGCTCTGACGTTACTTTTCAGACCTGTCTCACGTGTTTCAGCCTGAGGAAGTCAAGCTATAAGCAGATGCGTCATTCGAGGAGCATCCTATCAGGATTGTCGATTGCAGTACGAATGTTCTCCACAGGCGGTCTGTTCCTCTGGTACGGGTGCTATGGCAACATGGGCGAGTATAGGATGAGACATGGGAGAGGGAGGTCAATGTATGATCGCAGTGGCCGGAGCTGTTCGGGGTTTCTTCTTCTCCGACACGTTAGGGAAATTCGGGGATGAATTTCATTAAGGGGGAATTTTGTATGAACCTGGATCTTCTTTTCAGTTATGTTTTCTGTTTTATGGAGTTTTTTTCTGAGAAAAATTAATGTTCTAGAAATTTCTGAAGTACACGCCATGTACTTTCTGATTACATGTCGTGTAATCATCCCCGACTCGAAGCCGTGCATTGGTCGTGTCCGGGCCACACACACAGTCTGTAAGGCTGAGGTGGAGGCTGGTTATTTCAGAGTACGTAAAATTCGATGTACACACCATGTACTCAAAAAGTACACGCCGTGTAATTTATGTTTTTTTCATTAAACGGACTAGGGTCGCGCCTAACCCCCATATACGTCTTCTTCTCCAGTGTTCGACCGTCTGGGAGAGTCCGTACGGTCGAATCTTCACTGAGCATCTGCCTTGTCGTCTGCTCTCCGATTCAAGCATGGTTGATTGCATTGGAATCACAACGGTGAGTTATTCCATCTACTTTAGCATTGTTTCTTGATTCTTCCTCATTTCCATGTTATCGTGGGATCAACGTTTTGTGCGTTTTTTCAGATCTACGTAATTATAATGGGAATCTGTCGTCGAGGTTCACGTATATCAATCTCATAGGATCAAGGTTGGTGGTTTGTGCCTTTCCGTAGAATGTTTATGGATATTTTGTGAAATTTCCAAAAATAACCTAGAACGGGGTATTGCGTGTTTCCTGTTTTGCCCGTGTTTCTTGCCTGCTTTGCTTGATTGCTTTAGTAGAGGTTATTGCTTTTGATTAGAGTAGTTTTTTTGTGCTCAGTTTGTTTTTCCGTACTTGTTCTGCATGTTTGGAGTTTTCCAGTTTCCATGCCTAGTCTTAGGATAGTGGAACTGTTGTTTATTTTATTGTTGTTGAGCCTTATTTGATAGCGAAGTAGTTCTTGAGGTTTACTTTGAAGATATACACACATTGAGCATGTTTAGTTATTCTCGGGACTATGAGAACCTGGAGTAGTAGAACAAAGGGAGAATTGACTGAAGGGCTTCTCTAGAGTGTCTTTTAATTACGATGTGAGACTAAGGGGAGAATTGATGGAAGGGCTTCTCCCAAGTGTCTTTTAACTACGACGTGGGCGACAGGGGGAATTGATGTTGAGTTATTCCCCAGAGAGCCATTAGAACGATACGAGACTATAGGGGGAATTGGTGGTGAGTGCTTCCCTAGAGATTCTGCTTAATTACGTAACTGAACCGGAGGGGTGAGACTATGCGTACCTCCCAGAGGGTTTCTTATACTTAGAGGTTAAACCATAGGGGTTAGACTGTGAGAGCTACCCAGAGGGTTACATGTTTCCATCTTGTTGCTGAACGCTTACTTGTGTGATATACTTGTTAGAACTGTGGTTTGTAGCTATTTGTGCTTTCTGTTTACTGCTTCTAGATTTAGTATTGGCATGTATTCATTGACTGTTAGGCACAAATCTTTGGGTGATTTCCTACTGGGATTGTATCTCACACCCTTTTTGGTCCATGCTTTCAGGCCCAAGCAGACTATGTTGCTGCAGGTATGGACAAGGGAAAGTGCCATTCTACTTCTGGATCTTGATTGCACGAGGAGCTGGGGAGCATGGGACCGAGTTGTGGCTCATTATGCTTAGGAAATTTATTTGTTTTTCTTTTGCACATGGATTCAGCTGTATTTTCAGCACGTTGTTGTGTTTTCTGTTTTCCTTAGATACATGTACCTGCAGCATCATTTTCATCATAGATATATATCTACATTGCTTCTGTTGATTAATTTTTGTTTTTATGCGTGTTGTTTACAGCATCCGCTATTTATTATGGTTTTCTTACCTCCTATACCTTACCGAATGAGGGAATAGTTTCCCCACTAACTCATCAAGGCCTTTACTTCTCTTCGGCAGCCTCTGGCATTCGGGGAAACGCGCTTGATGACTTGTGGCGAACCGGGTACAGGGTACCAGTAGAGGGGCAATGGACTCGGGACGTTACACATGATCTCCAATCTGAAATTACAAATCCTTTGTTCATTTATCGTCATTGAACTTCTGCCTACATTGAGCTTTTTTATGTGGTTTTGGATTACCTTCACCTTTTCCATCATTTCGTCTGCCAGTTCTGGGCCTACAAGTTTTCTTTCGCAAACGTCATCCCAACAGGTTGGTGTGTGACATCTCATTCCATAAAATGCTTCATATGGTGCCATCTGAATACTAGAATGGAAAATATTGTTATAGGAAATTTCTACCAGAGGTAAATATTGATACCATATACCATTAATTTCATGTGAGCATGATCTCAACATATATTCTATGGTTTGAATAGTACATTCTGATTTTCCATCTGTCTGAGGGTGGTAGGAAGTGCTCAAACGATGTTCAGTATCCAAGAACTTATGAAGACTCTTCCAGAATCTCAAAGTAAAAAGGGGATCACGATTAGAAATAATCGATTGGGGTACTCCATGAAGTCTCAAGACTTCATTAATATATAGCCTTTTTAGACGTTCAAGTGGGAGATCTTCTCTTATAGCAAGAAAATGTAATGAATTGGTAAGACGATCAACAATGACCCATATTGCATCGTTCTTCCTAGGAGACTTTTGTAGTCCCATGATAAAGTCCATCGTAATACTATACCATTTCGACGTAGGTATGGGAAGAGGTTGCATGACTCTTCTAGGCTGTTTCCTTCCAGCTTTCACTTGTGGACAAACCATAAATCCTGTCACAAAATCAGAAATCTCCCTCTTCATGTTTTCTCACCAAAAATGTTCCTTCAAATCTCTAGACATTTTGGTACTCCCAGGGTGAATAGAGAAATTGGAACTATGAGAATCATCCGAAAACTCTCTTTTTAGATCAGGTATATTGGGAACACAAAGTCTCTTCCCAAATTTCAAAATTCTCTCTTAATAAACCATGTCACTCAATATCTCATCATTCACAGCTTTAATTGTCATTTGAAACTATTCATCACCAGTTTGAGAACTCATTATCCTTTCTAGTAATGATTGTTCAGAAACCATTTGAAAAAGTATTGAGTTTTCACCTTCCATGGTGATTCCCATATCCATCTTTAGTAGATCCATGTATATATGATCCTTTTCAACTATCATATTGTTCAAAACTCCATGATCCTTTCTAGTCAATGCATCTTCCACCTTATTTGCCTTCCCCAAGTGGTAGTGTATCGTACAACCATATTCCTTAAGTAGTTCATGCCATCTCTTTTGCCTCATGTTGAGTTCTTTCTGTGAGAAAATATACTTCAAACTCTTGTGATCAGTATAAATCTCACATTTTCACCATATATATAGTGTCTCCAAATTATCAAATCAAAGATTATAGAATCTAACTCAAGATCATGAGTATGATTGTTTTGCTAATTAATTTTCTATTGTCGTGATGCATGGGCAATAACTATATCATTCCGCATAAGGAAACATTCATGTCCTTTCTATGATGCATCACTATAAATAACAAACCCATCATTTCCCGATGGTAGAGTCAAAATAAGAGCATTGACTAATCTTCTCTTAATTTCTTCAAAAAATTCTTCACACCCTTTTGTCTAAACAAATTTAACCCCGTTACGTGTGAGAATCGTTAATGGGTTAGGCAATCAGGGAAAGATCTAGATGGAATGTCGATAATAACTTGATAAACCAATAAAATTGTGTACCTCAGTTATACTCGTCAGTGCATGCCATTCCTGGATTGCATTGGTCTTAGAAAGATAAACAGATATTCCATTTTAGAGACAATATCACAATGAAATTAAATCTCTTGAAGACATAATTCACACTTGCAAAACTTCACATATAATTCATGTCTTCTCAGCGTCTTTAGGATAATGTGCAAGTTATTTTCATGATCTTTGTAGATTTTGGAATATACCAAGATATCATCAATATATACCACCACAAAATAATCGAGATATTCCTTCAAAACTCTATTCATTAGATCCATGAATACAGAGGGTGCATTAGACAATCCGAAAGGCAATACTGTAAACTAGTAATGCCCTTACCTGGTTCAAAATGTTATCTTCAAAATGTCTTCCTTAGTCACACACAACTAATGGTATCCAGATCGAAGGATAATATTTGAAAAGTATTGAGCTCCATGAAATTGATCAAATAAATCATCTATGCGATTTAGGGGATACTTGTTCTTTAATGTTATAGCATTGATTTCCCTATAGTCGATACATAACCTCATAGATCCATCTTTATTCTTAACAAAAAGGATAGGGGCTCCCCATGGAGAAACACATGGGTGAATAAATACCTTATTACACAATTACTCAAGTTGTTTATTTAGTTCAACTAATTCCACAGTTTTTATTATATAAGGGCACTTTGATATATGCCTTGAACCAAGAATTAAATAAATGTAAAACTCAGTTTCTCGTTTTGGAGGATGTCCAGGTAAATCTTCCAGAAACACATAAACATATTCTCTCACAATAGGTACGTCCTCTATTTGAACATTCCTTTCCTCACCCAAATTTATTTCATTCTCTTCTTCCCTAATAATTGAATTTAGTTGAGCTACTGGGGGTAGATCTAGATAAGAATCTGGTGGTGAAGATACTTCTTTAAAGATAAGGTGTTCTTTATCATCATCATCAAAAATTGTATCATCCTTCTTATTACAATATATTTTGAATCATGGTCCAAAATCCAATCCATACCAAAGATTATATCAAATTAAGTCATGGGTATGATGATGAGATCAGCAGATTAAGAACATTTATATGCCCTAATGGGAATGGATCCACATAATTTTGTAGCAATGATACTTTCCTTAGGAGTTTTAACTGAAACATCCCTTGTTAAATCAAATTGGAAATATTTATTTTTCTTAACAAACTAGGAAGATATGAAACAATGCGATGATCCAGAATCAAATAAATCAGTGGCTGAACTTGAGTAAACCATTAAAAGACCTACCAGTACATCTTTCAGGGCTTCAACCATAGTATTAGAGATTGCATAATCATGGACTTGATACCTTAGCCTTTTCTGAGGTATGTTTCCCTGGAACATAGTAAATTATTTTTCATAATTTCCCATCTCTCTACAATTGTAACATTGAACATTGGTGGCGTCTTTATTTCCTTTAAAATCACCAGCTAGATAACCTTTCTGTCCACATTTGTTGCATACTCCTTTTCCTTTTAGATAGGCACTAGGGCGCTTCCTTCCACAATTATCACACGGTTGAAATTAAATTCTTCCCTTCTTACATGTTTCTTTATTTCCTTTCATAGTGTCTTCAATAGATCGCTTCTTCTATTGCATTCATTTAAAGTCATAAGACTTAGATGATTCTTTTTCTGTCTTGATAGCACACGAGACAACATCTTCGTACAACGATAATGTTTTTGAGAATAAAGATCGATGGAGAAACGGTTTTAACCCATCAAAAAATCGATCAATCTTACTTCTTGGGTTATGTATATAATCTGTAGCATACATCGCTATCCTTGTAATGTTAGCCTCATACATTGCGATATTCTCATCCTCCTTTTGCCTCAAACTCAGAAATTGTCTTTCCATATCCGGTTGATGGTCATGAGGAAAGTATTTTTCTATGAAAATTTCTTTAAATTACCTCCATTACATATTTGATACTTTCTCGTCATCCTTTGTGTTTTGAATCAAGGACCACTATTGATCAGCATCTCTAGGGAGTCAGTAAACTCCCATGACAACTTTTTACATTTCGATACTCCCCAAATATTTAAATATTTTCACTTAGTAGTTTATCCATTTCTCATCCACTAATGGATTTGTAATCCCATTTAATTTAGGTGTTTGTTTCCTCATGAAGAGATCTAACACTGATCCTCCATGCTTTGGGTCTGGGTGCTCTATATGTGTATGGTTATTATTCATAACCTAAGTGAGTTATCTCAGCATGGTGATTTGCAGTTCAGAACCAGTTGTATCAGTATCTCCACTATAATTATCTTGAGCAGGAGGGAAATCCATACATGGAGTGTGTGAATTGGTTTGGTTTCCATTCCTTCCACTAAGCTTCATTTATAAATAATGGGATAAACTAGATCAGTTTCTGAATCAAAATACATAATTCAATTCTTGTAAAACACTTAACATAAATTGAACTATTTATGGATATAATCCATAATCATAAAATAAATGTTTTCATTGAGGAATTATATACTCATAAACCCTTCATAATGGTTTGTAAATAAAATTGGAATTACACTAAGCATATCCCCCCAGGATTGTCATAATCAAGATTGCATCAAGCCCTGTTGTCGTGCACCTGTTTCTGTTTTAGTCTATCTCAAAGCGGTGTATTCAGGTTTTACCCCTAGGTACATCTGTGTCAGAGCCACCTCTACTTTATCGTATCCAGACATGGATGTATTTCTCGGAAAACTCACAAAATCTCTACAATACCAAAATTCCAGGATGCATTTCAATACTAATCCCCAAAGTCAATCTTAGGGATATGTGCTCTATTCAGATTTTATCTAAATCTAGTTTCCATGGTTTGTACTAAACATCTTCTGATACCAACTTTAACGCCC
Source organism: Viscum album (assembly GCA_963277665.1). NCBI lineage: Eukaryota > Viridiplantae > Streptophyta > Magnoliopsida > Santalales > Viscaceae > Viscum > Viscum album. Next base: position 942,378,959 of record OY728127.1, on the reverse strand, counting down.
TGACTCTAGATACCCAGAGTCAGTGCATTATTAAATAACATTGGCATGATCACAAAAAAAACATGTCTCGAAAGACCGATCAGTTTAGTATAATTATAAATAAGATTCATATATATGTTCAACATTATAACTTGAAGAGAAATAAAACACAAATATAATTCATTAGAAACATCCAATCCTCCTAGATTATTCCTGTATGTCAATAATAACTAACTTCTTCATATCCTGGGAAAATGAAACATAAGAATGGGGTGAGCTCAAATGCTCAGTAAGGGTAAGTAATACAGCGGAAAGAGACATAAATATTAAGCATGGTAAATAATTGAAACCACAAGCCTTTACCAATAATAAACATGAATAATTTTTGGAAAGAATATGAGCTAAGTAAGTAATGGTATAATTAATCATAATCATCAGTATTATACTAGTGGAATGACCACATGAACCATCAATATTATTTCCATAATGAGGGAATGTATAATTCCAGACATTCTGAAACATTTTGTCAAGGCCTCAGCCAAGATGTCTAAAAATGATTAAGGCCTTGGCCAAAACCATAAATCAAATTGGGAAAGGTCCTTGGCCAATTCCACATCTAGTTGTCTCAGGAGACCTAATGATGCATCTAGGAGCTATAGTGGGCTCCACCCGTCACATAAAAACTCCAATACATTCCTCGTATGAAAAGGTTTAAACATATCATAATCATTCATATTAAAACTAGCATACGAAATGACAATACTTTAACCATAAACCACTAATGGTATAAAAATAGCACATCCAAAGTCAACCATATCACAAAACCTTCAATACATTATAGAAGATTTGTATCATAACAAATCAACTTCAAATTAACATAACATCCATCAAAGGTTGTTGACATAGATGAAATCAAAACCTTATTTTTGGGACATATCTCATTATATTTTTAAATAATTTAAGAGTCACAAAAAGAAAACATTTATTTCAAAAATATTTTTATATTCTTGTAAGGGAAGCTTCGACAATGTTATAATGACAGAAAATAGCCGCACCCGCCGTATAAGTTAAAAAAGTCATTCTTACCTTAATTTTGTTAAAAAGGTTAAAAAGGACCTTGTTTGGAAAATTACAGATTCATTCCGTTATAAACTTCTTATAAAAAGTCAAAAAAGGGAATAATTGAATATAACCCATATTCTGTAAAATAGTATGATTGTTTTGAAATAAATTTCTAAGAAACATTGATGTGGATGATAATGAGGTCCTAGTAGATAATTACCAATAAACAATCTCAGATAATGAAGAGATTGGGAAATAAACCCTTACCTTGTACTTTTCCTTGGTTGAGTGTAGGTTAACCTACTGTATATTGGTGAAATAGTTGTTATTAAACTATACAAGAATCATATAAATTAATATGATATCATATAGGAACATTTAACATTTTCATTGTTAATAATATCTTAGTAATATCGTCATTTCAGGTGAAAACTTACTCATTTTCTTTTATATGTTTTGTTATATAAGTCATGTTTTCTATGGATAGGTTGTATCGTATTCATATCCAGAAAGATATCATATCCGTAAACATTATTTTTAATCATCAAATGAGAATTAGGCTTGAATGGATACGATGGGGAATGAATCTCATTGCATTCGTGGAGACGGTAGTCCGTACGTACGCACAAGCGACAATATCATTCTTTTGATGTTAAAATAATATATAATTGGATTTTATATCATTTATAAAGATTCATTATCATGTAATATTTATTATTTACATGAATTACCCATCATTATTTTACCAATCCAAATAATAATGTATTGAATAACAATTACACCATGACGTGGAGACAGTAGGCCGTACGTACGCACGTATGGTGGCATGACATTTCAAGGATGGATAGAATAATGAATATGGTTGTAACGTATTTATAATAACATCACATTATGTATAATATAATGGAGTTATTATTTTATAATGGAAACAACAAATAGGGAAGAAGTTGAATAAGAGAGGAACCTGAAAAATGGTGGGGAAACATTACCTCTTCTTCGGGTTCTTCCTTTTGATTTGATCAAAAGGGATCCTTAGGTTGGATTTATGACTAACAGAAGGCCTCTAGGATTAAGGTAGGATAGTGTTTATGGTATTTGGGTAGAGGTTGGCTGAACCAAAAGGCTTTGAAGGTATTAAGAATTTTTCAGAAGTGGTGTCCATTTATATGGGGGAGGATGGACTCTTTAGGAAAAAACATAAGGTATTAATTTATAATAAATTCATATTCGTTTTCTAATGGATAAAAAGTGGATTATTCAAAGTATAAGGTGTTTAAGGGTTGAAATACTTTTAACCAATATATTTTAGACACGGTTGGGTCACTAAATTAACCTTATCATTTATATTTAACTCTTAGTTAAATAGTTTGACATTTACCATGTCTCTTTGTATTTTTAAATTATATTGTTAATAAACATACCATATACATCCAAAATAACCCCAAGTGGTTAATTAATGATAACCCTATCATTATATAAGTCTCTTTTCCGAAAAATATATTTCTAAAAATTGAATATCAATTAATAATATAATATTTGTTTTAAAAACTCTTTTATGTCAATTTTGATACTATTTGGTATTTGATTTTTTTGAAACTCATAACAGCATGATTACATCAATAAAACATAATTAATTCAATAGTAACATGTCATATTATCCCATAAAATTAGTATAATTCATAAAAAGTCTGAAATTAATATTTTTGGGTATTTATATTATCAATTATTTTAATATTTGATTAATTAGGTAATTATTGCATCGCCATTGTGTCATAAATAAATTAATTTATATATTGTCTAAAAATTATGAATAAAAGACCATTATGTAGGAAATGTTTTTATATTTCTAATTAATATTTATAATCTAATTTATCTTATGTATAACCCTATATGAAAAATGTTTTATTTAATAAACATTGATTTTAACTCTTTTAACTCTTCATTGAATTAAAAAATAAAAAATATCATAATCTAGTCCAAGTGGGCCTAAATGATAATATTTTTTTCCTAAGGTTGTTTTCGGTTGAGATACACTTTTACAATAGAATTAGGACTTTTGTTAGGGTAATATTAATACCATTTTTACCCTTAATTACCCTATTTATTTTTAACCGTGGTAAATAAAAGTAAAAAGTTACAATTCACCAAAAAAAGTTTTATCTTATTGAACCACATTTCACTCCTTAATATTAACTTTGTGTCTTAGATTTTTGAAATTCCACTCACAGAAGTGGTAAAATTATTTTTTATGTGAATTTCCAAATTCAACAAGGAGGTGGGCAAAAGACTGTGAAAAGATCAATAAAATTTTAATATATCTTAAATTATTCTAAACTAACTCTACTGGATTAAATTGATCTTATATAGGTATTATGTATCTATTTTTACCTTAATAAAATTTAAATAAAATAAATAATTATTTAAAAAAAATTCGGTTTTAAACTATAACTTATTGTTTTTTCACTATTCATAAAAAATTGAATGTTTTCAGAAAAATACCAAATATTCAACCAAAGATAATTTCAATATTCAAAATCCAAAAATGAATTCCATTTTCAATGATAAAATTTATAAACTTTGAAAAATTTGGTATTACTATTCCTAATTACTATTTTGATTGGTTGTGGTGTGTGTTAGTACTCGAAGTTGCATACAACACAGGCTACTATATTATTCAATGTGAAACGTACTGTGGTAGCTTGGGGTGTTACATTCTACCCTCCTTCAAATAATTTAATCCTCGAAGTTTCAATAATATTTTTGCATAAATAGACTCGGGTGGTTCTTCATCATAAGTTCCTTGGGCTCACATATTGCCTCTTCCATCTTATGGTTTCTCCGTAGAACTTTTACCAAATGAGTCATCCAGTCTCTCAACAATTGTTCTCTTGTATCAAGAATCCTAACAGGCTTCTCGCAATAAGACATATCAGGTTCCAATTCTAATTCCTCGTAAGTGAGTACATGCGTTGGGTCAGGAATATATTTTCTCAATAGTGATACGTGGAACACATAGTGATATTTGGAGAGACATGGCGGTATTTCCAAACGGTAAGCTACAACCCCAATTCGTTCTAAAATTCTAAAAGGTCATATGTACCTGGGACTCAATTTACCTTTCTTACCGAAACATATAACTCCATCCATGGAGATACCTTCAAGAAAACATGATCTCCTACACGAAAATCCAAATCCTTCCATCGGTTATCGGCACAGCTCTTCTGCCAACTTTGAGCTTCTTTGATGTGGTTTTGGATTACCTTCCCCTTTTCCACCGTTTCCCACACCAGTTCTGGGACTACAAGTTTTCTTTCACCAACGTCATCCCAACAGTTTGGTGTGCGACATCTCATTCCGTATAATGCTACATATGGTTCCATCTGAATACTCGAATGGAAGCTTTTGTTATAGGAAAATTATACCAGATGTAAATATTGATCCCACATACCCTGAAAGTCAAGTGGGCATGATCTCAACATGTCTTTTATGGTTTTAATAGTCCGTTCTGATTGTCCTTCTGTCTGAGGGTGGTTGGCAGTGCTCAAACAAATTTCAGTATCCAAGTCCTTCTGAAGAATCTTTCGGAATCTTGACAAACAACGGGGATCATGATCAGAAATAATCGATAGAGGTACTCCATGAATTATCACAACTTCATTAATATAGAGTCTTACTAGACGTTCAAGTGGTAGATCATCTCCTTTAGCAAGAATATGTGCTGACTTGGTAAGACGATCAACAATTTCCCATATTGCATCGTTTATTCTTGGAGACAATGGTAGTCCCATGATAAAGTCCATCATAATATTATCCCATTTCCACTCAGGAATGGGAATAGGTTTCATGACTCCTCCATCATGTTGCCTTCCAGTTATCACTTGTTGACAAACCATACATCATGAAACAAAATCAGCAATATCCATCTTCATGTTGTCCCACCAAAAATTTTCCTTCAATTCTCTATAAATTTTGGTGCTCCCATGGTGTATATAGAAATTGGAACATTGAGAATCATCCAACAGATCTATTTTCAGATCAGGTATATTGGGAACACAAAGTCTCGTTGCAAATTTTAAAATTCCATCTTCATACACAAAGTAACTCAATCTACCATCATTCATAGCTTTAATATTCTTTTGAAACCCTTCATCATCGGTTTGAGAACTCTTTATCCTTTCTAGTAAATATGGTTTGGAAACCATTTGAAAAAGTATTGAGGTTTCACCTTCCATGGTGATTCCCATATCCATATTTACTATATCCATGTATATAGGATCCTTTTCAACTTTCATCTTGTTCAAAACACCATGATCTTTTCTGCTCAAATCATCTGCCACCTTATTTGCCCTCCCCGGGAGGTACATTATCGTACAATCATAATCCTTGAGTAGTTCAAGCCATCTCCTTTGCCTCATGTTGAGTACTTTTTGTGAGAAAATATACATCTAACCCTTTTGATCAGGTTAAATCTCACATTTTTCACCATAGAGATAGTGTCTCCAAATCGTCAAAGAAAATATTACAAAAGCTAACTCAAGATCATGTGTAGGATAGTTTTTCTCATGAATTTTCAGCTGTCATGATGCATAGGCAATAACTCAATCATTCTGCATAAGGACGCAACCATGTCCTTTCTTCGATGCATAACTATAAATAACAAACCCATCATTTCCCGATGGTAGAGTCAAAATATGATCATTGACTAACATTCTCTTAATTTATTCAAAACATTCTTCAAACTCATTTGTCCAAATAAATTTATCCCCATTACGTGTGAGCTTCGTTAATGGGTTAGCCAATCGGGAAAAGTTCTGGATGAAACATCGATAATAACCTACTAAACCAATAAAACTGCATACCTCAGTTATAATTGTCAGTGCAGACCATTCTTGTATTTCCGTTGTCTTAGAAGGATCAACAGAGATTCAATATTTAGTGAAAATATGGCCAAGAATAGAAATCTCCTGAAGCCAGAATTCACACTTTCTAAACATCCCATAAAATTCATGTCTTCTCAGAGTCTTCAGGATAATGCGCAAGTGATTCTCATGATCTTTGTATATTTTTGAATAAACCAAGATATCATCAATAAATACCACCACAAAATAATCGAGATATTCCTTGAAAACTCTATTCATTAGATCCATGAATATAGAGGGTTCATTAGTCAATCCAAAAGGCATTACTATAAATTCATAATGCCTGTACCTAGTTCGAAATGATTTCTTCGGAATGCCATCCTTCTTCACACACAACTGATGGTATCCATATCGAAGGTAAATCTTTTAAATGTATTGAGATCCATGCAGTTGATCAAATAAATCCTCAATGTGAGGTATGGGAAACTTGTTCTTTGTTGTTATAGAATTGATTTCCCTGTAGTCTATACATAACCTCATAGATCCATCATTCTTCTAAACAAAAAGGGCAGGGGCTCCCCATGGTGGAACACTAGGGTGAATAAATCCCACATTACTCAATTCTTCTAGTTGTTTCATTAGTTCGACTAATTTCATAGGGGCCATTCTATAAGGGGTCATTGATATAGACCTTGAACCAGGAATTAAATCAATTGAAAAATCAGTTTCTCGTTCGGGAGGATGTCCATGTAAAGATTCTGAAAACACATCAACATTATCTCTCACAATAGGTACATCCTCTTTTTGAACATTTCCTTACTCACCCAGAGTTATTTCATCCTCTTCTTCCCTGATAATTGAATTTAGTTGAGATACTATGGGTGGATCTAGATAAGAATCTGTTGGTGAAGATTCTGCTCTAAATATAAGGTGTTCTTTATCATCATCATCAAAAATCATAACCTCCTTATTCTTACAATATATTTTCGCATCAAGGTCTGAAAGAAAATCCATACCAAGGATTATATCAAATTAAGTCATGGGTATGACGATGAGATCAGCAGATAAAGAACATTTATATGCCCTAATGGGAACAGATCCACAGAATTTTGTAGCAAAGATACTTCCCTTAGGTGTTTTAACTAACAACTCCCTTGTTAAATGAAATTTTAAATATCTAATTTTCTTATTAAACTGGGAAGATATCAAATAATGAGATGATCCAAAATCAAATAATGCATTTTCTAAACATGAGTAAACCATTAAATTACCTACCACCACATCTTTCGGGGCTTCAACCTCAGTAGTATAGATTGTATACGATTGGCCTTGATCCCTTGGCCTTTTCTGAGGTATATTTCCATGGATCTTAGGAAATTCATTTTCATAATGTCCTATGTCTCGGAAATTGTAGAACTGATCATTGGTAGCGCCTTTCATTCCTTTACAATCACCAGCTAGATGCCCTTTCTATCCACATTTGTAGCATTCTACTCTTCCTTTTAGACAGGCACCAGGGTGCTTCCTTCCTTAATTATCACAGGGTGGAAATTCAATTCTTCCCTTCTTCCCTATTTCATTATATCCTTTTCTACAGTTTTCAGTAGATCTCTTTTTCTCTTTCACTGATTTAATATCATAACACATAGAAAATTCCTCTTCTGTCTTGATAGCACACGAGAAAATATCTTCGTACAACGACAAAGTTTGTGAGACTAATACTTGATGGAGAAACGGTTTTAACCCATTAAAGAGACATTAAATATTACTTCTTGGGTTACTTATTTAATTTGTAGCATACCTTGCTATCCTTGTAAAGTTAGCCTCATATATTGTGACATTCTCATCCTCCTTTTGCCTCAGACTCAGAAATTGTATTTCCATATCCACTCGATGGTCATGAGGAAATTATTTTTCTATGAAAAATTCTTTAAATTACCTCCATTCCATATTTGATACTTCCTCTGATTATTTGTGTTTTGAATCAAGGACCACCATTGATCATCATATCCAGTGATGCAGTAAACTGCCATGACAACTTTTTCCCTTTTAATGCTCCTCAAATCATGGAATATTTTCGTTATGATGTTTATCCATTACTCATACACTATTGGATTTGTAATCCCATTGAATGTTGGTGGTTTTTTCCCCATGATTCAATCTAACATTGATCCTCCACAATATGGGTTTTGGTGCTCCATACGGGTAAGGTTATTATTCATAACCTGAGTGAGTTGTCCCAATATGGTGATTAGCTATTCAGCACCAGTTTCATGACTAGATCCACTATAATTATCTTGAGTATGAGGGAAATCCCTACATGGAGTGTGTGCATTGATACAGTTTCAATTCCATCTACTATGCACCATTTCTATACAACGGAATAATCTAGATTAGTTTATGAATAAAAATAAATAATTCCATACTTGTTAAACACAAAACATAAATGGACAAATTTATGGATATAATCCATAATAATAAAAAAATGTTTTCATTGAGGAAGTATATACTCATAAACCCTTCATAATGGTTTTTAAAGAAAATGAGAATTATACTAAGCATATCCCCCGAGAGTGTCGTAACCAAGAGTGCAACAAGTCCCGTTGCCGAGCACCATTTCCCGTTTGAGTCTAGCTCAAAGAAGGGTTTTCGAGTTTTACCCCTAGGTACATCTATGCCAGAGCCGCCTCTACCTGCTCGTATCCAGACATTGATTATTTGCTCGGAAAACTCATAAATCACTACAATACCAAAATTATTGGAAGTTCTTCTATACTAATCCTCAAAGTTTATCTTAGGGCTATGTGCTCTAATCAGAGTTAATCAAAATCTAGTTACCGAGGTTTGTACTAAACTTCCTCTGATACCTACTGTAATGCCCTGACCCTAGTTACCTAGAGTAGGTTCATTATTACATAACATTGGCATGATCACAAGGAAATCATGTCTTGGATAACCTATCAGTTTAGTATTATTGGAAATATGATTCATACATAAGTTCAACTTCACATCTTGAAGAGAAATACAACACAAATATATTTCATTGGAAAATTCCAATTCTCCTAGATTATGCCTACATGTCAATCATAACTAACTTCTTCATATCCTGGGAAAATGAAACATAATAAAGGGGTGAGCTCAAATTCTCAGTAAGGGTAAGTAATACACTAAAATATTACATAAATATTAATCATGGTAAATAATGGAAAACACAAGCCTTTACCAATAATAAACATGAATAATTTTATGGAAATAATATGAGCTGAGTAAATAATTCCATAATAAAAAATAATCATGGGTATTCTACTAGTCGAGTGACCACATGAACCATAAATATTATTTCCATAAATAGGGAATGTATAATGCCAGACATCTTGACACATTTTGTCAATGCCTCGGCCAAGACGTCTAAAAATGATTAAGGCCTCGGCCAAAACCATATATCAAATTGGGAAAGGGCCTCGAAAAATTCCACGTCTAGTTGTCTGATGAGACCAAAAGATGCATCGAGGAGCTATAGCGGGCTCCACCCGTCACTTACTAAGTGCAAAACATTCCTCATATGAAAATGTTTAAACATGTCATAAACATTCGTATTAAAACTAGTATATGAAATGTCAATACATTAACCATAAACCTTGAATGGTATAAAAATAGAACATCCAAATTCTAAAATATCACCAAACCCTGAATACAATATGGATGTTTTGTATCATAATAAATCAACTTCAAATAAACTAAAAATCCATCAATGGATGTTGACATAGATGAAATCAAAACCTTTTTTTAGGGACATATCTCTTTATATTTTGAAATCATTTAAGAGTCACATAAAGAAAACATTTATTTTGAAAATATTGTTATATTATTGTAAGGGAAGCTTTGACGATGTTATAATGGTGGAAAATAGCCACACCCACCGTATAAGTTAAATAAATACATTCTTAACTTAATTTTGTCGAAAAGGTTAAAAAGGACCTTATTTGGAAAATGACAAAAAGATTACTTTATAAAATTCATATAAAAAGTAAAACAAGGGTATAAATGACTTTAGCCCATATTCTGTAAAATAGTTAGAATGTTTTAAAATACATTTCTTAGAAACATGGACGTGGATGATAAAGAGGTCCCAGTAGATAATTACGTATAAACATCCTCAAATAATGAAGAGATTTTGAAATAATCACATAACTTGTAATTTTCCATGATTGAGGGTAGGTTAACCTCATGTATAATGGTGAAATAATTGTTATTAAATTATAAAATAATCATATACATTAATATGATATCATATATGATCATTTAACATTACATTGTTAATAATATATTCGAATTATTGTCATTTCAGGTGATAACTTACTCATTTTATTTTATATGTTTTGTTACATAAGTCATGTTTATTATGGATAGGTTGTATCTTATTTATATATAAAATTATATCAAGTCCTTAAACATTATTTTTAATCATCAAATGAGAATTATACATTAATGGATACAATGGGAAATTAATCTCATCGCGTTCATGGAGACGGTAGTACGTGCGTACGCATGAGCGACAATATCATTCTGTTGATATTAAAATAATATATAATTGGATGGTATATCATATATATAGAATCCTTATCATGTTATATTTATTATTTACATGAATTACACATCATTATTATACCCATCAAAATAATAATGTATGGAATAACAATTACACCACGACGTGGAGACGGTAGGTTGTACGTATGCATGTACGGTGACACGTCATTAAAAGGATGGATAGAATACTAATTATGGTTGTAAAATATTTATAATAACATTACAATATATAAAAAATACTGGAGTTAATTATTTATATTGGAATAAACCAAGAAAGAAGTAGTTAAATAAGAAAGGAACGTAAAAAAGGGTGGTGAAACATTACCTCTTCTTCGGGTTATTCATTTTGATTTGATCAAAAGGGATTCTTAGTTTGGATTTATGACTAAAGGAAGGCCTCTAGGATAAAGTTAGGATAGTTGAGAGGGTATTTGGGCTGATTATGGCCGAACCAAAATGCTTTTAAGGTATGAAAAATTGGTTATAAGTGGTGTCCTTTTATAAGGGGGAGGAGGGTCTCTTTATGAAAAACATAAATTATTAATTTATAATAAATTCATATTATATTTCAAATTGCTCAAAAGTGGATTATTCAATGTATACGGTTGGTATGGGTCTAAATAATTTAATCTAATAGATTTTATACAGGTTTGGGTCACTAAATTAACCTTATCATTTTTATTTAACTCTTAGATAAATAGTTTTACATTTACCATGTGTCTTTGTATTTTTATATAATATGGTTAATAAACATACCATATTCATCCAATATAACCTAAATTTGATCATTAATGATGAAACTATCATTATAAATGTTTCTTGGTCTATCCTTAGAATTTTAGAAATTTAATATCAATTAATAATATAATATTTTTAAAAAAAACTAATTTATGTCAATTTTGACACTATTTGGTATTTGATTTTTGTGAAAATAATAACTGCATGATTACTTTTAAAAACACAACTAAATAAATTCTAACATGTCTTATTATCTTTTAAAATCTGTTTAATTCCTAAAAACTTTGAAATTACATTTATTTGGGTATTTATATTTTCAATAATTTTAATATTTCCTTAATTAGGAAATTACAGCAAATCAATTGTATCATAAATAATTTAAATTATTTAAGGTCTAAAAATTATAAATAAAATATAATTATGTATTAAATCATTAAATATTTCTAATTAATATTTATAATCTAATTTATATTATTTATAACCCAATATTAAAAATGTTTTAGTTAATAAACATTGATTTTAACTCTTTTAACTCTTCATTGAATTAAATAATAATGAATGTCCTAATCTAATCGAAGTGGACCTAAATTATAATATTTTATTACTATGGTAGTTTTTTGTCTAGATACACTTTTCAAATATAATTATGACATGTGTTAAGGTAATATTAATATCATTTTTACCCAAAATTACCCTATTTACTTTTAACCGTGGTAAATAAAAGAAAAAAAGTTACTATTCACCAAAAATTATTTTTATCCTGTTGAATCATATTTTACTCATTGATATTAACCTTGTCTCTTGGAGTTTCTAAATTCCACTCACTGAAGCGGTAATATTATGTTTTATGTGAATTTCCAAATTCTCCTAGGAGGTGGGTAAACGACGGTGAAAAGTTCAATAAAATTTTAATATATCTAAAATTATTCTAAACTAACTCCAATGAATTAAATTGATCATATATAGGTATTATGTATCTACTTTTACCTTAATTAAATTTAAATAAAAAATTAATTATTTACATAAAAATTCGGTTTTAAACTATAACTCAATGTTTTTTCACTATTCGTAAAAAATTGAATGTTTTTAGAAAAATACAAAAAATTCACCCTAAGGTAATTTCGATATTCTGAATCCAAAAATGAAGTCCATTTTAAAAGATAAAATGTATAAACATTCGAAAAGTTTTTATTACTATTCATAACAGCTAGTTTGATTGGTTGTGGCGTGTGATAGAACTCGAAGTTGTGTACAACACACGCTACTGTATTACTCAAAGAGAAGAATACCATAGAAGCTTGGGTGTTACAATGGATTTCTATTTCCCAATGGAGAACCAGTATGAAAAGTAAAACAAATGATTATGACAATTGTTAATATTTTAAATTCTACGGGTGATAAAGACCTTCATTATGAAGCTCTTGTGGGCATGATTATAGATATCATTACTAATGAGTGGGAATCCAAGAGAACAACTATTTATGAGAATAAAGAAGTATCTCATATTAATGTTGATGAACGTTTTGGAAACCATATTTAACATGATACATGAATAAAAATATATACTGATATAAATTAGAGGTAAAATTGTAATGGAAGTGTAGTTTTTACTAATACTTAATCCAAGACTCCTGAAAGGGTTACAAGATCCATGTCTATGATAGTCAATGTTCTATATGAATCTAGTGAATGGGAAAATTCTAAGAATGATCTGGTAAACATTCTTAATGTGTGAACAAGATAGTGGGAAAGAATGACTTTTAGAATATATATAAAAAGAGAGAAAGAAAAGAAAATAAAGGAATATAATTCACTTTATATGAAAGCAGGAGATCATGGTATATAAGTCTAGAATACCCTATGCTTAAGTGAAAGGATAAAAAGGAAAATCATTCTGAAAGAAATAGAAAGAAGTAAAACAAGGCTAAAGATAAGAAAGTATTTAATGATTATGAAACCTAGTGTTCCAGTGGTGGTTATTCTTCATATGAATACTTAGAGTATGAATCTTCAAGCCAGAAGAATCTTGGTCTAATAGCCAAACTACGCATTGAAAACCATTATCTAATATAAAATGAACACAATGCCGAATCTATCACCAATGTATCCTTGAATGCAAATTATAATGATAATAAATATTTTGAATCATCAGATGATTAGTCTTACACATCTGAAGATAATACTTTACCTTCTTAAGAAGAAGTTTCTTGGTTTTCTAAACTCCTTCAGAATGAAAAATCTAATCTCATGAAAAATTGTGATAATTCTAATTATATAATTCTTGTTATAACTAATGAAGTATTAGGTCCTTCTAAAGATCTTCATCATTATGTTTTTTCATTTGATATTATTTCAAAAAACCTTGAGGATGTTACTTCCAAGAAGGATAACATTTCAAAGGATCATGAAAAAGTAATTTCTATGAAATTTTTTAGAAACTAAATCTTATTCTAAAAATATTTTTTTAGGATAAAAACATTGTTATAAAACTGACGTAAAAAAATTGTTTCCATTACGAAGTGTTTTTTAAACATTAAAGATTGTAAGAAATTCATTTACAATATGTATTCCAAAATTTGACCAATAAGGAATCATTCTTCTTTAGGTTTTATCCAATTTAATGAAGTTTTCAATAATAACTATTTTTTCCACTATGTGATCTATTCTGAACTTAATGTCCGTGTTGAGGAAACAGGGTGAAAAATTGTTCCTTAAACAAAACCCAATCATTAGGATTTCATAAATCATATTTTTATATGAAAATGTGGATACCTAAAAAATATATTTCTAAATTTTTTGAATACAAGACATTTTGGATTATGAAAGTCTGACACAATTATTTTCAAGAAAACAAGGAAATTACCAACAACAGTACATGTTTCATGGATAGTGTATGTTCCAGGAATATGACTAGTTATAAAAATATCTTTATAAATATTATCAATAAGAGAGGAGGAAAAGAAATATTAGGATACAATGCCTATGGTGAAATTATTGGTATAGGTAACATTGTTTTTTTTTGAAAAACATTGATTTAAAATGTTTTATCGATTAAGGGTCATAAAAACAACCTTATTAGCATAAGTCAATTATGTGATAAAGGTTAACATGTGATATTTAGGAATGACATGTTCTTAGTACACAATTCCATGGAATATTTTATTATTCATGTCCATAAGAAAGATATGTATACACACTAAACATAGAAGACATTAGGAGCAACAATTAACCTTGAATTAGTGTAATAGAAGTCCAATATTGGATATGGAATAGAAGGTTAGGACATTTTAATCTTTAGAACCTATGTGAGATCTCACATAAAAACTAGTTAAAGATATACTAGAGATTATATTTGATTATTTAAAAATTTTGATCCTTTCCAATATGAAATGTAACATAAAACATGTATTAAATAAATTGTTGAATTATCAACTTCTAATGAATTATAATTAGCGCATATTGATATTTTTGGACTAACACAAGCTGGAAGCATTAGATGCAAATATAATGTATTTTTCTTAGTTGAGGATTATAGTATATTTTCATGGGTCTATTTTCTTTCAATGAAATATGAGTCATTTTATTATTTCAAAATAATTAAATCCCAAGTTAAAATGAAAAAAACCTTCCATTAATAAATATTCTTAGTGATCATGGATGTGAATTTCAGAATTCCAATTTTGAAACTTTTTTTTGTAAAATGGTTATTACTCATAACATCTTATGTCCAATAACTCCTCAATAGAATGGTGTTTTAGAATGATGGAATTAAATTCTTTATGATATCACTAGAACCATGATGAGTGAATATTCTCTAGATAATCACTTTTGGGTTTGAAGTTGTAAGTACTTCTTGTTATACTATAAAAAGAGTTCAGGTTACAAATTTTCTTAATAAATCTCTATATTAGTTGTGGAATGGTTGAAAACCTATACATTCCTATTTCAAAGTAATTGGTTTAAAAATATTCATTATGAATACTAAATATAATTTACATAAATTCACACCTAAATATGATGAATGACTTTTCTTAGGCTACTCCAAAAATTCTATGGATTATAGAGTTTTTAATAAAAATACTTGTACTATTGAAGAAATAGTGCATGTCAAATTTGATGAAACTAGTCCCGTTGTTTTTAAAAAACATGAACCTATATCTTCAGATGTGTTTTCAAAAACTGATTATCTACCCTTGATTGATGATCCTTCTGATAAGGCGAATTTTCAAATAAATAATTATGAAACATTTACCCCAGAATATTTCCAACCATATGTTATTGAACATGTATTTCAAAACCCAAATATGTTGATTCATAAGAATCATGACAATGATAGTATCATTGATGATTTAAGTCGACCTACGTGGACTATATGTTCCTTAATAAGTGAAGTAGAACATCTATCATTCCTTTCCCATTTTGAACCAAAAATCACGGATGAAACTTTTGGTGATGAAGATCGGATTAAATCCATGAAGGATGAGCTTAATTAATTATAAGGAAATAATGTCTTGACCATCGTTGCAAGACCTAAGGAAACCATTTTAATTGGAGTAAAATGGGTCTTTAGAAATAAGTGTGATGAAATTTTAATAATTGTGAGAAAATAAAGATAGATTAGTTGATAAAAGATATAATCATCAATAACAATAGGCTATGAAGAAACCAATGATCTAGTACATAGACTTGAATCTTTTTGTATTTTACTTACCTTTGAGGCATTCTTCAATTTCTAACTTTTTGAAATGTATGTAAAATGTATTTTCCTCAATGGATATGTTCAAGAGGATGTTTTTGTGGAACATCCTCCTAGTTTTGAAGATAAAAAATATATTGAACATGTTTTCAAACATTCAAAATCATTATATGGACTTAATAAAGCCCCTAGAGCATGGTATTATAGACATACAAGATTTTTGTTACAAAACAATCATGTTAAGGGAAATGTTGATACATCCCCTTTCTAAAGAAAGATAAGAAATTTTTTTATTGTTCATATATATTTTTATGACATCATATTTGGTTCAACTCTAAAATAATTAATTAATTTTTGTTTAAATCTATGGAAGTATGATTTTGAAGATAGCATGATGGGTAAGATAACACTTTTCATAGGTTTTCAAAATTTTTTAAAAATGAGAAGGAAATTATATATCCCAATATATGTATATTATATATCTTCTTAAAAACTATAGATATGAAAATAATAATTGTATAAGTAGTCCAATTGGTACCACAAATTTACTTGATCTTGATAAAGTTGTGAAACCAGTAGATCAAACATCATATAGATGCATGTAGGAATTCGACAATACATAATACCTATTCATCCAAAAATAATTTTTTTAGCCTGCTTGTGTGAAGGATATTAATACAATCCAAAAAAATCTCATTTAAATCCATTGAAAATAATTTTTTTTCTATTTAAAGGGAACCATGGATTTAGACTCTTTTATTATTCTAGAAATAATATTATTTTAAAGAGTTTTTAGGATAATGACATTTTTGGATGTATAATGGATAGGAATGGAACATCTAGAACGTTTCCTTTATTATGAGATTCATTAATTTCTTGTTCATGAAAAAAACCATAGTCAGTATCAATTTCCACTTCTAATGTGGAATATGTAGCAGCTGGAAGTTGTTGTGCTCTGGGTTGTGGATGCAACACACACTCAAAGACTATGGAAACTATTTTACCAAAAATATATATTGTCTGAAAAAACTAGTTCCATGGCCTTAAGTATAATCCTTGAACATCAATCTTGTGAAAAACACATAGATATTAGGCAAAACATTCTTAGGAACTTCACATTAAAAGGAGAAATCATTCATCAGTTTATTGGAACGCAAGATCAACTTTCTTATATTTTCACAAAATCATTACCCTCTGATAGATGTCAATACGTTAAAAAAAGTTACTAATGAGAACTATATCGTAATAACCCATATTAACTCTTTTTTGAAACCTATCTCCTTATAGTAAGAAACCGCTTTTCATAAGGGAAAACCATTTTCATAATTTTATTAATTTTTTTAATCAAATATTTTTGTAGCTAAAATTTTTGGTAATAAAAATTGTTCATTGTGAAAAATTTTCTTATTAAAAATTCATTACACATAAAAAAATTTTGATTTTTATTTTTTCGT
This sequence comes from Viscum album, assembly GCA_963277665.1. Taxonomy (NCBI): domain Eukaryota; kingdom Viridiplantae; phylum Streptophyta; class Magnoliopsida; order Santalales; family Viscaceae; genus Viscum; species Viscum album. The sequence continues at coordinate 942,361,584 of OY728127.1, read as the reverse complement.
AGAGAACAAAAAATATCAATTTCAAGTTATTTTTCTTAAATAGTTTTCTTGAGTCTAGAACTTCTTCCAAAATAATTTTCCTTATTACTGAAAATTTTCATAACATTATAGAAAGTATGTTTCCTTACTAATGATTTTGTAATTAATTTTATTCTTGTTTTTGTCATCATATTGTTTCAAAATATACTAATTCACATTCCATAAACATAGATTTTTATCTTGAATACCACAAAATATCGGAACCAACCAAATTCCTTTTATGTTTATAAATCTAAACTATCAGATCTGTTCAGGTGTGTTACCACTATTGGATCTTTTTAAGAACATGAAACATCACCTCAAATGTCTGTATAAATTCCCCACTATGGTCATCCCACATCGGATTTCAATCCATGGCATGCTGATGTTCTGTTTTTATTATTAAGGCCCGTTTTGATTCTCCTAGTCTTCCTCAAATATGAATGACTTTTTAATCCTCTTCTCAAAATATAATGTCATCAGTAAAGGAAATATTTGAATGGATTAAATACAGAGAAATGTTAGTTGATCCAAAATTATTTTCTAAGAATTATTCTCTTATATTAAACAATATCAAGTGGAATGGCTTGGATAGTCTGGGTATATCAAAACCAATGGGAAATGATCTGGTGTATCCACAGTTTCTAGTAGAATTTATCGAAATGGAATGTTTTTTTTCAAGACGGAAAAGATATGGTTTCTTTCAAGAGTTATGGGAAGTAATATTCTCTTCCTTTCAGTATGGTTGCTAATATCATTTGAATACCTAATTAGGGAGAAGCTGGATTATCCACTCACAAGATTTCAAATGTTTTAGTATGTTTTTATAAGGAAAACACAATATAATGTTGTGGTTTGTTAGGTGTTAAGACACCAAAGATAAAAAATATTTCTATAAATTTTTGGATTCTGGAGTTATGGGTTTAGTGGAATATCATTCCGAGGAACGGGGATAAGGACACCTTGAAGCAAAGTGACCTTTATATTATGGATTTTCTGGTAATCCTCAGGAAGATTATTCTTTTACAATATATCATGCATAAAATTTCATATATCAAGAATGGAACTATCAAGTCTAATATTATTATGTATCATGAAATTATTTCAAAACTCGTAGTTCTCTGTCTTGATTTGTTCAAGAACCTCTATAATTCAAATCCATGAAATTTCAATGTAATTTTGTTGAGTGATGATACGTTGAGAAGAATGAAGATTGGTTTTTCTAGTGAATACTGGGAATTGTTTGATTTATCTGAAGATGAAATAGAATCCTTATCAAATAAACCGGAAGTGGATGAGACATCCAAGAAAGGGGGAAATAAGAGAAATTTGAATGAATAGTATGTGAATTGAAAACCTCCTACAGTTAAAGAAACTCAATCCGCTCCTCCAAATCCAATGCAGAAAATGAATTATCTGGATAAAGTGTTTTCCATGTGGTGAAAATACAAGAAGAAGAAGTAGAAAGTGGATCCTAGTTTCATATTGGACAATGTTGAGGCAAATTCATTAATGTTAAAAGCTTCTACGGATCTTGAGAAGAAAGATAATTAAAATAATTAAAAGAAAAAAATTTCTAAAGGTGAGTTTTTTCAATCATTTATGAAGGATAATGTGAAAGCCTCTGAGAAACATCATGTCCCAGAACTATTTCTCATTAAACCTGAACTCTTAGAGACTCTAGTGAATAAGATAGTGGTTATAGAACTAGAAGAAGTTGAAGAAATTTTTCAAGAAGAGGAAGTAGAATAAGAAGAATAATAATAAGAGGAAGAAGGGGATGTCACCGATGAAGTCAAATTAAAGGAAATGATTTGTCATGAGAAGGAGAGTCCTGAAAAATTTTCAATCTGGACTTATCAAGCTGAATATTCAAAACATGCTACCCTAGGAAAAGAATAAATGTGTCATGAAGAATTAAATAAACCATATTATGACGAAAGCACCAACCATGACTTCGTTTAGCAAGAGGACCTAGTGGAAGATGTTGAAAATGAAAAAGCTGACGAACATAAGATTGTTCAAATATTAAATAGTGAACATGAATTTCCAAATGCTGTAGAGATCATTCCAAAAGATGATAATGGAAAATAGGTTTTATCTGACACACCTATTAACATTGTGTTAGCTAAGAAATATGATATAGGATCTTCAAAGAGAAAGGCTCTTTGAGATGGGGAATGAATCCTCACCAACAGAGAAATATGATTCAGATTCATCTTCAATGGGTGATGATTTTGTAGTCCAATCATTGAAGAAGTTGGTTGATACTATTCCATTACTTCCAGGTATGGACGTGAGGTTTCAGATACATTAGTATTCATTTAATCAACGATCATATTCTGTTTCCATTTTCATGGATATGGTTTCCAGGTTTGAGGCTGATTTTAAATCATTCTACATCACTTATGATGCTCATAGGAGTTCATTAAAGGAAATCACCAAGTGGTTAATGACTTAAATAGAAAAGATGAGTGTCTTTTATGACATTAATGAATATTTAAAGTATGAATTTGATACGAAAGGTTATAAAATCAAAGACCTCACTTCATGATTTGATGAGAAGATGAATCTTGAACAACCAGTCTAGAAGAAGAATACAAATACCTGAATGGGATGCTTAATTCTGTGGATTGGAATTTGAAGAGGGAATGGGATCTTAGAATAGAGCTTGATGAAACGTTTAGGAAGCAATATTCTCTTTTTAAAGCATAGGTAGAAATCCACAAGGCTCCGGAAGAAAAAATAAAATCCTTGGAAAAGAAAATTGAGGATCTTGAACAGTTGCACAAGCTCAATGAAGTAGATCTCAAGGAGCATAAAAAAGCTACAAACCATCGTAAATTTTTTGTTTCTGAAGGATAACGAAGGATGATTTTCCCAAATCCGATATTTTGTTGTATTTTCATTCATTGTACAAATTCGTTCAACCCTAATGAATCATTGGTAGTCCTACATTTTTTTGTATAGTACAAATATTTCAGGAACCATATTTTTTCCCACTCTCTTCATTCCTTTTTGTAAATAACAAAATGGGGTAAATGAATGATATAAATAATACTATGTAAAGAATATAAGTCCCTATTTAAGGGGGAGATCATAACAAAGAATATTTCCTTGTTGAAGAATAAGAAAGAAAAATTTAATGGAGTCAAGAATACGATCATTAGGGATTTCAAAATCTAAGGGGGAGTTAGGCATATTCACTATGATCCATATGTAAGGGGAGATATGTTTTTATTTTATTTTCATAAAAGAAATTTATAATTCATTATATTCTTTTTCGTAATTATGTTTGTGCTTTCAAAAAGGGGGATATTGTTGAGTAAATAATTTTTCATTATGAATCTTCCATATCAGTATGTTTTGAAAATCATAGACACTCTATATTAAGGAAAATTATTTTTTACCAAAATATTATTTTCATAAGGAATATTTTTTATATGTTAGGAAATTTTTATCCTTATATATGTTTTCTTTGTTAATTTTAATGTATCTATAAATATAATTCATTTTATTTCTATGTGTAAAATTTTGTTCCACATATAAAACCTCTAAATCATACGTTTCCTTTGATATAGAGTGTTTTGTTTTTATGTTATGAATTCTATAAAATTCAGACTCTGGATTCTGTAGAATTCAAACTCTGAATTATTTAAAAATCAGACTCTGAATTCTCTGAAATTCAAACATCAAATTCTCTAGAATTCAAACTTCAAATTTTCTGAAATTCAGACTCTGAATTCTATGAAATTTAGACTTTGAATTATTTAGAATCCCAACGTTGAAATTACCTAGAATTCAGAATTTTAATTCCATATAACTTAGACTTCAAATTCATCAAAATTCAGTCTCTGAATTCCTCAAAATTATGACTCCGAATTCTTTAAAATCCATGCTCTAAATTATTCATAATTTAGACTCTGAATTCCTCTAACTTAATAATCTAAATTATTTAGAATTTAGATTCTGAATTCATTGGCATTCAGTCTCTGGAAACCATATAATTATGATTCCAAATTCATTATAAATCAAAATAAAAATATCCACGTCTTATAGTCTACGATTTTTTACATGGTTAGATTCCAGATTCTATATTTTACTTTAGGCTAAAAAAAATATTTTTTATGTATCTTATTTTTCCTAAAACTTGTTTTGAAGAAATTTCGTACAATCTGTTACAAACTAAACATTGGTTGAGGGACACATGTACAGGTCCCTACGAAATTCATGTAAAATATGACTGTTGGAGGAGGGAACCGACCATTGGAGAAGTTACTATATATAAGAGCACATTTGATAGAGATCAATAACTATTCAATTGCTGTAGAGATTGAATGATTCTGATGTTATTTCTAGAGATAGAGACTCTCATTACATGTGCATACTAAACATCGTGTTCAGCTTTCATCACACGATTCCGATTGTTGATGTGTGCAATTGAGGACTTCCGGGGATTGGAAGATAGATGTGCATATAACCTTAGATTTCAAGTGCATGTGGGGATAGCAAGACAGATTCCAACATTCCAATTAGGGTCTTACCCTGGTGTGGGTATGATAGACATTCTTGAAAGTATAAATCATAGGAACATTATCCAAGAATATTAGATACCCTACTCTTTGGGTTAAAAGATTTAATACTTGTTACTTGTTTTTATTCCAGTGTATTACAATTTTATTTTGATAAAGGAATAATTTATAACATTAATAAACATTCTCTGACATTTTATACTCTGATAAGTAAGATTATATAATCTTTAGGGTAGAACATTTTCCTTCAAAACATTCCTTAAGTTTCTTTTCTAGAATTATAATATCGAAACCTAAAATATTTGTTTAATAGAACTAGAAGAGGTATTGTGAATTTACCTTGATTAAAATAGATAAAAATAGATTTTTTATGGTTAAAAAAATGTTTTTGGACATATAATTCACCCTCCTCTTTCAATTGATCATCTACATTCATATTTTGATCCTATATATAAATCCATGTAAAATTATATCTCTCAGTGGGGAGATAAACATTGAACATCCTCATGGAAGATGTACTCATACTGCATCACCACTGTAGGTAAAAGGAATCTCATGGATTCCAATTCAATAATGATAATTCTAGTAAACTGATGAGTAAATGTCTCCACACACCTATTCATGCATTGGTGAACTAGTATGTCGATGTCTTCCCAAATGTTGTTCCAGGACTATCTCCATATAGAGATGTGGAATTTTACATCGACCTAAACCCCGGGACGACACCGATATCTACACCAACTTACCGAATGGATTTCAGGGAGCTTTGTGAGTTATGTGTACTGTTTGAGGACTTGTAGGTGAAGGGTTTCATATGACCCAGTGTTTCTTCATGGGCAGCCCTGATTTTGTTAACTCTGATGGAAGATGGGAGTTTGAGACTCTGTGTGGATTATTGGATCCTGAACCAGGTGACCATTAAGATTAAGTATCCACTCCCATGGATTAATGTTATTTTAGATTAGCTGAAGGGAGTTTGATGGATTTCAAATATAGACCTCCGATCAGGATATCATTAGCTCAGGATATGAGATGAGGATGTATGGAAGATGACCTTCAGTTGACATTATGGCCATTATGAGTTATTGTTTATACCTTTCTGTGTGACCATATCACTAGCAGGGTTCATGGGAATCTTGAACATGATCTTTGAACCAAACCACGATCGCATCGTGGTGGTGTTCATCGATGAAATCATGATATACCCGAAGATGTATAAGGGGCATGCGTATCATCTACAGATGGTTCTAGATACACCCCGAGATCACCAGCATTATGGTAAATTCTCAATGTGCCAGTTCCAGATAAGAGATGTCCAATTTCTAGGACACGTTATCTTAGAGGCTATTGTTTCTGTGGATTTAGCGAAGATAGAGGTTTTCCTATCATGGGATCCACCTAGGAGAATGATGGAAGTGCAAAGATTCCTAGGGTTAGCTGGATACTTCTGAATATTTTTTCCTGATGTTTCGATAGTCGCATCAACCTTGAAAAATTTGAGAAAGAAGGTGAATCCATTCCAGTGGATAGAGATATGCCAACAAATTTTCCAAGAGTAGAGGAAGAGACAGATGAGTGCCCCCATCTTGAGGCTCCCAGAAGTGGGTGTCGGGTATGTAGTCTGTTGTGACACATCGGGGACCAGTCATGGATGTGTCCTGATGCAGGAGAGAACATTTATTTCTTATGAATCATGATAGCTAAGACATCATGAGAATAACTACACTACCCATGACCTGTAGTTAGCAGTAGTGGACTTTTTCATGAATATGTTGAAACATTACTTGATGGTAGAATGTTTTACAGTCTATGCTGGTCACAAGATTCTCATGTATATCTTCTCACAAGAGTTCGTAAACCTAAGACAGCATCGATCACTAGAGTTACACTAGGACAATGAATTTGAGATAGTATATACTATTTGGAAGGGGAATGAGGTAGAAAATGCACTCAGCAAGAGGTCTGATTGGAACTTGTTGAGTGAGACGACATAGAATCTAGCAGTGTTGCAGACATCCTTCGTGGACAGATATGAAGCAGCATAACACCAGTCTAGGATAGTAACACACTAATTCTTTTAATGAGTTAGGGAGGCGTAGCTTTGGGACACTGACTTCGAGAATCTACTTGATCATATATCCTTTGGACATGCACCTGATTGATTTTCAGAAGGTGGGGAGTATGTCGTCCTCTTAAGAGGACGTACCATGGTACTAGTGGAACAACAGGTGGTGGTTTTGAGGGAGATTCATACGTCCCCTATGGCGGTATATCCTAGTCTGGAAATGATTTACACGGACCATCCAACATTAGAATTGGTGGATAGTGATGAAGAAGTATGTGGATGAGTTTGTTTCACGATGCCACAGTTTTCTGTAAGTGAAGACTCAGCACTAGGTTCTAGCAGGCAAAGCATAGCTACAAGAATTGCCTAAGTTGAAGTGGGATGAGATCTCCATGGAATTCCTCACTTGGAATCCATGTAAGTCTAGGTTACATGATTCCATATGGGTTATTGTTGACAGACTCACCATGTCGGACCACTTCCTTCCTATCCAAGAGTAGGTGTCAGTAGAGGGCTTGGGACGCCTCTACGTAATTGAAATCATGCGAATTCATGGGGTGAAAACAATGATACTAATTGACTGTGACACACGTTTTACATCACAGTTGTGGAAGGTATTGCTGGAGGCAATCAGGACTCATCTGCGTTTGAGCATTGCCTTTCATCCTCAGATGGATTGTCAGACAGAGTGAACCATGCAGACGCTAGAGGACAAGTTATGTGCTTGCGTCCTAGATTTCAGATGAAATTGGGAGGCTCACATTACCTTGGTGGATTTTTCTTACAACAACAAGTATCACTCCACCATCAGTATGGCACCATTCTAGGCCCTATACAGCCGACCCTGCTAATCACCTCTTTGATGGACAGACCTAGGGGAGTCTGTACATATGGGTCCAGAGAAGGTATAGGTTACCAATGAGAAGGTGAAGATCATCCAGCTGTAGATGAAGAATGCACAGAGTGGATATAAGTCTTTTTATGATAGAAGACAGAGACCATTGGTGTTTTAGGATGGGGACCATGTTTTCATGCGAGTCTCTCCTCGATAGGGACTATAATGATTTCGTTGAGGCAGCAAGTTATCATTGAGGTTTATCGGGCCATTTCTGATACATTGGAAGATAGTCTAGGTGGAATACCACTTGGCACTTCCACTGATGTTGGAGAAGGTTCAAAACATCTTCAACATATCCCATCTGAGTAGATACGTGCATGACCCATCTCACCTCATCAACCAAGATGAGTTGGACATAGACGATGGGGAAACGTTTATAGAGGTTCCTGCAGAGATTGAGGATCGACCCGAGTGGGTCCTTCATGGGTGGTCAATAACTCTAGTTTCCATTCGATTTTAGAATGGGAACCTCCAATAGAGCACATGGGAGTGAGAGGCTCAGATTCATGCTCAGTACCCCAATTTTTTTCTTTAGTATATGTTGTGGATTTTGGGAATGTAAATCCCTAAGGAGGGTAGAATGTAAAGACCTATATTTTTCATGTACTTTTTTTTAATTATATGGAATTATTAAGAGTCCATGAAAATTGATGATGCTTGAATCTGTGGCTCGGTGTGCCCGAAATAAATTTCTAAACATTTTTCTGGTACATTTATTTAATTAATGAGAAGCATTTGATATCTTTTGAACAATTTCTCAGATTAAAAATATGAGGGAACTATTGAATTTTCAGCGCTGGGATTCGATTAAGTGAGGATTCACTTTGACCGCAGTAGTTCGAGAGAAAAAGTTAGTTTTTCATATTTTTAATAGAATAAAAAAAATAACTTTATTATTTTATTTTTATTCTCTTCCTCTAATGGACAAGTAGTAAGGTGGGACCAGCGATGTGTCAATAAAATAATTGGATTGACCCTACAATCTATGTAACATAAATGTTGGGGAAAATTAGGAAGCTTCCTTTTATCATCCCCACTAACTCCTTGTTTCATAAATTACTCTCCCCCTCTCCTATAAATATAAATCATGAGGGTGTGGTATCAGGATAGCTTTGAAAAAAAATGAGGTTATGTTGGATTGACATAATATCGAGCCCTTATAGGATGGATCAGACCCTGGAAGGATGTGACGTGCGACATTGAAAACCCGAACTGGATTTTGACGTTTGAGAAGCGATAAGGAAAACTTCTTATGGGAATGAAAAACCTGGAGACTCCCTCAACCACAAAAACTCTTTATCATTTCAAGGTAGGGGGTTAGTATTGATTTTCTCTTTCTTTATTTCCTCTTCCCCATCATTCAAAATTATATGAAGAACGTGTGTCAACCGAGTACTGGGTTGAAACACAATTCATTCGTATTGGTGGGAGGTTGTTGCATGGTGTATTTGTGGGGATTATCTTCTTATTAGTTCAATTGATTATTAAACCCTTAATCCCCCTTATGAATACAAGATAATTCCAAAGTCGTGTGCTTAACAAATCGTTCTTGAACTCTCCACTATATTGCTATCCTTTCACCTCAATGAGAGACCGCGAGCATGTCGACATACGCCACATGAGGAGGGTCACAACTTGTCTTCCGTGGAAATGGAGGAGGAGGCATGCATGATAGTCAGCCATAGTATGAGTGGCAGCGTGACCGTTGTGTCGCTGAAGAATGGAATTCACGGCAAAAGATGCGGGGAGGCCAAACATGCCTCCAGCGGGTTCCGCAGCGACCAAACGACACCCAAGCAGCGACACTGCTTCGCCAACAGAACATCCTTCAAGCCATTCTAGGATTCTCGGAGACCGGGGGGTTCCCCCACATAGGATTGAACCGGGCTTCCACCCACATACCGGGCCTCCTCATATAGAGAGGGTCGCTACCCTCACACCAGGCCGCCACCCTCGGGGCAAGTCACTGACATCATGCCAGGCCGCCTCCCTTGGAGCAAGCTGCCACCCTTAGAGTCGGGCCGCCACCCTCAGAGTAGGTCACGGCCCTCAGAGTCGAGCTGTATCCCTCGGAGCTGGGCCACCGCCATCACACCGGGCCGTAGGGCTCAGACCGGTCTCTTACCCTATAAGGTATCCGCACCACCCGTGTTGGGCCGCCCCATTGTGGGCTGCCATATTCTGAATGGGCTGCCTTTATGGACCTCCCCTAATGTGGTCCGGATAGAAAATTGGCACAGTGGTCCAAGTCCATCTTAGCCTAGCCCAAACCAGGTCAGGTCGTGTTGGTCCGACTGGGTGGGACCGGACCCGGTCCCAAAAAATATCAAAGGACCATATATTGAGAACCAGATGACCGTTTGACAAACTGTATATTGTTGTGGGACCCTTCTTGGGAGACAATAATTTTTTACTACAAAATGAGAGTTTCAGAGAAACTAGGAGTTCATTCGGGTTGGATCGCACCCAATTCTAAATTGGCCCTCGGCACTGAAATGCCAATAACGTACAGACCGGTCATCTGACTGATGCGCCGTATATTATGTTGAAACACTCATGACATAGAGAATCATCAAGTGACATCTTTGTGAGACTTCGTGATGGTTGAGATATGACTTATGGATTTGGGAGCGGTTCTCCCAAGCACACAATGTACAAAACCCTGCGACTGGTTGTGACCTAAGGACTGATGACTTTTCTTCTTGGAGTGACTCAATGTTCATGGTACATAATTGGGAGGAGTAAATAGCAGACCATGATGGGGTGGGTGGTTCTATGTGACTTGTAAGGCCACAGTGGGGGAGCAGCCATGGTATGAAATGGTGAGGAGTACTGCGTTGGCAGGGTGCAGGGACATTTCTATGTGACCTGGCAGACCCATAGTACGCTATGGGGTGTAGTACATCAGTAGTTCAGAGTTTGTGGGAAGAACCTCTATGTGATGTGGAAACCCACTTGTACTCGATAGAGGAGGAGTTCTCCATTATTAGAGGTGTTCGATGTTGTTATTGGGAATGATACTTGTTACTACCCATATAATTAATCCTCGGATGAGTTGTCTTTACATTGTTCTTTGGATTGAGTTTAAGTTATGTGATACTATACCACTATGTTAAACTACCATCATGGTGATACCCTGTAGTTTTTATTTGGGAATATTTATGAGACCTTCAGGGTCTTGGTGTCCCTAGTGAGTATCATCATACTCACCCATACATGGGCTTTACCTGCACCTTGTTGTGTCTTGTGCAGAAGACGTACAACATTGATCGAGGCTGAGAGATCTAGGAATAGACGGTGCTTGGTGGTGGACCATTTGGCATGAATTGATGTAGAGGAGGCGAGCTTATGTGGTGTGTAGTGGAGGTGATATGTACCTACCCTTTAGGTAGGAATATTAAAGGATGACCCAATAGTTGTTTTCTATTTTCTTCCAGTCGTACATGTACTTTTACAGTTGGTATTTTTTTCATCCCCTATTACTTTCAGCACTCTTTTACTATAGTAGGTTTCTTCACAGTTGTTTCTTGTTGTGTTCTCAGACCGTCTGTTTGCACAGGTTTAAATGCAATGCCTTCCAGTTTTAGAAAATATCCTTTTCAGTGCTTGTCAGCAGCACCTAGACAATGGAAGGCGGGCTTACAGTAGTCACGGCCCAAGACCTGAGGGATGTATTTTGACATGAACCATAGATAAATAATCCTTTCCCATGATGACATCATTTTCCTTCAACAATGATACCATGACATCCCAATGAAATCTAAAAACATTATGTGTGAGATAACATTGTCATAAAATGTTATTGAGAACCACATAGTCTACAACATGAGTCTCCAGGTGCATGGTTTGAGATAAGGGTTCAAATAGAATCATTATGTCCAAAATATGATATTTGGAATAAAAGTAATGATCGAAACATGTTCCTATAAGTATTGAAGTTAAGGTACTAAATTTAGTGGCCATAACTCGAATCATTCATAAAGCCTCTAGGTCGTATGTTTTATCTGCATACATCTGACCCCCTCCTTGTCCTCCAACTGTATGATCCCTGAATGGACCACCTGCTATTATTTTGTTTACTAGTAAAAAAGTTTAAAACCTCTAGGAACTCTCCCATATACACTTCCATGTCTAACTTCCCATGAATCTACCCAATCCTTCCATTGCCTCTTCCATGACAGAATATCCATGGTCTCTTTGTTGGATATATATAATGTCATAAAATATCTATCAAGATGCATATGTGGTCACATGAGTAGCATTATCTCTCTATTGGATTAGTGGACCCACCATGTGAGCCCTAATCTATAGAACCTATATCATGGAACCTCTTCCTGAAATGTCTTGCACATCATTGTCCCTGGGACTGACATCATCTCCCTACTACCAAGGTCTATGCTCCTTTGGTAACACTACTAGCAACCACTGTCTCCGTCTACTCAACTAGGAGCTCTCAACCACCATAAATCTCTCTTAAAACCATGAATATGGAGGACTTCATAGACTGATAACACTATCTTACATGTCTCTACGCAACCATTTCATGAAGGTCCATGATGTGAATATATCATCACAAATTATATCAATCGAGCACCTAGAAATATTAGTAAACTGTAATGAATACTCAGTTACAGTCATGATGTCCTAATGAATATATAGAAGTTGTTGGATACAAATATCCATCAACATAGTGATAGATAACACCTCTGTAAAATCACACTGAAACTATGAACACACAGGAGTCACCACATCATTAGAATGGGTTTTTGAACACCATCATCATATTTATGTGCCATAAATATGGATCACTTCTAGGACCATATGTCCTCACCCTAAATTGGTTGGGGATATCCCCAGAAACTGAGTGGTCTCTACTGTTGAAATTCATGAATTATGATTTGCATGTGCCACTCATCCTCTGAAACTACATGGACCATATGTTCTTAATCAGGTCATATAGCTACTACACCACCTGGATTTAGCATCTCAATATGTGTTCCCTTTATCAACACTTCATCAGATAGGGGGAATACTCATGATTATGTTGATGAATCATAATTGTTATACTTCATGAAGGAATCCTAAAAATAAACAAGTTGAACCATGGTCAATGAATATATCTAGAGAGATAAGTAGTGAATGACATTGAATAAACAACCAATTTCAATATGATACAAGTAACATTTTTTTCCCTACTATGAGTGTTCTCATGTACCGAGTCAACCTATTGGTTATCATAGTCCAATTTTATAGTTACGTCGACTGGTAGACCAACAATAGAGTCCTTGGATTGAAATCCCATCTCTTACCCCTAAAGTCATTTGACCTCAAGAAATATCATAGACTTTTATCCTAATATAGAACAATTATTTAATACCACTCTTTCATAACCCAACCATGTTGGCCACCTTCCTAAAATCCCCACGGCCGCCAAAAATGGGAAGGGTTAGGTGACTAGAATCGATAAGGAATATCATGGATATGGGAGGCCTTATCCAAAGGACAAGTACACATAGAGACATATCCAAGACTATATGATGAATAAATGTAAGAATAAATGAACAACCATGCATGCATACAACTATATTCCACAACTAGATTATAAAAGGAAGTAATGGTATGTAAAGATGTATAAATAAAATCCCATCACAAACTCTAAAAAAATAACCATCCTGAAATTAAAACTACGGACTCCTGTCAAAGTATCATAAGAGTACACCTCAGTCTTATCAATCTCAATGAGCACCATCTAGTCCATGTTTGTCAAGGTCTATTTCAAAATATTGAATTTCTATATACGAAACGACATGTACAGGAAAATCTCATACTGGAGTGAGTGTAAAAATCATAACAGAACACTAACAGTCCAAAAAGCATATAACAAGGGTAGGTACAATAAAATCTACACAAGTATATCTCTACAAAACATAAAACAGAATTATTCAGATATTGTCCCCAAAGTCACACTGTCTAAAGGTAATAAAAAATTGTATAGAAAACCTATAATTCTAGTATGATGATTCCACAAAGCACTCATTTGGGATAACACACTCCATGATTGTGATTACATTGATGAATTATACCTTAGAGGTGTTTATCTTCTGGTATCGTTACATGAAATAACACACTAAATTCTAGATAGATATGATACATAGTTGAGGATCTCCCCAATGAAAAGGAGTTATTCCAAAAACATAATCTGGATAACTTGCAAAGAAGTGCATCGACGCCTGCATAGTTTTGGTAACTATGATACCTTGAACCCCTATAGGGGAAATGAGATGATGATATGATCTCACTATATTCCTTGGAGAGGAATTCCACTAACTATATCTAGGATGCCCTGCTTATGTGATTATTGTCCTTTCTGTATGAAGAAACTACATATTAACCATTAGGGGACATGATAAGGGTAATGCACCAAATCAAAACTATTCTACAAAACTATGGAAAAGGTCCCCAAGCCATGTAAAAAAGAACTAAAAAACTTGTATTTGGGGTCACATTCCATGTCCCTTGACCACATGACCTTCTCATGTAAATAATATGGGTCTTCAAATTGTGTGCATATTTAGGTTGAAGAGTTTAAGGTGTGTAGAATTGTTACATGCCATTTCTTATTACCCCAGGTCCCACTCATGTAGTCTACTGATGTGTCAGTATATTTTGTTATACAATGTACCCATCCCCATTTACCAATACACAACTTAACCCATGTACTTGGTCATGTACTTGTCCTGTACGGGAGTATATAGTGTGCTCCCAACCTATGTACTCTACCCCATGCTTCAGTAACCTATATGGTACATACCAAATCTTTGGGTAGAGGTTACATGTTTTGTGATAGTGTCATATGGACTATGATACATAACACATACATATAACACATTTTCCTTTTTGGGGCCCAAACACTGCCTCTGGAATTGGATTTCATGCACTATAAACATAAATTTTCCCGAAACACAGATCTTCATTCTAATCATCTTTTTCGGTATTGCAACATCCAATACATCTTCACCTCATTGGGAAACTCTAGGGGGAGACTCTTCCATGTCATTATAACACCAATAAAATGATTCAAATCCTTATATCTACTCAAAAATAGATTCATTATTCATTTTTCATTTCACACCAAAGAACATAGAATTTTGATTCCAAAACTATCCAATTCACAACAACATCTATCATCCCACCAAAAACATTTTTTTCATTACCGAACATATGATTTTAAATACATACACTAAGAGATATATGAACATGATTTGATTGATCTGGATTTTCCAAAAAATGTTCCATATAATAAATTCGTATGATGAATGAAAAATTGGGGGAGACAATCCGAAGATAAGATAAGAGGAAGGAACCTCGATCAATGATAATGTTTATCTTAATTAATTTTTTAGAGAATAAAAATGAAGAAATCTATAATCATAATGATATTCTCCAAAAAATAACCCTGTAATATAACCCTCCCCACAATACACAAGATCTATGAATCCATCCAATGGTTGAATGAGTAAAATTCTTCACTGAAATAAAGAATGAGGAAAAAAACAAATAAAAAACAACCTACATTGATTTAAATATATTTTAGATGAAAAACGGGATACACCAAGATCATTTATGATATCATACGATTTAATTAAGCATAAGTTGTTGATCCATGATCTGGATTCTATTCATCTAAGATAAATACTCTAACTCTCTCTGTCTCCCTAGTGGATCTATTGTTTCATCAATATGTGTCTATCAATTTAATTCATACATTTGAGTCTATTTAACGAATTTCCAATAAATGAATAATGAATTAGAATAAAAATAATTATTTCAATTATTTTTTTCATTTCCATGCTTTTGATGATCTTTCAAAAAAAACTATGTGTGAATGAATTTTAATTAACATCTAGGGAAAAACCTATTTACTGAACTCAATGCAACCCTCATATTTATGATCTAAGAATTTTGTAGAAGTAATTCCACTTTTTTTTTAGAAAAATACATATGCATTATAAATGATATATTTAATATATTTCAAACATTTATCATGGGAAAACCGAGCCTCACAATTTCATGTGGTATTATCAACTAGTATTAAAAATAATCTATATAATATCCAAAAATACTCGTTGGAAAATAGAATTCATTATATGATTACAGTGAAAATTTTTACCATAGATAAGTAAAAATGAAGTAATATATGAAACATACCTTAGTATCCACGTAATTTCATACTAGTGTTCTTTTCCACAACTACTCATTAGTTTTATAAGTGGGTTCAACTAGAAAACAATACCTAGAATTGGGAAAATCATAGATTATGTAATACTACTAGAAAAATCACCACAAGGTATTTTATTCATATATTCATAGTCAAAAAAAGTTCTTAGGAAATTTTGATAATGGGTATTTAAATTTATGTACAATGGTATACCATAGAGTTTTCAAGGAATATTATAAAATTTTGAGGCCTAAAAATTATATTATTAAAGTGAAAAGTAAAGTGAATTTTTCTTATAATTTTTCATATATTCAATACACAAAATTTTGTATTAAATCCAATATCATTAATTTAATAATCCATCCTCAATAAAAATTTATATTTTGAAAAATATTATATATAATGAAAAATTATTAACATTACATCCACATTAAAAATAAAATGAAGTGTGAAAATAAAAACATAAATCAAATTTAATCTTGTTAAGATGTTTTATTATGAATGAAACATGTTTCTTATTTATTTCCTTCAGGAATATTTCAAACCATAAAGAGGTTTATTATGTAAATAAAATTCTTTTAATTTTTTTGAAAATCAATTTAAGGGGATTCATTTTTAATCAATATCACCATGAAAAAAGGGATTTTTTGCATCATGTGTTTAAATATGAATGTTATTGTATGAAATAAAACAATAAAACATCCAAATAAATATGTATATACATTCCCATGATAAAATAACAATGTAATAAATTCCCTCATATTGATGTAATCCCTTCAGGGATATTCTATGATTAACGTTGACATTTTTTTAATCTTCTTTGACTTCATTTTTTAATGATACAGTTACAAAAAAAACATTGGAACATGGTATATTTTTATGATTGAACCAATTGTGGTTCTTTAAAATAGAATTCATATTATCATTATTGGAGTGATATATTTTTGGAATCACTACCTTTATCAAATTTTATATAGGTTTGGGGATCCATGATAATAATATTGTAGTAAATAATAAGGGAAATGACAATATTAATGTAAATAAAATGTGAAAGTGGCCTAATGAAAAATTTAACCATCCTATAATATGCAAGTATATGTTAATGGTTTCTTGGGGATTATTGTAAGAACCAAAATCAGAATCAGGCCTATTCTATCCCCTGGGTATAATATCATGTGGAGTGTTCTAAATAAAACACTTTTCATGTAATGGTATTTCAACCTCAATAGCCACATATTATGGTCCATCACTAATATCATCATGGGGTATTCATTTTTGGTAGTGGTGACTCATGTAATAAAATATCACGACTAATAATATAATATTAAATTCATTTTTATCATAAAATATTTCATTTTTTACTCCCAGGATAACCTATTAATATACATTTGATTTTTTTGGGTTCCAAAATATCATTTTTGATATGGTGATAGGTTGTACATCTAAAAAAAACAAATACTCATTGGATGTAAGACATTTTCTCCAATTTTATTATGAGGTGTTAAAATTGTTTTCAATAGAGCTCCATTAACTGATTATCATGACTTCTTTTATGGAAAACTATATCAAAAATAATTTTGGAGAAATTGAGTATAAAATCATTCATCTGAATTGCTCCAAAATAGTAGGGTTCATGTTCCCCACCCAAAAACTTTATTTTGGTGTTTCCTTAAGAGATAAAAATTCTTAATGATACCCATAGCCTCAGAAAACACAATGAAGTCATAAGAAAAGGTATTAAATGAAATTATTTTGTCTCGTGGTTTTCACCATTCCACTAATTTGGTTTTCAATATAGATGATTTAAGTCTTAATATCCTCAAAGATATCTGACCTGATTATAATAATGTATATCCAACCATTGATATAAATTTATCTATAAAATTCGTAATTTATGAGATTCCACCATGGGAGGTAGTCATAGATGGACACCAAAAATAATAGTATCTGTAATATAAAGGATGAATATTTTTAAAGATTGATTTATTGATATTTTCCCTTAGAGATTATTCATGGAAGCAATATTCAAAGAATGGTTTGTTACTTAGTGTAAAATGACTAAGAGGAACATGGTTACATATCTTTTCAAGACCATTAGCACTAGAATTCCTAATCATCCTTTAAAAAATTATTGTATGGTAATATTTAGGGACAAAGATGAAACCCAATTTACTATAGCAGGGTTTCCCACCAAAATTCTATATCCATTTTAACAATCATAATTTGAAAATTAATCATGCTACCATAATGATTTAAATTTGTTCTAAATAGTACATAAAATAGAATCCTTTTTTATCAGGATCCCCAAATTAAATTCTATTTCTATACAGGCCAATGACCCATCGAACATCATACAAGATGAAGATATAATAGTCACATATATTTAATATGGAAAATATGCTACCCATAACCCTATATCTGTTTTAATTTCATAAAACTAATCACCTTCCTCACCCTTAGAAATCTCTAAAATGGAATTTATATCGAAGAAAATAAAGCTATAATTTCATGAGTGTATTAACCAACCACCATCTAATCTATACATTTTCATATTTCACACCTAAACGCTATTAAAAGATATATCGAAAAAATTAATGATCACCAAGTTCATTATATTTCATTGAAGACTTTAATTTGGGAAAGTCATGTTTAATATGAACGAGATTCCTAATAAACAAAAATTTATCCTCATTAGACATGGATTTAAAATGAAAATATGTCTGTTGGATTTGGTTTTTTCTATTATCCAGGCCATAGTCATTCATCTACCATCATGGATGAAAGCTGCCTCTCTAATTTATAAGTTTTTCCCTCTCTATTAACCAATGATTTATTATTTAATTCATAGGAACAAATGTATATTTCACCTAAAATTTGATCAAATAGTGACTCCCAAGCATCAAAATTATTTAAATTGGATTAAAATAAATTTCAACTGAGTTTTACAATGTTAATGTTCGGTTTTTATATATAATGGTAACATTAATATTTGATTGATTCATAATAAAATTTTAAAATTAATCTATGTGTGGTTGAAAAATGATCCCAAAATAAATTATAATGGTCTAAAATTAATTTTTCAAGTATTGGAAATACAATGAGATGAAATCAGTTATAAGGTCTCTATTTCATAAAAAAATACTAGCAGTATCAGCCTCATAGAAGACCTCTGACAAAAGCTTTATCAACCAAATAATGAAAAATATGACTATTAGCCTTTCGAAAAGCATTAGAAGAGATGTATAAAAAGAACATTACAACCTTCCCATTATCAAAATTTGTTGAACGAATTTATCTTGGTTCCATCAAGGGAACAGAGATTCCCCTGATGGAATAGTAATAGATAACTGATGTTTCCTTATAGATTTAAGCCATTTTTCCAAATAAAATTTATTTCATATATGGTATTTTAATAATTGAATCTAGATGGATTTGATGAAAATTTTTGGGAATATATTTAATTTGAAAACCTAAATTTAATTTCAATGATATCTTATCATGTGATTGTTTCTATCACATTCAAGGATTATTATTTGAAAATAGAAAAGACAAAACATTTATTAACGATTGGATAATCCTGATCTTTGAGGTAGAAATAATGAAAATATAACATAACACTAGTATCTCAAATGATATGATGTGTTCAATAGTATTAACATGTATATAAACCAAATTACACATGAATTTATTTAATCTAGAAAATCATAAACTAGTTTATAAGAGAAACAAGTGAAATCAAAAGATAGAGGCCCCATAAACAAGCATTGAAAATAAAGAAAGAGCTACAAATTATAATAGAAGTGTCATAATATACTATTAGTAAAATTTAATACTAATTGAAACTCTTGATCAATGGAGGCTTCATCAAGGTTCCTCTAGTCATATATGAGCTATTGTTTGTCCCAGAAAAAAACAACATGCATATCCATAACTGGGGTGAGTGAAAAATATCTAGTAGATTACTATGTTATGGTCAACTCTACACAATGTGGGCGAGCCCATGGTGTAATGGTCCTCTAATAGAGATAATAAACCAACCATAAAACATGAATGAATTACTCTATTCTCACAATTTCATATATTTTCCAAAATGAGTGGGATTTTAATTTAATCAATTGATTATGAAACCAATCACCAAGGTAGTGCAATTATAACAATACAAATCTCAAATCACAAAAATAAAAATCTTTATTTAACATGAAATTGTTTGATTATTTGGATTAAAGGGTCTTTTACATGCATCATCTAATGGGTAGTGGGAATGTAAATTCCCATTGGACAGATTTTATAGTGATGGGGTTCGTAGATTGATTAGCCAGAGAAGAAAAAAATGACCTTATATATATTAATAGTCAACATTATTGAATGAATCATATTTTAGACTTAAATATGGTATGAAGAAAATTATGCATAAGAGAATGAGTTGATCCTGGGTCTCGGGTTAAGGATCTTCCCAAAAATTACAAAAGCACAAAACACATGAAATAAACATTTAAAATAAAATAAATAAATTCTATAGAAGAATATAAGATCAATAAATGAAAAATATATTCTTAGTTATTTAATCATAATAATCCGGCCAATTCACAAATCTCCACTATTTACAATTAAATCTAAAATGGTAGCGATGTTCTTGCACATAATTCCAAAGAATTAGGATCATGATTAGAATATTTAAGTTGTTCTGAAGATGGAAAATCAATATTCCTTGTTAATCTATTAGAAAGGTTATTAATTTTTTATCTAAAAAAGTGAAACCTAATATATAGTTGATTATAATTTCCATGGAAACTAAATTTTCTTAACAGAAAAATGGTAGATTTTGTGTGCAAATATAGAGAAATATCATATTTATATAATGTTGATTTAGAAGATAAACCTTAGATTAAAAGTACCATAGTGGAATGTATGTCTTATGTAATATATGTATAATCTATTATTAAAAGAGATATTATATACTGAAAAATAAATTTACAAAGGAAAATACAACATAGGTACTGAAAAGAAATGGTACTTGGTTTTTTAGTGTTAACATTTCCTGCATTATCAAAGCTAACATGTATTGAAACTAGTTTTTTATTATAAAAAGTTAGAACATATCATAATGGTAACAAATTATAAGAAAAAACCCAAAAATAATAATTTATTCCAATGTGGTTTTCCGAAGTTAGTTATAAATTCTATAATATTTTCTTGAGATAGTGAAATATATAGAATACAAAAAAGAAGTTAATAAATTTTACTGAAAATGAAATAGGAATATGGTTTTATATTCAAATATTTTGAGTCAACATCAGTTATAAGATATATTAATATATATTTCCAATACGGATAAAAAAGAATATGTATACATTTCATGAAATCAAAAGGATACACCTTCATAACTGAAACAACATATATACATTGAGTCTAGTTTGTTATCATATCAATATTATCTACTATAATTTCCCATCAAAAAATCATGTTAATAAAAAAATATCATTCAATTCAAAAACTATCCGAATTTGGGAAACAATTAACTCAATATAACAATGGTTTTCCCGAATGTATATTTTGAGAGAGAAGATCAAAATAAATAATTATTATTTTATATAGTGCTAATTGATATTTAAATTGGTATAATAATTCAATTGTTTATCAGTATAATAAATTCGGTGAGACCACCACTTTCGCCTTTTTGCAAGATGTGAGTACTGAGTTCTAGAGAGAGACCACCTATCCTAATTTTTTTCTTATAGTAGGGCCACCTTGAATGGAAAATGCCAAATTATTATCCATTCCTAATAAATAAAAATCTTTATTATACCTTACCTAACCATATAACAAAAAAACTAAAAAAGGGTAAATAAAAATAATAGCCCTTATACAACGACAATAAGAAATCCCAGAGATAAACTTCCCCACCATCAAGACTACAGATAATAAAATCCCTTTGATAACCCAACCTACCATTCCCATACATAAAATTTCTTACCAAAATCACATGTGATAATGCACACATCTATATTCATAACATAGCTTCTTGAAAGAAACATTGTACTCCAGGTAAAAATCAAAATGAACTATGAAACTTTATTTACTAAAACAAGTAGATTACTAAAATAATTCACATTTATAGTTTTTGGTTATATCAATATAGGATATCTCCATCCCATGCTATTAAAAAATAATCATCTTGAATTTATTGATTCAATCATCTATTGTGAAGTTCATGTGTTCTATCATTCAATGACAAATATCCTAATCACAATTATTTATTTGTTTAAATTCACCTTCAGGTGTGTCTACATTTTCCATAAACGTGATATGTTTTGTTTCATAAATCCATGACATGAAAATCACTAAATAACCACTAAAATTGCAGTCTCTGATGATTTTTTCTAAATAAAAATATACACATAGAACCATTTAGTGAAAGACACTACATTACATTGAACATGCTTTCTATGGATAGATGGATATAAAAAATGGTAATTATTTTATATAACAATTCTATTATTTGGATACTTTTGGAACTATCATCAACTATGAACCTCCTAAAATAAATTAGAATTGAATTATTCAACTGAAACTGATCCATCCATGAAAGCCAAAAATTCAAGTCCATTCCTATTTTATTTCATAGTAATTCCTAGTGTATCTCTCTCCAAAATATAAAAAAAATTATAGAAGAAACATTATAAATACTAAATATTATTTTTTCACCATGTTTAAAAGAAAAAACACATACAACAGTTCAATACTTCTTAGGTAACACCATGGTGTTTTCGTATAAAAACCACATCTTGAGGTGATATTTCCACTTCATAGGATCTCCAATCAAAACCAATGGTGTGTCATTACTTCCAACCATTCAAAAATAACTTTATTCTAATTAAATAACAAAAAATATTGGTATTACACTCTTAGGTAGAATATTAAAATTTAAATTGAACAAATTATATTTTTTTTTTTAATCATGTGTTTGACCCCTTCGTGGGGTTAGATTTCATAGTAGATCAGGCCATTTTACATGAAATCTCCACTTTTAAATTTTTTTCAAGTATTAAAAATGGTTATATTTATAATAATGTTAAGGAAATTAAAGTCATAAATGGTGGAATATACATGTTTATCGATTAATATAAGTAATAACATATATATCCATAATGTTTGATATTTTAAATTGGTAATTCCACGGGAATTAAATGTAACATAATTAATGATTAATAGAAATGAATTATTAGTGAATGTTCTAGAATTATAGAGGAAATCAAATATTGTATTTTGAAATGATATATGGATTCCTCTATTTTCTTTATATTTTTTTATCTTACATTATTATCATATATATCTTTCATTTGGAGTATAAAATAACTGTTTTGTGTTTTTTCATGTTCTTCATGTAATTTCTAGACATATTCACTCACATATCATTCGTCTGTTTGTGGTGAATTTAAATTTTAAGCTCAATTTAATGTGGTAGGGTATTTTTTTAGTTCATTTTTATTTTTTGTGAGATTTATATTAACCATAAATTATTTTAAATTTTATAAATAGATTTTATTAACAATAATCTTGTAATAATTTGAAAATCATAAAAATAACAATTACTGAATATTTTTTAAATTTATATAGGGTGAATAAATATTATCTTATCCTATTCATAATATTGAATATTATTATTCAGAAACACTAATATTTCTATGTGTGGATTAAATATATTTTGATAATATTGAATCAATTATTTATAGAATGAAATTTAGAAATTGGTTCTTATTGATGTTGTAAATATTATGTTATTTAGTTTTGGAAAATACTGATATTTTTGGGAAAGAAAATCCTCCCAACAGATCATAGGAAGTTATATGAAACTATATATTTGTTGGTTGGTTCAAATTAAACTTATATAAACTATATTGAGTGATTCAATATCTAGTAGGGTATGGATCTATATTGATAAAACATAATGGTGATGTCAAGGGTTGCCTCTATAGAGATTTTTTAATTGCATCTATAATGGAATATGATTTGGTCGGCATGATCGATGCAGATAATATGGAAAGAAAACGAAATTGTGAAAAACAATGTATTCGATGATACTATACTTCTATTGGGAATGATATCAAAACTACTATCATTCCCCAGTCATGTAAAATGACTTCTTGATGGATCAATTTCTTGTATATTCCATCATCCTCATTCAAATTTATCAAATATGTATATCATAATGAAAAGTTACTTTCTAACCACCTTGAAAAAATGAAGTGAACTTTAATGATCACTTTTTCTAAAATCATCCCGAAGGATATGATACCTGTCATTCATAGAGATAGTTTTAAAATTATATATTTCAGGATATTGTATCTTTTCATCTTTTCTGAATAAATGATACTTGTTGTTTAGAAACTATATCTTCTTGGAGTAAAAAAGTATTAATATTATGTGTAATAATTATTCAAAAATCCTTGATATATATGAGTTAAAATTTGTATTATCATGTTAATAATATAATTAATATTTCTTGATTCGAATTAATGAAATGTTTGGTTTTGTGATCAAATGTGTTATATAATTTTTATAACAACATTTTTAAATATTTATATAGTTTTTTATTTGTTTGATAGTATTTTCATGTTTATATTTTTTGTATGTAAAATTGCTTGAAGTAAATAATCAACATTGTTTTTAATGATGATATAATCAAATTAAAGTGGCATGAGTAGAATAACTACTACTCATACTAGAATATATTTGACCTGAGAATAATGATTTGAGAATTTTCACATTAATTCATAGAAATTGTAATATTCTATCTATATGTTTCATTAGATTGTAATATCTATTCTTATTAATCAATAAAAATAAATATTCAACTAAAATTTTTAGTTTATAATGAACATTGTTAAGGGTTGAAGGATCTCATTCTACATTATAGGAGGATTGACATCCTTAATAATGAAGGTATTGTGGGCCATTAAATTATATGTAATAATTCATCTAATATGTATATACACTCTAGGATGGCATAAAGAGAAGATGTGACTTAATGTGAACTTATTTGATGCTATTATTGATGATAAATAGACTATAAAGTTATGTTTTTTGGTTGACTAGGATATTTATTGTGAAATAGTTAAGAGTATCCAATTTTTGTATTGGTGGTTGATTTTTGTGATGTTAGGATAGATAGTATGAGCAAAATTTATTGGGAATAACACCATTGTGGTTGGAATGAGTTTAGAGTGGGGCTTGATCATCGACCTGTATTTCATTAGTAGTAATTAAAATTCTTGGTTTGATTGATATTAATAATTAATAAATGAATCTTCATGAAACAATTTTTCTTCATACATGAAATGTTCATTACTATTTATAGTTTTGTAGGATGGGTCCACGAGTAACTAATAATTATTAAATGTTAAAACATTTAGTCAATGAGTTGGAGTGGTTTGAGATGGTTAAAGTTAATGATTAAATATTTGAATGTAAATCTATATAATGTAATGGAATTGAGGTTCCAAATATATAGGCTTATGGTTGTTAATTTTTTAATGAATTATAATAATAATTATTTATTAATGGTTACCAAATTAATTAATGCAGATTTTTTATTCTTTTTTCCATGTTTGATATCCAGAACATAAGGGTAGAAACTTGGTGTATAGAGTGATGATAGAGACATATGATTATAAGGGATGGTATTCACCTTATTGTGTTTGTGTGTGATATTATTTTTTATTTTATTATTTCACACACTACTACACCTAAATCAGTAAGTGATACCAACACCCAAATGAATTTGATGATGTCATATCTAACATGTAGATTGGTGAGGGAATAGATGGCTAACATTACCCACTACACCACTATCCATCTAGATATTTACATGAGTTTGAATATCCTAAAATATAAGGTGTTATGGTATTGGGTGTCTTCATACCCATTCTACGATGACATTTAGTTATATTTAAATTTATATGTAGGATTTATTATCTTGAGGTTGTTTAACATAAATGTATCCAATCATGGTGGTAATGAATTCCATTGGATTGTATATGCATGGGTTGTAATGGTATTCTGTATAATTCATAGGGATAGGTTGTGGAGGCTCCCAAAATCTATACCCAATTACTATATGGAGGATGTAATTTCTTTGGTTTATATGGGATACTGAAAGATTAGGATATATATGAACAAGATTAATGATGATTTATAATGGTTTGAGCATAGGATGTGATCTGTTTAGAAATTTGAGAGAAAATATATAGGGTAAATGAAAGCATGGTACCTTCATTTATATATATTATTATGATTTAGAGTGGTTTATCTCTATAAATTTCATTGTGAGTGAGCCATATTGAGGATAAGAAAAGTCTTTTTCCAATTTATTTTATGTGTTAGTATCATTTACTTATTAAAAATGATAAAGTATTATTCCTTCATAATTTATAATAGATGGTTGTAGAAGGATACATTTTACTATACCTAGTATGTTAACCCAAAACAAATAAAACTATTTTCTTGGTTTATAGGATCTGGTTGGTGATCAAGTAGTGTGTTACTAGCTTTATGATTTTTTGGAGATGTTGGAGGTGTGTGGTCATCCCCAATGGTTATATTTACATTACAGTTTCTTATTTGTAGTTATATTTAGTTTATGAATAAAATAATAGCTTATATTTTTATTGATTCATTACATATTCAAGGAATTAATTGGTTGATTTATCATAATATCTCTTACTCAAAATATTACTGTGTGTAATGCCTCCCATGTGTGTGATTTATATACGCTTGGAATTATTTTCCAACATGTGTCCTATTAGAGAATGGATTTAGGGGTAATTGTAACCTTTTATCATTTTTCAACTAAATAGGGACACCATTAGTGGTTGGGTTTCATGAATGGGATATCTCAAAGATGATGTTTTAGGAATAGTATGTAGTATGGAGTTAGGAACTAGTGGGGATTCATAGGTTTGTAAGGAAATAGTACTAGCTAGGCAACATATGTGATGTAAAATAAGGAATTTTTTTAGTAATTGAGATTTTATAATCCCTTCTGATATGATGCAATGAATTTTCAGTTTACTAAATAAGATAAGAAAAGTGATATTGATTGTGTGGTAGTGCAATAGGATGGTACCATGCATTGTTTTTTTTTTGATTATAAGGAATCCATACTAAATTTGGTAAATTATTGGAAATAGATTTTAATGAACTAATAGAGTTAATATTAAATAAGAATTATTTTGTAGACTTTGATGTAGTTCAACAACAAATCATATATACACCAAATACTTTTAGTAGTATGTCCCATCATATTTCAAACCTGTGGTGGTTAATTATGAATACAAATGTCCAAAGAAACACTAAGATTTAAAACACAATGGTCTATTGAAATGTGATTTATCAATATTAGATTATATGATATATCATTTTATAGATATGAAGGATATAGATATATATTCTATTCATTCATATAAAGATAAATAGGTTTCATTGGCTATAGAGATGTTATATGTATCTTCTTTGAAGTGGTGGATTTTTTTCCCTCATGGATCACAACGAATCAGTTGTGGTTTTGGATATGTTCTAAGAACATTTCTAGGATCAATTTATATCTTTTACACTCTATTGGATTGTTTCGAAAACATACAAGCACTTTGTTAGGGGAGTTATAATAAATTATAGTTTATTATTCTCTACATGAACCATTTGAATTTTGTTTCAGACCCTCTTTTAGATTAGGGTCCAAGAAGAGTCATTTTGATGAGTCTTTGCATCAATATATATAGTTCCAAGTCATACCACTTTTTTTGAATTCATATTCAATTATGATGGAAATTACGGATGAGTTTGAGTGAACATGGTCTTGGGGAAAATTACTAGGATATGGTATTTGTTGAGATAATTTGTGGGGCAGTGTTATGATCTATGGTTATTAGCTATCCAAATAGAAGAAGTTTTTGTCTTCCCGGAGTAGGTTCAAGGAATCATCAAATTGAATCACCAGGGCTACTGGTTCCCAGACCCATTATATTGGAACATACATTATTTATTTATACTAAAGATATTAAAACCATCCAAATTGAGTTTTCTGAAAATCCTGTATCCAATAGTGAATATAGTGGCCTATTTTCGGATAATCCTTTATTATATTATCGGTGGAAGAAATAATTGTATTATATTTTTCATGATTTAGACATTCATAATGGGTTTGAAGTACGTAGAGGGATTCCCCATCACTCCCATCATCCTTAATGTCAATGAAATGTGTTAGACCATGGAGTCAGTCATATCCAGAGACATAGAGGTTTTGGGTATTTAATTGGTTAGTTTCATAATTTATTGTATCCAACTCTCAGGGATCCACACATTATGAGTTGTAATATATTCCTATTTTATAATTGGGTGTATGCCACATTTAATTAATGATATTTAAAATCCTTTAATTCATCAACCCAACCCATTACTTGGGACAGTATGTGAAGAGGCTTCCCGTGTCCATGGAATTTACTACACTATTTTGAGGTTATGAATGATTATATGGTGTCTAGAGAGATTTTGAGTAATTGTTAGGAATACACCTCTCATAGAGGGAGATTATTTTTTATGGATACAACCATATGGATTCATCCTTAGTATTATTTGTCTATTTTAGTGTATAATACTATATATTTCATTATTGGGTGTGTTATGTTCTATAACACTAATGGACCCTATCAAGTTCTTTTTTGAGTGATTCCATTATATAAATTACATGAATGTTGTGTATCTATCTCAAATTATGGTTGGGAGGATTTTGATTCATGTAGAGAATAATACAATGGAATTGTATAGGTCTATTGAAGAGTAAATTTATTTATTTCCTATATATGTTTTAGAACAACCCCCTCGATGAGAGATTGAGTTTGGGATAGTTTTTTTTAAATGTTCTAATCTTATTTAATTGTATCACTATAGGGTTTCTCCATAATATTTTTGAGAGATTTGAATTTAGATTGATGATACTATGTAGTTGGGTTTTATTCATTCTCGTGTGTCTCCAAGTGGATTATTGTTTTAGTTTGAAAAGAAAATATTTGCTTCTATGGGGTTTTAATCTATTAAATTAATTTACATATAGTGATGATGAATATCCACTAATCATAAACTTTTTTTGATGATTTATTAAATCATTTATTGGAATATGGATTGTTATAAAAGATATATTTTTCGTTTAGATATCTCTATATGTAGTTGAAGGATACTAATAATCTGAAAACTAGCTTATAGTGTCGCTATGGGAATTATGAGTTTTTTGGGATACTCTATGAAATAAAAAAAATCACTATATATTCATGTTACTGATGAATGAAAGGTTCTATTAGATCATGGACCAGTTTATAGTTTAATTTATTGACACCATCCATATGTATTCAGTGTTGGATGAGGAGTATAGATAGAATCTGCATTACATTTTAGGATTTCCTTATATTCATTAGTTGATTAGGAAACATTCAATTGGCGACTATTGGACACATTTGTAAAATGTCTTTGGACATATCATATCTTAGTATTAATTATCCCTATATTCTTCCATGTTCATAATGATTATTTCTTGGGTGTCTAGTTGTATTTTTTAGATGTAACGTTTTATCTTTGTCTCAATTTTTATTATAGATGGTTCTTACCCGACTTCTATCTAATGAATAATTTTAATGAAAACATTAACAATGGATAATTAAAAGTTTATTTATATTATCTAGTTCCATACCTATTTGGAGTATTTGATGTTAAAGATAGTCATGTTTTTAATTCTTTATATCTATAAAGATAAAATTTCATTCGATGTTTATCAAAATGAATTGTTTCATGGTTTAGGTTATTTGTTGATTCAGTATAGGGATTCTATATACTATGGGTCTTAATATTTATGAATATAATATTGTGACTATTCCAGACAGGGATTTTAGCATACAATAACTGTTTTCTTATTTATGTAATGGTGGAAGTATAATATATATGTGTATATTCTGTTCATTAAAATATTAAAATATCTTGATTCCTGTCTTCTGAAAGTGTGATTATCATTTATGGTGGTGAACATTTTTTTAGTTCCCAAAGGTTCTTGTTTTGGAGGTATCCTTTACTCAATGAAAAGTGATTTTTGTAGTGTATCCCCCAACATTGAATTTAGTTGGTGGTTATCTGTGAGGGTTCTAAGACTCATTGAGAGTGATGGAAGAGTTTGATGTAAAGAACCATTATATGGGAGTAGTTGATAGTCAAGGATGTCTTTATTGGATTATGGTTCAAAAATCTATAGTGTATAATGTGACAGAAACCCATATTGGGGATGTTATGGTGGATTTTTAGTGTTGTAGATTCGCTTGATTGGACACTCTTAAATGGTGGACAAAGGGAAAAAACCTATGGAGATGATTTGAATGGATGTTTTTATTGATTTTGTGACATGTGATGTGGTTATCCATGACCTTTACAGTTCAAAAAAATTGACTATATCTTGGTGTGACAAAGATTTATCATCCATTAAGATACTAGTGTTAGTGGTCTGGTAGGAAGACATTGGTTTTATAGTTTTTTGAAGATTAAATTTCTAGAGTGTGGATGTGAGAATTCTGCTCCCAGTGGTTTTCTCGAGATGAATAATTTTCCCAAGTGGAATTAGTAGAAAACATTTATGTAATTTACCCCTATTATACTAATATATTAGGGTGTCCATGTTGGTATATGGGTAATTATGGATCATTTGTTGAAACAACCCATTTCAGAGATTATGAATTTTACCGTATAAGATGTTTATTCAAGAAATATCTAGAGAAAATAATGACTCTTCATTGATAACTGAGGTTGATTATATTTTATCATGATCTTCATTTTAACACCAGCTTGTGGAGAGGTATTTAGTGTGTTTATAACTCTTAGTTATTCATTATGACCACTTTTCATCTATAGATGGGAAATCCTATAGATAAGACTATCTCGAAATTTGGATGATATGTATTAGAAATGTGTGATGGAATTCATAGTATCATTGGTGAATAACTTACCATATATGGTGCTTTACTATAATAGTAGTTTCCATTAATCCATTGGTATATCGTCATTGATATTGATTAATGGAAAACGATTCATTATCTAATTTTTGGGACCATGCATGATGAGTAAAATATTATTCGATCAACATCAGTTAAAATTGAAAGAGATAAGGTAATAATGATTTTTGAGTGAATAATAAATTCAAAGACTTGTGAGAGGTACTATGATGATATTAGGAGATAAATATAAAGATATATGTTGGATATCCTATTTTCAGAAGATGTATCCTCTTTTAATAAAATAGATGTTTAGTTGGTTGGTATGCTCTATCCCTAATTTATCGGAACTCTAAAGGTGCTTCCACACATTGTAACTATTTTATATTAGTTAGAAATACCCCTAAAGATAATATATATTTTTATTTTCTTCAATGTTATACATCATCATTCATATCATCATTATTGTTATAAATATATCGATTAGGGTGACTTCTATTTTCATGATGGTGTGTTCTTTTACGATAAAGGGGTTGAGATTTAGGATATCCATTACATGGTACTACATTGGAATGTGTTCTTATTAGTTTAAGTATATTAGTGATATGATGTTTTTAGGAGCTCACATGGGAGTTGGATTACTACATTCACACTGAATATGTTGATATATTTAATAGATTACGTAGTTTGGATGCACCGTCTAATTATATTTAGTTGGATGATATATTTGGCCTTATATTGATTTATGAGACTGATTTACCTCCATTATGAAATGATTTAATTTATAAAATATTTATTATTTGAGAAGTACCTCCCCCAAATGATTTTTATGATGGTTGATGATGTTTCATAGCTGTATTTTTCTTCCCACTTGGAATAGTTATGTTCTAGATGTAGAGAGACCCTTGAAGGGTATCTCTTTCAATGGATGATTAAACCCTTTCTTCCATTCATTATGGGTTACGTTTTAACTTCTTGGGGATGGTAATTATTAGATAGGTATTTTATGTAAGGTAAAATATTTTTAATACCCTCAATTTTTTCATGGCATTGATTTTCAATAGGGGTTGTGGGGTCCTACTAATTATTTTATTTTATGTTTTTAATGTGGTTTATTGTTTGTTATTATAGTTGTAACACCCTGAACCCAGTTACCCAGAACCTATGCATTATTTTAATTAATTGGAATGATTACAATCAATAAAGTCATGATGGACCTATTAGTTTAGGTTTCTTGTAAAATAGATTAAATACACTAATGCTACATTAAAATTTCTAATATAAAACATTGAAAATACAATCAATTGAGTACTCTAATATTTCCTTATCTTAACCCTTCATATGAATAACAATGAACTTCTTAGAATATTGGGAGAATAAAACCTAATAAATGGGTGATATCAAATTATTAGTAAAGGTAAATAATTCAGCAGAAGCTATAAACATTTAAGGAAAGATGACTTATAAAAATAGAAGCCTTTTAATGATAAATCATGAACATAATATTGTAAAAATAAATCCAACATTACCATATAAACATGACCATGGATATTTTATTAGTTTAATAATCACATGTAATAACTAATTTCATAATTAAGGAATGCATAATGTCGGACATAATAACTACAATTCCAAGGGCTTGTGCCAAGACCCTAATTATATATTTTGTCCTGGACGTGTTCCAAGACACCAGTATGCATCATGAGACCTACCGATGGATCCAGGGGCTATAGAGGGACCCTCACATCACTTACTATGTCCAATGTATTCCTAATATGATAAGGGTAAAACAAACCATAAATATTTGTATTATAACTAGCATATGAAATTTCAATACTTTAACCATAAACCAAGATTGGTATAAAAATATCACTTCCATAGTCAAAAATATAATAAATCATTAAATATAATACTGAATAATTTATTATAATAAATCATCCTCAATATATAATAATATATAATATAGTATGTTCACATAGTTGAGAATAATCAATAAA
Organism: Viscum album; assembly: GCA_963277665.1. Taxonomy (NCBI): domain Eukaryota; kingdom Viridiplantae; phylum Streptophyta; class Magnoliopsida; order Santalales; family Viscaceae; genus Viscum; species Viscum album. The sequence continues at coordinate 942,328,836 of OY728127.1, read as the reverse complement.
ACTCTTTGAGAGAAATAACTATTTTTGGTAAAATAATTTAGAAGTTACACAATTTATGAAGGATGTCAATTAAAAGAAATTTATAAATCCATGTGTCCTATACCACATTTAAAATTTATAATTAAAGTTTCATTTTAAAGAAATCATATACATATAAATAAATCCTTGAAATCATTTTGAAAAAATGGTCATTAATAAAAATGATTTACAAAAATAAATCATTAAAATTTTAAATGATGATCTAGTTAAGTATTCCCTTCCATAAAACCTTAAATGATTCTTTTTTAAAATAATTTTTTGAAAAAATTATATCTATTATAAATATGTACCAATAAATACTTACACAAAAACAATCTCGGATAATAATGAGATTGAGGAATTAACCCATAACATAGGTCTAATACTCTTTGTATGAGTCCAAAACTCCTATTAATGTTTTTAAACATATTATTAACTTATATCAGAATAATAATATCATTTATGTTATCACATATTATTTTTTGATGAATTTATATTACCCTTTTATTAACAATACAATGTTAATGTAACATTTCAGATAATAATTACATTGTTTATCATACATGTTTTGACTTGTTATTCTTGATCATATTACATAGATAATGGTTTAATGACATTAAGAATGTATAATATGATTTACATATCATACATATTTATAATATAAATATTTATAATACATATATAAATAAAATTTAATCCACCATTCATGGAGATGGTTGGCCGTACATACACATGTATGGTGTTTCTGTTTTCTTAACATATTTGAATGGAAGTAAGTGAATGAAATACATGAATATATATATATATATATCAGTATATTATAAATACTATGTTATATTTTTTATAATTATGAATAATATATTTTAATAATCATATTTTTGGATGGTTAATGTGGAGAATGAATCTCATCGTATTGTGGAGATTGTAGGATATACGTACGCACAAACATCGATATCATTCCTTTTAAATTTCAAATGATATGGAATCGTATGGTATATTAATTATAAATAATAAAATTCATGTAGTATTCATTATTTATGTCTACTATACTCATTATTATACTCATCCATAGAATGTATTGTGGAATAAAAAATTACACATCGACCTGGAGACGGTAAGCCGTACGTAACCACACACAGTGATATTATTATTAATAGTAGGATAAAATGATGAATATAATTGTCACATGATTATATTAACATCTTAGTATATTTATGATAGATCATTTTTTAATTTTTTAATGATATAATATATAAATAATAAGTAGTAGAAGAAACGAACTGTGAAAGAAGGGATAAAATGATAACCTCTTCTTCGGGTGTTTCCTTTTGATTTTTACAAAAGATGTAACATCCTAGGAAAATAATGAATATGACATATTTCAAATTTATTTATATTTTTGAAGTAAATATTAATTTTACTTTAAAGGGGTTGTCATGTTTGATAGTGTACCCGATACACAACAACGAGTTTCTTTAAATCTTATGTTGTAACTAACAATATAATATTTTTATTTTAAATGGTAGTTAATGAATTTATATTGTATTAGAAGGAATTGAAAAAACTAACTAAAATATTATTATACATGTTTTTCAAATGATTTTACATTAATCCAATGAAATTATGTGGCTTAAATTTAGAAAAGAATTTGATTTTAAGTGTAAATACATTAATATTCACTAAAAGGTAGAATTACTACCTTTTGATGGAGAACCCTTAGTAAATCTAGTTTTGGTCACACTCATAAATTATATTTGGAAAAATAAAATCCTTCATCATAATCAGGACATCAAAATTTACTTTGTGTAATTTTTTGGAAATTTTTCAAAAAGGTTTATTTTTAATGAATAGTGAAAAATACTGTATTTTAATACAAATATGCTTTTTAATCATATTTATTTTTAGGGATAGATTAAAATTTTAATGGTTTTTAAAGTTTAATTAGATTATATTTTTACCATTTAATCCAATTTTGTCATTGGAAATAATTTCACATTGAAATTGGACATTAACAACTATCAATCTTTTGATAGTTATTTCTTAAAAACGCAATTTTTGTTTTGACAATGGAAATTAATTATAAAATTAATAAATGTCACTTCTATGTATTTATTTTGTTAATATATAAATAACTTTTGAATTTTGAATATCAATTTTATCTTAAGGTTATTTTTTTGAATTTTATTGGAAGCTTTCAATTTTGATGAATAGTGAAACTACTAAGTAGTAATTAAAAAACTGACTTTTTTATTTAAATTAAATTTTACCGCTTCTGTAAATTGAATTTAAAAAATCTAAAATACATGGTTATCATTAGTATGTAAAATTTGGTTCAATGGGATGACCATAATCTTTTTGTGAATAGTAATTTTTTTCTTTTATTAACCGCGATTAAAGGTAATTAGGGTAATTTAAGGTAAAAATAATGTTATAATGATATAAAATTACCTTGAAACATTTCCTAACCTTATTGGATGAGTCTTGACCTACCATGAAAATCCATGGGTCAATTATGGGACCCCATGGTGCCACTTGGGTATGATAATTACATTAATAACCTTTTATTTGATGTAAAAGTAAAAATGTCATAAAAATTTATTGTTTTACTAAAACAATTTTAATGTGGGGGAATATAATTGATATATTTGACTACAAATATTCATTATAAATCTAAAAAATGTTCCTACATCATGGTATCTTTTTTATAATTTTTAGACATCAAATAAATAAAATTATTTATGACACAATGATGATGCAGTGTTTACATCATTAATGAATGATTTAAATAAATAAGAAGATAAGATTTGAAACAGTATCCAAAACACAACCAATTATTATTGGATGATTTTATTTCGAAAATGGGCCACCTTATATTCTACTTTAATTTTTATTAGGTCTTTTAGAAATGGAAAATCATTATAAAATAAAATAATATTTTCAAACTTTCGAAAAGATCCCCTCCTCTCCCTTATAAGATGCCCTCACATATGACACATTTCTCACACTTCTCAAGCCATTCCTCATCCAAACTCTACTAAAATAACCTCCCAATATCCCTATATTCATCCTAGAATCCATACCTGAGGCTGAAAGCACATCAAGAAACCATTTTGGTCCAAACCAAAGGGAGTTACCCGATTTAAAAGCAACGTCTTCCCTTATGTTCTTTTGTTTTATTTACTTCCCCAACCAACAAAACTCTTTTTATTCCTTTATTTTATAACAAAAAAAGTATCCTCAATATACTAGTATTTTTTATGAGAAGTATTATATCAAAACATACACACACCTCCATCAAATTGGTAATGAACATACTATTTCTGTGGACGGTGAACTACTACCTCACGAAATGATGATTGTTCAATTATCTCCTACCGCCTATCATGGTCGCCGTTGTGATTGACCTGTATTTATATATTATATATATATTTTTTATGTTTTATTTAGGATTTTGTATTTTTCATTTATATATTTCCTTTATGGTTTCTATAATGGGTAAATGCGATAATTTCATTTTAGGAAATGCGGACTACCGCCCCCTCAAAGTGATATGACTCGTTATTGCCTTATGTAGGATGCATAAAGGATGGATTTAATGATATTATATTTGATATAATACTATAATTATAATATACCTTTGTATAATTATGTTTTAATTTCAATAAAATAGGAAATATAAATAGAAGTAGCGTCTATGCGTACGTACGGCTTACTGTATCCATGAACTGTGAATTTCATTTCATATCTCCAAATGTTATGTACTATTATATATACATACATATAATAGATATATAAGGTATATATGAAATCTAAATCATTAATACCATTCTTAATATAATGTATATTTGACCACATGAACAACTTGTAATTATAGTTTGTTAATTTTTTACTCAAGTACCAAATATTGACAAAAAGATGGTTATTAACATAGATGATTACATAATGTTTTTACCATGGTAATAAGTGATATAAAAACAATAATAAACTTCAAAGAGGTTACTTAAGAATGTATAAATTATCTTTAATTTATTATTCAGGAGATTAAAGAATGAACGTGTCAGTCAGACATGACATAAGGGAATGTGTCTCAATCTCTATACATTGAGACATATTTTTGTTAATACACGAATTTATTTTACATGCTGTATAAACACCATTGAATTTTCATTTCAGTCAAAGGGAATCTTTTTATACTATTAATTTTACCAAACAACAAAAATGATTATTTCTTTTTTAATGTAAGTGGTGACAATGTCATTTCTACCACTGCGAGTATTATTTGATCTTTGCCCTCTATAACAAGCCGTACTGTTTTAAAAAAAACCCCATATTCTTATTTATGTATTTTGGTATTGAAAATGGTTTTGATAATGGATTTATTATTTTAATATATTTAAATTATATATTGTGATTGAAATTTGGAAATGCTATCTTTCCTTTATGTTTGTTTTATGTGTTATGGTTCGGGAGCATTGTTTATATATACGGGTGGTTCCACGATAAACCTAGGGCGGGAGAGCCCGAGATATATCTCCAATACATTGGGTAATGTGATGGAGGTAAACATGAATATTCCTCCGAATTGATTTAGGGAATATAATATGATGGGTATTCCAAATGTAACTCCCTACGTAGCTGTGATAGCTACAATGTATGTATGATATAGATGCCACAAGTTACCTTTATGATATATGTTTCTATGTGTTATTCACTAATCTAATGATTTCATGAGGTGTGTTAAAGAGATTATGTTATGTTTGTAATGTTGAACTAATTTTTTCATTAATTATTTTATAACCCTTACTGATTTTTTATACTTGACCCAGGTTTTGAAAAAAAAATTCACCAGACATAAAGATGAATAGGGTCAAGGATGGGATCAAGGGAAAATCATGTTGCCTAAAACATGGAAGAAGACATGACTCTTTTTGTCAATAGTATTTATTCTATGAAAAAAATGGAAATATAGTATAAGTTTATACTTTGTAATATTTTGAGATGTAATCGTTATGTCCTAATTCTCTTGAACTCTAAACCTAAAATGATCCTCAATGTGAATTATTAATTTAATTCAATATTATGTAATGTTTTATGGTAAGGTCTTAATAGTTGGTATCAAAAGTCGGTTTAGACTACATTAAGAGTTAGTGTATTGTTAAATTATTATCCATAAATTAATTTATGTTAATATTGAAATTATATATCATTTACACATTTCCTTTTTTCTTCTCCTAAGATATTTTTGTGTTCAAAATGGTTTTCCGCAGAGGAAACAGGGCAGCTATATTGGTACTACATCAGGAGGAAGACAACCTCTGAAATCAGAAACCTGAGATGGTCAGAATATTAACTGAGCAATTTGTTACAGTGATGGAATAGTTGAGTAAGGCTATACATGGTGGTGGTATCCATGCAAGAGATAATCCAGATCAACTATAGAGGAACATGTATGTAGTAGAGCATTTCATGAGGCAAAATCCCCCATCATTCAGAGGACCATATGACCCTATGATAGCAGAAGGGTGTATTAAAGCAAAGGAGAGGATTTTCAATGTTATGGGTTGTTCATAACATCAAAATGTTAGTATTGACGTTTACCAATTTGAAGGTGAAGATGATCGGTGGTGGTCAATGGTGAAAAATATCAGTGATAGTGAGGATATTGATGCTCTTGATTGGGATGAATTCAAAGGTATGTTTCTTGAGAAATATTTTTTATGGTGATTAACCTTAGGATGGAAAAAGAATTATTGGAATTGAGGAAGGAGGAAAACTCAGCGGCTACTTATGAAGCAATGTTTTCTTGACTGGAAAGGTATTATACAAATTTCATATGATATCTTGATAGTAAAATAAACCATTTTTACTCAGTGTTAAAGCCAAAGAACCGAAGGGCTTTAGCTTCTTGTGAGTTCAAATGTTATAAAAAAATTTGTTCAATGTGAAGAGAAGGAGAAAATGGTGTTTTCTGATGATTTGGTGTTCTTTGACAAACAACAGAATAAGAGGTCATGGTGGAAGGAAAAAGGGAATAACTCTTCAAAACATTTGATGGTAAGACACTCATGATTAAAGTTAGTGAAAATTGTTGTAAAAAAATGATAGTGAATTTCTTTTGAAATCTGTTAAGTGCTAATGATGTTGTATAATGGGACATAAGGCACATAATTGTTCTGAAAAATATCAGGGTAATGGTAGGACAAAATTTGATTTACAATCAGTACGAATTTTTAAGTGCAAAGAAATGGGTCATTATGAAAATGAGTGTCTGATGAAGAACTCAACTGAGGTAAAGCAGCCATACTACAAGCAGAAGAGGGTGGTGAAATCCTTTGCAACTACTTCAGTAGATGCTGGGCTATCAAATGATGTAGTATCAGATAAACAATATGTTTTTTCAGATTATGAAAATGTGTTGTTTGATTCTGGGTCTTCTCACTTTTTCATTTCGGTGATGTTTTCTAGTATATTTGGAATTCCTTCTAAAGATATGAATCCCAACATATTGGTAAAAACACTGGGGGGAAACGTTGAGACAAAAAAGAAATTATAAGAACCTTCATATCATTATGTGTGGAAAAAATCTACCAACAAAACTTATTGTTTTTCCTCTAGTATAGTTTGATGTTAATTAGGGTATGTATTGGCTTTCTGTTTATCATCCAATGATTGACTACATAGCTTAAGAGGTTACATTTCAGAATGATTTTTAGTTTTTTTAAAAGAATAACCACTTTCTTTTGATAACATATCAGGAAGATGAGAAACTGGTAAAAGATGAAAATGAATGTTACCTTGCAAATATTCATTAAAACAAAAGAACTATTCAGATTAATGATGTTCTAGTGGTAAATGAGTACCTTAATGTTTTTCATGATGAGTTGCATGGTATTATACCTAATTGATAAGTTTAATTTACTATTGAATTAGTTCCTAATGCTAATCCAATTTCAAAACCCCCTTATCAAATGGCTCAAATTTAACTTTTAGATGTGAAGAATCAATTGAAGGATTTATTATATAACGGTTTCATTCAACCTAGAACATCACCATGGGGTTCTCCTGTCTTGTTGGATAAAAAGAAATATGGTTCAATGAGACATTTCATTGATTATAGAGCATCGAATAACATCACTTTTAAGAACAAGTTTCATTTTCCTCATATCGATGAGTTTTTGATCAGCTCTGGGGAGCTCAGTATTTTTTAACGATTTACTTGAGGTCAGGGTACCATCATTTGAAAGAAAAGGAAGAATACATCCCAAAGATAGTGTTTCATAATAGATATGGCCATTATGAATTATTAGTTATTCTTTTGGGGTAAATGAATGCAACCTCTGTATTCATTGATCTTATGAATAAAATTTTCCATGAGTTCTTGGATAAGATTGTGGTTTTGTTCATTGATGATATTTTGGTTTTTTACAAAATTAAAGCAGAACATGAAAGTAATATAAGGTTTGTCTTTGAAACTATAAAAAAAATAAACTGTATGGAATATTTAGAATGTGTGAGTTTTGGTTACCACAAATTCCACTCCTTGGTCACATTGTTTCAAAAAAATGCATAACAATTGATACTGTTAAAAAAGTTTTTTAAGAATGGCCGAGACCCAAAAATATAATCGAGATCAATTATTATCTATTTTTTTTAGGTTATTACATGATGGTTTTTGATATTGTTTCTTGGTTATCTAGTCCAATGACAAAATTAACTTGAAAATGTGTTATGTTCATTTAGACAAAAGAATGTGATGATTTTTTTCAGGGATTGAAAAGAAGATTGGTGACTGCTCCTATTTTGGCACTACCATCCAAAGATAGTTAATTTGTTATCTATAGTGTGCTTTGTTAAAAGGACTTTGTTGTGTCTTTATGAAGAATGATCAGGTTATTTCTTATGCTTCATGTCAGTTGAAACCTCATGACATAAATTACCCTACACATAATTTGAAATTAGCTTCTGTTGTTTTTTTATTTTAAAACATGGAGGCATCATCTGTATGGAGTAAAATTTGAAATATATACTGACCTCAAATGTTTAAAGTATATATTAAATCAGAAAATATTGAACATGAGATAGATGAGATGGGTGGAATTAATCAAGGATTATGATTGCATGATCCATTACCATCTGGGAAAATCTAACAAAGTGGATGATGCTTTGAGTCAAAAAATTAATGATTCATTAAACATACTATGTTTGGAATGAGATAGATTGATTTTTGATTTGATGAACTTTGGAAAAAAAAGTTTATGGTGCACGAATTTCTTCCATTTTGTTTCAAGTGGTAGTGAGATTATCTCTATCATAATGAATGAAGCAAACGCAGAAGGAAGACAATAAGTTGTAGAAAAATGTAGAGTTTGTTTATAATGGTATGCATCCTGATTTTAACATTGGAAATGATTGTGTTTTGAGGATTGGGAAGAGATTATGCATGAATTATGATTCACAATTGGAGAATGAGTTGTTATAGTTCTCTGTTTTCAGTTCATCCTTGAAGTACTAAGATGTACAGAGATCTTCATGAGTTTTACACAGGGGATGGAATGAAAAGAGATATTATTAACTTAATAGTGAACTGTTTAACTATTCAATAGGTTAAACTAGAGTTGAAGTTACTTAAAGGTATGCTTCAACCGTTACCGGTGCCAGGGCAGAAATGGGAAAATATATCCATGGACTTCATTACGGGATTACCGAAGACATCATGGGGTAATAATGCAATCTAGGTTATAGTTGATCGACTGACCAAATCTTCTCATTTCCTCCTATTTGAGATACTTTGTCAGTAGATAAAAAATCTTGGATGTATGTAAAATAGATAGTCTAGTATCATGGAGTTCCCTTGTCCATTGTATCTAATCATGATCCCAGGTTTACATTTGACTTTTCGAAAGGCCATCAGAATTCATTGTGTACTGAATTAAAATTTAGTATAACTTTTCATCCTCAATCCGATGGGAAATCAGAATGAACAATTTAGACCATGGATGATATGTTATATTCTTTCTTAATAGATTATCAGGGTAGTTGGGACCATCATATTTCATTAGTCAAATTTTCATATAATAATATATTTCATTTCAGTATACAAAAATCTCTATTTGAGGCATTATTTGGAAAGTGGTGTCGAACTCCATCTTTTAGTGATGAAGCAGGGGAATGGAATTTGATGGTATTGGAAGTGGTGGAAAATATGGCAGTGAAAGTTCAGTTGATTCAGAAGCACAAGAGACAGCTCAGAGTCGGCAGAAATGTTTTGAGGATAACTAGAGGAAGGATCATTATTTTGAGGCAGGAGATCAAAATTTTCACAATGTTTCTCATTTGAAAAGTGGGATGCATTTTTTTAAGAAGGAAATGTTGAGTCCAAGGTCCATTATACCTTATGGGATCTTAGTAAATGTTGGATCTGTTGCATATAGAGTTTCTTTACCTCCATGTTTATCCTAGGTACACAATGTTTTTCATATTTCAATGTTGAGAATGTATATGCCAGATCCCTCTCATGTTTTAAGTCCAAAAGTAGTTCAGTAGAAAGAGATTCTCTCTTATGATGAACAAACAATCCAGATTGATGAACATAGAGGGAAAGTGTTGTAGAGTAATGTATTTAATTAGGTGAAGGTTTGGGGGAAAACTATATGGTTGAATAGGAAACATGGGAATCTAAAAATGCTATGAGGGATAAATACCCTCGTTTATTTGATAAGTGAATAAAATTGTGAGGACTCAATTTCATAAAGAGGGGAAGGATGTAACATCCCAGGTAAATAAATAATAAGTAATATTTCATCTTTATTAATAATTTTAAATTAAATATTCATTTTACTTTAAAGGGGTGTCCATGTTGGATAGCATACCCGATATGCAACAACAAGTTTCTTTGAAATCTTACATTGCACACTAATAATATAATATTATTATTTTTAATGGTAGTTAACACCAAGCCGTTGTATTGGCCGGAATGGGCAGAACTGGCTAAAATATGAGTATAAATGTTTTCTAAATGTTTTTTACATTTATCCAATAAATGTTAGAGTCTTAAAATAAAGATATAATTCTATTTCAATCATAAATACTCTAATATTGACTAAAATGCTGATTTATGATCTTTTGATGGAGAACCCTCATTAAATATAGTTTGTGTCACATTCATACATTCTATTTGTCCAAATAAAATCTTTCATTAGAATCGGGGCTTCAAAATTTACTTCGTGTAAATTTTTGGACTTTTTCCAATGAATTTCAATTTTTTAATGAATAGTTAATAATATTGTATTTTAATTCAAATCATATTTTAAATATAATTTATTTATACCGTTAGACTAAAATTCTAATTGGTTTTAAAGTGTAAATAGATTATATTTTTTCCATTTAATCTAATGTTTGTCATTGGAAGTAATTTCACTTTGAAATTGGACATTTACATGTATCAATATTTTGATAGTTATTTTTTAAAAACATGATTTTTTCTAAACGGGAATTTATAATAAATTTAATTAATGCAACATCTATGTATGGAATTTGGTAAAATATGAATCAATTTTTTATTCTGAATATCAAATTTTTCTTAGGATGATTTTTTTTAATTTTTTAAAAAACAATCCATTTTGATAAATAGTTAAACCACTAAGTAGTAATAAAAAAACTAACTTTTTCATTTAAATAAAATTTTACCTCATTGGTGAATTGAATTTAAAAAATCCTACATACATTATTGTCATAGGTATGTAAAATTTGGTTCAATGGGATGGAAATAATTTTTGGTATATTGTAATTTTTTTAATCTTATTAACTGCAATTAAAGGTAATTAGTTTAATTTAAGGTAAAAATAAAGTTGTACTGATATAAAAATGCCTTGAAACATGTCCTAACATTATTGGATGAGTCATGTACGACCTATAAAATCCATGGGTAAATTTTGGGACCCCATGGAGCCACTTGAGTAAGATAATGGAATTAATAAATTTTTATTTAATGTTAAAGTAAAAATATCATAAACATGTATTGTTTTACTAAAATATTTTAATGTGGGGTTATATAATTGATATATTACACTATAAATATTAATTATAAAGATAATATAGTTTCATATATCATTCTAATATTTTGATAAATTTATAGACATCAAATAAATAAAATTATTTATGACACAATGATTTTGTGGTGTTTACGTCCATAATGAATAATTTAAATAAATAAGAAAATAAGAATTATAACTATATCCCAAAAATGATCAATTATTATTGGAAGATTTACTTTAGAACATGGTCCACCTTATCTTCGACTTTATTGTTGTTTTGGACAATTAAAACTGAAAATCATTATACAATAAAATAATATTTTCAAACTTTCCAAAAGTGCACCTCCTCTACCTTATAAAAATCCCTCACTTCCTACCTATTTATCACATTTCTCAAGCATTTGTATTTTCCCACCTCTGCTCCCATAAGCACCCAATATCCCTCTATTCATCCTATAATCTTTACTTGAGGCAGAAAGAACTTCAAGAAACCATTTTGGTTCAAAACCAAAGGGAGTTACCCAATTTAAAGGTAACATCGTCTCTTAACTTCTTTTGTTTTATTTAATTCTCAAACCCCCCAAAAAAATTTATTACATTATTTTATAACTACTTCTGTATCCTCAATATACTAGGATGTTGTTATGGAAATTATTCTAACTACACTTATACACATCTCCATCTAAGGGGTAAAGAATATACTGTCTTGGTGAACTACGAACTACTGCCTCATGAAATGATGATTGTTATATTATCACCTACCGCCACTCATGCTGGACATTATGATGGCCCAATATATATATATATGATATAATTTTTTTTTATTTTTTCTTTATTCTTCGGTATTTTTTCTTTTAATCATTCTTTTGGGGTTTCTATAATGGTTAAACGCAATAATTTCGGTTTAGGAAGTGTGGACTACTGCCCCCTCAAAGTGATATGACTCGTTAATGCCTTATTTGGTATGTATAAAGGATGGAGTTATTGATATTATATATGATATTATAATTTAATAATAATATACATATTTATAATTATTTTTTAATGCCATTAAAATAATAAATAGAAATGGAAGTAGCGTTCATGCGTACGTACAGCTTACCATCTCCACGAACGGTGCATTTCATTTCTGATCTTCATATGTTATGTACTATTATAAATAGATAAATATACTAGATATATATGATATATATGATATCTACATAATTAATGTCATTCTGAAGATAATGGATATTTGACCACAAGAACAACTAGTAATTATAAGGTGTTCAATTTTTACTCTTGTACCAAATATCGACAAAACGACCGTTATTAACTTAAATGATTACATAATGTTTATAACATGGTAATAACTGATATTAAAGGAATAATATACTTTAAATATGATTCTTAAGAAAGTATAAATTAACTTTAATTTATTATTCAAGAGATTAATGAATGAACGGGTCAGGACAAACACAATGTAAGGGACTTCGTCTCAATCTCCTTTCATTGAGGCATATTTTTTTAATACACGAATTTATTTTATACGTTGTATAAACACCAATAAATTTTCATTTGAAACAAAGGGAATCTTTTTCAAGGAATAATTTTACTAAACAACAAAAAGGAATGTTTCATTTTTTAGCGTGCATGGTGATAATGAACTTTATGCCACCGTGAGTATTATTTGTTCTTTGGCTTCCATAACAACTCGTATTGTTTTTAAAAGGAGAATAAATACCATAGAGTCTATTAAATATTTTGGTATTGAAAATGGTTTTGAAAATGGATTTGTTATTTCAATATATTTAAATTATATAATGCGATTTAAATGTGGAAATTTTATCTTTCCATCATGTTTGATTTACGTGTTTTGGTTCTGGGGCATCATTTATATATATGGGTTCTTTTGTGATAAACCTAGGGTGGGTAAGCCTGAGATAGATATCGAATGCATTGGGTAACATGGAGTAGGGAAACATGAATGTTTCTCCTAAGAGAGATAGGGAGTATACTGCAATGGGTATTCGAAATTTAACTCCATACGTAGCTGTGATAGCTACAATGTATGTATGATATGGATGACAAAAGTTAACTTTTTTATATATGTTTTCTATGTGTTATTAATTAATCTTATGACTTCATGAGGAATGATAATGATCATATGTTATGTTTGTAATGATGCAATACATTTTTCATCATTTTTTTAAAACCCTTACTTATATTTTTATGCTCATCCCTTGTTTTGAAATATTTTTCACAGGACTTAAAGAAGAATAGGTTCAAGGATGGGATCAAGGAAAAGCCATGCTGTCTAAAACATTGAACTAGACATTTATCTTTTCTTTCTAGAGTTTTTATTTTGTTAAAAAATAGAAACTGAGTATAACTGTCTACTTTGTAATCTTTTGAGATGTAATAGTAATGTACTAATTCTCTAAAACTCTAATCCTAAAAAGATCCGCAATGTGAATTTTTCATTTAATTAAATATTATATAATGTTTTAATGTTTGGTCCTTATAAATGGACTCCATTAATAAGCATTATTCCCATTGTTTTGACTCTTATATGAAGTTAGGGATTTTGGTAGGAGATTTGTTCAGGTTTTGACCGAGCCAAAGGGCATTGGAGCTAGGATTAAAGAGAAAGGGAGGTTCCCTTTTATATGAGAGGTGAGGGGAACTTTAGGAAAATCATGATATAATAATTTATTATAAATTAATTTTCGGATTCTAAAAGCTCCAAATTAATTTATTTCGAGTTTAATATATGGATGGGTCAAAATTATCACCAAAAATAGGTTTTAGACATATTTTTGTCCCAAAATTAACCTTATCTTTTAGTTTTAACCCTTTATAAAATAAGATAGCTCTTACCATGTCCTCTTGTATTATTATACTACATGGTTAATATATTTAAAATTTAATTCCAAGAGAACCTATAGTGGAAACTTTATGGCATTTTTATCACTATACAAATTATTTTTCAGAACTATATATTTATAGTATTTTTATATCTTTTAATAAAAAAGTAATTGTTAAATATAGTTATTTATTTAAATTATGTCACTATTTAATAATTGATTTTTGATAAATTCAAAACAACATGATTCATTCGAAAAAAATTCATTGACTCATACCTCATATGATTCATTCATCTAGAAAATTTGTGGATAGAATCAAAAAATTCAAATTACATTTCACTTAATATTTATTGTATCATTTATTTGAATCCTACAATAATAAGAAAAATACATCATCATTATTGAATAATAAATTAATTTAATTATTTAATGTCTAAAAATTAAAAATTAAATACCATGATATAGGAAATAGTTTTATATTTCTAGTAAATATTACTAGTTGAATTTATCATATGTATAACACTATATTAAAAATGGTTTAGTTATTAAAATATTAATTTATATCTTTTAACTCTTATTTAAATAAAATATAATAAATTAATAAATCTAACCCAAGTGGATAAAAAAGGATCATATATTTCTCCAAATTTTGATTTGATAAAAAACACATATCCAATATAATTAGAACCTGTGTTGGGGTAATTTTATAATATTGTAATATTATTCTTACATTTGGTTACCAAATTTACTTTTAACTGTGGTAAATAAAATTCCTAAGTTGTTATTCATTATAAATTATTTTCATCTAATTGGAGAAAAAATTACATACTGATGAAAACCATGTTTTTATGATTTTTAAATTCAATTTATAGAAGCAACAAATTTCATTTTATGCATATTTGCAAATGTGCCTAAAAGGTGGGTAATAGACATTAAAACGTTCAATAAATTTTTTTATATCTAATCTTATAATAAAATGACTCCAATTAATTAATTTGGACTAATATAGGTATTTTGTATATATATTTACATTGAAATAAATTTAAATTGAATATAATTATTTAAATGAAAAAGTTTTACTATGTACGATGCAGTAGTTTTCACTATTCATCAAAATTTTAATGTTTTCATAAAATAACAAAAAAGACACCCTAAGATAATTTGGATACTCCCAATTAAAAAATGATGAATATTTTACCAAATTACATTCTTCTGAGTGTCTAAATTTAACTTTATTACTGTACAAAAAAGCATATAATATGTATTTCTTTTAGGAAAATATATTTTTAAAATATTTTACTATTTTAACAAAACATAAACATTTCATTATAAGTATTAATTATTTATATGACATGAAAATAAATAAAATTTATTTTTAATTTTATAATATTCATATTACAATATTTAATTGATAAATAAATATATAATATAAGTAATTATAATTCTAATGTGTTGTTTTGTAGATACTCAATCATGCATATAACACAAGCCAAGTCGGTGTTGTGTGAAATATAAAATTTGAAATTACATTAAAGAGATAATGTACTATGAAATAATGGGGTGCTAGATTATCCCATCCTTTAATAAATTCTTTCCTCAACCATTTGGAATTGTTTTTGGAAATAAAAGGATGAAAATAGAAAAAATATGTGTGGATATCCCACATCGGAAATTGGGTTATTAAAATTTAGTCTTAGTAAGAGACAAAGGGAAATTAAAAAGCTACAACCAAATTATCATTTTGAATAAGATATCATTGGGGAAAATTAAAGTCACATAATTTGAGGGAATCCATAAATATTTTTTGGGATTTATTGAGGTCATCATTCACAAACAAGTGAACAATAGATGGAAAATTCAGGGCCTTAAAGCCAAAAATCTATGATGATTTAAAATATCATCAGTTAAACAATACATAAGGTATTTTGTTATAAGATTTTTTTAGATACTTTTTTTGAAGAGGATGGAATAATTTACTATCTAGATAAGAACTCAAGAAAACATACTTTATTTCATTACATTTCATAATAATAATCTCATTATTTGGTTATTCTTTGAAATATTTAAACTTCATCCCGTAAACTAGGAAATGAATGTTCAAAAACTGATATTTTACACCTAAAGTGCATTTTATATATACTAAGGTCCAAAAGTATTCCCTTAATCCTCTAAATGTTTACTGAATACCAAATGGTTTGGTCAAATTATAAAATAAATCTTACTTCAAACTCAAATAAAATATCAAGTGTTCAACTTACCCAATTCAAACCTTTAGACATATAAAAAATATTTGGTCCAAAATCAAAGTCCAAAAAATTATAAGGAATGTCAACATAACAAAATGAGGTTCACTTTTTTTACATTAAACACGTGGATACCTTCATCATGCATTCTATTAAAAAGTGGTATGAACTTGAATTATCTTAAAACATTATTTTAATGTGTATGTACTTCATTATTCCTTCTGTAAAACATAGAATACTGGACGTACTCCTTAAATCCCAAAATGTTTCAAACTCCAATAATGATGGAATAAAAAATCCATTAATTAGTTTCAATGTAGTCAATAATATCCAATATACATTATCTAACTCCATTATCTCTTTCTAAAAAATCATTACCTCAGCATCATGATTATTTTATGATTAATCATTCCCTCCACAATATATTTCACAAAAATTTTAAATTCTTATTGAGACAATTTTCTTGGTACTACAAAATCTCAAATTCATAATTAAATAGTACTAACATACAATCGGTATTTATTTCCATAATTCATATATCCAACAAATCATTGATACACCACTCAAATGACATAATTATTCAATCCAAAAACACTAATACAATAATTTTTCCATGTTGAATGCAGCAATATATTATGCTTGACCTTGATCACTTTGATTCTTCTAATATATATTTCCTTGATGCATTGGACATTTATTTTCTTAAACCCCCCTTTCACTACAATTGAAACACTCAATATTAGTCTTTCTTTCTACCCTTTTAATTTTATATCCTGATGACCCTTTTATCCATAATTATAAAAAACACTCAATCCTTTCATGAACATCCCAGGGTGATTCTTTTCACAGTTATCATAATTGGGAAATCCTTCCTCCCATTTTTCTCTTTATCAATGTTTTCACAACTATCCTTTTTTTTAATATTTTCTCAAAAGTCATGAAACCATGGGTATTCTTTACCTATCCCACTCTCATGTGATATTATATCCTTATATGATGATAATTCATTGGAGACTATTTCCCTTCAAAATATTGGATTTGGAATATGAAATTCATGATCCTTCTTAATCTTCAGGTTATCTTCATTGGTTGGGATCACATTCCTTCTACTAGGTGCAATTTCTATAAATTGTCATCTACTATTTTAAATAATGCATAATCCAAAAACTAGTGAAACACATTACATAAAATGAAATATTTATACATATCTAATCTCATAATCATATAAAGGGTTTGTTTTCACACATATTAAATCATAAATACTTTATAATGGGTTGTAATGAAAATATGAATTATCCTATGCATATACCATAGGAGATTTAATCCAGGTGTATAATAAGGAACATTTTCATGTACCAGATTACCCTGGGTCGGGATGGGAACACATTTTCTGAGTTTTTTCTTTTATTTACATTTATTCCATAACCACGTCCCCTCGTTGTAACCATACGGGGACATATTTCATAGAAAACACACAAAATCTCTACATTAACAAAATTTTAGGATGTTATTTTATACTAATCCTCACGTCTATCTTAGGGTAATGTTTTCTAATAAGTGTTTTTTGTAAATATAGTTTATAAGGTCATTTCTAAACATTATCTAATACCAATTGTAATGCACTGACCCAAGTTACCCTGAGCCAGTACATTATTTTAATACATTGGCATGATTATAAGGAATCAGGTACTAAAGGACCAATCAGTTTATCAGTCTTGGAAAATATATTACAATAAAGAACGTTACATTACAATTTCGAATATTAAACACTGCATAAATAATAATTTTATAATGCCATTATTTCCCAACCATAACCCCACATGTCAATCAAAATACACTTCATGGAATCCTTGGTAAATAAAACTTAAGAAAGGTGTGATCTTAGATTCTCAGTAAGGGTAAATACATCAAAATAACCTATAATCCTTTAAGGAAAGATTTATAATAGAAATATAATCCATTTAAACATAAAACATTAACATAATATGGTAAAAACAAATCAATAAATATCATATAAACATGCACATGGATATTCTACTAGATGAATAATTGATGGTAAAAACTAATATCATAACAAAGGGAATGCATAATTCCGGGCCTAATAACCACTAGTCCAAGTCCTTCTGAAAAGACCCTAATTATATATTTTTTCATGGACTTGCGGCAAGACACTAGTTTGTCTCATTAGACCTACCGATGCATCAATGGTCTATATCGGGCCCCTCCCTTCAATTACTAAGTCCTATGCATTCCTCATAGTAAAAGCGTGAAACATAACATAAACATTCATATAAAAAATAGAATAAAAATGTCAATAATTTAACCATAAACCATGAATGGTATAAAAATAGCACATACACAGTTAAACATATCATAACTCATTCAATACGATATGGAATATTGTTTTATAATAAATAATCCTAAATCATGAATAATATCTAATAAATGATCATGACATAGTTCAAAATAATCAATAAATATCTTTGAGAGAAATATACCTTTTTCATGAAATCATTTAAAGGACACAGAATTTATAAACAAAGTAATTGAAAAGATATTTTCAAATCAAAGTGTATCATACATCTTTGAATCTTTTGAAAGAAATTAACACTTTAAAACAATCATATCCCTATAAATAAATCCTTAAAATAATTTTAAAAACATGAACATTAATTAAAATGATTCATGAAAAAAAAAATCATTAATAATTTTGAATGATGATCTAGTTAAATATTACAATACATTAAACCTTAAAATAATTTTTTTTAAAAAAATTATGAAACATTTATATGTAGGATAAATATGTCTGAATAAATACTTACACAGAACAAATCATGGATAATAATGATATTGAGGAATTAACCCTTACCTTAGGAATGATACTCTCTGTACGACTCCAAAAATACTATATAATGTTTTAAACATATTATTAAGTTATATAAAAATCATAATAAAATGTATGATATCATATATGATTATTTTATGACTTTATATTATGAGTTTAATGAAAATTCCATGTTAAACTATCATTTCAGGTAGTAATCGCTTTGTTTATCAAACGTGTTTTGACTTGATATTATTGATCATATTAATTACAACATGATTTAAATTCTTTAATAATGTATAATATGATTTATATATCATAAATATTCATAATATAAATATATAAAATATATAGATAAATAAAATAGAATGCATCGCCCATGAAGACGATAGGTAGTATGTACGCAAGAACGATGATTCTGTTTTCTTATCGAATTCCATTGGAACTAAGTGAATGAAATATATGTACATATATGTATATATCATTCCAGTAGACTTATATTGTCATATATTTTATAATTATGAATAATATATGTTAATAATAATTTGTGGATGGTTAATGTTGAGAATGAATCTCATCGCTTCGTGGAGACGGTTGATTGTACGTACACACGAACAATGATATCGTTTCTTTAATGATTAAATTATATGGAACAGAATTGTATATTAATTATAAATAATCATAATAATGTAATATTAATTATTTTTTCTATTATACTCATAATTATACACATCCAAATAATGTAATTTGGAATAACAAATTACACCACGACGTGGAGATGGTAAGTTGTATGTACGCACACATGGTGATATTATTACTCAAAGGATGAATAAAATGATGTATATAATTGTCCCCTGATTATAATAACATTTCATTATATTTATTATTCTATATTTATTAGTTTTTTATGAAAAAAATAGAAACAAATTGTAAATGAAAAAAATAACTTTGAAACAAGGGATAAAATGATTACATCTACTTCAAATGATTCCATTTTATTTTCCCAAAATGACACATTAAATTGGCTTTATGACCAATGTTTTTCCACTAAGATGAAGTGAGGGAAGCTGGGATGATATTTGGGCAGGGGTTGTCCAATCCAATGGTCATTGAAGGTGTTCATTAAAGAGAAAGGTATGTTCCCATTTATAAGAGAGGGGAGGGGCAGTTTAGGAAAATCTTGAACTATAAATATATTAAAAAATTATTTACAGATTATAATAGCTCCAAAAATGTTTTATTAATAGGATATTATGATTATGGGTCTAAATATTCTCAAAAATTATGTTTTACACATGTTTTTTTTCAAATTTGTCCTTATCATTAAGATTTATCCATTTATAAAATATGATAATTGTTATCAGGTTCTCTTGTATTTTTATACTACATGGTTAATAAAATTTCAGTAAAAATACACAAGAACCTAAAGTGGATCATTTAAAGAATGTTTATTACTCCAAAAGTTATTTGACGGATGTAAATACTTTTATTATTTTTATATCATTTAATAAAACAATATTTGTTTGGAAAAAACATTTATGTCAATTTTGACACAATTTAGTAACTACTGATATTTGTTAAAGTCATGACAACATGATTCCTTCAGAACAAGGCATTAAATCATACCAAATATGTCAATGTAATCTAGAAAATTCGTGGATGGAATCAAAACAATAAAATTATACTTATTTTAAATTTTATAATATCATTTAATCAATTCATTCATTAATAAGAAAAATACTACATCATTGTTGTGTCATAAATAAATTTGTTAATTTATTATCTATAAATTAAAAAAAAATAAAACAATGTATGAGATATATTTATCTTTATAATTAATATTTATAGTCTAATTTATCTTAACTATAACCCTATATTAAAAATTTTTTAGCTATTAAAATTTGAATTTAACACTTTTAACTCTTCTTTAAAGAATATATAATAAATGTCCTAATCTAACACAATTGATGCAAAAAAGAATAATATTTTTTCCATGGGTTTATTTTTGTCAAAAAAACACTTATCCAGTAGAATTAGAACATGTGTTTTGGTGATATTATATTATTATAATATTATTTTTACCTTTAATAACCCTATTTATTTTTAATCTTAGTAAATAAAATTCAGAAGTTACAATTCAAAAAAATATAATTAATATTTGACCACATTTTACATACTAATGACAACCGTTTCTGTCATATTTTTGAAATAAAATGTTCAGAAGCAGTAAAAATATGCTTTATTGAAATTTTCAAACGTCCTTTGAAGGTGGGTAAAAGGCGTTAAAAAGATCAATAAAATTTTATATATCTAATCTTATTATAAAATGACTTTAATTAATTATATTGGAATAATATTGGTATAATGTATCTATTTTTACATTAAAATATATTTAGTTATAAATGTTTATTTAAATGAAAATGATTGTTTTTATTGACAATTCTGTAATTTTCACTATTCATCAAAAATTGAATGTTTTCAGAAAGCTACCAAAAAATCATCCTAAGTTAATTTGTATACTCCAAATTCAAAACTGGATACTATTTTAACAAATTCAAATTATAGGAGTTTTTAAAATAAATTTACTATTATTCACCAAATTACATAAAACCAATTTATTTTATGAAAATAGTTTTTCAAAATATATTACTAATTTAACAAAACATATACATTTCATTATAAATATGATTTATTTATGTGAAAAAATTATAAATAAAATTTTATATTTATTTTTTACTATTCATATTACAGTATTTAATTGCTAAGTAAATACATCTGTTAAATATTTAAAATACTAATGTTTTTTCATAGAAAATCAATCTTGCATGTAATGCAAGCCACATCTGTGTTGCCTTCAATATAGGATATTAAATTACATTAACGATATAACATAATATCAAACATTTAGGTGTTACAAAATTCATTCTGTATATCATGTAGTTGATCATTTATATTTTCATGTGGAAAATCCATCAAAATTCACCTGGTTTGTTTGTGTGTTATCTTGGTTTAATTGTTCATTCAACTGTATTGGCCCTGCATTCAATTAGTTTGGTTGACTAGGGCATCGTTTAGCCATTCTCCCACCAGATTATTCATGTCGTAAGTTGGAATAGTTTCTTGGGGTTTTCATGTGGGGAATACATGGTAAAATGGTTGATCCTATTTATTATGATTTTTATCTCATTATGACATCAATTCTGATGGTAGGTTAGACCCTTTTCTAATAATGTTACAGTTATCCTTTTTTATGGTTTTATATAAAATCAACTTTTAACATCATATAATAAAATTAAATTACAAAATGGTGTATTTTAATTTTTTATAAATTAAGATACTTATTTCCATTTCATTCCAATAATTTTGGGGAATCAAATAGACCATTCAATGAATATTAAATAGATACAGAATTAATGGCCAATTTAATTGAATGTTTGAAAAGTATTTTTGAATTCTTGAGGAAATATTATTTTTTTCTAAAATTAGATTTCATTTTCGTTTCTTTTTTATTGCATTATCTCATGTGTAGATGATCCAGAACATTCCCTTAGTTCCCTAAATAACCATTCTATAATTGTTTTAGTTCTTCATGTTGTTTTTGGTTCCCTTCACTAGCGTTTCTCTCCTGTATTCATGGTTCATTTAATTTATAATTACTTTTTTCAGGAGATGTCGGATTGTTTATATTTTTATGTAGTGTATGTAATGTGAAATAACCATGATTTAGTTTTCATTTTCTAAATGGGAGTGATTAACCATAATTAGAAAATAATTTTGAAATCACATTATGATTATATATTAATTTTTTTGAAAATATAAAAATGTTGAAGATTAAAATATTATGACATGATTAAGACAAGATATTAATAATAATGAAATAGAATGATTAACATGTTCTGACTGATTATTTTCTAATTACATAGAGTCCCATGTTGTTAGTATTTTCTTTCTTATTTTATATAAAATGATGATTTTTTTTGAAAAATAATAAAAAATATGAAAAACAATGATAAAATAAATTTGATATTTATTATAAGAATAACTAATTCCCTTCATGAAATCAATTAATAATAATTATAATTATCTGTTAATTTTTTTATATTCCTCACTATTGTTGGATTTTGTCTATAGGTTTACATGATTCATAAAACCTATGCATAATAAACCAAATAATTAAATAAGTAAATAAAATGTTTCTTCTATAAACAATGTTTATTGTGGATGAATTAGTCGATTATTTCTATTATTTAGTATTGAAAGGATAAATATTGTGGCTATTGATTCCCATAAGCTTATATGTTAAAATATATTAATTATACATATACATTCCTTGATTATATAGTTAATTGATGTAATTTGTTGTGAACTTTATTGATCAAGAATCGATTAGAGTTTTGGGAAATTATTGATGAATGTGATTTTAATTATGTAATGGGAATGAATATATCTTGGCTATAATGTTGATTGTTTCTTGTGGATGGGGGAAACTTTTATTTGTGAAAGGGTGTGTTAATGTCCCTAGGGAAGTTAGGACGAGTTCATAATGGATATTTTTCAATAAAATTTATTTATTTCGTTCCTATTTAAAGAATATTGTTGGATGAATATTAATTTCTTATTATTCATTTTACATGAATTTGTTTGGGTTAATATACAACATGTTTATTATTAATTATTATAGCATGGGGTGAGTCATATTATACCTGATAATTATGAGTTGATAAATAATTTAATAAATTAACCATAATTGATATTTTGGTTAAAAAAATATTATAACATACATTAAAAGTAGTCTATTTTAATAAATGGAAGTTGATGTTCCAACAATACATGGTTTGTGGGATTAATTTAATAAATTAATCATAATAAAATTAATTAATTAAGTCACAATTAAATATTTATAATAGAATATTGATTCCAATATTTATGTTTGAGATATATATACATTATTGTTTATATTTGGGTGTCCTGAGTGATAATAGCTGTATATGAGTCTAAGGGTATATTTTTTCCATAGTGTGGTCGTGAATGATATTATATTATATTTTTCAAATTTCATTCCCTAACCTACCAACATAAATATGTGTAACTATCACCCAAATGTTTTATGGGATATTTTCTATAACATCCACTATTGAGAGTGATTTGATGAATGAATTTTCCCTCTCCAACACTCTCACAATAGAATTTGATATATGTAGATGCACCCCATGGTGTAATTGATTATGATAGAGGATTTTTCTCTTATAGAGGATGTGATGGTTGTCCGTTCTCTATAAAGATATATGGACATTATTTTTATTATGGTTATAAGACATATTTATATTAAGTCAGAATGTGAATATATTTTCAATGGTTCACATCCATTGTTTGTGTCTTGAGGAATAGTGCATCTGTGCAGGCATTGATGGATTCTGAAAACTCAAGCTACTAACTATATGGAGGAAGGAATTTTTCTAGGAAAAACCCGATAGAAAATGGTTTTGATATGTGTGAACATGTTTTCAGATAATTTATACATGGGTAAGCATAGGATGTGATTCCTTGGGGAAGATAAAGAAAAAAAGTACAGATGTGTAATGGGTAGTTTCATTTTTATATATAAACACTTTTTATTTATAATTTTTTATCACTATGTGTAACATAATAAATTATAGATGCTAATGATGTGGAAAATATTAAAACATTTTTTCGTGATGAGTTCGTTTAATTTATTTATTCAATTTAATTTATTATATATCATCCACACATTCATGAGGGGGTTTATAGAGGACATATTGAGTTTACATGTTGTCCACAGCCTACTATATAAAGCTATATTTCTTGTCTATAATATATAGTTTGTGATCGAGCTAAGTGTTTCAATCATGGGGATCTGTTCAAGATTTGTTAGATCTTCATGGTCATAATCAAGCATTATATTGGAATTATCCAATTCTCCTTTATATTACATTCAAACAGAAGAATATATTTAGGGTAATACCTCCCATGTGTGTTTGTTATATAAATTCTTGTGAATGAAACTAACATCTGTCCAATTGGAGGAATAATTCGGGGTTCATTTTATATCATTATCAATTTGTATCCCTAGAGGGGTACCATTGGGGTGGGGTTTTCTATAGTGCGGCTGAAAAAATAGGGGTCTCGATCACTAATAATATTTTTCTAAATGTTTTGAAAATGAAATAACCCCATCATAAAACATCATCCACCGATTATGTAGTATAAATGTACTTTTTGGAAATAAAATCTACAAATTCAATGACTCGATCACCAAAAATAAGAATAACATCATATCCAAAGGAATTTGGTAACATGGAAATTATATACATGGAATGATATACCCATACCAATGATGGAATCAGCTTAGGGTGCTTCAAACTAGTAGGATATAAAGTTAAATACATCGAGTGTTGAAAAAAATCAAATAAATTGAAAATTGTTAGGACATAACTATTCAAACCAGCACATTAGAAATTCATATCCATCTTGTGATAAGTTTTTCAGATCCAATATTGTCACCATGGGTATTTTAATGAATCTCCACTATAAATTTGGCACCACTGGAGATGAAGAAAGAAGGTATAAGATACCCTTGAATTTTAGAATGCCTTGTAAATAGCAGAATCATGGATATTAGATTTGTTTTTAAAATATATCTTCGATAATATTTAGAATATAGGAATTATTTTGGAGACCGTTATTCATGCCATTACCTTCCCCCTAAGTTAGGCCTTACTGGAAAAAAATGGAACCCAAAAAATGCATCCTTCTAGGTTACAGAGATGAAAATTGTGATTTTGATTTCCATTTGGATTTTGAAATAAATATTATTGCCGAATAATATTTACATATTAATCTATTTTTTGGTAGTAGATATATGTTTTACCATACAAATTTTAGACTGTTGTTTTTAGAGTAGATATTGAAGAACTATCTGTAAAAATATAGACACTCATATTGTATTCCCATAACTAAATCTATAAATTATTTTTCAAATATAGACTTCACATGAACATTTATTTTGAATACTTCCATTCTGAAATACCAATTCTATATGAAGATATCCCCTACCTCATGTCTATAAGAATCACAGTCTTCCTCAAAATCAATGTAAAATTCATGTAGAGATAAAAAAAATTAAATTATGATTTTCTTATTATGATCAAATTCTTATTGAGCTTCAAGTGACTATTGAATCAAATCATTTCATGTAATAATATTAAGGTGTTGTGTAATTTTTTCATACCGATGAATGAACATTACATAGTATCCCATTAGAATAATGAATCCCTATACCCAATTCACTACCATCATCTTAGGCTAATCCAACACTTCGTGAATATTTAAGGGGTATATCGAAACCCAAATATAGGAGATAAAATGTTTCTCATACTCAACCACTCATAGTTAAAAGAATAATTTTTTTTCTATTGACAATGAAATTTTCATTATAGAGAATAAATATGAAAACTATAAGGTATTATTGAAAGACCTACCATCCTGTATATAAAATCAAAATATCTTCCTAGAAAATCAATATTATCCATCATAGGAAAGAAAAAAAATATAGCATTTATTTTGTACTATAACATCTATGGTGGATTATTTAGCACAAAATATTCAACAAATATTCAAAAAAAATATTGTGGGTTTAAAAAATCAACATTCATCAAATCCTTATTCCACACTCATATCTGATGATACCCAAATTTCAGTTGTAATTTATTGAAATTGTTTTCTCTATCCACCCCATCCAATGAATCATCCACCACATGTTTCTGAATCTTATCCTGAATAGTTAGTCAAATAAAGGATCTTCAGTTCCCAAAAAACCACAATAACATGTATTTTCTTGACCAATAAACTAAACATGAATAAGAACAAGATCATTGACAATTAATTACCACATGTAGTATTTCACCCACATTAATCTGAATACTTAATTTTGTAAATTAGTGTATCAATAAGGCCACACATCCAATAGATATTTTCCATGTTGAAACCAGAATATGTGCACCCACTATGAGATTAGAGGTATACTACATCATCTTCAAAAACACTATAAAACATTGTAAAAGTAATTGAAATACGTTTTATTACACTAGATACAAGTATAAATATCCATATTTATTCTCTCATCTCATTATATCCCGTTGGATGCACCTACAAGTACTCTTCTGATCCAATCATCAATGGAGGATATTATCTAAGAGGAACAACATATTCCCCTAATGATGTATTCCTTGTATTCAAATCAATAATTTTAATCAATGATCCTTAATTAGTTGAAACATCGCAATCATAACATAATTAGTAAATAAACAGAAACATGTCAAATCCTTATAGGTCTAGAACACAGGAATCAATGGTCTATGTGAAGTCACCCACAACTGACTGAAATTATTTATACAACTCTTATGTTAATACCTGGTGTCTATTTCCCAATATGACTGTGATTTTATTTGTGTGATTAATACCAAACATAGTCACTTAACCCTATTAGGTGATTTAAATTTTATACATTCCCAATATCTGGTAATATCAATACATGAATGTCCCTAATCATCCTGTAAAATCTCATGTATGATACATACCATGTTTTTATTGCATATACTTAAGGTAGAGGTCCAGACTCTACATACTCCATAACCATTCATTCTTCACTATCTAGATTCTATATGGGTTCATGACTATATTAATTACCAATTTGTGGGACCCTAAAATTGAATCCAAAATCACCTTATGCCATAATAATCACCCTTATATTTTCTATCTACACATTTATGGAGCGTGTTTTTAGAAAAAAAGCACATGAAATATAATCATTATTTCTATGATCCCATCACTCTTTATTCATTAGGTAATTTATCCACCGAACACCATATACATGTCTAAAATCTCCAATTCCACAATTTCCCTCAAACCTCCAATTCCTATCTAATATCATTAACCCCCACACTATGTTCTATTTGACACCCTCTCTATCAACTCCCATACACAGTCACATTCACTATAGCCTTTCTTCTAGCACTCATCCTAGGAACACCCCTCATATGTTTCATACATATGTAACCGTGTTCATATATCATTAGTTTTTATTAATTTTCCCATTCCACCATATTCGATAACAATAATTTCAAGCTATATAATTTTAAAACATATAGTCTACCAAATGTGCACCTTCCACACCAACTCTATGTGAATCCTTTGACTAATTTAAACTACTACTATATTGATATTATATAAACTTTTTTTAATTATAATCCCCCATTTGTATATATTATTACATCATACAAACATATTATAGATGTATGTATAAATTATTATAATTTTATCATGTGGAATATGATTATTATTTTAACCTTAAGAGGCTTCACATACTATTTTTGTCTTGTTGCATCCCCATTCCTTTCCAATCATATCATGCTCGCACAATGGGAATAGTTGGTCAACATGATCATATCTATATTTCATAACTCAATGGATCACATTATTATATGTGTTGTAAATAATGAAAATAATTATTATGAATTGTGGGACTTATTGTTTCTTATCACATAATGTATACCTATTTTAACATTCATAGTAACATATATGGTTATCATATCCTACTAATTCTCATTCCATACTGGATATTATACATTCCTATGAGCCTCAATCTTTCTATCACCATACCAATACACTCTCTAATGATGAGATTATAATATATTGTATAAAAATGATTCTAATTCATTGAGAATAATTATATCTCATGATGATGCTCAATTGATATTTATATATAAATCGTCCACCACACAGTTACCTGAATCTAGTGACTCATAACACATCACTAGGAATGATGGTATTTTCAGTCCTATATATTAAAAATTAAATGATGTAATATTATAGTGGTCTATGGTTATAAACTACTAATTAATAATTATCATAGTGTCTTGATTATTTTCATCTCGATGTTATCTGTTGTTAAATTTGTTCCCAGATATACATTTAATTTTTTATCTACATGTAAATAATATTCCAACATACACTTCAAGATCATCTTCATTCCACCGTTTGATATGTGATAAGAGGATTCGATGGCCTAGGTGTTTGGTACACCACACCTTTAAGGATGTGTATATGTGATGGAATAGATTAAATCCCCACTTTTCGTACCATATATGATAATTCCCTTGAGATTTACTATCTCTTTGTCCAACCACCAAAACAAAATCTTTAGAATCATTATCCATAGTAGGATCTTATTATTCATTATTTGTATGAGTCTTGTCATTACATAATGGATCTCTATGTTACTTGTGTTCCCTATGAAATACCAGATGCATCAACTCCCATTCATTTGGTTTATTTTTATATGATGTGAAAAAATATCAGTCCTTGTAAAATGGGTTGTATATATTTTTTAACTATTATTGACGAATTTTTATGGATGACTTTGGAACATTTGATAAAAAATCATTACTTATTTTTTACAGCATTTTTCTCATATGTCACCTGTGTTCCTGATGAAATACAAAATGCATCCACTCCCATTCATTTGGTTTATTTTTATATTTGGGGAACAAATCTCAGTTCTTGTAAAATGGGTTGTAGATTTTTTTACTTTAATTGATGAATTTTCATGGAGGACAATGTAACATTTGATTAAAAATCATTATTTATTTTTTACTAAATTTTCTACTATGATCAACACATCACTGAATTATTTTCTACTCTACATCATTATTTAGGTTTCAAAGATGTCTATTAATAATTATCAGGATCACTAATGTATTTATGGATTGGACAAGGAAATTTCCATTAGAAAAATAAACCCTATACACCTCACCAAAATCAGGTTGCTGAATGAAATAAATCCCATCTTTTTTATGCTTTACATTCAATTTTATTTCAGAAAAATGTTCTAGCCAATTTTTGTGAAGATACCATTCTTAAACAAAATATTATATTAATAGACATATATCATCAATTATTTAGGGGTATAATACAATGATTTCCTTATTTATAACAATATATTCTCACTCACCTTCCCTACACATTTTTAGTAGTCTATGTTATGTTCATGATATTCTTCCATGGAATACCATGTTTCATATCTGTTCTAAAAAATAAAACATTATTGTTTATTAAAATAATTTTTTGGGTATCTATGTTTCACTATTTATTATAATAATTATGTTTTCTCGGATGATGTTTCCCTCATTGAATCATTAGTTTTTTCAAATTTAAATTTTCCACCATCATCTCTTATTCAAAATATTGATATTATTTGACCATTTAATCTTGTTGTACTTTCTCCACCAACTCATCATAGTGATACTATTTCATCATGATTTGGATAATATTATACTCATTAACCTAAAACACCCATCACCCCAGTTCCTAGTGAACCTATCACACCAAATGAGTAACCTTATCCTTATCATCCATAAATAAATTATCCTATATCCATTTACAAAGGATTATAGTCATGTAAGTATAGAATTGATTATATGTTGATACCTCATAGGTTATTGTGTTGCGGGTAACTTACTAGACATTATGCACAATTTCGAAGGCTAAATATCACCCATATTGGTAACAGGCAATACAGGATCACTATTATGATACAGATGAAAATAATACACGGATGTTTTCCCTATAACTTTGAGTATGAATGTTCATAGTTTAAAATAAATATATATATATAGTGAATATCAATGACCATTACTCTAATAATATTCCATGAGATTAAATTATTGCTAATTTTTATGCATATACATTTGTAATTTATTAGTTTGACACCATTTCTGATGGGGTAAATATGATATCAGGTTTCTTATAGATCATGTAACTTTATATCAGAAGCCTCACTTTTATTTGGATGTTAAAAATTCATTTCATCATGATTTTAATGATAAATATTATAAAATACAGATGCTACCATTTTTTATTTCCAATGGGGTTTCACACATGATTTTTCATCATTGACAATAATTATAAGGTCTCAAGATGATTCCCCATTAATGGATTGACATTATAAACACTATTATTCCCAGATTACTCTGGTAATAGAGAATAATTTATTCCTAAAATTTCTATCTTCATTATATAGAATGATTCATTATTCTCTTTGTCTATATGGAACACAGTGTTTGTTATGATGATGATGACATTTCCAACTCAAGTCTTGTCCTCATGAAAATTTCCACCAAATGGATTTTGGTAAACTAAAATATTAATTTGTGATTGAGTTCCACATATATAAAGAAGGAATATTTCTATATAAGATAATGTATGTTATAGATCTACTATAAAATAATATATCACATGAGATATGTTGATTGAATCATCTTTAGAAACTGGTGTGAATTAACTTCATACATAAAGTGAATCCATACATTCCCCTGGTGAATATAAATGATTTTTTAGGAATATTAAATACCTAATTATGACTCAAAATAACATTTATTATATATTGGGAATAGTGACCCAGTAAATATAATTCCCAAAAAAATCATTGTTTTTCCATTCTACAAAATGTCATATATGTAAAAAAGGAACTAAGATTAGCTATTAAATATTATGATCGTGTAAATATAAGAGTAGAAGAATTTTTTATGAAGGATATCTTTCTTATCTGAGGGATTCATCTAGTTTTATAAAAACTATTCTATGTATGTTGATATCTTAGTGTTATATGAAGTGAACAGTTATCAAAAAATCTTGTAATGAGTCAGAATATTTGGCTATGACACATGTGATTGTAGAGATTATTTCGTAATAACTAATACTATAGGATATCATGTATAATATCTGGATACCCATATATATGAGATGTGATAGTCAATATTCAATCATGATATCCACAAATTCATTATTTCATGATAAAATGATGAATAGTTAAATTGAATATCACTTCATTCGATATTATTATGAAAAGAAGTGGATCACTATCAGTCATGTTCTCACCTATGATCAACATGAATATATTCCAATATATGGAATTAATGGAAGGAAGTTATAATTTTTTTTGAAAAAATTATAATGACTAATATATATATCTAATAGTAAGGGAAGTTTTATAATATTTATACATTTTTGATAACAGAAAATGGTAAATGTTTTTTCATTTAAATAAGGTTGATTATTATTTATGATCTCACAATTATATCATCTAAAAATAAAGAATTCAAACTCTTTATAGTGTAAGGGATTTCACAGAAATAGTTCTCATAGAGGGTCATTATACCATGTTATATTCACTTATAATGTAATACATAGTTTTTGACTATTCATTCTCATGATTGTTTTTAATTTTTTCATTGCATTCATTAGATTCAAGGACAAGGTGTAAGAAGTGAATTGAATGAATCCAAAATTCTTGAGGTTGTATAATTGGTGAAATTAGTTTTTTTTACCTTGAAAATATATTTTCATCTTTGATAAAATTATATTTACATTTGTGAATATAGAAAATTTTTTATAAAAATCACAAAGATGTTTGAGGTACCAAAACTCAATATAAGATTTCAGTTTAGAAGATATAGGCCGAAAGGGTTTATGACTATGTTTATGATGTTGTGTCATTCTTCACTATACTTTGTTAGAGGTAGATTAAATTATCAATGCATTGATGGTATATTTTTAAAATGTATATGGGGGTGTGGAATTTTATAATAGTTGTAAAACATATAGAAATATATGGACTCAAAAATAAATTGTTATTCTCTGTCACATTGGAAATTGTTGAATGTTTTTCTATTTTCCACCTTTTATTTATCTCAGGTAGGCTTCCTATATTTAGAGAGATTGTAATTAATGATGGTTCTGTAATTCCATTTAACGAAATCCTAATAGTATATTTATCATAGAGAAGGGAATTTCCTGAACTACATTAATGCTTTTGTTTTCTTTCAATTTATTTGTTTGTTTCTTCAAGATATGTTCTATTTCAAAACTCAATTATAGTGTTAAGAAGAGTAACTATATAGATAAGGAATATATAATATTCATATATAAATATATAGTTGGTTTTTAGTTTTGAATATTTTTTTCATTATTCATCATTTTAAAATACAAATAGTTATTTTGGATTTTGGTATATGAAACAACAATGGCATGTTAATAATAGGCCTTATGCGGTAATTTCTCAAGGAATTTAAATAATCATTCCTAGAAAAAAAAATAGTGACTGTAGTTTTCATCATTACTAAATTTCATTTCTGTATATTGATCTCCATTAATTAGATACATCAGAACATTGATGAAAAAGCCACATCAACTTGGCCAAACAATGTGGGGGTCGAAGGACACTTTTTTATTAATCTCCTTCGAGCTAGAAGTCCGTAAGGGATGTTTCTTTCTCATTATGTATCCCTATGATATTATTAGATTCATATTGATCCTCATGTTAATTATAAAGTGTATTTGTCTCAAAATAATACAAACCCTGAGTTGGTGGTTCAAGCATAACACCCTTGGATTGGGGTGCATCACCACTGTCATCAGTGGGGGAGTTCAGTTTGGGAGTTGCTACGTCTTGAAATAGAACATCACATGTAATTATTTACTTCCCAAAGGAATCATTATCAACCAACATGATATTAAGTTATATTACCTTAGGACAAATTACGAATAAACATTTGAAATCACCAGGTCCATGCTTATTAATTTTTATTAGGTTATATATAGTTTAAAAATACTCACATAAATGTATAATGGATTGAGTCTGGATTCGTAGAATATAAGTTGAGGGTTTATATTTAATAGTACTATGGTAAAACCAGTGAGTAATGTGGAATATTATTGTGGACACCTTATCTGAAAATGAATTAGAATGGTTGAGGCTTGAAATCATGCTTCAGCCCTACTCCAATATGATACTATTCATGAACTCTACCATCCAATTTTTATAAGTATTTTCCCTAATAGTATGGGTTTTAATAATAATATTAGCCTCATAATACTCAAGGAACTTAGTGGACAAGTAATGGAGAGAATTTTCAATCTTCAAGATTTATAGATTTCATCTAGTTTGTTATTATGTAGGGGACTTCTAAATGAAAAAGTTTTTTCCAGGAATGTAATGAACCCAATGAAAACATATTTATGTCTATAACAATATATCCACTCACTCCTAGATAATACATCTATAAATAAATCCATTGATCAGATTGTATATACTTGAAATGATGATTATAATTAATTGAGGATCTATTGAATTGAACTCTCTTCAATTTTATTAGGACATCATTTTCATAAAAGGGTTTGTTACTGAATATAAAAAGACCCGGAAGCCTCTTTTAGTTATATTTTATACAAATGTGGAAATAGCACATCATATCCTCATATGTAATTGAAGAATGTTTTAACTTTATGTGAGGTTGGTTATTTTGTTATATCTTGTCTGGGTTTTCTATTTGAACATTTAATTCTGAAGAACTGGTGATCTTTTGATAATTGTTTTTTATCTCTTAGTGATTTTAATACAACATGAATCTAACCTGATAGATAATCATTTATGCAAAGAAACCCACTAAAATGGGGTTTCAATTTAGGAAAATAGTCCATAAAAATCATATAAGGGTAAAATATATCTTCTATATATCTCAAACAAGATAGTGGCTTTACTTATGGATATTCACCTCTTATAGCTGCCTAAAACTACATCCCCATATTCACCCATGAAAAATACTAAAAAAGAATAACTATTATGGAATATATGGAATGAAAAAACTAATTATAAGTCCCACTCATCATGAAATGTGTTTTTAGACACAAAAATCACCTAAAAAGTATCCTATCATGCATTAGAATGTTTGGAACAAATTCACAATTCCTTATAATTATCATAAATCATTAAATTAGGGCAGCCGAATCCAATATCCAATCATTGTACAGTTGATGAATATATACTATTGGTAAATAGATCTAAATGAACGTTAATTAGTTGATTTTAGTTTTCACTCTTATATTGACCATTATATGTCTTCATCCCCCATTGTTAATAACCTAATTTAAAATTTAGATGATTTGACTCCAACTTTACTCTAGAATCAATATTTAATTCATCGGTTAGAAGTGTATATTTGGAATTATTGATGATGAATGAGTATATATTATAAATCATGAAATAATAAAGATTATTATAATTAATTTAATGTTAATATAATTTAATAATGGATAAATCCCCAATAATATATATTTCATTAGTAATTAAAGGATCTAAAATAATCTTATTATATTCATGTAAATTTACATGAATCGTTGTCCCAAAATGAATTCTAAAATGATATGGTTTATTCTTCCTATACTAACCATAATATATGATGTTCTAAATTTTGATCTATTATTAAAAATATAATGTTCATAAAAACCCTATTTCCAGAATGTATCACACAATGAAAAAAACAATGAGAATTTTTTAACACATGAAAATATATATTTAGGATGGTTATAATAGTGTTTCCATCATTGGACTAATTATTGATTATTATCATAGGACCTCAGAGGGTGTCAACATTCCATTTTGAAACTAAAATAAAATTAATATTGATAATCCAATGATAAAATTCATTTATGTGAAAATTATAATTCACTATTTATTATTGTTATTTTACACATAAAATTATCGAATAGATTCTTAGTTGATGCCATCATTTTATTTAGTTGGTTTTTTTCCAAAAATTTTGAAGATTTTTAAGTAAACACCCACATGAAAAAATCAATATGATTTGAATAAATGATGGTTTCTACCACATTCCAGAATTTGTGGTTGGATGTAAATAATAAATAAAGAGCAGACACTATAGAAAATAGATGATGCAGATTTTAAAATTAAAAAAAACACAAAATATCACCGATATTTAACATGTTTCAGAAAATTTTGGCCGTAATTAAGGACACGGGAACCATTCCAATTTATTTTATTAAATGTATTGAAATATGAACACATACAAGGTATTGATTGTAATATGAAAGAGACTAAAATAATAAAAATTCACAAAAACAAATACCAAAAAAGTATGAAGAAAATGAGAAGTGTAAATACTCACTACTAGTTTTTATTACTACAGAATGAGTATCTTTATTTAAGAAATAATCATTGGGGATTTTCTTTCACTAATGAATAGTTGATCATTGGTGACATAGAAAATATGTATAAAAAATATGACAAAAAAATCATTGAGTATAGGTTGTAACATATAGATAAACTGTTGTATTTAATTATTTATTATTTTTATTTTCCTATGGAAAGTAATATTCTGTAGGTTTTAGGAGTTTCGGGGTTATATATTTGAGATATATCATATGGGGAGTGTTTATGATATAATTGGAAATGTTATTGGTTTCTTTGAGGTCTGAATTTTGATGTTCATAACCCATAACAAATGTAGCATTCATTTATATGGGAGTACTTCATCCTGTTCATATTCATCATTAATATTCCATTAATTTCCTTATACAAAAAAAATCTTTACATTTACTTTTATTTTAACACATCTACACCAACTCTAATTTTTCATAATTGTTAAGTACTGTAGTAATATGTCCTTATTTGTTCTCTTTATCATACATTATTTCTCACATATGACTATCATTCGGTGGAATTATTAAATTAATGGTTTTGTAATTGAAATAACATGATAATAAATGGGAATATTTCATAGATAGATAATAGTTGAGTGTAAGTTGTAATATGAGGATGATCAAGTATCATTCATTGGAGAAGATTCCAGGGGATGTTTTCTTGAAATCAATAATGTTAATAATTAATTATGAAAGGAATTATATGTTTCCAAACTTCATGGGAGTGAAAATAAAGAAATTATATAGTAGATAGGGTTGTTTTGTCTGGTATATAATGTGATAAAACTATGTATCAATGTGCTGTAGAGCTCATGTGGTGGTAAAGAATTCATTATTTAATTAGGGAGTTAAAAGAATTTCTGATAGTTTATACAAGAATTGAGGGACGATAAAAGTTCGATAATAATTCTTTAATAATTATTTTTCATCAACATAGTTAAAAAATGATCATAATATTAAATGAAAACATATCTCTATAATAAAAGATTATGAGCATTCTACTTCCAACTGAGGAGTGGAAATAATTTGAGGAAAGAACATCATTTTTCTACTTTTTGGGTATGGAAAATAACCTCACCAATGTTATATTATGTTTTAAATAACTTAACATAATATTAGTTAAGTTGGATAATATACGTGATATAACTATGTGTTCATAGGTTCCTCTTTCTCGAACCACCAAGGGAATTCATGTAGATATAAGAAGGGTTTTTGTCAAGATTATTTGAATTACCACTACAATTTATGAATTCTTCAGAAATTTGATAGATGATATTAATGTTTTTATATATTGTAGTGGGAGTCTAGGGAAAAGTTATTAAATACATGTATTAACATATTGGAGTCAAAAATATATTTTTATTAAATTAAATGATCATGGTGGGTTCATGATGCTTCCAAATATTTATTGAGAAATGAAATGGACTCTATAACAAGATAAGAAAAAACTGGATAAGAATTATATAGTTTCTATGTTGATTGAGGAAAGTGAATAGGGTTTCTGATGAGTAAAGGATGTCGTGGTAAATGGATTTACCTATAGGATTTATGTTCAACATCTGAAATGATTTTTTTAACTAATAAACAAGGAAGAATAAATTTTCCTCATAAAATAAAATGTTTCATTATTGGGAGGTATGTGACTAAGGTGTAAAAAAATATATAAAGTTGAATATGGGTTTTAGGAATATTTGATTCTATATTTAGGTTATGTGAAAGAGTAATGTATTAATGATTCAAATGATAGTTAAAATACATTTACCATTGGTTCAAAAATTCAATTTTAATCATATTTTTATAAATAATTTCCATTTGATATTTTATAAAAAACATAAATTCTATTTAATATGAAATATCTCTACTAGTTGAGTCTATAAAATTTTACATCTCCTAATATAAATTAATTCAAGATATAATGTTCGATATTAGGGAATCAGACCATAATTTTTATAGTAATTGTACAAGTCCAATGTGTAAAAGTAATGTTATATCTTTTAATAATTCAGGGATTTAATTTATAAAAACAAGAAATAATATTATTATGAAGCTAGAAATATGCTAATTGAAGCCATCAATAAGGCTAAAATGTTATTCCTTTAGCCCTAAGAATTTTTGGACATTTTTTCCCATATAATTCTGTTAATGACTTTCTAATAATGTGCATTTATTAAATTCAATGTGATATAAATTTTTCTAAAATATTTTTTTCGAAATAAATTTTATTTTAAGAAAATGTTTCGACTCATTAAAATTTTATAATATTCTTGATTTTTCTGTAATAGATTGTTCAAACCATTTCTATAGGCAACCAATCTATGAAGAAACATAGAAAAACATACCTACATTATGCAGTTGAAAGATATATAGATTTTGAATCCTCTAGTAACATCAATTAATGATGATGGTATATATGTAATTATAGAGTCCCACCTAGAGTTTATAAATGATTTCTCAATATTATAAGAACCCAGATCTTCTTTTCTTGTATTTTTTTCTATTTCTACTGTTTTTTGAGGAAAAAGAGGATTTTCTGGAAATTTATTATATACAAACCATGTACATTATGAGTACACACCGTATACATGGTTATCATGGGTAGATGTGTGATGTCCATGTAACGGCCTTGCACACGGGTGTGTGGGGTGACTTGGAATCTACCTAAAGTAGAGTTTGGAATCGGCAAGTACATGCCATGTACATTTTAAGCACATGCCGTTTATTTTATTTTGTATGAAGCAGACTGAGGTTGGGTCTTTTCAAAAAAAATCATCTTATTCGACTACTTCATCCAAGTGAACTCGTACGACGGAGAATCCTCTCTAAGCACCTGAGCGAGATTCTGTTCTCCGAATCGATCTCTATCAATTGCATTAGAATCGCATCAGTGAGTTATTTATTATTCTTGTATGAAATCTTCTTAATTATCCTCTCTCATGAGATATCTTGGAATGAACATTATAGTAATTTTTGTAGATAGACGGTGTTCTTGGGAGACTCAAGGCATGAGGATCATGTATATCGATCTCCCAACACTATGTTAGGTGGTTTGTGCCTTTCCATTGAACGTCTTTGAGTTATATGTGAAAAATCGCCAATACCCATGAACGGGGTATTGTGTGTTTTTTGTTTAAGCCTTATTTTTTTCCAGTTATGAATCTATGA
This sequence comes from Viscum album, assembly GCA_963277665.1. Classification (NCBI taxonomy): domain Eukaryota; kingdom Viridiplantae; phylum Streptophyta; class Magnoliopsida; order Santalales; family Viscaceae; genus Viscum; species Viscum album. Next base: position 942,289,637 of record OY728127.1, on the reverse strand, counting down.
TAGAGTAGTGGATGATTTCATTTGAATAGGGTTAATTTCTATGCTTTGGAAGTCGTTGAAATACATGTTTGTTTATGACCATCTTGGTCTATCTGGCCTATTAGCCTGCTGTTGTTACCCATTCCTAGTATTGTAGGATGGTGTGTTTACCATTTCTGTGATGCAGATATGATATAAACTATTATCCATGTAGTTTTTAATGTTTACTTTGCCTGCTATGAATTTCTATAATCGATTGACTTAAATAGGGCCGTGAGAACCTGGTGTAGTAGACCATTGGGAGAATGGATGAAAGGGATTCTCAGGAGTTACTTTTATAATATTACGATATGAGACCATAGAGGGAATTGGCATAAGTGATTACTTAGAGTATCTGTAGTTTCTCAACACGGGCCACATGTGGAATGTGATGTAAGTGATTCCCCATATCACCATTAGTATCGATACGAGACTATAAGGGGATTTGGCAGAGAGTGATTCCTCAGAGAGTATATACATTAGCAGAACCAGAGGGGGTGAGACTATGTCTGCTTCTGAGAGGGTTTCTTGTAGTTGTGTGGTTGAACTAGAGGGGTTGGGTTTTGAGTACTTCCATGAGGGTTACCTTATTTTATTATATCCTTACTTGATGTATGAGATTAAATACTTTGAAATAGTAGGAATGTTTGGTTTTGAGTACATCCTAGTTTAATGTTTATTTTTTTCTTATTGTCTGCCATATATATTCACTGAATGATAGGCATAGATATATTGGTGGTTGCCTACTAGGATTCATCTCACACCCTATTTGGGACAAGATTTTGGGCCCAAAAAGACTATCTTCATGCAAGTATATATAAGGTCAAGCGCCCTACTACTTCAGGTACTTGATTTTGGTGGAGTTGGAGAGCATGGAACCAAACTATGGATTTCAATGATGAGGAGTAACTTACTTGTTTTTATTTTGAACTTTGGATTTGTACTATATTCATAATTTTTTATTATTTGGATTCTTTCCAAGACATATGTATCATGCGTCATATATATATGTGCTCCAGTAGTTTCTTTATCAGTCTTCCACTATTTACTGCGTTATGTTATTATTACTCCTTTGGATGTTGTATATCTGTTTTACATCCACTGTGTACTCTGGAAATGAGGTTATAGATTCCCTAATATCACACTCAAGGACCTTACTGCTGGTTGGAAGCCTCCTGTATTCGGGGAAATTCAATATAGTCCATGGGAAATACCGGGTACGGGGCTCCTCTGGGAGGCTTCTGGAACCAGGATCTTACAAATAGGGTTGTAATTTTAGGAATGTGTGGTTTCCAGTGTTATTAATGTCCATTGATATGGATTACATCCATTCAGGTTAGTGTTGTATTTCATTCAGTTTATTAATTATATACTAGACTTAGAGTATTCTACTAGAGTTTCTTATGAATTTGTGGGGTTATAAATAGTAGATATGTTAGATGTGCATGAATTAATATATCATTTGGGAGTCGTCTTGTCTGAACGTGATAATACTCATATTTTACTCAATGTATAAGTAATTCATTGGGGATTACTTCATTATCACATTATATTTTTCACCCACATCCTCTCATACATATACTGAGACTCATTTCTACTTATAATATTTTTCTTCTTCAATAGATATTTTAATTTTCCATTGTTGCTATAAAATGCAGAAATATTTCTTATTGTGTTCTATATCTTATAACTTATTTAATCAAAGATATGTTTGTTAATTTAGAGTCATAACAAGGATATCATTGCAATGTGAATGTAATGAATCTATAATGGACTTCAATCCGAGGTTTTTCTTTTCACAAGTAGGGTGATGTAGTGGAAAATGAGTCTATAATGTTGGAAATGCTTCAAATGTACAGCTTTTGTGAATGATGACTCTCACTTCCCTCATATTTTTTATATGGTTTCAAAAATGTGTGGGATGTAATTTTGACCAATATTTAGTTAAATAATCACCTCTTATAACATTTCATGATACTAAAATAATCCAATGTTTAATAGGTTACCAGACACACAGTACAAAGCATAAATGAATGACAAAATACTATTATTTTATTTGATTGCAATAACATAGATATCATATTGGTATGAATAAGATCAAACCAATTATGATATATATATATATATATATATTTTAATATATCATACTCAATAAAAATTTATTGATTAATTCATTGTAAAAAATCACTCAATTTTTAATAAAATCATTTTACATTTCAAAAGAGTTATTTTCATCCAAAAATGAATATTATTTATTCTTGTGAGTATATATAATAATTAATACATGGAGTTTATAAATTTATGTTTTGATAATAATGGTAACATTTTTAAATTCATAATCACAAAATTATCCTATGTTGTAATTTTTTGATTTAACAAAAATGATTAATTTTTTAATGAATTAAAAAGACTAAATTTTATTTAAAAAAGTATACTAGATTTATGAATTTAATATTTTAAATTAATTTTTTAAATTATTTACAACGAAAATTTGTTCCCCCAATATTATTAATAATCCAATTATTATAATTGGAATCAATTTTCTCATTGAATTTGGTTTAAATATATATATATATATATATATAACGTAATTTTTTTAAAAAACTGTTTTTATGCATCCTATGTATTTTTATATAATAAAATTAAATTAATCACTATTTATATATTATTTTATTTAAATTTATATCTTTGATATTTTATAGAAAACTTTATTAATTATATAATTTTTTTTTCCTATGCATGAGATACGAAAAAATGCAGATTTATGCTACAAAATTATTTTTTTCTAAATTTTTCTTTTCATAACGTTTTCGAAAATTAATTTAAAATTAATTTAATACACATTAAGAAACTGAATTTGGTAAAACTTATTCAATATTAGAAATTTATAGGTCTTAAATTAATAATATGTACATTTTATTTTATAACAATATGAGTAGAGACCTCACTAAAATTTATCATATTGTTAATGGAAATCGAATTAAAATATGCGGAAATTTAATGTCAGGGTAACAAGATTCTTATTAATTATCATTAAATTGTGGTAAATATAAAATTATCAATATATATTATATATTTAATTATTTAGGAAAAAATTTCCCTCACAATGATTTTTAATACATCTAAAGGAAACAGAAATAAAATATTCCACTTTATTACTTTAAAATACCTATTATATCTCCACAAAATGGAAAAAGATAATATTATGAAAGAATATAGGTATCTAACTTTAGAATAATTTATTTATTTTAATAATTTTTTTTTATTTTGATATATTATTTATTTACCTTAAATTCGTATGCAACGCCAACCTAATAACAATTCAATTTATAGAATAATAAAATATTTAATATTAAAAATATTAAAATTTATTTAATTTTAATTATTTAAGTTTTTTCCAAATATTATATACATTTTTATGAAATATTGGTATATATATATAATATAATATTTAATTTCCATATTTTTTCTATGTATATTTGTCAAATTATATGAAGAGTATCAAAATTGAACATAATGATATTTATTGTAATTAAATTCTATAAAATTTTATAATATAATAAAAAAATTTAACTAGGACTATGTGAATAATGTATGCTCTAAAATTTCTTATATTTTCCATTTATAATCTAATTTTAACTTTATTTTTAATAATATAGCACTCTATGAGTGAAAATTAGGTTACCACAATTATTTTTAAAATAGGATTACTATATTTCTAAACTAAAAGATATTGTTTTAAACCCCCCTTCAACGTGTCTAAATATGATATTTTGATTATAATTCAACCCCATGTTACTATATCATTTAATTTTTATTAAATTTTAATCATTAATATATAAAAATATTATATTTTATTTTAATATTTTATGAATTCTTGAGACCCCCCTTCGCTCAATTATAAATTGGAACCCCCCCTTTTATATATAACAATTGGATCCTTATAATTGAACTAAAACATGAAAAATTATATTCTCCATGACCATATTGACATTTTCTATGTTAATATCATCCAAAAATTCCATCCAAATAGTCCTTAAGAGATTATATAGAGGTGTTGGTTTGTGGAATAGGTAAAAACCCTAAATGGTAACATTCTTTCTCAATAATAAATTTACCTCCCCTAAATGTACTATAAAATAAATAAAATAATAAATTATCTATCCAAAAATATTTACATGTTATTATTATTATTAAAACACATTTCCTCACTCTCTCTACAACAATTTATAATTGAATGTGTCGCTCGTGTGTGCATGTGAGATACCTTCTTCACATAGTGATGCAATTAATTTTTCACCACCTTCGTCATGGATATATTTATTGTGTTCTTAAAAGATATGTATGATTGTTATTACATGTTTACTCTTCAATAATTAAATTATAATATATATAATCATACAATACAATCCATTTTAAAATGACATCAATACATGTCCTTTCATGTAGAGTGCCACCTCCATGAAGCGATGTGATTCGTTGTCCAACTCCCCATTACATCCATTGTAATACATATGGATTTAATAAATAAATATTATGAATATGATATAATAATTATATCTTATATGTTAATTAAATGTCCAATTATTTTATTCTACAAATCGAAAAGTGAAAATAGATTTCATGCATACATATGACCTACCTTAACTATGAATAATGTAATTTATTTTTACATATAAAAAGTTTTTTTATGAATATATATATATATATATATATATACTGAAATAGTGAAGACCATGGAGAATCCCAATGGCCTCCAAAAATTATTATAAAATAATGTAAAGGTTACATATAGAAGATTGAGGGTAATAGTTGGAGAATACACAACCAAATAATACAGACACACGCTTTATTTCTACCACCCCAGCCATGAGAACCGCCCCAACCTCTTGGGAACCTTCCCATTCATCATTATTTTGTGGCCTGCCACACACCACGACGTTCATTAGTACCCACTGGATCAATAACAATTTGATCAGAAAGCTGCACATCCACCGGAGGAACACTATCATCATCATTGCCTCCATCAACATCAAGTGACTTCATAACCAGAGCTTCCTCAGATGAGGGGTTCCTTGTTTGGATGTCATCAACCTTCTCAGATGTAGAGGCATTAGCACTATAGGTGGTGAAGAATTTTTACCCTTTCATTCTCGGATCCCTTTGTAAATTTCATCAAATTCTTGAGAGTTTGTGGATTCCAGCATATTAAAAAATCATTCCTCTGAGCACCAGTACTAGATGAGCCGACACGAAAGGGAATTGTAGATTCAGTGTCAGTTGGATGTGCAGTAAGCACATGATCTAGAGTATTTAACTCTTGAAGACTGGAGTCTGTACCATCATGAAGGTACAATAAGGGAGTATATGTAGCCATGACATGCTTTTTATTAATAGAAACCATTGTGGAATGATAGGCAGGAGAAGGAATCACACTCACATCAGTAGCACATGTAATAGAAACCCACATAGGCTTCCCAAAATTAGCAGTAGATTGAGGAGAAGTTTGTGAAATATTGGCCTAATTATCAACCCATGGGTCATCATGGGATTTTCCCAACTCATCTTGGACATAAAGAGGAGCATGTCAAGGGTTAACATTCCCCATAGACACAAACCCAGTTGCATGCTCCGGAACGTGTAGCTAAAAAGGTAAATATATCTCAGAAGCATCAAAATCATCCTGTAAAGGCCTCATCTTCTGCACAACCATAGTGGTAGATCCCCGTTTAATTGTACTAGGGTCTACTTTCCCTTTGGACAGGAATTGTTCCTTATGTAGCAGTACAAGTTCATCATAATAACCATTATAACTCTGCACATCACCCCATTTGTAAATTCCATTATGGTGAATCATATTATTGACTAGAATTAGGGGTCGAGCATTCATCTCACCCCCACTTCATGCCACGCCACCTTGGTTTCCCACCTGGATTCTCCCATCCACTACCTCAGAAAAGGATGCGGTCCTTTAACCAATCCAACATTAGAATATTTCATTCCCATATTAGATGGTGTAGAAACCCGTGTCACAATATCAAAAGTTCTCAGCAGCAATGTTCAATTAAGATCACAAATATTGGCCACCTTAAACATACACTTATCGACATGATGTACATGATTTTTATAGTTTGAACATCATATCCCCCTATGAAAGTATTCCTTAGCATGTCCAATATTTGATCAGTTAATACAGAATTCAGGGACACGTTCAAATTCAATGTCAATCCCAAATTTAAACACACCAACAACTATGTAAATGGTCTCAACAAGAGGAAATGACATATCAAATTCAACCAACACACGAGTAAAGTGACCATATATTATCGATACAGTTTCTTTACCAATCTTAATTGGAGTGCCAATGGCTAAAGAAACATCTCAAAGTATGTTTGGGTGCCAAAAAACCCAATTCAATACCTTGACATGAATCCAAGAATGTGCCAAAATTTTCATAGTAAGGAGAGGATCTAACCAGGGATCCCAATTTTGAATCCTCCAGAACCCTGGCTTGAGGATCACAAACCTACAGCTCCAAACCTTCAATTTCATTTCATTCAAACAAAAGGTAAGATGAAAAAAATTCATACCGAGAGACACGATATTCTAGTTACCAAATACAAATATCTGTAGAAGTCATTTCTTTAGAACCTCAATCTTACGATCATTTTCCTAGGCACTAAGACGAGCAATTATCGAGTGTTTACAGGACTCAAATCTGTCTTTAAAAATCTGAGGGTTTGATTCCACAACCACAGTTGAACCATTCCGTTAAATATTATGTGGAGTGGAATCACCCTCTCGAGCGCCATGGAAGAAGATATCCAAAAACATAACCGGTGAATCATCTGCTATATTTGTAGAGGCACCCAAATCAGTACCCTTCAAAGGTAATTGACCATGCGATGATTCCACACCTGGAACCACAGTATGGGCCAAACGAGATCTACCACCTGCCTTCGTTAACGGGCCAATAATGAATTCCACAAGATTGAAATTCTCATATATATATATATATAATCTATGATGTTTATATAATGATTAATAATTATATAAAATAAGAAAACAAGGTCAATGATTAAGGACAAGGACTTCGAAACTAGAACATGAATGAAAAACAACATTGTTATCAACAAGAACATTGATTGTTAAATAAAATTGTAAATAAAAGGGTTATTACCTATAATAAGTAGATAATAAAGTGTATAAAATATATGATAATGGTTATATAGTAAATTTATATTAAATTTATATTTATTATATTTGAATTCAGAATACGTGCAAGGAAATTCAAGACATTAGGTAAGGGATTTCTGTTTCAATCCTATTTTAATAGGGATTGTATATAATTTAATTTTCATTGAATAAATTATATTTTTTTGATATAATAAATCACATATTTATTTTAAATGTTTTTAAATTTGAAAAATATAGGTTTTCATTTCATTCCTTAACAATTATGTACCCATGATATTGGAAAATTTATTTTAAGGGAAAACTACTTTATTTCCCACTTTGGACAATTTTTTTCATCCATATCCATGTTTAAAAAACAGTAATTTATTTAAAAATTCACATATAAATGTAGAAAATAATTTTTATCCATTTATTAATTCTTAAAATATTTATAATATGGAATATAATAGTGTTTTCTTTCAAATGAGGTAATTTTAAAATTCTAAATATTGTGTTAAAGGGGTGTTTTAATTAAACGTATATGAAATTAATGGAATTTATTTCCATCCTAACATATAAATGCTTTGAATATTACTTTAAATTATTAAAAATTATCTTTTAAAGGAAATATTTTCTTTATTATTTGGTAAATTTTTATGTTTTAAAAAGGTTCTTTAAAAATGGAAAGGATATTTTCCTTAAAAAATTTTCCATTGATCATTTAAATGAATTTTCATCAATGATAGATTCCTTTATTTTTAATAATATTTTATTGGGTATATGATTCAATGAATTAATATTTATTATTTCTCTTTTGGGTTTTTGATTTTGATTATTTAATGTTTACCAAACCTATTTAATTTCCATGTTTTTTTCAGTGAGGACATTATGAAATGTTTTTGAAATCTATTTTCTTTTCATGGGTTATGAAATGATAATATGATTAATAATCATGATTCATTATAAAAAATCTGTATTTTTGCATTGTGTTATGGGTGATCATAAAATACTATATCACTTCAATTATTTGGTTAATTTTTAATATCTGATAAACAATTATGGGAAACAACATGATGAACTTGAACCAATACGAGATACATGTTGTTATTCTTGATCCTGTATTGGAAATAGGTGTTCAATCCTGATACATTATGATTTGATATTCCTAGTTGTTATTAATTAAATATTAAATAGTTCATATACCAATGAAATGGACACAAATTAATTACACGATCTTATGGTTTGTGATTGATGATGATTTTTCACTCTAATGATTAATGACTATTGAAATTATGATTTTTTATTATATGAATCATTTTTATGATCAATGATAGATTCTTTATCAACATTTTATGTTATTTTCATAACATTATTACATTATTATTGTTTGATTAATTATTATGAACATTTATTGATGTTTCCATTTTATACCATTATTGTGAATCTGAGATCGACTGTATTATCATTCCATTATCTAGGTTGCAATGAATGGTTTACATAGGGTATGTCTATGAGGTTTACTGTACTGGAAGATTGTTATTAATGATGTCATGGATCATTCATTAAATAATAACATTGAATACATATTATTATAATTCACAAAAAAATTTCTTTAATTGAACATTAAACTATGAAATGTATTGAAAATTAATCTCAAATGATGTAACATTTAGGAATGAAAATATTTCCTCATTGGATTTTTTTAAGATAGGTGTAGTAATATTTTGATTTTATGGTAAGGTAATTTTGTGAAAACCCTATTGATTAGTGTGATAGTTTTATTACATCCTATTTTAATGTAAAGGAATACATTTTTTCCATGTGATACATTACTGTCTGAAAAATACACTTGGACGTGGTTTTAACACTTATACATCTAGGGAAAATAACCCCCAAAGTGTTATCTGTGTATATCTAAAAAGTCATTCTGTTTTGTGGTGAGTGTTCCCATACTACAAACCTAGTTAGAATAAACTAGGATATATGGATGTGATACTTAAAATTTTCATTTTGAAACATTATAATGTATTTTAATAAATGATGATTAATGATAACCAACGCTAAACCAAATTTTCCATATATATAAAAGTTTTTATCATTACAACTAAATATAATTATTTATTTTTAATGATTATATTTTTTTTGGTATGATTTGTTTTCCCGCACAATGAATTTTATGAATTTATTTCATCAGATCTAGGCAGAACTTTTTTAATGTGGAATCTAATGGATAATTTGTTGATATACTACCAAAGGGGACTATGAATTGTGTAAATGGTATTTTTTTATTATTCTTAATTAGAAATCACTATATATAAATTAAAACAAACACCATAAACAACTCTATGTATAACCAATTATGATGAGGATAATGTTTGTCGAGATATGGGGATATAGAGCCATTGAAAAAAGAATATCTAGTTTCTTATATGTCAAGAATGTGTGAACAGTTTCTCAAATGGAATGTATCAATAGAACAATAATTTTTTTTATTTTCATAAAATAAGGGAATATATAAAATAATTTTAAATAAAAAATTAAGGGTTCTTGGGGGGATATAAAGAGCATAACATAGAACCATTATTAGTTAAATTGAATGTATGTGGAGAATGTGGGATTTATCTGAGTCAATTCTATAATTGAAAAGCCAAATCATATTTCAAGGATGTTCTAATGTTTTTATGATTGTTTAAATGGAACGATTATAGTATTTAGATATTATAATTATAGTATTATGATAATCAAGTATTTTTATAATGATATTCTAGTTATAGGTACAATGAATCCTCAATGGATTGTTATTCAATGGTATTTTATAATGTATTTTCAAGTATTTTTTGAATGGTGCTGATGAATATGAAAAGTTATTTTTTGGATAAAATATATTTTTAATGAGTTCATTAATAAGGTAATTATAATCCTTGATTTGTGTATGATGATGAGATTGTAATGAGATAATGAGATGTTTTATTATGATATATTAAATGGAATAATATTGATATCATTGGAACTTATTGGAAATATGGTGAAAAATGGTTTATATTATCTTTTAATGTGTTTAATCAATTTTTTTATTTTTGAAGTACATTAAATAGTATGTGACTTTATTTTGAGAATGTAGATATATTTAATTTTAAAATCATTTCATATCTATATTATGGTTTTATGTTAATATAAGATATTAATATTTTTAATGAAAAAATATATTCCATGTATTAACATATTTATAGAGTGATTATAGAAAATATTTTTTGTTGTTTGTGGAATTAATTTTAATATTTATTTTAATAAATTTATTAAAATTAATTATAATTATTTTCGATATTAATTTTTTAGACATATTTTTGAAGGTTTTATAGAAATATATATATGGAATGGTTTAATTTTAACTATGGATCATGTTTTTTAGATCAATGAATGATTTTTCACATCAGATAATTTACGATATTAATATTTGTTTAAGTGATAATATGGATATAGTATCCAAATATTTTCATTAATTTATGGATCTAATGATATGTCAAAAATTCAATTTTAGTGCCTCTGTGTTGAGAAATTCATGTTCATTAATCATTTCTTTGGGTTTGAGTTGATGTAAGAATTGATATAATCACAACAAAATGATGAAATTGTTATTCTAGTATGGGATGTAATAAAAATAATCATCTTCTCTTGATATATATCATTATAGTAAAATAAATCATCAAATATAGGAAACTGATCCTCAAATAAAAAATTCTTACTTGTTTCCTTATTTTCTAACCAATCGATTTTCTTTTCCATATCACATATTTATGGGTTTTTATAATTAAATTTTTTTAAACATGTTATATATTGTTATCCATTATTAATTATTCTGTTTTCTATTATGTTTCCACTATTTAACATTATACTATGTTTCTTTGTATTTGGGAATATTATTTATTGTTAATTCACGTAACCATTATGTTGATTAATTTCCCTTGTTAAGGGATCTCATAGTATTCCATTATATGATATATAATTCTATAAATGAATTATCTAATATTATAAATTTTAATAATGATGAAAAAAGTGGTGGAATAAATTACTTATGGTGGGTGTGGTGGGTATAATGCAACAGAAGTTAATTTTAATGAATACTATGTTTTAAATTTTACAATACAAGAAACTGTACGATGAACCAAAATTAAATATTATTAAATAAATATGACCATTATTATGAAGATGAATAACTGTTTGGTATGAATATAATAAAATATATTATTATATATAAAGATCCTAATAAATAAAAATATATTGATTTAGGATTTGGAAATAAGAACTAAATTTTTAATAATTTCATTTTATACTTTATGAAATATATTTTCTTCAAAATTAAATTTCATTTTTTACATGATGAAATATTATAATTAATTTTTAGAATATATATTAACATAATTATATAAAAATGGAATCATTTTTTAATATATAATTTCAAAATTTTCAAAAAAAAAATTAATTTTTGGTATTTTTCTGAAATGATTTTTTTGTCTCTTTCATAAAATAAAAATTTTTATTGAAATATGTATTGTTATTTCAATAGGTTATAATCTTTTTTTATTTTAAATTATTTTCAATTTATATTTAGTCATATTATATTACTAATAATTAAATTGTCTTCATTGTAATAAATTTTATGGAATAATCTGGTATAAAATTATTTTTATACTAAAAATGCATTTTATTGAAAAAATATTTTTAGGAACGAATTATATTTTTATATTAGAAAAGTTAAATTATTCACTATTGGTGAATTATTTTAAAGATATTTATATATAATATATTAACTAATTTTTTTAGTATTTATCTAACAATTATCATCCTAGGAAAATTATATTAATAAATCCGTATTTATACATAAAATTTAATTTTTCTAGAAAGTGGGTTTCATCATGTTTTTTATGATTACATTACAGCTAACCTATACCATATATAAAAATTAAATTTGATTAAATTTAATACAAATTTTCTCTGACTAATTTTTATGTTTTTAAATAGTTCCCTTTTTTCAATATAATTGTAACCATAAAAAAATTTACCAAGTGGGTAAAGGGTAAATCATGGTAAAGTAAATTAATATTCAATGTTAATGTCAAAATTTATCATCAAAAATAATTTTGGGTGATTATATTTTGATACCTATAACATTTGGAAAGAAATTTAGCACCACATGAATATAAAATATATTCATTTTAGAATAAAATTTATTCTGTTTCTAGAGTTCTTTATATGAAACACCATGTTAAGCTTACACTACAAAGACTATTGAGTTTTCATGAATGAAACATAAGATCGAGTATTACCTACTATTAAGGTTTCAACTAGTTTAATAAATTTGAAAATTTTATAAATATTATTTGTAAAAATAAACATCATTTTTTATTGTGAAAATGTATGATTATCTTTTATTAAATTATTTGTATTTCGTTTAGAAGTTTCAATTTTTTATGAATAGTAAAAAATAATGCATTTTAGTTGAAAAATCCATTTTCATTAAAATTATTATTAATGGAAGATTGTATTATTAATTTTTTAAAATAAATTATATCAATTTTAATCATTTTAATAAAATTTGTTTCATTGGGATCATTTTTATATTTAATATAGATATAAAAACACATTTAAATTTTTTAAATTTTCAATTTTAAAACTTAATTTCTCGCACATTAGTGTGGTTTGGAAAAAATTCAATTCTTCAACTTTTGTTAATTGTGGAAATAAAATGATCATAAAAGGTTGTAATAAGTATACTAATTGCTATTTAATTAAATAAATTTAATTTTTGTCAAAGAATATTTCTGAAATTAACTAAAATTAATTAGAGTGAATATGGTAAAATTTAGTTTCACAAGTGGCTAATCCTAAAACATAAGGGCCAATGTGACATAAAAACATATCAAAAAATCCAATTTGCACCAATATTTCTACCATATCCCAACATGGTTCTAATTTTATTTCTTATTGGAATACTATTTAATGAAATTGACCAACAAAATATGTTATGGAAGGCAAACAACAGAAATGGAATCTTTCTTAATTTCAGAATTTATAATTATTTGGAAGGAAAGAGAAGCTAAAAAGCAAAAGTTATAAATATTATTTTTAAATATAAATTAGTTACCGTTATCATAATAATTTAAAATTAATTTTTAGGTATGATATAATTAAATTAATCACATATGAAAAGCCAATATAGTGAATATTTAATAAATAATTAAATAAAATTAATGATGCTAAACACATTAAAAGTAATGTATGCTTCGTGAATTATTATGTTAAAATGTTTTTGTAGAAGTATATATCATTTTATAAATCTGTGATGTTAATATATTTTAATAAAATTATTTTTTCTTATTTTAAACATAAAATATATTAAATAATTTAAAAATTGACATAAATGTTGTTATATAAAAAATGATATTTTATTAAATGATTTAAATTTAATAAAAATAATATCTTCAGAAATGGGATTTTAAAGAGTTAATAAAAAAAATATGATCAATTCATTTACCAATTTATCATTTATATTTAACATATTTACCCATAGATAGTAAAACATTATTTGCATGGTTTAAGATAAAACAATTTTTTTCGCACCATGTGCGCTTATTTAGAAATTAACATTCAATACACCTGAAATTTTTTAATTTTTCAACAATTAATAATATTATTATCTATTTATGTATGTATTATTTGTTTAATCTCACTTTATAGTATTCCTAATTATTAAATTAAATATGTTATAAACTAGTTACCTTTATAAAAACAAAAATTGAAAGGTGGGAAAATATATGTTGAGGAACAAAATTATACAAATGCACTTACTTTTCTGTGATATAGGTTTATATCGAACCTAAATCCCCATTAATATATTATTTTTTCATTTTTAATTCTCATGAGTTAAGGGAGACTTCCCAATACTGTTTATCTTTTGGTATTTTTTACAATTTCACTCCTCCTCTATTATAAAAAAGAAGTAACTCTTCCCCTTCCTCACAACTCTTAATACACATTGGACTATCTATACATTGCACAAATAATCTCCCAACATCTATAAACTCCCCCTATAATGATAACATTGTACAGAAATACATCCTAGTATTCACTTTGGTGGAAACCAAATTGAGTTACCTGAAAATGAGGTAACATTCGTCTGTGTGAATTTATGTATTATTTCATTCTCTCTCCACCAATGTAATTATTATTATTCAATTATTATATAATTAAATATTAATCCTATATATATTGAGATTTTTTTATGTTACGGTTTCTACCTACACCTATAGACACATCCATAAAATGGGTAATTAAATTACCATTCGAGTACGGAAATCAACTGCCTCATTAAATGGTGTCTTTCATTTTTTTCCATTATCAGCTCTCATTGATAGAAATTATATTGGGAATGTTATATTATATGATATATATTATATTTATTATTTAATTATTATTTATTAATATTTTATGACACATATATTTTTTCATTCCATTTTCTGTTAATACGATAACATTGTTTGTTGATGTGTGGATGACAGCCTCCTCAAAGTGATGTGCTATGTTCATACACTAGATGGAATGTATTAAGGATGGTATAATAAAAAATACATGAAATAAAGAACTTATATGTGGTATTAAAGTCAAAATTTCATTTTTGTAAATAGAATACATCATTTTCATTATTTCCCTTTTTAAACACAAATTAAGAGATAACATCGTTCGCGGACCTATTGACTACTGCCTCCTCGACATGAGGTGATTCCTTTTACATCATAATAATTATATATATTTAAGTATATATGATTAAATAATATTGTATTTAATATATGATGATTATTCTATCAATATAAAATAATACTAACCGTCATTCCACAACTATCATTGAAAAATGGGAACGTTACTCATTAGTAAGTACGATATAATATCTCCATGACGGTAATAGTTGTTCTATTTTTTAGAATGATATATAATGACTGGATTTAGAAGTATAATTTAATAAAATATATGATAATTAAATCATGTTTATTATTTTTTTAAATTTTATATATTGAATCCTTTGACTATAGTCGCCATACTAAATGTTTTTAACAGATGCAAAAATTTTGTTCAAAACACCCAACATAAACTTTTTTAGTTAATTAGTTATAAAAAAATTGTAATAAGGGAATTAAAAAAAATAAAAAACTGAAAAATTTATGAATTTATTACGTAATTAATAGAATATTTTTAATCAAGATGTTAAATATAGACATTATAATTCATACTCAATGTAAGGGATTTCATCTCAATTTCATTTAATTCATGAATATTTTAATTGTATGCACATATTTTTTTTATGTGGTATATATATTTTCATTTGACATGTTTTTATTATTAATAGCCTTATTCTCTTGATATTACAAATTTTACTTAATGTTATTACTTCATGGGGAATATCATTTAAAACATTCAATGTTGTATGTGACACTTTAGAATATTTACAGATATTTTCCCTATTAATGTTGTTAATGATAATTAAATGGTATTACCATTCATGAAAATCAACAAACATTTTTTTAACAGATCATTCACTAGGGAATAATTGATATAAACAAATATTTTTTCAATAATGATATTTAGTGATAAAGAACATTTTTTTAGAAATTAAATCAAGTATTTGATATATAAGGAATTATTTGGACTTCTATGACAGGTGATGGGGAACATTTAAGGTAATCCCTTCAATGAATCAGTAGTCTCCTGGGTAGAATTTAGTTGAAAACCCCCCCTTCAAATTAGTGAATAGTTTGTCTTAAACATTCTTATGTACAGTATTGAAAGTGTAGTTAAGGATGGTAATCCTAGTTGGATCGTAAACAATTTGTTTTAAACTGTCCAGTGAAAGGCCTTGATAGTAACAATTTTGTGTACCTATGAAACATGGAATCCAATAATTAATCATTTATATTATTGATAATTTCTTTTATTATTATTATTATCCATCATATTTTTTTATTTTATATTTTATATGGATATATTTAATTCAATGTTTATTGATTAAATATCACGTGTCTTTAGTTATTTAAAATTCCATTTGAATTATTCTGTATCCTTTTTTTTAAATAGAAATTATGTTTAGTTATTCACCTATACATATTATTTATTTTTATTTATTCATAATTACTTCTGATTTATGGTTACCTATACAGATTATTTGATCTTACACTTATTTTCTTATCTTTTATGAGGATATGAATATGTTTAGTTGGAATGACATTTAAAGATGAAATTTATTAATCTATTTTATGTATTATGTTTTACTTTCTATTCCTAATGTAAAATGGAAATATTGTATACAATATAGTTTTCCAAAACTAGTAGACTCATATGTACTTCCTTATTCGATTCCCTATACTCATGCTAATGTAAATTATAAAAGAACTAAATTCACGCATCTAGGGTTGGGGTGTTTCAAGAAATTTAAATTATAATGTCATGACCCGTCCCTCGGGGCCAATTTCGTGACTACCCCAAGCATGTCTTACATACTCCAGGAGATGGTGACTAGAACAGGGAATTCATATCCCTAAAACCGGGAAGGCATTGCCTTTATAACCTATAAACTCACACAACCAAGCACATGACAAGATACGAGTACAAAGTAATATATATAGTAAATAGAGTAAGTATAGAAAGTATAGGGGTCGGAATACAAGCCCAACTGGAATGTACAAGTAAAACTGGAAAGTACAAGTAAAACTAAAAATATCCCATGTGGACACCCACCATTGATCCTACCTGACGGGTATGTACAACTATCGTACAATTGTCTTTGTGGTACACATTGTCCAAGGTCCACCTCCGAACAGCCACAAGACCTGGTACCTACGTCCTAAATCAATGTTGTCCATCGTCTGCACAATACAGAGCAAGGTGCAGGTGTATCCCGTGTAGGGGTGAGTATAAAAATACTCAGTAGGGACACTGAGACCCCCTCAAGGTCTCCTAGAGTTCAAAAAATTAAAAACTATATAGCATGAATCCATAGACATCAACTCTACTTAGTTATATAACCATACTTATACCTATGTTATCAAGATATTCTCATCTCACACAGGAGGGGAGAATAGCACCAAGGTTACACCGTGATGGTAGAAGTACCACATTGGTAAAACCGATAAGGTAGAAGTACCACACAAGTAACACAACGAAGGTATAAGTACCACACAGGTAACACCACGAATGTAGAAGTACCACACTGGTAACACCAGGAAGGTAGATGTACCACACAGGTAACACCACGAAGGTAGAAGTAACACACAGGTAACAACATGAAGGTAGAAGTACCACACAAGTAATAGACTCATCTCACATCGGGTAAACCTTATGAACACAAGTACATATGATTAATTGAAGGCCATATCATCTTATTTGGTTATGTAGCACTGTTTCTGACCCACATAGGATCGATAGGTAACTAACCCCCACTGACCTATAAAGGATCTATAGGTAACTAACCCTCGTTGACCCACACAAGATCTGACACATAGAGGAATTGTATGCGCTGACCCACAAAGGATCGCTGAGAACTGACCCACTTGGGAGCTGAAGATGACCCACTCAAGATCTGAATATGACCCACACATGATCTGATGATTCATTAAGTACAACCAACCACTGGGTTCCAGTACTAAGCATGCTTGATTCATGGAGGTTCCACTCCTCAAACCATCGGTAGATAATTCAACTACCATGAAGTCACATGAAAAAGTATCCCAAAGGACCATGATATCAAAAGTGACCCAACGCAACTGACGGTGCGTCAGTCGGACGCTCGATCTATATGTTGTTAGAGTTTTCATTCCAAGGGCCCGGTTGGATTCAGGTCTGATCCAACCCGATCGTACTCCAAATTTATCCAAAAATAAAGTGGAGTATACTAATTGATCAACTTGCTCCATGTATCCCTACGCCGTAGAAGATTATTCAAATGAATGCATGGTTCTCATGATACGTCCAAAAAGGCGCATCTAGGTTCGGATGGGCCCTTGTTCGGTCTGACCCGGCTTGCGTGGCCACAGTCCGGACTGGCCCACGAAAAGGGTAGCCGTGCTTGATGTGCACGGCCCAGCCCACTCGGCTAGGTGTTCCACAGTGGCAGGGTACACCCTAGATGACACCCGGGGGGGTGCCCCCCAGTATCCGTAATGATACAATGAACCCTTCGGCTGGTGTGGTGCTGGGATAGAAGGAGGGAACCACCAGAGCGGTCCTGTTGGGCCATTGTACGACCGGCTGGATCCACGACTAGTCCGGATCCTAGCAGCGCGTTACCGTTGCTGACCTCCCATGGCTGGCCAGACATCGGCCACCCTCTGACCTACACTGCGACCAAACAGTCGTGGTCTCCGGACTCGGCGATGCGTACATATGCCATCGCTTCGCCATGCGGCCAGCCGGCGTGTCGACCTCTACCATTATCCGCCACAGCCGACAGGCCGTGGCCTCCTCCTTAACTGGCGGCATGGACGCCCGCCACCCTACCTCTATGTGGCCGACCAGCATGATGGCCGCCACTGCTCTCTGCCACATGTTCCTTACCATCACCAGTCATCGTCCCCTTCTTCCACAAATAACTCATCAACAATGAAGATGTGGAGGGATCATGCCATGTTTGTTTGTCCCATAACCTCCGCGTTAGATCGGTAGCACGCGGCTCGAGGAGAAAAATTCAATGTAAAAGAAATTAAAAAATAATAATCATAAACACACCTCGACCTCAATCGTCTGTTGGAGTTGTCGTGAGGAAGACGATGTTGATAGTTACGTCCACGTTCGTCTCTCTTGCAAAACGCTTCCAAACCAAATCAAGTGTTGTCCATGTCAGAGGTCCATTATTCGTTGGAGAATGTCCTTCCCAAGCACTACCCTTTTACAATGACTAAAACAACCTTCAATTATCTCAACAAGAGTTAATAAAATTACTCTTCATTAACAAGTTGTTTCATTAAATGATTTTATGAACCATATTATTTAATGAGAGGTGTGCATACACAATTTTTGTAATCATGCATTTAATGCACAACCTTAAATTACCGACCACCCTCGTGTGGTCCCCACCTCCACAATTCAAAATGGAGGTTTCAATAAGAAAAATAAAATTTTATTTATTTTATTCTTATTCTCCCCCAAAAAACAAAAAAACAAACTTCCACCCTCAACCTACTACGGTTGAGTAGAAGGTCTCCTTAAGTGCATATCAGCACTATTAGTTCAATGGTGTCCTCTGATTTCAATTCCGAGCAACAGTTCAAATCTTACAAAACACCGCTCATGCATTTACTGAACGTGCATGAAAAAAAATTAGAAATTCATTCTGGGAATGTCAGGCCTTGGAATCACGAACCGTCAATTTTTGTGGACTTGTAAAATATAGAAATAATTAAAAAATTACCTAGAAAAATCCGGGTCTTTAAGGACTCTGTAAAACCCCGAGATTTTAAGAAAAATATTCTTTTTAATTTCATTAATGTCTTGTTTTGTACGCTACACCCAAAGGATCTTTCACAACACGCATCCCTGACTTTCCTTGCATTACACGCAATCGCGACCTTCCTCGATAGCATGTGTAGTACGCAATACCGAGTTTCACTAAACGAGATATTATTATAATATTATTATGAACTAGCCGTTATGAATAGTAATACCCACATTTTGAAATTTTATAAATTTTATCTTTCAAAATGGACTTCATTTTTGGAGTCATAATATCGAAATTTGCTTAGGGTGAAATTTTGGTTCTTTTCGGATAACTTTCATATTCTGATGAATAGGGAAAATTACTAAATTTTAATTAAAAACAACTTTTTTAATCGAAATAATTAATAGTGATAAATTATTAATTTGAGTGGTTTTAAAGTATATTTAGTATATATTTTTACAATTTAATACAGTGTTGGTCATTGGATGTAATTTCACATTTAAACCATACATAATCAAGTGTCAATCTTTTGATAGTGATTATCTCTTAAGAACACGCTATTTGTTTTGACGACGGGAATTAATTTTTAAATTAAAAAAAGAAACTGATATGTTTTGAATTTGGTAAAATAGATATCATTTTCGAATTCATAATATCAAATATTCCTTGGGCCTAATTTTTGGTATTTTTCTGGAAACATTCATGTTTTGATGAATAGTGAAACCACTAAGTGGTAGTTAAAAAAACTAAATTTTTCATAAAACATAATTTGACCTCTTCTGTGAGTGGAATTTCGAAAATCCGAGAGACACAGTTAATATCAAGGACTAAAATGAGGTTGAATGAGATGAAAATAATTTTTGGTGAAAAGTAACTTTTTACTTTTTTCCACGGTTAAAAGTAAATAGGGTAATTAATTGTAAAAAATGATATTATTATTACCCTAATACATGTCCTAATTCTATTGGATAAGTGTAATTAGGCCAAAAACAAACCTTAGGAATAAAATATGACCATTTAGGCCCACTTGGATTAGATTAAGACATTTATTATTAATTTATTTAAAGAAGGGTTAAAATAGTTAAAATCAAAGTTTAATAATTAAATAATTTTTAATATAGGGTTATATATAAGATAAATTATACTATAAAAAATTCATTAGAAATCCAAAAATATTTCCTACATAATTGTATTTTATTTAGACTTAAAATAATTTAATTTATTTATGACACAACGATGATGTAGTAATTATCTTATTAATGAAATATTGACATAATTGATGTTATCAATACCCAAATATATGTAATTTGAGACTTTTTATGAATTACAATAATTTTATATGTTAATATGACATGTTTTTATTGATTTAATTAAAATTTTTCGAACTAATCATTCTGTTATGATTTTCACAAAAATCAATTACCAAATAGTGTCAAAATTGACATAAAATAGTTTTTAAAACAAATATTACTATTATTAAATGTTATTATATTCCTAAAAATATAAGGTTCAGCCAAGATACTTATATCATGATAGGTGTATCATTAATGGAACACTTGGGGGGTTCTTAGATGTATATGGTAGGATTATTAACTATACAATAAAAAACTACAAAGTGACATGGTAAATGTGAATCTAATTAACTATGAGTTAAAACTAAAAGATACGGTTAATATAATGACCTAAATGTGTCTAAATTATATTGTATGAGAGGATTTTGACCCATCCCCGCCTTATCTTTGAAATAAATCAACTTTGAGCTATTAAAAACCGAATATGACTTTATAATAAAATAATAATTTTAGTTTTTCCAAAGGTGACCCTCTCCTCCCTTATAAAAAGGCACCTCCTCCCTCTTTTTCTCACACCACTTTGAGCCTTCATGATCGGCCAACCCCCACCAAATTCTCTTCTCCACTTCCCTAGAAACATCCTAGAGGTCCGGGATCTCTTCAAAGACCAATTTTAGTGCCCTAAGAGGAGGTCTCAAAGAGGCGCTTCAAAGAAGAGGTAATGTCCGTTACCGATTATTTCAACATTATTTCTTCTTCCACTTCTTCTTCATAGGTTGTTTAATTATGAAGTAATAAAATCAGTATCAATCATATAATTATATGTT
The DNA here is from genome assembly GCA_963277665.1 of Viscum album. Classification (NCBI taxonomy): domain Eukaryota; kingdom Viridiplantae; phylum Streptophyta; class Magnoliopsida; order Santalales; family Viscaceae; genus Viscum; species Viscum album. The sequence continues at coordinate 942,267,846 of OY728127.1, read as the reverse complement.
ATTATAATTATGAACCAAACCTATTTCACCATCTATCCATCCTACAGAAAATGAAATCACCGCGCGTGCGTACGTACAGAATACCGTCTCCATGCCGTGGTGTAATCTATTTTCCACCACCACCTTACATGGATGGGTATAATGGCGTAAATAATAACTATATATGATTATTTTAAAGTGAAATTTATTCTTTAATAGTATACATACACTCCAATAAAATTCCATGATCATGGGAATGATATCATCGCTCGTGCGTATGTACAGAATACCGTCTCCATGACGCGATGAGATTCATTCTCCATGATTAACCATCCATAAATTATTATAAATTATATATAATAAGTAATCATGAAATATATGAAATAATAATGATACTGGATATATATATATATATTTATTTCATCCAATTAATTCCATTTAATTCAATGAGGAAATGAAAACCATGTTCATGCGTACGTACGACCTACCGTCTCCATGAACGGTGTATTTCTTTCCATTTATCGATCTATTATATATATGTATATTCTGAATATATATTATATATAAATCATGTTTTATATTCTGGAATTAAGTAATCATGATCTATGTAATTATATTAATAATTACAAGTCAAAACACGGATGACAAATGAAACGATTTTACCCAAAATGCTCTTTAACATGGAATTTATAAAAGAATGGGTAATATAAAGTCATAAGTGAACCATATATGATATCATAACAATGAATATGATTCTGTAATAAGTAAATGACATTATTTAAATAATTATACATGAGGTTTGGATACATATGAAGCATATCTGACCTAAGGTAAGGGATAATTTTGCAAATCTCGTTTTTATCTGAGATTGCTTATTCGTATGTGTTTACTGGGGTTATTGCTATCCTCCATGTCCATGTTTTATAAAAGAATATTCATGTATGATTAATGTCCTTTTTACCCATTTTGACTTTTTCCCATTGTATAGAAGGAATCTTTCTTTTATTTACCCTACATGGTACTTTTTGACTTTTCCGGCAAAAGTACGAGAAGAATTTTTTTTAACTTATACGGCACGAACGGATTTTTACGGTTTTATAAAGCCTTATTTTCATGAAGCTTCCTCAAAAATATTTCATGACTAATTTCAGAAAAATCATTATGTTTTAATAATTGCATGACATTTTTTGAAAAGAAAATTATTTTGAAGAAGAATAGATATTTTCCTCAAGAATTAATTTCAAGAGTTTTATCAAAACCATTTTTCATCTAAGATGAAATTATTTCATATGTGTATGTTTCAAGTATAATGCCTCTATGATTTACATTACTTATTATGAAATGATATCCATTTCTTTTATATGGATTATTTAATGATGGGTTGATGTTTATGAAACCCATTTTATTTATTGGGTTATTATGAATGATGTATGTTTATTTTGTGGCACAAGTAAGAATGATTTCATTATGAGATGGGTGGGACCTATATCTCTCTTAAATGCATTGGTTAAATATTTATATCTAATGAGATAGGCATTTCTGGAATAGTAAGTTAATCCGGTTCAGTATTACAGGACAGGAATGAGGAGTGAACTCAATTCAGAAAGGGACTTTGTCTACTAAGATGGTCTTGGCAGAAATGTCTTGGCTACTATGGAAATCATTACATGTGCTTAATGGATACCACAATTACATGTTTTATTCCCATGCTATTTTACCATGATTTATGTTCCATTATGATCTATGCCTTATGTACTTCCATGTTTTATGTCATTTCTCAAGCTTTTGATGTTTAAACATTATGTTCATGTTTTTAAGCTCAAATGTATATGATTTGTTTTATTTAATCCATGATTACCCTTACTGAGCATTTGAGCTCACCCTTTATATGTTTTCTTTTCCCCAGGATATAAAGAAAGGTTTTAGGTAAGAAAATAAAAGGGGAAGATCGATATGGGAGATTTAGAAGATCTTTCAATAGGATTAGATGTTTATATCCCGAGTTTCCAAATACACTAAACTATTACGGTCCTAGTGTGTCTGTTTTTCTTATGTATTAAGTATTCCGAAAAATTAATGTAATGTCCATGTACGTCATGCTACGAGTCTCTACAGCTTCTATCAGAGGAAAGGTTTAGTAAACATTTGGAAACTAGGATGCGAAAATGTTAATGAGGTCCCTGGAGATATTTCTAAGGTATGTCTAGGGATGTACCTAAGGATAAGTATATGTATAGGATATAGTCCTAGAACTACAGTAACGATCTTAGAATTTAACCTAAGATGTTAGATATTGAGGGTGATCCCCCTTTACTATGTTCTTTTCCCTAGCATGATTTTTTCCTCTCACACTATTCTTTTTGGGTTTTAGAAAATTGTTGGAAACAGGAAGATTCATGATAATGGAGGATATGACAGAAAATGGAATGATATTCTTAATGAGAAACCAAATGAAGCGGGATTTGGAAGTCCAAAAATCGTTATTATGCCTAATCAGCAATCTCATAATATGATCAATAATCTCATCTTTGGTAAGTTTCCCGACTGAGATAATAAGAGAAAGATGGAGTTTCATGATGATCATAGAGGAATGAAAGTTCAATTTCCCTCATGTAAATCATGTGGGAAGAGGCATCAGGGAGATTGTTTCAAAGGAACTAGAAGATTATTTGGGTGTGGAAAAGAAGGACACAAAGCCAGTAAGTGCAAAGGAAAAGGTTCAGTTAACACCATGGACAAGGGAAATGGTATTTCTACGACATCTACAATGATTAGATTTTTTAAATGTGTAATGTATGGGCATTATGCAAATTAATGCCCTAAGGGAAAATCTAATGAAGAGAATCAACATGGTCATATGAGTAGTATTTATGTGAATTATGATGAAGAGAATACAAATGTAATATGAGATGAAAGAAATGATGAACCTCAATCAGTGGTTTATGAAGTTAGTGAATTGATTTTATGTTTATAAAGAATAATGTATGGTACTATGGAATGAAGAGGCATCTAAGGATTTTTACACTGTTGTCTTTCCTTAAGTTCTAAAAGAGTATGATGAATTGTACCAGAAACCATGAAAGGTTATTCAGATATTTTTGGAAAGTAGATTATATGTGCATAATGAAGGGATAAGAAGATAATGAGAAGTTTGATTGTATTCATTAGATCATGACTAATATAAGGACTAAGTTATATCATGGTTTGAGTAGATAGAATTTTGAGGATTTTGGTATGTGGAAATTGTTATCTTTTAACTGCATTCATGTTTTCACTAAGGATCAATGGGTATTAATTATTCAAAATAATACATGATTATGGTATTCAACAAGATATATTTTATGATATATGGGGGATAAATGATGGAATTCACATGATTTTTATATGACATTTAAAGTAACCATTTTCTTTATACTATGAGCTTGGACTGAAGTATTTTAGAAAAGCCTAATGATTAGAATGGATTATGTTGGACATAATATAGTACTGTTTAAGGATAAAACTTTTTTTGATATTATTGTTGGGATGTTATAGTAATGTAATTTTAGAAAAAGGGAAACCTGCAGGATGGACGACAGCCCATCGTGTCAAACAAGGCTGTGGGACTCAAACCCACAACCAAAATGCGATTAGCCTTTATCGCCTACCACTGGCCTACAGGAAGTCCCTGATTAGTAGAAACTAGTTTTATTATATTAAGAAGTATGATATATGAAGTATAAGTCCATTTTAGGAACTATATATGATTAATCTCACTATAAATGGACTTATGTAATTTTTGATAACTTTTCTAACTTTTTTTTGAGATAGATGGAATGACCCATCATTCTATCACATGATCTGCTAGCACATCACGAATGACAAATTCAACTTCATTTCTTTAAGAGATTAAGTGGAAATTGTCCAAAGAATGACCAATAGTGAGACTGTACCAAAATCACGAAAGTATTTCTTCTAATTCCAATTTCATCAACATTAGGGAAATGATCTTGAAAACCAAAAATGTTGTCCTAGTGCTCTTATATCTGATGAATTAGATGGTACCTTAGATCGTCACAAATTTATGGATTTTTGATTGTTGGATTTTTCATAGCCTTGTTCTCTACCACTCTCCATCAGAACTTGATAGATCGATTTTTCTTCCATATCCATATTTTCACCTATGTTCTCCTACGTGGAAACCCATTGATGAGTTAATTTGGGTAACCATTACATTTCATAATTTAGTTTTTAAATACATGTTTTGGAATTACTTTTTACGATGTGGGTTTCTATTAAATAAACTTTTGAGTAGTAAACCATTTATAACCCCAAAAAATTTCGAGGACGAAATTCATTTTAAGAGAGGTTGAATGTAACACCCCGAGGTTTTATGAAAAATATTTTATTTAATTTCATTAATGTCTTGTTTTGTACACTACACCAAAAAGAGCATGCACAAAATGCATCCCTGACATGCCTTGCATTACACGCAATCACGACCTTCCTCGATAGCGTGTGTAGTACACAATACCGAGTTTCACTAAACGAGATATTATTATAAAATTATTATGAACTAGCCTTTATGAATAGTAATAGCCAAATTTTGAAATTTTATAAATTTTATCTTTCAAAATGGACTTCAATTTTGGATTCAGAATATCGAAATTAGCTTAGAGTGAAATTTTTGTACTTTTTCGGATAACTTTCATATTCTGATGAATAGTGAAAATTACTAAATTTTAATTAAAAAAACCTTTTTTAATAGAAATAATGAATAGTGATAAATTATTATTTTGAGTGGTTTTTCGGTATATTTAGAATATATTTTTAGAATTTAATACAACATTGGTCATTGGATGTAATTTCACATTTAAACCAGACATAAACAAGTGTCAATCTTTTGATAGTTATTAACTCTTAAGAACACGCTATTTGTTTTGACGAAGAGAATTAGTTTTTAAATTAATTAATGCAACTGATATGTTTTGAATTTGGAAAAATAGTCATCATTTTTGAATACATAATATGAAATATATCTTAGGCCAATGTTTTGGTATTTTTCTGGAAACATTCATTTTTTGATGAATATTGAAACCACTAAATGGTAGTTAAAAAACTGAATTTTTCATAAAACATAATTTTACCGCTTCTGTGAGTGGAATTTCGAAAATCTGAGAGACACGGTTAATATCAAGGACTAAAATGTGGTTCAATGAGATGATAATAATTTTTGGTGAATAGTAACTTTTTACTTTTTTTACCACAGTTAAAAGTAAATAGGGTATTTAAGGGTAAAAATGATATTATTATTACCCTAACACATGTCCTAATTCTATTGGATAAATGTAATTCGGCGAAAAACATCCTTAGGAATAAAATATGACCATTTAGGCCCACTTGGGTTAGATTAGGACAATTATTATTAATTTATTTAAAGAAGGGTTAAAATAGTTAAAATCAATGTTTAATAACTAAATCATTTTTAATATAGGGTTATAGATAAGATAAATTCGACTATAAATATTAATTAGAAAGCTAAAAATATTTCCTACATAATGGTATTTTATTTAGACTTAAAATAATTTAATTAATTTATGACACAATGATGATGCAGTAATTATCTTATTAATGAAATATTGACATAATTGATGTTATAAATACCCAAATAAATGTAATTTGAGACTTTTTATGAATTCCAATAAATTTATATGTTAAAATGAAATGTTAGTATTTATTTGATTAATTTTTTTCAAACTAATCATTCTGTTATGAATTTCACAGAAATCAATTACAAAATAGTGTCAAAATTGATACAAAATAGTTTTTAAAACAAATATTATATTATTAATTGTTATTATATTCATAAAAATCTATGGTTCAGCCAAGATACTTATATCATGATAGATTTATCATTAATGGACTACTTGGGATCTCTCAGATCTATATGGTAAGTTTATTAACTATATAATATAAAACTACAAAGTGACATGGTAAATGTCATTCTAATTAACTAAGAGTTAAAACGAAATGATAAGGTTAATATAACGCCCTAAACTTGTCTAAATTATATTTGATGAGATGATTTCTACCCATACTCATCTTATCTTCGAAATAAATCAATTTGGAGCTATTAAAAACCGAATATGACTTTATAATAAAATAATATTTTTAGTTTTTCCAAAGGTGCCCCTCTCCTCCCTTATAAAAAGGAACCTCCTCCCTCTCTTCCTCACACCCCATTGAGCCTTCAAGCTTGGAAAAAACCAGAAAAATTCTATTATACACTTCCCTAGAAACATCTTATAGTTCATGGTCTTCTTCAAAAAAAAATTTAGTGCCCTAAGAGGAGGTCTCAAAGAGGCGCATCAAAGAATAGGTAATGTCCATTACCGATTATTTCAACATTATTTCTTCTTCCCCTTCTTCTTATTAGGTTGTTTCATTATGAATTAATAACATCACTATCACTAATATACTAATATGTTATTATAAGAATTAATCAACCCTATTTCACCATCTATCCATCCCACGGAAAATGAAATCACCACGCGTGCGTGCGTATGGAATACCGTCTCCATGTTGTGGTGTAATCTATTTTCCACCACCACCTTACATGGATGGGTATAATGGTGTACATAATAACTATATATGATTATTTTAAATTGATATTTATTCTGTAATAGTATACATACACTCCAATAAAATTCCACGATAATGGGAATGATATCATCTCTCGTGCGTACGTACGGAATACTATCTCCACGACAAGATGAGATTCATTCTCAATGATTAACCATTCATAAATGATTATAAATTATATATAATAAGTAATCATGAAACATATAACATAATAATGATACTGGATTTATGTATATATATATTTATGTCATCCAATTAATTCCATTAAATTCAATGAGGAAACGAAAACAATGTTCATGCGTACGTACGACCTACCATCTCCATGAACGGTGTATTTCTTTCCATTTATCGATCTATTATATATATGTATATTCTGAATATATTTTATATTTAAATAATTTTTTATATTCTTGAATTAAGTAATCATGATCTGAGTAATCATTTGAATAATAACAGGTCAAAACACGGACGACAAATGAAACGATATTACCCGAAGCGCTCTTTAACATGGAATTTATAAAAGAACGGGTAAAATAAAGTCATAAGTGAACCATATATGATATAATAGCAATGAATATGATTCTATAATAATTCAATGACATTATTTAAATCATTATACAGGAGTTTTGGATACTTACAAAGCATATTAAACCTAAGGTAAGCGATAATTTTGCAAGTCTCATTTTTATCCGAGATTGCTTATTTGTATGTATTTACTGGGGTTATTGCTATCATCCATGTCCATGTTTTATAAAAGTGTATTCATGTATGTCTAATGTCCTTTTTACCCATTTTGACTTTTAACCCATTTTATGGAAGGAATATTTCTTTTATTTACCCTATATGGTACTTTTACACTTTTCCAGAAAAAGTACGAGAAAAATGTTTTTTACTTATACGAAACGAACGGTTTTTTATAGTTTTATAAATCCTTATTTTTATGAAGCTTCCTTCAAAATATTTTATGACTATTTTTAAAAAAATCATTATCCTTTAAAAATTTCATGACATTTTTTGAAAAGAAAATGATTTTGAAGAAGAAAGGATATTTTCCCCAAGAAATCATTTCATGTGTTTTAACAAAACCATTTTTCATCTAAGATTAAATTATTTCATATGTGTATATTTCATGTATAATGTCTCTATGATTTACTTTCCTTATTATGAAATGATATCCATTTCTTTTATATGGATTATGTAATTATGGGATAATGTTTATGAAACCCATTTTATTTATTGGGTTATTATGAATGATGTATGTTTATTTTGTGGCACAAGTAAGAATGATTTCATTATGAGATGGGTGGGACCTATATCTACCTCCAATGCATTGAGTAAAGATTTATATCTCATGATATGGACATGGATGTAATGGTAAGTTAATCCGGTTCAGAATTACAGGATTGGAACGAGGAGTGAACTCGATCCAGAAAGGGACTTTTTCCACTAAGATGGTCTTGGCAGCAATGCCTTGGCTACTATGGAAATAATTACATGTGCTTAATGGATGCCACAAGTACATGTTTTATTCCCATTCTATTTTATCATGATTTATGTTCCATTATGATCTATGCCTTATGTACTTCCATGTTTTATGTCAATGCTCAAGCTTTTGATTTTTAAGCATTATGTTCATTTTTTTAAGCTCAAATGTATATGATTTGTTTTATTTTATCCATGCTTACCCTTACTGAGCATTTGAGCTCACCCTTTATATGTTTTCTTTTCCCTGGGATATAAAGAAAGGTTTTAGGTAAAAAAATAAATGGGGAAGATCGATATGGGAGATGATGATGATCTTTCAACAGGATTAGATGTTTATATTCCGAGTTACCAAAGACTCTCAACTATTACGGTCCTTGTGTGTCTGTTTTTGTTATGTATTATGTATTCCGAAAAAGTAATGTAATGTCCATGTACGTCAAGCTACGGGTCTCTACAATCTCCCCACCTCAGAGCTTTGCATCCCCGAAATCCACAACACAAACTATGGAAACTTGTGGGGGTATTGCGCATGAATTTGAGCCACCTGCAACCATGTGCTCTCCAGGAGGTTCCTATTCTACCAACGAACGTGCACCAATGGTATTGATGGCCCAGGAAAGAACTGATCATGTAGATCCTCAATCTCTACTGGAAAATTGAACAAAATTCACCCCATCCTTGATGTCCAGCTCACCCCTGTCAATCATGTGTGAGGGATCAGGTACGTATCTCATAATCTGGGATACGTGGAAAACGTCTTGAACCCGGTGCAACTGAGGTAGAAAATATAAGTTGTATTCCACCTCACAAAATCTAGTAAGGACCTAAAAGGGTCAGATGAACCTTGTAGATAAATTTCCACCCAGGCCAAATCTCTGCAAGCCTTGTTGAGGAGAAACCCATAGAAATCCATGGTCACTATCCTCAAACTCTAGGGATCTCCATCTCCTGTCAGTATAAGTCTTCTTCCTGCTCTGTGTGGTCTTCATCTGCTCCTAGATGATCTGCACCTTCTCCGTGGTAGCCCATATCATCTTTGTTTCCACAAGTGCTGGCTACCTTGGGTTTGTCCATCACAGAGGTGATCTGAAAGGTTGTACGTACAATGCCTCAAATGGTTCCATACCGATAGAGGAGTGATAGCTGTAGTTGTACGCGAACTCCACCAATGGCAAGTGATCCTCCCATCTATAGCCGAAATCATGGATGGAAGCACGTATCATGTCCTCAAGGATTTTAAAGGTCAACTATGTCTGAACATCCATCTGAGGATGGAAGGTAGTGTTCAATCGAAGCTGTGTCATGAATGCTTCATGAAACTCCTTCCATAGCTGGGAAGTGAAACGTACATCATGATGGAATACAATCGTAGATGTCACTCTATGAAGATGTAAAATCTCATTCACGTAGAGTCTTCCCAATCTCTCTACTGTTCTCCGGTCTCTAACAGGTAGGAAGTGGGCCGACTTGGTGATTCAGTCAACGACCACCCAGATAGAATCATGAATCCACGATGTGCATGGTGGTCCTCTCACGAAGTACATGGATATTCTATCCCACTTCCACTTTAGAAACACTAGTGGATGAACTAAGCCTCCTGGAACCTAATGAACTGCCTTCACTTTCGGAAAAGTGAGGCACCAGGAGACAAACAATGCCACTTATTTCATTATTCCCGGCCACCAGTGCTGACACCGAAGGTCTTGGTACATCTTCGCCACTACGGGATGTACCTTTTGAGGGGACATATGGAACTCCCCCAACACTTCCTCCCATAGCACCACTAGTACCATAGTACATCCTCTAAAGAGGATGACTTGATCCCCACATTTAGAAAATCCATCAACTTCCTATCTTGTGGATAACTGAGCATGTCGATTCGTGCAGTCTGTGTCCCCAAGTTTTTCCTCCTTGAATCGCTGAAGTAGTGGGGTAGTGACTATCAGAGACTGAAGCTATGTTTCTCCATCTCAATCCATGTTGGATATCCAGAAAGTGGTAATATGATTTCTTGCCTCACTCAGCTTGTGTATACTAGATATCCTGCTGAGTGCATCTACTACAACGTTCCCCTTACTAGGAGTATAGACAATCTCGATGTCACAGTCCAGGAGGACCTCAAGCCAACGCTGATGTCTCAGGTTCAGGTCCTTCTGGGAGAAGATATACCTGAGACTCTTTTGATCAAAGTAGACAGTAAAACATTCTCCCATTATGTAATGTCGCCACATCTTCGAGGTGAATGCCACTGCTACTATCTCCGATTCATGGGTACAATAGTTCAGCTCATGTTGTATCAGATGTTGAGAACTATACCCGATCACTACTCGCTCTTTTATCTAGACACATCCACGTCCGGTCCCTAATGCATCATAGTTGATTACGTACCCAATGTCATCCTCCTGTAGCCTCAAGATTCAGGAACTCGTCAGTATTTGCCTCAGCTACTAGAAATTCCAATGGAATCTCTCTGACCACACAAAGTGTTTCCACTTCTTCTTCAACACTAGTAAGGGTGCCAAAACTCTAGAAAAGTAAGGCATAAAACATTGTTAGTAATTAGCCAATCCCATGAAAATCCACACCTCTGTCACACTCTTGGGTGGCTCCTAGGAAATCACAACCTCGATCATCACAGGATACACTACTACTCTAGACTACGAGATGATGTGTCCTAGAAAGTGTATCTCTCGTATCCAAAACTAGAACTTCGAGAGCCTACTATAAAGCAGGTGCTCACAGAGTTTGTCCAGAACTATCTACAGATGATAGGTATCCTCCTCCTTTGTCTCTGAGTATATCATGATCTCGACGATGAAGTCCACCACAAAGTGATCGAGGTATGGCTTGACGATCATGTTCATTAGTCCCATGAACACTACTAGGGTGTTGGTCATGACAAATGGAGTAACCAAGAACTCCTAATGTTCATACCGACATCTAAAGGGTGTCTTATGCCCATCCTCATCTCGTGCCCTGAGATGGTGAAATCCTAATTTGAGGTCAATCTTTTAAAAAAGTAGTGATCCCTTTATTTGATCTGAGATAACATCGATCCTTGTGAGTGGGTACTTTTCCTTCATGTTCACCTAGTTCTGGCATTGATAGTCCACACAGAGTCTCAATGTCGCATCTGCCTTCATGTAAAATAAAATCTGGGGCCACCCAAGGGGAACACTTGGCCTAATAAACCTCATGCTCTGTAAGTCCTCCAGATGTACTCACTGATCTCGAAGCTCTAGGGGATCCATCCAATATGATGATATAGATATTGATGACATCACGGGGAACAAGTAGATGTATAATTTCAAATCTCTATGAGGAGGTAGACCTGGAACATCATCAGGTAAAATTTCAGCATACTCGTCCACCACTACATGATAGCTCGGACACTCAACATCAACCTCTCTGAGGTTAAGGCAATCCCACTGATGTGTGATCAATTACACCCTCCAACGGGTAATTCCATCCTATAGTACAAAGGTTCCCTTCTCAGAAGTGAATGAAAACATGGTCCATCCATGCAGACAGACCGCACATTGAGCCTAATACAGTTGATCTGATAATGGACTGTAGATAAACAGTCAATACACAAGATGATGTCGTAAGGCCTCGACACTACAACAAGAACATCCCAGCCAAAGATCTCGCCTCCAAGAGTAAGTTCACACTACCGGCACTAGTGTGTAATCATCTAATCTACTTTCATAGGAGTATCTAGCTGTAAGGATCGATCCTACGGGTCCACCAGAATCTCCGAGCTCCAAAAAAGGGTCATGGAAATAAATGAGTGACTAAAACTTGTGTCTACGTACTGTAGCTTGGATGAAAGAGACATAGATCGTACCTCATATCATCTCTATAGAATCATGGTCATAGGCCTCAGCTTCTAGGATTTGAGCTCATCCCTGTCCACCTGCTCCTTATGGTCGGGGTGGACCACCTGGTGGTGGTGCCGGTAGAACATCTAATCGCCACCAACCACCTTCCACACAGATTTATCCTCTTCCATTCCCACCTTCTACCTGCGGACCTCTTAGATTGAATATTCAACTCTGCTCAGGAAGTCCTTTGACCATCTCTTGGTCATCCATATAGCAGGTTAGGCTATCGTGAGCCATGTGACCCTGCCCGCCGCACGTGTAACACTATTGGTTCATCACCTGCCCTGCTCTGTCTCAAGAGCCATGCACCACCGACCCTGTATCTTGTAGTCGTACACCTGTAGTTATGGTCCTCTTTGACCTCTCCATAATTTTTCTACTACCAGCTACTGTTGTCTCTTCTATGTGTCATATGGGGGTGGGTCTCGCTATTGGTGACTACTTAGCAAGGAAGCTCGTCACTAAAAGTGATCCCTATAACACCCTCACCTACATCGATCTGCTAAGAGAAATAATCGAAGCTCTAATCTCCCATTTGAGCCCCTGCTCAAAATTCCATGCTATGAAAAAAGGGTCCCACACCATTTCATTAGAGTAGTATGAAAGGTAGGTTAACCTCTTGAATATTGAGCCATGGTCTTTCTTCTCTACTTCAAGTGGAGAAGCTCATGTGTACACACTGAGCGTAAGGTCTCAGGTATGAACTATGCCCTGAAAAGTCTCTCGATGTGTTCCTAGATGAGAGTCACCTCTTCATGAACCTAGAGCATCAAGATACACCATATTTCCATTGCTTCTTGAAGAAGACTAGCGGGAACGATCACCTTGATATCAGTTTGTGTCCCTACTAGTCAAAAAACACTAACCACAGCCTCCAGCCAGTCCTCATCCTCCTATGGATCTATATCGCCCCAGAACCTCAGTGTGATCTAGCGTTGGAACTCGTGCAATGTGCTAATGAATAATTCACCCTCTATTGTTGGGGCTAGTGTAATCGGATGCCCAATGGGTGGTGGCACTGGTTGTACAGCACCATGTGGTACAACAGCTGTAAGGGGGCCCTGCACTGATGCCCTATCAGTAAGTGGGATGTCATCATGTACAGTACCTGGATCCCAGGATGGATGTCTATCTGGAGGAATCCTAAAAAGAATAGGTGTGCCACAATTAATAAGTTATACTTGGTGAGCTGACACAAAGATATCACAAAAAAATCTTTCATAAAGACACAGGCAATCAGTTTTTTCATGCACTGAGTCGTAAACCAGAAGTCAGTGTCATGGTGTATGGATACATTGACCATCGCACCAAAAATGGATTACCCAAAATTACAACAACAATCATCACACTTTACTCTATTTCCATATAGAAAATATTAGAGTCCAGGTTCTTCAGTATAACCGAACTCCTCTAATACAAATTTTTCACGGCTCATCCCCAGGGGCATGTGTCGTGGAAACCCAAAGCCATCCAATCACAGGCCAGTGGCTAGCTACTAGTACTGGAAAGGCATATCCCTAAAACAGGGATGGAATTGCCTTTATAACCTATAAACTAACACAGCAATGTGCTCAACATGATATGAGTAGAGAGTAAACTGTATAGTAAATAGTGAATGTATAGTCAGTGCTGGGGCCGGTATACAAGCCCAACTAGAATGTAAAAGTAAAACATTAAATTACAAGTAAAAATGAAAATAGATCATGTGGACACCCACTAAGGATCCTACCTGAAGATTAGGTACACCTCTCATATGGTCATCTCTTCGGTACGCTTCATCTATGGTCCACCTCTGAACTTATTCCAGACCTGATACCTCCGTCCTCGATCAATGTTGTTCGTGTTCTGCACAAGCCACAACATGGTGCAGGCGTAGCCCATGCATGGGTGAGTATAATGATACATAGTAGGGACCCTGATACCCCCTCAAGTTATCATAGAGTTCCAAAATTGAAAAACAACAAAGCATGAAGTAATACACATAAAATCTACTTAGGTATATTACCATGTATATAACTAAGCTATCATGATATACTCATCTCATAGAAGTGGGGAGAATACCACAAAGGTATTACCACAAAGGTAGAAGTACTACATAAGTAACAACACGATGGTAGAAGTACCACACAAGTAACACTACGAAGGTAGAAGTTCCACACAGGTAACACCACGAAGGTAGAACTTCCACACAGGTAAAACCATGAAGGTAGAAGTTCCACACAGGAAACACCACGAAGGTAGAAGTACCACACAGGTAAGACCAAAAAGGTATAAGTACCACACAGGTAATAGACATAGCTCACACCAGGTATAACTTTAGTACAGAAGTACAGATGGTCAGTCGAAGGATATATCATCTTATTCTGTTAAGTAGCACTGCTTCTGACACACACAGTTTCAATAAGTAATTAACCCCCACTAACTCACATGGGATCTATAGGTAACTAACCCCTGCTAACACACACGTGATCTATTGGTAACTAACCCCTTCTCACCTACACAGTATAGGTATGTTCTGACCCACACAGGATCACTGAGCGTTGACCTGCACAGGATCGTTGAGTGTTGACCCACATAGGATCTGAAGATTACCCACAATGTTCTTTAGATGACCCAGAGAGGATCTGAAATTTAATTAAGTACGGTCATCCACTGGGTTCTCGCACTAAGAATCCTTAATACCAAGAGGTTCTAATCCTCATGAAAATGTTCAATACTTCAACTGACATTAAGTCCCACAAAGAAGTATCCTAAAGGTCGGTCGCATCAAAAGGGACCCAACGCAACAGACGACACGTCGATCGAACGCCCGATCTATATGTAATTAGCATTTTTGTTCTGAGGGAACAGTTGGATTCAGGTTTGATCCAAACCAGTCATACTACAAATTTATTGAAAAATAATGTCGAGTATACCAAAAGAATAGTCTCGATCCAAGGATCTCAATGCCATAGAAGGTTCGTCAAATAGGTGCCTGGTTCTAACGAATCGGCCAAAAAGGCATATCTCGGTCCGGGTGGACCTGTGTTTGGTCTGACCCAAATCGACCCGGCATGGGCCAACCCAACCCATTTTTAGTCGACCCGAATAGGTACAGGTCTGTCTCGGATTGGCTGGGCCGTGGGGGGCATGACCCACTGGGTCGCGGTCTACACTGGCATGTGAAGGGGGAGGCCCAGCCCGATGGGCTCGGCCCACTGGGAACAGCCGGCTGTAGTGCAGACCCCTAGGTGCGGCCCACTGTGGTGGGCCCGCTCAGTTGGGTGGTCTTCCGTGGCGGGGTCCGCCCTAGCCAACTCTCGGTGGACTCCCCCTAGTATCCTGAATGGTCCCATGGACCTTTCGGCTGGTGTTGTGCAGGGATGGCATGCGGGACCCGTCAGAGTGGTCCCGCTATGCTTTGGCTCAGCCTGCCAGATACCCGGTTGGTCCTACTTCCAGTGGCGTGTCGACGCAGTTGGCCTCCCGCAGCCGGTCGGCCACCCTCCGACCTCCGCTGTTGCCAAGCGGTCGTGATCTCTTACTCCAGCGGCACGGACGCGCGCTGCGGCTTCACCGCACGACCAACCAGAGTGCCGACTTCTCCTCTTCTTCACCTTGGACAATTCTCCATAGCCTCCTCTTCAACCGACAACACGGACCCGCACTAACCAATGTCCATGCGGTGGGCCGACATTAAAGCCACAACCTCACTCTTCCATTTGTTCCTTAACAGCACCAATTTTCATCCTCCTCTACCTTTAGAACGGGTCAACAATGAATATGTGGATGGATCAGGTCATGTTCATTTGGACCATACCCTACATGTTAGATCAGTAGCACATGACTCGAGGAGAATGATTCAATGTAAAAAAATTAACGAAGAATAATCATAAACACACCTCAACCTCAATCGTCCGTTGGAGGTGTTGTGAGGAAGAAGAAGATGATGGTGATGTCAATGTTCATCACTCCTGCAAGACGCTTCCAATTCGACTCTAGCATCATCCACGTCGGAGGTTCATTCTTCGTTGGAGGATTTCCTTCCCAAGCTCTCCCCTTTTCCAATGAAGAAACCAACCTTCAATTCTCTCAAAAAGAGTTAATAAAATTAAAATTCATTAACAATTTGTTTCATTAAAAGATTTAATGATCCCTATTAATTAAAGAGACTTGTGGTTACACATTTTTTGTAACCGGGCATTTAACGCCAAGCGATAAATGCCCGAAAACCCTCGTGAGGTCCCCACCTCCACAGTTTAAAAATGAGGTTGCAAAAAAATTGTTATTTATTTTATTTTTATTCTCCCACGAAAAACTAAACAACTTACTTCCACCCATGACCTACTACGGTCAAGGTGAAGGTCTCCTTAAGAGAATATCGGTGTTGTGAGTTCGACGGTGTCCTTGCATTTCAATTCCAAGAATTGCTTCCAATGTTAAAAAATGACGCTCCTGTGTTTATTTTACGTACCTGACAAAAAGTTTAGAAATTAATTACAGGCATGTCAGGACATGGAATCACGCACCATAAATTTTCATGGACTCATAACATTGCCATATAATTAAAAAAATTACATGGAAAATTCTGGGTCTTTACATATTAAGGGATACATTACCATTAAATTTACCTATACATAATTTTTATCAAAGAAAAATATAAAATGAAACTCCCATATTTTTATGTATCTATTATATTACATGTGATGGAAGAATAATGAAATTAAATAATATAAATCAAAATTTTCAACATGATGAAATTATTTGTTGATATAAATATACTGATAATTTTTTGTAATAATATAATTACACTAAATTCTTATGAGACACCAACATAATATTACAAAAATTAATAGAAATATAAATAAATAAAAAATATTTTATAAAAAGATAGATAATATTAAGGAGTTATAGTATTATATGAATTTTTTTAATGAGTGGGATATATTATTATTATTTAGAGTGATATTAACTGAATTCCAACAATATATTTATGTCATTCATGTGAAATTAAATGAATAGTGTCTAA
This sequence comes from Viscum album, assembly GCA_963277665.1. Lineage (NCBI taxonomy): Eukaryota > Viridiplantae > Streptophyta > Magnoliopsida > Santalales > Viscaceae > Viscum > Viscum album. The sequence goes on along the minus strand of OY728127.1, from coordinate 942,250,869 downwards.
ATTTCCAATTATGATTTCTTATCAAATAAATATTTTATTAAAATAAATAAAAATAATGAAATTCATTAAATTAGATTTGTTTGATATTTTATAGTCTAATAATTAATTTGTTTCCAATTTCTGGGAATGTTTTCAAATTATTTGTGAGTTATAATGCATTAAGAGTGAGAAAGATATTATCACAGTAAGGGTCAACATTTGTTAACTACTGGGTTAAACTAGTCGATATGGTTTACCAAACCATGTAAACCTATAAAAAGTATTTTGGTTGATGATATTTATAACCAATAATAACTAACCAAAAAATACATGTCCATTTGGAAGCATTTATCTAGTTAATGATTTATTAAACTTCGATCTTTTAACAAATTTCATGAGTACCCCTCCCCTAAAATAGAAAATGGAATTCCACATTTCTCTAATTTACACCACATTGAGCATTCTAGATCAAAAAAACATGGTAAATTATCATTTACCCTCACCTAGCCACATTATATATGTGATGGTATTCCAAAAAGTATTACCATGGTGTCCAAAATACTTGATTTATTGGAATTGTTTCATACAAGAAGTAATTACCCTAACTGATTGACATTCATTTTAATCCTTCCAATACCTCTTATAAATAAGGAATATTTTTCTAAAAAAAATAAAAACTATAGTATTATAAATATAATGAAATGATATTATAAATATGAAACAATCTTTATTCACCATATTTCTATTAATAGGTATGTTAAAGTATCTCTAGTCTGTGCATATGACTTACCATCTCCAGATAGTGATACAATTCATTTTTCATCACCATATTTCATTGATGGTTATTAATATGGGATTAATTTTTAAAAATTTCTATTACATAATTATTATTCTTTAAAATTAATACAATATCAATATTCTTACCTACCAAACAGCTTGAGAATGATAACGTCACTCAACCTTAAATTTGGACTACATCCTCTATGCAACACTATGATTCATTTTTCATATCTGATTTATATGGATGATAATAAGGTTGGATTTGATTAATATATATCATTTAGGTCAGATAATTTTTTTTAAATTTTGATTTATTATTTATATTTTCTATTTTTTTATTAGTTGAAATGATAAATTATTATCCATTAATACATATATCCTACCATCAATAACAGTCATGTAATTAATTTTTCTATCAATAAAATTTACGGGGGAATAGAAATATATATATATATATAATTAATATATTTTTTATTTATATAATTAGTTAAATTATGAAAATTATTTAACCATGATCAATCTTAATGAACCTAGACTACTAAAACAAAACAAAAATGAAAAACTAAATAGTTATCAATAAAAACAATGGTTTAAATTATAAATTTTCAATAAATGGGGAATAAAATATCTTAATTAAATCATACATTGTATGGTATATATGATTATGGATCTATAATAGATGTATATAGATCAATATTTATTATATAGTATGTTATATTACCTTTGTAGAATTGTGAATCTTGATGTATGGGAATTAAATTTTGATCACATTTTAACTAGAATTGTTTATGATGAATTTCCATTAAATAAATTATATGATCTAAATCTAATAAAGAAATTTCAATTATCTTCACCTTTTTTAAATTATAATGATTATATGTCTTTCATTCATCTTCCACACATTATGTACTCAAGATATTGAATGAGTCTTTTTTTTGGTAAAATGAGACAATATTAATATATTTCGCCAAAAAACCATATTCTTTTAAATCCATGTTTTCAGTAAATGTTTCCAGGAATGTATTCACTATTTCTATATGAATTTTTTATGTTATTTTTAAAAATATTAAACTATTGAAAAAATATTTTAAAATATTATTTATGTAATTTTTTAAAATTATGTTTTTTTATTTTTTTAAAAAATTGAGGATTGAATGTTTTATTTTTCATATATAAAATTAATCAAATTCCATTACAACCTGACTATTCAATGCATGAAAGCATCTATTACACCTTTCCATGTTTATTTTTAAAAAAATTCTGTAATATTTTTAAATTTTATATGATTCAAAAAAATTATTTCTGAATGAAAAGTAAATTTTCCCAAATTAAACATCCTCTGAATTATTAAAATTAAATTTATCTATTATAATATCCATCTATGATTTTATGTTTTTAAATGTATATAATGCGATGATACCATAATAAATATTTATTTTTATGGTATATGATTATGATAATGAGATGATTTAGAAACCCATTTATTTTCTTGTTTTTATTCTATGATGAGATTAAGAACTTTTTATGAAACTCGTTTCATTGGATAGGTTATTGTATGATGATATGATTAATGTCTTATTCAATTTTAGAACATATATCTATGTTTTTCATATGTAGGGCCATAATTATAACTCCATTTAATGAGTTGGTTAATGTTTTATATATGATGATATAACTATGGGAAAAAGTTTTTATGCTTGATTGATTATGGTAATCAATACATTTATCATGATACATCTTCGAAAACAAGTCGATTTTGTTCATTAATTTGTGATATTTTTATAGAAGACTAATTCGTTATGATATTATGTTCATGGTAGTTAAACAATACATATAAAATGTGTTCTATACAAATAATAGTGAAACTCTTTCATACAATGTACTTTTGGATCATGATTTTTGTTGATTTCTCACTCTTATGGTTAATTTATTTTGAAATGGTGATTTTTTATGACATGAATCACGTTTATGATCATTGATAAATTGTGTATTTACTATGTTTGTTATGATTAGAATAGTATAACCTTATTATTATCCTATTATTTCATATGATCATTAATTTATATCTCTCATATTTCCCCTTATGAAGAATCTGAGCTCACCCTTTCATATGTTTCCTTTCCCTATTTAAAGATGAAAATTTTAAGTATTCTACGTATATGAATATTACTATGTTCGAAAATCGGTATGGGATATTTTGAAGGTATTTCATGGAATAAGATGATTTTATATCTAGTCACAAAATACATTAAACAATTATAGTCCTTCAGTGGGTAATTGTGAAATATATTAAATATTCATATCTAATGATTTAATATTTATATATGAATTTCCTAGGTCATTAGACCTCATTAATGTAGTGATTATAGGTTATGGATCATGGTGTGGATATAAAAAACATTTTTTATTATCACACAAGTGGATTTATGATATCAAAGGAGTTAACAAATTTGATATTCATAGAACATTGGGAATAGACTTGCCTGGTGCTCCCATTGCCAGTGATGTGAGGGAAGTAGATAAACCTTAAAAAAGAAACCCAAAATAGAGCATAGAAAGAAAAAAACATTCATTAATTAAGGAAACATATTAATGTTCCATAGAATGTTGAATATGATCAATGTAATAAAACCCAACTCTATAGCTATAATTTAATGATAAACCTAGTGTTAATGTTAATCAAAATGGCACGAAATAATAATTAATAATAAAATGAAAATATATAATGGAATAATATAAAATTAGATAATGAATTTTTTTTTTCCAATTTCACAATCCAATTAAGATTATAAATTCACATTCCATGCAAACAAAAATAGCAATCAAATTTCTCTAGTTGATTTTTGATGATAAATTTTACATCATAAATTTTTAATATACTAGATGATGTTTTCATTGTTAATATAACTGAATATTGACTGTTTGGGAAAAAATATATTTTTTGAAAACTGAAACTAAAATATTATTATTCTAGAACTAACATAATTCTAGATATTGACTTTAGATCAGTTAAAATTGATTTAAATCAGGTAATAATATATTGAACAGAGTTATATGATGAAAAAAATGATTCATTAAAAAGGATAAAACAATAGGCATTAATTACAATGGGTACTAATAAGATTTGGTGATTATGATTAATTAAAAAATATATAAAATAATATCTCTAAAAATATGCTCAATTAAATGTTAAAATAATGTATATTGGTAGATAAAATACAATTAAATCAAAATTTGATTATTTTTAAAGATTTTAATAATGTAATGAAATTTTAACATCGATTTAATGACTTGTGATATCTTAATCATGGAATATGTTCATCATGTATCATTATATTGAAAATTTAATAATGATTCAATTTATATTAAACTTTCATCACTGAATCATCACTTCCATAATAAATAATGATTTATATACTTATTTAATTATTAAATATGGGTAAAATCGAAAAATAGCAGTTAAGGCTATGAAAAATGAACTCTATGAAATAGAAAAAAATATAAAAGTTTCATCAACATATTTTAATAGATTTAATTTTTTAAACTACATTATACTATTTTATTGTGGGTTGGATAATTCGGGGTAAATTGGATAACTTATTCCTACAAACTACTAGGATTGATCTATAACATAGTAGAGTCTTATATAATTCTAGTGAAGCCAATTCATCCAATAACATTGATTTTAAATAATATTTATTGATCAATATATGAATAATATATTTTTTATTTCTGAAAAAAGTAATAATTATTTTAAATACATTTTTATGAAAAAAATTATATTTAAAAACTATTATATTATTTTAAATTTTAAATTTTTTATATAGATAATTAATTTTATGTTATTAATTTTTTTATATGTATTTAAATTATTATATATTAATATACAATGTACATTCACATATAAGGATACGACATATCATATTAATGTGTCAAGGAAAATAAATAGAATATGAAATCCATCCTCATATGGGAATAGTATTGTTTGATCAACCTTTTTAGAATTTTAATTATGAAAACAATAATTCAAGGAGGGAAAATATTTTTGAAAACTTCATATAGTTAATAAATCACCTTTCACTTTTAAATAGTGAAATATTTTAGGGAAATTTAACCATCCATAGTTTCAAAATACTAAACATTACCATGAATTAGTATAGAGGATGAAATATATAATTTTTAGTTTTTTCAAAGTTACTTGGATTTTAAGGAAGTGAAAACATTGAAAGACATGAATATTATAAAAAGCATCTTTTGGGATGATACCATCACCAGAGAGCTATATTTTGAGATCCTGAAAGCTCTTATGATCACACTAGAAATTGAGAAATAATCTAAATAACCAATGGGTGATAAAGGAAAAATGTTTGGTGTAAAAATAAATGAATGTGTGCATGGATAAAAAAGGAGGAATAATGATAATAATCTAAAGTTAGCAGAGTTTAAGGAGTAAGATAATAATTATGACCACATTAATATTATTGAAATAACATAAATTAAAGCATTGAAGCCGAACAAATCTATGATCCATAGTGATATACAAGAAGAAATTCACTCCATTACATTTTTGTAATTTTACCTCATTTTTATGTAGTTATTCATGAACTTAATTTGGTTTTATTTCTTTATGTCCTTATAGAACACTCACTTATTCACCATCCAGAAAGCCTAAATCTCATGTAATTCCAATATTCTTCTCCTCCTGTTAATTAATTACATGAAAGTAAATCTATCATTGTATTTATTAGTCCCAGATCTTGTGGATGCACTGTTGAAATCCAAAATCATACATTTATATATTTTTTTAGATTCCATTAGAATTTCATTACTATGATTGAAATGTTAGAAAGATTCCCAAAGGATGAAGAAAAATTTAAATAACACTCTATATTGAAGAAAATGTCCATCCAATCGTACAATGATATTAACAATCATGCATGGAAAGACAGAATTTATACTTAGGAGGTAAAATTTTATACCACCACCCACCCCAAGGATCAATCCTATGTAATCCATGACATCTTCAAGAAGTTCATATAACCATCCATGTCCCACGACACCATTATATCCAGTTTTCACACGACCTAACTATACTTTTCCAGGTAAGAAAATACATTTGAGTGTCTTAAAAATTTACATTGGTCATAGTTGAAGATAATGAAGTCAAAAAATAAAGTCGAACATGAGTAAAAAATAATACAGATGTTTTATAGTGACCATGAGGAATCCTTATGTAAATATATGGAAAAAAATGTTGTTGGTGTAATTAAGGCATCATCAGTTATGGAAGAGTGGAGTGGTCAAATCTAAAAACGTGTTAAAATGGAAGGTTGTATAAAAAATGTAGGGAATGAGATGGATGGTTCATAGTCCCAATGGGAGATTTTATTTCTCCTTTAAAATAATACATGTGGTATAGATTCATTTATAGTATTAGGTAAGTAATTCTTCTTTTTTCAGGATTGTGACTATAACAAATAAATGTTATTAATATGTGTATCACATACTAATTTTGAGATGTATCAAACTTTTTTATTTATTTATGCATGGAATACTAATGATTATATAATTTAAAATTAACACTTGTGTCGTAATTTATATATTTAACATTCCATGCACCATGGATGATATAATTACAATTAAATGGATAAGATATAATGTATCCATTGGTATAAAATTAGGCTAAGAAATGAGAAATTCTATTTGGTATTATGTATAGAATTATATTATTTTATTTTGGTTTATTTTCCTATATATGAGGTGAAAATTCAAGAATCTGGGTCAAGTTACACATAATGTAATCATGGAATATTTGTTTAAATTGGTTGAACTATCTAAACATATCTGTTTATTAAATATAAATTTGATCCCAACTTATTTAACTACATGATGAATAAAAAATTTGGAATAATTTGTACCATGTGGTTTTTACCACCTATAACATACTTCTTCTTCTACGATGATCACATATTTTCCTGATAAAAAATATTTAAATATAATTCTATTTTTGAAAATGTATTATGGGTTATATAGTATATTTTTTCTTAACATGAACCTCACTTGAATATTATTCATTCTAATCTTGAATTAATTACTACAACTAAAAACCATATATTATATGGGTTAATGTGTCAATTAAGGAATTTTATTCTCTAACATTGATTACCAATTATATAATGAGTAAGAAAAAATCTATTAATTTCTTGTCTAGTTTAGGGAATACTAGCATTTATGTCTTTATAAAATTGAATATTATTTTTCTATACATAATAATTAGATAATCAATTCATAATAAAAATAAAAAAACACAAAAAATATATATTTACGTTACACTTTTTACAAGTTATTCATGGAGTGAAAAAAATAAAACATTATAGAGGTATCATTTGGTATATGGAATTAAGGGTACATTGGATTTATCATTTAAGGAATGTGGGAGTGGGATCCTAATCCAAGGATGAGTGTAGGTATAATTATAGAATAATAAAAAATTTAATAAAATTTTCACTATATTTAGGATTTATATGAAAATAAAATTTTCTTAAAAATAGATATAAATCGTATTTTTTTAATTATATATATTTTATAACATATTCTATCAAAAATTATTTAGGTTTTAAAAAAATAATCTTTTTCTAAAACTCTCCATTATATTTATTCCATTTCTAAAAAAAATTCATTCTTCACAAAAAATATCTTTATGATTTATGGGGCATATACTATGTTTGAGGACCCGACCCATGTTGGCACTCGATGAGCAGCTACCCCAATCCCTCATTCATAAGACAATGATACAAAATAGTGAAGAAAGCATATCTAACTCGGGGAGGAATTTTCCTGTGTAACTGTACACACATTGTCAACTCTTTGAAAAAGTGTTGTGGAAATGAATAAAAGTTGAAAATGCTAGAATATAAACCCAACATAAGTAACCTATAGGAAAAATAATAGTTAGATTTGGTAACTAAAAACTAAATGGAAATATATATGCCACACTAGTTATATTTCCTAGCCAAAATAATCTATAATAGTAAACAGATGAGAGACTGCATCTCTGGAATCCTGGTATACGTCCATTGTACACGGTCTATGTACTAAGTATCACAAAGACCCTCGATAGTCACAGTCAACCTCGATGTCATTTTCCAATGAAATGTATAGTGTGGGAAATTCCCAAGAAAGGGTTATTATATACTTACCCATTAGGATAACCTTAATGCTGAAGGTGTAACAGTACGAGATAAAAAAGAAAATAAAGACACCAGATACAAGATACAGTCGAAGAGAACAGATCAATCTAAGCCAAGAGTAAAATTGACCCCCTCCATTCAAAAGTGGCTCGATACGGTGAGTGGATGAACTAATCATCAATTCTTCTCGGCCTATTGTAGGAGATTATACTTATACATCCATTAGATTAAAAACACAGAAATCATGTTTCATACCCTACATGTTTTGACCTCTCCTAGAAGGATATTATCCAAATCCATTTTTGATAAAGAATAATATATATATATATATATATATATATTCATAGTCAAGAGGATCCAATAGGATATAGTAAGGTTATCTAAATCTTATATTTTATCCCACGGATAATAGTTTCCAATAGTTACAAAATTCGATCAAAATTCCCAACATCACATGCTTATAATCAAAAGAAATAGTGAAAGTCAAAACATGGCTTGTCACTATATTGCACATTTGAGAGGGAAAATTTAATTTATTGGACCCACACCCTATATTGTTAGGGATATTTGACTCTAATATTCACTATGGAACTCAATATCATATCATTACTAGAGGGTACCACATATAAAGGTCATCAGGGACCTCCACTACCCACCTCTACTGGATTGTTCTACCCAAAAAGGACATAGTGGAACTCCACTAACTGACCTACTAGAGGGTAATGTCTAGAATGGTTATCATGGAACTCCACTTCCCCTCACAACTAGAGGGAACCATCTAGAAAGGTCATTGGTGAACTCTACTGCCTAGCTATTATAGAGCATACAGCTCAGAAATACCATCAAGAAACTTCATTACCTATATCGGTTAGGGGTACCACCTGGAAAGGTCACTAATGATCATTCTTGATCACCATCATCATCAACAGTCACCTAATAAATTACCATTCATAGAATATTTCACTTTATATATAAAAATACATAATTGAGGAAACCATCACATTCTGAATGAAAACCCAATCTGGATATTTTACTCTTGGGACATAATCCGAGTTCAAACGTAGAAAATACCAAATGTAAAACTATCATCAAAAGGAATAAATGGTTACACTGAGTGTGCGGTGACCCACAAGGTGTGTTTCTTGCTCCATCGCATGTCCATGTACCTTGGGGTATATGGATCCCATTCCTTAAATCAGAACACATTGTGTAGATGGATGATATTGTGTGTCAAATTCCACTAGGACATGGTCATGTACATGAAAAAAAGTCCATGTAGTTTATCTAGTGTCTATATACATCAGTTCATGGCATGAAGATCAACAAATGTTTCTTTCCATGTGATCCATGATGTGGGATTTCTATCCAGGGAAGGGTTACATGAGGTGTTAGACTTCTAAAATCTATGTAATCCTTCATATTAACAAAACTATATCCATAACATCTGAGGGTCTACACTCTGTGTGTTAATCCCACAACATGACATGTATATGTGTTTTCTATAGAATTTAAGATTCAGATTCCACCCCTCAAATAAAGCCTCTCCAATTTAGATCTAGTGTTATTTCTATCTAAAACCAGTGGATATGACCATGGATCTTGAATTTCAGTCATCAATCACTAGAAATGTGTCCTAGTGGTTCATTGTGGTTCATCGAACCTCCCTCATTCTACAATTATTTCTTCCCTTTATTTATTAATACCAAAACACCAAAAAGATTGTCCTTACCTCAAAATATTGCCATATTTTCTTTCCCATTGAGGCTATCTATTCTATTTTTCATGATCTATCACGGCTCCGGGGGTCCTAATATGTTCAGTGCCACCCAAAAATATTGAACCAGGACCGAGAATTCCTACTAGTGAAGAATGAAAAAAAATTTGTGATAAAAGAATAAAAATAGAGTATTAATAACCATTGAAAATATTTTTTGGACAATGATCAAGAAAAGTTATTCAAGGTTTGAAACTAATGAAATAATTTATGATTTCAATACACGGGCACATGCAATTGGTCAAAATTAGCCTATATCCAAATAAAAGATTGATCTACTCAACTATTTTAATCAAAGGGCATAAATCACTAATTTATGTGTCCAACATAGATTATGGATTAATCACCACTGAAGCACACACTCACCAAAGAATGGATGTAGTTTATAAATTTATTTTATCTTGATCCACTTTGATCTATATTTTCTTCATCATTTTATTTAATTCACTAATGAAGGAGGGAATAAATTATCTGGTATTCTCAGAAGGTTTATGAAGCGAAACCTAGATAATACACCCTTCTACTTATCCTATAAATAATTTCACAATATATAAATGAATAAATTAATAAATTTAAAAAATAATTAATATACACAATGTACCACCAACAATAGAGGAGTCTAAAAATCCTACATCGACCAATTTTTGGACTCACGTATGGTAAATGATTCATTCCAGACTACACCATCATCTTAGATTTATGATACGGGCTTTAATTTCTGAGTTATGATATTTTCATCAAAGAGACACGTGCATTAGTTGTGAAATATATTTAATATTTTTAAAACAATTAATTCAAAGAAACAGGTACTTAGAATCTCATATTGTCTCAACTCCTACATAGGAAATATATATATATATATATTTAAAATTCAAACAAGGAAAAACTAGTTCTCTACATCATTACCTCCATAAATATTTTTGTTCTCGAAAGGAATAGTATAAATAAAAAACTTGGGATAATGTGCTTGTACATTTCACACTCTATATTATGAACTCTCTGACATATTCTCATGCTACCAAAATATAAGAACCAATGGTTTGGTCCATCAATTCAGTTTCCTCTCTTGTCGATCCTTAATCGACACTATAACCTCTATAAATGAGGCTTCATCTTCGATTCCCATCTCACCCTATTCGATGATGTGTATAGGGTCATTCATGTATCTTCCTAAATGCAACAAGAAGAAGACATCATTTTCCCACTCTATTGGTGGGTGTTGGGTGAGGTAGTAAGCAACCTCACCAATGCTATAGATGATCAAGAATGGCCTGATAATCCTCAGGGATAGATTTACTCCCCAAATGAACCCTCAAAATCCTATTCATTAGGAGACTATCAAGAAAATATGGTTTCCCAGAGGAAATTTAGATGGCCTCTAGTAGTGATCATTGTAGGATTTATATCTATTATGGGCCATCATCATCCTTAATCATATTATTTGGCCCTTCCTTGTTGTCCTTAACCGTCATAGGTCCCACAAAATATGTCTCAGAAATATCTATCTAGCATAAGAGTTACTTGTAGGGTCTCTGATACAAGGACTTCAAATATTAAAAGAGGATAGTATAGTGGTTGTTGTTTTTGTAAAAAAACACTATAAAAGGAATGTGATATTCCCATCTCATTCTGGATTCTATCATAAAATTCTACATCATATCCCCCAAAATATTAAATGTTTTACCTGATTTCCCATTAGTCTAGGAGTGAAACATTGTACTCATTCTCATCTACATCCCAAATGCCTCATGTAGACCTCTCCACAACTGTGATGTAAAACTAGCATCATGATCTTAGACAATCACCAATGGAAACATGTAAAGGTGAATGATCTATCATATGTACAACATTGAAAAACACTCCACCAAAATGTTCCCTACGATATAATGTAACTATGATGAAATCATTAGTTGGTCAACTCTCACCCATATGGTGTCATGAAATACCCCTTTGTGTGGAAACATGATCACAATGTTCCTGGATAAGATTTCCCACTTCACTATAGGATCTCAAGTGGCTGCAACAACCCTAACAGAACACAGTACGTAGCCATCTACAGCTAATAGGTGTGGATCCATGAAATGAACACAGCTATGTTTCATCTCCTACCAAACCAAAAAACTACTACTAAAGGTCATTTTACATCTTCCCCACTCCATGATGTATATATAGTGGAGAATTTTGGTACTCTATAATTACCTTCTCCCGCAACGTAACTCGAAAAACCATCTGTACTAATAAAATGATGACATGATTTCATCAATCTAATTATCCAAATTGTGAGTCACATATAGATCCATGATCACATAAGACCTCTCTATTGATGTCTCCCATCCAGGACTCTATTAAATTCAAGAGAAGTGGGGGAATCAACACAGTTTAACGAAGAAAATATGTACCCTCCTACCCATGTAGGGTTAGCTTCAAGGATGTCAACATCTCTACATTCTCATGCACAAAAAAAGACTAGGAATTCCGGATTAGGATTTTTTGGACACCACTCCCTTCCCTGAGGTATAGTATATCTTGATGTCCTGGCCCTTTAGGAACTCCATCAAGTGCTACTGTCATAGGTTCATTTATCTTTGTGTGAATACATTCCTGAGACTGCAATGGTCAGAGTAAAAAAAATGATCTCCCCTAGATTCTTTCCCTCCAAATCCCCATGCAAAATTCTACATCCACTTGGTCTAGTACATGATTCATATAGTTCTACTAATGGATCCTCATCATCCTCAAACTGTATATAATAAATGACTTCCATGGTGTCAACACTAAATAGATCCATGTTCATATGGCATCACAATACAATAAGTATTCTACACAATCCTATGGTAGTCTCATCATGGGAGAAGTCATTGGCCTCATTTTCAGTTCCTAAAATTCCCTCTAGAATTTCTTAGACTAGGTAAACTGCATTCATTTCAATTTCAAGGTCATAAAAGTGGATACAACTTTTGATAATTCTTTAACATACCCCCTATAATATCCACCCAAGCCTAGGAAACTCCACTCCTCTAACACTCTCTTTGGTGGCTCCCATGAAAATCACTACATCGGGCTTCACTAGGTTGATGGCTCAAACATAATTAGAATTAACATTCAACAAATAGTAAAACTCATGTATTCAGAACTGGCACATCAAGATCATTCCATATAGGTAATTCTCTAAAAAACTATAAAATTCCTCATGTTATCTACATGATCATCCTTGGATGGAGAGTAGATGAGTATATCTCCAATGAAGTCCACAAAAAAACTGGTCCATGTTTGGTTTGAAGACCAGATTCATCAAATCCATAAACAATACATGGGAATTTGTCACACCAAAAGGGAATCAGTATGCAATCATAGTGTCCATCACCACATCCAACATCCAACAGTCCAATATCAACCTCAAAAACACTAAAATTGTTGTTTACTGACCGGAGATCCTTTTTGAGAACCATATCATGCCTACAAATAGGTCAAATAAGTTTTCAGTCATCAAAAGGGGTTAATATTATTTATCATGGACTGGTTAAGGCAATGATAATCTGTTAAAATCCACATGCTTTTGTCTATTGTTTTCATGAACTTGACAGAGATTACCCTGGGGGACACACATATCTTAATGAAAAATTTATCTTCGAGGACCTACAACTATAACTATATTTCCTAGATCTTATTATTGGCCATATGATATACCATGAAAGATATTAGAGAATTTGTGAGATACAAGTCGATGAAAAACTCCAAAAAACTACCACAAAAGTAACTCGTAGAGCTCATTAGGGGCCATTCGATATGCCACAAAAGATATCAGATATGTCTTGGGATACTAGTCAATGAAATACACCAATGAATGCCTCAGAGGTAATGTTAGAACATACATTGGGTTGAATTCCATGGAATTATATATGAATAAATGAATTCAAATGATTTAAGATCCTAATTCACCATGGTATACACTCAGAAAATGATTCATGATTAAAAATAACCTCCTGCTCAGAGAATCCACTTGTCTTGCTATGATATCTCTCTCTCTCTTGAAAAGGAGAATCTCATCTCATTAGTGAAAAGGAATGGGACAAAAATGGGGTGGTAGGAAATCTAGGTATGAACTAGGGAAATACATTCTATACCAAATTTGAAATAATAACATGACATATGGATGACCGAAAGGTCACACATAACCACTTTCCACCATGTTATAGCTTACTCTACCGTCAGATAAATGATAAAATAATTGTTACATGTAGGAACCTAAAGACTATGCTACTATGCTAGAGCCTCATCTAAGACCTTTAGATCTTCCACCAAGAGTAAAATTATAATGGAATGACTAGAATACGTGTCCATTAGTACTAATTAATGATTATAATAAACATATATCATACCTATGATCATCTCGTTCACTACATGGTTATAAACATCAAGAGCCAACAACTGTCCACAACTCTGACAACCAGATCCCTAAACCTGACCTGTGCTACCTAGTGGTTATGGAGCAAGGATCTAATGTCATATTCCTCAACCCATAGTTCTCCCTTCTCTTATTCCATATCCACCACTATGGGAAGAACCATATCGTTCACATGGAGATCCTAGATCATGGTGCTGCCTTAGCCATGGGGTTCAATCTGCTATCTAAATGTACACCTCCACATGTTAGGTCGAGTATTCACACGGCATGTGTACTCACCCATCATAAGAAAAACACCTACCCAATATTTTGTTTCCCTACTTATTTTCATTTTCACTGCACATTAAGAACTCATGGAATAGTTTTCATATGAATGGGTTTCCTATTATGAGATCCCTTAAACATGAACCTACAAGCCGGTGAAGATGACACATCCTTAAGACTACTACATTATGTTCTAGATACCTAGAATCGCTATGAAAAAAATATACTTTCCAACTGTGACCACTCCGGCGCCCAATAATAGGTGGGGAAGCACAATGGAACATCACTTAAATTGATCACTTTGGGGATCCCCTTAACAAAATTATATGCTCAGAAGTATCCCTAATATATCATCTCAAGAGATTACTGGGTATGGTTTTTGAACCCTAATGATTACTTATCCATTGTTATCCCTCTTAGATGCATCTCCAGAAGCTCCAAGATATAAACTATTTGCAAACATGAGAGGTTTTTAGCCCTCATGGATCTTATACATGAATTATATACATGAGAGGGTTTGTCATTATACATTTAAGTAACAATAATCCATCATTTCTCAGGTACGCTGTAAAAAAGGCTAGGTACTAAAAAAATATATCCATAGTGGTATGAAGAAGCCTGAAGAAACATAAAACTGACTATAGCTAATCATCTTCTGCATGAGGATCTCTAACGCCACAGAACATCAATATTTTATGGAAATGGATCATGTAGAGTTCTCAAATCCTTCCATCATAGTCAATATACACTTCTAGAATAATTTTGTGATGGATAGGTAAAATATTTTCTACTTATATACTATGTGGATGTGGTTGGAGATGGACCCTAAATTGAGGCCTCATTTCTCAATGGATCATCATCATAATCCAAAACTGGTATCCTGGATAACTGCTGTTAAGGAGGAATCATAATATTTATCCAGATGTCCCCTATTTATATGATCCTATATATATGTGGGGGGGAGCTTACTCACAAAGGATTGTAAATGAATCAATCCTGTATGAGGCATGTAACATTCATCCATACAACTAGTGTCCCAATATGCTATGTTGATAAGTTGGTAGTCAATGTCCCTGTGAATGGATATGTCGGCCATTACACCATCACATGATTTCTTGACCTGTGATCCGCACTCAAGAAACATTTACATTGTTACCCAAAAACCAACTAAATTTCCATATGTGGAATTTCCTAAAAATGTACCATGGAATAATATTTGTAAAATAAAAATCTGTAATGACTTGACCCAAGCTAGGACTCAAGCCACAACTACCCAAAGCCCGACTCCATAGTCTAGGTGGTGGAGACTCACGTTTAAGGCATATCTAACTCAGGAGACCTTTCTTATGTTCCTACATGCACACAAAAAAAACAACCAACTTGATGTGAATGTATAAAGCGAAAGATTAAATGATGTAAAATCTTGAATGTGAACCAATTGTTCTTAACCTATTGAATGCACCAGATTTATATAGTGTAACTAAAAACTAAAGTGAAAAAATGCATGCCCAAGAAGAAATATGATCCAACTTGAAAAAACTAAAAAATTAAACAATTGAGAGAGGCCAACTCATGAATCCCCAAAAACGAAAATTGCACGCGGTCTGTGTACCATGTATCCCCAAGATCATCTGTCGTCATGATCGTCATTTCCATAATTTTCATAAGACACAACTCAAGTGAAAAAAATAAAATGTAATGGTAATTATTTACATAACCAGTAGGACATCCTAAATTCTTAAGGGGTATAAGTAAGAGATATAACATGAATTAATGAAAATAGACTCATTATACTGTTAAGGAGAAAAGCTCAACAAAAACTAATAATGAATGTAACATCATCCATGAAAAATTGGATATAAAGGTTGATTATATGTACTAGACATCGATTCATTCCAATCTATAAAATGATATTATACTCATCCAACCAAGATA
Source organism: Viscum album (assembly GCA_963277665.1). Classification (NCBI taxonomy): domain Eukaryota; kingdom Viridiplantae; phylum Streptophyta; class Magnoliopsida; order Santalales; family Viscaceae; genus Viscum; species Viscum album. The sequence goes on along the minus strand of OY728127.1, from coordinate 942,234,542 downwards.
TGTTAATCATGGAATGAACAAAGAATAACCCACACATCTTTACCTCTCCTTGAAGGAGTGTAAAAAAAATCCTTGTTATGGATAAAATGGAATATATATATATATATTCTCATTCAAAATAATTCTATAAAAGGGAGTAAGGGGATCTCCATATCATAACTCATCCCATGAAGAAGTCTGGCCATAATTCCAATTCTCCATCAAATGATACCCAACATATCATGAAAATTCCATGATGGGATATTGAATGTTAAACCAAACCCCATCAATGGATTTCATAGTCAAGGGGGAAAAACATAAGTAGGGGACCACCTCCCTAGTGTGTTTAGTGGGTTCTACTCTAATTGTCAACAATGACATCGACTACCTAACTCTAATAGCGGTTACCTCTCAGAACAGTCATTGAAGACCTCCACCACCGAGTATTTCTAGCGTGTACTTCCTGAAATGGTAATCAATGAACTCCACTACCCAACACTGTTGGAGGGTACCACCATGAAAGGCCGTTGGTAGACTCTGACGCCCAAACCTTATAGAGGGTAATACACAAAAATTACTTTAGGAACTCAACTAACCCTCAATTTCTAGGTTGCATCGCTGAAAGGCCATTAAGAAACTCCATTTCCTGTCCTTGCTAGAGGGTACCTCCTGAAATAGCCTTCAAGGAACTCCACCGCCCATCCTTGATAGAGGGTACTTCCTTGAATGTTCATCAGGGAAATCCACTATCTAACCTTGATTGAGTGTACCAGCTAGAATGGTTATAAAAAAACTCTACTACCCATCCCTTCTAGAGGGTACCTCTAGGAAACATCATTGAGTTACTCAATTACCCATCTATTCGAGAGGGAAACACATGGAAATGTCAATGATGATCCCTCCCAATCAGTACTATTTTGGAGAATCAAAATAACAAATCCATATCTAAAAAATATCATATCATTTATTCAAATCCAAAATGATGGGAACGATATTGTTAAACACATAAAAACACTTAGGATAAGATACTCACATGGAAAATATGTGTTCAAAGGATGGTGATATAGAAGTTCATTTTTTCTTGAAAAGGAAATAAAGGGTTCATTGTTTGTGAGGGTACCCATAGGGAATGTGGTCCAACTCCACCACCTAGATATGTACCTATAGGTATATATTCCACATTCCATTTATTAGTACACACCATGTACGAGGACTATATGGTGTGTCTATGTCAACCTTGACCGGCCCGTATACCTCAACCAGTGTCCCTAGAGTTTTCCCCATGTTTATGCATTATGGTACACGATGTGTTAATTTCTCATTATGTTCAAATAGTTTGATCTAGCACATCGGTTTTCCATCTAGTAAAGGGGTGTATGATGTGTAGGAGTTCTACATACATTGTCATCATTATAATTTCCCAAACATTATTCACCATCACTGAGGGGCTACATGGTGTGTGTTCAACACACTACCCATTTTGTAGTTGGACAGTCAACAGATTTCTAGATCAAAATTCCATGCCACAAATTATTACTCCCCAATTCAGATATAGAACTATCTTCATCCAAAACAGTTCTATCATGTGATGGATTGAAGATTTAGTTAATCACTCATTAGAAATTAGCTCTAGTGGTTATTCGGGATTCTTTTTACACCATGTACACCATTGTATGTTCTTCTCAGCATTCGGAGATCCAAAAACATAGAATCAATCATTCTTCTCTCAAAAAAATTAAAAAACTTTTCCCATTTTTTTTATTATTTATTTATTGATCTTTCCTGGTACTGGGGGTCCAATTGGGCATGGGACCAGCAGAAAATATTGAACCTGCACTGTTTGGTTCTTTTGATGATGAACACAAAAAATATCAGGGAGAAAAGAAAAAAAGGCATACACATAGTTTACCAAGATATAATTTACAATGATTAATAAATAGAGTGTGGGAATAAAAACTAATTAAATAATTAATGATTTCCATATATAAGAACATGAATTTTCCACAATTGGCTCAGATAATAAAAAGGAATAATATACTTTATTAATTTAATCAAAAGGTGTAAATCAAAAAATTATGATTCCTACCATTATTATGTAATGACCTTACTCAAATAACAAACTCTCCATTGATTTTGGGAAGCTTCCTCAAATGTTTGATCCTGATCCGCTCGGATCTAGCATATTATTGTCCTCAAATTTGATTCTCAAATATAGGAGGGATGAGAATATATGGAATTATCTTAGGGATTTTGTGTCTAACACATTATAATTCACCATGAAAGTGAACTTATATAACATTTATCTATAAATAAATTAAATAATTAATTTATTAACCTACTGCACCACCAATGAGGAAGGAGTCTGAAAAACCTGCTCCGATCAAAATTAGGTTGCACGTTGGGGAAACAACATTTTCCAGAATCAACCTTTGTATTTGATCTCTGATTTTTTCTTCTGTTAAAGCTACATCCCATTTAATTTAAAGAACAACTTTTGTGAAATATAAAATATCCTAATATTTTAATGAAAAAAATTTTGGCCACCCCTTGCCTCAAAATCACATGTTGTCTCGAAACATAACTCTATAAATATATATAGAAATATTTCAACTTTCATAAAAAAATTAGGACTCTATAAAATGTATTCTAATATTGTGCATCAACCTTCCATTTTAAAAGATATTATTTGAAATTTTATGAAATATTTGGAATCAAAATAATTATGGTTTTTAGAAGGGGTTTTATAATATATTAAACACTTTTACATGATCTTGTGACACATTGTACATCATTTTAATAAATGAATATATTTTCATAAAATAAATAAAATAAATAGAAGATGAAAGAATATAATTTTTTATGTAACATTATTTCTGTAATGGCCCAGATCGCTCCGTCCTATTACATTGTCAAAAATAAGGTCAAGATGTGCGCTGGAGGATAAAATAGACTCTCCCACACTTTACAGAATTTTGAAACTACACACAGTGTAGTTTGAGTACACGCCGTGTACCCCCTTTCTGGGTATACCCCGTCTTGCAGGTCGTTTCCTCACCGTGTGAAGTAAATGAGTACACACCGTGTAGTGTAACTACACGCCGTGTACCACCTTTTCGGGTATACCCCATGTTGAAGACCGTGTACTTGCTGTGTGAAATAATGTGTGCATGCCGTGTGCCCAGTTCTACACACCGTGTAGTCTTTCCCCGCGTACGCGTTACCAGTCAACGGTCGTGTTACATGTTGGAGCTGTTTCCTTGACGTGTGCAAAAAATGGATACACGCCATGTGTCCAAACTACATGCCATGTAGTCTTTCCCCGTGTATGCATTTCCCTCAAACCGTGTGTTGACCAGTCAACGGCCGCGAAGCCGTGTTGAAAGCCGCGTGGAGACCGTGTAAAATAACTGAGAACACGCCGTGTAACATAAAGTACACGCCATGTACTTTTCCTTTTCTCGCCTATAAAATGATGGGTCCCCACCTCCTTTTAACTCACTCCTCTCTTATCCATTCCTCTGAGCACAGCTCTCCCAAGAGACTCGAAGGCTCCTTTTCTTCCATAACTTCTTTGTCCGAGCTCCGATTTACGATCTGTCTGCGGCCACGGGATCATAACGACGAGGCGGAACATCCGAGCCTGGGTCTGTTGTCTTCCCTTCGGCATTTCTATTCCAAATTCCACCCGAGGAGGTTTTTCTGGGACCTGACAGAAGTGACGGACGCCGACAGACGTCTTTTAAGGTTGATCTGGGGGAGCGTTGCGATCGGAACCTGTTGAGGTAGGGATCTTACCTTCGTATCTCTCTAATTTTTGGATCATGTGGGGTGGGTATCCTCTTGTTTTCATGAGAACTAGTTGAACCACTAAATAAATATAATAACAGGTTGAGGAACGGGGTTGGGAAGTTCGTGATTTCTGTTACATTATATCCTATGATATTATGTTGTGAACTAAATAGGCTTATGACTACTGAATATCACGGTCGTTGGGGGCCTTTTATTGCAAAATTAAATAATGGCCTACCTTTTTAGACAGTTTTGTGGATGGAAACTTGTGGAAATTGGTTAATCATTTAATGTTGGCCATTTAAAATATGGAACCCTTGTGTGATCACCCTGGTTAAACAAAATTGAATAACGGACATGAGGGTTTTGTCGTGGATACATGGCATGTGATGGGGGTGTTTTGTGGGTTATTGTGGATTGGGTTAGTAGGAGGGTTGCAGTTGGATTGGTTTTGAGGCCCAGGTGTGTGCGGGCATGATACGTGTTTGTGAGGCCCAGGTGTGTGCGGGCGTGATACGTTGTTGTGAGTCCCAGGTGTGTGCGGGCGGTGAGAGTGTGGAATCGTTAGGACGTTCGCCGTTAGGAAAAGAATATTTAGGTTTCCCTACTGAGTATACTTGTATGATCACCCTATGTTTACATTCAGGTTTCCAAGAGGACTATCAGGGCCGTACGGCACCCTACTAGTCGGACAGTTGGAGTTGTTACAGTTGTTCTTCTCTTGTTTTCTGTTGGTATTGTACTTTATGATTTCTTGTACTTGTACCTCGTTATAAAATAATTTAAACATGCTTGTGGGCTTGGTTTGGGTTTATTTATATACACTTGTTCTCTTCCATTTTTGTTGTTGACTTGTCCTATTTCCCAATCATAAATAAATTAAAAAAAGGGTAATGCCTCCCATATTTGTGAAAATTCACACCCTTGGTGGTAGTCGCCACCCCGGGGCCTACTGGAGGCGGGACTCGGGGGTCATTATAACTCTTTCACCATCGCCAGCTCAGGAGGGGAATCTTTTGTGGGAGGGGGTTGTGATAGAATGGTATCAGAGGTGATGGTTGAGAGATAGGATGGAGTATAGAGTTAGGAATAGTGAGGATTGCATGGGATGGTTGGGTAACAATGTTAGTAAATCGTGGTGCGTGACATAGGCCAGGGAAGACCATCTAGGACACGAGATTTTAGGGCCCCCCGTGATCCGATGCAAGGACTCTGAGCCTACCGAAAGACCAAGTGAGACTACATTGATTGTAGGGTAGATACATAGGGAAGGTACATGCATCATCGTGATTGTGTTTTACTTGATTTGGGTGTTCTGGGAAAGAAATTGAAATAAAATGATAAAATAAAACATTGAATTTCCTTACTACTTGGGCTTAGGCGATCATTGTTTACCGTACAACTATGGCACCTGGACGTCGTCCCCGGGTGTCTCAGACGGCCAAGGATAAGTAGTTTCAGGTGGTCGATCAGCTGAGGATTGACCGAGAGGAGGAAGATAGCTAGTGGAAGAAGACTCTCGGTTCTTTCCAGTGGTAGACCCTCAAGAAGTACGAGGGTAGTACTTCGGATACGGAGATGGAGGGGTGGATTGGGGATCTAAGGATTTCATTTACCTTGATCCATGCTCCGAGGGAGTACTGGGTTCCCCTAGCAATCAGTCAGGTGAGAGGTGCGGCACGAAATTGGTGGACACTCTACCTCAGAGAGAGGATAGAGGCAAAGGTTCCGTGTGTTGACTTTAAGAAGGAATTCTGAGAAGAATTCCTTTCTTCCATGATCTAGGAAGAGAAGCAGCAGGTGTTACTCTCCCTTCAGTAGGGGAGTTTGTCGGTACGAGAGTTGGGGATCAAGTTCAAGGATCTCCGACACTTTGCTCCGGATCTCTTTCTAGATGAGGAGTCTCGGGCAAGACGTTTGGAGGAGGTGATTTGTCCTTCCCTCCAGTATGATGTCTCCCCTTTCACCCTTTCGACGTACATGGTGGAATAGAAGACGCCATAGTTTGTAGAGAGGATGCACACACTAGGAGGTGCACCCCGAGAGGGGATCCAGCTGATCTCGTCAAAGGGGAAAGTAGTCAGCAGCAGGTCTCCTGCGATGGGACCTTCCAGGTTTAGGCCAGTGGGGACCAGGCCCCAACAGTTCCGGTTCAGATCTTCGGGTCCTCGTCCCTTTTTCACGAGCCCAAGACCGAGGTGTTTTTCTTGTGGAGGTTTCGATCACGTTCAGAGTCAGTGCCCGACCCGAGCTCAGTACGACGGAGGTGGGTAGGTTCAGCGCCCACCTCAGCAGCACCAGTTGCTGGCTAGGCCCTTCCAGCAGTAGCAGGACCACCCTCTTCCAAGGGAAGACATTGTAGGAGGAGGCCGACCTCAGGGTGCTCCTCCGGGACCACGACCAGGGCCTGGTCGGGGATGTGGATGACATCAGAGAGGAAGAGGAGCTGGGCATGTCCAGTTGCACGCAACAGAGTTGACAGCTCCGGCAGGACCAGAGGTGGTGCAAGGTACGATTTTTTTGTTCAGCACTCTTGTTTCTCCTTTGTTCGATTCAGGTGCTTCGTACTCCTTTGTTTCACCTGGTCTAGCCCATTATTTGGGACTAGACGTAGAGAGAATTTTCGTACCACTGGTGATGAGTACACCAGTTGGAGGCCATACCATCATATCTTGTGTTTGCCGTGGATGTGGGCTAACGTTGGGACCACATCGATCTAGTGGGGACTTTCATCTGTTACAGATGCAGCCATACGATGTCATCCTAGGAGTCGAATGGTTTTTTTCTGTTAGTGTCATTATCGACTGCTTCTGAAGAAGAGTCGTGTTCTCCGACGTAGATAGTCAGTGTGTAGCTTTTTTTGGAGAGAGGAGCTATCAGGTGGGAAGCCGGCGTGTGGAGACTCTCCTTTCCTTGTTAGGTGGGCTATCAGTGGATACAGCTGATACATAGATAATGGATGTCCCGGAGGTTTTTGGGGAGTTCCTCAATGTTTTCCTTGAGGAGGTTGTGACTCAATCCCCCCCCCCCTGACGTTACATTGAGTTCAGGATAGACTTACAGCTTGGTGCCCATCCAATTTCAATGGCCCATTATAGGATGACACCTTCAGAGTTTCGGGAGTTGCAGATTCAGATTGACGATCTGTTGGAGAAGGGTTTTGTTCGACCTAGAATATCGCCATGGGGTGCTCTATTTTTGTTCATGAAGAAGGCAAATTGTGGTCTCAAGATATTCATAGAATACCTACGGTTGAACCAGGTAACGGTCAAGAACCACTATCCCCTCCCAAGGATAGACGATCACTTCGACCAACTAAGGGGAGCATGTTGGTTTTCCAAGATTGATCTATGATCTGGGTATCATGAGCTGAGGGTAAAAGATAGTGACATCTCGAAGACAGCTTTCAGGTGTAGTTATGGGAACTTAGAGTTTGTGGTGATGCCATTTGGAGTTACGAATGCACTGGCTGTGTTCATGAGACTTATGAACATTGTCTTCCGGGGGTTTCTAGACTGGTTCATCGTTGTGTTTATCAATGACATCCTAATCTAGTAAAGGTCAGAGGAGGAGCACGTTGAGCATCTCAAGGATGTCTGGGGAGTCCTTCGACACCACCAGCTTTTCCGAAAATTGTCAAAGTGTATGTTCTTGAAACAAGAAGTACACTTCCATGGGAACGTGGTGTCTCAGCAAGGAGTTTCAATGGACCCGTCGAAGGTGGAGGCAGTTTTTTCTTGGGCAGCAGCCAAGATCGTTGTAGACGTTCCAAGTATCCTGGGGTTAGCAAGTTACTATCGAAGGTTTGTTTCAGAATTCTCTCAAGTTGTTGCTCCATTGAAAGCTTTGACAAGGAAGAACCAGGTCATCCTATGGAGCGAGCAGTTCCAGAATGCTTTTGACTACCTAAAGGAGAAGTTGGTCAGTGCTCCCATACACAGGTTTCCAGAGGAAGGTTTGTTGTATGAGGTGTTTTGTGATGCTTCTGGCCTTGGTATGGGGTGCATGCTGATGCAGAAGTAGGGAGTGATCTGTTATGGGTGTAGGCAGTTATGCCCTCACGAGCGTAACTATACCACCCATGATCTAGAGCTTGCAGCAGTAGTGTTCACACTGAAGTTGTGGCGACATTACCTCTTTGGGGAGTGTTGTGTGGTCTTCTCAAATCACAAGATCCATCGTTATATCATCTACCAGCGTGACCTGAACTTACGACGGTGGAGATGGGTCAAGTTTCTCCAAGACTAGGACTTTGAGATCTCATAAACTGATGGTAAGGGCAACGTTATGGCTGATGCCCAGATCCGTATGTCACATAAGGAAGTTGTTCGAGAGTCTACGGATGTTTGGAAACTGATGGGAGAGTTGGCCGCCTTGCACTTGGATGCCAGAGTAGAAGGTGTTAGAGGCTGTTTTTTTCAGATGACGGTGCAGTCTTCCTTGTTGTAGCAGGTGGTAGAGTCCCAGTGGGGGGACTCCAAGGCGGAAGTGATGCGGGATCGTGTCGATTAGGGGAACGCTCCAGAGGGGTGGTCATATGACAACTGACATCATATGCTTTTCCATTTAAGGTTGTTTGTTCTGGTGGAAATTCGTGAGGAAGTTCTCCATGAGTTCCATAGCTCAACCTTGGAAGTACATCCAGGAGTTTCTAAAATGTACCGAGGCCTGCGGGAACAGTTTTGGTTGCCTGGGGTGAAACGAGCAGTGGTTGAGTTTGTTGCTAAATTTCTAGTGTGTCAGCAAGTGAAGGCTGAACACCGTGTTCCCAGTGGGTTTTTTCAACCTTTAGATGTACCTGAATGGAAGTGGGATGACGTCTCAATGGACATCGTCACAGGACTACCCAGAGCTCAGTGTGGTTATGATGCTATCTATTTAGTGGTGGATCGACTGAGAAAATCAGCTCACTTCTTAGCAATTAAGGAGTCAGGCCTGGTGATTACCTTAGCACAGAGGTACGTAGATGAGGTTATACGTTTGCATGGTGTTCCAAATATTATTGTCTCAGATCGGGATACTCGGTTTACCTCACGAGTCTGGAGTGGGTTACAACAAACCTTTGGCACCCAATTACGCCTAAACACTAATTTCCAACCACAGACCGATGGGCAGACGGATCGGACTATCTAAACGTTAGAGGACATGTTGCGAGTATGCGTTCTAGATTTCAGAGGATCGTGGGTATGGAACATGCCTTTAGTAGAGTTTTCCTACAACAATAGATTCCACTCTACTATTGGCATTGCACCGTATGAGGGTTTGTATGGATGAACATGTCGTTCTCCCATTTTCTAGGCAGAGGTTGGTGAGACAGGTGGTCTCGGGCCATAGGTAGTGTAGAGCACCAAAGAGAAAGTCCATCTTGTACGTGAGAGGATGAAAGCGGCTCAGGACCGTCAGAAGTATTATGCTGATCGTCAGAGGAGGCCCTTGGAGTTCTAGGTGGTAGATCATGTGTTCCTGAAGGTTTCCCCTTGACAGGGGCAACGGCAGTTTGGGAAAGGGAGCAATCTCTCACCTAGGTTCATCGGACCTTTTGAGGTGCTAAGGCGAGTCGGCGAGGTGGCATATCAGCTGGCCCTGCCACCTCAGTTGGAGAAGGTTTATGACGTCTTCCACATCTCCCAGCTTCGTCGGTACTTACATGAAGACTCACACGTTATCGAATGGGGAGATTTAGATTTGGGAGATGACGCGACCTTTGAGGAATGACCAGTCAGAATCGAGGATCGTAAAGAGAAGGTGCTCCGTGGACGAACCATTCTGTTGGATCGTGGGTTATAGAGGCATGGAGGCCTCTAGGAGAGCACTTGGGAGCGGGAGACCCATATGCACACTCAGTACCCAGAGTTGTTTTGACTTGTGTTCTTCCCTTTTTCTTCTGAGCTTTGTGTTGATGTTTTACTCTGTACCTTGATATATGGAATTCTTGGCTTGTCTGTTGTGAGACCTTTTGTTTCCTTGTTCCTTGGTAATGTGTAACGTGTCTGGATGTGTGGGGAAAGGAAAAAACCTGATCCTTAATCGATATGCATTAATGCAGATGCGATTGAACCCGTGTGGGCGAGTCTGTGCCGCCTAAAGTGGATAATATCATGACATAGGAGAAGGAATTTTTCCCCAAACCACATGTTCAGGCAGTGTGTTAGTTGTGTGGTGTTGGGGGTAGTACGAGTTGAAAAAAAATACTAATGTATGAAAGTGGGAAGACACAATTCTAAATCGAGTCGCATTAATTAGGATGCGATTGAACCCATGAAAGCGAGTCAGTGCTGCCTAAAGTGGATAATATCTCGACATAGGAGAAGGAATTCCTAACACATATGATTAGGGTTGTTGGTTGGGTTCCTGTTATAACGAGAACCCTAAGAGGTATCTCGTTGGGTTTCCTCTAGGTTGGTTTTTGAATTCTTGGGGATGAGAATGTTTTAAGAGGTATCTTATATAATGGACCGGATATCTCCGGCCCATTCATTTGTCAAAAAGAAGGTCAAGAAGTGTTCTGGAGGGTAAAATGGACTTTCCCACACTTTCCAGAATTTTGAAACTACACAACGTGTAGTTTGATTACACGTTGTGTACCACCTTTCCGAGTATACCCCGTGTTGCAGACCGTGTCCTCACCGTGTGAAATAAATGAGTACACGCTGTGTAGTGTAACTACACACACTGTACCACCTTGTTGGGTATACCCCGTGTTGAAGACCGTTTCCTTGCTGTGTGAAATAATGGGTGCACGTTGTGTGCCCAGTTCTACACACCGTGTAGTCCTTCCCCGCATACGTGTTACCAGTCAACGACCATGTGCTATGTTGGAGCCATTTCCTTGCTATGTGCAATTAATGGATACACGTCGTGTGTCCAGACTACATGTCGTGTAGTCTTTCCCCGCGTATGAGTTACCCTCAAATCGTGTGTTGACCAGTCAACAGCCGTGAAGCTGTGTTCGAAGCCGCGTGGAGACCGTGTAAAATAACCGAGTACATGCCATGTACCATAAAGTACACGCTGTGTACTTTTCCTTTTCTCTCCTATAAAAGGTGGGATCCCCTCCTCCTTTCAACTAACTCCTCTCCACCCCATTCCTCTGAGCAGAGCTCTCCCAAGAAACTCGAAGGCTCATTTTCTTCCATAACTTCTTCATCCGAGCTCTGATTTATGATCCATCAGCGGCCATGGGATCATAACGGCGAGGTGGAACTTTCGATCCTAGGTCTATTGTCTTTCCTTCAGCCTTTCCATTCCAACTTCCACTCGAGGAGGTTTTTCTGGGACCCGACAGAAGTGATGGACACCGACAGATGTCTTCTAAGGTTGATCTGGGGGAGCGTTGCGATCGGAACCTGTTGAGGTAGGGATCTTACCTTCGCCTCTCTCTATTTTTTGCATCATGCGGGGTGGGTATCCACTTTTTTTCATTAGAAGTAGTTGAACCACTAAATGAAGATAATAAGTGGTTAAATAACGGGGTTGGGAAATTTGTCATTGTTGTTACTTTATATCCTGTGATATTATTTTCTGAATTGAATAGGCTTATGCCTACTAAAAATCACTGTCCATGGGGGCCGTTTATTGTGTTATTAAATGATACCCTATCTTTCTAGACTGTTTTGTGGATGGAAACCTTGTGGAAATTGGTTAATAATGTAAAGTTGGCAATTTAAAATATGGAACACTTGTGTGATCACCCCGGTTAAACAAAATGGAATAATGAACATGTGGGTGTTGTCTTGGATACGTGGCATGTAATGGGAGTGTTTTGTGGATTATTGTGGATCAGGTGAGCAGCGGGGCTGCCGTTGGCTTGTTTTTGAGGCCTAGGTGTGTGCGGGTGGGATACGTGGTTGTGAGGCCTAGGCGTGTGCGTGCAGGATACCTGGTTGTGAGGCCCAGGTGTGTGCGGGTGGGATATGTGGTTGTGAGGCCCATGTGTGTGCTGGCAGGATACATGGTTGTGAGGCCCAGGTGTGTGCGAGCGGGATACGTGGTGGTGTGGCCTAGGTGTGTGAGGGTGGGGAGAGTGTGGCAGCATCAGGACGTTCGCCATTAGGAAGAGTAGCTAACTAAAGGGAAATGGTGCAAGGTACCCAATACTCTTGTTCATATATACTACTACCTGTTGTGATTGTGTTTTTGGTGAGTGTTTCTGGTGAGGATGGGTGGGTAGAATTACTTTATAGGTTTCTTATGTTGTTCTCACCGGACATTAGTATGTCTCCCCACTTGTGCACAAGAGCTTTAGGTTTCCCTACTAATTATACTTGTATGCTCACCCTATGTTTACTTTCAGGTTTCCAGGAGGACTACTAGGGTCGTGTAGGACCCTACAAGTTGGTTAGTTGGAGTTGTTGCAGTTTCTGTTCACATGTTTTATTTTGGTATTGTACTTTGAGATTTCTTGTACTTGTACCTTATTATAAAATTATTTAAACATGCATGTGGGCTTGGTTTGGGTTTATTTATATACACATGTTCTTTTAATTTTTGGGGGTTGACTTTTCCTATTTCCCGATCCTAAATAAATAAATAAAAGGTAATGCCTCCCATATTTGTGAAAATATATACCCTTGGTCTTATTCGCCACCCCGGGGCCTACTGGAGGCGGGACTCAGGGGTCATTACCTCCCATTCACCATTTCCAGCTAAGGAGGGGCATCTTTGGAGGGAGGGGGTCGTGACAATTTCACAGAAAAATTTATGAAGATAGAAAATATTAATATCTAGGTAATGGGTGATACCAAAGTGAAAATATTCATATATTAAATGATGAGAATAAATTTGATTCATCAAAAAATGAAACAAAAACGTGATTACCCAACAATGGATCAAACCAACGTGAATCCATTCATCCCATTATCCTTCTATTTTACTTAAAACATACATAAATTAATTTCAAGTGACATTGTCATCCATTTATAATTATTTCGGAAAAAATATGGTGTGTTTTTGGAATAATTATTTATTTTATCCCTATAAATATATTTTTTATATGTTTTTTGTGTCTAAATGAAAACCATGAACGATATGATTCTAGAGTATATGTTCATTGTTTATATAATTTTGGTAATTATAACTAAACATTGGATATTAATGTTTTTTTCTTATGAACTAGCCGTATTAAGAAAAATTTAATATTTTAAGTACAATGGGTTAAAAAATCTTGAATAAATGATATGATTATTATTTTATATCTTCACAAATAGTTTTATAGTTAGGTTGTGATTAGGTTGGGTACATAAAAGTACAGATCATGTAACCTATTTCTAATTATTCATTCATTTATATGAATTTGGTTAATTCAACGAAATTCTATGGATATTCATTATTTATATTATGAATTGAGAGAAAAAATTTCCATAGTAGTTTATAGATTAAAATTATCCTAAGTGTAAAATCTATATAGAAAATTTTTTATTATTCCATGATCAATTCAATAATAACAAGTGTTTCTAAATTTCTTATTCAATTTAAAAAAGATTAGTGAATTTATTAGGATAGTTTTTTTTGAATTAAATCCTTGTATAATTAATTAATTTTGATGAATTAATCTTTATTCCAACTTTTGTAAATACTAAAATTTCATTTGTTGAATTATTGATTATAAAGATGAATTTAAATATTTAGATATAAGAATGTTAAATATATGACTTTATGTTTACTATTTTCAGAAATTATAAAAAATAAAGAGTTTCATTTTTCAATAATTTGAATTTCCATAAGATGTAAAGAAATTGGAAATTTTTTATAGTATAATTCTGATATAAGTACTTACAAGTGGAAATGAAAAATGTAATTAAAATAATAAAGAGGAGAAAAAAGTCGACGCTAACATTTTTAGATAATTTATACTATAATTAAATGTTTATAAACCCCCAATAGTATTATTTTATGGGATATTTTCATATTTTTTGGTTTTTTTATTTGGATCTTAATGGAAAAAATGGCATAATTTTTTAATTTAAATATTTTAATTTTGTTATATATTTAAGCCATATATTTTTATAAATTAAAATATATTGTGAAATTATTTTTTTAAGATTAAATAAATATTTTTGTGTATTTCTTCCCCTGATAAAAAACTAAAATTCATTCTTTTGTAGGACCCCAAGTAACACTCAATTCAGTCCATGAATAATATGCACAAACGTGGCCCTTTTTAATAATGGGTCGATATCTCTTGAAGGGATAACCTATTGAATAATAAATTCATCACGGAACTATGATGTATGTTATGAAAAACTATCATTAATGATGAATCATTTGAATAATCTATTTTCTTTTTTATAATTGAAATGTATGTTGGTATTCTGTAATATAATAAGTCTTCCTAGATAGATTAATTGTCTATTGAAAATCTTCCACAACTCAATCATTTGTTGGTCAGTCAAGTGAAACATTCAATGATGAATGAGTAAATAAAATATAACAACATTAAACACACTATACTTCCATTATTTTTTCATTTAAAGGGGTTAACATTAAGATATTATAGGTGGAAAAATTTTAGAACCAAAGTGTCACTTTTTCCCTATAAATATGTGTCTCACCTTCCACTACAAATGATATCCATTATTCTGGGGGAAAAGGTGGATTTTTGTTTCTATAATAGTTTATATTATTTTTAATATATTTTATTGAATCATTATTCTCCTTTTAATAATTTCTCTTCTTCTCCCATTTTGTTAATTTTATGTGATCTCCCTCCATGATTCATATCTCAACAGCTATAAAAAATTGAGAACTAGCCTCGATGCATGATCGAGTGACTGAATTTGTGGAATTTGATTTTATTTTTCCTTCATTATTTCCCATATTTTATTTTAATATTTCAGTGTCGGATAAAATTATTATGTTGATAAATATCCCTAGTCTATATACTGTTGTTTTCTTCTTGATCATTTAATCATTTTTGTTCTTATTGTTATCTAATTCATTCAAAAGGTGGAATTTGGCATTTTTATTAATGTAAATGAAGTTATTACTACATGAAGAGGTATCATTGTATGGTAATACCATTCAAATTATAGGGTTTTTAGTGAATTTTCTAGATTTACATATTGAATAAACTATGGTGTAGTAAAATTTGAATAATAATGATAACATCACTAGGAAAATCAAGAACAATGACTTTATTATGATGACTTCATTATGTTCCTCGGTTATTTTATATGGGTTCCATTTTCTTATAATATATATATATATATATATTCATTAATCTTTTAAATCCTTCTATACTTATTAGTTATGATAGATTTATTTTAGTTCGATTTATTATTGTGATAATAGAATTATAGTGTGTGTGAGTGGCCTCCTTGTGATCGACCCCAGTTTGTGCCACTATAATACACTCATAGGATATTTATAATTATACATAATTTTGGTTAAATAAATAAAAATATATTTATTTTTGAACCATTAATGGGGTGGCCAAGATCTTATGCACTGTATTTTTTAAAATTTCAAAATTTCAAATACAAAAATAGAGCTTTATTGCCTTTATTTCATTATTAGGACGAGATATATTTCTTTCATGAATTTTAATATTCTTGGAAAGGTGATGATTTCTATAGTAGGGGTGATAATTTTATAAAATTTTGACAAAAACATTATAATAATCGAAGATTTGAGAATCAATTGAACCACCTTTCTACTTTTATTCAAGAACCCGATGTCCAATTGATGGAACAAAAACCCCAAAAGGAAATTTAATCATAAGAGATCCATGTTTTTCCTCTGTAAATTTAAGTTGAATAACCAAATGTATAATTTTATATTAAAAATTATGATCCCATTATCTCTATTTAAAAATTTCATAATGAATTTCATGATGAAGACATGTTGGATGATACAACTGTGGGGCACAAAATTATTTAGATGAAAAATGGTTATATTTCATTGAAGTCCAAAAGTTATGAGATCCTCACATGTTTTTTGAAGAATAATAATATCATATATACATCTATTATTATTTTCAGAATTAGATGATTCCACTTCTATGAATAAATTCAAAGTGTCCATGAGTGAAGAGATCATGTTTATTGATGGCATACCTGAGGGGGAATATTTCAGTATTAATTCATCATATTTTAATCATATACTAGTGGAATTATATTTATAACATAACATTTTATGAATTTTATAATATATCATCCTTTGAGAAATCCATGGGTGTTGAATATATTGAGGTCTCACAATTCATGGTAGAAAAAAATGTGACACATTCTTTAACCTTACCAATTTATCCAATATACAACGCATTGCAAGGGGAGGAGCTATTCCACAATGTCCATGGTTTTATCCACGTACAGTGTGGTATTATAATTATTTAATGAAATAGTACTTGGTGTGTTAAACTCTATAAACACTATCCACCATCGGATTGGGATTACGCTATTACGTCTTCCAATCTAAGTGTAGTACAAATCTAGCACCCAGATGGATATACAATACATGTTCTATCATCTGTTACATTCATTTTACCTTATTTTTTTATGAATATTATTTTTATTAATTCTAGGATTAGTGTTAAAAGTTATAATTTTATCTTATGGATTCCTCTAGAAAATATTAGCAGGTTGTATATTTCATTCTCTAATGTTTCTCTTTATTTATTTACTTTATTTTGAGATGAAATGTGGGGTAATAAATTATATGTGCGAGGAGGGTCAATATTCTTAGTTTCAAACTTTTTCTTCCTGTATTTAATTTTTAATAACCTTTAACTTCAACGAATATTCACATTCTTCACTCATAAATTAATTTTTATGGGGTTTAAATAATTTTTCTAAAATAGACTTTATATGATTTTTGATGTTAATATTTTTCCCTAGAGATGGGAAATCAATCATTTTTGGGAGTTTGATTGATTTTTGAAATTCATACTCATGAAACAATGTATAAAAATATTTATCATGTCATATGATGTATTTTTAACCATTTTTAAATATTCATTCTTAAACCCATGATGTCAAGAGAGATATTTGTATTTTTTTTAGTACCAAAACATATAGCATTTCAATTTCATGGAATCTGGTTTAATTGAATGTTTATAACATGATTGTGGCAATTCATTGGCTATAAAGGTTTTTACAAAATACCTTACCTTACATATCTTAATCATTTTCCATTATATTACATGACTTTCCTTATGTATTAAGAAACATTATAAGATTACTTTTCCTTACCTACCATCACTATTATTATTTTCTCATTGATATTTCATTATTTAGTATAGGGTAAGGGATTTTCAATTTATTTCATTGGAATTTGTTACATTTTAAGGTGATCTAAGGAGTGTTTATAACTTTTCAGTTGTGTATAATAACAAAATCAGGCATCATTATACATTTTATTATTCTTTATTTCTTCATCAGGTTCTCCTTAAAAATGATTTCAAAAATAAGAAAAGAAAAAAATAGTGGAATTTTTTTTTTGATGAGGTTGAATTTATCATTATAGTAGATTTTTTAACTCATGTACATTTCAAAAATAAATGGCCTGAATTTTCATTCATTAATTTAATTCAATTTTTATCTGATACTCCATAAAAGTAAAAAATAATATAAAATAATGTATTAGATCTATGGCGTATTAACAATGGGAGAAATTAGAAAAAGTGGGAGAAAATGGATTACATAATTCTGTGTGATAACTTATTGAATTATTTCCCATGTAAAAATTGTTCTTATGTTGTAATTTACATTTTCAAGGGGATTGTTTAATGTTCATCATATACTTTCACATTATTGTTCTTCCCTTGTACATAAGAGTCAAACCTCATATTTATTCTTTATTGTTTTTCAATAATAATTCCCCCAACCCAATTTCAAAAAATTACCTACCAATGGCCTAAATTTTAAAACTATCTTCATGTAAATTTATGTGGTGAAATGATATTTTAATATAACTATTTTGAAGCATTTAACATACATTTACATTCATAACTCCATATCCTATTTCCCTCGACTGAAGAGAGACACTAAATTTAATGCGAGGTGGTTTTTGATTGTGCCACGGATGGATTTTTGTGGTTGAACCAATGTAAATGTGAGGAATTAAAATAATAGGGAATTGTTTTCATATAATGGACATGAAGAAATATATTTTGGAAATGATCATGGCCGTTTTTTCATAATTGATTGTTTCATTGATATGGATTTGGATATATGATTATTTCATGGGAGTGAAATGGTTTTTTATGGGGGAGTGATGAAGATAAGAGTTTATAAAAATAACTAATTTAATCCAACATTTATAAACCAACCATAGTGTTATTTTATGGTCTATTGTCACATGCTTAGTTTTTTCTTATATTGTGATCTTAATTTAATAATTATGAAATTTTTTTGATTTATGTGTTTTAATATTATTCTGTGTTTTGACCATAAAATTTTAGAAACTAAAAATTAAGAAATAATAATTTTAGGCTTCCATTTATCATGTGATATATTTTATTCTTTTTTATAAAAAGAGAAATCAATCATTTGGAGTCCCTAAACTAGATCACAAATTTATCATTTAAAACAGTGCATTGATCTGATGATTTTTTATAACGGTCTTATATATAATAAATAGATGGTCCAATGAATTCTTAATTCTACACAATGATGTATAATGGATTATTGAAAATATTTAATGATGGTTTAATTTTGTGAGTATGAATTTTTTTATATTATAATGACATTGGAAGATGTAATTTTGGAATATAAAGAGCATTTTTTGCTATATTAAATGTTCAGAGTAAATATTGCATAACTACCCTATCTCATGGACAATAATAATTATATTTTGAAGATTCATTAGGGTCAAAATATAGAATAGAATTAATTAATAAAAATTTTTATTATTCGATCATTTAATGTTGTTAACATGAAGAATATTTTGGATGAAATATTTGGGATCGAAACATTTTTACCTTTTCCCTATAAATATGTGTCATAACTTCTATTGCAATGGATATCCATTTTTTGGGGGATAATGTGGAGTTATTTTCCTTAAATAATTCATATTATTTTGAATATATATTAGAGTATCTTTCATCTTCATCATATTCTATCCATTTCCCTTCTTCTTCCATTTATTTTATTTTATGTGTTCTCACACCATATTTCCCTTCCCTGCTCCAATAAAAATGAATAATCATCCTTGATGCTTTTTAGAGGGAAATAAGTGGTGGAATTATATATTTTTTTTCTATCATGACTTCAAATTTTTATTAAATGATTTTAGTGGTGGATAAAATTATTGTGGTGAGTGGTCTCACAACATTCTATATTATAGTTTTCTTCTTCCTCATTTAATCATTTTTCTTCTCATTGATATCCATGTTATTAAAACAATGGATTGTGTATTAAATATATATGTCAAAGATGATACTATTACAGGAATAGTTATTTAGGTAGGGTAATACCATTAATATTAGAGGGTGTGGAGTGATAGTTATGAATATCTACATTGAATAAACTAATGAGTAATAAATTTTGAATAACAATGATAACATCACCCTGAAACTCCAAGAAAAATCATTTTATTTTTAACATTTTTAATGTCTTTTCTCACCTTTCATTTTTTATAATTTTATTATATATATATTATAATTCAATAAAATATTAAAATCCCCTTATATATTAAAGTAATGCATTTTATATTAGTTATATTTATAATAGAGATAATAAAAATATAATCGGTGGGAGTCACATCCTTGTGATCAATCCTAGGTTGTTCCACTATGGTATACTATTTAATAAATAAAATTTTAACATAATATTTCATCACAAAAATCACCTATCATCAAAAAATGATATAAAAATTCAAGATAATTTTATTTAGTGAGTTGTAAACAATCTATATGTAAGTGATTTTTTCATATTTTCCCATAGGTAATAGAGTGTCATGGATTAATTGTGTCTAAAGTAATTTTTTGATCTATTAGACATTTTAAATGGTAAAAATTCTATTAGAATATTAATATAAGAAAGTTTTTGTTTTATTCTATTTTAAAAATTTTAAATCTATCAAAACACTATTTATAAGAGCATATGTGAATTTTTTTCAGGAATTTTTCCATATTTACAATCGCATTTTTAGCATTTTATAAATAAATTTAGATATTTATGATGTTATGGATCATTGTTATAAAATTTAAACATTTAACTAAGTTCAAGTTTTGATAATAGTTCAATATTTGTATCATAACATTTACTATAATAATATAAAATAGGAACTTCATTTTTTAGGAATCACTGATCCATGGGATATAATTCATTTAATTGGATCAATTTTATAATTAGATGACATGTGGTTCAAATAGAGATTAAAATATGGGGAAATTATGTATAAGAAAATTTTATCCATATTTCATAAATGGTAAAAAAACATGAAGAAGGATGACTAAAATAGTATGATTACAATGTACTTGGAATTATTTTTAAAGGCTTGAATTTCATAAAAACCTTAGATCAAGATTCATTCATTATATTAATTTTTCACATAGAGAAGATTTTGAGGATTTATTAAATAGTAAAACCCAGTTACACCATATTGAAGATGAATTATATAGTATCCTAAAAGCATGAAATTGAATTAAAAATGAATCACTACCTAATTTTTGAATGTTCAAATTTTAGTCATTTTTGAGAGTTAAATTAGTGAGATTTACTATCTCATTTTATTATTATTATTATTATTATTCCATTTCTCATTGAATTTCTATACTCGTAGTAGTCAAAACTATTGAGGGAACCCCGATGTAAAATGAAGAACTATATTTTTAATATATTAATGGTTAATATATATCTAGTAGTAGGTTTATTTTGCATCTCTTATATATATTTATTTGTTTTAATTCTAATATTCATACGCAAGAATCAAAATATCATGAATCTTAATTATTTCATACATCAACCATATTATGTGATGATTTGAGCAAATATTACTCATCCCATGTATTCTTTATTTCTTGAATTTTCTTATTTAGCGTGATGATTAAATTTTTAAAAATTAAACTATAATGAATATGAATATTTGTAAGCATATTGAGATATTGATACCATATTAAATATGGTCATCAAATCACATTGTATATGTGATACAAAATTGGGTTTAGATCATATATCTTACAAAAAATTATTGATTTTGAGCTATCATTGCTAATCAATATCGATTGATCTCTAAAATAACAAGCATTAAAATACTGAAAACTCATATACCACACGAGATTCATATGGTATAAATTAATGATTCCTTTTTGTATAACATAATTATTTAGATAAATAATGGTTGAGTGTCATGATACACTAACCTAGGATGATAACATTATCTCCAAATGATTCTTCCTTTTAAAGTGTTTATTTATAATACTCATTTATATATAAAGACCCAATATTCAATAATTATATTCTTAATTTCAAAAAGTTCTAGTTCAAGTTTATTACTGGTTTATTTCCATTGGAAATTAACATATATAACAAAACATCCAGGAAACCCTGGTACCCTAATACCTGAGCTACCACTGACATGACCAGAAGAATATTCTTGATCCCCATGGGTTGGTTACTAGAACCTAGTATCATAAAAAGACCACATGGGAGTGATTAATTGCAAAACATGGTTTAAGGTAAATGAAACAAATATTTATTAACAATAATATAAACAGAGATGTATATGAATGAAATTGGTAAAATAATAAATAAATTAAATATTATCCAAATACGCCATGAATACCCTAGTAATACTCACTGATAAACCCATTTGAAAAAAATATAATATCTCGATTGGTCACCATAATCACTCTAGGTCCCATGGATCAAGAAAATCCATAACCTCCTAGGTGAACATCTCCTTTTCTAATACCTTTCATAATAAAATATTCAATGATCCAATTGAAAAGGTTGGGTGTGCGCTACAGAGACTTGTAGATTGTCACCATGTGATCAATAATAATTTCCCTAGGAATTAAACCAAATATTATATTAATTGAAATAATACAAGGCATGATATGAGATAAAAATAATTTCAACAAAAATTTAATTAGAATCAAAATAATAATTTTATTTAATAACTATTTTAAATGAAAAATTTATAAAATATAATTTATAGAAATAAATTAGAATGAATAAAAAAATTTAACAACTCAACATAAAGTAATTATAAAATTAAGTGTATCATGGAACCATGTTTTGATCCAAATGGTACATTAGTTTCATATAATAGGATCCTAATACTAATTATTGGTGATCATGGTCCAATATGTATAAATTTCCCATGTGTTAGACTATTGGGAATCAACATTTTATTAGGGAAAAATCATACCGCAATTTTTTTTAATTTAATATTTTCGTTATAAATATCATGATAGGGATCATATCCTAGTATTATTTTCCTAATAATAAGTAAATATACATTTCACATGTTCTTAAGTCAAACCATAAATCAATATTAAGAATTTTATTCAATGTATATCAGTTACAAAAATAAAATTTCCCAAATCCTATTTTGAATAGTCATTTTTTTCAAATCTAAATAGTAGGTTTTTAATCAAAATAATTTCACTCAAAAAATAATTCATTTTTTACATCTTTTCAAATATTAGTAATTTATTTTACCAAAATATTTCTATCATAATCAATATTTTATAAAAAAAATAACAGAATAAAAACACCACAAATAGGATTTCATTTCAATAAAATACTATGAAATTGTAAATCAAAAAACATATATATTCAATGCATCAAAAAATAGGTTTAAATTATCATTGAATAAATCACGATACATTGGTTCAATTGTTTAGAATAAACATTAAGGAACCATATAGAATTAATTTAAGGATCTAGTGATCAAAAAATTGAAAATGGAACACTAATAATGATTTGAAGGTGTGGAAGATCATGAGTAAATCCTTATAAATACCAAGATTGAAAACATTGATCCAATCCATCATCATCATAATGAGAATTAATCACTATCAAGGAAGATAAGAGAATTAATAATGGAAATATAATATAATGATATATCACTTATTGGAGAGGAATAAAAAACATCCACTATTGAATTGATCTAATAATAACGGAGTTTAGAGGAGTTTAAGTGCCTATAAGAGGTTCTCAAGAGTGAAAATAAGGAATGATATATTAGTATAATATATGAAATATATTAAGGGGATCAGGGATGTTACATTTTTTTAAAAAAATAGACCTCACTACAACCTCTATATTAATGGTATAGAAAGAATAAAAACTACTAGACCATGACATAGCCTCTATAGACCACACCATAGAAACCCATAGTCTACCAGAATCCATAAGGAATAGTACATAGCATACAAATATCCTCATTATTAGGGGTAGTATTATGGTGTAATATAATTAGAACATTATATATATTCCCAAATAGGTAGTATCACATAAATATTCCAACCAGGTATCCATGATGTGTCATTCCTTCCATGGTTTTAGTATGAAAAAATATGTATAATCCTTACAAACCTTCCTCACAATATCCAACTTCATATCTTGATGGTCCACCTGCTATCATGTAATCTCCACACAAAATCCCGTACACCCTGATGCATCTCTTACAAACATATATTTTCATAGACTCTATTGAAACCAAAAAATAATATTCCCTAAACATTATGTTATTTTAATTAACATATTTTCTTCATCCAAGAAAGGCCAAAAGAACACCCAATGAAAAGGAAAAAAACAAGACTCAAGGATAATCTGTAAGAAAGTAATAAGATGTTATAACTTTGGAAATATAATACTTCTAAAATTTTTAACATAAAATTAATCAGTACATGTATATAAATGTGATAATTTTTTTGATTAATTTATGGTGAATTTAATACCATTGTATCTTAGATTTCATAAACTAAAAATTTTAATTCTTATCAATTCCATTTTATTTATTTTTTTCTTTATTCTTTGAAAAAATAACGTTATTCGATTGGTTTTGGTTAAACCAAAATGATCATTATTTTTTAGCTGATGGTAAAAAATTGGAATTAATACTTAGAAAAACTTCAACGAATGACTCACATAGTGAATCCAAAACATTTTGGACATATTCCGTAATTTTTTTTAAATTATTTGAATTTATTTTTTAGTTTTGGTAAAATTAGGTTTTCATTATTTATTTATTTATTTCTATTTCTCCACATTTTGTTTTTTTAATTAAAATTTCAAATCTTGTTCCATATTTTAATAATTTTTGTTTGTATGTTTCTCTCTTTCATTGCATGAGATGTTCATCAAATTATAGGTTACACATAATATTACCCAAAAATTAAAAATCATTATTAAAAAACCATTCTTATGGACTGGATAAATCATTCCTTATAAAAATTATAAAAGAACCACAACATTCTATTAATAAATAAAATAATTTACCAAAAAAATGAATTATAATAATAGTAGTGAGTATTATGAAAGATAAATAATTTACTACACTCAATTATGAGTACCAACCTGCAACATCCAATTCCATGTGGAGTCTTCAATCATTGACCATATATCTAGCCATACATACTAACCCCCTAAAATTCATGGTCTTCCTAGTGAGGAACCGTAATAAACCCATATGTGATTTCATATATATTTTTCTACCCTTATTCATTTTTGGTTTTTGTAATTTAATATTGACTAACTTCTGGAGGATTTGAAAAAGGGATTTCTTTTCATCAAGTTATTGTGATGATTATACTCCAAGTGTACTCCCATGTAAATCATTATGGCTTGGATTCAAAGTGGTGTTTTTAAATAATGATTCAAATGATTTAAAGGATCATAGTGTACCAGTCTTATTTTTAAGGGTCGTTCGGTGCATGATTAAAATGAATATATTTCAAATGTGGATACCGTCAATATTTACTCTCCCCTTTTAAAATTAATTAGGAATCTTGGACCCTCATGAGAAGTTCAATAATATTTTATCACTTTATTTTGGTTTAATAAAAAACATAAATTGTGTATTTCATGGGAGGGTGGAGAATTTGTGATTATATTTACTTTTATATATCACTACTAATAATTTAAATTTATTTATGACTATTTGTTACACATCTATATTCATTATGGTTATAGTAATCCTATATATTTTTAGATGTTATATATTAATGAAATAACTAATATAGATTGTGTCCTAATGAGGTTAAGGTTATCATCTACAATTAGTGTACTGAAAAGATAGTTTATGTAAACCAATAAGACAGAGTGAGATCATATAATTATATTGATTTAGTGTGACTAAGTGATCTCTTAGAATATTTAGGGGTTTTAGTGATAGATAGGGGTTCTAATTTATTTTTCATGTCTGGCGTTCTTGATTCCATCTATATTTTCTATAATACATTATTTTTCTACAAAATTACATAGGGTGTCTTTATTATTACTTTACCCAAATACCAAAAATCATTTTTTGTCATGTGGAAAGAACATGTTGTTATTGTCTATTTTCTTTCCCTAAATATGTTTAATTGATCCAAAGCATGATTATAATTACATTCCACATAAATTATATTTTAATTATATTAATTTATTTGATAAATATTTATAGAATGGGATGTATCAACAATTTTAAAGCTAGGTTTTCCATGTTTCTATTGGTAATTTAATTTAGAGAGGAAAAAAAATTTACTAATAAATTTAAATTTTATATTATCAAATTTAATAAAAAAAATTTGCAATTGCATATTTTAATTTCAAAATTTTATGCACAAGGTTTTAGGATGAGGATCCCTGTTTTTTCTAAATGATGAGATCATGGTTTTAAAACTATTAATAAAATCATGAATTTTTTTCAATTTTTTATTGTTGTATAGAAAATTAATTTTAATATTTTTTAAAACTATCATTGATGGAAGGTAATATAAAATAAAAAATATATTCCACTATGGAATCTTATCGGTATTATTTTTCTCAGATCATGTATACACCAATGGGTTTTGTAGCCCTCTGGTTTTGTATCATGTTATCATTCTCCACTTTTAGTTGTTATATGGTCTTTTGGATAGTAAATGGATGGGTTAGTTTGGGATGGTAATCTAGGTATTATGTTGTTTTTTTTGGAGTTTTTCATATTCAATTTTTTAGGTCATGGTATACTTCATTACAGTTGGATTTATTTTATTATTTATCTTATCTATTCATGTTTATGTTGTAAAAAGTTGTATCATTTTTATGTTGTGGTATCCTTGAATGGTTTTTTATTATTATTTTTCCTTATTTGGATATTATTTATAAATTTTAGTTCATTATATAAACTTATAAGGGTGAAATCATTCACATGTGATATCTCTTGATTCTTTTTCCCTAGATTCCAACTTGTAGGGATCGAGAATGACCTTTTGGATTTATGGTTGGAAAATTTGGGTGTTGCTTTAGTTGTAACATTTTTTAATTTGATAAAATGATATTAGATATTAGGATTTAATTTATCAAAGGTTATTGAAGAACCCTATAATTATTTTTTACTTCTAGTTACTTGGAGACTATGATTTTTATTAGAACACATGATACATATCACATGTAGGAACCTGAACATCAACTTTTGTGATGTAATTTTTTTACTATGGGATGTTTATATTTGTGTAATGACTTTTTTATTTCATTTGATTAAGGATTATAGTTATGTTATTCAATCCCATATGTAATTATGTGGGATTTTTTAAAGAAAAGTAATGGATTTTGGGACATAAATTGAAAAGGAAACCATGATTTTATTTTGGGATGCATGTCCTATAAAAATTTGAATCAACCATAAACATTTTTTCTAGTAACTTTAAAATAGCTATTTCACTGATGGAAAAATTTCCATCAACTATGTGACCATGATAAGTATGGAACATTTTACTACATTATTTTTTATTCTAATCCATTATCTCATGGATCACATTGGATGGTTTGACAATAATAATGACATTAAAGAGGATTTTTTGATGCATTGGCATAAATGGAATGATTTATAATTTATTACTAAGAAATGAATTTTTTTATAAATTTTATTTTAAACCAGTTATTTTCATGATAAATGTAGTCTTATGAAGAAAGAATTCCAGTTTTAAATGAATCTTTTTAGAATGATCAAAAAATGAGTTCATATTTTTTTATAAAACTATTTATTTGTGATTTTTTCTTCATGGAAATGATATGTATTACGAAAATTACAAGAGTATTATTTTAGAATGAATTATCATTTTCTGATTTTTTTTCATATATAATATTTTTAATAATGAAAAATGAGGGCATGTTTTTAGTTTTAAAATCACTTAGTGATTTATATATATGGTTTCATGCTCGTGGAGTGTGTTTCCAAAATGTTTTAATGTTACAAAATAAATGGTTGTTTCACAATTATTTCTATAATAGGGTTTTTGTTTTTTTTAAAAAATTCGATTATTTCACTATAAAATATGGAATGTGATTTGGTTTTATAATTTAATTATAAAATATTATAAAGTAATGTGGCCTTCATGATGAATGTTTTAAAGGGTGGGAAGTTTTGAAATGAAAAGTTTAATGTTATTAAATGTGTTTTATTAAATTCTTTATATGAAATCAAGTTTTTTTATTTTTTTAGATCAAGAACAAAGATGGTTGTGTGAATGGTGATTTTTTATCTTATTTTGAGTGGATAAATTAATTTTAGATGAATCAAATTGTTTTATGAAATTTTTTATTTCTAAAGAAATGGATTTCATCCTGTTATTAAGCAAAATTATTAATTGGTATTATTTTGAAAATATTATCGAAAAATTGAAATTTATAATCAGATATTTAAATTTTTTAAAGGAATTTTTATAACATATTATATGTTATTCAATGTTATAAAAATATAACATTCTGAATATAAATTTTCTCCTGAAAATTTTTACTTGTGGACTCATTGTTGGGGGAACCAATTCATAAAAGGGAACATATTTCAAAATGATTTGTTTGTTTTAGAGATTTGTTCTTTTCATTTTACCATTGTTATATTATGATTAATTGATGGTTTTATAGGGAATAACTTAATATATATCATTTCTCATTAATTTTAATTTTACCCTATATAAAAAAATAAATGACAAAAGATGGAATTATTTTATTTTGGTTATTTTTTATCTAGTTATACACATTTGCCAAATCCAAAATGTGGTGGAAGGTGTTGTCTTCAATTCATGATAGGTAATCTATGGTGAATCTTTAAATTTTTTATGAATGTTATTTTAAAGCGTCACATTGATTGATGAACATAGAGGTTTATCTTGGTATCAAAAACTAGAGAAGGAATAGTTGAATGGTTTGCTCGATGATGACAAGTTTTCTTAGAGTTTTAATAACCATCATAAGATTTTGACCATGTCTGAAATATTTTATTTTTTTATCAAATTATTTAAATATTCTATTGATGAATTGTGGTTTGATATTATTTTAATATTTCCATAAATTGGTGTATCTTTAAGTTTTTTTCATAGGACCACTCTATTAAGAGTAGTCATTATTTTTTTCATTCTTTTTTGTTTATTTATACCCATGGTGTAGTTTGTATGTAAAAATATGTGGTGAATTCTATGATATGGTTTATGGATTAGTTATTCATTTATAGTTTAAATTCAGTGTTCTCTTTGGTATCTATGATTATTCTATTTCTAGTAGGATCATGAGAACTATCAGATTTGGATAATTTATTATGCATACTATGAGAATGTGACCTGAAAATTTGGGCATGATATTAATTAAGAGTATTTCCATGACCCAAGGATAGGTAAATATTAATTTTTTCTAAGTAATTGTCCCATTTGACATATCACTTTATTATTGAAGCTGTGATAGTGTTGGTAACCCAATCATGTGACATTTTTGAATCCATTAGATGAATTATGAAAAAGTAGTTATGATGTAAACATCATCCTTTTGAATGGGGTAATGAATTTAATTATAATTGTATATTAATTTTAACTAGTGGGAAGCCATTTTTTTGTCTTATCCTACCTAGAATATAATTTTGTTTAAATATGTTATAAATTTTATTTTAGAATTCTTATTTCCTGTTAAATATTTATTCTCTTGTTTGATGAATCATTATATTTTAGGAGTTTATCCCTCTCATGGGGTTTTAAAAATGTAGGCCAAAAATTAATACCTTTTTCATGTTAGTATTATGTATCATCAATTCATTACATTTATATGTACCAAGACATTATTAGGTCTTAAATGTTCATGGTTTGGAGAATTAATAAAAAATTTCTTCATTGTGGGGGATTATTTTATATTATGTTTCATTATTTTGTGTTAACATATGTCATAGAAAAATTATGTCTTGGAAATTTTAATATTTCAATTTCATCTATAACATATTTTTCAAAATAGTAGAAGAAATAATGAAACAACATTTGGAGGGGTTATGTTGCTATCGAAGTGGAGTTTTTATTGGTTGGCGAATAGTTTTCTAATCTATGTGAGGTTCATAAGGGACATTGTGAAACTGTATGGTATATAGGGGAAACATGAATGATTCATACATGGTATGTATCATTGGTTAATTGTTTTTAGAATTACTAATCTCAAAATTAAAGGACTTTTGTACTCTTTCTTCACCATTTAATTTATTCATCCCTCCTTATTTCATAGGGAGATCTTCAAGCTTCATAATGTTTATTATTATGGATTCTCAAAATGAATTTACGTCGATATTATGGTAGTCAATTGCCTTTTCTCTTATTTCATATTCCATTACCAATTATCATTTATTTAATTTCTTATATGAGACACAAATACTTGTGTATTATATATTTAGAGTTCCATATGAGTCAGATAAAGAATATTTGACTGTCTAGTGGTTCTTGGGTATTTTTCATGGATTCATTGATCATTCTCTAACAAGGGAGATCTGTAATGATGATATTAAACTAGATCAAGGTATATGTTTCTATTTAGTTCCAATTTTTCATGAAATAAGATTCCTGAATGATCTAAAATTATTTTATTCCAAGCAAATCATATTTTTATCCCAATAACTAAATGAAGGCGATTTAAAATTTTTTATATTATTAGTACTGATATAGACACATAAAAAGTTGATTATAAAATGTTCATGGGGCTTTTAAATTGACTTATATGTTTTCGAAAGGGGTTTTTACCTTATTTTTATTTTTAATTGTGGTATTTAATGTTTTAAGGATGGATTTATTATAAATTGATACTAACAAAAAATTTATTTATTTATTAGCCTTTATTGTTTTAGTATTTATTCCTGAATTACCTTTTGAAAATTAAAATAAATATTGTATTTTTCATTATCTAATTATGAAAATTTAATTCCAATTTGACTCCCAATGAAATCATTATGGATTTAATTTTTAAATTGGGAATTTAAATTTTTTTTCAAATGATATGAAATATATAGGTGTGATAAGAATGTTATAAAGGATATTTACTATGTCATTAAAAAGAATTGATTTCAGTTTTAGTTAACATTAATATGTTCAAGTATGTTTACTTTTTTATTATGAATTATGGCCCCTTGGAGGATTTCTTATGATTCTTTATACATATTACATGATTTCCTGTCTAAATTTTAATTTGGTTGATTCATACTGGAATATTGAAGGTGATATGATATATAAAATAAATATTCTAAAAATTTATGTGCACATATTATGTAATTCATGATTTCTCACCTCTATTTATTCAGGTCGTAGGAATATTAGGAGTTGGCTGATGATGTGGATAATTGAATGTCCTAGTTTAAATTTTGTTTTCTCTAGGGTATGGATTCTTAGTGGTTTGTGAACTATAATTAGGGGAGGGGTATTTTCTAGAATTAATTGTACAACGGGAGGTTTTACGTATCATGTTGAAAATGAGTGATCTCCTAAAAGTGTACTATCCTTGAAAGATAATGTGGGGTATAAATATTTTCCATCTTGTTACTACCAACATAGGAATCAGGTTTCATGATTAGGTAATCATTTTTAAATCTTATGTGGTTTAGAATAATTTATCTTTTATCTTGTAAAATATTTATGGGATTATATTTATAATCTTACTATAGTCACCTAACTCTGATTTTGTCATGTAGATCCATTGTGTGTTTGTTATCTCTTTTATATACATCATAATAATAATTGGTTTCTATATGTGGTTATTATTTTTTCTACATTAATATTTTTAATCCAACTCTTGGTTTTGAAATCTAATTTTTTAATGTGTTATATCATTAATTTTAATGGTGGTTTTCCATGTTTCTATTGGAAATATTTTTAATGAAAATAAATTTTTTAACTAATAAATTTGAATGTCTTTTCATCATATTTAATAATGAAACATTAATAATTAATAGAATTTAAATATTTAAATTAGGATATTTATATGATTTTTTAAAAAAACAATTTTTTTATGGTTGAGTTATTAGTTTTAAAAATAATATATAATGCTTGATATTGATTTTCATTATGTTTTTGTTTCATGAAATTTTTTTCCATCAATAATTTTGTAAACTATAATGAATGAAATATAATATAGGAGGAAATTCATAGACTCATTAGTCGGATACCACTTGGATTATCTTATTAATACAATATATAAAAAAATATTGTTTGTTAAGTTATTATTAATTCAATAATGTTCCCATTTTTAATTTACTTTCATAGATGGTATTGAAGATTGTGGAAGGATGAGTTAGTTTCTAACCAGTGGTAATGAGTCACATGGAGGTTATTAGAGATTTTCATGTTCATTTTTGGGGCATGATATAGGCCATTATTACATGGTATATTTTTTTATAGTGTTTATATATTCTTTCTCACATTGTAATACATTATAAGTTAAATTATATAGTTATATCCTTTGATATATTTCATTATTGTTATTCCATGCTTGGAATATTTTTATTTATTTTTGTTGTATATATAATCTTTTAATGGCAATTTAATTACCATTTATGATTTCATGATGAACATAAATTGGATACAATCATAGTGGGATTGGGAACACCCTTTAAGCCTAGTGGCTTTGTTGTTCAGCTATCAGTTTAGTAGAGCCTTGGGTGGGTTCAAATCAGTAGGAAGAAAATCTTTTGATATATATTGGCATAGTTTCATTGATCCCCCTTTTATTATTTTGGATGTTTAGTATCCTGAAGTGTAGGATCAATGTGTTAACTATATGGTTATATCATTCATAATTTCATGATTACCACCATTGTTTATGAAACTTTAGTTTCAATGGGATGTTTGGATTTTTGTTTTTTATTAAATCCTTAGATCATGGTATGAAATGGTGGTGTTTTATCCTCAATGTTATTATATTTGATCATTAAGGTATATTTCCTAATTTTTATTATAAATATAGAATAAATAAAATGTATGAAGTTGGCATACATTGATGGAGGAACCATGCATTAACCAAACCCTTGTTTTTGAGAATATTACAGTGTCATTTTCATGATGGGACATAGTCTTTCCACCATATATGCAATTCAATGATCCTTCATATGATATTAAATTCTCCAAAAAGATTATATTTTAAAAAATATATTTACCTTGAATGTTGATTACATTAAGGCAGTTGGATAAGGGGTTATGTGTTTTTATTAGTAAAGAATTTTAAAATGTTCTCTTATTTTGGTTATTGGGTTTTTCCATTAAAAATTTCATAATTTTTGGATTGATTGATGTGGTTCGGACCAATTACTAGGTAAAATTTTTGTCTCGTAATGAACATTATCATATAAAGGTATGATTCTTGTATTTAGGAATTTTTCTTCTTATTGTAATCGCTACCCAAACACTAAATTCCGTGGTTGATATTGTGTTTATCATTATGGGTGTTATTGATGGAATTGAATGATATTAGTTATGGTGGTTCATTATAATTAGTGTTATATTTTATAATTATATATGTTCTTATATGTATATTACACTTGATAATACTTGGATGATAGGTGAGTTTGGGGAATTCCACATTTCTTAGGGTTTTAGTGACATATTTATAAAGTGGAATCATGAATGTATTCTATGGTTTTGGTAATCATGTTTTTTATATATTTCGATTACGAAATTATGATAGTTATTATTTTAAGGAATCCAATTATGGGTGTATCTTTAATAAAATTTATTGGGGGTTCTCTATTGATGGTTGTGTCTATTTAGGAGATTCACATGACTCATTGTTTGTTTATAAACATGGGGTAGTTTTTGGGGAATATTCTGTAGTGAAAGTTATGTTATGGGTTAAGGATTAGTGTTTTTTACATGGATAACCATGTTTGGTTTCAAGGGTAAATGAGTATAGTTTTTTCCAATTGTACAATAACTACAACTAGGATTAAACTCTAAATTAGGATTACCTTTCATATGATTCCTATTTATTTTGTATAAGGACTTTCCCGTAAACATTACATAATTTTGAGTTAAGTCTATAATTCACATTTATGATCTTTTTAGGTTTATATTTTTAGAGAATTAGTCCATAACTATTAAATTACATTTCAAAAATTTCAATGTTGGCACTTATATATAGTATCCATTTTTTCATAATTAATCGCTAAAAAGTAACATGTCGAGTTCCATGTTTAGACAGTTTGACTATTCCTTGATCCAATCCTTGACCCAATTAATCATTATGTCTTTTAAAAACATTTCAAAAATTGTGATGAGCATAAAAATATTAGTAAGGGTAATAAAATATAGAAAGGAAACATTAACCCATCAATAATGACAACTCAATGAAACTATAATTTTCAATCATAACATACTTCATGAAATCATAAGATTTATGAATAACAATTAGAAATCATAAATCATATAGGTGACATCTGATATCCATATAATATATATATTGTAGCTATCACAACTATGTAGGGAGTTTCATCAGAATACCCATCACAGTATATTCCAAAAATCACTTATTGAAAACATTAATGTTTACTTCTGTCAGGTTACCCAATTCATTGGAGAGCTATCTCAGGCTCACCCAACCTTGGATTATCAGGGAACCACCCATATACGTAAACAATTCCCAATAACCATAACATATTCATAAAACATAAAACAATTTTAAAGGAAAGATACTATTTCCACATTTCAATCACACCATATCATTTCAAGATATTGACCTAATAAATGCTTTACAGAACCATTTTCAAAACAATTTAAAACATTTATTAATGAGATTTTTGAATCAATGTGTCCCATAACAATTTAAAACATTTAAATGAAATTTTAATTTCATAAATTCATATCCATATAAATAAATCCTTAAAACCTTTTTTAAAGCATGTATATTAATGAGAAATATTTAGAAGAATATATCTTTAAAACTTTTAAAACTATATTTTAGTTAAAGAGTTCCTAACCAAATGAGAGTCTATTGAATAAAAAAATAGGGGAATAAAATTTATCAAAACATATAATATCATGATAATAAAGATATTCATGATATAATATGTAAAAGGGAAGCATATACACAATATAAACATGAATTGGTGTATAATAACAAATAAGTCTTAATAGAATGTAAAATGAGACAATGTCCCTTGAAAATATCATATAATTAGATTAAGGAAAAATCAATGAAATAATTATGTGTGGAAAATATAAATAAATTCAGTATAATTTTATATTTAGTGTTAATAAATAATAGGACACTCAAACATGTTATTTTTATAACAAAACCAATGACTTTTATGTTTAACTCAATGAATGTAAATTGAGTTAAGATTACCCTTATCATGTTCATATCAGTGACAATAGAATATATAAATGGAGTAATTATGTGTATCAAAAATATATCCACTAAAAGGGGAGTGTAAATTACCAAATCAATAAATAAAGACTGATTCCATAGATTATAATATGATGAAATAATTATGAATTAGAAGATTAACCAATGGAATGGAAATTGGATTAAAAAGATCCCTTACCGATTTGGTGACATACGAAACATACACCACATGAAAGAAGGATCATACAATGAATATTTAAATACTCATAAACTAAATTATATTACAAAAAGAATAAAATAATGGTATGTATGTACACCACAAGAAATAAATGGTGGCAAACATAGCATGACACTCATGGGAATAAAAAGTGAAATGAAAACCCCTTACTATATTGTAATCAATCGAGACATAGGACCAAAAGTTAATAACCACCAAATGAATCACAAAATAACATTAATATAAATAGAATCATGATAATATATAACAGTTTGAAGTAAAAAATACATTACCTGAAATAAATAATTGGTGAATAATGGAAATCTCATGAAATTAAAAGTGAGATAAGAAACCCCTTACCTCGTGTCCGACATGCCCAATTCATTCTTTAATATACCGAATAATAAAAAAAATTATAATTTCATAATAACCTTTTTAAAGTTTATTATTCTTTTTACATCACTTATTACCATGTTATAAAAATTATTCAATCAGTTGAGATAATAATGGTTGTATTGTCGATATTTGGTACTTGAGTCAAAAATGAACTTCTTATAATTAGAAATTGTCCATGTGGTCAAAATTCTATTATCTCCATAATAATATTCATCATTTAAATATAATATATATAATATATACTCAGTATCTATATGTCTATAATATTACAGGACATTTGGAGAAAAAAATGAAATGCACCATTCATGGAGACTGTAAGACTTATGTACGCATGAACGCAACTTTCATTTCAATTTCATAATTAATGAAATGAAAAATTAATGATATATTGGTATATTATAATTAAATTATAATATTATATGATATATATGTTACAGAAATATCATTAACTCCTTCCATTAAACATTTCATGTATGTCATGAATGAATCATATCACTTTGAGAGGGTGGTAGTCTTCACTTCCTCAAATGAAATTATCATGATTACACATATTGGAAATCATAAATGTATGTTTGTAAATAAAAATTACAGAGTCATAGAGAAAAAATAAACATAATATATAACATATATTAATATATTTCCATCACAATGTCCCCCATAAGACGTCATAGGAGAAGATTGAAAAATCATCGTTTCGTGAGGTAGTAGTTCATTGTCCACAGAAATCGTATGTTTTTTACCCATTAGATGGAAGTGTGTGTATGTGTAGTTTAAATAATTCTCATGAAAAAACATAGTATTTTTAGGATATTGGGTTTTATTATAAAATAGGGGAATAAAAGGAGTTTAAGTGTATGGAGAATGTAAAATAAATGAAACGATCTTAAAATAAGACGTTACCTTTAAATCGGGTAACTCCCATTGGTTTTAACAAAGAGGATTTCATGAAGTGCCTTATACAAAAGGTAAGGATTATCGGTGGAAGATATGGATCTTGAGATCTTATTTGGTTAGAGGTTGGACGATCCATGGGGCTTGATTGGTGTGAGGAATGGGATATAGTTGAGGGATTTTTATAAGGGGGAGGA
This sequence comes from Viscum album, assembly GCA_963277665.1. Lineage (NCBI taxonomy): Eukaryota > Viridiplantae > Streptophyta > Magnoliopsida > Santalales > Viscaceae > Viscum > Viscum album. The sequence goes on along the minus strand of OY728127.1, from coordinate 942,198,369 downwards.
TGAGCTCATTAAGAATGTTTGAAAATATTCTTTTATTGTATACTGATTTTCGGTTTCTAATGGTAAAAAACAAATTAACGTCAAATATAAAATGACACATGGTCGAAATAATATCATTCAATAATAATTGGATCGGTATTGGATATTTTTTAAACCTTTATAATTTTATTTTTTTAAATCATTCATTAATGAGGTAAACATTGCATCATTGTTGTGTCATAAATATTTTAGTTATTTGATGTCTAAAAATTATAAAAAAATACCATATTTTAGGAAGTAGTTTTAGATTTAAAATGAATATTTATAGGAAAAGATATAAATTATATAACTCCACATTAATGTTTTTTTAGAAAAATAATACATGTTTATGATACTTTTATTTTTACATTAAATAAAATGTTATTAATGTCATTATCATACCCAAATGGCTTTGAAAGGCAAAAGGTCTTACCCTAGAATTGTCTTGGTCATCAATTACTCATAAAATAAGATTAATAATAGTTTTTAGGTAATTTTATTTTATTATAATATTATTTTTTCCTTCAATTACCATATTCACCATTAACCTACGTAAATAAAAGTCAAAAGTTACTATTTACCAAAAAATTATTTTCATCATATTGAACCACATTTTACTTAATATTAATAACCATGTATGTCATATTTTTGAAAATCAATCTAATGAAGTGGTAAATTTTCATTTAAATGAAAACGTTAGTTTTTAACTACTACTAAGTGTTTTCACTATTCAAAAAAAAATCGATGTTTTTTAGAAAAATACCAAAAATTTAGCATAAGTTATATTTGAAATTATGAATTAAAAAATAAAACACATTTTAAAAAATTTTAAACATATAATTTCAATTATTTAATTTAAAATTAATTCCTGTTGTCAAAACAAAAAAGTGTGTTTTTAAGAAATAATAAATATCAATAGATTCACACTTTTTTATGATAAATTTTGAAATTGAAATTACTTAAAATGACCAACATTATCTTAAATTGTAAAAATATAATCTAATTACACTTTAAAACATTTAAAAATTTAATCTATCCATATAAATAAATTGGATTAGAAAGTAATTTTGAATTAAAATACAATAGTTTCCACGATTCATTTAAAATGAATTTAATCTAAAAAATACCAAAATTTTACCCAAATTAAATATTTATGTCCCAGATCTAAAGAAGAATTTTATTTTTTTAAATAGAAAATATAATAGTTACCAAAACTATATTTAAATAAGGGTCTCCATTAGAGGTCTATAAATAGACCTTTTAAATAATATTAGATTATTTATGCTTAAAATTTGTTTCATTGACATTTTAAGCCTATAAAATTTATTAGATAAATGTAAAAACATTTAAAAAATTGTATAATCCTTGTGTAGTTAGTTATATTTATTCCCACCAATACAATGGCAAGGCGTTAACTACCATTTAGAATAATATTAAATTATTATTTTTCAGAATGACTCAGCATTGTGTGCAACCTAAGATTTCAGATAAAACTATTGTTGTGTTTCAGGTAGACCATAGAACATCGCATCCCATTTAATGTAAAAATAATATTTTATTCACAAATATTAATAACAATAAAAATGTATTATTCTTTATTTACTTGGAATGTTACATGCTTTTCCCCTTTCGGGCATTGCATCCTTGAAATTTTAAAATTGCTTTTAGAAACATCATTTAAAGTCCCACATCAAAAAAAGAGCCAATAAAAATATCACGTTAAATTATAATACAAGAAGTAAAAATGTCACCTGATACAGTATATACTAGGATTTAATGAAAACATGGATATGGAAGAGAAACTAACTCTGATAGATTAATAAAGAGTGATAGAGAACCTTATCATAGAAAGATAACCACCACAAGACCATAAATTTGTGGTTTGGTAAAAGTAAGACGGTAAACAGTGGATTATAACATTTTTTTCTTCAAGATCCATTTCATAGTGTTGAATAATTTTATTAATAACTAGACTACGATCATAAGGAAATATTCTTACTTTTCTTGTAGTGTGTCGTCCTTTTATAAAATTTTACCACAAACCCATCTTTTCTCCAAATGGTAGGTGTTCAAGATTACTTGGTCACACCTGAACTACTAGAATAAACTTCTAGAGTATCACATAATCTAAAAAAGATAAAATATATATTTTACCTATCTTTAGACATCAACCAAAACCAAAATTGGTTAGTACAAGATTACATAATCTCCAAAAGGATAATAATTTTTAAAAATAAATACTACTCTTAATCACAATGATCTAACAAATAGAACAATAAGTTCATGGAAGTCCATTCCATATACAATTATCCTTTACAATATTCAAAATAATCATATCTAATATTGAAACCCAAAACATAAAAGGATTTAATCTCATAGTCATGAACAATAAATCTAAACATTTATCTCTAAAAACATTTACAACTATTAAATTCTCATACTGATGTTTAATTAACCTAATCACATATTCTCTATGATAGTTTAATCATTTCCATAAATAACCCAAATAAATTTATTTCCCCCATAAATACGTAGATTATTAAAAAATAATACATCAACCATTACTACACAATTTAAATCCCATAGTATTCTATTTTTGTCAAGCATATAGTGTTCCCAAAAGAGACAATGTCTTCCCAAATAGCCTATATCACTTAATCACCAAATCATTTTCCTATACTAAGGATGTCTATTTGATAAAACATAATTTCTCATGTAATGTTATTCTTGATCCATAGAATCATTTAACTAAAATGAATTATTCATACCAACCATGTACTTCACGTAGTCTAGTGGTGGGCGATAAATCCCAATCGCACTTTGGTTGTGGGTTCGATTCCCATAGCATTGTCTGATGCAATGGGTTGTCACACGGTCTACATGTTTACATTTTCAAAAAATTATATAATTTGATAACATTCAAAAAAATATACAAATTCATCAAAAATAAACATAAGATATTTTATCCTCGATGGTTATCTAATAACATTCATTTTTCACCCCAAACTATAATTACCCATTATCACCTCTAAAATAACTATGACTCCTTCTAATATGTTAACCATTATAGTTTGGTCACTTGTGCTTAAAAAACACCCTAACCTCTAGAGTTATCTAAATCGACCTCTGATACCAACTATAAGGACCTGATCATAAAGAGTACAAAATCTTATGTTAAGTCTATAATTCACATTGAGGATCATTTCATGTTTAGAGTTTTAGAAAATTAGTCCATAACTATTAAATTATATTTAAAAAATAACAAAGTACACACTCCTACAGAGTATCAATTTTTTTATAAAAAAACTATAAAAAAAGTAACATGTCTAGTTACATGTTTCATACATCATGACATTTCCTTGATCCCATCCTTGAACCTTTTCATCATTATGTCATGTGAAAAACATTTCAAAACATTGGATGAGTATAAAAAGATCAGTAAGGGTTATAAAATAAGGACATTAAATATTAACCCATCAAAAATTACAACTCAATGAAACTAAAATTTTCAATCATAACATACATTATGAAATCATAATATTAATGAATAACACATAGAAACAATAAATCATAAAGGTTTCTTCGGGAATACATATAATACAAACATCATATCCATCACACGTCTTATGTAGTTACATTGGAATACCCATCATAGTAATTTTCCTAAATATCGTAAGAGAAACATTAACATTTTCCTCTATCATGTTACCCAATGCATTGAAGAGCTATCCTGGTCTCACCTGCCCAAGGATTATCATGAAACCCCCCGTATATGTAAACAATGCCCAATAACCATATCATATTCATAACACATAAAATAATATTAAATGAAAGATAAAATTTCCATATTTCAATCACAATATATCATTTCAAGATAATGAAATAATCAATGATTTACCAAACCATTTTCAACACAATTTAAAACATTTATGAATGTGATTTTTTAATCAAACTATCCCATACCCCGTTGAAAAATTTAAAAGAAATTTTAATTCCAAACATTTATATCCAAATAAATAAATCCTTAAATTCTTTTTTGAAAACATGGATATAAATGAGAATTATTTAGATGAATAAGTCTATAAAATATTTAAAATGATATTTTAGATAAAGACTTTTTAACAAAATGAGAGATGACGAAATACATATAATTCAAGAATAACATTAATCAAAACATATAATATGATTAGAATAATGATATTCATGATATAATATGTCCAAGGGTAGTATATACATTATATAAACGTCAATTGGTGTATAACAACAAATAATTCTCAATGGAAAGTAAATTGAGACAATGTCCCTTGAAAAGATCATATCCTTAGATTAATTCACAAATAAATGACATAATTATGTGTGAAAAATATAAATAAACTGAATATGATTGGATATTCAGTGAAAATCAGTCATAGGATACTCACACATGTTCTTTATAAAACAAAACCAATGACATGGATGTTTAACACAATGAATGGAAATTGAGTTAAGATTACCGTTATCAAGTTCATATCAATGAAATGAGTACTTATAAATGGAGTGATTATGTGTATAAAAAGTATATCCAATAAAATTGGAGTGTAAATTACAACATAAAAAAATAAATAGAGATTCCACACATAATCATATCATGACATAATTAAGGATTATAAGATTAACCAAATGAATGGAAATTGGGTTAAAAATTCACCCTACTAATTTGGTAACTTACGAAACATACACCACTTGCAAGAAGGATCAAACAATGAAGATGTAAATGCACATATATTAAAGTATATTACACAAAAAATACTATAATGGGAAGTAAATACACCACACAAAAGTAAATAATGTCAAATATGGAATGAATATCACATGGTTAAAAAGGGAGATGAAAACCCCTTACCACGTTGTAATCAATCGAGTTGTAAGACCAAAAGTTAATAACCACGTAATAAATCATAGAATACCATGAATATAAATAGAATAATGATAATATATATCAAATGGAATTAAAAAATACACCACATGCAATAAATATGTGGTGAACAATGGAAAGCTCACGAAATTAAAAGTTAGATAGGAAACCACTTACCTTGTGTCCGACTTGACCCGTTCATTCATTAATATCATGAATAATAAACTAAAGTTAATTTATAATTTATTAGGAACATTTTTAATGTTTATGATTCATTATTTATCACTTATTACCATGTTATTAACATTATGCAATCAGCTAATTTAATAATGGTCATTTGGTCAATATTTGGTACTTGAGTCAACAATGAACTTCTTATAATTACAATTTGTCCATGTGCGAAAAAGTCTATTATCTCGATAATCAAATTCATGATTTAAATATAATATATATCATATATATCCAGTGTATATTTATATATAATATTACATGAAATTTGTAGATAAGAAATGAAATGCATTGTTCATGGAGACGGTAAGATGTACGTACGGATGAACGCTACCTTCATTTCTATTTCATATTTAACGGAATTAAAACATAATGATACATATGTATATTATAATTAAAGTATAATATTATATGGTATATATGTTACATAATTTCATTAATTCCATCTTTTATACGTTATCTTTATGTCATGAAGGAATCATATCACCTTAAGTGGGTGGTAGTCCTCACTTCTCAAATGAAATTTTCATGTTTACAAATATTGGAAAGCATAAAGGTATGTTTGTAAATAATTAACATAAGAATAGAGAAAACATAAACATAATATATATCATATATAAATATAGTTCCATCATAATTTCAACCATAAGAGGTGGTAGGACAAGATTGAACAATCATTGTTTCGTGAGGCAGCAGTTCTCCATCAACAGAAATAGTCTGTTCTTTACCCATTAGATAGATGTGTGTGTAAGTGTAGTTCGAATAATTTTCAAAAAAACAAGATTTTATATTGAGTATTATGGTTAGTTTATAAACTAATGGAATAAAAAGAGTTTAGGGGGTTGGAGAAGTAATATAAAAGAAAATAACTTAAAAGAAGACATTACCTTTAAATCAGGTACCTCTCTTTGGTTTGAAAAAAAGGATTTTGTGACGTGCCTTATGCCAAAGGTAATGCTTATAGGTGGAAGATATGTATCTTTAGAGATTATTTGGGAAGATTTTGGATGTTCCATGGGGCTTAATTGGTGTGAGTAATGGGTTAGAGGTGAGGGATTTTTATAAGGGGGAGGAGCAGCTCTTTAAGAAAATCAGACAATATTATTTTATTATATAACAATTTTCAACTTTTAGAGATCCAAAACTTGTTAAAATAGAATATAATATTACTGATGGTAGAAATAAAATCAAAAATAAGAATTGGATAGGTTTTAGATATATTTCTAATCATTATAATCTTATTTATTTAAATCATTCCTTAATGAGGTAAACATTGCATCATTATTGTGTCATAAATAATTTTATTCATTTGATATGTAAAAATTAAAAAAAAAATCCATGATTTATGAAATAATTTAAGAATTAATATTAATATTTATATTTAAATATATCAATTATATTACACCACATTAAATTTTTTTATCAAAACAATACATATTTATGATATTTTTATTTTTAATTTAAATAAAACAATATTAATGTCATTCTCTTACCCAAATGGCTTTCAAAGACCAAATGTGTTACCCAATGATTTTCATGTACAAAAATTACTCATATAATATGGTTATTAGAAGTGTTAAGGAATTTTTATATTATTATAATATTATTTTTACCTTGAATTACCCTATTTACATTTAATCGCGGTAAATAAAAGTCAAAAGTTACTATTCACCAAAAATTGTTTTCACCATATTGAACCACGTTTTACTTACTAATAAAAACAATTTATGTCATAATTTCAAAATTCATTTCATAGAAGTGGTATGTTTTAATTTAAATGAAAAGGTCAGTTTTTTAACTACTACAAAGTGTTTTCACTATTCATCAGAATTTGATGTTTTTCAGAGAAATACTATAAAATCTACCTAATCTCTATTTGATATTCCAAAATAAAAAATTATTTCTATTTTAACAAATTCATATCAAATATGATTATTTAATTAATTTAAAATTAATTCTCGTTGATAAAATAAAAACCGTGTTTTTATGAAATAATAACTATCCAATGATTTACACTTTTTATACACAATTCCAAGTGAAATTACGTCCAATGACCAAAATTGGATTAAAGGGTAAAAATATAATCTAATTACACTTTCAAACCATTTAAAAAGATCATATATCCATATAAATAAATTATATTAAATGGATGTTTTGAATTAAAATACAGAAATTTTCACTATTTATTAAAAAATGCATTTTATCTTAAAAATACCAAAATATTACGCAAATTAAATTTTGATGTCTGTAATTTAAAGAACAATTTTATTTTTTCAAATTTAACTTATTAATGTGACCAAAACTATATTTAAATAGGGTTTTCCATTAAATTTTTTTAAATCGGCTTTTTAAAGAATATTAGAGTATTTATGATTAAAATTAGATTCATTCAAATTTTAAGCCTCTAACTTTTATTTGATAAATGTAAAAACATTTAACTATCTTGTATAATCATATTTTATTTGTTTCAATTTATTCCTGCCAAAAAAATTTCTAGGCGGTAACTACCATTAAAAATAATATTATATTATTATTTTCCAGTATGACTCATCATTGTGTGCAACATATGATTTCAGTGAAGCTCATTGTTGTGTGTCGGGTATACCATCGAACATAGCATCCCCTTTAAATTAAAATTAATATTTAATTCCTAAATATTAATAAATATGAAAATTTATTATTCTTTATTTTCCTGGGATGTTACATTTGGTCCTATAATACAATAGATTTTATTTTATGAACTATTGTTAGAGAAAATGTTACTATTTTTGATTATTTACTCTATCTAGTGTGTACCTTGATTATTTGGGATCTGATAATTTGGAGGCCAAATCTTTTGATCATGATTATTCCTTAGAATTAATTTTTGAAATATGATAATAATACATACTTCCACCTTATGAAAACCACCATTATATAATTTAGAATCATTGATTAATTATAAATGGTTGGGTATCATATTCAAGGGCTGTGTTTTTTGAAATTTCATGTTGTTTCAATATGGGTACAATCTATCTCATGGATTATTATTGAATTTTATGGATTTGTGCCTTTGATTTGGGAATCATTCTTTTAGGGGTGGATAACTATTATGTGGGGTTTAGACAAAGGTCCCCCTAACCCCTCATTTATTTTCATGATAATTTATCAATCATTGAATTTATTACCTTTTAGTTAGAATCAGACTTTCCAAGTGTCAAAATGGTAGGGTTGGATATTTTTTCCACCCTTGTCTCACGGTTGTGGTTTATTTTATCTTATTTCTATGTAATTAATGTTTTTTGAAATGATAGAGTTGAATTTATGAAATTTTAATATTGTCTCCATGGTGTTGTGGATTTTTTCGGATTATTTTAATCATTGTGGTGGTCCTATGATAAGTAATATAGTTGTGAATATCAAATTTTACACAGTCGGTGAAAGGATAACCAACACATGTGAGATTCCATGGTGACTATGAAACTATGTTCTGTAAATTAGGGTTGGACAAATGGTTTGCACACATATAGTCAAACCATTCGTCCTGAATTTTTGGATTTCCCATGCCCGAGGGTTTTCAATCATGATGATCTAATGTGGTTGGAGCATTATTTAGAAAAATTTGAGTCCTAACAGTGTAGTATTCCCAGATTCTAATTTTATTCTTTTTTTTATATTTCCCCCTCTTCAAATTAAAGGGGGTTTCACTACATCTAGTATTTATTTAATCCTTTCTAGGACATCTTATAAATTTTAAATATTAAGTTATTATTAAATGAATTGGGAATTTATATTTTTATAAACTAGGTTATGAATATAATAATTAAAATTATGGGATTAATTTAATAAAACAAAATTTTGATTATAACTTTATTCAGAAATGTAAAATAGTACTGCTTATTTATAATATAACATTGAATTGTTATACCACTGTTATAAGTATTGATATTTCAATAACTATAATTCGATTATAGATTCAATGTTTTCAAGTTATATGTTATAAAACATTTAAATAAATTATTAATTTCAAGATATAATATTTGATTTTTAGTTAACATTGTTTTATAGTTAAATTCTATTTATAATAAAAATTTAATATAAATATATTTATTTTATTATTTTTGTGATAGTATAATATTTGAATAAATATTTTTTTAATCGGTATTTATCAATTACAACTTAAAATAAGGACAAACAATTGTAATGAAATATATATATAGGATAATAATTACAACTATAATTCTACAATAACTTTCGACTAAATAAAATATGACACATTTTATTAAAAATATGAATAATATAATTATAAAATTTAATTATAATAAAAACAACAATAATAATAAATTTTAAACTATAATAATTTAAAACGAATTTCTTATTAGTAATAAGGTAATATATATTATACGAAATTGTAATTATTTTAAATTTATTAGATTTTGAATAATGATATTTTTTATATTATTTTTATTAAACATGTGTAATGTAATTTATTTTATGAAAATATGAATCTAAATTTTATTATAAATATATGAATTTTAATATTTGAATATATAAATAAATAATGTTATAAACGAAAATATTAATGATGATGGATAAAATATAAATCAATAATAATATTTTATACATTAAAATAAGGAGAAAAATATGATAAAGCGTGACACAAAAAAAGTCATATTTTTTGTATATAAAATATTTAAAAACAATAGGTAATAAAAAATTAAATAGATATGATTGTTTAATAATTGTTAAATAATATAATAAGATAAATAGAAAATGATAAAAAATAGTTTGGGGATTCATGTCTGCATGGCTGTGAGGTAAAGTCAAAAAAAGAACCTTCAAATTATGGATATTTTCTAAATCAAAGAAAGTAGTAATAAGAAAATATATATATATATATTATTCATATAATTTGTGTGTGACATGTAATGGAATTATAAAAAATGAGAAACAGTTTTTTTCATCCAAAACATGGTAGAATTAAATAAATAAATGCTTCTATAAATATTATTTATACAGTATGTTTGAGAATATAAGTTATTGTTCCATTTATTCTCTTTTTTTATAATTTTTTTTGTTTTGCATGCCTTTTTTCACACCCTCCTTGAGTGCTGCAGAACCTAAATAAAAGGGAACTATCTTCAACACCTTTTATACCTTTCTTCCGGGTGTATAATTTATAGCTTGAGTCAAACTATATTTCAGGTAATGGGTTGTTTTTTTATTTGAATTCTATCAATTTATATTTTAATTTATTATTTTGTAAGGGTTTTATTAAAAGTAATTTTTTTATTTCAATATTGAAATCACATTGAATAATTCATAAGGGATGTGTAATAAAATATTTTTAACTTATAAATTATGATTTAGTTCGAATTTATGTTAGTTCTATTGTAAGGGAATTATTATTTTTAATAATTGTTTTTTTCTATAGATTTAATTTTTGATAATGTCATCCTTATGTTATGAAAATTTGTTATGATTATTTTAATGGGATATGTATTTATTTTAAACATATCTAATTATTTTAATTCTAATTATTCCTGTAAAAGGGAGATATTTTATTTATTTTCAAATTATGATAGTTAGGGGTGTATTAAAATTATGTATATATTATTTGAGGTTATTAATTTATAGAGCTTCTAATTTTTTTAATCAAGGGTGTATATTTATATATATATATATATAATAAATTTTCAATTATAAATTTATATTATTCAAATATATATATATATATATATATATATATATATATGTACACTATCTTCTAAGTTTCTTGTTTATAAATGTATGCATTATTTTTCAAAATAATAAATAAGGAGAAAATATATTGTTTTATAATATTATTATTTCATTCGATATTAGTATATATATCGTTTCATGTAAAGTAGCTTCTTCCTACACATTTTCCATTTTAAAACAAATTTACAATGTATAGTGAAAACTAAATGCGACATCTTGACCCAGGAGCCACTGAATGGTTCACCGAGCGTGTTGTCCACATGCCCTCATGTGAGCCTCCCCATGTGCCAGAGGGTCCTGACTAGCAGCGAGGGTTTTGAAAGTCAAGCTTGGAGAGACTATACCCTCTTTTGCAAAATAAAATACTAGTGAAAGAAAATAAAAATTACCACGTAGTGTATTGTATAAATAACCAGAACAATACCATGACATATAAATGTAAAAACTATTAAATACAACACACAACTGAAAGGTAACACATGATATGACAATTCATGTCCCCAGTGTCTACAATGAATCTCAATGTAAAGACACAACAAGTCCAAAACGGGTCCTAAAAGCGTCTGGTTCCCTCTCCCATGCTACAATCCCAAATAACAACCTATCCCAGGGCATTGCCATTATCCTGTCCTACAACAAAAAAGTCTTCTCCATATCTGACCAGGAATCCTAAGTAGGGTCTGAGTACAACTTAGGAGGCCATCACCAGTAGTCTCTAAACCGAGTCCAGTGAAAGGATAGTTCCTGAAGATTTATAAAGAAAAAGATAAAATTCATAATTTAAACAGTTATCACATTTTCATTTAATATTTAATCATCTCATAAGGAAAATTTAATTCAAGTTTCCCATTTTAATAATAATCCATTATTATCATTAATTTGGTGTATCTTGTCATTCCTAACACCCCAATTCCCAGTTGAAACCTTATTCATTATTTTCATTCATTGGATGTTGGTCATTATTCATAGCATCCCAAATACCATTGAGTGTCGTTAGTCATTCCTAGAACTTATTTTCTCAATTAGTGTAGGTTCTTATGCCTAACACCTCGTAATCTCAATCTAGTATTACTATTTTGGATGAAGACTATGTCTGGGTCCCAACTTCTAATCAGTTTAAGAATACATTCCTTACACTATAAAATCTCATTCATTTATTCATTCATTAATTCGTATTAATTTTCCACATTATTCCACTACTAATCCATTGATTAGTTAATCATTTCAATGGCCATTAGTTAACCCAAAAATTTACTAACCAGATACCCATTATGTAATTCATAAATTAATTAATCAATCAATTAAATTCTCATTCCATAAATATTTCTTCAGAATTAATTATCCATATCAAATTCAAACTAGTCAAAATTAATTATCACAATTAATTATCATTGATAACATCATGACAGAAAATTAATTATAACAATTAATTATCTTTGATCAACATCATGGCACATATTTTATTCTCATAATTAATTATCTCTCACAGCCAAACATAATTCAATAATTTATTTCCCCTAATTAATTATCTTATCACAGAAATTAAATATTTCAATTACAATATCTGAACCAATATGAAATCTCCAAATGATATATTTGGGAGACCCCCAATCATTTGTTGTGTGGTTCAATTATCAATTAACCACGAAACAAAATCAAAATTCAATTCTATATTCATAAATACTCCAATTTAGGAATTGAATTATCAAGGGAATCTAGAAAACTCATAAACTCATACACATATCATATATCAAGACTATGTGAGTTTGATTTAGACCACCTACCTCAATTTATTATCATATGTTATCCCAACAGAAATCCCCAAAATCCAATCGGCTCAACGTCGTCGATCAGGATCTGGATCAAAATCCATAAAACAAAAAAATTATGATTAAAGATATAAAGATCCTGAAAACCATGATCTAGATCATAACGTCTAGGTTTAGATCCCATAATATGATAGAGAAATTGCATGAAAATTCCTAGAAAAGTTAAGAGAAAGAACAGAAGAATTGTTAGGATTAAATTCACTTACCGAGAAGAGAGAACATCATCGATCTGGGCATTCAATATCTAAGAACGGTGTTCCGATCACCATAGAATATCTATAAGAGGCTTCGGAAACACCTATAATTTTTCAAGCCCAATACAAAGTCGAAAATATGGATGTCACAAGGGTTTTGGTGGTTTTAAAAAATATTTTCAGAATTGAAATCTTTTGTGTATGATTTACAGGGAAGAGGCGCAAGGTTAGGGAAAACCTTGCCCCATCCTGGCATACCCCTATATCCAATTTTCACAGATGCCACGGTTTGTGAAACCATTCCACAAAATCATGTGGACCTCTCTATCCATTTTTTACATGCTTGGCATAGTTTGGTCACACAGTTTTTCAAACTGTGAACAAATAGTTCACAACCTATATACCTTTAGTTTTACTTCAATGTTCACCCAAACGCACCCCAAGCCTCTAATCGAAGATACTGGTACTTAAAAACATAAAACTTTACCTAAAAATGTTCCCAGTATGACTTCACTAAAGTTCAGGATATTACAATCTCCCCACCTTATAACAACTCATCCTCGAGCTGTACTCCCCAACATCTCTAAGATTCCATGCCAAAAAGATTAATCCACTGAGCTCTCTTATATTCTAAATATTCCTAAGTTACATTTGAAAATTTCCCTATTTCCATAACACATGAACAAATTGTGTGATCTCTCCTCATAACACATTCTCACTACGACCCAGCACACATATCAGATGATCCTCAAAGGATGCATTTGTCTCGAGGTCAACCTCTTCCACATCAATCACATGATATGGGTCAGTGTTATACCAAAAAAGTTGTGACACATGGGAAAAGTCATTCATAGAGACGAATTTATGAGTATGTGCTTATCGGGATGCCACCACTCGATTCTCTCTAGCACCTCAATGGGTTTCATAAACCAAGGCCCTAACATTCCCTGTCTCTGTATCATGGGGTGACCGAATCTTGGAGACACATGAAGGAATACTTGGTCACCATCTTTAAACTTTAGGGGTCATCTCCATCTATCATCATATGACTTCTGCCTACTCTGATCCATATCCATATGATTTCGAATCAACTGTACATGTTGTGAAGTCTCCTGAACGACACTCAGTACCATTAGCTCTAACTCACCCAACTCTAATCAACATAGAGGTGATCTAAAATGTTTACCAGAATTTTCCTCATATGGTGAAATTTTTATTGGTTCCTGATAACTATTTTTATAGTAGAACTCCACTAAATCCAAATTAATTTCTCAAGAACCTCCCAAGAGAAGAACACATGCTCATAACATATCCTCTAACACTTGTATGCTATGCTCCAACTACCCATCTATCTGCGGTTGGAAGGCAGTACTTAATAGAACCTTTTGTACACCCTCTCATAAGAATAGAGTACTGCGTGAATCGTGATATGAAACTATATTCTTGGGAACCCCATGAAAACGAAATTTCTCTCTCACAAACAATTCTCCAAACTACTCTACAGAAAAGGTTCCTTTGTTTGGAAAGAAGTGTTCTACATTCGTTAGTAGGTCCAGAATGACCAAATTGCATCATTAATTCTTAGAGTATTTGGATGTACTTCAACCTAATCTATAGTCACATCATCCCACATCCATTATAGAATAGGTAACATGTGAAAAAGGTCTCCTAGTCATTGATGTTCTATTTTTTGCAGCAGATAGGTGAAACATTTTGTTATGAACCATGTTATATACCTTTTCATTATTGGACACAATAAAATTCATTGAAGGTAACTGTACATTATTTTCTTCCTAGGATGTACCACCCACCATGATGCATGAAATTATCACATGAGTTCCTCTCGAATACTCATAGGTACAACCCCCCTGTTTTTCACATAGATGATCTCATCCCCATCTATTTTCCAGTCTAATGGTGTCTCCCCACCTTCACGGATTTCAATTAGAGATAAACATATTGGATATGTGTACATCATGTCCCTTCTCAGACTCAAGAGAGTGGACTCCATTGATAAAAAACATGATTCTTCCTATCCCGAATCTCTTGAACTACCATATGCATTTCCTCCATTAGATTCATCATCTTCCACTCTGCACTATACTAATGTACCATTTAGGCCTGAGTTTTCCTACTCATGTAATCATCCATGATATTCCCCCTTGTGTGAGTATATTCCAGTTCAAAATGAAAGGATGGAATATACTATACTCATCTTCAATGCAGAAGATTCATTTCACGCGATGAAAAGATATTCTCCAAGATATTTAAATCTGTAGAAACTATAAACTTTTCCCCCAAAAGATAGTGTCGCCAACACATAAGAGCATAAACCACTATTTCCAACTCGAGGTAATGTGTTGGGTAGTTTAGTTCATGTTTCCTCAACTTCCAATACAAATAAGCAAAGAATCTATCCCCTTTAGTCAACATAGCTCTTAGCCCGATCTTAGATGCATCATAGAACATCAAGTACTCATCACCTGACACGGGTTGATCAAAATAGGTGATGAATTAAAAATCTTCTTTAATTACTGGAAGGCATTCTCACATGATTCGTTCCTATAAAACATTATAAAATTATTTACTAAACTAATATGTGGTGATTACATATGGGAAAAGTCATAGATAAACCTCCTGTAATAACCAGCTAATCCCAAAAAGCATATAATATCAAAAAAAATCTTGGTATTCTACCAAGAAGTCATTGTCTACAATTGTTCTAGGTCCAATACCACTCTTTTATTCTAGATGGTGTTCCCTAATTAGTGTACCCTTTCATTCCAAAATTGACATTTAGATAACTTGGCATATAGATGAGTCTCTCTAAAGGTACCCAGGGTGATGTCAAGATGTTGGGCATGATCATCAGTAGTCTTAGAGTAAACCATGATTTCTTACAAAAACACCACTTCAACTGAAATGGGTACAGATTAAAGATCATGTTCATCAACTCCATAAAAACTATTGGAGCATTAGTCAATCCAAACAGCATTAGAACAAACTCATAGAGGAAATAACTTCTCATTAATGCAGTTCTTGGTATATCAGTGGTCCAAAATCTCAACAGATCATACCCAAATATCATATTGAACATTAAGAACAATCTAGCCCCTTCAGCTGGTCATATAGATTATCGGTACGTGGAAGAGGATATCAGTTCTTCACAGTAATTTTATTCACCTTCTGGTAATTGACACACAAGATCCTATCGACCTTATTTGTAAAAAAAGAGGTGATCCCCAAGAATATGTAATTGGACAGATAAAAAATTTATCCTCCAACTTTCCCAAAATGTGTTTTGACATCTTGAAGCTCATTTGGTTCCATTCTTTAAGGTGGAATAGATACTAGCTCTTCCCCAACAAGATCTCTACCGTGATTTCCACATCGCTCTGAGGTGGAAACCCGAAATAGTCTTCAGGAAAGACATCCTGAAATAGTTCTACCACTGGTGTAAGGACGTCCTTCCAACTACTCCCATAATACACCAAATGACTAGAAACATATTATTTGAGCTCTCTGAGTTGCTGTGTAACTGGAACAGCTCTACATGCAAGGATATCATGTTCTCCAAAAAGTACACATTGGTCACCCACAGGAGATACAAAGGTCACTCTCCTACAATAACAATCATTGTGGGCTGGGTAAGATACTAGTCAATATATATACACATAATTATGTCAAACCCCATTCTATCATGGACATAGAATCTCAAAATGAAATGGAACTCTCTAATATCTACTGAAAACCCCTTGTATAAAACAATATATATAGATAATGTTCCCAAAATTGTGTCAATATTCATCACACCGCTTACAGATTCCATCTTTAGGATCAAAAATTTTAAATGGTATTCTAATATAACAGAATGAGAGGCATAAAAATCAAACAAGTTGCTAATGAAAAAAAATAGAATAGTACCGCTCATAATTGATGTACCATCCTCACTCTCCAAAAGTGTTTGTTTCACTTCATGTAACAATCATTCCCCTCTTCCTTGTGGTGTCGTTTGACTCCCATGAGTAACAAAACTCTGTTGGTATGGGTGCTCATACCCTGAATCACTACACTCACTTTCTCTACTGCCTTGTCCAATAGAACTCCTGCTAACAGACCTGTATTGTTTACAAGACCCCCTTCCCATACTCTGACTCTAAGTAGCATCTCACTTAGCACGATCCTTCCACTTCTTCTGGCAGAACTTCTTGTAGTTCTCCCTTGTTTCCATAAAATCAACACTCTACTGGTGGTCGAGGTTAATGTGTACAATAGTGTCCCTTCCTACCACACTGGCGGCAAGGAACATTAGAAGGATCTTTTGTAAATGTTCCTCCTAACTATCCACCTTGATTTCCACTTTCTTGAATAAGATTCTTGTTATAGTTCTTCATCCTCTCAGAGGGATCATTCGTTGATCATCCAGCTACATGTCCAATACTAAAAGCCTCTTTCAGGTGCCCCTATGAAATGGGAGTATGATTAACCACTAATGAAAATTTCTTCAGCAGAAATATATTCACCATGGACTTAATATCAAATTTAAGTCTCTCCTAAAATCACTCTTCTGAAGAAAACTCATCTAAAATCACTTTTCCTCAATGTCCCACCAGTGCTTCACGGAATCTCGTGACATATAAGCATCTAAATTGACCCTCCTCTTAGCCAAAGTCTCAGAATAGTCATGTATCGTCTATTTGGATTCAATCCCGAATTCAACTCCCTCAGTTCCACCCTCTCCAGTAAAAGTAGGAGGGTGTTTTTTCTCAAACACTTTCGCCAACTTAGACATGATTTTCAGATCCTGCCAAAGGTCTCTCTCTATGAATGAATGAAACAAGAAAACATATCTTGGAACTATTTCCCTTCTTCCTCAGCTTGCACTTATAGTGCCACAAACTCTAAATCTAAAAGTTCATTCTCGAATATAACCATTTGTATCTCCCTCAACAAGCATCATATAGGCATAATTTTACAAATCCAAACACAAACCACGGGTCTCATAACATAACCTTATAATAATTACGTAATAGGAGAAACTAACCCGACAAGTTCTAAATTTTATTCTTTCCCCTTTTTCTCACATCACGGTTAACACTGAGGCCTTATCACTACCATGAAACATCTTTCTCATAGTCCTTGGTTAACAAAATACTATTCATTATTATTAATTAACTCATCCTTTAATTAATCAAATTAACTAAAATTAATTAATTCAACAATTAATTAATTTCTAATAGTCAAGTCAACAATCAAGGTTGTCATTAGACACCCATTTATTTTATTTTTTTATAATTATTTTAATCTCACAACATGGATAACAGATCAAGTTCAATAATATATCCATTACCCATTTTCCCATGAGTGCTAAGCATGATGCATGTCAGAACAACCCTGAGTGCCAAGAATGATGCAGGCAGACTCAAGTATCGTTCCTCCTTAGACTACGAATAAAATTTCAACAAATTTCAAAACAAATATCACATCACCCCGCAATTGCATCACCCAAGGTGAAATAATATTCAACAGTAACAAACAAAAACAATCAGAATAGTCCCACCCTATGTACACATATTTTCCCCAAAACAAGTGTTTGTAACTCCCAAACATGATCCCATTACCAAGACTCTAATCTTCCTAGTATCGTTTATACCTTTTTAAAACCATAATACAAAACAATAATAAATAAAATAAAATGCATCTAATACCACTTTGTGACGTCCAAATTTAGGATCCACGGAATGGTGCCCTGATCCGGTTGACTACATATAAGTCCCCAGCCTTAAACCTTACTTAATATTGACATATTTCAAGAATAAACCTTGAGAATATTTTCAGGTTTAGTGTTTTATAGAATTAGATCATAAAACATGCATTAAATTCCACATTTAAACAATGTTGTTACATAAAAGATAGTATTCATTTTTTCAATCAACGGAAACATATTTAAAATAAAACATCGATTCTTTCATGAAACTTCCTTGACATTATCATCATATCATGTACCTTTACCTTGACCTGTGAAAAACATTTCAAAAATGTTGGATTATCATAAAAAGCTCAGTAATGGATATAAAAATATGGAAAGGAAACATGAGTACATGCATACAAAAGAATCAATGAAATCATACTCTACTCATAAAACATAATCACTTTAACATACCTCATCAAATAATGGATAAATTATAGAAATCATAATACATAAAGGTAACTTGAGGCATTCAAAACATTCTTACATAGGGAGTAACCCTCTTGGTTACGTTTGGAATACCCATCATAGTATATTACCTAAATCTCATTGGATAAACCTTAACGTTTATCTCCTTCGCATTACCCAATGCATTGGAGATCTATATCGGGCTCACCCGCCCTTAGTTTATCACAGAACCACCCATCTTCATAATAATTCCCAAGAACCACAACATAATAATATCACATAAAACATGCATAAAGTAAACATAACATTTCCACCATTCAATCAAAATGATAGCAATACAACACATTGATATAAAACCATAATGAATACTATTTTCAATACCAAAATAAAATAATAGTAAAACATGGTATTTATTTTTCTTTTAAAAAGAAGGTATGGCTTTTAGAGGAAGCCGAAACTCAAATAATGGTCACGGCGGCGGAGAAGTCGTTGTTGCCGCATACGTATGACAAAAACATACTCTTTTGTCATCTAGTAAAAAGATTCTTATAAAAAAGATTCTTTTTGGATAAACATAAAATTCAAAGGGGTTTATACACCGTATAAAAAAAGGTTGTGTATAAAACAAAATATGCCTCAATGAATGGAGATTGAGATGAAGTCCCATACCTCGGGTCCGACTTTATTCGATCGTTAGATAATATCCTGAATAATAAACATGAGTTAATTTATTCTTGCTCAAAAACCATTATCAAGTTCATTATTCCTTTTATATCACATATTACCATGTCATTAACACTATTTTATTATTTATGTTAATAACGGTCATTTTAACGATCATTGGTACTTGAGTCAAAAATAAACTCTTTATAATTACAAGTTGTTCATGTGGTAAAATATCCATTATATACAGAATTTTATTCATGATGTAGATATCATATATATCATATATATCCATTACATTCATGCATTTATAATTTTTCATAACATTTAGAGAAAAGAAATGAAATGCACCGTTCATGGAGATGGTAAGCCGTACGTACGCATGAACGCTACTTCCATTTCTATTTCGTATTTAATGGAATTAAAACATAATGATACATAATAGTATTTTAATTTAAGTATGGTATAAAATATAATATCATTAAATATATCCTTTATACATACCACATATGGTATTAACGAATCAAATCACTTTGTGGGGGCGGTAGTCCACACTTCCTAAAATTAAGATATCTGGTATACCCATAATGGAAGCCATAAAGGTATTCCATAAATGAAAAATACAGAAGCTTAAAGAAAACATAAAAGTATTATATATCATATATAAATATAGTTACATAATAATGGCCACCTTTGAATGTGTTAGAAGAATATTGAACAATCATCGTTTCGTGAGGCATAAATTCGCCATCCACAGAAACAGTATGTTCATTAACCATTAGATGTATGTGTGTGTAAGTATAGATCTAATAATTATTATAACAACATCATAGTATATTTAAGATACTGGAGTTGATACAAAATAAATTAATAAAAAGATTTTAGGGGGTTGGAGAAGCAAAATAGAACAAAAGGACTCACGTGAAGACATTACATTAAAATCGGGTAACTCCCTTCGGTTTGAGCTCAATGGCTTCCTTGGGAAGATTTCTTCCCAGAGTGAGGCTTATAAGAGTTATATAGGGATTTTTAGAGACAAAATTAGCATGGTTTAGCCGAGCCAAAGGCTTCGGAAGTGTGGGTAATGTGGAAGAGGTTTGGGCCTTTTATAAGAGGAGAGGAGGGGCACTCTTGGAAAGTTACAAAATGTTACTTTATTTTCAAAAGAGTTTAAAATTTTAAATGTCCCAAATTGATTTATTTCTAGGATAAGGTGATAAGGGTTCTAAATATACTCATAAAATAGGTCTTTGACAAGTTTATGTCATAGTTTTAACATTATCTTTTCATTTTATTTAAATCCTTTATTCATGAGGTAATCGCTGCATCATCACAGTGTCAAAAATAATTTAATTTATCTAATGTATAAAAATTATAAAAAAAATATCATGATGTAATAAATCTTGTTATCATTCCAATGAATATTTATAGTCCAAAATATCATATATGTAGACAAAATTAAAAATGTTTTACTCATGTGATACATTCTTTGTTATATTTAACTTTCTTTAAAAATAAAAAGATAAAAAGTCACTTTCACACAAAGGTGATTCCATGGGGTCCCCAAGTTTGGCACAAGGCTTCCAATGGTCGGCCATGAGACAAAAAGTAGCATTATGACACATGTTAGTGTCATTTTTTATTATTATTATATTATTTTATTGTCCTTAACTACCCGATTACTCATTAATCAAGATAATTAAAGATAATTACCGTCGTTACTATTCATAATCTCCAAAAAAAGAATCATGATTACATAATTTGTACCTTATGATCCCAAATATTTAATCCATTTTACCAAATTCCAAACACAGAAATTGCAAAAAATTATTTAAAATTTATTCCTGTTGTCAAAACAAATAGCGGGGTTTTTTGAAACAATATCTATGAAAAGTTTGGCATTAGTTTATGCCCAATTCCAAAGTGAAATTAATCTTAATGACCACCATTGGATTAAATTGTAACAATATATTCAGATTAAAGTTTATGACCAATTAAAAAGATAATCATACCATATAATTAAATTAGATGAAAAAGCAGTTTTGATGGAAAATGCAGTATTTTTCACTATTCATTAAAAAAATGAACATTGTCAGAAAAATACCAAAAATTTATACAATGTAAATTAAAATTTCCCAATCATAAATAATATGTTTATTTTGAAAAATAGATATTATATAATTGTCAAAAATTTTATTTAAAAATGGTTTTCCATCAAAAGGCAGTAAAACAATCTTTTAAAAATATTAGTGTATACCATGCTTAAGATTGGATTTTTTTCTCATTTTAAGCCTCTAAAACACAAT
The DNA here is from genome assembly GCA_963277665.1 of Viscum album. Classification (NCBI taxonomy): domain Eukaryota; kingdom Viridiplantae; phylum Streptophyta; class Magnoliopsida; order Santalales; family Viscaceae; genus Viscum; species Viscum album. The sequence goes on along the minus strand of OY728127.1, from coordinate 942,176,359 downwards.
CTAATTCATAAATAGACATAGTTAAGAATATATATTATTAATTACTAACTTGGGATGTTACATCCTTCCACCCTTTAGAAAATTTCATCCCCGCAATTTATTTACTTATCGAATAAGTGGGTGTATTTAGCCCTCATTGCATTTCTAGATTCCCATGTTGCCTCTTCAATCATGTGGTTTTTCCACAAAATCGTTACCTGATGAATCACCTTATTCCGTAACACTTTCTCTCTATGGTCAAGAATATGGACCGGTTGTTCCTCAAAAGATAGGTTCTCTTCCAGTTGAACTACCTCTGGACTCAAAACATGAGATGGATCTGGCATGTGCGTTCTCAACATCGAAACATGAAAAACATTGTTTACCTGAGATAAACTCGGAGGTAATGCCACTCAGTATGAAACGGATCCAACTTTCTCCAGAATTTCATATGGTCCAATGAACCTTGGACTCATCTTTCCTTTCTTACCAAATCGCATCAAACTTTTCCTTGGTGATAGTTTGAGAAAAAAATGATCACCTACCTCAAAGGAGAGATCCTTCCTCCTGTTGTCTGCATAACTCTTCTGCCTGTTCTGAGATGTTCTCTTGTTTTTTTGTATGAACTGAACTTTTTCTGCCAACTCTTCTACCAATTCTGGTCCCATCAACTTTTTTCACCCACTTCATCCCAAAAAGTTAGAGTTCGACACCACTTTCCATATAATGCCTCAAATGGTTCCATCTGTATACTGGAATGAAAACTGTAATTATAAGAAAACTAAACAAAAGAATGATGTTGGTCCCAACTTCCCTGATAATCCATCGAACAATCATGTAGCATATCCTACAATGTCTAAATTGGTCGTTCTGACTGTCCATCAGACTAATGATGAAAGGCTTTACTAAAATTTAATTCAGTACCCAGTGACGTCAGAAGGCCTTTCCAAAAGTTAGAAGTGAACCTAGGATCACGATCAGATACAATGGAGAGAGGAACTCCATGTAACCTGACTATCTCTTTAAGATACAAACAGGAATGTTGATCTAGGGAAAAAGTATCTCATATAGCAAAGAAATGAGCAGATTTAGTCAAGAGATCAACAATAACCCAGATTGCATTATTACCTCGAGGTGTCTTCGGCAATCCCACAACGAAGTCCATGGATATATTCTCTCATTTCCACTCTGGCACTGGTAAAGGCTGAACCATCCCTTTCAGTAACAGCTGCTCTACTTTAACCTGTTGACATTTCAAACATTTTACAGTAAAATCAGCAATATCCCTTTTCATTCCATCCCACTAGTAATACTCCCGCAGATATCTGTACATATTAGTACTACCAGGATGAACTGAAAATGGAGAACTATGAGCTTCACATAACAACTCTCTCTTCATATGTGAATCACATGACACAAACAATCTCTTCCCAAATCTCAAAACACATTCACTATCAATGTTGAATTCAAGAAACTTACCTTTCTGAACCAGCTATACCTTTTTCGTCAACTCACTGTCTTGCTTCTATGCATGCTTGATTCTGTCTGATAGAGAAGATTTCACTAATACCTGAAACAAAACAGAAGTACATCCTGCACCAAAAACTTCTATGCCAATGTTCATCAAATCCTTAACAAAAGGATCATGTTCCAAATACAACATTGTTAATGAAGCATTACTTTTTCTACTCAAAGCATCAGCCACTTTATTTGCTTTTCCAGGATGGTAATGAATTGTACAATCATAATCCTTGATTAATTCCATCCATATCCTCTTTCTCATGTTCAATTCTTTATGAGTGAATATATACTTTAAACATTTGTGATTGGTATATATTTCACACTTTACTCCATACAAATGATGCCTCCAAATTTTTAAAGCGAAAACAACAATAGCTAATTCGAAATCATGTGTAGGGTAATTTACCTCATGAGTTTTCAACTGACGTGAAGCATAAGAAATTACCTGATCATTCTGCATTAGGACACAACCAATTCCTTTCAATGAAGAATCACTATATATAACAAACTTCGCATTCCTGGAAGGTAGTGCCAAAACTGGAGTATTCACCAATCTTCTTTTCATTTCCTGAAAAAAAACATCACATTCTTTGGTCCAGATAAACTTAACACCCTTCCGAGTTAGATTAGTAATTGTAATAGAAAACCATGAAAAATTTCTAACAATCCTTTAGTAATAGCCTACCAAACCAAGGAACCTACAAATCTCAGTTACATTTGTGGGTCTTGGCCATTCTTCCACAACCTTTGTTTATGCAGGATCAACAATTATCCCATCTTTAGAAACAATATGACCAAGGAAAGAAATTTGTTGTAACCAAAACTCACACTTTCTGAATTTTCCATGCAATTTCTTTTCTTTTAAGGTTTTCAAAATAACCCTTAAATGTCTTTCATGCTCCTCTTTACTTTTAGAAAACACCAAAATATCATCAATGAATACAACCAAAATTTTTCACCTGAGTCAACTTAGCCATCACTCCAACAATCAGTTTAGTTCTGATTCTGACCATATCAGGATATTGATTTGAATGGTCATTTCCCTCTATATGCCTTCCCAGAAATGCTATTCTATTTCCTCTATGAATAAAAATTCTTAACAAATAAATATCTTAGGTGAAGAAACATGGTAATCTTCAAATGCTATATCATTTCAATTTGACCATAAAAAAATATTTTTGGATGATCATTTAATTAGAATTATAACTCCTAATGTTATCTAAAACGACCTTTGATACCAACTATAAGGCCCCATCCTTAAACCTTACTTAATATTGAGATATTTCAAGAATAAACCTTGAGGATCTTTCTAGGTTTAGTGTTTTAGATAATTAGATCACAAAACATGCATTACATTCCACATTTAAACAAAGTGGTAACCTAAAAGATAGTATTCATTTTTCCCATCAATGGAAACATATTTAAAATAAAACATGGATTCTTTATTGACACTACCTTGACACTATCATCATATAGTGTACCTTTCCTGTGACCTGTGAAAAACATTTCTAAAACTTGGGATGAGCATAAAAGGCTCAGTAAGGGAAATAAAAATATGGAAAGGAAACATGATTACAAGCATACATAAGAATCAATGAAATAATAATCTACTCATAAAACATAATCTCTTTAACATACCTCATCAAATCATGGATAAATCAGAGAAATCATAAGACATAAAGGAAACTTGAGGCATTCATAACATTCTTACGTAGGGAGTAACCCTCTTGGTTACGTTTGGAATACCCATCATAGTATATTCCCTAAATCTCTTCGGAGAAACCCAAACGTTTAACTCCTTCGCTTTACCCAATGAATTGGAGAGATATATCGGGCTCAACTGCCCTTAGTTTATCACGGAACCACCCATCTTCATAATAATGCCCAGGAACTACAATATAATCGTATCACATAAAACATGCATAAAGGAAACATAACATTTCCATATTTCAATCACAAGATATCAATACAACACATTGATATAAAAACATTATGAAAAACATTTTCAATACCAAAATAATATAAAAGTAAAAAATTGTATTTATTTTTCTTATAAAAAGAAGGTATGGCTTGTAGAGGAAGCCGAAACTCAAATAATGGTCACGGCGGCGGAGAAGTCATTATCGCCACATACGTACGACAAAAACATTCCCTTTTGTAGTCTAGTAAAACACTTCATATAAAAAAGATTCCTTTTGGATAAACATAAAAGTCAAAGAGTTTTATACACCATATAAAAGAAGGTTGTGTATAAAACAAAATATGCCTCAATGAATGGAGATTGAGATGAAGTCCCATACCTCGGGTCCGACTTGACTCGATCGTCATTTAATATCCTGAATAATAAACTTGAGTTAATTTATACTTTCTTAAGAACAATTTTCAAGTTAATTATTCCTTTTATATCAATTATTACCATGTCATGAACACTATGTTATTATTTAAGTTAATAACGGTCGTTTTAACGATCATTGGTACTTTAGTCAAAAATAAACTCTTTATAATTACAAGTTGTTCATGTGGTAAAATATCCATTATATCCAGAATTGTATTCATGATGTAGATATCATATATTTCATATATATCTAGTACATGCATGCATTTATAATATTACATAACATTTATAGGTAAGAAATGAAATGCATCGTTCATGGAGACGGTAAGCCGTACGTACACATGAACACTACTTCCATTTCTATTTCATATTTAATGGAATTAAAACATAATGATACATAATAGTATTTTAATTATAGTATGGTATCATATATAATATCATTAAATATATCCTTTATACGTACCACATATGGTATTAACCAATTAAATAACTTTGAGGGGGCGGTAGTCCGCACTTCCTAAAATGAAGATATCCCGTATACCCATAATGGAAGCCATAAAGGTATGACATAAATGAAAAATAAAGAAAATTAAGGAAAAAATAAACATATTATATATCATATATAAATATAGTGAAATCTTAATGGCCAACATTGAAGGTGTTAGAAGAATATTGAACAATCATCATTTCGTGAGGTTGCAATTCTCCATCCACGGAAATAGTATGTTATTTAACCATTAGATGAATGTGTGTGTAAGTGTAGCTCGAATCCTTGTTATAATAACATCCAAGTATATTTAAGATATTGGAGTTGTTAAAAAAGAAATGAATATTAAGATTTTAGGGGGTTGGAGTAGAAAAATAAGACAAAAGGACTCAAGTGAAGACATTACATTAAAATCGGATAACTCCCTTTGGTTTGAGCTCAATGGATTACCTGGGAAGACTTCTGCCCAAATTGAGGCTTCTAAGAGTTATAGAGGGATGTGGAGAGACAAAATGGGGAGGTTTTGGCTGAGAAAAATGCATTGGAAGTGTGGGTACGGTGGTAGAGGTGGCGGCCTTTTATAAGAGGAGAGGAGGGGCACTTTTGGAAAGTTACAAAATGTTAATTTATTTTCAAATGAGTGTAAGATTTTAAAGGTCCCACAATGATTTATTTAGAGGATAAGGTTATAAGGGTTCTAAATATACTCATCCAATAGGTCTTTGACAAGTGTAAGTTATAGTTTTAACATTATCATTTCATTTTATTTAAATCCTTTATTAATGAGGTAATCGCTGCATCATCATGGTGTAATACATAATTTAATTTATTTAATGTCTAAAAAATATAAAACAAATATCATGATGTAGTAAATATTTTTATCTTTCCAATTAATATTTATAGTCCAGAATATCATTTATGTAGACAAAATTAAAAATTTTTTACTCAGGTAATGCATTCTTTGTTATATTTAACTTTCTTTAAAAATAAAAAGATAAAAAGACAATTTCACACAAAAGTGATTCCATGGGGTCCCCAGGTTTGGTAAAAGGCATCCCATGGTCGGACATGAGAAAAACAGTAGCATTAGGACACTTTGGGTGTCATTTTTTATTATTATGATATTATTTTATTATCCATAAATACCTGATTACTCATTAATCAAGATAATTAAAGATAATTACCGTCGTTACTATTCCCAATGTCCAAAAACAAAAGAGTCATTATTACATAATTTGTCCCTTATGATTCAAAATATGTAATCCATTTTACCATATTCCAAACACATAAATTGCAAAAATTTATTTCAAATTAATTCCCGTTGTCAAAACAAATAGCGGGTTTTTTTGAAACAATATCTATGAAAAGTTTGGCATTAGTTTATTCCCAATTCCAAAGTGACATTAATATTAATGACCAAAATTGGATTAAATTGTAAATATATATTCAGATTACACTTTACGACCAATTGAAAAGATAATATAACCATATATTTAAATTAGATGGAAAAGCAGTTTCGATGTAAAATGCAGTATTTTTCACTATTCATTAAAAAATGAACATTGTCAGAAAAATATTAAAATTTATCCAATGTAAATTTCAAGGTCCCAATAATAAAAAATATGTTTATTTTGAAAAATAGATATTATAAAATTGTCAAAAGTTTTATTTAAAAATGGTTTGCCATCAAAAGGCTGCAAAACAATCTTTTAAAAATATTAGTGTATTTAATGCTTAAGATTGGATTTATTCTCATTTTAAGCCTCTAAAACACTATATAATTCATAAATAGACATAGATAAGAATATCTATTATTCATTACTTACTTGGGATGTTACACTACATTCCCTCAAGAACACCTCCTCATATTAAAAAATGTTCTGACTAGAAACGAGGGTATGTTAAGTCAACCATGGCGATACGATACCCATTGTTATCATAATCAACCCCAGTAGAAGAAAATAAAAATTACCATGTATGATAGATTAAAAATAATCTAAACTATAAAATGACATAATATAGTCAAACCCAAAAAATACAATAGTCAACTGAATGGTAAAACATTCTATTACAATGCATGTGCCAAGTGTCTACAATGATACTCAATGTAAAGACACAACAACTCAAAAATGGGTCCTGAACTGCATCTGGGTCCTCTAAAATGATACAATCCTAAATATAAACCTATACCTATGGCATTTCCTTATCATGTCTTGTAACAAAAAATTATGGTCGGGTGATGATCAGGAAGCCTGAATAGGGTATGAGTTTAAATCAATAGGCAACCACCAGCGGTGTCTAAAATGAGTCCTGTAAAATGATATTTCATATAGATTTATGAAGAAATAGATATAATGCATAATTTATATAGTAATCACATTGTCATTTAATCTTTATTCATCACATTAGGAAAATTCTATTCATTTTTTCCATTTTAATCATCATTCATTATTATCATTTATTTGGTGTAGTTCATCATGCCTAGTATTCCAAATCTTACTTGAATCATCATTCATTATTGTCATTAAATTGGTCTAGGTCATCATGCATAGCACCCCAAATCATATTGGGTGTAGGTTGTCATTCCTAGTAATTTTTGCCTCAATCGATGTACGTCACCAAGCCTAACACCCCATAATCTCAAGCATGGATAACTTTTTGGGAGGAACAACATGTCTGTTTCCCAAATTCAAATCAGTATAGGATGCCATGCCTTGCACCATGAAATCGTATCCATTAAATAATTATTTAATTCAGAATAATTTTCCACCTTATTCATTTACTAATCCATGGATTAGTTAAACATTTCAAAATCCATTAGTTATCTCAACAATTAACTAAGCACATTCCCCTTAATTAATTCATCAATTAATTAATCAATCATTACCATTCTCATTCCATAATAAATACATCAAAATTAATTATCCATATAAAATATAAAATTCTCATAATTAATTATCCCAATTAATTATCATTGATCACATCATGACACATAATTAATTCTCTCAGTTAATTATCTTTGTTCAACATCATGGCACATAATTAATTCTCACAATTAATTATCTATCACAACCACACATAATTCCTAATTAAATTCCCCATAATAATTTTCTTATCGCAATAATTAAATAACTCAATTAAAATATCTCAACCAATATAAAATATACAAAATATCTATTTGGGATACCCCCCCATCATTTATCACATGGTTCAATTATCAATTAAGAACCATGGAAAATCTAGAGTCCATTCCACATTTATAATTACTCCAAATTAGGGATTCATTTATCAAGAGAATCTAGAATATTCATAAATACATACACATATCATAAATCATAACTATTGGAGTTCTATTTAGACCACCTAACTCTGTTTATTAACAAAAGTTATCCCAACACAATTCCTCAAAATCCATGTGGCACAACATCATCGATCCGACTCAAGATCTAAATCCATAAATCCAAAATTAAGATCAAAGAATTATTGATATTGAAAATATAGATCTTGATCTAAAATACTAGATCTAGATTTTAACTCCATGTTTTAGGTCCATGAAAATGTAGAGGTATTCCATGAAAATGACAGGAAAAGATAAGAGAAATAATAGAAGAAGAATCAGGATGAAATCCACATTCTATGAGGAGATCAGATCTTCAATCCGGGTATTCAATGACGAAGAATAGTGTTCTAATTGCCTTGGAGTCACCCTGATAGGCTTTAAAAACAGCTAAGTTCGTCAAGAATGAGAAAAATTTTAAAATATGTATGTCTAAGGGGTTCAGGTGGTTTTAAAAAAATCATAATTAAAATCCTTAATGCACAATTTGTTGGGTTATGGTGCACAGTTAGAGAAAACCATGAACCAACTGTGCGGACCATACTATGCAATTTTTCCTAGATGGAATAGTTTTTTCACATGGTTTTCCAAACCGTGCGCAAACCGTGCAAACCACTCTATCCAGTTTCGTATTCTTCGCATGGTTTAGTCACACGGTTTTTCAAACTGTGCGCAAACTGTTCACATTCCACTATCCTTTATTTTTCCTAAAATTTTACCAAAACACAATCCAAGAAACTATTCTAGTTTAGTGTTACATAAAATCTTCAAAAGGTTTCTAAAAATGTTCCTGACCTGACTCTAGAAAAGGCCAGGATCTGACACTAAATATAGTACTATTAATTCATGTGATGTCATTAAAATTTTAAAATAATTTTCTTATTTTTTTAAAAATATTTTGTTGAAATATAAATATAAATATAAATATATATGAGCCTATAAAAAACAAAATAAAATTTCTTGTTTATTGAATCTAAAATTAAAGCGATGTAGCGAAATTTTTAAAATTAATGTTAAATATGGAATTATTTTATTTCAAATCATGTATATGTTTTCATATATACATAAATATATAATTTCATTATAAACACTTTTATTCATGAATGTATACATATATGTATGAATTTACATATTTAACATTCTAGGAGAAACTAATTTTTAATTTGATATCAATAGATACATTTATATAAATTTACATGTATATATATGTCATAATTTGAAATTCCATGTTTGTATTATTCAAGTATATTTATACAATAGTTCTGAAATTTATGTTTGTACATATGTTCATTATTTTCACATCATCATGTTATTATAGTATATATATATATAAATGTATTATTTTCGAGTTCATAAGTATTCTTATAGAAATTATTTATTTTATATATATATATATATATACCTATATTAGAATGTATTAATTAATTTATGAAATAATGGATAAGAATACCTTATTTTCATTTTGTGGGATTATTTTATTTCAAAATACCTTTTCCCTTATATGTGTATTTCATAATCATAATTACGGCCATATATTATTGATTATTCATGAAATTTAATCCATATATATATATACACATATATACGTAAGAAAGCTAATTGAATAATATTTTTTCATTATCAAAACTACTTTCAAAATCGATTTTATGAGTTTATGAACGGAATTTTAATTCATGGATTTTAATTAACATTCCATGATTTTATAAAAGGTTTAATAGTGATATGAAACTGTTGGGATAGACCTTGGTGATATGAGACATTGGGAATGGAACTTAGTTATATGAATCCTTGGGGAGGGAATGTGGGGATTTGTTGTGCTGGGGATTGACCATGGTCATATGATTATGAATTTACAATTTTTATACTATATTTAATTTACTTGTTATGATTAATGTTATTTCTATTATTAAATTCCTTATATTCATAAGATTACAAATTAATTATTTTCTATATTCTCATGCGATATGTATTTCCTTATTCATTTCAATGTGGGGAAAATTAATGCTCACCGTATGTTTCAAAATATTTCTCACAAGTTTAGTAGAATTTAAATTTGGGAATACATCACATAAAGTGTTATATCATGGGAATAAATTGGTTAAATTTGTTGTAAAACATCATTAATTTGTAAAGTATATGTCTAATTATTCCAAACCTAGAATGGAAGAGGTCCTAGAGTGTATGATGTAATATTTATTTTCCATTTGTCTTTATAAAAAAAACATATCTTTTTTATGTTCTAAACATGGGTGCCCCCATTAAGGGATTTAAACTTCATATATGAGAAATGGAATATACATCTTTGGAGATTAGATGTTGTTGTTTTTGAAATATCTCAGTGTTATGTATATGAGTTTTGAAATTATATTTTCTCTTAATTCTATGGCTATACAATGATATTTTTTTAGTTGCATGATCGAATTGCATGGGTGAAAATATTTTAATGAAGGAAGAATATGAATTCACAAAAAAATTAAATATTTACTACTTATTAAATGACTAGTTTTATTAAATTTTAAAAAAAATTATGAAAACAATAATTTAAACTAAGTGTTTTAGTTTATAAAATTAAAATATCATTATATGATCTTTTAAATGTTTAATATTTTAATACATTCCAATAAACATATTTTCAATTATTATACAATTATTATAAGAGAATAAATTTGGTCAACTATTATTTTATAATAAACTTTTTGTTTTAAAAACATGTAGTATAAGTTTTTTAAATAAATTGACAGTTTAAGAAAAAATATTATTTTTTAAATTAATATTATTTATAGTATTATTTTTTTAAAGAGTATATTAATGTAAATATATTTAACAATCTAATTTTATAAAAATATTATATTTGAATTACTAATTTTTGTTTGAAAATGATTATTTATGAATTAAATTTTAAAATAAGAGAATATATTTTTAATGGAATATATATTTGTGATACTAATTATATTTAAAATTATAACATTGTTTTGAAATAAATAAAATATGACATATTTTCTTATAAATATGAAAATTATTAATACTAAAGGTAATGATTACAATAATAATAATAATAATAATAATTGGTAGACCATATTTTTCAAAATAAAATTATTATTTATATTAAAATAATATATATTACATAAATCTGAAATCATATAAAATGTATAAAATTTTCAATTTGGTTTAATATTACATTATTAATATTATATTTTGTTAATATATTTTGTTATATTAAATTACGACTTATAATTTTTCCATGAATATATGAGTATTAATAATATATTATCTAATTTAATAATGTCATTAAACTAATACAATATTGATAAATGATGAAATATGAATAAAAAATGGTCTTTTCAAAGTTGAAACAATTATAAAAAAAGATAAAACGTTAGATAAAAACTGTAAATTGTTTTTGTAAAAAAAACAATAATAAGTAGTAAAAAATAAAAAGATATGATTCCTAAAAAATGTTACTAAAAATGAAAATATATAGAGATAAAGATAAAAATTTGATTAGAGATTAATGTGGGTATGGGTGCATGGTAAATTCAAATGGAACCCCCACATTATGGAAGCAATCTAATCCATAAAATGTAGGAATCAGAATATTTGTATAATAAAAATATAATTAATGGTTGTGATGTGTATTTAAAATGATGATTGGTGAGAGTAAATTTTTCATCTGTATTCAACACAGATGCATGAAATAATTGGATTCATATTTAAATATTATAAAAATAGTAAATTTGGGAATATAAATAATTTTTGCATTCTTCCTTTTAGTTTATATTTTTATTTTATTTTATGCACACATTTATTAACTTCGACATGCCCTATGGTACACCATTCATGAGTGTTTCAAACATGTTGAAAAGAGAACATTCTTTTTCACATTTTCTCCTTTTCTTTTGGAGTTTCTAATCATTATAAATAGTTAGACTAAATTTATGGTAAGGGGTTGGATTTTTTAAACTATATCAATTGATGTTTTAATTTATAGTTTTTTGGGTTTTATTCTAAATATTTTTTTTCAATATTAAAATAAATTATAAAAATATATAATGTATATTTATTAATTTTATTAAAACATATAAAATTATTTTTTGATTTGAATTTATTTAAAATATTTTATATAATAATTAATATTTTTAATAATTGTTTGGTTATACAGATTTAGTTTTGTGAAGAAAATTTTAATGTGTTATGAACTATGGTTTAAAATCTATGTATGAGATGTGTGTTTATTTTAATCATTTTTAAATTATTTTGTAATTCAATTTTATTCCTCTACAACATAGATACTTTATTTATTTTCAATTTATATCAAGTTAGGGTGCAATAAAGTAATGTAAATATTATTTCATGTTATTCATTTTTTAGGGCATATAATTTAACATTTCTATAAATGGTGTATATATATACTTATATATATAATAAATTTAAAATTACATGTTTATATTATTCAAGTATATATATATATATGATCAAAATCATCTAAAATTCATGTTATACAAGTAATTATTATATTTAAATTAATAATTAAATAGAAAATATATTGTTTTCAAATTATTTTATATATATAGACAATATATATATTTATATATGTGTTTTTTCATGTAATGTAGCATCTTCTTAATCATCTTCCACTTATAAAATTTATTACCAAAGTATAATGACCTCTAAATACTCTGATGAATTAAACAGATTTCATTCACTTGTAAAAAGAATATTGATTTAAAAAATATTTTTTAAATATATAGATATATGTGTGTGTGTATGAGTGTGTGTGTGTGTGTGTGTTTGAATGTGTGGATATATAAATACATAAAAATTTTCTTGTTTAAAAAATCTTAAAATCCAGTGATGTTACAAACTATTAAAATTTAATTTTAAGATAAAATTGTTTTATTTTAAAAAAACTACATGTATTTAGATGTAAATAAATTTATATTTTAGTTTGAAAATCTTTTATTTGAATTCATATATATATATATTTATTTATAGACTTATCAATGTGGGGAAAATAAAATTTTAATATGATATCAGCAGATACATATATAAAAATTTATGTATATATGAATATATATATATAATATTTTCAAAGTTCAACTAAATATTTATCATATATATATATATATATTCACACAATCTTCTAAAATTAATGTTTATACATGTATACATTATTTTCAATTTTCAAGTTATTTGAGTATATATATATATGTATAATTTTCACATCCATAAATTTTATTATGTAAATTAATTATGATTATTTATGTAGGTATGAACCTATATCAGAAATTATTAATATATTTAACAAATAAAGGTTAATATTAACATTATTTCATGCATGGAGATCTTGTCATTTGAAACTATATTTTCTTTTTTCTTTTTCATTCATAATCATGAATATGACCATACGTTTGTTATTATTCATATTATTTCATATATAAGTATATGTTTATATGAATATATATATATATGTATATATATATATATATATATTCATGCCCATTGAATAAACATCTCTGTTAGTAGTAATAATTTTAAAAAAATTATGCGTTTATTATTGGAATTTTAATTCATGGATTTTAATTGTCATTCCATGCATTTATGTAATGTCAGGTGGTGATACAAAAACCTGGGGATGGACCTTGGTTATATTACACCTTGGGATGAAGTATTTTGATATTGAACATTGGGGATCAACCTTGGTGATATGACACATTGAGGATGGACTTTTGTGAAATGACGCCATGGGGATAAACCCTAGTTATATAAAACCACGAGGACTGAATGTGGGGATTTTCTTATGAATGCCCTATTTTTATTTTAAATCCAAATTTATATATTATGATTAATGTTATTTCTATTTTCATATACCTAAAATTATTTTTCTAATTAAATAGTTAATATCATATTTCACACATCTTTTTTGTTTCCATTTTTATTACCATACAATAAAATTAATGCTCACCCAATGTTTTAAATCAATTTTGGCAGCCTTTTTTTATTCAATTTATATTTACTTCACATGAAAAGTTATCTGACACTAATAAATATGTTTAGATTTTCTTACAACATCATTAATATCAAATTTATATATTTAATTCTCTAAAACCATGACGGGAATAGTTCCTGAAGTGTAAGATGTTATCTAAATTTTTTTATTTAGTTTTTGATAAAAAATAATAAAATTATTATATAATGACCCCATGAGATTAGGTTTTGGGATTTTAAATTTCAACCCCCATTTCTCAATATTATAACTTCCCCATTCTATGAGTTTATTTTGATTGATTCTCTCTTTTAGTTCATGTTAAAATTTAGGTAATTTCAACTCTTTTCTCCTCCTTCGACTTTCATTCCAAATTATCTTGATTATCATATATTTTTTGCAATCTTAATCACTATAGAGTATAATTTTAGGGATAAATATTATTTTAATCATGGGGTTTTTTATGTACAAGTGTTGGGGATGATTTCTCTCATCTTGGTTTTCCATTTTCCATTGATGTTGCTGAATTGAAATGAGTGTTCACATAAACATGGTTAGTGATTCAATTTTCCTCTTTCAATTTTCTACATATATGATGTCTGAGTGTTCTAAAATATTTTTATTCCAAACCATGTCTTAATCTTTTCCTATTACATAATGGAAATTATTTTATATTTTTGGATATTATATTCATTGATATAATGTAACTCCATGTGTTTGAGAAATTTTATGGGATCCTTTCTATTTTGATTTTCTTGTTTTATAAAATTATTTTGACACCTAAATGAAATAGATAAATGGGTTTTGTTTTTTTACGGATTTAATTTTTATAAATTGATATAAAATCATTACATATATATTTAAAAAAATTATGTTTATAGTAATTTTTCTGTAATTTCTTACAGAGTTTTCCAGAAATGCATTATTTATAGTTAGTGATTAGGAAGAATATTTTACATGTTCGTTCCTAGGAAAATTTTTAATATTGTATTTATATTTATATTTTTAAATAACTCTTTGAATGATTTTATGGTTATTTGTATTTTAAGAATGTTTTTAATGGCTATTTTACATAAGATTAAAAATAACTTATTTTAATTCTGGTTACATCCAACTTTTTTATCCATTATTTATTTTCAAATTCATTGTGAATTATTGCCACATGAAAAATTTTCTATTTCATTGTATAGGATTTCAATACATTCTTTCGAAAAGGTCATAGGTGCTATTTTTTGGAGGGTGGTGAAGGTGATATGGGATTTACATTAAATTTCCAAAATCAATATGTGAATATGTTGTGTGATTCATAATTTATAAACACTATTAATTATGGTTTTGAGAATCCAGTTAATTGGTAGATGAATTTGAAGAGTGATTTACCTGGTGTAAATTTTATTTAAAATAAGGTAATGGAATCCAAAAAAATAAGGGCAGTAATAGGATTCCATAGGTACGTCAGTGGTATAAAGTATGCCCTTATAATAATATTCACATGAAGATATTTTGTGAAAAACTATAATTTTTTAAGTTCTCTACTTCCAATACAAAAAAATATTTCCTAGTTTAGGTTTAGTTTCATGACTTCCATGATTATTTTCATAATGCATGGTTTCTATTAAAATTGATATAGTGGATCCTAAATATAATTTTATATAAATTCCCAAACTCTTGTTTACTATTAGGCAAGAAGAATGAGGTTACTAAGCATTTCCCTTATAACCTATTATAACATGGTGCCTAATAATGGTTATTATTTTTGTCTTCATTAATATTTGTTTACTTTTATTCTTGTTTCTAAAATATGTTTCTTGAAATGTATGTCACATCAATTTTAAATAATTGTTTTATAATTTTTTTGGAAATGTTTTAGTAATCGTAAGAAAAACATTTTATTAATATATTATAATATCAACCCATTTAATTTAATATATAAATTATACAAATTAATGGAATTTTATTTTATAAATTTTATTCTTTATTTTTAGTAGAATTAGTTTTTTATTTTATAAAGGCATTTTTTTTATAAAATTAATAAGAGAATTAAATTTTGATTTTTCTTATGTTTTAATTTCCTTGAAAATCGATTTTACTCATAGAATTTAATGATAGACAGAATAGAATGAAATTTTCAAGGAATCACATTGATGACATTGTGGGATCTTAATGTTTTTTGTTTTTTATCATCCTATACAAACCAAATGTTTGTGGAGCTCTTATAGTTTTTCATAGGCTCCAAATTTTTTCATCAAGTTGTTAATGGTCTTGAGGTTTTTTTCCAAATGAGTTTCTTCGGTATTAGTATTAATGAGCCTCATAGTGATTGTTGGACCCATTTTGGCTCTTTTTTTATTTTGGTGCTTAGTATTGGAAATTATTTTTATTTTTATTTTAATGATTAATTTATCCATCCCTTCTATCACTATACTATGCCGCATTATATTGTACATAATTATATAATATTATGTATATTTATTATTGTTATTAAACTTTTGATATTATTTATCAATTTAATCTATATCAATTATTATATACGGTTTAAACACTTCCCATGTTTTATTTATTGATTCACATGAATTGTTTTTCATCCCATGGGAAGATTGAGAATTCCATTCATGTCTGGTAGTGTATTTTTCTGAGTGTTGGTTCAGTGGAATTATGAGAGAGTTCATTATATATGGAATTGAATCTTATCTTATTAGGGACTATGTTATTAAACCACCCCTATTTATTTTATATGATTGGTACCTTGGAGGCTAAGATTATTTTCATTACTCAATTGGGATATGTTGTGTATGTTCCAAGACAACACCTTTTATGATGAAACATGGGATACCATGTAAATTTAGAATTTGTGTTCTATTTTGATTAAATAATTTGGTTATTGTTTGAAATGATCATATTTGATCCTTAAGGGAATTATATGGGTTTTTAGGAGGTTTGGTCATGGATTTTGATATATATATTGAAAATGAACTAGTGGTGTATTGATGGAACGCATAACCTATAGAAAAATTAATGCACTAAACCCTTTGGTTTGGGAACATTATATTGGTTTTTTTATGATTGAAACATTTATCATCAACCATTTAGCTAATTCATGAATCAATCTGACTACTATATAGTTCTATTACATAGACCACTATAGTTACTAATAAATTATGATGTTTTAGTGTAATGAAATGGATTATTGTAAGCCATGTTATATTTTGATTTCATTAGAATTATTCTGGGTTTTCCATTATGATAAGATTTAGTTTTTTCATTTCTTGTGGAAGAAATTAGGTTCTTGAAAATGGAGTTTTTCAAATGAGAAGATTTCTATTTTAAGTAATTATAATGTTATTGTCTATAAAATGAGTTTTCAGTGATTGTTATGAATTTATTCATTGTATGTAAAAGTGTATTTCATGATTATTTATATGTTAACAATAATAATTGGTTGTTTTTGGAAATCAATATCATATTTTATCTAGTTAATTGGGAAATTAATTGTTTTTATTATAAAATAAGATGAAATGGTTTAGTTTTTGAATCTTTTAGTAATACATATGTGTGATATTTTAATCATGGTGTTCGTTTACAATAAGGAATAAATTTTTTCAAGATTAATGGTTATTTTACAATCAAATTGTAAAAAAGGGTTTTGTTTTATAAATTTTTTTATTTCCATCGGAAATATGATTTTTTTTAAAATTATTGAAATATAATAGAAAATATATTTTTCCATCATGTTTTATGTTTTTAAGACTTCATGGGGTTTCAATAAGAACATGAAAATTATTTAAATGTTTTTAATAAGGGATATTCATTTCCAAAAAAATGATTATTGATAAAGATTGATTTTTTAATTGTTTAGTTGTTTAGACATGACAAATGTTTTAAAAAATAAAATTTTTGAATGGGTTTTAATGAATAATATAATTTAACATGAAAATGTTTTATGTTATTATACTTTTTGGTCAAGAATGAAATCAATTTAATGATATAATTGAAAAAAAATTAACTGATATTGCTATTTATTTTTAATGTTAAAGTGGATTTGTTAATGATATGCTTCCTTTTAAATAAATTTTTTTCATCATTATTTTATGTGGGTTTTGATGGTATAATATGACTAGTTTTTGTAAATTTAATTCCTCTTAATATAATTTTACTTTGTTCTTCCATCTTTAGGGGGTATCAGGTTATAATTTCTATTATTTTGAAACAATTTGGGATTTATTGATTTTTTTCCTTTTCATGATTTTTGACACATTAATTTGGTTTTAGTATATAATCAGATTATGTTGACTTGTTATGTAGATTAATGTTATTATCCTAGAAAATTCATGTATAATGGTAGGACACATTTAATTATGGAACATTTCTTATACCTGTGAAATCATCCTAAAACATAAATGTGTAGGCTGGTGTTTCATTTCTAAATTTTTTTGGTATTGATGGTTCATTATTAAACATATAATTCTGTTATTTTATAGTATAACTCTACTTGAGATTTTATATGTTCATTTTAGGAGCTTAGGCTTATGAAGCCTCGGTTGAATGGATAGATCTATGGAAACCAGTTTTACAAGTGTTTTAGTGACCATCATATGAAGTGAAATATTGAATGGATGATATAATATAGGTTATCATTTTTGGGGATGATGTCTGTACTAATTTTATTTTTTATTTATTATTAGGTACCCTTTAATGGTTGTATTTTTGAAATGTTTTCCTAGGGATAGTCCATTGAACGAAATAATTTTTTTTCTTATGCCTATTATTTTTTAGACCTAGGGGTGGTTTATGAGGCTAAATATTAGGTGAAATATATTCTATATTTTATGTATCAATGATTTGGACATGTATAACGTTGAGTTTGTGAATGGGTGACTAGGTATGGTTAGCTTCGATTGGAATGTAAGAGAAATATTTTTGGGACATTCTATTAGGAATACCATGAAAGCATTTATTATATATATAGACCTTGAAAGTATAATATTTTATTATTTTTTCCCTTCTCCCAATTTTTTATAATGGTTTTTACAACCCATATTGTCATAGTGTATGGCGTGATGAAATTTTTATAGTGGGCTTTTTCATATTTAGGGAATGGTTCCACCAACCTATGTGAGGTTCATGTGTGACTGTGTGACTAATTTTTGTATGTAAGGGTACCTTACATGGTTAGTATAACTATAGGAAAAAAACAATGTGGATGACCCATATATGGGGGAGTTCTATCAATAATATTCCATATTATTGAATCACGGTTTGGAAAACTATACTACATTATAATGAAGTCTACATAGATTTTAATGTTTTATTTTTTTCGAATTTCTCCTCAGAAAAATAAGGGGTTATTCTATACTTTAATATTAAATTTCATAATTTTGATCCTCCTTGGTTCACGGGGTCCTATTACCCCTTCTACCTCACCATGTTTATGGATTCTCTTATATTTCCTGAATATCATGAAGTAATTTTTTTCTTCTATCTTAATATATCTTCCTTCTCTTATTTTTCATGTTTTTTATGAATTTTATGAAATATTAATCACTATATAGTCTAACTATAGACTTAAGGACTAGACTAATAATTGGAATTTGGATTTATATTTGTTTTATAAGATTTATATTGTATTTTTTCATTTGATATTGATCTCTATGAGATGTGATGAGGTTCTAAATGATTGAGGTTGGTGTATATATTTTTTACCCAAATTTTGATTTCCATATGATGACTGAGTGTTCTAAAATGAAATTATTCAACAAAATTTAATAAATTTATCCCATTAAGTTAATTCAAATTATTTTATAATTGTTATTGTTATTTTAATTTATTTATTCTTATACTATGTGTTTGAGAAAATTTGTGAGGGACTTTTTAAATTTATTTCTATGTGTTTAAAGGATTTCTTGAATATAGTTTGATTTATAAATAAAATATTTTTAATTTTAGGGGTATTTTATTTTAAATTGTTTTTGAATCATGTTATATTTATTTTAATGCATTTCTGTTTTTGTTAATTTTCCTGCAATTATTATCCTTTATTCAAGGAAGGGGTTTATTTTATTCAATTTAGTCTGAATATTAGTTTCCATGTGCAATCTCCATTAATATATAATGGATTGGTTTTGAAACGGTTTTCTCAAATATTTTTTTAAATTATTTAATGGATCTTGGTGTTCAAAACATGTTTTCAAAAGATGTTCGTCACAAGATTAATTATAAGAGATTTCAATTATGGTTACCTTCAATGTTTTTACCCTTTGTTTCATTTTATATTCATTATGAATTAGGTCCCCATGTGGGATGTTATATGTTGTTTTATATATTCACATTAGTTTCATGGGAAAATGATGATGTGTTTGATTTTAGTGAGGGGTGAATATAAGAAATGATATTAACATTAATTATTCTAAACTAATATATGAACATGTTTTGTGATTCATGATTTCTCATATCCATTCATAATGTATGATTCCAAGAAATTGGTTCCTGGTCTATTTGAGTGCTACCACTAAAAATATTATGTTCAGACAAGGGAACAGTTCCTTTCTAGGCTGAATATACTGTTTTATTCTGCTATGTAACTTGGTTAAATTGAGTTAGATAATAAAATTTTATTGAATAGGTGAGGATGAGGGGTATCCTAAAAATATTTTATTATTTATTTTCAAGATATGTATTTGGTTTCCTATTCAATCATGTTTCAGGATTTGTATGAGTTTTTCCAAAATTCTTGGATTCTCATGGGAATTATTTTATAGATAATACAAATTATGTTATTATTATTGTCTAACTATTGTTTTCTCATGTCAAACAAATTTATAGTTGGTATCACTTTTTAACCTATTAGTTTTACATGGAGAATAATCATGGTTATAGTCTATATATGTATTTAAATTCTTTCACTTCTAATATTTTTGTGAAATAAGTTTTTATAAGGGGATTTATCTTTAATTGTTAATATGTTTTCCATGTTTATTTGGGAAGTATTTTTTAAAACATAAAATTGATTTGACAAATTAATTATTATTTACTCTATTCGAGTTTGATAAATAATTTTTTGGAATCATTGGAATTCTGTTTTAGAAATTCAAGTGATTGGTTTTATAATAAGGGTAATTTTTTTCAAAAGGATGATATCACAGTTTTTAAATTTATAAGGAAATAAAGATGTTGATTTTATTTTTATTAGGGTTTCTTGGAAGATTAGTTTTCTTAAAAATATTTTCCAATATAAAATGAATGAAATATTAAATGGAGGGAACTAAATAGAATATTTTGTGTGGACATATTTAGATTTTCTTTCTCACACCCTATATACACCAATGCCTATGAGGAGCTCTTTTTTACTCTTAGTTCTCCAGTTTATATATCTAGTAACTATATTATCTTATGTTTAATGGTTGGATGTGTTGGTTCAAGGTGAGTGGAATTGGCTGCATGGAGTTCATTAGATCATTTTGGGATCATTTTTTGGATTGATATATGCCTTTATGGTCAAGTTTATTTAATTTATTATTTTATCTATTATTTATTTAATTGAACAACAATTATTTTTTTATGGTTTTATATCTAGATGAGTGTTTATTACTATTATTCAATGTTTTTATGTTATATTTTAGTTTCAGTTGTTTATCTTAACTTATAATTGTGAAATAAATCACAATTAATATTTCATGATGTTTAAGAAATTGTTTCTCTATCATAGTGGCTAGTAATTCTATTTTGGGCATACTATTATAGTGGCTCGAGTGTCGATTTAGTGGAAAATTTGGTGGGTTCATTAGAATGTGATATTTACTACAAGAATACTACTTGTTTGTTGTATATTAGAGTGTTAGGTATCACCATCCTTATTAATGTTAATGGCTAAAATGTTTTCATTTTTGAGCAAATAACGTCTTATTTTATCCTTTTAGGTTATTAAATAAATATAAGATGATACCATTAGGAAAAAAGAAATCATCATGGATATTTACATTATTTATGTGAATGTGATTGAGCATTCAACGAATGATAATTCATTTTATATTGAATGTTTGTGAAGTGATAAGGATGATGTTTTGTTTGTAAAATAACCTAATGATAAATATTAAAATATCAAATTTATTAAACTAGTATGGTTTAGAGAAGAATATTACGTCATTTCATGTGATGAAGAACAATTTCATTAAGCTAATACAAGGTTATGGAATAAATTGGATGTCAAAAACATAAATGGAGATCATGGGAAATAGATTCAATCTTGATGATCATTGTGGGAAATATTATATACCTCACTACCCATAGAAATTAAACATATTGATGTTTCAGATGATTTTGTGAATAAAAAATTGTGTGGATTCTCCGAATGATATGTTGGACCAGATAGAGAAGAACTGAATGTGGTAGTTGGTAAAAAAATCATAAAATGTGATTATTATTTGAACACAAATTGAATTGTAGAATAATATGAATAAAAATTTTAAGTTGATGTGAAATAATGAAATACCTATCTATAAGGGATTTTCTCACATAGAATTAGTGTATTATAATGATACCATTTTCATTGTTTCAATGCCTAAGTCCTTAATATTTTTTTCTATTTCAATACAAATTTATGAATATTTTTAAAATGGATATAGAATCAACATTCCAAAATGGTGAGTTGAAAGATGATCAATAAAAATATTATCCTTATGGGTTCTCTCTTGAAGAAGATGATAATTTTTTTTAAAAGTTAATTAATCCTTTATATAGGTTCAAAGAAGCCCCATGATATTGTAATTCAAAATAAGAAATCCATCTAAATAAGAATAATCTCTAAATTGGAATATTAGACAACATCCTCTATTAAAATTATGATCAATAAGAATTAATTATTCTGATTGTCTATGTATATGAAATTGTATATTCAAGGAATTTTTAAGCCAACTGTTAATAGGATTCTATGGAAATGGATATATTGCTCTCAATTTCAATGCTTTGGTAGATGATATAATTGCATGATCGTTGAAATTATCATGATTAAGAATGTAATGACTCGGGTTTTGGCCCAGTTAGACTTTGGAAAATTCTTATGAATAATTCCAGAGCTAGGCGCGAAGACGACGTGCTATTCTGAGGCCCAGTGTGCTCGGAATTATGTTTTTTAAAATATAAAGTATTTTTCTACTGTGCTAGAGGCGAGAACAAGTTATCTCATAAAAATTAGTTCGGATCGAAAATATGAGGGCCCTGTTGCGTCTGAACCGTGCCGTTTACCTTAGGTGATGTGTAAATGTTGTGGGAGCAGGCCTACTGTGAGAGATTTCACCCTGAGGAAAAATCATCATTTTGAATTAATGACATAGTAATTTTTATCACTGGAATTATTTTCAAATAACATTCGAACAAAGTCTCGTAATGGAAATCTAAGAGTTCCGTTGTGTTTGAAATATGGTGTTTTTCCTAGGAGTGATATAAATAGGCAGACACGGAGGTTTCAGAAACCGCGCCCATCAACAGAGTTTCAGAGAGTTTATAAATTCTAATTAGGTGTTGGAATTAAGGGGAGAACCCGTTTTTCATTATCTCTCTCTCTCTCTCTCAAACATTCATTATCATTTTTCAGTGTTCTTCGGTTTTATTCTCCGGATTGAGGAGAAAACTCCAGTGGATCGAAGTGGGATCGCAGCAGGTGCGTCACCAATGACAAACGACTATATCGAGGTAGGATTTCTATTTATTTTCCTCTCCTTCATTGTTTTCTTGGGTTTTTTTCAAATCCGTCATATTAATTCTATAATTCTATAATTAGGATGATGGTTGAACGAATATATCCAATGTCTGATCCTCGTTTTAATTTGCCATTCTTGGGCATTCTTTGTCGAAAATTTCGGACGCGCCAAAACTGTTATGGATCATCGATCGTGGGCAGGCTCTGTGAAGGCCCCGCCTTGAGGATTCCAAATCCACCCACGGATTTTTAATTGGGTCATCGGAGTGGTTGGGGCGGCCGATGGAAGTACCAAATTTAGTAAGGGAAATGGCTGGAGATTGAGGCGGTGCAGTGGTGGAGCCGGACGAAGGCTTTTGTTTTGGCGCGGAAGGCTGAGGTGGAGCTCGGACGACCAACGTGCGGCGACCGGTGGACGAGCGGAGTCTGGAGGGGACAGGCATCATGTGGAGTGTCCGGGAGTGCGGCACTCAACCGAATCGTGGTTGGGGCTTCGGAGCGGGGACGAAGACATAGGGTGCGACCGGTGCGGCGAGCTTAGGTGCAGTCGCTGAGGACTTTGGTTGTGGCGTCGGGTGGAGTAGGTGCAGTAGGCCATCTTGGAGTGAAGCAGGGAGCCCAAGCAGCTATGGCGTGGGCGGCCGGTGTCATGGTGGGGTGCTTGGCCGACGGGGTGGGGGAGGGGAGGGGGAGGGGTGTTGCCATGGGCCAGTTGTGTTCAGGGGGAAACCCTGTGGTCAGTGCCTCAGGGTGTGTTGCGGACAAGCACCCACACCACACGTGTCCTACTGGGGCGGTTCACGATCAATGACCAGCCACTCGGCTGGTCTGTTTGGAGGAACCAGACCTGAGGGGTCTGGTGGTGCTTAGACCAGTTGTGGCCAGTGGGCTGCGGAGAGCATGGCCAAACTCGCAGCTGGGCTGCGGGATGGCGGTCTGGATTGGGCCGGCCTGGGTGGACCGGCCGGGGTGGGCCCCTTGTGTTCAAATAGACGCAACTCCTAAATGGTTCATCCGTTTGACATTCCATTTCTTGCAACTGGTTTGTCTCTTTGAGATGGACTTTTTAAAATGGGTTTTTGGGTTCTTCCCTCGAAAACGGGTGACCCAAAACTCTTTATTTTAATAATAAGAAATTATTATTAAAGCTTGTGATGAACGTGCCTCACGAGCCGGACTTTCGATTGACGCGCCGTAAACAACAGTGTGATCCAAGGTCTCGTGTAGATTTTTTGAGATGCACCTTTTACTGTTTCAGCTAAAGATTGTATGCGGTCCCCACAACGCCCGGTTTGCACGTTTTACGTTGAAATGTCTCCTTTTCACCCGACATCCATTTGGAGTGTTTGAACACTTGTTTCTGCATGTTTTTTCGAGGGGATTACAACAGTGAAATCTTCCCACCTAAATTTGGGGTCAAGGTGTGGGCCCCACAAGGTGGCTACCAGGCGGATACTGTGTTTTTACGATTTATGCTTCGTAAGTCTATTTGGGGAAAATGAATATCCTACCTTGCATGTTTTTCCGCATATATCGCGATGGTGGCCTCGGTATAGGCCTAGGAGGTGTGTGATGTAGAAACGATGATGGTCACTCGGTTTAGTGACTTTTGGACTAGTAGTGGATGAGTGTACTCCCTTTGTTCATTCCTATAAGGTTTTTGAGGCATTACTACCTCAGTATAGGTTTTTGATCCCCTTGATAGGAAGAATTTCTGTTATAATTGTGGCATCCTTCCAGTGGGTTCGAAATTAGATACTCTAGAATCGCTTACCTAGATATGCTTCGTGGTATCGTTTTGACCGCTTATCCATGGGCGGCGATCCCCTATTTGGCAGGTTAATTCAGTAGGGTTTGAGGCTTCATCGGGAAGATGATACCCTACATTGTGGGACATGCATAGTAGGGTTGTGGTATCATTTGTTATAAGATCCCCTACTCAGCATGTGGTTTATAGTAGGGTTACGGAACTTTTGGTTATATGATCCCCTACTTAGATTATGGTTTCGTTAGGGGTGGTGCATCGTCGGTTCGATCCCCTACATCACGAGTTATTCCAGATATGGATCTGATATCGTCATGACCACCTTTACATGAGTGACGATCCTCTATTTGTGTGACATGATCTGTGGAGCACCAGATCGGGTCGTGGTATCCCCCAGCAGATCCTGGGAGTGATCCCTTTTTTGTGAGATCTAAAAGTTTCTTGAGTGGGTTCCTATATCCCCTAGCGGACCCTAGGAGTGATCCCCTATCTAAGGAGTTTTGTTTTCCATTGTTTCAGCGTGAGGTTCTCAGTGATGATATTTTATGAGCATATATCTCTCGGATGAGTGTCATCTAAAATGACAGAGCTCGTGGAGTGTGTTCCCCTAGTTATGTACCTGTCACAGGTTACGAGGTTGATACATCATATGGCTTGGTGCATGTTTTGAGTATATCTGGTTGCTCATGGTATATGTATTGGTATATACATGAGCATATGTTCATGGTGTATTTATGGTCATACAAGTGATCTGAGCTGACTACATGTTTTTAGGTGAGGGTGGTCTCGAGATGGAGTTTCTCTCTCATTTCGGTTACCTCTGGTTGGGATGAGATCATTGTTTCCATTCAGTTGGTCCCTTTCATTTTTGGGTTTTTGTGGTGCCTACTTGGTATTTTTTTGTGCTCACCCATGCACGGTCTTTGCCCACACAAGTTTTTGTCTTGTTCAGACCACATGCCTTTCGACATAGTTCTAGGAGGACCTGGAGTAGGCAAAGCATAGTGTGCACGACCGACCAGGGGGTTTACTGGATTTGTGCTAAGGAGCTTACCAGCTAGTGATTTTTTAGGCATTATTCCTCCTTCCGAGCAGGTTGGATGATTTGTAGTTTTCCTTTGGTGGGCCTTGTTTTTTCCTTTGTACTTCTGTTGCACTCTGTTTTGGGATATATGTATGCATGATTTCCCTTTTCGGTTTTTATATACATTTCTGAATTGTTTCATGGAGGTGTATGTTGGTGTGTGTGTGTGTGTGTACTGGTACCTTACTCTAAGCCCTCCCATGTCTGTGATAAGCTACTCGACGCAAGTCTCCAGCCCCTAGTATGTTGGAGGCAGGCTTGGGGAGTCACAACTCGAGGCCCATTGGGTCGGGTTTTGACAGAGTGGTAATAGAGGAGGTTCCACCTTTGGGATCTCAAAGTGTAGCTGGTCTATGTGTGATTTTGGTTTGGGTTTCATATAGGCATTTTCAAGATGTTTCGAGTTCAGCTTTCAGGCCAGGGACTCCAGTGATAGTGCGGTAGCCGACGTATAAATTTATTAAGACGCTGATAACCTGCCTTTCGACTCGAGACGTTTGTGTTAAGACCACTTTTTGTATAAGGTTTTATTTGTTGTCAATAGTTTTCAATGAAGATCAAAATTAAAGAGATCAATAAGTACTCCAATGAAATGGCAGAATGGAAATTCAGATGATTGTTGCACTGATCATAAGTTCAAAGAACATGTGTCAAAGGTGACACACTGTTTACAACAGTGAAGAATGGTGAGGTATAGTCTATATAAGGAAGATTAAAGAATAGTGGGTATTTGATCAAGACCATTCAATTATTCCTGATTGCATTAGACCCATTCATGTGACTTATCGAAGAATAGAATTTTATGATTTTAAGGAATTAGATAATGACAGTTGAAGAAGAAGACAGTGTGGAAGGGATTGGAATTTGTAGATGTTCATGAACATCACATTATCTAAAAATATGGTGATTCTAAAGCTAATCTATGAAAGGAAATATATCAGGATATTTGATTTTGTGATAAAAGAAGAACAGTTGTTGAAGAATCCAAATCACATAAAAGAAGCATGAATGTTATAACCGAAGTGTATTTTGAAGGTGGCCCCATTTTATAGTGTTTTCCAAATTTCAGGACCTCAAAATTGACAAATGGAGAAAAGTGTTTTTTTCAAAGGGACTTGCACACCGTATAATTGAAGGAGAGGAAACATGTTTGCCATATGTTTTTCAAGATAAAAACATCAAAGTATGGAAAATGGATAAGGGTCTCTCAAGTTTTGGGTTTGTTCGCGCAAGTGACTAGCGCGGTAGAGACAAGCGCTGGAGGACTAGGGCGTCAGGACTTGTGTGCCGAAGGGAGACTTGTTCTCCGTCGCGCAAGGAGTCCAAATGCCTATAAAAACATGTCAATCTCTCCTCATTCGGCACGAGCTGAACACTTAGATAAAATTAGAGCTCTCATCGCGCAGTTGTGTTGGTCGTGCAAGTGGTGTGTGTTCGCGAAAGTATAAGTTGTGCGCCAGTCGTTTGTTGCACACCGAAGGCGGTTTGGGCGATAAAGGAAAGAAGTCACCCAATTTTTGTGTTGAAGAAGTGCATGTCATGCAAGTGGTTTGGTGATACTAGCGCACTAGATTTTGAAGTTGTGTGCCAGTTGTTAGTTGCATGCTAAAATCTATTTGGGAGTAAATGGATGTCAGTAGAGCAAGTTTAAAGTTGAAGAGGTGAGTGTCGTGCAAGTGGTTGAGATGAACTTGTGCACCAGTTTAGACATGTGCACTAAGACATGCACGCCATCTTGAAACTTGCATGTCGGGATTGGATAAGTGTGTCAGGTGTTGTTGAAGCACGCCGATCTTTTTGGAGCTACACGAAAGTTGGAAGATTACCTGATACCTTCAGTGAAAAGTTAGATTAGTCTAAGGGTGAGAGTTGGACATAAATAGAGCATCTACATACAATTGAGGGTGTAATAATTAGTAAAGATGAAGAGACCTTGACATCCATAAACTGAATGGGACTCCACCAAAGGCAGTGAGCTAGGGGGAGTTAACGGGAGTGACCCGAGGGACGTAATGAGCTAACCATGAACTTTTGTAATGGAAATGAGCTTGGGATAGTTTGAATGTTCCTAAACCATTATAATACACAACTAGTGAATAATTTTGGAATTTTTTATGACCGAAAACTTGTCGGCGTATGCTCCTTCGATGTAGCCCTTAGTGGTGAACCAAGTAAAATTTGTGGTGTAATCACTTTTTAAGTGAATGTTTTATTTATTCTCATATAGATCATACAGTTTAAACTAGTATCTACCATCGTGGGAACAATATCAGTTAGTATAAAAGTAAATGTTGACACCAGGATTCACTCCTCCCCTCTCATGGTGTCCCGGGGTCCTACAGTTTGGACACTAGTAACAAGGACATAATAGTACATGCATCATATTGGATTGGGTTTTTGTATTTCCCTTGTTCTTCTTGAGTCATCTCTCCACATATACTCTTTGCTTATGGTGAGTCTTGATTTTATTTTAGGATGCCTCCATGATAACAGCCATCAAAAGTTCCGCAATGGGATATTGGTGATGATCTTCCCCTTGTGGAGGTTGTGGACCAAGGCGCAGGTTCGGATGCTGGACCTCCATGTGGTCCACCTATTCATCCAACACATGTCGAGTATCTGGTTGTGCTGGTAGTGCAGGATGAGGTTACACATAGGTTAAGTGCGCTACATGAGTTCCAGAGGTAGCGACCTCTGAGGTTCCGGGGTGATCCAGACCCTCAGGCAGCTGATGTCTGGCTCGAAGCAGTCACCTGAGTTTCCTCCCCTGTGAGGACACCCCCGGATCTGATGGTGGTCTTAGCAGCGAGCCTACGGAATGTTTCGGCCGGTCGATGGGGGATTTTGGTGACACCGTACCAAGATGAGGAGACTCTCACATGATCAGAGTTTGAGCATCTTTTCAGGGAAGAGTATTATCTTGTGACGTTGAGTTTAGTGCAGATTCAGGAGTTTGAGCAGATTTGGTAGGAGGGCATGACAATGTCAGATTACTCAGTGAGGTTTAAGACATATCGTGCTACTCCCTCGAAATGGATGGAGACCCACTATTTTAGGGATCAGACCATAGAGTAGGGAATAAAAAGAGATATCTAGGAAGGGGTGGTTTCCTTGTTTCTTCCCACCTATGATAGAGTGCAGGAGAGAGAGTTGGTGGTGGAGAGCATTCTGGTTGAGCATATTCATCCTGTCAGTGGTTGGCATGTGGTAGTTGAGACATCAACAATTGGTAGCTGGCGGCATGCACAAGTGTCTGGACGTGGTCAATGTTTCAAGAGGCAACCCCAGGATGGAGGATCAGATGCTCACGGCTCAAAGGACTTATAGGCCTATTTTAGTTAGTTGTATGAGAGGCGGTGTTACACTTGCGACAGTTAGGGACATCTTGCTAGAGATTGTTCGAATCATCATGCTGATAAGAGGGAGACGGTCGATAGGCCTCCATGGCAGTGGGAACGCCTCGAGTTTGGGGGTCCGTAGGGCGGCGGACATGGCAATGAAGCTGGTGTAGTAGTGGGATGTGGTAGGCGGTATCAGATGCCACCACCACCACCCCCATGTGGTCCACGCCGAACTTAGGGAGCTAGAGGGCAAAGGCGAGGATAGTTTCATACCCTAGAGGTTGTTGACCAAGAGGCTCCACGGATGGATAGAGGTACGCCTAGTGTCCTTTCGACTTTCTTTAGTAGTTTTGATAGACACTGTTTAGAGATACCCTTCCCTTTCCATTGCATGGTGGAGTTCTTTTCAGGACATTGGTAAGACCTTGTGTGGGTGTTGTTCAATGTTCTTTGAATGCATGATGAATTTGGATCCTTCCCCAACCAAGACCCATTTTTTATGCTATAAAAATCATTCGAGAGAGTCAGTGCTGCCCAATGTGGATTGTGTTAAGGTGTGGTGGATGAGACCCTCTGACTTATGTGTTCAGGTAGGGGTGTTTTTTGGCGAACTCTCTAGCATGAGAGACCCAGTTTACAGTCCAGTTGCTTTCCTTATGCTTATGGCTTTTCAGGGAAGAAAATTTCAAATGTGGAGAGGATGTAGAGACTCGGGTTTCCCTATCCAACTTTGGAATATTCCAATTAATAATTCAAGAGCTATGCATGAAGACGACGAGCGATTCGGAGGCTCGATGTGCCCAGAATTAATTTTTTAAAAATCTTAAGTATTTTTATACTATGTGCGAGGTGAAAACGATTTATCTCTTAAATGGTAGCCTGGATCAGAAATCTGAGGTATCAATTTCGCCCGTAGTGTGCCTTTTACCATAGGAGGGGTGTAAAAGTTACAGGCACGGGCCTGTTGTGAGTGATGTCACCCAGGGGAAAAATCGTTATTTTGAAATAATAACATAGCGATTTTTACCATTGGTGTTCTTTTAGATTAACATTCGAACGATGTCTGGGAATGGAAATCCCATACTTCTGTTGAGTTCAATATTGGGAGATTTTTCATATGTGTGATATAAAATAGGTGGGTGCAGAGGTTTTGAAATCGGTGCCCGTCGACAGAGTTTCAAAGAGTTTTTAAATTCCACTTAGGTGTTGGAATTAAAGGGAAAACCCATTTTCCATCCTCTCTCTCTCTCTATCCCTTTTCATATCTCTCTCAGACGTTCTTCGGTGTTCTTCGGCGTTCTTCTTCATTCTACTGAGGATTGAGGAGCGAACTCCGGCAGATCAAAGTGGGATCGCAGCAGGTGCGTCGCCAACAACAAACGACCGAATCAATGTAGGATTTCTGCTGATTTTTCACTATGTCATATATTTTTTGAGTTTTTGTCAAATCCATCATTTTAATTCTATAAGTTTAGAATTAGGATGATGGTGGAAAGAACACAACCGACGTCTGAGACCTTTATTAATTTTTTGTTCATGGCTTTTCTTCATAAAAATTTATGGATACGCCAAAACCATAATGGATTATCAATCGGGGGAATGCATTGTGAAGGCCTCATCCCGAGGATTCCAATTCAACATACAGTTTTGAAATCGGGTCACCGGAGTGGTTGTGGTGGCCGATGGATGTACTGACTCCAGAAAGCGTGGTGGCTGGAGATCGAGGGGGCGCAGTGGTGGAGCCGACCGGAGGCGTTCGTTATGGCGCGGTAAGAGGAGGCGGAGCTCGGAGGGCCGACGTGCGATAGCCGACAGACGAGTGGAGTCTGGAGGGGTTAGGTGTCCCACGGAGTGGCCAAGAGCATGGAACTCAGGAGAGGAGCGGTTGGGGATTTGGGGCGAGGATGACAGCATCGACTAGGGCTGGTGCGGTGAGCTTGGGTGTGGCTGATGAGGACAGTGGCTGCGCCGTCGAGTGTAGCAGGTGCGGCTAGCCGTCTGGAAGAGGAGCAGGGATCCCAGGAGGCTGTTGTCGTGGTGGTGCGCTCAGCCAGTGGGGAGGTCTCCCTTGGCCCATTTTGGTAAGGGGAAACATCGAGGTCAGCGCCTCAGGGGGTGCTGTGGACAAGGACCCGCAACACGCGGTTCCTACTGGTGCGGCGCGCAGACAAATATAGGCCACTTGGATGGTCTGTTTAGAGGAACCAGACCCGAGGGGTCCAGTGGTGCTTGGACAGGCAGCGGCTAGTGGGGCACGACAAGCTGTCCCGGACCCACAGTTGGGCCGCGGGCTGGAGGTCTGGAGCAGGGCAGCCAGTGTGGACAAGCACGGTTGGGCCCCTTGTGTTCCAAGGGACGCAAATCCTAAACGACACGTCCGTTTGACACGCTGTCTGCAGCTATGTGTTTGTCTCATTGAGATGTTCTTTTTGAAATGGGTTTCTGGGTTTTTTGTGTTATGCACTGGATGAAGGGTGGCCCAAAAAACTTTAATATAATAATAATTTATTATTAAAGCATTTGATAGACGAGCCTCGCAAGCTGGGCGTCAGATTTATGCACCCTCAATAGAAACATGATCGTAGTTATTGTGCAGAATTTTTGAGATTTTCCTTTTACTGTTTGGGCTAAATATAGGGTGAGGGCCGCATAGGTCCCGTTTTTCACATTTAACAATGAAATGTTGCTTTTTCAGCTGACAACTGTTTGGAGTGTTAGAACACATGATTCTGCGTGTTTTTCCAAGGGGATTGAAATGTTGAAATTTTCCTGCCTAAATTTGGTGTCGAGGCGTGGGCCCCACAAGTCGACTACCAGGCATATGATGTGTTTTAACAAATTATGCTTTGTATGCCTATTCGGGGAAAATGAATATCCTACTTTCCATGTTTTTCTCCATAGATCCAGAGAGTCACATCGTTATAGGCCCAGGATGTGTTCAATGTGGCAACGATGTCGGTTGCTCTGGTTAGCGATGTTTTGACTAGAAGTGGTTGAGTGTACTCCCTTTGTTCATTACTATGAGGGATTGTGTGGAATTACTTCCTATGTATAGGTTTTTGATCCCCTCGATAGGATGAATTTCTATTAGATTTGTGGTATCCCTCGGGTGGGTTCAGAGTAGGATCCTTTAACTTCACTTCCCTAGATAGGGTTCTTGGTATTTATGTGACCTCTTATCCCCTGGCAGTGATCCCCTTTCTAGCAGGTTAATCTCGTAGGGTTTGAGGCATCATCGGGAAGATGATCTCCTATGTTGTGGGTCATGCTTAGTAGGGTTTTGGCATCGTTGGTTATAAGATCCCCTACTCAGCATGTGGTTTATAGTAGGGTTACAGCATCGATGGTTATATGATCCCCTACTTAGCTTATGGTTTCGCTAGGGTTGGTGAATCGTCGGTTCGATCCCCTACATCGCGAGTTATACCAGATAGGGTTCTGTTATCATTGTGACCACCTTTACATGGGCGACAATCCACTATCTATGTGACATGATCTATGGATAACAAGATCGGGTTGTGGTATCCACCAACGGATCCTAGGAGTGATCCCTTATCTGTGAGATCTACGAGTTACCAGAGTGGGTTCATGTACACTGTAATGAACCCTAGGAGTGATCACGTATCCTAGGAGTGTGGTTTTTCCAGTATTTCAGCGTGAGGTTCTTAGTGACGATATTCGATGAGTGTCTATCTCTCGCACGAGTGTCATCTGGGATGACAGATCTCTGGAGTGTGTTCCCCAAGTTACGTACTTGTCACAGGTTATGTTGTCAGGACCTCATGAGGCTTGGTGCGTGTTCTGAGTATATCTGCCTTCCCATAGAATATGTACTGGCATATACCTGATCGGATGTTCACGGGTTATGTATGGGAACTCACTTGAGCTGGGCTGACTAGTCATGTTTATTCGAGGGTGGTCTCGAGATAGATTTTATCTCTCGTTTGGGTTCCCTCTGGTTTGGATGAGCTGAATGTAGCCTTTCAGTTGTTCCCTTTCATTTTTGGTTTTTCGGGGTGCCTACTGGGTATTTTATATACTCACCCCTACACGGGCTTTTCCGACACATGTTTGTGTCTTGTGCAGACCACATGCCTTTCGACGGAGTTCCTAGAGGACGTAGAGCATGCGGAGCTTAGTGTGCACCACCGAACAGTGGGTTTACTAGAGCTTTGTTGAGGAGCATAAAAGAAGGTAATTTTGGCGGCGTTCATCCTCCTTCTGAGCAGGTTGGATGCTTTTGCAGTTTTCCTTTGGTGGGCCTTGTTTTTCCCTTTCTACTTCTATTACACTCTGGTTTGGGATAAATGTACGCACGCTTTCCCTTTTTAGTTTTAATATACATATATGCATTGTTTCATGGAGTTTTATGTGGGTGTGTGTGCGTATAGGTACCTTAGGCTAATGCCTCCCATGTCTGTGATAGCCTACTCGGCACTAGTCGCCGACCCCTGGCCTATTGGAGTCAGGGTTGGGGAGTCACGGCTCGAGCCCCGTAAGGTCGGGTTGTAATGCCCCGACCCCAGAAACCCAAACTCGGTGAATTATTACGTATCATTGGCATGATCAAAAAATATCAAGTCTCGAAAGACCGATTAGTTTAGTAGACATAGAAATAATAGATACATTCATAAGGTCTACATTACATCATAAAATGGAAAACTACAAGAACATTGTTTCCATAGAAAATACTGAGATCCCATAGACTATCCCCACAGGTCAGTCATAATATACTTTTTCGCATCCTAGGAAAAATACAACATTGAAAGGGGTGAGCTCAGATTCTCAGTAAGGATAACAATATAGTGGAAGCTTTCATAAATAAGAATAAATATTTAAGCCAATGTATAGGACTAAAACAAAAGCCTTTTGATCATGAAAATCATCTTAATATGGAAAATCTAAAATCAAATAATTCCATTTACTTATTCACATGGATATTATAATAGTCGAATAATCACATGCAAAATCAATAGCAACTTTCATAATGATGGAATCCATAATTTCATACATTCATAACCACATAGTCAGGGCATTGTGCGAAGACTACATATAAGATTTTGTCAAGGCCTCATGCCGAGATACTAGTTTGTCTCATGAGACCTACTGATGCATCGAGGAACTATAGCGGGCTCCACGAGTCACTTACTAAGTCCAATTAATTCCTCATATAAAAAGTTTTAAAGATAACATAACCATTTTTATTAAAACTAGCATATGAAATGTCAATACATTATCCATAAAACGTGAATGATATAAAAATAGCACACCAACAGTCCGACATATCACTAAAGTTTCAATAAAATATGGATGTTTTTTATTTTGATAAATCAACATCAATTAAACTAATAATCCATCAAAGGATGTTGACATAGATATAATAAATACATTTTTTGAGAAATATATCTTACTATTTTGAAATCATTTAAAATTCATAACATTATAAGAAACATTTATTTTGACAATATTCTTATAATATTTTATGGGAAACTTTGACGATGTTATAATGGCATAAAATAGTTTCACCCACCATATATGTTAAATAATTTCTAACCTTATATTTGATGAAATGGTCAAAAAGTACCCTGTTTGGAAAATGACAGAAAGATTCCTTTATAAACATCTTATAAAAGTCAAACAAGGGTATAAATGACTATAAATCATATTCTATAAAATTGAAAGAATTTTTTGAAATACATATTTATGAAACATGTATGTGGAAGATAAATAAGTCATAATAGAAAATTATGTATAAATAACATCGAATAATGAAGAGATTGTAGAATTAACCCTAAAATTTTACTTATCCTTGGTAGAGGGTAGGTTAACCACCTTTATAATGGTGAAATAATTGTTATTAAATTATACAAGAATCATATACATTAATATGATATCATAGATGATCTTTTAACATTGCTTTGTCAATAATATCTTAGTATTATCGTCATTTTAGGTGTTAACAGATCCATTTTCCTTTATATTCATTGTTATGTGAGTCATACTTGTTACAGATGGGATGTATCGTATTCATATACAAAATTATATCAAGTCATTAAACAATATTTTTAATCATCAAATGAAATTTAGTCTTCAATGGATACAATGGGAAATCAATTTCATCATGTTCGTGGAGATAGTAATTCGTACGTACGACGAATGACAATATCATTCTTTTGATATTAAAATAATATATAATTGGATATTATATCATATATATAGAATAATTATCATGTTATATTTATTATTTACATCAATTACACATCATTTTTATACCCATCCAAATAATAATGTATTGAATAACAATTACACCACGACATGGAGACGATAATCAGTACATACACACGTGTGGTGAAATGTCATTCAAAGGATGGATAGAATAATGAATATGGTTGTAAAATATTTATAATAACCTCATATTATATATAAGGTACTTTAGTTATTATTCTAGATTGGAAATAACAATGAATGAAGAAGTGGAAGAAAAAAAAACTTGAAAGAGGAGATGAAATATTTACCTCTTCTTCGGGTTCTTCCTTTTGATTTGATAAAAAGGGATCCTCAAGTCGGATTTATGACTATAGGAAGGCCTCTAGGTTGAAGGGAGGATAGTTGAGAGGGTATTTGGGTAGTTTTTCTCTGAGATAAACGGATATGATGGTGTGAATTAGAATGAATGGTGAGTGCCCTTTTATGAAAGGGGTGAGAAGCACCTTAGGAAAATCTAGAAATATTATTTTATAATAAAATAATTTTCTGCTTATAATGGATTAAAAATAGATTATTTAAATTATAATATGGATATGTGTTGAAAAACACTCAACAAATAGGTTTTAGACAAGTTTGGGTCACTATATTAACTTTATCTTTTAGATTTAACTCTTAGTTAATTAGTTTGACATTTACCGTCTCTCTTTGTATTTTAATATTATATGGTTTATAAACATACTATATACATACAACTAAATCCCAAGTGGTTAATTAATGATACAACTATCATTATATAAGCCTTTTGTTCTATCCTTATATTTTTAGGAATATAATACCAATTAATAATATAATATTTGTTTTAAATACTCATCTATGTCATTTTTAACACAATTTGGTATATTGTTTTTTCTAAATTCATAACAGGATAATTAGTTCAAAAAAATTCATCTAACCAACCCTAATATGTCATATTGACCTATAAAATTAGTTTAATTCCTAAAAAGTTACAAATTAAGTTTTTTTCGATATTTATAATATCAAATATTTTGATATTTAATAAATTTGTTAATTACTCAATCATCATTGTGTCATAAACAAATTAAATTATATAATGTCTAAAAAATATAAATGAAATACCATTATGTAGTAAATAATTTTTTTATTTCTAATGAATAATTATAGTCTAATTTATCTTATGTGTAACCCTATATTAAAAATGTTTTAGTTATTAAACATTGTTTTTAACTCTCTTAACTCTTCATTGAATGAAATAATAGTAAATGTCCTAATATAACACAAGTTGACCAAAGAGGTTCATATTTTATTCTTAAGGTTGTTTTTGGTCGATTTATACTTATCCAATAGAATTAAGACATGTTTTGTGTAATTGTATTACCATTTTTACCCTTAATTACACTATTTACTTTTTTCTGTGGTAATAAAAGTAAAAAGTTACTATTCGTGAAAATTTATTTTCATCTTATTCAACCACATTTTACTTAATGATATTAACTGTGCCTCTCGATGTTTTGAAATACAATTCAAAAAAATTTTAAATTTATGTTTTATGTAAATTTGCAAATCCTCTTAGGAGGTGGGGAAAACACGGTAAAACGTTCAATAAAATTTATATATATCTAAAATTAGTATAAACTGACACCAATGAATTGCATTGAACTCATATAGGTATTATCTATCTATTTTTACCTAAAATAAATTTAAATAAAATACACAATTATTTATATAAAAATTTTGTTTTAAAAAATAACATAGTGTTTTTCACTATTCATCAAAAATTGAAGGTATTCTTAAAAATACAAAAATTTCACCCTAAGCTAATTTTGATATTCTAAATTCAAAAATAAAGACTATTTTATCAAATTAAAAATATAAAAGATTCATTTATTAATTTAAATTTAATTCTTGTTGTCAAAACCAAAAAACATGTTTTTAAGAAATAATAACTTCCAAAAGATTGATAATTGTTTATGATTAATTTCAATGTGAATTTATTTCCAATTAATAACATTATATCAAATGGTGGAAATAGAATTTATTTATAGTTCCAAACCATTAAAATGTATAATTTAATAGTACAAATGTTTTTTATTAAATAAGTTTTTTAATTTAAAATATACTATTTTACACTTTTCACCCAAATATGAAAGTTATCAGAAAAACAACAAAAAATTATTGAAATTAAATTCTTATGTCCTGATTCTAAAAAAGAAGGTTATTTTTCCAAATTGAATATATAAATGTTTCAAATTTTATATTTATAAACCTTTTCCATTAAAAGGCGGTAAAATTGAATTTTTTGAAAAATACTTCTTTTATCAAGAAAAAATGAATTTGTTCTTCAATTATATCTAAGAAACTCATTATATGGATTCTAAAATTATAAGGATTATATAATGTTCAAAATTTAGATAACATTATTCATAACTGCTTTTAAACGGCTAGTTTGTTAAGTCGTGGTGCGCTTGAACTTGGTGTTTCCTGTAGTGAAAGTTATTGATTTACATTGAAGAAATAACATACTATGAAATCATGGGGTGTTACATTCTTTCCTCCCCCAATAAATTGCGTCCTCGCAATTTGAAATTGTACGTTGAAAATAAATGTTTTATAATTGATAATACCTTATTGGGAAAACCCATATCAGAAATTGGGTTATTAAAATTTAGTCTTAACAAGAGGAAAATGGGAATAAAAAAGTCACCAAAAAATTATGATCTCTATTAGGTGAACATTGGTGGAAATTAGAGACACATAATTTTAGGAAAAACATAAATATTTATAGGGAGTGATTGAGGTCATCAGTCAAAAACATTTTTAGAATGGAGGGCCTCAAAGCCATCAATATATGATGATTTAAAATATCATCGGTTCAACAGAACATGATGTATTAGGATAACACATTTTTAGTTTTAAGATCCCTTACCTAATGTTTTAGAATTAGTTTTTTGATATAATTAGAGAATATATATATACTTATATTTATATACTTGACAAGTATAGTTCCATCCTATAACTTATTTTTTCCACAAACTCATCTTTCACTCTAAAATATAATAGAACATAAAAAAATATTCATTTTTTCATATTTGTATTGGGTGTCAAAAAATGAATTTATAATTCATCTACCAGACCTTTAGAAAACTACATTATTCAACCAAGGACATCACATGGGCCCATGTAAATGATACACCCTTGTCGCCCTTCAGTTTCAGTTTCAAGTCTTGTGGCCTTGCTGGAAGTGATAGGTTGTCACCTAGCCTCCTGGTAGTTCCTTTTATGGAAATCCAAAAATAACCTCAAACTAGACTTATTCAAAATACTTCTGTCCAAACTCACAGTACAAGATATTTAAGGAATTTTAACATAATGAAGAAACTTTTTTATATTTAATAACATCTGAACACCTTCAGCATGTATTCTTTTAAAGTACTGCACCATCTTGAATTACCATATAACATTATTTATTACACTCATACTCTCTTATACCTTATAGAATAATGGATATACTCCTTCTATCCTAAAATTTTGTAAACTCCAAAAATGATGGAATATACATATCATCAATAAGTTTCAAGATATTCAAGAATATCCAATATAATTTATCCATATCCATCATGTATTATTCCAAAATCACTACCTTAGTATCAAAACCATATTATGGTTTATCTTTCTCTCAACCATATATTTTTCAAATATCTAACCTGTTATTGAGTCACTGTTATTGGTTCTATACAATCAGATGTCCTTAATGAAATAGTACTATAATACAATCCTAATATACTCTATAATTTTTATAACATGTACATCATTAATACAATACACAAATGATAGAATACATTAATAAAAATCTATGAAATCCAATCATTCCTCTTCATCTTCAGCATTATCATTACATTATTATTATCCAATAGCAGCATTTGGGGTATCCTCTCATGATTTTGACATTGATTTTCATAGTGTCCAAACTCCTTGCAGATGATGCATTGTACATTTGAAACATTTTCCTTACCCTTGCAATCACGTACTTGGTGTCCTTTTTCTCCAAACTTATAACAATCTCACATTCCCTTAAAGCATTTACTGATGTGATTCTTTCCACAATTATCACATATGGGAAAATCCTTTTTTCCCTCTTTCTTTTATCTATCTTTCTCTCTTCCATCCTTTTCTTCTCTTTCTACCCTTCAAGGTCGTAGGACTCAGAAAATTCTTTACTTATCTTATTAACACCAGACACAATTTCTTTATTAGTTGAGAATACATGGGAAACTATTGCACTTCTAAATGTTGGCTTAATAGCAAGAATGATATGATCCTTGTTACGTTTTGGATCATACATATTGCTGGAGTTCACATTCCTTCTACTGGGAGCCATTTATATACAATGGCATACACTAGGTCAGTTTATGAATCGTAATACATAATTCCAAACTTATAACGTACTTACCATAAATTGTTCATTTTATGGATATAATCCATAATCATAAAAAATGTTTTCTTTTAGGAGGTATATACTCATAAATCCTTCATAATGGTTTGTAAAGAAAATGAGAATTATCCTAAGAATATCCCCCAGGAGTGTTGTAACCATGAGTGCAGCAAGGCCCGTTATCATGCATCAGTTCTTGTTCGATTCCACCTTAAAGTAGTGTTTTCATGTTTTAACCCT
This sequence comes from Viscum album, assembly GCA_963277665.1. Taxonomy (NCBI): domain Eukaryota; kingdom Viridiplantae; phylum Streptophyta; class Magnoliopsida; order Santalales; family Viscaceae; genus Viscum; species Viscum album. The sequence goes on along the minus strand of OY728127.1, from coordinate 942,135,939 downwards.
AGGTAGATATATTCCAAAGCCGCCTCTACCAACTTGTATCTAGACAGGGATTTATTTCTTGAATAACTAACAAAATCTCTACAATACCAAAATTCTAGGAAGTTATTCTATACTAATTTTCAAAGTCTATCATATGGTAATGTGCTCTACTCTGAGTCTACCTAAATCTAGATTCCATGGTTTTTACTAAAATTCCTCTGATACCAACTGTAACACCCTAACACCAAAAGCCATGAGTCAGTGCATTATTATGTATCACTGGTACTATAACAAAAGATCAGGTCTCAAAAGACCAACGAGATTAGTAGCCTTAGAAGTAATAGATACATTCATAAGGTTTACATAACATCATAAAATGGAAAACTACAACAACATTATTTCCATATACAACCCTGAGATCCCATAGAATATCTCTACAGGTTATCCATAATATACTTCTTCACATCCTAGGAAAAATAAAATATAGATAGGGGTGAGCTCAGATGCCCAGTAAGGATAAAAATAGAGCGAATGCATTCATAAATAAGAATAAACATTTAAGGAAATGTATAAGACTAAAAAAACCATTTAGTCTTGAACATTAGCATAATATTTCAAATATAAAATCAATCAATGTCATTTACTTATTCACATGGATATTCTACTACTCGAATAATCACATTCAATATCAATAGACACTTTTATAATGATGGAATGCATAATGCCAGACTTTCATAACCACATAGTCGAGGCCTTGTTCCAAGACAAAAAATAAGGATTTTCATGGCCATATGCCTAGACACCAGTTTGTCCCATGGGACCTATAGATGCATAGAGCTACTATAGCATGCTCCACCCGTCATTTACTATGTCAAATTCAATCCTCATATGAAAATGTTTAAACATAAGATAAACATTCATATTAAAACTAGCTTATGAAATGTCAATACTTAATCTATAAAACATGATTGGTATAATAATAGCACATCCATAGTCAAACATATCACAAAACCATAAATACAATATGTATGTTTTGTATCATGATAAATCAACTTCTAATAAGCTTAAAATCTATAAAAGGACGTTGACCAAAATTAAATCAAAACATTTTTTTAGAAATATCTCTTTCAATTTTTAAATAAATTAAAATTCATATAATTATAAAAAGACATTTATTTTGAAAATATTTTTATAATCTCTAAAGGGAAGCTTGGACGATGTTATAAAGGCATAAAATAGCCTCACCTGCCGTATATGTTAAAAAACTTTCTTAAAATAAATTTGTCGAAAAGGTCAAAAAGTACCTTGTTTGGAATATGATGGAATGATTTTTTTATAAGCATCTTATAAAACTCAAACAATATTGTAAATGAAATTAACCCATATTCTATAAAATAGTATGAATGTTTTGAAATACATTTTTAAGAAACATGGATGTGGATGATAAAGAGGTCCCAGTAGATAATTACGTATAAACATCCTTGGATAATGGAGATATTGTAGAATTAACCCTTACCTTGTAAATTGCCTTGGTCGAAGGTAGATTAACCTACTATATAATGGTGAAATATTTTTTATTAAATAATACAAGAATAATATACATTAATATGATATCATATATGATATTTATCTGTTAATATATATGTTATGAAGAAGTATAAGGTTATGTGTGTAAAAAATTCCTATGTATAGGACTACATAATATAATTGGGAATTTGTTTACTGAATAGAGGGTAATTTGGATATTATGTTCACAAACAGTGGATAAAATAGATTGGACTTTAATTTTATAATGTGCAATGTATATATTAAAAATAATAAGTGGCTGACTTCAATACAAGATAAGATGATGAATATGTCCCAAAAATAATTGGAAGTAGGATATATGTAAAAATTTTGGATAATATATCAGTTGTTACTAGTGTTTAAATTCATTATAAAGTGATAGAAGATATTTTTTGAGACACGATCTGAATACTAGTAATGAGAGATGAAAAACGGGTATTTCAAGGTTATACACTCCTTGTTTTTACTTATAGGTGAGTTTTAGTTAGTTTTATTAGATTCAGTGAGTTCAGAATCACCCTAAGGATTATTCATAAAACATTCAGAATTGATGATTTTAAATTGATTTGATCTTTGTTTCTATGTGTGTTTGGATGTGTGTATATAATAATATTACTATATTAAAATTTTCCCATGATTCTTTATGAATAAATTTAAAAATAATTTTGGTAATTTATGAACCCTCCCTCCGTGATCATTTAAGGATCCAGTAGGTGGTATCATAGGTGTCTCTCAGACCACTATAATATATTCACAAGGTTCTATTAAAACATATTAGAATTAATGAATTTGATTAAATAAAATTCCCAGAATCACACATGTATGAAATGTGGAAAAAACCCAAAAAAATATAATGATGAAAACAGAAATTGTTTTCACATTACATTGTTTAGGATTATATTGTATCTTGATCTACATCAGATGCGGTTTATAATTATCATTTAGTGGAATAGAATTTTCTCCATCCTTTATATGTATCTATATGTTTCAATTGAATATACTATCACATTAACATGATCTATAGATATTTTTGACATGATGTCACCTCAAAAGGATATGGTGGATGAGAAAGAGAGGTTCTTGATCTGGGATCTCTGACCAATCAATCAATACACATACAAAAAACAACTATAATGTAGAAAAATTATTTTGAATATCCCTAAACAATGATTCCTGATAATTTTTTATAGTTGATCATTTGATACAACATATGAGTTAATATATTATTCAATTCATATGTTAATATCATGATATGTTATATAATAAATGAAAATCATTAAATTATAGATAATTATAGAACAAATTATACAATTAAACTAATAAGAACTCGGAGATATTACTACCAATATAACGAGGAAAATTGAGACTATGATATAAATTTCCATTATATAAATTTGATAAGGAAATAAATTATTTATCTCAATCATTAAAAACTAATTCCCAATCTACAACTGATGATAATTAAATTTTGGGAATATCTCCTTCAAATACAAAGATATTATGAGGTCAAATTTGTAAAACCTCGGTACAAATCAATCCATTAAAATTGGACCTATGTTCATCAGACCATACACATTCCACCCCATATACCCATGGGAGACAATTAAAAAAGAGGGTCTATCAGATATCAACATATATTATATATCCTTTTAAAATAAAGAAATAAAAAATTGTGATTGATTATTAAAAAAAATAATTTATGGGATAAAAAATTTCTTATGATATGCCAGAAAAATATTTACCATTTTACTCTAGTCATAAAAGATTAAGGAAGATCACCCATTAACTGATCACATATATGTTCAAAATAACCTAACAGAAATACAATTATAGAAATAAATGACCAATTAAAATTTTTATAAAGTCACCTCATCCCTCCCGTGCACCATTATTATAATCATATACCCTATGGTATTGATTTTGATTTTCTTTACTTACCCATTCAGGAATGTATAAATCTAAATGCATCCATAAGGGATTATACTATGTGGGGGAATGAGAAATGTTGGTCTCCAACTATTTTCCACATATCATATATCCATATATGTATTAGGTCCTTTAATATTGAGATAAATGACTAGAAATAAATAATTACTTAAATTTCTCCACTCATGTAACACCCCAACAACAGTTACCTAGAGTCGGTGCATTATTTCAATACATTAGCATGATTACAAGGATTCAAGTCCAGAAGAACTGATCAGTTGAGAAGTCTTGGAAAACACATTGAATACATTAACGTTATATTACACATTCAAACACAAAAAAATAATAATCCATTGATAATTCCATTATTCCCCTAGCTTAACACGAAATATCAATCAAAATACACTTCATGGACTCGTGGGAAAATAAAACATAATAATGGGTGATCTCAAATGCCCAGTAAGTATAAACATTATAGATGAATCTATCATAAATAATGGTAAACTTTAATGGAAAGGTATAAAATTGAAACACAATCTCTTTAAACATAAACTTCTGCATAATATAGAAAAGATAAATCAAATAATCCAGTTTACTTATTCACATGGATATTATAATAGATTAATATTAACATGTATCATCAATAAATAATCTAATAATGATGTAATTCAAAATACCAGACATCTTAACGACTAAGTCAAGGCCTCATCCCAAGACCCTAAATATAAATTTTGTCATGTCCATGTTCCAAGACACTAGTTTGTCTCATGAGACCAACTGATGTATTGAGGGGCTATAGAGGGCCTCTCTCAACACTTAAAAAGTCCAATGCATTCCCCATATGAAAATTATGAAACATAATCTATACATTTGAATTAAAACTAGAATATGAAACGATAATACATTAACTACAAACCATGAATAGTTTAAAAATAGCACATCCATAGTCAAACATAACTCATTCAATAAAATATGACAGATTTTATTACAATAAATAAACCTAAATCTAGAATAAAATACAATGAAGGATATTGACATGGATGAAAATAATAAGTAAAACTATTTAAATGAAATATCCCATTTTTCATGCAAACATTTTAAAGTTGCACTATTTATCAAAGATAGAGATTAAAAGTGATTTTTGAATCAATGTGTCCCATAGCACATTGAATCTTTTGAAAGGAATTTTAATTTTTAAACATTAATGTCCATATAAATAAATTTATAAATCTATTTTTAAAAAATGGACATTAATGAGAGTGATTTAGAACAATAAATCAATAAATCATTTAAAATGTTATTTTATTTAATTATTTTCTAACCAAATGAAAGATGCTTGAATAAAATTAATTTAGGAATAAAATTAATAAAAACATAATAATACCATGTAAATAAAGGTATTCATGATATAATATGTCAAAGGATAGTACATAAACCACATAAAAGTGAATTGGCACATAACAACAATGAAGTCTCAATGGGATATAAATAGGGACAAAATCTCTTATAAATATTGAATCCTTAGATTAAGTATAAATAAATGAAATATTTATGTGTTAAAAATATAAATAAACTCAATATTATTGGAAAATCAGTGTAAATAAATCAAATTACATTCAAACATATTCTTGTAAAAACAAAACAAATCACTTGGATGATTGACTCAATAAATGGAAATTGAGTCAAGATTACCTTTATCAAGATCATATCAATGACATGAGAATTTATAAATTTAGTTATTATGTGTATAAAAAGTGTATCCAAACAAAGTGGAGTGAAAAATACAAAACAAATAAATAAATAGTGATTTCACACGTAATATTGGAGTAAAATAGTCAGTGTGCGTCAAAAACAATGAGTTGAAATTGAAATTTGAAGTTCCCATACCAATTTGGTAACTTATGTAACATAAACCCAATGAAAGAAGGATCATAGAATGTAGATGTAAATACCCATAAATTAATGTATATAACAAAAATAATACAATCATGATCATCACATACACAACACAAAATGAAGTACTATAAAATATATCATGTATCTCACTGGAATAATAAGTGAGATGAAAACCCCTTACCTTGTACTTTCCATTGGTCTACGGTACGTTTAACCTCATTTAAAATGACCATAGATTGTTATTAAATTATAATAGAACCAGATTCATATTTATGATATCATTCATGAATCATTTATGGCTTTATACTACACATTTTAAAATTATTTCTATGTAAAAATAACATTTCAGGTAATAATCGTTTTCTTTATTTGTATGTGTTTTAACTTGTTATTCTTGATCGTATCACTCATATAATGAGTTAATTACTTGCATAATATAATAAATTATTTATGTAAAATATAAATTCAGAATATAAATATGTAATATATATATATATGAAATGGAAGAAACCGTTTATGGACCCAGTAGGTCGTACGTACGCATAAACACAGTTTTCGTTTTCATATCGTATTGAACAGAAGTATGTGAATGAGATATATGAATATATTTTAATATATATATACATTAGAAGTATTATGTTATATATTATAAAATTATTAATAATATATATTTTTATAATCATCGTTGAACGGTGAAGGTTGAAATGAATCTCATTACGTCGTGGAGAAGGTAAGTCAGACGTACACAAGAGCGAAGATATAATTCTATTGATGGTGAAATAATATGTAATTGGATTGTATATTATGTATAAAAAATCCTGAAAATTTTATATTTATTATTTAAATCAATTATAATCATTATTATACCCTTGAAAATAATGAAGTGTTGAATAACAAACTATACCACGATGTGGAGATGGTAAGTTGTGCATACACACGTATGGCATCTTTGACATTCATAGGATGGATAGAATAATGAATATGTTTATATCATATCTATAATAACATATAAGTATGTTTATGTTACTTGATTTATTATTTTGGTATGGAAACAACAAAGAAATGTGATGTGGAAGAAGAAAAGAACTTTTGAAGAAGGGTTGAAATAATTACCTCTTCTTCAGGTTCTTCCATTTGATATGAAAAAATGTTCTCTAAAGGTTGGATATATGATCAATTGAAGGACTTTAGGTTGAATTTAGGGTATTTGGGTGTATATTTGAGTAGTGTTTGGCTGATACAAATGACTTTTGTGGTGTGAATTTATGATAAGGGGAAGTACCCTTTTATATGAGAGGTGAGGGAACTTTAGGAAAACCTTGAAATATTAATTTATTACCAAATAATTTTCAGTTTATATTACCTCCAAATAGATTTATTTATTTTAAATTGTGGTTATGGGTATACATCCTCTAGCCCAATTGGTTTTATACAATTTTATGTCACCATATTAACCTTATCTTATAGATTTAACTCTTGGTTAAATAGTTAATCTTTTACCATGTCATCTTATATTTATTTCATTATGGTTAATAGAAAAACAAGAAAATTACAATATAATATCAAGTGGTTAATTAATGACATATATAACATTATTTATGTCCTTTTTATGAATCTTACTTTTTTAGGAGTAATTAAACATTTAATAGAATATTATCAGTTTTAAATACTCATTTAGATCAATTTTGACACTATTTAGAATTTGGTTATTGTGATAGTCATAAAAACTATATTATTTAAAAACAATACATTAAATCAACCCTAAAATGTTATATAGTACTAGAAAATTCTTGGGTTGCATCAGAAGTTTAAATTTATATTTATTTTAATATTTATAATATCAATTATTTTAATTATTCGTAATAAGGTAATTAATGTATTACCATTGTATCAAAAATAAATTTAATTATATAATTTCTATAATCTATAAATAAAATAATATGATTTAGGAAAAAATTTTATATTTCAAATTAATATTTATATTCAAATTTATCTTATGAAAATCCCTATATTAAAAATGATTTCGTTATTAAAAATTTAATTTAACACTTTTGACTCTTCCTTAAATAAAATATAATAAATATCCTATTCTTACTCTAATTGGATCCAAAAGGATCTTATTTTTGTACTATGGTTTGTTTTTGGTCTAAATACACTTATCCAATAGAATAAGTACATATGTTGGGGTAATTATAATATCAATTTTACTATTAATTATACTATTTAATTTTAGTTGTGGTAAATAAAAATCAAATGTTACTATCAACCAAAAATTATTATCATCATATTGAATTACATTTTACTTACTGTTATAAACTGTTTCTGTCAGATTTTAGAAATTTAATTCACTGAATCAATAAAATTAGTTTTTATGTAAATTTTAAAATGTCCCTAGAAAATGTGTAAAAATCGTTAAAAAAAGTTTCAATAAAATTTAAGATGTTTAATCGTATTATAAAATGACTCCAATGAAATTAATAGGACTAATATATGCATTATGTATGTATTTTTAAATTATGATAAATTTTTAATTAAAATTAATTATTTAAATGAAAAAGTCAGTTTTTATGTACTATGAAGTATTTTTCACTATTCATCACAAATTGAATGTTTTCGGTAAAACATCCAATATTTCACCATAATATTGTTTTGATATTATGAATTAAAAAGTGAATTCTATTTTAAAAAATTAAAATCATAGAAGTTTCATTAATTAAATTAAAATTAATTTACGTTGTCAAAACGAGAAAGGTGGTTTAAAAGAACTAAAAATAATCAAAAGATTGACATGTGTTTATGTCCAACAAAATTGTGAAATTATATAAAATGACCTATGTTATATTAAATTATAAAAATATAATCTACATATACTTTAAAACCACTAAAATTCATAATTAAACACTATAAATTATTTCAATTAAAAAGTTGTTTTCAATTAAAATTTAGTATTATTCACTATTCATCAAAATATGAAAGTTAACAGAAATGAACCAAAAAATTATATAAAGTAAATTATTATGTACTTATTCTAAAGAAGAATTTAATTTCATTAAATTGAATATATTACTGTGTCAAATATTGGATTTATAGAGTATTCGCCATTAAAAATCAGAAAACAACATTTTTTTGAAATATACTTCTTTTTTCTAAAAATTTCAATTTGTCCGAATATTATGTCTATGAAACACAAAATTTGAATGTTAAAATTATATAGGATATATATATAATATTCAAAAAAAATTTAATACAATTCATAACAACTTTTAAAATTGTTAAATTGATATGCTCTTGAAATCAGTGTTGTGTGTTGCGCACGCTATTGGATTACTTAAAAGAGATAACGTACAATGGAATATTTTGGTGTCACATTATCCCTTAATTTAATAAATTGCATCCTCACAATTTAAAATTTTTCTTCAGAAATAAAATATATAAAATAGAAAATTCTTTTGTGGAAAACCCACATTGAAAAAGGGTTAATAAAATTTAGTCTTAAATAGAGGGAAAGAGAAATGAAAAAGTCACCACCAAATTATAGTTTCGAAGAAGAGAAAATTGGTGGTAAATATAGATACATAATTTCTGTAAAAATGTATATATTTATAGGTAGTTATTGAGGTCATAAATTACAGAAAAGTGAACAATAAATGAAAAATTGATGTCCTCTAAGCGATAAATCTATTATGATTTAAAATATCATCAGTTCAACAAAACATAAGTTATTTTGATAACAAATTTTTTGTTTTCGTATCTTTTCCTTATTTTATATGAATTAATTTCATCATATAATATGAAAAAAATAATACTTGACATGTAGAGTTCCATCCTATAACTAAATTCTACAACAAACTCATCATTCTCTCCAAAAGATAGTATAACAAAAAAATATTCTTTTAAAACTTATCATATAGGGATTCAAAAAAATTGATTTTATAATTAATCTATCATACCATTTTTAAAAAAAAATTACAATATTCAAACCAGGATATAGCATAGGCCGGTGGTAAGTGATACACCCCTTTTGTCCTTTGGTTGCGTGTTCATGTCTCGCGGCCTTGACAGACATGATGTGTTGTCGCCCGACCAATGACATGTCCTTTTTATAAAAATAAAAAAAAAACTTTTGAAATTGATTAAACTTAAATATTAATATCCAATTTTCAACATAACACATTCCAGCCTTTACACTTATCAAAAATACTTATATCCAAAATTGCAGTCCAAAATGTATAAGGAAGTTCACATAATATATATGTCAATACAATCATTGTGTTTTCTCTTAAAACAAGGTAATAAATTGAATTACCAAAAATCCATATTTAATACATTCATTCTTCCTCATTTCTTATATAAAACATAGAATATTGGATATACATCTTATAATAAAAAATTTAGTAAACTCCAACAATGATAGAAAAAACATACAATTAATTAGTTCCAAGGTAGTAAATAATATAGTATATAATTTATCCAAATCAATAATTAGTTATTCCAAAATTAATACATCACTGTTATAATCATATTAAGGTTTATGTTTCCTTTAACCAAGTATTATCCAAAAAGTTTAACTTTCTATTGAGTCACTTTTCATAGAACTATATAATCTCAAATCCTCAATAATATAGTACTACAGTACAATCCTTATCTATTTCCATAATTTATATAACCAGTACATAATTGATACACCACTCAAATGACATAATTTTTTAATTCAGAAACACAAATACATTAATTATTCCACATTTACTATAGTATCATCTTATGCTCGACCATGATCCCTTTGATTCTTCTAAGATATATTTCATTGATTCTTTGGACATTTATTTTCATAATTCCCCATTTCCCTATAGTTGAAACATTGAATATTTAACTTTTTTTCTTCCCCTTGCATTTATTTTCTTGATGTCGGTTTTCTCCAAAAATATAACAAACACCCAATCCATTAATGTACATCCAAGGGTTATTCTTTCCATGGTTATCACATATGAGAAAAATCATTTTTCCCTTCTTCCCTTTATCCATTTTTTGTCCTCTTCTTCTTTTATTTCTTCCCTTTTAAAGCCATCATAAATAGAAAATTCATTACTTATCTTATTAAAAGAAGTTACTATTTATTATTATGATGCGGATACATGGGAGAATACTTCCCTTATAAATTTTGTATTAAGACCATGAAGATATGTTCTTTCTTACTCTTTGGATAATGTGTGTATTGTTGGAGTTTTCATTCCTTCTACTATGCATCATTTATAAATGATGACACACACTAGGTTAGATCATATCATAATGTATAATCCAAAAACTAGAAAAATTCCCAACATTAATTAATGATTTACACACATCTAGTCTCATAATGATAACATTTGTTTATTTTCATACATATTTACTCATAAATCCTCCATAATGGGTTGTAATGAAATTTTAAATTATCCCAAACAAATCCCCAAGGAGTGTCAAAACAGTTGTGTAGTAAGGCCTATTTTCATGTACCATGATACCCCGGGTCAAGCACAAAACTCCTTATTGCAGTTCTCACTCATAGGTACATCTATGCTAGAACCACGTCCACTGGTAGTATCCAAATAGATATGAATTTCAGGGAAATCCACATAATATCTGTATTACAAAAATTTCTAGATGTTCTTATATACTAATCCTCAAATTCAATCTTAGGGAAATGTTTCTTAATCAGAGTTTTTCTAAATATATTTCCAATTTTGTTTATAAAATTCCATTGATACCAATGGTAATTCCCCAACCTGAGTTACCCACATTTAGTTCATTATTTTAATATATTGGCATGATATCAGAAAATCATGTCCCGAAGAACCGATCAGTTTAGCAGTCTTATAAAATATTTTACATACATGAATGTTACATTACACAGTCAAACACAACTTAAATAATACATTGAGAATTCCAGTATTCCCATAGCATAAACCTACATATCAATCATAATACACTTATTTGAATACTACGAAAATACAACAAAATAAAGGGATGATCTCAGATTCTCATTATGGATGAACAGTATAGCAGAAGCTATCATGAATAATCACAAAATTTTATGGAATGTTATAAAATTGAATCAGAATATCTTTAATCATAAATTTCAATATCATATGGAAAGTATAAATCAAATAATTCAATTTACTTATTCACATAGATATTTTACTAGTCAAATAATCACATGTAAGATCAATATCTAATCTCATAATAATGGAATGTATAATGTCAGACATCTTAATCACAATGTCACGACATTGTTCCGAGGCGCTAAATATAAATTTTGTCATGGCCTTCTGCCAAGACACTGGTTTGACTCATGATACCTACCGATGCATCGAGGGGATATATTGAACCCTTCCCGTCGCTTATATAGTCCAATTCAATCTTGATATGAAAATGATGAAACATAATCTAAACGTTCTTATTAAAACTGGCATACGAAATGTCAATACATTAACCGCAATCCAAGAATAGTATAAAAAAAGCACATCCATAGTCAATCATAACACATTCAATACAATATGGAAGATTGTATTATAATATGTCAACATAAATCAAGAATAAAATACAATGAAGGATATTTAAATAGATGAAAATAATCAGTAAAACAATTCAATATAAATATCCCATTTTTCCTGAAAAAATTTAAATGTCACATTATTTATCAAATAATTCATTAAAAGTGATTATTGAATAAAAGTGTCACATTCCACTTTGAAACATTACAATGTAATTTTAATTATAAAAAATTCATGTAAAAATTAATAAATCTGTAAATCAATTTTTTATACATGGACATTAAAGAGAATGATTTAGAGGAATAAATATTTAAAAAATTTAAAATGACAATTTAGTTATGGAGTTTTTACCCAAATGAAATACTCTTGAAGACAAATAACTGAGAAAAAACATTAATCACAACATTGTAATATCATGGGAAAACATTGATTCATGATATAATATGTCAATGGACATTATATACATATTATAAAAGTGAATTGGCACATTACAACAATGAAGTCTCAATGGGATGTAAATTCGACGAAATCCCATAGAATGACTGTGTCTTATTATTGAGGATAAATAAATGACATAATAATGTGTGGAAAGTATAAATACAATCAATATGATTGACCATTTAGTTTAAATCAATCATTGGACACTCATTCAAATTCTTGTAAAAACAAAACCATTGACATTGATGTTTCACTCAATGAATGGAAATTTAGTAAAGATTACCCTTGTCAAGTTCAGATCAATGAATTGAGAATTTAGAAATGTAGTGATTATGTGTATATAAATTATACCAAAATAATGGGGAGTTGAAATTACTACATAAATAAATTAATATTGTTTTCACACATAATCCTAGAGTAAACTAATCAATGAAGTCTATGTAAAACACAATGAGTGGAAATTGAAATTACAAATTGATGTACAAATTTGGTAACATATGTAATATACCCTCCATGAATTAAGGATCATATAATGAACATTTAAATACACATAAAATAAATTATATTAAACAAATAATACAATCATGGACAATAAATACAGAACACAAAAGCAAATAGTGGATAATATAGCATGAATCTCCTGATAATAAAAAGTGATATGAAAACCCCTTACCTTGTACTTTCATTTGGTCAAGGATACATTTAAACACTTGTATAATGACCATTGTAAGTTATTAAATTATAATAGAACAATATTAATTTTTATTATATCATACTTGATTCATTTATGGCTTTATATAAACTATTTAATATTAATTTCTATGTCAAAATAACATTTCATGTACTAATCTTTTTCTTTATCTTTGGTGTTTTAAAATTTTATTCTTGATCATATCACTGATGTCATGATTTAATAGCTTCTAGAATATAAAATATTATTTATTTAGAATATATATTTAGAATATAAATATTTATAATATATAGATACATGAAATGGTAAACACAGTTTATGGATACGGTAGGTCGTACGTACGCATAAATGCCATTTTGTTTTCATATCGTATTGAACAAAAGTAAGTGAATGAGGTGTATATAAATACACACACACACAAACGTATATATATATATATATATATATATTTCCATTAGAATTTTTATTTCATATATTACATAATTATTAATAATGTATATTTTTATAATCATCTTTTAATGGTGGACATGGAAATGAATCTCATCGTGTCGTAGAGACGGTAAGCCGTATGTATGCACGTGTGAAGATATTGTTATATTAATGGTGAAATATTATGTAATTGGATGGAATAATTTATATAAATTTTAATGACCATTTTATATTTATTGTTTACATCAATTATAATCATTATTATACCAATCAATATAATGAAGTGTTGAATAACAAACTACACCACGACAAAGAGCTGGTAAGCCATACGTACGCACTCATGGTGACATTGTCATTAATAGGAAGGGTAAAATAATGCATATGGTTGTAACGTAGTTATAATAACATATCAGTATTTATAAGGTGCTGGATTTCTTATTTTGGTATGGAAAAAACAAATAAAGAGGAAGTGGAAGAAAAAAAGAACTTTGAAAGAAGTAATGAAATAATTATATCTTCTTTAGGTTCTTCCTTTTGATTTCAAAAAAATGGCTTATTAGGATGGATTTATAATCAAATAAATGACTCTAGGATGAAGGTAGGGTATTCATGAGGATATTTGAGTAGGGGATGGTTGATCCAAATGGATTTGCAGGTGTAAATTTTAGAGAATGTGAAGTACCCTTTTATAAGAGAGGTGAGAGGCACTTTTGGAAAAGCTCAAAATATTTATTTATTAAAAAATAATTTTTAGTATAAAATGCCTCCAAATATATTTATTTATAGGATAATATTTTATGGGTCTAAAAACTCTCATACAATAGGTTTTAGACATTTTTAGGCCACCATATTTACCTTATCTTATATATTTAACTCTTAGTTAAATACTTTATCTTTTACCATGTCTTTTTGATTTTTTACACTATAAAGTTGATAAACATACTATAAAATACCAATGTAACCACAAAGTTGTTAATTTATGACATATATAAGATTATTTATGTCCTTTTTCCAAAAAATATTTTTTTTAGGAATATTATGTCACTTAATAGAATTTTATTATTTTTATACTCATTTTTGATAATTTTGACACTGTTTAGTATTTGGTTTTTTTAATTTCATAAAATCTTAATTAGTTCGAAAAGAATACAACGAATCAACCCTAAAATGTCAAATTCAACTAGAAAATCCATGTATGTTATCAAAAGTTCCAATTTACATTTATTTTAATATTTATAACATCAATTACTGTAATCTCTCCTTTATAAAGTAATTATTTCATCATCATTGTGTCATAAATAAATTTTGTTATATAATGTATAAAAATTATAAATAAAATACTATGATATAGGAAATATTTTTAGCTTTAAAATGAATTTTTATTGTTGAATTAATTTTATGAATAACCATATATTAAAAATGGTTTATTTATTAAACATTCAATTTAACAATTTTAACTCTTCTTTAAATAAAATAAAATAAATCTCCTAATCTAACCCAAATTGATAAATAAGGTTCTCATTTTTTGTCCTAAGGTTTATTTTGATCTAAATACACTTATCCAATATAATTAAGACTTCTGTTTGGATAATTACAACATCATTTTTACCTTTAATTACACTATTTACTTTTAACCGTGGTAAATAAAAATCAAAAGTTACTATTTACCAAAAAAAATTCCACCAATTGAATAAAATTTTACTTATAGATGACAACCGTGTTTTTTGGATATTTTAAATTCAATTAACTGAAGATTTAATTTGATGTTCTACCCAAATTTTTTAATGTGCCTAGAATGTGGGTAAAAGACGTTAAAAAAGATCAATTGATTTTTATATGTCTAATATTATTATAAAATGACTCCAATGAATTAAATTAATATAATATATTTATTATATATATAGTTTTACTTTAAAATAAAATTTTAATTTAAAATAATTGTCAAAATGGAAATGTCGATTTTTCTGTATTATGTAGTATTTTTCACTATTATTCAAAAATACAATGTTTTCAGAAGAATAAAAAATTCCCCTTAAGATAATTTTGTTATTATGAATTAAAAAATGAATTATATTTTACCAAATTCAAAACATATATGTTTCATTAATTAATTTAAAATTAATTCCCTTTTTTAAGCCCAGAAAGTGGGGTTTTAATAAGTAAAGACTATCAAATGATTTTCATGTGTTCTTTTCCAATTTAAATGTAAAATTATTTACAATGACCTAAATTATATTAAATGATGAAAATATAATCTAATTATAATTTAATAATATACAAATTCATAATTTAACAGTATACATTATTTCGATTAAAAAAGTTGATTTCAATTAAAATTTAGTATTTTTCACTATTAATCCAAATTTGAAAGTTATCAGAAAAGTACCAAAGATTTATCCAAAGTAAATTTATATGTAACTTTTATAAAGAATATTATAATTTAATAAAATTGAAAATATTTAGGTGTATAATATTTGATTAAAAATTTTTCTCCAATAAAATTAGGAAAAACAGGTTTTTTTATAAAAAAATACTTCTTTTATCTGAAAAATTACATTTGTCTTTATATTATGTATATGAAACTCAAACGATAAAGGTTAAAATTATATAGGATATATATATCATATTTATAATGTGGTTAATAAAACTCATAACAGCTTTTAAAACAGCTAGTTTGATAGGTCGTGATGCGCTTGAACTCGGTATTGTGTATAGAACAGGATATTGGATTACTTGATTGAGATAATGTACTATGGAATCATGTTGTGTTAAAAATCATGATCAAAAAGATGTGGTGAGTATTTACCTACATCAATTAACTCCCATATGTAATGATAAATCTATTATATATCATATTTAAGTTTCATTTATTCAAAAAAGCCAATTTCACCCATGTCGTATATCCTCTATTACAAACCTAGCCATATCAAGTTCATAATGATTCACCACTAGCACATATATATTTTTATCCTCTTACTAGTTCTATATATCTATCAACATATCATGCAAGAAAATCCCATATTGGGTTCACCCTCACCACCATTCATGGCCTATATGTTGTTCACCTCCACCATATTCGTGATCAATACCAACCCCCTTAATAACCTAATCTGCATAATCCACTACCCACAATGAGATGAACAAAAATCATGGGCCACAAAATTAGTGATCCTTTATCAACACATGTGAAAAATGGTCAACTTCATCTCTATTAGACTAAGAAAACCTGACAACATCACATCAGAAAAATACTCAACCTGGATTCACATACAAAAAGTGAAGGATCTCTAAAAACTCAACCATTAAAAGAAAATGTTTATGTGAATTTTTCTATAAAAGGTACTGGAAAATGTTATCATAAAAATTCATGAAGGTAACATGCATCAATGGTTCATAGAGAATAAAAAATGATTCATCAAAATAATATCCACAAAAATATCCATTTCCATTATTCATGAATTATTTGGGGATGTTTAGAAAAGTGTGTGTGGTTACAACCTTATTTTCATCATTGATATTCATAAAGACTATGATAATATTCATTTGAGATTTATTATCAATTTTTTGAATATAATTTTATTCTATAGAAGGTTAGTGGATATCCTCTTCAAATCTTTCATATCTCCATGTATGAAAATAACATTTATAGGAAACAAATTTGGGTCCTTTAAAGTTATATGACACCTTAAGTAGGGGGATCTCATTTCTCCTAGTCTCTTTAGCATGTCCCAAGACAACCTCGAAAGATATCTGGATAAATTAATTCTCAGGGTAATTATTTACCCCTTCCAAGGTAGGATTAATACTACCAAAAATATCTCACATTTTTAATGAATGGAAATATATTTTTCGTTAAATTGTACAAAATAAATATTATATAATTCAATAAGATCCAGATGATTTGTTATAGATGTAGAGGTCTATCCATCAAAAGGTAAAAAAATTAATTTGTTTACTTTAAAACTATGTTCAAAAGCTGGGGAAATAAAATTTATGAATGTTTAGGTATTCATAATATATTATTAAAAATTTAATACCATGGGTATCCAGTCTCCCTATGAAGTATCCTCATTCAATACAATGATGGGACGGTAGATAAAATTAAGGCACATAGTTCAAATTGGACGAATCA
This sequence comes from Viscum album, assembly GCA_963277665.1. Lineage (NCBI taxonomy): Eukaryota > Viridiplantae > Streptophyta > Magnoliopsida > Santalales > Viscaceae > Viscum > Viscum album. The sequence goes on along the minus strand of OY728127.1, from coordinate 942,118,355 downwards.
ACTTCTCTCATTTATGGGACGAATCACTCTAGTTTATTATGAAATCAGATAAATTCTCATTGATGAGATGTATTTGATTAATGTGACAAGGTATTTCCTAAGAAACATTGAAAAAATCATAATAGATTTCATTTGGGACTCTCATTCTGAAGTCAACTTTTATTTGGACTCTTGGGATAGGTTTTCCAATGAAGTGGGGGCTAGTGTTATCAATATGAGGAATGTTTTCGTATTCAATAATTTATTTCAATCAAAAATGGAATGGAATTCATGGATAGTAATTTTGATATGTACAAATTAATTATAAAGAGATATTACAATATGATTAGTAATGATAGGGGAAGAATATATTCACAATGCCTCTTAGTCTAATGACATATCCAAATTCTATATAATCATTCCAAATAGATTATTTTCTAGGGAGAAATTAATTTATGGATAAAAAATTGGTTTGGTTCAGTTCATGGATTCCTAGGTTGTGTAACCACAAGAATCATTTTTTGGTAATATAGAAGGTTTAATCCTTTTACCCATTCCATTCTGAACAAACACCAAATAAATATCTTCAATAGTATATACATGAATTAAGAGTTGAAAAATATATTTTTTTCTAGAGATATTTATTTGGAGAGTTCATGGAAAAATTTTAACACTCTGTGACCCAAGTTCATGGTGTAATAGACGAATGTATGAAATTTACCAAGTATAGAGACATACCCACAAAGTTAAATTTTCTTGTTTTGTGTCTCCATAACTGTTTCATTTGAACAGATGAGGAATTAAAAAAAGGGCCATTAATTCCTCTCAATGTTTGTGTTTCTGGGCCACAAAATTAGAGTATTTTTACCACTTTTTCATCAATATTGAATTGTGAGAGTCTATTTGTTATGATATAGGCGAGATCATCAGGATTGGGGAAAAATCTTGGAACAAAATAATTTTTTCCATACATCATTTAGGGAGACTAAAAACGATATGAAGGAAGGGAATGTTGGAGATCTTATAGTTGCATTGGGAAATTGGATCATTTATAGAGTGAGGAATTGTGACCTTTATGATTTTAATCATATTTTACAGCTAGGAGTGAATGCCAAAAAAATGAGTTTGTAGTGGATCTGAATCTTCTAATTATGAGATAGTAATTCTCTCAATCATTGAGAAAATTAAGGTGGGAAGAAATAAAATCCCAAATTTTTTAGCCCCAAGAAGACATGGGAGATGGGTGATATGGAAACCTCAAAATAGTGGATATAAAGTGAATGTCAACAAAATATACAATTTAAGATTAATGAATAGTGTATGTGTCATTCATGACTGTCATGGATAGGTGGTCCATACATTTAATGATGGATATGGACATGGGGACTCCTTGTTGGCGGAGGATTTTATGATGAGTTGGGTTATTGATCTATTTTTGCGATCACAATATCTATCTAGAGATGGTTGATATATAATCATCTAAAATAAATGGGTAATTTTAGGAAGAAATTAAAATTCTAAGGGCTATACCTTACCCAATCTATAAGGTCATGATTCTATTAGAGCCATGGGTAAACATCTTCCATATATGGTGGGAGTGGAATTTGGTTGTAAACACCCTAGACTATTATGACACTCATGATGGAAAATAATTTTTATCATCAATATTAGGTTCTATTCCTAATCTATGAGGTATCCTTGTTAGAGAGAATTGACTACGTTCTCACTATTACAAACCACCTTCACCTTGTTTGAGTTTGGGTCATTCCATTCTTACATTAAAATTTTAATTTTGATGATGAAAACTAGAACCTATTAATTCATAATATAAAACAAATAACACATGTATAACTCAAGAAAAATCAAGGAATCACTTACAAGGATTTTGACGGACTCCACATTCTTGGTATCCCTGGTCTAATCAACTTTACACAAAATATTAAATAAATTTAAACAAAAAATGAAATTATATTTTCTCATAACATGATTAAGAAATAGAGAGTTGTTTGAATATCGGACCCACACGAAGGGTAATTTTTATACATGGGACTTCCTTAATTTAGGAATTTTATCTGAAGTTAATAAACGATTCGAATTTAGATTGATGAAACGGAGAATAATGATATGAATTTATCTAGTTCTTATCCATGACTAATGATCATTGAAGTCCCTGAAATACACTTTTAAAAAACGTTCCCATCTCATATAGTTATTCAAGGCATTTTAGGATAAATTTCCAAATACACTTTATATAAAACATTTCGAAAATATTTTACCCTAATGTAACAAACCTTATGCATGGAGACCCATATTCTTTGTCTACCTATTGAATCAAACATAGGATTACCCCTATGAGATATCCTCAATGTCCCTAGAATATATAGGGTTGTCCAATGATATCGTTACACATCACCTAGATACCTTAAAATATATCAGGTAAATTTAAACGTACCGTTACGAACTATTACAAATTCCCATTACACATCGATACCCTTACCCTTAGAGAAATATATACATAGGGGTAAACACTTATCCAAACTCCTCTAACCCCTCATAGAGTTTCATTTACACAAACAAATCATTCATATTATAGTATCTATACTTATGGTCAAACTGTAGTAATTTTTTTAAAAAATTATCTATATTATTAGTAATACTCAAAAATGACTCTAAAACACACTCATTCCAACCTTAAATAGTAATCCATGGATGAATGCTTCTGAATTTCATAATTATTTTAAAGAAACTGAACTAAATTCTAAGAAAAATCAATCTATTAATTCTGTATCGACCCCAGGACATGTTATATGGAATTTTATGACACAATTCATTTTATAATTAGGTCTAAATGAACAAGTTTGATCTAAGACAAGTCCCTAATCTCAATTCCAAATACCAGTTACCATGTAATACATTTTAACTAGAAAATAAATATAACACAATAATATTGTAACTATAAAATTATATAGACTAAATATAGTATTATATAAAATTATACAGCATAGATGTCATGTTATATTTATGAAAAATCAATCTTATATACAATAAATACAATATAATCATAAAATTATTAAATTTAAACATAAACACATTGTTAAAATTCTATTAAATTAACAATTTATATCCTAAACACATAATTATTTAATGTGGATATAAGTTCAATATAACATTACATAGTTCATATATAATGTAAATATAACATTATATTAAAAATAAATAATATAAATATAAAGTTATATAACATATATGTTATGTATATAATGTAAATATGATATATTTATAACATAAAAATAATGTTATATGATGTTCATATAATGTAAATACAACAATGAATGACACAAATATAACATAATTTGATGTAAATATAACATTATGTTTTTGTAATTATTACATTATATAACATAAATATAACATTATATAACATTTTATAACATTTTAATACATAATTGGATATAAATATACCAATATATAACATAATATGATGTAAATATGATGTAAATATATTGAAAATATAAAATCTTATAATATATCTATAATTTAAATACAATGTATATAATACAAATATAAAAAAACAAAATTAATATTTGTTATAAATATTTATATTCCATAAATAGAACATCACAAAAGCACTCTTATCATGTTACAATTTTTGACAGTCTCTGACAGATTGACATATGCCTAGATACATGTTGTTCACCAATGTAGTTTTTCACCATTAATATTAAACCCTAGAAATAGGACATGTTTTTGGAAGAATGTGAATCAGCTTCAACTAGTAACATTATTTTCAATGGTATTATTTTTCCTCTAATCATTAAATAATTGTGTAACATTCAAACAAGGGTGATAGGGAGGGATAGAACAGAACATTGATTTAACAATTATTAACTTTAAAATATTCCAAATTAAATTGAGATAATTAATTTCCCATGAGTGTGGGAGATGGCGAAATAAAAATTTTGGAGTTCATTTTCCCCTTAATAGATGTTAACTATAACAAATACAAACCCTGATTTAACCACTTTTGATGCTTCTAAAATATTATGTAAAATCATTAACCTTGTCCCAACCCCTATATAATCCCATTTTTTCTCTTCAATTAACTATATGTAAACCTTAACTTCAAAATACAAGGCATTATCAATGATATAACAACATTTTTCAATTTCGTAGAGGCTCCTAGGGATCAAAACCATGGAAGGCACTCCAATATACATGGAGGTTATCCAACATCCATAATCTATATCGAATTTCACCTAGAAAATCAATAACTTCAACAACATTGTTTTGGAAAATATATAGTCATAAATCCTAATTTCTGGAGGCTATGTATAGTTTATTGATCAATCTATCTAGAGTGTTATTGATTTTATAATTCATACATCTATAACATATAATATATGATTATTTCTTTTGGTTGTGTATTTTTTCCCCAAGTAGAATATGGAAGACCTTGTGTCTATCTATTTTGATGAAATGGGTGTTAAAAATTATATATATGAGGAGAATTTACACATCATGTTTATCTTATTAGTGATCAATCACCATGATGTAATACATTCAATGATGAATTGTACTTAATTATCATCCCTTCTATACCCATGCATATTCAACATACCCCATATCATTACTTAAAATATAAATCATAAATCTGATATTCAAGCACCTATGTAGATTTTTACTTCTATTAAACATTTTTTAATGGATGAAGAAAATGACATGTACATCCACAAACACATCTATGAAACCTCTCTATTTCACCCTGATTATGATGGTATTTTTTAAATTAAAAAAATATATACAAAGATACAATTTTATCACCATTAAATTGTGTTGTAATTTTACTTTTGGTAAGTGTGTCTATAGTCATTATAGGAACTAGTTTCTCTAAGAAGTTGTAGAGGTATGTTTTTATGTTCTAGAACGTATATTTGATGAGTATATTTTTGTAAGATCCTTGGTTTAGTGAATTTATTTTCACCATAGACATGAGACAATATCGATCAAAGCAACATCCAACTAGGTGACTCCATTACAATATATATCATTAGGAGAACACTTTTATTCAATTCCCAAATATATATTTATACATGATTTTTTCTTATATTTTATTTTTGGATTCCATCATATTGGCATGGTTGTCGAATAAAAACCCAAATATATGATCTATACATGAAAAAATGAATTTGTAATGTAATTTAGGAATATAAAATGATTACATAAATTTATACATGATCATTTTAAAAAATTGACTGATTACACTTGATGAAGATTATTGGAGAAGATTACAAAATCCCCCTTCCTCGAAGGGATGTACAATAGCCTACAAAACGTGATCCCAGTCAGAGGACTCCCACATTCATTAAGATGTTCTAGTGTCTTTACCAATGGTAATGAACAAGTTATAAGAAGGAAGACAACATTGATAGACTTACATACAATTGGTTTTCCACAACAAGAGCTATCTCATCCCCTAAAAAAGCTACCATTGACTCATTTAATTTAATGAAATGCATCATCCATATTCAATGTATAAAATTTCTCTAATTACCATTGGAATAAATTTATTAAACCTAGTGAATGAATATTCAATACATTTAATCCATTTAATATGGTTAATAGTCAATGAAACCATAAGGATGAAAAATTCACATAAATTTAATGATTACATTAAATATATTAGTACATATTCAATTATCATCCACTAATATTAAAATATATAAGGAATATATGAAAATTTTCATTACTCTATGCGAATCCTTGAAAAATTCCCTTTCGGTTTTGGTTCCTTCATAATTTATACATTTGACAAAAAACAATTTCCAAAACATAATATTGATTCTGAGACCAAACCGAGTAACCCTATTGGCCTTAGCATCATTGAAAAAAAAATTATCCCAATTTCATTTATGTAATAAAATATCATTCACTTGTAAATAATTAGTTCTACTCAATATACAGTGGGGTCTAGTGTGATTTCTATTAGTCTTACTCAGATATCTATATAAAAATACCATACAAGATATATCATTATGTCATATGAATATCTATTCAATGTTTTTATCCATTTATCGAGGTAGAGATAGACATAGAGCACAAAAATATGGTATAATAATAAAATATTCTCTTCATTCTAAAAATTGAAATAGATGATGATGAATACATATCATGTAATTCATCATATATATGACTTTATCACACACCCCTCAACAAAGTAGACGGACACATAATACGTGAGTGAACTATTCATATCCATTCATTTTTTTGTCTTATTTAATTAAGGTCCATATATTATTTCTTATGACACATTTGTATAAATCCCATTATTTTTTCACTTGAAGTCATGCCATTATAAAAAAAATTCCCAACCACCCCATGATATTCTAATTTAATATTTTTTATTCTTTACATTCTAGCTCAATGTATTAATGTCATCATAAAAGGTAAATTTCCTACCATAGGTAATAAATATTGATAATAATCATACATCCCAAAGTATTGTATCACTATAATTTATTCCCTAAGATATACTTTGTTGAGTCAGTCCATTTAATAAGTATCTAAATGTTACCTCATGAACCTATTCTTCATATATTATATACAATTCCTTTTTATGAGTAATAGAATCTATTCAAGGAAATATTAAAATATAATCCATAATTGTAACACTCTGTGATCATAATCGATTGGTAAAAGTCATATTTTATTCTTTGAAGGCATTTTGTCATTAAACATAATATGTTAAATATATTGGAAGATATTTTATTGTATAATAACATGGTATTTAATTTATTATAAATAAATGATCCATTTATAACCATTACATCAACATATGAAGTATCTAATACATAGAGACCAAGCATTACCCTCACGATGTGGATGAGGTAATGGGTTCATCAATAGATCATTATGATTTTCATCAGTAGCTGCCAAACTATTTTTTAAATCACCCCTATCAATTATCTCCCATATTGGATAGTGTTTTCAATAGATATGATTTGTCCTTTAGTATGACTACTTTTCTGTATCATGAGTGATAACTCCATTTTTATCCTGGTGGACAATAATTGTTCTTGAATGCTAGAGACCTCCTTCTGATTAGATATCAACATCATATTTGAAATAGCTTCTTTTATAAAAACTGATGTATTGAAGTACTCTACAATTATTATTTTTTATTTCACTATAGTGGTTATTTGGGGACTCATTTAAGAAATATATCCACCATTCAGAAAAAAGATGAATAATAAATGAGACATGATATTATTTTTGTTAGATTCAAAACTGGAATCTGGGTAACCCTTTATGAAATGATTATACTACCCTCTAATTTAAAATAAGCTATAATTATATATTATCATGTACTTCATGACTTTCATCAATGAAATCCATGACTCCCTCGAATATTAGTTTTTTATGTACTAATTATGATAGGATAATTGGGGACATCAGGCTAAGTACACCACATGAAATAAATGATAAAACCTATAGAGAACAGAAAATGAAATATTTCCTTCCTTTATAAATCAATAAAGATCATGAATATTCATTAGATTAATTCCTTATAATATAGGTATAGATAACTTATGAGTGTTCTCCATGATAAACATATTTATCACTTTACCAAATTATATGTTCTAACTATGTCAAATAAGACTTCTAGATTTATATATATATATATCCAAATACACATTTTCTAGTCATATTAACCCATGTAATTCATTGATAATCATTTTTACAATTACTACATTAATGTGATAATATATGGGATATCATTTATAATAAATAGTATTTCCTCAAAATTAAAAATCATTACTATAGTATAAATTATATAAATTTATACACATGAAAAAATCCATGTTTTATATAAAACCAAAATATTTTATTTCATGATCCAGTCAAATATACCAACTATGAGAAGCCTATATATATCCAAAAAGATAATATTACATATTATACATCTTTGTATTATTATTTCGAACATTGAAAATTTTAGTCAATATCATATACACATCCTTGACTAACTTACTATAAGGGAAATTGGATTTAGAATCTGTATGATAAATATCATAAACAAAATGAGATGTTATGGACAAAAAATCAGAATTGAAATCGTCATTTTAACTGGGTAAATATATTCCTCATAGTTGATACCATGAATTTCATAATGTCCATTATAAACAAGGCATCCTTTATTGGTAGACAATTTAAAACCCATGTCATTTTTATTATGGAAACCCCACTTTCACCATATGGTTCTTACCTATTCAGGGTATCAACTATGTTCAATTCATTGTCAATGAATATAGATTCCATTTCAGATTGATTTTATTTGTGCAATTTATAAAAATCATAAATATCCATTGAATCATCGTAAAAATTATGTTCGTCTCCTAAGGAAATTATGTCATTATTAAATTCTAATATAATTTCATATTTCCTGTTCCTATGTATAATCCTACTAGACCATTGTGGTTATTGTGATTCTTATATCCATTCATCCACCACAATACATTATATAATCAGCTCAAAATGAATTATTTGAACACTTTCTGTTTGTTTATTTCAAATATACCCATGCTCAATATCCGTCCCACTAAATCCTTTATCCAATGATCCTTCTAATGGAAAACACATGTTCAGTAATAAAACTCATTTTATATAATAGGGTAATAGAAATTGTGTACCATATTTAAAAAAACAAATAATAATTTATCTTCATTGGGGTCATTATTATTTGGATAAAATAGTGGAATATGTTTTTTAACCTCATGACATAATGAAATAGAAACTATGGTGATTCCCATGCCTTGTATCATATTTTCTCCCCATTACTGCTTCATATAGAATATAGTGTATTATGAATATTTTATTTTACAGACCATAAACCAAAAATACGTTTGGAATTCTTCACTGACTCTTCATCAATCAATCTGTAATCAATTGGGAACAATTCTACCATTTCAACGCACCATTCCAATATAGATTTATAGAAAGTTTTTTTTTTCAGATCAATTAAAAATTCTCCTAGATGTGTTATGGATTACTAAACAAGTTATTCTCCACCCCAATCGGATCAAATGACAATAATACAATTAACCAATTGTTTTTACATAATTATGAACTCTATTGACATTTAAAGTGTTTTATAATTTTTTTGAATCAGAATCACATATAAATATTGAAAAAATTAACCAATAAAAATAAGTAAGTACCTAAAACATCCATTTTCATGTTTAATCATTGGTCCCCATACATTAATATGTATGTGGTCTAGTAGCCCCCCATACATCTCAATATTTCACCAAAAAGGTGACTATACATTTTTAAAAATAAAAAAGAAAATAAATTTTAAATTATTCAAAATCAAATATTCTAATAATCCATCACTATAGAGACATTAAATGTGACTCTCATCTATACATAAATAAGGACAATGCCATTGTTTGGGGTGATTGAAGTGATACCTGACCATATTATTATAAAAATTTTATACAAGAATATCCATATCTTAAATATATTAACCATTCATTTTATTCCCAATAAAAAGAATTTCAGTCACAGACATATATATATATATATAAACTCATGTCGATAATAATTAATGAAAATCACATCTTGTTCAAAGAAGGTATATAAATAAATTTTTTATTTATGGAAGAAAAAAATAACAGTTATCCAATTATAGATCTAAGTCACTATGATAAATTAGATCATATGTATCAATATCTAATGATGATACTCTTTTTACATTACTGAAATTAATATCTACATCATCCTTTATAGATTTTATTCCTATATATGTGTATGTTCTTGTCATCACAAATGTCAAATGCACCCCAAATATATGATACCCATGAGTATAGTAGGAAAAAATTACTTCTATAGCATTGAAAATCATGGGATCTAGATGTTTCCCCATTAGATTTCTTCTCAAACCATGAAACTAATTTTTAATTTTATTATATGTCATACAAATTATTGATCTCAATATTATTAATGTTACTTATTCCATAATCTATAATCATGAATTATCAATCAGTGAGTATCATGTTCTATATCTTTTCATTATGAACATTTAATGATCGTTATCCCCTAAAATTGATGAACTCATACATCTTATCCATTTAGTAGGACTATGTCCCCATTTGACTCAAAAATGATTCAACTATGGAATTCCTCGTAGTGCATAATTTTTTGTTCAATCTGAATCCCAATCAGAATAGTTTTTACTCATGGATTGTTTAGAGTTAAAACATTATCCAAAACCATCATATATATTCACCCATCTCTATTAATTTGATATCAAAATCCTATTAGGGTATCTTGGAATGTTTAAACCAATAAAAATGACAAATTACTCCAACAAAGTTCAATCCATGGGAACTCAGTTATGGAAATATCTACCCATGAATATTCTAGTGTCACCAAATAATATCATTCCTTAAAAAAGTGAATCCATGGGCACTCATCTCTGTTATTTCCTAATCTTTTAGATGGTAGAGGTTTTAAAAATATCCACTTTTAAAGGAATAGCAAACTTATTATTTGAGGGGTTTTCCATTAAATGTCTCTCAAAAATAATTAATATCATATTATTATTAAATTCCTAATTTATTCATCTTATGGAATAATTATTTACTTCTGTTTTATTAAAATTATTTGTATTCATCATTATAATGAATCAGTTTTGGAATTTGTTTTCAAGATTTTTAATTTATGTGTTCACATCAAATGAATGTAAAAATTCATTACAAAACCTATTATATGTGTTACTCTTCATAAATACATTCCAATCATACATATAAATATATTGACATGACTTATTCCAAAGGTGTATGGAATATTCCTGTTGATTCACATGGTAATATGTTATTGATAATTTAGAATTAGTAAGTCTAGAGTGACATATAGATGACCTCATTCACCGTTCTAGAAAAAGAAATATGGTTCTCTACTAGTTAGTGATTTTACCTGATTTCACATAATCCATAAAACAATGCATAATTAAAAAATTCATTACAAAAACGTCAATTAAAAAACAAGGTCATGGAAGATGAAAAATATATATTTTTGGTGTTGAATCTACAATGAAATTTAAGTATCAATCTCTTATAATTAGTTCTACAAACTAAATCAATCATAAAAATACATTATATAATCAAATTATGATAAATAATTTCATATTTAATATATATTCAAAATTAATTAAATTCATATATTTAAACATGATATAAAAATTTTTGAACTATTAATATATAAAATCATACAATAAACCATTTAATAAATTAACTATCATTATAGACAAGGCATAATTTTGAATATAAAATATTTTGTACTCAATACATTATGAACCCTTTCATAATATTCTGTATAATAAATCTATATTTATTATTTAAAACATCGATCAAATAAAAAATCAACAAATTATTGTTCCTTATAAATAATATCTTCTATTAGGGTTCCTTTTAATTTTAAAAATGTCATATTAATAAATTATTAACAATTCATAATTATAAATATAAATAACTTCTATATTTTTACCTTATATATGAGATTTATAAACACTTTTACAAATCAATTTATAATCAGTTTATAAAAAATATTAATTTTAATATTACAAATATGTCATATAATTTCTGGAAACAGTTTTTAATACACATTATTATGATTTATAACATTTTTAAATCCTATTAATGTGGAAATTATATTCATAGTATTAACACTATAATATTAAATGAATACGTTTAATAAATATTTTATAAACATTAAATCACTAAACCATTAAGAATATATGGTTAATTAATTAATGAAACATAATTTTTATTATAAAATATTCTATAGAGAATTTTTATTAAATATAATAAATTTATAAATAATATAATCAGATTGATAATTAATTTTTCATTATTTAAAAAATAATTTACTAATTTTCATATAATTGATAAATAAATAAGGATTTTCATTTTAGAAAAAGTATAAATATTTTATTTAAAAACATATTAATGTTATTCCCAATTTGTAAATTATATTATAATCATGTCTAAAATAAATGAAAAATTAATTAAATAAATTGTCTATTTAATTATAGAACATAATATTATTTATCCAATTTATATATAGCCTTGAAATATTATCATTTATAATTTCTAAAAATATTATTCATTAACCAATGAAATGAACATGTTATTTCATCGAAGAAGACTAACCTCTAATACAACTGTTGGGTTTTTGTCGGTCATCTTATGGATATAGGAGTAGAACAAAACCCCAAAAATATGATATATCTAAAAAATAATCAATGAACAATGAAAATTAATTACAGAAAATGTATAAATGGATTATAGAAATATATATTTTCAAATATTATTGTTGGATGATTCCAGAATATCAAATGAGAAACATACACAATAATCAATCCTTGCCAGTGGTTAGAGTGGCTCACAGATCGCGATCTTAATTGTAGGAATCCTGTACATTTGAAGTGGATCTAGTTTCTTCACAAATCGTAACATACTAATTATTGGAAGGAAGACTGAATATACTATATTGAATAAAATTGGTTTCTCACAACCTAACAGATCTCATCCCATTATATATCCACCCTAGATGCATTTATTTTAATGAATGAAATCATCCATGTGATATCCACTCAGTCAAATGTACATTTTAATTAGATCTTCGTTTATCTCTCGAATGGTTCTAGATTTTTCTTTGAGTTAGTTGCTGAGTATATAAAGTTTTAGGGAAAAAATCCATTAACATGATTTAGGAACACAATAAGTACTAAATGTGTGGTATCCATGTATATGAAAATATGATTCCAAAATATATTTATCATTATTTGAGTTCAATTTTTCAAACCGCCTGAGTTTTCTTGGGGATTCCACATGGTTATTCATGGTTATTCATACCATTCTTCCCTTTCCAAGAAATTGTGTTCCTTAATTTTCTAAATGCATAAGCCACCAAATGATTGGGACATGGATTGTTAAACTATACATCATAACCATGTGTGATAGCATAAAACACTTAAATACGGATTTTTCCCTGATTACATAGGCCATTTTAATATAAAATCATTTATTAATCTCTTTTAGGCCTAACCTAGACTCCCCTAAGAACTCCATAGAGTTTTCTACATGGATCCATGGTGATATTCCCTTACTTATGGGTGGGTATCTAAAATGTATGTTTCTTTGTTGATCTGATCTCTTCAGTTCTCCCTTGATATCTATAATATATAATTTCACAATGTCCCATTAAAACATTATTTGGTTGTATTTTACCAATAAATTGGGGTTTTGGGGTATTATATTATCAATCTAAATTATCTATGATTTTGAAGAATGGATCTCCTTGTTTCTAACCACCATTTTCAAAGAATACTATTTATTCACTATTAGTGTTGTAGGTGTCTATGTAATGTGATGGGGAACAATGAATTACACGATGATCATAAAAATTGAATTTTTTTTTTGAAATTGATTTATTTTATGAAAAATGATGTTTCTTATGATATACGTCTTAGCTTCATAAAAAAGGGTTTTGATGGGTTTTGAATTTTAAAACCAGTTTATGTACATTATGTGTTTAATAAAATGACTCAGAATGACATTTAATCAAAAATCAATTTTTTGCATGAGACTGATGTTGTTGTACATTTAAAATGTTTTCAAATTGTGAGAAAATATTTTCAAATGCCTTTGAAAAATATAGCACATTGGAAGCCTTGGGTGGATCATGTATGGAATAGATGTCAGCCGTAGTGATTATGGCACAACAAGGGGTTATTATAGTGATATTGGTAAACTATGAAATAACATGATATTAGTTGGATTAATAGTATGAATGGATTAGTTCTAATTAATGAGACTGGCTACATATTTTCGTAAGGAAAATCATACTTTTTCATGGATTTATAAATTAAGGTATTGTTTCATGTTTGATTTTTCACATATTTATCATATGGTATTTTGATCAGTAATTATGTTTATTCTGTTATCCTATCATTAATTTAATTTCTATTTTCTTAGTTTATTTAAATATTAAATTATTTTAATGAATCTGAAGTTTTATAAAAAAAATATTCAATAGAGATCAAATTATAATTTGTTTTATATATCTATTGGTTACATGTTGTTAGAAAATTTATATATTCATGGAAGTATCTCAAATAGAATTGCTACTCAGACCCTACTTTTTCTAATAGGAATTTTTAGTCCTCATTTAGTTTTTCTTCCTAGTTAAGCCTTTGATATTGTTTTGGAATGTCTCGTGGTAATTTTCTTATTCTTCAAATTTTTACTCTATTTTATTAACTTATATTATTATACATGACTTACATTGGGTTATCAATCATTAAAAACATTGTTCACCATTTTTTTATGTTGATACTGTAATAGAACAACCCTAGTAAACTAGGATAGTTTCCCACATAATCCCTCAAATGATGGTGTAAAATAATGATAAGAAATAATTATTGTTTATAAGAAAAATAAGAATTACATATTTAGTATAATGTTGTAAAAAGGTATATAATATTGATCTAAATATGATAAAACAATAATAATGATAAATCCTGAAAACAAGTACCCATGTGACCAAATGTTAGCTAAAAACTATCCCAAAACTAAACAACAACATAAATAGAATCTTGTATGTCAAATATTTCACTTCGCTTCACAAGAATCTAATAAAATAATGTCTATATCCACCTATATAATGAAGTGGGATGTGAGAAACAAATCTTTGTATGATACCACCACAGAATCTATACATAATCTAAAAACAAGAATGTAAATTTTTATGATTAAAAAAGTTTTTTAGATGAATTTTAAAATATAAACAATTTGATATCCCTTTTCAAAAAATATTAGTGTTTTCACAGATTGAATATCATGTTTCCAAATGCATAACTAAATAGGTAATGATGCCAAATATAAATAAATTTGTGATCAAACAACCACAAAATAAACTAAATTGTAATAAAAAAAACTATAAATAATAGTGCACCAAACAGATGGGCTCTAGACTATGGGTGAATAAATAGAAGGAACTCACAAGACTAATTTGGAATAATGTGGGATATAACTAACATCTTGGACTACCATGTACCATAAGGAAAAAATATGTTACCACTTAGTGGTGTAACAATCACTAAGGATTCCAATGTCTAAATCCAAACATACCCAAGGGTCATAATGTGCAATGATTGTTGATTTATATTTTAAAATTGATGATTAATTATTATTAAATAGCTTCATACCCTTCAAAATTATCTTTAGGTTTTGAAAATTCCCTTTTCATTTATAATAAATGCAATTATTTTTTCAATGGAAACACCATTTCAGAAAAGAAAACTCGTGAATTTATAATTTCAATACATGAAATTTCACTTCAAATATCAAGGAATCAATATAAATAGATATAAGTTCCTTTAATTATAAAAAAATAATAGTTCCACATCCCACAATAGTGTATAATAACTACCATCCTTTGACAATTTGGATTAGAAACCACATGATCTAATTTCATAAGACAAGGCATGTCAAGAGAGAGAAAATGAATGATAGAAAAAACAATAAAATTATCAATTCCATGTAAAATAAATACCAAAACCTCAAAAAATATTGTGAAAATTAGAGGAATAATTACCTGGGGAGATGTAGTTCTTTCCAATGATGATTGATCATGGAATTGATTAATCCAGATGGTAGGAAGACACCCAAACCCCTAATGTAAGAGCTATAGTTGAAAGTAGAATGGTATATGATAGAATAAATCCTCAATCACCATCACAACAACATAAAAACAATATATTTGGCTATTAAATTGTGTGTTCTACATTTACACCTCATGGAAACCTATCATTTCATGTTACTCAAAAAATATGGTGCCTGAGAAAAAAAACACAATTTTCACATTAACTTATTTGAAAACCTTAATAAATGTGTAACATTATCTTGTTGTGTAATCCAATTCCTGAATTTTCATAATAGTCTGTTACACAAGATTTAAACCCATGTGATGTCATGTAACTTTCGATGAAACAAAAAAAAAATACATGGAAAAGTTGTTAATCCAATAATTCTATGACTTCTCCATTATTACAATCCTCCCAATTCCAGGTTTGAGATAATGAGACACTGAAAAAGGGAATCCAAAAACAAAGGCAATGAAATAACTGAAATAAATGTTATGGGTAATTACAATCTATCCATTATAAATTCTTTTTCCCCCAGATAGAGCTCAAGATCTAAGATCTATAAAAAGGGAAGGTCCCTTCGTACTTATCGAGAAATATCTCTCCCACATCTTGGAGATATCCTATATGAACTTACATAGTACCTATATCATTTAGATACTTTTACAATAAATAATCTTATCATAGTGATCTATAATCTTAATTGGATGCTCAAATGATGTGTTATTGGGTTCAATAACAACATTATCCCATCTAATCACATGGAAATGTTTTGGTATATACCTCCTCTACTGTGAAAAAATATATACATGGTTTTAGATATGCTAATCCATAATGTGATATAAATAAATAGGAAAACCTACCCAGTATCTAAATGATCTCAAAGGGGACAAAACCCCTCAGTATCAAGTTACACTTCTTACCCACCCAATGATTTCCCATGTTATTTGAAACTTTGAGAAATACTTTATAACCAAACTCAAACGCCAATGGCTGCCGATGATAGTTTAGATAAGATTTATGATGACTATGTCCTATGATAAAATGTATTTTGATCAACTAAACCACTATTTTATTCTTTTAACCACACTTAGTCCAATAAAGAGCCACCCTCCAAACTCTTCCTCATATAAGGGAGACTGACATGGCCTTCCATTGAAATCTTAGAATTCTGTATTCTTGATTGATTCTTGGTAACTATGGTTATTGGAAAACTTGAAAAATGAAAAATGTATATCCCATAATAGACATTAATAAAGAAAACAATTTTAATAATATACCCATGAACATGAATAAGCCTCTTTTTCATTTCATCTGTCAACGGATGATAAGTCATTCTCAATTTCAACTGCGAACCAATTTCTTCATTCTATCTATTAGTGATACTAGATGAAAACATAGTGTCCCTTTTATAATCACATATGAATGGAACCCCATTATGCATCAGAATATCTCACCCCCATGTTGTTCCACTTTCTATTTTTTATAATACTCTATATAAATGATTAGATTTTTTGAGTATTTAAAAAATCACCCAAATCACATAGTCATGATGATAATTCCTTGGATAACCAATAACTAAAAACATGATAATTTCATCAAACATCCATAATAGTATGGGTAAAGGATAAAAAACCTATAGATATATATTGTTATTCCATAACTAGTTGACTTGTGAGACCCCATGATAAAAAATCCACAACTAACTACCTAATCCATAACCACTAACACGGATGTATCAAATCATGGTACATCATTATATCCCCATGGTTTTCATACCAACATGACTCATTTAAACTATATGTAGACTCTTATATCAAGGAATACATAAAAAACAAACCATAATGGAAGCATGATTCCTTATATAGAGATTGGGAAAATTCACACAAGGTCTCTCAACCATTTAGAATTTCTTCTATGTGTCGGATCTCAGGGCATGTCATATTCTCATGTCGAACTCACTCATAAAAAGGTGAGTAATTTTTATTCATAGAAAATAACAACAATAAACAAAAATACTCCACTCCCAATCTCATTTTATAAAAAAAACATCAAATAACCCAACTCAACGGATTTCATCACTGGTTGTGTCAAAAATTTCCTTCTCACCACATCGACTACAACATTTCCATTTTTTGGGGTATATATGATATCAAAATAAATGTTATGAAGATACTCCACATATATTCTCTATCATAAGATCAGATCCCAAATTAATATAATACATATAGCTATTATGATCAAAAAATATACTATTAACCTCTCCCCAAAGTGATATTTATGAAACATTTTTGGTTCATTCATAAAAGCTTACAACTTCAGATCATGGGAATGGTAGTTTTTCTCATGAGGGTGTAAACGATGAGAGACTTAAGTTACAATATATTTCTACATTATGATGAAAAATACCATGCCTATAATATAAGCATTACAGAAAAAATCAAAACATGACCCTCATTCTGGAAGAATGAATATAGTTGTTGAAGTCAACAACATCTTCAACTTCTCAAAAAAATCTAACATTTGTACTTCCATTGAAACTTTACACCCTTATGTGGTAAAAGATATAATTTAATATTTGAACATGGAGAAGTAAGGAACAATACATATATAGTAACCTTCCAAATCTAAGAATACTTGGATCCCAAGAACTTTTTTGGGATTCTCCCCAGACAAAAATTACTCTTCCTTTTTGGGATCCACTAAGAACCACATCTCAGATATCACATTCTATAAATCACCCCTTCCTGGATCAAAAACTCAAACTTTGAAATATTACCATACAAGTGATGTTCCTTTAGGGTTCAAAGAATTATATCCAAATGGTATATATCCTCCTACATTATCTTGAAGTACACCAAGATATCATCTATGAACAAAATAAAAATGGTCCATGAAATGGGGTAATAATTGGTTCACCAAATCCATAAATAACACAAGAGTGATAGTGAATCTGATTGGTATAGCAAAAAACTCAAAATTCACATATCAAATCCTGAATTATCTATTTTGAACATCCTCTTTTGAAACCATCTATTTGTGGTACCACAACCACATGCCAATATTAAAAAAATAATGTTTCCCTCTCAACTAATCATAGAGAACTTCTATTTTGGGTAAAGGATATTTGTTCTTAATAGTTACCCGAATCAACATCTGATAGTCAACAAAATGTCTAATAATTTTTTCATTATTCATAGAAATGTTTATAAGTGTATCCCAAAGTGACACTCTAGGAGGAATAAATCATTTCACATATATCTATTCATTTTGGAAATAAATTTTAACCAATTTAGTATGTTCCATTTCACATGATAGGACAAAATGGACATCATTCCGGGTAATAGGTCAATAGTAAACTATTCCTCTCTCATTAGTGGTAAACCAAAATATCATTTAAAACACCTCTATGTACACACACACCATATAAGGAATATTACTACCTAATCATTATTCAAAATCATCAAGAAATATTTTTGACAAATTGAATGAGATTAAATAGGGATATGGAACAACTTCCCATGTCGTTCCCGATATAGAGTCCCACTATATTTGGAAAAAAAGAGTGACCCCATCAGTAGATAATAATTGTTCCCGATGAAGATAAAAATCTATCTAGGGAATTATGATAATCAAACAATACATGTTGATAATAATTTCAAATATTTCAAGATCATCCACTAATATTCACCATTCAACCTTAATGTTTCCTATCATAACCTAACATGTGAAACTTTTGAAACCTTGTTCTACCATCATTCTAAAAGGCATGGAATGATCTGATAATGATGGACTATTCTCAAAACTAAAACCCTACACATCAACTTACATCAACACTCTAAAAGTGTGTGTACCCCCTGTATCAAAAAAATCTACAACCATAGAATTTGAAATAGTAAATTTACCACTAACAGTGGTTGGACCTTCTTTATATTCTTATAAAAGAAACTCTACTACATAAATAGATATGGGAATACCCACATGTACATACCCCTTTTTCTTAAAATGAATCCCACCACCCTTGGAATCATAAAAATGAACCTAATACCCCTTAGTGAAAAAGTATACCAATTTACTACCTTGGTACATCTTAATCCAAAAATGATTCTGATGGAAAAATCAACCACAAAGATGAAATAATTTTCGATCGTATGTAGAATGAGTTCTGTTATGAAAATACCTCTAAAGCAAGTATCAAATAACATGTTTCATCCCAATATTTTATTTTGAATCTTTTCATGTATAAAACTGATCACACTCGAGCTTCCTTTATTTACTAGAATAATCAACTTGGAAAACTACTCCACCAACTAAGCACCACCCAAACCTGCATTTACATCTATGTCAACATTACCCATAGAATATTTATCCACTCTCTTCATATTGTTTAGAACGCATAGAAGGAAAACCATTAAAAAAAATTCCCCCTGAAACCATATGAAACCTTTGATCCTTCAGGTAATCATTGGTGACATGATCAATTGACAAGTGCACCAAAAAAACACACCAGGTGGAGTACTCCTGAAAATTATGATCCCATTTCTATAATTTAATCAACTCATAGTTCATTCCCATACATAAAATCACAAAATAAAACTACATATTAATGATCTTATTGGATGAAGCGCATTATATAAATTCATTCAACTTATCTTTCACTATCTAGTCCCACCTGCTTCTTCCTGGTCCCTCAGACATATACATCGAAAAATCCAACGGATAATCCCCATGAAACTTTAAAAAATTATGTTCATTTCAATCCATTCAAGAAACTCCTATAACACTTTTGGTCCATTTTCAACATGGAATATAGGTCAATGCTATTTTTTAAATTATGATATGGTATCCACTACTCGTCACGGATTCACTGTGCCAAATGACCATAGAGTCTTAATAGAACATATCACTACATCAACCATGGAAGGGAAACTAGGGGATCCTCTTATTAAACCAACTTCATGGAATCCATTTAGTATTTGTAAGATATATTTTAGGAGTAATTTCCGGATAATTAAAAGGGAATCACCAATCAATTATGTTAAAATTCCAAAAAACCATTGAACAAAAAAACAAGACTCCAAAAAATGCATTAGAAAAATAATTCAAATCAGTTATTTATCAAATCAAAAAAAGCTGAAACATTTAAAAAGGATTAGGTCCATCAAAATAAACTCCCCAGTTATTTTATTCGCACTATCATACACACACAATGTATACCAAATTTTAGATAGATATATTTAAATGAACATCCTATAAAATTTATTTGAATGAACCTAAATACTCAGTAATAGACTTAGTAATGATTTTCCAACCACCAATGGAATCATAGATTTTTTAATTAAAGGGAGATGGGAAGGCCCCATTTACACACATACTATAAAAATTATGATATTCCAACTTATTTCTACCTAAAACAGATAACTAACTTAGGAAGTGTTGAGAAACATTAGGCTTAGTTACCCCATTGATACAAAATTATAATTGACCACCCATGTAAACCAGACTAGTCACCCAATTAAACCCATCATGGGGTGGTGTAAAACACAGATAACAAAAAATAGTCCTGTATATAAGAAAAATAAAACATAAAACCATGGTAAATTTTAAAATCAATAGGAGATACAATAGAACCAAAATGGCTAAACCAGAAACTATGATAACTCTAGACAACAAGACCCCAAGATATTAACCATCACCTCCAATATATTGAATAATTAAATAATAATGTATAGGAAATCATTCATCATAAAAAATTCTCTTCACAAAACATTAATTTTATAAAACAAGGTATACATATATCCACATGAATAATTAGAGTGCGTGTAATAGAGCCTAGTAGGATTCCAAAAAAATATTCTATACATGTTCCAATAAAACTAATGCACAAGTTAATGTTTTAATATGAAAACAATTTACAATATATATTACAAATAAACAATTTTAAATCCTTTTTTGAACAATCCTTGAGCTTTCAAAAAATTTATATCATGTTTCAAAATATAGAAACATTGCAGTTAATGATACCAAATATAAATAAACCTGTGTGAAAAAATACATTAAATAGTCTATAAAGTAATACGAAACCATAAACAAAAATTCACCAAAAATAAAGGATTTAATCTATGGGAAAATATGTAACTGACACTCACAAGACTAACAAGTAATATTTTTGGATCATACTAACATTCTATCCTTCTATATATAATCGATATACAATATGTTACCTCCAAGTGGTTTCACACGGACTAATGATACTTGAGTCTCATTTATGACTTACCAGAGGATACCACTAGGAAATGTTTTTAAATTTTTGTTTTAAATAACATTATCACATATATATAAAACAATTTTCAAATAAAAGATAATATTCATTCGGTTTTGAAAATCCATCTTCCATTTCAAATAAAGTAAGTTCCATTTTCAATGAAAATCCATATTTAAAATGCATCCTCGTGCACGTTTAAATTTTAATATAAAATATTTCATTTCAAATATTAATGATTAAATATGAAATATAAGAAAATCAATATATTAGAAAAAATGAAAAGATCCCCCTTCCTCAAGATTATTAAAATCCTTACCAACATTTAAAATGGGTATTGGAAACCACATGAATTTCCATTTGATGAAAAGGCACAACTATAGGCTTAAAATGATTGAACAAAAACACCATATAATTACAAATCCCTATAAAAATGGTTCTATGACCACCAATGGGAGATAAATTTATAGGAATCCCAACCTGATGAAATGAATATCATTACCACACTGATAAATTACTGAATAAATCGATTTGGATAGAAATAAGGCACCTAAAGTTTCGTAGTGTAAGATATATGTCCATGTGGAATGTATGGAAGATATATTGAATCCTTAAATACCCATGAGGAAACCTAAAAACTAAATATCATTGTATTACACAACATGTAGTTCCTTTACATACCATGAAACCCTTCTGATTCATGTTATTGGAAAATAACATGTCGTCTCTTATTAAAAAAAAGATTTTTCACATTACACGATGTGTAACCCTTACACAACATGTAACCTTATCTTAATGAGTAATCCAGTTCACAACATCAGTCTAGTGGCCATTAGTTATCATATAATCCCATAACCCATCGTATAACAACCTATTTACTAGCTAAAAAGTCAAGGGAAAGCTGTGAATCCTAAAAAATACATGAATTCCCCCATAAAAGGTATCCTTGCAATTCAGAGTGTAGGATACTCACCCAAAAAAATAGGGAAACCAAAAATATAGACTATGAAATACATGAATGAATTGTAATGGGGTGTTACAATTACACATATTTTTATCACAAACCCGTGGTTACTGGGATCATGCTTCAGACCTTATAATGAGAAAGATTAGGTGGCTTTTCAGGATTACTTGGGTTGGAAAAAGGATGTGCTCCATGTAGTTAATCCTTTTCCTCTAATCATCATAATCTTATTAGAAATATGTGTTAGTGTTAATTATGGTAAATATAGACATATCAATTTAGATGTTTTTTATGAATTCATTTTTAGCCTTTTAGGGTTTTCCTTGTATGTGTAATAGATGTGTACTTTACTCCAATGGTGTACTAATTTTATCTCGTTTTAGTTGAAATGATAGAATATTTTGGTTCTTTTAATTTTCCCTATCTTATAGAATTTTATCTGTGCTGACATGATTAGTTGACTAGGGATAGTTTGTTGGAATCTATTTTCAACATATCCACAGATTTTTTTTCCCATTTTGATAAATTCGTTGAACCAATTCAATGAAAATTAATGTGAAGTAATTTATTCATATTATATTAATATTAATGAATCCAAATAGAATATATATGAAGATAAATCATAATGTCACATTTCAAAATTTAGTGATACTCCATATCTTCTATGACTACAGATTTATATTAAAAAGTAGAAAGTGAAAAATGAGACACAATATATTGGAAATTCAAGATTCCATAAGAAAAAGTAAATGAAACCAAAAAATTATAAACAATTTTAGCATGAATTGACCAAGTTTAATTTCATGTTCATTGAACGAAAATAAATCATATTAAAATATTATTAAATGCATAACATATATGTGATAGTTCAAAATATCGACAAATAAAATCAATAGGTGCAGATCACAAGAGGTCGTATTGAAAATTTTGATATGAATGGTACTATGTAGAAGATAAGTGTACATACTTGCTATGATTCTCCCATAATAACAAGGAGAACACCTAATTAATGATAGATTCATTGGGGATCTTTATTTCAATGAGTAAATATAATTCATAACAAAATAATAAACCATGTAGGTCCCTATAGTTTTTTTCATCTAAAACATCACTAAACTCATACACTATAGTCGACATGTACACAATGAGGGAGAGGCAGTGATGTGACATTTCCCATAGGATGTTGATGTTACAAATATATAACTTAGTTGAATGGTTTATTTATATTCTCTCCCATTTATTCTCAAGTTTTAAAAAAAATTATTTAATGACGAATGAAAGAATGAGAAAATAATCGTCTCACTAGTGTAATAGTGACAATATTTGGATCAATTAATGGAAATAAGAAACCATGAACAACTTAACATGGGTAAATGATTCAGAATTTTGGAAATAACTCATAACTACTTAAATTTAAAATGGAAATAGATACATGAAATTATCCCATTGGATGGGTGGTGGTGGTCATATGTCTTCCATGAAAGGAAACATAAAATGGATCCCAAATAGCTGCATAATCATTATTTGTCAATGAATCTGGTTAAATCATTGAGTAGGGCATGATAAGATTTTTTCATGAGGGATATCCCATATCTAAGGGCTCAAGAAAAACATTTTATTTATAATAATCAACATCCTATACTAATGATATAAGTATTTATAATAAAATTAGCAATTTTCATTGAAGGGTATAAAGGATTGAAATGAAACAGTTAGTTTTAATTTGAAAATAAAATTAATAATGCTAATTAAAAAATATCCAACAATTATAAATAAAACTATTATTGGATATATTCCCTTGATCCTAATATCATTTAATGTATACCATGTTTTAAATATCAAAACAATTCCTAAACATGGAAAATCCCAAAATTTAGTCAATCTATCGACTGATTGTTCATCAGTGTATATCTCATATAAACATATTGTCCAAAATCAATTAATATATCTAATATTTTCCACCTTACATCTTTGTGTTTAGAGATAACACAAAAAACCAGGTATTTAGAAATATCCTTAGTAAATGAAATGTCTAATTACATAGTATTATCCTAGATTGATAGAGATAATTCATAAATTATACCATTAATACAAATAAAAAAATTAACTAATTCAATCAATTCTATATATTCGGACATAGTTATTAAGATATCTACTACTGACTTGATATTTAATTTCAATGAGATAAGGATAACACATATTTTGAACCCAA
Source organism: Viscum album (assembly GCA_963277665.1). NCBI lineage: Eukaryota > Viridiplantae > Streptophyta > Magnoliopsida > Santalales > Viscaceae > Viscum > Viscum album. The sequence goes on along the minus strand of OY728127.1, from coordinate 942,093,232 downwards.
ATCATTTGTGGGATTGTAGGGGGTAAAAATTCATAGCATGATCAAAGTTAACATATCATATTACAAGGTGATTATAAAGAAAAATTCTACCAAAGAATAATAAAAATAAAGTAGAAGGTAAAACACACCTTAGTAATCACATAAGTGAATTCTATTATGGTTTTCCTATATTACTCATAAATCAACAAATGTTGAAAAAAGTGAACAAACTATAAAGTATAGAGAAAATCATAGTTTACATTATACTCTCAACAACATTGGAATAAGTTATTTTATTCATGTATTCATGGTTAATAATATATATAGAATATTATGGAGAAATAATTAAAATTATACTATTTAAGAAACTCTAAAACATATTAATAATGTGAGAATTGAAATAACATGTTCTTACAATGCTTTATAATTTTCATACTCGAAATTTTCTTAGTAAAATATTGATATTTCATTTCAAAAACAATTCATAGAAGACATTTGATATTACATAACAATTTTAATTCATAAAAAATATGTAACATGTAATTAATGTTAAAAAAGATTGTAAAACATTAAAATAAAAACATATTAAAATATTACTCATTAAAAAATTATATTAAATAATGAATGAATCAAATTACATATTCTTTCAGTGTAATTCCCATTACAAAACATAAAGATACTTATTATGTGGAAATGTTTTTTTCTATTTTATTGTAATTTAAAATCAATCTTGGGGTTTTATATAATATATTTCATCATGATCACCATGTAGAAAGTCAGTAATAATGTCATTTTGGTCAATGTGAATGTCATTATAAGTAATAAAAGAAATAAATAAATTAATTAATGATTTTTTAACTACCATAGAAAAAAATCAGAGTAATACATTCCTTAATAATGAAGTAATCTATTAACAAAAAGTCTGGTATTATTCCTACTTTGATTACCATAGTTATTTTCTTCCTTAACATTTATGATCAATTTAATACTCATTAGTGAATAACCAAATGGGTTATTAACCATGGAAATTTTTTGGTTATTTCATAAGTACTTAATAACATCATTCATTTAAGTAATCTGGTGTTTGGAATCACATTAATTACAATCTTTCATGTAGGTTTTGGGATTATTCATAACTTGGTTATGAGAAGTGGAAGAAAAAATCACCAATTAAGTGTAGTAAAAATGTGATAGAGGTTGCATGAACCATAACTAGGTTTCTAGGGATAAAGTTTTCACTAATGGAAACTTGAGGTCTATTTTCTAAACTACTACCAGGATCAGATTCAGATTGAGCATTGGATAGATGATCTAGTGGAGTGGTATCAATGGGAGCATTAGAGTGTGCTTGTGGTTCAACCTCGACATCCTCGTATTGTGGTCAATCACCACATCCATATGTGTATAGTGTCATCCATTTTGGAGGATATGAATCATGGAATACAACAACCGATTAATACATTAATTTTCTTTTTCTAATTTCATTATCCCATAGTGATCCTTTTTCCCCAATGATAACATATAAATTTACCATTGATTATTTTATGTTCGAAATTTTCTATTTTGAAAATGTAATATTTAGTAAATATAAAAAAACATAAATGATAATATGATTGAGGCATATTTCTACAAGTTTCATATAAATTTTTAATAATATTCATAGTTGAAATGAATAGAATGATCATGTAAACATCCAACATGGAAACCCCAAAAAAGGATTTTGGCAAGCCTGGGTATGAAATCATGCATCAAACCCACTCTGAAATGGTATAATTGTTATTCCCTATAAATTTTTTTTTGAGTAGTGTCATTGACAACATAGTTCATAATGAGACCCACATTCTCATAGAAGACAGTTAAAATTACTGATAGGTATTTTTGGATTTTTTTAGTTCTCATTGTTTTCAAATTTCAATCAATTTATTTTTATATAATGTAATTACATGTTTATAAGAACTAAACATTATCATATATCTTTAAAATAATATAATTACATTATTTATTAGAAAACTCATATGTATAAATGTTATACAGAATTAAACCATGTGATAATGTATTAGAAAAATCCAAAAATTAAATGAATATATAATTTAAATGATGAATAACATTAAATATACAATTATAGGAACTAACATTGTTATAATTTCCAAGGACACAACATTTTCAAAAGGGTAAATTACATAGTGTAACTTGAATTAAAAGCCCATGATTACATTACTTTTCACAACCAGTAGAACCAACATGTGGTAACCTCATATTCCAAATTTTTTTTATGTTAGTGAAATAAGTTCTACACAAATTTCTAGAGGGGGGTTTTCCACCCGATTCATATATCCTATTAAAATATTATCCTTTGAAAACATTATGAGCCCCTTATTTTTTATATGGAAAACTGATTATAACCTAATAAAGAGTCATTTTTATTCAATAAACCTAATTAAAAAGTTATATATATACACCTCATAAAACCATCTAACATCATATATTATGAGGATATAATGGAAAATATATCTAACAAGATAGACCCTGCACTGAAGACTATACACCACTTTTCGTTTATAAATCTAAATATCCTTCTTAGACCTTAGTCATCTCTAAAAACTATTTACTATCCTGTAACATATAGATTTAATGAAATGAGTCTAAGACACAATCATCATGTTATTTTCACTATGAAACATTTAACTCCTTAACTATATCATAAGTTGTATTAGATATATATAATGATAACCATATTATTTATAATTCACATTAGAATTTAATTTTTCCTAGTCAGGATTAATATATCTTGCATTCCTATAATAGAAGAATTTAAATTCTATCAAAATAATTTTAAATTTATTATTCATAGTCTGGTTCTGTTTCCTCACATTATCCTTACAATTATCATTCTTCATCCCACAGTGATAATACATACTTTTCCCATTTAATCATTTTCTCACTAATTTTACAGTAGTTTTATTGTGTAAATCATGGTAAAAAATAATATTTAACATTACCTAAGGTCAATAATTATCTCCCAAACATCATGGTTTCATTATTGAATTAAATGTAATATAATGTGAAATAAAAAAAAACTATTTCCTAGTTCTCATAATCAATGATTACATTAATATATGATAGTTTGAAAACAATTTTATTATATTCATGAATGTCTGCACGAATAGAGGTCCAACAAGAATTACATTTCTACGTAGTTTATGAATACACTATATAATACTATTAAGAAATGTTCTCATATAAATATTTTCTAATTTAAACTAAATACAAGAAACATAAAACTCTTATAAACCCTATTTAAAAATGTAGAAAAAAGAAATATAAGCCTTGTGTAACCCATTAGTAGAGATATCAAAAATGTAATATATAATATTTCTATCAATTGGAGGACTCACGAGCTTTTTCATGGGTCCTTTAAGGGTGAAAAGAATCCCTTTTTGACTAGAAATGAACAAATCTAGAATCACCAAACAATATTGTCATTTTCTCTTTAAAATTTATAGATAAAATATATAAAATATTCAATTTTTATATTTATTCAACTCTAATACAAAATATAGTGGACATAACTAATTCAAAAATATATGTAAATGGTTAAAAACATAAAAATATGTGATGGTTTATAACAAATTTATTAATATTGAATAAAAAAGAGAAATACTAAATAAATTATCACTACTAAAAATTATGATTGTTTAACAAACCCCAATACAGTATGCTAGATCAAAAGTATATGTTTCAATAAAAGTTAATTATATCACAAATCCTAAGATACAACAGTTTAATATACATATAAAACTAAACTCAAAATTTTTTATTAAATTACATTGAAAATAAAAATACATCACCATAAAGCATGTAACCTTTCGTATTCTCCATGAAATCAATTTTTTCATACATATATGTCATCATGGATCTCAAGGTAAAAAATGAAATATAATATAAATTATTATCACAAATGTTTAATAAGGGGTTGTGTATAGAATAGAAAAGTATTAAAATTGTTAGTATTACAAAATAATAATAAACTGAGTTATAGTATATCAAATGAAAGTTAGAGAATAATTAAATCCATGGAAAACATGAAAATTATAAAAAATCTTGGATAACAATAATATATCATAATGTGATGCATTAAAATTATCAGCACAGCCTTATTCTAGGACATCTTATATAATGAGTATGGATAGTCAAATTACACTATCATAATTGTTTATTGATGCCTATGCCATAACCCCCTCTCTCTCAAAATATGATTCAATGAGGGGATAATGATAATGACCCCCTGCATCACACCTCTATTAGGGCATGAGTTGGCAATTAGCACTGAGGGTATAAAAATCACATAGTATGGGAGTCATTACCCTCTTTAAATGAAACATGATCAAGATATAAGGTGAATTATCTACAATAACTCCATGATATATATATATATATGAATCAAACATCCCACATTTCTTGTATAAATAAAACTAATACAAATATAAGTATCCAAAATTAAATACCAAATGGAAATGCTTAGGTAGAGACATAAGAACTATCCAGAGGTTCGAGCTAGTAATGTCTACCAAAGTCCATGAAATGCACCTAGATACCTTGAAAAAAATATATATTTAGACGGAGAATACAAGTATACATAGTAGGAAAACTGACGTCTCCCATGAACATTTGAAGGAATCATACTAATGCACCTTTGAGAAGACAAAAAAACAAAGAACACATATAAAGGTATTAAAACATTCCCATCCTAAACATGACACACTCACTATGTAATGAAAACCATGTAATATAATTTAATATTATACACATAAATGATTGGATACTGTACACCACATTCACCCTGATTAGCTACTCTCACACCCCAATGACAAACATCTTATCCCTCCCACCTCTTTTGAATACATCAAATAACATCATGGAATCACAATCCTAGACCACACACCACAATACATCCCAACCGCACATACATTGGCCACAAACCATATCACACCCTTCCCATACACACTAGGTCCACACAGCACATAACAATCCACCTACACACACCTAGACCCCACACCACATCACACTCGTCTACTCACACATGGGAAACACACCACATCACATCCTGCCCACACAAACCTAGGCCACACACCATAACATATCACATCACATCTGATCCTGAAGACACCTAGGTAAGAAAATCACAATTCTTCCCAAATTCGACTATGACTCCATGTCACAACTCACCCAGAAGGCACCTGGGACGCTATGTCATAACTTGTACAAATAATCATAGGTCATCATCACCTAGAATCGGGACAATGGATGAGTGGGTGTCCAACCATTTATCCTACCACTAGATGTTGGGGATGACACCCTTCTGTGACTATCCTATTGTTCAACATAGACTGATAAACATCGGTGAGATTCATATAGAAATAAATGTAAAATAAAATTATTTATATACTATCAGATACTAAATCCCAATCTATTAGTTCTCCAAAAAACTAACCAACTCACAATAGCCTCAACTTTATTACAACCTATAATTTCCATTACTAGTATCTTCAACAGTCATTTAGATGGTCACAAAATCTGGTAAACTAATGTGGTTCCACATTTCCTCCTTGTTTAACACCCATTTATTTCATAATTTATCATCAATTGAATTTAACTAGACAACCCATCATTTAATTTTCCATTAAAAAATTTCTATCTCATTAACCAAACCATCCCATTGAACTTCAATCATTATTATACAATCATTTATTATCTTAATACATAGTAATATAGAAAAATGAAATAATATATCACAAGAAACCTTCCAACCCCAACAATCACAACCCACCTCCCCTATATCATGAACAAGCTACCACTTTACAACATGTATCCCATTACAATCACGCATTGTCATACCACAAACATGGCCAATCAACCACTTTTCTCCCCCCACCTAATTACAATCACACATCATTATCCCACAAGAATGACCACATATCAAATAACATAATGGTAATTTCACATATTTATAAAGGGACTTTTATCACATTACACATTATTTTAGGGGCATTATCTCACAAAACATAATCCTGGGTCAAAAAAAATTATTATCAAAATATAATTAATAAATCAATTATAAATTAGGGTGTTCAAAAAATAGGAACAGTGAAAGAGCGCTGTCGTGGGCGCCCTCAAATGATTAGTATGATTTTGGGGTACTTAGGTGCAGCAGAGTGGCTGACCAAGGTCGTCTATCAAAGAAGGAAGTGAATTTGACTACTTATTAGAGGTATTATAAAAATAAAATAAAAGAGAATAAAATAACTACTTGAAAGGATTGGGGTGGTTTTTTTATAGGTTATGAACCTAGAAGAAGTTTTCTGGAAGAAGATTGCATTTTTTTTGTTTTTAGTTTTGAAATGAAGTTTGATTAAAATGACACAATAGAAAGATGTTTGTTTAGACAATATTTAAAAGATGTAATCGATATAACTCTACCTCTTCAATCATTTATTAATCATTATCATTTAAATTAATATTAACTTAATTATGATCCCTTAATTTGTTAAATCCCGAACCCAACGAGAATTAACTTTACCACGAAGATTGAAGTGAATTTAACCTTAGGCTAACCTCGGAACATGCAATCGCAACACCCTGCTTTGATTGATGTTCTAAAATTAGCTTATGGTCAGTGGTAAATTAAGTCACATAACCACTCTATAAATTAGGATTAATTGAGTTTAGGGATTATATTTGAACTCTACAAATTGATCCCGTGTGGTTTTGAATTACCGGTTAAGGTTGCGCTCTCATAGTTCACAAAATTCCCGACCTCGCGTGTTTTGTGTTAACTATTCAATTGCTTTCTTAGTTTCATTTAAATTAAAAACTCAATTAATAGATCATAATATGATAATTACATTATCTCATTGATTCAAAATAAATGAATGAAGAAGGATAGAGGTCGATCGATTACTAAAAAGAACTATTCTTCCATGGGTGGTGTAGTCATCGTGGAGACGTTTTGCATAAGCAATGGATTGAAAGGGTAGAACCCAATCTTGTCTCCACTCTTGATTCCAACCCAATTAAGAAGATTAAGATAAGAATAATAGGGATGAACACAGAAGATTATTTCAAGAAAAATTCAAGAAACAAACATGAAATAAAAGAAATACAAAGAAGAGGTGAGAGAGGAGAGCCTTTTTGGAAGAGAGGTTTGCACAAAGGATTACTTGTTCCAAGAGTTGTTAGGGGCTCCCAAGAGACACCCTTTAGGCCACACCTTCCCAAAGCCTCGAACAGCCCTCTCAAAGAGTTAAAACCCCCTTAAATAGAGTTTGTGAGGGCTAGGGATACATAAATTTTTAAGTGTGAAATGAAAAACTCGGCCAAATATTTTATTCCAACGTGCACCGCCCATTTGACCTCCCATACGCGTGATTTGACCGGCCTTACAGAAGGATGATTTGTTCAAAATCATGTCCCCGAGCTTTCGTCAAAAGTGTGGCTCAATCCAGGCCCGTATGTAGACGATATGTCCCAAATACAGAACCCATGTCTATTCTACCGAGTCCAGCCCACCATTGGATTAATTGATCATTTACTCCATCCAAATGCACTCTTTAGCTCTAGTGTCATGAATGAAAATTGTATAAAATGAAGTTAGTAACACTGTTACAAATTTTCAAATTCAAATAATAAATATAAAAATATTTCTCTTCGAAATACTACAATACACTATTAAGGGTAAAACTGGAATTTTCACCAAATTTTCAAATGAATGATCAAATCCCAAATATTTTATGAATAAACATATTTAACACAATGTGAGGAACTTATTTCATTTATTATCAATAAAATTTTAAATAAAATAGTGTTTTATCAACTCCCCCACACTTACCCTTTTGCACACCTGGGAAAAACCTCATATCAAGTAAACATCAATATCAAATCAAAACCAATTTTAAAACACATATCCTTAAGATCAATCAATTACACACCAAGAATCAAAAGATATCATGCCTCATAAAAAACCTTATTTCATGTTCTTCATTTATATCATTCAATATATTTCCACTTCATTTATCCACCAATGCACAAAACACTTACCTCGCTTGAATTTTCTCTCATCACTCAAATATCAATTTTTTTTGCAATGTCTTTTTCATCCAAACTCATATAAGGGTCACCATAGGCTTGATAGATTCCTACATCGCTACCCGATGTGAGTCAAGGACATATGTTTATCATGAGGACTTTTCAGGGTTGTTCTGTGGCTTTCGGTTGGTAGGATTAAGATGTGAAAAACTCTGAGGCTGAATGAGGAGGGCTTGACTCTTTTGAAGCAAAATTGCATTAATCTAATTTTCACTTAAATACGGTCTTCTCTTCAATCCCCATAGTATCAATTCCGCTCCATCATCATGAAAAGTCATGAAAGGTTTACACCATTCATCATTTCCGCATAAAAAAAGTCAATCTTCTCAATCATGATTTTCTTGAAAGCTCTAGATGGGCACAGCTTTCCACCTCAATTAGAAGCTCCAGAAAAGGCACAGCTTCACATGTCATGAAAGCTCCAGAAAAGGCACAGATTTCAATATAATGACTTTCTTTAGCAGTAAACACATCTCTTCGGAATTTAATTTTCCACCCAAAGTATCACATAATGTGGTGGCACAACACAAGACAGCTTCCCCCACACTTAAGCTCAACTAGATTATGCAATTTCACTTTAAGAGTTGGTTGGATAGGGAAAATTGTCTTGTAATGTGGCGTAAACTAACAGGCTGTGCATGGCTTCTAAGGGCTACAAGGATTAAATATTCAAGGCAGGACATTATAAAAAAGAATTCTTTGAAATAGGGGTTTTAATACCAAACAAATGCCTCAATCATTTAAACACAAGTACCTCAAACCCTCAAGTTTTGACAGGAATAGATCAAATTCTGGTTAAATCAAGCATGGATTGGTTCTCTCAAGAAGTGAGGTGAATGTAAAGAATATGAAAATAATGGTTTAGAAGCCTCATAGGAAAGTGATTTCTAATATAAAGACAGTGAGATTGGCATGGGATTCAAAATTCAGCGTACTGTTCATGAAATTACTAAATATTTGAACTTGAAACAAAGTCATTTCAGCATTCATTTAAGCTTAGTTTCAAGGGGTAAATTGTTTCACTTATTGATATGGATTTAAAAATGGTGATGAGAATCATTTCAGCTCAAAAGTTTCAAAAACACACAGAAAATTGTAAAATAAACACACAAATTTTGAAAAACATACAATTTTTTTTGAACAGGAAAGCAATTGAAATTACTAAACTAAAAGGTTCCCTCCCCCACACTTAAAATATTGCATTGTCCTCAATGTGAACCTATGAGATGATATATGCACATGAAATGCATAATTTTTAAATAGGACAAATAATATAAAAGTGAAAGGGTTAGGAACAGCCTGATGTGATCAAGTGATGATGGGGTCATGCAGTGTGATAAAATCCACTGCATCAGTAGGATGTCCCTCAATGTATCTCTTCAAACGTTGCCCATTAACTGTAATGATCCTTCTAGTGTCCTCTTGTGTGATCCCCACTGCACCATAAGGAAAAACATTAGACACAATATAAGGACCTAACCATCTGGAACACAACTTACCAGGCATCAACTTCAGTCGTGAACTATAGAGAAGGACTTTCTCTCCAACATGAAACTCCCTTTGTTGGATCATTTTGTCATGAGATGCTTTTGATCTTTCCTTGTAGAGCCATGAGTTCTCATATGATGACAGTCGAATCTCCTCAAGCTCTTGAATTTGCAACTTCCTTTGAATTCCAGCTTGGGCCAAATCCAGGTTACATTTCTTTATAGCCCAATATGCCCGATGCTCGACTTCCACGGGGAGATGACACGCTTTCCCAAAAAAAATCCGAAATGGGGACATACCAATGGGGGTCTTGTATGTTGTCCTATAAGCCCACAATGAATCATCCAAGCGCTTCCTCCAATCCTTCCTATTTGGCTGCACGGTTTTCACCAAGATTTGTTTCAACTCACGATTTGAAACCTCAGCCTGGCCATTTGTTTGGGGTGGTATGGTGTTGATGTTTTGTGTGTCACCCCATATTTTCTATGGAGGGAAGAAAAATTTATATTGCAAAAATGTGACCCTTGGTCACTGATGATGGCCTTTGGTACTCCAAATCTGCAAAAAAACTGTGCTTTGACAAAGTCCACAACAACATGAGAATCGTCAGTCCTGGTGGCCTTGGCCTCCACCGATTTACTCACATAATCAACAACAACCAAAATATACAAAAATCCAAATGAACTAGGAAAAGGACCCATAAAGTCGATGCCCCATACATCAAAAATCTCACAAAATAGTATGGGTTGTTGGGGCATCTCATGTCTCCTAGAAATGTTCCCAGTGTGTTGGCAACGAGAGCATGACTTACAAAACAAATGGGTATCATGGAACAAGCTAGGCCAATATAATACAGAGTCTAAAACCTTCCTAGCTGTCCATTGGGGTCCAAAGTGTCCACCACAAGCAAGTGTATGACAGAAATGAAAAACAGACTCAAACTCATGATCGGGAACACACCTCCTTATGACTTGGTCACTACACATGTGCCAGAGGTAAGGATCATCCCACACATAAAACCTAGAATCACTTTATAATTTTTGGACATGATGTTTCTTTAAATTTTCAGGGATTTCAGAAGCAACAAGGTAGTTAACTAAATCAGCATACCAAGGATGCGTACCTGAGATGGTATAGAGATACTCATCAGGGAAAGTGTCCCGAAGTGGTACCTGATCCAAGCTGCCATCCTCTAGTGTGTGAGTAAGCCTACTCATGTGGTCCACCACCATGTTTTCTGACCCCTTTTTGTCCTTTATCTCGATGTCAAACTCTTGAAGAAGGAGCATCCAACGGATAAGTCACGGCTTTGCATCTGGCTTCTTTAGGAGGTACCTCAAAGCTGCATGGTCAGAAAAAACAACTACTTTAGAGCCCAATAAATATGAACGGAATTTATCTAAAGAAAATATGACAACAAGAAACTCCTTTTCTGTGGTAGTGTAGTTTGATTGGGCTGAATCTAGCGTCCTCGATGCATAGGTGATCACATGTGAACGTCCCTACACCCTCTGAGATAAGACAGCTCCAACCGTGAAGTTGGAGGCCTCACACATAAGCTCAAATGGAAGGTCCCACCATGGGGGTTGTATGATTGGTGGAGTGGTCAGACACTTCTTCATCTCATCAAATGATACCTTGCATAAATCATCAAAATTGAAGTCAATATCTTTTTGAAGCAATCGAGATAAGGGTAGAGCGATCTTACTAAAATATCTGATGAAGCGTCGATAAAATCTAGCATGCCCAAGGAATGATTGGACATCACACACACATGTAGGATATGGGAGGGATGAAATAATGTCTACCTTAGATTTATCAACTTCAATTCAATGTTGTGAGACTATATGACCTAAGACAATTCCCTTTTCGACCATGAAATGACATTTTTCAAAATTTATGACCAGATTCTTCTCAATACAACGATGCAACACATCACCCAAACTAGAGAGACATTCATCAAATGAGGACCCATAAACTGTAAAATCATTCATAAATACCTCCATGCAGGTCTCAATGAAATCTGAGAAAATACTCACCATGCATCTCTGGAAGGTACCTGGGGCATTGCAAAGTCCAAATGGCATCCTTCGGTAAGCAAAGGTACCGAATGGGCAGGTGAATGTTGTCTTCTCCTGGTCCTCTGCTGCAATGGGAACCTGAAAATAGCCAGAAAATCCATCCAAGAAACAATAGTGTGTCTTCCCAGCTAGTCTCTCATGCATCTGGTCAATGAATGGAAGTGGGAAATGGTCCTTACGAGTGGATTGATTTAGTTTCCTATAATCGATACACACTCGCCAACTGTTTTGTACTCTCACAGGAACTAACTCATCATTTTCATTTTTTATAACAGTGAAACCAGTTTTCTTTGGTACAACCTGAACAGGCTAACCCATTGTGAGTCAGAAATAGGGTAAATGATACCCGCCTCAAGTAAATTTTCAACTTCTTTCTTAACAACTTCTAGGAGGGTGGGATTAAGTCTCCTTTGTGGCTGTCTCACCAGTTTAGCCCCATCCTCAAAGAGAATCCTATGCATACAAATGGAGGGGCTAATACCTAATATGTCTTCCAATGTCCAACCAATTGCCCTAATGTTATCTCTCAAAAGATTCAAAAGTTTTTCTTCATGTTCAAAAGAGAGATTGTTAGAAATTATGACAGGTAATCTATCACCACTGAGAAAGTATGCATATTTGAGATTTGGGGGAAATGCCTTGAGTTCCAATGTAGGTGGGTGATGTATGAATGGAGAAATTGATGCAACAGACATATCTGCACAATGAACATCAGTATCAGAAAAAAAAATCATCACAATCAGAGAATAAAGCACCAAATCCATCAACATACTCAATAGGCATGTCATAATCAGAGTTCACATGATCAAAATCAGAATATGATTCCATTCCAAAATCAAATCTTAGAGAATCTTGTTCCTTAAAAATGGGTGTAGAAGTATTCTTAGACATCAAACTAGAACTAATACTCATAATCTCCCTAAGCATAGGAAAATACAATTCCATGATGTTTTTACTTGTTGGTTCAAAATGGGAGATAACCAAAGCAGAATGGTCCTCTGAGGGGTACTTCATGGAATCCATAACATTAAATATCACAACTTCATCTCCAAACTCCATGGAATGTGTACCCTCATTGACATTTATGATAGTTTTTGAAGTTTTGAGGAAGGGTCTACCTAAGATAATGGGGGCATGAGAACTTACCTGATCATCCTCCATGTTAATCACATAGAAGTCTGCTGGAAAGATCATGTCTCTTACCCGAACAAGTACATCCTCAAGAACTCCCGCTGGATATCCCGTAGCTCTATTCACCAATTGCACCACTACTCTTGTTGGCTTCAACTCACCAACCTGTAAGGAAGAGAATACAGAGTGAGGAATCACATTTATTGAAGCTCCTAAATCACAAAGAGCATCAGAGAAGTGCAACTCCCCTATGGTACATGGGATGGTGAATGTCCCAGGATCCTTGCACTTTGTTGGCATTGCTAGAGTTGGTGTAATGAGTGCCGAGACATTCCTTCCAAGGTTGATCCTCTCATTCCCCTTGAGCCCTCTTCGATTGGTGCAGAGTTCTTTTAAGAATTTGGCATACCTTGGGATTTGCATAATGGCTTCAAGTAAAGGAATGTTGATCTCCACATGCTTGAATGTGTCCAAAACCTCCTTTTTCATTGCTTCTTCAGCCATCTTCTTGGTTTGAACAACCCTGTTTGGAAAAGGAAGAGGTTTAGAAGGAACATCATCAATATTTTTCATACCTTTATCTTTCTCCTTGGATTGCTCATCAGTTGGTATGGAATGCGGCTTCTCTGAAGTTGAGGTGAATCCCGTTGGAATGGTAGGTGCAGATGTATCGTTCATTTGCTTCCCACTTCTCAATGTGATGTCACTAACATTCCCCTTTGGATTTGGAGTGGGTTGGGTAGGTAGATTTCCATAATTCTTACTCACAAGTTCATGGAGGGCGGTGGCAATCTGGCTCATTTGAGTCTTCAACTCCCTCAGCTCTGAACATTGACTCTTCAGCTAATTCTGTTGATTGAGAACAATTTTCTTCAAAAGATCATCAGTATTAGAATCTACCTTTGGTGGATGATTCCCTTGTTGCTGACTTGTTGATGTTTGATCTTCAAATCTACTTTGGGGTTGTTGGAAACCCTGCTGGTAAGGCAGAGGCTGCTGGATGTTTTGTTGAAAGGGTGGCCTTTGTTGTTGTCCAGAGCCAAACCTCATGTCCGACAGATCTTTCCACCCTTGGTTGTATGTTGGATAAAACTTCTTTTGGGGATATTGTTGTTGTTGTTGCTGCTGAAATGGTCTCCCAGGGAACACTGCTGCACAATCTTCTGTTTCTTGGAGTTGTGGGCAACAGTCAGTTGGGTGGCTTGTCTCAGCGCAAATACCACAAGGCTTTGAAGGAGGGGGTAGAGATGTCTTTTGTGCCAAAGGAATTTGCCTCACCATAGTGGTCAATTATTCCAACTTAGTATCAATCAAATGACTTTCAAGAGAATAAGGACTTACCTGATGTACTCCCCTGACATGTGGTGTACCTCTATCACCAAATTGTTGGGAGTTTTGGGCCATCTTGTCGATCAAAACACGTGCAGCTACTGGTGTCTTTTCCACCAATGCTCCTCCAGCCGCAGCATCCACCATGATTCTCTCCATAGGTGTGAGTCCTTCGTAGAAGTACTGAATGAGGAGTTGCTCACTGATTTGGTGATGTGGGCAGCTTGCACATAACTTCTTGAATCTCTCCCAGTACTCATACATTGACTCCCCTTGGGCTTGCTTGATCCCCGATATTTCCTTTCGAATGGATTTTGTCCTTAATGCTGGAAAAAATCTTTGCGAGAAAAGACGTTTCAAATCATTCCAACATGTTACATCTTCAGGTTGCAAATAATACATCCAATCTTTTGCAGCTCCATCAAGTGAGAATTGGAATGCTCTTAATTTAATTTGATCATCAGAAACATTTCTTGGTTTTAAAGTTGAGCAAACCACATTAAATTCCTTAAGGTGTTTGTTGGGATCCTCACCAGATAAGCCATGAAACTTTAGAAGAAGGTGAATTAATCCATATTTCAATTCAAAGTCCGATTCGAGATTTGGGTATGCAATACAATTTGGTTGATAGTTAATATCAGGTGCAGCCAATTCTCGAATGGTTATATTAAGTTCATTTCCATTATTTCCAGCCATTGGTTCCTCTTTTATGTTTGAATTTGAATAGCTTCCAATTTCAATGTTTCCAGAAGAGAGGAATTCACCAACTGGTTGAATATTGAAACTTCCCGTAGATTGAGAATGTCTGATTCATGCCCTAAGGCTACGTTCAATCTCAGGGTCAAGATCTAAGAGATCTCTGGGATTAGTTCGTGTCATAGATCAAAAAAAATGAAAAGAAAGAAGGTGGACCATAGTAAAATAAAAATTATAAGTTTGATTTGATGGTCCAATGTGAAGTAGGTGAAAATAAAAGAAGAAGAAGAAAAATCAGATTGGGTAAAGAAGGAAGAAAGAAGAGAGGAAGAGAATAAAATGTAAAATAAAATAAATACCTCTAATTGGTTGAAATAATTACTTTCCTCCCCGGAAACGGCACCAATATGAAAGAGCGCTGTCGTGGGAACCCTCAAATGATTAGTATGATTTTGGGGTACTTAGGTGTAGCAGAGTGGCTGACCAAGGTCGTCTCTCAAAGGAGGAAGTGAATTGAACTACTTATTAGAGGTATTCTAAAAATAAAATAAAAGAGAATAAAATAACTACTTGAAAGGATGGGGGAGGTTTTTTTATTGTTTATGATCCTAGAAGATGTTTCCTAGAAGAAGATTGCATTTTTTTTGTTTTTAGTTTTGAAATGAAGTTTGATTAAAATGACACAACAGAAAGATGTTTGTTTAGACAATATTTAAAAGACGTAATCGATCTAACTCTACCAATTCAATCATTTATTAATCATTATCATTTAAATTAATATTCACTTAATTATTATCCCTTAATTTGTTAAATCCCGAACCCTACGAGAATTAACTTTACCACGAAGATTGAAGTGAATTTAACCTTAGGCTAACTTCGGAACATGCAATCGCAACACCCTGATTTGATTGATGTTCTAAAATTAGCTTATGGTAAGTGGTAAATTAAGGCAATAAACACTCTGTAAATGAGGATTAATTGTGTTTAGTGATTATCTTTGAACTCTACAAATTGATCCCGTGTGGTTTTGAATTACCGGTTAAGGTTGCGCTCTCACAGTTCACACAATTCCCGACCTTGCGTGTTTTGTGTTAACTATTCAATTGCTTGCTTAGTTTCATTTAAATTAAAAACTCAATTAATAGATCATAATATGTGAATTACAGTATCTCATTGATTCAAAATAAATTAATGAAGAACGATAGAGGTCGATCGATTACTAAAAAGAACTACTCTTCCATGGGTGTTGTAGTCATCGTGGAGACGTTTTGCATAAGCAACGGATTGAAAGGGTAGAACCCAATCCTGTCTCCGCTCTTGATTCCAACCCAATTAAGAAGATTAAGATAAGAAGAAGAGGGATGAACACAGAAGATTATTTGAAGAAAAATTCAAGAAACAAACATGAAAGAAAAGAAATACAAAGAAGAAGTGAGAGAGGAGAGCCTTTTTGGAAGAGAGGTTTGCACAAAGGCTTACTTCTGCCAAGAGTTGTGAGGGGCTCCCAAGAGACACCCTTTCGGGAACACCTTCCCAAAGCCTCGACCAGCCCTCTCAAAGTGGTAAAACCCCCTTTAAATAGAGTTTTTGAGGGCTACGGATACATAACTTTTTAAGTGTGAAATGAAAAACTCGGACAAATATTTTATTCCACATTGCACCACCCATTTTACCTCCAAAACCCATGAATTGACAGGCCTTCCAGAAGGTTGATTTGTGCCAAATCATGTCCCCGAGCTTTCCTCAAAATTTGGGCTCAATCCAAGCCAGTATGTAGACGATATGGCCCAAATACAGAAGCCATGTCTATTCTGCCGAGCCCAGCCCACCATTGGATTAATTGATCATTTACTCCATCCAAATGCACTCTTTAGCTCTAGTGTCCTGAATGAAAGTTGTATAAAATGCAGCTAGGAACACTGTTACAAAATTGAAAATTCAAATAATAAATATAAAAATATTTATCTTCGAAATACTACAATGCACTATTAAGGGTAAAACTGGAATTTTCACCAAATTTTCAAATGAATGATCAAATCCCAAATATTTTATAAATAAACATATTTAACACAATGTGAGGAAATTATTTCATTTATTATAAATAAAATATTAAATAAAATAGTGTTTTATCAAACAGTAAAAAGGGTTCAATTACTTATTCCAAAAAGCACAAACAAAACCACCAATGGATACACACCGTATGGAGAAGGAGAAATTGTACATAAACCACCATTCAATAGGAATCCTACATATCAACCAACAGCATACTAAAGTATGTTCAAAACGAATCCAAAACAAACAATCCAAACCAACCTACATTGACATAGAGATCCATGAGGATGAACACAAGAAACCCAATTAAAAAGGGTTAATAACTCATAATAGAACAACCATATATTTCTAACAAACAACCACATGAACTGAATGATCAAAGTGGAGATTAGAGGGATTGATGAAATATTTATGGTGCCTATGGTTTAAGAAAATGTTAAGGAAGTATAATTCATAAATAAATGATATAAAATATATTCGAAAAATAATTTTAAAAATGCAATGAATTAGGTTATTACCCGACATGTAATTCCCTTTAAAACCGTGTAATCCTCAATGTTCGATTTCACTATTAATTATTCACCTCTTTATTATTGAGCCTCAAAAAAGAAAATTTCATGAACCATACATGGAAAAGACATGAAACTAAATTTCATGTCATGTAATAAATGTAAAAGATGTTTATTTCCTACATCGGTTCTATTGCACCTCCAAATTCCATTAGAAAATACAAGGACCTCCACTGATCACCTCCAACATTGAAAAATAAAAATGTAACATTCTAGGAATCCATGGACCATTAAATATTATTCCGATCAATCAATTAATTAAATCAATATTCCAAAACCATGCCAAGAAGAAATGGGGTCCATACAAACACCCTATCAGAGACCTCTCATGAATCATTTCATGCCTCAAAAGCTATCACTTGCAATGAAAACCAACCCAAATGAACACAAAAAACACTAAACAAACAGATCTCCACAACCCCAAAACTACACTACCACTATACAACCAACATACCACAACAACCCAAACATAAAAATTAGTGAATTCAATCTTCAATGTCAAGATAATATCTTCTTACTGTGGCAAATAATTTCCCACGTGGGTTCAAATTCATCATAATTAATGTTTCTTGATTAAGAATTAGTTCCTCTCCATATAATATTTTATGAAATGATCATACATCACACCACACACATCACAAACGAATTAATATAGTACATTTAATAAAACAGGGTTAAAAAATCACATCATAATGATAAATAGATTATTGAAAAACATAAAACATCTTCATGTTTTTGGAAGACACCTACAAATATCACTACCATGAATATTACTCCAGGACACCAAGACTCCATAAAAAATCAACCAATGGAATGGTTCATCCATGCAGTGCCTTCCCTTGGTGACCTTAGATCTCTACCAGCCATTCCAAAAATAATATGTCTTCCTTGATATCCAACACACCCTTGACAATGACATAGGATTCATCATTAAAATAACTGAGAAGCTGTGATATGTGTATGATTTCAGGGATCCTACCCATCCATAGTGGAAAATCTAATCGATATTCCACCTTTCCCACTCGGCCCAACACCTAAAAGGGACCAAAAAACCAAGGTGAAATTATAATACCTCTACCAAACTACTAGTGCCTACATATAGGGGAAACCTTCAAGAACTAGTGGTCCCCAACCTCAATCTCCAACACAATCCTCCTGTGATCAGAATAACACTTCATCAAATCCCGATCAACTTTAGTCATCTCTTAAACAATTTAAAATTTCTTTATTTTTCATCACACCAAATCACAACCAAGAATAGATGTCTCCCCAATTATTGTACATCACAACGGATAATAAGATTATATATTGTACACAACATCAAACCGCTACATTTCCATGGATGATGGATAGATATATTTATATGAAAATGTAACTAAGTACATGTTTTGTATCCACGATCCACAATAGTCTAAGATGCATTCATGCAACAGATTACCTAATGGCTGGATAGTTTGTTCTATCTTCCAATTTGTTTGAGGGTGGAAAACATCATAGCAGAATAACTAAGTGAATTTTTTTTTTGATGAAATCCCCTCTAGACATATGAGATAAAACATGAATCCCAATCTAACACAGTAGAACTTTTAATCTCATTAAACTGCACCACCTCCTCCACATACCTCTTAGTAAAATAATCCATTACTCTGGACTACTAGATTACTTTGAAGTGGTCATGTTTC
Organism: Viscum album; assembly: GCA_963277665.1. Classification (NCBI taxonomy): domain Eukaryota; kingdom Viridiplantae; phylum Streptophyta; class Magnoliopsida; order Santalales; family Viscaceae; genus Viscum; species Viscum album. The sequence continues at coordinate 942,074,083 of OY728127.1, read as the reverse complement.
ATCAATCGGTCCATGATCACAAAGATATCATCACATCATCCATATGACCTGGGTAACACAATGATGAAATCCATCTAGAATTCATCACATTTGAAGACCTGAACATACTATGGTTGCAACAAACTACCAAGAACATAACGCTCGGCCAATACATTCTAGAAAAAGAAGCACTTCTCTGCAAAATTCACCATTTCCCATTTCATCTCAGGCCACCAAAACTACATATTCAATCCACAATATATCTTATAAATTCCATGGTTTACCACCAATGGTGTTCTATGGAACTAATTAAGTACTCCCTTGAACACTAATAAAATATCAAATGGCCTTCCTCAAAAACAACATGAGGTTTTGATCATCCTTCAAACATCCATCCAGAGCATCACCATGGTCAACAAAATCATAGAGAAACTCTTCCTTTTTTTCAACCCAAATAGACTTCTACACATGCTTCCTTCAAGAATATTACACAATCATCTAATGAAAACATCATCTTACACCATCTTTCATTGCATCTATGTACAATGCTTCCAACTCCTACATCACTCTCTAGGCTTCCCAAGACTCCCAAAAAACATAATTCTTTAAATTACTTCTCAAATAATTAGCCTCAACATTCCCATTTATTTAGGTTCATGAGATATAAATTTCATTATCATGATTAAAATTCATCAACCTCTAATGATTCATGTTCATATCACACTAATAAAATATATACATTAGGATTTAGAGATCTGTAATGACCACAAATCACTCCCCAATGAGGTAATTTTGTCACAAGCATGAACATAGCCTATAGTAGCTCCATATCATGGGTAGTATAATTATACTCATGTGGCGGTAAATTCATGGATCCATAATAGATAACTTCCCGTTACTGAATCAACATGCATCCCAATCCTAGATGGAATGCATCAAAAAACACCTCAAACATCACACCTCATTTAGGAAACCGATGCACTAGAGAATTGACCAACACCCCCTATAGTTAACCAAACACATCTTTATGCTTATTAGTCCACAAAAAATATTGTCCTTTCCTGGTCAAATAAATCAATGGTCGACAACTCAATAGAAATCTGCGACAAACCATTGATAATAGCTTGGAGGACCAATGAAACTGGAAAACATGTAACACGTTCTTGGGTATGGCCTATGACAAAATTGCTTCAAACATTGATGGGTAATCTACCACACCCTTCCAGGACACCAAATTAATAATTAAATGTACCTCTCATGATAAGAATATAGACCAGGAAGACATTCTATTGAGATGGTGGCATTAATGTACATGCAAGATAATTATGCGATTCTATGAATGATCCTTCCATGACTTCGGGTAGATTAAGATACCATAAATTAATATGATGATGATTTAATCTATGAACTCATATAACACAGAGGTCATAATCTCCTTGAACACAGCCAGTGTGTTCGTAACACCAAATGGCATGAATATAATCTTAAAGTGACCATACATATATCTGAAGGTTGTATTCATGATATCTCCCTCCTTTACCCCCAACTAGAGATATCTAGACTATAAATTGATCCTAAAACACCAACTCACCCCCTCATCGTAGGTCAAAAAATTCATTTATCTTCAAAAGAGGGTAATGGTTTTTGATAGCGACCATATTCATCCTTTCGTAGTATATATAAAACCTTATACTGACATCAAAATTCATAGATAACAATACAAGATCACCCCCAGTGAAACATTAGGCCTGATAAAAACAATATGAATCAGATCATATATCTAAATCCTCAACTCCCACAACATAGAAGGTGTCATCCGATAAGGATCCACTCCAATCAGAGAAGCACCAGACATCAATTCTACCAAAAACTAAACATCACGTTGAGGGGGTGGGGTCACAACCTCCTTGGAAAAAACATCCATGTGAACTTTAATGATCCAAGGAACCACTACCATTCTAGTATCACTTTATTTCCCATAAAACACAACCAATAAAGAAACAAGGGTCTCTATACACATAATACCTACTTCAACAATCCACTCACCAATTAAAACCACACACTGGCTATCTATATAAAAACAATACCGTACTACAGAAGTAGTAGATAACATTTTTTATATAATAAAACTAGTATATTCCTTAGATAATAAAAAATTTATAAATTAGTTGAATGGTTATATCCCCATGGGACTGATGTGGTCTCATCATTAGTTTACACCCTCAAAACACTTCAAAAAAGTTGTTCTGACCATGGACTAGCGTAGTCAACACCTAGGGGACATGAAGGATATCTACATCATATTCTAGATCATTGGATAGAGTGGGTGAAATTGAGTATTGAGACACTCTTGAATCCAGCAAGGCACAAACAATGGTACTAAAAAAACTAGTCATATATCTGAAGATCATTGGCCTCTCTAAAACTACTGCCTCCACTCCGTGAAACTGACCTCTCCAAACTCCTCTACCTATTTTCCCATTACCACGTCCAAGACCATGTATGGTTTCACAATCATTGATCATGAGGAACATCATATGGTAAAAATCTACTCATTTTATCTCCTCTTGAAGGAGCATTATCCTACTACTGCTAATACTAAAACAACGTCACTGACAACTATTTCTGAGGTTGGTGCTGAACCCGCACCCCTCCACCAAATTGAGCTCAAGAAGATATAAAGAAATGGTCCTGATGATGGTTTTGGACCCCATATAAGAAAAAAATCATCCCTAATTCCACATTAATTTAATGCAAACCAAATTGTCCAAAGGTAATAAACAAAAATCCACTCCTGGCTGGTCAAAACCTCAATGGTCTAAGTGTTTGATACCTTCCATTGAAAACGCATCCCCTAAAAAAACCCTACGAGTTCCCTTCTTGTAGAAAACACCCTAATTAGTGAATTAAATCAATCCCATGTTCCTTCTTCTAAACATAAAGATACATCATCAAACAATAAATGAGTAGATATATACTGGATAGTAGGACATACATCCTCATAGAGAAATCCCACACAACACTCCTAATCTAGAAAAACATTTGGTTAAAAACAATGTATTTCCATTAACATGATTCGTAAATCCCACACTGACATTCTCCCCTTATGAATACAAATAACATCCTACCTCTACACTAAATTTTGGGGCAATGATCGGAACTCATTTTAGATGTAGACCCACCAATCATATTCCCCTATCCCATATCATAGAAACAATGTCCAATACTGATGTCTAGTTCCCTACATCTGACTGACTACCAAAGGACCCAATACTCCTTCAGGACTCGGACCAAACTGAATGTGATCTCATGATCCTCCTACTATCTCTTTGTCTCCCAATATGAAGCACATCCCATATACTTTTCCAACCCCTACTGGTGGAAATAATCAACTTCTTATTCCATTGATTATATTACTCAACATGTTCTACCCTAAAATTATTACATAAATCATCCTTCTAAACCACAGCATCCTGATCCACACACACCTGATGAATAATAGTAATGATAGAAAGGAAAAAAAATTTCCTATACCTGAGTTGTATGAAACCTTATTAGGATTTTCTATAATTTATTTTATCTATTTAATGCTGTTTTACATTCCAAAAAACCCAATTCAATGTAAAACACAAGTAATTTTGAATCATGTACCCCTACAAGATCTCTAACCTCTAAGAAGGTTCATCTCAATTGGCTATTCAATTAGCTCAGAGTTTGTGCACTGGGTCAATTTTGGGGCCTAAAATATCATTTTCTAGTTGGTATGCCAAGACTATGTCTTCTAGTAAGGTCAAATGTAACTATTTACAAACCAAACCATAAAAACTATGCATTTCCTAACTCCAAAATCCATCATATCTCTCAACTATCACATATAAAAATAAATCTAATACAAAATAATATAATTAAAAATAAATACCCAAATGAAAAACTGAGGTTGCAACACAACAACCATCCAACGGTTAAATAATGTAATTCCCTACATGGTGAACATAAACCTCATGGAAAACTAAAACCAATTTTATATACCTAGGGTTATAATATAAGTATACTCAGTAGGAAAAACATTGTCTCTCATGTATATGTGAATGAAGCATACTAATTGACCTATGTGAAAATAACAAAACAAAACATTTCTTATCAATGTATATTTTGAATCCTGACCTCACCAATGAATTTTCACCATGTAATGAAAACCTTTTAATATAATATATAGTAAAAAAATCAATGATAGGGTACCCCACACCTCTTTCCCACGTATTATATGCTCTCTCTACATAATAGATGTTTTCCTAGAACTCCAACATCGTCTGAATACATCACTTCACATGACACCCACACGCACCGGGTCGAGACACCACATAACATCCCCCTACCCCCCCTCACACACCTAGGACAAACCCCACATCACATCATACCCACACAAACATGGGCCACACAACAAATCACATCTAGCTCACACATACCATGATCACACACCACATCACATTCCACTCACACACACCTGTGCCACACACCACATCAAATACCTCTCACACAACCCTGGGCCGCACCCTAAAACACATCACAACACATCTCATTCCAAAGACACCACATAAAGCACATCAAAACACATTTATAAGAAAACTGGGACACAACATCACAACTCATCACAAAGAAACTTGGTACATCACATCAAAACTCTCCCAATGAAACTTGGGACATCATATCTAGGAAGAGGGAGTAAGGAAGAGTTGGTGGCTAGCCCTCCATCCTCCCTCTCAGAAGTGGGGAAATACACCCCCACGTGATGATGTGAGTTTTTAAAACATAGAGTTCACTATGGGTGCGGTGTGTATATAAATCCCAATAAAAATAAAAGTATATATATAGTATCAAACACTCATGCCCAACTAATGGGTTATAAAAAAATCTAACAAACTAATAATAGATTCACATTTGCAGGTACATATAAATTAATTTATTTGCACCTTCAATATACATTAATAAGGATAATATCCATGATAAACTAATGCGGCTCCACATTTCCTCCACATTTAACATCCATTTATTTCATTATTTGGATTCAACCAAATTTAACCACACAACCCATCGTTTAATTTTCCATTAAAAAAATTTATCTCATTATCCAAACTATCCCATTCCATTTCCAACATTATTAAACATTCATTTTTTCTATCACTACTCTATAATCTAGAATAAAGAAACTATATATCACAAGAACCCTTCCATCAACGAAATTCACACCTCAACGCACCAAAAAAATGTCCAGAGAACCACTTTTCCCCCAAACACAAAATTATAATCACACATCACCATCCCATGAGAATTGGAAATCAAACAATCTCCACACCACAAAATATTACAATAACACATCATCATCCATCAAGCATGACCACACTTCACATCACATCAAGGTCATTTGATTGATTTACAAAGGGTCTTTTATCACATTTCACTTTATTATAGGGGAATTATCATAGAATCCATAATCAAGGGGAACCCATTTTATTATCCAAATATAAATAATTAAAAAAAATTCTATTTAGGGTGATATCATAGCATGCACAAAAACATGGTTTCCAAAACTCGTTTCAAATAGCACAAAAAAGCTACCAATGGACAAAAATGTCATATGGTCATTTATCCCTTTCAATATATCACATAATAATAATATAAATTCTATAATATAATGATAATAAAATGTAATTACAATTTAAATATCCAAATAAACAATTCTATATCTTTAATTTAGCCTGATATATCATAACCCAATGGAAATAAAAGTAATCCCATACCTCATGATACATAATAAAGGGAAATGTGGGAACCCCAACATCAATGAATCTTTTAAAATTACTTCGCATCGTAGGGAAATGATTAAACTACCTAGAAACCACAATGCACATAAAACATGCAGATCTTCCAACCCCACACCAATGGATATCCAGAACATTGCTCAAATAAAATAACCAAACCAAACCACATCACCTCACTGATATATGAGTAATAAGGGAAGAAAACAAACCAAATTATGGGGAATAACTCACCATAGATCATCCACTAATAACCAATGAACAACCAAAAGAACTGACATAACACATATGGTGGAAGAGGGATTGATGAAATCATTAGGGAACTTAGGGTTTTACTAAAACAAGGGGAAAAACAATCCATAGCCTAATTAATGAAAATTCATTAATTTTTTTTAAAACTACACTGCATTGGGGTATTATATAATATGTAATCCCCTTTCATGTCGTGTAATCCTAGAGGTTCGGTTTTTTAGAAAAACAAGTCATCTCATTATTATTTACCCCCCAAAACTACCCCAAATTTGTGAAACTAAAATTCAGTTCATGTAATACACATATATGATTTTTTTTCCTAAAATAGTGTTTCCTCACCTCTTGCTTCCACTGAAACCTTCCTAACCCTCCCTTGAACACCTCCAACAACCAAAACAAACAATGTAATGGATTGGGTGGTATATACCATTACAATCTACCAGAGAACATTGTGGATATATACTTATGGTCCCCACCCATAATTCCTTTTACAATTCATTCCATCACATTAAAAATTATTAAAAGTAATAAATATCAGGGAGTGAACATTATAATTAATTATATTAATTTCTAAATGAGGACTTTCTTACAAGGGTTTACTGTATTGAACAATAATTATCGAGTAAAAATAATTTCTCCCCAATCAAATAATTAATAAAATTATCTTGGTATTTGGAATACATGTATTTTATAATAATGGAGGAAATATAAATATTAAATGAATAATTCAAAAAAAATTAGTAAATATCATGTAAACCGGCCAAAGAATAAGTCTGATGAGTGTCAAAGTAAGTATCCAGCAAGGCCTTATTTCATGTAAGATATGGTGATACAACTAAATCCAATTATTCCATTTATATGGATTTTAACTCTAGATACATATATGTTATGTCCACATTCAATTATAGTATTCATAGAGGGATTTAATTTATTGTAATTCCACAAAAATTTTACATTACTAAAATTTAATGACTATTTTATAGCTTTGTAATAGTATGAGTATTACAAAGACGTGAAAATGGATATAATGTGAGGTTATAAATAAACACTAATTTATAATATATTGAATGGAAAATAATTCCATGGAATAATAAAATATATGTAAATTAAATTTTAATTCAAAATTAGAATACAACAAAAAGTAATGAACTTGAAAAACGAAAGAGGAGGATTAAGGACACATAAATTGGAATGAAGATTCATAAACATAGAGAGGGAGTTTTTAGAACCATGTAACCACCAGGGTTATATTCATTAAATGTTAATTGAGACATAAACAATTATAAACGTTTTTGGGGAGGAATTTGTGGAGGAAAATTAGGGACATTATAAACAAGGAGAGGTGTGTTTATGTGATAAAGTAATAATTTTTTTTAATCATAACCACTATTGTGTGGACATAATTTCATAAAAAATGAGATGATAATAACGGCTATATTTTTGAATTAAGACATTAAAAACCTCAACCACACATTTATTTTTTTCATTTTCAGTTGGATTATGGGTTTACCTTTTAATTTTAACCTTTTACATTATTTTACCTTTAATGTTGTACCCTTTTTTACCATAGTAACGTTTTGTGACTAAATCATAAATTACACATATTAAATAATTTTTACAATATAATTACAAATATTAAATCATTATAAATATATTCCATTTATAGAAGTTATAAAAATTAATTCTAATATGATATTCATATAACTTATAAAAATAGTTTTTTATAATGGATAAAATATTAGGTTTCAAACTACTAAGCAGGTGTTTCTTAAAGTAAAAAATAATGTATTTTTCATTTCCATAAATAAATATTAATCGATAATAAGGATTAATAAATTTTTAATAATGGTGATATAATTATTCTTCCATAAGAGTTATATAATTTCATAATATTTCTATTTCCAATTCTTACACAAAAAATTAATTGCCCTAGAAAATACCATAAATTCATCATAATATAATTATGATGCACTGAAACAAAAAATAAATTTTCATTTAAGAAAATAATACTCCAAGTATTATAATCATGGATTTTATATACAATTTCCCAATTGTTTAATTTAAAATGTTTTTGAGACATCATGATTTTTTTTACAATTAAAAAAATATATAGGCATTTTATAATTTATATTCTCATATAAATTTTTTTCATAAGATAATTTCCTCACAATAAATTATATTTTAAAAAATAAAAATTCATCATAAAACATCCATTTAATTACCAATTTATATTTTTTCCAAAAATACATTTATAAATAATCCCAAGAGTTGTATTATTGCACTAATAATAACAATAATGACCAACCATATTATTGATTAATGGTTCTAATTCAAATCAATTTTACTATTCTATGTTCGTCATACTGAAAAATCATATTTCCCTATAACTAAACCATAATTATTACTAAAAAATCATTCACATAGATTATATCATTTTTAAATGTCAATTAAAAAATGAATAATTTATTACTAACTTTCTATTCCACTATTATTGTGTTGTTTTCTGGTAAAATTATTCTAGGTCATTTATGTAGACAATATTTTAATATAAGAACATTGTTTTTATTCCATTTTCCCTAATTGTAATATTTTTAATGATATTGGATATTATTTTATATTTAATGTATCATTTTAATCAATTAAATTAAGTGTTTTTGTTGTCTTGTATTTTTTTCAATCCCATCATTATTCCTAGTTATACATGTTCATAGAAAAACAAGATGTTAAATGTTATTAAAAAATTAATATCCCTTCTATGTATGACTATTTTAAAAAATTATAAATAATAAAATGTTGGAAGAGATCCATTATTTGAAGAAGTAATATTTTCAGTTTGTTTCGTTCTATCCCCACGATAAAATTGCATCCTCATAACTTCACTCTCTAAGAAACACTTAATAATCCCAAGGGTTATAATAATTTCTACCTATATAATGATATTTTTTAAATTCCATGGAAATGATAATCATGGGGGGTCATACTAGTTATAAATAACCCATTTCTCTTATTATATCTAATTATGTCTGTATATGAAAATATTTTTAATCCTAATTTAAAAAATAACAAAACAATTATTTGATACTAAAACCAACCCCATTTTCATTTTCATGAGGGAAATACCTATTTTAATTTTTGGTGTCAACATTGTTGTTCCTTCCATCTGGATAAAATTAAACTGAAAAAACATAATTAAAACATAATGTGAACTATATAATTATAAGGTAATTATATACATATTATTTCCAGTCTTCAATTAAAAAACATTTATTTAACCTTTAGTGATAAAATATATATTAATAGAATAATGTTTTTAAATTTGGAAAAATCATTCATTTCAATGTCTAACGTGTCCATTATTATAACTAGTCTAATTTCAAGTCATCCTATATCACAGTTGGATCAATACTGTTTTCCTTTGGTATTGTTTCCTCATAATATTAACCTAATTTCTTAAAATAATATACCAATATTTTCATGAACCATCTAAAAATTCATTAAAATAAATGAACTTATATTTTACGATATTTTTATTCCATAAAAGTACATATCAGTTAATATATTAAAAAAATTAAGAATCTCTACATTTTCATATCCATTATCCATGATTATTACCCTATTAGTTTATAAGTTTGATCTTATAAATATATATTCCTATGGTTTATATTAATATTTCAATTTATAGAAAAAGTATTGACCTTGAATCTAGGACCCAAGATCTTTTGGTAGTTTTATAAAAATGGTAATCAGTTCATAACAGTAATGGCCTGAACCCTCCTAGTCCAGTGCTTTTCCAAAAACTTGGTCCCACCAAAATTCTCGCACTGGTCATGGTAGCACCATGACGGTGGCACCGGTCATGGTAGCACCACTTACTGTGTCTCACCGTGATGGTGGCACTGGTTACGGTGTCTCACCAAACTGGTGCCACTGTGCCGCTGGCACCGTAACAGTGGAACCCTGACAATGGCACCGCTTACGATGTCTCACCGAACTGGTGGCACCATGACGGTGACACCGTAATGATAGCACCGCTCACGGTGTCTCACCAAACCGTGTCTCACCCTTTTCTTTTTCTCCATCTCTTAATATTTTCATGTTTTTCTCCAACAATGTATATTTTGTTGAAAAATTGTTTTAATAACCTTTTTAAATCAATTTAAAGACCATAAAAAATATCTAAAATTTCCTAAGAGTCGGGGGACCCCTAACATACCAAAACATGTGGCTTTTCCTTGGTGTCATACCTTTTTTCCGGAACATTCTAGTTCAATCGTTGTGGAATGTTTTCCTATGAATAAATGATATTTTTTAATGCACACATGATATGGACACCTGTCTGATGAGAATTAATAAATGAAAATAAATTACATCGTATGAAACCACCCAGCCGTGTGGTGAAACCACTATCCGACTTAAATCCTTTCAATATTCAATATCTCGTAACGCCATGTTCTCAACTTTTTATCACATGGGATTTCCTTATTTCTTTTTCTTGGTTGTTTTTATACATTTTCGTGGTTTGTTTCGAGTCTCCTTTCATGAGGCATGTGGTGCACCTATGCTGGAGCATTCCTACTCACACTTATAGTCCCCGAAGATCATCCCCTATATGTCGTGCACCCCCTATTCTCCACGTGTGGAGAAAAACATCTATCATTGATCATCTATGTAGGGGTCTTCCTTCTTCTCTTTTTACTGTCAATCATATGGGTCATGTATGCTGATGTTTCAATGGGGATGGATGAAACCAAACCATAAAAAGATAATAAACAGACTTTTAAAGGATCATGGGGTGTGTTTAGGGGTTCTTCTGTAATCTTTTGAAATTACATATATTTTGTGATTTATAATGATTTAGGACCACTAAAACCCATGGTCGTTGGTGGTTCTTTTTTGTGCATTGATGAACCGTTTTCTTTTGGACAGTTCTGTGATTAAATGGCTCTATATGGAAATTTCCTAATCACATAAAGTTTTCCGATAAAAAGAATGTACAGTTAACAAGATTCCTTGTGTAATCACCCCGGTTAACTAAATGGATAAGAAGGAATTAAATGAGCAGTGTGTTAAAATCCGAAAAACCCCTCCTTTCTCTATTTTGGTGGATGTGTGGTTGTTCTGCTGGTTCCTAGTGGGGTGACATGGATGGGGATGGGATACCCTATTTTGGTCAAGTTGTTAGTTTTTAGATCTAAGTCCATGTTGCGTCGTATAATGGAGCTTTGTTTGGTTCCAGTACTTCAAGGGATCTCAGTGATCACTTTTGTTGTTGTGACTTTACAGGAGAACCGGGTGTGAATTCTTAAATTCTTGTTTGGCTGTTTCCCTTTCCTTACCTTGTGTCTATGCCTGTTATTTTCCCAGTGGTGAAGTTTAATTTAAAAAAAATTACTTGATTATGAAAAATAGAATGGGTTCATGGGGAATTGGTTTTCGGGAATGAATTGTGACTTGGTCAAGGGTTTTGTGCTTTTTATGAATGAATATTAATGTGGGAGTTTGTGTATAGGTTAGTTTTGAAACACCTAGGTTGGGATGAGTTCTTATTTACTTGTATGTATAATTTTAGATTTTATGATTCTTCTTCACGCCCCACCAATGTTGAGAACATCGTGTCGAACACCTAATTTCCTGGTTGAGGGTGTTATTTCCAACACTACGATGAGTGGATGGTTATTAGCTCCTTTTTTTCACCCTTTCATGAGTATCCCAAGACACGTTGGGTAGGATGTGATGGCATGTGGTCCAATACAACCCTAGATTACTCTGGAAGGGCACAAGGTGGTGGTTGGCCTAGGTGTGTGCGTGCTAGTGGTTTCCCAAGTGTATTCAGGATAAGGCCCAGGTGTCTTCGGGCATGGCAGTAGTTGTTCAGACCCAGGTGTGTGTGGGAATGGTTACATTTGGTTGTTGTGGCCTTGGTGTTTGCGGGTAGGATGTGTGGTAGAAATAGCCCGAGTGTTTGTGGGTGAGATGTGCAGTTGTGATAGCTCTAGTGTGTGCGGGCAGGGTGTGGTAGTGGGACTATAGTGAGAATGGCGGGAGAGGTCCGATGCATAAGATTCTTCAATAACCAGTGGGAAAGTGGCATGGGGTACCCGAATATCGATGTGTTGTTACAATTATATTACATGACTTGCATTATTTGGAGATTGTTCCTTGGTGAGTTTTGGGTGGATTTTTTCATTGCTAGGTTCTCTGGTTATCTCCATTTTTCATGGGGAATTAGAATGTATCTCCACATGGGAATGAGAGCTTTTGGTTTTCCTTACTGATTATACATGTATACTTACCCTACATATGTAAAATTATTTTCTGGTTTCCAGGAGGAATTTGAGGATCGTGCAGGACTGTACTAGTTCAGACCTTGGGACAGTTTTTGTTGTAGTTTTCTTTTCTATGGTACTTCCCTTTGGGGTTCTCTTGTACTTTTTTATAATTTACTTTTGGACACGCATATGGGAATGGTTTTATTTTCGCTAATCATTAACCTCCAGTTCTGGTTTTGTTGGCATTTACAATCTTATCTCCCAGTCCTACTAAATAAAAATTATAATTTCTTCCATCTTGTGTGTGACACTATACCCTTGGTGATAGTCGCTACTCTGGGACCTATTAATGGTGGGTCTCGGGGGTCGTTATCTCTTGTTCAACAAGGAGAAGGAAGGTTCTGGCAATCTGTTGTCCCTTCCCTCATCTTGGTGATGGGCGGTAAAGACAGAATGGTATCAGAGGCAGAGGTTGAGAGATAGGATGGATCTCGGGTTTAGGCAAAGTGAGGATTACATGGTATGGTTGGGAAAAACTGTTAGAAAATCATGGTGCATGAAATAGGCCAGAGGAGACCGACTAGGACACGAGATTTTAGGTGGCCCATGATATGATGCAATGACTATGGGATTACCGAATGACCAAGTGAGGCTACACTGATTCCAGGGTAGAGACCATAGGAAAGGTTCATACATCATAATGACTTGAGTTATTTTGTGTTATGGGGGTTCTGAGAATTTAAATGAATTCATAAAAATTGTAAGATAACATAAAAGTAATCTTCTACACTACTTGGGCTTAGGCATTCCTTGTTTACCTTACATATATGGAACCCGGATGACAACCATGAGTAGTGTTGGCAATCGAGGACCAGGAGTTTGACTTTGATGATCGGTATATGACTGATCAAGAGGAGGAGGATGACTAGTGGCAGAGGTTGCTTCGTTCCTTTCAATGGCAGACCCTTAGGAAATATGAGGGCATCACCTCAAACATGGAAATGTAGAGCTGGGTCGAGGAGCTTGTGATAGCTTTCATCTTGATTTGGGTTCCAACGGAGTACAAGGATCCTCTGGCTGTAGGCCAAATGCAGGGAGTGGCACATTAGTGCTGGACTCTCTATCATGGGGAGAAGAGGGAGGTGGAGGTTGTGTGGACTGACTTTGAAAAGGACTTCTGATTTTGATTCCTCTCTTCCACGATGAAGGATGTGAAGAGGTAGAAGCTGCTCTCCCTCCAGTAGGGGATCATGTTAGTGAGGGAGTTGGGGATCAAGTTCAATGACCTCATTTTCTTTTCTTTTTACCTCTTTCCAGATGATGAGTCTCAGGCGAGATTTTTAGAGGAGGCACTCCAACCTTCTCTTCAATATGATGTTACTCCCTTCACCCTACTGACGTACTTGGAGGTCCATAATAAGGCTGATGTGGTGGAGAGGATGCACAGGTTGGGAGGTGTTCAATGAGAGGGGAGCCAATTGGGCTCATCAAAGGTAAAGGCAGTTAGCTGCAGGCGTCTAGTGATAAGGCCTTCTAGGTTTCATCCAAAGGAAAGTAGGAACCATCAATTCCCGTTTTGATCTCCTGGTCCCTGCCCTTTTCTTGTAGGCCCATGCCCGGGGTTATTCATCTATGGAAGCCATGGGACCATTAGAATTAGTGCTAGAACCAAGTAAAATATAGTGGGGGTAGTCCGGTTCAACACCCACCTCAAAGCAGCATCCTCCAACCAGGACCTATCAGCAGCAGCAGCAATAGGGATTGCGAGCTCCTGTTCCTCCGAGAGCCGATGTCACAGGAGGTGGAATCCTCAGGGCACTCTTCAAGTTCCTCATCTAGGGCATGGTCATGGAGTCGGCTGACAGCTGTGGTGCATAGGAGCTGGGCATGGGCAGTTAAAGGCCATATAGGCAGCATTTTGAGTAGGGCCAGAAGTTTTTCAAGGTACGATCACCTTGTTTAGTAATCTTGCCTATTCCTTGTTTGATACATGGGCTTGGCACTCCTTTGTTGCACTATGTATGGCCCATGCTCTGGGTTTGGACACTGAGAGATTTCTAGTGCCATTGGTGTTGAGAACACCAATCAGAGGTCAGACCGACATGTTTTATGTTTGGCATGGGATTAGACTGATGATAGGGCCACATCAATATATCAGGGTTCTTCTTCTATTATAGATAGAACCATATGATGTCATCCTAGGAATCAACTGGCTATTTTCTGTATACACTGATTTCAACTGTTTACAAAAAAGATTCATGTTCTCTGATGAGTATGGCTAGCATGTGGCTTTGGATGGTGAACGAAGTTGTCAATTGGGAAGATGGTGTGTGGAGATTCTTCTTTCTATGTTGGAAGAGCCTTCATAAAAATTAGTGGATTTTGATATGATGGATGTTCTGAGGTTTCGTAGAGAGTTCCTGTATGTTTTTCCTAAGGAGGTTGCAACTCTACCCCATCGACATGAAGTTGAGTTTGGGATAGAATTACAACCTGGTGCCCATCTGATTTCCATGGAACCTTATCGAATGGTGCCTTCTGAGTTATGGGAGTTGCAGATTCAGATTGACGATCTGATGAAGAATGGTTTTGTCTAACCAAGCATGTCACCATGGGGTGCACCGATCTTGTTCGCAAATAATGAAGATGGTGGTCTCATGATGTGCATAGAATACTAGAGACTGAATCAGGTAACAGTCAAGAACCGCTAACCTCTTCCGAGAATATATGATCTATTTGACCAGGTGAGGGGAGAAGGTTGGTTCTCTATGATCGATCTGCGGTCTAGGTAACACCAATTGAGGGTGAAGGATAGTGATATTTAGAAAACTGCTTTGAGGTGTAGGTATGGGCACTTTGAGTTCACAGTCATGTCATTCAGTGTTATGAATTCACCTACTATGTTCATGGGGATCATGAAATCTATTTTTCCTTGAGTTTCTGGACTGGTTCGTCATTGTGTTCATCGATTACATTTTGATCTACTCATGATCAGTGTAGGAGCATACTAATCACCTTAGGATGGTCTTGGTAATACTTTAACACCACCAGCTATATGGGAGATTGTCCAAGTGTATGTTCATGACACGAGAAGTGAATTTCCTTGGACACATGGTGTCTGAGAATGGTATAGTATTTTATTCATCATAGGTTGAAGCGGTTGTATATTGGGTAGCACCCAAGAACATGATGGAGGTTCGTAGTTTTCTGGGTCGGGACGGCTATTATCGGAGGTTCGTACCTAACTTCTCTCTATTTGTAACTCCTCTGACAGCTTTGATCAGAAAGCACCAGGCCTTCTTATGGAGTGAACAATGTCTGGAAACATTCATATATCTAATGGAAAGGTTGTTCAGTACTCCAGTTCACAGGTTACTAGAATAAGGGCAGTTATTTGAGGTGTTCAGGGATGCTTCTGGAATCGTCATGGGGTCTATGCTAATGCTGCAGCAGGGAGTGATATCTTATGGGTATAGAAAATTACATCATAATGAGCTTAACTATACCACTCATGACCTAGATCTTACTGGAGTAGTGTTCATGTAGAAGTTTTGGCAGCATTACCTCATCGGGGATCACTTTATGTTATTCACAGACCACAAGAGTTTGAGGAATATATTTACCCAGATAGATGGGAAGACAGAGTGAACCAACCTAACATTAGAGGGTGTGCTATGGGAATGTGTTTTGGACTTCAGGAGATCATGGGGATGAAATTTTCCCTTAGTAGAGTTTGGCTGCAATAATAGATATCATTATACTATTGGCATGGCATAGTTTGATGCCTTGTACGGGAGGTCGTTTCGTTCTCCCGTGTGCTGGACTGAGGTTGGGGAGGCATGTGTTCTTGGCCCAAAGGTAGTGCCGAGCACAACAGAGAAGGTTCATCTTGTTCATGAGAGGATAAAGGCATCCCAGGACCGGCAGAAGTTTTATGATGATAGTAGGAGGAGGCCCTTAGAGTTCGAGGTTGTATACCTTGTGTTCTTGAAGGTCTCCCCTTAACGTGGGAAGAGAAGTTTCGGCAAGGGGAGAAATCTCTCACCTAGGTTCATTGGGCCTTTAGAAGTGTTATGGTGAGTCAGAGAGGTGGCATATCAACTGGAATTTCTACCTCAGTTGGACGGGATCCATGACGTTTTCCACATCTCCCATCTTTGTTGATATCTACACGATGTCTCCCATGTCATTGACTGGGGAGTGTTCGATATATGGAATGATTCTATGTTCGTAGAGCCACTGGTGATGATCGGAGGTATTGAGGAGAATGTGCTTCATGGATGAACCATTCCCCTGGTTTGAGTGTTATGGAGGCATGGAAGTCTTGAGGAGAGTACCTAGGAACAAGAGGCACAGATGCACACCCAGTACCGAGAGCTGTTTTCAGTTTTATAATATATTGTTTTGTACATGTTTATGATGTCATGACTAACCTTGTTAACTATTAATGTGCGGTTTTCCTTGTTCTCCGAATGTGTGGGAAGGGTCCTGGATATGGTGAAGTGAGGACTCGATCCCTAATCAAGATGCATTAATGTGGATGCGATTAAAACCGTTTTGGCGAGTCAGTTCCAATCCAAGCAGATAATATCTTGACCGGAGGGAAATGTAATCTCTAATCCATTTTATTAGACAGTGGAACCATTATATGATGTGTGGTTACTAGAAGGAGAGGTGTTCCTATATTTCATGGAGGTTTAATCATGAGAGGTATCTTTCGTGGTGCTTATTTGGACCCCCACTTTTTCCTTCGGGTCTATATTGATTCTTGGGGGAGAGAATGTTTTGAGAGGTATCTGATATAATGGCCTAGACCCTCCTGGTCTAGTTATTTTCCAAAAACTCAATACCACTAAAATGGTGGCATGGGTCTCACTTGAACCATGATGGTGGCACCAGTCATGGTAGCAACACTTACGGTGTCTCACCAGGACAGTGGCACTACTTATGGTGTCTCAATGAACTAGTGGCACCGTGAAGGTGGCACACAAAAATGGTGGCACCTCTTATGGTGTCTCACTGAACTGGTGCCACCATGATGGTGGCACTACTTGTGGCATCTCACCAAACTGGTGGCACAATGAAGGTGGCACACCGAAAGGGTGGCAATGCATATAGTGTCTCACCGAACCGGTGGCACTATGATGGTGGCACCGTAACGGTTGCACTGTGATGGTGGCACTACTCCCGGTGTCTCACTAAACTGTGTCTCGCCCTTTTCATTTTCACAGTCATCTGAGTTTTTCCAATTTCACTCCCACAATGTATATTTTTACATAAAAGTGTTTTAATACCCTTTTTAAATCCATTTAAATCCTATAAATGATATCCAAAATCCCCCAAGAGCTGGGATTCCCTTTACATACCAAAACGTTTGGCTTTTCCTCGGTTTCACACCATTTTTTCCGTACTTTCCAGTTCTTCCCCTATGGTGTGTTTTCCTTTGAATAAAGAAAACCATTTACGACAAAGTTTCTATGGGAACATGTCTGATGAGAATTATTAAATTAAAATTCATCCAATCATGTGTAACCACCCAAAATAATGGTGAAACAAAGATCCACCTTTAATCCGTTCAAAATTAAATATCCCATAACTCTAGGATCTTGCCTTTTTATAGCACGAGATTTCCTTCTTTCTTATTCATGGCTAGTTTATTCCATTCCTCGGTGCATTTGGAGTCTCTTTTCCTAAGGCAAGTGGTGCACCAGTGCTGTATCATTCCTACTAACCCTTAGAGTCCCCGAAGATCCTCCTCTACAAGTTTCACACACCCAGTTCTCCATGCATGGAGAAAACATCGATCGTTTATCATCCAAGTATGGTTCTTCCTTAATCTCTCTTTAGTGTGTATCATGCGGGTCAGGTATGCTAATGCTTCTATGGGGATGGATGAAACCAAACCTTAATGAAGATAATAAATGAACTTTTAAAGGATCGTGGGGTGTGTTTAGGGGTGCTGATTTACTCTTTTTCAATTACATATAGGTTTTGATTTCTATGGATTTATGTCCCCTGAAAATCATGGTCATTGGTAGTCCCTCTTTGTGCACTAATGAACCTTTTTCATCTGGATAGTTATTTGATGAAATGGTTATACATGAAAATTGGCTAACAACATAAATTTGGTCGAAAAAATGAATGCCCACTGAACAATAATCCAAGTGTGATCACCCAGGTTAACTAAATCGAAATGAAGGAATTAAATGATCAGTGTGTTAAAATCTGGAAAACCCCCTCACTTATCTATTTTTGTGGATGTGTGGTTGTTCTACTGGTTATTCGTGGGATGAAATGGATGGGGATGGGATCCCCCTTGGTGGTGTAGTTCTTTCTTTTAGGATCTGAGGCTATGTCGGGCCGTATGTTGGGGCTTGTTTTGGTTCCAGTACATCGAGGGATCTCATGGAAACATTTTTTTATTATGACTATACAAGAGAACGATGTGTCAATGCTTAAACTGTTGTCTGGATGTTTCCCTTAACTTAACTTGGAGCTATGCCTATTAATTTCTTAGAAGTGAAGTTTAATTTAAATGGACTCACATGAATATGATAATGATAATGGGTTCAATGAGGAATTGATTTCCGGGAATGAGTTGTGACTTGGTTATTGGTGTTGTGCTTTTCATGAATGAATAGTAATTAACGAGTTTGTATATAGGCTGGTTTTGGAACCCCTAGGTTGGGATAAGTTCTTGTTTACATATATGTATAATTTTAGTTTTTATATTTATTTTTTTCACCCCACCCATGTTTAGCACTTGTGCCAAACACCCCCATTTCATGGGGGAGGGAGTTTTTTCCAATACTCCAATGAGTGGATGGTTAATAGATCCATTTATGCTCCTTTTACTGAGTATCCCAAGACTATTTGGGCAGGCTATGATGGCCTTAGGTCTATTACTACCCTATATACTTTGGGTAGGGCACATGGTGGTGGTTGTCCTAGGAGTGTGTGAGTAGGTGGTTTCCCAAGTGTCTTCGGGATGTGGCCCAGGTGTCTTTGAGCATGGAATTAGTTGGTCAGACCCAGGTGTGTGATGGATTGGTTATGTTTGGTTGTTGTGGCCTAGGTGTTTGTGTACAGGATGTGTCATAGGGATAGACCAGGTGTTTGCAGGGAGGATGTGTGGTTGTGATTGACCAGGTGTGTGCAGGCAGGGTATGGAAGTGGGACTATGGTGAGAATGGTGGGAGAGGTCCGACATGTAGGATGTCTTCAATAACTAGTGGGAAAGTGGCATGGGGAACCAAAACATAGATTTGTTATTTCTATTATATTACATGACTTGTGTTATTTGGGGAGTGTGCCTTGGTGGGATTTGGGTGGGTAGTTTCCCTACTAGGTGCTCTGGTTGTCTCATTTTCTCACAGGGCATTTTAATTCCACCCCAGTTGTGCACAAGAGCTTTTGATTTTCCCGACTGATTATACTAGTATACTCACCCTATGTATGTAAAAAAGTTTTCAGGTTTTCAAGAGGACATCGAGAATTGTGCAGAACTGTACTAGTTCAGACCTTTGGACAATTGTTGTTACTGTTTTCTTTTCTTTGGTACTTCCCTTTGGGGTTTTCTTGTTATTTTTTAGCATTTAATTTTGTAAATGCATATGGGAATGGTTTTGTTTTGGCTTACATTTTACATCTAGTTCGGGTGTTGTTCGGATTTACTATCTTATCTTCTAATCCTACTAAATAAAAAGGGTAATGTCTTCCATAATGTGTGTGACTCTATACCCTTGGTGCTAGTCGCCACTCCGGGACCTATTGAAGGTGGATCTCGGGGGGTCATTATCTCTTATTCAACTTGAGGAAGGAAGGGTTTTGGAATCTACTATCCCTTCCCTCATCTTGGTGAAGTGGGGTCATGAAAATAACATAGAGGGTCCAACAATCTAATTGCATATGAAAACCAGATACAGAAATGATTTTAAATTTACATTAAAAAAATACATCATCTAAAAATATTAAAACATTATTATTCCATGTGTAATCATTTTTCATGCCTGTTAGACCTCTTAGATCCCTAGATAAAATGGGAAACATTATAAAAGGTTATCATATATTCTCACTATAGGGGTTGTGTACAATGTTGGAAATTATAAATATAGGTAGTATGAAATATACAAGGAAAATGACCCATTATATAAAAATAAAAATATTGAGAATAAATAAATTAATTCAATTAAAAAAAATTAATAAATAAAATATAATAGTAAATGATTCTACTTTTATGGATTTTTATAATGAAGGATCCTTTAAAAATACTATCAATGCCTTATACCAAGACATATTACATAAAAGGAAAGAATAATTTAATTACCATATTATGGTTCCCTAATAAGACATTCAATTATATAAGGGATATATATAATTTCATACCCAACGAAAAATTTAATGTAAAATTAATTAAATCATATTAAAAAATAATAAGATGAATAACATTCATAGAATAGACATCATAAATACTTATCATAATTGCTCTGTGAGGTATATCATTCAAGATTTTCCCATATATAAGAAATAACTATATGGAAAAAAATTTATATCTGTAATAAAATAATTAACTAACATATCTAGTTAGTTTGAATACATGTACATGAAATGATTGTAGACAAATTTAATGATATCAAATCCATTAGAATTTTTTTAAAGAGATTGTAAATTAACTAAATCAAATCCTCGGTAGTGTCAACCTAGGTATGCATAAAGACCAATTTTCATGCATAATGTGATGATAGATTCAAAGGTAAATTTTACATATTCTTAGTTATTAAACATAGGTAATGTTTTTATAGATTCACATCCACATTTAGTATCCAGAAAGTTATTTCATTTCATGGAAACCACACACATTTTACATTAAAATAATTTATTATGGTTATATGTCAATGAAATTGTTCAAGTTTTATAATGACTTAGAAAAGGGTATAATGAGAGTGAATATATAAAAATTAATTTAAAAAATATTAAGTTAAATATAACACAATTGAATAACATGAATGTTTATATAAGAAATATGAATTCAAATAGATAATATAAGAAAATCTAAGAACTTAAAAAGGGAAATAGGAGGAACGAGGAACATTACATTGGTAGGATTATTCTAAATTATGGGGAGGGACATATTAAAACAATGATACCACAATTAAGAGAATCCTGAGAGTGGGATTGAAAGTGAAATTTTGATCTATGGTTTTCGTGTGTTATGTGATGAAGGAAAGGGGTATTTATACTTGAGGTGTGGTGGGTTTAAGTGATTAAATAATGAATGTATTGTATTTAAAGATAACCACTTTTGGGTGTCATTAATTTCAATGAATTTCGTTTACAAATAATTCATTAATGTATGGGTAAGAATCTTATAAATCACCTCCAACCCTTTAATTTTTTAATTTAATGTGTCTAATATATTTACATTTTATTTTTTTCATTATAAATTATTTTACTTATAATATATTTATTATTTTTCCCCAAAAACGTTTTTCGACCAAAACATTAAATTTTCATTCTTACCTAAGTTCTAAATAATAAATATAAATATTAAATCCATATTAAATTATTATATGTATAAAGATGATAAAAATTTATTCTAATATTATATTTGTATAACTCATAAAACAATTTTTTAAAATGGATAAAATCATGGTTTTCAAAATTATAAAAGTTTTCATCTAAATGATTCAAATTATATATTACGTAATTTATTAATTTTATTTTTATTAATGAAAATTGTTAAAAAAATTAATTCAAGATCGTATAGCTATTATTTCAAAAATGTTATCGTATTTCGTAAAAATGTATTTTTAGTTATAACCTCAAAATTCAACATATCTAGAAAATTAACATAAACTCGCCCTACGAAAATTATGATGTGATGAAACAAAAAAAATTCATTAATTTTATCAAAATAATATTATCAATATTAAAATAATTTATTTTAAATTAGATTATTTATTTATTTAATTTAAATTGTTTTTATGAGATAGTGAACATTTTTACAACTATAAAATGTAATTAGGACTTCTCTAATTTATATTATAATATAAATGTGTTATATTTAATAATTTATTAAAAAAATATTTAAATAAATAAAATTATCATAAAAAATACTTTTAGTATCGTATTTTTATACAATAAAATATTAAATTTATAAACTAATCACAATAATAATGTTATTATTCAATGATCAATAATAATGACTAACCATATTATTGATTGATGGTCACAATGTACACTGTTCGTATTGACCAATGTTTCTCATGCTAAATGATGATATCTACCAATAAATAAACATGTATTCATACACTTCATAATTCACATTGATTCTTTTAAGGTTACCTATTTTTTCAAAAATTAATATTGATCTACTGACTCTCTTTTCATCAATTATTGTTTTGTTCAGGAGTGCAATGATTATAGGGGATCAAACTAGCCATGATTTTTATATTTAAATTTATTTACGATCCATTTGTATCCACATTTTAATATATGGTATGATATTAGGTGTTTTTAGACTGGTTTTTACATTCACAAACAATGAAACCTATTTTTGTTAGTTTTAATTATTTTTTTTCTATCACTGTATTTTTCCAAGAAATACTAGTTCATATAGTGTCATGATTTAAAATGTTCCTATGAAAATTAAATTCCCATATATGTACTAAAGTTCTATAAAAATATAAATGTTAAATATAAGAAGATGTTTAATTATTTAATGAAGAAATTTTTTTATGTACTTGAAAGATTCATATAAAATTAATGAAATTAGAAAATAACATAAGGATTTAAAATGACTCAAGATAGTTTTTTTAAATGATAAATTAAAAACCTTGTATTAAATCTAAAAAAAGGTACCAGTGACAGTGATACAAAAGTATAATAATAATATAAAGACCATTTAAATAAATATTCAAAATAAATAAAAGAGAACAATAATGTAGAAGGGAAGAGTAAATACTTAATTATAACCGACCTTACCACTATCTAAAACTATTTGGACGAGGAAGGGTTTTCAAGGTTTTATCAGCCACTATGCAACTATAGTTCATCTAAAATAAGTCAAAAATGTATATAAATGAAATGTTTGAGTGAATGATATCCACTATATTTAAATTTTGAGGTTAATACCGCATATATGGTGTGAGGAAGGGGTGCAATGATCCTCAATGGAGAATGACAGAAAAGAATCATACTTTGGGGAATGATTATATTCTATTATTTCATTTTGTTTTCAAAATTAGTGGTATGTTGAATAGATTAATGATGTGAGAAACCAACATCATCATTAGTATAATGATAATGTAAAAAAGGATTGATGTTCAAATATAATAATCTATTGATAAGAAAGAACAGATGGATTATTGAGGTTGAAGAGGCTAGAACATACCACATAAAAGAGAAAAAAGATATTTTACCTGTCCATTTCACTTATTTGTTCATATTTGGGGTTTATAAATTAGTATACATAATAATGAAAAAAATATTCCTAGATAGATGCACAATTTATATTGGTAAATTACTAAGTTTATTTTTATAAATAATACACAATGAAAACCTTCAACAATAAAATACACTTATCCCTGAAGCCACATAAAATTCCATCTCAAATAAAAATAATAATCCCAACCATATTAGTATAAATTAATAATATAAAACTTTATATTTTAGAGTATAATATAAAATATTTAAAATAAAAATTGAGAAATATTTTTGAAATAAAATTATGACTTTTAATTCCATGATCAGTACTATTTGTAGATTGATCTAAAATAGTAGTGATTCCCCTTCACCTATTATAATTGAACTTCAAAAAAATCAGAAATATTAAAATAGATCCTAGTTATGGATAAAGATACAATCTTAGTTAAAATATCTTTTGGGAAATTATCACTATTATCCAATAAATAGAATCCTGATATTTATGTGTTTGGACCATTAATAAAATAGGTTTTTTTGGAAATTATCATGAATAATGACTGTCCCAAAATAATATAATACTATATTTAAATAAATGTAGTTAATAAAGTATGAATTGATTGAAAATTTCTATGTAAAATGGTTCAGTCAGTGTAATATACTCAATATCAATGGTCGAGAGAGTTATTATAGACAGAATAACACATTTCGAAAAGATAGGACCCCATTTGTCAGAGAGTGAATCCTATAAGGGATTTGTGGGGGAATATTTCTAGTATAATCCAATGTAAAAAATCTAGTAACTATTTCATTATGGTCAAAATTTATACCCTATAATAGATAAAATGATGTAGGAAAACGGAAAATACCTCATTAACCACATAAGTGCTTAAAAATGTTGTCTACCTAGAATAATTATAAAATCAATGAGGGTGAATACAATGAAATTAATTTCTAGTCTAGATAAAATAATAGCATAAAGTATATTGAAAATAATACTCATACATTTCATTATAATAAAAATATTTATAATGATAAAGAGATCTAGGATATTGTAAACAATACAATTAAAATATGTAGTAAAATTATCATTTATAGGTATCATGGAATAGAATAGATTCCATTTCAGAAACATTAAAATGTATGGTCCTTGAGATAGGTAAATTAACGTACTCTTAAAATACATTCTTATTTTCATAACCAAAATCTTCGTATAAAAACTATCATTATTCAATTAAAAAATAATCCTTAAATGACATTTATTTCAACTCTTTGCAATAATGGTATGCATGGTATTATTCTATGATAGAGAATATCAATACATATTTTATTACCCCACAAAATTGGTGATGATATTTATATAACAGTTGAAAATAATATTTTATATGTCAAATGACTATGGATAGACAACCTCCTTATGCTATATCCTTTCTACATGTAGAATGTTTGAGAGATAGAACACCCCTTCATGAATTCAGCTTCTAGAAAGTCCACCTTCAAAGTGAAATATATAAATTACCTCATAACTGACTACATTAATATTCTTATTATCCCCTAAATAACATGATGAAAAAAAAGTAAAAGATAATGGATCTCCCAGGACACCTCCCCCAACCATGCAAAGACATATACTACCCCGAAAACTACAATATTATCAATACTATATCTTACAAATCCTACCATCCATTGTCAAAAAATTAAAACCCCATCAATGATTTAAATGATATCGTAAACTCCCAAAATCCTAATATCTCCACTCTAAAAAACCAAGATTTCTTCAGTGTGAAAATCTGGATGAACTGTGACACCCTGCTTGTTGTAAGAAACTGTTTCTTGAAAAGATGTAAATTTAATCCAATTCATTTATTATATTATGTGATATGTCAGATTATGAAATTATCTTTCTCAATGTCTTGATTTACTCCTCTAATTAATATATAATATATTCTATAATTAAAGTCCCCATATCATGAGTCCTATAAATTCGTATTATAGATGTATCCTCCATTTTATCTCCATTAGACATAACCTTAAGATGTTTTTATCATAAATATGACATGAAAATATCCAAATAAAAAATTAATGATATAGGGGAGAAATATTTTATTCATAATATCAATTATCCCATGGATGAATTCTGTGATATAAACTCACATTCATTGAATTCACTATCCCTATATTGATGGAAATCAGAAATGGATATTCATCTGTTGATTGACGTTGAAATTTTCTAGAAATGATTTGTTTTTTTTAAATATCCTTGTCATGATAAAAATTCCAAACATAAACATTCCATAGACACATTTCATCCATGAAATGAAAGCTCTCATGTCCCTTCCTATGGTCAATATTAGTAAGGCCTAACACAAATTTCTCCCAAAAAAACAAATTTCCCATAGATGAAAAATTATATATTATAGATTCCATTTATTGGTTGTCATTAATAAAAACCCAAAAATAGCAATGAAATAAACCCCATCATACACTGTAGTGATTTAATCTATAAACAACAACTTCATTTTCACATTTTCACTACAATGATTTTAATGTCACAATTAAGGTTGAAAATTCCATCTTACAATTCTAGAATCAATATAGTACAATTAAATCTCTTTAAATAAAAGAATTTAAATCAATTATCTCATATTAAATATAAAAATCACAAAATATTGTAATTTAAAATCAGTGCATGGTTGATCCCATTTTGAGGTCGGTCCTCATCGTGGGTCAACCCCTTTACAAAGAAATTACCAGTTTACCCAGTTATTCCAATTTTTATGTAAAATCTATTATTAATGTATATTAGGGAATTTTTTTCATTAATTGGGGATTTTGAAATGAAATGAAATTAATATATTTAATAAATTTTAATTACATAATTTTGGTGGTTTTAATTATTTCATTTCATATGATGTAATGTACTCCTAATTAATGTTTCATTAAAAGATAATGTATGGTTGAGGATTTGCAATATTGGAGAAAATAATATAATTTATTCTAAAACATGATTTTAATTACACTGATTTTTTTGCATTCATTCTATCAAGTACAAAAAATAAAAACCATGTCATTGGAGTCCCAAATAAACCTTCTATGATTTCTTGAGTTCTACCTATAGTTTCTAGGATTATATGTGCACCTCTATCCCAACTATTCTCATAGAATAGAAATCATAAATCATTATTTCATGTGGAATGGGATGTTTTATCATCTATTTTCCTCTCGAATATGTGTATATTAATCATTCATTATATTCCATTGTCTACATGGTTTTGATTAACCATAATAAAATAATTTTTTAGAAATCATAGATATAATTCATATTAAATAATCTTTAAATTTATATAGGAAGAAGAAAATGATATGTTTTTACATTATTAATAATTAATATCAATTAAGAAATAATATAATTTTTATCATATCCTATTTAAATAATGCCTAATAATTCCGAATCCAATTATTTTATAATTAATTATTTAAATAAAAACAATTTGATGTTTTAACTAACATTATTTTGAGATTAGGAATATTTTATAATTATAAATTTATTTATTTATTTAAATAGTTCTTATCAATAGATTAAGGTAATTTTTTTCATGACTAATAATTAATAAATGTTTGTGTTTCTCTATTTCGTGTGTTATATGATTTTTCAACATGTCCTTATGTTATTTAATAGATAATTTGTTATCTTTGTGGATGTATTTTATTTTTTATTTTTTATCAACATAATTTAAGTAAAATGAACAATCAATGATAAGGTATATGATGAAATAGTCAAAGGGATGACGAAATTGTATAATTGATATTTTCATTCATGGAATTAATTGAAATAGGAGTAATGATTGATCAATTTCATGTTTATTCTATGATATTATATTATTCAATCTATATATTTTCTTATTCCAAAAACCATGATTGTTAAACTAGTTAGTTTCTCCTTGAATTAAAATGGATGACGTCTAATAAATGTTTTTTTGGGGATGAATGAGCCCATTCATCCTTCAGGGAGGCTTAACTACCTTGATGTTGTTATTACAGTTTCCCATAAAATAATATATTGATGTAAATTTAATATTTATGTATTCTATGGGATAATAAATTGAATTGATGTAATTTTTTTCCTCTTGATTGATTGTTTTATTGACAAAAAATGGAATGATTTTTCTGTTTTTTATTGATTATTGATATATTTATTGAGATATAAGAGATAATTTGCTTTTTTTGAATTGGTGATTGATTTTGGTCACAGTGGGAAAAATTATATTCTCTAAATTTTGTGGGAATGAACATGGTATGGTTGAGATGAATTCATTTAGTAGCCTTCACAAAGACATGTATTTCATTCTTGGTTCATTAAAATGATCAGTTGGATGGAATCTAATTATTGAGAATTTAATTTTCATGACATTATATTGATTCATGAATGATATGTTCATTTTTAATAGTTGTATCGTTGGAAGTCTCGTAAATTTTGTGGTAATTTTGAAATTATATATAACTTAATAAATGAATGAGATTGAATCAAATTGGTTAATTTATTATGATGAAAAAATTTAACATTAATCAATATAATGTATGTGAATTGTGGTGCCGACCCTACATGGAATGGGAGATCAATGTATAAAATGAGTTCTAATAATATTAATAAATCATTGGATAATTTATTAACTAATATTGATTTGATTCTATTGTTAAGGTTTGGAATCTTGATCATAGTAGTGTAAATAAGGTGTTCTGAGCAATTATAACAACAGATGGGTCTATGGTTTGGTATTTCCCTTAATGTTGTTGTGTGCCATATTATTTTATAATTTCTAATTTCATATCATATCCTATCCATGTAGATATTTTTCATCTATAACAAAATGTTTTGGGGTTGTTTTATATAACATCCAATATGGAGAAGGAATATATAGATAATAAATATCTCTCTCCCACTATCCCTATTAATGTAAATATAAATAAGAAAACTTCGAGGTATAGTCGATTATGGTATCTAGTGTGTTACTACATAGGCTATGGTGGCTCTAGGATATCTATAAATATATGTATTGACTATAATCACTTGATGATATAGAACATACATTTATAAAGATAGGGTGGATACAGATTCCCATGGGCGTACATTCATGATATCTGATTCGTTAAGGTATAATGCATTTTCACAAGCTTTTTTGGATTCAAAAATCACTATATTGTTACTATATAGACGATAGAATTTTTCTAGGCCATACGAAATCCAAAATTGATTGGATATGTATACATGAGGTCTATTATGATTCATAGGATGGATTAGAATAAGTTTTGAGATGTTGGGGGAAGAGATTAACAAAATATTGGGTAAGTATATGTAGGAAACATTCATTAATATATATGATTTTTATTTATATATTTTATCTTGAATCAATACACATATATTTTTCAATGGTGTGGGTCATAAAAAGAGTATTATCTATTTAGGTGATGAGTTTTTTTCATTTATTTATACGCCATTATTTAGCACAATTCACTAAACTTTTATGTCATAGATTTGGGGGAGGATGTTATTGAGTATTAATGTTATGCCTATACTATGTATATCATTATTTTTTAGGTTTTTAGGATTGGAATTGGGATTGGGCTGCTAATCACTCGCTTTTGAAGTTATTAATGATATGTATAAAATCATTAGATTGTATCAAGGATTATTTTTTAAATTTTTTATTTTTAGTTTCATTCATTATATCTATTGTTTTTCACCCCATTTGGGTGGTTGACAAGGGGGATTATTAATGGAACTAGACAAACCCAAAAATTTACATTGCAAGGATATTCAATTACCTATATTCCAAAGGTAGATGATTTTTTGTTATATTTATAGTGATACTAAGAAACTCTCATTGGGAAATAGAATGAGATTCTATGAACATTGTAAACTTTTGAGGGGAATTACTACATATTATCTGACACTATTATATATTTAAGACATATTTTTGAATCCTAAAAAATACTAATAAGTAATTGGTTACCCCAATCCCCATTATCTAATCCAGATCATGTGTTTTATATAATCATTTACACAACATATAGATTCCCCATAATGAAATATTTAATTCATGATATTTTGAAATAAATATGATTACCTAGTATATATAGAGAATATTTCCATATAGTGAGTTAGTTTTTGTTTTTTAGTTCAGATAAAACCTCAAAGAGGAATCATACAAATCCATTGAAAATAGGAATCAAAACCGATATAGTTGAATTAAACTATTAGGGATTACCCCTCAATAGGAGGCACATAATGGGGGAATTATAAGCATTTGTAGTGGATGACCATCAATTGTCTATTATCCTATTGGATTCATTCTTGGTGTGAGAAAAAAGAGATAGAATAAGATTAGTCACATGGAATTAGATTGTTTCACTATATTTTAATGGATAGAATACACACTAAGGAAGTCAGTAAGAAGATTATGTTACCAAAATGGTATGAAAATTTGAAATAATGTGGGGAAAGATTATGAGATACCCTTAGATAACAGATCTAGTATGTGGCTCAGTTAAGGGTTTTTTGGGAATTAAAATAAAAGGTATACCCCTGTAACAAAATAAAAATGGAGTATCTTGACTTAATGGTAAAAATTAATACCATGATGAGTGTCCTGAATAAATATTAATTGAGGGTGTTGTCCGGGATTTCACCTAGGTGGATTCCATTGTATCTATAATTAAAGTGAAATAAACTAATGTTATATTAAATAATTGTCATTACATATACCAAGGAAGGATGCCTTTTATTTAGAAATCATCAGCAATCGAATTAGGGTAAATTAATGAATGGTTATGGATATCACATAGAAGGATTCCCAATAATTTGAAATCAAGAGGAGAATATGAACGTGAGATTATTAATATTAACAATTATGAGTATATAAAATCAATGATAATTGATGGTATGATAAGATATATAATCAAAGAGTATTCCCATTTATTTGAAACTCAGAGTATTATCTTGATGTGATTTTATTAATGGAAACCATGAATAATATCTTAACAAAATGCTAATTGAGTTTTATTGAGGAGTACACATCGAAGGATTCCATTATACTGGATGGAAAGGGTAGTATCTCAAATCAAGGTGAAAAAAGGTAACCATGTGGATTATCTTAAATGAATGTTAATTGAGTTTTTTAAGAGATTATACATAATAGGATTTTGATGTATTTGAAACCAATATGAGAATCCAGACTTAAGGTGAATAATGATAACCATGAGGAATATCTGAACTCAATAGTAGTTGAGGATTTTGGTTGGACCTCACACATAGAAGTGTGATGATGTATTTAAAACTAAGAGTTATATCTCATCTCTAGTACATTAATGATAATGAAGTGGTGTATCTTAAAATCAAGTGTAATTTATATTTTTGATAGGTATAACACCTTGGAAAATTCCCATGTATTGGAAATCAATATGATTATCCCAACTGATAGAGAATAATGATTCCAATTACTTCTAGTAAAAAATATAATAAAAATAGGTTTTCATAAATATGTAGTACACCAAGTATGAGATTCATACCTAATGTATCTAACCCCTATGTGTATATGGAATGAATTGATGCATACATGTGATACCTGGTAGAATTGGTGCATTCTATTGTGGGGGTTAAAAATAATTAGTTCTAATCAGTGATAAAAAAGGTGGACAAACCCAGTGGAGGGTTTAAAATTTTCTTTTCCCTAGTGGTGGATAGAAAAGGTGAATATACCTATGGAAAACTAGATTGTATTGTTTTTTCTAATGTTTTGGGGACTTGAGATAATAACCATGGTGGGATGCCTTGGTGACTGGTCTCCCATGAAGAGTACATTGGGAGAAGGGTCCCCCAACATATTGGTCTCACATGTTGTGGATCATCCATGTGTAGGTTCATCCAAATAGTGGGTAGACCATGTGGGTCACCAAAGTAGTGTGTATCCTATATGGGTTTCCCAAAAAGGGCTCCCATGTATTGGAGCATCCATGTTTCACTCCCCTTTTCTAGTTCACCCATAATGTCAACCCGCCATTTGGGTCAACCAAATATGGGGAAATCCATGTATAGTAGTTTTTCTAGGAATTACACAGCTTAGTGTGGGATATGGTGGTCCACAAATTTAATAGTGAACTAGTTTAGTGAGTAAATAGGCTGAGCAGAACGCCAACCATTATTTATTAGAGATGAGCTAATCCCTCCATTTAAAATCTAAGGAGGGGGATCTATTTATATACTGAACCACATACCTAGGTGGAAAATATGGGTGAGGAACTTATGTGAATTGGTTAAACGAGATGGAAAAGTGAAATGTGTGGGATAGAGTAAGGAGTTTGATATGTGGAATTTGTGATAAATCTAATTCCATTATGAAATTTCTCGACATCCAACTGCAATATATATTCACCCAGATATCGGTTTAGGCTCCATGATAAGTAAAATAAAAAAATGATGAAATATATGCCCAAAGATATTGTGTATAAACCCTAGTTAGATTTTTTATAACTCAAAAATGTATACAAAATTCCATCAATATTAATTTTTAGGCATCAACACCTTTTTCGTAAATTTCATAAATCCTTATTCTACTCTTGAAAGGTACCACACCATCAGATTGGGATATTTTCTGGAGGAAAATATATTGTTCGATGTTTGAGAAGTCATTACAGACATACAATCCAACTTTTCATTCTCCTATGAATTAGATAAAGAAATATTCCTAATCTAAACATGTTTGTCAATGTATGGAAAATATCACGGGTCTCATGGAAAAGTGAGTGGCATGAATTTCTTTAATTAAAAAATTTATATAATTAAAATACATATTGGTAATTATTCATAATACATTTTAGTTGGTAGTTGGTGGTTTTATAATATTATATCTTATTCACACATATATTAACGTTAATACTTTACATGTGTGTGTTATATATACCCTCAGTGGAAGCCTGCAACCTGATTCCTTTAAGAGTTTCAATTCTAGGGTCACTATCCCTCATTCTCCATTGTAGACCCTAAAGGGGTAACTATGGTTGTGGGGTCTTTGATAGATTTTTATCATCAGTTATTGTTAATATATATGGGGTAGTTTAGAGTTATGAGTTGGTGAGGTTACATGGGTGTGTAGGGATAAAATATTTGATTGGATTAGTATATGATATATACAAGGGCGACCAACTATGAACTAATATTCTAGGATCTCCTATGATCTAATTCAAGGATCATGGAAAAGTTATGTGATGTGATTATCCTTATATTTTACAGATATAGGAGGGGATCGTGTGTCATATAGTATGATTATTATGATTCATGAATGGAATGGTTAGATGATGTAAAATGTGTTCAAATACATTTATTATGTTAACAATAAATATTATTAAAAATATTTTACAAGATGTTATTGTTTTTAATTTTTTATATATGATATATTATTGATGTACCCAATAGGTTAATGTTGAATAAATTCAGTATAGAGTAGATTACATACCAATTTAACTAATTTTACTCTGTCTAGGGGTTTTCAAACACCCACCAGGGGATCTATTTTTGTTTTTAAATATTTTCAAGCATATCTCCATCATGAGTAATAGTTTCCAATCTTCCTTAGTGAGAATGATTTTTCTGGTGCCCAATTTTTACCTATCTTCTTTAGGAGATACATATAAGGTAGTAGTAGTATCATGGGGTTCTAACATATGATTAATAGAGATATGATAGATTATGATGTTGTTAATATGTGTGATTCACATCATCCCCATCGAGAATTTTTTGAGGGTTACCATGGCGGATGTAAAAATTATGTTTATAGTCTTTGTGGAATTATAAATGGTTATTTTCATGTTTTAATGTTACATAAACCATCAATAAAGACATAAAATTAGGTATTATTCTCTTTTTTCTACATGGGTATATTCCTTTTTTGATTCATAAGCTACAAACAATTTATATTAAATTCCCTAGACTATAAATTAGGAATTTAGGTGAATACGATTCTAGTTCCATTGTCCTTAAATATGTATGATGGAGTTTGATCTAGCTTAGTTAAGGTGTATAGAGAATGTGAGTTGTTTCGAGGATAACTCCCTCTTGTGGAGATATCCTATATTTATAGATAAACAAACATGACATTATACTACACCTAGATTAACCTTACTAGGAATACGATATTTTGGACTTATTAAATAGTTTTATCATAAATTATAATGAATGTGGTGACTATGAGGTGTTTGTTGGTGTGTGAAACCCTTGTATATATTGGAATCATGTTTTGTCTCTACGAGTTGGGATATTTAGGCTGATGTCGATTCATGTTGGTTTTTAGTTGGAGACATTTCCCATTTTCCTTGATGATTACTCGTATTTTTTTCTTCAAATAAGGTTGTTTCCCCACGCCCTTTATGAGATTTCCAGTTTTGGATATATTTATAAATATTTTATTCTACTATTTGAATATATCTAAATTGGATAATACCATCTATGATTATGGATCTTATGATTCATATCAATGATATTTTGTGGTTATTTTTTATTATTCCATGACATTCTCCTTGTAGATATCTAGTTTTTTTGGAAACTAAGTCTAGTCCTAGTATGTTTTTGTGCCTCATTTATAACAATTCATATAACGAGATGGTGAGTAAATAGTTCCCTCTCATAGGGATTAATGATTTTGAACTAGTTTAAGGGATAAATCTAGACATATGAGATTTATTTTTGATAATGATATCACTAAATGAGGGTAAAGGGGGATGATATCCAATTATTCGACTATAATGTGGTCATGTGCATTATGTGTTCATTGTGAATACATTTTCTATTATGATTTATTCTTAAATATTTATGGGAATATTGAAGATATTTTTTAATATGACTCTAAATAGGTGTATGGTTTTCGTTAATTTCATTAACTATGCTTATTCATTGTACATCGAGGAATATATAATGAATCTACGTGGACTTTTGGGAATTATTTATATTCATTAATTATTTTTGAATCTATAGATGATTTATTTATGGACCCCTGGGTTCTATTTCACTTGGAAAATTATATCTCAGTGCAGTGTGTCCATAAATCCCTCAATGATAAAGATGAAAGAATATTAGGTATCATTCAAGAACATCCTAGAGGTGAGGTTTTTTATTATCCTTACCTATTATTATAGTAGGTCAATTCGTTTATTCTCATGGATGATGAAATAAATGGATTAATGGACATAGAAGGATCAAAAATTATGTGGGCTATCCTATGTAAGATTATTTTCATGTTTTAGAAAGATAATATAGACAATTATCTAATTATTCATAAATCAATTGATAGATTTTGATTCATTATTTTTATGATGAGTCATGTGTTTGATTGGGTTGTGTGTACTTGAATTACATTTTGATGATCTATTTTGATTATTGATACTTATAGCCTAATAAATGTAATAAATCCACCCATGATCTTGAGCATTTCTTGTTTATGGTTTCCATAATTTTATGGTCAAACATTCCCATCAGTCATCATTTTTAGGTCTTTATATATTAAATTATCTTTATGTATACCTTTTCCTAATGAAACATGAATTTTTGGTAATGATACTGGAATGATTCATGGAATGATTATGATTTCGATATTTAATTAACACATTGTAATGGGAATGTTATAAAGGATTACTTTAGTAGGACTTCAAATGGCTGTTATGTATGAGTATCTATAGACTCATAGAGAGTGATGGAATATTTTTGATTGATGCACATTGATATAGGTTGCTTTATTATAGAGATATTGTTTATATGTTGACAGTGTAATCATCTCAGCTGTAACAGATATTGGAATCAAATCATGGGTTCCCAAAGGTGGAGGTTAGTGAGATTTTATTAGTTGTGTAAATTCTCCTAAATAGTTTTTTGACAGGGACTATTGAATCTTTTAATCATTTTTTTTAATTATTACAAACACACTATATTTTTTTAAATTCATTCCATTGTCTTATTAGTGATTTTGTTGAGTTTTATTAACCAGATGGAAACCATCCCTAAGAGATATTAAAAGTGTTCATAAAGGACCCATTTGAAATTTTAAATTATAGTAATGAACTATCCAGCCTCTTGGAGTGTATATGATTTCTAGTAAGAGTTATAAAATAACTCTTATTTTTAGGTTTTCTACCAACTTCTCGGTAGATGTTATCTAATATCTTGTGTTGTTGAGGATTCTATTTTGATAATGAATTTAATGTAGTCAAAATATTCTTAATAGTGATATAATTTAGAATAATTAACCTCTATTATATCCAAAATCAACTCGAGCATTTTCAGTGATATAGTTAGATTTATCATCTCTATATTTTATAAAAGAAAATTATGTTCGATAGTATTTTCGGCACGCGACACCAAACATAAATGATTTGTGATATTTATAACCTTAATAACCAATATCTTTAACTAGTAGGTATAAAAAATGTTATAAAATTAATGATATATATATTTCTTACTAAATTAAAATTATTAATAAATTTTTATTAAATAATCAATCAATTTGTAGTATTGTATTTTTATTCTTCCGAAATAAATTTCCTTGAAAAAATATTTTAATTGTTGTTCATGAATATTATCACATTTAACATTTGTAACTTATAGAAAATTTATTTTATAAAATTAAATTAAATTTTAAAATTGTTATAAAAAATTAAAATTGGTGTAATGTTTTGGAGTTTTTAGAAAATAATGATTTTTCAGTGAATAGTGAAAATTTCCATTTTTCAAAAAATGTCATTTCATCCTAATAAATTAAGAAATTTGAATGTTAAATTTCTTTTCATATTATTTTATATAAAATTAGTATTATTATATTATATTTATTCCATTTCCTTTCTTTATAATCATATCCATATTAGATTTTCATATATATTTGTCTTTGGGAATAAAAATGGAATTTTTCAGAAAACTGTTTTAATGTGATAACGTTTATCATATTTAAATAAATAAAAATAACCCTAATGGGGAATGAATAAAATTAAAGTGATATATTATATATAAATAACTATTATATCAGTTGCATAATATGATTATTATTAGTCATAGATTTAGTATAAAATCTTCTTGTTCATTAAAAATTAAATTCTTGAAAACCTTCTTTTTTATTGATTATATGTATTTAACATTATAATTAATATTTTCCAATAATTTGAAATTAATTTACTAAAAAATATTCAGTAATTAAAATATTAATAATTTATATTATATATTATTTTCAAATTAATTTTTTATCAGTATTAATAATGAAAACAGACAAAATAAATTACAATAATTGTGGTGAAAACATATTTTCCAAATGGTTAAATTAAAATGATAATGGTAAAAAATATTAAAAAACTATTTTATGGAATTAATTAGACCATATCATTTCTATGGTTTGATATTTTTCTATATTTTATGAATATTTATTTTAAAATAATTGGTTACATTTCTTTCTTTGCCGAAATTATATTTGTACCACACATCTCATGTATAAAACACCACACACTATACTCATTTATTCACACATTAATCCTATTTTGGTATAGAAAATATCTACCAAAATAACTTCCCAATATCTATTCCCTCATTCTAGAATCATTTTTTCACGAATTCCATTATAGGAATTCTTGATGTATAATCTTTAAGAGGTGGTCCGATAAGTTGTGAAAATTTTAACTATGCATTTTTAATTTATTTATTATTCCCCCTCCCTGTGATATTATTAAAAATTGATCATATTAAAATAATATTATATAATATAGATATATTTTTTTATCTTAATAACCTAAATCCATTTCCACTTCCTCCAAATGGGATTTTAAATAATTATGATTTTACAATGGATTAAGTCCTAACACATTGATGTCATTTGTTTTCCATCATTACCTAAAATATATTGTTATAATTTTGAATTTAAAGTGTATATATGATAGTTTTAACATATTTATTCTTCAGTAGTTATGATATCATATAGTTCATTTTACATCCCATTCAATGGTAGATATTATAACATCACTCGTCGGTATGTCGGACTACCGCCTCGCAAAGAGAAGTGATTTCGTTTTCACTAACACATTACATGGAAGGGAATGTGGATATATTAAATTAATAAATGTGATATAAATGAACTATTTATTATGTGATTTACATATTTCAAATTTACATGTCATAATACATCATTTTTTAATGTCTGGTAATTTTCATGTTAATTTTTTTTAAATTATATATAATTATTCCGAGACTAAACATTATAACAGATCCTAAATCTGAGTCCCTATCAGCCCATAATAGAATGTTGAATAAAAATAGTTCATTTAAATAAATTTTTGATTAGGGGTTTCTTACTTGTAAACAATTTCTCATATTGAGACTTTTAGGGCACCATTGAATTTGGAACACTAGGATTCACCTAAAAAGGTTCCTACATCAGCAGACAAGTGTTGACCAAAAATGTATGTTTTTGGACCTTTCTGGAAAAAATAAAATACCATATAAAGATTTTTTTTATGCCTTTGAGCAGAGGATGATGCCACTGCAGCACGATGACAAGGCACATTAAATGAAGAAAATTAGTGGCTCATCACTGTG
Source organism: Viscum album (assembly GCA_963277665.1). NCBI lineage: Eukaryota > Viridiplantae > Streptophyta > Magnoliopsida > Santalales > Viscaceae > Viscum > Viscum album. The sequence goes on along the minus strand of OY728127.1, from coordinate 942,035,732 downwards.
TAGCATAACAATGAATTAATTGAACTGTAACAGATAAGTTTGTTTCATAAATGAAACAAAATAATGAAAAGATGTAACAACATAACATAATTGATTCAATGTGTTTTATTTTAATGGGTTAAGGTGTTGGACAGTTGAGAATCAAATGGTGGAGATTTCTCTGATGAACTGGTGGTGAGATATCTCTCCAACAATGAACAACGAAAATCGGCAGATCGTTAACGACTTCAAAAAATCTCAAAGATTTGGACCGGTGAGTGAATAATGCTTTATAACTATTGAATAATCATGGGTGGACCACTGAAACTCGAATTTCTTTTAGATATGGGTTGTTTGATTGATCTTTCCTTTTCCCCGTTCTTCATTCTGCAGCGACGAAGGCTGGTCATCCCAAGAACTGGTTGACCCACAGATCACTCATCAATGCGGAACGGGTGAATTTTTTGGTGGGTTCTTGTACTGGGATTAAAAATTATTTGAAATAAAATAATCCTTGAACATCCCCAGGTATTAAAATTCTAACACGGTGGGTGCTAGCTGACAGAAGCAATTCTCGAGCCCCTCCGCTTGTGCGTCCATCATGGAATTGTTTTTGAAATGGCATGAATGTGTATTTGAGGGATTTGAAGCGAAGGCGACACCCCATGGATTCTGGAGGAAAAAAAATAAATAATGAACCACTGGTGTATACCTGCTAGAGGTGGCACCCATGAACGCTGGTGGAGTCCCGAAGTGATGACCCCTCAGCCGCATTGGTGGAGTTACCCACAGCTGCGGGGTACAGTTCTCGGGCGCATATGGATCCCTAATCATGTGTTGGAAATCCATACAGCCATATTAGTCATCCTGAAGGTATCAATGCCATGTTCAATAGACCATAGTGAAGGTGAAGGCCCCACGGATGACCCACGAGGCTAGAGGGATTCGGACACAACTTACAGCTGTGTCACGACTAGGTGGAACTGATCCATTTATGGCGGACCAGGTAGGGTGTGGGCCACCACAGTGTGCCAGACCCACCAAAATGGGATGGGCGAGGTCTGGGATGGGTAGGAGAACCTATGTTAGGTTTGGTCTAGTTGGTCCTACCCGGTCAGACCAGACATGGAACACAACGTCCCCTTTTCAAAAAACCGCAAATAGCATCCAAATCAGGCATCTGTTTAACGTGATGTTTGTGGTGTTGTAACCCTCACGGAGAGGAAGATATTTTGTAATACTCTATGGAGGATTTCATGGAATTTAAAATTATATGAATTTCTTGAGGAGAAGTTCTACCAAAATCATGCGCAATATGTGTTGAAACCATACAGTTAGTAGAAACATAAATACTACTGACATGATACTGTGTGTGGATCAGTTACTATGGCCTAGAGGGAAGTGGCTTATGTGTGACCCGAAAGGCCCACAGATGGGAGTGTCTCTATGTGCCTAGGTAGACCAGCAGTACTCAAAATGGGAGTACCTCATTATGTCCATAATGGTAAGCATATTCTATGTGACATGGCATGCCCCAGATGGGGAGAGGCTTCTATGTGACTCATCATACCATGATACTCATCAGCGATGACTACGAAATAAGTCCATGGTTAGTTGGAATCAATTTATATGTGACCCGAAAGGCCCACTGTACTAATTGAGTATGAGTTCCCTGTTAGAATGAGGTGTTCGAAAATATTACTAATGGTCCTATTTTCCTCAATCTATATTATATTTTGTGTCAGTTGTTATGCTTCATGATCTTGTTTTGTGATCATGCTTTGTTATTTTTTTAGACCTCATAATGGTATTTCCTTTTTGGTTTGGGTTCCCAACTGATTATATTGTAACTCTCCCCTTTAGGGGATTCTCTCGAATGTGTTGTGTTCAGTTTAGATGACCACCACCTTCATGGTGGACTAGATGGCCAAGGACCTGTTGGTGCCCAGTGAGACCAAGCAGTTGGGGTGTTCATCTACTGCTTCTAGCAGCTACACTATACATACCCATAAGGTGGGGTTTCCACCTTACAGTTTTAAGAGTATTCCATGTACTTTACTTCATTCATTTTTTCATTATTTTGGTTTCTATTCTGGCCCAATTGACCTATAGTTTATACATTTACTAAATGGTTATTATAGGCATGTATTATTACATTTCTACCTTTGGGATGTGGTTGCGTCTTCATGTTTATAAGTACTCAGGAAAATTCCTCCAACATGTAGGTTTGCACCTTCAACACTAATCGCCAACCCCTAGCCTTTGGGACATGAGCTTGGGGTATGTCATGGCACGGGCCCCTGGGGAGGGGGCGTGACATTTTTGTTACATTGAATATTTATAATATCATTTGTTTATGTGTGAACTACAACTTTGATATAGCGATGTGATTAATTTTTCATCAACAAATAACTAAAATTAAATTTATATGTATATTTCCAAAAAATATGAAATTTATGATTTTACTTACTTTTCTTAAAGATAAAATAATTCATACACTCTTTCCATTATGATCATAAAAAATTGAAACATTACTCATGTGTATATATGAAATACTGTCTCCATGGTCATGAAAAAATTAATTTTTGATAGAAAATTTTCAAGAATGGTTTTTAATTAAAATTTATTGATAACTAGAATATTTATTTAATAATATTTATTCTTGATATGTAAAAATAATAACACCATTGACCTTGGTTGACACACTAATTTTGTTTTGAAATATTTAATTGAATAACCTCAAAACACTAGATGTGGACTTAAGGGATTATGTATTCATATATGTAATTGGAAATTGAAAATGATTTAATTATAAGGTGTTAATCCTGGAATTTTTTTTTATGCGTAAACTAATTCAAATTTTCTTATTATATTGGAGTATGAATACATTAATAGAATATCTAGAATCTAGGAAAGGGATTTTCTAATTTCACTTTTTTATATCTGTGAGAGGTATTCTATATTGACTGCTTTTTTAATTATTTTCCCTATATAAATTCACTTTTAAAAGTCATATCATGAATAAAGAATAAATAATTTATTTTAATTTATAAAATGAATGAATTCAAACTAGGGAAATTGACTTGAAACATTCCATGTGGTAAATAATTTCATTACTCAATTTCTTTAAATTGTTTTATATAACATCCTCATTACCATGGTTATTATAAAATTATGTGAGAAATAACTTTTTAATATATTATTTTATATATCAACTTTTTTATTATGATTTATATTTGATACAAATAAGTGACTCATTAATTATTTTTTACTTCAATGTTATCAAAATTTTATTGCACATTGTCTCAACATCCACTCATTGAGTCATATATTGATGTTATTCATTAATATTATTCTAAGAGGGGTATATAACACCAATTTAAATATTTATAGAATTAATCCCAATATTCATATTATATTAAATGTTTTATATTAATTTTTTCATCATGCTTATAATTCAAATATTTCGAAAGTGATAAGGCACTTTGGTTTTGAATATTTCTTTTAAAGTTCACTTTTCAACTATTCTCAAAATGAATTTTTTATCAAATACAAAATTCAAAAACATTCCCACCATCATGATGAATCAAATGTATTATGCTTACATTATTGGTATCCATGGTTCTATTATATTATATATCTGTAAATTTTTTATTTTAAAAAGGCCTTTAAGGAATATAATATTTAGAAAATATGAAATAATTTCTCTCATCATATCCACGTCCTTATTCATTAAAAATAATTATTATAAAAAACAGTTTCAAAATTTATTTATTATGATGTTTTAATATCATTTTCACAAATATTTTTATTTGAAAATAAATAAATAGAATCTTACCTTCATTTTCTAAACAATGAATGTTAGGATTTTACAAAAAATGTAAATGAAATATTTCATTAAAGTGTAATAAATGAATGTATTTTACCTTAATCTTGAACATTAATTTTCAGGATCTTACTTCATAATAATCTACATTTATTTTCATTGAAAAATTAATTAAAAATATTTTATAATTAAATAGTTTTTCAATCAAATTTTCAACATGAAATGTTAGTTTTTAAAAATTATGTTTTTAATTATATTTTATTAGTATTTACACAAATATACATCAAAATCATTGTTGTTTCATATAATAATTTGGGAATATTTTTTATTAATACCATCTTAATTAATTATATGGATGGAATAAGATTTTTTGAAATATATTGTAACTCATTTATTTTTCATGGTATAATGATGTTATGAAAAGAATAATGGTTGTTTTAGGATTTTTATGTTGATTCAGGAGGTGAAATGATTTATGAATAGGTTGTGAATATTGGGATCCGACTATGTTGATGGGGGATTCCGTTATAAAATATATATGGGTGCTTTCATTATTAACTAATGGTGGGAAGTTCCAATTTTATACCTGCGTGGGTAGTGACAGTATTGACTAGAGATGGGTGGTTCAGTGATGAATCATGGACAAGTGGGTCAATTATAGACCTCAAATTCATTGTGTACAGTAGATATAGAATTCATCCATATTGGAAATTCTATTTTTAAGATTGATATAATGATAAAATTCACGTGATACCATTTTGTTTTTCAATTGATTTATACGGCTCTATAATGTTTCTTTTGATAATTATTGATATCACAAGGTGAAATATTATTGATCCTCGATGAATAATTCAATTACTCATGCCTTGTCACAATTGTTCATGATTAATGATCCAGGTATTGATGGGTTTAAATATTCGTATGGTTTATTCTTTCTCTTTTACTATTTCAATATATCCTTATGAGATTATTATGATAACTAATGAAATTCCATTATTAATTTTTATGTTTACCCTTATTGATAATTTGATATCACCCTTATTATGAATCCATTCATCCATATTATTGTGTAAAATGTTGAATTAGATGGTTGGAATGATACTCACATGAATTATTGGGTATTGTATTTGTAAGATTTTTTATTAAAACTATAAAACTATAAACCAAAATGGTCCATGATAATACCAGTGATCCAATAGTAACTTTTGATATTTGGTGTATAGGATGGTGATAGTTAGTTCAACATTATTGGTATCAATGTCAGAAATGTAAGGTTTATGAATTCATGACCGGATCAAGTTTTTTCTCTTCATCGTAGTTAATATATATATAATAAGATCTTGTATTTTAATAATGAAAAGGTGAAAAAAAATTAAATGTAATTGAGTTCAAAAATCTAGAAATATCCAAGGCCTCCCTCAAGAAAAAATTTTCCAATCGCATATCTCAAATGATATCACATGTATATATTTATGTCCCTGTATCAATTCTATCAATTCATATAAATATATATATATATATGATTACGTATTTTAAAAGGGGGTTTCACTAATAAATTTCTTCTTTTATCACTCTACACCTAAAATAGTTCCTACAACCACATAGTGTGTGATGATTTATCACATCCAATGAAGTGAGGGAACATTAATAATGAGTTTCATACAACAAATACTAAAATGAAAAAAAGGACTTTGTTTGTTTTATATCTATTTAAATATATGGAATAAGAAAACCGACTCAACCCCATGTGGGGGATACATTGGTTCTCAAAATTGGCTATTTCAATGATCCATTATGAAAAATTGTTTTTATTGTATTATATTTTATTCATTACATCATATGATCTAAATACTCATTCTTGGATAAACATGATTCATACATTTTCTATTATTCTTACTCTTTTAATTAAATTTTATATTATCTTTTTAATACAGATAAAATTCAAAATTTATTTCATTATATATTTCATCAAATAAATATATTTATCATCTCAATATAATTCTATGTTTATTTTATTTTTTTCATATATTGTTTTGAATTTTAAGGGTTATTGACCCCCTATTTCCATATATATATCTACAAACATGGTCAACATCAAGTCTTGTTTGAGGTTATTATTTTTAGAAATTATGTTTTGTGTATGTGATTATTATGAGTTCCAAAATTCATCTTTGGATGTAAATCCTATTGTGATAATGATTTATCATGATTTGGGAGAATAGTTTTGGCGGTCAGGTATAAATATGTTGAGTAAAATGTTTTTCTCTTGATGTTTTTTAATGATAGTGAACAGAAGTTGTTTTATTCCTGATGTTTCACGTCAACAACTTAATGTTCCCCAGGGGGAGTGGGAATAAATTAGAATGGATTTTGTCACCATTGTATCCATATCTTATGCAATGTATGATGTTATATATGTGATCAGGGATCATTTGATGATGTTACACTTCATAGAGATCAAGTAGTCGATACCAATGGATGTTTTTTAAAGGTATAATCTGGAGGAGATAGTGAGGATTCATGGTCTTTTTATGTTGATTACATATGATCATAGTCCTTATTTTACCTTCATGTAGTATACTGGTTTCCAACAGGTTTTAGGATCTAATTTTTTTCATAACATAACTTTTCCTCTAAATATGGATGGATAGAAAGAGCACATAATACTGACATTAAAAGTCATGTAGCATGGAATTTTGATATATTTTGGAGGATCAGGGGTAAAGAACATACCCTTATTGGAGTTTTCTAATATAAATTATTATCATTCTATAATTGGAATGACAATGATTGAAACATTGCCTTTTTAAAATTTATTTTCTCTATAGTGAGTGATTGAGGTTTGAGAGCCAACTCTTCCAATATAAGAATTAGTGTAGATTATGATAGAGAAGGTACAATATATCCATGAGAAAATTATGTTTGTAAATGAATTTAAAATTTCATATGTGAAGGTTCTAGACACAATAGATGTGGGTGATGTGTAATGAAAAAAATTAATTTTTTTCATGATCGATGATCAATCTGAGTTATACACAATGATAAATGATGTGAGAAATAGAATTTAATAAAATAAAATTCATAGTGAATAAAAAATTGGAACTAGAGGGAGAATCATGACATATTACTTATAATTAATTTAATAAATTAATGAATTACCTTGTAAGAACTACTTCTTTGTCGATGGATCTGATAACAGATCTACATTTTACACTTATTGTGATTGAATATTTAAGAGAAGATTCACTATAGTGGTGATCCACAAATGATTCACAAATCTTTTAATGTTATTGTTGGAATCTTTAGGTGATTTCATTGAACATCCTATCATATGTGTTGTCTTCCATTTATCCCAAGGAAAATTTCTTCCAAATAAATCTTCATGATCTCTATAGACATTAAAGTGGGAGGTGGAGGAAGATCTCTCTCTATTCATGAGATCATCTTTTAGAAAAGGATCTCCCTTGGGAACGATAAGATTCTCCATATTCGTTGTGCACAACCCATGAATTTAATTGTAAATGATAAAAAACATATAATTGGGTTAATATACCACTACTGTTAAAATAATATAGTAAAAAAGTTCCCATTATTATTTATTTAAATCCCATATTATACTATATTAATTAATAATAATGATAATAATTATGTTTATCTACTTACTGTCAACATAAAAATTGAATTAAATATTATTTAATCAAATAATATTCAATATTTTTTATTTTTCACCATAATATTTATACATGGTCTTCCATTCATTAAAAATATTTATCGGATCTTCAATAATTTAATTTATATAATAAATAAATATATTTTCATTATTCTCTAATAAATAAATAAATATTTTTTTCAATAAATATAAAATAATTAATTATTATATATTATGCAGAAATAATGTTCTATTCAATAACATGGGATGAAAAATAATGAGTCAAGTACGCATCTATAATTATAATATCATATTTATGAATAATATTTCTTCAAATTTTTAAATAATAAATATATATTTTATTTAACTGAGATTATGGATAGACTTAGTGTGTGACCTTCAATGTCACTATATAGTAGGCATTAGAGGAAGAAACCTAAAGATGAAGGTTTGACTCTAGAAATATGATAAAGCACCCCAAGGGAAAAAATTTAATGATAATATAAAATAATACCTCATAAATAATATTATTGTGTAATATAACCCCTTTATCTCAATATATATAATCAAGTAGGTTGTATGAGGGTTCCATAAACCGATGTGCTTGATGCGTGATTATATAACTTCAGATATATCAGAATATCCCATAGAACACAATTTCCATGGAATTATTTAAAAATATCATTTTCATTAAATTTACTAAGATATCATGTTCCATTAAATGAAAGAATGGAAAAATCCTATATCACATTATTCATTAAGGAAATATTACCGAAGACGCACCCAAGGTATCGTACCTCACCATCAACATATTATGTCATAGTTTTCCTCATTATTCAAAACATTGCAATCATAATATACATTAATAATATTATTAATGTCTATTGATCAATAAACACATCCAGAGATTGGAACATAAAATGACACATATGACTGTGTATTTCCTACTGGTGTGTATCATTCTCATAATATTGAACAATCTATATTACCAAAATCATATACCAAAGGAAGGTACCTTAACATCCTATGAGTCTCCACCCCTTATATATTGTATTATTTGTATACATCAATTGATATCCTCTAACTATTGAACATATATTTAAGAATTGAGTCATAGCACTTTTGGGTTCTAATCATAGCAGTGAACTACAATAACCTTTTATAGAGATAGATACTCTTAGGATATTATCAAATACTATGTTACACACAATAATAATAATAATTTAATAAATATTTTATTAATATTCAAAACTATGAATACAAGTTATCATAAATTACGTAGAAGATAGTTCTAAGGAACCAACTCTAACAAACTACTATTTTCACTAGAGTGAACTAATAACTACATTTAATATACTTGCTCTAACATGATACTCATGATTCAGTTGTGAAATGAATTTACTCAAGGGGTATGGCACATTTGCATCCATGGGTACTCTGTGTACTACATCTTCACCCCTCTGATAAAAATCGCTCAGGGAGTGGAACTTCCAATGTGTAATCTTTTTCCATTAGTGTCACATTGGAACTTTAAAATGAGGAACTGCTATATTATTATAACAATACAATGTGATAGAGTCTTTTCAATTAGTTATAACATCTTGATCGTAGAAAATTTTTCTTATCCCAAAGTCTTACATTTATACATCATATGTTGTTATATACTCAGACTCTGATGTAAAACCAATAATAACTGTCTGTTATGAATACTCCCATATCACAGCTCATCCCACGAGAATGAAAACATATCCTGACTATGACTTCAAATCTTTTTGATCTATCTAAACACTAGCATAAATATAACCCTTGTTGACCTACTCCTTTTCACATATATACACTTTTAATACATCCATAAATATTGTTAGATACTTAATGAAAAACATAAAAGGATACCAATATTGTTATAGAAGATATTCTTGATATCATCATACTATGCTCAATGAATATGAAACATAATGTCTTGTACATAATATATAATACATGATGGATCCTATCACTAAAGCCTTTGGGATTTTACTCATTCTATCATTCTCCTATTGATTCAGACAACACAGTTTCTTAAAATGATATAAACTGTGTCACAATTGAGCCAATATCCACATGGATATTCAATACTAAATCCATTTTCTATCAAGTCAATATATGTACTTTCATATAGTTCATTGTTTCTCTAGGATCTATCACAAATTATTATGACCCCTTGAATATATTCTACTCCAACAATGTCCTTATGGAGAAAATTTTCTTCAACTATTCCTTAACAGATTGAAAGACTGTTATGTTGTTTATAATGTGTAATATGTAATCAGCATATACTATAAGGATAATGATTTAATTTCTCCTAATACTCTTATAAATTTGAAACACATTCATTCTAAATGTATCCAAATTTTTTTTATGATTCATCGAATCTAATCTTCTATGAACTGGATGCTTACATCTACCTAGAAATGGATATCTATAACATGAAAACATGATGGCATTACCTTGAGTCACAAAACCTTTTGGTGGTTTCATATACAGTTATTCCAGATGGTTACCAATAAGAAATTAAATTTTTTCATCCAAATGAAAAATCTCATATTTGTGAAAAGTTGTTATAGTATGTAAAATATTGAAGGGCATAAAAAGGGAAACTCATGAAAAGTGATCATCATAGTCAATTAATTGGTATATTTTAAAACCTTAATCAACTATAATTTCATTATATGTATTTAAATTACCTTATATTTATAGTTTTATCTTGAATAACCATGTTTACATCCACATTAATTACATTAACTGGTGAATCAATCTAAACAAAAACATTGTTACGATATATGGATTAAACATTAAAATTCATGGTTTTTTTCAATCTTACAGCTTCTGACCTCTCCACTACCTCTTTGTAGGAGATATGTTAATCATCTTCAACTAATAATGTTTCAACATAATGTTTACTATAAAATCAAATCTATCTAGTTTACTTAAAACTCTTTTTCTCCAATGTAGTACTAGTGTTTTAGGAACTACTTTTCCCATATGTATGTGTGGAACCTATTCATGTAACAACACTTGTGTATCTTGGGAATAAACTGCACCAATATAAATATTTATCCAACTATACTTTTAATAATGTTCTCCCACTGATGAAATCTAGATTTTATAGATATATTCACTTTATTGTCTCAGGGTTTGTATAGTTATTATACCTTTGTTTCCCTCAGATACCCTACAATGATGCAATTTTTGCCCTCGGATTCTAGTTGGTTTCCTGATATGGACTTACAAAATTACTTGATACCATATAAACATATATATGACAAAAAATTATTTCCTTCCACTTCATTACATGAAGGGAAATCCATTTTCCACTTTTTTGGGGCTTAGTTTAATTTTTATGTGGAAATTTGTAATGTATATCCCCAAATAGATCATAGTATATTTTCATTAATAAATATTGACCATAAAATGTTGAACAAGGTACAGTTTCTCCTAAAACTATCACCATTCCAATGTGTTCTATAAGGTGGGGTGATTTATGATATACTACCATACTGCCGTCGAATTTAGACTAACTCTTGGTTAATATATTCACACCCTTGATTTGATTAATGATTATTTATCTTCTTTCCATGTTAATTCTCTACATCATTAAATAATTCCTTGATTTTCTCAAAGGAATTGGACATATACCTCATCAAGAATACATAACCATATCTACTTATTTCATTAGTAAAATTTATGGATTAATAATACCCACCTCCAGTTTTTTACATTGGAACTTCTACAAACATGAGTGTGTAAAAATACTAGAAGTTCTATGACCCTTTCATCGTATCCATTGTATTGAAGTTTGGTCATTTATACTTGTAAACATACATGAATTAATTCATGCATTTTATATATCATATGAGTCAAAATAACCATATTGATAGATCTCTGCTAAATTCTTCACATTTACATGACCATGGCGATGATTCCATAGTTGCTTGTTATATGAATCAAGTGGACATGATTTATTATCAATTTCAAATAATCATTTTTAGTAATTTAATACAATAATTCTGTTATTTAAATGTTCCATTCTCTAATATACATCGGCTTTATAAATGAAATAACTTTTGTTTCAAAAAATGAAAACAAAACCATCTACCTCTAGGCTTGATATACAAGTTATGATCTCGAAAATAGATGGTAAATAATAACAATATTTTAAAACCTAAATCAATTTTATTATAAATTAATGGAGGTACTCAACAATGGTTATAGAATCTATATTCACACCAACAATATCTCAGAACTCCAATTCTCCTCATGAAATATTTCATAATCTACATGGTTCTTACATTTGGATATTTTTGAAGGCAGCAAAAGTAGTGTCTAATATCAAATGTTTACATATTGAAATAATATAATCTATAATGATTTCACCATTAAATTTTACATTCTTCTGGGTGTAGTACAGCACCCAGTGTCTTGGCATTCGACATGAAAAACAAACAGGTTCCTTTTCATTTTCATATATATGGATATTATTTTTATTGGAAGGATTATGCTCATGAGATTTATACATTATAAGAGTATTTGAACCATTTACCTTGTTTTTTATTTTACTTTTCACCATATGAATCCTGGTTTTATCGTGTCCCATGTGTTTATCCACTTGGATAATCAATGTAATATGTTCTAAAAGACTATTTTCATTATTTATCATATTATAATTAACAAAAAAACATCAGATGGAATTGGGAAGTGATGAAAGTATAAGATCTATATGAAACTCATCCATGAATTTAATCTCCATGATGTATAAGCATTCAATCTATCCAATAATCTAAATTGCATGAGACCCAACTATCAAAAAATCTCTAAGATTTTTAAGAAACAATTATTTAGAGATATCATATATCTATTTTATCATCATCTCTTGATAGAGATCCCAAAGATGATTTATCATGTTATATATTTCAAGTTCATCTGGTTTTATTAAAGTATCATTCCTCATGGGCAATAGGATGGACCATTGAAAATATATATCATAATTAAAATGTTTCTCACATATAAAAAACTTTTTATCACTACCCTCATTTCCATTATATTGTTTAATAGGTTCTTCCAACACATAAATTTTTATTTCATGGAGAAGGATAACACATAATCACCATTTCAATCATTGGAACGTTTTTCTAGTGAGAAGGATATACTTCTCTATTACCATTGATATGATTAGTGTAATTTTAATTATGTTTCTAAAAATAATATTATCAGAGCTTTAGTACATTATCTATTAAATTTTTTATTAATAAATATATATGACATTTAATAATCATTCAATATTTTATCAAAACCCAGTAGCCCACACCCTTGGCATTGAAATACCTTGTTTCATGGATGTTCTAATGGAAAGGACTCACATTCCACTTATTGTTACCCCTAATGTTGATGGTAAAGAAACATGAATGGTTATAGGTAGAAATTCTAATTTACAAATACATTAACCCACAGTTCCTAATCTCTTGAGTCGACTCCCCAATCTGGAAATCCATAAATTCATCTTCCTCAATTGTTTCCTCCGACATAATTAATTTCCTAATTTTTCATCAAACCATTGATGTGATCTATGTTAAGTCAACCGAAATATATGAGTTAGAATTCATCGATAATTGAAATCATCCAATATTTTTCTTCTCATGAATATTGAAATATGATTTGATTTTAAATGAAGTAGTCGGATGCAATAATAACCTAATATATTTTATTTAGGGATTATTTTCTTATATGTGAATTTTTAGTAATTCTATTTACCACATTCATGATATTATTATGTGGATTTACTTACGTGAATAAACATTCCACAGATATCATTTACACATAAGACAATTTATTTTAGTTCTATAATGCATGTTTATTAATTTCATTGTTTCATTTTATGGTGAAAAAACAACCATAAATTAATAATGATGATAATTGATAGAAATAAAATAATAATGTGGTATGATATTAATATTTTATTAATGGTTACATTAACAAGAAGTTGGAAAACTAACTATTGTCCTGGGGGAAACACATTGAACCAATGAAGGGTTGTGTTACAGATTTCCACTTATCTACCTATATATCTCTCTTAGATGGATTTTTACATTTTTTAAAACATGAACCACCTCTACTATCATGGGGGATACATCCATTACATATGATTTTTATTCACACACAAGTTAGGGGAAAAGGGATTATATAAAAGAAACCATGGGAAGAAAATGACTTATATAATAAGAGGATTGAAGCCACATAGGAAAAAAAATTAATTTAATAAAATGTTGAATTAAAAATATCACATAAAATTGTATAGTTTTTATCATGATCATCCAAATTCATGCAGATAATTATGAATTCAATAAAACTAGCCCTCAGCTCTTATATATTAATATTTACGATAAATAATGCTTGGATCATTTAATTATCTTCATTAATTAATCAATTATTTTTTCTAAATTCTCATCATTATTTCCTAGAGATTCTTCTCCATCGTCATTTTAATATATTTAAATAAACTTACTAAAATTTACTATGTACATAAATTTACCAGGGAGGCAACATGATGAATATTGGTTTGGATCTAGAGAACATGTAATATACTCATATACTATTTACTCATGTGACATATGGCATATATTACTTATCAAATTTTTTAATGATTTGTAATATCAATGTAATTATTAGAAAAGTTACTTGATATTTTTGTAACATTTAATGGATAAATGTAGAGTAATATCTATCCTACGACTCACACACTATATAATGATTTTTAAAATACAAAAAAATTAATTACACACACAAAAATATATTCACACACACAAACATATATATTTATATATTAAAACCATTTGCATGGAATGTCCAATAAAATTAATGAACACATAGAAGCACATGTTGATATGGTTTTCACAATATAGTAAATTAATTTAAATTCTACGTAATTTGGTATAAGTACATGCAATGTACAGACAAGATATACAGTGTGTATATCTCTCAGCAACTATCGGAGGACCATTACTAGGGATAAAACAAGTAAATCATGCCTTAGAAAAATTGGAGTGCATGGTTTTCACAAAGTGATACATGGCATGTGGTCACTGAGTTACATAGCCATCAGTTAGGTTGGTTTTTTATGGAAATACATGACTCATATGTGACATAAAATACTATACACTATGTACCTATGCTACATAGTGTGTACTCTGACTGAACAATCACTAGAATGTCCCGATCAACATGTAGTGTAAGAAAGTAAATGCATCATGAGTATTCAATGCATTAATTTTGAGTTAATTATAAATTAATTCATGTTGTATTGAACACTAGTACCTGGCAAGTAACTCCCTTCCAATGGATTGTACTCCTATTTTATCTTGCTAAAATCCTCATGACCTTTGGATGAGTTCCTTGATTTTATTTTTTTATCAAATGGATTTATTATTAGATCTATATGAAATCAAATAGGAAGAAGAATATTTAATAGGTCACATTAATAAACTATTAACTAAAAATTGAAAACTAAAAAAAATTTGGTAAATCAATCGACAAAATTTAAAGAATTATAAATAGTTATATGCCCACTTGGATACCACTTGATGGATTCAGGCACAACAGAAGTGTGTGATAGGTTGTCACCATCTTTGTTTCTCTCATGATCATTGATCAATAAAATATCTACATTAAGATATACACTATGATCAATATAATTGCATCAAATAAAACAAGCAACTTATAAAACATCAAAACCAGAGGTAGGATAATCACATATTATTTTAAAATAATTTAATATATTATAGATTTACATTGAATTAATTATTTCCTTCATTGAATGATATGATAACTGATATGCTTTGTAATGTCATTGTATTTTGGAATTAAGTTATGATTTCTTCTAAAAGTGATCCACGTGTGTTCCACAAATATCTTAATGTTTTAATAGGAATCTTCAGTTTCTAGTAATGAATATCATATCACATGCTTCATATTCCTTTGATCACCACAAGATTAACTTCCAATGCTTTCTCTTTTATCACTCTATAATTGAGAGTGGGTGGAGGAGGAATATCACTCTCCATTATTTTGAGTGCTCCTAAAAAAGGAAAGCCCTCTTTGGCTATATAGGAATCTCAAAATTCATTGTGTAAAACTGATGAAATTAAATGAATCTCTTTGAAAATAATATAATTTCATTTTTATACCGCATGGGTTAAAATAAAATAATTTTAGATGTTACATTTTTTTGATTTTATCCTCATAGAACCTCATGTTAAACAGTAATAATATGATCATTAATATTTTTAAACATGTGTTTATCTTGTGGATTAAATTAAATACTATCTATTCAAACAATATTAAATTGTTCTTATTTCTCATAGCA
Source organism: Viscum album (assembly GCA_963277665.1). Classification (NCBI taxonomy): domain Eukaryota; kingdom Viridiplantae; phylum Streptophyta; class Magnoliopsida; order Santalales; family Viscaceae; genus Viscum; species Viscum album. The sequence goes on along the minus strand of OY728127.1, from coordinate 942,019,883 downwards.
AAATTTCACCTCAGTCCTCCAAAAACACCATAGTATTCATTAAGACATGAATAATGTCTATTTATATAATATTTAAATAGAAATACATTATTTACTAATAAATAAATAAGTATTATATTCTGTAAATGGAGAAAAAAATTTTATTAAATATTCCTCTCACATAATATTTTCTCAAATAACTAGTGATGGAATATATGTGATCAAGAATACATGAATAATTATTAAAATTTGTGTAGGAATATTATTTTTCGAATTTTTAAATAAAAAATACCATTAAATTTTTTTGTACTATGATTTTGGATACAATTAGTGTGTGTCCCTCTAATGATCTTTCACAGTGGAATTAGGCTAATTATCAAAAGGTTTAAAGATAGCATCTAGAAGTAGATGAAGGAAACCATAGAGAAATAGGTTAATGCTGTTGTGACATAATACCTCACGCAAACCCTTTATAAGGAATATAATCAATTTAGGTTGATATCTCCTATCATGCAGGTTGTATACTAATTCCATCAGCATCTGTGCATGATGTACCATTATTAATTTTCTAGTAAATGAAACCATCCCGTAGAACACCATGGAATCGATTTTTTTGGGCAAAATAATTTCCATCAATGGGATTGAGATATGAACTTATGTTATAGAAAAAAAGGTAAAAATCCATTCTCAAATTATTCATTAATGAAATATTACTCTTGAAAGAAAATCATATCCTACCTCACTGCAAACATATTTCATCACTCTTATTGTAAATATATTAATGTACATGACTCATAAGAGTAATTAATAATAATATTTAATTATATGGATCAATATAGGAATAAAAAGAGAGTAAAATACAATGAAACATATACAATTAATTTTCATATTGGTGGATATTATTATCATATTATACTATAGTATATATTACTTGGGGTGTACACCTTGAAAAGGTTTTGCAATATTCGATGAATCTCCACTCGTGATAGCCTATATCATTTTTGCCACTCATATTATATCATTAAAATATAGAAAAAATATTTAATAATAGTTTAATTGAAATGTAGGTTTTTCAAAATAGATGGTAACTGTTATGATCATTCAGTATCAAATCTTCTCTTAGGACAATATAATGTACTATGTTATATAGAATAATAATCATGATGTGATAATGTGTATATTAATATTCAAAAATTATATACTAGTTACAATGATGTAAAAAGAAGTTGGTTTTAGGGTCACAAATCCTACACTTTGTTGATCGTAGGATGATTCATTGGTGTTCGATGTTATAGATTGTGTGTTGTTAAAGGTGTATCTTCTATGAGATCAGTGGAGGTTCAATCGTGTGAGTTGTCATTATCCCCATGATTTTGGGCATTTTTATGTAATTTCAAATATTGGATCTATTATTTATTGGTTAGAAATAACCCCCATAGAGGAAACAAATTCATATTTTTCTCTTTTTTCACAACTTCATCTACATCTTCATGACGAATCTAATGTCATTGGTTGGGTTAATATTGACGTTAACAATGGTGTGACCTTTGAGGAGTTGACAATTTTTATTTAGGGACACCTGGATAAGGTGTTGGGTGATCATGCTACCCATTTGGGATAATTGAACTGGAAGCATGGTATCTTAGAGGATATAACATTCTAATGGGAGTTTCATATTCATGATCAATATCCCAAGTTGTTCAGGGGTTGATCTTCATAAGATTATTTGATTGAATATATTCTGTTGGATGATGTATCTAACATTATATCTATTTATGAGATTAACATTCCTTGTAGGTTTGACATTTTAAATCATTTACGTATCCATTTTTTAGATTCATATCACTCAAGAGAGTTCTTATTAAGCATGGATGGTGATTTTGTGCGGATACATACTTTCATTCCTTGGTGGGATTGTTTTTTTATTACCCCGATATGAAAGGAAATAACTAGTTCTATTAGTTTATAAATAACATGTAAAGACCCGAAAAATTCAAAGAAATTTTTCTCTTAATTTTCATGGGAATTTTACAAGAATGCATTTCTGACGGCACCTATTTCTGAGGCCCGGTGTGCCCGGAATCTTTTTCCGAAGTTTAGCTCGGGTACGTTCAATGAAAGAACGAGCGGGTTTTTTATAACTTTTGAACCGTTGCTCGGAATCGAATTCTGAGGGCACCGATGGAATCGCAGCGCCGATATTTTCTTAGAAACATCTTTTCTATAGTTGCATTTTCTCGGGTTGGGATTTTAATTTTTGGGGTTATGTTAAGAAATAAAATAAAAGTGGTACAACTGATTTTTATTTTATTTTTCTTAACTGAAGTTAAGTGTATGATGTGGGACCCACAATATCATACCAACTTGGTAGGATATTTATGAGGTGGGGTCCACATGAGCCCAACAGATTCTTTTCTTCTAAAACACCCTCCTTTATTTAAGTAATGTACCTACACCCCATGTTAATAAAGTCAACCCTTGCGTTTATTCTGGTTAAGAAACGCCTCATTAATGTGGCAGTTTAAGCTTTGCAATTAATTCACATAATTGTTTCATTCGTTTTTGAATTTTAAAACAGAAGTCTTGTGAAATAAAAATAAGACAACTCTTATTTTTATTAGGCTGGTGGTGTGGAGAGGATAGGGAGATTTCACTCAGGCTCTTGAAGATATTCTCTTCCTCATGAAGAATGCAAAGAACGTCGGATCCTCAGAAATCAACGACGCTTCTTCCGCAACGCTTCTTCTGCGATGCTTCTTCTTGGATGCTTCTTCCAGGATGCGACGATCCCCCTTCTGCGACGCATTCTTCCGCGACGTGCTTTTCCGTGACAAACCCTCGCTCGATGAAGCTTGAAGTAGGGGTTTTGATTAAATTAAATCATTGTGATTTATACCCATGACATATGTTTAAAATTTTTCGGAAGCATTTTTAAACCGCTAACGCGGTGGGTACGAACCAACGAACAAGTCCAAACCCATCGTCCCTTAGTTCTTAATGTGCGGATCGACGACCGATTATGAAACAGGCCGCATGGGCATTGTGAGGTCTTCACAGTGAAGAAATGGTCTCGGGAGGGCCATTGGCGAAGACGGTAGGCAAATCTGACAACCGGAGCTCATCCGGTGTTCCACGGAACGTTCCATCGGCGCGCCTCGCCTCCGGGAAGAGCCGCTAGTCCCGCGACCGCTCATGACCAGAGGAGGCGGGATGCAGCACTCGACAGCATCTGTTGGCAAGGATCGGCCCCCCGTGGGGCCGCAATTAGCAAAACATGTAGGGAGCAGCGCCCCCCCCCCCCTGCGTCTCAACGCTCAGCTGTTTCGGCCGAGCCTCATGGCTGGCGCGCCACGCGGCCAGACCGGACCGCCGGGCCGGGCCGGACCGTGACCAAGCGGGCTGGACACGGACCCTGGTCGGGTCGACCCACTCGGACCGACCCAGGGGGTACCGGGCCGGGTCGGACCGGGCCCGAACCCCCTAATAACGGACTCTTTGGTCTGTTACACATAACATGAGCTACGGGCCTCCGATCGTCACACCTTCAGTTCGTAGCGATCCTTGGATTGAGACGATCGTTTTGGTATATTATACTCAAGGTTTCGGTGTACTTTGGGTTCGTCCGGTTTGGTTTGTACACGAATCCAACCGGGCCCTCGGAGCCGAAATGCTTATAACATAATCTCTGGACGTCTGATTGATGTGTCATCAACATTGATGGATTCCTCTAAGTAAGATGGACCTTCTGGCTTACTCCGCTCAAGGTTTAGACGTAGTTGGAGTATGGTCAGGTTGGTTTTGATTTAAAAACCAACTGGGCCCCTAGGACGAAAAAGCCAATAACTCTCAGACCGGGCATCTGATTGATGCGTTGTCTGTGACGTTGAGTTCCTGTTGACGATACAGAACTTTTGGATACATCAACTATGGAATTTGTGTCAGTTGATGTATCAGCCCTTCGGCTCGTTGATCGGACCTTCCCGAACGAGCTTGCTGTGTGCGGGAACCCTAGAGTTGGTTGCGACTATGATGATGATGACGAATGTACATAAATCCTCCATGGATTTGACGGTGATGACTAAAGCACTCAGCGATCCTATGTGGATCAGTGCTACCGATCCTGTGTGGGTCAGCGCTCAGCGGTCCGGTGTGGTCCAGCGCCTACAGATCTTATGTGGGTCCGATCCTGTGTGGGTCATTGCGGGGGTTAGTTCCCTATCGATTATGTGTGGGTCAGATCCTATGTGGGTCATTGTGGGGGTTAGTACCTATCGATCCTTTGTGGGTCATTGCGGGGGTTATTACCTATCGATCATGTGTGGTTCCGACGGCATAGATGAATCAGTGGCTATATCTGATCATCTCTATTATCATACGAAGGAGTATACCTGTGTGAGCTGAATCTTGACTTGCTTTTCTATGTGGATTATGTATGCTTTCCTGTGTGGATTGGGTTGTGGTTTCTTGTGTGGAATGGGTTGTACTTGAGCTCGAATGTTGGATCCGAAAGAGAATTGATGACTTAGTTATATGTATGGTCATATACATAAGTAGTCCCAGATGTTACTTCGTGTTTGTATCTTTCCTTTAAGGATTATCCTTTTTGGATTCTGGGGGACCTTCGGGGGTCTCGGGGTCCCTACTAAGTATCTTATACTCACCCCTGCACGGGCTATGCCCGCACTACATTGTTTTAGTTGTAGATGATGGACAGCGCTGATCGTGGTTGAGGCACGAGAAGCAGGTCGGTACCCGGAGGTTGATCAATAGGTGGGGTGTACTCGGAGCGGACGGCTGGAGCCGAGGAGCTGTGGAGGCTATCTGTACCCACCCTTCAGGTGGGACTTCCAGTGGACGGCTTGAGGTTGTGGCTTTACTTTTAGTTTTTGTTTTCCCCTTTCCAGTTGTACTTTACTTTCAGTTTGGGTTTGTATTCTGGCCCACTTACTTTTCCACACTTGCTGTTGTATCCAGTGTTTACTTAGTGTTTACTTATTCTTGCTTTCTTTGTGGTGTTTTTTTACTTTACAAAGGAAATTCCTTCCCTTTTTACCAGGAATCAGGCCTTGGTACTAGTCACCATCCCCTGGCCTATAGAAGGTGGGTTTGGAGTAGTCACGCACGGGCCCCGAGGACGGGTCGTGACATAACATTTCCTCTGGTGCGCATACCCAAATGCTTTAGTCTTTTGAGATGGACTGAGGAATTTCATATTGTATAATGGGATAGATTATAACATTTGTTATGAGTTCCCAACATAAAAGTAACTATGAAAAAATTTATAAATATCACATCCAAAATAGATATATAGGTACTATAATGAAAAATATAATCATGTGTGGTAAGATATTGATTCCCTATACATATGTGTTGGAAAACATAATCCAATTGTCAAGTATAAAAACAAAAAAAATAAAAATGAAGGAAAAAGATTCATAGAAAACATCTCCCCATAACTTATTAATATATATCCTTTCTCTGAGATCTCATTCTCTAACCTCACCATAAAACCCTCAACCAGTAACCTCTATCCATTCCGTAAACCTCTTTCCTATGATCAAGGAGTGTCAGATCAACTTCCTAACTTCCATGGTGGACTGTGGGGGTTGTGATTAAAACTCAGTAGGCCACAACTAATTTTTTCTAATTAATTTCAATTCCATAAGCCTAATAAATATTAGTGTGAAATATATTAATTATTTTGTAAGAATAGTAATAGATGGTGGAAAGGGAGAGCGTGTTTAGGATTAGGTGTTTGGAAGGTAACATGAGCTGACCCTGGCTACATTGGCCATCATAATTAAGACTACTAATGCTTCATGTACTATGAGATAACATTGTTCCAAGACTCACTACCAAGGTAAGCATGAACAAGTGGCATAATAGGAATCCATGTTTTTTATACAACAAATCCATCCCAGAATTTAATAGAATAATAAATTACTTATTTATGAAATCAAGAGACCTAAATTTACATACAGTATCACAACTTGATTGGAATCGTGGATTTTACTCATGGAATTCCAAAACAATACTAATTTATCCAAATCTAGGGACCTCAGGAAATTAGATTCAATTGGGGACATAATAAAGACTCCAAAACAGTAATTAATCATATTATACAATAGTATATACAATTTAAATCCAATGTGGAGCTACACTCTAGAATTTATAGTAATGAATCTATTTATAATAATCTTTTTCACTCACAAAATTCAATATCATTGGACCCCATTGAATCCAATGGTTCCATTATACTGTGTAATTAAAATCTCTTCAGTAATGGAATTGTGGGATCTTCCACATAATTCCACTCTAACTTCACTAAAAATAATAAAATGTTCTCATGTAGGGTATTCCATAATCATAACCTTTACCAAATATCTCAACCATTCCACTATTTCCAAATCCAAATAAAATAAAAATATAAAAATTAATGCATGTTAACCATTTAGTTAAAATTATAATTCCATTTTAAAAAACACTAGAATAAGAAATAACATGTCTAAGAGTTCATCATTGGTAACCTGCATCCCTTGCTAAAATATTATGACACTTGGAAAAATCCCAAACTATCCCCACATTAACCAAAAAAAATCACAACACAACACACCTCTTTAAATATATTTATATGGGTTTACCCAATTCTAACCCATCATAGTAAGTCCAATGTGGATTGATTTTATCACTATGGAAACTAAACCATTCAATTTAATTATTTATTTTATGTGTTCTTACCATCAGTATGAATAAAAAGACAGTCATGAGACACTATTCCAATATATATTTGAATGAAATGAGACAAACATACATTAAATAGGGTTTCCCCTTTTATTTCAGGGGTATTTAACTTCTCTAGGCCCATCCCACAGCTTGATTCATCAAATGTGGAACCAAACATAATCCCTAGTGGCATAAAAACTAATTATAACTAAATATAATGATTTTAAAACCCAATTAAGATAAAATATATTTAATTTATAATAGAAATCCAACCAAGAATATGTTGTTTTAAAAATATTATAACCTCTCTCTAAATTAAAAATGGATCCAAACACCCACTGATGGCCGATGACACAACATCAACTACAAACAGGGCTAAATACCCAAGTAGAAACACCATTTATAGGGGTAATTGAGAAATTATTTGATAAAACAATTAATAAAATAGACATTGATTTAATACAGTAAAGATTTACAAATCCACATTCACTAAACACTACCAAGGAAAATCTGATCCTAAACTGAAAATAATCTCCAATGGAAATAGATGATTCCCTCATTATTAGAATGAATACGTAAAAAACTAAACCATTAAAAAAAATTAGGAAGAACAATATGTGGAGTTCATTGTATATTTGTAGTGGGAGATATATACATTAAATTATGGCATGAATTCCCAAAACACACCCAAACTAATGGTGTGTTTATTATTGGGTGGGAGGGATAATCTAGTTGTTATGTGCACCAATTAAAATCATAATATGGGGAATTAATCCTAAAAAATGTTAGGAGTATATTTTTTTATTTACCTCCCATTAAAATCATATCTACTAGTCATTGTTTTGTTTTATTATACTATATAATCCTTGACTAAACTCCAATTCTCTCTCAAGCTTCCTAGAAACTTCTTAATCATAGTTATAATCCATAAAAACCACTTTTATGGTCGTAAAATGAATATAATTTCATTCCAAGGGTCATACTCAAAATATGGCCCTCCCACCACTTGAAAATTATAAAAACCATTTAAAATTAAAATTACCATAATAGAATGAGGAATTAAAAAATCCACACCATTACATATATTTTAGCACGTTGAAATTTAATAAATATGTTTTAAAAATAAATTAAATTTCTTCTATAGTTTATGATACACACAACAACGAGTATATATTAATAGTAATTTAGTATAACATCATCACCTATACATTTAATTCATGTATTTAAATAATAATAACTAAATTACTAAAAATATATTGTTTAAATTTAAAAAAATAAATTCTTTTTTTTAATTAACAAGAAATAAATATATTAACCAATTGAAAATAAAAGAGATATTTATTTCTGTGAAACTGGTATTATGTGTGCAATATGTATTCATCTTGATAAATTAAATCTATCACTGTTATTGATTTATTTCAATAAAATTTATATATTATATATTCCATAAATTGTTTTATCATTTCTCAATTATTAATTTTCTAGTAAAGGGACAACAATATATCGTTTTTTATACGTAAAAATTGTATTTTTCTAAAAGTGGATTCATCGTGTTTTTAAAAATTAGTAAATTTTTTTTCCACTTATATAAATTTTTTTTGAATAAAATAAAAATATTATTGTAATAAATAAGTTTCAATTCCTTGGAGTAATTTTTTTATAATTTTTTGAAAGGATTAATTATTTTATGAATGGTGAAATTTGAAAAGTTTATGAAAATTATATTTAAACAATTTAATAAGTTACATTTGATTTTATAATCCTTTGGAAATTAAAATTAATAAAATAATAATTCTATTAATATAATTCATGAAATTGGAATCAGTTTTTTTTTTGAATTTTTATATAAAAACTATTTATATATTATCAATCATTTTTCTATAATAAATGAATTTCCATTTAGCATGGGAGTTAAATTTTAAATTTCATTAGGAAAATTATACTATTTTAATTTTATAAAATGGAATAAATATAGGTAATAATAATAGTAAATATTATTTAATAATTCCAACTTAATTTTACCTCATAATTAGTTGGAAAAAAAGTATATTTTGTTTTACCACAGATAAGGTAAATCAAATAATTAGTGGTTAAATGAAATGATAATGGTATAATTTAAAATTTAACAATACTAGATCCATATAAATATATATATATACATATTTAAAAAATATATTATCCAAAATTAGAATATAATTTCAATTGAAATTACTTTTCATAAGCATTAATTTATCATTTTTTTTCTTTTATGAAATTTCCTTGTGGGTCCCCTCACAACTTATAAATAGACACCCCACATACTATCCTGACCTCAATATTTGATCCTTTTGGATAATTAAATACCTATAAAAAACCCATTCCCACATACCATAGTACTTCTTAAGATCATTTTCTATTATCTGACACTTCTAGTAATTAATTTAGGGAAAACATAATGATGTTTTCTAATGAAGAGGAATCATTCTTAATCAATAGTTTTATTATTGTTTATTTGTCCTCCTATATCAAATTTCATCAAAATGTGATGTAATAATTTGAAAGTATATTTCATATAAAAATATTTTATTATGTTACTATAATATTCTATATCTATATCCTCTTACATATAATGGGAAACGAAACTATCAATCATGTTTATGGTGGAGTACAGCCTTATGAACTGATGTTATTAATTTTCCATCATCACCTCTCACTGTTAGAGAAAATGATAGGTTTATTGTTTATATATTATATTTATTAATTAATTATTCACTTTTATTATAACATTATATAAATATTCTTATGTTTAAATTTTTTAGTTAATGATAACATCACTCATGCATACGTGTGGACTACATGCTCTACAAAGTGATGTGATTCATTTTCAATTTATTTTGACAAGGATGGTTATAAGGTAATATTTAATGAATATATATGATATAATTTAAATAATACTAATTTTATAAAGTTTAATTATAATTTTAATTTCATTCAATCAATTTTTTGACGAATCGATTACATCATTCATGCATACATACGACCAACCATCCCCATGAACAATGTGATTCATTTGTGTATCTTTTAATTTACGGATTACCGTAAATATGTATATAATGAATATATATATATATATGTGTGTGTGATATATTTATATATATATATAATTATTCATATTTAATTGACTATGGAACAATGATCTATGTATAAGGACCAATACATTTGAACCGAAACATACATGAAAAATAAAGCAGTTATTAACTAAAATAGTGATTTGAACAATGGGTTTTTAACTAATTGGTTATTAATGGTAATGATTTAGAAATATATATTGTTATAGATATGAGTATTATTATATAATGTATTAAAAATAAAAATAAATTCTTTTACAAGAGTTTTTAATTTTTATGATTACTTTGAAGTTTTGAGGTAAGGGATTTTCATCACACTTTTATTTTAATGATACACATTCTATATTAAACACATGTTTCATTTATGTGTGGAATATAAATTTAATGAATTTATATTATTATTATTATTATTTTTAATTTTATTAGTATTTATGTATCAGTTTTGTTTTTAGTTATTTTAGCGGGCTTGTGACTCAAATGTTACAAAAATTGTAATGGATTCATCTTATAATATTATTATATATAAGGAATGATTTGATAATGGTTCTGATTATGATATATATTAATATACCTCTCAATAATATAATGATGTTTCTTATATTATGGTTATTTTTTTAGAATAAATTTTCTCCATTAATTTTATACTCTTTAACCAATAAAGATTCAAAAAAAGTTATTATGGAAAATCAACAATTTTTTATCTTTAATAATATATTCATTCTATAACATGTTAAAATGTTTTCTTAACAATTATATATAGTTTTTTTAATATTATCCATTAATTTTTATGTCATTTTAACCATTTTTGACATTTTTGCACAATTTTTTTCATGGAATAATCGTTTTATATTCTAAATAGTGAGAATTTTTAGTATTAAAAATAATTTGAATGGAATGTTTTATTTTAAAATGTAAAAAATGAATGAAATTAGACACCTTCATGACAAATAAATTATTTTAAGGATCCATTAAATTATTTAAAATATATTCTGAAATAAATTTTTTTTCATTAATATTTGTGAATTTTTAGATATTAAAAAATATATTTCAAGTTGAAAAGGTTATTTTTCACCAACAATTGTTCCATGTGATGTTTTAGAGGAATCTGTTATCTATAACGACATCATTTAAGGTTACCTAATATTTTATTATTGTAACATCCCAAGTAATTAATGAATAATAGATATTTTTATCTATGTCTATTAATGATTAAGATAGTGTTATAGAGTCTTAAAATGAAAATAAATACAATCTTATGCATGGAATACACTAATATTCATAAAAGATTGTTTTACTGCCTTTTGATGGAAAACCATTTTTGAATCTATATTTTGACAATTTTATAAACTATGTTTGTCAAAATAAACTTATTCTTTATGATTGGAACATCAAAATTTACCTTGTGTGAAATTTTGGTATTTTTCTGACAATGTTCATTTTTTTTAATGAATAGTGAAAAATACTGCATTTTACATCAAAACTGCTTTTTAATCTGATTTATTGATATGATTAGATTATGTTTTGATTTGTTTTTGAAGTGGAATTAGAATATATTTTTACCATTTTATCCAATGGTGGTCATTGGAATCAATTTCACTTTGAAATTAAACTTAAACTGGTGTCAATCTTTTGATACTTATTGTTTTGTAAAAACACGCTATTTGCTCTGGCAGCGGGAATTAATTATTAAATTAATTAATGTGACTTATATGATTTTAATTTTGTAAAATAGACTTCATTTTTGAATTCGGAATATCAAATATAGCTTAGGGTGAATTTTTGGTAATTTTCTGAAAAACTTCAATTTTTGATGAATAGTGAAACCACTAAGTGGTAATCAAGCAAACTGATTTTCCAGTTAAATGAAAGTTTACCACTAATGTGTATTGAATTTTGAAAATCCGACATACATGGTTGTCATTAGTATGTAAAATGTGGTTCAATGGGATAAAAATAATTTTTGGTGAATAGTAACTTATTAAGTTTTTAATCGCGATTAGTGGTAATTAGTGTAGTTTAAGGTAAAAATAATGCTTTAATATAATAAGATGACCTAGACACATGTCCCAACATTATTGGTTGTGTCATGGCCGACCAAGACAAGCCATGGCCTAACTTTGGGACCCCATGGATCCACTTTTGTTGGGAAATAACATAAATTACTTTTTATTTAATGTTAAAGTGAAAATGACACTAACATAAATTGTTTTACTAAAACAATTTTTAAGTGGGGTTATACAAATCAAAATTTATATTATAAATAGTAATTGGTAAGATAAAAAGATTTCCTATATCATAGTATTTTTTTTATAATTTTTAGACATTAAATAAATTAAAGTATTTATGACAAAATAATGATGCAGCGATGACATCATTATTTGGCGATTTAAATAAAACAGAAAGATGATGTAAAATCTAAAACCTACACATGGCCAAAACCAATTGGATGAGTGGATTTCGAAGCTTTGTCACCTTATCCACGAATTATATAAATGTGGGACCTTTTAAAACCGAAACACATTTTCAAATAAAGTAATGTTTCTTTACTTTCAAAAAGTGCCCCTCCTCTCCTCTTATAAAAGGCCCCCACCTCTACCTCATTTCACACACTCTTCAAGCCTTTGTCTCGGCCAAACCCTGCCCATTTGCTCTCTCCACATCCCTCTCCTCATCCTAGAGGATTCCCTTTGGGCAGAATCCTTTCAAAGGAAGCCTTTAGGCTCAACTCAAAAGGAGTTACACTTTTTAAGGTAATTCATTCTCTCATGTTCATTTGTTTTATTTTGCTTCTCCAACCCCCTAAACTCTTTTTATTTACTTCTTTTGTAACAACACCAGTATCTTCAATATACTAGGATGTTGTTATAAGAGTTATTTGAGCTACACTCTCACACAACTACATCAAATGGTTAAAGAACCTACGTTTTCCGTGGATGGCGAAATTATGCCTCCCGAAACAATGATTGTTCAATACTTATTTAACACCTTCAAAGGTGTCCATTATGATGTCACTATTTTTATATATGATATATATTATGTATATGTTTTCCTTAAGCTTCTGTTTTTCTTCATTTTGGTCATACTTTATGGTTTCCATTATGGGTAAACACGATATCTTCATTTTAGGAAGTGCGGACTACCGCCCCCTAAAAGTGATTTGATTCGTTAATACCATATGTGGGATGTGTAAAGGATAAAGTTAATGATATTATATATGTTATTATACTGGAGATATAACATACTCTTATACCATTATGAATCCATTCCATGAAATATGAAATAGAAATGGAAGTAGCGTTCATGCGTACGTACGGCTTACCGTCTCCATGAATGGTGTGTTTCATTTCTAAACTCTAAATGATTATGTAATATTATAAATGCATGAATGTACTGGATATATATGACATATTTGATATCTACATCATGAATAACATTCTGAATATAATGAACCTTTGACCATATTAACAACATGTATGTGTAAGAGGTCTATTTTTGACTTAAGAACCAAATACCGACAAAATGAACATTATTAACTTAACTGATTACATGATGTTCATAACATGGTATAAAAGGAATAATGAACTTGAAAAAGATTCATAATCAAGTAGAGATTAACTCAAGTTTATTATTCAGGAGATTAAAGAACGGTCGGGTCAAGTCAGATACGAGGTATGGGACTTCGTCTCAATCTCCTTTCATTGAGGCATATTTTATTTTATACACAACTTTCTTTTATACGGTGTATAAACCCCTTTGACTTTTACGTTTATTCAAAAGGATTCTTTTTTATACGAAGCGTTTACTAAACGACAAAAGGGAATGTTTTTGTCGTACGTATGCGGCGACAATGACTTCTCCGCCGTCGTGACCGTTATTTGAGTTTCGGCTTCCTCTACAAGCCATACCTTCTTTTTAAAAGAAAAATAAATACCATGTTTTACTTTTCTTTTATTTTGGTATTGAAAATGGTTTTCATAATGTTTTTATATCAATGTGTTGTATTGATATCTCGTGATTGAAATGTGGAAATGTTATGTTTCCATTATGCATGTTTTATGTGATATGATTATGTTATGGTTCTTGGGCATTATTATGAAGACGGGTGGTTCCGTGATAAACTAAGGGCGGGTGAGCCCGTTATAGCTCTCCAATGCATTGGGTAACGCGAAGGAGTGAAACATTAAGGTTTCTCCGAAGAGATTTTTAGGGAATATACTGTGATGGGTATTCCAAACGTAACCAAGAGGGTTACTCCCTACGTAAGAATGTTATGAATGCCTCAAGTTACCTTTATGTCTTATGGTTTCTATGATTTATTCATGATTTTATGAGGCGTGTTAAAGTTCCTATGTTTTATGGGTAAAGTATGATTTCATTCTTATGTACATATGAACTCATGTTTCCTTTCCATGTTTTTTATAACCCATACTGAGTTTTTATGCTCATCCCATGTTTTTGAAATGTTTTTCACAGGTCAAGGGAAAGGTACATGATAAGATGATAGGGTCAAGGATGTGTCAAAAAGAATCCATGTTTTAATTCAAATGTGTTTCCATTGATGGGAATGAGGAATACTATATTTATGTAACCACTTTGTTTATATGTGGAATGTAATGCAAGTTTTATGATCTAATTCTCTAAAACTCTAAACCCGAAAAGATCCTCAATGTGTAATCTTGTAATAACTCAAGATTAAGTAAGGTTTAATGCTGGGGCCTTATAGTTGGTATCAAAGGTCGGTATAGATAACATTAGGAGTTAGAATTCTATTAAATGATTATCCACAAATATATTTTTTTCGAAATGATATAGCATTTAAAGATTACCATGTTGCTTCATCTAAGACATGTTTGTTCAGAATGGTTTTCCGCAGAGGAAACAGGGAATCTGTGCTAGGAAGGCATACAGAAGGAAATAACCTTCCGAATCAGCATCCAGAAATGGTCGGAATTGGAACGGAACAGTTTGTTGTCGTAATGGCGCAGTTGACTAAAGCGATAAATGGTGGAGGTATCCATGCACGAGATCAGCCAGATCAACCGCAGAGGAACATGTCAGTGGTGGAACATTTCATGAGGCAACATCCACCATCATTCAGAGGATCATCTGACCCTGTGCTAGCTGAAGGGTGGATTAAAGCACTGGAGAAGATTTTTGATGTCATGGGTTGTTCAGACAATCAAAAGGTTAGTCTTGCTATTTACCGTTTGGAGGGTGAAGCAGATCAGTGGTGGTCTATGGTTAAAAATATCAGGGACGCTGATGAGATTGATGCTCTTGACTGGGATGACTTCAAAGGTATGTTTCTGGAGAAGTATTTTCCTAAGGGTGTTCGACTTAGGATGGAAAAGCAATTCTTGGAATTGAGGCAAGAGGAAGACTCAGTGGCTGCCTATGAAGAAAGGTTCACTCGATTGGCAAGGTATACTCCAAATTTTATCCGGGACCTTGATAGTAAAATCAATCGTTTTTACTCTGGATTAAATCCAAAGTATCGAAGGGCATTAGCTTCTCGTGAGTTTAAAAGTTATGAAAAGATTGTTCGATGTGCTGAGAATGTGGAAATGGAGTTTGCCGATGACCAAGTGTTCTATAACAACCAGCAGAAGAAGAGACCGAGGTGGCAGGAGAAAGGTAAGAATTCTTCAAAAAAGTCTGATGGTAAGAAAACTAAGTTTCCAGTTTGTGATAAATGTGGCAAAAGGCATGCTGGGGAATGTCTTCTGAATTCTGGGAAGTGCTACCGATGTGGTAAGATGGGACATAAGGCTCGTGATTGCACAGAAAAGGATCAAGGTGAAGGTAAGAACAAATTTGATTTACAGTTAGTAAAATGTTATAAGTGCAATGAGATGGGTCACTATGCAAACGAGTGTCCGACAAGGAGCTTGAGTGAT
This sequence comes from Viscum album, assembly GCA_963277665.1. NCBI lineage: Eukaryota > Viridiplantae > Streptophyta > Magnoliopsida > Santalales > Viscaceae > Viscum > Viscum album. The sequence continues at coordinate 942,004,177 of OY728127.1, read as the reverse complement.
GGGAAGCAGTTAGACTACAAGCAGAAAGGGGTGGCAAAATCCATTGCAACTACTTCAGCAGATGTCGGGCCATCAAATGAAGTTGTATCAGGTAATTTGTTTATTTTTTCAGATTATGCCAGTGTGTTGTTTGATTCGGGGTCTACACATTCTTTCATCTCTGAAACCTTTTCTAGTAAAATGGGAATACCATCTCAAGAAATGACTCCTGAACTTTTGGTAAAAACACCTGGGGGAAGTGTCGAGGCAAAAAGAATTTATAAGAATCTTCCTATCCTTATCTGTGGAAAGAACCTACTTGAAAACCTTATTGTTCTACCTCTAGTAGAGTTTGATGTTATCCTGGGTATGGATTGGCTCTCTATTTACCATGCTAAGATTGACTGTAGAGCTAAAGAAGTTTCTTTTCAGAAAGAATTTCAGTTTGTTTACAAGAATGAACCCTTACTTTTGATAACATATCAAGAGGTCGAGAAACTTGTAAAGGATGGAAATGAATGTTACCTTGCACACGTCGTTGAAAATAAAGGAACTGTTCAGATTAAATATGTGCCAGTGGTAAATGAGTATCCTGATGTTTTTCCTGATGAGTTGCCTGGAATAATACCAGATCGGGAAGTTGAGTTTACTGTTGACTTAGTTCCTAATGCTAAGCCAATTTCAAAACCCCCTTATCGAATGGCACAAATTGAACTTTTAGAGTTGAAGGAGCAATTGCAAGATTTATTAGAGAAGGGTTTCATTAGACCTAGTACATCACCATGGGGTTCTCATGTTTTATTTGTTAAAAAGAAAGATGGTTCTATGAGACTTTGCATTGATTATAGAGCCTTGAATAATATCACTGTTAAGAACAAATATCCTTTGCCTCATATTGATGATTTGTTTGATCAGCTCCAGGGAGCTCAGTTTTTTTCAAAGATTGACTTGAGATCAGGGTACCATCAGCTGAAGGTAAAGGAGGCAGATATTCCGAAGACCGCGTTCCGTACGAGATATGGCCACTATGAATTTGTAGTAATGCCTTTTGGGCTAACCAATGCACCTGCTGTATTCATGGATTTAATGAATAGAATTTTCCATGAGTTCTTGGATAAGTTTGTGGTGGTTTTCATTGATGATATTTTGGTGTTTTCTAAAAGTAAAGAGGAGCATGAAAAACATTTAAGGGTTATCTTGCAAACCTTAAAAGAAATGAAATTATATGGGAAATTCAGCAAGTGTGAGTTTTGGTTGCAACAAATTTCTTTCCTTGGGCACATTGTTTCTAAAGATGGAATAACTGTTGATCCTGCAAAAACAAAAGTTGTGGAAGAATGTCCAAGACCCACAAATGTAACCGAGATTCGTAGCTTCCTTGGTTTGGTGGGCTATTACCGAAGGTTTGTTAGAAATTTTTCACGGTTATCTAGTCCAATGACTAAGCTAACTCGGAAGGGTGTTAAGTTTATCTGGACAAAAGAATGTGATGATTGTTTTCAGGAATTGAAAAGAAGATTGGTGAACGCTCTAGTTTTGGCACTACCTTCCAGGAATGGTGAGTTTGTTATATACAGTGATGCTTCATTGAAAGGACTTGGTTGCGTCCTAATGCAGAATGATCAGGTAATTGCTTATGCTTCACGACAGTTGAAAACTCATGAGGTAAATTACCCTACACATGATTTGGAATTAGCTGCTGTTGTTTTTGCTTTAAAAATTTGGAGGCATCATTTGTATGGAGTAAAGTGTGAAATATATACCGATCACAAAAGTTTAAAGTATATATTCACTCAGAAATAGTTAAACATGAGACAGAGGAGATGGCTAGAATTAATCAAGGATTATGATTGTACAATTCATTACCATCCGGGAAAAGCAAATAAAGTGGTTGATGCTTTGAGTCGAAAAAGTAATGCTTCATTAACAATGTTGCGGTTGGAACGTGATCCTTTGGTTAATGATTTGATGAACATTGGCTTGGAAGTTGTTGGTGCAGGAAGTCCTTATATTGTGTTTCAGGTATCAGTGAGATCTTCTCTATCAGATAGAATCAAGCATGCACAGAAGCAAGATAGTGAGTTGCAGAAAAAGGTAGAGCTGGTTCAGAAAGGTAAGTTGCCTGAATTCAACATTGATAATGATTGTGTTTTGAGATTTGGGAAGAGATTGTGTGCGCCTTGTGATTCACAGTTGAAGAGATAGTTGTTATGTGAAGCTCATAGTTCTCCGTTTTCAGTTCATCCGGGCAGTACTAAGATGTATAGAGATCTGCGGGAGTATTACTGGTGGGATGGAATGAAAAGAGACATTGCTGATTTTACTGTGAAGTGTTTGACTTGTCAGCAGGTTAAAGCAGAGCGGCAGTTACCGAAAGGGATGCTTCAGCCTTTATCAGTGCCAGAGTAGAAATGGGAGAATATATCCATGGACTTTGTTGTTGGATTACCGAAGACATCTCGAGGTAATAATGCAATCTGGGTTATTGTTGATCGCTTGACCAAGTCTGCTCATTTCCTTGCTATACGAGATACTTTCTCTCTTGATCAACTTTCTCGTTTGTATCTTAAGGAGATAGTCAGGTTACATGGAGTTCCTCTCTCCATTGTATCGGATCGTGATCCCAGGTTTACTTCTAACTTTTGGAAAGGCCTTCAGAAGTCGTTGGGTACTGAATTAAATTTTAGTACAGCTTTTCATCCTCAGTCAGATGGGCAGTCGGAACGAACAATTCAGACATTGGAGGATATGCTACGAGCTTGTTCTATGGATTATCAGGGAAGTTGGGACCAACATCTTTCTTTGGTTGAGTTTTCATATAATAACAGTTTTCATTCTAGTATACAGATGGCACCATTTCAGGCATTATATGGGAAGCGGTGTCGAACTCCAGCTTTCTGGGATGAAGTGGGTGAAAGGAAGTTGATGGGACCAGAATTGGTAGAAGAAATGGCAGAAAAAGTTCAGCTGATTCAGAAACACATGAGAACAGCTCAGAGCAGGCAGAAGAGTTATGCGGATAACCGGAGGAAGGATCTATCTTTCGAGGTAGGTGATCATGTTTTTCTCAAGGTTTCTCCTTGGAAAAGTGTGATGAGATTTGGTAAGAAAGGAAAGTTGAGTCCAAGGTTTATTGGACCGTACGAAATTCTGGAAAGAGTTGGATCAGTTGCATACCGAGTGGCTTTACCTCCGAGTTTATCTCAGGTACACAATGTTTTTCACGTTTCGATGTTGAGAAAGTATATGCCAGATCCATCTCATGTTTTGAGCCCAGAGGTAGTTCAGCTGGAAGAGAACCTATCTTATGAGGAACAACCGGTCCAGATTCTTGACCACAGGGAGCAAGTGTTACGGAATAAGGTGATTAAGCAGGTAAAGGTTTTGTGGAAAAACCACATGATGGAAGAGGCAACATGGGAATCTGAAAATGCAATGAGGGATAAGTACCCCAATTTATTCGATAAGTAAATAAATTGCGGGGACACAATTTTCTAAAGGGGGGAAGGATGTAACATCCCAAGTAAGTAATTAATAATAGATATTTTTATCTATGTCTATTAATGATTAAGATAGTGTTATAGAGGCTTAAAATGAAAATAAATACAATCTTATGCATGGAATACACTAATATTCTTAAAAGATTGGTTTACTGCCTTTTGATGGCAAACCATTTTTGAATCTATATTTTGACAATTTTATAAACTATGTTTGTCAAAATAAACTTATTCTTTATGATTGGAACATCAAAATTTACCTTGTGTGAAATTTTGGTATTTTTCTGACAATGTTCATTTTTTTTAATGAATAGTGAAAAATACTGCATTTTACATCAAAACTGCTTTTTAATCTGATTTATTGATATGATTAGATTATGTTTTGATTTGTTTTTGAAGTGGAATTAGAATATATTTTTACCATTTTATCCAATGGTGGTCATTGAAATCAATTTCACTTTGAAATTAAAGTTAAACTGGTGTCAATATTTTGATACTTATTGTTTTGTAAAAACACGCTATTTTCTCTGGCAGCAGGAATTAATTATTAAATTAATTAATGTGACTTATATGATTTGAATTTTGTAAAATAGACTTCATTTTTGAATTCGGAATATCAAATATAGCTTAGGGTGAATTTTTGGTAATTTTCTGAAAAACTTCAATTTTTGATGAATAGTGAAACCACTAAGTGGTAATCAAGCAAACTGATTTTCCAGTTAAATGAAAGTTTACCACTAATGTGTATTGAATTTTGAAAATCCGACATAAATGGTTGTCATTAGTATGTAAAATGTGGTTCAATGGGATAAAAATAATTTTTGGTGAATAGTAACTTATTAAGTTTTTAATCGTGATTAGTGGTAATTAGTGTAGTTTAAGGTAAAAATAATGCTTTAATATAATAAGATGACCTAGAAACATGTCCCAACCTTATTGGTTGTGTCATGGCCGACCAGGACAAGCCATGGCCTAACTTGGGGACCCCATTGATCCACTTGTGTTGGGAAATAACATAAATTACTTTTTATTTAATGTTAAAGTGAAAATGACACTAACATAAATTGTTTTACTAAAACAATTTTTAAGTGGGGTTATACAAGTCAAAATTTATATTATAAATAGTCATTGGAAAGATAAAAAGATTTCCTATATCATAGTATTTTTTTATAATCTTTAGACATTAAATAAATTAAAGTATTTATGACAAAATAATGATGCAGCGATGACATCATTATTTGGCGATTTAAATAAAACAGAAAGATGATGTAAAATCTAAAACCTACACATGGCCAAAACCAATTGGATGAGTGGATTTCGAAGCTTTGTCACCTTATCCACGAATTATATAAATGTGGGACATTTTAAAACCGAAACACATTTTCAAATAAAGTAATGTTTCTTTACTTTCCAAAAGTGCCCCTCCTCTCCTCTTATAAAAGGCCCCCACCTCTACCTCATTTCACACACTCTTCAAGCCTTTGTCTCGGCCAACCCCTGCCCATTTGCTCTCCCCACATCCCTCTCCTCATCCTAGAGGATTCTCTTTGGGCAGAATCCTTTCAAAGGAAGCCTTTAGGCTCAACTCAAAAGGAGTTACACTTTTTAAGGTAATTCATTCTCTCATGTTCATTTGTTTTATTTTGCTTCTCCAACCCCCTAAACTCTTTTTATTTACTTCTTTTGTAACAACACCAGTATTTTCAATATACTAGGATGTTTTTATAAGAGTTATTTGAGCTACACTCTCACACAAATACATCAAATGGTTAATGAACATACGTTTTTCGTGGATGGCGAAATTATGCCTCCCGAAACGATGATTGTTCAATACTTATTTAACACCTTCAAAGGTGGCCATTATGATGTCACTATTTTTATATATGATATATATTATGTATATGTTTTCCTTAAGCTTCTGTTTTTCTTCATTTTGGTCATACTTTATGGTTTCCATTATGGGTAAACACGATATCTTCATTTTAGGAAGTGCGGACTACCGCCCCCTAAAAGTGATTTGATTCGTTAATACCATATGTGGGATGTGTAAAGGATAAAGTTAATGATATTATATATGTTATTATAATGGAGATATAACATACTCTTATACCATTATGAATCCATTCCATGAAATATTAAATAGAAATGGAAGTAGCGTTCATGCGTACGTACGGCTTACCGTCTCCATGAACGGTGTGTTTCATTTCTTACCTCTAAATGATTATGTAATATTATAAATGCATGAATGTACTGGATATATATGACATATTTGATATCTACATCATGAATAACATTCTGAATATAATGAACCTTTGACCAAATTAACAACATGTAAGTGTAAGAGGTCTATTTTTGACTTAAGAACCAAATACCGACAAAATGAACATTATTAACTTAACTGATTACATGATGTTCATAACATGGTATAAAAAGAATAATGAACTTGAAAAAGATTCATAATCAAGTAGAGATTAACTCAAGTTTATTATTCAGGAGATTAAAGAACGGTCGGGTCAAGTCAGATACGAGGTATGGGACTTCGTCTCAATCTCCTTTCATTGAGGCATATTTTATTTTATACACAACTTTCTTTTATACGGTGTATAAACCCCTTTGACTTTTACGTTTATTCAAAAGGAATATTTTTTATACGAAGCGTTTACTAAATGACAAAAGGGAATGTTTTTGTCGTACGTATGCGGCGACAATGACTTCTCCGCCGTCGTGACCGTTTTTTGAGTTTCGGCTTCCTCTACAAGCCATTCCTTCTTTTTAAAAGATAAATAAATACCATGTTTTACTTTTCTTTTATTTTGGTATTGAAAATGGTTTTCATAATGTTTTTATATCAATGTGTTGTATTGATATCTCGTGATTGAAATGTGGAAATGTTATGTTTCCTTTATGCATGTTTTATGTGATATGATTATGTTATGGTTCTTGGGCATTATTATGAAGACGGGTGGTTCCGTGATAAACTAAGGGTGGGTGAGCCCGTTATAGCTCTCCAATGCATTGGGTAACGCGAAGGAGTGAAACATTAAGGTTTCTCCGAAGAGATTTTCAGGGAATATACTGTGATGGGTATTCCAAACGTAACCAAGAGGGTTACTCCCTACGTAAGAATGTTATGAATGCCTCAAGTTACCTTTATGTCTTATGGTTTCTATGATTTATTCATGATTTTATGAGGCGTGTTAAAGTGCCTATGTTTTATGGGTAAAGTATGATTTCATTCTTATGTACATATGAACTCATGTTTCCTTTCCATGTTTTTTATAACCCATACTGAGTTTTTATGCTCATCCCAAGTTTTTGAAATGTTTTTCACAGGTCAAGGGAAAGGTACATGATAAGATGATAGAGTCAAGGATGTGTCAAAAAGAATCCATGTTTTAATTCAAATGTGTTTCCATTGATGGGAATGAGGAATACTATATTTATGTAACCACTTTGTTTATATGTGGAATGTAATGCAAGTTTTATGATCTAATTCTCTAAAACTCTAAACCCGAAAAGATCCTCAATGTGTAATCTTGTAATAACTCAAGATTAAGTAAGGTTTAAGGCTGGGGCCTTATAATTATGATATTATATAATGATACTATACTTATCCTTTATTTGGAAGGATTTTATGATGAAAATATATTTATGATAATTTATACATCCCCACATGTTATTCTATGATGAATTCATGAAATGATTAAAACCCCATTTCATTTCAATGGTTCATAACCTAATTAAATGTTAATGAAACCAATTATTTGTAGTGGTTATGATATTTTGAATATTTTAGGTCCATGTGGGACAGAACAATATGATTTCCTTTATGTGATGGTTGGGATTGGATTTAACAAGCCTTCTAATGCAATGGGTGATGATGGATAACTCAAAAGGTACATATGTTATGTATGGACATGATTTCATGATAACAATTTCACGTGTTGATGCGGTTATAAATTAGAATTTTTTGGGGCCTTGGTCTTCAATAAAAATGTTTATGTTATGGCCTAATATCTGGTACTTGTCTTAATGAGTGAACTTATTTCAATTTATACATGTTCATAATTTTTTAATTTTATGTTTTTCAACATAGCTATGTTTATGTTACAATCTTATGGCTCATGATCATGGATTTCAATTATTATTTGGGTATTATAAACTACCAATATTTATTCTATGCCTCATTAATATGATAAATTTTATGTAGGGTATGGTTTAAAAATGATAAGTTAATGTTATCATAGAGTTATGTCCATATTATACTAAAGTGGTCATTTATATCACCCTTGTATACATTCATTGGGTATTAGAGATCATTATTTGTTATGTTTATATTAACCAGGTTATAATGAATGTTTTAAATTGTTTATAAGAAAGAATATGACTATATGGGAATATCTATAAGGGATACATTGTATATCACTCCTGAAATTAAATGACTATGTATATAGTCTCCAAATATGCAAATCATTTATAGTCCCGATAAATGATTGTCTGAATTTTATTTAATATTAATTTAAAATACGTAATATTTATGTATAAAATGAATGAGTTTCTATAGCTTGTACCATAAGATAGGTTGAGTCTATATTAAGAGAGTAGAGTTAGAAAACATATCTGAAATCACTTGGGATAAGTTTTAGTATTGTAAAACATCTTGATGATTTTGAAGGAAGAGATTATGTAATTTTCATTAAAATATATCCAAGTCTAGATAATACATATATATAAGGTTTTGGTAGATATTCACATTTGGGTAACAACCCCAAAATGATTTATTTGAGTCTATATCATTATTCATCTAGGTCCCCAAGGATTGTTCCCATATTTCACAACTAGTTTGAAACTCATGTGGGGTATTCATAAGATAAATAAGATTACTGATATGAGACATTATAATAGATCATAATAAATTATTATCATGAATGGATATGAAAAAACACATGGTGTCATTGATTGAAAATAATTCTTCCATATCTTAAAATTAATATTTCTTGATTATATGGGTTTCCATTGTTATTATTTTTTCTCAATTTGTAGTTTATGGTTTTATAAAATGGTTGTAAGATGAATTATTCATGATAATGGTAAATTTTAGGGGAATTGTATTTATTATTCATGTTCAAAACTCAATGAAATTGGAAAATGAAGATCAAACTTGTGTTCTTTAATATTCAGGTATTGAGATAAATAATTAATAGTTTGAATGTTAATTAGTGATATTCTTAATGTTTCAACTAATAAGAATATGAAGTTTTATGAACAATTGTGTGGTAAAGAACCTATAAGAAATAAGGTTCAATTTCCATAAAAAATGAAATGGTGAAAAGAAACAGACATGAGAATTTCTGAAAAGAACGATAAAATGTTTTATGAATAGAAAAGAAGGTAACAAATAATTGAATCTCCAAGGAGTTTAATATTTTTTGTGGTAACTTGTGGAATATCACATTCATTACGTTCTTCCAGGAGTTAAATAATATTCCAAGTAAGTACATATATAACTATATTTTTTGTTGTAAATGGATTGAATTATTTTTTTTTTGGAATTCATAATTATGTTCTAAAACATTTATATCCATTATATGTTGGATATATGAATCATGAATCTTCATAGTATTATTCCAAATTACTTTTTATATAATGATATAAAAGCATGTTTTTATCATCACTATTTACCTCGAAAAGTGATATAAGGAAAAGTGATATTTTATAGAAAAAAATTGATTGGGGGAATGAAAACCATTAATATGTAATAGATTTTTCATTTTTAATATTTATGGATAAAGATTTGACTTAAACTGGTTAATTAAAATATATAGTATTATCTAACATGAAAATAATATTTTCTTTAGTAATATGGTAAGTTATGATAATGGTTAGTTCATTTTTGGATCTTGGTATTATATTTGATAATATGTGATTTTATTTATGGAATAATGTTATATAGTATTTTGTAAGAAGTATTATTTTCATTAAGTATTTATCATTATAAATGTATTGAAATAATTTTTTAGTGAAATTAATCATACATTATAGTGTTCAGGGTAATAATCTTATGTTTATTTTCATTATTTTATTAATTTTTTATAAATTTATTAATTTTCAAGTTTAGTATATGTATTTTTGAGGGGTTTTAAGTATAAATTTTTATATAATGGATTAATATGATATTTGGGTGTTATTTTTAATTTCATATGGATAAATCCTTTATATAAAACAACATGTTCTAAAGAATTTGGTTTTGGTAATTATTGAGAGACGAATAGAATAACATCTCACCATTCTATGGATTTTTTGATCTAGTAAATGTTAATTTTATTTCTTCAGGCATTAAGAAATTCATCATGGATATTGATTTCATAGAGGAAGAATTTAATTTAAAATTTATTGAATAGAAAACAAATGATGAAATTGTCTATGTGAAATAAAGGTATATCTAGTAAGTATGTAAGATCCTCAACTCCAGTAACCCAGAGTTGGTGTACACATTATTAAATTATGATAGAGTCAGTAGATCTAACAACCTAGAATTGTTCATTTTAGTTGTATTTTTAAAATATTTATTTATGTATGATTCCTATATTAAATTGTAATTATAATATAGAAACATGAAAAATGTAAAAGTTATACATCCTTGAAACTCTTTCAGATATTTTTTCTTCATAACCTCGGGAAAGGGAAAAAATAATGTTGAGATAATTTCATAAATAATTTAAATTTAGAACAGAATATATCATAACTAAATATAGAGTAATTAATATGGAATGGTCAATAACTGAAAATAGATGGAATTTAATCAATAATTTGACCACAAAATTAATCCATGGATAATATCAATGAATTAATATCATGGGAAATAAAAAATGAATCCTTAGTGAAGGAAATTCATACATGAAAAAAATGATCAAGGATAACATGATATATCTACCATGATGACCTTGTACCAAAATAGTTGGAAACAATTTGTAATGTCCTATTTAATTCGGATAATAGATTTTTCTCATTAGTCCTATCGATTCAACGAGGAGAAATATAATTCATAGAACCACCTATTATTGTTTGTCAAATTCATTCCTTATATATTGATTGATCAATTTACTTCATTAAATATAAAACATTTAATAAAAATTAAATATTGAATATATAGTAAATATTTATCAATAATTCCCTAGTAATAAAATAATTACAATTTATAACACTGTAACACCCTAAAATTCAATATATGAATCTCGAATTCAATAGCTTGTATAAAATGCAACACCAAGCACATAAGATAATATAATATTTAGATAAAATAAAATATATACACTATTTAAAATATAATCTATATATTTCAATTCATGAAACACTTAGTTGGCATGAATTACATGTACTAACAGCCTTCTTCGATAGTTTGTGTTACACACAAGACCGAGTTTCACCAAATACAATTGTATTTTTATAATATTATTATTTAATATAATGTGAAATAACAAAGTCTTTATATTAGAAATTACGAATATTATTTACTAATTTTGAAAACTTTTGGATTACATATGTTTATAATGAATTCATGGGTTACCAATTAATGATAAACAAATATAGGAACTAATTTGATATAAAAAATAATATTATAATTTCATTGCATCTAAAGGGGTTTTGTATTAATAAATATAATTAATTTAAATTATTTAATGATTTTAATGAAATATATATTTTAAATATTCAATAATAATTTTTTTATTCATCCAATTGATTTGATAAGCATAAGATAATAACAACCTCAATTTTACATATAAAAACCTATATTTTCATTATGGCATTTTTACCACAATTTAATAGAGGACCGGTTTTAAATATTAATTTTTAGACATTAATATTTTTAATTATATAAAATAAAATTATTCTTTATTTTTTATTTTTAAAATTATTTTATGGTAAATTTTGGTATTTATACGTGAATCATCATTTTTTAATGAATAGTGAATAATACTGCATTTTAGTTAAAAACAACCTTTTAAACTAATTAATTAATAATGTTAAATTGTATTTTCTGTTTTTCATAAATTCACATGCTTTAAAATATATATAGGTTAACAAAATTATTTTGTTGTAATCAATTTCACATTGGCATTTAATATAAAAACAATATAATTATTTGAACATTTTTCTACTAAAACCAGTTAATTCGTCCGTCTATGATATTAGAATTAATCATAATTTTTTTCACTTTTGTGAACTGTGTCTTGAAATGAAAACATACTCTATAGTAATATGGTTTATATTTGGAGTCTAATAATACCAAATTATTTTTTTACCAAAATGATTAGTGAATGTGATTAAAATTAATTTCATTGGTTAATGTGTAATTGGGATAAAAAAAGGGAGTAAACCTTATATTTATGAGCCCAAAAGACCAGTAAACTTGTACAAAACCCTTTTTTGGGTGATAATTATGAAATTAAACTTTTAATTATTTAGTATTTTTGTATAAATTTTGTTAATTTAAATCTTCTGTACACCGTACTTGATTCCTAAAATTTCATCTGAGTCTTTTTCCTTCCCTATAAAGGCTACCACCTCTCCCACTTAATCACACATCCCATGCCACATTATCTCATCCAAAATCTCATAAATATTATCCCAACATCCTTCCCCTAGACCTATAAGCCTCCCATTTGGAGAAAATCATCCCAATGAATCCTTTTGGTATAATGAAAAATTATTGACCCGGTTTTGAGATATCATACTCTCTAAATCAATTTAGTTTCTCTTATCTTATCCAACCCCAAACTCTTATTATTCTATGTGTAAATTATGAATTTAGTATCTTAAATATTATATTTTTTTTGTATGTTAATTTTTTTAACTACACCGTCAAACACACCCTTATAATGGGTAACAAACACACGGTTTATGTGAATGGTGAACTACCACCTCATGAAACGACGATTCTTCATTCATTCATTATCTCCTATCATGGTGGTAATTATCAAGGAAGATATATTTATTATTTATTTAATATTATTTAATTATTTTATAGAACATATCTTTATTCATTCCATTTATGTAATAATGATAACAACATTTGATGAAGAGTGGACTACCTCCCCTCTAAGCGATGGGATTTATTCACATGATCTGTGAAATGTAAAAAGGATTATTACAAATAAGAATATTTTACATAAATAAAATATATATGATATTCATGAAATAATTACCTATGTTTATATATATATATCATTATTTTCCATTGATACACTAAAATATATAGTGTCGGTTGTGGGTGTGTGGACTACCACCTACTCAACACGATGTGTTTATATTTAAATCATATGATTTATATATATATATATGTATATACGATTAAATAATATGGTATTTATTATTTAATTATCATTTTGTAATAATATAATTCTATTTACATTTTTTCCATAATGAATATCGATAAATGAGAACATTACTCTTGCATAGGTATGGCCCACCGTCTCCATGATTGTAACGTTGATTCATTTTTCATAATAATATTTAATGATTTATTTTAAAAATATAGTTTATGCATAAATATGATAAATATATCATTATTATTTTTCTGTATATGTAATATAATGGCCCCCTTTTACCAGAGTTGACCTACAAATGTATTTTTTAAATCATGAAGTGAATTTGGTCAAAACCCCAAATGTAAACCTTTATGTTTAATTAGTTGTAAACCACATGGTAATAACTAAAATAAATATAATTATAAACATTATAAAATTATTATCTATGTATAAAATAAACATAATTTCATTATATACCACATTAAAGGATATTAACTTGAGAGGAAACTCAATGTAATGGATTCTCATCTCCATTTTTTATCCATCAAGGAAATTTTATGTTCCCCACTTGCATCATTTGTGTGATGAATATACAAAAACGTTTTTATATTATATAATTAATAATTTTATCTCCAAGTTATATTAATATTTCAATTAGTTTTACTATCTCATGAATATTACTAATTAAATTTATTCAAAGTGGTATGGGACACTTAGGAAGTTTATATTTTGTTTCCTCAGCGTTACCATTAATTATCATTCAAAGGACATTATATTCAAGGAAATTATAAGATAATTTTTCAATAGAACCTTTAATTTTATCATCTATGGTTATTCATAACCATACTCAAATATTAGAATCATTTTTCCACTATTTGGTACTTAATATGTTTTATAAAAATTTTTCCAAAAAACTCAACATTGATTCTCTATTTAGTTAGATAAACTGTTTTCTACTAAAAGTAATGATATATTAAAATGTTTTCCTACACATTTTTAAAAATATTTCGTAAATAAAATTTTACCCAATTATTTCATTTACCAATGTTCTCAAAGGAATCATCTTTTAACCTCCCAATCAAGGAAATTTTTTAACCTTCAACCGTGGAAAATAAATATTCTTTTTACCTCATAAAACATGTACAGATTTACCAACCATAATTTCTTTGAAGAATTATTTTCAATCCTAAAAGTTCACTTTTTATAGAAAACATATTCAAAAGTTATTTTCCTAGAAATATCTATATCTTTTATCATTGATATGTTCACTACCTAAATATTATATCCTTTTACATAACGTGTTTACTTTAAATTTTATTTTATTAATTAATATCTTCTACTCAATAAATATTTTTCATAAGAAAAATTGTTAAATAAATTATTCATGGGATTTGGAATGCTTTGGATAGGTACGACAGGAGTGGCGCCTGCTATAACCACCTAATAGAATGGTAGTCACATGTGAAGTGTCATTTCGATAGCTTCCATAGATGTATTTTTACACAATATGTTGTAAAACATCTTGTGAATGTAATGGATGTTAATGGTAACATGTACCTAGAAAACATGGTGTCCAATAATAATGCATTTTTATTTATTTATATTTATTTATTATTTATCATTGATATTTTTAGTTTACATATCTATCATTTCATTTCATTTTCCAGATTTAGTTAATATTCATCCAAGAGATTTTAGGATGACATATCTATTGATGCATTTAATTTTTTTCTATTTTGATGGCATCTGTTACAGTTTCATACCATTCCTTATATAATTTTCATTATATAGTTATTTTAATGGCCAATTTCATTAGTTATTTACCTTACCATGATAATTCATTCTAATTGATTATTTATATCTTCTAATTTACTAACCCATACTAAGAATTTTAGCTCACCCTTATTATGTTTCTTTCCCATGAATCCAATAAGTATACTATTAATGATACACATAAATATACTGGATGGAATAAAGTTATTCTCAACGATATTTATTTATTTAGATAGAATAAAAATTGTATGTTGTAATAACTATATTATTTTGGAAAAAAACACCCATTTTTTGTTTCCATTTTTATAAGACAAAAAAACTAATTCTTCCTTCAGGAATAGATTCATTGTAATCATGCCAATATAATTAGTAGCAGACATCGGAACTAGGGTTTCAAGGGTCTGATTCCTATATTTTGTATCAAATGATGTTTAGTATCAACCATGGGAACTAGATTTAAGAGAACATATATAATCGAACATAACCATAGTGTATAATTTTAGGATAAGTATAGAATAACATACTAGAATTTTTTAGGGTATAAATTACTGCATTCTTCATTGAAATACTTCCATGCCGGGATACTACATGTGGAAATGGTTCTTGGAACAGATGTACCTATTAGTAATGAATATAACATGGTGTTCCAAGCCTGACACAGGGTATCCTAGTACAAAACAACAGGCCTTACAGTGCACCAGGTTTGATAATCCTGGGGGATATGCTTATGATGATCCACAATTTCATTACAAAATACTATGATGGATTTTTACAATGATTAACCTAGTTTAAACCCTATGTGTTTTAGATTTAAGATAATGTGTCATGATTTATAAATCCTAGAAATTATTTTATGTAATATCCATATACCAAGGAAGACACAATGTAGAAATATATTGATGAAGTAATTATATATTGAGGTGGTATTAAAAAACATAGTTGAAAGGATATGTAGTAATAAAAATTATTTCATGTATTTTTATCATATTAATTTTGGAAATAATATAAACTAGTTTTCATAAAATGAAAACTGGTAATCCAGGTGACAACTAGTAAAATCCTACAAGTCCTCGGGTCATTAACCCATGACCGAAGAGCGATAATGGTTTCACACAAACCAATTACCTACACAATGTCCCTTTTAAATTTCGCTAGTTTTTTGATAAAAAATTTGGTTGATGAATTCAAATGACCTCCCTGTAGAATCACTTTTGAGGATTATAGTTTAATCTACTAACCATATTGGTTTTGGAAGATAATTGAAGACAAATAATTAGACTTGTCACTCTTCTATAGACCGTAAGATCCTTTAGAAATGCATTTTAGTGCTTTATGGTCAAAACTATTTTCTCGATGAACTATTCATAGAGAAATGAATTGATAAAATTCTGTTTATATAAATATATAAAGTAGGTAAACATAGATATTAAAAAAATTACCCAACATTAGGAAAATGATTTAGAAATAAAATATTGTCCTAATAACATAATTTTTATTGAAACGATGGTCTGTTAAATCATCGTAGATTTATTGATTAGGGGTTGTGAACATTCAATTGATCTTTTACTTATTTTTTTATTAATGAACTCTATCACACCCTATAAATATTAATTCTTTTATTCAAAGTACATCTCCTTACATGAAACTAGTTTTCTCTTAGATAGAGTCCTAGTCATATTTTATTTTATGTAACCCAGGAATTTCCCATTCTCTTCTATATATAGGATGTTTTTATGAACACTTATCTTGATATGGGACTTAAAAATATGAAATATAAAACAATATATCACCAATATCATTTTAAAATTGTTTTTACAGAATTTAATTATGGCAAGAAGAATGTAACACCGCAAAATTTTAAAGTATGAACCTCAAATTCATTAGCTTGTATAATACGTGACACAAAGCACATATGGGAATATAATATCTGCATAATTTATAATATAATTACTATTTAAAATATATTATATATATTTTAATGTGTGAAACCCGGAGTTATAATTTATAACACTTGATAACGACCTTCTCATACGGCATGCATTACAAAAAATGAAAAGTTTTACAAAATGACATTGTATTATTAAGAAATTATCATTTAATATAATATGATACAAACTATCCATTATGTTTGTAGTTATGAGTAGTATTCAATATATTATTCAAACATATGGTTTATATAATTATAAAAAGAATTCATGGGTTACCAATTAATGAGAGACAAAAATAATAACCGATAGGATAAAAAAAGAAATTTTATTATTTTTATTAAACTATTGGAGTTTTTCCTTTATAACCATAATTAATTACAATTAGTTAATTATTTCATTCAAATATATTTTTTGTATTCAAAAAAATATTTCTTATTTTAATCCCATTGATTTTTAAGCATAAGAGAAGAACAAACCCAATTTACACATCAAAACCATTATTCAAATTAAAGAATTTTTACACCCTTTGATTGGATAACCTATATTAAATTTGAATTTTGAGACATTTTAAAATATAATTTGATAAAATGAACTTCATTTATGAATTAATAATTTAAAATTTATATCACTGTATATTTTTGGTATTTCTCTAAGAAACATTATTTTTGAAGGATGGTAAAAAATACTGCATTTTAGTTAAAAATATCATTTTTGTCTGAAATTTTTTTAATGTAAAATGAAATATTAAATTTCTTAAAATGTACTGTTTGATAAAATATACATCTATTAATAAAAATTAATTTATTATAATCAATTTCAATTTGAAATTGAATATAAAAACATAACAATCATTTGACCATTTTTTAACTAAAACCAATTATTTCATTCGATTACAAGATTAGCATTAATATTAATTTTACTGCTTTTGTGAATTTGATTATGAAAAATAGACAAACTAAATTTTTATTAGGAAGATATTTTGAGTCAAATAATATCAACATAAATTTTGACCAAATATATTGTTAATTCTATTAAAACTAATAATAGTGATTCATTTTTAATTAGCATTAATATTAATTTTACCTCTGGTCTCGCTTTCAATGTAGGTCCTCTAAAATGAATTATAATAAAATAAAATTTATTATTATTGTATAAGAACCCATTATTAATATCTATTTTATCATATATTATCCATTTATAACATCTAATCCACCTTTATTAATAATCCTTTTTTATTATCATTTTGTTGGGTGTTAATTTCTTCGTTTTTCAAGTGTATTTTTATGCGGTAGTTCAGGTACATTGACAATTGTTATCAGTACATCACATACATAGTATTACTAATTCTATAGAAAGTATATATATTCATTATATAATTTTATAGTCTTTTATAAAATGGATATATTGAATATGAGTTACAACAATCATGGAGGCAGTAGAATGTACGTGAAAATGAATGTTGTTATCACTTTTTGTTGGATAGAAAAAAATAAAATCGGAATAATAATTAATCATTCTAGAATTATTATTTTATATGATTTTTCAAAAATATTCTTTAATTCTTTCTTTATTAATATATTTGTAAAAAAATAATTAAAAATGGGTCATATCACTTATTAGAGGACGTAGTCCACCCATATACATGATTGACATTATCATTTTCCAATAGATTGGAAGGTAAGAAGGTATATATGATATTATTTTTAAAAAATAATAGTTATTTCATAAGTATTAGATATATTCATTATTTATATCTATTTAACAATCCTATTATTATCATGTTTAAAAATTAATTAAACCTCAATGTGAATATGGGATTCCTTATGTATGAATTAGAAATGTTTTCATTTTTCCTATGTTGGAAATGTGATTGAATTTGGTTATACTATACTTATAATAGAATATAAAATTATTTATGATATTATATTTATTTTTTTGGATGGGTAAAACACATTAATAAGAATTATATGATGAATTATACTTTACAGACATGGTATAAATGACTACCTCTTCATTGGTAGACTTCCATCTGATCTCATCTTTATGGATTTTGGGTATGATTTTTGGAATAAAATGAAACTCTAGAACATGTATGTGGATTTTTACAGTGAAAATGGTTTTGTTTTGGTTGATCCATATGGATCAATGTGGTGTAAATAAGTTTGGGAGGAGTTTCCCTATTATAATTGAGGTAATGGTCTCTTTTGGAATTTCTCTAAATTTTAAATATGAATAAAATTATTCTTACGAAATATGAATCCAAATCTCTAGTTATTTGATATTATAGTAGGATATTATTTCAATATCATCTACCAATATAATTTATACATTTTTTGTTATGATTTAAACAATATATTTTACATTAACCCCATAGGTAACCTATATTAGAATTAACATTTGTAACATATGTTCCACTATTAAAAGGATATAATTTTACATATTTTATAACTATTGACTCATAAACGGAAAAAATATTACATTTCATACCATATAAAAATCACCTTTTACACATTCATTATTTTAAATATTCTTAAATATGTTTTTATTATTTTCTGTTGATAAATTATCATTATATTCAATTTGTATACTATTCATTTAATTTCACTTCAAATACGTTAATAAAAAGATTAATTCTGAATTTTATTCAGCTAAAAATAACTAATAGATCACATTAATCTAAAACATCATGGACGGCTATAATCCACTAAAATTATATCACTATGATTATTTTAATATCAATTATTTTATTCTTATATTATTTGAAAAAATACCATATCAGCGTTGCACAAGAATTCAAGGATGTTATATATTCATTATAAATTATAAATAATTTATAATAATGAAATTATTTTCATTATTCATAATATTAGTAATTATATTCATTATTAACATGTTTTTGTCACTATGTGGATTCATATTAGTCTTCTAAAATAATGAGAGTGACATTTTGAAAATTATTTGATTTAAATATTATGTTGGTAATTTTCATTAAAAACATTCCATTAATCATAACAATCAGATTGAATGGTGATAATGGTTAAATTACCATCATATGATATGAAATATGATGAACTATTATCATGTTTTCACTTGGATTTGACCATTATTCACAAAATTTACTCTTTATCAAGGTTGTAAATTTTACCATAGTTGTAGAGACCCGATGCCTGGCATACACTGACATTACATTACATTTGCGGAATACTTAGTACATAACAAAAACCCACACACAAGGATCGTAATAGTTTAGTGTCTTTGGAAACTCGGAATATAATCTTCTAATCCTGGTGAAAGATCGTCAAAATCTCCCATAAAGATCTTCTTTTTTTTATACCTAAAACCTTTCTTTATATCCTGGGGAAAAGAAAACATAAAAGGGTGAGCTGAAATGCTCAGTAAGGGTAAACAAAAGAAATATCAATCACATCATATACATAAGCACATAACTTTTGGAAATCTTAACCTGTAAAAGAGATCATAATTTCATAACCTGGGATAACTCATGGCAGTGAAATGTAATCACAATAATCATAACATAAAACATGAAGCTTTGTGTCATACACACATAATCATAGAGAATCATTTCTTGTTAGTCAAGACTCATTGCCAAGACTATCTTAGTGGACAAAGTCCCTTTCTGAACCGAGTCACCCTCGTTTCAGTCTTGTTCCACTGAACCGGTATAACCTACCATTCCAGCCATGTCTATCTCATGAGATATAAAATCTTTACCCAATGAATTGGAGGGAGATATAGGTCCCACCCATCTCATATTTATACCATTCTTATGTGTGCCACAAAATCATAAACCATACATCATTGCATAACCCATGTAATAAAAATGGGAATCTTAAACATAATGACATTATAAAAAAATTCATATACGGTAAAGGAATTCATAAAAATAATTCCATCACAACATAATCAAATTAATGTAATAATAGGTATAAAAACAGAACCCTTTATTATCATAGATTGAAAATAATTTTGATAAAACAGTTGAACTTCATTCTTGAGGAAAATATCCTTTCTACTTCAAAAACACTTTTCCTTTCTTAACATGTCGTAAAATTATAAACTAAAAGAAGTTGATTAAAAATAAACTTGAAAACTTGTAAAGGAGGCTTCTTGGAAATAATGTTTTAAAAATCCATTCTTGCCGTATAAGTTAAAAAAAACATTCTTCTCGTACTTTTGTCGGAAAAGTCAAAAAGTACCTCGTACGAAAAAACGAAAAAAGATTCCTTTCATATATTTTACTAAAAACTCACCGAAGGGTAAAATTGGATTTAAAAAATTGTATGAGAATGGAAATAATATTACATATTTAGGAAACATGGATGTGGATGATAAAATACACCCCAGTAAATACTAAAGTATAAACAATCTCAGATAAAAATGAGATTGTGATATTTCCCTTACCTTAGGTCCGACTTGCTTTGTACATGTCTGAACCTCCTGTATAGTGATTTAAATCATGTAATTTACTTATTCCTGAATCATATTCATTGTTATTATATCATATATGGTTCACTTATGACTTTATATTACCCGTTATTTTGTAAATTCATGTTTAAGTAGCGTTTTGGGTAAAATCGTCTCATTTATCGTAGGTGTTTGGGCTTGTTGTTCTTGACATTATTGCTACTTATATCATGATTTAATTACTTCCAGAATATAAAGTATGATTTATATATCATATATATTCAGTATATATATATATAATAGATAGATAAATGAAAGGAAACACACCGTTCAGGGAGACGGTAGTCCGTACCTACGCATGAACGCTGCTTTCCTTTCCTTATTGTCTTGAATGGAAGTAACTAGATGACACACACACACATATATATACATATATATATACATAAATCCAGTAGATTTACCATGTCATATAGTCCATTATTATTCATTATATATACTTTATAATCATTCTGGAATGGTTAACATGGATAATGAATCTCATCGCATCGTGGAGACGGCAGTCCGTACGTACGGACGAGCAATGATATCGTTCTCATGGTAGTGGAATTGTGTTAAATTGTATTTATACTATTTAAGTATCAATATAAATTTATAATAATCATATATAGTTACTCATTACACCATTATACCCATCCTATTAAGGTGGTGGCGGAAAATAGCTTACACCACGGCGTGGAGACGGTATTCCGTACGTACGCACGCGCGGTGGTTTCATTTTCCGTAGGATGGATAGATGGTTAAATAGGGTTGTTTCATACTTATAATAACATATAAGTATATGAATGATACTGATGTTATTACTTCATAATGAAACAACTAAAGAAGAAGAAGTTGAATAAGAAAGAAATTAGAAAGGATCAGTAATGGATATTACCTCTTCTTTGAAGTGCTTCTTTGATACCTCCTTTTATGGCACTAAAATTGGTCTTTTAAGAATACCATGACCTCTAGGATGATACTAGGGAAGTGGAGAAGTGATTTTGGCAGGGGTTGGCCAAGCTTTAATGCTCAAATTGGTGTGAGGAGGAGAGGGAGGAGGTGCCATTTTATAAGGGAG
This sequence comes from Viscum album, assembly GCA_963277665.1. Taxonomy (NCBI): domain Eukaryota; kingdom Viridiplantae; phylum Streptophyta; class Magnoliopsida; order Santalales; family Viscaceae; genus Viscum; species Viscum album. The sequence goes on along the minus strand of OY728127.1, from coordinate 941,982,150 downwards.
GAGAGGGGCACCTTTGGAATAACTAAAAATATTATTATATTATAACGCCAAATTCGGTATTAATTAGCTCCAAATTGATTTATTTCGAAGCTAAGGTGGGGATGGGTCGAAATACTCTCATCCAATAGAATTTTTACAAGTTTAGGTTCCTATTTTAACCTTATCATTTAGATTTAACATTAAGTTAAATAATTTTACTTTTACCGTGTCTTCTTGTGTTCTTACACTATAAGGTTAATAAACATACTATAAGAAGACAAACGAACCCCAAATTGTTTATTATTAATATATATAACCTTATCTAAGTCATTTGGCCGAACCTTGGATTTTTAGGAATAAAATAACAATTAAAAATATAATATTTGTTTTAAAAACTATTTTTTGTCAATTTTGACACTATTTAGTAATTGATTTTTTGTGAAAATCATAACATAATGATAAGTTAGAACAAAGTTACTTAAATCAATAATAACATGTCATATTAACCTATAAAATTAGTGGAATTCATAAAAAGTCTTAAATTACCTTTATTTTGGTATTTATAACATCAATTATGTCAATATTTCATTAATAAGATAATTACTACATCATCTTTGTGTCATAAATAAATTAAATTATTTGATGTCTAAAAATACCAAATAAAATACCATTATGTAGGAAATCTTTTTAGATTTCTAATAAATATTTACAATCGAATTTATCTTATGTATAACCCTATATTAAAAATGTTTTAGTAAATAAACATTGATTTTAACTCTTTTAACTCTTCTTTGAATTAAATAATAATAAATGTCCTAATCTAACTCAAGTGGGCCTAAATGGTCATATTTTATTCCTAAGTTTGTTTTTGGTCGAATTGCACTTGTCCAATAGAATTAGGATATGTGTTAGGGTAATAATAATATCATTTCTACCCTTAATTACCTTATTTACTTTTAAACGTGGTAAAAAAGTAAAAAGTTACTATTCACTAAAAAATTATTTTCATCTCATTGAACCACATTTTACTTACTGACATCAACCGTGTCTCTCGGATTTTTGAAATTCCATTCACAGAAGCGGTAAAATTATGTTTTATGAAAAATTCAGTTTTTTTAACTACCACTTAGTGGTTTTACTATTCATCAAAAATTGAAAGTTTTCAGAAAAATCCCAAAATTTAGGCCTAAGCTATATTTGATATTATGAACTCAAAAATGATTTCTATTTTACCAAATTAAAAACATATCAGTTGCATTAATTAATTTAAAAATTAATTCCCATCGTCAAAACAAAAGGCGTGTTTTTAAGAGATAATAACTATCAGAAGATTGACACTTGTTTATAATTGGTTTAAATGTGAAATTACATCCAATGACCAACATTGTATTAAATTGTAAAAATATACTCTAAATATAATTTAAAACCACTCAAATTAATAATTTATCACTTTTAATTATTTCGATTGAAAATGTTTTTTTTAATTAAAATTTTGTAATTTTCACTATTCATCAAAATATGAAAGTTCTCTGAAAATCACCAAAATTTCACCCTAATCTAATTTTGATATTCCGAATCCAAAAATGAAATCCATTTTAAAAAATAAAATTTACAAAATTTCAAAAAGTGGTTATTACTAATCATAACGGCTAGTTTTAATAATATTTCAATAGCATATCGTTGTTTAGTAAAACTCTGTATTGCATACTACACATGCTATCAAGGAAGGTCGTGATTGCATGTAATGAAAGGCAAGTTAAGGATGCATGTTGTGCAAGCTCCTTTTGGTGTAGCGTACAAAACAAGACATTAATGAAATTAAAAAGAATATTTTTCATAAAATCTCGGGGTGTTACATTCTACCCCCCCTTAAAATGAATTTCGCCCTCAAAATTCGTCGGGGTTATAAATGTTTTACTATTAAAAAATTTCATTAATAGAAACCCAAATCGTAAAAAGGAATACCAAAACCAATCTTTAAAAACAAAAGTATGAAATGTAACGGTTACCCAAATAAACTAATCACTGGGTTTCCACATAGGTTAAAATATGGATATGGAAGAGAAATCTAACCATCATGTTCTGATGGAGAGTGGTATAGAGCATGGCTATGGAAAAGCCAGAAATCAAAAATCCATAAATTTGTGATGATCTAAGGTACCATCTGATTAATCAGATATAAGAGCACTAGGACAACATTTTTGGTTTTCAAGATCGTTTCCCTAAAGTTGAAGAATTTGAATTAGAATAAATACTTAATTTATTTTGGTACAATCTCACTGTTGTTCATGCCTTAAACAATTTCCACTTAATCTCTTAAATAAATGAATTTGAATTTGTTATTCGTGAAGTGTTAGCAGATCATGTGATAGAATGACGGGTCATTCCATCTCTTTCAAAAAAAAGGTTAGAAAAAGTTATATGTCCATCTTATGGTTAATCGTATATGGTTCCAAAAATGAACTTATACTTCATATATCATACCTCTTAATATAATAAAACTAGTTTATACTAACCAGGGTCTTCCTTTAGGCCTGTGGTAGGAGATAATGGCCAGTCGCACTTCGGTTGTGGGTTCGATTCCCACAGCCTTGTACGACCCGATGGGCTGTCGCCCGTCCGGCAGGTTGTCCTTTTTCTAAAGATATATTACTATAACATCCGATCAATAATATCGAAGAACATTTTATCCTAACTTATGACCAACATAATCCATTCTAATCTTTAGTATTATCTAAAATACTTCAGTCCAAGCTCATAGTATAAAGAAAATGATTACTTGAAATGTCACAGAACAATCACGTGAATGCCATCATTTATCCCCCATATATCATAAGATATATCTTGTTGGTCAAATTACAAACATGTGAATACCTTAATAATGTATTCTCTTGAAGAATGAATACCCATTGAACCTTAGTGAAAACATGAATGCAGTTAAAAGTTAACACTTTCCACATACCAAAATCCTCAAAATTCTATATACTCAAACCATGATATCACTTAGTCCTTGTATCAATCATGAGCTCATGAATACTGTTAAATATCTCAATCACTTTGAATACCACATTAGACCAACACATAAATATTCCAATACTTTATGATACAACATTATTTTGGAATCCCATTACATAGACACTTAATCATTCCACCACATCATTGTCATATTCAACATCGCCAATAGTGATCGCATGTGACTTCCCTTTGTCCTTTGCCTTAAGTGGTTGCTCATGTTGATCATCACTAACCCTTGGATTAGGGAATTTATTAGCATAATGCAACATTACCTTGCACTTGAAGCATTGAAGTGTTGGTGGAGCGTTCTCTGCAGTGTTTGCTTTATTCACATCATTAGAAACCCTTTTTCCATTTCTTCGACACTCAGCTGCTCGATGACCTTCTTTTCCACACTTAAAACATTTTCTAGTCCCTTTAAGACAATCACCACCATTCTTCTTTCCACACTTTGAGTATAAGGAAACATTCATCTTCCTTTCACCATTATTCTGAGATTTCTCCTTGAACTCCATCTTTCCTTTCTTTTCAAAACCATGAGATGGATATGTAACACCAACTTCCATTTATACCTTCATAGCACAACGCATAATTTCTTCATAGCTACTGAAGTCTCTTATAGCTAATTCCCTTCAAAGACTTGGTTTTAAGCCACTGAAAAATCGATCAACTTTACTTTCAGGTTGGATGATAATGCCAGATGCATACCTTGCAAGTCTTGTAAAATTTGCTTCGTATATACCAACAGATTCATCATCCTTCTGCTTCAGCTCAAGAAACTCCCTTTTCATCTTTGTTCGAAGAATATGAGCGAAGTACTTACTGAAAAACAAGTTCCTGAACTCGTCCCATTCCATGGACTCAATTTCATCTCTTGGCCTTGTATTCTTGATAAGATTCCACCATTGATCAGCATCACCTTCCAAACGATACACTGCTAAGATGACTTTATCATGTTCAGAACATTGAAGAACTGAAAATATATTTTCAGTGGTACTGATCCATTGTTCAGCAACAAGTGGATCGGAAGTCCCACTGAAAGAAGGTGGACGTTGCCTCATGAAGGACTAAATAGAATATTGTTCCCTTCTCTGCTCATTTGGAAGTCCAGAATGATTCATAGCTTGTGTGAGTATAGGAATAAGATTTTTCACTCCATCTCCCATAACATTTGTTTGTTCATGAGGACAACCATTGCATTGTCTATTGCATTGATCAACATGGTTTCTTCGGGTTCCATCCATCATCGAAAACAAAAAAAGAATAGTGTGAGAGGAAAAAATCATGCTAGGGAAAACAACATTATAAAGGGGGAGTATCCTCAATATCTAACTTCTTAGGTTAAATTCTATGATCGTTACCATAGTTCTAGGATTGTATCTTATACGTATACTTATCCTTAGGGACATCCCTAGATATACCTTAGAAATATCTCTAAGGATCTCACTAACGCTTCCGCATCCTAGTTTCCAAAGGTTGACTAATCCTTTCCTATGATACCAACTGTAGAGACCCAAAGCCTGACGTACATTGACATTACATTATTTTTGTGGAATACTTAGTACATAACAAAAACACACACACAAGGATCGTAATAGTTTAGTGTCTTTGGAAACTCGAAATATAATCTTCTAATCCTGGTGAAAGATCTTCAACATCTCTCATAATGATCTTCTTTTTTTTATACCTAAAACCTCTCTTTATATCCTGGGGAAAAGAAAACATAAAAGGGTGAGCTCAAATGCTCAGTAAGGGTAAACAAAAGAAATATCAATCACATCATATACATAAGCACATAACTTTTGGAAATCTTAACCTGTAAAAGAGATCATAATTTCATAACCTGGGATAACTCATGGAAGTGAAATGTAATCACAATAATCATAACTTAAAACATGAAGATTTGTGGCATACACACATAATCATAGAGAATCATTTATTGTTAGTCAAGACTCATTTTCAAGACTATCTTAGTGGACAAAGTCCCTTTCTGAACCGAGTCACCCACGTTTCAGTCTTGTTCCACTGAACCGGTATAACCTACCGTTCCATCCATGTCTATCTCATGAGATAAAAAATCATTACCCAATGCATTGGAGGGAGATATAGGTCCCACCCATCTCCTAATGATACCATTCTTATGTGTGCCACAAAATCATAAACCATACATCATTGCATAACCCATGTAATAAAAATAGGAATCTTAAACATCATGACATCATAAAACAATTCATATACGATAAAGGAATTCATAAAAATAATTCCATCACAACATAATCAAATTAATGTAATAATAGGTATAAAAACAGAACCCTTTATTATCTTAGATGGAAAATAATTTTGATAAAACACTTGAACTTCATTCTTGAGGAAAATATCCTTTCTACTTCAAAAACACTTTTCCTTTCTTAACAAGTCGTAAAATTATAAACTAAAAGAAGTTGATTAAAAATAAACTTGAAAACATATAAAGGAAGATTCTTGGAAATAATGTTTTAAAAATCCATTCTTGTCGTATAAGTTATGAAAAACATTCTTCTCATACTTTTGTCAGAAAAGTCAAAAAGTACCTCATACGAAAAAACGAAAAAAGATTCCTTTCATATATTTTACTAAAAATTCATCAAAGGGTAAAATTGGATTTAAAAAATTGTAGGAGAATGGAAATAATATTACATATTTAGGAAACATGGATGTGAATGATAAAATACACCCCAGTAAATACTAAATTATAAACAATCTCAAATAAAAATGAGATTGTGATATTTCCCTTACCTTAGGTCCGACTTGCTTTGTACGTGTCCAAACCTCCTGTATAATGATTTCAATCATGTTATTGACTTATTCCAGAATCCTATTCATTTTTACTATATCAAATATGGTTCACTTATGACATTATATTACCCTTTCTTTTGTAATTTCATGTTAAAGTAGAGTTTCGGGTAAAATCGTCTCATTTATCGTAGGTGTTTGGACTTGTTGTTCTTGACATTATTATTACTTATATAATGATTTAATTACTTCCAGAATATAATGTATGATTTATATATCATATATATTCAGTATATATATATATATATATATATAATAGATAGATAAATGAAAGGAAACACACCGTTCATGGAGACGGTAGTCCGTACGTACGCATGAACGCTGCTTTCCTTTCCTTATTATCTTGAATGGAAGTAAGTAGATGACATATATAGATATATACATAAATCCAGTAGATTTTCCATGTCATATATTCCATTATTATTAATTATATTTACTTTATAATCATTCTGGAATGGTTAACAAGGATAATGAATCTCATCCCATCGTGGAGACGGTAGTCCGTACGTACGCACGAGCGATGATATCGTTCCCATGGTCGTGGAATTGTGTTAAATTGTATGTATACTATTTCAGTATAAATATAAATTTATAATAATCATATATAGTTACTCATTACACCATTATACCCATCCTATTAAGGTGGTGGCGGAAAATAGCTTACACGACGGCGTGGAGACGGTATTCCGTACGTACGCACACGCGGTGATTTCATTTTCCGTAGGATGGATAGATGGTTAAATAGGGTTTTTTCATACTTATAATAACATATCAGTATATGAATGATACTGATGTTATTACTTCATAATGAAACAACTAAATAAGAAGAAGTTGAATAAGAAAGAAATTGGAAAGGATCGGTAATGGATATTACCTCTTCTTTGAAGTGCTTCTTTGAGACCTCCTTTTAGGGCACTAAAATTGGTCTTTTAAGAAGACCAGGACCTCTAGGATGATACTAGGGAAGTGGAGAAGAGATTTTGTCAGGGTTTGGCCGAGCTTTAATGCTGAAATTGGTGTGAGTAGGAGAGGGAGGAGGTGCCCTTTTATAAGGGAGGAGAGGGGCACCTTTGGAATAACTAAAAATTTTATTTTATTATAAAGCCAAATTCGGTTTTAAATAGCTCCAAATTGATTTATTTCGAAAATAAGGTGGGGATGGTTCGCAATACTCTCATCCAATAGAATTTAGGCAAGTTTAGGTTCCTATTTTAACCTTATCATTTATATTTAACATTAAGTTAAATAATTTTACTTTTACCGTGTCTTCTTGTGTTCTTACTCTATAAGGTTAATAAACTTACTATAAGAAGCCAAAAGAACCCCAAATTGTTTATTATTAATATATATAACCTTATCTATGTCATTTGGCCGAACCATAGATTTTTAGTAATAAAATAACAATTAATAATATAATATTTGTTTTAAAAACTATTTTATGTCAATTTTGACACTATTTAGTAATTGATTTTTTTGTGAAAATCATAACAGAATGATAAGTTCGAACAAAGTTAATTAAATCAATAATAACATGTCATATTAACCTAGAAAATTAGTGTAATTCATAAAAAGTATTAAATTACCTTTATTTTGGTATTTATAACATCAATTATGTCAATATTTCATTAATAAGATAATTACTGCATCATCTTTGTGTCATAAATAAATTAACTTATTTGATGTCTAAAAATTCCAAATAAAATACCATTATGTAGGAAATCTTTTTAGATTTCTAATGAATATTTACAATCGAATTTATCTTATGCATAACCCTATATTAAATTTTTTTTAGTAAATAAACTTTGATTTTAACTCTTTTAACGCTTCTTTGAATTAAATAATAATAAATGTCCTAATCTAATTCAAGTGGGCCTAAATGGTCATCTTTTATTCATAAGTTTTTCATTGGTCGAATTACACTTGTCCAATTGAATTAGGACATGTGTTAGGGTAATAATAATATCATTTCTACCCTTAATTACCTTATTTACTTTGAACTGTGGTAAAAAAAGTAAAAAGTTACTATTCACCAAAAAATTATTTTCATCTCATTGAACCAAATTTTACTTACAGACATCAACCGTGTCTCTTGGATTTTTGAAATTCCACTCACAGAAGCGGTAAAATTAAGTTTTATGAAAAATTCAGTTTTTTTAACTACCACTTAGTGGTTTTACTATTCATCAAAAATTGAAAGTTTTCAGAAAAATCCCAAAAATTAGGCCTAACCTTTATTTGATATTATGAACTCAAAAATTTTTTCTATTTTACCAAATTCAAAACATATCAGTTACATTAATTAATTTAAAAATTAATTCCCGTCGTCAAAACAAAAGTCGTGTTTTTAAGTGATAATAACTATCAAAAGATTGACACTTGTTTATAATAGGTTTAAATGTGAAATTACATCCAATGACCAACAATGTATTAAATTGTAAAAATATATTCTAAATATACTTTAAAACCACTCAAAATAATAATTTATCACTATTAATTATTTCGACTGAAAAAAAAATTTTTAATTAAAATTTTGTAATTTTCACTATTCATCAAAATAGGAAATTTATTCGAAAATCACCAAAATTTCACCCTAAGCTAATTTTGATATTCCGAATCCAAAAATGAAATCCATTTTAAAAAATAAAATTTACAAAAATTTAAAAAGTGGTTATTACTATTCATAACGGCTAGTTTTAATAATATTTTAATAGCATATCGTTGTTTAGTGAAACTCGGTATTGCGTACTACACACGCTATCAAGGAAGGTCATGATTGCGTGTAATGAAAGTCAAGTGAAGGATGCGTGTTGTGCAAGCTCCTTTTGGTGTAGCGTACAACACAAGACATTAATGAAATTAAAAAGAATATTTTTCATAAAATCTTGGGGTGTTACATTAGTTACTATTCATATTTATAAAAAATAAAAGGAAACTATTTATCAAATTGTAACTTCATGACAGAAAAATGGAATCAAATGTCTAATATTTAGTTTCCATAAATTTCATAATATTTCATTAAAATAAGTTCACAAAAGATGATGAAAATGACTTTAAGGAGAAATACAATTTTTATAATAAAAACGGATTTATTAATATCATATGCCTAGTGAAAAAAATGTATGATTGCTAGAAAATAAAATGAATATATAATATGTAAATTTAATTATAATCATTCAAAATAGTGATTTATTAAATTTATTAAAATAAATAAATATTTTATGAAATTAACAAAATTAAATTTACTTTCAAATTATTAGTTGCTGATAACCAATGAATTTATTTTATAAATGTGTAAAAAATATAATTTTAATAATTTATTTATTCTTATTTATACCAATAAGCATTAATTTATTTTCTATATTGGTCACTTAATAATATTTTAATAATATAGCATAGTTTATTTATACTCGATGTTGTGTGAAACATAACCTATGGAAGAGGTAAAATAAATTTAAATACAAACATACCATGAAAAATTGGGTTTTAAATTGTATATTTTACAATATTATATATCATAATAAAAAAATAATCCCTACAATTCATGATATGTATTTTTACGTAAATTTCTTTTTTTGTTACAATCATTTTATGCAGAATTGAAGGTCTTTTTTATAAATTATTCCTTTGTGGTAATGTGGTCGTTATCATTATCTTTATCATTCACTTTTTTATGATCAATGATCTCTATAAATCACTATAAATATTCTTGAACTACCTTTTTATACATATAAATTTTAATCTACGCAGTACTTTTCATCTATTTTGAAACCCTATTATGTGTTATTCAAGAGAATTTTCTTATTTACCTTTGCCTTTGTAAAAGTGGATTGTTTATTAAGTCGTATTACTATTTAGGCTTTCAACAATGAAATTTTCTGATTTTAGACTCTTGATTAATGGTATTATGCTTAAATTGAATGGAAAAAATTTATTAGAGGTGTGGGGGGGTGTGACGCCATGTCCCCAGTTACCCAGAGTCGGTACATTATTTTAATACATTGGCATGATTACAAGGATTTAAGTCTCGAAGGACCGATCTGTTGACCAGTCTTGGAAAATAGATTACATACATGAATGTTACATTAAACTTCTTAACATACATAACAACATATATTATCCTTCTCTAATGACATTATCCCTTGTCTTAACCTTTCATATCAATCACAATACACTTCTTGTAATCCTATGAAAGATAAAACATAGAAAGGGGTGAGCTCAGATGATCAGTAAGGATAAAAATAGAGCGAACACTTTCATAAATAAGCATAAACATTTAAGGAAATGTATAAGTAAAACAAAATCCTTTTAAACTTAAACTTAAGAATAATATAGAAAAAATAAAATGATGTAATTCCATTTACTTATTCTCATGGATATTCTAATAGTCTAATAATCACATGCAATATAACTAACATCTTTCATAATGATGGAATGCATAATGGCATACCATCATAACCCCATAGTCAAGGCCTTGGGACAAGAATACAAATACGATTTTTTCAAGGTCGTGTTCCAATAAAATAGTTTGTCTCATGAGACCTACCGATACATCAAGGAGCTATAGCGGGCTCCACCCACCACTTACAATGTCCAATGCATTCCTCATATTAAAAGGATTAATTGAAACAAAAACATTTTTATTAAACCTAGCATAAAAATGTCAATACATTATCCATAAACCATGAATGGTATAAAAATATCACATCCACAGTAAAACATACCGAAAAACATTCAATATTATATGGAAGTTTTGTATCAAAATAAATCAACCTCAATCAAAAATAATATCTAGTAAGGGATGATGACATAGTTGAAAACGACAAGTAAAATGTTTTGAGAGAAATAACCTTTTATAAAATTATTTAATAGTCACACATTTATAAAGGAAGTAATTTAAAAGTTATTTTTTTTATCAAATTGTACCATACCACTTTGAAACTTTTGAACAGAATTATCATTTCAAGACATTCATGTCTATATAAAGAAATCCTTAAAATCATTTTGAAAACATGGACATTAATTAAAAATATTTATAAAGATAAATCATTAAAACATTTAAAATTCTGATCTTGATTAATATTACCATTAACAAATCCTTAAAATATTCATTTTGAAATCAATTGTATGAAAAATAGACATGGATGATAAAAATGTCCAAGTAAATACATACAAAAAAAATCTCGGATAATAGTAAGATTGAGAAATTATCCCTTACCAATTTGATAACTTATGAAATATACACCCCATGAAAGAGGTATCATACAATGAATATGTAAATACATATAAATTAAAGTTTATTACACAAATAATACAATTATGGGAAGTATATAAACCACACAAAAGGTAATTGTGTCAATATGGCATGAATCTCACAGGAATAAGGAGTGAGATGAAAACCCCTTACCTTGCACTTTACATTAGTTGAGGGTACATTTAACTTAATGTATGAAGACCGTAGAATGTTATTAAATTATACCAGAACCTTATTAATATTTTTGATATCATAAATTATTCATTTATGACTTTTTAACTACCCATTTACTAAAAATTTCAATGTTAAATTAACATTTCGGTTAATAATCCCTTTCCTTATCGTACATGTTTTAACTTGTTACTCTTTATTGTATCACATAGATCATGATTTAAATAATTCCAAAATATAAAACATGATTAATATATCAAATATATTTTGAATATAATTATGTATAATAGATATATATGTGAAATGGAAAACATTGTTTGTGGAGACGGTAGTCCGTATGTACGCATAAACAATGTTTCTGTTTTCATAACTCTTTGAACAGAACTAAGTGAATCAAATATATGTAAGTACATATATATATATATATCTAGTAGCATTATTATTTCATATATTACAAATATATTATTAATATATATTTTTATAATCATCGATGAATGGTGAATGTGGAAATGAATCTCATCGTGTCGTGGAGATGGTAATCCATACGTATGCACGAGCGGCAATATCATTTCCTTAAAGGTGTGGAATTTGATGGTATATTAATTTTACAGAGATGATATCATGTTATTTTCATTATTTATATACATATTACTAATCATTATATCCATCCAAATAACATCATGTAGTATAACAAATTACACCATGGCGTGGAGACGATAAGTCGTACGTACGCACACATGGTGACAATATCATTCATAAGATGGATAGAATAATGAATATAGTAGTCCAATATATATAATAGCATCACAGTATATAGAATATATAGTGGTTATTATTTTATAATGTAAATAAAAAATAAAGAAGAAGTGGGAGAAGAAAGGAACTTGAAAGAGGGTGGTGAAAACATTTCCTCTTATTCGGGTTCTTCCTTTTGATTTGATCAAAAGTGATCCTTAGGTTGGATTTCTGATCAAAATAAGGCCTCTAGGTTGAAGTGAAGGAATTTGAGAGAATATTTGGTTAGCGTTTGTCCAAGACAAAAGGCTTTGATGGTATTATTTTCAGAGAAGGGGGAGTTCCCTTTTATAAGAGGGGTGAGGGGAACCTTTGGAAAAGCTTGAAATATTATTTTATAATAAATTTATATTCGGTCTGTAATAGCTAAAAAGTGGATTAAATAAAGGATAAGGTGGGTATAGGTCTAAAACCACTCAACTAATAGGTTTTATATTGGATTGGGTCACTATATTAACTTTATCTTTTTGATTTAACTCTTAGTTAAATAGTTGGACATTTACCATGTCTCTTGGTATTTTTATATTATATAGTCAATAAACATACAATAAACATCCAAGAGACCCCCAAGTTGTCCATTAATAATACCCATATCATTATATAAGTCCTTTTACCGAACCTTAGATTTTTTGGAATAGAATATCAATTAATAATATAATATTTGTATTAAAAACTCCATTATATCAATTTTGACACTATTTAATAATTGATTTTTGTTAAAGTCTTAACAACTTTATTATTTTGAAAAAAATTCATTTAAGAAATACTAACATGTCATATTAACCAATAAATTTTTTTATGTCATCTAAAATTTCGAATTATGTTTATTTTAACATTTATAAAACTAATTATTGGATTCATTCATTAATAAGGAAAATATTGCATCATTATTGTGTCATAAATAAATTTAATTATTAATTGTCTACAAATTATAAATAAAATACCATTATGTAGGAAATATTTTTATATTTTTTATTAATATTTATAGTAGAAAATATAACATATATAACCCTATGTAAAAATTGTTTTCCTAAAAGTTATACGCTTCTGTCATATATGTATTTACATTAAATAAATTAATATAAAGTGTCATTATCAATTACAAGTGGATCAATGGGGTCCCAAAATGGATTCAAAGATTCCCATGGTCGGAAATTTATCAACCAATAGGGTTAGGAAATGTTTTAGGGTAATTTATTATTATTATAATATTATTTTTTACCCTTATTTAACGGATTTACCCTTTTTCCATGGTAAATAAAATATTTACCGATGTAATTATTCAAAATGTCTAAAAATAAAAGTTACCTATTCACACAATTTGTAGTTACTGATTATAAATATGGAATCCATTTTTCAGAATTCAAAACATAGAAGCGGAATAAATTAATTTAAAATTAATTCCCGTTGTTGAAACAAAAAAGTGTGTTTTAAAGAGATAATAACTATCAAAAGATTGGCACTTGCTTATGTCCAGTTTAAATGTGAAATTATGTACAATGACCAAAATTGGATTAAATGGTAAAAATATAGTATAATAATACTCTAAAATCACTCAAATTCAAAATTTATCACTATTAATTATTTCAATTACAATGTTGTTTTTAATTTATATTTTGTAATTTTAACTATTCATCTAAATATGAAAGTTATCTGAAAAGTACCAAAAATTCACCCTAAGATAATTTCGATATTACCAATCCAAAAATGAAGTCTATTTTAAAATATAAAATTTATTAAATTTCAAAAAAGTGGGTATTACTATTCATAACGGCCAGTTTCATTGGTTGTGGTGTGTGTTAGAACTCGAAGTTACGTACAACACACACTACTGCATTATTAAAATAGAAGTGTAGCATGGAAGCTTGGGGTGTTACATTCTCCCCTCCTTTAATAAATTGCAACCTCTCAATTTGAAATTATTTTTCAAAAATAAATGGTTGAAAATTGAAAATACTTTTTGGAAAACCCATATCTGAAATTAGGTTAATAAAATTTAGTCTTAATAAGAGGGAAAGGAAAATAAAAGGGTCTCCACCAAATTATTATCTCAATTAGGAGAACATTGGTGGAAATTCAAGAAGTTTAATTGGAGGAAAAACATAAAAATTTATAGGTATTGATTGGTTCATCCATCACAAACAAGTGTAAATTTGAGGGCCTTAAATTCATCAATCTATTATAATTTAAAATACCATCAGATCAACAAAACATATGGTATTATGATAACAAATTTTTGGTTTTAAGATCCCTTCACTAATGTATAAGAATTAATTTCTTCATAGAATAAGAGAAGATGAAAAATATATACTTGACATGTAGAGTCACATCCTTTAACTAATTTCTACCACAAACTCATCTTTCACTCTGAAAGATAATAGAACATAAAAATAATATTCTATTTATCCTATTCGTATAGGGTTAAAAAATGAATTTATAATTCATCTACCATTATTTTTGAAAAAATTATACTTTATTCAATCCAGGTCATCACGTGGACCAGTGGTAGGTGATACACCCTTGTCGCCCTTCAGTTGAGGGTTCATGTCTCGCGGATTTGCCCGACGTGACGGGTTGCCGCCTGACCTCCAGGTTGCCCTTTTATGATAATCCAAAAATAATATCAAACTATAAGTTTCCAAACTACTTGTTTCCAAATTCACAGTCCAAAAATTATAAGGAAGGTAAACACAATGAAGATCCTTTTTCCACTTAATAACATGTGAACACTTTTATCTTGTATTCTTTTAAAACACTGCAACATCCTGAATTACCATAAACCCTTATTGATTACATTCATGATCCCTTATTCCTGATAGAATATTGGATATACTCCTTCTATCATAAAATGTTGTAAACTCCAACAATGATGGAATATACAAACCATTAATCAGTTTCATGGTAATCAAGAATATCCAATATAATTTATCCAAATAATTCATGTTGTATTCCAAAATCTCTACCTTAGTATCAGAACCATATTATGGTTTATCTTTCTATCAACCATATATTTTCCAAAAAATTTACATGCTATTGAGTCACTTTTCTTGGTTCCAAACAATCTCAAGTCCTTAATGAAATAGTACTGAAGAAAAATCCTTATATACTCTATAATTATTAGAACCAGTACATTGTTGATACAACACTCAAATGTCATAATTCACTAATAACAACAAAAGTAACTCTAATCATTCCTCCTCAAATGTGGTAGTATCAAAACATGATTATTATCCAATAGCATCTTTTGGGGAATACTCTGATGATTTTGACATTGGTTCACATAGTGTCCCAACTCCTTGCAGATAAGTTATTGTACATTTGAAACCTTTTTCTTACCCTTGCAAACACGTACATAGGGTCCTTTTTCTCCACACTTATAAGAAACTCCCATTACCTTAAGGAATGTTCCAGGGTTTTTCTTCCCACATTTATCATAAATAGGGAAATTCTTATTTTCCCTCTTCCCTTTATCCATATTTATCTCTTCTATCCTTGTCTTCACTTTCTTCACTTCAATACCATAGGACTCAAAGAATTTTTTACATATCTTATTAACACATGATACTATTTCATCATATATTGATAATACATGGGAGATTATTTCCCTTATAAATGCTGGCTTAATACAGTAAAAGATTTGATCCTTCTTACTCTCTGGATCATACGTATTACTGGGGTTCTCATTCCTTCTACTAGGCGGAATTTCTATACAATGGAATAAACAAGGTCAGTTTATGAATTAAAATGAATAATTCTAAACTTGTAAAATTCCTAAAGTAAATTGAATGGTTTATGGATACAATCCATAATCATAAAGATGTTTTCATTGAATAATTATATACTCATAGACCCTTCATAATGATTTGAAAATAAAATGACAATTATCCAAAGCATATCCCCTGGGAGTTTCATAACCAAGAGTGCAGCAAGGCCCGTTGTGGTGCACCAGTTCCTGTTCGAGTATAGAATAAAGCAGTTTTTTTGTGTTTTACCCCTAGGTAAATCTATGCCAGAGCCTCCTCTATCTACTCGAATCCAGACAGGGATGTATTTGCTTGGAGATATCACAAAATCTTTACATTACCAAAATTTTAGGAATTTCTTCTATTCTAATCCTCAAAGTATATCATAGGTCTATGTCCTCTAATCTGAGTTTAAATAAATATAGCTTCCAAGGTTATTTCTAAACTTCCTCTGATTCCAACTGTAATGCCCCGACCACAGTTACCCAGAGTCGGTGCATTATTTTAATACATTGGCATGATTACAAGGAATCAAGTCCCAAAGGACCGATTGGTTTAGCAGTCTTGGAAAATAGATTACATACATGAATGTTACATTACACTTCTTAATATATAAAACAACATAAATAATTTCTCACAAACTCCATTATCCCTTTTCTTAACCCTGCATATCAATCACAATACACTTCTCTAAATCCTGGGAAAAATAAAACATAGAAAGGGGTGAGCTCAGATTCATAGTAAGGATAACAATACAGTGGAGTCTTTCATAAATAATCCAAAACATTTAAGGCAATGACTAACTAAAACAAAATCCTTTTAAACATAAACTTCAGCATAATATGGAAAAAAAATAAAATGAAGTAATTCTATTTACTTATTCACATGGATATTCTACTAGTCTAATAATCACATTCAATATTTCTAACCGCTTTAATAATGTTGGAATGTATAATTCCAGAATATCATAACCACGAAGTCAAGGCCTTGTGCCAAGACTACAAATAATATTTTGTCAAATCCTTGTGCCAAGACAATAGTTTTTCTAATGAGACCCACCGATGCATCGAGGAGCTAAAGCGGGATACACTCGTCACATACTCAGTACAATATATTACTCATATGAAAAGTATTAAACATAAAATAAACAATTGTATTAAAAATAGCATATGAATTGTAAATACTTTATCCATAAACCATGAATGGTATAAAAATAACACATACACAGTAAATCATATCATAAAAACATCAATATTATATGGAAGATTTGTATCACAATAAATCAACCTCAATCAAAAATAATATCCAATAAAGGATGCTGACATAGTTGAAAATGATGAGTAAAACTTTTTGAGAGAAATAACCTTTTTGTAACATTATTTAAAATTCACACATTTATAAAGGAATTAATTTAAAATATATTTTTCAATAAAAACATCCCATACCACTTTGAAACTTTTTAAAAGAATTATCATTTCAAAACATTCATGTCTATATAAATAAATCCTTATAATCATTTTGAAAACATGGACATTAATTAATAATATTTAGAAAGATAAATCTTCAAAACATTAAAAATTCAGATCGTGATAAAGATTAACTTTCACAAATCCATAAAATATTCATTTTGAAATCATTTTTCTGAAAAATGGACATGGATGATAAAACTTTCCTAGTAAATACTTACACATAAACACAATTGGATAATAATGAGATTGAGGAATTAACCCTTACCAAATTGGTATCTTACGAAACATAAACCCCATGAAAGAGGTATCATACAATGAATTTTTAAATACACATAAATTAATTTTTATTATACAAAGAATACAATTATGGGTAGTACAAATACCAAACAAAAGATAATAGTGTCAATATTTCATGAATCTCACGGGAATAAAGAGTGAGATGAAAACCCCTTAATTTGCACTTTCCTTTAGTTGAGGGTACGTTTAACCTCATGTATGAAGACCATTGTATGTTATTATATTTTAACAGAACCATATTAATATTTATGATAACATAAATTATTCATTTATGTCTTTTTATTACCCATTTTATTATAATTTCCATGTTAAATTAACATTTCAGGTAATAATCGCTTTTTTTATCATACGTGTTTTAACTTGTTACTCTTGATTGTATCACATAGATCATGATTTAAATACTTCCAGAATATAAAACATTATTTTTATATCATATATATTTAGAATATAATTATGTATAATACATATATATGTGAAATGGAAAACCCCATTTATGGAGACGGTAGTCCGTATGTACGCATAAACGTTGTTTCTGTTTTCATAACATATTGAACAGAACTAAGTGAATGATATATATGTAAGTAAATATATATATATATATCTCCTGTATCATTATTATGTCATATATTACAAACATATTAGTAAAATTCTTTTTTATAATCGTCAGTGAAAGGTGAATGTGGAAATAAATATCATCGCGTCGTGGAGACGGTAATCCGTACATACGCACGAGCGACAATATCATTTCCTTAAAGGTGTGGAATAGGATAGTATGTTAATTTTATAGAGACATTATCAAGTTATTTTTATTATTTATACACATATTACTCATCATTATATCAATCCAAATAACATTGTGTTGAATAATAAATTACACCACGGCATGGAGACGGTAAGCCGTACGTATGCACACAGGGTGACATTATCATTCATAAGATGGATAGAATAATTAATATATTTTTCCAATATTTATAATAACATCACATTATATAGAAGATACAGGGGTTATTATTTTAGAATGGAAATAACAAATAAAGAAGAAGTGGAAGAAGAAAGGAACTTGAAAGAGGGTGGGGAAAACAATACCTCTTCTTCGGGTTCTTCCTTATGATTTGATCAAAAGGGCTCAATAGGTTGGCTTTCTGATCAAAATAAGGCCTTTATGTTAAAGAGAAGAAAGTTGAGAGAATATTTGGGCCAGGATTGGCCAATCCAAAAGGCTTTGAAGGTATGAATTTTAGAGAAGGTGGAGTACACATTTTTAAGAGGGGTGAGGGGCTCCTTTGGAAAAGCTAAAAATATTATTTTATAATAAATTCATATTTGGTTTCTAATGGCTAAAATGTTTATTATTTAATGTTTAAGGTGTGGATAGATCAAAAAACTCAACCAATAGGTTTTAGACAGATTTGGGTTACTATATTAACTTTAACTATTGGATTTAACTCTTAGTTAAATAGTTTGACATTTACCATATCTCTTTGTATTTTTATATTATATAGTCAATAAACTTAATATAAACTTCTAAGAGACCCCCAGGTAGTCCATTAATAATACACCTATCATTATATAATTATTCTGGACGAACCGTATATTTTTAGAAATATTATATCAATTAATAATATAATATTTTTATTAAAAACTCATTTATGTCAATTTTGACACAATTTAATAATTTATTTTTTTGAAAGTCTTAACAACTTTATTAATTCGAAACAAATTATTTTCAGAAATCCTAAAATGACATATTAAACAATAAAAGTTTTTTATATAATAAAAACTTTCAAATTATATTTATTTTATCATTTATAATATTAATTATTTGATTCTTTCATTAATAAGGAAAATACTGAATCATTATTGTGTCATAAATAAATTTAATTATCCAATGCCTAAAAATTCTAATTAAAATACCATTATTTATAGAATATCTTTATATTTCTAATTAATATATATAGACGAAAATATGACATATATAACCATATATAAAAATTGTTTTTCTAAATGATATATGCCTATGTCATTTTTGTATTTACTTTAACTTAATTAATATAAAGTTTAATTATCACATAAAAGTGGATCCATGAGTTCCCAAAATCGACCCAAATATTCCCATGGTTGTAAAAGTATCAACAAATAGCGTTAGGAGATGTTTTAGGGTAATTTATTATTATTATAATATTATTTGTTACCCTTATTTTCCAGATTTACCCTTTAACCAAGGTAAATAAAATATTTACCGATGTAATTATTCAAAATGTCAAAAAATAAAAGATACCTATTTACACATTTTTGACATCCTGATTATAAATATGGAATCCATTTTTCTAAATTCAAAACACAGAAGTGGTAGTAATTAATATAAAGTTTATTCTCGTTGTTAAAATAAAAAGTGTGTTTTTAAGAGATAATAATTATCAAAAGATTGGCACTTGCTTTTGTCCAATGACAAAAATTAGATTAAGTGGTAAAAATATAATCTAATTATTCTCTAAAATCACTCAAATTCATAATTTATTGCTATTAGTTATTTCTATTTAAAAAGTTTTCTTTAATTAAAATTTAGTAATTTTCACTATTCATCAAAATATGAAAGTAATCCGAAAAGCACCAAAACTTCACCCTAAGCTAATTTCGATATTCCAAATCCTAAAATGATATCCATTTTGAAAGATAAAATGTATAAAATTTCCACAATTGGGTATTTCTTTTCATAACGGCTAGTTTGATTTGTTGTGGTGTGTCTTAGAACTCAAAGTTGCGTACAACACACACTACTGCATTATTCACTGAAAAGTGTACCATGGAAGCTTGGGGTGTTACAGTTGTGGGGGTTGGGGATAATTCAACACCTCTATATCGTAGGGAACATTGTTTCTCAAATAAATTTAATTTTTCGATACATTATGATAGAAAAAAACGGAGTACAATTGAATGATAATTTTTGAAGACCATAATCACCTAACTATTGTAACTGCAGGTATCAATAAGACTATATATTTTTTTTTAAATTTATTAATTACATATCTATAATTTTAATTCATTGTTTATTAATATATTATGAATAAAAACAAAAATAAATTGAAAATAAATGAGTGGTTTTTTCAAAAACTATTTTTAAATGTGAAAGGTATATATATCATAATAAATTAAAATAAAACCTAATTATTATTAATTTTAATGAACTTTTAACTTATATATTCAATATAATACTTCATCATTCATTAAATTACTTTTTATAGTCATGAGATAAGAATAAAACTTGTCTTATTCATTAAGAAAAAATTTTAATAAAAAGATTTTTCATTGATTTTTCAAAAGCAGTTTTATAAAAAATGAAAATATTTTGATTTGATTTGAAAAAATGATTTTTAAATTAATATTTTAAAATTACCTTTGTATGAATTTTTGAGAATATTCTGAAAGGATAATGTTTTCAGTGAGTACGGAAAAATAAAAATATCTATTATCTTTCCATTTAAAAAATTTACAAAGATTCATTTTTTAAAATAGATTTAATATTAAAATTACTCTAATAATATTTTTATTCAATGAATTTAGTATATTAAAAATAAATCTATGTTTAATTTTGATATAATAAGTTTTTTAAACTTATTAAATCATTTTTCTATAGAAAATAACTTCTCATCACAGTTATGTGTTAAATTTTAAATTAAATTCTAACAATTACGTAAATTGAATTTGGTAAAATAGAATCAAAATTTGGAATCATTATAATTAATATTATTTAATGATTCCAACATATTTTTTGGCCATAATAAATAGAATGAACTCTAAAAAATGATACAAATTTTGTGTTTTAAATTGTCTATCATGATTAAAAAAAGATGATTGTATGTTTCCCAATTAAAATTTTATAAATCATATTGGATGAAGTATTTTCACCATATTATTTCCTAATATAAAATTTATTTCATTTTTTAATAATTTTTCTATATTATTACATTATTATTTAATATTTTTTAGAATATTTCCATGTCAGTCTTGCCAACCACATACCAAGTGACACCAAATATCTTATCCTCTCAAAACCTAAGGATCCATTTTTTAATAGACTACAAACCCAAAACCCATCCCTAATTCTATTTACATTTCCTCTGAACCATTAATTAAATATAAAAACCTCTTATAGAGGATGTTTCTGAAAACCGAATGAGGTTGTCTAATCAATATATAACATTCCTAATAAAGTTATTTTGTTTAGTTTATTCATCCACCACCTCAAAATAATATCCAAATATTATGAAATATTAAATCATGTATAATTAATATACTTAAATATTATTATTTTATTTTCATAACCTATATCCATATTCTCTTCCATCAAATCGTAAACAAATCCATTGATCATGTGTACAATGGACTACCACTTCGCAAACCACTATTATTTGGTTCCAAACATCACCTATCACATATGGAGATAATTATCTACTTAATTATTATATGTGATATTTAGTAAATAATTGTACTATTTTAATTCAAATATAAAATCTTCCTTATTTTCTTGAAATTCCTTGGAAAAACATAGTGTGGCTTCTGTGTATGTGTTGAATACCACCTCCAAGAAGCGCTATGCTTTGTTTATCATTTTTTGGGAATGGATGATAAAAATGGTAGATTTAATGATTATATAATAAATATATGATAGAAAAATGATTACATAATAGGTAATTATTATTTACCATAATTTTTACCATCAATCTAATTAATGGAAATATTGTTAATGCGTACGTAAAACCTACTATCTCTATGAACGATGTAACAAATTTTCTTATATATACTTATATAAATGAGTGTACGAAATTTATAAAATGAATATATATGATATTTATATCATGCATATTATTATAGAAATGGGTGGACCATGATCAATGTAGTAGGACCATAAAATAGAGAAGTTTAACATACCGAAAAAACAAAGTAGCTATTATATGAAACGACGATTTTAACAAATAACTGTAAACAAAAATGTGTAGAAAAGATTTATGTAAATAATATATGGTATGAAAAATATGAATTTGGTTCAGTAAAAGAATTATTATTAGCCTATATTAATTATAAATGGGGTTTTAATGTCTATATTGAAATTTTATAGTTGTGATAATATATTTTCATCTCACATTAATTTAAGATAGACCCATGCCATGTTCATAAAATGTTAGTTTTATATTTTATATATAATGACTATGAAATTGTTTTAAATTTCTTATTATTAAAATTATGGGGAACTAGATATCCATATATGGTAATTTATTTCTTGGTAATTATTAATAAAATTTTCCATGGTGAAAATTTATTAATGTTACAATGTCAATGTTTTTAGATATTGTATTTATTGAGAATATAATTATTCTATTAATTTATCTACCTATATAGAATCTCATGAAAACTCTTACCCATTTAATATTTTAGATAATTAATTTTTTCGTTTATTTTCCCACTTTTTATGTTCTATTGTGATAGGAATAATATATTTTTTTAAATGAACATTATGTATCTTAGATCAATAATATAATTTCTTACATGTATATGTTTTTAAAAAAATGTCCTCAAAAGTGTTTTTACTATTTATCTTTCACTTATTTTTTTATTGATAAACTCAATCACACCATATAAATATTAATTCTTTTATTCAAAGTACATATCCTTACATGCAACTAGTTTTCTCTTAGATAGAGTCCTATTCATATTTTATTCATTGTAACCCACAAATTTCCCATTATCTTCTTTCTATTGGATGTTTTACGAACACTTATCTTGATATGGGACATAAAAATATGAAACCCTCTATCACCAATATCATTTTATAATTGTGAGTACACAATTTAATTAAGGCATGATGAATGTAACACTGCAAAATTTTAAAGTATGAACCTCAAATTCAATAGCCTGTATAATACGAGACACAAAGCACATATGGGAATATAATATCTGCATAATTTATAATATAATTACTATTTAAAATATATTATATATATTTTAATATGTGAAACCCTGAGTTATCATTTGTTACACTTGATGAAGACCTTCTCATATGGCTTTCGTTACACAAAATGAGGAGTTTTACCAAATAACATTGTATTATTCATATATTATCATTTAATATAATATGATATAAACTATCCATTATGTTTGTAGTTAAGAGTAGTACTAAATTAATTATTCAAACTTATGGTTTATATAAGTATAAAAATAATTCATGGGTTACCAATTAATGAGAGACAAAAATAAAAACTAATTCGACAAAAAAAGAAATATTATTATTTTTATGAAACTAAGGGTGTTTTTCCTTAATAAACCTAATTAATTACAATTAATCAATTATCTGAGTCAAATATATTTTTTTTTATATTCAATAAAATATTTTTTATGTTAATCCCACTGTTTTTTTAAGCATAAGATAAGAACAAACCCAATTTTACACATCAAAACCTTTATTTATATTATTGAATTTTTACACCCTTTGATTGGAGAACATATATAAAATTTGAATTTTGACACATTTTAAAATAGAATTTGATAAAATAAACTTCATTTTTGAATTAATAATTTAAAATTTATACCACGTTATATTTTTCGTATTTCTCTAAGAGACATCATTTTTTAGGGATACTAAAAAATACTGCATTTTAGTTAAAATATCATTTTCGTCTAAAAAATTATTATTGTAAAATGACATTTTAAATATTTTACATTGTACTATTAGATAAAATATACATCTATTAATAAAAATTATTTTATTATTATCAATTTCCCCATTAAATTTAATATAAAAACATTACCATAATTTGACAATTTTTTAACTAAAACAAAATATTTCATTTGTTTACGAGATTAGCATTAATATTAATTTTACAGCTTTGATGAATTTAATTTTGAAAAATAGAGAGAATAAATTTTAATTAGGAATATTTTTTGAGTCAAATAATATCAACTTAAATTTTGACAAAAAATATTATTCAATTATATTAAAACTAATTATAGTGATTGATTTTTAATTAGCATTAATATTAATTTTACCTCTGGTGTCTCTTTCCATATAGGTCATCTGAAATGAATTATAATAAAATAAAATTTATTATTATTGTATAAAAACCCATTATTAATATCTATTTTACCATATATGATCCATTTATAACATCCAATCCACCTTTACTAATAATCCTTTGTTATTATCATTTCATTGGGTGTTGATTGCTTTGTTTTTCAAGTGTATTTTGATGCGGTAGTTCAGGTACATTGATAATGATTATCAATAAATAACATACATAGTATTATTAATGCAATAGAAATTGTATATATTCATTATATATATTTTTCATAGTCATTTATAAAATAGATATATTGAATATGAGTTACACCAATCATGGACGCAGTAGGATGTACGTGAAAATGAATGTTGTTATCACTTTTTGTTAGACATAACAAATAAAATGGGAATAATAATTAGTCATTCTATAATTATTATTGTATATTATTTTTCAAAAATATTTGTTAATTAATATTTTATTACTATATATGTAAACAAATAATTAAAAAAGGGTCATATCACTTAGTAGAGGACGTAGTACACCCATATACATAATGGACACTATCATCATCCAATAAATTGGAAGGTAAGAAGGTATATGTGATATTATTATTAAAAAATTATAGTTATTTCAAAATTATTTGATATATTCATTATTTATATATATTTAACAATCCTATTATTATAGTGTTTAAAAATTAATTAAACCTCAATGTGCAGACGAGATTCCTTATGTATGAATTAGAAATGTTTTCATTTTTCCTATGTTGGAAATGTGATTGAATTTGGTTATACCATAATTATAATAGAATATAAAATTATTTATGATATTATATTTACTTTTTTGGATGGGTAAAACACATTAATAAGAATTATATGATGAATTAGACTTTACCAACATAGTATAAATGACTAACTTATCATTGGTAGACTTCCATATGATCTCTTCTTAATGGATTTTGGGTAGGAATTTTGGAATAAAATGAAACTCTAGAACATGTATGAGGATTTTTATAGTGAAAATGGTTTTGGGTTGGTTGATCCATATGGATAAATGTGGTGTAAATAAGTGAGGGAGGAGGTTCCCTATTATAATTGAGGTAATTGTCTCTTTTGGAATTTCTCTAAATATTAAATATGATTAAAATTATTCTCAATAAAAATGAATCCAAATGTCCAGTTATTTGAGATTATAGTAGGATATTATTTCAATATCATCTACTAATAAAATTTAAACATTTTTTATGATTTAAACAATATATTTTACATTAACAGCATAGGTAACCTATATTAGAATTAACTATTGTAACATATGTTCCACTATTAAAAGGATATAATTTTACATATTTGATAACTAATGACTCATAAATGGAAAAACTGTTACATTTCATCCCATATAAAGATCACATTTTACACATTAATTATTTTAAATATTCTTAAATAATTTTTTAAAATAATCTGTTGATTAATTATCATTATATTCAATTTGTACACTATTCATTTAATTTCACTTCAAATACGTTAATAAAAAGATTAATTCTGAATGTAATTCAGCTAAAAATAACTAATAGATCACATTAATATAAAAAATTCTTGGATACCTATAATCCACTAAATTTATATCACTATGATTATTTTAATATCATTTATTTTATTCTTATATTATTTGAAAAATATTGTATCAGTGTTGCACAAGAATTCCAGGATGTTATATATTCACTAAAAATTATAAATATTTTATAATAATGAAATTATTTTCATTATTCATAATATTAGTAATTATATTCATTATTAACATGTTTTGGTCAATATTTGGATACATATTAGTCTTCTAAAACAATGAGAGTGACATTTTGAAAATTATTTAATATAAATATTATGTTGGTCATTTTCATTAAAAACATTCCATTAATCATAGTAATCAGATCAAATGGTGATAATGGTCAAATTACCATCATATGATATGAATTATGATGAACTATTATCAAGTTATAACTTGTATTTGACCATTATTAACAAAAATTATTCTTTATCAAGGTAGAAAATTTTACCCTAGTTACTATTCATATTTATAACAAATAAAATCAAACTATTTATCGAATTGTAACTTCATGAGATGAAAATGGGATAAATTTTTTAATATTTAGTTTCCATAAATTTCATAAAATTTCAATAAAATAAGTTCACAAAATATGATGAAAATTACTTTAAGGTGAAATACAATTTTTATAATAAAAATGGATTTATTCATATAATATGCCTAGTAAAAACAATGTATGATTGTTAAAACATAAAATGAATATATAATATGTAAATTTCATTATAATCATTCATAATAGTGATCAATTAAATTTATTAATATAAATACATATTGTATGAAATTAAAAACATTAAATTTACTTTCAAATTATTAGTTGCTGATAACCAATGAATTTATTTTATAAACATGTAAAAAATATAATTTTCATAATTTATTTATTCTAATTTTTACCAATAAATATTAATTTATTGTTTATATTGGTCACTTAATAATATTTTAATAATTGATCATAGTTTATTTATACTCGATGTTGTGTGAAACATAACCTATTTAAGAGGTAAAATAAATTTATAAACAAACAGACCATGATAAATTGGGTTTTAAATTGTATATTTTATAGTGTTATATATCATAATTAAAAACTAATCCCTGAAATTCAGGAGATGTATTTTGAAGTAAAATTTGTTTATAATCATTTTATGTAGAATCTAAGGTCTTTTTGACACATTATTGCTTTATGGTAATGTGGTCCTTATCATTATCTTTATCATTCATTTTTTTGTGATCAATGATCTCTATCAATCTCTATAAATATTTTTGAACTACCTTTTTATACATATAAATTTTTATCTCCACACTACTTTTCATCTATTTTGAAACCCTATTATGTGTTATTCAAGAGATTTTTCTTATTTAACTTTACCTTTGTCAAAGTGGATTATTTATTAAGTCGTATTACTATTTAGGCTTTCAACAATGAAAATTACCGATTTTACACTCTTTATTAATGGTATGATGCTTAAATTGAATGAAAACAATTTATTAAAGGTGTGGGGGGTCGGTGTAACGCGATTACCCCAGTTACCCAGAGTCAGTGCATTATTTTAATACATTTGCATGATTACAAAGAATCAAGTCCCAAAGGACCGATCTGTTTAGTAGTCTTGGAAAATAGATTACATACATGAATGTTACATTACACTTCTTAACATAAAAAACAACATAAATAATCCTTCACTAATGACATTATCCCTTGGCATAACCCTTCATATCAATCACAATACACTTCTTGGAATCCTATGAAAAATAAAACATATAAAGGGGTGAGCTCAGATAATCAGAAAGGATACAAATACAGTGGACACTTTCATAAATAAGCATAAACATTTAAGGCAATGTATAAATAAAACAGAATCCTTTTAAACATAAACTTCAGAATGATATGGGAAAAATAAAATGATATAATTCCATTTAATTATTCACATTGATATTCTACCAGTTGAATAATCACATGAAATATCACAAAACACTTTCATAATAATGGAATACATAATGGAAAACTATCATAACCACATAAACAAGGCCTTGTGACAAGACTACAAAGATGATTTTGTCAAGGCTATGTGAAAAAAAAACTAGTTTGTCTCATGAGACCTACCGATGCATCGAGGAGCTATAGCGGGCTCCACCTGTCACTTACTAAGTCCAATACATTCCTCATATGAAAAGGATTGAACTAAACATATACATTCATATTAAACCTAGCATACAAAATGTCAATACATTATCCATAAACCATGAATGGTAAAAATATAACACATCCACAGTAAAACATATCACGAAACCTTCAATATTATAAGGAAGTATTGTATCATAACAAATCAACCTCAATCAAAAATAATATCATGTAAAAGATGCTGACATAGATGAAAATGACGAGTAATACTTTTTTAGAGAAATAAACTTTTTGTTAAATTATCTAATAGACACACATTTATAAAGGATGTAATTTAAAAGATATTTTTTTATCAAAGTGTTCCAAACCACTTTGAAACTATTGAAAAGAATTATCATTTCATGACATTCATTTCTATATAAATAAATCCTTAAAATCATTTTGAATACATGGACATTAATTAAAAATATTTGAAAAGCTAAATCTTTTAAAAATTTAATTTTATGATATTTATAAAGATAACGTTTCACAAATCCTAAAAATATTCATTTTGATATCATTTGTATGAAAAATTGACATGGATGATAAAAATGTCCCAGTAAATACTTACACATAAAAAATCTCGGATAATAATGAGATTGATAAATTAACCATTACCAATTTGAAAACATACGAAATATACACCCCTTGAATGAGGTATCATACAATGAATATGTAAATACACATAAATTATAGTTTATTACACAAAGAATACAATTATGGGAATTACATACACCACACAAAAGGTAATAGTGGCAATATGGCATGAATATCATTGGAATAAGGAGTGAGATGAAAACCCCTTACCTTGCACTTTCCATTAGTTGAGGGTATGTTTAACCTACTGTACGAAGACCGTAGTATGTCATTAAATTATACCAGAACCATATTATTATTTATGATATCATACATTACTCATTTATGACTTTTTTACTACCCATTTACAAATAATTTCCATGTTAAATAAACATTTCGGGTAATAATAACGTTCCTTATCGTACATGTTTTAACATGTTACTCTTGATTTTATCACTTAGATCATGATTTAAATACATCCAGAATATAAAAAATGATTTATATATCATATATATTTTGAATATAATTATGTATAATAGATATATATGTTAAATGGAAAACATTGTTTATGGAGACTATAGTCCATACGTACGCATAAACAATATTTTTTTTTTTATAACGCATTAAACGGAAATAAGAGAATAAAATATATTTAAGTACATATATATATATATCTAGTAGCATTATTATGTAATATATTAAAAACATATTAGTAATATATATTTTTATAATCATCGATTAATGCTGAATGTGGAAATAAATCTCATGACATCGTGGAGACGGTAATCCGTACGTACGCACGAGCAACAATATCATTTCCTTAAAGGTGTGGAATTTGATGGTATATTAATTTTACAGAGACGTTATCATGTTATTTTCATTATTTATATACATATTAATAATCATTATATCCATCCAAATAACATCATGTTGAATAACAAATTACACCATGTCGTGGAGACGGTAAGCCATATGTACGCACGCATGGTGACATTACCATTCATAAGATGGATATAATAATGAATATAGTTGTCCAATATTTGAAATAACATCACAGTATGATGAATATATATTGGTTATTATTTTATAATGGAAATAACAAATAAATAAGAAGTGGAAGAAGAAAGGAACTTGAAAGAGGGTGGTGAAAACATTTCCTCTTCTTCAGGTTCTTCATTTTGATTTGATAAAAAGTGCACCATAAGATGGCTTTCTGATCAAACTAAGGCCTCTAGGATGATGTGAAGGAATTTGAGTGAATATTTGGTCAGCGTATGGCCAAAGAAAAAGTCTTTGAATGTATGAATTTGAGATAAGGGCGAGTTCCCTTTTATAAGTGGGGTGAGTGGAACCTTTGAAAAAGCTAGAAATATTATTTTATAATAAATTCATATTCGGTTTCTAATGGCTAAAAAGTGGATTAATTAAAGGATAAGGTGGGGATAGGTCTAAAACCACTCAAATAATAGGTTTTAGATAGGTTTGTGTCACTATAATAACTTTATATTTTTGATTTAACTCTTAGTTAAATAGTTTGACATTTACTATGTCTCTTGGTATTTTTATATTATATAGTCAATAAACATACTATAAACTTCCAAGAGACCCCAAAGTGGTCCATTAATAATACACCTTATCATTATATAAGTCCTTTTTCCGAACCTTATATTTTTAGGAATATTATATGAATTAATAATATAATACTTGTATTAAAAACTCTTTTTTTTCAATTTTGACAGTATTTAATAATTTATTTTTGTTAAAGTCTTAACAGCTTTATTAATTCAAACCAAATTCATTTAAGCAATAATAACATGTCATATTAACAAATAATTTTTTTTATATCATCAAAACTTTCAAATTATATTTATTTTAACACTTATAATACTAATTATTTGATTCATTCATTAATAAAGAAAATATTGCATCATTATTGTGTCATAAATAAATTTAATTATAAAATGTCTAAAAATTATTAATAAAATACCATTATGTAGGAAATATTTTTTATTTCTAATTAATATTTATAGTAGAAAATATAACATATATAACCCTATGTAAAAAAAAAATTTCTAAAAGAAATATTCTTATGTCATTTTTGTATTTACATTAACTTAATTAATATAAAGTGTCATTATCACTTACAAGTTGATCCATGGGGTCTCATAATGGACGAAAATATTACCATGGTTAGACATGTATCAACCAATAGGGTTAGGACATGTTTTCGGGTAATTTATTATTATTATAATATTATTTTTTACCCTTATTTACTGGATTTTCTCTTTAACAATGGTAAATAAAATATTTACCGAAGTAATTATTCAAAATGTCAAAAAATAAAATTTAACTATTTACACAATTTTTACCTCTTGATTCTTAATATGGAATACATTTTTCAAAATTCAAAACATAGAGGTGGAATAAATTAATTTAAATTTAATTCCCTCTGTTGAAATAAAAAGCATGTTTTTAAGAGATAATAACTATCAAAAGATTGGCACTTTCTTATGTCCATTTTAAATGTGAAATTATGTCCAATGAACAAAATTGGATTAAATGGTAAAAATATAATCTAATTATTTTTCTAAAATCACTCAAATTCATAATTTATCACCATTAATTATTCCTATTTAAAAAGTTGTTTTTAATTAAAATTTTGTAATTTTCACTATTCATCAAAATATGAAAGTTATCTGAAAGTTACCAAAAAATCACGCTAAGAGAATTTCGATATTCCAAATCCAAAAATTATGTCTTTTTTGAAAGATAAAATGTATAAAATTTCAAAAAATTGGGTATTACTATTCATAACGGCTAGTTTCATTGGTTGTGGTGTGTGTTAGAAGTCGAAGTTGCATACAACACACGCTACTGCATTATTTAAAGAGAAGCGTACCATGGAAGATTTGGGTGTTGCATTCTCCCCTCCTTAATTAAATTGAAACCTCTCATTTTTAAATTATTTTTCAAAAATAAAATGTTGAATATAGAAAATAATTTTTGGAAAACCCATATTAGAAAATAGGATAATAAAATTTAGTCTTAATAAGAGCCAAAGGGAAATGAAAGGGTCACCACCAAATTATGATCATGATTAGGAGAGCATTGTTGTAAATTAGAGACATATAAATGGAGGGAAAACGTAAATATTTATATGTAGTGATTGAGGTCATCCATCACAAACAAGTGTAAAATTAAGGGCCTTAAATTCACCAATCTATGATAATTTAAAATACCATATGTTCAACAAAACATATGGTATTAAGATAAAACATTTTTGGTTTTGAGATCTCTTCACTAAAGTATATGAATTAATTTTTTCATATAATAAGATAAGATGAAAAATATATATTGGACAAGTAGAGTCACATCCTTTAACTAATTTCTACCACAAACTCATCTTTCACTCTAAAAGATAATAGAACTTAAAAATTATATTATATTTATCCTATTCGTATAGGGTTAAAAAAATTAATTTATAATTCAACTTCCATTATTTTTTAAAATAGGCTACATTATTCCATCCAGGTCATCACGTGGGCCAATGGTAGGTGATACACCCTTGTCTCCCTTCAGCTGAGGGTTCATGTCTAGGAGCCTTTCCCGACACGACGGGTTACTGCCCGACCTCCGGTTTGTCCTTTTATGATAATCCAAAAATAACCTCAAACGATAATTATCCAAAATAATTGTGTCCAAACCCATAGTCAAAAAATTATAAGGAAGATAAACACAATGAAGATCCTTTTTCCACTTAATAACATGTTAACACTTTCATCATGTATTCTTTTAAAACACTACAACATCTTGAATTACCATAAAACCTTATTGATTACATTCATGATCCCTTATTCCTTAGAGAATATTGGATATAATCCTTCTATAAAAAAATGTTGTAAACTCCATCAGAACCATATTATGGTTTATCTTTCTCTCAACCATATATTTTCCAAAAATTTAACCTGCTATTGAGTTACTTTTCTTGGTTCCACACAATCTCAAATTTTTAATGAAATAGTATCGCAGTTCAATCCTTATATACTCCATAATTATTATAACCAGTACATTGTTGATAAAACACACAAATGAAATAATTCTCTAATAACAACATAAGAACTATAATCATTCCTCCTCATCTGTGGTAGTGTCATAACTTGATTATTATCCAATAGCATCATTTGGGAAATACTATGATGATTTTGACATTGGTTCACGTAGTGTCCCAACTCTTTGCAGATGAAGCATTGTATATTTCAAACCTTTTTCTTACCCTTGAAGTCACATACATGGTGTCCTTTTTCTCCACACTTATAACAAACTCACATTCCCTTTAGGCAAGTTCCATGGTGTTTCTTCCCAAAATTGTCAGAAATAGGAAAATTCTTATTCTCCCTCTCCTCTTTATCCATCATTCACTCTTCCATCCTTTTGTTATATTTCTTCCCTTCAAAGCCATTGGACTCAAAGAATTTTTTATATATGTTATTAACACAGCATATTATTTCATCATATGTTGAGAATACAAGGGAGAATATTTCCCTTATAAATGTTGGCTTAATATAGTGAAAGATATGATCCTTCTTAAACTCTGGATCATACATATTGCTGGAGTTCTCATTCCTTCTACTAGGCACAATTTCTATACCATGGCATAAACAAGGTCAGTTTATGAATTACAATGAATAATTCCAAACTCATAAAATACCTAACTTAAATTGAATGGTTTATGGATACAATCCATAAACATAAAGATGATTTCATTGAGTAAGTATATACTCATAAACCCTTTATAATGATTTGAAAATAAAATGACAATTATCCTAATAATATACCCCCGGAGTGTTGGAACCAAGAGTGCAGCAAGGCCTGTTGTGGTGCACCAGTTCCCGTTCAATATAGATCAAAGCGGTGTTTTTGGGTTTTACACTAGGTACATCTATGCCAGAGCCTCCTCTATCTGCTCGTTCCAGACATGGATTTATTTTCATTGAGAACTCACAAAATCTTTACATTACCAAAATTTTATAAATTTCTTCTATACTAATCCTCAAAGCCTATCTTAGGTCTATATTCTCTAATCAGAGTTTATCTAAATATAGCTTCCATGGTTATTAATAAACTTTCTCTGATTCCAACTATAACACCCTGACCCTAGTTACCCAGATTCGGTGCATTATTTTAATACATTGGCATGATTACAAAGAATCAAGTCCCAAAGGACCGATCGGTTTAGCAGTCTTGGAAAATAGATTACATACATGAATGTTACATTACACTTCTTAATATATAAAAAAACAAAAATAATCCTTCACGAACATAGTTATCCCTTGGCTTAACCCTACATATCAATCAGAATACACTTCTTGGAATCCTAGGAAAAATAAAACATAGGAATGGATGAGCTGAGATGCTCAGTAAGGACAACAATACAGCGAAAACTTTCATAAATAAGCATAAACATTTAAGGCAATGTCTAACTAAAACAAAATCCTTTTAAACATGAACTTCACCAAAATTTGGAAAAAAATAAAATGATGTAATTCCATTTACTTATTCACATGGATATTCTACTTGTCTAATAATCACATTCAATATTACTAACCACTTTGATAATGATGGAGTGCATAATTCAATACTATCATAACCACATAGTCAAGGCCTTATGCAAAATAGGATTTTGTATAAGCCTTGTACCAAGAAACTAGTTTTTCTCATGAGACCAACCAATGCATTGAGGAGCTATAGTGAGCTACACCCGTCACTTACTCAGTCCAATACATTACTCATATGAAAAGGTTTAAACATAACATAAAAAATTATATTAAAACTATCATATGAAATGTCAATACTTTATCCATTAACAATGAATGGTCTAAAAATAACACAACCACAGTAAACCATATCCTAAAACCTTCAATATTATATGGATGATTTGTATCATAATAAATCAACCTCAATCAAAAATAATATCCAATAAAGGATGCTGACATAGTAGAAAATGATGAGTAAAACTGTTTGAGAGAAAAAACCTTTTTGTAAAATTATTTAAAATTCACACATTTAAAAACGAATTAATTTAAAAGATATTTTTGAATCAAAGATTCCCATACCACTTAGATAATTTTGAAAATAATTATCATTTCAAAACATTCATGTCCAAATAAATAAATCCTTAAAATAATTTTGAAAAATTGGACATTAATTAAAAATATTTAGAAAGATAAATCTTTAAAACTTTTAAAATTATGATCATGATAAAGAGTACCTTTCACAAATACTTAAAATATTCATTTTGAAATAATTTTTATGAAAAATTGACATGGATGATAAAAATTTCTTAGTAAATACTTACACATAATCAAACTCGGATAATAATGATATTGAGGAATTAACCCTTACAAATTTTGTAACTCACGAAACATACACCCCATGAAAGAAGAATCATACAATTAATATGAAAATAAACATAAATTATAGTGTATTACACAAAGAATACAATTATGGGTAGTACATACACCACACAAAAGTTAATAGTGGAAATATCGCATGAATCTCACGGGAATAAGGAGTGAGATGAAATCCCATTACCTTGCACTTTCCTTTAGTCGAGGGTATGTTTAACCTCCTGTATAAAGACAGTAGTATGATATTAAATTATACCAGAACCATATTAATATTTATGATAATATAAATTATTCATTTATGACTTTTTTTTACCAATTTAATTATAATTTCCATGTTAAATTAACATTTCAGTTAATAATCGATTTATTTATCGTACGTGTTTTAATTTGTTACTCTTGATTGTATCACATAGATCATGATTTAAATACTTCCAGAATATATAATATGATTTATATATCAAATATATTTAGAATATAATTATTCATAATAGATATATATGTGAAATGGAGAATGTCATTTATGGAGACGATAGTTCGTACGTACGCATAAACACTGTTTCCATTTTCATAATGTATTGAACGGAATTAAGTGAATAAATTATATGTAAGTAAGTATATATATATATTTATATATATCTCCAGTACCATTATTATATCATATATTACAAAAAAATTAGTAATATATATTTTTATAATCGTCATAGAATGCTGAATGTGGAAATGAATCTCACCGCGTCGTGGAGACGGTAATCCGTACGTATGCACGAGTGACTATATCATTTCCTTAAAGGTGTGGAATTTGATGGTATGTTAATTTTATAGAGATATTATTATGTTATTTTAATTATTTATATACATATTACCCATCATTATATCCATCCAAATAACATAGCGTTGAATAAAAAATTACACCACGCCGTGGAGACAGGAAGTCGTATGTACGCACGCATGGTGACATTATCATTCATAAGATGGATATAATAATTAATATAGTTTCCCAATATTCATAATAACTTCACATTATATATAATATATAGGGGTTATTTTTTTATAATGTAAATAACAAATAAAGAATAAGTGGATGAAGAAAGGAACCTGAAAGAGGGTGGTGAAAACAATAACTCTTCTTCGGGTTCTTCCTTTTGATTTGATCAAAAGGACTCCATAGGTTGGATTTATGATAAATATAAGGCCTCTATGTTGTAGCAAAAAAAGTTGAGAGAATATTTGGGCCAGGGTTGGCCGATCCAAAAGGCTTTGAAGGTATGAAATTGGGATAATGGGGAATACCCTTTTTTAAGAGGGGTGAGGGGCACCTTTGGAAAAACTAGAAATATCAATTTATAATAAATTCATATTTGGTTTCTGATGTCTAAAAGGTTTATAATTTAAGGTTTCAGGTGGGGATAGGTCAAAAAACACTCAACCAATAGGTTTCAGACAAGTTCGGTTCACTATATTAACTTTATCTTTTGGATTTAACTCTTAGTTAAATAGTTTGACATTTACCATGTCTCTTTGTATTTTTATATTATATAGTTAATAAACAAACTATAAACTTCCAAAAGACCCCCAAGTAGTCCATAATAATACACCTATCATTATTTATGTGCTTTGGCCGAACCTTATATTTTTAGAAATAGAATATCAATTAATAAAATAATATTTGTATTTAAAACTCCTTTTTGTCAATTTTGACACTATTTAATAATTGATTTTTGTTATATCTTAAAAACATTATTAATTCGAACCAAATTCATTTCAGAAATCCTAACATGAAATATTAACCAATAAATTTTTTTATGTCATCAAAACATTCAAATTATATTTATTTTAAGATTTAGAATATTTATTATTTGATTCTTTCATTAATAAGGAAAATACTGCTTCATTATTGTGTCATAAATAAAATTAATTATCCAATGTATAAAAATTATAAATAAAATAAAATTATTTAGAAAATTGTTTCATATTTCTAATGAATATTTATAGTAAAATAAATAACATATATAACCATGTGTAAAAATGGTTTTTCTAAAAGATATATGCTTATGTCATTTTTGTATTTACATTAACTTAATTAATATAAATTGTCATTGTCACTTAAAAGTGGATCCATGAGGTACCAAATTCGACCCAAAGATGTCCAAAATCGTAAATGCATCAAAAAATAGGGTTAGGACACGTTTTAGGGTAATTTGTTATTATTATAATATTATTTGTTACCCTTATTTACCGGGATTACGAAATAACCATGGTAAATAAAATATTTACCGAAATAATTATTCAAAATGTATAAAAATAAAAGTTACCTATTTACACAATTTGGAAATCCTGATTATAAATATGGAATCCATTTTTCTAAATTCAAAACACAGAAGTGGCAGTAATTAATTTAAAATTAATTCCCGATGTTAAAACAAAAAGTGTGTTTTTTAGAGATAATAACAATCAAATGATTGGCACTTGCTTATGTTCAGTTTAAATGTGAAATAATGTCCAATGACCAACATGAGATTAAATGGAAAAAATATAATCTAATTATACTCTAAAATCACACAAATTAATATTTTATCACTATTAAGTTTTTCGATTAAAAAAATTTGTTTTTAATTAAAATTTAGTAATTTTCACTATTCATCAAAATATGAAAGATATCTGAAAAGTTCCAAAACATCACCGTAAGCTAATTTCAATATTCCAAATCCTAAAATGATTTCCATCTTGAAAGATAAAATGTATAAAATTTCCAAAAGTGGGTATTACTATTCATAACGACTAGTTTGATTGGTTGTGTTGTGTCTTAGAACTCGAAGTTGCGTACAACACACACTACTGCATTATTCAAAGAGTAGCGTATCGTGGTAGCTTGGGGTGTTAAAGTTGTGGGGGTTGGGGATAATTTAACACCTCTACATCTTAGGAAATATTGTTTCTCAAGTAAATTTAATTTTTTGATAAATTATGATAGAAAACCATGGAGTACAATTGAACGATAATTTTTGAAGACCATTATCACCTAACTATTGTAATTGCAAGTATCAATAAGTCTATCTATTTTTCTAAAATTTATTAATTACATATCTATAATGTTAATTCATTTTTCATGAATTTATTATAAATAAAAATGAAAACCAATTGAAAATAAATTAGGGGTTTTTAAAAAAAACTATTTTTAAATGTGCAAGGTATATGTATCATAATAAATTTAAATAAATACTAATTGTTATTAATTTTAATGAAATTTTAACTTATATATTCAATAAAATCTTTCATCATTCATTTAATAACTTTTTATAGTCATGAGATAAGAATAAAACATATCTTATTCATAAAGACCATATTTTAATAAAAAGTTTGGTCATTGATTTTTCAAAAGCAGTTTTATAAAAAATGAAAATATTTTAATTTTATTTAAAAAAATGATATTTTTAAATAAATATTTAAAAATTACCTTTTTATGAATTTTTGAGAATATTCTGAAAGGATTACAATTTCAATGAGTACTGAAAAATAAAATTATTTATTTTCTTTCCTTTTAAATAATTTAAAAAGGTTCATTTTTTAAAATAGATTTAATATTAAAATTACTATAATAATACTTTTTTCAATGAATTTTGTTTATTAAAAATAATTCTATGTTTAATTTTGATATAATAAGTTTTTTAAACTTAATAAAACATTTTTCTTTAGAAAATAACTTTTCATCACAGTTATGTGTTAAATTTTAAATTAAATTCTACAAATTATGTAGATTGTATTTGGTAAAATAGAATCGAAATTTGGAATCATTATAATTAATATTATTTTTTGATTCCAACATAATTTTTGGCTATAATAAATAGAAAGAACTGTAAAAAAATGATACAAATTTTGTGTTTTAAATGATTTATCAGGGTTAGAAAAAGATGATTGTATGTTTGCATATTAAAATTTTATAAATCATGTTGGATGAAGTATTTTCACTTTATTATTTCCTAATATAAAATTTATTTCAATTTTTAATAATTTTTCTAGATAATTACATTGTCATTTAACATTTTTTAGAAAATTTCCATGTTGGTCTTTCCAACCACATAAAAAGTGACACCAAATATCTTATCCACTCAAAACATAAGGATCCATTTTTTAATAAACTACCAACCCAAAACCCGTCCCTAAATCTATTTAAATTTCCTCCCGACCATTAATTAAATATAAAAACCACTTACAAAGGATGTTTCTGGAAACCTAATGAGCCTGTCTAATCAATATATATCATTCCTAACCAAGTTATTTTGTTTAGTTTATTCATCTACCACCTCAAAATATTATCCAAGTATTATGAAATATTAAATCATTTATAATTAATATATTTAAATATTATTATTTTAATGTCATAACCTCTATCAATATTCTCTTCCATCAAATCGTAAACAAAACCATAGATCATGTGTACAATGGACTACCACTTCGTGAACCATTTTTATTTAGTTCCAAACATCACATCTCATATATGGAGATAATTTTGTATTTAATTATTATATATGATATTTATTTTATAATTGTACTCTTTTAATTAAAATATAAAATCTACCATATTTTCTTCTAATTCCTTAGAAAAACATAGTGTGGCTTATGTGTATGTGCTAACTACCACCTCCAAGAAGGGCTATGATTTTTTTACCATTTATTGGGAAGGGATGGTAACAAGGGTAGATTTAATGAGTATATAATAAATATATGATAGAAGAAATATTACATAATAGTGAATTATTATTTACCATTATTTTTACCATCATTATAATTAATGGAAATATTGTTAATGCGTACGTACAACCTACTATCTCTATGAACGATGTAACAATTTTTCATATATATACTTATATAAATGAGTGTAAAAATGTATAAAATGAATATATATATTATATTTATATCATGAATATTATTATAGATATGGGTGGACCATGATCAATGTAGTAGGACTATAAAATACATAAGTGTAACATACCAAAAAAACAAAGTATTTATTATAGGAAACAACGATTTTAACAAATAATTGTTATCAAAAAATTGTAGAAAGTATTTTTGTAAATAATATATGGTATGAAAAATATGAATTTGGTTCAGTAAAAGAATTATTATCAACCTATATTAATTATAAATTGGGTTTAAATGTCTATGTTGAAATTTTATAGTTGTGATAATGTATTTTCAGCTCACTTTAATTTAAGAGAGACCAATTCCATATTCATA
This sequence comes from Viscum album, assembly GCA_963277665.1. Classification (NCBI taxonomy): domain Eukaryota; kingdom Viridiplantae; phylum Streptophyta; class Magnoliopsida; order Santalales; family Viscaceae; genus Viscum; species Viscum album. Next base: position 941,941,574 of record OY728127.1, on the reverse strand, counting down.
ACATGTTTATTTTATATTTTATATATAATTAGTATGAAATTTTTTTAAATTTATTATTATTAAATTTATGTGGATCTTAATATCTATATATGGTAATTTATTTCTTGTTAATTATTAATAAATTTTTCGATGGGGAAAATTTATTAATGTTACAATGTAAATGTTATTATATATTGTATTTATTGGGCATATAATTATTCTATTAGTTTATCTACCTATATAGAATCTCATGAAAACTCTTACCCATTTTATATTTTTGATCACTAATGTCTTCATTTATTTTCCCACTCTTTATGTTCTATTATGATAGGAGTAATATTTATTTTGTTTAAAATGAACATTATATATCTTAGATCAATAAAATAATCTCTTACATTTATATGTTTTTAAAAAATGCTCTTAAGAGTGTTTTTACTAATCTCAAATTACTTTTTAGGTCATTTTTTATTTTTTTTATTTTTTTACAAATTTTTTAAAATAATTTTATTTATCTTTTATGAATGTGGAACTTTTTTAAATTTTTACATTAATTTGAATGAAATATTTTCTTTTAACATATACAGACTAAAAAAAATTTTCCAGTTCTATTACAACCAAATGATTTTATGTTTCCTTTAAAATATTCCAATGTCATATCCCAAAAAATGCTTTATTTTATATTAATGTAATTTTTTTAATTTAAATAAGTTATTTAAATTTGAAATGATTATTTTCCAACAAGAAATGATCTAGGTTATCTTTTAATGGGATTTTTCATCAAAATAGGAAGCCTTTGTTGTTACCAAACCTTTAATGAGGATGTTACCAAATGATACCATACTTATCTTTCATCTAGATGGTTTACTATTATATTTAATATATGAAAATTAAACCATAAACTATTTAATAAGTAATTATATGTTGAAGTGATGAAATTATTATTAAACCCATGTTCTTCTAATATGTTATTTCACAATTAAATTTTAATGAAACGCATTTTTTCATGGTTTATCATATGATGAATCTTTTATGGGTGTCTATAACACATCTGTATGATTTTCGTTATGTGATTGTCGATCCTGTAATAATATATTACGTTAATGTATTGGTTAATGATTAATAAATGTTGAGGTAAATATGATATTCATGAAAATAATTTCATCTTAACAACTTATTATGTGAACCTAATTTTAATTATCATATGATTATGAAAGGACATGGTCTTCATGTCCATTATTTTCTACGAGGGAATGATTTCATTTCCATAACATAATGATTGAATATGTTTTTATTTATATATGTTCTCAATATTATAGTTTTTTATAGATTTTTATTTCTATGTTATGAACTTATAGCTCATGATTATCGATTTAGTTTAGGAGTCATGTTTTATGAAGTGTTATGATTTTTTTTCATGATAGATGATTATGATCTATGTTATAATTGTTATAGATTTAAAATGTTATTGTCATGTTATCATGCCATTATAATCATGTTATACCTATGTGGTGATTAATATCACCTTTATTTCTTATACTAAGAATCTGAGATCAACCTTTTCTATGATTAATTTCAACGAGTTTTGTTAATGGTTTTAAATATGGTATGTTTGTTAAATATACTTAGGGGAGTATTATTATTTGACATTTTGAGGATCATTCAACAAATTAGATGATTATGTATCATGTATCTATGAAATTGATCCATTATATTACTAAGTCATGTATTTGTGAAATGTATTGAATATTCCACTAAATGATGTAATATTTATTTATAAAAATATAGGGTCATTATACTTATCATCCCCAATATGTCCTGGTAGTTCTCAATTCACCACCCTAACAATCTCCAATCACCAAGTCAATGTCAAATTACCATTTTCCATTTTGAACACCAAAAATAGAATGATGTAACAACCCTAACATTTTAGGTCTACGACTTCCCAAACCCTATGAAAACACCACTACTAATACTGAGAAACTAAAATGGTACTTACAAGAACTAATCTATCAAAAACATTGAATGTTTTCCCAAAAAAAATCTAAATAAGCATACAGATCTCTCAACTATTACATTTCTCTTAAAAATTCCAATTTTGAGGATTTAGTTCCCCCTAACATAATTAATCTAAGAAACTGAAACATGCACACCAACATATATGTTGATGTGGTTCCTAACTCACTAAAACTAAAAAAATAACTAATGTTGATGAATTTTATAGTGCATTACATTTTTTATCGAAAAAACTATTTATGGATGAACAACCACTATCCCTTAACAATTTAGAGAGATAATAACCATTCCTCTAAAATAATGTTATGATTATTCAATCGTACTCAAAAATCCAAGATGATACAATGGATATGATTTGTAACATACATATTACATTTACAACCATGAACTGATGCCAAGCTACCCACAGGTGACACATCTTAGAATCTCTTTTCTCTGACTACTAAAACATTACAAAATTATCTGAAAATAATGCCTTTACATCCAGAGTTATATGACAACCATCAAAATATTCTTGTTCAAGTCTAAACCCCAATCCTTATGAGTTTCTTCTATTAGATCATAAACATCCCAACTTGTCATTGTTTTCTACCACACACCGTCACATATCTAACTTAAGAGCCCTTTAGTGACATTAATTCCACCCAAATCCCATATACCTTGTTCTTTGTTGATCCAATGACACATTTGAACTCCTACCTGGAATCGACCTATAAACCTCACTTTATCTACTTGGGTATCATGATTAGATCCAAAACATATCATGTTTAGTTTTCCTAATTTGATACCCTTCAATAATATTGGTCACACATCGTTGACCAACACATCACCCCCACTATATGTGTATATTGGTTTCCTCTTTACTCAAGAAACATCAACCCTTGCAACACCAAACTCACTGTAAGGACATGGCAATACCACTTTCATGTAAGAAAAAAACATCAAATATTCCTAAAAATAAATAACCTCACCCATTATATTTTTCAGAAAACTGGTCAATAACAAGGATTAATCCCTCCAATAGCTAACGGTGCACTCCAATAATTATAGCTTCACTAATACTGCAACAAAAATATAAAATTAGTGGTTATAGAATAAAAAATATATGTAATCGTCTTCCAAAACATTCTCAACACATCAATAAACCCTTTAAAACATTATCCTGGTCAAACCTAAGTATATGTGGCACTATTTTATGACCCCTCAATGATATCACCCTTCAATCTATGGGAATATAAAAACTATCATTCATTGGCCCTAGACATACCTTCCTACAAGAATCTTATAAAACCTTTCACACCCCAATTCATGGTGTACATATCACTAGAGATATGACATAGAAACAAAAATATATTCAAGAATTTTTAAACTAACATTAATGGAGACACTACTAACACCACGTCGATCGATCTCCTCCACCAAGACCTAAATTGGTTTCAATGGAATGTAGATAAAATAAGTTACTGATTCGAGTTAAAAAAACCTACATTTAGCATCATTCTACAACCTTATTTTAGTAATAAATTAAGATATTATTACTATTGATATAGTTAATTCCATAACCAAATGTCAACTCACACCTTCATATCCTTCCTTCCACCATGATTTCATTTAAAATATTTGGGTCACATGGACTCTTGTGTACATTTAGGAACCCAAAAAATTATCCCATTACAAGGTCATAACTTATTATAGGCTAATACACCAACTCAGAAATTTGAATAAACCAACTAGCACATATGTCCCATAAAACTCATTGCACCATTGAGTCTATCAACCATCTTTATATTTATCACAAGTTTGGTCTAACCTCACCACTACTGTTAGGCCAACCATTTACCAAGATTCATTCCTTCAAAGAGAATCTAAATTCTGTTTCATCACACCATCACAACAAGAAAAAATAAGGATAACAATCAAACTATTCTTAACCTTGGATATATCATAAAAAAATATAAATCACTCAATGTGTCCAAAAACCAAATAGAAAAGGTATATTACCAATCATCATCAACCCCTTTATGGGTATCCTCACCCACATGAAACATCTAAACCCCAAACACAAAACCTCATCATTACAATCACACTTATGTAGAGTATCATGTAGCTATCCCCATATCCAATGTACATGCATCCAAACCCTTCCAATACCAGGTATCCGACTTAAAAAAAATTCATTCTTCATTAATCCCATGATTTCCCATTTATGATCAGTTTTGAAAACATCCTTACAACTAAACTAGGTAATTAATGTTCTATACCTCCCAATTACCCATCCCTATAAAATTTAACCTTAAATATAAGGATCTAGTTCACAATTTCGTTACCTAGGATAATAAGGAATCAAACACACCTAGGAAAGACCCCCAATAATACCACCTTCATAGCATCCTGGGTCCAGATGAAACCTAACTCTTCTTTGAGATTGGTTAGCCACATTACCTCATGCAGATTTCCCAAAATACTATAGGCTTCCAACTAGAAGCAAGGTCCTAAGTGTGATAATGTGGATGTCATGCCCTCAGTATAATATTGTCACAAAATGTAATAACATACAATAGCTGATGAAGAAATATCATTCAATTTAACATATAAAATGGTTCTTTCCATTCTCGACTCAGGAAATCATATAATATTCTTGGGCCCAAGAATGACGCAAAAGAGTTGTGAGAATATATCCTAGTAGTCAACCACCAATGGTCTAGACCAATCTATTAGTGAATATATATATCATGTATTGTACAAAAGTGAAAGTAGTATGGTAGGAATCACTCAATTGCGAATAGTCCTACAACCATGGGTTTCCATTTCCATTCCATTTCATTTAAATATCTATTAAATTATATTAAAATTCATAAGTCCCGACATCTATCCTATCACAGGAAACCCATATCTAGTAGTGAGCACCAGAAATGACTCAAAAGAATATCTAAGAAAGAATAAGCGACAAAAAAAGAAAAGATTGAACATTGGATTTGAAGATATGTCATAAACCATTTCAATATAAAATATAACCATGTTTCTTTCCAAGACATTTCTAATGTAGAATTCAAGTAATACTCTAGGTTAACATCCACCAAAACCCAACAATCCCATCCCTAGAGAACCTCATAGAGAAAATATGGTATCACTCTAGGAGTGGTATATCATATGTCACTAAATGCATTCTTGGCAGTCCTATAGGGATCCCAAGTAGCACTCGTGACCTAAACCTTGTCTCTTGAACCCATATATGGAATCTTATAAGGATCCATTATTCACTTGGTATTATGTATACTCTCTAAGCCCATCCTTCACGTCCATGGTTTAATCACAATTTAATATTAACTAACAAACCCATTGAGCTCATCTAAGAAATTATAGAGACCTAAGGATCACTCAATGGACCCAGGATAGTTTAACATAAACTCCTATCCATATAATTCCATAAAATTAAGAAAGACTCAATGTCATTTACCATTAAAACATAACATATTAATATAATAATCTCATTAGACAGACTAGGCATAAAACTATAACCATTTATCATTATACCATGAAGAGTTTATAAATGTCGAACCAACCTCATTGGATTATTCTATCATTATTCACATTGTCTCAACTCATATAACAAGAAAATCATGAAAATTAATCAATTACATGGATTTAACATTAATTAACTCACATTATAAAGTTCATAGTTCGAGAAAAATATTTCAATCATGATTTATAAAGAATATGCATAACATGGGTTAAAGGGGAAACTCATCTATCGTTCATCCTATCTAATTAGAATACCTTATAAAAACATAGAAAAATTATTTTTATTTGAAATTACATTTTATATAACCCACACAACATATTCAAGGCATACCACATAGGTATCCTAGGCCAAATGACCATAAATTTTTCCAAATGGGCACTCAGCTATGGGGTGGCTCTTAATCTGGTTGAAAAAACCTTAAAAGTGATTTAAAATACTTAATTAATTACCTAAACAATAGTAGGTATCATCATTAATGATTTAAAGATCATGGAAACACCCCCAAAAATGGTCCTATGGCACTCTAGTATAAATAAAAAACATGACAATTAGTTAAAGACACAAAACCACCTATCTTAGACCCGTGTTCTATATCTCATCATGTATGAGGTTCTAATTCACCTTTTATTTGGATAAATATGAACAATAGAAAAAAAATGATATTGGGGAATATGAGCCTAAATCAAAATCAAATAAGAAATATCCAAAACAGTTGAATAAAGCTAAAAATGAATCTAGTTGTTACTGTTATGGATCCAAGGAGATGAATAGTGCTTCATTCAGAAAACGGACAGAGTACGGATCTGAAAAGGGGGAATTGGATCAATAGGGAGTTCCCATGTGTGAACCTTTATGTGAATGAATAGAGGAGAACATTAATTTTATGGTTTAAAAATTTCAGTGTAAAATTGTAAATTTTCCTAATATATCTAGGTCGCATGACTTTTGTGCACGATTTTCCTAATCATGTGGAAATCGGGCTCATCTCACTTGATGTGTCTGGAATATCACATGGTTACAACAATATGTTTTTTCTAATCATGAGGAAACCATGTGGATACATCTATAAGGTCTGTTAAAACTGGAGAGACGTCTACATGAATGTGCACCCTAATCAGCCTGGTTTTCATTAACTTTATGACCTCGTCTTTTCACACAAACCTTGGGTTCTGAGACTTGAACCATACCTCAACACCCTAGACACCTCTATGACCACAACGAGAGTCCAAATTAGGAGATATTTTAGAAATTAAACTAGTAATTGAATGAAATTTCATGATTCATACATCTAAGAAGAACCATGTTGTTACAATCTTCCTCCTTTAAAGTAATTCACCCGTGAATTTCACTTTTAAGGGGGTAAAAGAATATATAAGAACAGCTTCGACCACTTTGATTGAAAATTAGCGTCCTACTCCCAGGTCTCATCAAGCACTCAGTCATTCTACCATAGCACCCATACTAATGGATCAGATTGTCCTAAGAGAACCTTCGTGCCTCAATCAACAATACATAAAGGATTATCCTCCAGAGATGCATCAACATTTAACTAAAACTACCCGTTCTGAAAAGCATGAGAAGATTCTAAATAATAACATCACTATTAAAAAACATAAAAGACTTCATACATATCAGAGTACCTTTTAGGGAACTTCAAATGATAGGAAACCAACCCAACTCTCTCCGGAATCTCAAACGGTCTAGTGTATCTCGGTGAAAGCTTTCCCTATTTCTAGATCCTCTTGTATCCCAACATTGGTGAAACACATTAGAAAACTAGATCCCCATCCTTGAACTCTAGAGGATATCTTTGGTTATTGGCATATGATTTATGGTGAGTCAAATAGTATCCATCAACTTTTGAATCATGTTAACCTATCCAGTGGTCTCCTGGACAAGATGAGGTCACGGTAAAGATTACTCTCTATCCTCCGGCCAACAATGGTATGATAGGAATGTCCTACAACTTAAATTTCCATTTTCTGGCAATAGAATAGTAGAATCAAAGATATTATTATAGGAAAACACCACTAGAGGTTAGTTTTTCTCCCTATAACTGGTGAAATATAGGACTCATTCTATAATCCTGTCCTCATGCACTGAAATTAGTCTTTATGACTAACCATCAGTCTAAGGGTGGTAATCCATGATCTGAAACACCTATTTACCAAAAGCCATATATTTCCCCTACATAAAAACATGATGTAAACCAGGCATTCCTATATGAAATGATAGAATGTGGAACACTTTTTAAATGCACAATTACAATTACGTACAACATCCCAGTCTCTTCAACGCTGAAGGTTTCCTTGTTTGGTAGGAAATTTGAAACCTTCGTGATACTATCAATGACAACCCTAACGACATTGTTACATATAGTTTACCTCAATAAACCCATCAAATAATCCATCATGAAATCATTCAGTTTCCACTCATGAATGGGTATCTTTTGAAAAAATTTATCTGGTCATTGGTGTTCTACATTCACCGGCTAACAGGTGGAACAACTCATGACAAAACCATCTAAATATATTTTCCTACATGGACACCAATAATAAGGATGTATATCCTAATACAACATGGTGAAACTAGGATTCACTACCCATAAAGAGGAATTTAAATCCAATGTCAGCTCTTCATTCGTATCTACTAAACCCCAAAACCGACCATGTAATCATAGAACCGCATCCCCACCTACGGCCCAACCATGGGGAGGGCCCTCACCTATCATATCAAACCATAGAACTTGGACATCAGAATATTATAGATACCTCATCTTCACTCTATCAAGTATGGTAGAAGTAATAACTAGTAATGAAAAAATATATATTCCCTTGGGTCTCATGCACCTCCAAGTGTATCTCAGATATCACGCCTATAAGATTCCAATCTCTTACGGCCTAGTGCACTACTTTCACTCGAGTCCTCCTTAACGAATAATCCACTGAATTTAGTTTACCAGGAATATAGGAAATTTAAAAGATGAAATAATGAATTTATTCCACTAAAAATTGATGTCTTATATTGAAATCATGGGGAGTATATATATACATGAGGCTTTTGTGGTCTGTGAACACCAGAAAACACTCACCCAATAATTAGGGTCTCTAACAGCATAGTACATTAAAAACCATAGCTAAATCGAGATCATGTTTTAGTTAATTACTGTCATGTGGAATCAAATATTGGGACACATATTCATTAAATTGATCCCCCTGTAATTGAACTGCTCCTTTCCTAATAAATGATGCATCACAACACACAGTGTATCTTTCGACCGGCTCTGGAAGATCAGTATCATTGATGATGCAAGTAACCCTTTCATCTCCTGAAATTCCATCTCGTATGAATATATCCATACATACTTCACACCATTTGTAGTAAATAAAATCAAATGAGATACTAAATGTGATAATTCATGTATGAACAATCAATAGTTACAATAAATACTAAAGAAACTCCACACATAAATTATGATCCTAGTCTATTTCCAATAAAAACGTCTCTCAACTTCCTAGGGTCCACTAATACTCCTCTCTCTGAGATGATGTGACCTATGAAGTGAATCTGATCCATCTAGAAGTGGCACATTGTGATCATAACATATTAATAATTCTCTCTCAGTGTACTCAATATGATATCCGGATGTCTAGCATGGTCATGTCCATTGTGGGAGTACTCCAATATTTCATCCATAAAAACCACAACAAAAGAGTCAGGATATGTATGGAACCCACGGTTCATCATTAATATGAAAACTATTCGTGCATTTGTGAGATCAAATAACCTAACAAGATATTCATACAAATCATTCATGCTCTAAAGAGATTTGACCCATATGTCTGATGATCTAACATTCACCTGATGAAAACTGGATCTCAGGTTGATCTTTAAGAAAACACAATCTCTATGGTTTTGATCAAAGATATCATATATTTATGGTATAAGATACAGTTGTGACCATAAACTGCTTCAATTTCTGATAATGCAGAAAATGTCTAAGTGTAACATCCACATTTTTCACAAATAAAAATGGTGAACCCCATGGAGAAGTAATGGGTCAGATGAAACCCTTAACTAGAAATCCCTCTACCTACCTCTTGAGATCTATCAACTACATAATATCAAACCTATAAGGATTAATGGATACCAGTGCAGCTCTAGGAACTAGCTTGATAGAGAACTCCTTTTATCGCAACAAAGGTAAACTAGAAAATTCTTATGATAATGAATCCCTCAAATGATCCACCATTTGAGGGAAATACATCTTCCATATTCCCGAGTAATCTAGATACAAACTCACAATATGGGATGTCATCCTTCCAAAGCCATGATACTCGTGTCTAGGTCAGATTGAATAGACATACCATTCACCTTTGTGTTAGAAATGATCCACCATTTTGTGACATGAAAGTCACCCTTTAGTGGTAAAAATTAATAATGGAATAAAGAGAAACCAACAATTCCATTCTAAGAATGAAAACAAAACCTATCATCTTTAGGAAATCAAGGTCCCCTGAGAAGTGTCACCCACCAAACTCTAGGGGAACTCCTTGAATAGAGGAAAACCTACCATTATAATCCCTAAAAAAGTGCCTAGATTCACAACTTCATCATAAGTAACACAGGTATACTAAGGCTCTCCATAATGCGAAACGTTATGAAAATATGTGAATCCCTTATATTAAATAGAACAGTAGCTAAAACAGAGGCTACTAGTATAATTCCTTTGATAGTAGAAGGTCTGATATCCTACTCAAACTAGAACAATTGCACTTCCTAATTATGGCATATACCATAACCATGAAACTCTTTCTGTATACCCAAAACTAATACACCCTGCTGTCTCTACAAACCTAGGTTCTGGATACCATGGCCATGAACACCACCTTGGCCTAAATAGCATGATGCATTGCAGTTCCCTAACTGGTGAGAAGATACGGACCCTGGTCCTGAATGTGGAGTTGGTGCATATCATCTCTCACTGGCATCTGTTATAAAAGTATTGAAAAAGAAAAATAAATTTCCTAGCTTCATGCAATATCAACACTCAACTAGGTCCTACATACACTATGTCCCGGTATTACCTTTCCATGTGCACAAGTAGCATCTCACCTGGATAATATAAGAAACTTTATGATTACTCACATCACTATAAGTATTATCTAGATGATTCTTCATACTACATATCAAGTCTGTAATAGATATAGCTACTAAAATTCCCTATATCACACATCCAGATTCTCTCAAATTATGATTGGTAATCACTTCATGATTCACTATAGTAGAAACAATAATCAAATTGAAGACATTCACCTGTGATTGGATTTCATATATGATACAATACTAAAACCACATTTCCATTGATTAATTATCTCTCATTAGAATATTTTTGAACCTAGGAGATTAGTAAAAAGGTATTATTATTCCATCATTGGAAAATCACCCTACTTCACATGCATAAACTCCAAGGATTTATTATCCCTCAGCATCTCAGCATAGTAGTAGTCATAAAACACTTTCTAGAAATCTTCCCAAGACATATCCCAATGAAAATACATATAATTAGTGATGTCCCACCACCTCTTTCTATAATTATTCTAAATAAATATTATGATCCCAAACCTCCTCTCAGGAGGAATCTCTAGAAGATCAATGATAAAAAAACATGGACCCTACCAATGAATCTACAGCCAGTGGTTCGATGTCCCCAGAAAAAATGGGTGGATGCTTCTGTTGGATCACCCAGGTTAGCTTAGCAATATATTTTCTAGGTTGTGGTAGTCCTTTAATGTTTTTTATGAACCTAATAAATCCATTAAAAATGATAATTTTCTCAAAAATCTATTATAATCATTGGTTCTAAAACTGGCACAACTGGATGATCCACGAGCAACCAATGGCCTTCCACCTCCAGGGTTTGATCATCACCACCCTCCTAGTGTACAACTAATGGACCTCATCATGGAGTGACTCTATAAGGTCATGTTTAAACATTAGTTCCACATCAAAATAATGTCATAGTGTAAAAGTGAAAAAATTATGACAATTCAAGCCTTTTTCTAATCACTCACCACTCTCCATGCACCATGTGTCATGTCTAGGTGTAGAACAATGAGTGATACTGCCAAAAATACGAATGTTGTGTTTTGGTCTTTTCATGTTCTATACCAAAGAAATTTTAATACCACATTCATTCCACATTCATATTGAATTAAATTGATTTCACATTTGTATCCTAAATTTACCATCATTTAGATGTTATCCCATTCCCTTTTCGAAGGGTATCCCAGTGGTATGCCATATTCCGATCTGTTGGGGCCCATACTCACCATGAATCAATGCTAGGAAAACACGTATAGTATATAATAGAACAATTCAATATAAGGCTGAAACATGGTCACCAAATTCAAATCCTAGCGGGTCCATAAATCTCAAGGGCCACATCTTGGCATCCACCCAATTCAAACCATAGCACATAACAATACTACTATCCCAACAACAGACATATTTTCCATGATACCTATCACAACAGTATGCTATCATTAATTCTACTAAATGGAATGACAACAATTCACAACATGTGATTTATAACAAGTTGCTATAGGATTCATGTGAAGGAATACCCTCATCTCATTATGTTTCAACATAATAGAACAACACTGATATTAATAATAACAGTACAACACAAATGTGTCACCCAAGGGTAATATTTATTTGACTAAAATAAATCAAAATCCATAATTATTAATTTAATTCTAGGTAATTTGGATTTTCCCTATATGCAGGGAAGCTACTCCTAGGCCCAAATTATTATCAAATCTGATTTCATCTCTATCCCTTTATATTGTTGGAAAATAGTAATGAAAATCTGGAAATGAGAAAAAACACCATATGATACCACTATTAATTTCCTGAGTCTGTATGGCACCTAATAGTGCTCCATGCCCAGTTGGCCACATGGTCGCAACCTCATCTACCCAAACACCAAAGGTAGTCGACTAGAAGCATGGGCATTGGTGTTATAGTGGGGAGACTATTAACTCATTATAAGAGTGTAACAGTGCATAATAACATAAAATAGATGAATAAAAAAACCATACAACAAAATTTAAATAATGGAAGAATAATAAATATAATAACCCCGTGTCATATCATACTACTGTGGATTCTACATGATAAATGTTCTGGAAAATTTTCAAAACATGTTAAAATGGTGTTATATACAATAAAAGTACAAAATTTAAAAAAATAAAAATGTATCTTAGAATCATCATAAGCCTTGACTTGGTCCCATGCACTAATACTCCTAAAGCATGACCCAAATACGGTGTGGGATGAAATCTAACTAGACAACAACCCAGGGTCTATACAAATATATTAGTGAATATTTATAGCAAGTAGTATAAAGAAGTTGTAATAGTAAGATAGGAAGAACTCAAAAGTAAACATTGCAACATTCACTGGTTTCCATTCCAATTACATTTCATTTAATTAAAATTTTAATTACATTGAATGTCATAAGTCTCAAGTTCTATCCATACCCAACAATTCCTTTCTAGAATTAATAACATCAGATGCCTCAGAAGGACATCTAATCATGAAGAAGAAATGACTGAATCCAAGCTTCTTCTTTTTCAAGGCAGACACATCAGAAACCATTTCAATATAAAATATTACCTCATTATTTTCCTCTTAATTCATAAAGTGGAATTAATATTTCACTCCAGGTGAAGATCCACCAACACCCTATGAGCCCATCCCTAATAAACCTCATAGAAGAAATTCGATATCAATCTAGGTGTGGTATAAACTATGTAACTGAGATTGTACTTGGAAGTCTTATTTGGGAGCCCATATATCACTAATGAAATATACCATGCCTCTTGAACTTGTCCATTTCATTTTGTATGGTTTCATGATTCACTCGGTCTTTTGTAGCCACTATGAGCCTCTACGTGGTGTCCAAGGTGCATTCACAACATAACATTAATTTACAAACCCGTTGATCCCATACAAGAAATTCTAGAGAACCCAAGCTTCACTCAAGTGACTAATTTAAAATTGACATATACACCAATCCTTGGATATCATTCAAAATCCATCATTTACTCAATTTTATTTACCATTCACCAATAATAAGTTCATTTAACAATTTCATTAGATTTGATAGGTTCAAAACCATAAGAATTTAACATCTTATCACTAAGGGTTTCTCAAGCTAGGACCAACCTCAATGTATTAGCCTGTCCTTACTCACATGGGTGAAACTCATATAACATGTAACCCATGAAAGTTCACATTTTTTAGGTTATGCCTTGGTCAATAACCTAGACACAAATTATTATATTAAAAAAAGGGGGATTCAAAAGTCTAAATGATGGAATATTTTTACAATCACTATCATAAATTAGAAGACTATCATCAGGAGGGTTAAGCAGCCAGATTAAGTCCTAGTCGAATCCCTTATTAGGAAGACCATATACCACCCTATTGGATTCACATAAGCTATGAGTGATAATGGAACTGATCTCCAGGAGAGAATGAATATAGTTCATCTAATGGGTTATAATCGACCATGAAAGATGAACCACTCCATTCCAAATGGCTTGCACAATAGTGGTCGTTCACTTTCAATCCAAATATTGTTCCAACACTTTTGATTAGAAAAGAAAATATAATGGGTCAAACACATAATTACAGCTTCTAGGGATGAAGCAATTCCAAAACATCCATAAAAAAACCGAGGCTATAAAAATTTATTAAAAAAAATTCTTACTGATCTGATTAAATGTATAAATATGTAAAATGGTTATATAAGAAATAATCACTTCCTTGGTTTAATGTTTTGGGATTTTACAATACTGTTACAAATTTTTCCTTTGCTAATATAGTCGTTGAATAATGAGCACATGATTATTATAAATATATCACTTTAACAAATACTATTTACATAGAAAAATGATGTGATGGACTCATCCAGAATAATTTCCCCATAGGAATCCTATTTTATGGAGCTCGGAAAGGTGTTAGTGTCACTAGGCATATCTCTTGACCAATCCCAAGCCAATATTCCACCTATTAAGCTTTAACGTAACTGACTATATGAGAAGTGGAAGAAACTAAAAATTACCTGAATTTATCCGACCCCAGTTACCCAGTGTTGGTGCATTATTACATAACATTGGCATGATTACAAGGAATCATGTCCCGAAGGACCGATCGGTTTAGAAGTCTTGGAATATAGATTATATACATTAACATTACATTAAAATTTCAGACATAAAACACAACATAAATAGTTCTTTGAGAACGCTATTATTACCTTTAGCTTAACCCTGCATAACAATCATAATACACTTCTTAGAATCCTAGGAAAAATAAAACATAGAAAGGTGTGATCTCAAACGACCAATAAGGGTAAGAAATACAGCGGAAAATGAAAATTATATTAATCATGGTGAATAATTGAAACCACATGCCTTTACCAATAATAAAAATGAATACTTTTATGGAAAGAATATGAGATGAGTAAATAATGCCACAATAAAACATAATCATGGGTATTCTACTAGTTGAATGACCACTTGAACCATCAATATTATTTCTATAATGAGGGAATGTATAATGCCAGACATTGAAAAATATTTTTTTAGGCCTCGGCCAAGTCATCTAAAAATGATTAAGGACTCGGACAAAACAATAAATCAAATTGGGAAATGGCCTCGGCCAATTCCACATCAAGTTGTCTCATGAGACCTACCGATTTATCAAGGAGCTATAGTGGGCTTCACTCGTCACTTACTATGTCCAATACATTCATCATATGAAAAGGTTGAAACATAACATCAAAATTCATATAAGAACTAGGATTCAAAATGTCAATACATTAACCATAAACCATGAATGGTATAAAAATAACACATTCACAGTAAAACATATCACAAAACCTTCAATACAATATGGAAGTTTTGTATCATAATAAATCAACTTCAAAACAAGTTTAAAATCCATTAAAGGATTTGAAATAGATATAAATGATTTATAAAAATCTTTGATTGAAATATCCCTTTTCATGAATACATTTAAAATTCATACAATTTATAAAGGAAGACATTTAATTAAATTTTTGAATCAATGTTTCCCATACCACTTTGAATTTTTTGAAAGGAATTAACATTTTAAAAACATTCATGTCCTTATAAATAAATCCGTAAAACCATTTTGAAGACATGGACATTAATGAGAAAGATTTAGAAGAATAAATATTTATAACATTTGAAATGATGTTTTTGTAAAAAAGTTAATTAATGGAATCCCTTTGAAAACACTTTCATGAAACAAGGACATGGATAATAAATATGTCTCGTTAGATACTTACGTAAAAAACATCTGATAATAAAGAGATTGTGAAATTAACCCTTACAAATTTGGTAACTTATGGAACATACACCCCATGAAAGAGGTATCATACAATAAATATGTAAATACACATAAATTAAAGTTTATTACAAAAATAATACAATTATGGGCAGTAAATACACCACACAAAATGTAAGAGTGGAAGTATGGCACGAATCTCACGGGAATAAAGAGTGAGATGAAAACCCCTTACCTTGTACATTCCTTTAGTCAAGGGTATGTTTAACCTCTTGTATGAAGACTATAGTATGTTATTAAATTATTCCTAAACCATATTAATATTTATGATATCATAAATTACTCATTTATGACTTTATACTACCCATTTAATAATAATTTCCATGTTATATTAATATCTCGGGTAATAATCGCTTTCTTTATCGTACGTGTTTTGACATGTTACTCTTTATTGTATCACATAGATCATTATTTAAATAATTCCAGAATATAAAACATGATTTATATATCATATATATTTAGAATATGAATTTTTATAATAGACATATATATGAAATGGAATACACTATTTATGGAGACGGTAGTCCGTAAGTATGCATAAATGTTGTTTCCGTTTTCATATAGTATTGTACGGAAGTAGGTGTATAAGATATATGTAAGTTCATAAATACTTATATATATATAAATATATTTCTCTCCATTAGCATTATTATTTCATATATTACATACTTATTAGGAATATATATTTTTAAAATCATCGATGAATGGTTAACATGGAAATGAATCTCATCGCGTCGTAGAGATGGTAATCCGTACATATGCACGAGCAAAAATATCATTCTTTTGATATTAAAATAATATATAATTGGATGGTATATCCTACATAAAAGATCCTTATCGTTTTATATTTATTATTTACATCAAATAAACATCATTATTATACCCATCCAAATAATAATGTAATGAATAACAATTACACCACGACGTGGGGATGGTAAGCCGTACGTATGCACGTATGGTTACATATCATTCAAAGGGTGGATAGATTAATAAATTTGGTTGTACCATAATTATAATAACATTATTGTATATAGAACATAGTAGAGTTATTATGTTATAATGGAAACAACCAAGAAAAAGGAACTGGAATAAGAAAGGAACTTGAAAGACGGTGGTGAAATCATTACCTCTTCCTCAGGTTCTTCCTTTTGATTTGATCAAAATGGATCTTTAAGATGGCTTTCTGATCAAACTAAGGCCTCTAGATTGAATTTAGGATAGTTGAGAGAGTATTTAGCTAGGGTGTAGCCAAGCCAAATGTCTTAGAAGATGTGAATAAGAGTGAAGTGGGAGTGCCATTTTATAAGAGGGGTGAGGGGCACCTTAGGAAAAACATAAAATATTATTTTATAATAAATTCATATTCGGTTTATAATGGATAAAAATTGATTTATTTCGAGGATAAGGTGGGGATGGGTCGAAATCCACACAACCAATAGGTTTTAGACAGGTTTGTGTCACTTTATTAACCTTATCTTTTATTTTTAACTATTAGTTAATTAGTTTGGCATCTACCATGTATCTTTGTATTTTTATATTATATGGTTAATAAACATACTATAAACATCCAATCGACCCCCAAGTGGTCCATTAATGATACACCTATCATTATATAAGTTTTTTTTCCGAACCGTAGATTTTTAGGAATATAATATCAATTAATAATATAACTTAAAAAAACTCTTTTATGTCAATTTTGACACTAAAGGGTATTCTGTTTTTGATAAATTCATAAAAACATTATTACTTAGAAAACAATTCATATAACAAATTATAATATGTCATCTTAACCTATAAAAGTATTGTAATTCATAAAAATTCTAAAATTAAATTTATTTTCCAATTTATAATATAAATTATCTTAATCTTTCATTAATACGGTAATTACTGCTTCATCATTGTGTCATAAATAAATTAAATTATATAATGTCTAAAAATTATAAATAAAATACCATTATGTAGGAAATCATTTTATATTTATAATGAAAATTTATAATCTAATTTATCTTATGTATAACCCTATATTAAAAAAGTTTTAGTTATTAAAATTTGATTTTAACTCTTTTAACACTTCATTGAATTAAATAATAATAAATATCCTAATCTAATCCAAGTGGACCTAAATGATAATATTTTATTCCTAAGGTTGCTTATGGTTGAGATAAACTTGTCCAATAGAATTAGAACATGAGTTAGGGTAATATTAATAACATTTTTACCCTTAATTACCCTATATATTTTTAACCATTGTAAATAAAAGTAAAAAGTTATTGTTCACAAAAAATTATTTTTTTCTTATCAAACTACATTTTACTCCTTGATATTAACCGTGTCACTCGAATATTCGAAATTCCACTCACAGAAGCGGTAAAAATAAGTTTTATGTGAATTTACAAATTCTCCTATGTGGTGGGTAAAAGACGGTGAAAAGTTCAATAAAATTTTTATATATCTAAAATTATTATAAACTTACTCCAATTAATTACATTTAACTTATATAGTTATTATGTTTCTATTTTTGACTAAAATAAATTTAAATAAAATAAATAATTATTTAAATAAAAATTCGGTTTTAAACTATAACTCAGTGTTTTTCACTATTCATCAAAAGTTAATAGTTTTCATAAAAATACAAAAAAAAATTCCCTAAGATAATTTTGATATTCCTAATTCAATAATGAAGTCTATTTTACCAAATTAAAATCATAGAAGTTTAATTTATTAATTTAAAATTAATTCTCATTGTCAAAACCAAAAGGCGTATTTTTAAGAAATAATAACTACCAAAAGTTTGACAATTGATTATGTCCAATTTCAAAGTGAAATTACATAAAAATACCATAATAGGATTAAATGGTAAAAATATAATATATTTATATTCCAAACTACTAAAATTTATAATTTAACACTATAAATTAATTTGATTAAAAATTTTGTTTTTAGTTAAAATATAGTATTTTCACTATACACCCAAATATGAAAGTTATCAGAAAAACACCCAAACATTACTGAAACTAAATTCTTATGTCCCGATTCAAAAGAAGAAGTTTATTTTGTCATATTGAATATATAAAACTTTCAAATATTGGATTTGAAAAGGCTTCACCATTAAAAGGGGGTAAAATTGTATTTTTTGAAAAATACTTCTTTTATCTAAAAAAATGTATTTTTTCTTATATTATGTCCATGAAACTCATAATATGAATTCTAAAATAATAAGGATTATATAAAGTTCAAAATTTAGTTAATACTATTCATAACCTCTTTTGAACGGCTAGTTTGGTAAGTTATGGTGCGCGGGAACTCGGTGTCGCGTGTAGGGTAAGTTATTGACTTACTTTTAAAAAATAACATACTATGAAATATTGGGGTGTTACATTCCTCCCTCCTTCATAAAATTTCATCCTCGCAATTTGATATTATTTTTCGAAAATAAAATTTTGAAAATATAAAATACCTTTGGGAAAACCCACATCAGAAATTAGGTTAATATAATTTATTCTTAATAAGAGGAAAAGGGAAATGAAAGGGTCACAAAAAACTTATGATCTCTATTAGGAGAACATTGGGATAAATTAGAGACATATAATTGGAGGAAAAACATAAATATTTATATGTATTGATTGAGGAAATAAATCACAAAAAGTGTAAAATTGAGGGCCTTAAATTCATCAATAAATGATGATTTAAAATACCATCGGTTCAACAAAAGATATTGTATTAGGATAACACATTTTTTGTTTTAAGATACCTTCACTAAAGTATAAGAATTAATTTCTTCATATAATAAGAGAAGATGAAAAATATATACCTGACAAGAAGAGTCCCATCCTTTAACTTATTTCTACCACAAACGCATCCTTCACTCTAAAAGATAATAGAACTTAAAAATAATATTCATTTTATCCTTTTCATATAAGGTTCAAAAAAATATATTTATAATTCATCTACCAGATTTTTTTAAAAAAAAAATACATTATTCAATCTAGGAAATCACGTGGGCTAGTGGTAGGTGATACACCCTTGTCGCCCTTTGGTTGCGGGTTCTAGTCTCACGGCCTTGCCGGACGTGACGGGTTGCCACTCGACCTCTAGGTTGTTCTTTTTATAGTAATCCAAAAATAATCTCAAACTAGAATTATCCAAAATACTTCGGTCCAAACTCACAGTCCATGATTTATAAGGAAGTTAAACACAATGAATATCCTTTTTTCCATGTAATAACATTTGAACACCTTCATCATGTATTCTTTTAAAACATTATAATGTCCTGAATTACCATAAAACCTTATTAATTACATTAATTCTCCCTTATTCCTTATTGAAAATCGGATATACTTCTTCCAACCAATGATGTTGTAAACTCCAACAATAATGGAATACACAAATCATTAATCAGTTTCAAGGTAGTCAAGAATAACAAATATAATTTATCCAAATCAAGCATGTTTTATTCCAAAATCACTACCTCCGTATCAGAATCTTATTATAGTTTATCTTTCTCTCAAACATTTATTTTCAAAAAATTTAACCTTCTATTGAGTCACATTTCTTGGTTCCACAAAATCTCATGTCCTTAATGAAATAGTACTACAGTACATTCCTTATATACTCCATAATTATTATAACCAGTACATAGTTGATACAACACTCAAATGACATAATTCATTAAGAACAACATAAGAACTCTAATCATTCCTCATCATCTGTGGTAGTGTCATAAATTGATTATTATCCAATAGCATCATTTGGGGGATACTTTGTTGATTTGGACATTGGTTCTCAAAGTGTCCCAACTCCTTGCAGATGAAGCATTGTACATTTGAAACCTTTTTCTTACCCTTGCAGTAACAAACTTGGTGTCCTTTTTCACTACAGTTATAAAAAAATCTCATTCCCTTCAGGCAATTTCCACGGTTTTTCTTCCAACAGTTATCACATATGGGAAAAATTTCTTTTTCCCTCTTTCCTTTATCCATATTTCTCTCTTCCATCCTTTTCTTCTCTTGCTTCCATTAAAAGCCATATGACTCAAAGAATTATTTACTTATCTTATTAACAGATGATACTATTTCTTCATATGTTGAGAATACATGGGAGACTATTTCCCTTCTAAATGTTGGCTTAAGACAGTGGAAGATATAATCCTTATTACTCTTTAGATCAGACGTATTGCTGGAGTTCACATTCCTTCTACTGGGTTCCATTTCTGTACAGTAGCATAAACTAGGTCAGTTTATGAATTGCAATGAATAATTCCAAAATTGTAAAATACCTAACATAAATTGAATGGTTTATAGATATAATCCTTGTTCATAAAGATGTTTTCATTGATGAAGTATATACGCATAAACCCTTTATAATGATTTGTAAATTAAATGAGAATTATGCTAAGCATATCCCTCGGGAGTTTCGTAACCAAGAGTGTAGCAAGGCCTATTGTCGTGCACCAGTTCCCGTTAGAGTCTAGCTCAAAGGGGTGTTTTTGTGTTTTACCCCTAGGTATATATGTGCCTGAGCCGCCTCTAGTTGCTCATATCCAGATAGGGAAGTATTTTCTTAGAAAACTCACAAAATCTATGCATTACCAAAATTCTAGGAATTTCGTCTATACTAATCCTCAAAGTCTATCTTAGGTCTATGTGCACTAATCAGAGTTTATCTAAATCTAGCTTCCAAGGTTATTACGAAAATTTCTCTGATACCAATGGTAATGCCCCGACCCCAGTTACCTAGAGTAGGTGCATTATTACATAACATTGGCATGATTATAAGGAATCAAGTCTCAAAGGACTGATCAGTTTAGCAGTCCGAGAAAATAGATTACATACATTAACATTACATTAAACTTTAAAACATCAAACACAACATAAATAGTTCATAGAGAAAGCCATCATTACCTTTATCATAACCCTACATATCAATAATAATACACTTCTTGGAATCTTGGGGAAAATAAAACATAGAAAGGGGTGAGATCAAACGCTCAATAAGGGTACGCAATACAGCAGAAAATGACATAAATATTAAGCATGGTAAATAATTGAATCCACATTCCATTACCAATAATAAACATTAAAACTTTTATGGAATGAATATGTGCTGAGTAAATAATTCCATAATAAAACATAATCATGGGTATTCTACTAGTCGAATGACCACATGAACCATCAATATTATTTACATAATGAGGGAATGTATAATCCCAGACATTCTAAAATAGTTTTTCAAGGCCTTGGACAAGAATTCTAAAAATGATTAAGGCCTCAACCAAAACCATAAATAAAATTGGGAAGAGGCCTCCTCCAATTCCATGTCTAGTTGTCTCATGATACCTACTGATGCCTTGAGGAGCTATAGTGGGCTCCACCCATCACTTACTATGTCCAATACATTCCTCATATGAAAAGTTTGAAACATAACATAAACATTTTTATAAGAACTAGGATACGAAATGTCAATACATTAACCATAATCCATGAATGGTATAAAAATAACACATCCAAAGTCAAACATATCCCAAAACCTTAAATACAATATGGATGTTTTGTATCATAATAAATCAACTTCAAAAAATGCTTAAAATCTATTAACATATTTGAAATCGATGGAAATGATTTGTAAAACTCATTGTATAACGACTCATACATTACATACATTGTTAATACTTCAAAATTGAAGCACGCTTATTACAACATATGACAAAACCACAAAGGACCGTATAGGTATAGTGTCTTTAGAAACTGGGAAACATAAACAACTGGTTCATAAATCTTCTACAGTGTCTCCCATTTATTTCATCATATCTAGGGTCCCTTTTAGCATATTCTACTTAATATACATCTTCCTGACCTGGGGAAAAGAAAACATACAAAAATGGGTGAGCTCAAATGCTCAGCAAGGGCAAATAAAGGAAATAAAAATCATATCATATCTTTTTGAAAATCATAACCTGCAAAAGAGATCATAATATCTTAACATGCAATAAATCATAAAAGTGAAAATGAGATCCCCATAATCATAACATAAAACTTGAAACTTTGTGGCATGCACACATAATCATGGAAAATCATTTCTTGTTAGTCATGACTCATTGCCAAGACTATCTTAGCGGACAATGTCCATTGCTGAACCCAGTTCACTCCTCGTTTCAGTCCTGTATCACTGAAACGAAATAACCTTCCGTTCCAACCATGTCTATCTCATGAGATATAAATCTTTACCCAATGCATTGGAGGGAGATATAGGTCCCACCCATCTTATAATGAATCCTTTCTTATGTGTGCCACATAAATCATAAATCATACATCATCGCATAACACATGTAACAAAAATGGTATTCTTGAAACATCATGACATCATAAAAACAATCATATAAGGTAAATGACTTCATAAAAATAATTCCCTCACAACATAATCAAATCAATGTAATAATAGGTATAAAAACAGAACCCTTTATTATCATATATGGAAAATAATTTTGATAAAACACTTGAACTCCATTCTTGAGGAAAATATCCTTTCTTCTTCAAAAACACTTTTCATTTCTTAACATGTCATACAATTATAAACTAAAATAAGTTGATTAAAAATAGAATTGAAAACTTGTAAAGGAAGCTTCTTGGAAATAATGTTTTAAAAATCCATTCATGCCGTATAAGTTAAAAAAAACATTCTTCGTACATTTATCGGAAAAGTCAAAAAGTACTTCATACGAAAAAATGACAAAAGATTCCTTTCATATTCTTTACTATAAACTCACCAAAGGGTAAAATTGTATTTAAACTATTTTAAGTGGATGGAAACAATATTACATATTGAGGTAACATGGATGTGGATGATAAAATACACCCCAGTAAATACTTACGAATAAACAATCTCGGATAAAAATGAGATTGTGATATTTCCCTTACCTTAGGTCCGATTTGCTTTGTACGTGTCCGAAGCTCCTATATAATGGTTTAAATAATGTTATTGACTTATTCCAGAATCATACATATTGATATGATATCATATATGGTCATATTCTTAGCTTCTTATTAGTAATATTTCATTGTTACTTGTTACTCGGGTCTTTATTGCCTTTTGTTCTTATGCGTGTTTTGCCGAATAAATTCTTATTATTATTTTAAGGTAATAGATACCTTATATCCAGAATGGTATTAGTGTAACATATATCATATTTATTCATTCAATTCATATATATAATTACTATATAATTATGATCATGTAGAACGAGTCGCATCACATCGTGGAGATGGTATTCCGTACGTACGCACGAGTGATGATATCATTCCTATGATCGTGGAATTGTATTGGAGTGTATGTATACTATTTCAGAATCAATATCACTTTTTAATAGTCATATATAGTCATTATTTACACCATTATACCCATCCAAGTAAGGTGGTGGTGGAAAATAGATTACACCACGGCGTGGAGACGGTATTCCGTACGTACGCACGCGCGGTGATTTCATTTTTCCATAGGATGGATAGAAGGTGAATTAGGGTTGTTTAATATTTATAATAACATATCAGTATGTAATTAATACTGATGTTATTACATTATCATGAAACAACTAAAGAAGAAGATGTTGAAGAAGAAAGAAATTGAAAAGATCGGTAATGGATATTACCTCTTCTTTTAAACGCCTCTTTGAATCCTCCACTTAGGGAACTAAGATTGGTCGTTGAAGAAGACCAGGACCTCTAGGATTATTCTAGGGAAGCGGAGAAGGGATTTTGGCAGGTTTTGGCCGATATTGAGTGCTCAAATTGGTGTGAGGAGGAGGGGGAGGAGGTGCCCTTTTATAAGGGATGAGAGGGGCACCTTAGGAATATATCAAAATATTATTTTATATTAAAGTCAAAATCGGTTTATAATGGTTCCAAAGGGTCTTATTTCGAAGTTAAAGTGGGTATGGGTCGAAATAATATCAACCAATAGGATTTATACAAGTTAGGGTTATTATTTTAACCTTATCAATTAGATTTAACTCTAAGTTAAATAATTTAACTTTTACCGTGTCTTTTTGTTTTCTTACAATATATGGTTAATACACTTACTATAACATGCCAAACGAACCCCAAGTTGTTTATTATTAATATTTATATCCTCATCTATGTCATTTTTCCGAACCTTAGATTTTTAGGAATAAAATAACAATTAATAATATAATATTTGATTTAAAAACTATTTTGTGTCAATTTTGACACTATTTGATATATGATTGTTGTGAAAGTCATAATAGAATTATATGTTCGAACCAAGTCGATTTAATCAACTATAATATATCATAAAAACCTATAAAATTAGTTGAATTCATAAAAAGTATCAAATTACTTTTATTTGAGCATTTATAACATCAATTATGTTAACATTTCCTAAAAAGGGTAATTATTGCATCATCGTTGTGTCATAAATAAATTAATTTATTTGAAGTCTAAAAATTATAAATAAAATATCATTATGTAGGAAATCTTTTTAGATTTTTAATTAATATCTATAAACGAATTTATCTTATGTATAAACCCTTATTAAAAATGTTTTAGTTATTAAACTTTGATTTTAACTATTTTAACTATTCATTAAATAAAATAATATTAAATGTCATAGTCTAATCCATGTGAACCTAAATGGTCATATTATATTCATAAGGTTGTTTTTGGTCGAATTACACTTATCCAATAGAATTAGTACATGTGTTAGGGTAATTGTAATATCATATTTACCCTTAGTTACCCTATTTACTATTAACCGCAGTAAAAAAAAGTAAAAAGTTACTATTCACCAAAAAAAATTAATTTTATCTCATTGAACTGCATTTTACTTACTGATATCAACTGTGTCTATCGAATTTTCGAAATTCCATTCACAGAAGTGGTAAAATTAAGTTTTATGCAAAATTCAGTTTTTAACCTACCACTTAGTGGTTTCACTAATCATCAAAAATTGAAAGTTTTCAGAAAAATACCAAAATTTCACCCTAGGCCAATTTCGATATTCTGAATCCAAAAATGAAGTCCATTTTGAAAAATAAAATTTATAAAATTTCAAATAGTGGTTATTACTATTCATAACAGCAAGTTTTAATAATATTTTAATAGCATATCGTTGTTTAGTGAAACTCGGTATTGCGTACAACGCAAGCTATCGAGGAAGGTCGTGATTGTGTGTAAAGTAAGACAAGCATGTGTTATGTAGAAAAATATTCCTTTGATGATTTATAAAACATAAAAGTCTCGGGTGTTACATTCTACCCCCCTTAAAAAGAATTTCGCCCTCGAAATTCATCACTTTGTAACAAACAGATGAGGATACTTCTCTCTCATCATATCCTCAAGCTCCCATGTAGCTTCTTCAAG
This sequence comes from Viscum album, assembly GCA_963277665.1. Lineage (NCBI taxonomy): Eukaryota > Viridiplantae > Streptophyta > Magnoliopsida > Santalales > Viscaceae > Viscum > Viscum album. The sequence goes on along the minus strand of OY728127.1, from coordinate 941,915,252 downwards.
TTGGTTGTTCCTCCATAAAACTTTCACCAATTGAGTGGTCTTGTTTCGTAGTTCTTTTTCGCTATGATCCAGAATCTCTATCGGTTGTTCTTCATAAGAAAGATCTTGCTCCAGCAGTACAACTTCTGAGCTGAGTACATGTGAAGGATTAGGTATGTACTTTCTCGGGAGAGATACATGGAACACATCTTGAACTTGAGAGAGATTCGATGGATGCGCCAATCGGTAAGCTACCTTTCCAAAACGATCCAGTATTTCGAAAGGACCGATATATCTAGGGCTCAACTTCCTCTTCTTTCCAAATCTCATGACTCTCTTCCAGGGAGATATCCGTAAGAACACTTTATCACCCACTTCAAACTCTAGGTCTTTTCTTCGGTTGTCGGCATAACTTTTCTGTCTACTCTGAGCTGATCTTATGTGTTGTTGAATAGATCTGACCTTTTCTGCCATTTCATCAATGAGATCAGGTCCTAATAGCTTTCTTTCCCCAACTTCATCCCAGCAAGTTGGAGTCCTGTACTTCTTTCCATAGAGAGATTCATAAGGAGCCATATGAATACTGGAGTGAAAGCTATTATTATAAGAAAATTCCACCAAAGGTAGGTGTTGATCCCAACCTCCTTTGAAATCCATAGAGCAAGCTCTCAACATATCTTCTAGGGTTTGAATTGTTCTCTCAGACAGACCGTCTGTCTGAGGATGATAAGCAGTGCTAAAACTCAACTCTGTATCCAGAGTATGCTAAAGACTTCTCCAGAACTTCGAGGTAAATCTCGGATCCCGATCAGATATAATAGAAAGTGGTAATCCATGCAATCTTACCACTTCCTTTACATATATCCTGGCAAGCTGATCCAGAGAGAAATCCTCTCTAATAGCAATGAAGTGTGCAGACATTGTAAGACGATCAACTATGACCCAGATAGCATTATTTCCTTTGGATGTTTTAGGAAGTCCTGTGACAAATTCCATAGTAATGTTTTCCCATTTCCATTCGGGTATGGGTAATGGTTGTAACATCCCCTTAGACTTCTGTCTCTCAGCTTTAACTTGTTGAAAAACCAAGCATCAAGAGACATATTCAGCAACATCTCTTTTCATGCCATCCCACCAGAAGTACTCTTTTAGGTCCCTATACATCTTCGTGCTTCCAAGATGAATAGAGAATGAAGAACTATGAGCCTCATCCAGCAGCTCCTTCTTTAATTCGGGGATGGGAGGAACACAAACCCGATTCCTAAACATTATTATCCCATCACAATCAAGGTTGAACTCAGGAACATTTCTCACCTTCTTTTGTAACTCGACATCTTCTTTCTATGCCTCTTTAATCTTCACATGTATAGATGGTTGAACATTTATTTGAGAAAGATAAGATTTTTCCCCTTCCATTATAATTCCATGATCCATCCTTTGTAAATCCATAAATATTGGATATTTTGTGATCCTCATCATGGATAAACTAGCATGGTCTTGTCGAATTAATGCATCTGCCACCTTGTTTGCTTTCCCAAGGTGGTAATGGATTGAGTAGTCATAATCCTTAATCAGCTCCACACATCTTCTTTGGCGCATATTCAGCTCCTTTTGTGTGAAAATATACTTTAAACTTTTATGATCAGTATAAATGTCACACCTTTCACCATAAAGGTAATGCCTCCAAATATTTAATTCAAAGATTACTGCAGCTAACTCCAAATCATGAGTTGGGTAATTTTCAAACGTCGTGAGGCATAAGCTATCACCATATCATTTTGCATAAGAACACACCCAAATCCCTTCTTGGATGCATCACTGTAGATCACAAACCTTTCTCCACTACAAGGCAGTGTGAGCACAGGTGCACTGGATAACCTTCTTTTCAAATCCTTGAAATTCTCTTCACATTCCACTGTCCAAACAAACTTAACTCCTTTCCGAGTCAACTTGGTGAGTGGGTTAGATAATCGTGAAAAATCTTTCACAAAACGTCGATAATATCCATCCAAACCAAGAAAACATCGGATCTCAGTTACTGTTGTTGGTCTCGACCATCTTTCGATAACCTCTGTTTTTGCTGGATCCACAGATATCCCCTCTTTTGAGATTATGTGACCCAAAAATGCAACTTTTTGAAGCCAAAATTCACACTTGGAAAATTTGGCATAAAGCTTATCCTTTCTCAGGGTCTTCAATATAATTCTCAAGTGATCTTCATGCTCTTCCTTGCTCTTTGAATAGACAAGAATATCGTCTATAAAGACTACCACAAATTTATCAAGATAGTCTCTAAAGACTCTATTCATTAGATCCATGAAGATGGCAGGGGCATTAGTAATACCAAATGGCATCACTATAAATTCATAGTGTCCATACCTTGTACGGAAATCCGTCTTTGGTATATCCTCCCTTTTGACCCTTAATTGATGATACCCTGAACAAAGATCAATCTTGGAAAAGTATTGAGCTCCACGTAGTTGGTCAAATAAGTCATCAATGCGTGGGAGAGGATATTTGTTCTTGATAGTGATCTTGTTAAGTTCTCGATAATCAATGCAGAGTATCATTGATCCATCTTTCTTCTTAACAAATAGAACAGGTGCTCCCCAAGGTGACGCACTAGGGCGTATGAATCCCTTATCAAGATTCTCTTGGAGTTGCTTCTTCAATTCCTGCAACTCAATTGGGGCCATTCTATAAGGTGTCTTTGAAATTGGCAAAGCACCCAGTACGAGTTCTATTGAAAACTCAACTTCACGATTTGGTGGAAGACCCTGTAATTACTATGGAAAGACATCATAAAACTCCCGTACGATGGGCATATTCTTAATCTTGAGTTTCTCACCAACCATTTAAGATAAATAACCTTCATTTAGTGGAATCAATACCCATAAAATAGAAGAAATTTCCACTGGAAGGTCATGTTCATCCTTGCATTGATATACGATCATAGATTGATCTGGAATATGAAATGTGACTTCCCTTCTTTGTCAATTGATATGAGCTCCATATAAAGAAAGCCAATCCATGCCAAGAATCACATCGAATTCCACTAAAGGAAGGATTATAAGATTTTCCGGAAGCACTTTCCCACAAACGTCAATTGGAGAAGAATTATAAACTTTTGATGCAATTGATGTGCCATTAGGTGTTGTCACAGCTAACTCAACATCTAATTATTGAGGTAATACGGTGATACCCTTAGAAAATTCATCAGAAATAAAAGAGTGGGTGGATCCAGAAGCAAATAAAACATTTTCTACTTTAGAGTGGATGGTAAGTGTACCTTTCACCAATTCGTTATCGTTCTCCACATCGCTGATAGAAATTGCATGTGACTTTCCTTTGTCATTAGCCTTAAGAGTTTGTTGACGTCGACCATCATCATCAACCCTTGGATTTGGGCATTGATTGGCATAATGCCCCATCTCCTTGCACTTGAAACATTGAAGTGTAGTAGGTTCATTCTGGTGTATCCCTTCATTTGTTTGCATCATTAGACATCTTCTTCCCATCATCGCGGCATTCAAATGCCCGATGACCTTCCTTTCCACATTTGAAACATTTACTTGTCCCTTTAAGACAACTCCCTCCATGTTTCTTTCCACACTTTGAGCATAAGGGAAAGCTCATCATCTTTTCAGTGTGCTCTTTAGATTTTCCTTTGAATTCCATTTTCCTCTTCTTATGAAACCCATATGACTGATGGGTTACTCCAATCTCCATCTCAACTTTGAGAGCACATCGAACAATTTCCTCGTAGCTATTGAAGTCTTTTATGGCTAACGCCCTTCGAAGAATTGGTTTTAAGCCACTAAAGAATCGATCGATCTTACTCTCATGTTGGATAATAATACCAGAAGCGTACCTTGCAAGTCTTGTAAAATTTGCTTCATAGGTACTAACAGATTCATCATCCCTTTTCTTCAGTTCAAGAAACTCTTTCTCTATCTTTGTTCGGAGAATACGAGGGAAGTACTTATTGAAAAATAAGTTCTTGAACTTATCCCATTCCATGGACTCAATTTCATCCCTTTTCCTCTTATTCTTAATAAGATTCCACCATTGATCAGCATCTCCTTCCAAACGATACACTTCTAGGATTAATTTATCATGTTCAGAACATTGAAGAACTGAAAATATCATTTCAGTAGTACTAATCCATTGTTCAGCAACTAATGGATCAGTGGACCCGCTGAAAGAAGGTGGACGCTGCCTCATGAAGGATTCAACAGAATGTTGCTCCTTCCTTTGCTCGTTTGGAAGTCATGCATGATTCATAGCTTGAGAAAGTTGTGTGAGCATGGCTACAAGATTTTTCATTCCAGCTCCCATATCGTTTGGTTGCTCAGTGGGACAATCATTTCATTGCCCATTGCATTCCGCATTAACACGGTTCCTTTGGGTTCCAGCCATTGACTAAAACCAAGAAGAATAGTGTGATCAACACTAATTATAATAGGAAAACCACATAATTCAAGAATAAAATTTTCACGCTAAAGGTCTTATCCTAGGTTCTTCATGGCCATTTCTAAAACACTAAGATTGTGTTCTATGCTTAGACTTATCCTTAGGGTTCTTACTAAGGCTTTCACATCCTAGTTTCCAATGGTTGACTATACCTTTCCTCTGATACCAACAGTAGAGGTCTGGAATTACTTCTAGTGGAATATAATTGATACCTATCAGGGCACTCCATGGGCGGCTACACCCCCTGGGAGGGACAAACCATCATCCCCAGTGGCATCCATTTCCTCATGAAGCCCTTGGGCAGAGAGCCATGCTTCGTCCAACGCTCACATGTGAGAGTTCCCAAGGATCAGATACATTCCTACCTCCTTTTCCTCTGATACCAACTATAACGACCCATACTTTACATACGTTGTTAATACTTCAAAATTGAAGCACACTTATTACAACATATGAAAAAACCACAAAAAACCGTATAGGTATAGTGTCTTTAGAAACTGGGAAACATAAACAACTGGTTCATAAATCTTCTACAGTGTCTCCCATTTATTTCATCATATCTAAGGTCCCTTTTATAATATTCTACTTAATATCCATCTTCCTAACCTAGGGAAAAGTAAACATACAAAAAAGGGTGAGCTCAAATGCTCAGCAAGGGAAAATAAAGGAAATAAAAATCATATCATATCTTTTTGAAAATCATAACCTTCAAAAGAGATCATAATATCTTAACATGGAATAAATCATAAAAGTGAAAATGAGATCCCCATAATCATAACATAAAACTTGAAACTTTGTGGCATGCACACATAATCATGGAAAATCATTTCTTGTTAGTCATGACTCATTACCAAGACTATCTTAGTGGACAATGTCCATTTCTGAACCGAGTTCACTCCTTATTTCAGTCCGGTATCACTGAACCAAAATAACCTTCCATTCCAGCCATGTCTATCTCGTGAGATATAAATCTTTACCCAATGCATTGGAGGGAGATATAGGTCCCATCCATCTTATAATGAATCCTTTGTTATGTGTGCCACATAAATCATAAATCATACATCATCGCATAACACATGTAACAAAAATGGGATTCTTGAAACATCATGACATCATAAAACAAATCATATAAGGTAAATGACTTAATAAAAATAATTCCATCACAACATAATCAAATCAATGTAATAATAGGGATAAAAACAGAACCATTTATTATCTTTGATGGAAGATAATTTTGATAAAACACTTGAACTCCATTCTTGAGGAAAATATCTTTTCTTCTTCAAAAACACTATTCTTTTCTTAACATGTCATACAATTATAAACTAAAAGACGTTGATTAAAAATAAACTTGAAAACTTGTAAAGGAAGCTTCTTGGAAATAATGTTTTAAAAATCCATTCATGCTGTATAAGTTTAAAAAAACATTCTTCGTACTTTTGTCGGAAAAGTCAAAAAGTACCTCGTACGAAAAAACGACAAAAGATTCCTTTCATATTCTTTACTAAAAACTCACCGAAGGGTAAAATTGGATTTAAACTATTGTAATTGGATGGAAACAATATTACATATTGAGAGAACATGGATTTGGATGATAAAATACACCCCAGTAAATACTTACAAATAAACACTCACGGATAAAAATGAGATTGTGATATTTCCCTTACCTTAGGTCTGATTTGCTTTGTACGTGTCCGAAGCTCCTGTATAATGGTTTAAATAATGTTATTGACTTATTCCAGAATCATACATATTGATATGATATCATATATGTTCATATTCCTAGCTTCATATTAGTAATATTTCATTGTTACTTGTTACTCGGGTCTTTATTGCCTTTTGTTCTTATGCGTGTTTTGCCGAATAAATTCTTATTCTTATTTTAAGGTTATAGATACCTTATATCCTGAATGGTATTAGTGTAACATATATCATATTTATTCATTCATTTCATTTATATAAATACTATATAATTATGATCATGTAGAACGAGTCGCATCACATCGTGGAGACGGTATTCCGTACGTACGCATGAGTGATGATATCGTTCCTATGATCGTGGAATTGTATTGGAGTGTATGTATACTATTTCATAATCAATATCACTATTTAATAGTCATATATAGTCATTATTTACACCATTATACCCATCCAAATAAGGTGGTGGTTGAAAATAGATTACACCACGGCGTGGAGACGGTATTCCGTACATACGCACGCGCGGTGATTTCATTTTTCCGTAGGATGGATAGAAGGTGAATTAGGGTTGTTTCATATTTATAATGACATATCCGTATGTAAGTAATACTTATGTTATTACATTATCATGAAACAACTAAAGAAGAAGAAGTTGAAGAAGAAAGAAATTGAAAAGATCGGTAATGGATATTACCTCTTCTTTTAAACGCCTCTTTGAATCCTCCACTTAGGGAACTAATATTGGTCGTTGAAGAAGACCAGGACTTCTAGGATTATTCTATGGAAGTGTAGAAGGGATTTGGGAATGGGTTGGCCGAGCATGAGTGCTCAAATTGGTGTGAGGAGGAAGGGGAGGAGGTGCCCTTTTATAAGGGAGGAGAGGGGCACCTTAGGAATATCTCAAAATATTATTTTATATTAAAGTCAAAATAGGTTTATAATGGTTCCAAAGGGTCTTATTTCGAAGTTAAAGTGGGTATGGGTCGAAATCCTATCAACCAATAGGATTTAGACAAGTTTAGGTTATTATTTTAACCTTATCAATTAGATTTAACTCTAAGTTAAATAATTTAACTTTTACCGTTTCTTTTTGTTTTCTTACACTATATGGTTAATACACATAATATAACATGCCAAACAAACCCCAAGTTGTTTATTATTAATATATATATCCTTGTCTAAGTCATTTGTCTGAACCTTAGATTTTTAGGAATAAAATAACAATTAATAATATAAAATTTGATTTAAAAACTATTTTGTGTCAATTTTGACAATATTTGATATATGATTTTTTTGAAAGTCATAACAGAATTATATGTTCTATCCAAGTTGATTAAATCAACACTAATATATCATAGTATCCTAAAAAATTAGTGGAATTTATAAAAAGTCTCTAATTACATTTATTTGAGCATTTATAACATCAATTATGTTAACATTTCCTTAAAAGGTTAATTACTGCATCATCGTTGTGTCATAAATAAATTAATTTATTTGAAGTCTAAAAATTATAAATAAAATATCATTATGTAGGAAATCGTCTTATCTTTCTAATGAATATTTATAATTGAATTTATCTTATGTATAGATCCATATTAAAGATGTTTTAATTATTCAACTTTGATTTTAACTATTTTAACTATTCATTAAATAAAATAATATTAAATGTCATAATCTAATCCAAGTGGACCTAAATGGTCATATTATATTCATAAGGTTGTTTTTGATCGAATTACACTTATCCAATAGAATTACGACATGTGTTAGGGTAATAGTAATATCATATTTACCCTTAGTTACCCTATTTACTATTAACCGCAGTAAAAAAAAGTAAAAAGTTAACATTCACCAAAAAAATTATTTTTATCAAATTGAACCACATTTTACTTACTGATATCAACCGTGTCTGTCGGAGTTTCGAAATTCCATTCACAGAAGCGGTAAAATTAAGTTTTATGCAAAATTCAGTTTTTAACCTACCACTTAGTGGTTTCACTATTCATCAAAAATTGAAAGTTTTCAGAAAAATACCAAAATTTCACCCTAGGCTAATTTCGATATTCCGAATCCAAAAATGAAGTCCATTTTGAAAAATAAAATTTATAAAATTTTAAAAAGTGGTTATTACTATTCATAACGGCTAGTTTTAATAATATTTTAATAGCATATCATTGTTTAGTGAAACTCGGTATTGCGTACAACGCAAGCTATTGAGGAAGGTCGCGATTGTGTGTAAAGTAAGCCAAGAAAGTTTTGTGTAGAAAAAGATTCCTTTGATGATTTATATAACATAAAAGTCTCGGGTGTTACACATTGATTGAAATATCCCTTTTCATGAAAACATTTATAAGTCACACAATTTAGAAAGGAAGACAATTAAAGACATTTTTGAATCAGTGTGTCCCATACCACTTTTAATGTTTTGAAAGTAATTAACATTTTAAAAATAATCATGTCCATGTAAATAAATCCTTAAAAACCATTTTGAAGACATGGACATTAATGATAATGATTTAGAAGAATAAATATTTAAAACATTTGAAATGAGGTTTTTGTAAAAATGTTCATTAATAGAATCCCTTTGAAAAATATTTCATGAAACATTGTCATGGATACTAAATATGTCACATTAGATACTTACGTAAAAACAACCTCAGATAATAAATATATTGTGAAATTAAACCTTACCAATTTGGTAACATACGAAACATACTCCCCATGATAGAGGTATCATACAATGAATATGTAAATACACATAAATTAAAGTGTATTACACAAATAATTCAATTATGGGCAGTACATACACCACACAAAAGGTAATAGTGGCAGTATGGCAGAATCTCACAGGAATAAGGTGTGAGATGAAAACCCCTTACCTTTCACATTCCTTTAGTTGAGGGTATGTTTAAACTCCTGTATGAAGACTATATTATGTTATTAAATTATTCTAGAACCATATTAATATTTATGATATCATACATCATTCATTTATGAGTTTATACTACCCAATTAATAATAATTTTCATGTTATATTAATATCTCAGGTAATAATTGCTTTCTTTATCGTACGTGTTTTAACTTGGTACTCTTGATTGTATCACATAGATCATTATTTAAATACTACTAGAATATAAAACATGATATATATATATATATGTCATATTTATTTAGAATATAAATATGTATAATATACATTTATATGAAATGGAAAACACCGTTTATGGAGACGGTAGTCCATACATACACATAAACGTGGTTTCCGTTTTCATATAGTATTGTACGGAAGTAAGTGAATAAGATATATGTAAGTACATAAATACTTATATATATTAATATATACATCTCCAGTATCATTATTATATCATATATTATATACTTATTAGTAATATATATTTTTATAATTGTCGATCAATGGTGAACTTCGAAATGAATCTCATCACGTCGTGGAGACGGTAATCCATATGTACGCACGAGCGAAAATATCATTTTTTTGATATTAAAATAATATATAATTGGATGGTATATCATACATACAGAATCCTTATCATTTTATATTTATTATTTAAATCAAATACATATCATTTTTATACCCATCCAAATAAAAATGTATTGAATAACAATTACACCATGATGTGGAGACGGTAAGCCACACATATGCATGTATGGTGACATGTCATTAAAAGGGTGGGTAGAATAATGAATTTGGTTGTAACATAATTATAATAACAACATAGTATATATAAGATACTGGATTTAATATTTTAGAATGGAAACAACCAATAAAAAAGGAAGTGGAAGAAGAAAGGAACTTGAAAGAGGGTGGTGAAATAATTACCTCTTCTTCAGGTTCTGTCTTTTGATTTGCTCAAAAGGGATCCTTAGGTTGGCTTTCTGATCAAAATAAGTCCTCTAGGATGAATGGAGGATAGTTGAGGGAGTATTTGGGTAGGTTTTCTCCGAGCCAAATGGCTTAGAAGGTGTGAATTAGAGTGAAGGGGGAGTGCCCTTTTATAAGAGGGGTGAGGGGCACCTTAGAAAAAATGTGAAAAATTATTCTATAATAAATTCATATTTGGTATATAATGGCTCCAAATTGATTTAGTTGAAGGCTAAGGTTGGTATGTGTAACACCCCGAGTTTTTATGAAAAATATTTTCTTTAATTTCATTAATGCCATGTGTTATACGCTACACCAAAATGATCTTTCACAACTCACATCCCTAAATTTCCTTGCATTACACGCAATCCTGACCTTCCTCGATAGCGTGTGTAGTACGCAATATCGAGTTTCATTAAACGAGATATTATTATAATATTATTATGAACTAGCCGTTATGAATAGTAATACACAATTTTTGAAATTTTATAAATTTTATCTTTTAAAATGGACTTCACTTTTGGATTCGGAATATCGAAATTAGCTTAGGGTGAAATTTTGGTACTTTTCGGATAACTTTTATATTCTAATAAATAGTTAAAATTAATAAATTTTAATTAAAAAGAACTTTTTTAATCGAAATAACTTATAGTGATAAATTATTAATTTGAGTGGTTTTAAAGTATATATAGAATATATTTTTACCATTTAATACAATTTTGGTCAATGGATGTAATTTCACAATTAAACCAGATATAAACAAATGTCAATCTTTTGATAGTTATTATCTCTTAAAAACACGCTATTTTTTTGACGATGGGAATGAATTTTTAAATTAATTAATGCAACTAATATGTTTAGAATTTGGTAAAATAGACAGCAATTTTGAATTCATAATATCAAATATAGCTTAGACTAATTTTTGGTATTTTTCTGGATACTTTCATTTTTTGTTGAATAGTGAAACCACTAAGTGGTAGTTAAAAAGATGAATTTTTCATAAAACGTAATTTTACCGCTTCTGTAAGTGGAATTTTGAAAATCTGAGGGACGCGGTTAATATCAATGACTAAAATGTGGTTCAATGAGATGAAAATAAATTTTGGTGAATAGTAACTTTTTCTTTTTTTACCACGATTAAAAGTAAATAGGGTAATTAAGGGTAAACATGATATTATTATTTCCCTAACACATGTCCTAATTCTATTTGATAAGTGTAATTCGACCAAAAACAACCTTAGGAATAAAATATGACCATTTAGGTCCACTTGGATTAGATTAGGATAGTTAATATTAATTTATTTAAAGAAGGGTTAAAATAGCTAAAATCAAAGTTTAATAAGTAAATAATTTTTAATATTGGGATATACATAAGATAAATTAGACTATAAATATTAATTAGAAAGCTCAAAATATTTTCTACATAATGGTATTTTATTTATAATTTTTAGACATTAAATAATTTACTTTATTTATGATATAAAAATGATGTAGTAATTATCTTATTAATGAAATATTGACATAATTGATGATATAAATACCCAAATAAATGTAATTTGAGACTTTTTATGAATTACACTACTTTTATATGTTAATATTACATGTTATTATTGATTTATTTAACTTTTTTAGAACTAATAATTCTGTTATGATTTTCACAATAATCAATTACCAAATAGTGTTAAAATTGACATAAAATAGTTTTTAAAACCAAAATTATATTATTAATTGTTATTTTATTCCTAAAAATCTAAGGTTCGGCCAAATGACTTAGATAAGGTTATATATATTAATAATAATAAACTTGGGGTTCGTTTGTCTTGTTATAGTAAGTTTATTAACCTTATCATGGAAGAAAACAAGAACACACGGTAAAAGTAAAATTATTTATCTTAAGGTTAAATAGAAATGATAAGGTTAAAATAGAAACCTAAACTTGTCTAAATTATATTGTATGAGAGTATGTAGACCCCTACCCAACTTATCTTCTATATAACTAAATTTTGAGCTATTAAAAACCGAATATGACTTTATAATAAAATAATATTTTTAGTTTTTCCAAAGGTTCTCCTCTCCTCCCTTATAAAAGGGCACATCCTCCCTCTCCTCCTCACACCAATTTTATCCTTCAAGCTCGTCCAACCCCTGCCAATTTCTCTTCTCCACTTCCCTATAAACATCCTATAGGTTCTTTTCTTCTTCAAAGACCAATTTTAGAGCCCTAAGAGGATGTCTCAAAGAGGCGCTTCAAAGAATAGTTAATGTCCGTTACCGATTCTTTCAACTTTATTTGTTCTTCCACTTCTTCTTCTTTAGTTGTTTCATTATGAAGTAATTAAATCAGTATAACTAATATACTGATATGTTATTATATGTATGAAACAACCCTATTTCACCATTTATCCATCCTATGGAAAACGAAATCACCACGCATGCGTACGTACGGAATACCATCTCCACGTCGTGGTGAAATCTGTTTTTCCACAAACACCTTACATGGATGGGTATAATGGTATAAAGAATAACTATATATTGTTATTATAACATCATACCGATTCTGATATATTATACCATCGACTCCAATTCTATTCAATAATTATGGGAAGGATATCATCGCTCGTGCGTACGTACGGACTACCATCTCCACGACGCGATGAGATTCATTCTCCATGTTAACCATACATGAATGATCATAATGTTTATATAATTAATAATAATTAAATATATGAAATAATAATTCTACTTGATTTATATATATATTTATTTATTTCATCTATTTAGTTTCATTCAATTTAATAAGGAAACGAAAACAGCGTTCATGCATATGTACGGCCTACTGTCTCCATGAATGATGTATTTCATTCCTTTTATTGATCTATAATATATATGTGTATATGATGAATATATATTATATATAAATCATGTTTTACATTTTGGAATTATATAAATCAGGATATAAGTAATAATATCAAGAACAACAAGTTGAAAAACATACGATAAATGAAATGATTTTACCCAAAACGCTGCTTTAGCATGGAATTTACAAAAGAAAACGTAATATAAAGTCATAAGTGAAACATATATCATATCATAACAATGAATGTGATTCTGTAATAAGTCAATTAAATTATTTAAATAATTATACAGTAGGTTCGGATTCGTACGAAGCATATCAGACCTAAGGTAAGGGATAATTTTGTAAATATCATTTTTATCCAAGATTGCATATTCGTAAGTATTTACTGGGGTTATTGCTATCATCAATTTCCATGTTTTATAAAAGTGTATTCATGTATGTTTAATGTCTTCTTTATTCATTTTGACATTTACCCCATGGTATGGAAGGAATATTTCTCTTATTTACCCTACAAGGTACTTTTTGACTTTTCCGACAAAAGTACGAGAATAATGTTTTTTTAACGTATACGGCATGAAAGGATTTTTTGCGGTTTTATATAGCCTTATTTTCATGAAGCTCCCTCCAAAATATTTCTTGACTATTTTCAACAAAATCATTTTCTTTTTAAAATTGCATGACATTTTGTAAAAAGAAAATGATTTTGAAGAAAAAAGGACATTTTCCTCAAGAATTCATTTCAAGTGTTTTATCAAAACCATTTTTCATCTAAGATGACATTATTTCTTATGTGTATGTTTCAAGTATCATGTATCTATGATTTAGATGGTTTCACTTTTCATATTATGAAATGATATCCATTTCTTTTATATGGATTATGTGATGATGGAATGATGTTTATGAAACCCATTTTATTCTTTGGGTTATGATGAATGATGAATATTTATGTTGTGGAAAAAGTAAGAATGATTTCATTATGAGATGGGTGGGAGCTATATCTCCCTCCAATGAGTTGGGTAAAGATTTATATCTCATGAGATAGACATGGCTGGAATGGCAAGTTAAACTGGTTCAGCAATATAGGACAGTAATGAGGAGTGAACTCGATTCAGAAAGGGACTTTGTCTACTAATATGGTCTTGGAAGCAATGCCTTGGCTACTATGGAAATCATAACATGTGTTGAATGGTTGCCACAATTAAATGTTTTATTCCCATGCTATTTTATCATGATAGATGTTCCTTTATGATATATGCCTTACGTACTTCCACGATTTATGTCTTTGATCAGGATTTTGATGTTTCAATTTCATGTTCAAGTTTTTTCTTTCAAATGTTTATGGATTGTTTTATGTTCTATATTTTTCCCATTATGAGCATTTGAGCTCAACCCTTTTATGTTTTCTTTTCTCCAAGATATAAAGAAAGGTTTTAGGTAAGAAAAAAAGGGGATGTTCTTTATGGGAGATGTTGAAGATCATTCACCACGATTAGAAGATTATATTCCGAGTTTCCAAAGACACTAAACTATTACGGTCCTTATGTGTATTTTTTTGTTAGGTATTAATTATTCTGAAAAAGTAATTTAATGTCCATGTACACCATGCTTTGGGTCTCTATATTTGGTATCAGAGGAAAGGTTTAGTCAACCATTGGAAACTAGGATGCAAAAAACATTAGTGAGATCCCTAGAGATATTTCTAAGCTATGTCGAGGGATGTCCCTAGGGTTAAGTATAAGTATAGGTTATAGTCCTAGAATAATGGTAATGAAATTAGATTAAACCTAAGATATTAGATATCGAAGTTACTCCCCCTTTATTATGATTTTTTTCCTCTCACACTATTCTTTTTGGGTTTTAGAAAATCGCTAGAAACAAGATGATTCACGATAATTGAGGATATGATGGAAAATGGAATGATATTATTCATGATCAACCAAATTAAAAGGGATTTGGAAGTCTAAAAATCATTATTTTTCCGAATCAGAAATCTCATAATATAATCAATAAACTCAAATTTGGTATGTTTCCTGACTCGGCTATTAAGAGAAAGATAGAGTTTCATGATGATCATAGAGGAAAGAAAGTTCAATTTACCCTATGTAAATCATGTGGGAAGAGGCATCATGGAGAATGTTTCAAATGAACTGGAAGATGCATTGGGTGTAGAAAAGGAGGACCCCAAGCCAGTAAGTGCAGACAAAAAGGTTCAGTTAACACCATGAATGAGGATAATGGTATTGCTACGACATCAACAATGGTTAAATGTTTTAAATTTTGAATGTATGGGCATTATGCAAACCAGTTCCTAAAGGTAAAGTCTCATGAAGAGAATCAGTATGGTCGTATGGGTAGTATTTATGTTGATGATGATGAAGAGACTACAAATGACATGTGAGATTAAAGAATTGTTGAAGCTCGGTCAATGGTTTAAGAAGGTAGTGAAATGATTACTTTCTTATCAAGTGTAATGTTGTATAAGTAATCTCATGGTACTATGGAATAAATAGACATCTAAGGATTGTTACACTGTTTTCTTTCCTTATGTTTTGAAAGTGTATGATGAATGGTACCAGTAACCATGAATGTTTATTCAGATATTTTTGGAATGTAGATGATATGCGCATAATTAAGGGATAAGAAGAAAATTAAATGTTTGATAGTATTCATGAACTCATGACTGATATAAGGAGAAGGTTATATCACGGTTTGAGTATATAAATTTTTTGGATTTTGGTATGTGGAAAGAGTTAACTTTTGACAACATTCATGTTTTCACTAAGGTTTAATGGGTATTAATTTTTCAGGAAAATACATGATTAAGGTATTCACATGATTGAAATGTGACCAAAAAGATATATGGGGGATAAATGATGGTATTCTCATGATTGGTTGATGACATTTCATGTAATCGTTTTCATTATACTATGATCTTAGACCGAAGTATTTTAGATAAATATTGGAATGGATTATGTTGGACATAATTTAGTATTGTTTAAGGATAGAACTTTTTTCAATATTATTGATGGGTTGTTATAGTAATGTAGTTTTAGAAAAAGGAAAACCTGTAGGATGGGCGACAGCCCATCGTATCGGACAAAGCTGTGGGAATTGTACCCACAACCGAAGGGTGACTGGCCTTTATCACCTACCACTAGCCTAAAAGAAGTCCATGTTTAGTAAAAACTAGTTTCATTATATTAAGAAGTATAATATATGAAGTATAATCCCATTTTAGGAACCATATATGATTAATCTCACTATAGATGGACTTATGTATTTTTGATAACTTTTCTAACCTTTTGTTGGAAACAGAACGAATGACCCATCATTCTATCACATGATCTTCTAAAACTTCACAAATGAAAAATTCAACTTCATTTATTTAAGAGATGAAGTGGAAATTTTCCAATGGACGACCAACAATGATACTGTACCAAAATCATGAATGTATTTCTTCAAATTCCAATTTCTTAAACTTTAGGGAAATGATCTTGAGAACCAAAAATGTTTTCCTAGTAACCTTATATCCGATGAATCAGATGATACCCTAGATCATCACAAATTTATGGCTTTGTGATTGTTGGCTTTTTCATAGCCATGTTCTCTACCACTCTCCATCAGAACATGATGGTTAGATTTTTTTTCCATATCCATATTTTCACCTATGTTCTCCTACATGGAAACCATATGATGAGTTAATTTGGGTAACCATTACATTTCATACTTTAGTTTTTAAAGCCTAGTTTTGGTATTCCTTTTTACTATGTGGGTTTCTATTGAAGAAACTTTCGAGTAGTAAACCATCTATAACCCTGACGAATTTCGAGGGAGAAATTCATTTTACGGGGGGTAGAATGTAACACCATGAGATTTTATGAAAAATATTCTTTTTAATTTAATAAATGTCATGTGTTGTATGATAAACCAAAAGTATCTTGCACAACATGCATCCCTGAATTTCCTTGCATTACACGCAATCGCGACCTTCCTCGATAGCGTGTGTTGTACGCAATACCGAGTTTCACTAAACGAGATATTATTATAATATTATTTTGAACTAGCCGTTATGAATAGTAATACCCACTTTTTGAAATTTTATAAATTTTATCTTTCAAAATTGACTTCATTTTGGGATTTTGAATATAGAAATTAGCTTTGGGTTAAATTTTGGTACTTTTCAGATAACTTTCATATTCTGATGAATAGTCAAAGTTACTAAATTTTAATTAAAAACAACTTTTTTAATCTAAATAATTAATAGTGATAAATTTTTAATTTGAGTGGTTTTAAAGTATATTTAGAATATATTTTTACCATTTAATACAATGTCTGTCATTGGATGTAATTTCACATTTAAACCAGACATAAACAAGTGTCAATCTTTTGATAGTTATTATCTCTTAAAAAACGCTATTTTTTTTGACGACGGGAATGAATTTTTAAATTAATTAATGCAACTTATATGTTTTAAATTTCATAAAATAGACATAAATTTTGAATTAATAATATCAAATATAGCTTAGGCCTAATTTTTGGTATTTTCTAGAAACATTCATTTTTTGATGAATAGTTAAACCACTAAGTGATAGTTAAAAAACTGAATTTTTCAGTAAACATAATTTTACGGCTTATGTGAGTGGAATTTAGAAATTACAAGAGACACGGTTAATATTAAGGACTAAATTGAGGTTCAATGAGATGAAAATAATTTTTGGTGAATAGTAACTTTTTACTTTTTTTACTACGGTTAAAAGTAAATAGGGTAATTAATGGTAAAAATGATATTATTATTACCCTAAAACATGTCCTAATTCTATTTAATAAGTTTAATTCGACCAAAAACAACCTTAGGAATAAAATATGAACATTTAGGTCCACATGGATTAGATTATGACATTTAATATTAATTTATTTAAAGAAGGGTTAAAATAGCTAAAATCAATGTTTAATAAGTAAATCATTTTTAATATAGGGTTATACATAAGATAAAATCGACTATAAATATTCATTAGAAAGATAAATTTATTTCCTACATAATTGTATTTTATTTATAAT
Source organism: Viscum album (assembly GCA_963277665.1). Lineage (NCBI taxonomy): Eukaryota > Viridiplantae > Streptophyta > Magnoliopsida > Santalales > Viscaceae > Viscum > Viscum album. The sequence continues at coordinate 941,897,310 of OY728127.1, read as the reverse complement.
TTTTAGACATTAAATAAATTACTTTATTAATGACACAAAGATGATGCAGTAATTATCTTATTAATGAAATATTGACATAATTGATGTTATAAATACCCAAATAATGTAATTTGGGACTTTTTATTAATTCCACTAATTTTATAGGTTAATATTAAATGTTATAATTTATTTAGTTCACTTTGTTCGAACTAATAATTCAATTATGAGTTTCACAAAAATCAATTACGAAATAGTGTCAAAATTGACATAAAATAGTTTTTTAAACAAATATTATATTATTAATTGTTATTTTATTCCTCAAAATCTAAGGTTCTTAAAAATGACTTAAATTAGGTTATATATATTAATAATAAACAAAATCGGGTTCTTTTGGCTTGTTATAGTACGTTTATTGACCTTATAGTGTAAGAAAACAAGAAGACACGGTAAAAGTAAAATTATTTAACTTAAGGTTAAATCTAAATGAAAAGTTTAAAATAGAAACCTAAACTTTTCTAAATTCTATTGTATGAGATTATTTCGACCCATACCCACATTAGATTCTAAATAACTCAATTTGGAGATATTAAAAACCGAATATGACTTTATAATAAAATAATATTTTTAGTTTTTCGAAAGGTGCCCCTCTCCTCCCTTATAAAAGGCACCTCCTCACACCAATTTGATCCTTAATACTCGGCCAACCCCTACCAATATCCCTTGTACACTTCCATATAAAAATCATAGAGGTTGTGGTCTTCTTCAAAGACCAATTTTAGTGCCCTAAAAGGAGGTCTCAAAGAGGCGCTTCAAAGAAGAGGTAATGTCAGTTACCGATTCTTTCAGCTTTATTTCTTCTTCCACTTATTCTTCTTTAGTTATTTCATTATGAAGTAATAACATCAGTATAACTAATATACTGATATATTATTATAATTATGAAACAACCCTATTTCACCATCTATCAATCCTATGGAAAACAAAATCACCACGCGTGCGTACGTACAGAATACCGTCTCCACGCCGTGGTGAAATCTGTTTTTCCACCAACACCTTAAATGGATGGGTATAATGGTGTAATGAATAACTATATATGGTTATTATAACATAATACTTATTCTGATATATTATACCATCCACTCCAATTCTATTAAATAATTATGGGAACGATATCTTCGCTCGTGCGTATGTACGGACTACCGTCTCTACGACGCGATGAGATTCATTCTCCATGTAAACCATACATGAATGATCATAAAGTTTATATAATGAATAATAATGAAATATATTAAATAATAATTCTACTGGATTTAGTTATATATATATATATGTATGTCGTCTATTTAGTTTCATTCAATTCAATAAGGAAACCAAAACAGCGTTCATGCGTACGTACAGCATACCGTATCCACGAACGGTGTATTTCATTCCTTTTATTGATCTATAATATATATATGTATATGATGAATATATATTATATATAAATAATGTTTTAAATTCTGGAATTATTTAAATCAGGATATAAGTAATAATATCAAGAACGACAAGTCGAAAAACATACGATAAATGAAATTATTTTACCCAAATCGCTGCTTTAACATGGAATTTAAAAAAGAACGGGTAATATAAAGTCTTAGGTGAAACATATATCATATCATAACAATGAATATGATTCTGTAATAAGTCAATGACATTATTTAAATCATTATATAGGAGGTTTGGATTCCTATGAAGCTTATCAGACCTAAGGTAAGGGATAATTTTTCAAATCTCATTTTTATCCGAGATTGCTTATTCCTAAGTATTTACTAGGGTTATTGATATCATACATTTCCATGTTTTATAAAAATTTATTCATGTATTTCTAATGTCCTTTTAACCCATTTTGACTTTTACCCCATGGTATGGAAGGAATCTTTCTTTTATTTACCATACAAGGTACTTTTTGACTTTTCCGACAAAAGTATGAGAAGAATGTTTTTTAACGTATACGGCATGAAAGGATTTTTGCAGTTTTATAAAGACTTAATTTAATGAAGCTTCCTCCAAAATATTTCATGAATATTTTCAACGAAATACTTTTCTTTTAAAATTGCACGACATTTTGTGAAAAGTAAATGATTTTGAAGAAAAAAGGTTATTTTCCTCAATAATTCATTTTAAGTGTTTTATCAAAACAATTTTTCATCTAAGATGACATTCGTTCATATGAATATGTTTCAAGTGTCATGTCTCTATGATTTACATGGTTTTACTTTTCTTATTATGAAATGATATCCATTTCTTTTATATGGATTATGTGAAGATGGAATGATGTTTATGAACCCTGTTTTATTCTTTGGGTTATGATGAATGGTGAATGATTATGTTGTGTCACAAGTAAGAATGATTTCATTATGAGATGGGTGGGACCTATATCTACCTTCAATTCATTGGGTAAAGATTTATATCTCATGATATACACATGGATGGAACGACATGTTAAACCGGTTCAGTAATACAGGACTGGAACGAGGAGTTAACTCGATTCAGAAAGGGACATTGTCCCCTAAGATGGCCTTGGAAGCAATGTCTTGGCTACTATGGAAATCATAACAAGTGCTGAATGGTTTCCTCAATTACATATTTTTTTCCCATTCTAGATTATCATGATTGATGTTCCTTTATGATATATCCCTTACTTACTTCCACGATTTAGGTCTTTTCTCAAGATTTTGATGTTTAAATTTTATGTTCAAGTTTTTGCTTTCAAATGATTATGGATTGTTTTATGTTCTCTAGGTTTTCCTTTACTGAGCATTTGAGCTCACCCCTTTTTTGTTTTCTTTTCCCTAGGATATAAATAATGGTTTTAGGTAAGAAAAAAAATGGGAAGATCTTTATGGGAGATGTTAAAGTTCTTTCACCACGATTAGAAGATTATATTCCGAGTTTCCAATGACACTAAACTATTACGGTCCTTGTGTGTCTTTTTTTGTTATGTATTAATTATTACACAAAAGTAATGTAATGTCCCTCTATGTCAAGATTTCGTCTCTACAGTATGGGTTATAATCCACTCAATGAATAGGTTTTATACAGGTTTGGGTCACTTTATTAACCTTATCCTTTAGTTTTAACTCTTAGTTAATTAGTTTGACATTTACCATGTCTCTTTGTATTTTTCTATTATATGGTTAATAAACCTAATATAAACTTTCAATCGACCCCCAAGTGGTCCATTAATAATAAATATATCAGTTTATAAGTCTTTTGGCTGAACCATATATTTTTGGGAATAGAATATCAATTAATAATTTAATATTTGTTTTAAAAACACTTTTATGTCAATTTTGACACTATTGGGTATTTTGTTTTTTATTAATTCCTAAAAGAACTATTACCTACAAAATAATAAATATAACCAATAATATTAGGTCATATTAACATATAAAATTATTTTAATTCATAAAAAGTCTCAAATTACATTTTTTTGGGTATTTATAATATCAATTATCTTAATCATTCATTAATACGGTGATTATTACATCATCATTGTCTCATAAAGAAATTAAATTATTCAATGTTTCAAAATTATAAATAAATTACTATTATGTAGGAAATATTTTTATCATTCTAATTAATATTTTTAATTGAATTTATATTATTTATATTTGTATATTAAAAATTTTTTAGTTATTAAACTATGATTTTAACTTTTTTAACTCTTCATTGAATTAAATAATAATAAATGTCCTAATCTAATCTAAGTTGGAATAAATGATATTATTTTAATACTAAGGTTTTTTATGGTCGAGATACACATGTCCAATAGAATTAGGACATGTGTTAGGGTAATATTAATATCATTTTTACCCTTAATTACCCTATTTAATTTTAACTGTGGTAAATAAATGTAAAAAGATACTATTCACAAAAATTATTTTTATCTTATTTAACAACATATTACTATTTTATATTAACCATGTCTCTCATATTTTTGAATTTCCACTCATAAAAGTTGTAAAATTAAGATTTAGGTGAATTTGCAAATTCTCCAAGGAGGTGGGTAAAAGACAGTGAAAAGTTCAATAAACTTTTTATATATATAATTATTATAAACTGAATCCAATGAATTACAGTGAAATTATATAGGTATTATGTATCTATTTTTACCTAAAATAAATATAAATAAAATAAATAATTATTTAAATAAAAATTCGGTTTTAAACTATAACTTACTGTTTTTCACTATTCATCAAAAATTAAAAGTTTTCAGAAAAATACCAAAAAATTACCCTAATCTAATTTTGATATTACAAATTCAATAATTAAGTATATATTACCAAATTAAAAACATAGAGGTTTCATTTATTAATTTAAAATTAATTCCTACTGTCAAAACCAAAATGCGTTGTTTTATGAAATAATAACTACCAAAAGTTTGACACTTGTTTATGTCCAATTTCAAAGTGAAATTACTTAAAATGACCATCATTGGATTAAATTGTGAAAATATAATCTATTTATACTTCCATAACATTATAATGTATAATTTAACACTATAAATTATTTTGATTAAAAAGGTTGTTTTTTGTTAAAATGTAGTATTTTCATTATTCACCCAAATATGAAAGTTATCAAAAAAACACAAAAACTTTATTGAAACTAAATTATTATGTCCCAATTATAAATAATAAGTTTATTTTGTAAAATTTAATATATAAAAGTTCCAAATATTGGATTTAAAAAGGCTTCACCATTAAAAGGCGGTAAAATTGCATTTTTTGAAAAATACTTTTTTATCTAAAAGAAATGTATTTGTTCTTACATTATGTCTAAGAAACTCAAAATTTGAATCCAAAATTATAAGTATTATATAAAGTTAAAAATTTAGTTAATACTATTCATAACCGCTTTTGAACTGCAAGTTTGGTAAGTCATGGTGCGCTAGAACTCGGTGTTGCGTGTAGTGCAAGTTATTGAATTACTATGAAGAAATAACGTACTATGAAATCTTGGGTTGTTACATTATCTCGTAGTAAAGGTAATATGAGCCTCCCCAAGAGTCTGTCACCATCACACACTTTATCCATACGTCTTATGTGGGTGATATAAGAGGTTATGTAACAAGACCCTAGAACTATTGTTATATTCATTATTTTGGTACATAATAAATAAAATACATTCATTTTCGTATTGTTACATTGTAAATAGTTTTTAAAGCACAAATATTTTTTTAGTTAATATTGAATTATGAAATGAATTTTTATGAATTAATGGATTTTTTAATTAAATATATTTTCATAAAATATTATTACTAAACATTGTTTTATTAAATATAAATAATTGTATAATTTTTTGAATACAATTGTAATTTTTCTAAAGGTTTTAAAGGTTTTTTTTGCATAACCCAAGACTTTTCGATAAATGTTAGTTTTTATATTAATATTGAAAATTCGAATATTTCAAAAATTATATAGATAAAATTAATATATTTTTTCAATCAGGTCGTCAAAATTATCCAATGGTGAATTTTTCATAATTTTTCGATACAGTCGAATTTTTGGATAAAAATTAAATATTGTTTAAATATAGAATGTGTTTTATGACAACATAGTGACCCAATAGTGATTTAATAAAATACTATTGGAGGGAAGTTCGTCCAATTTATGTTTTAACCTTAAAATAATTTTATTTTAGTTTTGTTTGATTTACTTTATAAAGCCTTAGTGGACCCGCCAAGACTTATAAATCATTTAAACATCTTAAAATGATTTCCAAGAGACTGTGACCAACCTCCACATAATAAAACCTAATATTTATATTATTTTCGGCCATTGGCCTTATAAAATAATTTTTTCTACTCTAATTTGGAAAAAACCTTTGGAAAAACCATGGCATGGTTTTTGGTTTCGATTATGTTAATGTGTGGTGTCCAAAAACTAAATAATAAAATATTCTCTCTCCTTTCATATATAAGCCCACTCAATCTCCCATTCATCTTCACTCAAACCATTTATATATTGACCAAGACTTTCCCTCATCTATCTATAATCCTCTAAAGGTTCCCCAAGCTTTCAATAATCCCTTCTCAAGACTCTCCCAAGCCTTTGATATCACACTTCCAATTGAGGGATTTCTTCCTTTCTCATTTTTTTACAAATTTATTTATGTTTTTATAATAATTTATACTCAATTGAAATGTTGGGGTATGATTTCTCACATCCTTCATACTTCACACCTAATTTTTTGATGATGAGAGACCTATTTCCCTCTTATTGATGACTCTCATGTACACATGTTACCATGCCGAAATTCTATAAAGAATTTGTCCCTTCTAATTTTCATTCGAGAAATTATTTTATATTATGAAACAAAATTCCATTACCCATGTTGGTACATGTATCTATATGACCCCTTACTTCCCAAATAAATTAAATTTAATGATATACCATTTAATCTCTCATCAACCATTTTTATGAATTCTTATGTCATGCGGTCATGCTGCCGAAATTGCACCGTGATTTTCCAAGACAAAGTCATTGGGTAGTGAATACCATGCATTTCTCTATCTTGGGTATTCTACTCTACACACAATTACTTATTGATTATATATTTCCATTTATGTCTTACACATTATTTTATCATGGAATAAATTATGATGTGGAATGATCCGATGTTGTATGATCCACATGGCACACTTATGTATGAAATGAAGTGATTAAGGAGGGTGTGCCCTGATAGAAGTCCAGGGAATTGGGTAAAGATTATTATCATTATAAATCAAGTTAAATTAGGTTTTACTCATTCTAATTCAAGTTAAATGATTGATTATGGTTTTTCCATGGGCAATATGCCTTGGATCATGATAATATCATGTTAAATGTTGTTCCCACATTTCAAAGTTAAGATAATCATGTTATACCATGCCTTTTTGTTCATGTTTATTTTGTTATGAATAGATATGCATAATTCATAACATTTAATATATTAGTCATGTTGTCATTTTCTTACTACTACACTAGGCTTTATATATAACCATTTTCTTATGCATGTCCTTTGGTTATCCCATGAAATGCTATGTATGAAGGAATTTTGTGCTCGTTTAAAAGAAGTTTTTGATAAAGTTGTTTTTTTATATTATATGTTGTTATAAAGTTTTCCTAATTTCCCTTGACATTGGACTGCTCAATCCTCATTGTTTTCTTATGTTCATGTTTATGTAATAAATCTTGTTTAAGTGTGTAATAAAGAGATGGTTTATTATAGTTGGTATTAAAGGATAGGTTTAGTTATTTTTGGGAATGGGATTAGAAAACCCTAGTGAAAGCCTTGTGGATAAGTATTTTTATAAACAACATCTCTAAATTTTGGTGATGATTGAGTTAGTATTTTATCAAAAAAATAAATCTCTTTTTTGAAATGAGTATGTAGACGAATCTTTGACATAGATGTATCTATGGGTAAAACCTGAAAACAATGCTTTGAGCTAGACTCGAACGAGAACTAGTTCATGACAACTATCCATGTTGCACTCTTGGTTAGGACACTCTTGGGAGATATAATTTGGTAAATTCAAATGATTAGTATGAACCATTATTATGGAAATAAAAAAATTCAACTAAGAATATATTCTGGGAAGTAGATCATGGAGAACATAGATTAAAGACAAGAAATTCTTAAGTTATGGAAATAAATATAATTTATAAATTATCCCTTTTTGGAAATTGATTCACCTTTATGTGTTACCCATAACTATCCTTTTATTCCAACCAATGGACATTAATATGAGGACTTGGGCAAATAACCATTACAAAGATCAATGTCATGACTATTCAAATGAGATGCCCAATCTGATGGGAGCAGGAATCAGAAACTATTTCACAATACCAACATAGTTAACTCATATTTATAACCGAATCATGGGTCAAGATATACGTTAAACCCCCTCTAAGAAAGAAAAAAATTCAATCAAGAGCTTCATGAGACAAATTCCTCCTACTTTTAATGGATCATATGATACCTCAATCATCGAACAATTGATCACCTTCATTGAAAAGATCATCTATATCCTTCAATGTTCTAAACAAAATATGGTACTTCAAGCTACTTATCATATGGTGGATGAATTTGATCATTGGTGGAAATTTATCCAAAATACGAAGCCTACGGAATAAATTGAGGCATTGGAATTAAAATATTTTTAGAAAATGTTTTTCAATAAATACTTTCCTCACAACCTATGACTAAAGATGGAAAGGATCTTCCTTGCCCTCAAGAAAAAAGACAACAAATCCATCAGAGTTTACGAGGAAAACATCACAAGGCTTGCATGATACACCTCCAGCATTGTCAGTACCCCTGAATGGAAGTTAAAATACTTCCTTTGTGGGATAAAACCTATCCTACGGAAATCCGTAAATATCAGTCACTTCAAGAGCTATGAGGAAATTGTTGATTGTTCCCTTAATGTCGAGATGGATATTGGCGAATCTTAGGGGTATCATGGGGATATGAAGTTTAAGTTATACATTAATTTTTGTAGTCTGATGGATAAATCCAGTATTGCTAAGATATTCTATCACCCCACTCACCAATGTTGTGGAATGACGCAAACTATAAATTACCTTAAGGGAATCAGGAGATGTTATAGGTGTAGAATAGAAGGGCACCTGTCCATTAAATATCATCAATAAAAACATGTTTTTGCAACAAGGGAGATGAACCCTCCTTTATACCCTAAACGTTTTTTTAATTGCTTCATCTGCAATGAATAATGGCACTTTTCAAACCTGTTCCCTTGGAAAATGGTTTTCGGAGGCAACCAACAACCTCAATGGCCGCAAGGGCGAGACTTTTTCATTACTACCACTGAAGTGAACCCCTACAAGAAAGTGGTAACAGGTACACTAGTTATTCATTAAAGAATAGAAAATATACATTTTGATTATGGATCTACCCATTTTTTATATGTCGCATGTTTATTAGAACAATCCAAACACCTACACCAGTCATGGAAGTAATGATTTCTGTGAGAACGAAAAATTAGGAAATTATTACAAAACCTGAATATAACTCCTCCCCGGTTAGAATTTCCGTATTGAACTTCCCAGTGAATCTTATCATACTACCTTTGGTGGAATTTGATTAAATTCTCGACATGGATTATATTTCCATATATAAAGCCAAAAAAAAATTCCATGATAGGGAAATCACTCTCTATATGGAGAATCGACCCCCATTCTATACATGTGCTTGGAAAAAGATGAATCTTCTTTAGTACCATCATCTCTAGCATGGATATTACTGCCCTATGAGCGCACGTGTCTTTCATAGATGATTGATTCTAAGGAAGCCACCATCCTTGATGTCATTCCTATTATGAGGAAATTTTCTAATGTGTTTCCATTGGAATTACATGGACTTCCTCTATAAAGGTATATTGAATTTGAAATTGATCTTATACCTGGGGAATTGAAAATATCAAAAACTCAATATATAATGTCTATTTTAAAGCTTTAGTAGATAAATAAACAACTGAGGAGAATCTTGATAAAGGGTTTATACGCCCAAGTGCTTCACCATGGGGTGAACCAGTCCTCTTCATCAAGAATAACGACTAGTCAATGCACCTTTTCATTCATTATCTTGAGCTCAACAAAATCACGATAAAGAACGAGTATACATTTCCCTGAAATGATGACTTTTTAGATAAGCTAATTGGGAAAAAATACTTCTCCAAGATTGATCTACGTTTGGGATGTTACAATTTAAGGGTGAATAAGAAGGATATCCCCAGTACTACTTTTCATACAAGTTACATGCACTATGAATTCGTAGTAATTCCTCTCAGACTCATTAATGACCTAGAAATCTTCATTGTCTTGATGAATAGAGTAATTTGAGATTACCTTGACAAATTTGTGGTAGTCTTTATTGGAAATATTATAATATACTCAAAAAAACAATAATAACCATGAGGAACATATATACACTATACTAAAGACCATTTGAAAGGAGAAGCTCTATGAAAAGTATAGAAAGTGTGAGTTCTGGTTGAAGGAAGTATCATTTTTTGGACATATCATCACAAGAAATGGTATATCTGTGGATCCCTCAAAAATTGATGTAATTTACGATGTCTTAGGCCATCATATGTAATTGATATTCATAGATTCCATGGTATAGAAGGATAATATCTCCGATTTTTGATATATTTTTCACATTATTAAAACCCTCTTAAAAAGCTAACTTAGAAGGGAGTTAACTTTGTGTGGAGTGATGAGTGAGAATAGAGCTTCACTGAGATGAAAAGGAGGCATATTACTATGCATGTGCTCACATTACCCATGAGTGGAAAACTTTTCCTGGTATTTAGTGATGCTTTAAAGAAGGTTATGGGATATTTGTTGATGCAAGATGAAAAATTCATTTCATATGGATCAAGGCAATTGAAGTTTCCTAAGAAAAACTATCCGGAAAATTATGTAGTGTTGGCTGCAGTAATCTTCTCATTGAAAATTTGGTGGCATTACCCCTTTGGGGAGAAGTGTGAAACAAATACAGATAACAAAATCCTAATGTATATATTCACACAGAAAGAGTTGACCATGCACTAATGAAGATGGTTAAAGCTGATCAAAGACTATGACTTCTCCATCTATTACTACCTTGGGAAAGAGAACAAGGTGGAAGATGCTCTATTTTGAGAGTACTATGTCATACTATCATTGATGATAGTTGAAAAGCATCCAATATTAATATATTTTATTAATATGGACATGAGAATTATAAATAAGGGAACATCATCAATCCTTTAACAAATGATTTCTCAACTATCTCTTTTGGAAAGGATAGAGGATGCTCAAAAGGTTTATGTGGGAATTCATAATAATGTGGAAACTATCAGAAAAGATAAATATTTAGAGTTCAATGTTAATGAAGAATGACTTGTGATACTTGGGACAAGACTATGTGTTCCATCAAATCCAGAGATAAAGAAAGAACATTTAGATGATGCACATAGTTTAAATTTCTCCATTCACCCATGAAACACAACGATGTATCAAGATCTCCGAGATATTTATTGGTAGGTTAACATGAAGAAGGATATTTATATGTATATATCAAAGTGTTTGGTATTTCATCAAGTGAAGGATAAGAGCTAGATGTCTAAGGTTATGATGATACCATTAGACATACCAATATGGATATGGGAAAATATCACCATGGACATTTTCACTAGAAATTTGAAGACATCCAAAGGAAACTATTCTATCTAGGTTATTGTGGATCATCTTAAAATGATTGTAGACTTCATGGAAATTCTAGAGGACATCTCATTGGATTAACAGGCACAGATATACATCAGTGAATTTTTAAGGCTTCATGGAGAACCACAATCAATTGTATCTGATTGAGATCAAGGATTCACCTCACTGTTCTGGAAGAGTCTTCAAAATTCTCTGAATACTAATTTGGACTTCATTATGAAATATCATCCTCAAAATTATGGAAAATCTAGTGGACTATCCAAACACATCAGTACATGTTGAGAGGATTCACAATGGACTTGAAAGGAGGTTGGGATCAATGTCTTCCTTTGTTTGAGATATATTATAGTAACATTTTCCACTCAAGCATCCAAATGCATCCTTATATAGCCCATTATTTTAATATGGGTAGAACACCGGAATGTTAAGATGAAGTTGGGTTGCAAAAACACCAAGGTTGAAAAATGGTCGATGAAATAATGGAGATGGATAAGATGATCCAGCAGAAAAATAATACTGCTTGGAGTCTACAAAATATCTTTGCTACTAATTATCGATGAGACATATAATTTGAGGATGGAGATAAGGTATTACTATTCATTTCACCCTGGAATATAGTTATGATATTTGGGAATAAGGGAAAGTTTGGTCCAAGGTACATCGACCGTTTTGAGATCCTTGATCACATTGGGGCAGTGGTCTATCGACAAGAATTTCAACCGACCATATCTAAAGTACATGATGTATTCCATGTATCTCTGTTGAGAAAGTACAAACATGAACCATAACATGTAATCAATCCAGATGTGACACCATAAGAAATTGACTTCACGTATGATGAGGATCGGGTGAATATCATTGATCATATAGAAAAATTTCTAAGAAATAAGACGATTACCCTAGTCAAGGTGTTGTGGAGAAACCACATGTTTGATGAAGAATCATGGGAATTAGAGTAAGTGACGAAGAAGAGATACCCTCATCTATTTTTGTGTTGGCAAAGGAAATTTAGAGGGACAAATTTCTTAAGGGTGGAAGATTGTAACGACCCAAAATTTTCTTAAGGAAATTGACTCTTGATTTGATTAAATGTATTACTATGTAAAATGGTTATATAAGACATATATAATACCTTGGTTTTATGTTTTTAGCTTTTTAAATACCATTGACAATTTTTATTATTGATAATACTGTCATTGAACAGTGACCACATGATTAGTATAAATATAGGGCTTTAAAAAATACAATTTACTTAGACAAAGGGAGAGATGGTCTCAACCAGTAGAATTTCTCCATATGTAACCCATTTTTCAGAGCTCAAAAATAGGGTATCATCACTAGGCTTCCCTCTTGAAAAATCCCAAGTAGAGCTTCAACATGTTAATCTTGAACGGAACCTTCTATGAGAGAAGTGGAAGTTAATAAATATTACCACCAGAGCGATGTTATCTGAGTCTCCCTAAGATTTTTTCACTACAGCACACCCTAACCTAAGGTCTTATGTGATTGCTAAAATGGGTTATGAAACGAGACCCTATCATTATAATTATGTGTAATATTTTTCTATAGAATAAATTATATACATTCATTGTTTTATATTTACTTTGAAAATAGTTTTTAATGCACAAATATTATTTTAAAATAATATTCAATTATGAAATCAAATTTTATTAATTAATGGGTTTATGAAATAAATAATATTTTAATAAAATATTATGTCTAAATTACTTTTTATTAAATATAAATTAATATATAATTTTTCTGAATACAATTTTTATTTTTATTTTGGATTGATGTACGTTTTTTTTCAAAACCCAATAATTTTCGATAAATGTCATCTTAGATTTTAAAAGTAAATAATTCACATATTTAGAAAATTATAAATATATATATATATAATGAATATTCTATCTGGAATCATGATGTCAAAATTATCCAATGGTGAATTTTTCATAATTTTCTGAGATAATAGAATTTTTGTGAATTTTTTTTAATATCGTTTAAATATAATATGTGTTTTATGACATCATAATGACCCAATATTGTTGTAATAAAATAATATAAATTTTTTGATGGAAAATATATGTTTTGTCATTAAAATAATTTTATTTTAGGTTTTTTTGTTTTATTTTACAAAGCCTTAGTGGACCCTCCAAAAATTATAAATTATTTTAACATTTTAAAATGATTTCCTTGAGAGTGTGACTCACCTACACATAAAAAAGACTAATACTCTAATATTTTTGGCCATTGTCCTTATAAAAATTCGTTACACCCTAATTTTTAAATACCATGGTAAAACCCAGGGTATGGATTGTTATTTTTGTTAGTTTAATGTGTGGTGTCCAAAACCTAGATAATAAATAATTCCCTCTCATTTCCTATATAAACCCACCCAATATTTCATTCATCTTCACTCAAACCATTTGGAACTCAAACAATCCCTACCCGCCTACCTATTTAATCATCCCAAGGTCATCTAAACTCCCCATAATCCTCTCACAATCCTCTCCCAAGCCTTTGCGATCACACTTCCAAGTATGGTATTTCTTCCTTTCTCATTTCTGTCTAAATTTTTGAAGATGTTAAAACATTTTATTTTCAATTAAAAAAGTTGGGTTATGATATCTATCCTCACCCATATATCCCTACTTATGTTTCAATGATTAGATACATCTTTCTATCTCATGAATTCCTCCCATGTACACTCATAACCATGCTAAAATTCTGTAAGGAATTTCTCTCTTCTCATTTACATTCAAAAAATTATTTTATATTATGCATGTATATTGCATTACCCAAGATGGGAAATGTATCCAAATTACCCCCTTACAATACATTTCATGTACATATGGTGATATACCCCTTTCTATCCCGTCAACAATTTTTATGAATTATTATGTTACATTGTTATCCGGTCGAAATTGCACCATGATTTTCAAAGCTAAAGTCATTGTGTGGTGAATACCATGACCATTTCTCTATCAAGGGTATTAACCATTATGAACATTTACTTATTGATTATAGAGTTTCATGTATGAATTCTATAATCCTTTGTCATGGAAGAAATTATGATTTTGAATGATTCCATGTTTTATGATCCATGTGGAACACTTATGCATTAAAATTAAATGATTATGGAGGGTGCACTGTGATGGTGCTCCAATGCATTGGGTAAATATTAGTATCAAGATACGTTAAGTGAAATGTGTTTTTAGTCATGATAATTCAATTTAATTGAGGGTTTACACATTCTCTATGTGAAATTAGCCTTGGATCATGATAATATCATGTTAAATGTTGTTACAACATATTCATGTTATGATAATAATGCTATATCATCCCTTTATGTTCATGTTTCATCTACGCTCCATTGATATGAATAATGCCTAACATTTACTATATTCTTCATGTCAATACTTTTTTACTCCCTTACTAGGATTTATAGATCACACTTTTCTTCTAAATCTCCTCACATTATCCCGTGCAATGCAAATTACGAATGAAAATTGTGGTCATGTAAAAGAAGTTTTCAATAAAGTTTGTAACATCCCGGATATAGAAGCCACACAATGGGTGCCCCAAACTCAGTTGGTCACATGACCTCAAGTGCATTTCCCCAAATTCCAGAGGCTTCCGACTAGCAGCGAGGGCCAATGTCTGATAATTGGGAAACTATGACCTCATTTGTCAAAGTGTAGCGGAGCGGAAAAGAAATATAACATACATCAGTGGAAGAATTAAACAATATACAACTGAAATAGACAAATGAAGTAAAAAAGAACCAGGAGTCATGTATATATAAAGATTCAGCATGTCACTAGTTCTATAAAAGCATCCAGAATGGAATACACTGCAATACAATACAATACAACTCAAGTTACAAGGTACAACCAAACGAAACAAAGTAGAGTAAACAGAACGCAGAAGCATCGTAAGCCTAAGCTCAGTCCCATGCTCTCACACTTCTCTGATACAATCTTGTACCTGTATAAAAACCTTTTCCCCTGTCGACACCTGCAGGAATATCATCTATTTGGGCCAAAGACATGACAAAAATAGGGTGTGATAAATAAATCCTAGTAGGCACCCACCAAAGGCATGTTCCAAACATTTTGTGAAAATGTGCAACAGTAGTGTGCAGTAGTAAATGAAATAAACTAAGAATTACTCAAACTTAACTAAATTACCAGTTATATTTCCATTTAAATTTTCTTTCAACCATTCCAAGCCTATGCATTAGCTTGACCAGTATAACATATAAAAATACACACGGTTAATATTTCTGATAACACTATCCTCGGACATACAATCCTTACCCTCAGGTAATCAAAATCGAAACCCATAGGTGTCTGCCCATAGGTATAACAAATATTTCACACAGGTGTACGATGTTTCACTCATAGGCACAGATTATACTCCCCACGAGCACAGGAAGTACTTCCTACAAGCATGAGGAAGGTCTCTCAGAGGCTAAACAAACACTGCCCTCGAGCTATACAAGTAACCTACTTGATCCCAACATATAAGCAAGAAATTGTAAAAAACTCCTCTCATGGAGATTTTAATGAATGCTAAAATTCATGGTATACCCACAATATCCTTTCCAAACAGCTAAACAGAGGAACACACCATTAGTGTGCTCTTGGATCCAAGCAGTGATCTCAAACAGTAGTTTTAACTTATCAAAAGTTTATCTATCCAATTATAGATAACATTCATCCATGGCCACAACCTTAAGAAACATCAAACATGGGTTTGTAGCTCAACGGTACACAAATTCATCCCAACAGTTGGAAATAAACACTAGACCACCCACCTCGATCTCCACTGATCGATATACGTGAATGATGCCTCCCGAAATGCATGAGAATGGTGTATATCTGAGATAAGAAACTACACGTTCAATCTCAAATTACATCCCCTCGGGAAATAATTTGTAAGAATGGCTAATGGAGCAGGATGCTCTTATCCGCGTGGTTCCAACAAGATCAACGGTGGAAGAATCCAATTCCCATTGCATAGTCGGAGGCTCTCCAAAGATCCATCCACCTATCCCAATCTCCTCCCGCATTCTAAGCTTCCACTATTCAAATAGAAGGCATTTGCCCATTTGAAGAGAAAAAACAAACTACACTGCATGTACACTCAAGTACACGGCGTGTACTATTCATTTTTTGAAACTGTTCCCCTAAGGTCTTCTTTCCACCATAGCTCTATTAATCTGTCAACATGAGTACACAACATGAATTATGAATACCTGACGTGTACTGTCACTCTGGTAAGAGCCACCTCCTCCACCTTACTATTCACTTACCGACTGATTATATGGTGTGTAAATACATAGTACATTGTGTATAGTCGGTTTTTACACCCTTCATCACTAACAGGCCTACACGCCCTTTGTACTAATCCCACATGGCCAATGTACATGTCGTGTAGAAAATTACATGGTTTGTACCCATAAAATATGGGATTTTCCCCATTTTCCTTATTTTCTCACAAACACATAAGGAAAAGAAAAAAAAGAAACCCATACCTCAAGAATAAGAATCGGGTTCTTAAAAACTTCCCCCTTAAAGAAATTCATCCCTGTATTTCCATTCCAAGGGTGGAGATGATAAAGATGTGAACAACTCCAGCCCCTATGCATGTACATCGGTCACCCGCTCCCAGGTTTCATCCTACACTCGGCCATGTTGCCATAGCACCCGAACGTGAGGAACTGGCCTACCTCAGAAAAACTTCATGAACCTATCAACAATACAAATAGAATTCTCCTCAAATGATGCATCGACCTGAAGCTCACCCTCATCGGTCTGAAAGGTGTGAGATAGATCTGAATGATAGCGGCGTAGGTGAGATACATTGATGATGTCGTGCATGGCCCGGTACCTCTGTGGTAACTGAAACTGGTAGGAAACCGACCCGAATCTCTCCAGAATCTCAAACAGACCAAAATACCTCGATTAATGTCTACCCTGTCTCCTGATCTGCATGTGTCCAAATGTCGGTGAAACACGCAAGAAAACCTGATCGCCGACCACGAACTCCAAGGGTCTTCTGCGGCGATCAACATAAGATTTCTGACGAGACTGTGCTATAGCCATCTGCTTCTGAATCAACTGGACCTACTTAGAAGTCTTTTTCAAGAGACGTGGTCCTAGTATAGCTACCTCACCTACCTCTAACCAGCACAAATGTAATCAGCATTGCCAAATATATAATTCCCCATAATGTTCCATATCAATAGTTTAATGAAAACTATTATTACAGGAAAACTAGACCCGGGGTATGTGCTTCTCCCAAGATCCCCCAACATCTAGGATGCATGCACACAACATGTCTTCTAGCACCTGGATATTACACTCTGACAGGCCATTGGCCTGAGGGTGTTATGATGTGGCAAGAAGCACCTATGTACCCTGTTCCCTTTGAAAACTCTATGAGTAATGAGACGTAAAGTGAGTGTCCCTTTAAAAAATGATAGAAAGAGGGACACCATGAAGATGTACTACCTCTTGGATATACAAATTTCCGAGCTCACCAACACTGAAGGTCTCCTTGAACAGAAAAAAGTGATCTACCTTTATAAGTCTGTCCACAACAACCCACATGGCATCATTGCCTTGAGGTGAACTCAGAAACCCATTCACGATGTCCATCGTGACATCTTCCCATTTCCACTCTAGAATGGTTAGCTGTTGAAATAGTCTGACAGGTCTCTGATGGTCCGCTTTCACCTGCTGACAGGTGAAACATCTCATAAAAAATCTGCACCTTCTCTTTTCATACCTAGCCACCAATACTGACATCTCAAGTCACCGTACATTTTGGTAACCACGAGATGCACTTCCCATGCTGAAGCATGAAACTCACACATCATATCCTCAAGTATATCCCCTAAAACCCACACTCATCCATGGAAACACATTACCTCATTTCTACCTATCGTCCACCCAGGAAGAGGGTCCTCACTTTCCACGGACTCACATAGAACTAGGCCTTCGGAATATGATATCTATCTCAACCTAACTCTATCTATGAGGATAGATTCAAAGCTAAGGATGAAATATATTTTTCCCCCTGACTATTGTGCACCTCCAAATGCATCTCCGAGAATAAAGCCATAAGCTGCCACTCCCCACTGGCCTCCTGCAGTACCTGTATCTGAGTCCACCTACTCAGTGCATCAGCAACTGTGTTACCCTTACCATGTGTATAGGAAATCTCATAGTCAAAAGACTAAAGGTATTCAACCCTCCTTCGTTGTCTCAAGTTCATGTCACGATGATTAAAGAAGATTTTGAGACTTTTTTGGTCGGTGAAAACTACAAAATTCTCTCCCAAGAGATAATGTCTCCAACAACGCAATGCATGAACAACTACTACCAGCTCGAGCTCATGTGTCGTGTAATTCCTCTCATGTGGACACAACTACCGAGACCCATATGAAACAACTCGGTTGCAATACATTAACACTACACCCAATCCAATCCTTGATGAATCACATTAAATTGTATATCTCTCCCCCTGATCTGACGTATCAGGATTGGTACTGATATCAACCTTCCCTTAAACTTCTGAAAGGTTGTCTCGTAAGCTTCTGACCAAACGAACATCACACCCTTCTTTTTCAAACCTGTAAATGGCACTCCTAAGTGGGAGTAGTCCTGTATAAAATGCTTGTAGTAACCTGCCAGCACCATGAAACTCTGTACCTCAAACACATTCTTAAAATTATCCCAGTAAACTACTGCTCTCGCCTTCTCTGGGTCTACCACATATCCTACCTCCGATATGGTATGACTTAGGAAGTGAATCTAGTACATCCAAAAGTGTCACTTTGAGAGTTAGAATATTGTCGATGCTCTCTCAGTGTACTGAAAATGATCTCATGATGGGTGGCATGGTCATGTCGAGTGTGAGAGCACACAAAGATATCATCCACAAAGATTTCCACAAAAGAATCAATGTAAGGGTGGAACACCCGATTCATTGGAGCCGTGAAAACTGCTAGCGGATTTGTGAGTCCAAACTGCATGACCATATACTCATATAAACCATATCTACTCTGAATAGTTGTAAGTTGTATGTCCGATGGTCTAACGTGTAACTGATGATATCTGGATCTCATGTCAATCTCCGTGAACACTCATTCCCAGAAAAGTTAATCAAAAATATTATCAATCCTTAGTAAGGGTTATCAGTTCATGACCGTCAGCTGGTTCAGCTTCCGATAATCAACACAGAGTCTGATGGTAATATCTTCCTTCTTCAGAAAAAGGCCGGAGAACCCCAAGGGGAAGTACTAGGTTAGATGAAACCCTTTGAATGCAACTCCTCCAACTGCCTTTTGATCACCTGCAACTCTGGTGTAGCCATCCTATAAGGAGGAATAGACATCGATGATACTCTGGGAACTATCTCAATAGAGAAATCCACCTCACGCTCCAGAGGTAGACCTCAAAATTTGTCCGGTAAGACATCCCTGAAATGATCAACTACCGGAGGGAAATCCTTCTGACAAGTTCCCAGATCATCCATATTCAAACTCACAATCTGGGCTATCACACCACCTCTCCCACGATGCTCGGGTCCAGCTCAGCTCACCTGGACATCCCATTTTCCATTCTATATAAACTCTACACCCTCTGGTGTCATGAAACTCACTGTGCGATTATTGAAATCCACAAATACTCGGAAGGGTACCAACTAGTCCATCCTGAAAATTATGTCATATGTGGTCATCTCTAAAACATAGAGGTCCCATAGAAAGTGAAACCCACCAACCTATAGAGGGAACTCCATGCACTGATGTACACTATCCATTCTAGTTCCCAATGGAGTGTCTAGCACCATAACATTAGAAGAAGAAGAAACCCAGAGCCCAAGGCTCTCCACAACAACCACTGATATAAAACTATGTGTAGCACCAATATCAAAAAGTGCATAAGATAAAACTAAAGCAACTAGAATTGTTCCTATGATAGTAGAAGGTCTAGGATCCTGCCCCTATTGGGTTTGTTTCAATACATATGCCTACCCTGTGTTGCGGCCCTACGACACAGCCGGGCTGCCCTGAGCTGACCCGCCATGCTGCCTCTAAGATCCAGGTGTCTGCCTACCACCGCCATGACCACCATCTCTTCCTGCACACCCTCGCGTATTCCAATTTTCCAACTGGTAAGAAGCTGTTGGTCATGATCCCACATGTGGAGTTTGCACAAAACCCCTCTCACTAGCCACTAATGGAAACACCTTTAAAAAATGCTGGAGATGATCTATATTTCTGTAATCTCGTCACTCCACTAGGTCACGTGGACACTATGGTCTTGTGTTCCCCTCTTTACCACAATAGTAGCACATGATCTGGTCACCTGAAGTATTCTTCTGGATAGTACTACCACTATGAGTGAATTATATCTGCCTCTTCCTCTAATAAGTAGAAATAGTACCCAAAAATGGTGTCGAACCGCCCTATCCCACACCACTAGCTTTCCGCAGGTTCTGCTCAGTAATCAGTGCCTCGTTCACAATAGCATGCACTGTCGGAAACCTGAATACGTTTACCAGTGCTTGGATGTCATATCGAAGGTCATCCTCAAAGTGTTTAGCCCTCAACATCTCATCACCCCCAGAACAAGTGCAAAGGTGAAGCGAGTGGAATAATCCATTGCTGACATGGTGACCGGCTGCAGATTCATGAACACTCAAGATCAATATGCCCGCAGTGTCTCCAGGAAGAAGAAGTAATAAAATGCTACTTGAAAATATTCCCATGCCATGTCATGGTGATGCTTAGACTAGGTGGTAACATCCCACCATCTCTTGGTGGAATCATGTAGCATATATGTAGCGAGCTTGACCCTCCTCTAAGGAGGCATCTCCAGATGCTCAAATATCATCTGCATTGAATCCAACCATGACTCCAAAGCCTGTGTTCTGTCATCCCCTAAAAATGTAAGTGGATGCCACTGCTTGAAGATAAGCGTCAGCTCTGCCACAGATGTGGTAGCCGGCGGTGCTCCCGGTAAGGTCTGCATGAACCGCAAGAAGCCTTCACAGAACTGTGCATCCACAATTGTGTCTAGTATAATGAATGGATCCACATCTGGATTTTCTGGAGGATCCACTAGTATCCCATGGCCCACCATCTCATGAGTAAAATCGTTTCTGCTCTCCTGGTGAATAACCGATGGTTGACTCGGTGGCATGAATCTAAAAGGCCAAACAGACACATTAGATCTAGATTTTTCAGAGACTAAAAATGTAGAGAACAAGAAAAAAACATGGGAAAGAAACCATTCAAGATTGACAAAACATGACTACACAGAATGAATAAATATGACAAGGTGTTTTCTCATAGGTCATCCACATGGTCATGTACTCTAGCTAAAGTGGTTGTTTAACACCCCAAACACAGTGCGGGTATTCTGAATACACGACGTGTACGTGAACCCTCATTCCATGCCCGAGTTCTTCTACACGGCCAAGCCACATGGCTCTCTTAAAACAAAACTACATAGTGTGTCCCATAGGCACCGAGAATGTACATGACAGGCTTTCACCGGCCCATTTTGTTATTCACACGACTTGTGTACCTGGGTAACACTACATGGGGTGTTCCAAAAGGCAAAACATTTTCAAAGAAGTCCCAGACAGACTGGTGTTGCTCGCTACATGGTCGGCTACACGGCTGACACGACACGGCGTGTCCCATAGGCAGATAGCATGTACAAGGTAGGGTAACACTGACCCGTGTTTTTAGTGACACGGTCGGGTAACTAAGTCATACTACATGGCGTGTTCAAGTTCGACATGACATGTATGTCTTAAGGTTCTGCCATCCATGTTGTTAGTTACATAGGCGGATACTGGGTCGACACTACATGGCATGTACAATCAGTAGACGATGTGTTTCCCCAAGCCATTCCCTACCCGTGTCTCTACCCACACGGCCTATGACATAATAATAGACTACACGGCATGTACATAGGGTACACGACATGTACATAAAAATTTTCATTTCTTCCCGAATAGAAGAACACATGGTGTGTGTCCATAGAACTACATGGCTTGTATACTGGGTTTTCCGGATAGTAACCCTCGGAAACTTCTCTGGAATCCAGAAAAACATGTAAGAAACACCTAAGATCAAAATTATGATCCGTGAGGGCCCATTCTACCCGTGAATCAAAGCTTGGAATCTTAAACATGTTATAACAATGTAAACATGTCAATGATCCACCAAATTCCGGTTATTGAGGGCCCATACTCCCCAAAAACAAAATATTGGCATTCATTCCATTAACAAACTCACACAACAATACCCTATAAAATACCAGGTATTTATTAAGTAGCTATCATGACAGCATTCTTTTCTAGCACAGAAACTATCACAACAATATGCAATTTCTAATGCACCTACATGGCATGGAAAGAATGCAAGACATGTGATTTCTAGCATGTTCCTAAATGATGCATGAGATGGAATGCCCTCACCTAATTGGGTTGCAACTAAATAGAACCCATATATAACATATAAATAGCATAATCACAAGTGAGTCACCCAATGGTAAAAATCAAATCTACTGTCAAATTTGAAAAATCAGAAAAGTTGCAAAAAACTAGGTAGACTGGCTTTTCCCTTTACACGGGTTAGCTACTCTCGGGCACAACTAATTACCAACTACCATGTCTGTCATATCCATAAATAAGGATCCAAATAGAAAGTGAAAGAAAAGATGCCCTTTGTTACCGCTTTGTAACGTCCCAGATCCAGAAGTCACCCAATGGGTTCCCCAAACCCGGTTAGTCAGATGACCTCAAGTGCATTTCCCCAAATGCTAGAGGCTACCAATTAGTAGCGAGGGCCTAGGTCTGAGAGTGGGGAAACTATGCCCTCATTTGTCAAAATGTATCACAGAGGAAAATAATTATAACATACAACAGTGGAAGAAGTAAATGGTATATAACTGAAAGGGACAACTAAAGTTAAAGAGAACCAACAGTCATATATATATAAAGATACAGCATGTCACTAATTCTATGAATGCAACCAGAACAGGATACACTGCAATACAATACAATAAAACATAAGGTACAAGGTACATCCAAAAGAAACAATGTAGAGTAAACAAAACGCAGCAGCATCACAAGCCTAAGCTCGGTCCCATGCTCTCCCACATCTCGGCTATAATCATGTACCTATACTGGGAACTTTTCCCCTATCGACACCTGCAACAATATATTCTGTTTGGGCCGAAGACATTACCCAAATTTGGTGTGAGAAATAAATACCAGTAGGCTCCCACCAAAGGCTCATGCCCAACAGTTAGTGAAAATGTTCAACAAAAATGTCCAGTAGTAAATGCAATAAACTAAGAAGTACTAAAAACTAAATAACTCTAATAGTTATATTACCATTTAAATATTATTTTAACCTTGTTAAGCCTGTTCTTTAACTTGGAAAGTATAACATATGAAAATACCCATGGTGAATATTCATGATAACAATGTCCTCAGACATACAATAATTACCCTCAGGTAATTAGAATGGAAACACACTGGTGTCTGCCCACAGGCATAACAAATATTGCGCACAAGTGTATGTTGTGTCTCTCAAAGGAATAGAATCTACTGCCCATGGGCATAGGAACTACTGCCCATAGGAATGAGGATGGTAGAACGCAGGCTAAACTAACACTACCCTCAGGATATACAAGTTACCGGGTCAAGCCCAACATATAAGAAAGTAATTATATATAATTACTCTCTATGAAGTGTAAAATTATGCTAAAATTCACAGTATACCCACAAGTACCCTGGACAAATGGATAAACTGAGGAACGCACCCCCGGGGCGGTCATGGATCCATGAAGTGATCCCGAACAGCAGTTTTAACATATCAAGATTTTATATATGCAATTATAGATAACTCTCAGCAATGTCGACATCCATACGACACACCAAACATGGGTTCAAAACTCAACGGTACACAAATTCAACTCAAAGGTAGGAAATGAATACAAAAACACCTACCTAGATCACCACTGATCGATATACGCGAACGACGCCTCTCGAAATGCAAGAGAATGGCATAGATCTGAGATAAGAAACTACATGTTCAACCCCAAATAACATACCCTCAATCATGAATTGGTAATAATGGCCCAAGTAGAAGGAATGTCTTACATGTGCAGTTCCAACAAGATTGACGGTGGAAGAATCTGATTTTCGGTGCACGGTTGGAGGATCTCCTAAGATCTCACCCACTCTCCTGAGCTGCACTAGAGTTCTAATCTTCCTCTGTTCAAAGAGGAGGCTATAACCCATTTTAAGTGAAAAAAACTACATGTCATGTACTCTCATGTACATGGCGAGTACTTTTAATTTTTTTAATCATTCCCCTAGCGGCTTCATTCCACCACGGCACAGATCATCTAACGACAGGTGTACATGGCCTGTATTCTGAATACACGATGTGTACTTTCAATCAGCTGTCAGCCGCCTCCGCCGCCTTACTATTCACCTTCTGACTGATTACACGGTCTGTAAATGCCAAGTACACTGTGTGTAGTCGGTTTCTGCACCCTTCATCACCGAAAAGCCTACACACCCTGTGTACTCATCCCACACGGCCAAAGTACACGACATGTAGAAAAGTACATGGCATGTACCCATAAAATTTTGTATTTTTCCCCATCTTTCTTATTTCCTCAAAAACACTTCAGGAAAAGGAAAATAAGAAACTTGTAACTCAAGAATTAGAACCAGGTTCTTACAATGTTGTTGTGTTTTATATTCTCTATTGTTATGTAATGTTCCTATTTTCCCAAAAAAATATACTTCTCAGTCCTCAGAGTTTTATAATGTGAAATTTTATGTAATAAATCGTGTTAATGCGTGTAATAAAGAGAAAGGTTTTTATAGAGGCTTTGAAAAAGGTGGTATCTAAAGATAGCACCATAACCCAAGGGACCTAGATTTCCATCTAAGGAGCCATTCACATTCACATTAATCTGGCCTGGGAACGAGGCTTTCCAAAACACTTCAAAATATGCCTAGGATGACAATATATTCTATTAATCCAAAGATGATGATGAATCTAAATTTCTATATGATTTGTCACAATAACCCATCTGAATAGATGAGGCATCTTGAATGGTAATTGTGATCCACATATGACTTGCATTTAGACAGAATGCAGAATTGTTATGAATGAGAGAATTTCAATCATACCAGATCACATGGATAAGCTCATAAATATTAGCTATGAAAAGATTTGTGATTTTCTGAGAGGTTTCAATTTCCAAATATCATTTTATTTGTTTGTTGAGAGAGTCTAGAAGAATCTATCTACAATCATAAATTTCAAAAATATAGTTCCAAAGAGCAGAAGTCATTGAACAAGATAAGAAAATGTTGTATGTATCCTCTCTATATTGGGTATATAAGTTACATTTAGAGAAAACAATAATAAAAAATATTAAAGAAAAACATCAGTGGGGTCTATTTTGTGCACAATACCCAAACAAGAGTAATCCTCAGGGGCTTAATCCCTGGATTATCAATTTTTTAAAACAACTGAAATTTTTATCTAAATTTGGAATGTTGGGATTGTAATAATTTTTTTAGTCAAGAACACCATTATGAACATGTTCCCAAATAATAATGTCATCTAAGATTGAAAAAGGATAATTATAAATGACAAGAATATGGTTATTAAGAAGCTTATAGGTATAAAAATTTAACACCTCCCTGATAGTACAATTATTACTTCTGGTAAATTAGTTGGAGCCAACATGGAGATCAGTCTAGTTGTCCAACCGAAAATTCATTGTTGAGCCATTGAAAATCATAAATAATGATTTAATCATGATGTTGGAAAATGACTATTGAATAGATGGACAAATAGAAGGGCTAAAATAGATCTAATTATATTACATTAACTTGTGAAGAATTTTTTTTTGAGAAATGAAATGGATTTTGAGTCATTCTGATGGTGGTTCCATGTTAGTATGTCTTGTAAGGCCTCATTGGAATGATTTTGGTTTTAATGCCAACGATTCCTTTATCTAATTTCTTACAGCAAGTATTCCATGGGATGGTCACAAGATTCCTTTCAAACATTCTCCTGGTTAAAACAAAATTTTTCATGTAGACATTTATTTTTTTGAGGAGACTAACAAGAAATTTGTAGACCATCAACGAGTAGACCATTTTAAAGAAAATTGTATATTTGACCAGAAAATTTCTTCAGGCCATGGAGAGGGATTTTACCTTCCAAGAGTTTAGGTGATTTAGAATTTGGTATACTATGTTGGAAAAGTTACTATATTTTGGTATTCCTAAAAAAAGGTTACTCCAAGTTAAATGAAGGGTAAGGATACTTGTTTTTTATATAGAATATTGATAATGGATCTTTTTCTATTAGAGGGAAAATTTTCCATAATAAAACAAAGGATTTGATGTAGCTAATGATTCGGTAAGAGATTTATTCATAATGAGAAAGGATGTTTTTTAGACATTGAATATTATTTTTGTCACCTTGTATAAATATTACAATAACATCATCATATATGAAATGTGTGGGTGAATTTACTTTTCTATAAGAATGTAATTATTTTTTCTTCTTCTGATCGATAAGGCGAGTATGAAATATACTAATGTAATATTCCACAACTTATAAAAGAATATAAGAGATTGGATAACCATTAATAACTCCCTTGATGCATTTAATATACCATTATGGGAATTGTATCTCCCCAATATTCCACAGTATGCTTCTCTTTTATTAATTCAATAGCATGCGTTGTATGCAACTTCGAGTACTTTCACACCTTGTCCAATCAAACTAGACATTTAAAAAGAAGTTATGAAGAGTAATACCAACTTTTTTATATTTTATTAATTTTATTTTTAAAAGTGGACTTCATTTTTGGATTCTTAATATCAAAATTAGCTTAGGGTGATTTTTTGATATTTTTCTAAAAACATTCCATTTTTGATTTATAGTGAAAAAACTCTACGTTATTGTTTAAAAAGGACTTTTATTTAAATACTAATAATTTTTATTCAAATTTATATTAAAGAAAAAATAAATACCTAATACCAATATTAGTTCAATGAAATTAATTTGATTCATTTTATAATTGGATTTGATATATAAAAAATTATTGAACTTTTAAATGAATTTTACCCACCTTCAAGGGACATTTAAAAAGTTTCAT
The DNA here is from genome assembly GCA_963277665.1 of Viscum album. NCBI lineage: Eukaryota > Viridiplantae > Streptophyta > Magnoliopsida > Santalales > Viscaceae > Viscum > Viscum album. The sequence continues at coordinate 941,869,841 of OY728127.1, read as the reverse complement.
GAAACATAATTCAAATGCTTCTATGAATTTAATTTCAAAAATCTGGGAGACACGATTGACATCAGAAAGTAAAATGGGGATCAATAGGATGAAAATAATTTTACGTGATTCGTAACTTTCGATTTTTATTTACCACAATTATAAGTAAATAACCTAATTAAAGGTACAATTGATATTATAATTATCCTAAATCATGTCTTAATTCTATTGGATAAGTTTATTTCCACCTAAATAATACTTATTAATAATATATGATCCTTTTTTATCCACTTCTATTAGATTAGGACATTTAGAATTATTTTATTTAAAGAAGAGTTAAAAGTGTAAAATTCCAATTTTAATAACTAATCATTTTTTAATATAGGGTTATACATAAGATAAATTCGTATATAAATATTTATTAGAAATATAAAATGATTACCTACATAATGGTGTTTTATTTACAATTTTATGAAATTAAATAAATAAATTTATTTATGACACAATGATGTTTTAGTAATTTCCTTATTAATGAATGATTAAAACAAATGATATTATAAACATTAAAGTAAATGTAAACTAAAAATTATGATAAATTACATGAATTTTCTAAGTTAATATGACCCATTAGGGTTGATTGAATAATTTTTTTTCTCTGTGATAAATTGTTTATGGCTTTCACAAAAACCAACTACAAAATTGTGTCAAAATTGACATAATTGAGTTTTTAAAACAAATTCTATTTTTTTAAATTATATAATTTTCCTGAAAATATATGGTCCATGAAATGGACATAGATAATGTTAGATATATCAATAATAAACCACTTGTGTTTATCTTGGATTTTTATAGTATTTTTCTTAACCATTTATTATAATAAAACAAAGAAGGCATGGTAAAAGATAAACTATTTAACTAAGAGTTAAAACTAAAAGATAAGGTTTATATGGCGACCCAAACTTGTTTAAACCCTTTTGGTTGAGAAGTTTCCGTCCCAAAACAACCTTATACTCGAAATAAATCCTTTTTTATCCATTAGAAACTGAAAATGATTTTATAATAAAATAATATTTCAAACTATTTTTAAAGTGACCCTCACCTTCCTTATAAAAGGGTACATCCCTTTCTCTCAAATTCACACATCCAAAGCCTTTTGGCTTGGACAAACCCTACCAAAATATCATCCCAACTACACTCAATTAAACATATATGTATTATATTGATCAGAAAGACAACCTAAAGAGCCATTTTTATCAAATCATAAGGAAGCACCCAAAGAAGATATAATTATTTCATTACAACTTTCATGTTCTTTTCATCTTCCACTTCTTCATTATTTTTTGTTTTCATACCAAAATAATAACTACAGTCCCTTCATAATTATTTAATGTTATTATAAATTTTTTTTATCCATATTCATTATTTTATCTATCCAATTAATTACAAAGTAACCACATGTGCGTACGTACGGCTTACCATCTCCACATCGTGTTTTAATTTGTTATCCAACACTTCATTATTTGGATGAGTATAATAATGAGTATAATTTATTTAAATAATAAATATAACATGTTAATTAATCTGTATATATAAAATACCATCCAATTACATATTTTTTCACCATCAATACAATTATATTATCGCCCGTGTGTACGAACGACTTACTGTCTCCATGATGTTGTGAGATTTCATTCCTCACCGTAACCATTCGAGAATAATTTTCATTTTATGATTAAAAAATAAAGTTTGATGAACTTAATATCATTCTGGATATAAATCAAATATATCATATCCCTAACAAAAATGACTTATTTAACAAAACATATAAGTTACAATGAATTAGTTAACACCCTAAACAATGATACTACAGATAAATTATTAACAAAACAATATTAGAATATCATATATGATATCATATTTATGTATGTGGAATATTTTATAATTTGATAAAAAAAATTTATCCATTATACAGGAGGTTAACGTACCCCCGACTAAGTAAGAATACAAGGTAAGGGTCAATTTTACAATCTATTTATTATATGACGTCGTTTTTACGTAAGTATCTACTGAGCCCTCTTTATCAGCCACATGCGTATTACCAACAAATGTATTTCATAACAATTTTACTATTTACTAGACTATAGGTTAAATCCATTTCTACCCTTGTTATAATTTTTATAAAATGGTTTGAGAGGAATCATAATGTCTCTTTCCAAACAAGTTACTTTAACTTCTTTTTGAATAATTATGGAAATAATGTTTTTCTAACTAATATGATGGGTGGGGATATTTTATGCCATTATAAAACCCTAAGAAGTTACCTTGAAATATTATAAGAATATTTTAAAAATTAATGTTTTATTTTATATTTACATGACTTTTAAATTAATACATTGTAGAAAGAGATATTTTACTCAAATAGTTTTTGGATTGATTTCATCTATGTTAACATCCTTCGTTGGATTTTATGTTTTGTTGAAGTTGATTTATTATAATAAATTCATCCACATTGTATTGAAGGTTTGGTGATATGTTTTAATGTGGATGTTCTATTATTATACCATTCCAGGTTTATGGTTAATGTATTGAATTTTCTTATGCTAGTTTTAATATGAATGTTTATATTATGTTTCAACCGTTTAATATGAGTAATTAATTAGACTTAGTAATTGATAGGTGGAGCCCGATATAGCTCATCGATGCATCAGTAGGCCTCACGAGACAAACTATTGTCTTGTCCCAAGGCCTCAAAAAAATATTATATTTAGTCTTGGAACAAGGCCTTGAATATGTTGTTATGATGTCTGTCATTATGCATTCCATCATTATGAAATTAGCTATTGATATTACATGTGATTGTTCAACTAGTAAAATATCCATTTGAATATGTAAATGGAATTATTGTATTAATCTTTTCCATATTATGATGAATTATATGTTAAAAAGACTTTTGTTTTAGTCTAATACATTGCCTTAAATTTTTATACTTATTTATGATAGTTTATACTATATTTTTATCCTTACTGAGCATCTGAGCTCACCCATTTATTCTACTTTATTTTCTCAAGATGTGAAGAAGTAAATTATTATTGACTTATAGGGATAGGCTAATAGAAATGAGTGTTTTCAAAGGGGACACAATTTTGTTGTTGTTTTTCTTTCTTGATGTAATGTAAAACTTTTGTATGTATCTAGTGATTAAAAGGTTACTAAACTGATCGGTCTTTCTGGATTTGATTTATTGTGATCATGCCAATGTAATTTAATAATGCACCAACACTGGGTAACTGGGGTCAGGGCATTATATTTGGTATTAGAGGTAGTTTAGTACAATCCTTTGAAACTATATTTAGAAAAAAATCTAATTAGAAAACATTATTATTAGATAAACTTTGAGAATTAGTATAGAAGAACATCCTAGTATTTTCGTAATGTAGAGATTTTAGGAATTTTCCATGAAATAAATCCCTATCTGGATACGAGCAGCTAAAGGCAGCTCTGGAATAGATGTATCTAGGGGTAAAACCCAAAAACACCGCTTTGATCTTGACTCAAATTGGAACTGGTGCATGACAATGGGCATTGCTTCACACTTGGTTATGACACTCCCGAGGGATATTCTTAGTATAATTCACATTTTTATTACAAACCATTATGATGGATTTATGTGTAAAAACATCTTCATAGAAAACCTTTTTTTTAACTAGGGATTATGTTAATAAATTGTTCAATTTATGATAGATATTTTAATAGTTTTTAATTATGTATTGTGATTTATAAACTAATCTAGTATATTCCATTGTTTAGAAAAGGTAACTTTTGGATGGAATGGAAACCATATCAGTGCACTTAATCCATGTAGGCATTTACCTCCTACTCAAGATAATTATAATGGAGCTGGTGATTTAACTAGGGTTGAAGATATTATAACTATACTGGGACAACTCACTCAGGTTAGGAATAATAACCCTACCTGTATGGAGCACCATAATCCACAATTTGGAGTGTCAATGTTAGACCACTCCATAAGGTAGAAACCACAAAAATTAAATGGGACTAATAATACATTTGTATCTGAGAAGTGGATAAGTTTCATAGGTAAAATATTTCAGGCTTTAGGGGTAGAAAAACAGAAAATGTTTTCATGGAAGTGTATCTACTCACATGAGATGAAGATCATGGTGTTCATTAATTAAAACACAAAGGAAGATGATGAAGTATAAAATATGGAATGGAGGGAGTTTAAAGAATTTTTCATAGAACAATAATTTCCTTGTGAACATTAAAATGATATGGAAAGGTAATTCTTGAGTCTGAGGAAAAATGAGGATGAGAATTTCGCAAAGTATGAGGCTAACTTTACAAGGTTAGAAAGGCTTTCTATATATTATATATGTAACATAGGGAGAAATATTGGCTTATACTTTGATGGGTTAAAACCATTTCTCCATCAATCATTAGTGTCCCAATCCTTCTCATTACACGATGATATAGTCCCATGTGCTATCAAGAAAAAAAATGAATTCTCTATGTCTTACTACTTTAATGAAAATCAAGAGAAGAAAGGATATAATGAACCTCAGGAAGATAAAATTTGGGGAAGAAGGGTAAAGTCCAATTTCTATCCTGCAGTAAATGTGGGAAGAAACACCATAGTAATTTCCTAAAGGGAATGGTAGTTTGTTACATGTGTGGTGAAAAAGGCAACCAAGCACCCGATTTCAAGCGAAAGAAAAAGGTTGTCAATGTTTAATGCTACAATTATATAGAAATGGGGAATTATGAAAAAGAATTTCCTAAGATCCAGGGAAACTTACCTTAGAAAAGGCCAAGGCAGAAATAAAAATCTTATGAGATCGCTACTGTTGGGGTTGAAGCTCCGAATGACATAGTGGCAAGTAAATTAATCATTTCCTCCAATTTATCTAATTCTTTAACAGATTTTGTATCATCGCATTCATTCATATCTTACAATTTTTTCAAGAAAATCAGATGTTTCCAACTAGATTTTACAAATTATTAGTCTTTCAAAACTCCTAAGGGAAGTATCCCTACAACAATGTTTAGTGAATCAGTTACCATTATGGAATATAAAGGTTCTTTATCTGTTGATCTTATTGTCATATACATGATTGAATTTGATATAATCCTTGTTATGGATTGGTTTTCAGACCATTATGAGAAAAATTAATTTAATAAGAAGAATTTTAGAGTTATTGATGATGATAAGGAATACAATATCTTTAGATAAGAAACATCACAATCTGATTCCTATCTAGATCCACCACAATATCTCTACTAAATACAATTACTAGGGAGGAAGGGAGTGAAATAAATATTGGTGTGGAAAATAATGTTCATATAGAGTATGTAAATATTGTGAAAGAATATGTTGATTTGTTTCTAGAGAATTTACCTAGACATCATTTAGAAAAAGAAATTGTGTTTTCCATTAGTTTAATTCATGGTTCAAGTCCCATATCGAAGAACGCTTATAGAATGGCCACAATGGAATTAGATGAAATAAAGAAACAACTAGGGGAGTTGAGTAATAAAGTATTTATTTTCCCTAGTGTTTATCCATGGGGAACCCCTATTCTTTGTGTTAATAAAAATGATGGATCTTTGAGGTTGTGTATTGACTACAGGGAGATAAATACTATAACAATAAAGAACAAGTATACCTTACCTTGCATTGATGATTTATTTCATCAACATCATGGAGCTCAATATTTTTCGAAGATTGATTTTCGATCTATATATCATCAGTTGGGTGTGAAGAAGGAAGACATTATAATGATAGCATTTCGAACCCGATACAGGAATTACAAGTTTATAGTAATGCCTTTTAGACTGACTAATGCACCCTCTATTTTCATGGATCTAATGAATAGATCTTTCAAGGAGTATCTTAATGAATTTTTAGTGGTTTCTATTGATGATATATTAGTATACTCCAAGAGCTATTAATACCATGAAAATAACTTTCCCACTATTATAAATACACTTATAATAAATGAATTTTAAGGGAAGTTTAGAATGTGTGAATTCTAGCTTCAAGATTTTTATTTTCTTGGCCATATTGTCTCTAAGGATGGAATGCCTATTGATACACCATGAAAAAGGAAATCCAAGAATTTCCAGAACCAACGAGTATAACTGAGGTATACAATTTTATTGGTTTAGTGGGTTACTATTAGTAGTTCGCCCAGAATTTTTCCTAATTGGCTAATCCATTAACCAGGCTCACATGTAAAAGGGGTAAAATTTATTTTGGAAAAAATAGTGTAAAGAATGTTTTTTAGAATTGATGAGAATATTTTTCCATGATTCTATCTTCGGTTTACCAATGAGGAATAATGGTATTAATATTTGAAGTGATGTTCCAAATAAATTACTTGGTTGTGTCCTTATGCAGAATGGTAGAATTATTTCCTATGCATCACAGCAGCTAAAAATTCATGAAAAAACTATCCCACTCACGATCATGAGTTAGAAGCTGTAATATTTTCTCTGATGATATGGATACATTATCTCTATGGTGAAAATGTGTGATATATAATGATCAAAGGAGTTTTAAGTATATTTTCTCACAATAAGAACTCAACATGAGGCAAACGAGATAGCTCGAACTACTCAAGTATTATTATTTCACTATACACTACAACCCGGGGAAGGCAAATAAGTTGGAAGCTTCTTGGATAATAAAGGATCATGGATTTATGAACATGATAAGAGTTGAAAGGGATCCTATGTTCATGGATCTTGTAAAGATGTATATGGGAATAATCTGGGAAGGTGAAACATCAATATTTTTCAAATGGTTGCCAATCCATAATTACTAGAAATGATAAAAAGTTCTCAGACCGATGATGAGGATTTTCGAAAGTAAATTAAAGATTATAATAATGGGATATTGATCGACTTCGTATATGAAGGATGAATTTTGAAATTTGGGAAAGTGATTTGTGTTCCCGATAAACCTGATCTAAAAAGGGAATTGTTGGATGTTTCTCATAGCTCTAATTTCTCTATACACCCTGGTAGCATTAATTTGTATATAGATTTGAAGGAACATTTTTTGTTGTAACTACTTCAAGAGTGATATTGTGGATTATGTGTCAAGATGTATTTTTTTCAACAAGTGAAGGCTGGAAGACAACATCCATGAGGATTATCGCAACCTCTTCTCATACCTAAGTGGAAATGGGATGATATTATTATGGACAATGTCATGGGGCTATGAAAGAATCCTATAATGAATGATGATATATGGGTCATTATTGATCATCTTACCAATTAGGAACATTTTCTTACTCTGAGAGAATATTTTCCACTTGAGCGATTAGTAGGACTATATATTAATGATGTCTTAATACATCATAGTGTACCTCTATAGATTCTTTCTGATCATGATCCCCATTTTACATCAAGATCCTGGAAAAGTATTCAAAAAGACCTAGACAGTGAACTTTTCTTGAGCACTACCTACCACCCAAAAACTGATGGACTATTAGAACTGACTATTCAAACATTTGAAGAAAAGTTGGGATCTTTCTAACATGACATTCAATGTTTGTGGGATTAGTATTTACCTTTGGTATAATTTTCATATAACAATAGCTTCTATTCATGTATTCAGATAGCACCATATGAAGCATTATATGGAATGAAATGTTTCACAACATCTTTTTGGGATGAATTTGGTGAATGAAAACTTCTTTCCCCACAACATGTTGAGGAAATAATCGAAATGGTTAATATTATCCAAACTCACAACAAAGAAGATCAATGTAGGAAAAATAGCTATGCGGATAACTGAATGATGGATTTGTAATTTCAAGTTGGAGATCATGTTTTGTTAAGGGTATCTCTATAGAAGGGTGTTATAAAATAAGGTAATAAGGTTAAATTAATCTCAGGTACATCGGAAATTTCAAAATTCAAGAATGAATTGGAGTTGTAGATTACCATTTGGAAATTTTTCCATGTCTCTCCAAATTTCATGATTTTATCCACATATCACTATTTAAAAAATATACGGCAGGCCCAACGCATGTACTCACCTATAATGAAATACAATAGTAACCCGATATGTCTGATTTTGAAGAGATTATCATGATTTTTGATACATGAGAACAAGTGTTGAGAAACCAGATGATTCGTCTGGTAAAAGTTCTAAAGAGAAACCATAAAATGGAAGAGGCAATGTGGGAACCTAAGGAAGTTATCATAAAAAACCACCCAAATAATTGTATGCGGTAATATTCTAGAAATCTCAAGGACAAAATTATTTTAAGGGGGGAATGTTGCTCCTCAATATTCCATGGTACGCTTCTCTTTGATTAATTCAATAGCTTTTATTGTACGCAACGTCAAGTTTTAGCACACCACGACAAATCAAACTAGCCGTTCAAAAAGCAGTTATGAATAGTAATACCCACTTTTTGAAATTTTATAAATTTTATTTTTCAAAATGGAATTCATTTTTGGATTCTTAATATCAAAAATAGATTATGGTGATTTTATGATATTTTTCTGAAAACATTCAATTTTTTGATAAATAGTGAAAAAACACTAAGTTATTGTATAAAACTGGATTTTATTTAAATAATAATTATTTTTATTTAAATTTAATTTTATTTCAAAATAGATAAAAAAAATAAATATATTACACTAATGTAATTCATTGGATTCATTTAATAATAATATTATATATATATATATGTTAAACTTTTTAATGTCTTTTACCCACCATCTAGGAACATTTGCAAATTTGCAGAAAACATAATTTTACAGACTTTGTGAATTCAATTTTAATAATTTGTGGCACACGGTTGATATCAGCGAGTAAAATGTATTTCAATAGGATGAAAATAATTGTTGGTGAATAGTAACTTGGGAATTTTATTTCCCACGGTTAAAATTATATATTATAATTAAATGTAAAAATGAAATTTTAATTACCCTAAAACATTTCATAATTCTATTATATACGTGTATTTCAACATAAATCAACCTTAGGAATACAATATGATCCTTTTTGATCCACTTGTATTGGATTATGACATTTATTATAATTTTATTTAACAAATAGTTAAAAGTATTAAATTCGTATTTTAATAAATAAAACATTTTTAATATATGTTTATACATAAGATAAATTAGACCATAAATATTCATTAAAAATATAACAATATTACCTACATCATGGTATTTTATTTATAATTTTTAGACATTAAATTATTATATTTATTTAGGAAAAGATGATGAAGCAGTAATTACCTTATTAATGAAATATTAAAATAATTGATATTATAAATATTAAAATAAATGTAAATTGAGACTTATAATTCATTCAATGAATTTTATAGGTTAATATGACATGTTATGGTAAATTAAATAATTTTTTTTCAAAGTGATAATTTTGTTATTACATTCACCAAAACCAAATACTAAATAGTGTCAAAATTGACATAAATGACGTATTTAATACGAATTATATTTTATTATATGATATAATATTCAAGAAAATCTGAGGTTCATACAAAGGACATAGATAAGGATATATATGTCAATAATGAACCACTAGTGTTTCTCTTTGATTTTTATAGAATGTTTATTAACTATTAATAATAACAATACATGAAGACATGATAAAAGTTAAACTATTTATCTAAGAGTTAAAACAAAATGATAAGGTTAATATGGTCACCTAAACATTGTATATAACCTATTGTTTTAGAGTTTTTAAACCATACCCACCTTTTACTAGAAATAAATCTTTCTTGATCCATTTAAATTGGAAAATTATTTTTTAATAAAATAATATTTCATGATTTTCCAAATGTGACCCTCGCCACTCTTCTAAATGGGTACTTCCCCTTCTCTCAAATTTTCACATCCAAAGACTCTTAGATCATCCAAACCAGAATAAAGTATCCTCCCAAATACCCCCACATAATATTATATGTCTTACATTGATCATAAATCAAACTTATGGAGCCCTTTTGATCAAATCAAATGAAGCACCCAAAGAAGAGGTAATTATTTCATCACCTCTTTCATGTTAATTTATTCTGCCACTTCCACATTATTTGTTTCTTCCATACCAAAATAATTACTCTAGTACCTTCCACATACATTGATTTTATTATAAATATGGTATAAATATATTCATTATTCTATCCATCCCATTAATGAAAAAGTCACCACAAGTATATATGTACAGCTTACCGTCTCCACGTCGTGGTGTAGTTTGTTATTCAACAATTCATTATTTGGATGCTCATAATAATGAGTATAATTTATTTAAATAATAAATATAACATGTTTATTAATCTTTAAATATAATATAACATCCAATTAAATATAATTACACCATCAATATAATGATATTATCGCTCGTGCATACGTATGGCTTACTGTCTCCACGATGTGGGGAGATTTCTTACACCATCATAACCATTCGAGAATAATTTTCATCTGATGATTAAAAATAATTTCTATATAACGTAATATAATTATATATATTAATCAAATATATATTATCCTTAACAAAAATGACTTATGAAACAAATCATATAAAGTAAAATAAATTTGTTCACACCCAAAACTATCATACTACTGAAATATTGTTAACAAATCAATATTAGAGGATCATATATGATATCATATTCATGTATGTGGATTACATTATAATTTAATAAAAATTATTTATCCATTATACTGGAGTTTAGCATACCCTTTACTACGGAATAATATAAGGTAAGAGTTAATTTTACAATCTCTTTATTATCTGAGGTTTTTTGTACGTAAGTATCTACTGAGACCTCTTTTTCATCCACATCTTTATTTATTAAAAAATCATTTCAAATCATTTTTACTATTTACTAAACTATGGGTTAAAGGAATTTATACCATTGTTTTACTTTTTATTAAATGGTTTGAGAGGAACCTTTTTGTCGCTTTCTAAACAATGTACTTTTTTACCGTTTCGACAAATTAAGGAAAGAATGTTTTTTTAACTTATACAGTGGGTGCAGCTATTTTCCGCCATTATAAAACCATCAATGATTCCCATACAATATTTTAATAATATTATCAAAATAAATTTTTTTCTTTTTATTTGCGTGATTTTTAAATAAATACAATGTAGAAAGAGATATTTCACTCAAATAGTTTTTGCATTGATTTCATCTATCTCTATATCCTTCAATGGATTTTACGTTTGACTGAAGTTGATTTATTATGATACAATCTTCCATATTGTATTTATGGTTTGGTGATATGTTTGACTGTGGATGTTCTATTTTTTTACCATTCATGGTTTAGGGTTAAATTATTTATATTTCCTATGCTCGTTTTAATATGAATGTCTATATTATGTTTCCACATTTTCATATGAAGAAAGAATTGAAATTAGTAAGTGATGGGTGGTGCCCACTATAGATCATCGATGCATTGGTAGTGTCTCATGAGACAAACTAGTGTATTGGAATAAGGCCTTGAAAAAATCTTATCTTTTGTCCTGGCACGAGGGATTTACTTTGTGGTTATGATATTCGGCATTATGCATTCCAACATTATGAAATTAGTTATTGATATTACATGTGATTGTTTGACTAGCAGAATATCCATGTGAATAATTAAATGGAATTATTTGATTTATCATTTCCATATAATTCTTAATTTTAGGTTTAGAATGCTTGTGTTTTATTATTATAAATTTCCTTAAATTTTTATGATTATTTATGATAGTATCTGCTATAAATTTAACCTTACTGATCATATGAACTCACTCCTTTTCTATGTTTTCTTTTCCATGAATGTGAAGAAGTATATTATGATTGACCTGTAGGGATAGGATAAGGTATATGTGTATGTTCAAAGGGGACACAATTTCGTTGTTTTTTTGTTTCATGGTGTAATGTAAAACATGTGTATGTATCTTGTACTTCCAAGGGTACTAAATCGTTCAATCGTCCGGGATTTGATCTCTCGTGATCATGACAATTTTATGTAATAATACACAAACTATAGGTAATTCGGTTCAAGGAATTATAGGAACCATTGATAAGGATTTAAATAGTTGTTGAATTGAAAAGATTAATTATTATACTAATGAAGGAGTCATTGAAACCAAAACTGTGAAGTTCTTTGAAAATAAAAATCAAATCATTTTTATCAAAGGCCTTCCTAATATTGATTGTAATGAAAATATTACCTCGTCTAGGGGATCCATTTTATGTGTTAGTACATTCATTGGTAGGAATGATAAAATATTGTATTGACCTACCATTGAAGAAACCAGATTGATTCTTGGAAACAATTATACTTCTTCTCCCAATGATTTTATTGGCATGGAGTTTGGTGATAATGTTGTAATGATAATTAATGAGTGCAATAGTTCTAAAGAGATGAGTCTTATAGGAATTGTTCTCTTTGTTAATTATGGAAATAAATTTCACATTCAATCATTTTGGAAGTATAAGAATGAAAAAAAAAAGATTAAACAATTTTGAAAACATTAGATTGCATGGATTCCAAGAATTAATGATAGAATCCATCATTGAATCTATCAGGACCTACATAAAAGTCCGATTTAAGACTAATGATTGTGTATTTGATTTCATGGTCAAGAGGAATGTTTAAATGATAAGTTTTATCTTCCACATTAACAAAAACCTGAATGAAATCAAGTAAAATATCTTTGTTCATATCTGGACCATTAAAAATATTTAAAAAATAAGATACAACATGATTTTCAATTCCTTCCCCAGTGTCAATGATGTTGTCTCCATCTCTAATAAAACTGATAGGTCTATAATCTATCCCGATTCTTTGAGGTTAATTGTAGAATTTAGTGTTATTATCACCATCTGAAATCCATTTAGTTTTCCAAACTTTTTTACAAATTTAATCCTTAAGGAAAAGCGATGTATTAAGATTCATAAAAGTATTAATTTCATGTTGAGGATCCATATTGATGTTTGAACTAGTGTGGGAGTATTGAAGTTGTGTATGTTCATTTTCAAGAGAGGCAACATCACAGTCAATTTATTTAGATTTAGAAGGGAAAAATAATTTAAGGCAGTTTTGAGATGTTTATGTTTGATAATACAAGATAATGATTCATTGTGATGTTTCATTTAAATCCTTAAATTTTTTATAATTATAAAACACTCAGGAATATAATACCATTAATTATTAATTCTAAAAGTTAGATTATGTTTCATTATTTTAATATTATGACTGAAAAGGATGTAATGATGATCCGAGTTAATCCTAGGGAGGTTTATTCAAGATATGGTGTTCTAATTGTTAAAAGAATATTAATTTTCGAGAGCTCCATCTTATTTACTAGAAATAACCCTATTTTACTACATTCAATACCATGTGAAACTAGAACATGTTTTGTTTATTTATACATTATTACTATCTTCCATCGATGTTTATAACTATTATGAAGAAAAAGAATAGTGAGTTGGGGCCACTTCTTAAAATGAGGTGAATATTTCATTGAAGTCTCCAATAAAAAACTGAGGATCATAAATAATGATTCACAATAATTAAAGGACATTCCATAGTGGTCTTCTATCTTGGAATCTATTTTCATCATAGGCCATAGGAAAATAATTCAATTGGTAAAATCAAAATTCACAAGTAAACTTCTTCTCTAAAACATGGAAAATATTCACATTTTTATGTAAAGTGTGATAAAAACCCACATGTTTTCAAAAGAAATTCCTTATTTTCAAGCATCTAAAATTATAGGAATATGAGTAATGGTGCATTATTTTTTAGTAGAAATTAACATTAGGTTCTGGAATAGAAAATATCTTAGGATGATGAGTTATTTTGTTTATTTTAACAATAATAAAAAATTTAGGGTTTGAAATACCCTTCCAGTTCTAAAATGGAGAATTCCTTGGAACCTGGATTAGGAGGAACCCCCATTTAATCTCCACATCCCTTTCACCTAGAGGTTCTTTGGACATTTTTTGATGAGGCCAGACTAGGATTCTTTCCCAATTTACACTTAGAATAAATTGGAACACCATTAGTAGTATGTGTATTCATATCCTTATCAGTTACATTAATTGAAGCATCCTTCGATGGAGTAACCATTGGGATGACACTAAATGTTGTTAAATTATTTTCATCATAATTAAAAATATAAAATTTTATGTGTGCCTAATTTCATAGGGAAATTTCATAAAAAACATTAGCAGGGTTTGTCACCACAATTGAAGAAGAATATGAAATAATTAAACTTCTTCCATCAACAATATGATTCGACATATCAGTATTGTTGTTGTCAACCGATTTGGATGGGGGTGGAGGGGTTTCAGACTCAATAATGATTAACTCTTTAAGAAATAATTTTCTTTGGATCCGAGAGCCACTATTAAGAGAAAAACCTAGTGCATATAGTCCCAGTTGAGCTGAGACATTTATATAATCCTTGAAGGATTTAAGACCCTCAACCTACTGTTAAGTACGTTAGATTCCAGAAATTTCTGAAGGGAATTGGGAATGTTTCTCATTGGATATGACTCTTGTGGTAAGGGTAGAAGAGTATAATACATTTTCATTCATCAATGAATTATTATCGAATTGATCTCCCTAATCAATATAAAAAATATCCACTATATTTCATACCTTTATGTGTTTTCAATAGTTTGTGTCGCATTGGAATCTATGATAACAATACATTAATGTTCGGGTTCATTAGTGGATTCCTTTTGGGGATCGTTTAATAATTTTGTATATTGGTATTGTTCAACATCCTACATGACCAGTCGTTTAATGTCTTGTAAGATATCATGTTATTCAGTTTCATTTTCCTCATCATCCACAGGTATATCCCATGTTTTACCTTTGTTTTCTCCTGATTAGTTTGAGTAAACTGATTTACATTCCCAAAATTCATTCCTCTTATTGTGATGCTTGGGTTTATCTATAACATTTTTGTTGTCTCTCTTTTTTCTTCTAACATCAGTCCAGTCATTATCCTTTGGATGGAAAAATTGGGTTTTCACCACACTATTATTTTGGATGTAATTTTACACTATCTTACATGGCTCACAAAATGGATGAATTTGTTCATTGTCAATTATAAATTCTTTTTAATAATAATTTTTATTAAATTTAATAACTTTTGGGAGTTTTTATTCAAGGTTGAATTCCACCATGACTCTTGAAAACAAACCATATTCTGCATTTTCGATATGTTGATCTATCTTAAGGGGTTACATATGCAAGATAATATATAATTCAGTATCTTCGGGTGCAATAAAAACCAATTAAGGCCATACAATAGAACCCATACCTACAACATTGTTTTCTTCTGTGTATGAGGATTACAACTAGAGTGCCATTCTAAAATTCAAAGGATATCAGGTTTAAGATGAATATTCCCTAATTTCCAGACACGATCTAATTCCTCCATTGATTTCAATAAAATATTAAAATAACCAAAACCTATTGGAAGATCCTTACAATCGGTGAAACCCCAAAAGTGAGTGATTATCATTTTATGATCACTTCACATCCTGGGATTATCTCCATTAAGGTATCAAATATGACCCATAATAGAAAATTTACACGTCTGTGCATGTGATTGAATGGCCTCAGAATTATCCTCTATAGAAAAATGACCATCATCCAATTTCATTCATAAATTTGGTTTTGTAGGGAATGTTTTGAATTGATTCATACTGTTATGTGTTTTAAGGAAGGAAATCCATCTTGGTCTTTCAGTCGATGAGCGGACAATGGTATCTTCCAGAATTGTTTCTTTAATTTTCATTTTTCACCACCACCTTCAAATGTTCACTCCCATTCTGGGTGGAATAACTCTATTTTATTCCAGATATATATCATTGAGACACTCACATCATGAATATTGTAAGGATTATGGTTTATAAGAGAGAAAAATGGTGAGTGATAAAGAGTTTTTCAGAGGATTCACACTGCCAATCCACATGAAAATTAAACTGTTACCTAGTTTTAACATTAATTAAATCAAATGGAAATGTTCCCAGTTAGAGGAAAATATTCAAAACAATCTCTACCAACCTTATTCATAACATGGGTTAATGCAAAAACTCAATTATCCCACACCCTATCCAATTAAAATAAAATATAAAAACATGGAATAATCATTTTTGTTAGTAATTCCATTATAAAGAACCCACATAACAGATTCAAGGAAAACCATATAGTTATCCTTGGCCAAACACCCATAAAGTGGTCGAAATGGGAACTCACCCATGGGGTGTAACTTAATCTAGTAAAGAACCTTAAACATTATTTGAAACACTTAATTAATTACCAAAAAAATAATAGTTAATAGTAGTCATGATTTCCAAATAAAGGAAACACAACATAAAATGGGCGCAGGACACTCTTGCATATATAGAGGGCTTGAAAATCAGAAAAAGCCACGAGACCACCTACCTTAGACCCATACTGGATACCTTGTCCATTATCAAGCTCCTATTATCCCCAGTTTATGATAAATATATAGAAATTGGGATGAACATGATATAATGGCATATGGTCCTAAATGAAAATAGTTTAATTGATATCTATAAGGATAAAATAAGGTTTAAAAGGAATTGTGGAATTACCATTATAGATAAAACAACATGAGAGGTTCTCAATTAATACAATAGACATAGTAGGGATCAGAAAAGGGAGAATAATCTCAAGAGGGGGCTCCAATGAATTGCCTATACTTTGTGACAATTTATGAGAAGATTAATTTTACTGTTTAAATTGATTAGGGGAAAATGGTAAATTTACCAAAAATATCTGGGTCACATTGTTTCATAGCATAGTTGTCCTCGCCATGTGGAAACCATCCTATTCACACAAGAAGTCTGGGGAACATTGAAGGTTTACCCACACAGTTTGGATAACCGTGTGGTAACTGTGTAGATGCCTCTGTAATGTCTACTAAAACTACTAACAAGTTCGCATGACCATGTCCCCCAAACTGCATGATTTTCACTAACTGTATAACCACCACTTTCTATGAAAATTAGGGTTTAAGGGCTCTAGACCAGCTCCAAATCCTTCATTTACCTCTATGACCCCAGAAAGCATCAAAGTTAGGGAATATTTCAGAAATTAAATAATGAATTGACAAATAAATTCATGATCTCTACCTCAATGAATAATAGTGTTCTTATGACCTTCACATTAATTCCCTTATTCGAAGGAATAAACTCATGATTCTTGGATCTAAGAGAATATATTCACATGGTTAACCCCTCTCTATGATATGTTTATAATGAATAGTTGACTCAATAATATGTGAGTCAGATATGGAAACACATGTCTCTCTTACTTAACCAAGGGCCAAAAATAACAAATAGTTTCATGACAATGCCCAGTGTTATGTATTGAGGTCACATAAACACTAGATTTACATCACCAATAACACTTCCTAAATATTACATGACCCAAAAGGGCCACAAAAATAGTTGGGACTCAATAAAGTTAATCTCCCATTATCCAATATAATAATTATCACCAAGGTCTCACAAAAGGCTATCATTATTCCCACAGAACAGAAACATATATCACAAACCTGATGCCTAATCCTAAATATAACAACTCTCAATGACCAAACCACATATACAAGGCTCATGATAATATATTATTCCAGAATTCATAACAACATAGTCAAGGCCTTGTGCCAAGACTACAAAAAAGATTTTGTTAAGGCCTTGTACCAAGACACTAGTTTGTCTCATGTGACCTACCGATGCATCAAGGAGCTTTGGTGGGCTCTACCTGTCACTTACTAAGTCCAATTCATTCCTCAAATGAAAAGGATTTAACATAACATAAACATTCATATCAAATCTAGAGTACGAAATTGAGGTAATCCAAACATTATAATATCTTGAGAATAAAGGGTACCATAACACTTTGAAACTTTTAAAAGGAATCTTAATTTTAAAATATTAATGTACATATAAATAAAACCTTAAAACCATTTTAAAAACATGGAAATTAATGAGAATTATTTAGGAGAATAAATTTTTAAAACATTGAAAATAATATTTTAGTTTTAGTTCTTAACCAAATGAGAGAATCTTGAATACAATTAATTAATGTAATCAAGACTTTATAATATCATGAGAATAAAGGGATTCAAGATATACTATGTCAAATTAAATTATATACACCAAATGGAATTTTAATTTTAATACATTAATGTCCATATAAAAAAACCTTAAAACTATTTTTAAAACATGGAAATTAATGAGAATGATATAGGAGAATAAATTTATAAGGCATTTAGAATGATATTTTAGTTTGAGTTCCTAACCAAATTAGAGAATCTTGAATCCGCTTAATTGAGGTAATCAAAATATTATAATATCATGAGAATAAAGGGATTCATGATATACTATTTCAAAGTACAATATATACACTAAATAAAAGTTGACTGGCGTATAACAACAAATAAGTCTCGATGGAATGTAAGATGAGTTGAATTCCTTTATAAAGAGTGTATTATTAGGATAAGGATAAATAAATTAATTAATTATGTGGGGAAAATATAAATACACTAAATATTATTGGATATTTACCGTAAATCAATTAGAGTAGATTCACCCATATTATTGTAAAAACAACACCAATGAATTGGATGTTTATCTCAATGAATAGAAATTGAGCTAACATTACTCTTATCAAGTTTATATCGATGAATTGAGAATTTATCAATGGATTGATTATGTGTATCAAAAGTATATCCATGCAAAGGGTAGTGTAAATTACAACATAAGTAAATAAATAGTGATTTCATACATAATATTAGGGTAAATTAATCAACGAAGTTTGCATAAAACTGAATGAGTGGAAATTGAAATTTGAAATTCCCTAATCAATTTGGTAACTAATGAAACATACACCCCATTAAAGAAGGATAATCCATTGATGATTTTAATACCCAAAAATTAAAGTATATTACACAAAAAATACAATCATGGGTATTACATACACCACACAAAAGGTATCAGTGGCAAATATAGCATGAATCTCACGGGAATAAAAGTGAGATGAAAACAGCTTACCTTGTACTTTTCCTTGGTCGAGAGTACGTTAAACTCCTGTATAATAGTTAAATTATTGTTATTAAATTATAAAAGAACTATATACATAAATATGATATCTTATATGATCCTCTAATATTGTTTTGTTAATAATATTTTAGTAATATCATCGTTTCGGGTCTTAACTGATTCGTTTGCCTTTATATGCTTGGTTACGTAAGCCATGTTTGTTATGGATTGGATGTATTTGATTCATATACAGAATTATATTATGTTCATAAACATTATTTTAAATCATAAAATGAAAACTTTATTTAATGACTACAATGGGGAAGAATCTCATCGTGTTCCTGGTGACGGTAATGTGTACATATGCACATGCAACAATATCATACTTTTGGTATTAAAATCATCTATAAATCGATGGTATATCATATATACAGAATAATTATCATTTTAAATTTAGTATTTACATAATTTTTACTCATTATTATCCCCATAAAAATGATGAAGTGTTTGAACAACAAGCTTCACCACGACGTAGAGACGGTAATATCTATGTTCGCACATATGGTGACTTTGTCATTTGTAGGATGGATAGAATAATGAATATGGTTGTACCATTTTTATAATAACATAATAGTATATATAATATACTAGAGTTTTTATTTTAGAATGGAAACAACAATGAATGAGGAAGTGGAAGAAGAGAAGAACTTGAAAGAGGTGATGAAATATTTACCTCTTCTTCGGGTTATTTATTTTTATTTGATCAAAAGGGATCCATAGGCATGATTTATGACTAAAGGAATGACTCTAGGATGAAGGTAGGATAGTTAATAGGATATTTGGTTAGGGTTTGGCCGAGAAAATTGGCTTTGAATGTGTTAATTTGAGAGAAGGGGAAGTTCCCTTTTATAAGAGGGGTGAGGGGCACCTTAGGAAAATATTTGAATATTATTTTATAATAAAGTAATTTTCGGTTTCTAATGGCTCCAATGTGAATTATTTAAAGTATAAGGTGGGTATGGGTCGAAAACCTCTCAAACAATAGGTTTTAGATTAGTTTGTTTCACTAAATTAACCATATCATTTAGATTTAACTCTTAGTTAAATAGTTTATCATTTACCATGCTTCTATCTATTTTTATATTATATGGTTATTAAAATTACTATAAACTTCCAAGATAACCCCAAGTGGTTCATTAATGATACAACTATCATTATATATGTCTTTTGTACTATCATTATTTTTAAATGATTATTATATAAACCAATAATATTATATTTGTTTTAAAAACTCATTTAGCTCAATTTTTACATTATTTAATTATTAATTTCATTTAAAGTCCTAACAACATTATCACATCTAAATAAATATATTTAATTAACCCTAACATGTAATATTAACCTAAAAATTTTGTTTAATTTATTAAAAGTCTCAAATTAAATTTATTTGTATATTTATAATTTCAATTATTTTACTATTTTATTATTATGCTAATTACATCATCATAATTGGGTCATAAATAAATTAAATTATTTAATGTCTAAAAATTATAAATAAAATATAAATATGTAGGAAAGATTTTTAGATTTATAATTAATATTTATAGTCGAATTTATCTTATGTATCACCCTATATTAATAATGGTTTAGTTGTTAAACTTTGATTTTAAGTCTTTTAACTCTTCTTTAAATAAAATAATAATAAATGTCATAATCCAATCCAAGTGGAACTAAAGGATCATATTGTATTCCTAATGTTGTTTTTGGTCTAATTACCCTTATTCAATAGAATTAGTAAATGTTTTGGGGTAATTATGATATCATTTTTACCCTTAATTACCCTATTTACTTTTAACCGTGGTAAATAAAAGTAAACATTTATTATCCACCAAATTTTATTTTCGTCTTATTGAACCACATTTTCATTACTGGTATCAACCATGTCTCTCAGAATTTTAAAATTCCACTCACATAAGTGGTAAAAATAATTTTTATGCGAATTTGCAAATGCTCCTTGGAGGTGGGTAAAAGACGGTAAAAAGTTCAATAAAATTTTATACATCTAATTTTATTATAAAATGACTCCAATTAGTAACATTGAACTTATATAGGTATTTTATGTCTATTTTGACATAAAATAAATAATTATTTAAATAAATAGTCGTTTTTAAACAATAACGTTGTTTTTTTCACTATTCATAAAAAATTTAATGTTTTCAAAAAAAATACCAAAAATTTACCCTAACATAATTTGGGTATTCGGAATTTAAAAATTAATTTTTTTTACCAAATTCAATACATATAAGTTTCATTAATTATTTTAAAATTAATTCCCATTGTCAAAACCGAAACGCGGGTTTTTAATAAGTAAAAACTATCAAATGATTGACATGTGTTTATGTCAAATTTAAATGTGAAATTACTTATAATCACCTACATTGTATTAAATGAAAAAAAATATAATATAATTATACTTCCAAACCATTCAAATACATAATTTAACACTATAAATTATTTTGATTAAAAAATTAGATTTCAATTAAAATTTGGTATTTTGAAGTATTCATCAAAATATAAAAGTTTTTAGAAAAGTACCAAAACTTTATCCAAAGTTATTTTTTTGTCTCTATTTGGAAGAATAATTTAATTTCAATAAATATAATATATAAAATTGAAAAATATTTTTTTTTAAATGGTTTTCTATTAAAATGTGGTAAAATTATTTTTTTTAAATACTTATTTTATCAGAAAAAATGAATTTTTTCTTTTATTATTTCTAATAAATACATAATATGGATTATAAAATTATATAGAGTATATAAAATTAAAAATTCAGTTAATACTATTCAATACTGATTTTGAACAACTGGTTTGGTAAGTCGTGGTGCGCTCGAACTTAGTGTTGCTTGTAGTGCAAGCAATTGAATTACTTTAAAGAAAATAACTTACTATGAAATCATGGGGTGTTACATTATTCCCCCATTTTGGAAATTGCATCCTCGCAATTCTAAAATTGGGCTTGGGAACTTCATTGAAAGTCCCACATTAGAAAAAGAGTCAATAAAACTACATATTTAAAATAAATAAAGAGAATTACAAAGGTCACCTAACATAACCCACACTATGATTCCATGTAGGAAAACATGGATATGGATGATAAAATAAGTGTCATGTTCTAGTAAAGAGTGATAGAAATCATTATTAGAAGAAATTTAACAACAAGAAAATCACAAACTTGTGCTGAGAAAAATGTTCATTAGTTTTCTAGTAGAAAAAGTAAATGTATAAGATTTTTTGTTTTATGTTCTATTTCATAATGTTGAGGAATTTATTTTATGAGATTGAATAGGAACATAAAGATATTTCTTTACCTTTTTAGTAGAGTTACATCATTTAATAAATTTCTACCCCTAACTCATCATTCTTTCTAAATGATGAGTATTCAAGATGACTTGGTTACACGTAAAGTGCTAGAGTCAACTTCTAGAGAAACAAATAATGTAAAAAGGATAAACTATATATATTTACCCTGTATTTAGAGATTATCCAAAACCAAAATGGTTAGTACAAGAACATTTTATCCCCAAAAAGGATAATCCTTTAGAGAAAGAAATACTTTTCTTAATTTCTATAAATAAACCAACAATACCCAAAGACTGATAAATACCCTTCAATAAAAAATTTCCCTTAAAATCCATCAATACAATCCAATGTAATATTGAAACCCAAATCATAGAATAATTTGATTATGCAGTCTTCCATATTAAATTGTATTTCCAAATAACTTAGACTACTCTTAATGTCACATAATTAAATGTAACTAACCTAATCACATCTTCTCTGTGATGGGTTAATCATTTCCATAAATAACCCAAATCACTAAAAATCCACAATAAAAACATAGATAAAAATCCTCCATTACTCCTCAAATGAAATACCATAGTATTCTATTTTCCATAGGCATATATCATTCCCAACAGAGCGAACGTATTCCAAAATAACATTTATCACTTAATCCCCAAATAATATTCCAACACATAGGATTTCTATTTGGTAAGATGTAAGATCCCAAATAAACTAATTATTGATCAATAAAATCATTTAACTAAAAATAATTAGTCACACTAACTAGGTACATCATGTAGTCTAGTTGTAGGCGACAAATCCCAATCACACTATGGTTGTGGGTTCGATTCTTTGAAGCTTTGTCCGACACGACTAGTTGTCACATGGTCTACATGTTGTCCTTTTTCAAAAACTATATTTTATAACATTCCCAAAATGTGATAAATTACTCAATATAACTATAACATAATTTCAACACAAATTTTATCTCATACCTCTCATTTTCAACACAACATTTAATAACATGTAATTGCCTCAAATTCAAGGATCATATAAACCCAAATGGTTATTTATAACTATATAAACAAAAAAACACAATTCATCCTAAAATTTCATTTTCACATAATAAAATGTAGGGTTACACATATGAGAAAAGTCTTCCAAAGTAATCTCATCAATAAAGAGGACTAGTACATTTAAAAATTTCACCATTAATTTATTTCCACATAGGTTCTTCCATGACCCAGGGGTTATCCTATATAATATAGAATTCACTCAGGTAATGCCCAGGTCCCCTACATTTACCGAAAATGACTGTAAATGGATTCTTGGGATCATTTTTATTTTCTTCCATAGTGCTCTTCATTTTTCCTCGGAAATTCCTTACATTATGTTCTTATTTTCCCCACATAAAGCATTTCTTTGTTCCATTGAGACACTTCCCTTGGTTTCTCCTTCCACATTTCTGACATGGTAGAAATTGAGCTTTTTTTCCTCAATAGTCTCCACTGATGGATCTTTTACCATTCACCACCTTTCTCTTCATTGTTGAGTCCATGAGTTGTTTAATATATATGTTGTTGATCATATTTTCAGAAAACTGATTCTTCATTAACCCGATATCTTTTACACCTATCAACATTCAATTCTGTTATGCATTTCCTCTATCGTTCCCACCTTGTAAATCATGTTCAATGTTACTATGACTTCCTTGGAATCCATCCATTGACTGAAACAGGAAAGTGAATTACCCTAAGCATATCCCTCAAGAGTTTCATAACCCAGAGTGATTCAAGACCCGTTGTCGTGTACCAAGATACCCTGGGTCATGCCCGAAACTCCTTATTGGAGGATTATCTCCTAGGTACATCTGTGCCAGATCCACCTCTACATTCTCGTATCCAGACAGGGATGTTTTGTTTAGAAAACCCACATAATATTTACATTACAAAACTTTTTGGATGTTCTTCTATACTAATCCTCAAAGTCTATCTTAGGGTATTGTTTTCTAATCAGATTTTTTATAAATCTATCTTTCAACGTTTAAACTAAACATCCTCTTATACCAACTGTAACTCACTGACCCCAGTTACCCAGAGTAAGTGCATTATTATATAACATTGGTATGATACAAGGAATCATTTCCCAAAATACCGATTAGTTTAGTATCCCTAGAAGTACTAGATACATTCATAAGTTTTACATTAAATTATGAAATAAAAGCATCAACAACATTATGTCCCCTTTTTAAACACACTTATATCATTATCTTGTCCCTAAAGGTCAACCATAAATTACTTTTTCACATCATGGGAAAAATAAAACATAGAAAGGGGTGAGCTCAGATGCTCATTAAGGATAACAATATTGAGGAAACTTTTATAAATAATCATAAACATTTAAGCTAATGTATAAGACTAAAACAAAAGCCTTTTAAACATAAACTTCAGCATAATATCTAAAAGATAAAATCAAATAATTCTATTTACTTATTCACATTGATATTATACTGCTTGAAATATCACATGTATTATCATAATCTACTTTCATAATGATGGAATGAATAACTCAAAACATCATAAAAACATAGTCAATGCCTTGTGCCAAGACTACAAATAAGATTTTTTCAAGGCCTTGTACTAAGACACTAGTTTGTCCCATGAGACCATTGATGTATCAAGAAGCTATAGCGGGCTCCACCCATCACTTAATAATTCCAATTCATTCCTCATATGAAAAGGTTTAAACATAACATATACATTCCTATTAAAACTAGCATACGAAATATCCATAATTTATCCATAAACCATTAAAGGTATAAAAATTACACATCCACAGTCAAACATAACTCATTCAATAAAATACGGAAGATTACAATAAATCAACCTCAATCTAGATTAATGATGGATATTTTTCATAGATGAAGTTAATCATCAAAACTATTTGAGAGAAATATCCCCCTTTTCTTTAAAACATTTAAAAGTATCATTATTTATCAATAAGTTGTATAAAATATATTTTTGAATCAATGTTTCCCATACCACTTTGAAATTTTTAGAAGGAATTTTAATTTTAAAACATTAATATCACTATAAATTAATCCTTAATAGCTTTTTTAAATCATGGACATTAGTGATAATTATTTAGAAGAATAAATCTTTTAAACATTTATTATGATTTATTAGTTAGAGTTCCAAACCAAATGGGAGAAGTATTAATACAATGCATTGAGGTAATAAAAAAATTATAATATCATGAGAATAAAATGATTCATGATATACTATGTCAATGTACAATATATAGAGCAAATAAAAGTGGATTGTCCCATAACAACAAAGAAGTCTCAATAGAATGTAAGTTGTGATGAATTCCATTATAAAGATTGTATCCTTAGGTTAAGGATAAATAAATGAAATAATTATGTGGGACAAATATAAATACACTCAATATTATTGGATATTCGATGTAAATCAATCAGAGGACATTCACACATATTATTGTAAAATCAACACCAATGACTTGGATGTTTAACTCAATGAATAGAAATTGAGTTAACATTACTCTTATAAAGTTTATATCGATGACATGAGAATTTATCAATGGAGTGATTATGTGTATCAAAATTATATACATGCAAATGGGAGTGGAAATTAATGCATAAGAAAATAAATAGTGATTTCAAACATAATCTTGGGGTAAATTAATCAATGGAGTTTGCGTAAAACCGAATAAGTGGAAATTGAAATTTCCAATTACCATATCGATTTTGTAACATACGAAACATGCAACCCATGAATGAAATATCACCCAATGATGATGTTAATACCCAAAAATTAAAGTATATTACACAAAAAATATAATCCTGGGTAGTACATATACCACACAAAAGGTAGCAGTGGAAAATATAGCATGAATCTTACGGGAATAAAATTGAGATGAAAACCCCTTAACTTTTACTTTTCCATGGTCGAGGGTCCATTAACCTCCTATTTAATAGTTAAATAATTGTTGTAAAATTATAAATTAACTATATATATAAATATGATATCATATATGATCCTCTAATATTTATTTGTTAATAATATTTTAGTAGTATCATCGTTTCAGATGTTAACTAATTTTACATAAGCCATGTTTGTAATAGAGAGGATGTATTTGATTCATATACAGAATAATATTATGTTTATAAAAATTATTTTTAATCATAAAATTAAAATTATTCTTTAATGATTATGATGGTGAATGAATCTCATGGACTTCGTGGAGACGGTAATCCGTACGTACGCACGAGTGACAATAACATTTTTTGATATTAAAATCATATATAATTGGATATAATATCATATATACAGAATAACTATAATGTTATATTTATTATTTACATAATTTATACTCATTAATATACCCATCCAAATGATGATGTGTTTGAATACCAAACTTCGCCATGACGTGGAGACAATAATCTGTATGTACGCACGTATGGTGACATTTTCATTTATAGGATGGATAGAATATTCAATCTAGTGGTACAATTTTTCTAATAACATCATATTATATTGAATATATAGGAGTTATTATTTTATAATTGAAACAACAAAGAAAGAGGAAGTGGAAGAAGAAAAGATCTTGAAAGAGGTGATGAAATATTTACCTCTTCTGCGGGTTTTTTCTATTGATTTGATCAAAATGGATCCTTAGGAGGGATTTATGACTAAATAAAGGCCTCTAGTTTGAAGGGAGGAAATTTGAAGTGATATTTGGGGAGGTTATGTCCGAGACAAATGGCTTTGATTGTGTGAATTGGAGATAAGGGGAAATGCCCTTTTATAAGAGTGGTGAGGGGCACCTTATGAAAAGATTGGAATATTATTTTATAATAAAATCATTTTCGATGTCTAATGGCCCAAACGTGAATTACTAATCGGATAAGGTGGGGATGGGATTAAAACCTCTCAACCAAAAGGTTTTAGATAGGTTTGGGTCACTATATTATCCTTATCTTTTAGATTTAACACTAAGTTAAATAGTTTGAAATTTACCATGTATCTTTCTATTTTTAAATTATATGGTTAATAAAATTACTATAAACTTCCATGATAACCCCAAGTGGTTCATTAATCATAAACATATCATTATATGTTTCTTTTTTCTGAACAATATATTTTTAGGATTATTATATCAACAAATAATATTTTATTTGTTTTAAAAACACATTTATGTCAATTTTGACATTATTCAATAATTGATTTTTGTTAAAGTCCTAAACACATTATTACTTCTAAATAAATACATTTAATAAACCCAATCATGTCATATTATCATATAAAATTATTTGAATTTATTAAAAGTCTCAAATTACATTTATTTGGTTATTTATAATATCAATTATTTTAATATTTCATTATTACGGTAATTACTGGGTCATCATTGTGTCATAAATAAATTAAATTATTTAATGTCTAAAAATTAAAAATAAAATATAATTATATAGGAAATATTTTTTTCTTTCTAATGAATATTTGTATTCGAATTTATCTTATGTATAATTTTATTTTAAAAATGGTTTAGATTTTAAACATTGATTTTCTCTTTTTTAACTCTTCTTTAAATAAAATATTAATAGATGTCTTATTCTAATAAAAGTGGAACTAAAGGATATTATTCATTTCTTAGGTAGTTTTTGGTCGAATTACACTTATACAATAGAATTAGAACATGTTTTGGGATAATTAAGATATCATTTTTACCCTTAAATACCCTATTTACTTTTAAACGTGGTAAATAAAATTAAAAAGTTACGATTCACCAAAAATTGTTTTCATATTATTGAACCACATTTTTCTTTCAGATATCAACCATTTCTCTCGGATTTTTTAGATTCCACTCACAAAAGTGGTAAAATTATGTTTTATGTGAATTTACAAATGCTCCTATGAGGTGGGTAAAAAACAGTAAAAAGTTCAATAAAGTCTTATACATCTAATTTTATTATAAAATGACTCAAATGAATTAAATTGAACATATATAGTTATTATATTACAATTTTTACATAAAATAAATTTAAATAAAATAAACAAATATTTAATTAAAAAGCCAGTTTTAAACTATAATGTAGTGTTTTTCACTGATCGTCAAAAATTGAATGTTTGCAGAAAAATTGCAAAAATTTACCCAAAGCTAATTTTGATATTCTGAATTAGAAAATGAATTCTATTTTACAAATTACAAACATATAAGTTTAATTAATTAATTTAAAATTAATTCCGGATGTCGAAACCAAAAAGTGGGTTTCTAAAATGTAAAAGCTAACAAAAGATTGACATGTATTTATGTCAAATTTAAATTTGTAATTATTTATAATCACCTACATTATATTAAATGATAAAAATATAATATAATTATACTTAAAAACCATTGAAAAACATAATTTGAAAATATAATGTATTTTAACTAAAAAATGTGTTTTCAATTAAAATTTTGAATTTTTCATTATTCATCAAAATATAAATGTTATTAGAAAAGTACCAAAAATTTATCCAAAATACATTTTTATGTCCCTATTATAATAAATAATTTAATATAATTAAATTGAATATATAAAAGTGGAAAATATTGGTTTTAAACAGTGTTTTCCATTAAAAGGTGGAAAATTTTCATTTTTTTATAAATCTTCTTTTATCTGAAAAAAATGAATGTGTTCTTATATTATGTCTAAGAAACACATAATATGGATTCTAAAATTATATAGAGTATATAAAATTCAAAATTACGTTAATACTCTACATAACCACTTTTGAACATCTAGTTTGGTAAGTCGTGGTGCGTTTGAACTTAGTGTTGCGTGTAGTACAAACTATTGAATTTTTTAAAAGAAAATAACTTTCTATAAAATCATCGAGTCTTACACATTATTTTATTATAAACATATTTTATTTTTAAAAAGGTCAAAAATAATTAAATTCTATGATAAGATGACTATTGTTCAAAATAAAATCATCCTATAAGAGTTGGACTGCTTTTGGATCATTTTTTTAAATATTATAATATAATTTATTTAAATCATTCAATAATAAAGCAGTCATTACATCATCTTTGTGTCAAAAATAAATTTATTTTTTTGAAATATATAAATTATAAATAAAATACCATGATATAGAAAATATTTGTATATTTCAATTGAATCTTTATTGTCGAGATATTATATAAATTTCCCTATATAAAAATTGATTTATGTAATGATATTTGTTTACGTCATTTTTGTCTTTAATTTAAATTAATTAATATAAAGTGTCATCATCACTCCCAAGTGGTTCCATGGGATCCACAAATCAACCCAAGGATGAACATGGTCGGATATGTGTCAAAAAATAGGAATATTATTCATATTATGGTAATTTGATATTATTTTAGTAATATTATTTTACCCTTATTTACCAGATTTACCCTTTAACAATGGTAAAACATATATTTACCCAAGTAAATATACAAAATATCTAGAAATAAAAGTTAACTATTTACCCAATTTTGACCCATGGATTACGAATTTGTAAATCATTTTTCCATATTCAAAAAATACAAGTGGAAGAAATTAATTTAAAAATAATTCTTCTTCTCAAAATAAAAAGAATGTTTTTAAGAAATAATAACTATCAAAAGATTGACACTTGTTTGTGTCCAATTTCAAATTGAAATTACTCATAATGACAATAATTGGATTAAATGGTAAAAATATAATCTAATTAAACTTTAAAAACAATTAAAACAACAAAAAAACCATATAAATAAATTATATTAAAAGGCATTTTTGAATTAAATTGTTGCATTTTGAACTTTTCATAAAAAATGAACATTATCAAAAAATACAAAAATTTTACCAAAAGTAAATTTTAATATCCTTATTATAAAGAAGAAGTTTATTTTGTCAAATATAACATATAAAAGTTAAAAAAACTATATTTAAAAGGGTTCTACATCAAAAGGCGGTAAAACAACTTATTAAAAAATACTAGAGTATTTATGCTTACATTTGGATTCATTCACATTTTAAGCCAATAACATTTATTGGATAAATGAAAAAACATTTAACAAACTTGTGTAATCAAGTTGTATTTTGTTTTATTAATTCTCTACAATACTATGACTAGGGGTTAACTAAAATTATAAAAAAATTATATTATTATTTTTCATTATGACTCGGCCTTCTATACAACATGAGATTTTTGAGAAACACATTGTTTCATGTGAGGTACGCCATTGATTATAGAATCCCCTATAATGTAAAATTAATTTTTAATTCAAAAATATTTGTAAATATGTAAATTCCATATTCATCATTTACTTGGGATGTTACATCCTTCCCCTCTTTTGGGAATTGCATCCCCGAAATTTTAAAATTGGCCTCTAAAACATCATTGAATGTCCAACATCAGAAAAAGAGTCAATAAAACTATCACTTTAAATGAAATAAAGAAAGTGAAGTAAACATTTTACCCGATATAACCCATAATAGGATTCTATGAAAACATAGATATTTATGATAAACTAAGTGTCATGTTCTGATGGATAGTGATAGAAAACATGATTAGGATAAAGCTAACCACTAGAAAATCACAAAATAATGATGAGTTAAATGGTATTTGATTCCCCAGTAGCAAAAGTTAACAATTTGTTTTTTGTTTTAAGTTAATTTTGGGTAATTTATTTATTAGCTTTACAAAACACATAAGGAAACATACTTAGATTTCATGTAGACTTTCATCCTTTACTAAATTTCTATCACAAAGTCATCTTTTCTCTAAATGGTGAGTATTCAAACTAACTTGCTCACATAAAAAGCACTAGAATAAACATCTAGAGTATCTCATAATCCACAAAAGATGAACTATATATTTTCCATATCTTTAGAAATTAACCAAAACCAAAATGGTTAGTACATGATTATATAATCCCCAAAAGGATAGTCTTTTATAATTATAAATACTACTCTTAATCTCCAGAAATCACAAAACAAAACCCAAAGTTCAAAAAATACCATTCAATAAACAATTTTCCATAAAATTATTCAGAATAATCCAAACATGGCTTGAAACCCAAAACTCGGAATAATTGAATCACATAGTATTCCATAAAAAATATAAATATTTATCTCTAAATAACATCAGATACTCTTAACGTATCATACTGAAAGGTAATTAACCAAGTCACATATTCTCAACTACAGGTTAATCATTTTAGAAATAACCCAAATCAATATGGATTCTTCCAAAATAAAATTTCAACAATTACTCCATAATTTAGATCCCATAGTATATAATTTTCCTTAAGCATATAGTGTTCTGAAAAGATAGAATGTCTTCCAAAATAACTTTTATCACTTAATCACCAAATCATTTTCCTATACTAAGGATAACCATTTGATAAAACATAACATCCCAAATAAACTTATTATTGATCAATAAAATAATTTAAATAAAAAATAATAATTCATACTAACTAGGGACTTCACAGAGATCAGTGGTAGGACATAAATCCCAATCTCACTTTGGTTGGGGGTTCTATTCTCGTATCTTTGTCTGACGTGTTGGGTTGTCACACAGTCTACATGTTGTCCATTTTATAAAACTCAAAAATAACCCTATCATTTTTTAATCTCAACGGTTTTATTATACCTTTCATTTCCATCCCAATACACTAAGACCTCAACATATTATATATTGTCATTTTTTCAACCCCATATAATAAAATAATACTATTCCCAATAGAAAGAACATCGTACCTTGATCATGGTGTCCATATGGTTTCATCGTCATCTTGTTAACCTAGGTAGAAGGTCCATTCACCCAAAAAGTGATTTAGAGATCCTTCAAAATCATTTTCTTCATTCATCCAAATAATCCTTGTAAAACATGCGTCATATGGTTGTTCGCATAAAGATAGTTTCGGAAAATAATCATGTATGACATATAATTTCAAAACATTTGATAAAATTTTATTTTTATAGAATAGTCGGATAGTGTTTGAGTTGAAAAATTCAATCAATGGTCCTTTTAAAATACTATATATATTTTCTGAGAGAATATATTTCAAAATAAAAAATAAATAGGTTGTGCAAGGGTCTCCTTCTTTAGAACATTTTTCAAAATCATAATATGCTTCAAAATCTTGTGATATATTCAAATATTTGAAAATTCCTTGATAATATTTACCTTTCACGAAAATATTAGAATATTATGAAAATATTATTTTATTAAATACAACCAATGATCCATTATGATATCAAGGATTCGTGGGGGTGTTTGATATCTCAAAAAAATGCTCGCATGTAAGTTTTATGCTAGAAAAATTTTCTAAATCTTGTGAACAAGACTTTGCAATAATTATTTCAAGCATGTCATCAAGAAGAGATAGGAATTTCTTTTAAGATCCTCCTCCATCCATCTATAACTAAAATTCCTTGATATTAAAAATTTATAAAACAAGGATTTAACTGAAATAATTGGCATAGGGACTAACCATGTTTTTAATAAAAACTCATAATCCCTAAAGATGTCTAATCCAACATTTGATACCAACAATAAGGACTCTGCATTAAACATTACATAATCCTGAATTAATTTAATAATTACCATATAGGATATTTTTAGGTCTAGAGTTATAGAGAATTAGGCCATAACTATTTCATTACATCTCAAAAATTACAAAGTAGAAACTTTTACTAAGTTTCCATTATATTCATAAAATAAAAAACCCTTAAAAAATAAACATGTCTAGTTCCATGTTTTAGATAACATGACTTTTCTATGATCCCATCCTTGACCCTATTCATCATTATTTCATTTGAAAAACATTTCAAAAACAGGGTATGAGCATAAAAATCTCAGTAAGGGATACACAAATAAGGAAAACTGTTAGTTTTTCAAAACTACAAGTAAACCATGATTCCATTTTCATAAGAAATACTTTTCACCTTTATGAAGTAGTAAATACTATTCACTAAATAAAATATCATTTATTACCCTTTTGTAACCAAAATATTACCATAAAACACATAGAAATTACACATAACATATAAAGGTAAATTGGGACATAAACATACTTAAAATGAAATAACCATACGGTTGACTTCCACACATATCACTAAATGGAATAACCATACGGTTGACTTCCATACCCAATGCATTGGAGGTAATAACATAACCACCCATCCTGGTTTATCATGGAACCACCCATCATTTGATTTATCACATAACCACCTATCAAATTTCCATGTACCATTATAAAATCATAACACATAATATTTTGAAAATAAAAAGATATCACTAAGAAAATTACATTTGAAATCACTAGAAATAATTTCAAGATATTTAAATAATCAATAAATTTCAAAAACCATTACAATATAAAAACTCCCAAAAATTCAATAAGTGGTTTCATTTTTTCATTTTAGAAAACATTATGGATTATAGAGGAAGCCAAATAATGATTACGGGGGAGGAGAGGTTATTTTCACTGTAAAAATTAAAAACATTACTTTTGTGGTTTAGTAAAATGATTCATAGAAAAAGATTCCCTTAAAATGATAGAAAATGTAAAAGGGTTTTAATATACACCTTTTAGAAGAAAGTGATGTATATTATCAAAACATGGCTTAACAAAATGAGATTGAGACGAAGTCCTTTACCTCATTTACGACTTGACTCGTTCATTATTTAATTTCCTAAATTATAAAATTAAGTTAATTTCTACTTTCTTAAAAACATTTTCAAAGTATACTCTTCCTTTTATGTCACTTATTGCATTGCTATAAAAAATAATTAATTATTTGAGTTCATATCCGACATTTTGTCAATGAACGGAACATGAGATAAAAATGAACTTGTTATAATTATACATTGTCTATGTAGTCAAAATTAAAATATCTACAGAATTATATTCATGATTTAGATGTAATATATATCATATATATGCTGCATATATGTGTTTTTACAATAGTACATAACATTTGGTGGAAAAAAATGAAATGCATTGTTCATGGAGATGGTAAGTTGTATGTACACATGAACGCTACATTCATTTCTATTTCATACTTAATGGAATGAAAACTTAATGATACGTAGGTATATTATAATTCTAGTATAATATAATATATAATTTTAGTAACTCCATCCTTTATTCTTTCCATAAAATGCATGAACTAGTCATACCACTTTGATGGGGCGGTAGTCTGCACATCCCCAAATGAAATTATCATATTTAACCGTTATGGTATCCATAAAATTATGATATAAATGAATAATACAGAAGTATAGAGACAATATTAATATAATATATTTCACATATAAATTTAGTTCCATATTAATGGCCACCTTTAGAGGTGGTAGGATAATATTGAACAATCATCATTTCGTGAGGCAGTAGTTTGCCATCCACATAAATAGTTTGTTCTTTACACATTAGATGGTGGTGTGTGTATGTGTACTTAAAATACTAACTGACAAAAAATTGTTTTTTTTATTATAACACAAAACATTTTGAGGAAAAACTGAGAAGCCAAACATGACTTCACCACTCCACACCTTCACCAATTCACCACCTCACCACTTCACCACTTCACCACTTCACTACTTCACCATTTCAAACATACAAGACATCACAAAAAACAACAAGCAAGCACAATGGATGGACAATCCATTCAATATTCAAGTAGACTAACCATCATAGTGGGAGTTGAAATCGTCAATAGAAGGCCAAGGAACCACGAACCAGGAAACACAAACATCAGAAAATCAAGACAAACCACATAACCGGTCTCCTCAAACACACACCTGTAAGACCGTCGACACCTTCCCAAATCCAAAAACCCTCTAGAGGACTCCCGTTATAGAATTATCAAACCCTACAATTATGTGAGATGACCCAAGATGAAATCCACAAAGAGTGATGAAGAAACCAGAATGAGGAATATCTAGTTGTCCGGATGCTGCACCCTAACCCGTAGACACCGCAGCGCAGCCACAATCCAGTCGACTCCCCATTTTGAGAAACGAAACAACTCTCCATCTCATAACCACAAACACCACCATATGAAAAAACACTGAAATCGAACCTGTAATGAATTCCTCCTAACGTCAGAATCCAGAACTGAAAATCATGCCCCCCTCTGTGAAACACTGGGGCCAGATCTATGCCTCACTTGAGGAGACATAAACCTGGAACATGCCAATCCCTGTCGAAGATGAAGCCAAAACCAATACATATCCATCATGGAATGAAAATCCACACCTTCGAAAAGCCGATGATCTAGATGGAACCTGAACATCTGCGAACAAATGAAGCCGAATCTATACCTTTGAAGACATGAAGATTGAGCCGAGTCCGCACCTGAACCAAATCAGGACCGACGCGACTGGAATGACGGTCGGAACTGAGGCATGTCGACACCGAGCAATGGATGACAACCTGCACCATGCCATTCCGAAGGAGGAAGGAGGGAGAAAATTAGGGGATGAAAACCCTGGCCTGTGAGAATACCGAGTCACCGCCGCCCAGAGGCTGCATAATTGGAAATTGTGTTGTTGTACTTAAAATAATTCTTATAAAAATAACCTATTATATTGATGATACTATTTTTGTTATAAAATAATGGAATAAAGAGATTTTTTAGGATGGATAAGTAAAATAAAATAAAATAACTTAAGAGAAGATGTTTCTTTTAAATCGGGTATGACCCTTTGGTTTGAACCAAAAGGTTTACATGAATTTCTTTATGCCTAAAAGAAGACTTCTAGGAGGAAAAGAGGGATTTATGAAGATTAATTGGTCTGAGAATGGATGTCCCAAGGGTCTTGATAGTTGTGAGAAATGTGTTCGATGTGATGGATTTTTATAATGGGGAGGAGGGGCTCTTTAGGAATGTTTGAAAACATTATTTTATAATAAATAGATTTTCGGTTTCATAAGGTCAAAAACTCATTAAATTCAAAGATATGATGACTTTTTTCGAAATAAAATCATCGAATAAGAATTTTACTAGTTTTGGATTGTTTTTATAAATTTTATAATCTCGTTTATTTAAAACATTCATTGATAATGTAACCAC
This sequence comes from Viscum album, assembly GCA_963277665.1. NCBI lineage: Eukaryota > Viridiplantae > Streptophyta > Magnoliopsida > Santalales > Viscaceae > Viscum > Viscum album. The sequence continues at coordinate 941,833,331 of OY728127.1, read as the reverse complement.
TATATCATCATTGTGTCATAAATAATTTTATTTATATGATGTCTAAAAATTATAAATAAAATACCATTATGTATTAAATATTTATATATATCAAATTAATATTTATATTCTAATAGACAACTTATACAACACTATGTAAAAATTTATTTACTAAAAGATATATGTTTATGTCATTTTTGTCTTTACTTTAATTTAATTAAAATAATGTGTCATTATCACTCCCAAGTGGCTTCATGGTGTCCCAAAATCGACCCGATGATGCCCATGGTCGGATATGTATCAAAAAATATGAATATAACAAATTTTAGTGTAATTTCATATTATTGTAACAATATTTTTTACCATTATTTACCAGATTTACCCTTTAACCATGTTAAATAAAATATTTACCTAAGTAAATATTCATAATTTTTAAAAATAAATGTTACCTATTTACACAATTTGGACCACCTGATTCAAAATATGGAATCGGTTTTTCCAAATTCAAAACACAAGAGTGGATAAAATTAATTCTCGTTGTCAAAACAAAAAGTGTGTTCCTAAGAAATAATAACTATCAATATATTGACAATTATTTATGTCAACTTTCAAACTGAAATTACTTATAATGACTAAAATTGGATTAAATGGTAAATGTATAATCTAATTAAACTTTAAAACAAATTAAAAATAAAATCAAACAATATAAATATATTAGTTTAAAAGGCAGTTTTGAATTAAAATGTAGTATTTTGCTATATTTATAAAAAAAATGAACCTTATTAGAAAAATACAAAAAATTTACCCAAAGTAAATTTTTATGTCCGAATTCTAAAAAAGAAGTTTCTTTATTTAAATAGAATATATTAATGTGACCAAAAATATATTTCAAAAGGGTTCACCATGAAAAAGCAATAAATCGACCTTTTATTGAATATTAGAGTATTTATGCTTAAAACTGGATTCATTCAAATTTTAAGTGTATAAGTTTTATTGGATAAATGTAAAAACATTTATGAAAAATGTGTAATAATATTGTATTAAGTTCTTTTCATTCCCACCGATACAATGACTAGGTGTTTACTACCATTTAACATAATATAATATTATTATTTTTCAATATGACTCATCCTTGTGTGCAACATGTGATTTTGGAGAAACTCATTGTTGTGTGTCAGGTAACCCATTAATCATATCATCCCCTTTAAATTAAAATTATTATTTATTTCAAAAATATTAATAAATATGATAATTTCATATTCTTCCTTTACCTGGGATTCTACATTTACTGGCAATATCCAATTTTATTTCAAGGTATTAAATCTTTTATAAATCCTTCCCAAGGATCACTTCATGAAATAAGTACATAACTAATACAAAAACACCCAAATAATTAATTATAATAAATAAAATTATATTAAAAACCTTACCTACAAAATTATTTAATTATAAAAAATAATCTAGCTATTAATAATGGTAATGACATCTACAATAACTTCTTTATATATTGGAATTGTAGCAAAACATGTAGTAAAAACCCACAAAAAACCCCATAGAACAAACAGGGAAAAATTAAATATTTGTGACATCATATTATGTCTAATAGAAAATGGATGTGGTTGAAACATAGTTAATATAACCAAATAATCAATCCTAAAAAACTAAAAGCAACTATATGAAAACACCACCCTATAATGACATCTTCTAAGGATTTTCCAAATCCCCGAATGAAACGGGTGACATTACCATTCTTTAGAAGAATCACCACTAAAATCCCAAAAATATAATGAAAAAGGAATAAAAATTAGTGGATGAAATGGGAGATTTTTTTGGGGTTTTACATAACTCAAATCATCAAAGGAACACTTAAAAACTCTATATATAAAGGGGTGTTCAAGAGAGGAAGGTAGGGTACATCAAGTGGTCACATTCACCAAAAATATTGTTATGATAGGGAATAATCCTCATAAAAAATGGGAGAAATTATGTAATTTAAACCCATTAAAATGAAACTAATATTCTATTGGATTTATTTATTGTATTATAGCACTTACAAACATCACTAAGTATTTTTTCATCTAATATATTTTGTGTAAACCACTCGGGCCTCTCCTTGATGCTCCATCGATCATTCTGTAAATTTCATAAGACCCGCTATAAGTCAAAAGTACATCTATTTAGGAAATCTATACCTTGAAATTTTATTACAATGCTTGAATCAAAATATCACCCATCCATCACATGAATTTTGTACACTCCTTTTAAAACATAAATTTCCATTCAGGCAGTAGGAACAATTTTTTTGTACAGTATATAATGAGATCCCGATGTTGTATCTCATGGGGTAGATTTTTGGGGCCCCCTTTGTCTCTTCCATTTTGGATATGTATTAAATTATTATTAGTTAAAATTATTTTACTATTATTTTTAGAAATGTCTTACAATTCTAAAATACTTTCTTCTTGTTTTTCCGAGTCTTGGAGGTTCAAGGGTGTCCATATTTTCCTTTATCTTATTTAATTTTATGTTAACTCAAGTATGATGGTTTTTACTCTTATAGATGGTATATTAGTCAGGAAACTGTTCCATCCAATATAATTTCATATTATCCAATCATGATAACATGGTTTATTCATAAAATAACTTATATTTCTAGTGAGAACCATTGGTTTGATCATGTGGTTTCTTTCTTTGGTATATGGTTTCTTGTATGGTTGTGAGGTCACATGAATTTTCAAAAATTATGGTTTTATGGAAACTTTGATTGTCATGATGTCAGTACATGTTTGAGTGGTTTATCCAATTATTCATGTTTCTAATCATTCTGTGAAGTCGTGCCTCTCGGTAGGTCAGTCACTATTCATAGAAAATGGTATATTACCCAGTTTTTCCCAGTACTACATAAAATATACTTTTAGAATAAATTATTTAAAATAAATTCTCAAAAAGTGTATTTTTAATTTTTTATGATTATAAAAATTAATAACATTGGATTTCTAATTTGTTTTTCTTTTGAAAGGGTTATTCCTCAAAAATTAGATGTTTATGGATGTAATGTTTATTTAAAAAACGTTTTATGGGTCTTTTTAATGCCTAATGAAGCCATATCTTTTATTAAACAATGATCTTTATTTTCATCCCCAATGTTTTTATTTCATTATCTCAAGTCAGGATGATCCAAAAATTTCCCTTGTATTCATAATGATCTCTTTTGTGATCATTCTAGTTATTCCTACATTTTCTATACGTATTTTTCCACTCTTTTCCCAATATTATTTATTAAACTAAATCATGATGAATATTTTAATGATATTTGGGATTCATTTAATTCAATTTTTTTTTGAAAAATTTGGAATAATAATATTTTAGTATGCTCTATGAAATGGGGGCGATTAACCATAGTTATATAATAACAGGTAAATTTGATAGAGAAGTTTTGTTGAATATTCTAGTAATTTCTATATGAAGAACAAAACTATTTCATTGCATTATTAGGAATGAATAATATTAATGGTCTAAGACAATGATTATAATGTATTAATTAAATATTATTTAATAATATGTAATCCCTTGTGTTAAGAATTAATTTTTAAAATCATCACATGTCACTATTTTAATATTTAAGGTTTTTAGAGAATAATTATTTGATAATATATTAAATATGTTAATTTAAAAGGAAATTATTACATGGAAAATTAAATTTATATTTAATTATTCATATTAAATAAATTTTTGGGTTTTTGATCAAATATATTATAAATATTCTTGATGATTCTATTTGTTATCTTTTATTAGTGTGTTCTCTTTGTGGAAAATTTTTCATGTTGGTATTGTCTAGCATGATAAATTTCATGAAATGAAAAGTAAATTGTATGATTAAATATGATATAATCAAATTTAATATGCATTATTAAATTTTATTTATCCCATAGTGTAATTAATTGAAAATGAGAAAAATAATTTTGAGCATGTTCACTTTTATGCCTAGAAATTGTTAGCCTCTATCTATAGGTCTCTTTATTATGGAATACGTATATAGAATAATCATTACGATTAATGATGAAATTAAAGTAGATTCATTATAAAAAAATTATTCTCTAATAATGTTTTAGTTCTTCATTATAGATATTCATTACTAATAACACCCATAGATTGTATGATATGTTCTATAACATGAGATACACATAACGTTAACCCAAAAACAAACCTAAAAATTGTATAACATATAAAAAAGATGTTAAATTAGATGGTATAAAAAATAAAAACAAATTATGAAAATTTTATATTTTACACATATATAAATATTTTCACTAGTTACAAATTAATTTAACATAAAATGATCATATTATAGTGAAATAATTGTTTCATAAAAAATGATTTCCTAGGAAACGATGTGTTGTTATCTTTATAAATTAAATTAATCACTATTAGAGTATTATTTTAATGTTACTTTTAATTTATACATTAAATTAAGTGATTTATAATTCATCTAATAATTTTTCTAGGAATGGTATAATAATTAATAAGGTTTAATTCTAGAAAACTATATTTTTCTAATAAACAGTTTCAACAGCTTCTGCGTATTATTTTAAATTTTAATTATTTTCACTTTTAGAAAATTTATTAAAAAAATTATTATTTAGAACTATCATGTACGAATTATATTAAGGAGTTTTTTTAGAGATTTTTGAAAAGTAAAAAAATTTACTTGAAAGTATTTAATAATGAATTTTATTGGATATTTCTTTCCACTAAAAACATTTAAAAATTTTAATTTTCTTAAAAAAAATTTATAAAAGTTTAATCCGGAAAAAGATATTTTTATTCACCAAATTTTATATATTGGAGTAAATTTTATATTTAATTTTTGTATAAAATCCTGTTATACATAAGTCTACATTTATTTGGAACGTCTGGTTTTCATTGCCTTTGAGGGTTTAATTTAACAAAACAGTCATCAAATTTAGGGACATAGATTTATTAAAATGGATATAATAATTTGAATTAGTATAATTAATATTATATAAAACATTAAAATTAATTTTTATTCCTAATGAATAAAAAAACACAGTAAAAATTAATTATCATGGTTAAGGTTGAAAAAATTTATCTACGTGATGAAAAAAAAATGTAAATGTTAAAAGAACCAATAAAATTGTATTATTTAAATTACCATGAAATATTTTTAACTTATAAAAAAATTTATTAATGATTAATCTTGGAGACATATTTTGTGTGTACAAAATGATCATATTTTCTAATTTTTATAAATTCCTTGTATGTCATATCCACTACATATAAAAAGACACCATCACTCCCATCCTCTTCACACGTGAAGATCCATTTGGATCATACAATAATTGACCAAATACACTACTTTAATCCTTAATCACCACATATAACACCTCTTTTGATCAGAGAACCATCATAAGAATGATTTAGGAATAAACCTAACGAGATTTTTTGAAGAAGGGGAATAGTTCTAAAACTAGCATTTTAATTTTACTTCTTCTTCTAAGTCTATAAAATATTCTTCCACAAAGTTAAAATAATAAACATGTTGGCACATATATAGTTAAAAGTCAATCTTTTAAAAATTGATAATCTATAACCATCATCTCTTACATCAAATTGGAAACTAAATTGATGATCGTTAGTACGGTGAACTACCATCTCATGATCTGATGTAATAATTTTTAATCATCACCTAAAAATTATAGAGATAATGATTTATTTAATGTTATATTATTATATTTATTAAATAATTATACTTTTATAACTATAATATAACATCTAAATTCTTACCTCTTAACCTATTGCAAAATTTAATGTTTCTCATGTGTTTTTGTGGACAATAGCATCCATGAAACGATGTGATTCATTTTATTGGCATGGGTGTTAATAAGAAAATATTTAGTATTTCTTTATATATATGATATATATGGAATAAAACTGTTTTTATGTAAATTGATTTTTACTTATTTTAATCTAGTATTTCTAAATGTTAAACATTATTCATGCATATGTACGGCCTACCATCTCAATAAATATTGTAACACATTTTTAAATCTACAAAATTTATGGAATAATCAAAATTAATGTATATGGAATTTACTTGATATTTATATCATGGTTATTTGAAATTTATATGGTTCTAGAATTCATATGATGTTGGAGTTATTCCCAACGTACAAGGACCAAATCTACAGGTCCAAACAATATATAAAAGAAGAAATAGTTATTACATTGAACATATATTTGTTCATGGAATTGTTAATAAGTAGGCAATAAGATATTAGAATTAAATTATAATGGACTTTTATATGTGACTATGGTTCATGAAAATATTCATAACAGTTCTATATTTATTTGAGAATATTTTTTACCATGTGAGAAGGAAGTCAAACCTCAGGTAAAGGTTTGATTAACTATATCATCTTTATTCAGGATTATTTAGTATTATGTCTCCTCTAGGGAAGTTATTTTATCATTTTATCATAAAGAAAATCTATTTTATCCTCCTTCATTTATTCATATAAATCACAAGATCCCTATTAAATATCCTCTATCTATGTACTCATGATACCGAAATAACTATTTCGTGGGAAATCATCGTTATTTTTCTAATCTGTCAAGAATCTTTATCTTACATGACTATTTCTACTAAATATGTTTTAAATTTTATTTTTTAATATTCTCCAACAGTTGTAAAAAATCCATTATACCCATATTTTACATTTTAACAATTTCTTTTAATGGGATTCTTCTTTTTTTTTCTAAATATGGTGTTTTTTCCGTTTTAAAATAATGTAAATGTAATGGTCATTTAAAAGAATGTATAGAATTACATACGATAATGACTAATAATTTAATTGAATATTCAATTACATTATATATATGGTTTTTTAATAGATATTTTTTCCATAATTTTCATGAATAATTTTATTCTTTAAATTTGAGATTTTATTATGACAAGTTTGTTTTCCTCGTGAAATTTTCTTATAATATTTTTATTACATATTCTTATAATTCAATATTTTTTAGAGAATATTATAATCTACCAAGGATGTAATATTTAATAAAATTCTCCATATTAAATTTTATATTTTATGATTTTTTTTTAATTGGGGGAATTATTAACATTTAACATCACAGTTTTTCAAAATGAAGGTTTATATTGATTATTTTTCACCCCTTTAATATGATTAATTCATTGGACATTATAATTGACTTGTGGAGCCCAATTTGGACCGTCAATGCATTGATAGGTTTAATGAGACATACTATCTTGGGTGTTTGGGTGTAGAATATACCATTAATATAATATTTCTGAGAAAAAGGCATTGATGTCATATTTATTATGTCAGTTATTATGTGTTCCATAATTATGTGACTAGTTATTTATGTCCACATGATTATATGAATAGTTATGATATCCAGTGATAAAATTCATTATCATGTGATTATTTATATGGAATTTTTTGATAATATTTTATTTTTTACATATTATTCTTCTTGGTCTAGTAATTGATTAAATTGAATTTATTTTCAGATATTTATGTTTACATATTTATTATTCCTAAATTATTAATTAATGTTTCCATTGTATGCCTACACTTACTAAGTTATTGAGTTCACCGCTTTCTTATGTTTCCCTTACCCACGATTGATAGACATGTTTTATGATTTATATAAATGGATATTATAAATGTAACACTCAATTTATAAAATAAAACAATATGTTTTAATTTATGTTTTCAATTATAATGTGGGATTAAAATATGTATCTATTTTTTCAAGACTACTAAAAAATTTCTCCCTTCAGGATGTGATTCCTTGTATGTAGAACCAATGTAATAATATAACCACCAACTCTAGGATTGTAGGGGTCTGTTTATTATAATTTTAATCAAATGAATTATATTCTAATCCTTAGGAACTAAATTTTGAAAAAAATACATTATAAATCATAACACTATAACTGAAATTCAGGATGAGCCTATGTTTAGGATAAAATCCCATATATTTTATATTTTATTGATTTTTTGGATTTATTATCCACACATCCCTATTTGGATTCTACAAGTGGATGTTCCTCTAGAATAGTTTTATCTAGGGGTTATACACTTGAAAATGGGGTATTAGGATTTGACCCTATCATCACCGAGTTTAAGACAATCGGCGTTGATGCACAACAAGTTTAACACTCCTGGGAGACATATAACGTATAATTCAAATTTTAATCACAAACCAATATGATGGATTAAAAATAGGATTTAGAAATACTCTCAAAGAAACCATGCATGTGATTATGATATTAAAAATGCATAAATTTTTGAATTTATATATACTATGTCACTAATAATGGAATTATACATTATGAATCAAAATGTGTTGCTCTATTCTATTGAATTCCACTTTTTAAAAATGGAACCAAAAAGAATGAATGGATTCTATATCATTGAACATAATATATGAAGGGGTTTCCCTCATAAGAAAGATAATGCAAATAGAATAGAAGTTTATTCTAGTGATGAATAAATTATAACTATTTTGGGAAAGGTGAGAGAAGTTATGACCAATAACCTGGCCCATAGGGATCAACCTTTAGATCCAATACACGGTATACCAATGTTACACCACTTTATGAATCAACACCCTCTATTATTCAATGAAACTGCAAATCAATATGTTTATGAATAGTGGATATGTTCCTTAGTGAAGATGTTACTCACTTTTGGACGTATTGAGATCAAGGATCTTGTCATGTAATTTTAACATCAATCAGGGGATGTAGAAAAATGATAGTTATTGATTCAAAACACTGTGGATGAAGTGGAAATAATGTTATTTTAATAGATGGATTTTAATGAAATATTCTTGAAAATTTATTTTCCTCACGAGCAACAAGAGGATATGAGGAGGAAATTGATGAGGATGAGACAAATGAAGATAAAAATGTTTCTATGTATGAAGTAAAATTTAAAAGGCTTTCTTGTCATAATCTTGATTAATTATGTAATCCAAAGATAAATATTAATTGTTTATTTGATGGAATTAGTCTAATAAATTGAAGGGAACTAGTATCCCAAAAATTATAATCATATGGGGATGTAATATCAAGTTCTAAAAGATAGAGATATAATTATCAAAGTGTTATGACATCAAAATAAACCAAGATAAAAAGAGTTAAGTTGATCACATTGAATATGAAATATAGATAATTAGATGATAAGAATAGAGGAATTTCAAACTTATAATAAATTTTTAAATAAAAATCATGGAAAATAACATCAGGGGTTGAGATTTTACTACATGTGTGGGGAGAAAGGCCACTAGGTTCATGATTTAAAGGGAAATAAAATAATCTTCTAATGTGTAATTCTTAAACTCTACGTATATGGGTACTATTCAAAAAATTTTCCCATGAATCGAGGTAAATTTAAATACATTATTACAAGGGGGAAAGGATATGAAAATGTAATCACAACATCTAAGATTGATGTTCATACGGATATTGTGGAAAACACTATACTAATATCCTCAAATTTACATATTTATTTATTTAATTTTGGATCGTTTCAAACATTTATATCTTTCATGTTTGATATGAATATTATATATTTTTCTTTCACCTATCAAGTGTCATTACATTTTAACTAACCATTAATAGCTATCAAATTTAACAACACATTTTTATCAGTGATAAAGTGTACAGTATATCAATGTTTTTCTATAGCGCTAATAAAAGGTATAATTTAATAGTTCTTTTTTAGCTCTGATAAATATTACCCTTTTTCAGTGCATTATTTTTTTCTTATTAATTGTAAAAAATTTCATCAATTCGTAGCAATGATAATGGCTAGAAATAAACTAGAAAAAAATCAATAAAAAAATTTAAAAATGATTATATTTTAAAAAACCATTACATATTTTATTAATTAAATTATTATTTATAAAAATAAAAAATTTTAAAATACATATACATAAATTTTTGATATTAATTAAGTTTTTATATTAAATATATAGATATTTAAATTGAAACAAATAAAATAATTAAAGAAACAAAAAATTTATAATTCATACATTAAAAAATTATTAAACAATATATTAATTAAAAAATATAAATTTAAATGAATAAATTTAAATTGTATATATATTATAAATATTAATATATTTTAGATATTTGTATGAGTTAAATAAATTATAATAATTAATCAAAAAATAAAAATGACTAAATTACCAAATTATGAAAAACAAATATTAATGAAAAAAATTATTAAAAATTAATATGTTAACATATATAAACAGATTAATTAGAAATTTTAATAAATAATAAAAATTATGTATACATATAGAAAATGAATAAAATGAAATAATTGATAAAATAATATTATCCAAATAATTTGGATGGTTTTCATATATAATTATACATTAATACATTTAATATAGAAATATGTTGATATATATATATATATATATATATGAATGTATAAAATTTTCTAAAATATGATTCAATATAATAGACAGTTTTTATTATTACACATTAAATGTTTCAGATATTTAATGAATAATAGATTATAATTAAATATATTATTAATTAGAAATACTTATTAATTAAATCTATCCATTGACATAATTGAATATAGTTTGATTTTTCATTTAATCACACATCAATTGTTTGTTTCATTGATTTCACTTGCGTATATATAATGAATTTTTATATACAACAAACACAAACAAATACTTACATAATTAATGAAATCATATATATATATATATATATAAACACATACACCATATTTTTATGTAATTTAATAAATTTTTAATATTAATTTTACTATTTCATTAAAACATCGTACCATTTATATATTATCATCATAATATGAAAATTTTATTTATTTATCTTCAACATTAATAGATTATGTCATTAATTCATTTTAATTTTTTTTAGAATTTAATCATTTTTTATAAATTATTTTTAAATATTTTTGAACAATGTTTTAATATTTTCAATATATATCCATATTTATTTCATTATATATCTATATTATTTAATTATTCATACAAATTAATAAAATTTACCCATTTTGTAAAAAATTAAAGTGACCTCATTTTAAATTATTCAATTTCACTTAGTTTAAACATTTATGAATCTAAGATTATATATTCATTAATAATCATTAAATTATATTTGTAAATAATTATGTATTAAAAAATATATTTATAAATTTTTATTTTTTTATAAATTTATATTTTTATAATTATAAATAAAAATTTTAAAATTTATTAATATAATTATATATGAAAAATTATATATATTTACATAATAATAAAATTATAGCAAGTTTATTTAAATAGAGAATGTATTTACTATATATATATTATGTATTTTGGTGAAAAATGCAATGAAAAATATAAAAACCTCAACACCGATGGGATGGTCATATCCACCCAAAGGATAACCCCTGATTTAACAACCAAAAGATCCTAAAAAAATTATGCATTTAAAGGCTTCTAAATATTTCACATATGACCCGACATCTGTCCAACCATTCATTATCAGTCGTGAAATGTCTCCATGAATACATGTGTGTTTCAAATAGAATGATCCTCCCCTACAAAAAAAAACTATTTGTTGTCTCATTGTCTCGTCGGACATCATGTCAATGAAAAATATGACCACCTGATAAACCATCCAAACCATCGATTGGGGTTATCCCTTCTCATTCAGCAGATATTTTCCTTTATTACGTGGGTGATCTTCTTATTTCATCACCATCATTAATAGTGATATTTGTTGATTCCACCCCCACTAGCCAACAACACTAAGACATCTAGCCCTTTATCTTTTTATCATACTAGTTACCTCTACACCTTAGCTATTATGGAATCCCTAATCCTCATTTGATTCCATATCATACATCGTCATTCATCAGAATACTTCATCCCTATTGTCGTTGTTTGTGGTCACTTGAATCCTACCTTCAATGCACATTACAATTGCATCATGAACCCTCCAAAACCATTACATAATTGCAACTAACATCATCTAGTGAAGCTCTACCCATCAACCAAGTTCACAATTCCATAATCATATTCAGGCTCCCCCAAGAACCTTCTTCAATCGCTGACTACTATGTTTCCACATCCCATCACCCACCAGCATCTCTATAGGACAAAATATCATGGACATTGAATCTATGAATATAGTGACATAGGCATAACATACAAGGATATTCAATAATTTTATTTGAATATTTTTTATATTATAAAATTAAATTCCTAAGGACCATAAAATGTTAGTTTCTTCGGAATCGTGGAACACATTATTCTAGAATGGTGTATGATCTTTGAAATCTTGCATTAAGTTCTCCCCATTTGTTAATCTTTCTTAAATACATTCTTTAAAGAATGTGTAAAAGAAACATAATAAATGGGTGAGCTTTAATTCACAATATGGGTAAATAAAGAAAACATGTAAGAGTAATCCTGAGCATAGTGGTATCAGAACATGATCACAACATTGGATAATCATAAATTTTCATATCATAAGATCATAAACATGAATCATGTAAAAATTCATGATTGTTCAAAATATATGAATCATATAGAAATAATGGAAATATTCCATGAAAGAATAACAGCAGAATAAAAGATTACAATTGTGTCAGGCACATAAGCACATATAATGACTTCCATAGTATTCAAGGTATCATTTATAGGGATATATTATTGGAAAATGTCCTTTACTAAACAAGGATAACTCCATATTCCATCCATGTGTTACTAAACCAGGTTCCCTCCTCATTCATGCCATATAATACTAAACTGTGTTCATTTCTGTATCATTAATTATAATACTAATCTGATTTAATTAATCATTACAGCCTTGTCTATCTCAGGACATATAAATCTTTACCCAATTAATTGGAGGAAGATAATGGTCTCACCCATACAATAGTGAATTCATAAATACATGGGCCACAAAATCTTGAACAATCATGTCTTAACCCATGAAATGAAATGGGTATTATTAATATGAAATCAGGTAATTACCTGTGGAATACTATAAAAGTTTCCAAATCATTTCATCAATGAATAACCAATGAAAGGATTTGGGTTTCATCAACATATAACCTTAGAAATGGAAAAGGGATTCATAAAAATCTAACCCATGTAAGATAAATAGGTTTTATAAAAATTATTCCATAAAAAAATAAAAACATCAAGAAAGAATATTAATCAATACACTAAATAATATTAACTAAAATGCATGAGTTCCACCAACGGATGACATCATAGATGAGAAATAATTTTCATTGATCTCTTAAAAGAATTTCCAGAGAAAAATATCCATTATTCCATAAAAATGGATCTCCTAAACATAATACCTTTTCATATCCATTTTCATTTCAAAAACCTTGTAATCATATAAAGAAGGCTTGAAATCATTTTAAAATTCATTTTTTTCTAAAACACATTAAATATTCATGAAAACATTTTGAAAACTATTTTCATTGAAAACTTATAAAATATTATTGAAATCATTTTAAAAAAAAATTCCCTAAAAAATTTTAAAAGATGCTTGAAATCATTTTTGAGAACAATTTTTTTTCACAATATATGATTGTTAATGGAAACAAAATTAAATAAATTTCATATAATATTATTTTTTAAAACATTTATCTTAAAAATTTACCTTTTAAACATTAAATTTATGCTTCACATAAATTATGGTGATTAAATATATATATGTCATACAAGGTAAGAGGAACATTCCTTTTTAATAGTAAAAGGTTATAAAAAATCTTTGTTCAGAAACAAAAAATAAGATTAATTTTAAAACATTGGTAAAACTCAAAAATGGAAAAATATTTCGTTTAAATATTATACAATATTATTATATTATTCATTCAAATACCATTTTAGGAATCAAAGTTTTGAAAGAACACAACTTTTGGACAGAATAGAGGGTAATGTCGAGCTTTCTTAAAAACAGTTTCTTAATATTATAAGGTACCAAATTGTAAAAAATGGTACAAGTACATGAATATATAATGAATAAAAATATTATTAGAAATAACCTGAATTTTTCTAAGTTATAGTCATGATATTTCATCAATGGAATCATAAACATAAAAAATATCGATAAACTATCGGATTATTTCAATAAAATCTTACAACTTTGTAACTTATGGTCATACTATCCATGTATAAAAATTTAATTAAATAAATTATAAAATATCATGAAAAAAATATGATTCATTATATAAAATTTAAGATACAACTTTGGTAGAAATATAGGTTCATAACAAAACATGTATCTCAAATAATGAAAATTGAGACAAGACTATCATATCGATTTGGTAACATTAGAAACACAAACCCCATGAAAGGGAGGAAATAGAATGGATAAGTAATTACCCATATTATTAACAAGAAAAATAATATAATAAAATCATGTGTAGTATATACACAACTTAAAAAGGAAAGAGTGGTGAATCATGGAATGTATAGCAGAGAAATAAAAAATTAGGTGAAATCACCTTACCGTATATCATGAATCTATTCATACTCATACAAACCTCATGTATAATAAATATATGATTATTATAAATCATATAAAGTATAATATTATTTAATTTAATATGATTTTATTATGACTTTATATTACCCTTTTGTTGAAAATTATCTATTAATATTTCACTTCGTGTAAAATCTGCTTTGTTCTTCGCATGTGTCTTAATTTGTTATATTTTTGTTCCCTATACTTCTATAATGATTTTATGGATGTTAAAAATTATATAAATATTATTTATATTAATTAAATATTTATTTTAATAACCTATATTATATATAATTATGAAATGGAATACACCATTCCTGAAGACGATAAGACATACATAGGCATGAATGTTGTTTCCGTTTTTACAATCGTATCAATAGAAATAAGAAAAATGAAATATATGTATATATCATTATAGTATAATTAAATTATAATAATAACTTCATATATATCATATAATTTCACTACACCCATCCTAAATACATACCATGTAATTTGTGAATGAATCACATTGATTTGAGGGGGCAGTAGCCCGCACTTCTCAAATGAAATTATCATATTTACACCATATGAAAAGTAAAAAAATGATATATGATGTAAAAGGAATAAATATGAATAATTAAATAATAAAAATCATATATAATAAATATTAACATAGTTATCGTGATAATTATAACCATGAGAGGTTGTATAGGAGGAATTGATAATCATCATTTTGTGAGGTTGTAGTTCTCCCTTCACATAAAAAGTATGTTTGTTACACATCAGATGGAGGTGTATATATGTTTCAGTCAAAAAATATCATAATAAGTAATAGTATATTTTTCATAAGTTTTTTTATAGAAAAATAGTATAATATGAGTTTGGGGAGTGGAGAAATAATGTTAAATAGTATAGAGGTGGTGGCCTTTTATATGGAAGGGAAAGGGCTCCCATGGAATTTTTAAAAACGGTTTGGTGTACCCATGTTTTTACCCAAAAAAATCCAAAACCCCCAATAAAAACACAATAATAGAATGTTTATTACTGAAATATTTCAATCCAATAGGTTTTGGAAATATATATTGTTTATTTTTTACCTTAATTTTATGTTTTAATCCCTACTTAAGTTTAATTTGACATTAATAATTGTGATTAATTGTGATCACATTAACTGATATATTTCCTAAAAAATTAATTTGGTATTATTAGACTAGAAATATGATACATGTTACCATTTTTTATGTTCTTTTTTATAAATTAAATTCACAGAATATGAAATTTTTAGATTAATGAAAATCCCTCAAACAGGAAAAAATAACGCGCTATTAACGATGAAAAATGTTCAAATGATTTTTAAGTATTAATATTGAATTACAAATTAAAATTTATTATAATTAATTTATTTTTATTAATATATGTATAATTGATCTAATGTGACTTTTAAAAAATAAAATATAATTATTTAATTTAAATTCATGTTTTTAACTAAAATGCATTAGTTTTCACTATTCGTCAAAAAATGTCTTCTCTCAGATAAATATTCAAAATTAACACTATACTAATTTCTAAAGAATAAATCCAAATTCGTGTTTATTTTATCAAATTAAATTTATATTAGTGTATATTATTAAATTTATTATTGTTCACAGAATGACATAAAAAGAAGTTTCTTTAAGAAAATAGTATATTTAAACATATTAAGCATTACCAAAATTTACATTTTCCATAGTAAAAAATTAATATTTATATAAAAACATTATAAATAATAATTTAATATTATTTTTCTATATTCATATTAATATGTTTTACAACTAGGTCACAATTGTCTTATTTACATTATTATATCAATAAAAAGATCCTATGTCGAAACACAGTGTTGTATGTTGAAAACCCCATTACAATGATGTGTTTCATTCATAGATACACATGTCGTAAAAATTAATATTATAAATTCCCTTAAAAGGGATAAATGAAACCATAACTGTCACCCAATGTAAAATGTTACTAGGTTTCCACATAGAACATATGTTGGGAGTGATGATTTGATATGGTGGAAAAAACAGAAATATTAATTTGGAGTGATTGAGGTCATAAATACCAAAAAATAGAATAATAAAAGAAATTTTGAGGTCCTAAAATTTATAAATATAAAATGATTTATAAGGCCATTGATTGAACAGAAATTTAGGTAATAAGAAAAAAAATTTAATCATTACCCTATCATTGAGTAATTCATTAATTGATAAATTATATATATAAATATACTTACTTGAAATATTTATATTAAGAAATATCATTATTTGGATGTGACTTTAACTAATTCTAATTCATCCATTACATCGGGAAATGGATTCCAATAAGTTAACTTTCCTACCCTAATCACTAAATTACACATTAACAGATATTAATCCCCATAAAAGAATTAAAAATATATCTACTTTTCTATAAATATTGCTTAAATATAAATATGGTTAATACATTTATCTCTAAACATAAAAACTATCACTAAAATTTCATTATAAATATTTATGCATCAAAATAATTAATCATTAACAAGTGTGTTTTGTAGGCCGTTGGTAGGCATGTGACCCTTATCGTCCTTCAGTCATGGATTCAAGATCCTAGACCTTGGTTTTCATCTAATATACATGATGTACCTTTATAAATAAACACTTATATAACTTCAAATATAAATATTATATACATCTTAAAATAAGGTTTTTTACTAAATACCCTTTTAACCATTGTTTTCAATACAATTCCAATACATAAATATTTCCTCAGAAGATTAACATAAAAATATCATGAATGGTTATGCATAGAAACATTATAAAAGATGAAAATCCAAAAGATTAGAAAAAATGTCTTGAAATGATGTTAACCATAATCCCCGATACATCCCAAAGTATCTCTTGGTTGTCACAATCCAAACATGTGAATTCCCTCAGTTTAAATTCTCTTGAAACATTTTAAAACCCTGCATTACAATAAATATTTCTAGGAAAAATGTATCCTTACTTATTTAATATATTACTAGATATATTCCATTATTCCATAATTTGTAAACATCATTCATGAAAGCATACAATTCTTGTCAATAATTCCTTAATTACTTTCTGTGTAATCTATACCATCAAATTTACTTTTTCCTATATTCCATTATCCAAACAATATTATCCTAATATAAGAATCATTTTAATTGTTATCTTTCATTGTTTAGGACTTCATCTTTACATGACGTCATTATTATTGTCTATTGGGACCAATTAACACAATATTGTAAATCCTTATAAAAAATGAATAGTAATTATAAATTTCACAATTCATAATTCTTGAATACAAACACATAAAAATATTGGTTATTACACTTTATCCTTAATCAATTTACAGGGATACCTCATCCTATTACATATTGGCTCTTTAATTTCTCATTTCATATGTATTATCTTTGTCATCAGCAATGTATCTCTTACTCTCACAACCCCTATGATTCTCTTTTGAAGATTTCTTATTGGTATATTGAGTTAGATAATGTTATTTTATTATACACTTAAAACACATAAAATTATATGATGTCTTATGGAGGCCAATATTTTTATCCATTTTGTTAATAAAACTCTTCATTTTTTACTTATAGTCTCCTACTTGGGGTCCTTATATTCCATATTCAATACATCATGATCCACTAAGACATCCACTTCAGTGATTTATTAAAAATTCTTCAGAAAAAGGAAATCAAATCTCATTTCCTCCATTCTCTCCATAACCCAAACCCTCGATAAAATCCTCCATTTTATTCCTTGGTGAGTTCATGTGTTGGTTATGGTATGTATTTCAAATCAATTTAAGTGAAAACTGATTGGTAATTATCACTATATCATTCACTCAAGTGACCATCCCTCATGACAGATGATCAGAAAATCGACCATCGCATTCAAGGATAATCTGGTTCCTTTCAGTCCCTTCCATTGACTAATACCAAAAATCGTGTGTGATAATTACATATCATATCATAAAACCACATATTCATGGTAATAATTATTTATATGATGTATAAATCATGTCTCCTTTTTTAATATATGACACCGTATATTTTTCTGAGAATATTCATATCCAAATAACATTTAAATCCTTTATAATGGTTCATGAAGAGTTAGTAAAATTCAAAAGCATAACCCTAGGAGTTTCAAACCTCGTATCAAAAAAGTCATGTTTCCACATACCAGAATATGCCGAATCAAGACCGGAATATATTATTTGGAGTTTTTACACCTAGGAACATGTGTTCCAGGGTCATGTCGACTTATAGTATCCAGACAGGGATGCATTTTTAGGAAACCACTCACTTTATCCTTCACCATAATTCCAAAACATTTTCCCAACCCTTAACTAATCCTTATATTTATTCTTAAAGACATCACTATATATATCCATAGAAATATTCCTAGGGATTCCACTAAATTTTAAAAATCCAAGTTTCTAAAGTTTGACTAAACCATTCTATGATACAAACTATAGACACCCAGCCTTAGCATACATGGATATTCCATTAGTTTGGATGAATATTTAGCATATTACAAAATTAAATGCCCAACGACCATAAAATTTTAGTGTATTTGTAATCAAGAAACACATTAACCTATTACGGTAAAATATCATGAAAATCATCCTTAAATATTTTCCCATTTAGTAATCGTACTTAAAATCATTCTTCATAACCTGGTGAAAAAACATAAGAAAGGGGTGAGGTCAAATGGATAGTAAGGGTAAATAATGGAAACATGTATTTGTAATCAAGAGAAAAGGGGTATGAGAAAATGATCATAGAATTATAATAAAATACCCTACATATCATAAGATAATAGTTATTAATCATGTCATAAATCATATTAGTTAATAAGATATTGATCATATGGAAATAAAGAACATACACCATGAAATCCTTAAATCAGAATAAAACATGGCATTTTTGTCGACACATTAATGTATGTAACATAACGACCCAGCCTTAAAACATTACATAGTCAAGAATTAAATGAATAATTCACATAGAGGATCTTTTCAGGTTTAGAGTTTTAGAGAATTAGGGCATAACTATTACACCTCAAAAGATTACAAAGTAGACACTTCTACTAAGTTTCCATAAAATAAAAACTCTTAAAAAGAAACATGTCTAGTTCCATGTTTTAGATAACATGAATTTCCTTGATCCCATCCTTGACCCTGTTAATCTTTAATCCCTGTGGAAAACATTTCAAAATCTGGGGATGAGCATAAAAAAACCCAATAAAGATACACAAAGAAGGAAAACTGTTAGTTTTTTTTAAAACAACAAGTAAACCATGAATAATTTGTCAAAGTAATACTTTTCACCTTTATGAAGTAGTAAATACTCTTCACTGAATAAAAGATCACCACTTATCCTTTGTAACAAAAAGATTATCATAAACCCATATAAATAACACATAATATATAATGGTAACTAGGGACATACACATACTTAAATGGAATAACCATACGGTCGATTTCCACACATATCATTACATTGAATAGCCATATGGCCAACTACCATACCCAATGAATTGGAGGTTATAACGTAACCACCCATCCTGGTATTCACGGAACCACCCTTCATATGTTTTATCACGTAAGCACTGGTCAAATGTCCAAGTACCATTATAAAATCATAACACATAATACAATTATAAAGGAAAGAAAACATTTTCATATTTCAAGCACAATATATCACGTAAATATATTGACGTAACAAATCCATTATCAAAACCATTTTCAATACCGATAAACATAAAATAGTGTATGGTATTTATTTACTTTTAAAAACAGTACAGCTTTTTGAGAAGCCAAAGATCAAATAATACTCGTGGCGGCGGAAAGGTCGTTGTCACCGCGTATGTTAAAAAGAAACATTCCTTTTGTCGTTTAGTAAAATGCTTCGTATAAAATAGATTCCTTTTGAATAAAAGAAAAAGTCAAAGGGGTTTATACACCGTATAAAAGAAAGTTTTTTATAAAACAAAATATGCCTCAATGAAAGGAGACTGAGATGAAGTCCCATAAAAAGACGATATCCTTAAATTAAGGATAAATCAATTACAAAATTATGTGTGACAAATATAAATACAACAAATATAAGAGGATATTAAGTTTAAAACAATCAGAGGTCATACACACATATTCATAGTATTACATAATCAAGAAATAGTGGTTTAACCCAAATAATTTAAATTTGGTTAAGAAGTTCCCTTGCTAAAATTCGGCAGCCTAATGGCGTCAATTTAAAATTCAGAAAATGAGTTGATGAGAGAGAAAATGGTATCTCATCACTTGGACATAAAATTTACATAAATAAGGATATATAAGAAAATATCATAACATAATAATATGTGAATTAAAATACATAACAAAAGATGTCTTTTAAAAGTGGAGGGTGAAAGGTTCGCTTACAGATTTGGGTAACTTTCAAAACGTACACCCCATGAAAGAAGGTTCATACAATGAAGAAGTAAATACCCATAAATTAAAGTATATTACACAAATAATACAATCAGTGGAAGTAAATAATCCACAAAAAAGGTAAAAGTGTAAAATGTAGCATAAATCTCACGGGAATAAGAGTAAGATGAAAATTCCCTTACGAGAACTCAGCAGCCTAACTACGCCACTTAAAACATACAAAAATGGATTTATGAGATAAAATAGGGTATCTCATAATATTAACATAAAAAGTAAATTATTATGAATATAAAATAACATCCCCAAACACAATAAATATGAGCTCAAAAGAAATGACATAAAAGAGAGTACTTAAAAAGAAAGAGAGAGGTAGGATCTCTAACCTCAAGTCCGACTTGTCTTGTTCGTTTCTTTATATTCCTGAATAATAAACTAGAGTTAATTTATACTTTCTTAAGAACCTTTTTCAAGTTAATTATTCCTTTTATATCACTTATTACCATGTTATGAATGTTATTTAATTATTTAAGTTCATAACAGTCGTTTTGTCGATCATTTGTACTTGAGTCAAAAAAATAAACTTCTTATAATTACATGTTGTTCATGTGGTAAAATATCCTTTATATACAGACTTATATTCAAGATTTATATATCATATATATCATATATATCAAGTATATACTTCCATTTATAATATTTCATAACATTTAAAGGTAAGAAATGAAATGCATTGTTCATGGAGACGGCAAGCCGTACGTACGCATGAACGCTACTTTCATTTCTATTTCATATTTAATGGAATTAAAACTAAATGATATATATATATATATATTATAATTATAGTATCGTATATATGTTATATAGGTCACATAATTTCATTAATTTAATTCTTTATACATTCCATGCTTTGCGTGAACGAGTCACATCGCTTGAGGGGCGGTAGTCCACACTTCCTCAAATGAAATTATCGCATTTTCACAACATGTAAAGCATAAAGTAATGTTTTAAATGTAAAATACAGAATCCTAGAGAGGAAATAAATATAATATATATCATAAATAAATATATTTCCATCATAATGTACATCATGAGAGGTGGTAGGAGAAGATAGAACAATCATTGTTTCGCGAGGCAGTAATTCTCCATCCACGGAAACAGTATGTTCTTTAACCATTAGACGGAGGTGTGTGTAAGTGTAGCTAGAATACTTCTCATAAAAACATCCTTGTAAATTTAAGATTCTGTTTTTGTTAAAAAAGTAATGTAATAAAAATATTTTAGGGGGTTGGAGAGGCAAAATAAAACAAAATAACATTAGGAAAGACTTCACCTTTAAATCGGGTAACTCCCCTTGGTTTGAAACAAGAGGGTTCCTTGAAAGGATTTCTGCCTAATGGAATTCTTCTAGGATGAAGATAGGGATGTGTAGAGATAAAATTACCAGATTTTGTGCGATCCAATGGCTTGACAGGTGTGGGTATAGAGATAGAGGTGGGGGCCTTTTATAAGAGGGAGGAGGGGCACTCTAGGAAAGTCTTGAAAAGTTACATTATTATAAAACGATTTTCGAATATCAAAGGACCCACAATTATAAATTTCGAGGATAAGGAGATAAGTGTTCTAAATCCACCCATAAAAAGGTTTTTTACTAGTGTATGTCTTAGATTTTGCATTATATTTTCATTTTATTTAAATCGTTCATTAATGAGGTAATCGCTGCATCATCATGGTGTCATAAATAAATTAATTTATTTAATGTCTAAAAATTTTAAAAAAAATAATATGATGTAGGAAATCTTTTTATCGTTCCAATTACTATTTATTGTTAAAAATATGACTTGAATAACCCCATGTAAATTTTTTTTTATTAAAACAATACATGTTTGTGACATTTTTATTTTAACTTTAAATAAAAAGTTATTAATGTCATTTTCTTATCCATGTGGCTCCATGGGGTCCCTATGTTGACTCATGGATTGTCTTGGTCGGACATTAATCATCCAATAATGTTAGGACATGTGTCATGGTCATTTCGTATTATTATAACATTATCTTTACCTTAAATTACCCTAATTATCTTTAATCGCGATTAATAAAACATAAAAGTTCCTATTCATCAAAAAAATATTTTCATCCCATTGAACCACATTTTACATCCTGATGACAACCATGTATGTAGTATTTTTTAAATTCAAATCACATAGGTGGTAAAATTTCATTTAAACGAAGAATCAGTTTTTTAACTACCACTTAGTGGTTTCACTATTCATCAATAATTGATGTTTTTCAGAAAAATAACAAACATTCACCCTAAGCTATATTTGATATTCTAAATTAAAAAATGATGTCTATTTTACAAAATTCAAACCATATATATTTCATTAATCAATTTAATAATTAATTCCTATTATCAAAACAAATAGCGTGTTTTTAGAAATAACATATATCAAAATATTGACACTAGTTTAAGTCCAATGTCAAAGTGAAATTAATTCCAATGACTCCCATTGGATTAAATTGTAAAAATATATTTTAAATACACTTTAATAAAAATTAAAAAATAATAATCTATCCATAAAAATAAATCATATTAAAAGGAGTTTTTGAATTAAAATACAACATTTTCACTTAAAATGATCTTTATCGAAAAAATAACAAAAATTTACACAAAGTAAATTCTGATGTCCCGATTCTAAAGAAGGATTTTATTTGGTCAAATATAACATATGAAATTGTCAAACAAGTGGATTTAAAAAGGGTTCTCCATCAAAAGGCGGTTAATCGACCTTTTAACGAATATTAGAATATTTATACTTAAAATTGGATTCATTCCCATTTTAAGCCTCTAACATTTATTGGATAAAAGTAAAAATATTGACAAACATATATAATCATTTTGTAGTTAGTTATGTTCTTTCCCTCCATTGCAATGACTAGGCATTAACTACCATTTAAAATAATATTATTTTATTATTAGAGTGCAACCTAAGATTTCCAAGAAACTCGTTGTTGTGTATTGGGTACGCCATCAAGCATAGTGTTCCCTTTAAATTAATATTAATATTTTATTCACAAATATAGATAAATATGAAAAATAAGTATTCTTTATTTAGCTGGGATGTTACAACTTTTGGGGAATTACGTCCTAGCAATTTTAAAATTGGGCTTTGAAACTTCATTGAAATCCCCACATCGGAAAAGAAGTAAATTAAACTACCACTTTAAAATAAATAAAGAAAAGTACCAAGGTCACTCGAGACAAAATGTACTAGGATTACCTGAAAACATGGATATGGAAGAATAAAAAAAGGGTTATGTTCTGATGGAGAGTGGTATAAACATGTTTAGGAGAAAGTTAAATACCATAAAATCAAAAACTTGTGATGGGTTAAACGGTATTTGATTCCCTAGTAGGAAAAGTTAAGAGAAAACATTTTAATTTTAAGTTACTTTTCATTGAAGAATTTATTTATGAGCTTAACTAAATCCTAAGGAAACATACTTACTTGTCATGTAGACATTCATCTCTTACTATATTTCATACGCGAACCCATATTTTCTCCAAAAGACGATCATTTAGGATAACTTGTTCACATTAAGAGCTCTATATTCAACTTCTAGAGAATCACCTAATCCACAAAAAGAACTTTATATTTCACATGTCATTAGACCCTTACCAAAACCAAAATTTTTTGAACAAGCTCAGATAATCCACAAAAGGATAATCCTTTATAAAAAGAAAATCTATTCTTAATATCCAAAATTTGTCCAACAAAACCCAAAGATCAACGAAGACCAATCGATAAACAATTTTTCCATGAAATTCATAAAAGTAAACCAAACTAAGATTGAAACCCATATATTTGAAGTATTTAATCACATAGTCTTCCAAGGTAAAAATTAACATTAATATCCAAATAACATCAGTTACTCTTAAAGACTCATATTGAAAAGTAATTAACCTAATCATATATCCTCCATGATAGGTCTATATTTTCCTAGATAACCCAAAATAAACTTATTCTTTATTCATAAAATTATATAACTAAAAATAATTTGTCATACTAACCAGGGACTTCACGTAGTCTAGTGGTAGGCGATAAATTCAAGTCGCACTTTGGTTGTGGGTTCGATTCCTGCAACTTTTTCTGACGCGACTGGTTGTCACACGGTCTGCGTTTTGTCCTTTTTCCAAAACTATTTAATCCTTAAAACATTCCCCAAAAATAGATAAAATCTTCAAAATTAACCATAACATAATTTTACCTCAATTTTACCTCATGCCTTTCATCTTCCATCATAGAGTAACCCATAATTACCTCAAAATTAAGGATCATATAAACCCTAATGGTTACCATTATAATTATTACATGAACTTCCACATCGAGTTGGTTCTCTCGTACATGATGCATAAGAGAAATCACCAAGGTTCAAGTGGTTAATCATGACCCCTTGATATTTTGTTTAGAATAACCACGAGATTCCTCATTGAATCCCCCATTTCATCCAGTCTCTTAATCAGAGAACCACCACAGTTTCCTTCAAATCTACTGTCACTTTGGTGCATGCTAGATCCATCCATTTACTAAAACCAAAAATTTAATTGTGAGTATATCAACAAAATTATCATGTTCTAATGAGGAAGATAAACACTAAGATATAATTACTCATTCACTTTATCTAAAACAATGACTCTTTCTGAAATCCAAACCATTGTGGTAATGTCACTTATGCTTAGAGAATACCCTAACCTCTAAAGTAATCTAAACCTACCTATGATACCAAATATAAGGACCCAGCCTTAAAACATTATATAATCAGGAATTAAATGAATAATTCACATAGAGGATATTTTCAGGTCTAGAGTTTTAAAGAATTAGGGAATAACTATTACATCTCAAAAGATTACCAAGTAGACACTTATACTAAGTTTCCATAAAATAAAAACTCTTAAAAAGAAACATGTCTAGTTCCATGTTTTAGATAGCATGTCTTTCATTGATCTCATCCTTGACCCTATTAATCTTTAAGCTTTATAGAAAACATTTTAAAAACTTGGGATGAGAACAAAAATCCCAATAAAGGATATAAAAAGAAGGAAAACAGTATTTTTTTTAAAACAACAAGTAAACCATGAATACATTATCAAAGTAATACTTTTCACCTTTAAGAAGTAGTAAATAATCTTCACTGAATAAAATATCACCACTTATCCTTTGTAACCATAAGATTGCCATAAACCCATATAAATAACACATAATATATAATGGTAACTTGGGACATAAACATACTTAAATGGAATGACCATACTGTCGACTTCCACACATATCACAACATTGAATAGCCATATGGCCGACTTCCATACCCAATGCATTGGAGGTTATAACATAACCACCCATACTAGTATTCATGGCACCACACATCATATGTTTTACCACGTAACCACCAGTCAAATGTCCAAGTTACATTATAAAATCATAACACATAAAACAATTATAAAGGAAGAAAATCATTTCCACATTTCTAGCACAGTATATCACTAAAATATATTGACATAAAAAATCCATTATCAAAACCATTTTCAATACCAAAATACATAAAATAGAATATGGTATTTATTTACTTTTAAGAACCTTACAGCTTGTTGAGGAAGCCAAAGATCAAATAATACTCGCGACGGCAGAAAGGTCGTTGTCACCGCATACGTTAAAAAGAAACATACCTTTTGTCGTTTAGTAAAATGATTCATATAAAAAGGATTCCTTTTGAATAAAAGAAAAATTCATAGGGGTTTATACACCATATAATATAATGTTGTGTATAAAACAAAATATTCCTCAATTAAAGGAGACTGAGACGAAGTCCCATACAAAGACGGTATCCTTAGATTAAGGATAAATCAATTACATAATTTTGTGTTACAAATATAAATACACCCAATATGAGAGGATATTAAATGTAAAACAATCAGAGTTCATCCAAAAATATTAATAGTATGATATATTCATGAAATAGAGGTTTAACCCAAATAATTGAAATTTGGTTAAGAATTTCCCTTGCAAAAATTCGACAGCCTAATGGCATCACATTGAAATTCATAAAATGAGTTGATGAGAGAGAAAATGGTATCTAATCACTTGGAAATATAATTTACATCAATAAAAATATATAATAACCTATCCCAAAAAAATAAGATGTTAATTAAAAGATATAACAAAATAAGTGTTTTAAAAAGAGGAGGGTGAAAGGTTCCCTTACCGATTTGGGTAACTTTTGAAACGTACACCCCATGAAAGAAGGGTCATAAAATAAAGATGTAAATACCCATAAATTAAAATATATTACACAAAGAATATAATCATGGGCAGTACATACACAAATAAAAAGGAAATATTGGCAAATGTAGAATAAATCTCATGGGAATAAGAGTGAGATGAAAATTCCCTTACGAAAAATCAGAAGCCTAACGACGCCACTTAAAACATCCAAAAATGGATTTATGATATCAAATAGGGTCTCTCATAATGTTAACCAAAAAATTACAGTATTATGAATATAAAAGAATATCCCCAAGCATAATAATGATGATCTTAAAAGAAATGACATAAAAGAGAGTACCTAAAAAGAAAGAGAGAGGTAGGATCTCTTACCTCAAGTCCGACATGTCTAGTTCGTTTCATTATATTCCTGAATAATAAACTAGAGTTAATTTCTACTTTCCTAAGAACCTTTTTCAACTTCATTATTCCTTTTATATCACTTATTTCCATTTTATGAACATTATGTAATTATTTATGTTTGTAACGGTCGTTTTGTCGATCATTGGTACTTGAGTCAAAAAAATAAACTTCTTATAATTACATGTTGATCATGTGGTAAAATATGCTTTATATCCAGAATTATATTCATGATGTAGATATCATATATATCATATATATCTAGTATATACTTTCATTTATAATATTACATAACATTTAAAGGTATTAAATGAAATGCACCATTCATGGAGACGGTAAGCCGTACGTACGCATGAACACTACTTTCATTTCTATTTCGTATTTAATGGAATTAAAACTAAATGAGATATATATATATATATTATAATTCCAGTATAATATATATGTTATATAGGTCACATATGTTCATTAATTTCATTCTTTATACATTCCATGTATTTCATGAATGAGTCACATCACTTGAGGGGGCAGTAGTCCACACATCCTCAGATGAAATTTTCGCATTTGCACAACATTCAAATCATAAAGGTATGTTTTAAATGTAAAATACAGAAGAATAGAGAGGAAATAAATATAATATATATCAAAAATAAATATATTTCCATCATAATGGACATCATGAGAGGTGGTAGGAGAAGATAGAACAATCATCATTTCGTGAGGCAGTAATTTTCCATCCACGGAAACAGTATGTTCTTTAACCATTAGACGGAGGTGTGTGTAAGTTTAGCTCGAATCCTTCTCATAACAACATCATAGTATATTGAAGATACTGTTTTTGTTACAAAAGAAAGGAATAAAAATATTTTAGGGGGTTGGATAAGAAAAATAAAACAAAATAACATTAGGGAAGACATTACCTTTAAATCAGGTAACTCTCCTTGGTTTGAACCAAAAGGGTTTCTTGAAGAGATTTCTGCATAAGGGAAGGCTTCTAGGATAAAGAGAGAGATGTGGTGATAAAATTATCAAAGTTAGTGTAGAGACCTGAAACTTGATGTACATGGACATTACATTAATTTTGCAGAATACTTAGTACATAACAATAACAGATACACAAGGACCGTAATAATTTAGTGTCTTTGGAAACTCGGAATATAATCTTCTAATCGTAGTGAAATATCTTCAACATCTCCCATAAAGATCTTCCCATTTTTTTCATAACTTAAACCTTTTTTATATCCTAGGGAAAAGAAAACATAAATGTGGTGAGCTAAAATTCCCAGTATGGGTAAACAAAGGGAACATAAAACAATCCATAAATATTTGAATGCAAAAACTTGAACATAAAATCCAAACATCAAAATCTTGGGGAAATAGATGAATCTTGGAAGTACGTAAGGCATATATAATAAGGGAACATAAATCATGATAAAATAGAATGGGAATAAAATATGTAATTGTGGATACAATTAATCACATCTTATGATTTCCATAGTAGCCAAGGCATTGCTGCCAAGACCATCTTAGTGGACAAAGTCCCTTTCTGAATCGAGTTCACTACTCGTTTCAGTCCTGTAACACAGAACTGGATTAACTTACCATTCCATCCATGTCTATCTCATGAGATATAAATCTTTACCAAATTAATTTGAGGGAGATATAGGTCCCACCTATCTCATAATGAAATCATTCTTACTTGTGCCACAAAATAAACATACATCATTCATAATAACCCAACAAATAAAATGTGTTTCATAAACATAATCCATATAAAAGAAATGGATATCAATTCATTATAATAAAAGTGAAACCATGTAAATCATAGAGACATTATACTAGAAACATACACATATGAAATAATGTCAGCTTAGATGGAAGAAATTGTTTTGATAAAACACTTGAAATGAATTCTTGAGTAAAATATCCTTTCTTCTTCAAAATCAATTTCTTTTCACAAAACGTAATGAAATTTTAAAATATAGAAATTTTATTGAAAATAGTTATGAAATATTTTGGAGTAAGATTCAGGAAAATAAGGCTTTATAAAACTGTAAAAATTCTTTCATGCTGTATACGTTAAAAACACATTCTTCTCGTACTTTTGTCAGAAAAGTCAAAAAGTACCTTGTAGGGTAAATAAAAGAACGATTCCTTCCATACCATGGGGAAAAAGTCAAAATCGGTAAAAAGGACATTAAACATACATGAAAACACTTTTATAAAACATGGACATGGATGATTTCAATAACCCAAACAAATACTTACGAATAAGCAATCTCGGATAAAAATGAGATTTGAAAAATTATCCCTTACCTTAGGTCCGATATGCTTCGTATGTATCTGAACCTCCTGTATAATTATATAAAAAAAGTCATTTAATTATTAATGAATCATATTCATTGTTATGATATTATATATGTTTCACTTACGACTTTATATTACCCGTTCTTTTGTAAATTCCATGTTAAAGCAGCGTTTTGGGTAAAATCATTACATTTATCATATGTGTTTCGACTTTTCGTTCTTGATATTAATACTTATATCCTGATTTACATAATTAAAGAATGTAAAAAATTATTTATATATAATATATATTCATCATATACATATATATATATATTATATATCGATAAAAGGAATGAAATACACCGTTCATGGAGACGGTAGGTCGTACGTACGCATGAATGCTGTTTTCATTTCCTTATTGAATTGAATGAAACTAAATAGATGACATAAATATATATATAAATAAATCCAGTAGGATTATTATTTCATATATTCCATGATTACTTATTATATATACTTTATAATCATTTATGAATGGTTAATCATTGAGAATGAATCTTATCGTGTCGTAGAGACAGTATTCCGTACGTACGCACGAGCAATGATATCATTCCCATGATTATTGAAAAGAATTTTAGTTGATTGTATAATATATCATAATAAGTATGATTTTATAATAACCATATATTTTTATTCTTTACACCATTATACCCATCCATGTAAGGTGTTGGTGGAAAAATAGATTTCACCAGGGTGTGGAGACGGTATTCCGTACGTATGCACGCGTGGTGATTTCATTATCCATAGGATGGATAGATGGTGAAATAGGGTTGTTTCGTACTTATAATAACATATCAATATATTAGTTATACCGATTTTATTACTTCATAATGAAACAACTAAAGAAGAAGAAGAAGTGGAAGAAAAAATAAAGTTGAAAGAATCGATAACGGACATTACCTCTTCTTTGAAGCGCCTCTTTGAGACCTCCGCTTAGGGCACTAAAATTGGTCTTTGAAGAAGACCATAACCTCTAGGATGTTTCTAGGGAAGTGTAGAAGAGAAATTGGTAGGGGTTGGGAGAGTATGAAGGATCAAATTGGTGTGAGGAGGAGAGGGAGGAGGTGCCCTTTTATAATGGAGGAGAGGGGCACCTTTGGAAAAACTGAAAATATTATTTTATTATAAAGTCATATTCGGTTTTTAATAGCTCCAAATTGAGTTATTTAGAAACTAAGGTGGGTATGGCTAGAAATCCTCTCATCAAATAGAATTTATACTAGTTTAGGTTTCCATTTTAAACTTATCATTTAGATTTAACCTTAAGTTAAATAATTTTACTTTTACCGTGACTTCTTGTTTTCTTACACTATAATGTTAATGAACATACAATAACAAGACAAAAGAACCACAAGTTGTTTATTATTAATATATATAACTTTATCTAAGTCATTTGGACGAACCTTATATTTTTAGGAATAGAATAACAATTAATAATATAATATTTGTTTTAAAAACTACTTTATGTCAATTTTTTCACTATTTGGTAATTGATTTTTTCTAAAATCATAACAGAATTATTAGTCAGAAAAGAGTTATCTAAATCACTAATAACATGTCATATTAACCTATAAAATTAGTGTAATTCATAAAAAGTCTCAAATTACATTTATTTTGGTATTTATAACATTAAGTATGTCAATATTTCATTAATAAGATAATTACTGCATCATCATTGTGTCATAAATGAAGTAAACTATTTAATGTATAAAAATCACAAATAAATAACCATTATGTATGAAATATTTTTATATTTCTAATCAATATTTATAGTCGAACTTATCTTATGTATAACCCTATATTAATTATGATGATTTACTTATTAAACATTTATTTTAGCAATTTTAACGCTTCTTTAAATAAATTAATATTAAATGTCCTAATCTAATCCAAGTGGACCTAAATGGTCATATTTTATTACTAAGGTTATTTTTGGTGGAATTACACTTATCCAATATAATTATGACATGTGTTAGGGGTATAATTATATCATTTTTACCCTTAATTACCCTATTTACGTTTAACCGTGGTAAAAAAAAGTAAAAAGTAACTATTCACAAAAAATTATTTTCATCTCATTGAACCATATTTTAGTCTTTGATATTAACTGTGTCTCTCGGATTTTCGAAATTCCACTCACAGAAGCGGTAAAATTATGTTTTATGAAAAATTCAGTTTTTTAACTACCACATAGTGGTTTCACTATTCATCAAAAAATGAATGTTTCCAGAAAAATACAAAAAATTTGGCCTAAGATATATTTGATATTATGTATTCATAAATGATTTATATTTTACCAAATTCAAAAAATATCAGTTGCATTAATTATTTAAAAATCCATTCCCGTCATCAAAATAAATAGCGTGTTTTTAAGAGATAATAACTATCAAAAGATTGACACTTGTTTATGTCTGCTTTAAATGTGAAATTACATCCAATGACCAAAATTGTATTAAATGGTAAAAATATATTCTAAATATAATTTAAAACCACTCAAATTAATAATTTATCACTATTAATTATTTCGATTAAAAAAAAATTTCATTAAAATATAGTAATTTTCACTATTCGTCAAAATATGAAAGTTATTCGAAAAGTACCAAAATTTCACCCTAAGCTAATTTCGATATTCTGAATCCAAAATTGAAGACTATTTTGAAAGATAAAATTTATAAAATTTCTAAAAGTGGGTATTAATATTCATAACGGCTAGTTCATAATAATATTATAATAATATCTTGTTTAGTGAAACTCGGTATTGCGTACTACACACACTATCGAGGAAGGTCATGATTGCGTGTAACGCAAGGAAAGTCAGGGATGTGTGCAGTGAAAGATCCTTTTGCTATAGCCTACAACACATGACATTAATAAAATTAAAAATAATATTTTTCATCAAGTCTCGGGGTGTTACATTCTACCCCCCTTAAAATGAATTTCGCCCTCGAAATTCATCAGGGTTATAAATGGTTTACTACTCGAAAGTTTCATTAATAGAAACCCAAATCGTAAAAAGGAATACCAAATCTAGCCTTTAAATACTTAAGTATGAAACATAACGGTTACCCAAATTAACTCATCATAGGGTTTCCATGTAGGAGAACATAGGTGAAAATATTGATATGGAAGAAAATTCTAACCATCATGTTCTGATGGAGAGTGGTAGAGAACATGGCTATGAAAAATCCAACAATCACAAAGCCATAAATTTGTGATGATCTAGGTTACCATCTGATTCATCGTATATAAGGGCACTAAGTCAACATTTTTGGTTTTCAAGATCATTTCCCTAAAGATGATGAAATTGGAATTAGATGAAATACTTTCTTGATTTTGGTACAGTATCACAGTTGTTCGTTCTTTGGACAATCTCCACTTCATATCATAATGAAATGAAGTTGAATTTGACATTCGTGAAGTGTTATCAGATCATGTGATAGAATGATGGGTCATTCCATCTGTCTCAAACAAAAGGTTAGAAATGTTATCAAAAATACATAAGTTCATCTATAGTAAGATTAATCATATATGGTTCCTAAAATGAACTTATACTTCATATATCATACTGTTTAATATAATTACACTTGTTTCTACTAAACAGGGACTTCTTGTAGGCCAGTGGTAGGCGATAAAGGCCAATCGCACTTCGGTTGTGGGTTCAATTCCCACAGCTTTGTCCGACGCGATGCGCTATCGCCCGTCCTGCAGGTTGTCCTTTTTCTAAAACTACATTACTATAACATCCCATCAATAATATCGAAAAAAGTTCTTATCCTTAAACAATACAAACTTATGTCCAACATAATCCATTCCAATATTTATCTAAAATACTTCGGTCCAAGCTCATAGTATATAGAAAATTATTACATGAAATGTCATCAACCAAGCATGTGAATACCATCATTTATCCCCCATATATCTTGTTGGTCACATTCCAATCATGTGAATACCTTAATCATGTATTTTCCTGAAAAATGAATACCCATTAAAACATAGTGAAAACATGAATGCTGTTAAAAGTAAACTCTTCCCACATACCAAAATCCAAAAATTCTATATACTCAAACCATGATATAATCTTCTCCTTATATTAGTCATGAGCTCATGAATACTATCAAACATTTAATTTTCTTCATATCCCTTAATTATGCGCATATCATCTACTTTCCAAAAATATCTGAATAACCTTTCATGGTTACTGGTACCATTCATCATACACTTTCAAAACATAAAGAAAGACAACAGTGTAACAATCCTCAGATTTCTCTTTATTCCATAGTACCATGAGATTACTTGTCCAACATTACACTTGATAAACATGTAATCATTCCACTACCTTCATAAACCATTGACCGAGCTTCAACAATTCTCTCATCTCACATATCATTTATAGTCTCTTCATCATCATCAACATAATTACTACCCATACGACCATACTGATTCTCTTCATGAGACATTCCCTTAGGCCATTGGTTTGAATAAGGCCCGTACATTCCACATTTAAAAAAATTAACCATTGGTGATGTCGTAGCAATACCATTATCCTCATTCATGGTTTTAACTGATCATTTTCCTTTGCACTTACTGGCTTTGTGTCCTTATTTTCCACACCCAAACATCTTCCAGTTCTTTTGAAACATTCTCCTTGATGCCTCTTCCCACATGATTTACATGGGGGAAATTGAACTTTCTTTCCTCAATGATCATCATGAAACTCCATCTTTCCCTTATTAGCGGAGTCAGGAAACTTAACAAATTTGTGTTTATTGATCATATTATGAGATTTCTGATTCGGCATATTAATGATGTTTGGACTTCCAAATCCCATTTCATTTGGTTTCTCATGAAGAATATCATTCCATTGTCCATCATATCCTCTGTTATTGTGAATCATCTTGTTTCCATCCATTTTCAAAAACCCAAAAATAATAGTGTGAGAGGAAACAATCATAATAAAGGGGGAGTAACTTCGATATCTAACATCTTAGGTTTAATATAATATCATTACCATAATTCTAGGACTATAACCTATACTTATACTTAACCCTAGCGATATCCCTAGACATAACCTAGAAATATCTCTAGGGATCTCACTAAAGTTTCCGCATCCTAGTTTCCAACGGTTAACTAAACTGTTCCTCTGATACCAACTATAGAGACCTGAAGCTTGACATACATGGACATTACATTACTTTATCAAAATACTTTGTACATAACAAAAATAGACACACAAGGACCGTAATAGTTTAGTGTCTTTGGAAACTCGGAATATAATCTTCTAATCGTGGTGAAAGATCTTCAACATCTCCCATAATGAGCTTCCCCTTTTTTCTTACCTAAAACATTTCTTTATATCCTGGGGAAAAGAAAACATAAAAAGGGTGAGCTCAAATTCCCAGTAAGGGTAAAGATAGAGAACATAAAACAATCCATAAACATTTGAATGCAAAAACTTGAACATAAAATATAAACATCAAAATCTTGGGCAAAGACATGAATCTAGGAAGTACGTAAGGAATATATCATAAGGGAACATCAATCATGATAAAATAGCATGGGAATAAAACATGTAATTTTGGAAACCATTAATCACATGTTATGATTTCCATAGTAGCCAAGGCATTGCTTCCAAGACCATCTTAGTGGACAAATTCCCTTTCTGAATCGAGTTCACTCCTCATTTCAGTCCTGTAACACTGAACCAGATTAACTTACCGTTCCATCCATGTCTATCTCATGATATATAAATCTTTACCCAATTAATTGGAGGGAGATATAGGTCCCACCCATCTCATAATGAAATCATTCTTACTTGTGACACAAAATAAACATACATCTTTCATAATAACCCAACGAATAAAATGGGTTTCATAAACATAATCCCATCACCACATAATCCATATAAAAGAAATGGATATAATTTCATAATAAGAAATCTAAAACAATTTATATCATAGAGACATTATACTTGAAACATAAAAATAGGAAATAATTTCATCTTATATGGAAAAATTGTTTTGATAAAACACTTGAAATGAATTCTTGATGAAAATATCCTTTCTTCTTCAAAATCATTTTATTTTCACAAAACGTCATGAAATTTTAAAAGAAAGAGATTTTTTTGAAAATAGTCATGAAGTATTTTGGAGTAAGCTTCATTAAAATAAGGCTTTATAAAACCATAAAAATCCTTTCATGTCGTATACGTTAAAAAAATATTATTCTCGTACTTTCGTCAGAAAAGTCAAAAAGTACCTTATAGGGTGAATAAATGAAATATTCCTTCCATACCATGGGGTAAAAGTCAAAATGGGTAGAAAGGAAATTAAACATACATGAAAACACTTTTATAAAACATGGACATGGACGATTGCAATAACCCCTGTAAATACTTACGAATAAGAAATCTCGGATAAAAATGAGATTTTCAAAATTATCCCTTACCTTAGGTCCGATATGCTTTTTATGTACCTGAACCTCCTGTATAATGATTTAAATAATGTCATTGAATTATTACAGAATCATATTCATTTTTATGATATCATATATGTTTCACTTATGACTTTATATTACCCGTTCTTTTGTAAATTACATGTTAAAGAAGCGTTTTGGGTAAAATCATTTCATTTATCGTATGTGTTTCGACTTTTTCATTCATGATATTAATACTTATATCCTGATTTAAATAATTCCAGAATATAATACATGATTTATATATAATATATATTCATCATATACATATATATATTATAGATCAATAAAAGTAATGAAATACACCGTTCATGGAGACGGTAGGCCGTACGTACGCATTAATGCTGTTTTCATTTCCTTATTGAATTGAATGAAACTAAATAAGTGGAATACATATATATATATACATAAATCCAGTAGACTTATTATTTCATATATTTCATGATTACTTATTATATATACATTATAATCATTTATGAATGGTTAATCATTGAGAATGAATCTCATCGCGTTGTGGAGATGGTATTCCGTACGTACGCACAAGCGATGATATTGTTCTCATGATTATTGAATAGAATTTTAGTGGATGGTATAATATATTAGAATCAGAATGATGTTATAATAACCATATATTGTTATTCTTTAAAAAATTATATCCCTCCATGTAAGGTGTTGGTGGAAAAAACAGATTTCACCACGGCGTGGAGACGGTATTCCGTACGTACGCACGCGTGGTGATTTCATTTTCCATAGGATGGATAGATGGTGAAATAGGGTGGTTTCATACTTATAATAACATATCAGTATATGAGTTATATTGATGTTATTACTTCATAATGAAATAACTAAAGAAGAAGAAGTTGAAGAATAAATAATGTTGAACAAATCGGTAACGGACATTACCTCTTCTTTGAAGCGCCTCTTTAAGACCTCCTCTTAGGGTAATAAAATTGGTCTTTGAAGAAGACCAGAACCTCTAGGATATTTCTAGGTAAGTGGAGAAGATAAATTTTCAGGGGTTGTTAGAGCTTGAAGGATCAAATTGGTGTGAGGAGGAGAGGTAGGAGGTGCCCTTTTATAAGGGAGGAGAGGGGCCCTGTTGGAAAAACTAAAAATATTATTTTATTATAAAGTCATATTTGGTTTTTAATAACTCCAAATTTAGTTCTTTAGAAGATAATGTGGGTATGTTTTTAAATCCTCTCATCCAATAGAATTTATACAAGTTGAGGTTTCTATTTTAACCTTATCATTTAGATTTAACCTTAAGTTAAATAATTTTACTTTTATAGTGTCTTCTCGTTTTTTACACTATAAGGTTAATAAACATACTATAACAGGCCAAAAGAACACCAAGTTGTTTTTTATTAATATATATAACCTAATAAAAGTCATTTGGACAACCCGTAGATTTTAAGGAATAAAATAACAATTAATAATATAATATTTGTTTTTGAAAACTATTTTATGTCAATTCTGATAGTATTTGGTAATTGATTTTTTTGAAAAGCATAACAGAATTATTAGTTCAGAAAAAGTTAACTAAATATATACTGACATGTCCTATTAACCTATAAAATTAGTGTAATTCATAAAAAGTCTAAAATTACACTTATTTGTGTATTTATAACATCAATTATGTCAATATTTCATTAATAATATAATTACTGCATCATCTTTGTGTCATAAATAAAGTAAGTTATTTAATGTCAAAAAATTATAAATAAAATACCATTATGTAGTAAATATTTGTATCTTTATAATGAATATTTATAGTCGAATTTATCTTATGTATAACCCTATATTAAAAATGATTTACTTAATAAACTTTGATTTTGGTTGTTTTATCCTTCCTTTAAATAAATTAATATTAAATGTCCTAATCTAATCCAAGTGGACATAAATGGTCATATTTTATTACTAAGGTTTTTTTTGGTCGAATTACAATTATCCAATAGAAGTAGGATATGTGTTATGGTAATAATAATATCCTTTTTACCCTTAATTACCCTATTTACTTTTAACCGTGGTAAAAAAATTAAAAAGTTACTATTCACCAAAAATTATTTTCATCTCATTAAACCACATTTTAGTCAATGATATTAGCAGTGTCTCTCGGAATATTTAAATTCCGCTCACAGAAGTGGTAAAATTATGTTTTATGAAAAATTCAGTTTTTTAACTACTACTTAGTGGTTTCAGTATTCATCAAAAAATGAAAGTTTCCATAAAAATACCAAAAAAATAGGCCTAATATATATTTGATATTATGTATTTAAAAATGATTTCTATTTTACCAAAATAAAAACATATCAGTTGTATTAATTAATTTAAAAATTCATTCCCGTCGTCAAATCAAATATCATGTTTTTAAGAGATAATAACTATTAAAAGATTGACACTTGTTTATGTCTGGTGTAAATGTGAAATTACATCCAATGACCAACATTATATTAAATGGTAAAAATATATTCTAAATATAATTTAAAACCACTCAAATTAATAAATTATCACTATTAATTATTTCGATTAAAGAAGTTGTTTTTAATTAAAATTTAGTAATTTTCACAATTCATTAGAATATGAAAGTTATCCCAAAAGTTCCAAAATTTCACCCTAAGTTAATTTCAATATTTCGAATCAAAAAATGAAGTCCATTTTGAAAGACAGAATTTATAAAATTTCAAAAATTGGGTATTACTATTCATAACGGCTAGTTCATAATAATATTATAACAATATCTCATTTAGTGAAACTCGGTATTGCGTACTACACACGCTATCGAGGAAGGTCACGATTGCGTGTAATGCAAGGAAAATCAGGGATGCGTGTTGTAAAAGATCGTTTTGGTGTAGCATACAACACATGAAATTAATGAAATTAAAAAGAATATTTTTCATAAAATCTCCGGGTGTTACAATTTTTCCAAGCTAATGGCTAGAGATGTGTGGGTTAGGAGGTAGAGGTGGGGGCCTTTTATAAGAGGGAGGAGGGGCACTCTTGGAAAGTATTGAAAAGTTACTTTATAACAAAATTATTTTTGGATATCAAAGTTCCCAGAATTATAAATTTCAAGGATAAGGTGATAAGGGTTCGAAATCCACCCATCCAATAGGTTTTTGACAAGTGTATGTCTTAGATTTTACATTATATTTTCATTTTATTTAAATTGTTCATTAATGAAGTAATCACTGCATCATCATGGTGTCATAAATAAATTAATTTATTTAATGTATAAAAATTATAAAAAAATACTATGATGTAGGAAATATTTTTAACTTTCGAATTACTATTTATAGTCAGAAATATGACTTGTATAACCCCATGTTAAAATTGTTTTAGTAAAACAATACATGTTTGTGACATTTTTATTTTACCTTTAAATAAAAATTTATTAATGTCATTTTCTTACCCAAGATGCTCCATGGGGACTACAAGTTGTCCAATGGATTGTATTGGTCAGCCATGACTCATTAAATAAGGGTAGGACATGTGTCAAGTTAATTTCATATTATTATAACATTATCTTTACCTTAAATTAAACTAATTATCTTCAATCGGGATTAATAAAACATAAAAGTTACTATTAACCAAAAAAATATTTTCATCCCATTGAACCATATTTTACTTCTTAATGACAACCATGTATGTTGGAGTTTTGAAATTGAAATCACAGAGGTGGTAAATTTTCATTTAAACGAATAATAAGTTTTTTAACTACCACTTAGTGGTTTCAATATTCTTCAAAAAGTCAAGTTTTTTAGAAAAATACCAAAAATTCACCCTAACCTATATTTGATATTACGAATTCAAAAATGATTTCTATTTTAAAAAATTCAAAACATATAATTTTCCTTAATCAATTTAATAATTAATTCCCATTGTCAAAACAAATAGCGTGTTTCCAGAAACAAAATATATCAATAGATTGACACTAGTTTAATTCCAATTTAAAAGTGAAATAAATTCCAATGACCACCATTAGATTAAATGGTAAAAATATATTCTAAATAAACTATAATCCCAATTAAAAATATAATCTATCCAAATAAATAAATCATATTAAAATGAGGTTTTGAATTATAATACAACATTTTCACTTAAAATTATCTTTATCAGTAAAATAAAAAAACATTACACAAAGTAAATTTTGATGTCCTGATTCTAAATAAAGATTTTATTTTGTCCAATATAACATATGAAATTGTCAGAAAGTGGATTTAAAAATGGTTCACCATCAAAAGGCGGTTAATCGTCCTTTTAATGAATATTAGAATATTTATGCTTAAAATTTGATTCATTCGCATTTTAATCCTATAAAATTTATTGGATAAAAGTAGAAATATTTGGAAAACATATATAATCATTTTTTAGTTAGTTATGTTCCTTCCTGCCATTAAAACGGCTAGGCGTTAACTACCATTTAAAATAATATTATTTTATTATTAGTGTGCAACGTAAGATTTCCAAGAAACTTGTTATTGTGTATTGGGTACGCCATTGAGCATAGCGTTACCTTTAAATTAATATTCACAAATGTGGATAAATATGAAAAATTAGTATTCTTTATTTACCTGGGATGTTACATCCTTCCCCCCTTTTGAAATTGCGTCCTCGCAATTTTAAAATTGGTCTTGCAAACTTCATTGAAATCCCCACATCGGAAAAAGAGTAAATTATACTATCACTTTAAAATAAAGAAAGAAAAGTACCAATGTCACCCGAGACAACAGGTACAAGGATTATATGAAAACATGGATATGAAAGAAAAAACAAAGGGTTAAATTCTGGTGGAGAGTGATAGAAACACGTTTAGTAGAAAGTTAGCTACCAGAAAATCACAAACTTGTGATGGGTTAAACGGTATTTCATTTTCAAGTAGGAAAAGTTAACAGACAACATTTTAGTTTTATGTTAATTTTCATTGAGGAATTTATTTATGAGCTAAAATATATCC
The DNA here is from genome assembly GCA_963277665.1 of Viscum album. Lineage (NCBI taxonomy): Eukaryota > Viridiplantae > Streptophyta > Magnoliopsida > Santalales > Viscaceae > Viscum > Viscum album. The sequence continues at coordinate 941,791,873 of OY728127.1, read as the reverse complement.
TAAGGAAACATAATTACTTGTCATGTAGACTTTCATCTATTACTAGATTTCTTACAGAAACTCATATTTTCTCCAAAAGATGAGCATTTAGGATGACTTGTTCATATTAAGACCTCTATAATCAACATGAAGAGAATATCCTATTCCACAAAAGAGAAATATATATTTCCCTTGTCTTAGTACCCTTACCAAAAACAAATTTGTTAGAACAAGATCAGATAATCCATAAAAGGATATTCCTTTATAAAAATAAAATCTACTCTTAATCTCCAAAATTTGTCCAACAAAACCCAAAGTTCAACGAAGAACATTTGATAAACAATTTGTCCATGAAATTATTAAAAGTAAACAGAACTAATATTGAAACACAAATATTTGAAGGATGTAATCACATAGTCATAAAGGTAAAAATTAACATGTATCTCCAAATAACATCAGTTTCTCTTAAAGTCTCATATTGAAAAGTAATTAACCTAATCATATATCCTCCATGATAGGTCAATATTTTCCTCGATAACCCAAAATCAACTTATTCTTGATTCATTAAATTATATAACAAAAAATAATTTGTCATACTAACCAGGTACTTTATGTAGTCTTGTGGTAGGAGATAAATACCAGTCACACTTCGGTTGTGGGTTCGATTCCCACAACATTGTCTGACACGACGAGTTACCACACGGTCTGAAATTTTTTCCTTTTTCGAAAACTATTTAATCCTTAAAACATTCCCCAAAAATAGATAAAATCTTCAAAAATAACCATAATATAATTTAACCTCAATTTTAACTCATGCCTTTCATCTTATATCATATAGTAACCCATAATTACCTCAAAAGTAAGGATCATATAAACCCTATTGGTTACCATTATAGTTATTACCTAAACTTCCACATCGAGTTGGTTCTCTCAGACATGATGCATCAGAGAACTCACCAAGGTTCAAGTGGTTAATCATGACTCTTTGATAGTTGGTTTAGAATAACCACGAGATTCCTCATTGAATCCCCAATTTCATCCTGTCTCTTAATAAGAGAACCTCCACAGATTCCTTCAAATCCATTGTCACTTTGACACCTGCTAGATCTATCCATTTACTAAAACCAAAAATTCCAGTGTGAGTATATCAACAAAATTATCATTTACTAATGAGGAAGATAAAAACTAAGATATACTTACTCATTAACTTTATCTAAATCTATGACTATTTCTGATATCCTAACCATTATGGCAATGTCACTTATGCTTAGAGAATACCCTAACCTCTAAAGTAATCTAAACCGACCTCTGATACCAACTATAAGGACCCAACCTTAAAACATTACGTATTCATGAATTAAATGAATAATTCACATGGAGGAACTTTTCGGGTTTAGAATTTTAGAGAATTAGGGAATAACTATTACATCTCAAAAGATTACAATGTAGACACTTCAACTAAGTTTCCATAAAATAAAATCTCTTAAAAAGAAACATGTCTAGTTCCATGTTTTAGATAGCATGTCTTTCCTTGATCTCATCCTTGACCCTATTAATCTTTAAGCCCTGTGAAAAACATTTAAAAACCTTGGGATGAGCATAAAAAGACCATTAAAGGATACACAGAAATATAAAAATGTTAGTTTTTTTAAAACAACAAGTAAACCATGAATACTTTATCGAAGTAATAAATTTCACCTTTATGGAGTAATAAATACACTTCACTGAATAAAATATCACCACTTATCATTTGTAACCAAAAGATTACCATAAACCCATATAAAGAACACATAACATATAATGGTAACTTGGGACATAAACATACTTAAATGGAATAACCATACGGTCGTCTTCCACACATATCACTACATGGAATAGCCATACGGACGACTTACATACACAATGCATTGGAAATTATAATGTAACCAACCTTCATGATATTCATGGCACCACCCATCATATGTTTTATCATGTAACCATCGGTCAAATGTCCAAGTACCATTATAAAATCATAACACATAAAACAATTATAAACGAATGAAAACATTTCCACATTTTAAGAACAATATATCACTTAAATATATTGACATAACAAATCCATTATCAAAACCATATTTAATACCAAAATACATAAAATAGTATATGGTATTTATTTACTTTTAACAACATTACGGCTTGTTGAGGAAGCCAAAGATCAAATAATACTCACGGCGGTGGAAAGGTCATTGTCACCTCGTACGTTAAGAAGAATCATACCATTTGTTGTTTAGTAAAATGATTCGTATAAAAAATATTCCTTTTTAATAAAATCAAAAGTCAAAGGGGTTAATACACCGTATAAAAGAAAGTTTTGTATAAAACAAAATATGCCTCAAAGAAAGGATATAGAGACGAAGTCCCATACAAAGACGTTATCCTTAGATTAAGGATAAATAAATTACATAATTATGTGTGACAAATATAAATACACCCAATATAAGAGTATATTATGTTTAAAACAATCAGAGGTCATCCACACATATTCTTAGTATTACATATTCAATAAATAGAGGTTTAACCCAATTAATAGCACTTTAATATTTAAAAAATGAGTTGATTAGATATAAAATGGTATCTCATCACTTGGATATAAAATTTACATCAATAAGGATATAGAATAGAATATCCCAACATAATAAGATGTGAATTAAATGACATAAAAAATATGTCTTTTAAAAAGACGATGGTGAAATGTTCCCTTACCGATTTGGGTATCTTTTGAAATGTACCCCCCATGAAAGAAGGGTCATACAAGGAAGATGTAAATACCCATAAATTAATTTATATTACACAAAGAATATAATCATGGGTAGAATATACACAACACAAATGGAAATAGTGTCAAATGTAGAATTGATCTCATGGGAATAAGAGTGAGATGAAAAATCCCTTATGAAAACTCGGCAGCCTAACGATACCACTTAAAACTTCCAAAAATGGAATTATGAGATCAAATAGGGTCTCCCATAATATTAACATAAAATGTACAGTATGAGGAATATAAAATAACATCCCCAACCATAATAAATATGAGCTTAAAATAAATGATATAAAAGAGAGTACTTAAAAAGAAAGAGAGAGGTTGGATCCCTTACATCAAGTCCGACTTGTCTTGTTCGTTTATTTATATTTCTGATTAATAAACTAGTGTTAATTTCTACTTGAATAAGAACTTTTTTCAAGTTCTTTATTCCTTTTATATAAATTATTTCCATGTTATTAACATTATGTAATTATTTAAGTTTATAACGGTCGTTTTGTCGATCATTGGTACTTGAGTCAAAAAAAACTTCTTATAATTACCTGTTGTTCATGGTGTAAAATATCCTTTATATCCATAATTATATTCATCATGTAGATATAATATATATCATATATATCCAGTATATACTTTCATTTATAATATTACATAACATTTAAAGGTAATAAATTAAATGCACCGTTCATGGAGATGGTAAGTTGTACGTACGCTTGAACGCTACTTTCATTTCTATTTCGTACTTAATGGAATTAAAACTAAATGATATATATATATATATATATATTATAATTAAAGTATAATATATATGTTATATATGTCACATAAGATCATTAATCTCATTAATTTCATTCTTTATACATTTCATTATTGCATTAACGAGTCACATTACTTGAGGGGGCGACAGTCCACACTTCCTCAAATGAAATTATCGCATTTCCACAACATGCAAAGAATAAAGGTATATTTTAAATGTAAAATAAAGAAGCATATAGAGGAAATAAATATAATATATATCATAAATAAAAATAGTTCCATCATAATGGCCATCATGATAGGTGGTAGGAGAAGATAGAACAATAATCATTTTGTGAGGTAGTAATTCGCCAACCACGGAAACAGTATGTCCTTTAACCATTAGACGGAGGTGTGTGTAAGTGTTGCTCGAATCCTTCTCATAAAAAAATCCTAGTATATTTAAGATACTTGTTTTGTTACAAAAGAAAGGAATAAAAAGATTTTAGTGGGTTGGAGAAGTAAAATAAAACAAAATAACATTAGGGAAGACTTTACCTTTAAATCGGGTAACTCCCATTTATTTGAACCAAAATGGTTTCTTGAAGAGATTTCTGTATAAAGGATGCCTTCTAGGATGAATATAGATATGTGGAGAGATAAAATTATCAGATTTTGGCCGAGCCAATGGCTTGAGAGGTTTGGGTAAGGAGGTTGAGGTGGGGGCCTTTTATAAGAGGGAGGAGGGGAACTCTTGGAAAGTCTTGAAAAGTTACTTTATAATAAAATGATTTTCGGATATCAAAGATCCCACAATTATAAATTTCGAGGATATGGTGATAAGGGTTCTAAAATAATCCATTAAATGGGTTTTTTTACCATTGTATGTCTTAGATTTTACATTATATTTTCATTTTATTTAACTCATTCATTAATGAGATAATCGCTGCATCATCATGGTGTCATAAATAAATTAGATTATTTAATGTCTAAAAATTATACAAAAGATACTATGATGTAGGAAATATTTTTCTCTTTCCAATTACTATTTATAGTAAAAAAATATGACTTGTATAACCCCATGTAAAAAAAAATTTAGTTAAATAATACATGTTTGTGACATTTTTATTTTAACTTTAAATAAAACATTATTAATGTCATTTTCTTACCCATGTGGATCCATGGGGTCCACAGGTTGACTCATGGAGTGTCTTGGTCAGACATGACTCATCCAATAATATTAGGACATGTGTCAAGGTGATTTCATATTATTATAACATTATCTTTACCATAAATTACACTAATTATCTTTAATCGCGATTAATAAAACTTAAAAGTTACTATTCACCAAAAAAAATATTTTAATCCCATTGAACCACATTTTACATACTAATGACAACCATTTATGTCGGATTTTTGAAATTCAAATCACACAGGTTGTAAAATTTCATTTAAATGAAAAATCAGTTTTTTAACTACCACTTAGTGGTTTCACTATTCATCAAAAATTGAATTTTTTCAGAAAAATACCAAAAAATCACCTTAATCTATATTTGATATTATGAATTCAAAAATGATGTCTATTTTAAAGAATAAAAATATATAAGTTGCATTAATCAATTTAATAATTAATTAACATTGTCAAAACAAAGAGCGTGTTTTTAGAAACAAAATATATCCAAAGATTGACACTAGTTTAAGTCCAATTTCAAGGTGAAATTAATTACAATGACCACTATTGGATTAAATGGTAAAAATATATTATAAATAAACATCAATCCCAATTAAAATGATAATATATCCATATAAATAAATCATATTAAAAGGAGGTTTTGATTTAAAATACAACATTTTCACTTAAAATGATCATTATCGGAAAAATAACAAAAAATTACACAAAGTAAATTTTGATGTCTGGATTCTAAAAAAGGATTTTATTGGGTACAATATAACATATGAAATTTTCAAAAAGTGGATTTAAATAGGGTTTTCCATCAAAAGGCGGTTAATAAACATTTGAAAGAATATTATAATTTTTACACTTAAAATTGGATTCATTCGCATTTTAAGCCTCTAAAATTTTTTGGATAAAAGTAAAAATATTTGACAAACATATATAATCATTTTGTAGTTAGTTATGTTCATTCCCTCCATTACAACATCTAGGCATTAATTGCTATTTAAAATTATATTATTTTATTATTAGATTGCGACGTAAGATTTCCACGAAACTCGTTGTTGTGTATTGGGTACGCCATCGAGCATAGCGTTGCCTTTAAATTAATATTATCATTTATTCACAAATATGGATAAATATGAAAAATTAATATTCATTATTTACCTGGGATGTTACATGTAATGTTTTAAATAGTAGTCAAGGAATCCCTATCAAGGCCATATTATTGGACAAAGACCATTATTGAATCAAGATCACTCCCTATTTCATCCATGTGTTACTGAAATGAGTTTACTCCTCATTCCAAAACAGTAAGACATAACATAGTTCATTTCTCATTTAATCCTTCTAATACTAAACTAATTTAATTTATCATTATATCCAAATTTATATCATGATATCTAAATATTTAAACTATTAATTAGAGTGAGATATATTTCCCACCAATCTCTTAATGAAATCACACGTTCGTGTGCCTCGAAATGTTGAATAGTCACATCATACCACCTAAAATTAAATTGTTAACATAAAAATTTAATCATATAATAACCTTTGATAAATATCACATGTTTCATAATCATTACATAAAATAATAACCTATTAAATGATTTGGGTTTCGTAAACATATTACCCATGAAATAGAAATGACTTTCATAAACACATAACCCATAGAAGAGATATGAGTTTCATAAAAATTATTCCATCCAAACATAAACCATTAAAGAAATAATATGAATGGAAACATTTAATCATTTCCCCATAAGGAAAAGAGTACCATAAACATATTTCATCTCATATGGTAAATAATTTTGAAGGATCTTTTTAAAACATTTCTTGTGTAAAATATCATATCTTTTTTGAAAATTTGATCTTTAAAACAAAAAAAACATTTAGAAATAAATTTTATTTGAAAATACCCTGAATACATATAAATGAGGATTTAAATATTTTGAAAAAAAATTTCATTTAAAACATAAAAAATATTCATTAATTTTTTTGTATACAATTTTTCTTGAAATATTATAAAATATGCATGAATGCATTTTGAAATACATTTTCCTTGAAAACATAAAAAATGTTCCTAAAAAAATTTTGTAAATATTTTTCCTTGAAAATTTATAAAGGAAGAATTAAATAAATTTGAATAAAATTTTTATAAAATTATTTAAAAAAAATATCTTAAAAATTAAAAAATTTAACATGAAAATTAATCTTCATAGAAATGAAGTCGGGTAAATCCTCACATGACTTATGAGGTAAGAAGAATATTCTATTAGCGTGGTAAGTGGTTAGAAAAATTTCTTGTTCAAAAAGAGACAAGAGGAGTACTTTATAAAAATTATTAATGGAAAAAATTGAAACAAATCATTATAATTATTATTGGAGAATAGTAGAATATTTCAGAAAACATGATTTTGACAGAAGATAGATTTCAAAACGAAGAGAGGGTAATGTCAAGATTTCTTAAAAATGCTATTTAACTATATTTTTTACCAAAGAGTATAAATTTATTATAAATAAATGAATATATTACTAATAAACAAATGATATATAATTTCAATACTTTTCATGAGATATGGGTCATACGATTTCATCATTGTAATCCAAAAAGTAAATAAACATGATAAACAATATTTTTATTCCAATAATATCTTACCACATGGTAATATTGCATAATACTCTACATGTAATAGAATATAATTAAATTAAAATTAAATTATAATGATATTAATATGATTCCTGAAATAAAAAATCAAATACACCTCTAAAATAATTTAGGTGCCTAATAAACAAGTATCTCAAAGATGTGAAATTGAGACAAAACTATCTTACAAATTTGGTATCTTTTTAAAAAGAAACCCCCCAAAATGGAGATCATATAATGGATATTTAATTAACCATTAATTTAGGAATAAATTAATATTAATCCTTCATGGGGGTTATATACACTATGTAAATGGAATGAGTGGTTAATCATGGAATGTATCTCACTGAAATAAATTTTTTTATTATATATCCTTACCTTATGTCTTCAAACTATTTATACTTATAACAAAAACATGTATAACTAATATATGTTTATTATACATATTTTATATATTAATATTTTTATATTTAATACAATATATGGTATTATTATGACCTTATATTCTCCTCTTATTAACAATTCTATATTAAGTTTTCACTTCTAGTAATATCATCTCTGTTCTTCGCATGTGTCTTAATTTTTTATAATTTTATTACATATATATATAATGATTTATAGAATTTATAACATGACATAAATATATTATATATTCAGTTTATGTGTATTATAATAATCTATATGATATATTAGTGTGAAATCGAATACACCGTTCATAGAGATGATATGCTATACGTATTCTTGAACGTTGTTTCCATTTTTATTATAATATTCAAAGAAATAATGAAAATGACATATATGTATATATTTATAAAATATAATTACATTATAAATATAATTATATTTAAATATATAATATATTTTCACTACACCTAACCTTAAAACATTACAAGTAGTGTGTGAATGACTCACATTGATTTGAGGGGGCTGTAGTCGACACTTGCTCAAATGAAATTATCGTATTTACACCAAAAGAAAAATAAAAATGATATGTCTTGTAAAAGGAATAATGAAAATTAACGACATATTCAATATCATATCTAACACAAATAAAAAGAGTTTATATCATAATTACCACCATGAAAATTGTTAAAAAAAAAAGAACGAACAGTCATCATTTTGTGATGTGGTTCTTCTCCATTCACATAAACAGTACGTTCGTTACCCATTAGATGACAGTTTGTGTAATTGTTGGTAAAAACATTATAATAAAAAGTAATACTATATTTAGGTTAATAGTTTTATTATAATATAATGGAATATAGTGTGTTTGGGAAGTGGAAAATGAAAATAAAAGAACGGAGTTTGAGGGAGGGTGTTTACTCTTAATCTGGTAAATCTTTTTAGTTTCCCCCAAAGAGATTACTTTAAAGACTTTTTTACAAAAGGGATTCTTCAAGGAGAAAGGGGCGGATTCTAGGAATTTTATTGGGTAGATCATGGAAAAAATATGTGGTTTAATAGGTGTGAATAATAGGTAGAAATAGTGGTCTTTTATAGGGATGGGAACATACACAAATGAGATTTTTGAAAACTAGTTTGTGTACTTACGTTTTTAATACCAAACATAATTCCAAAACAACAAAACTAAATAATAAAAATTCTATTACTGAAATAATGTACTAAAATAGCTCTTGTAAAAATGTATAGGTTATTTGGGCCCTTAATATTATGGTTTAGTCCCATTGTTATGCTTAATTAGACCTTAAACAGAGTAATTAATTTGAATCACTTTCACTAATTTTTTGGTTAAAATTTATGAATGTATTACTAGACTATTAATATGGTACTGATTTCAATGGTGTATGTCTTTTTTTTTTTAAATTTAATTCCTAGAAGAAGTAAAATCTATATTAATGGGAATCCCATAGATGGGATGATATAAAATTTATTTAAATTAGAAAACTTTTGAAAAGTTTTTTAACATTTAAAATTCAATTTAAATATGAAATTGGTTGAAATAAATTAAATTATATTAATATATGTTAATTTCTCTACTTTGACTTTAATAAAAAGTTAAAATATAGATATTTAAATTGAAAGGAAAATTTTAATCAAAATGTAGTAGCTTTAATTATTAATCAAAAAATAAAGTTTCTTAGAAACATCTCAAAAAAACGTAATCAAATTTAAAAATTATAAATTCAAAAAGATTTTTATTTTATCTAATTAAATTCCTATTATTTTCTAAAATTAATTTTATTATTGTTCATTGATGAACATAAAAAGCAGTCCCTTTATGAAAATAGTATTTTAAAACATATAAAGAGTTTACAAAAAATTATATATTCCTATATCAATAAGTTTTATTTATATAAAAACATTAAAAATAATATTTGAAAAGTAATTATTAATTTTCATATTACAATATTTAATGGTTGGGTTAAAATTATCTTATTTAAATAATTATAACAATAAAATGAGGCATTCATGAAACTCGGAGTTTCATGTAGCGCAATCCAAGATATTTTGTGTGAATGGAATGTTCGACTTAGTGCATTAAAGTTACATAGGATATATCCAATGTTGTGTGAAATTCATAATATAAAAAAGATTAAAAAAAATTGAAAAAAATCACAATGTCTCGAGGTGTTAGAAATTGATCCCCCCAATCAAGCGGGGCACCTCTACACATAAGGTTAGTAAGCCCCCACCCCCATCCCTAATAATACCCCCACTGTATAAGGTCATCCTCTATCACCCATATCGATGGGTGGGGTCACATCATCACAACACCCATGCAATAGCGTCGGACACCACACAGGATGTTACACATGATCCATTACACAATACCCCTAGAATCCCCAAGAAGTGAAGCGCCCGAGAATTGATCCCTAGTCCTTATGCCATGAGGGAAGCAGTGTCCAACTCACCTACACCCGATTTACATTAAATATATATATATATATATATATATATATATGTGAGTATATATTTATAATTATTTAAATTTATTAAATTTATTAAATTTATATTTTTATATAATTACATATATATATATATTATATTTTAAAATACATTTTATATGTCATAAATAAAAAATATTATATTTATTTATTTATACAATTATTAACAATATATTTAAATAACGAATATATCTATTATATTTTTATTTTTATTTTTATTTTTTTAATATATTCATTAAAAATATATACAAATAATTATGTAAATTTATATAATTATCTATATAATCATGAAATTATAAAAAATTTATTTAAATAATGCATATATTTAAAATATTTTTATTTATATATTTTAATTAAATATATATAATTATATGAATATATATAATTATATATATTTTTTATATTTATATGTAAATATTTATAAATATATTTATAAATGTATATTTACTATATTTCAAAAATTATATATCTATATTTATAAATAAAAAATATTATTATTTCAAAATATAATTTATATAATTATAAATAATTAATAATATATTTAAATAATTATAAATGTATAATAAATATATATAATTATATAAATGTGGTTTACTAATTAAATTATTTACATTTATAATGATAAATCATTTATTAGGGGCAATTTTTTAGGGGAGATAAATATGGATTTTATCATCCCTTTTTTAGTGCAGATAAACATAGATCTTTATTGGTGATAAAAAATGCTGATAAAATCTTTATTTATCAAAGATAATGTTTTACCCGAGAGAAATTTTAATTTTATCTATTCTTATTAATTTAAACCCCTTAAAAGGTATAATTTTCTTCACTTTTTTGGAAGCAATGATAAAATAATCCTGATATATTTAATGAAAACATACCATGATTGTTTTAGTAATGATATCTAAACATTATTGTGGATTCCACCTACTTTATATGCTTCTCCACCTTGAATCCATGCTCAAATCCATGATCAATTCAAGGATAGAATCAATTCTTGAACTCATCCAAGCCTTGATATTCAAAACATGAATGAATCAATTCATGAACATATAGATGTATCGAAATAATTCAATCATTCATGTGTGATATATCTAGTTTCTATCATACAAATAAATTCTATAGTCCAATGTATGTTATTTTCTTTTCCTCCCCACACATTGATTGTTTGCTTGGGCTCCTCATAAGGCTCATAGGACTTAATTGGCGGTATTTTTGATGAGTGAGCTGGGATTCATTAGTGCATCAAAAATGTATTGATTTCACTGAATGGTTGAGGGTATTTATCCTTTATTATGATTTATGTATTTTCTAGTATGTGAGTTAATAACCATCAAATATTATCTTAGATATGTTTAGATTTTGGTGCTTACAGATAAAAACATTCATTTTGGAAAATATAATTATAGGAATCTACGCCTATGAAATTTATAAATTCAGTGAAATCATAAAAACTAGAAGGAAATATAATATTTTTCTTTATTCATCCAATGATAAAGTTGATACAATAAAATCTCTCCCCTAATAAGGGAAATACTATTCAAATTAGAGACAATACTAAAAATGTTACTCCATCTACATTCAATTGTTCCATTTGGGGAATTTTTAAATGTCTTAGTGAGCTCTTCTTGTGAAATATCCAATTTTTCTTTAAATTGTAAATTAGTTTTTGTTTACTGATGTTAATTTTTATCATGACACTATTGATATAAATCTTTGGTTAAATTCCATGATGTTGCTTGTGTTTGGTATATTGTTGCACTCCACGATGGGTTGTATTATGATCATACTAGGAAAATAAATTTTTGAATGTAATTATAATAATTGGAGAGTTACATATTTTATACTTTTATTGACAATATACAAGCTCATGTGATAGAGGATCAATATAGAATACTTTCATGGAATGGAAAAAGTTAATCCTATATGGTTAACTTCGTAAATTAGTTGTATAGTACTAATAGTGTGAAGTAATGTTTTATATATGTTTTGGTGTTAAATGTGATATTTAAGAATAGATAATATGTTAAAGGAGACCACAGTGTGTTCTGATATTGGTTTATGATCATGTTTTATAATAGGTAAAAATGATTAGGAATAAAATAATATTTCTGCACTCTGTGGGATGATTATAGTATCACATAGTGGTATATTCACCTTATCATCTGAGATTTGGTCAATTTAAAAAATACTAAGAGATATTAAAAAATAATATTAATGGGTGATCCTAGGATATTCTTGTATAATTGTGTGAGATGGACCTTTGAGATTGGATTGTGTGATTGATGGTTGTAAATTGTTTCCTTATGATGTGTTGTTCAATAATAAATCTAGACATAGACTTAGGACATTGGATATCACCATGGAACATTATGTTGATTTTTATATAGGTTAGATTATGAGAGGACTATTGAGGATAATCTTGTATAATGGATGTATTGCGTAAGTCTATAATAATGTATGAATTTCTCTATGTGTTTTTTTCTTAGGATAGTTATGTTCTTAGAGGGACTATATGATCACCTAAGTAGTAAATAGATATGAGGTATAACATTGATTATAGTGGCAAGAAAACTAATGAGATGACTTATATTATGAATTAAGGATTGGTGGATCACAAAGATTACTTTGTATTGAGATATGTGGTCTCTGAGTTAAAAAAATTATAACCTTTAGACTATGAGATTATCAAATGAGTGATCGTTAAGAATGATGATCACTTCCCAAGATAAATTATATTTGATTATCACATATTATAATATAATGGGAATTATTTTATTTATAGGTATGGTATTTTAGAATGTGATTTATAATAGACATTTTAGTGATTCTTCTTGGGATAGGGTGGTTTTGAGATGCAATTTGGGTTATTGGTTGTTATTCATTGGGGGTTTTCAGAAGTAAGGATTAACTAATATATTGTGGCCCACATTTTGGGTTTCATTTCTGAGGGAATATATTATTCTAATACTTCCACATATTTCAAATGAAATTCCTAAAAAAATTCTATTTCACACACATTTTTTTATTTGGAATCAATAAAAATATTTGATGGATATGCCTATGGGATAGTTTTGGATAGTTGGGGTCTAAAGTTAAATATCATGGTACCTATGATATGGTTATTTCCCAAGAGAGATAAATAATTTTCTCAACTCCTGTTATGAAAATATTAACCAATTATTTGGTAAAATATTTTAATGTCAGGGAAACACCATGGGAATGTATAAACAAACCCACAAGTTATTTATGGACATTTTATAAAGCCAGAAACATGGAATTCATTCATCATCCATCGTGGGGAGAAATTTTTTTAAGAGTATTGTAGTTAATAATAAATTATTTTACAATAACAATTTTATCAAATATGATCCAAATTTGATAATTTTTGAAATAACAGAAGGATGCTAAAAATAATAAAATGTATCAAACCAATTATTCTCCTATTGTAATGAAAGTATAAGGTACACTTCACCAAATTGGGAAATTGGTATGTTATTTAAATAAATAATAAATATTTTATGTGATATGGAACAACATATGTTCCTTTTTTCATATGTAGATTGATGAATCAAAATTTAAATCCACAGCCATCCAATTTAAAATACAATGGAAGGAGGATTTCATAAATATAGAGGTTGTTAAAAACCAAGAATTAGTTCGAGAATCATGTGGATGTAAAAAATATTTTAATTAACTTTTATTTATAATATTATTACCTAATAATAAATATTTTGATATATTTAGTAATATAATTTATATAAAATACTAATCAGTGACCATACTAGAAGAAAAACAACTTTCAGTAGCTTTGAAGTTGCCATAAAAGTATGGTAGTGTTATAGGAGTGGGTTTTGATGTGTGTACTTGAAAATATTTAGAGATTAAAAAACAACATAAAGATATATATGTGATGATGAAAGGATTTTAGGGGAAAATAGATTCATTACAAAATATTATTTTCTGGTTTTTTATTACAAATATATGAGAATGTATCAAATAAAACCTATGGTGGAATAAAGGTCCACACATGAAGATACAAATTACCCAAATAGTATTGAGTCTAGTGATTCCCCCCAAAACCATACATAGCCCTAGGTAATCAATTTTTTCATTACTATTTCTCATAAATGTGAATCCAATGACTACCAAAAATGGTATAAAACTAATAATCTAAATTTTAAAATTGAATGTGATTTTATTTATAAATGACCATGGATCTCTTTATTGTGAGGTGTATGGAATATAATATCTGGAGAGAAATGATACACTAGAAATAAATCCCAAAAAATCACATGAGAGTGGGGAATGAGGTAAATCATAAGACAACTAAAGAGTTTCCTATACCACTTGATTATCATGATATTACAATCTTCAATGATGCTATTGGAACATTCATACCATGTTTTTATAATCTTTTAAAGATACATAATGTATATCTTAAAAAAATTCATATAAAAACATGTAAGATTTGATGAAAAAAATTCTGTAGTGAGGTTTGATATTACAATGGATAAGTTGATAGGGAAACAGAAGATCTGATCAATACAATCTACTCAATAGAAGAATAAATCAATAGTACCTTCCTAGAGTACCTTATCCTCACTAGTTTGAGTGAAAATTTTATAATCATTAAAACTTTATATAGATATACATTTAAATATGGGAATATAAATTAAATTCAACATTAATAAGAAATATATGTAAAATAAATGAGTTGTGTAGTTGGTATCAAGCTTATAAATGAAATTATCAAGCGCAAATGGATGGGATAATTAGTTTTGAATACATACTAAATGTATATTTTCATAATATCTATATCCAAATAGGGATCTAATTTGTTTACTAATGCTACCAGAGATTCATGTTTTCGAAAGGAATTTATATTACGACTATATAATGGGAATATAATGTGAAGGGTGATTTTGATTTATCAATCCCTATATAATTTATATGGAATAACAAAATTTTAATCATAATAAAATTGAATGGAAAATATATGTGTCACGCGACGCATTTGATAAAATATAATCAGCAAAAAAACCTTTTAGACGCCTATATTGAAGAGGTAAAAATATAAAATCTAGTCACCTGCAATATATTTTTATTTTTATCATTAAATAATTATTTTTAGGAATCACATGATGAAGATAAAAATCAATTTTTAAACCCAAAATATTTAGTTTAATGATCCAATGTGTAGGTCAACAATAAAATGAACACACATGATGTGTATTGGGACTTTTTTATACACTACCTTCATCAATTTATAGATCAAGATAGAATTGTATGTTTTAGTCTGGGTTTTAACAAATTTTGTTTTTCATATAGTGTAGTGTCTATATATATGTTAAATTATGGCATGAAGATGGTGTTTTAAAAAAAATTCTTGATTATAAAAAATAGAATCATATTATGGAATATATATATATATATAAAGATTTTATTATCAAAATATATATCATAACCATTTTATTATTTTGGTTAATTTTTCTATGTTGTTTGATGAATTATAAAGACAGTGATTATGGATATTATGTCTTAAAATTTATGATAGATATCATAAATAATCAAATGACTAAAAAACATGAATAGGTATTTTAGATAGGTAATTAAATTTCATAAAAAACCATAATCATTTATTTGTCTCAATTTTCTTAGTACCACCAATATTTCCAAAAACTACCAAAATCAAATATAGAAGTAAATTTGATTAGAGATTACTGGGATGTGTAAATAGTTTCAGAATGTTTACTGATGAAAAGTTATGATGATTTCCTATTAGGATTATGATCTAGAATGGGCTATGACCCGAGAAATATATTTTGGGTGTGTATCATTACTATCCAATATCTTATATATTATTTTCAATATGTTTCTCAAGGATAATTATAAAATATGAAGTAAAATTTTTAGAAGAGGAGGACTATAAAAAATTTTAAAATATTAAAATAGTGGTGGTGGAGGGAAAGTCAGAGTCGGAGACTGAGGTAAAGGAGGAGGAAGGGGAAAATATCAGGGATGATGAGAAGATAATGATTTTTTCTAAAAATAATAAATTTATTGGGAAATGGATTTGAATGGGTCTGATATAGAGGTTTTTTTAAAAAACATTGTTGAATATTTCTCACAACACATGTCAATTAAGATAAGATCCATTGTGAATGTGTTTCAGGTTTCTTATTGATAAACTGTTTTTCACCACATGATTAAGTGATTTTGTATATGAATTTATTTAGATGAATTTATTTTAGAATGAAAAATAAGAAAACTTATTTATTAAAATTTATTACCATAGGCTATAATTTCTATTTGAACATTCCCTATACTATAAAATAGTAAAAAAGTGTCATTGAAACCCCTCACCAAAGGCAAACTAAACAACAACAAAAATAGATATAGTTTTTTTCCCATGGATTCTCTACACTATACACAAATTGTATTAGTAATGGATCTAATAGCCACTTCTATTAAAATAGAACCAATATAATAATAATAAGATTATATAATACAGCTCAAATGTTTAATAAATTTGTCTGTAATTATCTAAAGAAGTCATTAGATGTTTGAGATAACAATTGGAGGAAAATTATAGTTGAGTGATCATGGTCATCGAGGATGGATGGATTAAAAGGAAACACAAAATCAAATGAAAAAATTCCTTATGAATAAATACTTAAAAATTAAAAACCCTTGTAAAATTAAATTGAGATGAAACAAAAATCCAAATGAAGGCTCAGTTGAAAAATAATCTACAATACCGATCATGAACATATTGAAAATTGAATAAATAAATATTTCCCGTGACTAAATATTGAATTTTCAGAAAAAATAATTTGATGGATTCACTTTGGTTGGTGCAGAAATTACTTGTCTATTCGATCATTAATAAGATTCGTGATATAATATCACAAATTCTTGTAAACTCTATTAATGAATCAATAATTATGCATGTTCACATTCATTATGTAAATAAATACATGTTTAAAATATCATTAATAAAAAAACACATTATCCTTATCAATAAAAATACATTAGAATAGGGATATTATCATTTTGATGGTCAAATAATGATGATTTAAAGTTAGAATTTTTCATAACCTAGAATGTTAGAAAGGCTATAGAAATCTATACCACTATCAAGGAAGAATTTATTTATGTGATACATTTTATTAGAATTTTGATTCTGGAAAGTATTATATTGATATTAAATCATATCAAAAAGGGGAAGAAAATATATAATGGAGGTTAGTGTCTTATTAAAAAACATAATGGGTCTTGGTAGTGTTTTTTACATCAAATATGGTAACTGGTTTATCATGGAGTTTCTTTACTCTATGTTTGATGAAAGGGAAAGATATATTTTATTATGTTCCATAAAAATCCTATGAAATTATTTATTTTAGATTAATAAACTATTTATAATAAGTCCAAACTAATTGTTATTGTTACCTAAGATAAAATGGAATCATAGAAATGTATTATAAACTCATGTACTATAGTAATACACTCAACAATGATGATTAACTCGTGATGATTCATTTTTCATTTTATTTTTCAATTTATTCACCATTTTACAATATCAGGCTATAATATTGTCTAATAACCCATATTATAAATTTCAATCTAGGATAAATATACACTGTGTAATCAAACTTACCTCAAATAAATACATGGTGTACCTAGTAAGACTCAAATTGTGTGGTTTCAGTCTAAAATTCACATTTTATTAATATATTGTTTCATATTTATTATAAATTTTTAATAGTATTTATAACATAATTATTTTTTGTGTATACTAGTTGATTATTCTGATTGAGTTGGGATGGTTTGTTCAAAGCTGTACATGCTCGTGAGAGATTGGACTTCGAAAATACATCTTAAATAATGAAAAGGAAATGGGTCAAAAATTTAAAAAAATCATCATGAAATGGTGAATTCGTAAAAATTATTTTGATAATTTTCTTCTCCGTTTTATCTACCATTTTTTAGTAAAATTATTTATTATTTTTATCTAATTACTATTTTTTCATTTCTCTTTTGGGAGGTCATATTTTCCCTTCAGTCACCTAAAACAATCTTGGAAAGAGAGAACTATTTCTTTTAGATGAGGGATTTCAGGCACCATGGGGTTTCTTCATCCATCCAAATGGATCATTTTATTCTATTATAGCTTATTTCATATGGTTTATTGTAAAACACACATCACATACACAATCATCCAAACCACAATCTTACACATGGACCGATTGGTGTGACATGATCTGTATGTTTTTAGTTCATAATATACATTTTAGTTAAAAACACACATCACATACTCAAAATTGAGAGAAATAATTATGACAATTTTCATACATTAGTAAAATAAAAATATTAATTTTAGATGAGTACGAACCCACAACACCTCTGTTCGATGAATAGTTTGTCTACTATGACTCAATGTTCCCATTATTAGTTTAAACTTTTCATTAGGGTTAAAAAGGGATTCTCAATAAAAATCAAGTCAACATACTCAGATTAAATTGATATGTTGGAAAATCTATTCATATTTTATTTATGATGTGTTGGAATTAGTCACACATCAAAGAATAAATAATTTGACTAGTATGAATCAATGTTCATCTAACACCCTTAGTTTTAAATAATATTTAAAAAAACTATTTTATTAAAAAATCTATACTTTTGTGTGAAAATGTATTTATTCATTACATGTTTTAATTATGCCTCAACAAAAGGGTCAAAGTTATTTTTAACAATTTTTAATATTATACATAATATTTTTAGTGTTAAAAACTGAGTCAGTGCAGGATTTAGAGGCTTGTTGAGCCTCGATTTTGATTAATAAAAATATTCAAAATACTTTATTCATGTGGGTGTCAAATTTTTCCAAAAAATGAAATGACATCTAAATTGTGCATCATATGAGAAATCTGAGCCCTCTATTAGGTCTAATATGTTGGGTTAACCAAATGCATGACAAAATATTTTGGTGCATCGACCATTTGGAAGCATCGCACATGAGGATAATTTTTAATATTTTGGTTATATTTTATTTCAAAAAAGTTGGATTATTTCCAAAATAGTGTTTCTTTGGGAAAATTTGAGATAGCTATTAAATATGGCATGTGGGTTTTTTACTTTGGGTGTGGCATAACATTTACTCATGTTGGATGTTTGGTAACATTGTATGTAATGGTAATAATAATTGGATTTTGAATTTTTATTTAGAAGTTATAAATAGAAATAATTATTTAATTATTATTATTACTATTTTTTTCAAGTAAAATTTTTTATTTTAATTCCATAATTAATGATTTTTGCATAGAGATAATAATTATTGAACGATTTAATTAATGTGATATTATTATTTAGGACAATTAAATGAAAATTTGTAGTTAAAAAATTCATCAACTATTTTTGGTAATTAATGCATGTTTTTATTATTATGTCAATGGTGGTATAAATTTGAAATATTTAATAATGAAAATAAAATATTATTATTACTATATTTATTTATTTGGTAAAAAAAATTTATATATATATACATGTCCCGGGGTATATGTATATATATAAAATGTTCAAATATATATTTATATGGGCTAAATAAATATATATATATATATATATATAAATGTACATGTTGGAGTAAATGCTTTTATATAAATATATGGATAAAATTTAATATATATATTTAATGAATAATTAAATATAATTATGCGGTAAGAATAAATCAAAAAAATAATACAAATAACAAATGGGTTCCATGATAGGTGTTACGTGGATGTTTAGCGAGGAATTTAATGTTTTGGCTGTGTGAGTCATTATTATTGAGAGGTGTGATTTAATTGATAATTTTTTTAAATGTTTATATGTTTAAATGGGTGGGTGTCCCAAATAGAAGGATAATTTTGTCCCTCACATCTCCCAATTCCCTCCCACATTTCCCCCTCTCTCTTCTCTCATGTATTCTTTTTTTTAATTTAAGATATATATCTTCATTAACTTCTCTAATATTGATTGGAGTGATGCACCATCACTGTCACTAGGTTCATCCCAATGATCATATTTTTAAAAATAATTTTGTTTCTGGGAGAAGGGATGTTTCAATGGTGCAATTAAACTCAAAGGTTAACCCTCGTATTAGCAGATGTTTCACCTAAGGTAGGACACAATTGACATTAGAGAATGATTTATGTTGGTTATAAGCATGATTTTGGGTGTATGTTTGTTTCCTAGTGTGAATCCTATGAGTAAAATGTTTTTAATTTAATTCACATGTTTTATTACGAGTAATTTTTTTGAATATTTTACATGCGTGCATAGCCCATGAACCTGATATTTGATTCTTGATCACATGTGGTGTGCATGTTTTTTTATCCCTTGAACTATGATTGTGTTTCTTGTATATGGTATGTGGTGATAATTTTTATTTCCCATATTAAAGTGATACAGTTATATAAACTATATTTTCGTCACATATTAATCTATTCTATCTACTTTAGTTGAGTGTGTTGGTTTGGCATATTGGACTAATGAGTGAGATGTGACACATGCATGATACTAATAGCTAAGATGGATGCTATAGACATGGGTCAACATATATTTATATTATTCAATATGGAGGGATGTGTCACATTGTCTGGGCTATCCATACAATATGGATAGTCTACACTTTGGTCATCATGTGAAATTTGACACATGTTTGGGTTGTCCATTAAGGACAAATGTTCCACAAATGGGTTTTCGGGTACTTGGGCTATTCTTTCTGGAGAAATGTGTGACCTCCTTGGGGTTATCCACTCGAGAAGGGATGTTTTAGTATGGTTACCAATATTACATTTATAATTATACCGCAGAAGGAATGTTTCTCCCAAAATGGTTTCAATCATGTAGAGTTGGTCCCCATGGACCCATCATGTGTTTTGTACATATGTGATATTTATTTTTTCATATATATACCCTATTTATATTCCTAAAATACACTTTTATATTTTATGAATTTTTTTTAAGGTACGTTGGTGGTGTCCTATTAATAATTGTAATCACACACTACCCTGGAATTTAAGTACACTTGTAGACTTCATGACCAGAGACCGAGAAATGGGAAAATACCATATGGTGGAAGTTTATTAAGTTGAAGGAGGAGGATGCAGTAATTTCTATATGTCATTCATATGGGATATCCATTTCTTCCTTTATTTATTATATTTACTTATACCTATTATCATTATTTTTTTAATTATTTTATCATTTATCCTACCGTTCTATTTCTTCATAAATTACCCTGTTTATTTATTTTATTAAAATAATGAATTTATTATCTATCGGTCTTACAAAATGATACATAGGGTATAGTCTCCCCTTGGTTACACTCAAGACTGTCAGTACTAGTTTGAAACCTCTCGTGTACAGGGAAACATTCCTAGGATCATGTTGAATTCCATCTCTGATGTTGTGGTTTGGGTTGGGATGTTACAAAATGGTACCAATGAATCGTGATTCACTAACTTGTATTATCTCTTTTCACTAGTTTGGTAAAATAATAGAATGGATATAGGATGGTTGGGAGTTTGGAAGGGGGACAATGTAAGTGTCTGAGCAGCACTATATTGTGGACCTCTATTTTTCTATAAAATGGGTATATTTTTTTTGTCATTGATTAAATACACCTTGAGTGTTTCACATGATGTTGATATGTGATTTATGTATTTTGTTGTGTACCCATTCATAATGTTATGCACATTTGTTACCATATCCTATATACCTATTTCTTGTATTAAATAGATCCTGAAAAATTAAATGACTATTTAAATTTGGATATGTCCCTTGACGAATTAGTTACAACATTATTTTACTAGAGTATGTGTTATTATATGATTTAGTGTATATATGTGGTTGTGACTAATGTGTAGATGGTGGTAATATGGACGGAAGCCATGAATAGGTGGCAGTGCACTGTGTGTTCCTTTCAATGGATCATATGGTATTAGAATGTTTATATTTTCAACACATAAAAAGGAATTAAAGATGATATAACTAAATTTTTTTAAATTTATTAAGGAAAATCATATGGTTGGGAGTAGTGGTTCCATGATATGAAATTATTCTTGAGGATAGGAAGAATTTGGGTGGAGAGAATTGTTATGTCCTCAATTTAAATTGGGTTTTAAAACATAAATTTTTAATAAATTTAATTTATTTTAGTGGGAAAATGCAATTTTTTAGTACTTGTGATTATTATGATTTTATAAAAGGGTAGAAGCGTTGTTTAACACTTGGTAATATTTGTAGAGTTATGATATTAGTCTATGTATGATTCCTCACCCTATTGGGCCTCAACGTTGATCATATAAAAATAATAAATATCTTTTAATCATGATTGTAAATTATTTTTCTAATAAAATGAAATTACACAATAATAGTGTATTTTTTGAGGAATAGAATCCAACTATAGGTCATAGATGAGGGATTTACCCATATGCGACATATGATTTTTCTAATTTGGATGTTCAACAACATCGTATAAGTGGATAATTTTTAATACTGTTATTTTTTCTAGGATTATAGGTACTTCTCCCAAATGATTTTTCTGAGGGAAAATTTCAAACCACCATTAAATTGAGAATGTGGGTTTTACAGTAGTATTGACATAACATTTGTGTGTATTTTCCATTTTGTAACATCGCACGTATGGGTAATAGTAATTGGTTTTTTAATTTTTATTGGGAATCTAGGTAAAATAATAAAAAATTAAATATTATTATTACAAGAATTTGTGTTGGTAACAAAATGGTAACATAATTCTGTGATTAATAACGGTGTTGTGTTGTTCATAATGAGTGGCCAAATTAATAAAAGATTTGTTATGAACTGGGACAATAAAATGAAATTGTGTAGTTAATATTAATAAATTATCTATTATTGGTATTTAATGGGTTTTTTATTAAAATGTTAATGGTGGTCATAATGTGAGATATATAATTATAAAAATAATATATTATTATTTTTGTTATTCTTATTATTATATTATATATATATATATATATATTTATATATCTGTGTGTTCTGGAATATATGTGTGTGTATATATATAATGTGTATATATATGTTCTATGTATATATAAAATATATAATTTGTGTGCATGTATATGGGATAAATAAATATATATATATATAGGGGTGTGTATCAGTTTATATAAATATATGGATTAATTTAAATATATATTTAATGACTAGTTAAATGGAATTAAGAAGAGATAATAAAAAATTATAAATAAAAAAATATTAAATGGGTGTCATGAGAGGCGCTACATGGAGGGATTATGGGAAATTAATTATGAAGGGTGTGTTGGTCACTATGGAAGAGTGGGGTGATTTAATTGATATTTTTGTATATATATAGTGGTGGAAATGAGTGGGGAGCCCAAATGGATGGGAGAATTTGTCCCACTTATCTCACCATTCCCTCCCATATTTCCATCCCTCCCACTCCCTCATGTATAATTTATTTATTTATTTATTTTTGTTCCAATCAGCAATCTTTAATAACTTTTCTGGTATTGATTGGATTATCGCACCCTCGGTGTCTTTGGGTTCATCTCAACACGTAATTTTTTAAACATAATTTTTTTTCCAATGAATTATTGTTTCTATGGTTCAGTCAAAATCAGATGTCAACCATCATTGGGAATCATCATTTTACCAATTTTCGAAAGCTCTTGGCATTATCCAATTCTTTAAATAGGATACTGGGATGATTTTTGGAATGAATTAGTATCCATGTGTGAAATCAATGAGTTGTATGATTTAAAATTTAGTATTATGTTTTATTACCATTAATTATCATGGAAAATTGGTGTGGGTATGGAGCCTGTGAAAACATTATTTGGTGCATGATCACATGTGGTGTGTGTGCTATCCTTGACCTATCCATGAGTCTATTTAATAGAGAATGTGATGATTATTTTTATTTATTTTTATTAACTTATTTTTTGTGCCAAATGAATTTGTGTCATATACATTATTTGTAACGCCCCGACCCCAGTTACCCAGAGTCGGTGCATTACTTCGTAACATTGGCATGATCACAAGAAAGATCAAATCTCGAAAGACCGATTGGTTTAGTAGCCTTGGAAACACTAGATATATTCATAAGTTTTACATTACATCATAAAATGAAAAACTAATACAACAACATAATGTTTCCACAATCCACACTATTAACCCCTCATAAAATCCCTGCAGGTCATTCATAACTTACTTCTTCACATCCTGGGAAAAATAAAACATAGAAAAGGGGTGAGCTCAAATGCCCAGTAAGGATAACAATATAGAGGAAACTTTCATAAATAAGAATAAAATTTTAAGGCAATGTATAACTAAAACAAAAGCCTTTAAAACATGAACTTTCAACATGGTATGGCATAAATAAAATGAAATAATGCCATTTACTTATTCACATGGATATTCTACTAATCGAATAATCACATGCAAAAATCATTAACCACTTTCATAATGTTGGAATGCATAATGTCAAACGTTAATTTCATTGTCTAGGCCTCATCCCAAGACCTAGGGGTTACTTCTAACCGGAACCCAACCCGGAGTGCCTCTAATAACCGGACACCAACCCGGAGTGCCTCTAATAACCGGACACCAACCCGGAGTGCCTCTAATAACCGGACACCAACCCGGAGTACCTCTAATAACCGGAGACCAAACTGGAGGGCTTGCTTTTACCAGTCCCTAACCTGGAGGGCTTACTTTAACCAGTCCCCAACCTGGAGGGCTTACTTTTACCGGTCCCCAACCCGGAACATACTTGTTTAGCACATTCATCTGAAGAAAAGTTTGAAATATAACATAAACATTCGGGTTAAAACTAGCATACGAAATGTCAAGAGTTTAACCATAAACTATGAATGGTATAAAATAGCACATCCACATTCAAACATATCACAAAACCTTCAATACAATATAGAAGTTTTGTATTATAATAAATCAACTTCAAATAATCTTAAAATCCATCAAAGGATGTTGACATAGATGAAATCAAAATTCTTTTAAAAGAAGTATCTCCTTTTATTTTGAAAACATTTAAGATCCATATAAAATAAAACATTTTCTTTGAAAATATTCTTATAAGCTTGTAAGGAAAGCTTCGACGATTTTATAACAGCGGAAAGTAACCGCACCCGCCGTATAAGTTAAAAAAACATTCTTACCTCAATTCTGTCGAAAAGGTTAAAAATGACCTTGTTTTGAAAACGACGGAAAGATTCCTTTATAAACCTCTTATAAAAAGTCAAACAAGGGTATAAATGACTTTAACCCATATTCTTGTAAATAGTAAAAATGTTTTGAAATACATTTCGAAGAAACATGGATGTGGATGATAATGAAATCCCAGTAGATTATTACGTATAAACAACCTCGGATAATGAAGAGATTGTGAAATAACCCTTACCTTGTACTTTTCCTTGGTTGTGGTAGGTTAACCTCCTGTATAATGGTGAAATAATTGTTATTAAATTATACAAGAGTCATATACATTAATATGATATCATATATGATCTTTTAATATTGATTTGATAATAATATCTTAGTATTATCGTTGTTTCGGGTGTTAACTTACTTGTTTTCTTTTGTATGTTTTGTTACGTAAGACATGTATGTAAAGGATAGGTTGTATATTATTCATATCCATAATGATATCAAGTCCTTAAACATCATTTTTAAATCATAAAATGATAATTATACTTTAATGGTTACGATGGAGAATGAATCTCATCGCGTTCGTGGAGACGGTAGTCCGTACGTACGCACGAGCGACAATATCATTCTTTTGATATTAAAATAATATATAAATGGATGGTATATCATATATACAGAATCATTAATATGTTATATTTATTATTTACATGAGTTACACATCATTATTATACCCATCCAAATAATATTATATTGAATAACAATTACACCACGACGTGGAGACGGTAAGCCGTACGTACGCACGTATGGTGACATGTTATTAAAAGGGTGGATAGAATACTGAATATGGTTGTACCATACTTATAATAACATCAGAGTATATGTGAGATACTGGAGTTATTATTTTAGAATGGTAAGAACAAAGGAAGAAGAAGTGGAAGAAGAAATGAACTTAGAAAAGGGTGGTGAAATCATTACCTCTTCTTCGGGTTCTTCCTTTTGATTTGATCAAAATGGCTCCTTAGGTTGGCTTTATGATCAAACTAAGGCCTCTAGGTTGTATTGAGGGATGTTGGGAGAGTATTTGGGCAGAGTTTGGCCGAACCAAAAGGCTTTAGAGGTGTGAAGAAATGAGAAGGAGGAGTGCCCTTTTATAAGAGGGGTGAGGGGCACCTTTGGAAAAGCTAGAAATATTAATTTATAATAAATTCATATTCGGTTTTTAAAGGCTCCAAAGTTGACTATTCAAAGGATGAGGTGGGGATAGGTCGAAAACAACTCATCCAATAGAATTTAGACAGGTTTGGGTACTTATATTAACCTTATCTTTAAGTATTAACTCTAAGTTAATTAGTTTCACTTTTACAATGTCTCTTTGTATTTTTATATAATATGGTTAATAAACATACTATATAAATCCAAGCGACCCCCAAGTGGTCCATTAATGATTAACCTATCATAATATAAGTCTCTTGGCAGATCCTTAGATTTTTAGGAATTTAATATCAATTAATAATATAATATTTGTTTTAAGAACTCTTTTATGTCAATTTTGACACTATTCAATAGTTGATTTTTGTGAAACTCATAACAGATTGATTACTTCGAAAAAAGTCCATTAAATCAATCCTAATATATCATATTAGCCTAGAATATTATTTTAATTCATTAAAAGTTTCATATTATAATTATTTGGGTATTTATAAGATCAATTATTTTTATTTTTCACTATTTTAGTAATTACTGCATCATCATTGTGTCATAAATAAAATAAATTATTTAATGTCTAAAAATTATAAATAAAATATCATTATGTAGGAAATCTTTTTATCTTTCTAATGAATATTTATAATCGAAAATCCAACAGGTATAACCCTATGTAAAAATTGTTCTTCTAAAAGATGTAAGCTTATGCCATTTTTATTTTTATTTTAGCTTTATTAAAATAATGTGTCATTATCACTTACAAGTGGATCCATGGGGTCCCAAAATAGACCCAAAGATGCCCATGGTCGACCATGTATCAACCAATAGGGTTAAGACACGTTTTAGGGTAATTAAGTATTATTATAATATTATTTTTTAACCCTTATTTACCGGATTTACCCTTAACCATGGTAAATAAAATATTTACCGCAGTAATTATTCAAAATGTCTAAAAATAAAAGTTACCTATTTACACAATTTGAACATCCTGATTCCAAATATGGAATCCATTTTTCTAAATTCAAAACACAGAAGTGGAAGAAATTAATTTAAAATTAATTCCCGCTGTCAAAACAAAAAGCGTGTTTTTAAGAGATAATAACTACCAAAAGATTGACACTTGTTTATGTTCGGTTTAATTGTAAAATTATGTCCAATGACCAACATTATGTTAAATAGTAAAACT
The DNA here is from genome assembly GCA_963277665.1 of Viscum album. Lineage (NCBI taxonomy): Eukaryota > Viridiplantae > Streptophyta > Magnoliopsida > Santalales > Viscaceae > Viscum > Viscum album. The sequence goes on along the minus strand of OY728127.1, from coordinate 941,764,033 downwards.
ATATTCTAAATATACTTTAAAACCACTCAAATTCATAATTTATCACTATTAATTATTTTGATTAAAAAAGTTGTTTTTAATTAAAATTTAGTAATTTTCACTATTCATCAAAATATGAAAGTTATCAGAAAAGTACCAAAATTTCACCTTAGGCTAAATTTGATATTCCGAATCCAAAAATTAAGTCCATTTTAAAATATAAAATATATATAATTTCAAAAAGTAGGTATTACTATTCATAACAGCTAGTTTGATTGGTTACGGTGTGTTAGAACTCGAAGTTGCGTACAACACACGCTACTGTTTTATTCAAAGGAAAGTGTACCGTGGAAGCTTGGGATGTTTCATTTTAAATTTTTTTTGATGTCTCCATTTAGTCAAAAAGTTTAAAATATTGTATTTAAAAAGGTTTCACTATCAAAAGTTGATAAAAGTGCAATACTGAAAATGAATCTGTTCTTCCATTATGACTAAGAAACTCATAATATGGATTCTAAAATTATAAGGATTATATAAAGTTTAAAATTTAGTTAATACTATTCATGACCTCTTTTAATGGCTTTTTTTTTTGGCAAGTCATGGTGCAATTGAACTCAGTGTTGCGTGTAGTGCAAGTTATTGAATTATTTTGAAGAAATAACACACTATGAAATCTTGGGGTGTTACATTCTCCCCTCCTTCAATAAATTGCGTCCTCGCAATTTGAAATTGTTCTTCAAAAATAAAAGGTTGAAAGTAGAAAATATATTTGTGGGAAAACCCACATCGGAAATTGGGTTACTAAAATTTAGTCTTAATATGAGGAAAAGATAAATGAAAGGGTCACCACCAAATTATGATCTCGATTAGGAGAACATTGGTGGCAATTAGAGACATATAATTGGAGGAAAAACGTAAATATTTATAGGTAGTGATTGAGGTCATCAATCACAAACAAGTGTAAAATTGAGGTCCTTAAATTCATCAATCTATGATGATTTGAAATACCATCGGTTCAACAAAACATAGGATATTAGGATAACACATTTTTGACGTTTCAAAATATCTTAGTTTAAATCCCACATCGAAAAATGAATTAATGAGGCCTCTATTTTAAAAAAAAGGGTGGAAAGTATGAAGATTACCGAACATAACACATACTAGGGTTCCATGTAGGAAAATATGGATATGGAAGAGAAATCTAACCATCAATTATCTGATGGAGAGTGGTAGAGAACATGGCTATGAAAAGGCCAACAATCCCAAAGCCATGAATTAGTGATGATTTAAGGTACCATCTAGGACAACATTTTTGTTCTAAGTTCCTTTTATTAATGTTGAGGAATATATTTATGAGATTGGCTAAGATCATAAGGAGATATACTTACTTTATAATTAGAGTTTTATCCATTAATAAATTTCTACCACAAACTCATCTTTCACTCTAAAAGATAATAGAATGTTATTCGTACAGGGTTCCAAAATAAATGAATTTTTAATTCATCTACCAGATCTTTAAAGAAAACAACATTATTTAATCCAGGACATCTCGTGGGCTAGTGGTAGGTGATACACCCTTGTCGCCCTTCGGTTGCGGGTTCAAGTCTCGCAGCCTTGCCGGACGCGACGGGTTGCCGCCCGACCTCCGGGTTGTCCTTTTATGGTAATCCAAAATAATCCAAACTAGAACTATCCAAAATACTTCTGTCCAAACTCACAGTCCAACATTTATAAGTAAGGTAAATATAATGTAGAACCTTTTTAACCCGTAATATCATATGAATACCTTCATCGTGTATTCTTTTAATACACTGAAACATCCTGAATTACCATATTTTTTATTGATTACATTCATGCTCCCTTATTCCATATTGAATGCTGGATATACTTCATCAATCCAAAAATGTTTTAAACCCCAACAATAATGGAATATACAAATCATTAATCAGCTTCAAGGTAGTCAATAATATCCAATATAATTTAGCCAAATCAATCATGTATTATTCTAAAATCACCACCTCGGTATCTGAACCATATTATGGTTTATCTTTCTCTCAACCATATATTTTCCAAAAATTTAACCTGATATTGAGTCACTTTTCTTTTTTCCACACAATCTCAAGTCCTTAATGAAATAGTACTGCAGTACAATTCTTATATACTCCATAATTATTATAACAAGTACATTGTTGATACAACACTCAATTGGCATAATCAACATAAGAACTCTAATCATTCCTCTTCATCTGTGGTAGTATCATAACTTGATTATTATCCAATAACATCATTTTCGGCATAGTCTGATGACTGGGACATAGGTTCGCGTAGTGTCCAAACTCCTTGCAAATGAAGCATTGTACATTTAAAACCATTTTCTTACCCTTGCAGTCACGTACCTTGTGCCCTTTTCCTCCACACTTATAACAAACTCCCATTCCTTTCAGGCAAGTTCCAGGGTGTTTCTTTCCACAGTTACCACATATGGGAAAATTCTTCTTTTCCCTTTTCCCTTTATCCATCTTTCTCTCTTCCATCCTTTTCTTCTCTTGATTCCCTTCAAAGCCATAGGACTCAGTAAACTCTTTACTTATCTTATCAACACATGATATTATTTCTTCATATGATGATAATACATGGGAGACTATTTCTCTTATAAATTCTAGCTTAAGACCATGAAAGATATGATTCTTCCTTCTCTTTGAATCATGTGTATTTCTGGAGTTCTCATTCCTTCTACTGGGTGCCATTTCTAAACAATAGCATAAACTAGATCAGTTTATGAATCAAAATACATAATCCCATACTTATAAAACACTTAACATAAATTGAACTATTTATGGATATAATCCATAATCATAAAAATGTTTTCTTTGAGAAAGTATTTACTCATAAACCCTTCATAATGATTTGTAAAGAAAATGAGAGTTATCCTAAGCATATCCCCCGGGAGTGTCGTAACCAAGAGTGCAGCAAGGCCCGTTGTCGTGCACCAGTTCCCGTTCGAGTCTAGCTCAAAGCGGTGTTTTCGGGTTTTACCCCTAGGTACATCTGTGCCAGAGCCGCCTCTACCTGCTCGTATCCAGAGAGGGATGTATTGCTCGGAAAACTCACAAAATCTCTACAATACCAAAATTCTAGGAAGTTCTTCTATACTAATCCTCAACGTTCATCTTAGGTCTACGTGCTCTAATCAGAGTTTAACTAAATCTAGCTTCCAAGGTTTGTACTAAACTTCCTCTGATACCAACTGTAACGCCCCGACCCCAGTTACCCAGAGTCGGTGCATTACTTCGTAACATTGGCATGATCACAAGAAAGATCAAATCTCGAAAGACCGATTGGTTTAGTAGCCTTGGAAACACTAGATATATTCATAAGTTTTACATTACATCATAAAATGAAAAACTAATACAACAACATAATGTTTCCACAATCCACACTATTAACCCCTCATAAAATCCCTGCAGGTCATTCATAACTTACTTCTTCACATCCTGGGAAAAATAAAACATAGAAAAGGGGTGAGCTCAAATGCCCAGTAAGGATAACAATATAGAGGAAACTTTCATAAATAAGAATAAAATTTTAAGGCAATGTATAACTAAAACAAAAGCCTTTAAAACATGAACTTTCAACATGGTATGGCATAAATAAAATGAAATAATGCCATTTACTTATTCACATGGATATTCTACTAATCGAATAATCACATGCAAAAATCATTAACCACTTTCATAATGTTGGAATGCATAATGTCAAACGTTAATTTCATTGTCTAGGCCTCATCCCAAGACCTAGGGGTTACTTCTAACCGGAACCCAACCCGGAGTGCCTCTAATAACCGGACACCAACCCGGAGTGCCTCTAATAACCGGACACCAACCCGGAGTGCCTCTAATAACCGGACACCAACCCGGAGTACCTCTAATAACCGGAGACCAAACCGGAGGGCTTGCTTTTACCAGTCCCTAACCTGGAGGGCTTACTTTAACCAGTCCCCAACCTGGAGGGCTTACTTTTACCGGTCCCCAACCCGGAACATACTTGTTTAGCACATTCATCTGAAGAAAAGTTTGAAATATAACATAAACATTCGGGTTAAAACTAGCATACGAAATGTCAAGAGTTTAACCATAAACTATGAATGGTATAAAATAGCACATCCACATTCAAACATATCACAAAACCTTCAATACAATATAGAAGTTTTGTATTATAATAAATCAACTTCAAATAATCTTAAAATCCATCAAAGGATGTTGACATAGATGAAATCAAAATTCTTTTAAAAGAAGTATCTCCTTTTATTTTGAAAACATTTAAGATCCATATAAAATAAAACATTTTCTTTGAAAATATTCTTATAAGCTTGTAAGGAAAGCTTCGACGATTTTATAACAGCGGAAAGTAACCGCACCCGCCGTATAAGTTAAAAAAACATTCTTACCTCAATTCTGTCGAAAAGGTTAAAAAGGACCTTGTTTTGAAAACGACGGAAAGATTCCTTTATAAACCTCTTATAAAAAGTCAAACAAGGGTATAAATGAATTTAACCCATATTCTTGTAAATAGTAAAAATGTTTTGAAATACATTTCGAAGAAACATGGATGTGGATGATAATGAAATCCCAGTAGATTATTACGTATAAACAACCTCGGATAATGAAGAGATTGTGAAATAACCCTTACCTTGTACTTTTCCTTGGTTGTGGTAGGTTAACCTCCTGTATAATGGTGAAATAATTGTTATTAAATTATACAAGAGTCATATACATTAATATTATATCATATATGATCTTTTAATATTGATTTGATAATAATATCTTAGTATTATCGTTGTTTCGGGTGTTAACTTACTTGTTTTCTTTTGTATGTTTTGTTACGTAAGACATGTATGTAAAGGATAGGTTGTATATTATTCATATCCAGAATGATATCAAGTCCTTAACCATCATTTTTAAATCATAAAATGATAATTATACTTTAATGGTTACGATGGAGAATGAATCTCATCGCGTTCGTGGAGACGGTAGTCCGTACGTACGCACGAGCGACAATATCATTCTTTTGATATTAAAATAATATATAAATGGATGGTATATCATATATACAGAATCATTAATATGTTATATTTATTATTTACATGAGTTACACATCATTATTATACCCATCCAAATAATATTATATTGAATAACAATTACACCACGACGTGGAGACGGTAAGCCGTACGTACGCACGTATGGTGACATGTTATTCAAAGGGTGGATAGAATACTGAATATGGTTGTACCATACTTATAATAACATCAGAGTATATGTGAGATACTGGAGTTATTATTTTAGAATGGTAAGAACAAAGGAAGAAGAAGTGGAAGAAGAAATGAACTTAGAAAAGGGTGGTGAAATCATTACCTCTTCTTCGGGTTCTTCCTTTTGATTTGATCAAAATGGCTCCTTAGATTGGCTTTCTGATCAAACTAAGGCCTCTAGGTTGTATTGAGGGATGTTGGGAGAGTATTTGGGCAGAGTTTGGCCGAACCAAAAGGCTTTAGAGGTGTGAAGAAATGAGAAGGAGGAGTGCCCTTTTATAAGAGGGGTGAGGGGCACCTTTGGAAAAGCTAGAAATATTAATTTATAATAAATTCATATTCGGTTTTTAAAGGCTCCAAAGTTGACTATTCAAAGGATGAGGTGGGGTAGGTCGAACACAACTCATCCAATAGAATTTAGACAGGTTTGGGTACTTATATTAACCTTATCTTTAAGTATTAACTCTAAGTTAATTAGTTTCACTTTTACAATGTCTCTTTGTATTTTTATATAATATGGTTAATAAACTTACTATATAAATCCAAGCTACCCCCAAGTGGTCCAGTAATGATTAACCTATCATAATATAAGTCTCTTGGCCGAACCTTAGATTTTTAGGAATTTAATATCAATTAATAATATAATATTTGTTTTAAGAACTCTTTTATGTCAATTTTGACACTATTCAATAGTTGATTTTTGTGAAACTCATAACAGATTGATTACTTCGAACAAAGTCCATTAAATCAATCCTAATATATCATATTAGCCTAGAAAATTAGTTTAATTCATTAAAAGTTTCATATTATAATTATTTGGGTATTTATAAGATCAATTATTTTTATTTTTCACTATTTTAGTAATTAATGCATCATCATTGTGTCATAAATAAAATACATTATTTAATGTCTAAAAATTATAAATAAAATATCATTATGTAGGAAATCTTTTTATCTTTCTAATGAATATTTATAATCGAAAATCCAACAGGTATAACCCTATGTAAAAATTGTTCTTCTAAAAGATGTAAGCTTATGCCATTTTTATTTTTATTTTAGCTTTATTAAAATAATGTGTCATTATCACTTACAAGTGGATCCATGGGGTCCCAAAATAGACCCAAAGATGCCCATGGTCGACCATGTATCAACCAATAGGGTTAAGACACGTTTTAGGGTAATTTAGTATTATTATAATATTATTTTTTAACCCTTATTTACCGGATTTACCCTTAACCATGGTAAATAAAATATTTACCGCAGTAATTATTCAAAATGTCTAAAAATAAAAGTTACCTATTTACACAATTTGAACATCCTGATTCCAAATATGGAATCCATTTTTCTAAATTCAAAATACAGAAGTGGCAAAAATTAATTTAAAATTAATTCCCGTTGTCAAAACAAAAAGCGTGTTTTTAAGAGATAATAACTACCAAAAGATTGACACTTGTTTATGTTCGGTTTAATTGTAAAATTATGTCCAATGACCAACATTATATTAAATAGTAAAACTATATTATAAATATACTTTAAAACCACTCAAATTCATAATTTATCACTATTAATTATTTTGATTAAAAAAGTTGTTTTTAATTAAAATTTAGTAATTTTCACTATTCATCAAAATATGAAAGTTATCAGAAAAGTACCAAAATTTCACCTTAGGCTAAATTTGATATTCCGAATCCAAAAATTAAGTCCATTTTAAAATATAAAATATATATAATTTCAAAAAGTAGGTATTACTATTCATAACAGCTAGTTTGATTGGTTACGGTGTGTTAGAACTCGAAGTTGCGTACAACACACGCTACTGTTTTATTCAAAGGAAAGCGTACCGTGGAAGCTTGGGATGTTTCATTTTAAATTTTTTTTGATGTCTCCATTTAGTCAAAAAGTTTAAAATATTGTATTTAAAAAGGTTTCACTATCAAAAGTTGATAAAAGTGCAATACTGAAAATGAATCTGTTCTTCCATTATGACTAAGAAACTCATAATATGGATTCTAAAATTATAAGGATTATATAAAGTTTAAAATTTAGTTAATACTATTCATGAACTCTTTTAATGGCTTTTTTTTTTGGCAAGTCATGGTGCAATTGAACTCAGTGTTGCGTGTAGTGCAAGTTATTGAATTATTTTGAAGAAATAACACACTATGAAATCTTGGGGTGTTACATTATTATTATATCGTCTATTATTGAATGTGTTGGTTTGTCTTTTTGGGACAACATGTGAGATGAGACAATTGCATGAGACTATCCTTTGAGATTGATTTTCTAAACTTGTGTTGGCGTGTATTTATATAATTCTATTTATTGGGATGTGTCACATGATTTGTTATACCCATACAAGTGGGTTATGTTAAAAATAGGTTGGCATGTGAGATTTGATGCATGTTTGGGCTATCCACTCTTTATGGATTTGTAGACATGGGTTAGCATGTACTTGGACTTATCTTTCTGGAAAAATGTGTCACATTATTGGGTATATACACTCAAGAGGGGATGCTTCATTGTAGTTACTGACATTCCATTCGACACTTTTCAAAAAAAAATTATTTAACCAGCATGGGGCCGAAGTAGATAAACTTAATCCCTGAGTACCTGGCTTGTTTTTTTACATGTGAGATATTTGTTTTTTTATCTATACAACATCTATAATTATGGAATACTATGGTATATTTTATGAACTATGGTTATGGTTCAATTGTGGTTTTCTAATAAATCATATACTCACCCAAATAAGGCATTTTAGTGTACTGGTAGACATCATGGCTAGAAACCTAAGAAAGGGAAATTTCAATATAGTGAATGGTTTATTATTTGATGCAACCGGATATGGTTGTTGCTGGACTGGGTTTAGATGGGAAATCTACTGGTACCTTTATTTATTATATTTACCTATACCTAAGATCCTTGTTTTTTCGATTGTTCTATCATTTATTCAATCATTTTATATCCATGTGTATTAGTATGATTAATTTTTTATATAATGATATTTTTATCTATCGGTCCCATTACATGATATAGAAGATATAGTCTCTCAATGGTTCCACTTGAGACACTAATTCAAAGTATAAAACCTTTGGAATACTGGGAGGTGTGCCTAATTTCATGTGTAATTCTAGTTCAGACCCATTGGTTTTGGTGTGAATGTTACATTGCGTGTTTCAAGTTTAAAATAACATTTTAGTTAAAAACAGAAGTGACATACTCATAACTATGGAAAAAAATTCAGATTGTTTTGATACGATAAGAAAATGATTCATAAGTCATCTGGGACATGTAATAATCATCTTCACCTCAATATAATACATGGTGTGATCATTTTGACTCCAAGTGTTCCTTTTCATATATACATGTCATTTTAGATTAAAATTTGCATCACATCCCCCAAACCAAGAAAATGAGATTAAATTTTTTTCTCCCGGTTCTATATTCTATTACATAGTTTATTTACTTATAATATCTATCTTAAACTTATTTATTTAATTATCATAGAGATAATGATTGAATATTAATAAGAATTGTTGTCAAAAGAAGAATCAACCACAACATAATCAGATATATAGTGTTCGTGGTACGAATCAACAATTAATTTAAACTTAACGCATTCTGTATAATTTTTTTCTTTATAATATTTCTATCATAATAATGTTTCCTTATACAGGTATATTCTTTTTCTTGATCAAGGGTGTTTTTTATTTAATATAAGTTGATTCTATTGTTGTAATGACCCATTTTTTATGAATAGAAATTCCATTCTTATAATTATATCTTATAATCACATGAAATCAAAAAATAGTGAATTACTATGTACTACGTGACCATTAAAAATAATATTGTCACTTCTGTGATTTGAATTTCAAAAATCCGACATACACCATTGTGATTAGTAAGATGTTTGGATTCCGATAAGAGAAAAAATATATTTTAGTGAATACTAATTGACCCTTATGAATAGTAATGATACACTTATGGATAGTAATATGACCTTTATAAATTGTAAATTTTCAAAAAGAATAGAAACCTCACCCCAGAATTTATAAATAATATTTATGAATCTTATAAGTGATAATATGACCATAATAAAAGTCTTGGTAGTTTTGTAACTAATAAATAATTAATTGAAATTAATTAATAAATTTAAAATGAAAATGTATTTTCCTAAAATGTGTTCATAAATTAACAATTTTTTGTCTTTTCATTTTAGATAATTTTATAAGACCTTATGTAATTTTTGAAAGCATCATAAAATCACTCAGTGTTTTAAAATATGTATTTTACAAGTAGATTACAATTTTAATTAAAAAATAAATTAATCATACATAGAAAATTATTATTTAAAAATGGATTTCATTTTTGTATTCTATACGTCGAATAATGGTTAGGGTGAATTTTTGGGATTTTTCTAAAATACATGAATTTCAAATGAATACTGCAATACGACAATTTACCCTATATATTCTTTATAAGCTAAATGGACTATTCATAGTATCATAGATAATGTAAGAAACCTTATTTTGAATTAAAATGCAGTAATTACTATTTTTGATCATGTAATCATAACTATTTCTTGTCTTATGGAGAAATAATAAATTAATGACTAAAATATAAAGAAAACCCTCCTCCCCACCACTAAAAAATTCACCAACACTCCACTCTCCTATTCACTCTTCTCAAGACTTGTTCCTTATATAAATTATGACCAGGTCTCTACCCAGGCTCCTCCCCCACGTCTAAAATCCCTTGGTCTCCTCAAAATATTAAATCCTCTTCCCTTAACGGGCTCTAATGGAAGATTAAATCACGATGTAAATTCCTCTTTTATTTTATTTCGTTTTCATTTAAAGTTTCCTTGTTCTCTTTTTTTCCTAAAATATCCTCATCAAAATGGTAAGAAAACTCTAGAACCATAAATGTAATGGAAATTTTTTATTCTAATGGTATAATTAATTATCTTTTCTTCTTTCCCCTCCTTTTATACAAGTGAAATGAAAACATTATCCAATATGTGTTAATTAATCACATTCAAGGACGTTGACTATTCAATTTCTCTTACCATATTCAATTCTGGTCATGAAACAATTTTTATGTTTGAAATAGGCTATTAAATATATAATTTATCGTATGTGATGTTCTAGAGTTATTTTTCACACATGATAATACAAAACATGTTAATTATGATAAAAATCCCAAAATTAATCCAAGCGTTTATCATTAATGTTTTATACAATGATTCCCCATCACTCCAAAAACTATATTAATTTTATAACCTTTTAATCTTCAATATGTTCTCTAATTTCATATAACTTCAAATCTGTAAAACCATATTCATCCTAAATGTTTATCCGAACATGACTATAAATGAACCGATCATTAAAACCAAGGAAGCAAGTTCTCCCAAACAATGAAATTAAACCTATTAACTCACCAAAAATGACATGAATGAACATAATAATCTAATAATAAATAAATAAATTGTATTAGATGTTCTGGAATTATTAATTAATGAAGCTACTTTTATTATTCAATTCATTAAGATAAATTTAAGAACGCCATCGAGCTTATCGTAAGGAATCCTTTATTTCTCACATTTATTAAAGAATCGCATCTTTGTTATGTCCTTTTATGCATAATTCCTAATGTTGGGGTATGATTTTTAACCTTCCCTATACTTACCTTGGGATTTATAAAAGTTGATAATCCCTTTTATCTCTCATTAATCCCTTATATGTACACTTGATTCCATGGTGATATTTTGTAAAGGATTCTACCTTAACCTCCTTTATTTCGTCAGTTTGAACCATCATTCCTTCGAACCAAATAAATTTATCTATTATGTTTATGAAAATATTATAAATTATGGTTATACTCTCTAAACTCATGTATCAATATCCTTTCAACATTCTCTCTATCGTATATATATGTTTTTAAATGATTCCCATCACAATACTTCTAGATAAGAAAACATAGTTTATGGTAATTTCTCGAATTCATACCAAATTTCAAGTACAATATATGATTTTTTTAATACACCATTATATTTATAAAATCATATTTTTTCTTAAAAATACCTTCTTTGGTTACTTCTGATTTTTTAAAAATTATTATTCCCTTTTCAATTTTAAATTCTTGAATGTGTTTTCCTTAAAAACACACAAAAATGGTTTTTATGCTAAAAAATATTAAATACCATTTTTATGTGTTTTTACTTCTGTTTGAAATCAATTACCATGATATAGTCCTATTTGAACTTGTGAATTTAAATCTAGTTCTAATTCATTTCTATCATAAATGCTTTTATGATACACTGGTTCATTCTGCATTATGACAGAATTATGATACCCATTTCGTTCCATGGGTACCTATATATTTATGATTGTTGTATGATTGTTAATGGGGAACGAATATTCATAAACATAATAAGATAGGTGTTCCACGATATTTCCCTAATTAATTGGGTAAAGTTTAGTATAATGGGACATTGTGTTTAATGGTCTCGGTTGTTAGCCTTGACTCATGAAACCATATGCAACAGTCTTGGTGGTAAATCTTGACTTGTGATCATTTATGTGAAATGAACCTTGACTCATGGTAATTTCATGATTTATGTTGCAGAAAAATTAATATGAAATAATGTTTTTATGATCCCATGTTTATGTGTTCTGATTCCATGTGTTCCATGCATTTTATTTTTGTTATGCCATGCCTTCTAACCCATGTGTTAAAGATTTATTACTATGTTTTTCCATTACTTGGATTTTAGATTATCCCTTCATTCACGTGATCCCTAGGGTTCCCTTTGTAGATTTAAGGGCTCAAAGGAAGTTATAATATTTTTATGAAGTTTAAATAACGATGTGTTCTTTTTATTCATATGATTTGAATTTTATTTACCTAGTCTTCAAAGACACTAGACTTCATGATCCTTGGATTTTTTATTATGTATAATATTTTATTTTTTACACCTACCTATGTTGTAATTTTTATTTCATTTAAATTCTGTATTTTACCTAATTTTTCTATTTTCTGGTGCAGTTTCTAGTGATGTAGTGTGCTATTATAGGATGTTATAGTATGTCTTGTTTCTAGTGATAAAGTGTCCTATTATATAACATTGTAGAATTCCCCATTATCAGTGCTACTATATGAGCTGATAATGGATTCTATTTTCAGGGCTTGTAAAGGCACTGAAAAATTCATCCTTTATTAGAGCTATTAAAAGTGTTGATAATGGAATCCAATATCAATTTATTTAGTAGTGCTGATAAGAGGGCCAATTATTAGTGCTAAATAAAAGTGCTGATGTATGGGGTTGTTATCAGCACTTCTAAAAGATCTCATAATGGGATCCTTTATCTGGTATTTTTTGAGCTCATAATGTACATGTGTATTAGCACTTTTATAGAGGTGATAAATGCTATGAGATTTTAATCACACTCTTGTAGTCATAACGTTTTAAGGCTGATAATTTCCATATGCAGTGCTGTTAAAGACCTATTATATAGTTTTGGGAGTTATCAAACAATAATAATTGTGTACATCTCACCATAATAAGGCAGTTTCCACCAATTCCCTTTATGACATATAAAATTTATCTATTTTCGTGTCTCAATATTATACCTATACCTTTTGTGAATTTATTGTGTTAACATTACTCTATGAAACTTATTTATTTTTATACTCACAAATACACTTTTTTCTTTTACTTGTGAAATTACATTAATTATTTTTCAGTAATATATTTTTGGAGTAGTTTAATATATTTATAGGAGAAAATATTTGAGCTATTATTCTAGACATGGGTGAATTTCTTATGGAAACACTGCACATACCTTCTATTTTCATGTAGAATGTATTCATTGGGAATTCTATGTTTGGATGAAAATGTATGGATCATATACCAAATTTTTTTTTGGAAAAGTATGGATCATCGACCTTATTTTTGGAAGAATACCTATGTTTGAGGAATCAAAATATGGTTCATAAACCCCGGGCTCATAAAAAAACATTTTCAATACTAATATTGGAATTTTTCATTATATAACAGACCTATATGTTTTAATAGACAATTAATATGTATTTAACATAATTATATTATCCGCATTTTATGGAAAAAAAATTACCTAGAAGTAAATATATATTTAAAGATATTTTAGGACTGATTAAACATCTCATATTAAACTCATTAAATCATTAATACATATAGGGGATGTTATGACTCTCTTAGAGTGATTATATTTCAAATGAAAGGAATTTTTCAGGTGATATTCTTTGATCTGTTCAACAAAAAGAATTGTATGTTCCTCTTGTTAAATACAAATAGTATTTTTACATTATTTATAATGTTTGAAATATCGTTTTTGAATATATAATTGATTCAAAATAAAAATTATCAAACACCTATGTTATTCTAAGGAAGATAAATTTTTGAAAGATACATGTTTCAATAATGTATTGTCATAAATATTGATTTAATGTTACTTATTCTATTTTTAATTTTCTATTTTCTATGAATATATATTGCAATCAGGATCTATTCAAATCAATTATTTAATTAATACATTTATCATTGAATGAGAATATCCTTTTTTTGACTTTGTTTTTTTTGCTGAAACATTGAACTAAACTCTATTTATTTAGTGAAATTAATATCTATTGATTTTTTGGTTTATCAGCTAATCAGACAAAATCATGGTGGTGATTGAGTATCAAATTATAAAACTAAGATGTGGATTTTATTTTCCCTATAAATGAACCATATGGTTATGAAAAAACTATATTGTAATGTTTTCAAATTAATGTACATAATTGATAAGGTCTTGGAAATAGTGGACATATCTAGTGGAAAATACAAAGATCCCTAAGAAGGTGTCGGTGGAATAGACTATGAGATATTTATTCCCTGAACCACTATAAAAATTCATTTGTTCTTCTTATATATATATCTGATGCTCATATTAACTAAAGTAGATGTCACGAACCAGCCCGATTTGACCCTAAACTGACCACCCAAACCATTCCATGGCATAGACCGAAGGTAATTCATGATCCCCACAGGTTGTAAACTAGTTTCGGCCTTTAAGATAAACCAATTGGGAATGATTTAGCCAATAAAAATATATCTAAATAATCATAAACTGAACAGATAGATGAATAAAATAATATAAACTAACCAAACTGGAAGCGGGAAAAGGTATAAACAGAGCAATGACACATTCCTCAACTGACCTCTTGGGTCAACACAGAATATAAACCCCACTCTCCACAAGAGTGATCCAAGACTAAAACCTAGAACTAAAAAGAAACACAGGCAAGAGGACCAATATGCTCCGTAAGAATACCAAAATACAATGATGCCCTATGCCTTTTCTTTTTATAAGATATCCAAACCATGCTAGTTTGAAAATAGGACATAATAAAATAATATTTTCCATTCATTTCATAATCAAGTAACAAATTTACATTTCCATGTAAATCATTTCTCTCCCACTACATTTTCAAAATTTCTTCCAAACATGCATTAACATTCCAAAAACAAAAAAACAAATTTAGATTAAAATATGGTTTTCACAAATAATACATCATGTATGAAATCACTAAAATAGAAATTACATCACTAGTACCATGACCCAAACGAGCACCATTGGAAATCCCTATAGGTATCTAGCGCATGTGTGACATAGAGACCTCGTACCCCAGTGAAACATGGCTTAGAAACCACGATCCTCGGAAAACATGTCTTAGTAACCACGACCCACATAAAATGTGGCTAAGAAACTAAGACACTCAGTAATTCATATGTTTATTTAGTGTTATTTTATAAATCCTACTATACAAAACCAGGATGAACCCCTACCATTTCATCTACCGTACTAGTCCTGGTCCAACCACCTTGATACCCAGGATTCCCATTGTTCACTATTTCAAGTGGTGATGGGTTTTCATTATCAAGTAAATATATATGAACATAAAAATTTATTTATCCAAAACTCAATCAACCTCTCACCACCATTCTCTACCCTTAAGTGAATTCCCCCATATTTCACATCACACAATTCAAAAGACTCCACATTAGGAAAATAATAACACATTAAACATAAAAGTTATTTTCTAAAACCGAGGGGGAGTGCCTCAAGGGATATTTTTTTGTCATAAAACATTCTTAAGGTGACAAAAAGGTTTAATTATCAAAAGGGAACACTTTTTATAATGAACCAACCAAAAGACCCAAAACCACAGAAATACTAATTACCAATTCAAAACCACATTGGTAATCAATTTTTTAAGAATTTTCACTTATGACCAACAACATTAGAAATAAATTTCAATTTCCAAAACAAGTGCATAATCATTTCGAGAAACTATAACCAAATTTCATAGTATGGGTATATAACATAAATGTAAAACATATTTTTGTAACAAGAAAGAAATTATGAAATTCAATTTAAAGGCATATTAATAGGGGACCTATCTCAAGGTGGATCCATGTTGTCCACTTTGGCTCTAGACACATTCTAACTAAAAGATTATACAACTCTCCCACTAAGTATATGAACATTCACACACATGTATGGACATCTAGCCCCTATGAACATGCCTTCATCGAAATGAGAATGTGCAAGGGGATCCATACATATATTTTAATATGCATATACTAGTCTTCACTCACTTACGTATGCATTTTCATATATATACATGGGAAAACCTATCCCCATACATGTATATTAATACCATTTATGACTATACATGTAACTGGGGAACCCACACACACACACATATTTATATATATACTTACATATGAACAAGAAGATGAGTCACCTTAGACCCAGAAAATCCAAACTGTAGGATCGAATAGTATAATGAGATTCTCAATTACAAGAGGTGGGTGAATTGTATACTTTAAAAATTCCTTTGGAACCATTAAAGTTGGTAAAAAACATTCCTAAGGAATGTTTCTTAACATTAATGGAATCGGTTTGTTGAGGATTGATTTTAAATTTATGAAAACATAGTTTAACAAAGTTAAACAAATATTCAAAACCCTCTTAAAGAAACCAATTCTAAAAACATTCACCTTAAGATAAAAATTTAAGAAATATTTTCATAAAAGAAAGATTCTACCTTAAAGTGTATAGAATATTTAATATAATCATAGTAACAAAATATGAATTAATAAGAATATTATACTCTCTAACTTTAAAAAAGATAATATTACAGAGGTATAAAAAAATATGAAATTGAAAATAACTAACAATGAGATTATTTTAACCCAAATAGTAGGGTATCCAACAACCTTGGATAAGGGTTCCTTTATTTATACATTCAATAATGATTTTCCTTACCAAAACCCAGGTAATCCCTTAGTCTGATGATCAGTATCTATCTTGTTTTCCCTAAAAGCCCTTCATTTAGAAAGAAATCAGAAACTCTGTCATCCAAACCCGGAAGCCCATGATCATTACGGTCGGAGTTTTCACAAAGAAAGTCTTAACAAGTTGTTCATGCCTGAACAAGTTCCTCACAACATCTTCATGAAGCCCTGATAGTTGTATGATCCTCTCTCTAGAAATCACTTCACAAACATTGATCTATTTTTCTATTCATTGTTCTTCATCGAACAAGATTGCTCGTTCTAATGAACTCTTATTTATAGGAAAAACTTCTCAATGGTTGGCTCCAGTCCAACGATCATATATTCTTTAAATTTTTGGGGGACATGGAAATGCTTCTTTATCATATGTGGAAAGAAAAACACTCTTTCCTTTGAAAGGATTTCTAACTAGTTTTTGTTCATCGGATACATGTATAACATCAATATTCACCTATTCATAATATTTCCCTTGAAGCTCTTCTTCCTGAGTTTCTTCCTGAATTTATTCTTCTTGAATCTCTTCCCCTTCATCATCTTGTTGTTCAGCGTCTTTTTCCTCTTCTTCTTCCACTTAAATTGAAGATTATTCTTCTAGTTTAACATAAAAATATTCATCAATATATTATTCTTGAGAAGAAGATTTAGAGTATGAAATCTAAGGACTTCCAATGTAATCATTCACATCCCTTAAACCATCATCTTTGTGTTCTTTAATGATCTGATCTTCCCTTTCTTCAATAGGATATGATATTGTTAAGAAATTCTTATCTTTCTGGATTTCTGTAGTAACAATCATTTTCTAAATAATAACATGAGTTTCCAATAGTTTTTTAGATTTATTCTCTGCCACTTTCAGTAAATACTGACACACATGAGCCTTCGAGGATTTCTTTTTAACATATTCTCCTTCTTTTCGTTCTCTATATTATCATCTTACTTGATTTTTAATTCCATAGCCTCTACATGATTTATGCCAATGGAAGGATCATCTTACTTTTTGTTAGCTTCTTACTCTCTACAATTTTAAAATGTTTCATAAGAATATGATTTTGGCTTCATTGCAAGAGGATGTGTTGATACTAGATCAGTATAAACTAATTCTGGTAAACTTGGTTCGTCAGATTTTCTTTTATTAAGAACTGATTTTGATGATTTTGGAAAATCAACATTGTTCTGGAAAACCATTTCTTTTAAAAAAATGGATTCCTGTATAAAATCTACCATCATTATCCTTAGAGTATCATCGTCGAGCAATAAAATCTTGAACATTTTAGAGATTGATCAACAATGAACATTCATCTCTTGATGGAACTTTATGATTATCCTAGATATTGTTTAGAGATACATATGTTTCTGAGATTTTATGGTTATGCATTTTATTGCATTAATGGTGAGGAATATATACTTGATCAATTTTATCTTCCTTACATTGACCAAAAAATCTTATAGAATGTTATCACATATCATTAGAGAGTCTTTATCTACATTCTATATAATAAGATTTCCTTTCTTCCAGAGGGATACCATCTTGTGGTTTGTTAAAATATTAGTAATCTTTGGATGCTTAATATCCCTGAGACCAGGATAATCTAGAGATTTGTCTTTCTCAAAAAAACCTTCCTTCGGGGGAAGTCTGTGAGAGAATAAAATAGCATCAACTTCATAAGTTATCTTGATAAAATTTTCCACCTTCTTCTAGGGAACTATATAAGTCTTATCATAACATTTAACATAAAAATTTCCTTTAAATCCTTTTGAAAGAAAATAACATATTTATAGAATTGAATGACTATGTCCGAGTAAATCGGATCTTGAATTTTCTTCTTAGCCACACATACACATTCCCATCTATTAGTTCTTATGACCTTAGAGATAAGGGATTCATACATTTCAATGAAGGTAGGGAATACCCGTATTTCCCTAAAGATCACACAATCCTTTATTTTCTTGCTAATTGGCATCAAATCTATTGAGGATTCATGATTCATTTGGAGTTTAAGAAACATAGGATTTAGAACGAAGACTTGGAAGGCAATCAAGCTTCGGAACTAAGAGAAGATAAGAGGGTGTCGCACTCATAAATGACGCTCCCCTTATATAGACATAGAAACGTCCATTCAACTTTCATAAGATAATCAAATGGTTGAAATTAACCTGATCTGATATGATGGTTGAGGGTGACTGTAGAATATATGAATTCTGATATTTTGAGATAAGGTAAACAGTGAATTAAATAGAAAAAAAATTTAAAAACATGTTTTGAAAATAACAAAATTTTCATGCTTAACAATAGAAATTGAAGAGTAATAAAGTGCACCTTATGGGATACTCTGAAGAATTATCAGTGGTATAAATATTCTCTTGGATGTTTTAGATTCAATGAATTTTCATTCTGTGAATTTCCATTCTCTGAATTTCCATTCCGTGAATTTCCATTCCTTGAATTTCCATTCCGAGAATATCCATTAGGATAAGAAAGATAATTTGGATTTTCTAAGATGAATATATATTTTATTAAAGAAAAATAAATTTTTTTATTTAAAGAAAATGAAAGAAAAAGAACAAGAATATGTACTCCCCATGAATTAAATATTATCATAATGTTAGGAGATGATTTAATCAAGAAGGAGATATGAATGATTACCTTACAATGATCATTACTATATTATGTTTAATGTATTAAAATCTATCGAAAGGTATTATTTTTGTAAAAATATTAGAAAGTAGTTCTTTAGTTCTGATTAATTGAAGAATAATATCTCCTTTAATTGTTTGATTCCTAAGAAAGTGATGTATAATATCTATGTGCTTTTCACTAGAGTGATTTGAAGGGTTTGTCCTTTGGTAAATGGAAGTTTTGTTATCAAACATTATTTGAGTTTTAGTAAAACTCATACCATAGTATGTGAGTGTGTGTTACATCAATAACACTTGAACACAACAACTTTCAACTGCTACATATTCAGATTGTACAGTTGAAAGTGCAACATAATGTTGTTTCTTGCAAGATAATGAAGCTAAATAATCTCTTAAGAAATGACTTGTTTTGGATGTAATTTTCTTATCCATTTAGAAACCACCAATTTTAGCATCCAAAAAACATTTAAGTTCAAAATAATTTCCAGAGGAATAATATAATCCCAAATCTAAAGTTCCCTTTAAATATCAAAAAAAATATTTTCATAACATTTAAATGGGATTCATTATGATATTCATGGAATCTTACACATAATCGTACCAAAAAATTAATTCAGGTATACTAGATGATATGTAATGTAAACTTTATATCATTCCTCTATAAGATGTTTGTTCCATAGGTTTCTCTAATTCATCAATATCAAGAGTATTAGAGGTTCTGGTATGATTACATATACTCTTAGTATTTTTATACCCAATATTCATAGAAAGATATTTGATATACTTATGTTGAGATATGTATGTCCCTTCTGGTTTTTGATAAATTTGAAAACCATGAAAAAAAGTTAACTCACCCATCATACTCATCTCAAACTCAGATTTCATAAAATTTGAAAAGGAATTAATTTAGAATTGCTAATATGATGAGAAGATGATGTCATTAACATAAGTTGGAACAATTAAAACATCTTTGTTTTCTATCTCTATAAAAAGAGTTGGATCAGTGGTTCCTTTAACCTAGTTATTTTGAAGCAAAAATCCTAAAATTCTATCAAACAAAGAAATAGGGGCTTGTTTAAGTCCATATAAAGCTATGGTATGTTTGTAAACAATATTAGGATATTTGTTTTGTTCAAAACCATGGGTTGGTATACACATACTTTTTCATGTACATAAATATTCGGGAAATCACACTTCACATCCATTTGATAAAGTTTAATATTAATGAATGATGTAAAGGATAGAAGAATATTGATGGATTCATGTATTTCTACAAGAACATAGGTTTCATCGTAGTCTATGCCTTCTTGTTGGTTATATCGTTTAGCAAATAATCTTGCCTTATTTCTAAAAATAACTCCATTTTCATCTCATTTATTTTTAAAAACCCATTTTACTCCAATAAATGAAGTTTCCTTAGGCCTTTCAACCAAGTTCCAAACTTGATTCCCTACAAATTCATTAAGTTCATCTTGTATGGAATTTATCCAATATTCATCACCCATGTCTTCATTAAGAGTATTTGGTTCAAATTTGAAAGGAACACAACATGTTAAACTTCATTCCTTAAATAACTTCTAGTTCTTACTTTTTGATTAACAATACCAATCATATTTTCACTGGGATGATTCCAATGTAAAAAAGTGACTTGGGTTTTTTAAAACCTGTTAATCAACATAGAGTAAAAAATATTCATGTGTAAATATCGTAGAAATATATTCCTAAAATTTTTCCTTATTTGAAGGATCATCTATAAAAGGTTAGTTATCATTTTTAGATAATATATCAGAATTAATTTCATGTCATTTGAAAACAAAGGGTTCATTTTCATCAAATTTTACATGTTCTGATCCTTCCACAGTATAAGTTTTTTTATTAAAAACTCTATAATCCATAGAGTTAGTAGAATATCCTAAGAATATTCCTTCATTAAATTTGGGTGAAAATTTATGTATGTTATCTCTAGTACTCAATATTAATATTTTGAAACAAAAAACATTGTTGTAAGAAACTTTTGGTTTTCAACCATTCCATAAACCATAAGGTGTTTTATTATGAAAATTTCTTATTAAAACTTTATTTATAATATAAATGGTAGTAATTACAGCTTCAGCCCAAAAAATTTTATCTATAGAATATTCACTCAAGATGATTCTAGTCAGCTCTTAAAGAATATGATTTTTTCTTTCGACAACACCATTTTGTTGAGGAGTTCTTGGTGATGAAAAGTTGTGAGTAATACTTTTATTACTAATTTTTTTTCAAAGTCTGAATTTTCAAATTCTCTACCATTATCACTATGAATAGTTATCAAAGGTAGATTTTTCTGATTTTTAACTTGAGATCTAAATTTTTGGAAATAAAAAAATGTTTCATATTTCATTTCAATAAAATAGACCCATGTAAATCTAGGGTAGTCATCAACTATGAAAAACACATAGTATTGTCATCCAATAAATTTAGAATGTGTTGGAACAAATAAATCCATTTTCACCAACTATAAGGCATTATAATTTGGAACATCACTTATAGATTTAAATATTGATTTACTTTTCCTTATATATTTATTAGGATCACAGGCTTTTTAACAATAAAGCCTAAGATCTGGTAGATACTTAACAAGTCCTTTCTTGGAAAGATTACTAAGATTCCTTAAGTTATAGTGTCCTTGTCTACTATTTGAAATCCAATATTGATCTTCAATTTCACTAAGGAAAGGTAGATCTTGACTTATAAGGTCTTCTATGTTTAAGGTGTACACATTCTCATGCTGAAGGGTAGAGGTAACAGACTCATACTTTGAATTATGAACTAATCATTTATCATTTCTAAAATTCACAAGGTAACATTCAGCACATAATTGGGTTATTATAATGAGGTTATTCTTAAGGAATTTTACCAGAAGAACATTTGAAATAATAACTTTACCAAGAAGAATAATATTACCTATACCTCCGATTTCTCCATGAGAGTTATCTCTAAATGTTACTTTTCCATGTTTATCCTTTAAAAAGTTTTTTAAATGGTCTTTGTCACCAGTTATATTCTAGGAGCATCCACTGTTCATATACCATATGTTTTTGGTACCTCCTCCATTATCTTGAGAATGAAAGAATTAGGTTTTTGGAATTCAAACATTTAGGGATCTGGAATTGTTAGATAATAATATATTGGGTATCGACATTTTTTAGAAAATTATTTTTTATCAAACCCAAGAGATTGAAATTTATTTGATGAATAGTTCTTCTTCTAATGCCCACCACTTTGAAATTTAGTGAAAAAAGGATCTCTTAAAGGAACAAAATAATTGTTTCAAAAAATGTATTTTTCATGAGAATAACCTACTCCTTAATTATTAAAATATGGTAGAATCTTAGAATAAATATTATCAAAATGTTATTTAGTAGAAGTAAATTTTGCAAGAAGTTTCTTCAAGGAAAATATTTCAGACGTCAGTATCAAGACTAAATTCTTATCCTCTAGAATAATATATTTAGAGTTAAGTTTATTCACTAAAGAATCATTTTCCAAAATCAGATTTTTAAAATACTTAGAAAGTATATCCTTATCAGAAATAACTTCCTTATATTTTTTAAAAAGACTTTATAAATCATCATTTTTCTTTTCAAGTTCATTGTTATTATCTGAAATTTCTTTTGTCAAATAAATTATCTAGAATTTTCTTTTTCATGTTTCTTAGAGACTTTACAATTTTTCATTTTATACAACTTATAAAATCTAGAAACATCCTCATAGGAAGGTAAATCAATATTATTGTCTTATGAAAAGGACTCTTCATTAGAAGAAAAAATGTTATTATGAAAATTTTCACATAAATACATATTGGTTAAGGATTGAATAGTTCATACCTTAGCCATAAGACAATGATTTTGAAATGGATCTATGGATATTAATCCAATATTATTTTTTTAAGAAGATTCATATTCTAAAGATTCATTAGAAGAGTCTCCACCACTAAAACTCTAAATTTCATTGGCTTTTATGACTTTTTTGTGCATCGATATGTTTAAATTATTCCTGTTCCCCTCAGAATTCCAGTCCATCTTGTCTCTTTTCTTAGGAATGGGACTATCAGGTAAAATATGACTGGTTCCTCTTCATTTGTAACCTGTCAATTCTCCAGCTTTATTTTCATTTCCATATTTATTATTGTATCTATATTTAAAGTTATTTTTCCCTAAAATATTGTTCATCCTCCGAGTAGGATTGGCTAGCTCATTTTCTAAAACTACACTTTTACTTGAATTGGATTGAATAACAACATTCTTATATTTAGATCTTTTAAATATCTCATTAGTATTGGCATTAATATGTTTTTAAGTAGTTGTAAAATATTAAATTCCATTTCTATTATTCTTCATAATATTATCATCATCTCTCTTCATTTTGGTTTCATATTGGAGAAGAGTTCCAAACAGCTCATCAAGAGGACTTTTAGTAACTTTCATATTCTCATCTATAGCTTCCCTCTTAGATTCCCAATCATAAGGCCTGATTTCAAAAATCATTTCTACAAGAATAAAATCATCTAAAACATTATCACCCATTGATTGTAAGCTTTTGACGATATTCATGAATATTTTGTGTGCCTTACATATGGGCACTCCATAAGGAAAATAGAAACCATGATACTCAGCTCTGAGCATGGGTCTTCTAGTTTCAATGAATTTAGAAGATCCAAACTGAGTTACATCGAGATTCATTCAAATGCTATTTGAGTTATCACAAGATGAAATTAAGATATATATATTTCTATTCATAGAACAAAGAAAAGTATTTCTTACCTTAATGTTCAGCTGATATTCCTCCTTTTCTGGATTAGTGAAGGTTCTCAATTCCTTATTTGTAATCTTATAATCTCCAGTTAACATAATGTAGTGGTAAACACCTATGTTTGTCACAAGGATATTCATTATGTCTATCTAGTACTCATAGTCATTTCCATCGAATATCAGTGGTCTAGTAGGATTGAGACTGTCCAAATATCCAAGATATTTTTTGGCCATTCGAAAAGAAAACTTATCTGCACATAACTTGTTAACAATAAATGTATGAAAATTTAAACCAGGATAGAAATATCTAAGAAAATAAAAACATAATAAGAAGGAGTTTAGAACAATGAAATACTGATCAAGAAAACTTATATATGAATATAAGTATTTTAAATACTATCCTTGATACCAATTGTAGGATCTAATAGTATAATGAGATCCTGAATTACAAGAGGGGTAAATTTTATACATTAAAAATTCATTTGGAACTTTTAAAGTTGGTATAAAACTTTATTACGGAATTTTTATTAACCTTAAGGGTATATGTTTCTTAAGGTTATCTTTTAACTTTAAGAAAACAGACTTTAACAAAGTTAAACAAATATTCACAAACCCTCTTGACGAAAAATATTCTTAAACCTTAAAACTATAAGATAAAAACATAAGAAATATTTTCTTAAAAGAATGATTATACCTTAACGAGTATAGAATAATTAATATAATTAGGGTAATGTAACTAGAAATTATAATAAGTAAAAAATTCTAACTTCAACAAAGTAAAAATTACAGTAGAATAAAAACAACTTGAAATAGAAAACAAGTAACAATAAGATTATTATAACCCAAAGAGAATGGTATATAACAAACATGGATAAAGGTTCCTTGATTAATATATTCAAGAAATTATATCTTACCCAAACCTAGGTAATCCCTCAATCCGAATATCAGAATCTGTCTTCTTATCCCTATAGGGCCTCAATTTAGAAGGAAATTGGAACCTATGTCTCCCAAACTCAGAAGCCCATGATCAGAATGATTGGAGTCTACACAAAAAAAATTATAACAAGTTGTTCGTGCCTAAGCAAGTTGTTTAAAACATCTGTATGAAACACTGATAGTTTTAAGAGCCTCTCTCTCTATAAATCAGTTCAAAACCATTGATTTCTTTTTCTATTCACATTTATCCATCAAACTTATATTCTTTATCAAATTAACTATTATTTATAGGAAAAACTTTTCAATGGTTGGCTCCACTCCGATGGTGATATTTTCTTTAAATTCTAGAGGGACCTGGAAATGTGTGAAATAGACAATGGTTAGTTTATAACAGATCGTATGACATCGTTTCATGTATAAGAAACGATGTTAAATTTAAGATAAATGTTCTGTATAAGAAAACTCAAAATCCGATAATATTGGAAGGATACATTAAACAACATTAACATTATCAAGAAAAATAATTCTAAAGAAAATTTAAATCAGATTGAGAAAATGGTATTACTATTTTTTGTTACCAGTATCATAAAATCAATATGAAATTTTTACGAATATCGGTATCCTGAAAAATGGTATCATTATAATGAAAATAATATCAAATATTTTCATGTGATAACGTTAATATAAAAATAGTATCACAAATTTATCGGTATCACTAAATCACTATGAAGCAGGTTTAAGTAAAATGGAATGACAATCTTGTTAATAAAACATAATGACAAAGTCATAAGTATAACGGATTGACAAAATCTTACGTAAATCGTAATGAAAAATTTGTAAGAAAAAACGTAATGATAAAATTTTATGTAACACGGAATGAATTTTTTTAAGTAAAACATAATGACAGATTTGTATGTAAAATGTAATGAAAAATTTCTAAGTAAAACATAATGAAAATTTTGTAAGTAAAAGGTAATACAAATTTTGTATGAAAAACAGAATTAAATTTTTTATGTAAAATAGAATGAAAATTTTTCAAGTAAAACGTAATGAAAAATTTGTATGTAAAACATAATGAAAAATTTCTATGAAAAATGGAATGAAAAAATCAGAACTTAAGGAAAAGTGTTTGGGATCTTCAAAACATAAAACCATAAGGAATAGAGAAGCCATAAGAGAACATTATTGACTAAAATCAAACCACAAATCAGGGACCATGCACTACACATATAATTTAATAATAAATTAAACACTTAAAAAATCTATATAACATTTCAAAACAACCCATCAATGGTTTCAACCTATAACACACTCAACTTCAAGTAGGAAATTCCACTTTAAAACCAAAAGTACACTAATGAGACATTAAAACATAATTTCCATCTTTTGAAAGAATTTACAAATCATATTGACAAATTCAAAACAGGGATAACATGATCAAAGTGCTACATTTCCCATCAAAAATAATTTTCCTATGCATATGCACCTTATCTACCCAAAAAAATACATCGCAAACTACAAAAAAAATTGATTGAACATGTACAAATATTTTCCCAACAAGGCACACACACACACATAGATACCCCCATTTGCATACTCAACCCCACTTTTGAAAATATACGCACACCAAAATAGTATCCAAACATGTTCCACACCCTTTATAAGATTTATTAATCCACTTAAAAATTTTATGAAACAACCCCAAGAAGTATACAAAACATTGAACCAAAAAACAAATCAAAAACCTCTTCTAAGGAAAAATGCACACCAATAAAATGATAAAATGGAATTATCATCACATAGGAAACATAATAAAACACGAATAAAAGTACAAAAAAATATTTTCATCATGAACGCACTCCACTCCATATAAATGTGCTAAAAGGATAAAATACATATTAAACACCCTTTAGTCAAGTTTTGCATCAAAAAAATTAATCGAATACCATGATAAATTAATTTAAGAAACAAAATAAATCATCAAATAAAGATTATGCATAGACCCACCTATGTTTGATATTTAAACCCCCAAAATTCGGTGAGAAAAAATCACGACATGCCAATCGCACCATAGGAAACCATAATTTTACCCCAATTCATGCATTTGTAGAAAAATCCACAAACCGAACCACAACTGAGACCCTTGAAATACATTAGGGTTCGGCAAAGGCATGCTCACCACACATAATCAAAGGAAACACCAAAATATTTGAAGGGGAAGGAAAACAGGGGCTCACCGGAGGTGGCTGCACACCAAATCGATAAAATAAATGGTAGTTTGAGGAAGGGAGGAGGCTCGCTGAATGGACTTGGATAGTGGTGGTTGTGCAAGAGAGAGGGGATCAGGTGAGTGTGTTGTGCGCTAGTAGTTGGGGTGGCAAGTGGGTGGTCAGAGCTTCTCATTAGAAGGAGAAGGGGGTGGTTAAAAGGTAAGGAGGTTGGGTAGGGTTCGATGACTCAAGAGGGGAGAACCAACATGATGAGGGAGGGGAGGATAGGAGGAAGAGTGGGAAAAACGAAAAAAATGGAAAAAAATAAAATAAATTAAATACTAAAATAAATATTTAATATATAATAATAAACTCCAATTTTAATAATAATAATATTATTAATAATTACATAATAAAAATTATAACAAACTCAACAATAAAAATATTATTTTCCATAACAATAATTTTATCATTATTATTTTTAAAATGTTTTTCATTGATTTTATTTTATTTCCTTTGACTTTAATTTGTTAATTTTTTTAAACCTTAATAAACCAAAAGACACAGATAATAATAATAATAGTAGTAATAATAACAATGATTGCAAGATGTCGATTCGGGGTTTGTCAAATCTCCCAACCATAAAAACATTCAGCCCCCAGAATTTCACCAAGAAAAATGAGGAATCAAACTCGAGTTCAAAACTAAATGAGGGAAACAAAATCACGAACTAGGTGTCACTTTTCACCCCTCTAGTCACACCCAACCAGCTCTATGGGAAACTGCAATGATATGAGCCATGAGTAAACGAGGAGGATTATCTTCACCACGAGAACCCAACCAGCACAACAAACATTGAGACTATCAGCAACTGCTAACTCTAGAACTTCTAGCTTGATCCAAAGAGTAAACCGACAACCCAGAACAAAACTCCCACACAAACCAAATCTCTATGAATTCATGACAGGATTCATGGTGGGTCTCCACACCATCTATGAACCGAGCATATTAAACCAATTAGCACAGACTGGTAAAGGCCCAACACATACTGACCCACAAACTCTTCACACAAACCAGACCCCCACCACATGGGGTCCAAATGAAAGACCTTAGACTGAATGGCGAACAAAACCATTATTCATTATATACCAAGACACATGTATCTCCAAAACGATCACATCCTAAAATAAGAGAGAATCACCAAAGTAGGTGGCCACACAAGAGAGACAATCATCTTGAGACACACAAACATAAAGAGACAATCTTCAAAGATCAAATTTTATGAGGCACAACTACTGGAATTATTGGAAAACAAGATCACAGAGTCTTACTACAACCATGGTAAAAGTTTCTTAGACTAAAGACCACAATGAGGAATCCTTGGTATCTAGGTGCGTGGACCGGGACTAGTACGCTAAATGACATAGTAGGAGTTCATCCTAGATTCATCTAGAAGGATTGACACAACAACACTATCTAAACATATAAATGACTTAGGGTCATGGTTTCTAAGCCATGTTTTCTTAGGGTCATGGTTTCTATGTGATGTTTCACTTAGTTATGAGGTCTCTAGGGTCCCACCTATTCTATATAAATATAGTTTTTTCCAATAGTTCACATTTGTGACATGGTACTTGTGATGTTATTTCCATTTTAGTCTTTTCATACTTCATGTATTATTTGTGAAAACCATATTTTAATCAAAAATGGTTTCCTTTAATTTTTGAATGTTAATGCAAGATTATAACCTATTTTGAAAATGTAGTGGGAGAAAAATTATTTACATGGAAATGAATTCTTATTACTTTACTTTGAAAAGATTGAAAAACATTATTTTATTAGGTCCTATTTTAAAACTAGCATTTTTTGGATTTCTAATAAAAGGCATGGGCATAAGGTGTCATTTTATATTGGAATTCCTACTAAGCATCTCAGAGCTCGTGCTTTCTTTACTTTTTATTTTTGTCTTTTGGTTTCATAAAGAAAAAAAATATAAATTAATGAAAAAATTTAATAAAATAAAATAAATGAAAAATAATTTAATATTATTATTATTATTATGGTTATTAATAATAGTATTATTGATATTATTATTATTATTAAGTTATTTTAAATATTATTATAATTATTATAGGGGTTTATTATTATTTATTAAATTTCTAATTTATTTTATTCTTTTATTTTATTTTTTTCCATTAGTTCCTCTTTTCCTTTAAAACCACATATTCCATTAAAATAATAAATGTCCATGTCAAAACTACTTTTCCACTACAAATACACATTATCTTTTGAAAATACCCATTAAATGAACCATTTTCATATTTGAGATCCACTCATGCTAACCAAAAAATGGTCAAATATAACTCACATCAAAATTTTCAAAAATAATGAACTAATAGTTATGCCAACCCGACAACATGGATTAGTAGGCCATGCTTCAAGCGAGAATCAACCACATGATGCATCATGAACCACGCACTCGAAGAGTACATGGGTCGCTACTCCATGTAATCCTACCACGTAACCCTAGGTCACTTCCTTTCTCATCCCTCATCCACACATACCAAGAAAAAATAATTCCAATCCCAGACAACCCCTAGAAACTCGAGCCATAGGACGGGATATAGTTCATGATGTTATCTCTGCACCTAGCTCCCAAGTCCTAAATCACATAATCGTCAGGTTACTTAACAACCCAAATAACAAGGACCTCCTTGGATATCTTTCTACCCCAAATTATCCTTGGTCAACACGAAAACGGTCACCGATGCTGCTCTGTGGCATGGCCTGAAGGGCATTCCCGATACCCCTGGGCTGGAAAATAGTTCCGAGAATCGAGATAAAGTAGTATGGAATTATTTGTCTCATTAAAAATACATATAAATAATCATAAAATGAACAAACAGATAAATAAATTAAAATAAATGATACAAACTAGTAGAAAAAAAATAATATATAAAGCAACGAGACATACATCAAGTGATCGTGTGTGTCAACACAAAACATAAACTACACTCTCTTAAGGATAGATCCAAGAATAAAACATGTAACTGAAAAGTAAAGTAAGAATGATCACTGAGATTCTATCTAGGAATTCCAAAATACAACACTACCCAATGCCCTTTCCTTTTATAAGAAATCCCAAACATGATAGTTTTAAAATAGTACATAATAAAATAATCTTTTTTCATTATTTTCAAATTCTTGTAACAAGTTTTCATTTCCAAGTAAATAATTTCTCTCTAACTACATTTTCAAAATAGGTTCCAAGTAGTCATTACAATTCTAAAATGAAAGGAAACCAATTTATATTAAAATATGGTTTTCTCAAATAAGACATCAAGTTTGAAACGTCTGAAATGGAAATCACATCACAAGTACCATGTCGCAAATGATAACCATGGGAAATCCCTATTTGTAGATATCACAATTGGGACTCTAGTGGCCTCAGACCTAAGTGAAACATGTCTTATGAACAATGTCTATAAAAACGTGGCTTAGAAACCACAACCCTTAGAAAATGTGGCTTAGAAACCACGACCCTCGGTCATTAATATTTTTAGTTATTGTTGATTCATCAATCATGCTAAATGAAACTGGGATTAACCGCTTCTGTGTCATGCAGCATACTAGTCTCGGTCCACCCACCTAGATACCCAGATTTCCCGTTGTGCTCTATTTTAAGTGTTGGTTAGTTTTCTTTAACAAGTAAACATATATGTACATTACACTTTCTTTATCCAAAATGCATTCAATCTATCACCACCATTCTCCATACATAAGTGCATTCCACCCTCTTTCATGACACAAAATTCATAAGTATCAACATTAGGCACATAATAACACATTCAATATAAAAATAATTTTCTAAAACAAAGGGGGGGGAATGCCTAAAGGGAGGTTTTTAGCTTTTTTCAAAAAAAATTCTTAAGGTTCCAAAGGGTATTAAGTATATAAAGGGAACACGTTTTATAACTTAATAGTAGAAAATAATAACTCCCTTTGAAATATTGATTACCAATTCAAAACCACTTAGGAAATAATTTTTTCAAGAAAATTCATTATTATCAACAGCGTAAGAAATACAATTCAATTTCCAAAATAGGGTAATAATTATTTCGAGAACAAATGTATTTCAAATCATGTTTATATAACATAAATGTAAAACATATTTTTAAAATAAGAATTTAATTATGAAATTCAAATTAAAGGAATAGGCATATGGGACTAACTTAATGGTGGAACCAAGCTGTAAGGACACCTATACCCTATACACACACCTGCATATCCATGATCATGTGCAAGGGGATCCTTACACATATTCTTATATTATTATACTAGTCCCCAATCAACTACATAATAATTTTCATATATATATATATACATGGGAACACCTATCCCCATAAATGTATATTCAATTCCATGGATGACTATATATATAATGGGGGAACCCCCCCCCCCCCCCACACACACACACACACAGACACACACATATATACATATATACATACCTATACACACGCACGTGAGTTGCCTTAGACCCGACTACTCCAAACCAAGATGCAGGGAACATGCACCACACATTTAATTTAGATTTACAATTAAAAACTTAAACAGTCTATAAAACATTTCAGAGCAACACATCAAGTGTTTCCACCGATAACACGCTCAACACCAAGTAGGAAAAGACATATTAAAACCAAAATTTCACCAAAGTGATATTTAAACATACATTCTATATTTTTATAGAATTTACAAAACATATTGAAAAATACACAATAAGGATAACATGCTCAAAATGGTACATTTACAATCAGAAATCCTTTTTCCAAACAAACTCACCTAATGTACCCACAAAAACACATAGTGTGCTACATAAAAAATTGATTGAACAATTCCAATGATTTTCAAAATAAGGAACACCCACATAAATACCCACATTTTTATACTCAAACCAAAATTTGAAAATAAATACACACCAAAACAATATCCAAACATGTTACACACCCTTTATAAGATTTAATAAACCAGTTAAAAATTTTATAAAACAACCCCAAGCAGTATTAAAAAACCTTAAACACAAATGCCCAGTCAAAAACTTCTTATAAGGGCTAACACACAACAATAACATGATAAAATGGAATTCACTTCCCTTATGAAACATAATAAAACTCTAATAAAAGAATAAACAATTATTTTCATCACAAACGCACGCCATTCCATATAACTGTGCAGCAAAAAGGATCAAATGCATATTACACTCCCTTAAATCTAGTTCTACATCAAAACATTTAATAAAAGACCACGATTATTTTATTTAACCAAAAAAATAAATCATAAAATAAAGATTTTGCATGAACCCACCTACCTTTGGCATCAAACCCCCAAAATTTGGTATGAAATAATCACCGCACACCAATCACACCACAAGAAACCAAAATTTGACCCTAATTCAATCATTTGAACCAAACTCAACAATAGGGAACAAAAAAAGATACCTTTTAAATAAGTCATTGTTCAGAAAATATAACACCCCAAGCTTCTATGGTACATTTTCCTTTAAATAATATAATAGCTTGTGTTGTATGCAACTTCGAGTTCAAACATACCACAACCAACCAAACTAGCCGTTATGAATAGTATTACCCACTTTTTGAAATTTTATAATTTTATCATTCAAAATGGACTACATTTTTTGGATTTTTAATATCGAAGATAGCTTAGGGTGAATTTTTAGTACTTTTCAGAAAACATTCAATTTTTGATAAATAGTAAAAATAGTAAATTTTATTTAAAAAACGTTTTTAATAGAAATAATGTATTGTGTTAAATAATAAATTTGAGTGGTTATAATCTATCATTAGATTATATTTTGATCATTTAATATAATTTAGTTCATTGGAATTAATTTAACATTTGACTAGACATTAAAAAGTTTAAATCTTTTAATAGTTATTATTTCTTAAAATCACGCTTTTTATTTTGACAGCAGAATGTAATTTTAAATTAATTTCTGCCACTTCTGTGTTTCAAATTTGGAAAAATGGATTCCATTTTTTGAATAAAGAGGTTAAAATTGGGTAAATATGTATATTTTATATTTATACATTATGAATAATTACTTCGGTAAATATTTTATTTACCGTGGTTAATGGGTAAATCCAATAAATAAGGCTAAAAAATAATTTTATAATAATAACAAATTACAATAAATTGTGTACTATTCCTATTTTATGATATATTTCCGACCTTGGGAATACTTGGGTCGATTTTGGGACCTCATGTAGCCACATGGGAGTGAAAATGACATGTTATAATAAATAATCTAAAGTAATGACAAAAATAACAAAAGAAAATATCTTTTAGTAAAACAATTTTTATATTGGTATATATAATTGCTATATTAAAATATAAATATTTCATAGAATTAAAATAATATTTCCTACATGTGGATATTTTATTTATAATTTTTAAACATAAAATCAAATTATTTATATATGACAGAATAATGATGCAGTGTTTTTCTTATTAATGAAACAATCAAATAAATGATATTATAATTATTAAAATAAATTTAATTTGAAAGTTTTTATAATATACAAGAATTTTATAGGTGAATATGATATGTTAGGATTGATTCAATGTATTTGGTTCCATGTAATAATTTTGTGATGACTTTCACAAAAACCAAATACCAAATAGTGTCAAAATTGACATAACAGAGTTTTAAAAACAAATATTATATTATTAATTGATATAATTTACCTAAAAATCTAATGTTTGGCAAAAAGACCTATATAATAATAGGTTTATTATTAATTAACCACTTGGGGTTCTCTTGAAAGTTTCTAGTATGTTTATTAACCATGTAATATAGAAATACAAAGATACATGGTAAATGTCAAAAAATTTAACTAATAGTTAAATCTAAATGATAAGGTCAATATGTTGACCAAAACCTATCTAAAACCTATTGGTTGAGTGTTGTTCGACCCATAACCACATTATAATCGATATAAATCATTTAGGAGCCATTATAAACCGAAAATGATTTTATTATAAAATAATATTTCAATCTTTTCCTAAGGTGTCTTTCACCCTTCTTATAAAAGGTAACTTCCCATTCTCTCAAATTCAGACCATCAAAGCCACTTGGCTAGTCCATACCCTGCCCAAATATACTCTCAACTATCCTCCGTTCATCCTTGAGTCCTTAAATTAGTCATTAATCTATCCTAA
The DNA here is from genome assembly GCA_963277665.1 of Viscum album. Lineage (NCBI taxonomy): Eukaryota > Viridiplantae > Streptophyta > Magnoliopsida > Santalales > Viscaceae > Viscum > Viscum album. The sequence continues at coordinate 941,729,548 of OY728127.1, read as the reverse complement.
GTATCCCTTTTGATCAAATCAAAAGGAATAACCCGAAGAGAGGCAAATATTTCATCACCTCTTTCAAGTTCTATTTTTATTCCACATCCACTTTCTATGTTTTTTCCATTATAAAAAAATAAATCTTGTATCTTATATATACAGTGATATTATTATAAAAATGTTACCACAATATTCTTTATTCTATCCATCCAATAGATGACAAAGTCACCATATGTGTGTACGTACGGATTACCATCTCCACGAACGCGACGAGATTCATTCCCCATCGTATCCATTCAAGACTAATTTTAATTTAATGATTAAAAATAATTTTTAAAGACTTAATATTGTTATGAATAGGAATAAGATACATCCTATCCATAATAATCATTACTTGCATAAAAAATCATATAAAGGGAAACGAATCAGTTAATACCCGAAATAATGATAGTACTGAAATATCATTAGAAACCCAATATTAGAAGATCATATATGATATAATATTAATGTATATGGTTCTTGTATAATTAAATAACAATGATTTCACCATTAAACATGATTTTAACCTACCCTAGACCAAGAAAAAGTACAGGGTAAGGGTTAATTTTACAATCTCTTTATCATCTGAGGTTGTTTTATATGTGAGTATATACTGGGACCTCTTTATCATCCACATTCATGTTTAATTAAAATGTATTTCAAAACATTTTTAATATTTATAAGTCAATGGGTTAAAGTCATTTATGCCCTTATTTGACCTTGTATTTTTTTTGAAAGGAATCATTCCATCATTTTCCAAACAAGGCACTTTAGGACCCTTTTAACAAAATTAAGGTGTGAATGTTTTTTTAAGTTATACGGAGGGTGCGGCTATTTTTTGCCATTATAACATCGTCAAAGATTCCCTTAAAATCTTAAAAAAATATTTCCAAAATAAATTTTTTTCATTTAAATGGTTTCAAAATAGAAAGTGGTATTTCTTTCAAATAGTTTTTATTTCATCTATGTCAACATCCTTTGATGGATTTTAAACTTTCATGAAGTTGATTTATTATGATTCAAATCATCCATATTGTATTCAAGGTTTTGTGATATTTTTGATTGTGGAAGTGTTATTTTTACACCATTCATGGTTTATGGATAATATATTTATATTTCATATTCTAGTATTAATACAAATATTTATGTTATGTTTAAACCTATTCATGTTTAGAATGTATTGGACTTAGTTACTAATAGTTGGAGCCCGTTATAGCTCCTAGATGCATCGGTAGGTCTCATTAGACAAACTAGTGACATGGAAAAATCCCTTGAAAAAATATTATTTGTAGTCTTGGCACAAGGCCATGACTATGTGGTCATTAATTATGGCATTATGCATTCCATCATTATGAAAGTTGTTATTAATATTTCATGTGATTATTCGACTAGTAGAATATCCATGTGAATAAGCAAATGGAATTATTTGTTTTTATCTTTTCCATATTATATTGAAGTTAAAGTTTAAAAGTCTTTTGTTTTAGTATTGTACATTGCCTTAAATGTTTATTCTTATTTATGAAGGTTTCCGCTATATTGTTATCCTTACTAAGCATCTGATCTCACCCCTTTATATATTTTATTTTTCCTAAGATGCAATGAATTATATTATGACTGACCAGTAGGGATAGTCTAAGGGATATGAGTATGGCCTATGGAGACTATGTTGTTGTATTTTTTCATTTTATAACGTAATGTAAAACTTATGAATGTATCTAGTATTTCCAAGGCTACTTAATTGATCGGTCTTTCAGGACATGATTCCTTGTATCATGCCAATGTTATATAACAATGCACTGACTCTGGGTAACTTGGGTCGGGGAATTACAGTTGGTATCAATGGAATTTTAATACAATACTTGGATGAAAGATTTAGAAAAACAATGATTAGGGAACATTTCCCTAGGATAGACATTGAGGATTAGTATAAGAAGAACATCCTAGAATTTTGGTACTATATAGATTTGGTGAGTTTTACAGGCAATACATCCTTGTCTGTATATGAGCAGGTAGAGGCGGCTCTGGCATAGATGTACCTAGGGTTAAAACCTGAAAACTTCGCTTTGAGATAGAGTCAAACGGGAACTGGTGCATGAAAATGGGCCTTGTTTCACTCTTGTTTACGACACTCTTGGGGGATATGATTAGGATAATTATCATCTTCTTTAAAAAACATTATGAAGGTTTTATGAGTATATATACTTATTCAAAGAAAACATTTTTATGATTATGGATTATATCCATAAACTGTTCAATTTATGTTAACTATTTTACAATTTTGGAGTTATGTATTGCGATTCACAAACTAATCTTCTATATGACATTTTTTAGAAATGGAGCCTAGTAGAATGAATGGAAACTGTATCCATGAATGTAATAAATGTAGGGATTTCCCTCCTACTCAAGATAATTATAGTGGATTTGGGGAGGCAACTAGTGTTGATCAACTTATCACCATACTGGGACAACTCACTCAGGTTATGAATAACAACATTACCCATACGGATCACCCTAATCCACAATATGATGGATCTATGTTAGACTACTTCATAATGAAACAAACACCAACATTAAATCGGACTACACATCCCTTTTTAGCTGAGTATTGGATAAGTTACTTAGAGAAAATATTTCATGCTCTACGGAGTAGTGAAAGGGAAAAAGTTGTCATGAAAGTTTATCATCTCATGGGAGATACAGATAAATGGTAGTAATGGATTCCAAACACAGAGGAAGATAAATAAGAATCAAATATGGAATGAAGGGAGTTTAAAGAGATTTTTATAGAAAAATAATTTCCTTGTGACCATCAAGGGGATAGGGAAAGGCAATTTATGAGCCTTAGACAAAAGGAGAATGAAAATATCACAAAGTATGAGGCTATCATTACAAAGTTAGCATGGCATGCTGCAGATTATATACGTAACCTAGGAAGTAATAATGATCATTTCATTTATCGGATAAAACCATTTCTCCCTCTAGCATTAGTCTCAAAATTATTTTTGTCGTACGAAGATACTATCTTATATTTCTATCAAGACAAAAAGGAATTCTCTAAGTCATATTACTTTAAAGAAAAGAAAGAGAAGAAGAGATTTGTTGAACAATCAAGGAATGGAAATAAGGGGAAGAAGGGAAAATTTGAATATACATGCTGTAGTAAATGTGGGAACAATCATCCGGGTACTTTATTTACAGGAATTGGAGTCTGTTACAAGTATGGTGAAAAAGGCCACCAAGCTCATGATTGCAAGGGGATGAAAGAGGCTGTCAATATTCAACTCAACAATTTTACATAATGGGTTCATTTTGAAAATTAATTTCCTATGCACCAAGAAAACATACCTCAAAAAATTCCATGGGATCAAGGCCAAGCTTATTAAATCACTACTGCTAAGGTTGAAGCTCTGAAAGATGTAGTGGCAGATAATTAATTGGTTTCCTCATGTTTATCCAATGCTTTATTTGATTCTTTATCATCGCATTGTTTCATATATTTCCAGTTTTCTATGAAAATTATATATTCCACATTTGATTTAACAAGGTTGTTGTCATTCAACACTCCTAAGGTAAGTATCATTGAAACAAATTTTTGTGAATCGGTTCCAATTACATAATATAAACGTTATTTATCTATTGATCTTATCATCATACCCATGATTGAATTTGATATAATCCTTGGTATGGGTTGGATTTGGGTCCATGATGGAAAAATTTATTATAAGAATAAGGAGGTTAAAATTTTAGATGACGATAAATAGTACCTTATCTTTAGAGCATAAATGTCACCATCTGATTCTTATCTAGATCCACCTCCAGTAGCTTAGCAAAATTCAATTATTGGGGAGGAATAGAATGAAATAACTATGGTTGAGGAAAATAATGTTAAAATAGAGTATGTACCTATTATGCAAAATTATGTTGATCGGTTTCCATAGGATTTACCTAGACATCCTCCAGAATGAGAAATTGAGTTTTCTATTGAATTAATTCCTGGTTCAAGGCCCATATCGAAGACCCCTTATAGAATGCACACTGTAGAATTAGTTGAGCTAAAGAAACAATTAGATGAGTTGATTAATAATGGATTTATTCACCCTAGTGTTTCTCCATGGGGAGCCCTTATTCTTTTTGACACGAAGAACTATGGATCTATGAGGTTGTTCATTGACTACCGGGAGATCAATTCTATAACGATAAAGAACAAGTATCCATTACCTCGCATTGATGATTTATTCGACCAACTTCATGGATCTCAATATGTTTCAAATATTTAGCTATGATATAGATATCATAGTTTGTTTGTGAAGAAGGAAGAAATTACAGAAACAGCATTTTGAACCAGGTATGAGCATTGCAAGTTCATAGTAAGGATTTTGGGCTAACTAATTCACCCACTATTTTCATGGATCAAATGAACTGAATTTTCATGGAATATCTTGATGACTTTGTAGTGTTATTTTTTGATGATATATAAGTATACTCAAAAATCTATGAAGATCATGAAAATCACTTTCGCACCATTCTGAAAACCCTCAGAAGAAATGAATTATACGAGATGTTTAGCAAGTGTGAATTTTGGCTTTCGGGGATTTCTTTTCTTGGACATACTGTCTCTAAGGATCGAATCTCTATTGACCCTTCTAAGAAAAGAGAAATCCAAGAAATTCCAGCACTAACGAGTATAACTGAGGTACATTGTTTTATTAGTTTACCAGGTTACTATCATCGGTTTGCCTAGAATGTTTCCCAATTGGCTAACCCATTAATCAGGCTCACATGTAAAGGGGTTAAATTTGTTTATAAAAAAGTGTGTGATGAATGTTTTGAATAATTGAAGAGAATATTAGTTAATTCTCCTATATGTACTCTACCATCAGAGAATGATAGGTTTTGTTATGTACAGTGATGCATCAAAGAAAGGACTTGGTTGTGCCCTTATGTAGAATAATAGGGTTATTTATTATGCATCATGATAGGTAAAAATTCATGATAAAAACTATACAACTCATGATATTGTTTTAGAAGTTGTAATATTTGATTTGAAGATATGGAGACATTATCTCTATGGTAAAAATGTGAGATATATACTGATCACAGAAGTTCGAAGTATATTTTCTCCCAGAAATAACTCACCATGAGGAAAAATAGATGGCTTGAACTACTCAAGTATTATGATTGCACAATACACTACCACTCGGGAAAAGAAAATTAGGTGGCAGATGATTTGAGCAGAAAGGATCATGGAGTTTTGAACAAGATGATAGTTAAAAGGGATCCTATTATCATGGATCTTTGAAAAATGGATTTAGGAATAATCATGGACGGTGAAACATCAATACTTTTTCAAATGGATTCTAAACCATCTTTCCAAGAAAGGATAAAATGTTCTCGGACTGAAGATGGGGAATTTCAAAAGTAGTTTAAATCTGTGAATGATGGGAGATTGATCGAATTCATATATGAAGATGGAATTATGAAACTTGGGAAAAGACTTTGTGTTCCTAACATACCTGATCTAAAAATTAAATTCATGGATGATGCTCATAGCTAAAATTTCTCTATAAACCCTAGGAGCACCATGATGTATAGATATTTGAAAGAACATTTTTTGTGGGACAACATGAAGTGGGGGATTACTGATTTTTTGTCAAGATGTATGGTTTGTCAACAAGTGAATGCTGGAAGGAAATAGCCTGGAGGATTCAAAAAACCTCTTATCATACCTTAATGGAAGTGGGATAATATTACAATGGACATTGTAATGGGACTACCAAAGACTCCTAGAAGTAATGATGCAATATGGGTCATTGTTGATAATACTACCAAGTCAGCACATTTTCATGCTATAAGAGAAGATTTACCACTTGAATGTTTAGCACAATTGTTTGTTAATAAAGTTGTAAGACTTCATGGAGTACCCCTATCGATTTTTTGTGATCTTGATCCCCGTTTTACATCAAGATTTTTGAAAAGTCTTTAAAAATACCTGGATACTAAACATCATTTGAGCACTGACTAACACCCTCAAACTGATGGAAAATCAGAACGAACTATTCAAAACATAGAAGACATGTTGAGATCTTGCTCACATGACTTTATAGGTATGTGGGATCAATATTTACCTCATGTAGAATTTTCATATAATAATATATTCTACTTAAGTATTCAGATGGCACTATATGAAGCGTTGTACAGAAAGAGATGTCGCACACCAACCTATTGGGATGGTATTTGTGAAAGGAAACTCATAGTCCCATAACTTGTTGAGGAAATGGTTTAAAAGGTGAAGGTAAACCAAACCCATATCAAGGAAGATCAAAGTAGGCAAAAGTGGTATGTTGACAACTGATGGAAGGATTTGGAATTTCGGGTAGGATATCATGTTTTCTTGAAGGTATCTATAGGGAAGAGAATTATACGATTCAGTAAGTAGGGTAAAATGAGTCGATGTACATCAAACCTTTTGAAATTATAGAATGAATTGTGGTTGTAGATTACCATTATGAAATGACGCCTAGTCTATCCAAAGATCATGATGTGTTCCATGTATCACTATTGAGAAAAAACATGTCTAACCCAGCGTATGTACTCACCTCTGAGGAATTAGAACTGAAACCTAATCTGTCTTATTATGAAGAGCCTATCAAGATTCTTGATACAAGAGAAAAAGTGTTGAGAAACCAGATGACTTGTCTGGTAAATGTTCTATGAAGAAACCACCAGATGGAAGAGGCAACGTGGGAACCCGAGGAACATATGATGAAGAACCGCCCAAATATTTTTATGCATTAAAATTCTAGAAATTTCAAGGATCAAATTATTTGTAGGAGGGTAGAATGTAACACCCCAAGATTCCACAGTATGTTTCCCTTTGAATAATATAATAGCTTCTTTTGTCCGCAACTTCAAGTTCAAACACACCCCAACCAATCAAACTAGATGTTATGAATAGTAATATCCACTTTATGAAATTTTATAAATTTTATCATTCAAAATGGACTTAATTTTTTGATTCTTAATATTTAAATTATATTAGGGTGAATTTTTATTACTTTTATGAAAACTTTCAATTTTTGATGAACAGTGAAAATACTAAATTTTAATTAAAAACTAGTTTTTTAATTGAACTTTTTTATAGTTTAAAATTAATAATTTTAGTGGTTTTAATATGTAATTAGAATATATTTTTATAATTTAATATAATTTAGGTCATTGGATGTAATTTCACATTTAAACTATACATAAACAATTGTCAATCTTTTGGGAGTTACTATTTCGTAAAAACACGCTTTTTATTTTGACAGTGTAAATTAATTTTAAATTAATTTCTTCCACTTCTATATTATGAATTTGGAAAAATGGATTCCATATTTGGAATCAGGAGTTTCAAATTTTGTAAATATATATCTTGAATTTTTAAACATTATGAATAATTTCATCGGTAAATATTCTATTTACTATGGTTAAAAGGTAAATCCAGTAAATAAGGGTAAAAAATAATTTTATAATAATAATAAATTACCCTAACATGTGTATTATTACTATTGGATGATACATGTCATACCATTGGAATCCTTGGGTCGATTTTGGGACCCCATAGAGCCACTTGGGAGTGATAATGACATTTTATATTAAATAATCTAAAGTAAAGGCAAAAATAACAAAAGAAAATATCTTTTTCTAAAACCATTTTTATATGAGGATATATAATTTATCTACTTGACTATAAATAGTAATTATAAATTTAAAAATATTCCTTATATCAGGATATTTTATTTTTTATTTTTAGACATAAAATAAATATATTTATATATGACACAATAATGAAGCAGTATTTTCCTTATTAATGAAACAATCAAATAAATGATATTATAAATATTAAAATAAATATAATTTGAATGTTTTGATGCCATAAACGAATTTTATAGGTGTATATGACATTTTAGTATTTATTCAACGTATTTGGTTCTAATTAATCGGTTTGTGATTACTTTCACAAAAACCAAATACCAAATAGTGTCAAAATTGACATAAAAGAGTTTTGAAAAAAAAATATTATATTATTAATTGATATAATATTCCTAAAAATATAAGTTTCTGCTAAAAGACTTAAATAATGAGAGGTGTATTACTGATGAACCACTTGGGGTTCTCTTTGAAGTTTATTGTATGTTTATTAACCATATAATATAAAAATACAAAGAGACAAGGTAAATGTCAAAAAATTTCACTAAGAGTTAAATCTAAAAGATAAGGTTAATATGGTGACCTAACCATGTTTAAAACATATTGGTTTACTGTTTTTCGACCCATCCACACCTTATCCTAAAAAATAAATTATTATTGAGCAATTAGAAACCAAAAAATGATTTTATTATAAAATAATATTTCAATCTTTTCCTAAGGTTCCCCTCACCCCTCTTATAAAAGGGCACTTCCCCTTCTCTCAAATTCACACCATCAAAGCCATTTCGCCCGGACAAACCCTGGCCAAATATCATCTCAAATGTTCTCCATTACTTCCTAGAGGCCTTAATTTAGTCAAAAATCCATCCTAAGGATACCTTTTGATCAAATCAAAAGGAATAATCTGAAGAAGAGATAAATATTTCATCACCACTTTCAAGTTCTTTTCTTCTTCAACTTCCTCTTTCTTTGTTATTTATATTCTAAAATAATAACTCCTCTATATTCTATGTATTATGGTGTTAATATAAAAAGGGTACAACAATATTCATTATACTATCAATCTTATAGATGACAAAGTCACCCTACATGTGTACGTACGGATTACAGTCTCCACGAATGTGATGAGATTCATTACCCATCATATCCATTCAAGAAAAAATTTTATTTGATGATTAAAAAAAAATTTAAAGACTTAATATCATTACGAGTTTGAATAAGATACATCCTATCCATAAAAACCATTACTTACGTAATGAAGCATATAAAGGAAAATGAATCATTTAATACCTGAAATGATGATAATAGTGAAATATCATTAACAAAGAAATATTATAAGATCATATATGATATCATATTAATTTTTATGGTTCTTCTGTAATTTAATGACAATGATTTCACCATTATATGTGAGTTTAACCTACTTTTGACCAAGGAAAAGTACATGGTGAGAGTTAATTTCAAAATAACTTTATTATCTGTGGTTGTTTTATACGTGAGTATCAACTAGGACTTCTTTATCATCCAAATCTGTGTTTACTAAAAAAAATTCAAAACATTTTTAATCTTTAATAGACAATAGGTTAATTTCATTTATACCCTTATTTTACCTTACATTTTTTTGGATGGAATCTTTCCATCGATTTCCAAACAAGGTATTTTATGACCTTTTCGACAAAATTAAGGTAAGAATGTTTTTTTAACTTATACAGCAGGTGCATATATTTTTCACTATTATAACATCGTCGATGCTTCCCTTACAATAATATAAGAATACTTCCAAAATTAATGATTTCTTTTAAATGGTTCCAAAGTAGATAGAGTTATTTCATTCATATAGTTTTTATTTCATCTATTTCAACATCCTTTGATGGATTTTAAACTTGCTTGATGTTTATTTATTATTATAAAAATATAACATATTGTGTTGATGGTTTTGTGATATTTTTGACTTAGGATGTGTTATTTTTACACCATTCATGATTTATGGATAATGTATTGACATTTCATATGATAGTTGTAATAATAATTTCTCTGTTATATTTAAGCCTTTTCAAATGAGGAATGCATTGGACTTATTATGTGATGAGTGGAGCCCGCTATAGCTCCTCGATGCATCAGTATGTCTCAAGAGGCAAAATAGTGGCTTTGTAAAAGGCCTTGAAAATATCTTATTTGTATTCTTGGCACAAGGCCTTGACTATGTGGATATGAGGTCTGTCATTATGCATTCCATCATTACGAAAGTGGCTAATGATATTGCATGTGATTATTCAACTTGTAGAACATCCATGTGAATAAGTAAATGGAATTATTTGATTTTATCTTTCCCACATTATTCTTAAGTTAATGTTTAAAAGGATTTTGTTTTAGTCTTATACATTTCCTAAAAATTTTATGCTTATTTATGAAATTTTTTAATATATTGTTATCCTTACTGAGAATCTAAGATCACCCCTTTCTATATGTTATTTTTCCCAGGATGCAAAGAAGTATATTATGACTGACCTGCAGTGATAGTCTAAGGGATATGAGTGTGGCCTATGGAGACTATGTTGTTGTAGTTTTTAATTATACAATGTAATGTAAAACTTATGAATTTATCTAGTATTTCCAAGGCTACTAAAATGATCTGTCTTTAAGGACATGATTCCTTGTATCATGAGAATGTTATCTAATAATGCACTAACTCTGTGTAACTGGGGTTAGGGAGTTAAAGCCAAGGCATGTCTGCCACATAGAATCAGTGAAAACAAAAAAAATAGTGGAAGGGGAAGGGAAGAAGTGGCTCACCTGAGGAGACCGAAAACCCAATAGGAGGAAGAAATTTACACCAGAGGAAGAGAGGTGGTTCTCTAGAGTGCCTCGGCCATCGGTGGTCCTGCAAGAGGGAGGGGATCAGCTGAGGTTGTCGTTTGCGGGTTTTAGCAGTGGCATGTGGGTGGTCGGAGCTGCTCGTTGGACGGAGAAGGGCGTTATTGTAAGGGAAATGGCTGGGAAGTGTTTGGTGGCTCAAGAGGGGAGAAGCAGTGCGACGAGGGAGGGGGAGGAAGGGAGGAAGGGTGGGGAAAATAAAATAAAGTGACAAAATAAAATAAAAATTAAAACAAAATTAATCTTTAATAAATAATAATAAACTCTAATTATTATTATAATAATATTCCTAATAACATAATAATTATAATAATAAACTACTTAATAATAATAATAATAATAACAATAATATTAATATTATTATTAAATTGTTTTGGATTTATTTTATTTTATTTCATTTTGACATCAATTTATTAATAATTTCTAACCTTAAGAAATCAAAATACACAAATAAATAATAATAATAATAACCCCGACCGCAAGATGTCGGGTCAGGGTGTGACAATTCTCCCCACCATAATAACTTTCTTCCCCAGAAAGTCACCCATCCAAATGAAGAATCAAACTCGAGTTCAAAACTGAACGAGGCCAACAAAATCACAAACTCAGTGGGACTTTTCAGTCATCAAGTCACACCAGACTATCTCTATGGGAAACTACAATGAGAAGAGCCATCATGAAATGAGGAGGGTTATCCCCAATACAAAAACCCCACTACCACAACCAACATTGGGATTCTCAGCACAACCTACCTCTATTACTGCCAACTTGATCCCAAGAAGAAAATTACAAAATAAAACAAAACTCCCACACAAACCAACTCTCAAATAAGGCATGAAAGGACTCATGGTGGGTATCTCCACCACCTAAGAACTGACTAGTCTATTCCAATTAGCATGGACCCATACGGGCCCAACACAAACAAACCCACGAACTCTTCCCACAAACCAGACACCCATCACATGGGGTCCCTAAAGAAGTCCCCGAACAGAATGGTGGACAAAACCCCTATTCATTATTTTCCAATATGCATGTGTTTCAAAAACGAGCATATCCTAAAACAAGAGAGGGTCCCCCAAGGAGATATCCAAACAAGAGACACAGTCATCTTGAGACTCACAATTCTAAAGAGACAATCTTCCATGCTCACATTTGAGGAGGCACAACTACTAGAATTACAAGAAAACAAAATCACAACACCTTCCTATTACCAAGGTGAGATATTAAAAGAACAAGGACCACAATGACGAAACCTCGGTATCTAGGTGGGTGGTCCTAGAATATATGCTAGATCTCAAGGTAGGGGTTCATCCTAGTTTCATCTACTAGGATTGACACAACAATAATAACTAAACATATGAATAATGGAGGTTTGTAGTTTCAAAGCCACATTTTTTTAGAGTAGTGGATTCTAAGAAACATTTCACAGAGGTATGAGGTCTCTAGGGTCCCACTTGTTCTAGCTACTGATATGGATTTCCCATGGAGATAGTTTGCAAAATTTTACTTGTGATGTGATTTCCATTTCAGTCATTTCATACTTAATGTATTGTTTGTAAAAACAATATTTTAATATAAATTGGTTTACTTTAATTTTGGAATGTTAATGAATGTTTGGAACCTATTTTGAAAATGTATTTGGTGAAAAATTCTTTACTTGGAAATGAAAACTTCTTACTTTAATTTGAAAATAATGAATAAAAATTATTTTTTTATGTCCTATTTTAAAACTAGAATGTTTGGGATTTCTTATAAAAGGAAAGGGAATTGGGTGTTGTTGTATTTTGGAATTCTCACCAAGCATCTCGGTGATCATCCCTGCTTTACATTTTATTTGTGTCTTTTGGTTTCTTAAAGTTTTAAAAAATTTATAAATTAATGTCAAAATGAAATGAAATAAAATAAATGAAAAACAATTTAAAAATAATAATAATATTATGGTTAATAATATAATTATTATTGAGTTTATTATTATTATTACTAATTTATTATGAATATTATTATAATTATTATTGGAGATTATTATTATTTTTTATTTTTATTTTTTTTCCATTTATTTAATTTTTTCCTTTAATGCCACATATTCAATTAAAAGAATACATTTCAATTTCAAAACCATTTTTACACTACAAACCCACATTCTCTTTTGAAAATCCTCTTTCTATAAAACATTTTAATTTTTGAGATCCACGCACGCTAACAAAATCAAAAGGTCAAACATAACTCACATCAAAATTTCCTAAAATCTGGTACTAGTGGCAATTCCCACCTAACGACACGGCTTAGCAGACCATGCTCTATGTGAGAATCAACCACAGGAAGCATATTGAACTGTGAACTCAATTTTTACCTAGGTATCTACTCCATTCAAGACCGCCGCGTAACACTGGTTAACTTCCTATGTCATCCCTCATCTACACAGACCAAACAAAAACTGAAATTAAAATACCAGACAATCCCTGGAAACTCGAGGCCCGGGATGAGAAAGGGATCATGACGTCCTTCACGCACCTACCTCCTAAGTCCCGATGCACCTAATCACTAAGAAACCTAACAACCAAAATAACAGAGGCCTCATCTGATACCTTTTTTCACAATATAGATCAGTTCGACCCTAAATCAGTCACCCGGGCTGGTCGGTGGCATGGCCCGAAGGGTGTTTTTAATCCCCAGAGGTAAGAAACTAGTGGTGATATTCGAGATAAACTAGTTGAGAATGGTTTTTTCTATTAAATACATTGTTAAATAATCATAAACTGAACAAATAGATAAATAATAGGAAATAAACCAAACAAACTGGAAAGGGATAAAGGATTAAACAAAGAAATGGGACATACCTCAAGTGACCTTGTGGGTAGACACAGAACATAAACTACAATCACTCCAAGAGTGATCTAATAGTGAAACTTGCAACTAAAAATTAAAGCATGAATGTGCACCAAGATGCTCAGTTGGAATTCCAAAATACAAGAATGTTCTATGTTCTTTCCTTTTATACGAAATCCAAAACATGATAATTTGAAAATAGTACATAATAAAATAATGTTTTTCATTGTTTTAAAATTCAATTAACAAGTTCTCATTTCCATATAATGAATTTATCTCCCATTAAATTTTAAAAATAGGTTCCACGAATGCATTAACAGTCCCAAATGAAAAGAAACAAATTTAGATTAAAATATGGTTTTTACAAATAAGAAATCAAGTATGAAACGACTGAAATGGAAATCACATCACTAGTACCATGTCGCAAATGATCACCATGGTAAATACCTATAGTTATCTTGCACAATTGAGACCATAGAGATCTCTTACCTCACTGAAATGTGGTTTAGAAACCTTGACCCTCAAAAAAATGTGGCTTAGAAACCATGACCATCAGACAACATGGCTAAGAAACCACAACCATCAGTCATTCATATGTTTATTTAGTGTAGTTATGTCAATCATACTAGAAAAAACCAGGATTAACTCCTAACATATCATCTAGCATACTAGTCTTGGTCCACCCATCAAGATACCCAGGTTTCCCATTGTCCTCTATTTCACATGGTGGTGAGTTTTCTTTATCAAGTAAAAATATATGTACATGACACATTCTTTATCATAAACTCATTCAACCGCTCACCACAATTCTCCCTCCATAGGAACATTCCCCCCTCTTTCACATCACACAATTCATAATCCAAAAACATTGGGAACATAATAACACATTCAACATACAAATCATTTTCTAAAACCAAGGGGGCGTGCCTCAAGAGAGATTTTTCATTTTTTTCATAAAAAATTCTTAAGATTCCACAAGGGAATAATTACATAAAGGGAACACTTTTTATATAGAACCAATCAAAATTCCAAACACCCTTGGAAATACTCTTTACCAATTCAAACGTACTTTTGAAATCAATTTTTCAATAATAGTCACTTAATACCATAGTGTTATAAATACATTTCAATTTTCAAAAAAAGACATAATCATTTCTAAAAACCACAACCAAATTTCATAGCATATGTATACAAAATAAATATAAACAAATTTTAAAAACAAGAAACCATTTATGAAATTCTATTTAAAGGAATAAGCATAGGGGACCTACCTAAAGATTGAACCATGTTGTTCACTTCGGCTCATGATGCTTTTTAACTAAAACTTGATGTTGCCCCCCCACTAAGTATACCCACATTCACACACATGTAAGGACACCATGCCCTTATTCACATTCCGTCATGGCCATGAGCATGCCCAAGTGGATCCTTACACATATTCTTATATGCATATACTAGTCGCCACTCACCTACGTATGCATTATCATATATATATATATGGGCACACCTAGCCCCATAAATGTATATTCACTATTATAGATGACTATACATGTAATGGGAGAACCCAAATATATATTTATATATATGTGTGTGTATATTTATATATGTATATATATATATACTTACCTATGAACAGGTACGTGAGTCGCCTTAGACCCAGCGACTCCAAACCATGAAGCATGGACCACACAATACACATATAATTTAATAATAAAATTAAACACTTAAACAATCTATAAAACATTTATAAACAACACATCACGGGTTTCCACTAATAGCACACTCAAGATCATGTACGTAAAGCCACCTTAAAACCAAAAGTACACTAATTTGAAATTAGAACCTACTTTCCATCTTTTAAAAGAATTTACAAAATATATTAACAAATTCACAACAATGATAACATTCTCAAAGTGGTACATTTCCCATTAAAATAATTTTTTCACACATACGCACCTCATGTACACCCAAATACACATGGATCACTACTCAAAAAATTGATTGACCATGTACAAAGATTTTCACAATATGGAACACACACCCAAATACCCCTATTTTAATAATCAAACCCACTATTGAAAATCTACGAACACCAAAATAATATCCAAACATGTTTCACACCATTTATACGATTTAATAAACCACATAAAATTTTTATAAAACAACCCTAGGCAGCGTAGAAAAACTTTGAACCCAAACGCCCACTCAAAAACCTCTTTTAAGGATAAAATCAAACCAATAACATTATAAAATAGAATTCGCAGCCCCTTCACAACATAACAAATCTCTAATAAGAGACTAAACATGTATTTTCATCACGAACTCACTCCATTCCATATAAACGTGATACAAAAAGGATCAAATGCATATTAAACTCTGTTAAATCTATTTATGAATAAAAAAATTTAATCAATGATCATGATGAAGTAATTTAACAAAAAAATAAATCATCAAAAAATAATTATTCATGGACCCGGCTATCATTGGTGACGAAACCCCAAAAATTAGGTGCAAAACAATCACTGCACGCCAATCGCACTACAAGAAACCACAAATTGACCCTAATTCATAATATAGAACTAAAAATCAACAAAATAGAACCAAAATAGAGACCCTTGAAATACATTAGGGTTCGTCCAAGGCATGTTCACCACAAAAAAAATCAAATAAAACACCAAAATAGTGGTAGGGGAAGGGAAAAGGGGGCTCACCAGAGGAGACTGACGACCCAATCGATGGAAGAAATGGTTTTCGGAGGACGGGACGTGGCTCGTCGGAGGGCCTCATCCAACAGTGGTGGTGCAAGAGGGTGTGGCTCAGCCGAGGGTGATGTGCGTAGGTATTAGGGTTGGTGTGTGTTTGGTCAGAGCTAGTCGGTGGAAGGAGAAGGGGGTTGTTTCAAGGGATGGATGTGTGGTAGGGTTAGACCACTCCTAAGGGGAGAAGCAGCATGATGAGGGAGGGGGAGGATGGGAAAAGAGTGTGACAAAAAGGAAATAAAGGGACAAAAATTAAATAAAAAAATAAAATTAAATAAAACATCAATAAATATTAATAAACTCTAATAATAATTATAATAATATTCCTAATAACATAATAATAATAATAATATTAATAATAATAATAATAAACTCAAAAATATTATTATTATTAAACATAATAATATTATTATTATTATTAAATTTTTTCATTTATTTTTTTTCATTTTAACATTAATTTATTAATTTTTTTAAAATTTTAGAAACCAAAATCCACATATAAAATTAATAATAATAAAAATAAGCACAACCACAAGATGCCTGGTCGGGGTGTGATAGAAGAGAATACCACATATTTGTATAAATCACGAAGAAGGATAAAAGTCCAAATATATCTATGATTATTTAAAATAGACAATTAACTCCCCTCATGTATATCTATATATTATTCTTCCCACGAAATTTGTATAAAAGGATTTATTTTGAAGAATGTAGAGAATCTATCAAAAGCTCAATGAAAAACGTCTATAAAAATAAAAATGATAATGAAATAACTAAATAAAGGAATATCAATGGTCCATGCTTTCTATATTAATGGTGATAATTATAGATATTGAAAGTCTCAAAAAATTATCAATTTGAATGACAATTGATTCAAAGTATACATGATGATTTTCACAATGTATGAAATCCATTAAATTCTTGATTCTGATAATTCCACCAAAGATACTATGTATGATATGATGGGAAAATAAAGGAAAGCTGTTATATGTGGACTTTGTCCATATGAATTAAACTAGGTATCTTAATGTTCTACAACCTATGAAATAAAGAAAACTATTTTTATTTCATTTGATGGAGCAAAAAATGTCAAATAATTAATATACACTACAACAAAGATTAAATTTTATAATTTTTAAAATTTTAATGGAGAAATAATCACCAAGATAAATGGTAAATTGACAGAGATATCCAATTTGGTTTTTACATTAGGAACAACAATTTCAAAATTACATTGATTTAAGAATGTACTCAGAGTACTAACCAATAAATTGAATGAAACATCTTGTTTTATATGAGAGAAAAACTTTTCAATGATTTGATAATGAAATAAATAATATGAAAATTAAAGATGTATGATGAAGAGATGCAAGCTGATGATTAGGATCCCCATATGATGAAAATGAATTATATTGTCATTATAGTTACTATATAGAATCATGAAAAGAAATAATAAATGATTCAAAAATATCAATTTATTTAAAACATTAAAATTCAAAATTATAAGTTGTTCGATTAGCTATAAGATTTTGAAAATATTACATGAAAAAAGGGTCTTCAGGAAAGCCATTATGAAGGATGAAAAATATATAAGACGTTTGATGCTATGATTATAAAAAAATTTATATCTGAGTTTATTTTCTATATTTAAAGGAATAAAAGTGATATATGGAAATGAAAGAAAAATAAATTTGATAAAAACTAATAATGACAGAAAAGGCTTGAAATATTTCAATTCTATATGGAGTGTTTCTGAAGAATCCAGCAACATTTCTTAATTTGAATCAAAATAAAAGTAATGAAATATAAAATTAAATATTTTTTTATGGACAAGGAAGAATATGATATAAAATATTATTTTTCTTCTATATCTGATTATAATTATGGTAATAATAGAAAAATAGTTACTTACTACTCCATCGTTGAAGGAAGATATGAATATTTAGTAAAAAACATCCAAACATTAAAGAATATTCACATAGTTGTTTTAAGTGAAAATTATTATATGTTAGAACAACATCCATAAATTTAAAAATTATATAAATCACCTTAAAACTGTACTTATCAAAGAAACTGAAAATCAAAAAAATAAAAATATAGTATAAATTTTTAAAATTAATGTATGAATATTAACTAATTAAGAATAAACCCTTAATCAGATCCAATGAAAAAATTCTATTGAGAAAGAAAAATATGGAATAGGAATAAATGGTGAAAAAACTGAATTTTATATAATTAACATTATACATAGTTCTAATAATAATATAAGAGTCACTTGTTTTTTTCGAATTAAGAGATATTACTCTTATTACCATTGTTTATGAAATCCCCATATCATTTAACTATTATTTTTGATATTTCATGAAAAAAATCTAAATAATGTACTATAAATTTTTAAATAATTTGGAAAATATTGCTACCCATGTCTTTTCTTTCTAACACTACTACACCCAAAAAAATGTGGCTAATAAAACAATAATTTGGTTAATTGATTTTTAGGAATACTGTCAATGGAATGATAATATTGTACCACATATAGAAAATTTCTTCTCAAGAAACATGTGTTGAGACACATCTAATTTTCATATATTAGAAAAATTAGATGGACGGTTGATCACTTTCAAATAAAATTCTAATGGTAATAAACATCTAATTTGATCTCTGGGAGTTCCAAAATCAGTCTCAATAAAGAAAGTGTTATATATTCAAGGGCTAAATCACAATATGATATGTATATCTCTACTATGTGATGGTGGATTTTATGCTGATTTATCTAATATTTCATTATCTATATTTAAAGAAGAATTTCATAAATTTTGGGCTCCCAGAACTGAGAATGTTCAAAACATGGATCATAATTTCCTCTATAAAAAAAGTGAATTTATTAAATGTTGAGAAAAATTAATCCTTAATATTGAATAAGAGACTTGTACACTGAAATTTATTTACATTATTTACATTATATACATTTTCAACAAAATAAATAGTTTCTAATCTTCCTAATCGTATATTTTATAATTACAGATTCTATGATGCATGTGAAATTTTAAAGAAACATATGTCATCCTTCAAATATATTGAATATTATTTCTACATCCAAACTAATAGAAAATATAAAAATGTAATTTTTTGACCATCATGGGTAGAAATCATATATGGAATATCATATGTTTTGGTTTTAGTTGATGTTTTTTCACCATTTACATGTCTTTATTTTTGAAAACATAGATATAATGTTTCCGATGTTTTTGAAATATTTTGTATAAATATTCAAAATAAAAATTATTTTTAAATGATATCTTTAAGAAGTCAATATGGTGGAGAATTTTTGAGTAAAGAATATAAATAATTTTTCACAAACATATGTATTAAGAAAATATTCTCTATATAAGGAACACCTAAAAATTAGAATGCTAAAAATAATAATAGAACTATTCAGTAAATTTTATTAACAATTCAAAATGAAAAGAGTCATCCAATAATTTTTGTGAAGAATATATAAAAAACATCATATATCCTGAATAGTGTTTTAATAAAATCCCTTTTTAGAAATACATTCTATGAACTGTCGAATAAAAAATCTACAGTCAGTTTCATTAAAGTGTTTGGATGCAATGTGTATTTTTTTATGCAATGGGAAACGTTATTAAATTTATCCAAAGTAAAATAAATAAATATTTCTAGGATATTATACTTACACTCAAGCATATAGAGTATATAATAAATTTTAAAGGATTATCAAATAATATTTTCATGTGATGATTGAGGAATGTGCCCCTTTTAGTTATAAGAAAAGTTAAAACAACATGGTTTCTAATCCATTATAAATCCAGTGACTTGAATAAACAATGAAATATTTTGAAAACGAACTAAATGATGTTCAGTCCACTTCATAATAACATGAAACTGATGAACCTGAATGTTTCTTACCCAGAAAATATACAACATTAATGGATCTCCCTTTTGAAAATGTAATAGTATATCTTTAATCTAGAGTAAGAACTGTTAGAAATATAGGGAAACTAGTTTTATTTTAAGCCTTTCAATCAATTTTTATAGCTAAAACTATAGAATAATGTATAGAACATGAATGTTTTAAATTTATATTAAATAATAAAAAATTCAATTTATTAGAAATAATGTCCGAGAGTTAGTTGAGAGACCATACAATAACATTGTAATAAGAACCAAATGGGTTTTCAGAAATAAACCGGGAGTTTAAGGAATAATTATAAGAAATAACGATATATTAGTATCCAGAGGATAAAATCCTAAAGAGTTAATATATTATGATGATCCATTTTATCTTATTTCTAGATTATAAGTTACAAGGATTATTCTAGATTACGAATCTCATAACAATTTAGAATTTTATAAGATGGGTGTAAAAAATTCTTTCTAAAAGGATATTTAGTTAAGGAACTTTTTATTAAAAAACACCCATTTTTGTAAAACACATCTATAAAATTCAGTTTTCAAATATACTAAATCTCTTTATCAACATAAATAAGAACCTATAGCATAGTATTAAATAGTATGTTCCTTTTAATAAGAAAATGGAATTTATATATGGTTAGAATATCCTACTATTTTTACTAAAATAGTTTGTTCTAATATAATATTAGTACATATCTATGTAGATAATGATATTTATGGTTTAAGAAAAAAATAATAATTTTAATGAATTTTAAATTCTTATGAAAAAATTATTTGAAATGAGAATGATGATAGAATTAAATTTATTTATGGAATTTAAAATCTATAAAAAATATTATCTAAATATTTTAAGTCAAAGTAAATATATTATTGGCTTTCTGAAAAAAAAAATTAGACATGAAAAGAGTATGACCTATAAATAACCCATGTATACCAATATAAAAGCTGATTTTGTTGAAGGTGAAAAACTAGTTGACAACTAGTTATATTGAGGTATGATCCAATGTTTATTATATATTACTTATAGTAGAGCAGACATTATGTATTCTGTTTGACTGAGTTCTAGATTTAAATCAAATCCAAGTGAAATCCATATAACTAATGTTAAAATAAGTTTTAGATATATAAATGGAACTATTTTTTAATATCTAATTTACTAAAAACAATAATATTTTTATAAATTTCATATTCAGATGATTATTTCATAGGTTATTGATAAGACAAAAAATGAACTTCAGAAACCTATAACTTTTTAGGGATGTCCATTGTTCCATGTTCGAGTAAGATAAAATATTGAGTTTCTTAGTCAATAATCAAGGAATAATATATATCTACTAGAAACTATTATGAAATATTGGTGTGGATAAAACACACATTACTTGAATTTGGATAAATTTCAGTAATATTACTATTTTATGTGATAATACTAGTGGAATTAATATTCCTAAAAAATCATTTAATTCACTCTAGAGGTAAATATATTGATATAAGACACAATTATTTAATATATATTGTCCTTAAAAAAGGTATATGATTATAATTTGTAACATTCAATATCAACTTACATATTTTTTTCTCAAAACCACTTCACAGTACTTGTTTTCAAAATTTTATGGGGGAGTTTGGAATAATGAATATTAAATTAATTTTTATTAATTTGTTTCTTTAATTTTTTATTAATCATTTTACATAGTTCATTCATCTATTTTTTATTTAATTTTTTATTAATTAAAATAAAAATTAATAAAAAATTTGAAATATCATATTTTTTAAAATTAAATATTAATTACATTGAATATTTTGATCAATAAACCATAACCTATATCAACAAAAACTATCAAAACTCCTTCCCTCACTCATATCCTCTGTATTCTAACGCATTCAAATTCTATAGGTCTTGTTTTACATTAAGACCCTATAATAAAAAAATTCACACATAGGGATTCTAATAAATACCTATGAAAAAGATAATAGATGAATTTGAACTATATGATTTGAAATGTAATTGATTCACCTTTAGGAAAATT
Source organism: Viscum album (assembly GCA_963277665.1). Lineage (NCBI taxonomy): Eukaryota > Viridiplantae > Streptophyta > Magnoliopsida > Santalales > Viscaceae > Viscum > Viscum album. The sequence continues at coordinate 941,707,416 of OY728127.1, read as the reverse complement.
ATTCAAGGGAATATTGTGCTTTTCTGATGGTTGTATCAGCAAAATATTATATTGAAAAAATATATTGGATTTATTGGTTTAGAATTCATTTTCAATGAAAAAAATATTGATTTTCTAGTCAAAATATATGTAATTGTGTTTTACAAAAATTATTAGTTCAACATTCGATACACCGATGATGTTATCATTTCAAAGGTAAATGATACATGTTTTTTTATTCTTCTATAGAAATTTAAAATATTTTTCAACATCCCCATGAGTAACATTTTAACATCAATCATTTATACATTGGAAACAAATAACAAAAATTTTAATATATTTAGCCTTTTATCTTTGGATCTACTCTGATTTGAATTTTATTGTAAAGGATATTGTCATTTTTTAGAATGTTCTAGTCAATTCCATTCAATTTTTAATACTTCTGAGAAATGATGAGTTATAAAATATTATTTAACCAGATAATTATATACCGTTTCCATCAAGAGAGATATCATGTTTAATTTTCCCAGATATATTCTCCATTACATGAATCGTAGCTTTCATGAAGAGGAAATAATTTATTTTTATCCATATGTAATGGTTTTATCTCCTCTTTTTTAAAAATAAGGAAACATTCTTGAAGTACAAGTACACACAACGATCCATCATTTTTATATTATCAATGATGGAAAATTAAGGACTATATGTTTCTTCTTGAGTAAAATCAAAGGAAATATGTTACATATTTGTTCTGAGAATCAATAAGAATCTCGTTATATTTCTAAGGGTGATCAATAATATATAATGTTAGCTAGTTCAGTTCACAATTGTTCTTAAGAAGTTAGTGAATTTAAAATAAATTATTTTGTTCAATAAAAAAGCTGCAGACTTAGATATGATTTATCTAATCCTAAAGATGGAATATTTCATCACTCTATTGAAGAACATTAAGAATAAGATCACAACGAGGCCACTATCACACACCCTCCAAAATGGAGGAAACCAATGTTTTGTCTTGAATAACTAAAGTAGATATAATAGGTGATGTTATCCAATAAAATGTTTTTTAGAGTGACATCTAATCCCATTAAACCAAATAATTAGAATAAATAAGACATTAATCCTAACAATGAAGCTCGAGAAAAGGATTAAATTGTGGAAAATTATCAACGATCTGGGAAAGAACCACCACAAGTAGTTTAACCTATTGGGGTTAATTTAGAATCCAACCTTCTCTATTGTGGCATATTCTTTTGACAATGATATTTTAGTATCTAAAGATAATAATGACGTCTTTGATATTATATATTCATCTTTCAGTGATAATAATAATGAAATTTCCTTATCCTTAGATGACCAAGTCCAACCATCAATACATCAAGAATAAAAATCTTCTGATTCACTTTATTATCATATTGATGAGTTAGTCCTCCAATTCAATATAATAATGGAGATGATTTCAAAATTACAGAGTAATCTATATTATAGTAATAAATATTTGTAAGATTTGATAGAAATTGTAGTTCTAGTAGATTAATTGGGATCAATTATTGTTTAGATTCAAACTCTCAAAGAATGTTCAATTTCAAGAAGAGATTCTGATGTATTTTAAAGAGATATGATCGATTAGATTCAAAATCTTAGTGTATAATCAGTTTCAAAGACATATTTTTTAGGTCTAAATATATACATTTAAAATCAATTTGATTCACAATGTAATAGATGTATTCAACTCATAGACTCTACATATACCCATTGAACATATCCAGATTTAATAATATGTTTTGAATCAATTATTGTAGTTTTTTATGAATTAAAAAATAGCCTACATAATTTCTAAGGAAACAGTGATCCATTAAATGATTTATTGAAAACTCAGTGATATATTATTGGGAAGTTAACCTCCAGAGAGCCTAATATAAAATAGACTATTAATCATTTAGGTAACATACTCTCACATTTAGTTATATATGAAGAAAATTTTCATGAGTTTTTGAAAGTGAATATGGTTAAAAATTAAAATTTCTTTCAGACTCAAATTGTTTGATGAGAGAGTGGTTTTATTTTTTTAATGGAAAATTCATAAAATTTTTGGAGGAGGTTAATTATATTAATAAATTTATTCAATAAATTTAGGATTTAGAAACTAAATATAACCAATAACATTAACACTCAGAAAGTCAAACCTTTAGAAAATTCAAAGTCAAGTATTTATTGTAATCAGAAATATTTTATTTAAATTATTTTGTAAATTATATTTATATCTTATGTTTTCTCCTTATTTCTGTTCACTTGAACTACTAGAATAAATATAATATTTGTTTTATAATATTTTAAAAAATTATTTATAGTTCTGTGGTATATTGAATGTTTTTAAAGCCATTTTTTATTAATTTCTATTTGACACTGTACAGTTGTGAAAAGAATTTGGAAAACACAACATCCATAATTTTATAAATTGAAGAAAATGTGAATTTAAATTTATAAATGTTTAATATAAATATTAATTTCAAATTAGAACTATAATTTTGTTATATATCTATAATGATATTATTTCATTTCTCTTTACAAATCCTATATTTTCTATATGTAATGTTTTATGGGTTTATTTATCATCACAATAGGAGATATTTTTGGAATGTATTATCTCAACAACACTGTAGTAATCTTATTGATTTTGATTATAAAAAATATCCTTTATGTATTACTGATGAAAATATTTTATGTATTAATCAGTAATATATTTTCCTGAGTAGTTTATATTTTTTTAATGTATAAATATTTGTGTTATTGTTCTAAATGTGTTTGAATTCAATCTGGACACATTGTTCATACCCTATATTTTTAATCTAAACATATGATTTGTTAACCCTATGTTTGAAAGACAATTTATGGATCATATACCCAATAATTTTTGAAAATTATTAATCAAAAATGATAAAAATGGATTAAACTGAAAAATTGATAAATAAATATATTTTTCATTAACCCAATACTTTTAAACAACCATATTTCTCATCAATAATTTTGGAACATGTAATAAAATGGTGGAACAAAACATTTGAATGGTAAGTGATAAGGTTTTTACAAAATGATATTATCCATGTTTTATGAAAATATTTCACCATAAGTTAATATAAATTTAGACCTATTTTTCAATTTATTCAAAGGATTGTATTTAAAAAATTAAATCATTCTTATTTCTAAGGGAATTTAAAGCTCTATTTGAGTTATTATATTTTAAATGAAATCGATTTTTCTGGATATATTCTTAAATCTATTCAACCAAATGAAATCCATGACGGTCTTGTTAAATAGAAAGAGTCTTTTAATTTTATTTGTTATGTGTGAAATAAATTTTTTTAATATATTTCTGTTTGAAATTAAATAAGATTGAATATCTCTATTATTCTGAAGAAGCTATATTTTGGAGACATATGTGTTTCAATATTATGTTTTACAAAGTACATATTAACTATTACTAATACTAATTACATGTTGATGTTTTATCTAAATATATCCTTAAATTGGGATCTCGTCAAAGCTATTAATTCATGAAGACATTTCTCATTTAAGGACAAGATTTATTTTATAAAATTTTCTATTATAAATAAGAATAAATCCTTATTTATTCAATAAAATCAATCTCAATTGATTTATTGGAGTATGGGATTCTCAGACTCAATTGTGGCGGTGATGGAGTATCAGCTTCTTTGACTATGATTTTGATTTTCAGTTCCCTACAAAATAACCCAAAGGCTATGTAAAAGATTAATTATAATGGTTTTAACAGTCTTTACTCAGTTGTTAATGTCTTTTTATTAGATTCCTTATCCAGATAAAATAACTTACCACACTGATAGTGTGTTGGTTGAGTGGACTAGGGGATCTTCCTGCCTAGAACCACAAAATATAGCCATGTTATTATTATCAATTTATCCACTTCTCAAATTACATAAATAAAAAAATAATTTATTTCTTTATAAAATAAAAACAAGGTTAACCTTTAAATAATTATAATATTTTTGAAAATACATCATATCCCTCACTATAGCTTCATATTATTGTTACCTAACATGATATTTTTTGATATAATCCTTTATATAGGATTGATTTGTCAATATGATGATTTTTTTTTCAAAAAATTTGAAAATAAAGATTTGTGATGAAGATGTTGAATTAAAAATCTTTAGAGGGGATACATCATCATCAGATTAAAGACTAAATCCACCCCCAATAGCTCTTTTAAATGATATTATTTGGAAATAATAATTTAAAATAACTATAGATTTAAATGGAAATTTAAAAATGGAGGATGTACCTATTGTATAGAAATATATTTTCATATTTACTATAGAATACCTGAACATCCACTAGAAGGTGAAGTTTATTTTTTCCATTTATTTAATCCTCGATGTAAGGCCAATATCAACAACCCTCTATTGAATTTCAATTATTGAATTTGTGAATTTAATGAGAAAACTAGAGGGTTAATGTGATAATGGATGTATACACCATAGTGTTTTTCTATATGGAATCCTAGTCCTCTTGATTTATAATAAATAAGGATTGATGACACTATTCATTAATAATAATGGAATTAATTCTATTACAATAATTTAAATGTTTCATTTACCACACATTAATGACTTATTTGTTCAACTTTAGAGAGATGGATATTTTTCTAAGACTAACATTCATTATCGGTATCATCAATTTTAATTAATTATTGAAGAGATATGAGAGATGAAATTTTAAATTGGGTATAGACATTACAAGTTCCCTGTAATTCCACTTATATTGACTAATAGACCATATCTATTCATTGGAATAAGGATCGTTGTATTTAATGAATATCTTATTAATTTTACCATGGCATTTATTAATGATATCATGGTGTACTCTAAGTGCTCTTAGGATTATGATAATAAATTGTGGATCAATCTTGAGACTCTTAATAGAAAAGATTTGGGTGGTAAATTTGTAATGTGTTAATTCAGGCTTCATTTAGTTTTAATCCATGGCTATATTATATCTAACTATAGAATCACAATTGATCCTAAGAATAAAAATGAAGTCAATAAATGTAATACACCAAAAAATTAAATAAGGTAATTTTTCCATTTATTTGTATGGTTATTATTGGTTATTTGATAAAAAAAATCATGATTTTATAACACATTAACAAATATTACTCATAAATGGGATAATTTCATAAGGATAAAGGATTGTGAATAATGTTTTGATGAACTAACAATGATATTGTTGAATGCAACAATTGTTTACTATGCCACCAGAAAAAATTTATATTTCTATACATAGTGATTGAATGAGGAAGAGACTTGGTTGTTTCATTATGTAGAATGATAAATATAGATCATATATATCAAATAAGTTATAGATTCATAAACAAAAACTTCCAACATATGATAATGATATTGAAGCTATAATATTTTCTTTGATGACAAAGATACATTATCACTATAGGTAAATATTTGAGATTTATATGGATAATAAAACTATAAAATATATTATTTCATAGAAAAATATCAAAATGTGGCAAAGGTGATGTCTCAAGATACTCAGGGATTATTATTTCTCAATACACTGCCACCCAATGAAGGAATATAAGGTAGCAGAAGCATTTAGATGAAAATAATGTGCAGACCTTACCAAAATGAGGATTGAAAGGGATCATATATTCATTGATTTAGTAAATATGGATATAAGAATTATTAAGAAAGAGGAAACACCAATCATTTTTCAAATTATTAGCAAATCCTTTTTACTAGAGAATGTAACACCCCGAGCTTCCACGATACACTTCTCTTTCAATAATGGAATAGCTTGCGTTGTATGCAAGTTCGAGATTCTAACACACCACGGCCAATAAAAGTAAGTAGTCATGAATAGTAATACCCACTTTCTGAAATTATATACATTTTAAATTTCAATATGGACTTCATTTTTGGATTCGGAATATCGTAATTAGCCTATGTTGAATTTTTGGTATTTTTCTGAGAACTTCCAATTTTTTATGAATAGTGGAAAATACATAAAAATAACTTTTTTAATCAAAATAATTTATAGTGATAAATTATACTATTTATTGGTTTTAAAGTATAATTATAAAATATTTTTACAATTTTATCCAATGGTGGTCATTAGAATTAATTTCACTTTGAAATTGGACATAAACAATTGTCAATCTCATGATATATATTGTTTCTTAAAAACATGCTATTTGTTGTGACAACGGGAATTAATTATAAAATTAATTAATGCAACTTATATGTTTGTAATTTTTTAAAATAGGCATCATTTTTGAATTCATAATATCAATTAAATATTAGGGTGAAATTTTGGCATTGTTCTGAAAAACTTCATTTTTTGATGAATAGTGAAACCGCTAATTGGTAGTTAAAAAACTGATTTTTCGTTTAAATGAAACATTACCACTTCTGTGATTTGATTTTCAAAAATCCGACATACATGGTTTCCATTATATAGTAAAATGTGGTTCAATGGGATTAAAATAATTTTTGGTGGATAGTAACTTTAAGTTTAATTAATCGCGATTAAAGGAAATTAGGAAAAATTTAATGTAAAAATGATATTATAAAACTATGAGAATACCTTTACACTTGTCCTACACTTATTTTATGAGGCATGGCCGACCATTAAAATCCATGGGTCAACTTGGGGACCCCATGGAGCCAATTTGGTAGGAAAATAAAATTAAAAACTTTTTATTTAATGTTAAACTAAAAATGTCACAAACATGAGTTGTTTTACTAAAACAATTTTTAAATGGGGTAATACAAGTCATATTTTTTAATATAAATTTTAATTAGAAATCTATAAAGATTTACTACATAATTATATTTGTTTTATAATTTTTAGACATTATATAAATTAAATTATTTATGACACCATGATGATGCAGCGATTACCTCATTATTTAATGATTTAAATATAATGAAAAGATAATGTAAAATCTAAGACCTACACATGTCAAAAACCTATTTTATAGGTTTATCTAGAATTAATATCACATTATCCTTGAAATATATAATTTTGGGACATTTTAAATCCGAAAATCACTTTATAACAATGTAACCTTTTATAACTTTCCAAGAGTGCCCCTCCTCTCCTCTTATAAAAGGCCCCCATCTCTACAACCTTATCCACACCTCTCAAGCCTTTGGCTCGGCCAACCCCTTCCCATTTTGTCTCTCCACATCCCAATATTACTCATATAATCCTCAAGTTGGGAAGAAGTCTTCCCAAGGATGCCTTTGTCTCAAATCAAAAAAAAAGTTACCCGATTTTAAAGTAATGTCTTCTCTTATGTTATTTTGTTTCATTTGGATTCTCCAACCCCTTAAACTCCTTTTATTGATTTCTTTTGTAAAAAAATCAGTATCTTAAATATTCTAGGATTTCATTATGAGAAGGATTTTATTTATACTTACACACACCTTCGTCTAATGGTTATAGAACATATTGTTTCTGTGGTTGGAAAATTTCTTCCTCACAAAAGGATGATTGTTCAATTTTCTTTTAACACCAATCATGGTGGCCATTATGATGACACTATTTTTATATATGATATATATTATGTTTTTTTTTCTTATGATTCTGTATTTTTCATTTATGCCATACCTTTCTGATTTCCATTATGGGTAAACGCGATAATTTCATTTTAGGAAGTGCGGACTACCGCCCCCTCAAAGTGATTTGAATCATTAATGCCATATGTGGGATGTATAAAGGATGGAGTACATGGTATTATACATTATATTATACTGGAATTATATTATACCTTTATATATTTATAAATTCATTCCATTAAATATGAAATAGAAATGAAAGTAGCGTTCATGCGTTCGTACGGCTTACCGTCTCCATGAACTGTGCATTTCATTTCTTACCTCTAAATGTTATGTAATATTTTAAATGAATGTATATAATGGATATATATGATGTATATGATATCTAAATCATTAATATAATTATGTATATAACGAATATTTTACCTCATTAACAAAATGTAATTATAAAATGTTTATTTTTGACTCAAGTACCTAAGATCGACAAAACGACCGTTATTAACTTAAATAATTACATAATGTTCATAACATGGTAAAAAGTGATATAAAAGGAATAATGAACTTGAAAAAGGTTCTTAAGCAGGTAGATATTAACTCTAGTTTATTATTTAGGAGGTTAAAGAGCGGTCGAGTCAAGTCGGACACGAGGTAAGGGAACTTCTTAACCCAATTTCTGTTCTTTGGGTTAATCTCCTACTTTCAAATTATGTCAGGATATTATTAAGTCATATCTTGTATTTTTACTTTCTTTATGTTTACTTATAGTGAATACACATAATAGATCTATTTTATGTAAAAAATAATCTTTGTAAGGGTCTTCGTCTTAATCTCCTTTCATTGAGGCATATTTGGTTTTATACAATACTTTCCTTTATAACGTGTATAATCCCCTTTGAATTTTACTTTTATTCAAAAGGAATCTTTTTATACAAAGTGTTTTTACTAAATGAAAAAAGGAATGTTTTTTCATACGTATGCGGCGATAATGACTTCTTCCCCACCGTGACTATTATTTTAGTTTCAGCTTCCTCTATAAGACATAACTTTTTAAAAATGAAAAATAATTACCATGTTTTACTTTTCTTTTATTTTGGTATTGAAAATCCTTTTGATAATGTTTTTATTATATCTATGTGTTTTATTGATATCTTGTGATTGAAATGTAGAAATGTTATGTTTCCTTTATGCATGTTTTATGTGATACGATTATGTTATGGTTTATCATATATTTAAACCTATTCATATGAGGAATGCATTGGACTTAATAAGTGACAGGTGGAGCCCGTTATAGCTTCTCGATGCATCGGTAGGTCTCATAAGACAAACTAGTGTCTTGGCATGAGGCCTTGACAAAATCTTAGTGTAGACTTGGAACGAGGCCTTGGATATGTGGTTATGATAGTCTAGTATTATTCATTCCATCATAATGAAAGTGGTTATTGATATTTCATGTGATTATTGGACTATTAGAATATCCATGTGAATAAGTAAATGGCATTATTTAATTTTATTTTTTCCATATTATGCTGAAGTTAAAGTTTAAAAAAGATTTTGTTTTAGTTATACATTTCATTAAATGTTAATTTTTATTTATGAAAGCATCCGCAATATTTTTATCCTTACTGAGCATCTGAGCTCACCCCTTTCAATGTATTAATATTTTCCAGGACGTGAAGAATTATTTTATGAATGACCTGCAGGGATGGTCAGAAGAGGATATGAGTGTGGACTATGCAGACTTTTTTATTTTATTTTTTCACTTTATGATGTAATGTAACATTTATGAATTTATCTAGTGTTTCCAAGGCTACTAAACTAATCGGTCTTTCGAGACTTGATCTATTATGATCATGCCAATGTTACACAATAATTCACCGACTCTAGGTAACTGGGGTTGGGGCATTACAGTTGGTATCAGAGGCAGTTTAGTACTAACCTTGGAAGATAGATTTATATAAACTCTAATTAGAGCACATATCCCAAATATAGACTTTGAGGATTAGAAAAGAAGAACTTCCTAGAATTTTGGTATTATAGAGATTTTGTGAGTTTTCCGAGCAATACATCCATGTCTGGATACGAGCTGGTAGAGGTGGCTTTGGCACAGATGTAGCTAGAGGTGAAACCCGAAAACACCGCTATGAGCTAGACTCGAACGGGAACTGGTGCATGACAATGGGCCTTGCTTCACTCTTGGTTACGACACTCCAGGGGGATATGCTTAGGATAATTCTCATTTTCATTACAAACCACTATGAAGGGTTATGATTATATACTTCTTCAAAGAATTTTTTTATGATTATGGATTATATCCATAAATAGTTCAATTAATGTTAAGTGTTTTACAAGTATGGAATTATGTATTTTGATTCATAAACTAATCTAGTTTATGCCATTGTTTAGAAATGGCGTCTAGTGGATGAAATGGAAACTGTATCAATGCATGCACTTCGTGTAGGGATTTCCCTCCTGCTCAAGATAATTATTGTGGAGCTGGAGATACAACTTGTGCTGATCAACTTATTACCATACTGGGAAAACTCACTCAGGTTATGAATAATAACCTTACTCATATGGAGCACCTTGATCCGCAACATGGAGGATCTATGTTAGACTACTTCAGGAGGAAACAACTACCAAATTTTAATGGGGGTAAAAATCCATTAGTAACTGAGCATAGGATAAACTCCTTATAGAAAATATTCCACACCTTGGGGAGTAGTGAAAGGGAGAAGGTTGTCATATCAGTTTACCGCCTCCCTGGAGATGTCGATCAATGGTGGCCACTGATTCAAAACACAAAGGAAGATGAAGAAGTATCAAGTATGGAAAGGAGGGAGTTTAAGTAAATTTTCATAGAAAAATACTTTCCACATGACCATCGAGTGGATATGGAAAGGCAATTTCTAAGTCTGAGGAAAAAGGAGGATGAGAATGTCGCAAATTCTAAGGATAACTTTAAAAGGTTAGTGAGGAATGTTGTAGATTATATACGTATCCCAAGAAGTAATATTGATCATTTCATTTATGGGTTAAAACCATTTCTCCATCGAGATTTAGTATCACAATCATTCTCAACGTACAAAGATATTGTCTCGTGTTCTATCAAGACAGAAAAGGAATTCTCTAAATCTTATGATAATAAAGTAAAGAAAGAGAAGAAGAGAATGGTGGAACAAGAGACAGATAAAGGGAAAAAGGGAAAGTAGGATTTTACATTATGTGATAATTTTGGGAAGAATCATCCTGGTACTTGCCTGAATGTAATGGGAGTTTGTTATAAATGTGGAGAAAAAGGTCACCAGGCTTGTGATTGCAAGGAAAAGAAAGAGGCAATCAATGTTAAATTCTACAATTGTAGGGAAATGGACAATTATGCAAATGAATGTCCTAAGCGTTAGGGAAACATACCTCAGAAAAGGCCAAGGGATCAAGGACAATCATATACTGTTACTACAGTTGAAGTGGAATAATTAATGTATTGGTGCTTTTGGACTCAAGGGTTATATTCGGGTTATAAGGATAATGTGATATATATAAGTATTGTACTAAAATACATGTTGTTTCATTGAGGTTTTAATATGATTAAGGTAATCATATTTTTAGTATGTGACAATAAGAGAATCTTTACTTTGTTTGGGGAATCTGATGTTACAATTGATTTTGAAATTTAGAGACCTTTTAGAGAAATTCTGGACAGAGGTATTATGGATAACTATAAAGGTTGGAATGGATTAAGTTGATCTTTGTATAGTATTGTTTAAGGTTAAGAAATTTCTGATGATTACTTTTGGAATATTATAATACTATATTTTTAGGAAAAGGACAACCTGCAGGTCGGGGGATAACCCATCACGTTGGACAAAGCTACAGGAATCGAACCCACAACCATTGTGTGATAGGCCTTTATTACCTACCACTAGTCTACAGGAAGTCCCTGGTTATTACAAAAAGTATTCTTAATCTAAATGGTATGTGGTAATATTTGGAACCTTATACAATTATGATAAATAGAATATTTTTTAGTTCTATTACCTTTTAGAGTGAAAGATGGATTTGTGGTAAAAATTTATTAAAGAATGAAAGTATACATGAAAAGTATGTATATTCCCTTATGTTCTTAGTAAATCTCCTTAATAAATTACTCAACATTATAAAAGGTAACTTAAAACCAAAACGTTGACTGTTAACTTTTCCAATGGGGGATTTAATGACCATTTAACTAATCACAAGTTTGTGATTTTCTTGTGGTTAACTTTCTCCTAATCCTATTTTCCACAACTCTCCATTAGACCATGATGGTTTGTTTTTCTTCCATATCCATATTTTCATAGAATCCTAGTATGTGCTATCTTGGGTGACCTTTGTACTTATCTTTCTATATTTTAAAGTTATATTTTTATTAACCTTATTTCCGATGTGGGTTTTCCATAATGGTATTTCCTATCTTCATCCTTTTATTTTCAAATAAAAATTTCAAATTTACAGGACACAATTTATTGAAGGAGGGTAGAATGTAACACCCCAAGCATCCACGATACACTTCTCTTTCAATAATGCAATAGCTTGCATTGTACGCAAGTTCGAGATTCTAACACACCCCGACCAATAAAAGTAAGAAGTTATGAATAGTAATACCCACTTTTTGAAATTATATATATTTTACATTTCAAAATGGACTTCATTTTTGGATTCTTAATATCTAAATTATCTTATGTTGAATTTTTTGTATTTTTCTGAGAACATCCAATTTTTTATGAATAGTAAAAAATACTTAAAAACAAATTTTTTAGTAAAAATAATTTATAGTGATAAATTATACTATTTAGTGGTTTTAATGTATAATTAGAATATATATTTACAATTTTATCCAATAGTGGTCATTAGAATTAATTTTACTTTGAAATTGGACATAAACAATTGTCAATCTTTTGATATATATTATTTCTTAAAAACACGCTATTTGTTGTGACAGCGGGAATTAATTATAAAATTAATTAATGCAACATATATGTTTGGAATTTTTTAAAATAGACATCATTTTTGAATTCGGAATATCAATTATAGCTTACGGTGAAATTTTGGCATTGTTATGAAAAACTTCAATTTTTAATGAATAGTGAAACCACTAAGTGGTAGTTTAAAAACTGATTTTGCGTTTAAATGAAACATTACCACTTCTTTGATTTTATTTTCATAAATCCAACATACATGGTTTTCATTTGGAATTAAAATTTGGTTCAATGGGATTAAAATAATTTTTGGTGAAAAGTAACTTTTAAGTTTAATTAATCGCGATTAAAGGTAATTAGTGAAATTTAAGGTAAAAACGATATTATAAAAATATTAAAATACCTTTACACTTGTCCTACACTTAATGGATAAGTCATTTAAGACCAAGAAAATCCATGGGTCAACTTGGGGACCCCATGGAGTCACTTTGGTAGGAGAATGACATTAAAAACTTTTTATTTCATGTTAAAATAAATATGTCACAAACATGAGTTGTTTTACTAAAACAATTTTTAAATGTGGTTATACAAGTCATATTTATTAATTTAAATATTCATTAGAAATATATAACGATTTCCTACATCATGATATTTTTTTACAATTTTTAGACATTAAATAAATTATATTATTTATGACACCATGATGATGCAGCGATTACCTCATTATTTAACAATTTAAATATAATGAAAAGATAATGTAAAATCTAAGACCAACACATGTCAAAAACCAATTGGATAGGCAGATTTAGAACTCTTATCAACTTATCCTCGAAATATATAATTTTTGGACCTTTTATATCCGAAAAGAACTTTATAATAAAGTAACATTTTATAACATTCCAAGAGTGCCCCTCCCCTCCTCTTATAAAAGGCCCCCACCTCTACCACCTTACCCACACCTCTAAAGCCTTTGTATCATCCAAACCCTTCCCATTTTTTCTCTACACATCCCAATATTACTCCTAGAAGCCTCACTTTGGGCAGAATACTTCCCAAGGAAGACTTTGTCTCAAATCAAAAAAAGTTACCCGATTTTAAGGTAATGTCTTCTCTTATGTTATTTTGTTTTATTTTGCTTCTCCAACCCCTTAATCTCTTTTTATTACATTATTTTGTAAAAAAACCAGAATCGTAAATATACTAGGATGTTTTTATGAGAATTATTTGATTCCCACTTACACACACCTTTGTCTAATGGTTAAAGAACATATTGTTTTTGTGGTTGAAAAATTTCTGCCTCACGAAACGATGATTGTTCAATCTTCTTTTAACACCTATCATGGTGGCCATTATGATGAAAATATTTGTATATATGATATATATTATGTTTTTTTCCTTATGATTATTTATTTTTCATTTATGGCATACCTTTACGATTTTGATTATTGGTAAACGCGATAATTTCATTTTAGGAAGTGCGGACTACCGCCCCCTCAAAGTGATTTGAATCGTTAATGCCATATGTGGGTTGTATAAAGGATGGTGTAAATGGTAATATACATTATATTATAATGTAATTATATTATACCTTTATATAGTTATAACTTCATTCCATTAAATTTGAAATAGAAATTAAAGTAGCCTTCATGCGGACGTACGGCATACCGTCTCCATGAACGGTGCATTTCATTTCTTACCTCTAAATGTTATGTAATATTATAAATGAATATTTATACAGTATATATATGATGTATATGATATCTACATAATGAATATAATTATGGATATAATTGATATTTTACCACATGAACAAACTGTAATTATAAGAAGTTTTTTTTTCAATCAAGTACCTAAGATCGATAAAACGACCGTTATTAACTAAAATAATTACATAATGTTCATAACATGGTAATAAGTGATATAAAAGGAGTAATGAACTTGAAAAAGGTTCTTAAGTAGGTAGAGATTAACTCTAGTTTATTATTCAGGATCTTAAAGAGCGGTCGAGTCAAGTCGGACACGAGGTAAGGGAACTTCTTAACCCAATTTTCGTTCTTTGGGTTAATCTCTTACTTTCAAATTATGTCATGATATTATTATGTCATATCTTCTATTTGTAATTTATTAATATTTACTTATAGTGAATACATATAATAGATATATTTTATTTAAAAAATGATCTTTGTAATGGACTTCGTCTTAATCTCCTTTCATTGAGGCATATTTGGTTTTATAAACAACTTTCCTTTATGCGGTGTATAAACCGCTTTGAATTTTACTTTTATTGAAAAGGAATATTTTTATATGAAGAGTTTTTACTAAATGAAAAAAGGAATGTTTTTCCTACGTATGTGGTGACAACGACTTCTCTGCCACTGTGACTATTATTTGACTTTCATCTTCCTCTATAAGCCATAACTTTTTAAAAATGAATAATAAATACCATGTTTTACTTTTCTTTTATTTTGGTATTGAAAATGATTTTGATAATGTTTTTATTATATCAATGTGTTTTATTGATATCTTGTGATTGAAATGTAGAAATGTTATGTTTCCTTTATGCATGTTTTATGTGATACAATTATGTTATGTTTTATGATATGTTTAAACCTATTCATATGAGGAATGCATTAGACTTAATAAGTGACGGGTGGAGCCCACTATAGCTCCTCGATTCATCGATAGGTCTCATGAAACAAACTAGTGTCTTGGCATGAGGCCTTGAAAAAATCTTATTGTAGACTTGGCATGAGGACTTGGCTATGTGGTTATGATTGTATGGCATTATGAATTCCATCATTATGAAAGTGGTTATTGATATTGCATGTGATTATTCGACTAGTAGAATATCCATGTGAATAAATAAATGGAATTATTTAATTTTATTTTTTCCATATTATGCTGAAGTTCAATTTTAAAAAGGCTATTGTTTTATTTATACATTCCCTTAAATGTTAATGTTTATTTATGAAAGCTTCCACAATATTGTTATCCTTACTGAGCATCTGAGCTCACCCCTTTCAATGTTTTAATATTTTCCAGGATGTAAAGAAGTATTTTATGAATGAGCTGCGGGGACAGTCAGAAGAGGATATGAGTGTGGACTATGGAGAATTTGTTATTTTAGTTTTTCACTTTATGATGTAATGTAACATTTATGAATGTATCTAGTGTTTCCAAGTCTACTAAACTAATTGGTCTTTCGAGACTTGATCTTTTGTGATCATGCCAATTTTACGAAATAATGCACTGACTCTGGGTAACTGGGGTAAGGGCATTATAGAGAAGATGAAAATTAGACATCCTGGTGATTGTAATTTTAAAAAAAATTAAAGTCATGAATGATGGAAAATTGGAATAATTTTTTTGTTATGATTAGGTTTAAAAAAGTGTGAAGAGACTTTGTATTAAATATGTACTATAGTTAAAGAGGGAATAATTATATGATACTCAAAGCTCAAAATTATCTATTCACACTAGTATCACAATGAGGTATAGTTATTTTGAGGAACATTTATTTTGAGAAATTATGAAGAATGAAATTGGTGATAACCTACAAAGATGTTTGGTTTTCCAATAGGTGAAAGATGAGAGGAATCACCCATGTGGATTCATTCAACCGATACTTATTCCTATGTAGAAATGGGATAACATTAATATGCATATTTCAATTGGATTAACAATGAATCAGATAATGAGTGTTGTAAAGGGGTTATTGATGATCGGCTTAGAATATATACAAATTTACTCCCTATAAGACATGATATTCTACTTGGTCACCTAGCAAGAATATATATTAATGATGTTTTAAAGAAATATTGATATCCTCTTTCAATTGTGACATATCACAATCTATTAATTACATCAAAATGATACAAAAATATTCAAAAGGCTCTTGATATTCAGTATCATTTTTGAATTGCTTATCACACGCAAACCAATGGATAATCCAAATGGACTATTCAAACATTTTAGGATATATATTTTACATGATCATCAGACTTTCAATGTTTGTGGGATATTTACTTACCTTTTGTAGAGTTTTCCTATAAAATTTTTTTTATTCATTTATTATGATGGTTCCATATGAAGCATTATATGCAAAATGATTTCATACGCCAACTTGTTGTGATGAAGTTCGTGAATGTAAACTTATAGGACAATTATATGTGGTGGATAAAATAAATAAAGGTAAATATTATTCAAATTTATATTAAACTATCTCAAATAAATAAAAATATTTATAATGATAACAAAAGAATTAATTTATAATTTTATGTAAGAGATCATGTTTTATTTAATGTATCCACGTGGAATGGTAATATAATATTTATTAAAAATCGAAACGATACCCCAGTTATATCAGACCTTTTCAAATCATGTAAAGTATAAGAGATATGGCATAGAATTTGGAAATTACACCAAGTATCTTTGAGGTACATGACATCTTCCATATATAAATTTTAAGGAAGTACAATCTTGATCTATGTCATGTGATAACCAATGAAGAAAAATAATTATAACCAGATCTATCTTACTATGATGATCCTATCCATATTTATGACAGAAGAGAATAAATGTTTAGGATACAAAAAAATTGTTGGTAAAGGTAGTTTAGTGAAATCATAATATAGAATAAGTGATGTTTGAACCTAAAGAAGTTATGATTATTAACTACTCAAATAATTTCATGAGGTAAAATTGCAGAACTTTTGTGTAATTTTCTTTGATCTTGGGAAAAATTTAACACCTTGAGACTCTATTATATATTAAACAGCTCTGTTTGCATGTATTAATGAACATAAAATAATAATTAATTTTTTATTCAAACATAGAATTAAATGAGTGGGAATGAAAATTAAAAATTTATATTTGAAATTTATATTTTTTTAAAATATATAAATAAATTCATTGGTTATAAATTGAATAGAAATTGAAATGAAATTAATTTTAATGTAAAAAATGCAAAAACAGTTTTTATAAATGCAATTTGTTTATATATTATTAATTTAAATTAAAAACTAATTTTATTGATTTTAAAATAAATTTATATTTTATAAAATCAATAATATGAATTATCACTCATGTAATAATTTATCTATACATGTGATAAGAATAAATCCCTCTTTCTGTCTAAAATAGTAACTCATTTTAGACATTGGTTCATAATGATTTACGAATATATATATCAAATATATTTTTTCACCACATATAGAAATTATACTTGAAAATATGAAAGTCATTTTTGACATCATAATTTAAAAACAATCATAGATTTAATTTTTTATAATATTTTTAAATGATTAGTGTTTTGATGAATCTAAAGAAATATTGATTAATATACAGTTTTTTAAAACAAAAAATTAAATTCCATTATATTATTTTTAAATTAAAATTAGTAAAATTATATTATCAACTCTACATAGATCACTGGAATAAATTTTAGGTTGAATATTAATACGAATACATTTTATATATATGTAATATTTTTAGTGGAAAACTAGTTTTTTATTGAATATTAGGGTTTATTTTTAAATTAATGCATAAAATTTCTATAAAATGAATCAGGTAAATTAGATTTCACTTTTTTAGTAAGAATAATTAATATTAGTTATCGGGGTAAATGTAATGGTCCGTCATAATCAATTGTAAAAATAGTAAGAATTAATTATTGAAGTTTATGTAAAAAGGGGTTTATTAGGGGTTAAACTAGCATGATAAAGTAATAAATAACCTAAAAACATGTTTAGATTCTATTTTATTGACATATTTAGACTATATATAATATATAGTTCAAGATTGGTCTATTTTGGAAACATAAGGTGTTTATAAAATGTAGGTCTATTTTATTATTTTAAAAAATTCTCAGGTGACCTCTCCACCACTTATAGAAGGACTCCCCATATCACCTCAACTCCACACTCCGTGATCAATTTTTGTAATAAAATAATAAAAAAGTACATTAATTTAAATCCTACCCATGACATGCATTCCCTATTTTTTTCAAAAAAACTATCACTAGAAGGCTTTTAGTATGAACCTAAAGAGATTGTCTAAGGAAGAGTTATAGTTCTTAATAATGTGTTTTAATTATAATTATTCTTATAAATAATTAAAAATATTAATAAATATTGAAATAATAACACCAATACACCATATATACTTATATGTTGTTGTTTTAATGTAACATTAAATATCAATCTCCTCTCCTATAAAATGGGATACAAAATCATCGATCATGTGTTTAGTAGACTACAACCTCATGAACTAAGGTAATTCATTTCTATCACAACATCTCATAGCTATATATAGTGACATGTTCAATGAATTTATATGATATTTATGATATAAAAATACTTATTTAATTATAACAAAACAAATAAAATTTTACCATCCAATCCATTAGAAAATGATAAAGTCGCTCGTGCTTATATGTGGACAACTGCCTCTATGAAATAATGTGATTTGTTCTTAATTTTATTATGAAATGGATTGTAATAACGATATACATATATAATATATGTTATAATAACAATTTTTAATGATGAATTATAACATTCCTTTATTTTTTTCCATCTTTTAAAAATTGAAAACAACATTCAATCATATGTATAGATTAACATCTCTATGAATGGTGTATTTAATTTTTTATATATATATTTTATTGAATACTATAAGTAATTATATTAAAAATTAATATAATATTTTTATAG
Organism: Viscum album; assembly: GCA_963277665.1. Classification (NCBI taxonomy): domain Eukaryota; kingdom Viridiplantae; phylum Streptophyta; class Magnoliopsida; order Santalales; family Viscaceae; genus Viscum; species Viscum album. The sequence goes on along the minus strand of OY728127.1, from coordinate 941,688,159 downwards.
TGGTTATAATATAGGATATTATTAAACCACGATTGAAGTAAAATGACTGAAAATACCAAAACAAAATATCTTTGAAAAATTAAGTTGTTATTACACTAAAATGTGATTTAAACAATGAATTATTAATAATGGGGTGATAAATATTTATAAGTAAATTATATGTAGTATAATATATTTTATTTTTGTTGTATAATATATTTATAATAATTATATATAAATTATTCAAGAGGATCATATACATTTTATGGAAGTCGAACCTAAGCTATCATTTTATTTCAAAATCGAATCATTATTCGAGATTATTTATGTTTTTTTCTCAATTTGAGAACTAAATTTTTTAATCAATAATAAAACAAATATAATTTTATTATCCTATATTTATTCCTATGAATTTAATTTTTTCTTTGAAATTACCTATCTTTATGAACTCATGATATGAAAATATTATTTTTAGGAAAACCTCCATTATTTTTCTACTCAGTTAGGAATATTTCTCTTTAATCCCAATGTTTTATGAAAATGTTATCAAACCTGTTTTTGATATTCTATTATAATATTTAAATATCATTTTTAATCATATTATAAATTTTATATAAAATTATTTAATTGCAATATTCTTTTCATTTTCCAAACAAAGTGTTTTTGACCTTGTTACACCTCTGTGAGAAGAATATTTATTTTAATAGCTTTGTACGAAATCAATCACCCTAATTAAAACTCATATATTTTATTGTTCCATTATATTTTTAAAGGTTTATTTTCTAAATAAATTTGGTTCCTAAATACTTGAGATGTATTTTTTTAAAGGTGTTATTGATTTGTGAAAATGGTATTTTTCTTTAGAATGTTTCTAGTAATCCTTTTAAAGTATATTCATCTATAAGAATATTCATTTGTGAATATTATGGATAATTACAGATGTATTATTTAATACAATTCCATATATTACTCTTGATGTCTTATGATTACATCAGTTTATTGGGAAATTATTAACATTTTGTATATTTCTTTATTAATATCAATGTTTAACTTGATCATATTAATCCTATTTAATATGAGAAATTCATCAAGATTATTATGTGGTAGGAGAGGCCAGCTATAACCCCTCTATGAAATTATTGATACCATGAGAAAACCCTTCTTGGTTATGTGGTGGAGCCCTTACCCATTTATGTAAGATTTCTTGGATTGAGGCCTTAACGGTATTTTTACGAAGCCCAAAACTTTTCATTCTCTCATTATGTTATTAGTTATTCTTTTCAATTTTGATTTTTAGTATTTATGATATCCATGGATATGTTTCAACATTAGGTTATTATTTATATAGAATTATTTTATCATCATTATTTCTTGTCATATTATTCTTTATTCCCAAATAATTTTTTAAATGTCATTTGTTTTTAATTATTAACCTTTCCATTTTGATAATTTATTATTTATTCATGAGAGCTTCAACTATATACATACCCATACTAAGAATATACTCTCAACACTTTCTTATGTTTCCTTCCAGCAAGATTCTATGAAGTTTATTTTGATTGAAAAACATAAATATTATAAAAGGAAAAATGTTTTTCTTAATGAAAATAACATGTTGTATTTTTTTTGTTATGATGTGAGTTTCATGTATGTATGAATTGTTACATGTCTAAACAACTATTTGGTTCTTTTGAGATAAATTACTTTTATATAGCTCCCATGTAATTAAGTAACCATCAACTCTGGACTACATTTTTTGGGGTCTTTAAATGACTATCTTGATTTTGGGTCTATAGTTTACCATAAATTTACATATGAAAAAATATTTAATATAAATGTACACCGTTGGATGATATATAGACAAAATTTTATTTACTATGAAATTTATTAATGGATTTATTATTTATAAAAGTACTCGTTGTCATTCTATTTATCATTGAATGTGATATTTACTTTTTAATGGTTGGTAATTCCTTCAGAAAGAATTGGTTATTTATTCCTATGATGGGGGGAATAATTATGTTTATAAAATGAAGTGACAATGACATCATGGTAGTTGGGATGTGTTAAAAGTAGTTATACCTCTTCGATATGTATTTCATTATTGATGATTTAGGAAGGTTGGTTGGATGTATATTTAATATTGTGAATTATAACTACCTATATTATTTTTTATTCATGCATGGAAAGTACATAATTTGTTGTGATAGCTTAGGAAGAGTCCAATAGTACCAGTATTATGAAATTATAAATAATTTAATAAAAAGGGAATATTTCTATATGTTTCAATGATATTGATGACTACAAGTAAATTAATGTATATAAATTATGGTAATTGTGGTTCCAATCGTACTTATATTTGGGTAATAACATACTGAATGAATTTGAATAATATTATTTATTTAGTTGATAGTGAATAAATTAATATATATTTTTAATGAATGTGTGCATGATTGATATCTCCAATAACTCATCCACCACTGGTGTTGGAATATTATTTGGAATGGTTAATTGAATAAGGGACTTGTATTATACATATATCCCCCTTGATTTTTTTACCAGAATAACCAAACATGATTAACAACATGATCATGGAAGGATAATTTGGGCATTCTGTACATCACCCACAGGGCTCTCAGTCTCCTTTTTTGGAAATAAGGGTATTGATAAGGACATACTATCACTAGTCCCAATCCCTATTGTAACATGAATAGTTCCACCCACTATAAGGATAAAGGTAAACTTGAAGGCTCATCAAAAAACCCAATAATCTATTTTAATAGTATATGTGAGGAACTATAATGCTAAGGAGGTAAGGATATATCTTGTCCACAATTATTACGTTTCAATGACTCATAATAGATTCCCCAGCATCAACCCATATATTCTTGCCCATCTAATTGGCAGGTTGTCTGATAATAATAGCTTTCACCCATGATGGTGTATTCCATATATCAAATGAATATATTCATATCCAACAGACACAAAATTATATTTCACCTCCCAAAGTAGTCATAACTACGAAATACCCAAAAACATTTCAAATCCTTCTAGGTCTAGAATAGGGGAATTGATGTTACATGTGAAGTCACCCACATAACAAATTTTTACAATTTATAGAGCTAATATGTTTTTTACAAGTTTCTATAGCCAAACATGAAAATCAATTAAATAGTGGGATAAATATTAAATTCTTGAATCAATACCATGTTATTCAACAAAAAATTGTGTTTGTTTTCACTATCAAAAATTATTAGTATAAGAATGTCATTGGTCTACAAATCCCCTATCATTAAGGATACATCCCAATTGTTCAATTCCTGGAATGACTTGATAGGTTATAAATATAGGCACTCTAACTCTATGAATAAAACAATTTTTTATTTTCTATTGTTTCCTTATAATATTCATTATTCTATTTAATTTCCATATCATCCAAATAAAAACCACTTTGTTCCCATAAGAATCGCCCTTATTTATGGATCTGTATATATATGGGGTGGGTTATAAAGAAATCAACACCTATAATTTAGGTTTTTTTTCCCTCATGATCCTCCCACTCGTGAGTTTCTAGGTAATTTAAACATGGTCCCCCAAGAGACAATTGTTTTAAATACTCATAGAACACTTAACCCACTACAAAGTATCTGTGATAAATGTGTAATTATAGGATAATTTCTTATGGTGTGAAACCCAAATCATTTGAAGAATTCGCCATATTATTGTAACATATCCCATTATTAAGTCATGGTGTTCCACCCCAAGGAAACAGACTCACATCCAAAATAATAATGAGTAGGAATTTTTGATCCTCCACATTTATTTTATATATATTTATAGATTTTGAATACGCACCCAACTCTAATTTCCATCTTGAAATCTATTTAAAAATTTCCCATGTACTACTTATCCAATTACCATTGGATCAATGAATCTATGTACTCAATGTGTGTAATTAATTTCAAAATACAAACTTATTAATGTAATTTTTCCATCTCATCATATGGATTTTTTATTTCAAGTCAACTAAAATGATCTATATGATCCTCTTAAAATTTCAACTTGGGGACATGTGGATAGTCATCCTATGGGACCCAAAAATTGTGAATGGATTGTCACGACCTGTCCTCGAGAATCGTGTCATGACTACCCCAAGACCGCCTTCTATAGCCCAGGGGATGGAAACTAGCACCAAAGGTGTAAATCCCGATAACTGGGAAGGCATTGCCTTTATAAAAGTAACAAAACACCACAGATTACAAGCGGAAGTAAAACTCTAAGTACAAAGAGAAGTGCTGAAAGGTAAATGGGCCAGAATACAAACCCAAATTAAAGTAAAACTACAACTGAACAATGTACAACAGGAAAAGACAATAGCTGGAAGAAAGGAAGCAGCTCCTGGGTCGTCCTCCTCGGATCCTACCTGAAGGGTAGGTACAGATGGTGCAGCTCCAAGATCGTCCACCACGGATCCTACCTGAAGGGTAGGTACAGATGGTGCAAATATTGGATCATCCGCCACAGATCCTACCTGAAGGGTAGGTATAGATAGCCTCCTCAACTCTCTCACTCGTCAACCTCTTACGTGTGTCGTCTCGTCGTGTAGTCCACCTCCGGTTACTGACTCGCCGTGTAGTCCACCTCTGGGTACCGTCCAGTCCTCGAACACTCGGCCTCCGTCAGCACTGCCCGTCGTCTGCAACCAACACAACGTGGTGCGGGCATAGCCCATGCAGGGGTGAGTATAATGATACTCATTAGGGACCCTGAGACCCTCAAGGTCTCACTAAAACCAACATGGATATCCAAAAAGAAGATCTCAATAGATAACCTCTACTTAGGTATATGCCCATACATATATCTAAGTTATCCAGTAACCCATCTCAATCTGGAGGAAACACAAAGATTATGAAATCAACGGATAACCACTACCCAGTTATATGCCCATAAATATTCCTAAGTTATCTTGTGACTCATATCAATCATGAGGTAAACACAAAGGTCAAAAGTCTCAGCTCAAACCAGGATTTTCATTATCGAAATCGTAACTGCTGAAGAGCTCTATCTCTGGAGTGTACAGTGGTCCTGTCACGAATCTGAGGTACTGCTCACTAACCTAAGACTTCTGGGGTACTCCTCCTGTCGAGTACTGCGGGACAGCCACCCAAACACAGTAGTTCTTCCCGCTGGGGTATGCCACCCAAACACACTAGTGCACACCCCCTAGTAGCCTGCTGAGGTACTCTCCGGATGAGTACCGCGGGTCTGCACTGTCACACAGGTAGTGCTCCGTCCGCCATGGGTCTGCACCTCACAAAGTATTGCTCTGTCCACTGGGCTAGTCGACTCACTCCAAGTCGAGTCGGTCAAGCAGTCGTCAGGTCTCAGTCGGCTACACGGTCTCGGTACTCCGCACGCTTGTCTCTGGAAGGGTCTACTCCACGAGCTACAAGTCGATACTAAAAGTATCTCAAAGTCTCACGAAGAAGTATCCCAAAGGACCGCCTTGTCATAAGGGTCTCAACGCAACAGACGGTGCGTCAATCGGACCCCTGGTCTGTGAGTTACTAGCCTTTTCGTCCTAGGGGACCGGTTGGTTTCGTGAGCGAACCAATCCTGGTTGTATCTCAATTGTACCCCCGAACTCTCATAGGGTATACTCATAAGGACCATTTCTCAACATGATCATCAACGCTGCTGACGTTTCGTCAAACAGACGTCCTGTCTGAAAGATATCACCTTTCCCGATCCAGGGGCCCGGTTGGATTTCGGGTACAATCCAACCCGGCCACTATCCAACAGAAACCAAAACTCAGGCGAAGTATGCCAAGAGTTCCGTCAAATCTAGAGGAATTCAACGAGACAGACGGTGCGTCAATCGGATGCCCGGTCTGTGAGTTATTGGATTTTTTGTTCCAAGGGCCCGGTTGGATTTCGTGAGTGAACCATCCCGACCGCAATCCGACGGCATCCAAACCTCGAGCGGAGTAAGCCAAAAGATTCTTCTCACTTAGAGGAATCCATAAAAGTCCATGGCACGTCAATCTGACATCTGGAGCTCAAGATATAAGTGTTTTCGCTCCGAGGGCCCGGTTGATTTCATGTACGAACCAACCCTGCCGAACCCAAAGTTCTCTGAAACCTTGATTGTAATATACCGAAATGACCGTCTCATTCCAAGGATCGCTAATCAACTGATGGTGCGTCGAGCGGAGGTCCGTAGCCCAAGATATGGGCATTTCACTGAAACTGGTCCGAAAACAGGGGGTCTGGGCCCGGACCGACCCGGCCCGACCCCCCTGGGTCGGCCCGAACCGGGTCCGACCCGAAAGGACCCGGCCCGGCCCAGCCGGCTCGGTCCGGCCCAACCAGCCCGCCGCGGCTTGGCGTGGCCGAGCCGAAGTCGGGGAGGGGGGGTGCGCGCGACCCGCCCCTCGCCGTTAATTGAGGGCGGCGGCGCAGTCGCCGCCGCCGATTCTTCCGGCGGCACGCTCGGGCGCCGCCGCCGCCGCCTGGCGGCCGGACGGCTCCAGCCGTAGCCTCCGATCGCCGGCGGCGCCGCGCCGGCGACCCGCGCCTCTGGCTATTTCTGTGGGCTCCCAACGTTTCTCTGGTGGTTTTTTTTCAAAACTGTCTCAACCGGTGTTCATCTCGGGTCTCGTACTTTAATGCACAAGCTTCAAAAATACTTTGCGGCCCTGTTATGTCGTCGCTCGTCAATCCGCACATTAATTAACAAAACGCACCATCTTCATGGTTCTCCGGCGCGACGTGTTGGCGCCGTGCCCCTTCTTCGTGGCCCGACTCCATCCGCGGATGTCTTCGGGTTTCTCCGATGTGGCACAACGGTGTCTCGCCCTTGTTTGTTTTTCACGACGCGGCGCGACGACACCGCGCATTTCCTTGTCGCATGATTCTGCGTGGTGCGACAGCACCACGCCTTCCCGTACCAAACTAGAAAGAAATCCAACATGGAAAAAGGAGGTGGGTCGGCCGTGTTTGTGCGGACCGGCCCCCTCTCGTTAAACGATAGTAGTTGGACATATTCACGATGAATAAAAATCAAGGGATTAATCTCGAACAAAAGAAATTAAAGACAATCCCCTGCAACATCTTAAATAAAAATAATCATAACCATAATCCCAACCCACAAAATAATCTTCGTGGATCAACTTAATATTTAGTTGAACCGCGTTCTTAGATTTAGAAGGGAGTAAACAAGGGTTCACCAACAATCACAATTTAAATTCCCTACCTTCATATTTGATGTCGCACGTTGGGTATCGCAGAGAATGGCATCACGACGTCGGACGTAGATTCCGTGGACATAGGGGTGCGTCCGAGGAGGAAATGACGTCTCCTCACTTGTTGCTATGATGAAGAAGGGAGGTACGTTGTCATTGGCGTTGATCACCATGGTCAGCGACTTTTCCATTGTCATGGAGAAAGAGGAAGACGGAAGAATCTGGGATGCTGAGTCTTGTAGGTCGTGGGGTCGATGTTCTTCGTCAGAGAAGTACCGTTCTTCACGTTCTTCGTCAAAGACGAAGAAGATCTTCAAGTTTCTCAACGATTCTCCCAAACCTCTCAAGCAACAATGAAAATGAAATTAAGCCCATACTTAATTTATTAACACAACATAAACCATTGAAATTCAAGAGTTTGAATTTCAAAAACTCACATTAAACTCACTACATTAATGTCATAAGTTATAACTTAAGTTCACAACATTAATGGTGAGTTGAGGGGGTTAGAGGATATGATGGGGTGGGGTTCGTGTGTGCCCCACCACCCTATTAACCTCCCATGGGAAGGTGGGTAGTTACCCAACTTCCATCCAATGGATAAAAACACTTAAAGAAAATAAAAATTGAAGTTAAATTTTTATTTTATCTTTCACAATTTTTTAACAACTTCCCTCGTGTAAACGCAACTCCAAAATAGGCATTCCTAAGCAAATATTGATGCTGCGGTTCCATCGGTGCCCTTGGAATTTGATTCTGAGTATCGGTTCAAAAGTTAGAAATTCCCACTCGTTCGTTCACTGAACGTACCCGAGCTAAAATTCGGAAATTGATTCCGGGCACACCGAGCCTCAGAATCAGGTGCCGTCAGAAACTACGTTCTTGTAAAATCCTAAAGAAAATTAAGAAAAAAAATTCCTTGAATTTTACGCATCTTTACATTACTCCCATCTCAGGGCTTTACGTCCCCGTAAAGCTATAACACAAACTAGGGTAACAAAAGTGGTACTGAGCATGCATTTGAGCCTTCCGCTCTCATGTGCTCACCTGGAGGTTTCTGACCTGCCTACAAAAATGGACAAGAGGAATCAACCATCCTCGTAGGACCCCCTCCCATCTAACATCAATCTCCACTGGAACCTCCGAAAAAGTCACCCCATCATCAAATACCAGCTCCCCATGGTCAAAGATTTGTGTCGGGACGTGCACGTATCTCCTCAACTGAGATACACGGAAGACGTCATGCACTCGGTGCAACTGAGGTGGATGGGTGAAGTGGTAAACCACCTCTCCTACCCTGCTGGGGACCTAGAAAGGTCCATTTAACCTCGGAGATATCTCCCCACCTCGGCTAAATCTCCGTAAACCTTGTCGAGGTGAGACCCGTATATGAACATGGTCGCCATACTTGAACTCTAGAGGTCTCCCTTTTCATATTAGAACTGAAACTCAAAACTCCTACTGCAATGAGGGTAAGGTTGGCCGACCCAAGAATGATCAGCTACACCCTCCCATGCATGAGTTTTCCATGTGCTGCCCAGGGTTTCCTTTTCGTCGTCCAAGGAAAACCCATCCCGAAGTTTGCCTAATACCGTTAATTTGAGTATGAACAGTGATTGCCAAATCCATACTCAAACTAACGTCATAAGGCCTCGACGCTGCCACCATGAAGTCCCAACTGAGACTCTCGCCTCAAGGGTCAGATCACACCGTTGGCATAAGTGTGACTATTGAGTCTCCTCCCAAAGGTATCTCCAGACGTGAGGGTCAAGTCAACAGCTTAACTGGAAACTCTAGGTCTGGGACTAGATTCATGGAAGTAAGGGATGATTCGTATCGATGTCTGTGGCAACGGAAGCTAGTAGAAGAAAAATTCCGCACTTAGAATCATCCTTAGAGCCATTTTTGGTCGCACTCCATGACCACAAGCTGCTAATCTCTTCCCATGATCTCTAACTCCCTGAGTCTATTGGGGACTACAAAGGCGGGTGGTGGTAACATGTTGAAATGTACACCACCACAAGCTGCTCTCCTAGCTCTGCCTCCATGTCTGATGCTCTGCAAATTCATTTGTCCTTAACATTTCCTCTTATTGAATCATTTTACACGTCCAAGACCCCGAAACTGGCGCCAGTTTACTACTTTCCAAACTTCTATCATTCTCTTGCTGTATATGTTCAACAAAGAATTATCAACCACAAAGGTTCCTTCTATCACCCTAGCCTAAGTAGTAATGCATAGAGAAAAGGTGCTAGCTCGGAAGCCCTTAAACATACCATTCTCAGAGGTCCGACCTCTATTGAACTGGTTGAAACGCATCCATCGAGTACCTGGTATGTTCGGTACACCTCAATGAATTCTCAGCTATCAACATGTCATCCTTCCGAAACTGTATAAGCTCTAAAAAACTCTCTTCCACCCCCTCAAGCCAGTCCTCAGCTGCCTGTGAGTCAGGTTCGCCTCGGAACTTGAGGGTATCTGATGTTAGAACACATCTTAGGCAGTAATCTTACATGCGTCACCTACCGGTACCGCTGGTTGTAACTGCTGACCAACAGGTAGTGATGTATAGCTGACACACTACCCAAAGGTACTATCTCAGGTATCGGTCCACGTACTGAAGCCTCATCACTATGTGGACCATCCTCATGGTCATTCACTGGAAAACACTAGTGTCCAAGTCCACCATCCACTCTACTGATGTCTCAGCTAGGCGGAAAACTCTATCAATCACCTCCAGCCACTGCTCTGCTGTCTGGAAATCTATCTCGCCTCGTAACCTTGGAGGCTGCTGCTGCTAGAACTCGTTCAACGTGCTCTGCCAGCATGCATATTTTGCTAGTATAGCTGTTGGAATCTGCTTCCCAACAGGTGGTTGTGCTGCTGGTACACCACCCGAGGGTGCCAACATAGTTAAAAGGGCCCTGCACCAGAGCCACGTCGCTCGCTGAGCCGTCATCAAGTACTCTCTCGGAACTCCAACTGACTGTCAGCGTGGAGACATCTTGAACAGATGTGACACGGTCAACGTTTATACCTGGTGAGATGACCTGGTTTGAGCTGACTTTAATACTTTGGAAACACACACGCAATCAGTGTTTTCCTGTACAAAGTCAGAAATCAGTAGTCAGGGTCCTGGTGTACGGATACGTCGCCCGCCGCACCAACACTGGACTCCATGAACTGAAGACCACACTCGGTACCCTTAACAATATTGCTTCACGTAGAGAAAATATCAGAGTTATAAGTTCTGCGGTACAACCGACTCCTCTGATACCAATTTGTTACGACCCGTCCTCGGGAACCGTGTCGTGACTACCCCAAGCCCGCCATCCATAGGCCAGGGGCTGGTGACTAGCACCAAAGGCGTAAATCCCAATAACTGGGAAGCCATTGCCTTTATAAATGTAACAAAGCACCACAGAGTACAAGAGGAAGTAAAACACTAAGTATAAAGAGAAGTGCTAAAAGGTAAATGGGCCAGAATACAAACCCAAATGGAAGTACAACTACAACTAAACAAAGTACAACAGGAAAAGACAACAGCTGGAAGAAAGGAAGAAGCTCCTGGTTCGTCCTCCTCAGATCCTACCTGAAGGGTAGGTACAGATGGCACAGCTCCTAGATCGTCCACCACAGATCCTACCTAAAGGGTAGGTACAGATGGCGCTGCTCCTGGATCGTCCACCACGGATCCTACCTGAAGGGTAGGTACAGATAGCCTCCTCAACGCTCTCACCCTTCAACCTCCTCCGTGTGTCGTCTCGTCGTGTAGTCCACCTCCGGGTACTGACTCGTCATGTATTCCACCTCTGGGTACCGTCCAGTCCTCGAACACTCGGCCTCTGTCAGCACGGCCCGTCCTCTGCAACCAACACAACGAGGTGCGGGCATAGCCCGTGCAGGGGTTAGTATAACAATACTCAGTAGGGACCCCGAGACCCTCAAGGTCTCACTAAAACCAACATGGATATCCACCAAAAAGATCTCAACAGATAACCTCCACTTAGGTATATGCCCATACATATATCTAAGCTATCAAGTAACCCATCTCAATCTTGAGGAAACACAAAGATTATGAAATCAACAGATAACCACTACCCAGGTATATGCCCATACATATATCTAAGTTATCAAGTGACTCATCTCAATCATGAGGTAACCACAAAGGTCAAATTTCTCAGCTCAAACCAGGATTTTCATTATCGAAACCGTAACTGCTGAAGAGCTCCGTCTCTGGAGTGTACAGTGGTCCTGTCATGACTCCGAGGTACTGCTCACTAACCTGAGACTGCTGAGGTACTTCTCATGTCGAGTACCATGGTCCAGCCACCCAAACATAGTAGTGCTTCCCGCCGGGGTATGCCACCCAAACACAGTAGTGCACACCCCCTAGTAGCCTACTGAGGTACTCTCTGGACGAGTACCACAGGTCTGAACTGTCACACAGGTAGTGCTCCATCCTTCATGGGTCATCACCTCACAAAGTAGTGCTCCGTCCACTGGGCTAGTCGACTCACTCCAAGTCGAGTCGGTCAAGCAGTCGTTAGGTCTTAGTCGGCTACACGGTCTCCGTACTCCGCACGATCATCTCTGGGAGGGTCCGCTCCACGAGCTACAATTCGATACTCAAAGTATCTAAAAGTCTCATGAAAATGTATCTCAAAGGACCACCTCGTCATAGGGGTCTCAAAGCAACAGACGGTGCGTCAATCGGACGCCCGGTCTGTGAGTTACTAGCCTTTTCGTCCCAGGGGCCCGGTTGGTTTCGTGAGCGAACCAATCCCGGACGTATCTCAACTATACCCCGAACACTCGTAGGGTATACTCACAGTGACCTTTTCTCAACGTTATCATCAACGCCTCTGACGGTTCGTCAAACAGACGTCCTGTCTGAAAGATATCAGCTTTCCCGATCCAGGGGCCCGGTTGGATTTTAGGTACAATCCAACCCGGACACTATCCAACAGCAACCAAAACTCAGGCGAAGTATGCCAAAAGTTCTGTCAAATCTAGAAGAACTCAACGAGACAGACGGTGCGTCAATCGGGTGCCCAATCTGTGAGTTATTGGCTTTTTCGTTCTAGGGGCCCGGTTGGATTTCGTGAGCGAACCAACCCGACCACACTCCAACGGCATCCAAACCTCGATCGTAGTAAGCCAAAAGATCTGTCTCACTTAGATGAATCCATCAAAGTCAATGGAACGTCAATCGGACGTCCGGAGCTCGAGATATAAGCGTTTCCACTCTGAGGGCCCAGTTGGTTTCGTGTACGAACCAACCCTACCGAACCCAAAGTTCTCTAAAACCTTGAGTGTAATATACTGAAACGACCGTCCCGTTCCAAGGATCTCTACGCAACTGACGGTGCGTCGATCGGAGGTCTTTAGCCCACAATATGGGGATTTCACTGAAAGTGGTCCGAAAACGGGGGGTCTGGGCCCGGACCGACCCAGCCCGACCCCCCTGGGTCGGCCCGAACCGGGTCCGACCCGACTGGACCCGGCCCGGCCCGGCCCGCCCGACCAGCCGCGGCTCGGCGTGGCCGAGCCGAAATCGGGGACCGGGGGGTGCGCGCGGCCCGCCCCTCGACGTTAATTGAGGGTGGCGGCGCTTCCGGCGGCGCGCTCGGGCGCCGCCGCCGCCTGGCGGCCGGACGGCTCCGGCTGCCGCCTCCAGTCTCCGGCGGCGCTGCGCTGGCGACCCGTGCCTCCGAGTGTTTCTTTGAGCCACCGGAGTTGCTCCGGTGGTCCGTTTTCAAAACAGTCTGAGCCGGTGTTCATCTCGGGTCTCCTACTTTACTGCGCAAGCTTCAAAAATACTTTGCGGCCCCGTTATGTCGTCGCTCGTCAATCCGCACGTTAATTAACAAAACGCGCCGTCTTTTTGGTTCTCCGGCATGACGCGTCGGCGTCGCGCCCCTTCGCCGTGGCCCGACTCCGTCCGCAGATGTCTTAGGGTTTCTCCGACGCGGCGCGACGGTGTCGCGACCTTGTTTCTTTTTCACGACGCGGTGCGACGGCACCACACATTTCCTTGTCGCATGATTCCGCGTGGTGCGACGGCACCACACCGTCCTGTACCAAAACACAAAGAAATCCAACATGGAAAAAGGAGGTGGGTCGGCCATGTTTGTGTGGACCGGCCCCCTCTCGTTAAACTATAGCAGTTGGACATATTCACGAAGAATAAAAATCAAGGGAGTAATCTCGAAAAAAATAAAGTATAGACAATCCCCTACAACCTCTTAAATAAAAAGAATCATAACAATAATCCCAACTCGCAAAATAATCTTCTCGGATCAACTTAATATTTAGTTGAACCGCATTCTTAGATTTAGAAGGGATTAAACAAGGGTTCACCAACAATCACAATTTAAATTCCCTACCTTGATATTTGACGTCGCACGTCGAGTATCACAGAGAATGGCGTCACGACATCGGACGTAGATTCTGTGGACGTCGGGTTGCGTTCGATGAGGAAACAACGTCTCCTCACTTGTTGCTATGATGACGAAGGGAGGTACGTTGTCGTTGGGGATGATCACCACGGTCGGTGACTTCTCCCTTGTCGTGGAGGAAGATGAAGACGGAAGAATCCGGGACTCCAAGTCTTCTAGGTCGTGGGGTCGATGTTCTTTGTCGGAGAAGAACCGTTCTTCACGTTCTTCATCGAAGACGAAGAAGATCTTCAAGTTTCTCAAATATTCTCCCAAACCTCTCAAGAAACAAAGAAACTAACCAAAATTAAATTAAGCCCATACTTAATTTATTAACACAACATAAACCATTGAAATTCAAGAGTTTGAATTTCAAAAACTCACATTAAACTCACTACATTGATGTCATAAGTTATAAATTAAGTTCACAACATTAATGGTGAGTTGAGGGGGTTAGAGGATATGAAGGGGTGGGGTTCGTGTGGGCCCCACCACCCTCTTAACCTCCCAAGGTAAGTTGGGTAGTTACCCAACTTCCATCCAATGGATAAAAACACTTAAGGAAAATAAAAATTGAAGTGAAATTTTTATTTTAACTTTCACTATTTTTTAACAACTTCCCTTGTGTAAACGCAACTCCGAAATAGGCGTTCCTAAGCAAATACCAATGTTGTGGTTCCATAGGTGCCCTCAGAATTTTATTCTGAGTATCAGTTCAAAAGATAGAAATTCTCACTCATTCGTTCACTGAATGTACCCGAGCTAAACTTTGGAAATTTATTCCAGGCACACCGGGCCTCGGAATCAGGTGCCGTCAGAAACTGCGTTATTGTAAAATTCCAAAGAAAATTAAGAAAACATTTTCCTTGAATTTTACAGGTCGTTACATGGATATACCTTCTATTTCATCTATATCTAAAAAACATTTTAAATCCTTGGGAGTCTAATTAATATAGACAATCACCCTCCTCATATTAGCAATTAATTAGGGTTAATACCTTTCAATATAAGAAATTTTATTTGAAGGATATATAAAATTGAATTGGATACTAACATGAGAGCATCAATATCTCTAGGGTTAGTTATCTAAGATTATTCTCTTGTTGAGAGTCTTCATGGACACTACTTCAAACCAACTAGGTATAACGTTTGTTGCGGTACCTCCCATTATGGTTTCTACTCAAAGTGATGCAATATGTATTTAGGGAATTTGATATGATCCATTGTCTACTACTCCCATATTTGTTGATCATACATAATCTACTTATTTATTTTCATATGGTTTTTGACTATAGTAACCATATCATTTATATTCTTTCAAAACATCTCAGTAATTGATCCTAACTATCTATGTGATTCTAATTCCTACACTCCATGGTACTTACTCCCCTTTAGTGGAATGATATTTTAATGTCTATAAAAAATGTTATCCAAATATTTATACACAGTGTGGTATGTATTAATATATTATTTAGAATGATTAAAAAATGTATAAGAGAATGGAGGGATTGGAAGAATGAGAATAGGGTAAAGTAATAATTTAGAGGGTTTTAGCTCTCCATCCCAAGTCATTTAGTTGAGAAACTTGCATAAGAATTGTCCCTTCTTCCACTATACCCTACTCCCATTATAGCCGATACCCCCTCCTATATTGTCCAATCACCCAAAACTCTACATTCACCAAGAATACCCCATATTCCAATTCTAGAATACACTTTATAGAACCCTAGTCTATTAGTGGTGTTAAGAAAGAAAATAGTCCAATAGAGGCATAGGGAACTATAAAAATTACAGTCAAAGTAGAAGGTAAAGGAAATTTTTCTAAATGAAAAACAAGTATAAGTGAAAATAATCCAATAATTATTTTCACTCTACCTGTAAACGTGGTTTCATGAAATATTTTGTTTCTCGATTATTTAGAATGTTTCAGATTTTTTATGATAAAATTTTCTTGATTTTTGTAATGGGTGATGTTTTCATGAAAAAAATTATCACATTCTCTCTAGAGTTACAAAAAGTGTGATACATAAAAGGGTTATAGAAGAACCTGATATTTTTAGGAATACTAGTAAATATGGTTTATTCTACTATAATTATGAATACCTTTGTATAAAATCGCACTATGTTCCATGATAGGGTCCTATGTTGTGAAGGATAAATCATTGTATCATTTTAGTAATTCTAATTCAGAGATGCATACTGGAAAATAAGCATCCTGAACATCAAATTACCAACATGCGTGTCTAGGTCACATGGGTGAGAAGAGGATAAATGTAATGGTTAATAAAGTTATAAGGAATCTCATATTCATGGATTACAAAACATATGAAGAATATATCCTTGGAAATCTCTTAAAGGTTTTCTTAAATATGGAATCCTCATTAACGATATCAGGTCATCCATAAATGATAGTCAAGATCACTGGTGATATTTCTTGGACATTATTAATAATAAACTTGGGGTTACAAAAATTACTAGATAACCACTCCTAACAAACTGGTAAAAAATCCCCCATGAATGTAATAAAAAATATAATCGGGCTCATATCAAGAATTCAACAAGATATATTTATAAATATGACACTCATGAAAATCATATTATCAGTTTCAAAAATGATAACAAAAAATATAAGCAATAACTAAAAAACATAGAATAACATATAAAATAAAGGTACATAAAATATGGTACATGAAAAATTATAAAAGTAAAATACATAATAAAATATTTTTACAGTAAATAATTGAAATCCCACAATGTCGTATAAATATAAAATCAAAAGGTTCTTATCCTTTTTACTAATGGTCACCTTCACCCACTGAATCCATCCAATAACCAGAAAAAAAAAGATTGCTCTCAAAACTAGAAACCATAATGGGGATATCAGAAAAAAAACATAAAGAATACATACACATGAAAATGTGTATTTAGGATGTGAATAATATTATCCTTGTAGAATTTTCCAATATATTTTATTTAATAGATTTTATATTGAATTACATTTAAGTAAATTTAAAATAAATTGAATGAAAATATCATTTTCATTCATTTAATAAAAAACAACATAATCATACATTGACCATATTCCCCTATTAAAATTTAATTAATATTTTTAAATTAAATATCTTGTTGAAAAGGCATTAGTTTCATTAAAATACCATTTGAAATAACTGTTTTAAGAGTAAAAGTGTATGATTAATACCATTGGGAAAATATAAAAACCATTATCCCATGATTTAGTTTTTCTAGAACCGTTGATTAGTAACATTAAAAATTATATATAAAAAATAAAGCTAAAACTGTGAGTAAGAAAAGCATAATAATAACACCGAATAATAATATAAAATAAAAAATAATTAGGAAATAAAAAATTCTAAAATTAAGTAAAAAAATTAATATATATATATATATATAAATTATTGAAACACATTATAACACACTAAATCCCAGAAAATATAATAGAAAAAACAAGGTAAATATATGTTAATACTCAATAATAAATAGTGATAAATATTAAATTTATTCAAGTTTCATTAATATATAAATTTGTTTCTAATTATAATATTCATAGGAAACACTAAACTATTTTGTGAGATGATCCTCGATGTAATCGATGGAAGCATCTTCAATCATAGAGATTAATTTCAAATAATATTTAAAAGATCTAGTTATATATTACCATCCTCACTAGTTAGCACCAACTTTGGGTATAGTTCCATCATGAACTAATGGATTCTAGTACATTCATAAACATAACTATTATATCAAATATATATTGATTTCTCACCTATACACCAAGGGTTACATTATTTAAACTATTGGATGTGTGGAAACACATCACATAACAAATAATAATAACAATAATGTGAATTCAACTAAACTCATAATCTCGACTCGCAAATTCAAATTCAAAGTGATAGAACCTTTAAATGTTATATATAATGATAATAATTATAACACATGATGTCCATTTCCCTAATTACAATCAAATATTTGGGATATAACATCCTGGGTGTCATGTATTCCATGAAAATCCCTTCAATTTTTTTTCCAAATGGGAATTTCAAATAAAATAGGGAAAAAAATTTAAAAATAGCTTTTATAAATCAGTAATCCATAAAAACATATGTAATAACGTTTTAAGACATAATAAAACCAAACAATAACATAGATATCATACAAAATATCAAAATATTATAGGATAACAAACAATAGAATCCATGAGCAAAACACCCATAAGTAAAATATATAATCAAGAAAAACATAATTTAGATTTTAAAAAATCCTTTTGAAACCTAGCACTATCCAAAATATTGTTATTAAATATAAAATGTATTTTATTGATTTTGATAGACACAAAGCGTATATTAAAAAATATATTAGAGGTATAAAACATGGATGATTGGGATGGATATTTTAATTAATCTTTATAAAAACATTGAAAAGATAACTAATTTATGATTTTCTAAAATAATAAAAAATATAGATTTTATACTGATGAAAAATTATTTTACAAAACTCTAGAACCATATGGTATTCTAAATAAAAGGTATTACAAGAAAATGGATATCCTGAAATGATGTTTTTCACCAATATTCACTATTGAACTTGAGGACATGAGATTTAACCCTTTCAATACATTAAAAAAACCTTTCATGAAAACCCCCATATTTTACAGGAAAAATAACAGTATGCAACCTAGTACATTGGGTGAAAAAATATATAAGGTAGAGAAAGAAGAAGGGAAGAGAAGAGAAGAAGAAGAAATATATATAACCATTTAATTGGAGGAATAAACAAAAAATATTCATTATGAATCCATCATGTGAGGATATGGAGGGTGAGATAAAATACCTTTTTGTAATCTAATTTGAGAAATATTGTCCCCAAAAAGAAAAAATTAAAAATACTGATGATGGATTAAAAAATTAGAAAAACAATTTCTAGTTATTTTCATAGCACGTGTAATTAGGATCTCTACCTGTGTGACTTACTAATGAAACAGACTTCCTTTTATGGATGATTTTATTTTCAAATATTCAAATTCACAAGATACTTCATAGGCTTGCACCATAACATTGAAACTTATAAACACCCTCTAAAACAAATAATTTGGACTCAAAAATCATCTAAACCCATAATAAATATATATAAAATAAAATACAAGAATGTGACATCATGGGTGTGATAAGAAGAAAAGACACATAATAAATGAAATATAGATAGTGTTAATATATATTTATGGGGGTATATACTTATTTTTGTTGTTGTTAAAATATTTCAAAATTTATTAAAAGATTCAATGAAGAATTACTGAAAATGTAAATAGGGCTGTTTTAACAATTATTTTATATATAAAGATAGATCAGTTAATTCATATTGGATATTGTATTTTATAGTAACAAAGTATCAATAGAGCTTATATAACCTTCCCAAATATAATTCCCCAACACTAGACCCACTCCCATCCTCATGAAACCCGCAATTTTTTATCAATACACCCTAGTAACCCCACCCCATGCATCCTTCATGATGACCCCCTCTCACAATGTCCCATATATCCTGAATACCCAATTATATCCCACATATGTTGTGATACCACCATATCCTTGTCTATATTCTGTAGCACATTGAACCTCTTTGTTATAGTGCCACTTCATATATATAATACTTGATTCCCATCCCCCACTCCATGCACCAATCCTCCCTATAAAAACTCAACCACCATCAGAAATATTATTCCCAATATACTTCCTCAAATAAAATCATCATTGGTCAAACAATATTGTGATTTTCAACTATAAAAATTGTCACCAAAATCCCACCTCTATGTGAAATTCATATTCACTACCTTGATTTATCATAATAAGTTCCAACTGTGGAATTTCAAAACCAGTTGCCTACAAAATTTCCACTATAAACACCTTCTCAATGTGCATCTTTGAAACTAAATAAAACATCATTTATTTTAATCTTCTATAAACCTATGAAATCGTCATACCCCATTATAGTTTATATGACATAACCCAAAATCATTGTTGATAAACATATCAATTCCATTGGTTTTATCACATCAAAGAAGACACTTATTTTCACCATTGATAGATAGGAAATGTATTCACATCTAGTTCGATCCCCTCCCAGACACAAATATGTCACATTAATACGATGGGAATAGTGGAATAAAAAGATCTTTTATATGTCACATAACTCATTGGATCACTGAATTAATAATTCATTGATGAAAGTTAAAACGTTCATATAAATATAGAACCCTTCAATTATTACCACATGATTGATTCTTGTTGGGATTTCCATGTTCCTCAAGATGATACTCTTGTTATAGGTTTCTCATGTTCCATGTAGGTTGTTATACATTTCTAGGAGCCTCCATATGAAAATCCATATATCGTTCCTCATTATAATGATAATTTTAATCTCCCCAATATAAACGCTACTCTATTCCCACAAGAGAAACTACTGATCATGAAAATACTCCATCGGGTTGTCTATACCCAAATGTCCACCTAAGGGTTTTTGACCGTGGTACCTCAAAGAACATTACTGGGAATTGAGGTATTGATTAGTAATTCTTAATAACATTTAATATAGTTAAAATTACTAGTAATAGTAATCATACATTGTATACGACTGGCTATTGTAGTTTCCCGATTATGCATAACATAATGTTATCCACTATCTATACTATTATACAATGTACCTTTAATTCATTATCTATTTAAAATCAAATATATGACTTCCAGTGCAAATACTAATTCTCAATTACATTATTTATCTTTGAAGATCATTTTAAGACATGTGTTCCTAGTAGTGGACACATTCATGGTGGTGTATATGTGCTTGACTCAAATCTATCACTTGTCTATCCTAGCAGTTCTAATCATTCACCCCACCTTCACTATCGGTTTGGTTAAGCACCTATCCCCATTTAGTATATAAATTTTCTGGAGTTTGGGATTCTTATTCCTTATTCCTTAGTTTATTTTAACTAATTATAGAAACATGTATTCACTTATGATCACATTGAAGTTCCCCATATCACCCACTCATTTGCATCGAGTTAATTCTAATTTGTGGGGACCCAATCCAGGTAAATGTAAACTACGATTGCTATATTTTATTAAGATCATAAATTATTTTTTAAGGTTTACATGACCTTATAAATTGGAAAATATTTCAAAAATTATTTACATTATATCATTCATAATATCAAAAAACCACTACAGAGTTTTATATTAAACATCACAATTTTCATTCTCACAATTGAAACACCCTGATATTTTTTGACATATATATCTTAAAATAAATTTAATTTCATGGATATCTTATGTCACACCCTGCCCTCGATATAAATGACTTATTGCATAGTATATCCTTATAAACTAGTAGCTAAATTGAATGTTTGAATTTTTATAATAATATTTTGAAAAAATGTATAATTTGTTTATAAAAAAAATGTATTGAGATATATGAGCTCAAATTTATACTAAATTCATTATATTATATAGAAATATATTTTCTTTTATAATGGTTTTTTGAGTAAATAAAATATTAAATTTATTCAACCATTATAAAATTTATTTGATAAGCTGAAATTTACTTTTTAAATACGAATATCAAAACTATCATTAATTTATGTTTTGATAAATTTATAAAAATATTTAATTTATGTTGAATGGGGAAAATACTGAATTTTATTGACAATAATATTTTAATTTCATGATTATTTCTAATTTAATTTTTTTAAAAAAATTAATATAATTTTTTTTCAAATATATATTTTATAATCAAATTACGTTTGTTAGAATAAATTTTATGTTGTATTTTGTCATAAATAATTTTTATATTAAATAAAACATTTTTCTAGGAACCCAATTATCATTTTGTTTTATGGGTTTAATTTTAAATTAAAATAAACTACTTATTTTAATTGAATTTGATAATATTGATTCTATATTTAGAAAAAAAATTCAATATTTTAAATTTATTCGACCATAAATTTTGATAAAAATAATTGAAAACTACTAAAAATGTTGAATCATGATTAAGGTTAAAACAGGTTTACCGGGGATATTAAATAATGTGACAATATTTAGTTTTGTAATTAAAAATTCTAAACTCAAATAGAAGACCATTTTTAAATGTGATAAATTAAAAATATTTACTCACTATCGACATGTAATCATATATATTTTGTATAAAATTAATAAATTTTAATATTTTATGAAGTTCCTTATGTGTCCTCATCCCTTCTTTTAATTGGGCACCCCACCATTGTCTAATTTACACCAAATGGAGAAATAAAAATCATCCAATACCTCAATATATATCTTATCAACTCTCCTATTAATGATGTAGATGTATATTTCTTCTCTAGAATCCCTTATAAGGTAACTTATGAATGATCTAAATGAGGCTAACTGAATAAGAGGTAATCATCCTACCCACAAATTTTAAAATTATTTCATCCTATACATTCTATAAATACATTGAAATAATAATGAAATAACAATACTAATATAATTAACATACTAAAGTATCATTATTATTATAATTTTACACCCCATTATTCTCATGTTTTTCTATCAAATGGGATGTGAATGTATTTCTCATGTGTATGTGTGGACTACTACCTCTATGTAGATATATAATTTATATTCATGTACCATTTTTATGGATAGTAATAATGATGATATAAATGTTTAAATATAATATTTAGGACTTCATTATATTTCTATAATTATAATATCTGATCCATTTTCTTACATTATTTGTAAAATTTTATCATTGCTTATGTGTACGTTTAGACTACCACCTCATGGAAGCGATGTGATGGGTTTTTCAGTTTCATTTTACATGGATAGTAAAATGTATAGATTTAATATTTAAATAAAATTTATTTGAGATATAATTATGGTTCATTAATGATAAAATTTTATTTAACTTTATTTCCATATTTTTTATAAAACATGAAAACAACGCTCATGTGTACGTTCGGTTTACTATATCCATGAATCATATAAATAATTTTGAATATATACCTTTTATGGATGATTATAAATATATATTATGAATATATAATATATTTCCATAATTATTAAAATTCATGAGAATATGGAACCTTAATCAATGGACATAGACCATAACTACTAAACTAGAATCCCAAAAAAACGAAATGTGAGCACCTAGAAATGAAAATTTTATTAATTATTTTTTAATAAATGGGTGTTAAAATAATATAGGTGCAACATATATGAAATTGTAAGAATGTAAATGATTTTATTAAAAAAAATTAATTAATTTAATGTTTTTATAATGGGATATTAATACACTATTGTAGAAATTTGAATTTTAGGTATGATATTTTCATATCACTTTTATTTATGGGAGAAAAATTCAATATTCCACATTTGTTTCTTTAATGTGGGGTATAATACTATGAATAATGTATCTTATGATTATTATAATAAATTTTTTTTATATAAATATCCATATATGTTTCTACATTTCATGTTGTTTTGAATCGGATATTACCAAAGTGGTAAGAACTTTATGTCACAATATCATTATTTGCCGATATTTTTTTATTAGTTTTTTTATAAAGAAGATATTTAAATATATACATCTAAATAATCTAATTTATTTTCAAAAATAGTATATATAAATTATATTTTCATTTAATAATTCAATTTTCTTCCACTTAATAGTTAAAACTATTGTTAATATGTTTTTTAGAAAAATAATCTTTATTCCTTATTTGTTAGGAATATTTTACTTCATTGTCCTTGTTTTTATTAAAAAATTCGTGAATGTTTTAAATATTCTCCTATATTTTTTAAAATAATTTTTTATTTTTTTATTTTTTTTAAAAAAAATAGAAGGAATATTATTATCACTTTAGTATGAGGTACTATTCAATTTTCAAGAAACTATGTGAAAGGAATTTTTTTTTCACGCACAACATAAAAAAAAATCTCATTATCACGATCGATCAAGAGTTGATGATTCCCCTATATGTTTAAATATTTTGTTTCATTGTAAATTTTTTCTATAATATATTTCAAAATATTCTATTTTAAATAAGTTGGTTCAAAATGAAAAGGGTATTTTTCAATGGAAATATTCCATGTGAACTTTTAAACGCATTATTCATTTAAGATAACATTTTATGATGCTACATATTATTTACTAGGGATATGATGCAAGGATATGATCATTATTATTTATCTTTATGGTTTCTTAATATGATATTATATAGTTATGGATCCTTTATATTTTCCTTAGTTTATGCTACGATAAATTGTTGAAATATTTATGAAACCAGCTTATTTTTTATGGTTTATGAAAAATGATAAATGTTTTATCATATTTTGGACCATATGTGAATGGAATATGACTATATGATGGGTGGAACTTGAATTATATGTCCCTCCAATGTATTGGATCAATAGTGTTATCTCGAGATATTATAAGTATGAGAATTGGGAGTGAACCCCTTTTGGGAAGAGATGCTATCAACTATGATAGTCTTGGGAGTAAGCCATATCTAAAGATGCGATATAATAGGGTCTAACCCAAATCAACTATGATTTTTTTGGAAGTAATGTTTTACCTAAGAAAGGAATTTATATTATTATATATATTAAAAAAATTATTTTTATATGATAATGTTATGATCTAATGGATTATGTTCATTTATTCCATTAGGATTTATTTTTGATGAACTACAACACTTTATTCCATGATTCAAAATTATGATCTTTGATATGATGGTTTTGTATATTCAAATGTTAATCACTTTTTCTCACAACCTTTTTCTAAGGTTTTGATTATTTTATCCTTGATATCTCCATTGTTTAACCTTACTGGATATATGAGAATGTCCATACCTTCATTGCCTTTCCCTAGGCTGTGAAGAATGTTATTAAGAACGATATGTCTAAGAAGGATTCCAATTTTTAAGAACATTGTAGGAGATGATTTTTTAAATATTTTGAACAATGTTTTTTATATACTTTTTTCCAAAGATAGTAATCCTGTATTAATTTAGAAATAATTGTAATTTTTTTATTGAGTATTCATCTTTTAAGATATAATATCTATGTATGAAAATATGGGTCTTTATATTTTCAATGAGAAAAATATTTAATTTCCTTTTGAATCTATGATGTGAAAAATTAGATATATCCCATATTATACTCTTATTTATAAAACAGACTATGTTATATTAAAAAAAGGGGTGTCATTTTAACATGAAAACATCAATTTATGGATAATTCATGTTGTTCTTCTAGAATAGATTCATTTTGGGTAATAACCTATAATAGAGTTGGTAGATTATATCTCAATCATTATTATGATATATATTGAGTGTACCCTTACATCCAACATAGTTTGTAACTCCTAAGGGTTAATGTTTGGTAAAAATTATTTTATTAATAAACCATTATGTTGTATTTGAAAAAAAAACAATTTCCATTTCTGATCTAGTGCAAACCTATAGTTCCATAGATTGAAAATAAGGATTAACAATTTACTCATCCTATCAGTGGTATTTCTTGATTATAGGCTTTTCCAACAAGGTTATTTTTTCTTACAATAGTATTTGTTGTTTTAGTCAATAGATTGAACCATATTTAACTGTGATAGTTATTAATATTACAAATACTGAAATGATTATCCGCTTAATCAAAATATTCTTATGCAATAAGGAATACAAAATATTGTTTTCTTTTTCTTATGTGACTTTCTCAGGATATAAATCACACTGAGCTTACAAATGAGAAAATTTTGGAATAGTGACCTATTTTATATTTCATTAGTTAACATCCATGTTATTTTGGTCTCTCTACTAATAACCAAGTTACTTATCACTATATTAGTACCAATGATAATAAATTTTCTATTCTATCATTCTCAAAACAATATAATGTTGTTTTTGATTTTTTCCATTTGGATAACAAAAGATATCACTAGTGGACACTTATAAATAAAAAAATAAATGTGAATAAATTGACTCCATATAGTAGGACGATTTTAGGATCTCAGTTTTTAATAACTAAATTCATTGTATTCTTTTTATAGGGATATAAAATTAATTTGATGAGTTAAATTAAAATGATCATGAATATATTAGTACATATGAGGAAAAATTTACAATACATTTGATGTATGTTTATGGTATTTTCATCCAAACTCAACCTATGATTGATCAATTAATTACTGTCATAAAATGGTTTCATTTAAGGTTATTAAAAATAGTCATCCTCAGCATGGAATAAATCATTAAATGTCTTCTCAATGTGTAAAGAGAGATTTTAATTAACTATGAAACATGAGGTTTTGATTAAAAAATAATTTAGTAATAGAAATGATATTTTAATGATAAAAACTACAAGGAGATAAAGGTAAGATTTAATTTATTCTTAATATATTGATTGAATCATTGAAGATATTTTATTATGGGGACTATTAAATATTTTACATTTGTAAATTGAGGTTTTCATGCAATCAAATATCGTAGTTATGGGAAGAAGTTAGAAAATGTTGGATAAAATGTACCAAATATTTCATCATCCACATTAGTGTTTCAAATGAATATAGTATGGCCATTAAGAAATATAGTTCTAAAATAAAAAATCTAATGATCAGGGATGACATAAAAAACCTATTAATCCTTGATATAAAGGTAAATATCATGTGATTACTATTACCGATGTAAGGTAAGAAAACTATGTTGTGAAAGGAACACTTGTTTTCCTGCTTGGAACATGTAATTTCATTATTTATAGAAGGTCATCCCACTCATTTATAACATAAAAAATTATAAGAGGTATCATAGTATAACCTAAATGATTAGATATTTAATTATAAGAGAACAATATTAATCATACAATGATAGATTCTCGTGGTTATAATTCTTCTATGACGGATGTTTATGGGAACTACTTCATATGAATCTTGTTATACTACCTATAGTCGAATTTGATGTTATCTTAGGCATGAATTATCATTTTTTATATAAACCCAAGTTCAATTTCTAAGGAAGGTAAGTCACGTATGATATTATGAAAAAAAACTATGATCATCTATCGACGTGAAAATTAATATGATCACCCAGTGGAAATTGCATAATCTGTATGGATGTTAATTCCTATTAAAGACGGTTATTTATAAGAGATGATTAGGTAGAAGAATAAAATAAATGATATTCCTATTGTGTGAGTATTTTTTTCTGTATTTTGTGAATCATTTTCCAGTATTCCACCAACTTCTGAAATTGATTTTTCAATAGAACTCAAACCTAGTGCTATAACTATTTCAAATACATTATATATAATTTTCCCCATTGAGTTTTTATAATTGAAAAAGAAACTCCCGTTCAATTTTGATAAATGGTTCATTCTTCTAATGGAATCACTATGGGGTTGACCTATTTTCTTAAGAAGAAATATGGCACAATAATACTCCACATTTATTATTAGTAACTACTAAATATCAAAATAATAATTAAGTTTCATTTTCCCTACAATGATGATTCGTTCGATTGACTAAAATTTATAAATATATCTACAATATTGATCTCTGGTTAGGATACTATCAGTTTATGGTCAAAAATGAATACACAAACAAGACATCATTTTTTATGAGGTATGTACACTGTGAATTTATAGTGACACATTTTGTGTTATGAATTCCACCAAAGTATTTATAGATTTTGAAGAATAACATCTTTAGATATTAACATGAATAGTTTTTAGTAGTTTTTATTATTGATAAACATATATATTTCAATATTAAGTAAGATAATTAAGATCATTTGTGTATTATAAAAAAGACCTTAAGTTAGTAGATGTTGTATGAAAAATTTACCAATTGTTAGTTTTGGAAAAAACATAATTTTATCGACATATAGTCTCCAGAAATGGTATATTTTTTAACCCAAAAAAGTATGAAGTTATCAAATATTCACTCAGAAGAACCATTGTGACTGAGTACAATTATTTTGTTAACTTTTTTATTGAATGATTGAGGATAATTTCTCATAGATATAAAATCCAATCACTATGTTAATTCAATAAGAGAGAAAAGTTCCTTATGATAGATTAATATAAGGATAATTTAATGTTACTGAATATAATGTTATTTAATACACCCATTTTTATACTAACATGAAATGTAAAATTGTTTGTGATCATCATTTATGCATTGAATAAGGTTCTAGGATGATTTCTCATACAGTTTTATATGGTGATATCTTATGATTCATGATAATTGAAGGTTCATGAATAAAATTATCCCACTCATGTTTATGATTCATTTGTGGTGACTTATCCATTAATGATAAGGAGGAATTATCATTTTATAGAAACATGTAAAATATATACCAATCATAAATGTTTATAGTATATATTCAGTCATAAATATTTGAATATAAACAAAATATTATTGTTAGAGTTGATTAGTGATTATGATTACTCAATAAATTACCACCATATGAAGGTGAATAAGTTAACTGATGGATTGAGTTGAATGGAATACTCTAGATTAACTAAGAAGAGGATTAAAAAGGATCTAATATTTAAATATTTACATGGTAGGATTTAGAAATTTTAAAGGAAGTAGATAAATCTTATATTTTTCAAATGTGTGTTTGACCATATAAATAAGTTATTTTTAATGTTAAAGGAAGATGTAGATTTGAAAAATTAGGTAGGAAATTTTAGAGTTAAATGTTAGTTTGGATGAAATGATAATGTTATGGATTCATGTATATGTCTCTTCTATACACGACTTGAGGGGGAAGTTGGAAGAAGGTCATAGTTTATCATTATCTTTTTCATTTTGAAAGTAAAAATATGTAAAGAGATATAAAACATTATTAATGATGGGACAACATAAGAAGATATATTGGGGAAAAGATATCTTGGTTCTTTCTATGTTCATATTTTATGGTTAATAGATTGAATTATAATTCGATGTTACAATCATTACCCATAATAGAAATTAAATACCAAAACATACCGATTTTATTTGTCATAAGAATACCCAAAATGTTAGCAAGACGTAATTCTATTTTGGATATAGTCAATTTCCTTGAAAATAATCACACATAATTTATATTACTGAATATACACCTAATTAATAGTTTTCTAGAATATAAATTATGAAAGTTATATGGTTTCAAGGATTACCAAATTCTATAGAATCTAAAGTTTGAATTGATAATATAGAAAATTCATCTAAAAGATCTTGATTTAGAGATGTATTTTTGTACATCATATCATTACTAGACAAAAAGATAGATTGATGGAATCATCATAATACCATATTAAGTGTAGAGATATTATTCTATATATATCAATGGTTGATGGGATCAAAAACTGTCCTAATGTTTAATTTTCATTAAAAAATCATTTCATAATATAATTTAAATTACTCACTGTGAATACCTATATGGAATGAAGTATATATGTAAACTTTTCTAGATTTATTTCTGATAAAGAATGTTATTTGAAACTAAGTTAGCTTAGAGAATGAAAAATGTGGTTACAGCCATTTAGAAGAACAATAAGGTATCTTTTTGTAGAAATAGATGCTATGCTGAAAATCATTAGTGAAAACTAGAATTAAAATTTGGTGATAAGGTATTCAATTTAATTGATATTGGTACAATTATATAATATTCAAAATGAAGATAAATATGAGTTTTAGGTGTATTGGCCCCATTGAGATTCTTCATCGAGTATGGATAATAGCAAATTACATGGCGCTACCATCAAACCTCTTCTAAGTTCATGATGTGTTCTATTTATCCCTCCTAAGTATGTACATATTTATTCCTTATATCATGATAATATTATGATTATCTATCATTATGAATCCGGGATTATAGTGATAATATTCTACGGAACAAGACTAGTCAATTAGATAATGTTCTATAGAGGAATTAAAAATTTGAAGAAACAGCCTAGGTAATTAAGTATGTGTTAAAATAGATATATTTATTTATTTTATTATTAGTGTAATGGAATTTATTGGGGTAATTTAATTTAAATGGGGGTATAATGAAACATATTGATATTTTATTATATATTTATCATCAAATGAATTTAACTTTTTTGATAGCTTGTGTAACATTAAACCATTTGTATAAAATAATTATAATATACTATTGAATTATAACATATCCATAAAATATTCAGTTTTAATAGGAATAACCATATTCTATTAAATATATGATTAGTGGTACTAGATAAATAACATATACTAATAAATAATTATTTAAATTTTTAATCATGTCATTTGAAATATTCAAAAATACCTATTTCAAAAAAAAGTGAGTATATACAATAATTTATTTCTAAAATTTTGGAAAAGGTTTTTCAAATGATTATTTTATTAAAAAAAACATTGTGACAAAATTAACTTTTTTTTAATTTTTATAATTTTCTAAAAAAGTGTTTTTTATAAATAGTGGAAAATACATATTTTTATTGAGACATATATTTTTTTCAATGAATTTTTCAAATATTAATTTTTTTAAAATGGATTAAAGGTATAATTAGTTTATTTATAAGAATATTAATTCAATTAATTTCACTAAAATCGATGTCATATTGGTTTATTAGATAAAAAAATTTATATAAATGAATTTTTTTTCTAGAAATCGATATCCTTCATATTTTCTTAGTATAAATTTAATTTAAATTCTATAAATTCTGTTAATTGAATATGATAAAATGTATTCCATATTTTTATTTAGTATTTATAAATTTATAGGTGATTAAACCTACTTTTTTTCAAAATAATTAGTAAAAATAGATTAAATTTGTTACTGTGGTCAAAGATAAAAAGGTTTTACCAGTAAGGATAAAAAAAGAGATAATGGTTCATTTTCATATTAAAATTATAAAAATCATATTGTATAACCATATTAATTCATTAAACTATAACAAATTGTAATCATTTATCTTGAGAATAAAAATAATGTATTTTAACCATTTATGATTTTCAAAGTGTGTGCTCTCCCCTACATATTGAAGGGCACACATCATTTCACTGCATTACATAGATTTAATACATATATATATATAATCCTTTCTAATTATCTTATAAACTTATATATCCATGATTTTTATGGTTTTCTTTCTTAAAATTTTATTCAATGGGTCCTTAAAAAAGGATCTAATGTAGGCCAACTGAATAAGGGGTATTTATTATACCCGACCTCATTCAAATTATTTTATATTATACTACCTATCAATATTTTTTACTAATAATAGAATATACAATAATTATACTAAATATGATTAAATATTATTATGACTAGGTAAACATCATTATTCTAAAATATTCCCATCAAAAGTTCTGTTAAAGTATCACCTGTGCATATGTGTGGACTATTTTCTCCAGGTAGAGATATAAATCATTTTTCATCAACATTTTTCATTGATGGTTATTATGATGGGTTTGTTGTTTACATATTATATTAATGAAAAAAATTATTTTATATCGATAATATAATATCTTCCGTTTTTATATTTAATTCTGTTGGAATATGATAACATCGCTTATGCATAAGTGTGGACTACCACTTCCATGAAGTGGCATGATTTATTTGTAATTTTCCTTATTCATGGATTTATACATGGTTATATTTAATATATATATATATATATTTATATATTTGTTTTATTTGAGATATAATTCATGATCAATAATCATTAAATAATATTTATTTTTTTCAATATTTTCATTAGAAAATGGGAAAATCATTCATTTATATGTATTGATTAAATGTCTCCAAAAATTTTATAAATATTTTTTATATAATTGATTTTATTATTATTATTAAAATATATATAATTAATATATATTATATTTATATCATGATCAATATTCCATAAAATATATAA
Source organism: Viscum album (assembly GCA_963277665.1). Classification (NCBI taxonomy): domain Eukaryota; kingdom Viridiplantae; phylum Streptophyta; class Magnoliopsida; order Santalales; family Viscaceae; genus Viscum; species Viscum album. The sequence goes on along the minus strand of OY728127.1, from coordinate 941,656,560 downwards.
AAATGATTAGTTTTTAAATACTAGAAGTACTGAATCGAAATTATCATGAAAGAGAAATAATCCACCCCTAGAAATGATGGATTTCATATTAAATTACTAATAAACTGTTGTTAGATATTAAAAATTGGATAATATTATTTATTTTAATTTTGAAAAAAAATTGGTATATAATTGTAAAAACATTCATTTTATTATACATGAGGCTAGATCAATTTTAATGGATATTGTACTTTAGGTAAGGGATTTTCATCAAACTTTAATTTTTGTGGGAAACAATCCATAATCAAATAATTTTTCTTTTATATGATGTATAAAATTATTATATATTTATTTTATGACAATTATTCTGATAATTATGTTGATATATATATTCATTTAAGGATATGTCTTTAAAGAGTTTTTGATTCGAAAGTTACAAATTTTCTAAGGGTTTTATATTACAATCTCATTGTTTAGAGAGATCTTTTTTTATGGTTATTGTGATAATGATTCAAGATATAAATCAGAAGAAACATTTGATTTTTTTCATCCTTTCAATATTAATGTACATTTAATATAATTGAACCATTTTCATCTCTTTAGTACATAAAATGGGTAAGAATATTATATTATGAAAACCATACATTATTTTCTCTTTATATTGGTATATATTTCTTTAATTTCCATGTTTATAGTAAAATGTTTTCATGAATTCTGTTAATATTTACCTATTATTATAAAATTTATTTAGAAAAATTAATTTGTTATTTAAAAACCAATTTAATGTAATTGTCATTTATTTTTACAAATGAGGTACTTCTAACTTTATACCTTAAATTTGAAAGCAAAATTAATTTTAACAAACTCACCATGATGGAATTTCATTACAACATAAAGAAAAAATGACTTCCACATTCCATTAGAATATTCCATGGTTATTGTCAAATAAAATATTTTCCATAGAATCTTTGAAACATTTATATTTTAAATATTTTATTACAAAATTAAAAGGTTATTTTTCTCAAGAAATATTAGATATTTTCATTTAAATTCATTATTAATTTTTAAAAATTTCAATTGATGTTACTTATGATTTACTAGGGATTTGATCTGAGGATACCATCAAAATTATTTCTCCATATGACTTATGGTTATGATGATTATGTTCTTGTAAAACCCTCCTATTTTCCATTAGTTATTCAATAATAAAATTTAGAATATTTTATGAGTGTTGTTTCTTTTCTAGGAGCTATGATAAATGATACTTATTTTATAATATTTTTATACACCTATAAATGGATTATGATTATATAATATATGGCCCTCAAATTATATACCCCTAAACTGAAATGGGAAAATAAGGATATCGTATAAGATAATATGGAAAATATTTGGGAGTTATCCTTGTATAATAAAGGACAAATTCCAATATGATAGTCCTCGAAGTAAACCTTGACTAAGAATATGATGGAATGGGTTATGAAATAGCGTATTATATCAATGTTATTGCCTCATATGTCAAGTTTTTTAATTATGATTTGATTAATGTCTTATGAACTACAATGATTTATTCTATCATTTTTAATTAGGATCTATGATATGTTGGGTATGGTTTAAAAAAATTAGGCTATTGTTATAAAAACATTATTCTCATGTTATTATATGTTGATCATTAATATCTCTGTTGATTACAATTAATGAGAAATGAGATGACCCGTAAATATGTTTCCTTTCTCCTGGTTATGCTGAATGGATTTATTTATGATATGAGTTTGAAGGATGCTAGTTATGTTGAATATAGGGAGATATTATTTAGATCTATTATGAATTTTTTTTATCTGTACGCATTAAGAAGACACTAATCATATATAATTATGGTGTGGAGCATAATGTTATTTAATTAATATTCATTTGATAATATGTAATATCATTGTATGAAATGAATTGGAAAATATATAATTGGTTATGAATATTTTTATGGACTATTCCAGTCTTTTCAGGATAACATTGACATTATCCATCAAACTTCTTATCTTAGTAGAGAATAAAAGAATGGTTTTCCTGAATGAAGTAACCAGCATCTTTTAGAAGTATCTCCTTCACATTTATTTCAAAAGGTGTTTTTAAATATTTTTTGGGGATATTCCATTCCCATAACTAGAAACTGTAAAAATATAAATTCATCATGTTATCATTAAGGGGACACACTATTCTATTAATTATTTCAAAAAAAATTACTTCATTCCCAACCTTCGTTTATTTTTTTGGTTTTTTGTGTTATGTTATGAATATTATCCCATAGATTAATAATTTAGGGTCGTGTCATCTTAAATGAAAAATTTGTTTTCATTCTCAAAATTATCATTGATATCAATAGTTCAATCTATATGTTAATCGTTATGTTTTATTAGATGATGTTTCAAAAATCAAAACCCTGGTTTTTTAATTCTCAATTTACTACTATATTCTTTTCTTCCTATTTTTGAAGGTATTTTACCATATTCTCTTGATAAAAATCACCACAAATTATTTATATTAATGTTATAAGACACTGAGTTTTAGAAAATCATACTCCCGACATTGTAATATTACCACTCATATGCCTAATGATACTATCACACCTAACAACTCACCTTATCATGATACTCTATCATCATAGTTGCTTATTTTTATTTACAAATGTTCTTCCCAATATCAGTATCATCAAGGATTATCTATGGATTCCAAATATGTTATTGAGATAATGCATGCTCACTTGAAACTGGTCACTATTTTAAAATAATATATTAGCTGGATTCAAGCTATTTAGGATTAAATTCATGAATTTTATGAAAACCAAACATAGGATATCTTCCTACTACCTTTTGTGAAGAAGGATATCTGTTTCAATTTGATCAATAAAGTGAACATATAAACTAACAACACTCTTAATCATTTCAATTTTTTCCTTATTTCCAAATTTTATGCCAATATATATGGATTTTATTAAATTGAAAAGAATTTCTACAATGAAAATTATTACATTAATTCACCTAGATATATATTTTATTCCCTCCTATCAAAGGCATCTCTACCAGTTGGATATTAAAAAATATATCCTTCATATTATTCCTATAAAAAAAATTTATATAGATAATCCAACAGGGTTTGTTTCTCAAGGAGATTCGTCTATGGTATTCAATATTTTTTTATGTTTGTATTGGAGATAATAGTCACCTTCTTCTTATTTCAACCATTTTTTCACTATCAGGGTTTACATTGACATGTGTCTATGAATACTGGATTCATTGATTTTAAATTACTATTCTACAACATGTTGAATTATTATCTTGGTCTTTGTGGATGAAATTATTATTACTCATAGTAATGGTGCATTTATTTTCCAAATCACACCCACAAAGGATTTAGTTCCAATAAAATATATATTGGGGAATGAGGAATCTATATGTAAGTAAATAATTTTTCTATAAAAATGAAATCAGACTCTAAATATACAATAAAATAAAACACTGACTCTAGCATGTTGGTTTTCAACCATTTTGAACCCAGGTAGATGTAACTTCACACTGAAATTTAAATCATACCATCGCCTAACAGATATAAGCAATAGGTTTGGAAAATTAACTAATTGAAAATGGATCAACGAATCATTACATGAAGGTTAGAATGGGTTTTAGGATCATTTAATCCCAAAAAAACACAATCTATTAATATTATTCATATTCTTTTATAAGTGAGAAAGAAACCGGTTTTTGGTCCCCAATATTCTGATCATGTAAATAAAAAATTTGTGCATTGTGTAACAGATATTGTGGATGATTTCTTTCTTTGTGGAGGTCCACTTCTATCATTATAGTATTTAATATATTTAATTTTAACCAATGGTTATTATATAATCATAAGATTTTCTCTAGACCATACATCGAGTAATAAGATAATGATATGTCATAAGTGACCATATAGATTATTTGGAAAAAATAGATACTATAATAGACCTGGTATACTATCATAAATCAAATGAATATTTTCTATAACAATCAATGTGAAAATAATATTTACACAAATTTTATATAAAATGACTACAAAATATTAATTTTGATTTTCGACTATTTAGAAATAATTATTAGAAGAAGTGGATCACATTAAGTTAGGTTTTTAACCTTGATTAAATTTTTGATATTCCCAAAATGGGGTTCCTGGAGGGCAAGTTCAATTTATTGTGTAACTAGTTTTTTAGGATAAATATACATATCCCATCATGAGGGGTATTGTTAATATATTTATACATTTATGATAACATTCATTGGACTATGTTTATCCATTTAAATATTATTGAATTTAATTTATGTTCTCACCTTTATATCAAAAATTAGTAAATAAAAATAAATTCTTTTGTGATAAGGGATTTTCCTTAATACATTTCATAGAGATTTGATGGGTCATGTCACCTTCATAGATGATTAAATATCAAACTTTTGAGTGTTATTTATCAAGAACATGTTTTAGAGTTCAACATTCATAAGATGTAAACCCATCGAGGAAAATGTGTCATGAATCAAGATGAAATACTTTTGATCTAATAATGGATGTTATTATGAATTTATAGAGTTATGGTTATTATGTTAGAGGAAATCAAAATTGTTTGAGAAGACATTATTTGGACCACCAAAAAAGAATGGTTTCTTGAAATTAATTATCCAGAAACTAAATGAGTTGACTTGATATATTAGGTAACATTATAATTTCCATAAGGATTTTTTGGGATAAATAGTTTTCAAATCACCTAAAACTGTTTTTTAATTGACATCCACATTATGGGGGTAGGTTATGCCAGAATAACTCTAGTTTTGAAGGAAAATTATTTTATCTACCATGAATGTTTTCAGAATTATCACTTATTCAAATATTAATTCAGAGTAAGGGTAAAAGCAAGATGCTATATTAGAGGAATATCCTATTGTTGGTCAGGTTGAGGAAAACATTTTATTATGAATTTTTTGTAAAACAATTATAGACAATAATTAAATTCTAAAATATTTCTAAAATGAGTTGATTTTGTGGAATATTTTGAACTAGGTGGATGACGGTTCTAGTTATAAAGAATTTTTTCATTCTAAATATCTACTATAAGTAATTCCAATAATTCCATGTTATTTTAGATCTTCCATCATTTCTATAAATACTAGTCTATATAATTATGTTTTGATTTCATGATTTATTCCATTGGTATCACATGGGATAGATGTGTGGGAATTACCATGAAAGGTAGAATATTAGGGAAAAGATATTGATGTGGGTGTTTAAGAAAGAGTATAACCTCGTGTTATGTTTAGGTAGTCTTCTAGGACAAGGAATCTAGTGTTGTTTTTAGGAAGTGATGGGGACTAATTCCATAAATCGAATGTTGGATATATCAAGATATTAAAAAGGTTGAAAAATCATAGTAACATGAGATATTGGGGGTTAATAATTAAATAGTAGAGAGAAATATTTCAATATTATTAAACATGATATCTACCAGAACATAAAGTTGGGAAATGTGAATTTTATAAAAAATGTGTCTTCCAGTTAAAAGATGAAGTAGATGGTAGGAAATAGAATAAGTAAATTGATTTTGTGAAGGGTTTTTCAATAAAAATTAGGTATCTATTTCTTAGAAATATTTTCACCTTTCTCCACACATTAAAAAATTTAAATGGTTCTCAACATGGATTATTCAAAAGTCATACTTCTTCAAAAATTATATGTGAAAATGAAATACCATGATGATGTATTTGAGGAGGAATAAAATCCGAATCATCAGGAATGTTTTATTGAAAATGGAACTGAGGGGCTACTGTTTCAACTCAAACATAGTTCATATAGGATGAAATAGAAACCCAGGTAATACAATCAGATGTTTGATTCATTTGTTATCGAGAATTTTTTCATTCTTAGCAATGAGGATCATTGTCATTAATGGGTGGTTTCCAATGATCAACATTTCCTAATACATTTTTATATATAGATGATATGGAAGTTCATGGTTAGTATACGAACTCTAATAACGATCTAGAAGCTAATTTCTCTATAAGTCTCAATTTGTTAGATCTTGGAAAAGAAAAATAGATTTTGGAATACATATAAAAAGATACTAGAATACTAGAACATTTATTTCGTTTCAATTAGAGTACATCCATAAATTTTTGGAATTAATTATAATGCATTGATCTCAGGTTGTAGAAATCTCATTGGTTGGAAATTTGATTCTATATAAATTGAAAGAACCAATAATAGAATATGAGGATATATGCATGGTTATGGGATCATATATTTTAGTTTTATAAAAATTAATGGATGTTTTCTGTACAAGTTTATTCATTAAATATTCAATGAGAGTTTATAGTAGTTTCATGGTGATCTATGGAAAATATTATTTAGATACAGTTATATTGATTCTTTGATATCCTAAAGGTTCATTGAACATATAAATTTTTTTTTTAATAAATTATCATTTTTATTGGTTTGAAACACATAAATTTGGCAATATACAGGTACTAATATGTGTACCACTAGCTATGTTTTTATGTTTATAGAAATGAATGTTAGATGGATTTGTAGAATTTAACAATATGTTTTTCTGTTTACAACAAAACATGAGTTTTTGGAAGTCATGTGTGATGGGGAGGATATTATTTGGTTGATTTGGAAATTATAGAATCTAAATTTAATGTATTGAGATGAAATATAGTTCCATGATATAAATTTTTTCATTCACATAGTGAAGAATAATATATTTCACTCTATAAAAATCATCATCAATAAAGTATATCTCTATCTATAAGTCATTGCAGGATAGAGTGCATGACTTGAGGAATGTCAAGATGATGTTGTAATATGGAAGATATGTTTTAAAAGGTTATTTACCCATAAATTTCAAAAAATATTTATGTCGTAGTGGGAGTATAGATTTTTGGAAGAGTGTGATAGAAGATTCATTATATATTGGTAAAGAAGAATGAAGTAACCAAATGATTAATTGATTATATGTAGTCATTAAAGCACACTTAAAGTGATAAATTTTTATATATGATGATGAAAAGTTATTTCTATTTTTTTCCTTAACATCACTATGATGGATTCCAAATAATGGTTGATATAATAAGAAGGATGTTGGTGGAATCTTTTGGTCTAGAAGATAGATCCATGAAGGTGGAATGATGATATCATCATGTTTGATCAATGTTTACATGATTTTTGTGGAGGAAAATTCAATTATAAGTATACAATTAATAGCCTTATATAATTCCATAGCAATGAAAAAATTTGGATGGTAGTGGAACCAGGATCACCATTAGGTCGCTGTATGAAATAGATAGTCAATATTGCATGTATATGTGATGATTGTTCTTTATTATTCAACTTATATTTACCTCAATTAGGGTTCGTGTTATTAGGTATGTTAAAATTTGATGGTTTCTATTAATATCTCTAAAATAATATCATATGTACCTATCTCATGAAAAATTCAAAGTACATAATCACATTAAATCTGGTGTTGTTATTTCATTTTTTTGTTGAGTTTGTCTCTCCCAGTTCATTTGTTTTTGGATGGTCTTTTCTTGAAATTATGTGATTTAATGCATGGTTGGGGGAATTTAATTTTGGTTTTTATATATATGATCAAGTGTTTCTCATTATAATATGATAAAAACTATTTTCCACATTTCAAATTTTGGAGAGTACATCCGGATTGTGGGCTATGAAATAGAAATGGATTGTTAATTATTGACTAACTATTGTTCTTTCTCAATGAATTAATGACATAATTCATACAAATAATTGTATTATTTGAGTTTTTTTCATTACTCACATGATTATATATATGTGGATCATTAATAATTAGATCCTGGGTAACATAAAAGGAAAATATTCAATATAATAATGAAACAAATAAAATGGTGGTCGAATAAACCTCTCAACATGATATATAGTGAGGTGGTAGTTTATAATGGAATGATGAGGCTCATTATCTTCAAAAATTTAAATAAAATACATTGATTTAGCATTAGGGAGAGATTAATTTTGTGATATTTCAATAAGAGAATGATATTGAGTCTATGGTTCAATGTCAACACTATTGGATTGTGGTGCATCACCACTATCATTAGTGGGAAAATTCTATTTAGGGGAAATTAACTCCTAGAATAAATCATATAATTTCATTATTTAGTTTTGAAACTTATTTTTCTCAACAAATATGTTGTTAAATTTCACATTCATATGATAACCTATTTATATACAATTGAAAAATCATAGTTTGTGCATTTTAGTTTTGACATGGGAATAAGAAGTGAAACCAAACCCCCTTAAATGTCTATTTGTAGAGGATATTTCATTAATGTTATTATATGGTTATAAAATTATTATTAACAAGGGAACATGTTGATGAAATAAACTATTGTAGTATTATCCTCATCCCAAAATTATTTGGGTGGTTCAAATCATGTAATAATACTTCATCCCCACCCTAGAGTAATATTATTCAAGAACTCCGTATGGAATTTTTTCTAATGATATTCCTTAACACCATGGTGTATTGAAATATACATGGCCTCATAGAACTATATGAACTTGGTTAACATGTACTTTAATCTATTTCTAGTAAGTATTGATTTCATCTTTCATTTGGTATGGTTTTCTTTGTGGGATTTCCAAATACATCAAATTTATAGGGGAATGGATGGACCCCATATGAAACAAATTTGATTCAAAGAATTTAAAACCATAACGTCATGGAAATTTCATTTATAAATAACCCCATTGATTGTAATGTTACTACCGTAATGGATGAATAACATGAAAAAATAGATTCATTTAAACTCACTCTCATTGATTTTCCATCGAATATGTCTTCAAAGAATGCAATGTTACTTGATGTAACTTTACAAGGAAGCCCCTATTTACATAAATCATTAATAAAAATGTATATTATGTTCCCTAAACTCCCATTTCAAATAATATTGTTTTCACTATCATAAACATAGGTGTTATCTAGTAGTAATGAGATAGATTCAAATTTCAACATATAATACTAATGGATTGATGATCCATTGATAGTTGTTTCTAATCACTATGTTATTTTAACAATAATTTATTATTTCCTAAAGGAGAATCCTTTCTATTCATGAACCCCAAGTTGAATTTTATTCCTATGTTTCTACAACACAGTAGATAATCAAACTATGACCCTGAACCACTTATTATTACATAAAACTAATTCACCATCTTCAACCTATACCGAAATATGAATTAGAATGTCTATTTGGGATCATATGAGAAAATATCTTCCAAAGTTACACATATAATGAAATATATACATGGGAACAATTATCGCCTGAACATTATTATTCCTTTCTTTGGAAAATAGGGAATTATTTCTAATACACACTAGATTTAAATTTTGGATGGTCTTGTCTCATATTCTAGATTTTTGTCATAGAAACATTTGACCTTATTGGACATGGATTTAGAATTATTGTTCCTTGACTGGTATTGGTTGTTATTATTATTAAATATATCATTATTAGTCTTCTTCCCTCATTGTTGCAACAGACCTCTCACAATTAGAATATTTGTGTCCACCATAATCATAGAAGTACTATGTAATTTACTGAAACACAATGGAGATGTATCATCAGTTTTGGTTTTAGAGTCTCTCATAATATTCATGTTCACTTCAAGGGTATTGAAATAAATTTTATGTGATTTTAATAGAATTATATCATGTTCCACATCAATTTTTATCGAATCTATATTTAAAAAATCAAAAATGATCTTTGTAAATTTAATTATGTGTTCATGAACCGAGGTCACAACATAAGTTAAAAGTGTAAATAGTTTATGTTTATTATTAAAACTAATATATAAGTTTTTTATTTTTTTCATAAATTCCAAAACCAAGGGACTCATAAAAAACATCACACATGACATTATCACCCATCAAAGAACAAAAAACTATATTTATTTTATAACTCTATCATATAGATATCTTCCATTTTTGTAATATTTTATCAATCATTGGACTGATCGATGGTCCTTTCTAATGGACTTTGATTGTGTAAAGAAGTCCTTGATAGACTAGTAATAAACATATCATGATTATCTATAGATTAAATTCATTTATGTGTATATATTGTTCACCATAAATTAATATTATTCTTCCTATAAATTTTATCAATTTATTACATAGTAAATATAATAATTTTATTAGTTGGATGTGATACAAATTTTTATGGATTTTTTATAGAAATCACCCATATTTAATAAAAAATCATTTAATGTCTAGATGTTGATGCCACATTCATATATTCATGATTGAATGGTGAGAGTAAAAAAGTAGAAGTGACTGTTGAAAATTCAATATGCATGTGATATAATGAATAGAAAGAGCAAATAACAAAATAATATCTTATTTATGAGTTATTTGGTCCAATGAACATGAAATAAAACTATTCCAACATATAATTCTATTAAAAATAAAAAAAATTACAAGAGATAAATGGGTGTAAAAAACATAATGATTTTGGCTGAACATACCTTGGATGTTAAAAACAAAAAAATGATTAATTTTATTTGAATATTAAATACATAACACCATTGGGATTTATTATTTACTGGGACTCTTAATTGTAGAAATAATTTTTATTTTATCAAATGATTATGGAATACTAGTTCATAATAGGAAAATTAAATAAGAATGGTTACAAATTTGGGTCATCTAGTGATATTAATTGCTCTGAGTATGGGTTGTATCTTTTTGGTGTAATTTTCCATTTCCTAGTGTTTTGTATAATTTATTCTATATATTATTTTTTAGGTGTTTTTAAGAGTTATTGGGATAAAAAATAACTTATATGATACATGGGAAGGGGTTACAATATCATTTGGGGATCTACATGGATGCTCTTAGATCAAAATTATTTGTTCTTATCATAGTATTTTGGAAGTGATCATTACTTTTGTAAAGTCTCGGAATTCTTGTTGGAATTTTTTTAAAAATACATGGTAAATTTAAAAGTCCGTGGAAACTTACGGCACTTGATTCTATGTCTCGGTGTGCCCATAATCAATTTATGAAGTTTTGTTCAGGTGTATTCAGTAGATGTATGAGCGGGATTTTATCACTTTTGAACCGGTGCTCGGAACTGAAAACTGAGGGCACCGTTGAACTCGCAGCGCTGGTATTCTCTTAAGAAAAATTTCACATCGACGGCAGTGAGTCGAGGATAAAAGTTATTTTTTGGGATTTCGTTTGAAGTAATAAAATAAAGTAAGCTCACTGTATTTTATTTTTAACCACCATGTAGAGGTTGGGTGGTTAAAACCTCCACATGGGAGTTGGAGGTTGGACGACCACACCTTAGCCGCCCTTGGGAGGTTATGGTGGTGCCCCCCCCCCTCAGCATAACCTTCTATGAGTGGTTATGAGGTGGGCACCACATGAGATTAAAACACCCCAATTAATGGGTGGGTGGAAAATCTCTCAACTCCCCTCATTAATGAGGGGGGGATCCCTTCACCTCCTCTATCATTTATGGTGCCCCCACCTCCATTTTAATTAATTGGACAATGAAAATTTTATTATTCCAATCCTCCAAATTTATTAGATGGAGCCAAATTCATTTATTTTCTATTTTTGAATTCAATGCCAATGGAAAAATAGATAACCATTCTATTATTTTTGTGGTATTTTTTTTGGAACAGAGGAAGAGGAGAGATAGGGAGAAAATATCCAAATGAAAAATGAGGAACCTCATCTTCCAATGAAGAACGAAGAATTACAACAACCTTCTTCGACATCCTCCCTAAGATGCTACCGATGTGGAGTGTCTTCCATGGCCGACGCATCCCGGGATTGGGAGTGCACAACGAACCCGACGAACGACGATCTTCATCATCTTCTTTCCGCAACTCTGACAACGAACATCGAGCATCGAATCAAAGGTAGTGGTTTAAATTTTTATCTAAGTATGATCTTTTCATCGTCTTATTCCTTTCTCTCAATAATAAGAACGAGGGTTATTGTCATTCATACATGAGAGCCTTTTGATGCAACCCTAAACACGGAGGGTGCGGGACAAACCAACATGGCCTGACCCCTCCGCCGAACTTTTTTATGTTGAAGCATCGACATGGAGATGAACAATGAGGCGACAAAGGTGGAAAATCCATGGTCACACTACCCACGACCTCTCTGAATTGTGCTTCCCCCATGGTGCCCCACGCGCCTCAGCCGAACACGCAGCCTGCCCGACACCCATGCCTCCTGCCCGCGGCCTCCCGGCGCGCTGCCCAGTGCCCGGTCGGCTACCCGACGCGCTGCCCGATGCTGGGGCCGCCTACCTGCGGCCTCCCAGCGTGCTTCTTGGCACCCATCCAGTCTCTCGGCATGCTGCTAGGTGCCCCGGTCACCTGCCCGCAGCCTCCAAGTGTGCTGCCCACACCTGCCCGCGCCAACCCATTTCCTGCCCACGCCCCGCCGGCCTCCCGAGCCGACCTATGGTCTCCCTCACGGCGTCGCTGGCCAAACCAGCCCTGCCTCCCAGGCCAAGTCACTAATTCACGCCCATCGTGGCACTAGCCAAACCGGCCCCGGCCTTCGGGTCGAGCTGCCTACGCGGCGGCCTCCGGGTCGAACCACCCTCGCAGTCCGTTGGGCCGGGCCCAGTGGACCAAGTTGAACCTAACGGGCTGACCCACCCAACAGGCCGGGATAGACCCAATGGGTCTGACAGGGTTGACATGGACCGGGTCTGCCCAAACTGTGATGGGCTGAGTTGGTCCAACCGAGTCAGACCGAACCCGGGCCCACTACTGACCCCTTTACATACTTTGGCCATATCTCAAGCATCGAACGTCCGTTTGACGAACTGTCATTAGCCCTGGTAATCTCTATGAGAGACGGTCCCTTTGAGAATACCCCACTGGAGATCAGGGTATAGTTGAGTTATGGTCATGTTGGATCGTACACGAATCCTACCGGGCCCCGGGACTAAAAGGCTCATAACAAACAGACCGGGCGTCCGATTAACGCGCGGTCTATTACGTTGAGGCCCATATGATGTGGCGTACCTTTGAGATACTTCTTCGTGGGACTTGGTGGCAGTTGATGTGTCAAAACTTTGCTTGAGAAGCAAACCCTCTCGAAATCAAGCGTGCTCTGTGGAAACCCTGTGGCTGGCTATGCACTGACGCCTATTTCTGGTTCAGGTGTTGGTCCGACAGTTCTAACTTCTGTTCCAGGATCATGTGTTGGTCCGACAAAATAGCTGGACCTAGATCATGTGTTGGTCTGACAGCTCTAACTGTTGTTCCTAGATCATGTGTTGGTCTGACTGTTCTGACTTATGTTCCTTGATCATGTGTTTGTCCAACAGATTAGCTAGTCCTGGATCATGTGTTGGTCTGACAGCTAAGATGATTCAGTGGCTACATCTGATGATCTCTATCTCACTAAAAATTTGTATTCCTGTGTTATCTGAGTCAGTAACTTGTGTTTTCCTCATTATTAAGATTGATTACTAGATAACTTAGGTATATGTATTGGAATATACCTAAGTGGGTTTATCTATTGATTTAATACTTTGTGGTTAATCCTTGTAGAATTTTGTGAGACCTTGAGGGTCTCGGGGTCCCTACTGAGTATCTTTATACTCACCCCTACACAGTCTATGCATGGACCTCATTGTGTTGTATGCCGACGATGGACTGCACTGACTGTCACGAACCAACCCGGGTCGACCCTGAACTGCTCACCCGAGCCGGCCCGCGACATGGCCCGGGAGGCATTCTCGATCCTCCCAGGCTGGCGACAAACACTAGGGCATCAAAAGAGACCAAGATGTAATGATTTCACCCAATAAAATAAATAATGTAGTGGATATAAAATAGAACAATTCAAAGTAAATAAACAACACAGAAAAAATGACCAACAACAAAAAACTAACATTTCCACGACCGGAACTCCTCGTGACCTTGAGAGTCGCTCCCCACACCATAACCAAGTCTCGCCCATGGAAAACAAGCTCAAGTCAACCTGCAATAGAAACAAAAAATAGGAAAAAACTATAGGATTGAGTATTCAAAACTCAGTAGGCATGCCCAGCAAACTATTCCCAATGCACAACCTTTAAATAAATAATGTTACTAATTCCAGGTTTGAACTAAATTATATAAAATATGGGTGTCCGCACACATTTTCTTTTCTAAAACAAGTAACAGTCCATTTCCCTTTTTAATTTGAAAAAAGTTTATTGTTTGAAATAAATAGGTGCATTGCATTTTAACACATTTCTGAGAACAAGTTAGAAATTCAAATTTCTGTTGTTAGTCAAAGTGGAAAACCACACACAACACACACTAAGGGAAATGAAAAAAATTGCCACACATGGGCCAACATCCTAACTAGACCTCTCAACCGTCCGCCACATACAGATAGACACTCAATAAAAAATCATGGGTCGAACCTAGGAGATGGTGAACAATCCAGAACATACCATACATGTGACTCATCCTGAAAGCATGCTCTAACTTGATGATGTCATAACTCCCTAACACTCGGTATAGCCCTACATGGCCTAACTAAGGGGCCCAATCCCCATATCAGTAATAACTCAGTATTCCCCTATTATGGGGCCACTAGCCATTGAATAATCTAAAATAGTGTTGCAATCATTCTTAGAAGATTCACTCACTATGCCAGGTTCCCATGTCAACACAAGAAATAAAAAGGGTGTGTCCACATTGTAAATAAATCAGACATGATGCACAAACATCATGTGTTTCTCATGCAATCAACACACACCAAAGATCACCCCTGAATGGGTTTTCCAAAATAATTTATTTTATTAAATTGCCAAACGGTTTTTCCAAAATAATTTATTATATTAAAGTGCCAAATGGGCCTTCACAAATTTTAAAGCAAAACCTCATTTCTCGAGAAAACCCAAAACACTTGTTCAGAAGAAATCATTTATCATTAAAACTAGAAGTACATTAGAAATTCCATGAATTATTTTTAAAGGCCAAATTGTCATTATTTCAATATTAGGTGTCCGCTCATCAAGAATATGGTTCAAGTTTTTGGTATAAAATAAATGGCTCTTTTCACACCAAATAATCATTTAAAAATTAATTATCTTATATTATTTATCATTCATTAAAATAAATAAAACATCAAGTAATTAACAAAATTCTAAATTTAAAGGTGAGTGCAGTGGGGGACCTACCTCGGCTCGCAGACCAGTCATGACGACGCGACACGCCTCGCATGGGTGCGCAAGAACATGCAAGCTGATGATCGCAGGATTGTGGAAAAACGTTGTCAACGTGCTGCAACCACAATGATAAATAAAATACCTAAACACGGACTTAAAACAATCCAAACGAACAACCAGCACAAAACAACTGCCACGACATGTTTTTAAAACAAGGCCCGCACCACCTAAAATATTTACTAAACCACTATAAAATTTATGAAATAATATTCAAAAATTAACTCGCAACTTTACACAAAAAAACTCAATCAAAAAAACGTTTTTCATCAAACACACACCTATGTCCTACTAAAACATAAACACACTACTTTTAAGGTTAAATAAACCAATTGCACAATTTATAAAAAAAAGAAATTAAACAAATCCTGACTAGTTTCCATAAAAACACATATTAATTCACATGAAAATGTTATAAGATATAAAACCCAAACTAATTTCATTTAATAAATAACAATACATCATAGAAAACTCATTAATTAAAAATGTGCCAAAATAATTATCCAAGTGAAGAAACAACACTAACCTCACCCTAGTGCGCAGGCGCGCTCAAACAGCAGGATCGTACAAAAAGGAAAACAGTCAGCGCGGGGAATGTGTCACTAAACAAAAGGTTAACACGGCAGCGCACTACAGAATTGGAGTCACGCTTGGTTGGAGGTGTATGCGATGAAGGAAAAGGAGGGTGTGTGGTCAGAAATCTTCGTGCAGGAGAAAAAGGGGTTGTGTCGGAGACAACCAGAGGGCAGGGGTTCGCCAGATAGGAAAGTGTCTGGTAGGGGAGTTACTGGCAGGAAAAGGGAGGTCGATGGGGTTTCGAGTAGGAGGGAAACGACGGGAACCAGGGGCTACACCAGTAGTCTGGGTGCCGCAACGAGGGAGGGGTGTCGGATAGGGAGGCACGGTGCTGCTAGACTACAAGGTGGAAGAGCGGCGAGCGGTGGGTGTGCAGTAACCAGACAGCACCGGTGAGGGGCTTGGCCGGCTAAGGGTGCACGCTGGAGGGGTTTGTGCGGATTTACAGCAACTGAAAAGGTTTTCGCACTTGCTGGGTGGCATGGTGGCAGAGTGTGTGATGAGAGGGGTTTCACCATGGCTTGTTCAAAGGAAATGGAGGAAGAAAGCTGTCTGGGAGAAGGGGATGAGGCGCTAACAGGGTGGTCAAGCCAAAGGGAGGGATGTGTGCTAGGGAGAAGTTTGAGGCATGCCGGTAGAAGGCGAAGTAGCCTGAGGGACGACATCAGTCGGACAACAAGGGGAGGAGGGAGTCACAGCATGTTGGGGAGAACTACAGCCAGAGGTGAGGTGCGCCAGGACAGGGAAGTGCAGGAGGGTGCGCGGACGGTGGGAGGTGCTGCTTATACGAGAGATGGTAGGGGCGTCGCACATGGAGTGCGCAACACAGGCAGGAGGCGTGGATTATGCGGATAGATGGGATGCTCCCAGAAATATGGAACAATTGCGAGGGAGGTCGGCAGGGCATCGAGCAGGCAGGGGGGCAAGTGTTGCAGGTTCACAGTGAAATGGATAAGGGGAATAGGGGGTGGCGGCACGCAGGTCTTCAGGAAAGGGGTCCCAAAAATGGGGAGGGCTGCTAGGGCATGAAAGAAGAAGGAAAAAGAAAAGGGAAAAAAATAATAACCAAATAATAATAATATTAAATGACCATAATAATAATAATCATAATAATAATAATAATAATTTCAATCTATAATAATAACACTAATAATAATTAAACATATTAATTGTAATACTAATTAATAACATTTTCAAACATGATAGTAATAATAATAATAATAATACCAATAACGATAATAATTCATCAGTTCATTTTAAAATGTTATATAACTATTAACAATGATAAAAATTTTAAAAGACACAATAAATCACAAATTTACCCATCTTAATTTTCCAAAGGTATGTGGATTGTGCTGATATCTAAGTGATGTTGTGCAGGGTATCCAAAACACGCTCTGTCGGGGTGCTCAGCAACATCAACTCAAAACATGATATGCCCAGGCGCTAAGAAATTTCAACTCAAGATGTGTTTTTCCTTACATAACTCAGAAGTTTTTTTTCCCACAACTCAACACGAACCCCAAAAAAAATTAAAAGTCAAAGAAAATTATAAAATTAAATTAAATATGGAGCGGAATGTGACACTGACTGAGGCTGAGTAGCAGAACTGGATGGTACCCGGAAGTAGACCTTACGACGAGTCGGTACATGGAGGCGACTGACAGACGTGGAGAGCTGAGGAGGCCATCTGTACCTACCATTCAGGTAAGATCCCCAGAGGATGACCCAGTCGCAGATTTTCTTTTTTATTTGTCCTTTTTTTCAATTGTACATTCACTTTCCAGTTGGGATTTTATTTCCTTCCCCTTTTACTTTTCAGCACTCTTTTGTATTCGGCATTACTTAGAATTTACTTTCAACTCGTACTCTATTGTGTGTGTGTGTGTTTTTAGTTTATAAAGGAAATGACTTCCCAGTTTTAGGGATTTACACATTTGGTGCTAGTTTCCAGCCCCTGGACTATGGAAGGCGAGATTGGGGTAGTCATGGCACGAGCCCCGGGGGATAGGTCATGAAAAATTGGTATCAGAGGAGTCGGTTCTACCGTAGAACTTAGGAATCTACTATTTTCTGTGAAGAAATCGTGTTATGTGTATTGAGTGTGATTTTCAGTTCAGGGAGTCCAATGGTTGTGTGGCGGCCGACGTATCCATACACCAGGACCCTAACATCGGATTTCTGAATTAGTGCATGAAAACACTGATTTCATGTATGTTTCAAGAGTTTTTTTGTAATCTCTTTGAGTCATCTCACCAGGTATAACTTATTGACCGTGGCACACTTGTTTCTTTTTAGGATGCCTCTATGCAGTTATCTAGCCAGGTTTCTGAGTGATGTATGAGATGGAAGCCCACCGAGAGATGAGGCCTCGGTATAGGGCCCCATCATAGTGGAGGCAGCAGAGGTACCACTACCTGTTGGGCAACCGATACCACCATCCCCAGTAGTAGAGAGTGCACGCCTCTTGAACGCATTGCATGAGTTCCAGTGCCAGAGGATGCCCAGGTTCAGGGATTAGACGTACCCACAGGCAGCTAAGGATTGGCTGGAGGCTATGGTTAGATTTTTCGAACTGGTAGGGACACCAACCGACCTTATGGTGATCCTTGTCGTGAGTCACCTTCAGGCAGCAGTAGGCAAATGTTGGAGCCTGATGCTCCAGGTGCATTATGAGGCAACACTACTCTGGGTGGACATCAAGATCTTGTTTCAGGCAGAGTTGGTTCCAGCCACCCTATGTGTGGTGCGAATATAGGAGCTACTGCATCTACATTAGGGAAGCATGATGGTGGAACAGTACTTAGCGAGGTTCACCGACCTCTCGCACTACTCCACTGATATGGTGCGGGAACCATTCTTCAGGTCTTGAAACTTTGAGTAGGGGCTCAGACAAGAGATTAGAGCATCGATGATCTCACTCAATATCCCAACGTAGGCGGGGGTGTTAGAGAGAGCCCTCCTAGTGGAGAGTTTTCTTTACTGAGTAGTCACCAGCAACGAGACCCACCACCAGGAATCATGTAGTAGAGTCTTTTGCAGCTGGCAGCAGACAAATGTTGCAGAGGTCCAAGTGGACCAGACCATACGGTGGACGACCTCAGGATATAGGTTCAGTTGCGCGGGGCACACAGGACCGAGCCAGTCATGCCAGGAGCGGGCAATGTTACTCTTGCAGCGGGTAGGTTCACAAGGATCATTACTGTCCAACCCACCGTACTGATGATCATCAGACAGTTGATGGACCTCTCAGAAAGAGGCGGAGGTTCGATTGAGGCAGACTGCAGGGATCAGGTGGACGTGGAAGAGGATTGGGTCGTGCAGCTGGTGGTGGATGATGATTTAAAGTGTTACTGCCACCACCACTAGGAGGTCCACCCCGAATGCAGGGAGCAGGTGGATAGGGGAGAGCTCAGCTCTAGGTAGCTGAGGCATACGACCATGGTGCTCCAGAGACGATTTATGGTACGATTTGATTCTACTCCACCTTAACAGCAGTTCTTATAGACACAGGTTCTAGTCACTCTTTCATTGCCACTTCCCTCTTCTGGAGCATGGAGATTCCAATAGAGGAGTTGGCTCGATCCTTACGACTAGAGACTATTATGTGAGAAGACTCGATGATTACGCACTGGGGTCAACAGTGTGAGCTTACAATAGGAGGTGGGAGCTTCGGATGGGATCTCGTCATAGCAGCATTGAGGCCTTACGACATTATCTTGGGTATGGACTGGTTATCTATATTCCATGCTCAGATCGACTATATTAGATGCAAAGTGTGGTGTTTCTGCACGGATGGGACCAGGTTCACCTTCACCCGAAAGAAGGAAGCCATTGCTATATAGGACAGTCTTACCCGGAGGAGGGTGCAGCCGATCACTCATCAGTTGGCCTGCCATACCCTCAGAGTAGTAGATGTGGAGAGTCTGAGCTATCCTATAGTGGTGGACCAGTACGAGAATATTTTCCCTAACGATGTTCTAGGACAACCTCCTCGCAGAGAGGTGGACTTATATATTGACCTATACCCCATGACGGCATTGATATCTACACTAGAAAATCAGATGGCTCTGGCTGAGCTTCGTGAGCTGACGGTACATCTAGTGGACTTCCAGGGGAATGGATTCATCTGGCCCAGTGTTTCTCCCTGGGCAGCCCTGATTCTATTATCCAAGAAGGAAAACGGGTGATTGAGACTCTGCGTTGACTACCATTTCCTGAACCAGGTGATTGTGAAGAACAATTACCCACTCCCAAGGATTGACGACCTCTTTGACCAGCTGATGTGAGCATGGTGGTTCTCAAAGATAGACCTCAAATCAGGCTATCACCACCTCATAGTTTGAGATGAGTATGTGCATAAGACTTCCTTCAGATGTCGGTATGGCCACTAAGAGTTATTGGTTATGCCTTTTAGTGTAACCAACGCTCCAGCAATGTCCATGGGACTCATGAACATGATCTTCCAGCCTTACCTTGATCGCTTTGTCAAAGTCCTCATCGACAACATTCTGATCTACTCGACTACGGTGGGGGAGCATGCCTACCATTTATAGGTAGTACTGGACACACTCCGAGAGCACTAGCTTTATGGTAATCTCTCGAAGTGCTAGTTTTGAATTTGTGAGGTTCACTTCATGGGTCATGTCATCTCAGAGGATGGATTTATAGTGGATCCAGTGAATATTGAAGTGGTACTTGCTTCGGAGCCACCCAGGATTGTGACAGAGGTACGAAGTTTCATACGTTTGGCTGGTTATTACCAGATATTTGTGCTATACTTTTCCGGAGTTGCAGCACCACTATCATCCTTTAAGAAGATGGGGAAACCCTTTGTGGGGTCGTAGAGATGTCAGTAGAGCTTTTAGGAGATGATAAAGAGGTTGACTAGTGCCCCCATATTGAGGCATCCATAGGAAGGCATAGGTTACGCGTTCTACTGCGATGCATCAGGGAACAAATTCAAGTGTGTCCTGATGCAGGAAAGAGTAGTGAAACATATGGTTCTTAACAGTTGAGATAGAATGAGTAGAACTACACTACCCATGACCTGGAGTTAGAAGCAGTGGTCTTCACCTTGAAGATGTGATGGCACTATCTGGTGGGCGATCATTTCACAGTCTACTCTGACCACCAGAGTCTCAGGTATATCTTCTCTCTGAAGGACCTAATCCTAAGACAGCGGCAATGGGGTGAGTTTCTCCAGGACTATGACTTCAAAATATTCTATACTCCTGGAAAGGGGAACACTGTAGCAGTTTCACTCAGTAGGAGATCTGGTATACACCTGCTTGGTGAGGCGATAGAGTAGCTGGATGCTTTACAGATATCCTTTGTAGACTGAGAGGGAGAAGCTATCCTTTAGTCACTTATAGTCATCCCTCCACTTCGTCAGTGAGTTAGGGAGTCACAGTGTGGAGACGCTGATGGCATGACACGACATTCTCAGATATCCACAGGGCACACACTTGATGGATTTTATGAAGGTGTAGAGCATGTCATCCTTTTCATAGGGCATACTATGGTGTCGGTGTCACTTTAAGAGTAAGTGTTGAGGGAGTTCCACACATCCCCTTTAGCGGTACCTCCAAGAGTGGAATAGATGTACCAGGACCCTCGACGACAGCATTGGTAGAAAGTTGTGAAGAAGGTAGTAGCAAAGTTTGTCTCATGGTGCCTCTTTTGTCAGCAAGTCAAGGTGGAGCATCAGGTACCAGCAGGATTGGTTCAACCTTTAGAGGTTCCTGAGTGGAAGTGGGATGGTATATCCATGGACTTTGTGACGGTTATTTCATGTACATCCAGGGGTCATGATTCTTTTTGGGTGATCATTTACTGACTCACAAAGGCGGCCCACTTCCTACTGATTAGAGATCATGGTTTAGTAGAGTGCTTGGGACGCCTCTATGTGCCGGAGATTGTGTGGCTACATGGAGTACCTTCTTTTATCATCTCCGATCATGATTCACAGTTTACATCCCTGATATAGAAGGGGTTGCAAGAGGCTTCTGGGATGCAACTTCATCTGAGCATCGCCTTCCATCCTCAGATGGTTGGTCAGACTGAGAGGACCATTCAGACCCTCGAGGACATGTTGTGTGCTTGTGTCCTCGACTTCGATCATAGCTTGGAGGATCACTGACCTTTGGAGGAGTTTTCCTACAACAACAGCTATCACTGCACCATTGGGATGGCACCGTTCACGGAATTATACAGGCGACCTTGCAAATCACCCTTGTGCTGGACAGACCTAGGGGAGTCAGCACTGGTGGGGCCAGAGATGGTACGAGCTACCACAGAGAAGTTGAAAATCATCCAAGAGCGGATGAAGACTACACAGAGCAGGCATAAGTCATATGCTGACAGGAGATGGAGACCTCTAGAGTTCTAGGATGGTGACCACATCTTTCTATGGGTCTCACCTCAACGAGGCCTATGGAGTTTTGGCTGAGGAATCTATTTATCTCAATGATTCATCAAACCTTTCTAGTTCCTCAGCAGATTAGGTGAGTTGGATTACCGCTTGGATCGTCCACCTTAGTTGCACCGGGTGCATGACGTCTTCCATGTATCTCATCTGAGGAGATACATGCACGACCCTTCCCACATCATCGACCATGGAGTGCTGGACATTAATGGTGGGGCGACCTTTATGGAGGTTCAAGTGGAGATTGAGGATCAATAAGAGTCGGTGCTACATGGATGGTTGATACCTCTGGTGTGTGTTCGCTGGCAGCATAGGAACCTCCATGAGAGCGCTTTGGAGCGGCAGGCTCAAATTCATGCACAACACCCCAATTTGTTCCCCAAGTTTGAGTTGTAGCTTATAGGGATGTAAATCCTTGAGGTGGGGAGAATGTAAAGACATGAAATTCCTATGTAATTTTTTTTAAATACATGGGAATTTTATGAGTCCACGGAAACTGACGGCGCTTGATTCTGAGGCCCGGTGTGGCCAGAATTAATTTCTGATGTTTTGTTCGGGTACGTTCAGTAAACGTACGAGTGAGATTTTATAACTTTTGAACCGGTGCTCAGAACTGAAAACTGAGGGCACCGTTGAACTCTTAGCACCGGTATTAACTTAAGAAGACATTCACTTCAATGGCAGTGAGTCGAGGATAAAAGTTAGTTTTTGGGTTTTTGTGTGAAGTAATAAAATAAAGTAAGCTCACTTTATTTTATTTTTAACCACCATGTCGAGGATGGGTGGTTAAAACATTTACATGGGAGTTGGAGGTTGGACCCCCACGCGTTAACCTCCCTTGGGAGGTTATGGTGGTGAGGCCCACTTGAGCATAACCTCCTGTGAGAGGTTATGAGGTGGGGACCACACGAGACTGAAAGCCCCAATTAATGGGTGGGTGGAAAATCTCTCAACTCCCCTCATTAATGAGGGGGGATCCCTTGACCTCCACTTCCTTTTATGGTTCCACCACCTCCCTTTTAATTAATTGGACAACGTATAATTTATTATGCCAATACTCCGCATTTATAAGATGGAGCCAAATTAATTTATTCTCCCTCTTTGAATTCGATGACACTGGAATAATAGATAACCCATCTATTATTTTTGTGGAATAATTATTTTTTTTTGCGGAATGGATGAAGAGGAGAGCTTGGGGCAAAATCTACCAATGAAGAATGAGGAAGCTCATCTTCCAACGAAGAACGAAGAATGCCAACAACCTTCTTCGACTTCCTCCCTCGGATCCTACAGACGTGGAGTGTCTTCCACGTCCGATGCAGACCTGTATTGGGAGAGCTTAATGAACGCGACGAATGACTATCTTCATCGTCTTCTTTTTGCAACTCTGGCAATGAATGTCGAGCATTTAATCAATGGTAGGGGTTTAAATTTTTATCTAAGTATGATATTTTCTCCATCTTCTTCCTTTCTCTCAAAATAAAGAACGTGGGTTGTTGTGATTCATACATGAGAGCCTTTTGATACCACCCTAAACATGGAGGGTTCAGGACAAACCAACATGGCCCGACCCCTCCGCCGAACTTGTTTATGTTGAACCATCGGCATGGAAATGAACAATGAGGTGACGAAGGCGGCAACAAAAAGGATGAGCTACCTACAGCCTCCGTGAACCGCGCCGCCCCTGCAGTGCCCCGTGCACCCCAGCCGAACCCGCGGCCTGCCTGACACCCAGGCCGCCTGCCCGTGGGCTCCCAGCACGCTGCACGGCACC
The DNA here is from genome assembly GCA_963277665.1 of Viscum album. Taxonomy (NCBI): domain Eukaryota; kingdom Viridiplantae; phylum Streptophyta; class Magnoliopsida; order Santalales; family Viscaceae; genus Viscum; species Viscum album. Next base: position 941,632,490 of record OY728127.1, on the reverse strand, counting down.
CATCCGACCTTCCAACGCGATGCCCGGTGCCTGGCCGGCCTCCCAGCGCACTTCCTGGTGCCCCGCTACCCTCTAGGCGTGCTTCCCGGTGCCCGGTTGGCCACCCGGAGCACTAACCTGTGCCAGGGCCTCCTACTAGTGGCCTCCCGACACGTTTCCCGGTGCCCAAGATACATTCCTGCGGCCTCATGGCGTGCTTCCCAGTGCCTGCCCGCGCCAGCCCTAGGCCTACCCGCGCCCTGCCGACCCGCGGCATCGCTGGCCAAACCGGCCCGGCCTCCCTAGCTGACCTGCGGTGTCGCTGGCCAAACTGGCTTAGCCTCCCAGGCCGAGTCACTGAGTTGTGCCCCTCACGGCACTGGCCAAACTAGCCCTAGCCTTCGGGCCGAGCGGCAAAGGTGCCAACCTCCGGGCCGAACCACCCTCGCGGTCTGTTGGGTCGGGCCTAGCAGACCGAGGTTAACCTGACCGGCTGACCCGCCCAATGGGTATGAAAAGGTCAACCCAGACTAGGTCGGCCCAGACTGGGTTGGGCTAAGTCGTTCTGACTGGTTCGGACCGGACACGGTGCCACTACTGACCCCTTTACTTACTTTGGCCATATCTTTGGCATCGGATGTCCGCTGGACGAACGGTCAAAGGCACCGGTAATCTCGCTGAGAGACGGTCCCTTTGAGAATACCCCACTGGACTTCGGGGTATAGATGAGTTATGGTCAGGTTGGATCGTACACGAATCCAACCGGGCATCCCGGACTAAAAGGCTAATAACTAACAGACTGGGCATCCGATTGACGCACCTTCTATTGCGTTGAGACCCCTATGATGTGGAAGAACTTTGAGATAATTTATCATGGAACCTGGTGGCAGTTGGCGTGTCGACACTTGGCTTGAGGAGCGGACCCTCCCGGAATCAAGTTTGCTTTGTGGAAACCCTGTGGCTAGTTGTTCACTGACGACTGTTCTTGGATCATATGTTGGTCGATAGTTCTAACCTATGTTTCTGGATCATGTGTTGGTCGGATAGAATAGCTAGACCTAGATTCTGTGATGGTCCGATAGCTCTAACGACTATTCATGGATCATGTGTTCGTCGGATGATTATGCCTTCTGTTATTGGATCATGTGTTGGTCCGAAAGAATAGTTGGTCCTGGATCATGTGTTGGTATGATAGCTTAAGAGATTCAGTGGCTACATCTGATCATCTCTATCTCTCTACAAATTTGTATACATGTGTAACCTGAGTCAGTAACTTTCATTTTCCTCATGATTGATATGGATTACTAGATAATTTAGGTATATGTATGGGCATATACCTAAATGGGGTTATATGTTGATTTCATACTTTTTAATTTATCCTTTTTTGGATTTTATGATACCTTGAGGGTCTCGATGTCCCTACAGGGTATCGTTATACTCACTGCTACACGGGTTATTCCTGCACCTCGTTCTGTTGGATGCAGATGACGGACAGCACTGACTGAGGCTAAGTAACAGGAATGGACGCTACCCCAAGGTAGACCTTACGACAAGTTGGTACACAGAGGAGACTGATGGACGTGGATAGGTGAGGAGCCCATCTGTAACTAACCTTCAACTAGAAACCCCAAAGGATGACCTAGTAGATACTTTTCTTTTTCATTTGTACATGCACTTTCCAGTTGGTCTTCTATTTCTAGCCCCTTTTACTTTTCAGCACTCTTCAGTATTCACCATTACTTAGCATTTACTCTCAGCTCGTACACTGTTGTGAGTGTGTTTTCAGTTTATAAAGGCAATGCCTTCCCAATTTTAGAGATTTACGCCTTTGGTGCTAGTCGCCAGCCCCTGGCCTATAGGATGTGGTCTTGTGGTAGTCACGGAATGGGCCCCGGGGGACGGGTCGTGACAACTTAGGGAGTCGTCATTAAAATTTATATTCTCTATCTTCATCATTTTTATCTCCTACATAGATCCAAAATCTAGGAAAGTTCATATATTTTTCATCTTCTACACTTATTATGATTTTTTCACTATTATTACGTAGTACCATAATGATTCTTCATTTTTTGTATTAATTGAACCTTGTTTATACCATTATTATAGGGTTTTGTTGGATTCCTAACAATTATGGTTTTATCATTATTGGAAATAGATCATTGTTGAGAGATGATTGCTAAGATATGATAACTAAGTGGATGAATTCATGTGAGGAAAATCAAGTGATCTTCATTAGAGAAGATGTGAGTAGTTGATTTCCTAAAAAATTAATTTTGATGGCGATTTTAAAATGATACTATATTTTCAAAACATCATGGAAAATATAGATAAGAATATATGGAGTACATAATGTAGCTTCTCTAGGTATATTATGTGCTTTATGTTGGAATTTACAAGATAGAAAACATGAGTTCCTTTAAAGGATTGCATATTTATTTTGGGTATTAGGAGAATTATCATTCATTTATGAAAGATATGGAGGAGGAATAAATCTTGAGAACATGTCAAACTGAATTTTATGATATTGATAAGGTGAAATAAATTTACATAATTCTACGATCGGAACCAAATGAATGGAAAATTTTGTGTCCAGGTGTTCCACTTACTTATCAATAATGGAAATAAGTGTATTAAAATGAATGATTTTTTTATTGAATTAAAATAATATACCCTTTCCTATACTGGTATTTGAATAATATATTATGGAAAAAATTGAATAAATTATGATATTGACATGTCAATTCGAATGTGTCTGTTAAAAGAGATTCCAATAAACTTATTTTATATAATAGAAGTTTTGATGTTAGTAAGATTGGGATTTACACTACTATTTCACAATCTAAATGTAATATGAGAGTGTGGAGTGAATTTCATGATTAATGTAAGGGATTTTAATAAACATTTTATTTATTCTACTGGTCACACATTGGATCCAATAATCTCTTTTAATTACTTAGGGATCTTGGTGAGGTTGTGTAACAACCCAATGTTTTTCAATTTAAATTACATTAATATGTCATAATTACATGAAATCACAACATTTTAAACTATTAAGTGCTATGTGACATTTAAAATTAATTTTTTCACATCTGTGTTTGGAATTTCGAAAATCTGACTTGCATGGTTGTGATTAGTAAGTTATTTGGAGTCTGATAAGAAAATATTAATTTTTGGTGAATAGTAACCTACCCATATGAATAGTAATATACCCTTATGAATAGTGTTATAACCTAATTAATAGTAACTTTAACTATGATAGTATTAAAATAATTTTAAATTGAAATTATGATGTACCTATATTATAGAATAATTAAATGAATGTTTTAAAAATGGGTTTTTAATAACAAATTATTATTTTAATTAAATATTAAATTAATAATACATTGAAATTTTTTTTAAAAAATGGAATTCATTTTTGGTTTCTACACGTCGAAAAATGGTTAGGGTGATTTTTTGTGATTTTTCTAAAATACTCGAATTTTTTAGGAATAGTAAAATCTGATAATTCATAACAAATGCTAAAATCATAACTTATGCATCATGCTTGAGTCATGGATGATGTTAATGACCATTGTATTGAAAAAACATGCATTTATTATTATTATAGGTCATGGAATACTCACTATTCCTTATCTTATAAAAAAATAATAAATTAATGATTATAATATTATGAAAACCCTCCTCTCCTCCACTATAACCCCCCCCCCCCCACTCACTTCACTACACCCAAGCCATGTGCCTTGCCAATATTCTACACAAATATCTCCCCAAGCTCCTACCCCACGTCAAATTTCCCCTAGACTTTTCAAAATAACAAAACATCTCCCCTTAAGAGGTTCTCAATGGAGACAAACTCAACAGTTAAATTCCTCATTCCAACTATTTTATTTCTTTTAAGTTCTTTTTTTACTTGTTTCTTTCCTCACCTCCCTTCACTGAAATGGTATGAAAACTCCAATAACATACATGTACTAGAATTATATTATGCTAATGGGATATTTCATTTTCTTCTCCCCTATACTTACCTTTTATTTGAATGAAATGAAAACACTATTTGAGATGTGTTAATTTAGCACATTCAAGGACAACGGTAAATCAATTTCTTTTATCTTCATTAATTATAGTCATGAAACCATTTGTGTTATGTTTGAACCAAATTATTATATATTTTATGGTTTTTTAATACTTTTGTACAAATGGTATTAAGTTATAAAGCCAAACATATCCATTATAATCAAAACAATCGTTTAATAAAAATGGTTATCACTATGGTTTTATATAATAATTAAACTTCACTCTAAGTAACCAAATTTAATATGAAACCATGTAATCTCCTAGATGTTCAATAATATAATATAACATCAATTATAGACTACCATTCTCATCTTATAGTATTATTCATTCATAAGTAAACTTGTAATGAAAGTTAAGGAAAAAAATGGACCCGAACAATATAATTAAACATATTAACCCAACAAAAAAGAAAAGAATGGACATAAAAAGTTTATACTAAATCGATTAAATATAAATGAGGTTATGGAATTATTAATTAATAAACATAATTTTTTTATTCAGGTCATTAATAAAAAGTGGAGAACACCACTGGAATTAAGGTAAGGGGTCCTCTCCATTTCACTCTTAATCATGATGTCCTCTATGTTATGCCATTTTATGTGTAATACCAAATGATGGGGTATGATTACACAACTCCCTCATACTCCCCCCATGATTTATAATATATGATAATCCCATTTTCTCTCACTTCAATCCCTCCTAGGTACACCTAATACCATGCTAGTAAAACGTAACGAATTATACATGAATCTTCATTGTTCTTTCGGGTTGTCTTATCTTTCTTTATATCAAAATGGAGTTATCTTATTTGTTATTTACATATTCTAAATGATTTTATGTTTTAAAAAATACATTTATGAGGACCCTTTAATCACTAACTTTTGTAGATATACATCTTTTTAATAGATTCCATCCTTAGAACTTTTCGATATGGAAACCTGTTTTAAGTGAACATCCAAAACTTTTATCCAGTTTCAAGTGAACTCTATCCTCTGTTTTAATCCAAAATTTTCTTTTTAAAATCATTATTTTATTATGAAAACCTTTTTGGTTAAATTATGGTTTTATATATTTTATTTTCCTATTTTTTATTTTAATATATCTATATTATTTTCCATAAAACTTCACAAATATGTTTAAATGCTAATGCTTCTCAAATACATTTCTTATATGTTGTCACTTCTGTTTGACACCAATTACCATGTTATATGACTATTTTACCTTATTAACTTCCATGTATGTTCTAATCCCCATATTTCATGGACACTTTCATGATGCTCTCATTGGTTATGCTTTATTTCATGATTGTGGTACCCAATTATTTCCATGGGTATCCTTATGATTATGTATGGTTAATTAAGTATTATTATTTATGTGGAAAAAATATTCATCAAAATATTGAGATGGGTGTTCCCAAATAGCACTCCCATGCATTGGGTAATGTTAATGGGGATGAAATACATTGTGAAATGGTATTAGTGGTTATCCTTGACCAGTAATAAAATAGGAATCAAGATTGGCGGTTAGCCTTGACCCGTACTAAAGATAGGTTTTATGATTCTACCACATTTATATGATTACATGATTATATGATCCCACTATTATATTATATGATTTCATTTGTTCAATGCTTTAGATATCCTTATTTCATTCCTTCTAACTCCTGTTCTTAAGATGTATCCTTATGTTCATTCTCCTATTGGGTTTTCTAGCTCATCCATTTGTTCATGTGTTACCCAGGGTACCCTATAAAGATGTAACGATTAAAAGGATATTAGGGTATCATTATGGAGATTAAATATAGAAGTGTTTTTAGACCCATGTTTTATGTTTTAAGTACCTATTCTTCCCAGACACTATACTTAATGATCCTTTCCTTCTACTCTGAAGTATAATTTTGCTTAAAATCATGTAATGTTATGTGTAAAAGGCTAGCGTCGCTATAGGTTGTGATGCATCTTATTAAAACTTGAGAAACTCTATGTCCTTTACTTTAATCCTTTTTATCATTATATAATAATTCCATAGTTTCTAAGATAATGGTGGATTCTAATCGAGAGGCTATTAGTGTGGTTGGTAGGTAATAGTTCATGGGTTTAACTATAGGATCCACTTATAACAACCATAATAAATACTATACTCTACCATTATTGGAAGAATAAATTTTCCAGATTATAAGATTATTCTTCATTACCTGGAGGATAGTGTATACAACAAAAAAATTATAGATAATTATAATTATTGTTTTTCGGAATAGTTTGTGTGAAATTTATTTTATGTGAATATTTTTTGTTTTATTGTTACTATTAATAATTTTAATATTCAAAATTATGTTTCGAAAAAATCGTAATAGTGGGGTTTCATTCAAAGAATCACCTTGAACATATTTGATACATTACTTACTTTTTTTATTTCAAACACAAATTAAATTATATATATAATGATATCTATAAAATAGAAGATGAAATAATATTACACATCTTATAATATATTTAGGTACATGGAGTAAGGTTTGACATTTGGGAACTATAAAAACATTTAATTAAAATTGTATAAGTCTAGAGCCTCAATAAAGGATTTTATCTTATATATCTTCAATTAATGAATTAATTCCATTAATAGATAAGAGTATTAAGACATTAAATGAAGTATTAATTTCATTCTCATCCACGATTTTATGACAATCCTCCGGTTTCATGAAGAGGTTGACATGTTTTCTTATTTAATTCAACCAAAGTATTGGGAATTTTGGTATTATCTTGATATCCATTTTTAAAATATGATTTATACCAGATGTTTCTCATAATATAAGAAGGGTTTAGAATCTACAAGAAGTAATGTAGTGGTGATTATTTTCAAGAAATTATTACTTGTATAGTTGTCGTTCATTCCATTGACTAGTGTGCATTTTTTATATGGAATCTTGGAAACGATTTTTCATATTGTGTAGTGTAATTGAATGATGATTATAAATCCTTCATCACCTGTATCCAATAAATAAGGATGATCCCTGATTTTATAGGCCCACATTTAGGACATGGGGATTTTTCATGAGAGTGATAACATTTGGGAGTGTGGGGATTCAATTGATATTAATGTGTGTGGATATGAATTATAACTATGTAAATGATTTATCCAATATTAATAAAAATCCCAAATTCCTGAAAAATAAATTTAAAATATTTTTTATAACTTACAAGGATGAATATAAAAGTATTATATGAAAATTTTGGTTTTGGGTTATTAATTAAATATAGAATGCTAATTCACATCATATGCTAGCAAAAGATTGTATATTGAAATATATCTCTTCGATACTAGATGATAAATATGAAATCATACAATGAATTATATAATATATTATTTTTTTCATAATTACACATGTTGACGTATCAGCATGCCATTCGAACCTCAACTTGTAGACTTAGTAACGGTGTGAATGGTTTCTTAAAATTGGTTTACACAACTACTGTTAATGGACTATTTCAAAAACATATTTGATGTGAAAAATAAAACCATCTATTGATTATTATAGGATAGAGATAATATGAGAAGGTTAGTTTATATTATTTAATATATTTTAAAATTAGTTAACCAAGCATAAAAAATACATGATGAAAAATTGATTATAGTAGGATAATAATCAAATCTCCCATAACCAAGGGTTCTAAGATAAATTGATTACCATTATAAAATATTTATAAGAGATATAATTTCTATTAAAAATGAATAATAATGTTTTGAAAATTTAAAATGGTTAGTAAAAAAAATTATCATGGAAAATATTTAACGGGTTTTAGTAATGTCAATGGCGGTTTTCACTATTATTTAATGAATTATATTGAGTTAATCACTATTTTTTCATAATGGTTATTTATATTAAAATAATAATTACTTATTTTATATTAAACATTGGTAATATAATATTAATTATCACTTTCAGATTTTGAAATTATTTATATATTTAATTTATTGTTTTACGATAGATAATATAATTTTGGAATTGTTAATGTTATAAAAACCAAACTAGATAGAACTGAAAACATAATATATACAATAGTATATAACCAATTATAATTAATTATCTTATTTCTTTTACATTAGATTGGTTTTAATAATTTTTGTTTAGACTGATTAAATACTTTAATTTAATACTTCATAATCATAGGACCAAGTCTGCACTAGAAATGTCAGGAGTCAATTAAAATATTATCGAAACCTAGAGAAACTGGTTATCTGATGTCTAGGAATTTCACTTAATATTTTTTTGTTAAATTAATACATAATATATTTTTTATTTCAAAAAAAATTATAAGCATTTTTTATAATGATTTTTAAAAAAATTATTTTAAACTAAATTATTAAAATATTGTTAATGAAAACTCGACTATAGGGATAAATTATATTATTTTTATTTATTATAAATATATATATCATAACATAGTATTTACATCTACAGAAGTGTATGGAACATATCATATTCAAGTATTAATGGAAATAAATAGAAGATGAAATTCCACCTCATATGAGAACGGTAATGTAGAGTTTTCCCTTTTTGAAATATTATAATAAACAGATTAAATTAATAAGAGCATCAATTTTTAAATATATTATTGTTGCCTTAATTCACCATTTACGAGTCAATTGTCAAATATAATATAATAAGGAACTAAATATTTGTTTAAAACTATTAAAGTTACCTAGAATAAATGTGTAATATGTAATATATAATTTTAATGTGCTTCAAATGGTTTACGTTTTTAAGTAAATGATACCTTTAAAAGACCAAAACCATACTATATGTTTCCTTTTGGGTGAAATATCACATTTGTGGTAAATTTTGAGACCCATAAAACACTTGATTTCACCAAATTAATATCAAAATAATCTAAAGTTCCGATGGATTAGGTTGGTGGAAATCAAGGAGTAAGAACAGATGAAAGTGAGCATGAAAGAAAAATGGGGATGAAGAAAACCATGTTGACGTGAGTAAATATTTCTAAATAAGAAAATGGAGGGAAAAATGTGACCACTGAAGAGATCATTGATATATAATAAAATAATACTTACTAATCCATGGATTAAACTCGGTTCCAAAATAAAATTACCCCAATTTCCTTTCACAATTTTATATAATCCTTATGTTGTTATTTATGAAGATTAATCATGTGTTCTTATCTATATCCTTCTAAACCTATCAAGTTAGCACACTCTAGTAAGTAAAAATATAAAATTATTCCCTTATTATTATTCTTCAATTTCACAGTCCCATACATGTACATTTTTCTTCAGCTCTGGTAGGCATTGAATAGGTGGATACAATGGCTCATTCAAAAACAACATTCATTGAAATTTCCTCATTATTTGACAATATAAAAAATGTGACTGAAAAAGAAATAAGATTCCCAAAAGAATAATAAATTTCTAAAACGCATTATTTTTTTGATGGAATACTTCAATAAATACTTCTCCTATATTACCTTTTATGTTTAGAAAGAAATAATTTCCACCATTCATATTCTGGTTCAGGCCACCACCCTTCCTTCTAACCAAGTAATTAAAATCAATGACTTATTCAAGTAGTGTGGATAGCATTGAAAACCTAACAACTCCACTATTTCTTATTTTCGTGCCACCCGACTATACATGGATTATAATTAGATTAACTCTGAGTTAATCAAAATTTTACGTGATTTCTATTTATGGTTCCTCACATCAATAAATGACATCAAACATGAGGCAATGTCATTGTAAATGAGTTTGAAAGAACATGAGGAATCAGTGTATCAAAAGTTGAATGAATATGAAACTATTGTAATGAGGAATATATAGTTAGGAATGAATGGTGTTGTATTTAGGTAAAACTTTATACCATGGTTGATCAAAAAAAAAGGTATGTAATGATATGGATAGTAGAATGTCTTTATGAAATGTCTTCATTTCTTCTTTCAAATAATCCTTATGGGGGAGTTTCGTTTCCCATTAAAGTATGAGATTATTTTATTTTTTAGTTATATGATGATAACACGTAATGGATATGTATTTTATTATACTATAAATATGATTTTATATATTTTATATGGTTATCTATGTATTAATTTAAAATGGATTAGATTTAATGATAAAATTAACACATGTGTCATATTTTCCATAGTTAACATTTGACCAACCATGAGATTCTTAATTATATTTGAAATGTCAAGGCATTATACTTCCATTAGTAATGAAATTATCCTTAGGCAAAAATGAGAAATCATATTTTGTACCATGAAATAATTTCATCTATTTGTTCTTCTTTTTCGTATAATTGGGTTTAGAAAATTGGGAAAATTTGTTGGACTACACAAGACAAGAACCCAACCCAGTTTTGTAAATTGGTTTAACCATATAACATGATATGATTATGAAAGAAAAAATTCAACCCATCCCAAATATATCCACTTGAAATTTTAAATAAAACATGGTGAACCTTCAGTCATTGAGGCTTGTACACTCTATAATTAGCTTTCAAGGATACACACTGTACATATTTTAAAATAAATTATAAAAATGAAAATGAATTATTTTATTGATAAAAAATCATCTAAATTAATTATAAATATAAATAAATATCATAAAAAATATATATTTTCTTTTTTCTTTTTTTAAGTTGATAATTCTCTTATAAAAAAATTGTAAGGATGTATCACTTGTTATGAGTACTTATGTGGATGTTGGATTCATTATTAATAAATAGTGGGATATTCCTCATATTCATTAGTTGAATGTACATGTATTCATTTAAAAATATTTTCTTTATATAATTGTTATTAAATTTTTTATATATGTGATAATATAATTTCTTAATAAATTGAGAAAAATATATATAATTTTCTTATTATTTTATATTCATATTATTTACTATACTCCATCATACATATTTCATACATATCCAAGTAATATATATTTATTTTGTTCTCTCTAATATTTACTCCATTTCCAAAAATAATCCATCTCTCATTAAAATTTTATCATTAATATTTATTGGGAATATAGAAAGTGTTTGTAAGAATGTGTGTGATGCTTGAATAATTTTTTTTCAACAGTGATTAGAACAGAAGTCTTGACAGCTTTTAAAAAAAATTTATATGTTATTAAACTGAATAAAATGATCTAGTGATATAAGTTCCTTCATTCTATGAAAATAAATTATTATCCGGAAAATATATGGAATAAAGAGAATATGATGGAATTTTACAGTGAGGGTAATATTTTTTCAACCCAATGTGGACAACAACAAAAATATTATGATAAAAGTAACGGGTGATACCAACGTGAAACAATTCATCATTTAATTATTTAGAATAATTATTATTCATCCAATAATGGGCCAATATAAAAAAAATTCATGTCTAGGAGACTGATGATACCAAATGGAAATCTTTTATCCCATAATCCCCCCATTTTCATTCTAGCGCACCTAAATTTCATTCAACTCACATTGGGTTTCCTTTTTATTACATTCAAAAATAATTGGGTTTTTTCCTATAATCCCTTTTTCCTTACAATTTATTCCCCAAGTTGTTGGGTTGCTTAAATAAAATCATAAAATAAATAAAGTAAATGTTTTTTATTAATTTTTATAAATACGTGATTTGTTGGGATACACCAATGGATAGTGAGGTTATACATCCTTATAAATTTACATAGCCCACTACCTATAATACAAACCCTTTAAAGAGATAGGGAAATAGTGAATAAATGAAAAATATATTATTTTATTCATAATTTAATTGTTTTTTATTCATGTAGTAGTTCAGGTACTAAAAATAATTGAGCACCAAACACTCCATAAATTCTTATTCCTGACACTGATTGAAGGGGATTTGTGAAAATGAAATATATAGGAATTTTTTATATTTTTCGTGTGGGGTAAAATATTACAAGGAGGGATATAGAGTAATATTCTTTAAATAGTGATAAATCTATAGAGAACTGTTTATTAATCGATGGTAGATTGAATTAAAAAAATATTTCTTTATTTTTCATATGATTCTCTATAAATTAGATCACTGATTATGAGTGTTTTTTATGGAAATTATTGAGTGAACAATTATAGTCGGTAATTTAATCCTTATTCCCACATATATGGTGACCTAAATTTCATATAATAATAATCAATTATAGAGATAAATTCAAGGATCTAGTCTATGAAATTCTAATAAAGGACCTAATGAAAAATTTTATTATACATGATAAAAACTAGGAATAGTTACATAATGTAATAATATAAATATAAATATGAAATTAAAGTAAAGGGAAATTTTTATAGTATAATTATGTGATAAAAATTACAATAGTGAATGTCAAAATATAATTAAATATACAAAGAGAATACATGATATCTGAATTTGAAGATTCGGGTATGTGATAAGTTGAGAAAATATATCTAAGAAACTAAATAATTCATTTTTTCCCAAATATAATATATATTCAATTATTTATCATGTAAAAACACATTATTTTATATACTAAAAATAGGACGAGATGAATCCTCCATTATCACAATTATATGTGGAAGTATTTTTTTAACAAAAGATTTTATTATGGAATTATACCAAGACTAGAATAACATAGTTATTAATGAATTTTATTCTTACCATTTATCATATATCACATCCCATTTTTAATCTTTTAAGGAGTAAATTGATTTGTTTTTTATATTTTGGGTCAGTAATATAGAATTTCAACATTTTAATAAGTGTAAAAATGTGATAACAGTTCATTAATTTTATCATAACTATTAGTACACTACTCCAAATTGAGAAATTTAATTTATAGAAATCATTGATAATTGGGACAAAATTCATTCAAAAATTTTGTTTATTGAACTTAATTATATCGGGACCACATAAAGATGATAATATGAAGAATTTATGGATGAACTAATTGAATAAAAATATTATAAATATACTATAAAATAGAATATGATGATCTAAGAGGGATAATTTTTATTTAATTCGGATTATATTTTTATGCACCATAGTATAATAAAATTATAGATCATGATTTAATTATTAATTTATCTTTTTGATAAACAAATAAGATGTAAAAGTTTTAAGAGAAAAAATCACCAAACCCACAGAGGCTATTAATTATTTTAGATCCAACTAACATGAATGTGTTTAAAAAACACCAACTACATAATTATTAAGTTTTTAAGTTCTAAAAAATAGTGATAGTTGAATTAGATAGATTTATATTCCCTTTTTATTTTTATTTTTCTTCTTCTTCATTTTCTTGTTCTTCATTATCATTTAAAACTCCTAACAGTCAATCAAGGTGATTGAACCTTGATATTTTTGGAAGCACTATGTTTTTATTTTTTTATGAAAATTTAATTTCATTGATTTTATTCTATTTTAATTAATTAAAATATACACATTATTATTTATATTTATATTGTCAAATAATAATCAAATGAACATGAATCATTATTTTTTGAGGCATAAACAATATTATTGATGATTTGAGCTTCTTTGACTCTTTTTACATCTTCTATATTTCATGAATGTTATTATTCAATTTTTTTTTAACAATTTAGTAATTAAAAATAATGAATAGAAAAAATTTTATCATGAGTATAATATTAATATAGGATTAAATATGTCAATAACATAAAATTTGTGATGTGATAACTTAATGGGTTCATATCACACATCAAACTAAAATTTATTAATTCTGAGAATTTAGAAATAATCAATATTTTTGGATCCTTTAAATACTATGTTTTAACCTAGTAGGAACTCAAACATATCTTTTTTTTAATGTGGTATAAATAAAGGATCAAATTATCTATATTTAAAGACCTGAGTGAAATAATTGTTGAGATTAATTGTTTACTTACATTAGATAAAAATAATGTCTCAATTGCTTCATCCTTTTAAAATTTTATTTAAAATACTCATTTCTAAATTTATCCCCAATAGTAATTTATTCATTTTCAAATTTTGTAGGGATAAATATATTTTAGTTTATTAAACATTCAATTCCTTGGAAATACATCACAGGTTATGATACACTTCAGAACAACTAATAGTAAAATTAAATATTATATGTTAAAATCAGGATCAATATTTTGGTTTAAATGAAGGGGTGCCTAATATATTATTAATTGTTCATATTACTTGAAAAAATATTTTTCAACCTATGTACCTTTTATTTTATTTTTTCTCTTCATTGGGAAAAAATATTGATTTAACTAGGATTAGTTCTACCAACATTACCTAACTTGTTAGTATTGATCAAAAGCATGGTATAAATAATTTATCTAGGAATCCAAAAAAAATATTGATATTGTCATCCAAATACTATTTTCCTCATATTCATTTAATTTGATAACTTTTTTGGTATTTTTTGAAACCTTTTTCATTTTATTCATTCTGTAAATTTAATTTACCTCTATTATTCTCATTTAATTTGACATTTATATTATAAAATAACAAAAAAAAAATTTGGGTTTTCTCTCATTCATTTCATTAGAAGTTCATATAATGGTAAGATACATAAAATAGACCCCAAACATAAAAAAATACTTTTCACAAAAAATGAATCTTCTAGTGTTGAAAAATAAAACCCTATTGAAGAAGAAATTCAAAAAGACACTCAAGAAAATCTAAACTAAAAAGAGATTGAAACTAAAAAAAATAAAATAATGGAATTAAATAATATAAAACTAAAACAATTCACTTCACTAGATAATGTGTACTAACATGAAACATCTATTACCCAAATGAGGATGAAGAATTTGATATTAGATATAGCCTCATCCACATCATCCCCAAAATTTAATGGTCATCTCAGGGATTTCACCCACAAAAACATTAATACTTTTCATATTTCATGCTCCACTATCAAACATTTTTGGATTCAGTAATTGTTCTAAAATTACATATTGTGATTTTGATAAAGGGATATATTTTCTATAAGTGACAATGAAAATTATGTTCCATGTGGAATCTAATGTAATGAATTATTGATTAGTTTTAATAAGGTTTCTTAATTAATATAAAAAATTATTTAAAGGATTCGAGTGTTCCAGACTAGTTTTTAAAGGTAATTTTGAGTGTGATTAAAAAAATTAATTTCAAATGTAGTTTTCTATACTGTTTGGAACCATTATTTTTTAATTAATTGGGAATTATGGATATATGGGGTTTTTTGATCATTTTATATCTCATTACGTTGGATTGGTGTAGAAATTTGAAATAGTCTATTTTTTGGGATGGTGGGGAACGTGAGATTAGATTTATATTCACTCTTATATAACGATATGTTCACCTATTATGTGATTATTGATTACCCACAACTATTCAATGAGGATATGGGAATCCTATTAATTTGTATATTTCCTCAGGTAGTGAAATATCCAGTGTATATTTTCTTATAACAAGAATAAGGTGCCCACATATAATGAGTGTTCTAACATGATGTTTGACGTAACATGGTGAAGCTTGATGAGATCAAAAAATTATTTTGTCCTGATGGGAATGAGTGAGCTCTAATAATTTTTAAGATCATTAGTTCTTACATAGGAGTCATTTTTCCTATCCATTGTTGTGTTTCAAGAATCCTAGTATGGTTATCATTCTTCATGGTTACCCTTGGATATTTATTAATGGATCATATATATAATTTTATTCTAACAACCAAAAGCTTATTTTCTCATGTAGAAATAATTAGAGGTTGTTATTTATTTTCATTACCTACTATTGTTACATGGTTTATAATAATTTTTATAACCTTTTAAAATTTTAATATTTTTTACTTATAATCATTTTTCTGAAATATTTTTTCAAAATGGAATGTCATTTTATTGATAATATTTATTTTTCAATGTTGATTTTGGAAATTTTTGGAAATACTAATGAAATTGTATTACTAATAAATTTTAATTGACAATATTTTTATTTAATAATTAAATTTTAGGAATTCATGGAATTTAGTTTTTGAAATTTAAGGGCATGATTTTAGAATAAATATCTTTGGTGTTTTCTAATGGTTGTGATCATGGTTTTAAAACTAATAAATAATTATTATTATTTTTAATATTCAATATTTGTTGGTTTCCTGGAAAATTTATTTTATAATTTTTTCAATCTTACATTATAGGAAGGTATTATTTAACAAACTACATAAAATACTTTGTCTGATTTGGATGGTTTTTTCTGAAACTCTTCCAATAGTAATGGGTTTTATGCATCACATAAGCTTTCTATCGGGTTGCCAATTTTTTCTTTTAGTTATTATATGATCATGAGGTCCTTTGCCTATATGAGTTTTCTTGGGATGAGTGGATGTGGGACACATGTAAGTTGTTAGTGATGTTCATATTCCTTTTTATTTTAAGGATTGGTATAGGCCATTATGGCCTTCATTATTTTATTCATTAGTTTATCTATTCTTTCATTCATTGTTCTATATTTAATTTTTTTTTAAGTAGTTTTATCCTTGAATGAATGTTTAATTTGTTTTTTATTATGAGGAAATTATTTATCTACCCATATTGTTATATTATCTTAAAAGGTGATATCATCCCTATATTTGACTTCATAATTCCTAGGAATGGGTTTGCATCCTATGCATACTGATAACACCCTTTGGGCTTTGTTGAAGGCCAATTCAGGGTGTTGGTTTAGTGGATTCATAGGATGGTTTGTTAGAAATAGTATGTAGTACTATATTTATTTTTAGGCCTCAGTTAATGAATGAACCTATTTTCACATAGGATGTTTTGTAGATTGTTGGATAAAACTATAATCAAAACATAATGGATAAATCATGCATAGGATAAAAATCACCACCATTCTCAGGGAAATTTGAGATACTAGGGGAAGTTTGTATTTATAAGATAATATCGTTATTTCATTTTTTTTATGGGTTTCTATGATAGTATTTGAACCTCAATGGGATTATATGTTCTTCTATAGAGGTTTTCCTCGATATTGGGATGTATGAAAAAATGAATCAATGTTATTTGGTTAGTATTCATGGTGTGGAGAACCATGAATAGACCTCACCAATTGTTTTGGGTACTTTATAATGGTTATTTTACTATTTTCACGTCAGTCATTGACCATGTGGACAGTTCTTTCATAACATTACATCTCACATGGTTAGATTATATAACCCACATACAAAGGATTCAACTGAGATATATTAGAAATGATAAGTTTATTAAATTGACTATTATGAATTGATTATATCATTAAAAAGGTTGTGTTTGGATGATTGTGACATGATTTTTTATTCATGTGTTGTGGAACTGATTTGGTTAGTCAAAAAGTGATGTTTTCCATGGATTTTATTGATTGAAATTTTAAGGAACTGGATTTCCCCAGGCCAGGACTTTGTGAAATTCTAGTGTTTAGGGTCTTCTGGGAGGCAATGGTACCTTATTTTAATAGTTGGCCAAATTTATAGTTTTTTCATCATTGAGTCGGTATTAGTGAGTTAGGGTAATCATCATCAGTGAGTCAAGGGTGTTGACATCGGTGATTCAAGGGCATCAACATCGGTGATTCATTGTTTCAGTGAGTCTCTGTCTTGGTAGTTCAATTATAGTGGATTATTATTGGTAGGTTGCATCAGTAGCTCACCTATCTGTAGCTCAGCATCAGTGGATCAACATTAGTAGGTCACATCAGTAGCTCACCCATCAGTCGATCAACTTCAGTTGATCAGTGTCAGTAGGTCTCATTGATAGATCAACCGTTGGTGGTTATGTTTCAGTGACTCACCCATTAGTGACTCCTTTCTAGTTTTTCTAGTTTTTTCTTGTTTTCATGTTTCACCCCTCTTACGTCTTATTTGACGTAAACGTGATTTAAATGCCTTTTTTAGGCATTTTAAGGGAATTTCAAAGGATATTAAGTATATATTTAATATCCTAATGCTCCGGGTACTTTTATATACTCATACCTTGTGATCATGACATGAATCCCATGTTAATGGCTTTTGAACCAATAATTTTTTAATATTGGATCTAGCTCTTTAATGTTGGGATCACCCCATAAAAGGTTTTCTTAAATTTACTCTTGGAATTCCTAAATCCTTCCTCTATATATGATTCATGTTCCTATTCTACAGCTCCCTCTTGATTAGTTTTCTTGAATTTCTTTCATGATACTTCTGTGATCCCCTATTTTGGTTCAAAAAGGAGTTTTGGTCTCTTGTAGTTTCAAGTAGGGATTTCTTCAACCTCTCATTAATTTTGCATAATAAAGGGAGTGGGGTTTACAAAAGATTCCTTTTTAATAACTAATGAATAATTTTCAACAAATGATAAATAAATACGAATTTAATATGATCAAAAGATTAAAGGGGTCAATGAAATAACGGCATGGGAGTGGTTTGATGTCAATCACATAATTTATTTGATTCTTTTATTATTTTTTGTGACTATATGCCTTCTGAAAATAATAGTCATTGGTGGTCCTTACTTGTGAACTGATGATTTATGTTCTTATCATGATTCTTGATAAATGGTTGTAACATGAAATCTTCTTAATCAAGTATACTTGTATAATTTAAATGGATGATCCAGAATCAAACCAGTTGTTTGATCACCCCGATTATTTTTAAGTGGAATTAAAATAACCTTCTTTATAAACCTAAATATTCATGGCTTAATGGTGTGTTTGTGTGCTGTGTTTAGTTCTTTCTATAATTTAGTTTGTTATGTTTGTGCCATGGGGATGTTGTTTTAGCAGTGGTTATAGTGGGATTTGTTTATGTGGTGGTACAGGGGGCATGTTAGAATCACAGTTTGAGAGACTGGTTGATTGTAGAATGGATGGAATTGTAGTCAGTGGGACTACCTTTTTTGTGTTGTGTCCATCAAATGACATTGGGAAGTGATATTGCGGTGTGGTTATGAACTTCATATGAAGTAGGATTGCATCAAGGTAATTTTTGTGTAGAGGGGTTGCAGGACTAGGTTGTGTTGTGACTTCACATTTATTAGTGTGTTGGGTGTGGGGTTGTTGTGCATTGGGGCTGCTGATCCTAGTTGTGAGAGGAGTATTCTATGGTATAACTCTGAAGAATGATAGTTGTAAATGTCTTAATGGGTGTCCTGTAAGAACGAAGTGAGTTGGTTTTTGTGTGATTAGTTAATCAGGCTCTTCACCTTGTGAGATGTTTGCAGATGTTGTGATTAGTATTTTCCATGGATTGTGATGGAATAAACTAATTAAAACCCTCATAATTAATAAATGTAATTTTTTTAAATGAAATTGGGTTGGGTTATTCTTTTCATGTGGCTGTTTGTGTGGTTTTGCATCTAGGGGTATAAACAAAAGTCAATCTGGTGGTCTGGTTGTTTCTTTTGGGGATCTGTAGGTGTGGATGAGTTCTTGTTTATTTATATGAATAAATTTTAGTTACTTTTAATTTCTATAGTCACCCCATACCTATTAAGAACAATGTTTCGAACACCCCCTATTCATGGGGGGTATCTTTCCAAACATCCTGGTGAGACGATGGAAAAATGGTTACTAACTTTATTCCTCACACCCACTTCTAGGTTCTTACCACTCAAACGTTTCAAGGAATGTTGTAATGGCTTGAGTCTTACCATAGTCCAAGATCCTTCATGCAGGTTATTTTTGGATGAATGGACTAGGTGTATGTGGGCGAGGATTATTTTTCCATGTTTCTTCGGGATGAGGCCCAGGAGTCTTCGAGAGATAGGTGTGGTGGTGTCCCATGAGTCTACAGATGGGTTTTTATGTGGTTTAAGGCCCAGGTGTGTTTTGGAAGGTTGTGGAAGTGGGAATGTGTTCTGGAAGAGTGTTAGTGTCAAAATGTTAACTATTAGGAATGAGAAGTTAACCAGTGGAAATAGTGGTGTAGTGTACCCATATTTCGTTGTGCATATACTCTTACGTTACATGATTTGAGTTATTTTGTGAGTGTGCCTTGGTGAGATTGGGATAGTTATTACTCTTAGGTAGGTGGTTTTCGGTTCCAATTTTATCTCATAGGGTTATTAGTATGTTTTCCCCACTTGTGCATGGGTGTATTTAGCCTTCTAATTGGGTATACCCGTATACTGACCCTACAATTATAAACAAAATTATGTTTCCAAGAGGAATTTTAGGACCATGCAAGAGTTTAATAGATTGGGCATCGGGAGAGTTGATCTATTGTTTCTTAGTGTCTTTATTTTTGTAATTTTTTAGTACTTTGGTTGAACTTTTATCTCAATTTACGTTTGAACATGCATATTGTAATGGTTTTTCTCTTTATTTTTACCTTTAGTTTGGTATTGTTTTAGAATTAACCATCTTATCCCCCGATTTTGTTTTCACTAAAAATGTGTATTGAATTTTATTTTGTTTTAGATTCTATACCATTTGTGCTAGTCTCCACTTAGGGGCCTATTGAAGGCGGGTCTGAGGGTTCATTATCTATCCTTCATCTTTATTAAATTAGGGAGTGGAACTTTTCTACTCCGTCCCTCATCTTGAAGAAGGCGGGTTGTGAAAAAATTGTATCAATGGAGAGGTTGGGGGTTTGAGAGGTAATATGGAGTTCATATTTAGGAACAATGAGGATGTCGTGAGATTATAGAGAAATGGTGTTACGCAGTCTTGGTGCATGAAGTAGGCTAGAGAAGACTAGCTAGGACACAGGATTTTCAATCCCCACTGATATGATGCAAGGACTCTTGAACTATAGAATGACCATGTGTGACTACACTGATAGCAAGGTAGGGACCCTGGGAAAGTTACAACCATAATAATGACTTCCTTTCTTGTCTTTCTTGGGTGTTTTGGGGATTTAATTTAAATAAATCATTTAAATAAATTATAAAAATAAATTTATATACTACCTAGGATTAAGAGTTCCTTATTTACCTTTTTAGTAGTGGAACCCAGACATCACCCATATGTGGTATGAGTAGTTGAGGCCCAGTAGGCTGACTTATTTGATCAGCAGAGGGCCGATCAAGAGGAGGAAGATGACATGTGGAAAAAGATCCTTCGTAATTACCAGTGATAGACCCTAGGAAAGTATGAGTGTAGCATTTCAGTCATAGATACAAAGGGATGTCTTGAGGATCTGACAATAACCTTTTCCTTAATCTGTGGTCCATGGGAGTATTGGGTTCCTCTGGTAGTGAGATAGTTGTGAGGATTGTTTTCTCAATTTTGGATGCTTTACCATAGGGAGTACAACGATATTGATGTATCATGGGCTAACTTTGAGAAGGAGTTTTGGGAAGAGTTCCCTTCCATGATAATGATGGCCGATAAGGGGCTAGAGCTAATGTCCCTCCAGGAGGGGAGTATTTTGGTGAGGTAATTGGGGATTGTGTTCAAGTATCTCCTATACTTTTATCTAGATCTCTCTCGAGATGACAAGTTAAGGGAGAGACCCTTAGAGGAGGCACTCTGACCCTGTCTCCAGTATTTCATCACTCCCTTTACCCTACTGAAATTAATATAAGTTCAAAAGAAGGGTGATGTAGTGGAGGTGATTCACTAACAGGGAGGTGTACCATGAGAGGAGAGACATCTGAGTTTGTGGAAGTGAAGTTCATTTAGCGAAAGGTCTCTGGCATCATGGCCTTTTAGGTTTTAGACAGTTGGAATTATGCCTCAAAAGTTCTAGTTCTGATCTCATGGTCCTCACCCTCTACCCCTGGTCCCGAGACCAAGGTTATTTATCTATGGAGTTTGTGGAAATATTTGGAAGTAGTTCCCATTTAATGAATAGTACAGTGGGGGTCAGTAGGTTCAGCACCCACCTCAGCAGCATCAATAGCAGGTGTAGAGATCTCCCGCACTATTGAGGGTAAATAGTGCTGAGGGAGGCTAACCTCAGTGTACTCCTCAGGGACCTCTACCAGGGCTTGGTCGAGGAGGTAGTCGATATTAAAGGGGTATAGAAGCTGGGCCTAGGCAGTTTCACACTTCCAAGGCAGCGGTTCTAATGGGGATGGAGGTTGTTTGAGTTATGATCAATCTGTTTAGTACTCTTTCATGTGCTTAGTTTGATTCAAGAGCCTTGCACTCCATTATGGCACATGGTCTCTCCCATGATTTTGTAATATACATTGAGAGACTTCCCATGCCCATGGTTTTGAGTACTCTAGATTGAGGTTAGACCAGTATGATTGATGTTTATCAGGAATGAAGACTAATATTGGGGCCCATCAGTCTAGTGGGATGTTATTCTACAATGGATGCATCCATATGATGTCATCCTAGGCATCAACTGGTTGATTTGTGTGCATTACATTATCTACTACTTCTGGATAAGGTTCTTGTTTTCAGATATATATGACCATTATATATATTTATTTTGTGAGCAGGGCTCTCATGTGGGAAGTCGTTGTGTGGAGCATCTTCTCTCCTTGATGGTTGAGCTGTCAGTAGGGTCACGAGACATAGAGATAGTGGAGGTTCTAGGGGTTGTTTGAATGTTCCTGGATGCCTTTCCAGAGGATTTTATAACTCTACACCCCTCTATTCGACATTTAGTTCATAATAGACTTGAAGCCGGGTGCCCGTCTGATTTCGGTGGATCCCTACCAAATAGAGACTTATGAGCTACGGGAGTGGTGTATTATGGTTGATGACCTAATAAAGAAGGGTTTTATCTAGCCATGTGTTTCATCATGGGGTTCTCCATTGTTGTTCGCGAAAAGGGAGTCAGTGGTGTATGACTATTTATAGACTATCATAGACGGAATTATGTAATGGTCAAAAAAAGTTACCCTCTTGTGAGAATAGAAAATCATTCTAACCATTTAAATGGAGAAGGCGGGTTCTCTAAGATTGATATGCAGCTTAGATATCACTAGTTGAGGGGGAGGGTGGCATACCAAAGACTGCTTTCAGGTGAAGGGATGTGCACTTTGATTTTGTTGGCATGCCCTTCATTGTTACAAATGAACCAGATGTGCTCATGGGGATCATGAACATTGTATTCCACATATCCCTATACCTATTTTTTTGTCGTGTTCGTAGATGACATCCAGATCTACTCAAGTTTCGAAGAGGATCATGTCCAGCATTTGAGGACTATCTTGGAGATCATATGACACCAACTTCTCTTTGGGAAGTTTTCTTGGTACATGTTTTCGACACTAGAGCTGCACTTCCTTGGACAAGTGGTGTCTTGGATGGGAATATAAGGGGACCTATCAAAGGTTGAAGCAATTGTTTCTTGGGTGGCACCCAAGAACATGGAAGACATTCATATATTCCTAGTAATTTTAGGGTATTTCCAAAAAATTGCCAGTATTATTTCATGTTTTGTCTCCATTGACAACCTTGACCAAAAAACACGTGGCCTTTGTGTGGAGTGGGATGTTCTAGGTAGCTTTCGACTACCTAAAGGGGAACATGGTCAGTTCACTATTACTCTAGTTTCTAGTGGAAGGGATGATGTTAGAGGTGTTATGCAACACTTACGGTCTAGGATTGGGGTGTGTGATGATGCAGTAGTGAGGATTGACGTCATATTGGTTAGGAGATTACATACCCACAAAATTAACAATTCCATCAATAATTTGGAGAATTCAACGATCATATTCACATTGACGATTTGGTGACATAACCTCATTAGGGAGTGCTTTATGGTCTTCACGGATCACAAGATCTTGGGGTATATCTTCTCCTAGAAGTACCTGAACTTGTGGTAGAAAAATTGGATGGATTTAATCCAAGGCTAAGACTTTGATATCTCTTATAAACCAATATAAGGGAATGTGGAGTCTGATTCCTTAAGTAGTAAGTTATAGAAGGAGGAAGTTGGGGAAGACACAGATTCATGGAAAGTGATGGAGGAGTTGGCCTTTTTGTGGCTGGATGTGAGAGTGGATGATATAAGGGGATATTTGTTTCAGATGATAGTGCAGTCTTCCATAATGTAGGAGGTGGAGGAGTCTTAGTGGAGAGACTTAGAGAGTGATGTGATGAATGACCACGTTGTCTAGGGTGATGCTTCAGATATATGGTTAGAGGATTGTCATAATCAGATGTTGTTATATGGGAAGTTGTTTGTTCCAATTGTGATGGATGAAGGAAGTATCCATGATTTCAATATCTCACACCTAGTGGTGCATCCAAGTGTTTCTAAAATGTTGTGAGGCTTGAGGGAGCAGTTTCTGTGGACTTAGGTAAGAAGGGTAGTGGTAGGGTGTGTGGAAAGGTGCCTAGTGTGTTTGCATGTGAAGGATGATCACCATGTTCCTGATGTTCTATTGCAGCCCTTTAACATTCCAAAATATATGTGGGATTGCATATTGATGAAATTTTTCATAGGATTTCTCAGGTGTTAGGGAGGATGCGATAATATTTGGTAAGTAGTGGACAGTTGAAGAAGTAATATCACTTCTTGGAGATCAAGGAGTCGATCGTAGTGGATGAATTATTAGAGTGGTATGTTGATAAGGTGGTTTGGTGTCATTGATTTCCCATCTCCAATTTCTCAGATAGTGATACACATTTTATGTTGTGAATATAGGGGATTTCAGGATTTCTTTGTCACCCAGCTACACTTCAACACTGCTTTCCACCCTTTGATGGATGGGCAGATAGAGAAGACCATTCAGACATTGGTGGACATGGTAAGAGAAAGTGTTTTAGATTTAAGTGGGTCCTGGATGTAACAATTTCCCTTTTTAGAATTTTCATACTATAATTTATATCAATATTCCATTGGTATGGCTCTGTTTGATGTTCTCTATTGGAGGTCATGTCATTCACCCTTGTGTTGGCTGGATGATGAAGAGGTATCCATTCATTGTGCTGGAATTGTGTAGAGTGCGACAAGGAAGGTGTGGCTTGTCTATGAGGGGATGAAGGCAGCACAAGTCCCATAGAAGTC
Organism: Viscum album; assembly: GCA_963277665.1. Lineage (NCBI taxonomy): Eukaryota > Viridiplantae > Streptophyta > Magnoliopsida > Santalales > Viscaceae > Viscum > Viscum album. The sequence goes on along the minus strand of OY728127.1, from coordinate 941,607,554 downwards.
ATAATCCCATCATAGGAGGAGTACTTTGGAGTTTGAGTTTGGGGCCATGTTTTCATGAAGGTTTCCCCTCGACATGGGTTGTGGAGGTTTGGAATAGAAAGAAAGATTTATCCCAGGTTTATCGGACCTTTAGAGGTGTTGGGATGAGTTGACAAGGTGGAATTTTAGCTACAATTGAGATTTCGGTTAGAAAGGATCCATGATGTCTTCCATATCTCTCAGCTCCATCGGTATCTAAATGATGAATCCCATTTCATTGACCGGGAAGAGTTGTATATTGAGGACGATGTGATGTTTTCATAGTGACCAGTAAGAATAAGTGATCATGAGGAGAAGGTGGTTTGTGGATGGACCCTTCCTTTGGTCCATGTGTTATGGAGGCATGGTGGCCTTAAGGAGAGTACTTGGGATTAGGAGGCACAGATGTTTCTTCAGTACCCTGATCTATTCTATGTTTCACTCTTGTGTTTTTTATTGTGCTTTACTTACAATGTAATTCATAACATCGTTTGTTATCATATGTGGTGTTCCCTTATTCTCATATTGGTGTGAGAGAAGTCCTGACTTTGGGGAGGAGAGGTTCTGATCCGAAATCTAGATACATTAATGTGGATATGATTAACCTAATTTGGGCGAGTGAGTGCCTCCCAAATTATATAGTATCAGGACATGGAGGAAGGGGCTCCCTAATCCATGTGTCTGGATATTGTGACCCTTGCTGTTTGTGTGGTTGTTTGAGGATGTGGTTCCTTAGTGTTAGTACACTTGTTTAGAATATATATGATAATGAGGTGTTCTTGGAATTCATGGTTTCCACTCTAGTTTATGAACAACACAAGGTGGTTTATTCCTGAGTGATATCTTAAGGGGTGGTTGTTCGGACCCCTCCTTTCTTAGGTTTGTTTTTAATGCATGGGGATGAGAATATTTTGAGAGGTATCTAATGTAATAACATATATTTACCTAGGCCATGCCCTTGTGAATGTCCAGTGTTTAGGGTGTTCTGGGAGTCAATGATAGCACATTTCAAGAGTTCTCCAAATTTCCATTTTTTCCATCGGTGAGTCGGCATCGGTGAGTTAAGGTAATCACCATTGGTGATTCATTGGAGTTAGAATTAGTGATTCATGGCATTGTTTAGTTACTATATTGTTAGCTTAGCATCAGTGGCTCAGTGTCAGTAGGTCGCATCGGTATCTCACCGATCGATAGCATAGTGTTAGTGTCTCAACATTGGTAAGTCGCATCAATAGATCTCATGTCAGTGGATTAGCGTCAGTATGTCATGTTATAAGCTCACCAATTGGTGGTTTAGTGTCGATGACTCACCCATAGGAGACTCATTTCATGTTTTCTAGTTTTTTCCAGTTTTATTGTTTCTACCCTCTTATGTTTACTTTGACGAATACCGAATTTAAAATCCTTGTCTAGGTGTTATTATGGGTGAATCAAAGGATATTAAGTATATCTTCAATATCCTGATGCTCCAAGAGTTTTAGATACTCAATCCAAGAGATCGTGCCCACAATCCCATGTTAATGTATTTTGAAACCAGGCTTCCATTAATATAGGAGCAATCTCTTCAATGTTGAGATCATCCCTTACAAGTGTGATTTTTATTCTAACATGGTGTGTCTAAAGTATTTATCTCTAGATGAGTCATGTGCATGTTCTAGAGCCCCCTCATACTCATTTTTATAGGAGTTATTTACTACTACTTGTGTGATCCCCTATTTTGGCACCAAGAAGAGATTTGGTTGCATGTAAATTCATGTAGGGATTTCATCTACCTCTCTTTAATTTTTCATCATGCATAGTGTGTGTACTAATAATTCCTTGTGAATAATAAGTGAATAGTTTTCTTAAAATGAGAAATAAATATGTAGGTAATATGATCAAAAGATAATAGTGGTCGATGAAATAACAAGATAGGAGTGGTTTGGTGTTAATCACCAATTTTATTTGATTATTTTTTGGTTTTTTATGGCTATATGCCATCAAAAAATAATTGTTGTTTGTGGTAATTACATAGGCATTTGTGATGTTTTGTTATTTTCATGATTCTTGATAAATGTATGTAACATTAAATATACTTAATCACATATACCTGACTAATTGAAATGGATGAACCGGGATCAAACCAATTTTGTGATCAAACTGGTTATTTTAATTTGGAATTAAAATAACCCTATTACTAAACCTGAATATTCTTGGTTTAATGTTGTGGCCTTGTGCTATGTTTAGTTGGTTCTATAAGTTGTATAGGTATTTTTGTACTTAGGGGTTGTGTTTTTAGTTGTGTTTGTTGTGGGCTTTTTGTATCGGGTGGTACAGGGCGCATGTTGGTATCCTAGTTTGCATGACTAATTGATTGTGGAATGTATGGACTTATAGGAAGTGGGACTCCCTTGGTTTGTGTGATGTTTGTTTTGGAACCCATAGGTTGGGATGAGTGTTTCTTAATTTATATTTATAAATTTTAGTTCCTTGTTATTTTTTGTATGCACCCCACCCTTGTTGATCACCATGTGACGAACACCCCCATTTCATGGGGCAGGGTGTCTTTCCAAACATCTCTGTGAGAGGATGGATGGACAGTTATGGACATTCATCCTCACATCCTATTTTAGGGTCTTACCACTCAAGCATTTCCTGGTAGGCTATAACAGATTTAGGCTTTCCACAGTTTGAGATCCTTCTTCCAGGTTTTTTATCAACGAGGGGGTTGGGTGTTTGCGGGCCAGGATTGTTTTCCCATGTGTCTTTGATATGGGGCCTAGGTTTTATCAGGTAGGAGTGGCAGTTGTGTCCCAAGTTTCTTCGTGTGAGTTTTATTATATGGTTTTAGGACTAGTTGTGGGAGAGTACATTGGGGTAGTGGGATTTCATTTTGTAATAGTGGTAGAATCATGATATTATTCATTAGGAATGAGTAGTCAACTAGAGGGAAATGTAGTGCGGGGTAACCAAATGTCAATGTGGTTATACTACTAATTTACTTTATTTCTATTATTTGGTGAGTGTTTACTAGTGAGGCTGGGCTGGTTAGTACTCCTTGGTAGGTGATTTGAGGTTCTAATGTTTTCTTATAGGGGAATTAGTGTGTTTCCCCCACTTGTGAATGGGTGGCATTAGTTTTCCTACTAGGAATTCTTTTATACTTACCCTACATTTTTAAAACTATTTTTTGGTTTCTAGAATGACATTGAGGACTTTGATGGACTTTACTAGCTTGGGCGTTAGGATAGTCGATGTGCCACTGCATAGTCTATTTTCTATGGTACTTGTTTTAGTACTTGGGTTGTAATTTTTTCATATTTTACATTCGAACATGTATATGGGAATGATTTTTGGATTTATTTTCACCTTTAGTTTGGTGTTTCCTGAGAATTCACCATCTTATCTCTGAATCATTATTTCACTAAAAATGGGTAATTCAATCCATTTTATCTTAGATTATATACCCTTGGTGCTAGTCGCCACTCTAGGGCCAATTGAAGGTGGGTCTCAGGGGTCATTATCTCACATTCATCATGAATAAAGAAGTGAGTGGAACTTTCCCTCTCCTTCCCTCATCTTGAAGAAGGAAGGTAATGGAATAATAATATCAAAGTAAAGGTTGTGGGTTTGAGATATAGGATGGATTTCTGAGTTTGGAACAGTGGGGATTTTATGGGATGTTAGGGAAAAAGGCGTTAGGAAATCATTGTGCATGAAATAGGCCAGGGAAGACCAGTTAGGATTTGGGATTTTAGGGTCCTCCATGATCTGATGCAAGGACTCTAGACCTACTAAATGACCAATTGTGGCAATATTTATTTTAGGTTAGATACATTGGGAATGGTACATTCATCATAATGAATTTTTTATTGTGTGTATTGGGTTTTTGGGGGACTTAATTTAAATAGAGTGTTAAAATAAATATTGAAATGAAATTTCAATACTACCTGAGATTAAGAGTTCCTTGTTTAACTTTTCAACTATTGAACCCGAACGTCTCCCATGTGTGGTACGAGAAGTTGAGGCCCCATAGGCTAACTTTTCTGATCAATGGAGGTCTAGTCATGTGGAAGAAGATTACTTCTAGAAAAGGACCCTTCCTTCACTCCAGCGGCATACCCTGGGAATGTAGGAAGGTAGAGTTTAAGACTCGAAGGTGGAGGGATGGCTTGTGGAGGTAACAATGACCTTTTCCTTGATCCATGCTCTAAGGGATAACTGGGTTCCTCTTGCAGTGATCCAGATGCGAGGAGCGGTGTGTCAGTGGTGGATGCTTTACCTTAGGGAGAATAATGAGACAGGTGTATCATGGGATGACTTTGAAGAGTTTGGGGTAGAGTTATTTCCTTGTCGATGAAGGATGAGAAGGGGCATGAGATAATCTCCCACCAATATGAGATTATATTATCAAGGGAACTGGGTATCATGTTCAAGGATATCCAAAACTTTTCTTTAGATCTCTTTTCTGATGAGGAGTCGAGGGAGAGATTCTTCGAGGAGGAACTCCAACCTTCTATTCAGTATGATATCACTCTATTTACAATACCTACATTATTAGAGGTTCAAATGAAGGCCTATGTAGTGGAGAGGATGCACTTTTACAGAGGTGTACCATGAGATGAATCCATCCGAGTTCATCAAAGGGGAAGGAATTTACTGGCAGGTCTCCAATGTCAGGGCCTTCCAGGTTTCGGCTGGTAAGAAGTATGCCTCAAAAGATCCATTTATGATCTCCTAGTCCCCAAACATTCCCCATGTTCCTAGTAATGAGGTTTCTAATCTATGTAGGTCTTAGAAATATTTGGAACCAGTGCCAATTTCGAGTGCAATACGTTTTGGGTGGGTAGGTTCAGCGCCCATCTCAGCAGCATCAGTTTCCAGTTAGGACTTTACAATATAAGGGGAAGTGATCTGCCGCTCCACCGAGGGTAGACGGTGCGGGGGGAGAACAACCACAGGGTGATCCTCAGGGTCCTCAACTAGGGCTTGGTCGATGAGTAAGTAGAATGTATAATGGTAGAGGATCTTTGCGTAGGAAGTTTCAACTCTTCAAGGAAGCTGTTCCAGTGGGGCCAATGGTTATTTGAGGTATGATCAGTCTATTTAGTATTCTTGCGTGTGCTTTGTTTGATTTAGGAGCCTCTCACTCCTTCGTCCAAACTGGTATATCCCATGCTCTGGGACTAAATGTTTAGAGGCTTCCCATGCCCCCAGTGTGGTGTGTGGAAGTTGGAGGTCATAAAAATCTATTTGATGTTTTCCAGAGATGCGGACTGATGTTTGGGACGCATCAGTCCAGTGAGGATTTTCTTCTACTACAAATGCATGAATACAATGTAATCCAAGGAATAAAATATTGTTTTCAGTGCTAATAGTTATCTACTGCTTCTGGAGAAGTGTTTTTTTCGATATAGATGACCATCATGTAGTTTTCATTGTCGAGCGGGGAAGCCAGGTGGTCTGTTGGTGTGTGGAGCCAATTCTCTCCTTAATAGTCAATAGGTCAATAGATTCAGTAGATGCAAAGATGGAGGAGGATTTGGGGTGGTCAGAGAGTTCATAGATGTATTCCTAGAGTAGGTTGTGACTCTACCCCCTTGACATGACGTTGAGTTAGGAATAGACTTGAAACACAGTGACCATATGATATTAATATATTAATATAATATGGAGCTCTCAATTCTAAGGTATTTGTAGTTTCAGGTTAATGAGATGATGAATAATGGTTTTATCCAACCGAGTGTGTCACTGTGGGGTGCTCCAGTATTTTTTGTGAAGAAGGTAGATGGTGGTCAAAGACTGTGCATAGGCTACTAGAGACTGAATTATGTAATGTTCAAGAACGGTTTCCATCTTCCAACAATAGATGGTCTTTTCAACCAGTTAAAAGGATTATGTTGGTTCTCTTTGATTGATATGTGGTTTGGATATCAACAGTTTAGGGTAAAGAAGGGTTACATCCTAAAGCCAACTTTCTGCTGTAGGTAGGGGAACTTTGAGTTTGAGTTCATTCCCTTCGATGTTACGAATTCACTATCCATGTTCAAGGGGATCATGAAAGTTTTCATCCATAAGTTATATGACTGGATCTTCATCATATTCATAAATGACATCCTGATCTACTCAAGGTCAGAGGAGCAGCATACTGAGCTTATGAGGATAGTCTTGGAGGTCCTCTGAAACGACAATATCTATGGGATGTTGTCAAAGTGCATATTCTGGACAAGGAATGTGCACTTCCTTAGATACATGGTGTCTTGGTGGGGAATAGTAGTGGATATGTCAAAGCTCAAAGTGGTTCTTTATTGGGAAGCACCTAAGAACGTGGTAGAGGTTCACAGCATTCTAGGTCTAGTAGGCTATTTAGAGAGATTCAAGCCTAAATTCTCTCATGTCATGGCATAGTTGACAGCCATGACCAGAAAATACCAGGCCTTTGTCTGGAGTGAGTATTTTCAGGAATCTTTAATCTACCTAACTGGGAATCTGGTTAGTGCTCTAGTGCTTAGGTTGCTGGAGGAAGGCGTGATGTTAGAGGTGTTCATTGATTCTTCTAGTCTAGGATTTTAGTGTTTACTGATGGAGTAGTGAGGAGTGATCTCTTTTGGGTCTAGGAAGTTACTTCCCCATGAACATAATTATGCCACCCATGATCTGGAGATTCCACCGATCGTATTTTCACTAAAGTTGTGGTGACATTACCTCACTGACGAGCACTTCGTGGTCCTCAGAGATCACATGAGATTGAGATATATCATCTCCAAGTGAGACATGTACTTGCAGAAATGAAGGTGGATGGATTTTCTCTAATATTAACAACATCGAGATCTCTTAAACCACTAGAAAAGGGAACACGGTGGTCTATGTCTTAATTAAGAAGTCATAGAAGTATATAGTTTCAAAATCAACATATGATTGGATAGTGATGGAGGATTCGGCCTCTTTGCACATGGATGTGAGAGTGGATGAAGGAAGAGGTTGTCTATTTTATATGAGAGCTCAGTATTCCATAATGTAGTAGGTGGAGGATTCCCAGTTTGGAGACTCAGAGACCGAACTTAGGCGTAACCGCACTGTCTAGAGTGATGCTTCGGAGGGATGGTCGAAGGATAGTCAGAATCCGATGTTGTTTCATGGGAAGCTATTTTCCTAGTGGAAATGCATGAGGTAATTATTCGTGAGTTCCATAGCTTATCACTAGTGGTGCATCTAGTAGTTTCTAAAATTTACTAAGGCTTGAGGGAGTAGTTTTGTTGGCCTGAAGTGAAGTGGTTAGTGACAGAGTTTGTGTCATGGTGCCGAGCGTGTTAGTAGATGATGGTTGATAAATTTGTTCTCAGAGATCTATTGTATCCCTTAAACATTCTCAAATGGAAGTGGCATGACATATTGATGGATTAGGTCATAGGATCACCTAGGACTCAAGGATTATGAGATACTTCTTTGGTAGTAGTGCATCGGTTGGCATGGTCGGATCACATTTTAGTGATGAAGGAGTCGAGTGTAGTGGATACCTTTACAAAGAGGTGTGTGGGTGTGGGTTTATAGCTGAATGAAGATCCATGATTCACTATCTCGAATAGGGATACACATTTTACACCACGATTCTGAAGGGTATTACAGAATACCTTTGACACCCAACTATGCCTCATCACCACTTCCTATCCTCATATGAATAGGCAGATAGAAAGTATCATTCAAACATTGGAGGACATGTTACGAGAATGGTTTTTTTACTTCTATGGGTCTTGGGTGAGAAATTTTCCCTTGGTATAGTTTTCATTCAATAATAGTTGTCAATATTCCATTGGTATGGCTCCGTTCTAAGCTCTCTGTGAGAGGATGTTCCGTTCACCCATGTACTGGATAAAAGTTGGTGATGTATCCATTCTGGGTAAAAGCATAGTGTATTGTATGAAATAGAAGGTGTAGCTTGTCCCTGAGAGGATAAAGGCATAACAGGACCCAAACAATTCATATTATTATCATAGGAGGAGGCATTTTGAGTTCGTTTTTGGGTACCATGTTTTCTTGATGGTTTCCATCAACTTGGGTAGCATAGGTTTGGATGAGGGATCAAGCTTTATCGTAGGTTTTTTCGATCCTTTTAAGGTGATGGGATGAGTTGGAAAGGTTCCATATCTGCTGGCATTGACACCTTGGTAGGAAAAGGATCCACAATGTCTTTCATGTTTCTCATCTTTATCAGTATATACACAATGACTCTGAAGTCATTGAATTGGGAGATTTGGATATCATGGATGATGTGACCTTTGTGGAGAAACTAGAAATAATTAAATATTGTGAGGAGAAGGTAATTCCTAGATGGACCATTCCTTTTTTCTATGTGTTATGGAGTCTTGGTGGTCGTGAGGAGAGTACTTGGGAGTGGGAGGCAAAGATGTTTTCCTACTACCCAGAGCTTTTCTAATCTTTCTTTTCATGTTTTTCTTTGCGTAGTAATTAAAATGTAATGGTTAAACATATCTTTAATCAAGTGTATTTTCACTTGTTCTGAGTTTATCATATTGAAAGTCCTGACTGTTGGGAGGGGAGGACTTGATCTTTAATCCCGATGCATTAATGTGGATGTGATTAATCTTGTCTGGGCGAGTTAGTGTTGCCCAAAGAGGATAGTATCTTGATATAGAGGATAGAGCTCCCTAACTCATGTGTTTGGATTGTGTGACCCTTCGTGTTTGTGTGGGGGTTTTTGGAAGAGGGGCCTTAGTGATTGTACATTTTTTAGGAGATAGTTGACGAAGAGTTTTCATGGATGTTAGGGTTTTCACTCTAGTTTTCAAAAAACACAAGGTGGTATGTACCCTAGAGGTATCTTAAGGGGTGGTTGTTAAGACCCCTACTCCATCAAGGATAGTTTTTAATTATTGGGATATAGAATAGTTTGAGAGGTATATAATGTAACAACCAGTATTTCCCTAATCCATGCCTTTTTGAAAGTATAGTGATTAGGGTGTACTTGGGGGAAACAGTAGCCCATTTCAAGAGTTTTCCAAATTTCTTGTTTTTCCATTAGTGAGTTCGCATAGGTGAATCGTGGGCATCGAAATCTTTGAGTCAGGAGCATCATCATTGGTGACTCAGGTCTATCATCATTAGTGAGTTTGGGGAATCCACATCTATGGGTCTTGGCGTTAGTGAGTCATTTCATCGGTAGCTTAGCATCAGTGGCTCAGCGTCGGTAGGTCACATCGATAGCTCAACGTCAGTGGCATAGAGTCAGTAGGTCGTGTCGATAGCTCAACCATAGGTGGATTAGTGTTTGTGGATTAGCATTTTTAGGTCTCGTCAATATATCACCCATTGGTGTCTCAACATCATTTACTCGCCCATCAGTGACTCATTTTCAGTTTTTCCAGTTTTTCCCAGTTTTCTTGTTTCACCACTCTTATGTCTAATTTGACGTAAACCGAATTTAAAGACTTATTTGGGAAATTTTAATCTTTAATCAAATTATATTATGTATATTGTTAATATATTAATGCTCCAGGACATTTTGATACTCAAACCGCATGACTTTGACCCCGATCCCACTTTAATTTATTTTAAAACATGTCTTCCTTTAATATACGATATATTTTGTCAATTTTGGGATATTACCTTCCTAGTGTGTTTTATATTCTCTCTTGGATCACATAATGCCTTCCTTTATAGACGATTCATGAACCTATTATAGAGACCCATTCAACTTTGTTTTCATAGAGTTCTTTCTTACTACCCGTGTGATGCCTTGTTTTGTGGAAAACAGGAGTTTTGGTTCCCTGTAGTTTCAATTATGTATTTATTCTACCACTCATTAATTGGGAATCATGTGTGGTGGGTAAATTAATGATTATTAGTGATGAACTGATGAATACTTCTCTTAAAATGATAAATAAATAAGAAGGGATTATGATTAAAAGATAACATGGGTAAATGAAATAATAGGTTGGTAGTGGGTTGATGTTGATCGCCTATTTTATATGATTATTTTATGGTATCTTGTGGCTATATTCCTTCTAAAAATCATGTCCATTTGTGGTCTCTTTTTTACACAATTGATTTTTAATTCTTTTCATGATTCTTGATAAATGGTTGTGACATGAAATCTTCTTAATGACGTATACTTGTCTAATTGAAATGGATGCCCCGTGATCAAACCTGTTGTGTGATCACACTGGTTATTTTAATGTGGAATTAAGATAACCCTCTTACTAAACCTGAATATGATTGTCTTAATGGTTTTTCCACATACTATGTTTATTTGGTTTTGGAAGCTGGATCGGTATGTTAATGTAGAGTGGATGCAGTTTTAGTAGTGGTTGTTATGGAATTTTTGTATGGGGTGGTATAGGGAGAGTGTTGGTATCCCAGTTTGAGAGACTGGTTGATTGTGTAATGGATGGACTTATAGGCAGTGATACTTACTTTTTTTGTGTTGTTTCTATCAAATCACATTGGACAATGGGATTCTGGTGTGGTTATGGACATGTTATGTAGTGGGAATTCATTTGAGAAATGTTTGGGTAGTGGGGAAATATGACTGGGTTATGTTCTGACTTCGCATTAATAGGTGTGATGGATTTGGTGTTTTTGTGTAGTGGGGATTCAGATCCTATTTGTAAGAGGAGGATGATGTGGTATAACTTTGAAAAATGATAGTTTACAATCGTTTAATGAGGGTCTAGGAAGAACGTAATGAGTTGGTTAATGTGTGTATAGTTAATTAGGCTCTTTGCCTTCTAAGTTGGTTGCAGGTGTTGTTCTTGGTAGTTACCCTAGGTATTGATGGATTATACTAAAGAAAACCCCCTTAATTAATAAATGTAATGTGGGTAAATTAAAATGGTTTAGGTTGTTCTTATGGAAGTGGTTGTTTGTGTGGTTGTGCATATAGGTGTAGTAGAAAAATTGTTTCTGGTGGTCTGGTTGTTTGTTTTTAGGACCCGTAGGTTGGGATGAGTGTTTTTTTATTTATATGTATAAATTGTAGTTCCATGTGATTTCTATATGCACCCCAACCTTATTGATAACCATGTGCAAAACACTCCCATTTCAGGGCGGAGGGTGTCTTTCCCCATATCCTGGTGGGAGGATTGATGGATGGTTACTAAATTTCTTCCTCACACCCTCTTTTAGGTTTATACTACTTGAGCATCTCCGAGCAGGTTGTAATGGCCTATGGCTAACCATTGTCCAAGATCCTTCGGGCCAGTTTGTTTTGGAAGAGGGTTCTAGGTGTTTTATGGCCATGATTCTTTTCCAAGCGTCTTTGGGATGAGCCCCAGGTGTCTTTGGGTGAGAGTCGTGGTTGGGGAATAGATGTCAATGGGTAGGTTTTGTGTATGCTTTGTGGCCCAGTTTATTTAGGGGTACGTTGTAGTAATTGGAATTCATTATAGAAGTGTTGTAGCATCAAGACTTCAGCCATTAAGAGTGAGCAGTTAACCAGTGGGAAAAGTGGTGTGGGGTACCAAAATGTCGATGTGCATATACTACTACTTTACTAGATTTGTGTTATTTGGTGAGTGTACCTTGGTGAGGTAGGGTTGTTTTGTACTCCTTGGTAGGAACTTTGAGGATCTACTATTTTCTCATAGGGACATTAGTATGTTTCCCCAAATTTTTTCCAGGTGGCATTAGATTTCCTACTGGGTATACTTTTATACTCACCCTATATCTATAAATATATTTTCAAAATTCTAATAGGACTTTGAGGATTGTGTTGGACATTAGAATATTAGGCATCGGGAAAGTCTTTGTGCTGCTTCTTATTCTCTTTCTTTTCGTACTATTTTAGCACTATGGTTGTACTCTTGTCACTGTTTATGTTTGAACATCCATAGGAGATTAGTTTTTGTATTTATTTTTACCTTTAATTTGGTGTTGATTGATATTTCACAGTCTTATCTCTTGATCTTATTTTCATTAAAATTGGTAATGCCTTCCATTTTGTGTGAGATTATATACCCTTGGGGCTAGTCACCACTCTGGGGCCTATGAAAGGTGTGTATCAAGGGATCATTATCTCTCATTCATGTTGAAGAAGTAAGTGTGTACCACTTCACTAATCCTTCCCTCATATTAATGAAGGATGGTCCTGAATGAAATGAATCACTTGGGTCTACAAATATAATTATTTTTCAAAAATTAAATTGAAAAATATCTTTTCATGTAAAATAAGTATTCATGAAAAATTATTTTTATAACATGAATCCTTGAGGCTTACAAGAAAAATGGATTCTATTTTGGAAATTGATTTTTCAAGATAATTGTTTTTTATGTAATTGGGGGAAATGATTGTGTTTTAAGACTGGTTGGTTATTTATATTTAAGGATTGTACTCTTAGAGGTTATTTAGAAAATTGTTTTATGTGTCTCAAAATAAATGGATGTTTGTAAATAATGTCCAACACGTGTGTTTTAACAAAAATAAATGGTTGATTTCATTTTAATATATAGAAAGTGAGTCAATTTCAAGATTTAGTGATAGATCCCCATGTTAAAATCTGGTCTTCATGATCCATTTTTTTAATGTTTTTTTTAAATGAATATCTTAATTTTAATTTAAAATTTTGATGAATGGTTATTTATTTCTGAATGATGTTTATGGTTATTGAGAAAAATATTTTCATGGTTTTTTTAATAACTCTATATGGGAGTTAAAATAGTGAAGGTATATGAAAGGTGTTGATTAGATGATGTATTTGGATGTAAAAGTTAAATTTTTAAGGAATTCATCTTATTTGGACAAATATTAATTTCAATATAACATGGAAAATATTGTGGAGTATATGATTTCATTTTTCTAAAGAAAAAAATAATTTTTAAATAGATGTTCCCTTTTTAAATAGATTTCTATTCAATGTTCCTTTATAATTGATATGAGGTTATGAAAAGTTAATTTTTTTAATTTGGTTTTTCTCTTAAGATAAAATTAATCATAGGATTATTTTTATAGGGTTCCATGCTTTTAGATATAAGGATTTTGAAAATTATTTTTTCCCATTTATTCCATTTCCATTCCCCATACATGAATTTTATAATTTTCTATGTGGTTTAGGGAACCATCTAAATTGAGTTAGAGTATTTTGTATTTCAAATTAAGACTCCTAGAAATAACTTGATTAAACTTAGGATGGTTTCCCATTGGGTAATTTTTTTCTTATTGTATTCACTTCCCAATACACGACTACAGTGCCTATATTTTTTATCCTTTCATGATTTGGTATCAATTGTACATCTTTAAGTTAATAAAGAATATTCTTTTCTAGTAGTTTTTTTAAACATTATATTCTATTAAATGTATATTATTCTTGAGAAACCTTATTGAATGGTTTGGTCAATGAACATTAGTTTTATGGGAGTTTTAGTGACCTTCGTAAGATGTCTTATGGTTAATGTAATCTATGATTTCAGTGATGAAATTTATTGGATGTTTTTTTAGGAATTATTAATGTCTAGAAGTTAGACATATATATATTTTATTATTTTTAGATGTTTCATGTGGTATTATTTTTCTAGATTAGTATTTTTTTGGATTTTCTTAGGCCTCGTTATTTATTTATACCCAAGGGGAATTTTATGTGGAAAAATAAATGATGAATGATATACTTTGTTGTATGGTTTGGTGATTTATATAAAAATACCACTATGTGTTATAATGGGTTACTAGGTATGGTTTTTTTTTAGCTAGACCGTGGGAACCACTAGGTTTGGACATTCAATTAGGTATAGAATGAGAACGTTTCCTGAGAATTTTTAATCAAATAACCTTAGATATATTTTCATGGATTGAGGTTATATTAATGTTTATTATATAAAAGGAATCATTATTTTTTATGTGTCACTAGATAATTTGGGATGTGATATTTTCAGTGACCTAATCACGTGTTCTTGGTGATTCCATGGGGAACATTTTGAAACAGATGTTATATTAGGTAAACATCCTTAGGATAGTTTTTATCCATTTAATTAACATCTAAGATTATTTTTAAAATGTTAGGGATACAAATGTTATGTTTCCATCAGATTATAACATCGGGTTTTTTTAATATTGTTAAATAATATTTTATGATTCTTTTGCTAGTTCGGGATTAATTCCATTTTTTTGGAATTGTTCTGTTTTAGGTTGTTATCTCTCTTGGGGGTTCTGAATTAGATTCCCCAAAACTACCTTTCCTTTATTGAAATGATTATATTCCCTAAAGTTTTATCATTTTACATGATATATGAATATTGGTATATAAAGTGTAATGTTTTGTATAGTTTTGATACCCTTGGGTCACATTATCGGTTTTTTGTATATTTTTAGGGTGATTTATGTTTTTTAGGAAATTATGTATCAAAAAATCAAAAAAAAATATTATTGTATCACCCATCACATGGTTTTCGTATGGTTTGTAGAAACTATATAGTTCCCTTTTAAGGGGTTATATAGTTTTTATAGTGGATCCTTTGATAGTTATTGCATGTTTTGATGAATTTTTTTAGGTTCATATATAAAGGTGTGGATTTTTTTGTTATGTAGTTGTAACGCACATGATTGGATCATGGTTAATATAAATATAATTAAAAAATATAGCGATATACCATATATGGGAGATTTTTTTTAATCGCCTTTCTGATTGAAGAACAATTTAGAAAAACATGCATCCTAACTAGTTGATCTATCCAAATTTTCAAATTTAGGGTTTTTATAATTACCTCTCCATGAGTTAAACATATTTTCTTTATTTTCCACATTTATTTCATTCATACAACCCTCCATAATTCATGGGGAGCTATTCCACCTAATTCATCGTCATTTAATGGATTTGTTCTCAATTTCATATTGATCATGGGTTAATTTATTCTATATTCTCCAAATTATTCTTCCTTTCCCCTTTATCATGGAATTGGATTATTCTAAAAACCTTAATAACATTGTACTCTATATTTAGCATTTAGGATGGGTCTAATTTTGGGTATTTTTATGTTTACTGTTATTGGAGGATCTTACATGCTTTATTATTTTGTTCCCCATAGAAGGTAACACATTGTGTTGAGTTTCCACTAGATTATGTAGGTGTCCATATTTTATTACATAATTTTTATTCAATATGATTCTTGAGTGTTAAAAATTATTTTATCCAATAACATGTAGTGATTTTCTCCCCAAAAATTAATCAAAATGATTGTGTAATTTTTTATATGATAACCTTGTATATAATCACATTACATGTGATAAAATGATCTAGGGCCCTTATAAATTGATTTCAATATTTATCAAATATTATCTAAAAATTGTTTCATTTAAAAGGTGGAATTTTTCATTTTTTTGATAAATTTATTAAAAATTTATGATGAATCTTGTTTTATTTATTTTTAAAATCCTATGGATTTTGTTAATGGTTCTTGAATTCCATTTGGTGGTTTTGAAGAAAGGATTTATTTTATTTAAGTGATTATTAAAAAAATTTTCCATATGAAATCAATAGTAAATCTTTATATATTTTTAAATGATGTTTAGAAATACTTTTTAAAATGATTGAATGTGGATTTTTATTCAAAGTGTTTACTTAATATTTTTTATGGAATGTGATTAAAATCACTTGATTTTAATTTTTTATACCTTCAATATTGAATCATATGTATATTTTTAAATTAATTATCAACTATGGACACATGGGAACTATTCTATTTTTTATCTCTTTGAAGTGTTTCTTATAAAAAATTTAATGAGTCTATTTCATGCATGTATAGTGAAGGTGAAATTAAATTTAAATTTTATAATCTAAACCAATATTTTCACTAGTTGTGTGATTTGTGATTACTCATCACATTTCATTAAGGTTATGGTATCCCTATGAATTATTAGATTATATAGATGTGTGATATAATAAGTGTAGATTGTATACAAACTAGATAATTGTTCCTATAAAGGATGATTGTTCTAATGAGATTGTTTATATAACTCATTGAGATAGACAGATCTTCTTGAATTATGTTTAACTAGTTCGACTGAGTGACCTTCATAAATTCTTAGGTTCTTTAGTGATAACTTATTATTATTTTTTCAAATCATAGTCATGCTTCCTGAGTCTTAGGAATCATTATATAATGATTGTTTTCTCTTCAAAATTATTTAGTGGTCCTAATTTTTGTTTTATTCATTTATTTTCACTCTTTTTTTCTCACATCGAAAAAAATTGTTCTTGATATTTATTTTTATTATCTATTATTATTATATTATGTTGAATCATTGTAATAATATATTTTTTAATAAATTTTTACTTTTATTCTTGTTTTTGAAATATTTTTTTTTGGAATGGTATTTCTCTTCAACTATAATGAAGTGTTTTCTATGATTCTATTGGAAATAGTTTTAAATAAGGAATGAATTATATTGAATAATAACATAGAAATAATTATCTTATGATTTAATAAGTAAATTGGAGTAATTAGTGGGTTTTTTGAAATATAATATATTGGTTTTATGAAAAATATCCTTATTGTTTCATAATGGTTGATATATTGGTTTTTAAACTGGTAGAGAATGAATTATATTGATTTTATTTATGATTAGGTTTCATGTAAAATATATTTTAATAAATTTTTTTCAAACTAGAATGAACGGAATGTAACAGGGAATAGTATAGAATTCAATATGGGATCATACTTGTATTGTTTTTCTAAAATACGATATAATGTAATGGATATGTGTAGCTATTAATTTTTCTCTATGGTTCCAAGTTATCACTTCATGTTTTTAAGTGGTCACGAGGTTATAGGATGGATGAGATGGTCTGAGAAAAGTAATGATTTAGAACTTTAGGGTTTCTAGTGCAAGCCATGTTTATTTTTATTTATGGATTGGGATATGCCATTATGTCTATGTTAATTTTTTTTAATTTCATATAATATTGATTCCCATATATTTCATTGAATTGTTTTTTATGGTTTTACCATTGTATGGATGTTTATTATTATCTTTTCATGATTCAATAAAATTGGTCTATTTATATAGTTAATAAGAAGTTGGATGTGTGAAACCATTTTGAAGAGAGATTTCTTGATACACAGTCACCGGTTTCCCACCAGTGGGGATTCAAAATTACCATGAGGGAATTTAGTAGACCATTTTGGGTGTTGGTATATTGGAAACATGAGCCATTATTAAAAATTGATATTAGATAATAGGGTTTATTGGGGATTTACTATTTAATTCACCATCCTTTTATTTAATATGTTTTGTATCTTGGAGTCTTTTATTCTTATCCAAACTAAAGGGGTAGATCATGTGTAGGTGTTTGGTCACCACCTTTCATGATGAATCCTTTGTAACTATGAGAGGTTTATATTTTTTAAATTTTTTTATTTTACATGATTATGGATTAGAATGATGGTATTTAATCCCCAATGGAATTATATGGGTTTATCATAATTTTGGTATTTAAATCGAAAATAAATTAGTAGTATGAGTTTGGAATAGATGGTAGGAAAAATCATATATCAAAAAAACCTTGTACTTTGGGATGTTACAATGGTAGTTTCATGATTTTAACTTGGTCTTTCAATCATGAGTTCATTTTAAGAAAGGAATTATATCCCGATTGTTTACATTATTTAGCCACTACTACTCATGGGTCACTATGGATTTTTTGATGATAAGAAATTGATTAAAATTGTTCTTCAATTATATTTGTATCATGGGAATGATTTTTGGGATCATTATTATGACATCATTTCCTTTATTCATGTTTTTCAGAAATAATTTTTTTATGTAAAGTGAGCTTTTCAAGGGATTTTTTTCCATTTGAATTGAACCATTTGGGCCCATTCATAAAACGAGTTTTGATTTATTTTTCTGCGAAACCAATTTTTATATGAAAAAGTGAATTTCATGAAAATAATTTTTGATAACATGAAGTGTAATAATACGTTATGTTACATTATATTATATTTTAAAACAATCCTATGTTTGATATTGTATACCCCCTGAAATCCTAAGATAAAGAAAACCATGAAAAATTATTATATGACTATTATAAGAAAACTATTGGGTCGATGGGTGTCAATAGAGATAAAAATTTTATGAATTATATGTAGTAACTTATTATTTAATAAAATTATAATCACTGATTAGTTTATTATAAATATATTCAACATAATGATAAAATCATTTCGACCTAAAAAAGAGTCAACTTTTTTATTCAGAAAACTATTTTTTAATTTAAATAATGTTTTAATATATTAAAGAATTAAAATAATAATTAATTTTTAATTATATAATACAATATACTAAATATATATTCAATATATTAGTTTTACATTCACCTAATGATTTTTAGTAGGAAATAAATGTGAAATAATTCAGTTTTTTAATAAAAATTAAATATTCTAAAAATGGGTTTTTTTACATTTTATATGATTATTTTAAAAATAATTTATCATAATATTAGATATTTTAATTTAAATAAATAAATAATTTTTTAAATTAACATATAAAATTTTAAATGTAGTGATCTTTTTGTGTTTTGTTTAATAGAATATTTTTTTAATATGGAAAATAATAATTTCTCAAAAAAATGTCAAATTTATGACATTAATTTGGTATAAGACTGGGTTAACAAATTTTAAAACGTTATTTTTTAACAAATACAATTATTATTAGTAAAATAATTTATTTTAAATAATTATTCTCAATTTTCAAAACCATGCATAAATTTTGTGAACAAAAGTTATATTTTATTAAAATTTAAAACTAAGTTTGGGTCTTTTCATTTAACAATATTGTTAAAAGGTGAAATTAAACTTTTTATTGATATATATATCTAAAAAGTTCATTTTTTTAAATAACGAAAATAGTTACATGAAATAATCATTTTACATGATTTTAATGTAAAATTAATTTTAGTCTTAAATGATGTATTTTCCTGAAAACTATTTTTCTTGGGTTTTGAGTTCTTTTGTTAGAAGTAATTCTTTATACCTATAAAATACTATTCTGAAAAAAAAAATTCCATATTTATAAATATAATTTAAATATTTTCCATTTTATTTTTCATTTCATAAATAAGTAACCATTGTAAAATGTCACATTATCACAATTTAGGTAAAATTGGGTTTATCAAAAATATAAAGGCTAAAATATCCCCAAAACCCATATAATTATGATTTATTGATATTTTATCATGTCAAAAATTATATATGAATTTGAGTCTCTTTCGTTCCATGATACAATGAATAAGGCCTTTTAATATTTTAAAGCAATGAATAATTTAAAGAGTGCCACCCCACTCTATTATTAAATAGAAACACTTCTCCTTTCATATTCAAAAATATTTAGAAACATAAAAAGATAAATGCCTACCCAAATACATTTAAAACTATCTTATATATTACATAAAGTCTCTCATCTCATTAAATTATCTTTTAATTGAGACTGATGTTATAATCCAAAGGAGGTCTTTCAAAGAAGATAAAATTGTCTTAACCTAATGTTTCAATGTTTATTTATTGATCCTATAATTACAAATAAGTTTTTCTATAAAAAATGATTAATAATACATTATAAATATTTTATATCTTATTATTATTGTGGGAAAACTATTTTCAAACACCTATCAACCAAATGGGAAATGAATGTGTTGCTCCCGCCTCTGTGTGGGCGACCAACTTCACATAAGGATGTGATTTATTTTCCATCCCCACCTCTCATGGAGGAATATAATGATGGATTTAATAAATAAATATGTTATTTTTGAGATAATAATTATTTTCTAATAACAAAATAATATCTAATAGCTTAATTTCTAATTATTTTAAAATGAAAGTATCATTCATGCGTATGTACGGACTACCGCCCCATGAGTAATATATTTCATTTCAAAAAAATTCATTTATTGGGTGTAAAAAAATAATATATAATGAATATTTATTATTCTTATGATATTAATAATATTCAATAAATTTTGTATTAATATTTTGTTTTATTTTATTATTATTCACTGAAGCCTTATAATGTACTCTTTTTTAGGTTAGATTTACCACATACAAGTGTTAGATATAATATTTATGACATAGATGATGATTTAATATTAAATATTGGTGATATTATGATATAAATTACATAACTAAAATTATAGTGATAATTGAACAATGTTCTATGGACAAGTACTACAATTGAAGAACTAAAACATGCATGAAAAGGGGATATTTTATATCTTCAAAGAGTTATTTTGATAAATAATTGTCAATGAATGGATTGTAAGTTATTAATTTTAAACTATATAGGGTATTACATTTATTAATATTTTTCTAGAATATAAAAATAAAAAAAATAAATTTATTATATCTGTGGTTATATCTTTTATAAGATTATTCTAACTTGAAATAAGTTTTTTCACATCTCACTTTTACTTATGTGATACATATGTCCAATTAAATAATTTTGTTTTTTGAGTGGTATATATAATACCAATGAGTGATTTTAATAGTTCATTTAATTTAAATTATTTTATTTTAAAATCCATCAATGGTTTTTTCTGTTATTAGGATTCAATTTATAAATTTTCAAAGTCTTAAGAAATTTCTATTTCAATCCCATTTTATGCGTGGATAAAAAAGCAACAAGTATGTTTCATGTAAAGGATACAAAATTTATTTCTCAATTTTGGAAAGGAATATTTTTCATTAATATCCATGTTCATAAAATAATTTTATGGATGTTTTTAACTATATATGAAATGATTTTAACAAATTATTTCCACTGAATATGACATTGTTTACAATGGTTTAAAAGAAATCATATTAATATTTTCCAAAAACAAGTTATCTTCTTGACATTTTGAAAAGTGTGAGAATAATATTCTCTTTTAATATATTCTACACAAGTAGATATTACAACATTCATGACCATTAATTGTATTAATTTTTTTTTCAATTTTAAATTGTTATTTTCAATGATGATATTTTCTCAATATTTTGGGAGTTTTTTAAATAATCATATAGAAAGAAAATGTTATTTATTTATTGAAATTAAAAGATTATTTTAAATTACTTATAATTTTTCCCTTATAAATGAGATAAAAGGGATTTATTTTTAATTATTTGTACAATTTATTTATTATTTTTGAATCACTTAATTTCATTGAAAAAGATTCATTTTAGTTGAATTGATAGTCTAGTTTCGTAATTTAATAATTTATGGTTTTTTGGTCATTAACATTCCCATGAACACATTCCTTATCACTCACCATCATTTCCATGGAAATTACTTACCCCTTAATTTTCCATAAATTTATTATCATGGATTAATAGGAAACTATGTCCAACACCATTATTCATTCACTATTATATACTATTTCTATTTATAGTAGTAGCTGAAAGAATTTTATTAATAATTTAAATTCATTAACTCATGATATTTTATATATCCAGGATTCAATAAATATAAAAATTGATTTAAAAGTAGTTTTGAGAATGGATTATATTGATAATTCAAAAAATGTGGAATTAATAAGAGGTGAAAGTGGATAGTGGGTCACATTTATAAAAAGACCCTTGTTGCATCAATAGGCCTCATGAGACATGAAAAGTTGGAGTTATGTTTAAGATGATGCTGGGAATCGGGTTTTATTAATGGGTATTTGGTGTATCAAGTACCTATTTATATAATATATCTTTTTTGTGAGGCAATGACAGTATAGATGTATGTTATTGATGATCCCTTAATGGTAAGACTCATGATAACCTAGATGATGTTATGATTGAAATATATTGAATCTATATATTTATAAATTCTATTTGTTGAAAATTTTGTTTCCATTATCCGTTATATTTTTTGTTGATATAGCCATATTTATTAATTGAACATAATCTGTTAACTGAATGGTATATGTTTTGATTATCCACTAATCCATATTATGTTTTCTTTATTCAGGAATGATGGATTCTATTATATATATCCCTTAATAACTATATTAGAAAACCCACTGTTTTTTTAATATCCCATAGATATGAAAAAGAATATATTTTTTTGATTTTAGGGGTGCTAGAAGGATTATTATGCTCTATTTTTATATTTATAATGTATTATGGAGAAATATTTGCATATATTATCCCAAAACTCCTAAACAGATTAATCATTATTGAGCCATACCTTATAATTTTACCAATGATATTAATTATGAATGGAATCAATAATATTAGAGTTATGGGTTTATGTGAATAAATAGTGTTTGTTTAAAAAATTAATTGAATTTTAGCCAATTATTTTGGAAGAAAATTATTTTTATCAAATAAAATTAACATTTTTAGGCTTTATAATTGGTTTATGATTCATACATATGGGTTATATACACTTGGTGTGAATTTTAATGATGGCTTTAAATATATCATGAAAAATGGACATTTTACCTTGTCTTCCAAAAAGGGTTTTGGTTTTCAAAATTAGTGGTTGATTTACCAATGAAATCTAGAATGTGACTTGGTTATTAAATTGTTTGACGAATTATTGAATATTAATTCTTCATTCCTGAATACTTTTTCAATTGTGGAAGATTTTGATGTTAAAATCCATATATCTTTTTTGGGTTTTGAATAAGGGTCATTCATTTCAAAATTATGTTTTTGGTTTTGGATAAAAATATTTTTTCTGAGTCTTTATGTTCTATCCATACTTGGTTATTTTAATGGTAATTAATTTTGTATGGTATTTAGTATATAAAGTAATTTTTTATGTAATATAATTTTATTTTGAATGTTTAAGATTGGAAAATAATTTATTTTCATCTTATAATGGAATTTTTTGATGTAGTATTCTTTTGATTTTTATAAGGAAAAATTGGATTTTATAAAGGGGTAAATCCTTTATAAATAAATATATTTCTAAGAAATTTTCTAAGGAATTAAATTTTCGAATATGAGAAGTTATTAAAAGTTATTTTTTATTGAAATAAGTTTACTTTTAGTATCCTAGTTTAGAGTTCAAGGTATCTAAATCTATGACTTTTGTAAATGTTTTCTTTTTGTTTTTGGTGATTTGTTCTATAACCATTTATACTTCATAATTTTGGAAGTATTTCATGAGTATCAGGTACATGAAGGATCTGAGTTCATGACTCATTTAGTTAAAATTATGACTCCCTCAAAATATTTATTAATCGATTGATTCATGAATTTCCGGTAAATTTCATGTGTTTGTACACATTACCCAAACCCTAAATGGGGTCTTAGATGTTTTCTTCCAATATAACTGTGTTATCGAAGGTTTCCCCTAAGATAATATATGGGGATTCAATCTAGTGGCACATTAGTTGATAACTATATTAGTTTAGCTTGGTGGATTAGAGTTTAGAATAATTAGTTAAACGGTGAGGTCGGTGAAGACGAATTTTTTTGAGTTTAATAACTTGAATATGTAGTGTAATCTATATTGTGAACTATAATTTGGGTGATGATGCTTTTAAGAACATATCTCTATGAATTTGGAATGATTATGGTTTGAAAGGATCATTAAGTGGGAAAATCAGTGAGTTTTTGACTTGGGGATACTCACAAGAGAGTGGTTGTTGGTTTGGATTTTCTCATGCCTCATGCTTCTTTATACCCTTGGGTTAGATTACGAGGAATAATATATGTTCAATGTTATGATATTTTATATGTATTTTTGATTATGATATGGAGAACACTGGGTGTGTATGTGAGTAACTAAGCATGGTTTTATTCTAGTAATATCATGAGAGACACTATGTTGGGACTTTATTTTAGATTAGTGTGAGTTTATTTGCTGATAATGTATACCAATGTTACCATATAAGTAGTCTCATGACATGAGGTAATATCAATATTGGTATTTTTATGGAATTATCCCATTATATGCATCCTTTTATTATTCCAGATATGATAGTTTTAGTAAATACATATTTCGATCTTAGTGACTCCTTGGGATAAATATTGAAATTGTGGTTATTTTTCCCCCATCCATATGATAAGGATAATCCATTGACTTTCTATATTATATTAATTGAAAATATAAGGTATAACTATGTCATTTATTTATATTCTTATAATTTCGTGTTGGTAAAATATCGGTTTAATTTTTTTTGTGGATTCCTATTCTCAGTTTGGGATTTATTCGGTTGTATAAGGAATTGTTTTTTTGTTATCTGTCTTGTGGGGATCAAAAGTTTTTTACAAAACCATTTCTCCAGATTTCCGTGTAATTAGATGTTCATTAAATTTATTATTATTTAATTCAGTATCGAAATATAGGGGGAATAAAGAGGAATGGTAGGGAGAAATGTGGAACCCGTGTTCCACTATTTCAATTTATATAATATTATATTGAGGCTATTTATGTTTTATTGGATATTCTAGCCCAATGATTATATCAGTTTAATGATTTCCCTATTTTTCATGGGGTTTTAATGTTAAAAAGGAACAATTATATGACAATCAAATGGGTTATACTGTTGTGACTATTGAGTTTTTAGTAATTGTTTTATGGTTATCTATGTTGTGTATAACTACATGGTAACCATGTTTCTTAGTTTAGTATATTGGTGTAACATGAATAGATGGTACATTATTAGAATAGTTGTGCAATCTAATCATGAACATAACCTATATGTTTGGGATTTATATCTAGAATCTTATGTACAATTAGCATACATTTTGAAAACCCATTGGAATATACAGTGATGTCAGTCTAAATTTTTAAATATATGTGTTTTTTTAGAAAAACCCCTCTTCAAATTAAATGGGGTTTCACACCTTCTCTGCTTTATTCCATATAGTCAGACCTATTCAGTGAATGGGGAGATCATCCACATTATTTCTCTCTAATTTGATGTCTTCTCTCTCTAATATCAATAAAATCATGAGGTAATTTCATCTATTTCTCCCCATCCCTCTTCTTATCCCCACTTTGTTTTTATATTATTAGATAATAAATAATCACTATATACCCAAATTTTAAGGTTCATGATATATATAACCATTGGAATTTTTATTTCTTAGTGTTCTAAAGTATTGGAGTTAGGGTCATAGATTAAAATATTTAAACAGTACATTGAATTTTTATTCTAAGATGTGTTGTTAATTAAATAAATTATTAAATATTTTTTATTATAATTTTTAAAATTTTGATAATAACATGATAGAGTATCTATCTAATTAAAATGTTCATAATAGTTTTTATCTATGATACCAACCAAAAAAATCCACAGAAATATTCTTAATCCTTATTCTATTGACAGATAAAATTCTATAATAGGAAAAAAAATTATATTTACTAACTGGTGCATGTTATCATAAAATGATTATACGTTGTCTCATGATGTTGTCACACGGTAATATATAATAAAAGATATTATGACAGCATACAAGCCTACTGGAAATCCACATGTTGGTGTTTTATTTTTTGTATTTTTATATAAGAGTGTGTAAAGATCATTAGTCTTTAAGATTACTATTAATGAATGTCATCAATAACACATATTTAATTATTGACATAAACTATGATGAAATATAACCACAATAAAGTAGGGAACATTTTGATGAATTTTGAAAGATATGTTATTAATGAATAAGTTGAGGAAGTATTTTTCCATTTCTTATTTATGTATGTTGTTTCCTCGTCCATTTTATTGAAATAAATCCATTGAATTATATTCCATGGTAACATTGTATAGATTAGATCATTTTATATAAGTAATGAAAAATGTATCAATCATATACATTGATGATAAGGATATGAAACCTACATGATGAGATATTATGATAATATTATTTTATTAAATTTTGATCTTTTTTAATATTTATTTTCATTGTAGATTATCTTCTCCCTCAATGGTTTGGTTGACCCATTGATGGTCATTAATCATGGACATTGGAAAACATCCCCAAATTCCACTAAGGAAGAGGCATAGAGGGTAACACAAAAAGTTTTTCTTTTTTTTTTGAAATGTTATATATATTTAACAACTACGAAAAATATTAATCTCTATACATTGAGGTATTTTTATTTTGGTTTAATTAATTGACCTAAAATATTAAGTTAATATTTATTCAGAAAAAATTATTTAATCATGTGAAAATATAATATTTATTTATCTATTTTTATTCATAAAATAATAAATAAAGATTTGTTTACTAATTAAATTATTTATTTAGTTACTCAAATATTAGATAAATATTTATTTCAATTAAATTTCATAGAATATTTATATATTTTTTATTGAATGATATTTATTTAAATATTTATCTCTGAAATTAGTATATTTTAATGAGGAAGTGAAGACCATATTTTTTTTGGTGAGAAATATTTATTTACTAGAATATAAAATAAATATTTATTATTATACATGATTAAACGTGTAAGAAGTAAAATAATAAAAAAATTATTTCTTACATGGAACGAGGTATGATGGGGATAAATTTATATTTAGGGTATATTGGGGAATTCATTAGAATTAGACCATATACCTTGTTCAATTTATTAATCATCGTGTAAATTAGGTAAGGATTAATCATTACTCACAAAAATTTCTTCTTAAGATCTCCCACCTTCTCTTTAAAATAAAAACCAAGTATAATATTTGAGATTCATTACTGCCCGAATAAATGTGTTATGATCAATGTGAAAAATATAATATTTTCCATCAGCCATCATAGCAGCTGGAGATTCAATGTCATTGCTTAGATATTGAAGGATCATGTGTGGTTCACTGCTAGATAGCCCATACAATGTGTCATTTTTGTGAATTGATGACACACCAATGGGGTTTTAATGAAAAAAACTATTAAAAAATAAATATATGATCATGAAGGTAATATTTAATATTATTTAAAATTATTTTTCAATTTACAATGAATAATCCTCTCTCCTGGTTCATTAAAAATTAACTTTAAATATTTTTAAGAATAATTTTCTTTCTTTATGGTGTTCATGTTAAATACTTTTTTAATGGAATAGTGAATTTGAAAAAATATGGGTTGGACATAAGCCCAATACGCACATCCCCTTCTTCCAGAACAGTCATTTGGTATTATAGTCTCCATTTTAAATTTAAAATAATTTTTTATTGTTCATCATAATACATATTTAATGTTATTATTAAATTCATAAAACTCATTCCTGATTCTAATAATTGAGATATATTCATATTTCATTTATTTTAGGCTTAATTATAAAGATCTTGTTAAATATTAATAAATAAAATTTAAATGATCCATTCATAGGTGTTGTGAATTTCTTCTATATAATACATGATCACATGGGGCATACCTGGATTACAAACCACGTATCATAGTTAATTTTACATGGATGAATGGAATATTATTTTTGAATTTCATATAATAAAGGATATTTGTGGAATTAAATGATGTATAAGTTGACCTATCTATGATGGGACAAAAACACCATAAAATTTGTACACATCATGTAGTCTACACATTTTCACAGTAGAGAACACATAGTAAAATACACGTTATGTATTGATTACATGTCACATAAGGACTGAAATAGATGTGACATAGAGGATACATGTCGTTTAGTTTCTTAACACATCGTGTACTCAACACATGTACATATATTAACACATTCCCAATCCCATATAATTTATCATAGACATACAAAGACCAGAAGACACGACGTATAGATGGATGTGCACAATTTGTTCCCATATAATTATGTAGATAATTAAAATTAATGTGTTACGGTATAAAAAACATCGTTAAGAGATTATTTTTTTCATTTATTGACATAGACATAGGTTTAATTTTATAAAATATTCTTATATAATTTCACTAAAAAAATATGAAATACATATAATGTATAGTCGAAATACATTGAATAAACCATGGTTATTGAAGGAATTATATAAATTGATAATTAACATGTGTTACATGTTTCTTTTAGTTCACTCAATCCCAAAATGTAATTATGTGAGAAAATGTGTTTTATGTGTTCAATATGAGTATATTTTATATGATCTTAATGAAAATTTAGTATCTAAATTATTCATTCATTGAGTTTATTCCAAGTCCAATCAATGTACTTATATTATATATTAAATTAAATTATAAAATTAAATTTATTTTTAATCAAATAATATTGCTATTACCAATATAGGTGGGATACATATTAATATAGAATTAATTGATTAATTAATCAATGAATTAATTTGATTAATTCACATGTGTTTTATCATAATAAATAAATGGTTTAAAATGAATTCTATATAATTATTTTAAATGTATAATCTTTGATAAATTGGAAGATCGTGATAATAGATCAATTTATGTGACTATATGTTTTATTATAACTTATTTTGTGCATAGTGTGTTTGTAATTTTTTTATTATATTAAATTGATGTTTTGTGAGTTATCCCCTCCACTTTATTATATATTGGTCTGTATGCTCCTATTTTTTTAAAATAATTCCCCCTTCTATTTCTCTTGACCTATTTGTGATATAAATGAATTATGAAGATATTTATCCTTAGATAACATCATTTTTTCAAGATGGATCCAATAAAAATTCAAACCATGGAGATATACATGAGAAAGTTAAATTTATGGAAATAAATCCTAGACTATCTCACAGAGTTTATTTACATTAGGTTAAATTGGTTGTTTAATGTTTCTTCAATAAACGATGCACTTGTTAAAGATCATGGTCATGAAATGATTAATTTAGAGTATTTTTTATGGTGCATGATTTATTTTATGGATTCACATCCATGATCACATAATTAAATTGATTAATATAAAGTGATGGAATTAAAATAAAAGGGTAATGCCAAAATTATTTATTTTTATCATGTTTAAACTCTGAATTAAAATCCACATAATATTTAAAAGGCATGTAAATTGATAAAATAATAATTTTTACACATAATAGTCAAAAAATCCCTCAAACTAATATTAATTCACTACACCTTCCATTAAATGAACTAAAACCCATAATGAAAGTGTCAATTAAAACCATATTATTTGGAAAATATAATTATCATGGAGGTTTAAATATTATTTTGACCTGATGAAATGATAATTATATTAAATTTAATTATAGGTTACAATTAAATAAAAATTTGGAGGTATGTGTTGAGAAACTCCATGTCAATATTTCTTGATTTGGGATTCCACTAAATGGAATGTGGAACTAGAAGAACATAAATTGAAATAATACAACCCTGTACAAACTCTTACGGTATTTATAACCTTATTCATAACAATTAGTAACGTAATATTTATACTTTGAACTAGAATATATCATTTTATGTGGCATTGTATGTTCAATGGAGAGGTCCATTAATACATGATAAAATAGTGGGACTATTAACAAAATAAAATTAACATGTCTTATATAATTTTTTATAAAATAATGAAATAATAATGTACTATTTGTTACAATATAATAATGACAAGTTCATCAACTACATTATCATAGTGATCAATTCTTGAGAAAGGACATCTTCAAATGGGAAGTATCTTCTAAGAATTTTCCAAATGACTAGGGGTTTTAATACTCCCTAAACAAAATTTATATATTCTAGAATCCAAAATCCCGGATCAACTAGCTAAATAAATTTTAAATTATATGTTCATTATCTATGAATATAATTAAAATGAAACACTATATGATTATTGTTTAATTTTTTCTTCCATGTCTAGAGAAATCATGATGCCACATGACAATATGGATGCTTCTTTCTTTCTCTAAAAACTAAATGATCCTTATATAGGGATATCCTGATATAAAGATTCTTAGAAATACATGGTTATCCTCATGATAAATCAATGATAAGGTGTGCTATTGAGACCTCACACAGTTAAATTCATTTTCTACATTGTGCATCTAGCGGTTTTATGGTATAATCTATTTGAAAAAATATACAAAAATATCATTGTTTAATCACTCAATATGATATTAATTATTTTTTAAAATTTCAATATTAAATTTAATATCCCAGGTAAATAAAGACTATGAAATTTTCATATTTGTTAGTATATTTGAATTCAATTCTTACAAACCGACCCGTATTGGGGCTCGAGCGGCATCTTACCCAAGCCCGCCTCCATAGGCCAGGGTCTAGAGACCAGTTCCGAAGGCATAACAAACTCTCAGAGGCCTTTGGCAAAGTACATGTACACACACATGCAACAAACTCAATTCAAAAGTTCAAAGGAAAAGGAAAACAATATACAACACTTCTATATATAAACCACAAATATGCATCGAACTCTAAATAGTACATGCTCGGAAAAGTAAACTAAACTGGAAAGGAGAAAATTACTTTCCTAACCAGAAAAGTGTCATTACCCAGCAAAAGGTGGAAAAGTAAAACAGTTGAGAGAGCCCCTCTCCTGGATCCCAAGATAGAACCACTGTATGCAGTCCAAGTACCATGTATCCCTATGCTCCTCTGATGTCACTATGAGCATGTTCATTATCTACAAGGGCGCACCGAGTGTGTGAAAATCCCAACAATGGGTGAGCATAAAAATAATTAGTAGGATTTCTTGGAGTCTCAAGGGAGCCGCAAGTGAGGTACTAAATAGGGAAGCAGTATATAGAACAATGTACGGTAAAAGAGTATAGCTCAACCCAACAAAAAATTGAAGTAAGCTCATCCAAACACGAGGATCTAGAAATAGTGAGAAGATGAACATCTCTTCAAGTCTTCTCTAGCTATAGTGAGATAGTGGACTCATCCAACCATGAAAATCTTGACACATAAAGCACATGGCATACCTCGCGTGTCTTTGCCTCTTTTGTAAGGAGGGTTAAAAAGCCTATGGAGTGGGTACTGCAATACGATATATATATATATATATATTCTCAACTAAATAATCCCAAACGAGAGAGTAATGGGATCTCCATATCACTAGCCCAACCTAGGAAAGAGTATCCAACAGTTTTAGAAGTAGACACCATCGATGCCCAGCATCCCACACATCTGTCCTGAAATTCAAGTCAAAGGGGCTCAATCATTGCACCTCAACATTATCCACTTTGGGTAGTTCATTCTTGCCTGAACGGTTTTAGGTTGCATCCAAAGGAAGCATATTAGTGGGAAAAGGTCCCCTATTTCTTGAGATTCCAAAGTCATATCAGGTACATATTGTTGCCATGCCACACATTTGAGAGATCTTGTAACAAAGTCATGAACCCTCTATCCTGCCCCGCTAGAGGGTATTCTCATAAGGGTCATCGGTGAACCCACTAACCATACCAACTAGAGGGTAAACCTGAAAGACTAACTGGTGAATGCCACTACCCTACTGTGTTGGAGGGTAAGCCCTGAAAAAGATCAGCAAACACCACTGCCTAGCCTCACTGGAGGTTAAGCCCTGAAATATATCAGCAAACACCACTACCCTGCATCACTGGAGGGTAATCCCGGGAAGTTATCGACGAACACCACTACCCAGCCGTTGTTGTAGGGTAATACCAAAAGAAAACGGTGAACACCACTTCCTATCCTTGGTGGAGGTTAAGACAGGACTGGTCTAGGGATTCTAAAACCACCACTACCATCACCGTCATCATCAATCCTTGCCTCAAATAGGCATCCCACTTGGAACATCTCGCATTGTATCTCAAAATCCACAAGGAAGGGAACCATCACATCGTATTTGGAGAAACACTCAGGATATGCTACTTGAAGGTCACAATCGGATTTCAGAAGAAAGGGAAAATTGAGATAGAAGATTCTTAGAAGAACAAAATGCATGTGAGCCCAACACAATGTTTGACCCCT
Organism: Viscum album; assembly: GCA_963277665.1. Lineage (NCBI taxonomy): Eukaryota > Viridiplantae > Streptophyta > Magnoliopsida > Santalales > Viscaceae > Viscum > Viscum album. Next base: position 941,575,799 of record OY728127.1, on the reverse strand, counting down.
CCTCACCACCTGGTCATGTACCTAACCCTTTTCGGGTCCCAAAAGGGTCTACATGTACCATGGCATGTCAAGATACCCTCAGAGTACATGATGGACTAATCAGTCACCTAAAATGGACTAATCAGTCACCTAAAGTGGACTCCTGATGCAGATGTTGCATCTCCCAGCATCACACGAAAACGGTTCCTTGTGGGACCCACACCTCAATCCTGAAACACGTCACGGGGATCATTACATTGTGTTCCTTGCAGATAAACATTCCAAATAGGCTATTCATTTTCCTTGAAAAGACTTATTAAGTATAAGTCATTAAAATGCAGCATACATCCGAAAGTTGCCTCATGGGGTCCACACCTCGACCCCGAATTTGGGCAGGCGGATTGTGTTGTAGAAAATCCACTCAGAAAAACACTAAGAAATGAGTAATCAAACACCACAAACAGATGTCGAGTAAAAAGGTATCATTTCACAGTAAAACGTGAAAATTGGGCCACATTGGGCCCACACCTTGTCTTCAACATAACTCTTTGGAAAGCATCTAAAAAATTCCAGATGAGGACTGGGGTTATGCTGCCACTGATGGTGCGTCAATCGGACATCCCAAACAAGAGTTAGGTCCTATACAAGAATCTCAAAATAATATTTATTAATTTATTATTATTAGACATCTATTGTTTCATGCAATCACGAAAGGAAACCTAACTTAAAAGGTCCCAGGACATCTTTGGAAGGATCAACTCAACTCTAGTGTCATATCACCTCTGAAGGTGTGTCAAACTGACATCTGATTCGTAGGATACGTCCACTGTGAGATTTAATAATAATTTGTTATTGTTAAATTAAAGCATTTTGGGTCACCAATCATCAGTAACAGAACCTAAAATCACAAAAACCCATTTCAAAAATTTGGTCTCAATAAAATGGACTCGTGACCGTAGAGGGTGCGTCAAACGGACATTTCGTTTAGAAATTTTGTCCCTTTGAACAGGAAGGGGCCCAACTAAGCCTGTCTGAACCACTTGGTCAGACCCTCCTCTACTAGGTCGGCCTAGACTTATCCGCCATCTTGTGGCTTATCTTCGGGTCCACTCTTGCTCTCTATGGCCTTGTGGCCATGGCTCGTGCCGACACCGACCGGCCACGAGGGTTGGTCGCCCTCCTCATCCACGCTAGCATAGAGACCCGTGAGACGCGTGTCCTGCCTTCTCGCAGCCCCCAAGGTCAGTGCCTCAAGCACCATGTCGAGCTCACCACCTTCCACTCCTTTAAATTAGCTTCACCCTATTGTGGTACACCAATAGTTCTATCCCGGACTCCCTCCAAGCTCCGACATCCCAGCACTGAAGCCTCTTCCTCACCCTATTGCACCACGTCAAAGGCTCGACCTACTCCTTACCAGAGCATCGTGCTCCTGGACACTCCGCCTAATGGCTGAAACACCCCAGACTCTACACAACCACCAATCGCCTCACACCCATGCTCTACTGCTAGGTTCTGCCTAAATTGCACCTCCGAAGTTGCTCCACCACGTGACACACCTTGGTCGTCCTCAGCCACTACTACTGGCGGTGATCCTGTGGTCCCTTCGGCGGACCCCCATGAATCAATTATAAACCCAATTCTCAATCTGGGATTAGTTTTCTGATCCATGTGATGTGAACTTTGAAACACATACCTCTAATCGATGATATGATGGTCAGTTGACACATCCAAAAATTATAATAGGTATCCGCGAAGAACGAAATGAAGAACGCTCAATGATGGGACTCACAACATAGCTCCGAAGATGGCCATGTTTGTTTCGCCATCGTAATGACTGTAAAAAATTTCAGAAAAAACAATGAATTCAAGAAACACTAAAGAATTTAATAGGTGGTTCCAAAATTAACAACAATCATACCTCGTTTTCGATGTGCATTGTAGGAGATGCATCTAAGAGTCTCCTGCCTTGATTCGCTGATGCTTTGGAGAAGACTGCACCTCGATCCAGTGAAGAACAACGAGGAATGGTTAAGATATAGTAGATGGGAAGTGAGATAAGATAGAGAAGAGAGAGAAGGTAAATTAGGGGTTTTCCCCTTATTTCCAACTCTTAATTGAATTTATATAAAAACACAAAAACTCTGCCGATAGTGGCGGATTCTAAAACCTCTTGCCCGCATTTTTTATATCACACCTCTATAAAACGCCACATTTATAACTCAACGGAAGTCCATATCTCTATTCTGAGACTTCATTTAAATGTTATTTGAAAATACGTCAGTGATAAAAATCACTAAGTCATTATTCAAAAAAGACGGTTTTCCCCTAGGTGACTTTTCTCACAACGGTCTTGCACTGAAAAACCTTATACCCCTCCTAGGGTAAACAGAACGTTCCAAGCTAAACCGTGGACTCAAATTTTCATTATGAGTTACCGTTTGAGGGTTATTTTTTTGATATATTTAATGAATGAATTAATAAATTAATTCATCCATTTACTTACCACTAAAAATAAATGGGTCCGAACACACCATGATAACATTTTTTATGCCACACCTAGGGTAAAAACTATGTTTCAAACCCAGTCGTGGTATCAGATTTCTGATCTGATCAACTGTTTAGGAGATATCCCATTTCGGTTGCGTGAATAGTATAAAATCACTTAATATTTTTGTATAATTTATTCCGAGCACATCGGGCCTCATAATTTCACATCCTCTTAGAACGTGTCTCCGGAAACATTTGTAGAAATATTCTAAAGTCTTACATGGAAAAAATAAAGTCTCTACATCATTCCATCCTTCAATATTTTCATCCACAAAAAGAAAAACTATGAAAAACAACACGGGATACTGAGCTCAGAACTAGATCTCCTGCTCTTAAGAAGACCTGCGCAACACCATGCTAGAAAAACACGCGAACCAAAGGGATGGTTCATCCTCATAAGATATAATACTTTTGATGATATGCCTAGGAACATGCATGTATCTCATCAACTATGACACATGGAATACGTTTTGTGCCCACTCCTACTATTGGGATGGTAGGGAAAGGCGGTAGGAAACCTCACTATATCTTGCACAATTATGAAGGGTTCTATGAAACTCATGGGACTTATCTTTAAAAACCACTACATTCCACATGGCGATTGTAATCAGGGTTTTTCTCTATAAGAGGGTCTCATGATTCCCTCCTTCAGAAAATCCATCTAGTGAAACACCCAACGATATCTGGTCATGCAAGATTTCATAGTAGGTGCATCACAACCGAGACTCAGTTACACGCTGTAGAAGAAAAGGAGTCAGCACCATAAACTAAAGAAAATTTTTCTCCCTACTAGTCTAAAAGGGTCAAATTTAGGGAAGCTCTCTACTATGAAACTTCCATCACCTGGCGAGTCTGGGAGACTCTGCTAAAGGAACCTACTACAACGCTGCCACTTTTTGGAAATAGAATACCTCGAAGTCATAGTCTTGTAGAAATTTCAACCAGCACCGCTGTCTTAAGTTCATGTCTCTCTGGGTGAGGACACACCCGAGACATTGGTGGTCTGAGAAAACCACAAAGCGCTCTCCCATAAGATAGCATCTCCACATTATCAGGGCGAAGAATACCACTACCAGCACCACATGGTATATCGCATAGTTATATTTATGGGGTGTCCATCACCTCGACATGTACTTGATAATAGTATCGGGATTGACGTTGATAATTCAAGGTACCAACTACTAGGGTAGGTGAGAAAACTCATCCAAACACCATAGTCTCGATGCGAAAATCATGTGGAATACCCCACATGTCTTTGCCCCTCCTGGAAGGAGATTAATCCCCAAAACATGCACTCTACCAAACCCAATAGTGGAACCCGAAACAATGGGATTTCAAGAAGAAAAACCTCACTAGAAATGTCAAAACCTACTATGAAACCCCACTGCACAACCCCTCCATGAATGCACATTTCAGAGGGACTCATCCACCACACCTCGATACTATCTGCTATGGGTGGTACTGACTCTCCCTCGCCATTTTTCTCGCATCACAAAAACACATCTTAGTGGGGGAAGAACCCCAATTTCTTATGCATTCAAATCTACATCAATGAACACCGAAGCAGGGTTAAACTGATTCCCCATGTCACCCTCGGTAACTCCTCGAACAATGAGTTAGAAGAATAGAGTAAATCATGTAGTGTCTAATAGGTTGTACTGAAAAAGGTATAAAAACACACAGAGTGTACCTCTTATCCACTCACATGCTGCAGGATTGTAAACAACCATAGCACACAGCTACCGGAAGCCCCTGTCTCAAGATCCCTAAACCTGACATGGGATGCCAAGTGGTGGTGCAAGGACCTCAAAATATCATCCACCAACACTTATTCTCCCTACTCTTCTACCAACACCACCTCCCTGGGGACTACCATGTCCTCTCTTGGGAGATCTCTGATCACGAAACTACCTCTGTCATGGTGGTGCATCTACAAACTTCCTAGAAACCTAAGAACATCTGGTTGGGTCATCTCACGCCACATGACCTCTCCCACCACAAGCATAGCACTAGTCCTCCATGGGAAATCTTGGTGCTATATTTTGTCCCCAACCATGTGCCTAAGTTATATAATGGGGAGGCCTCTTACATAGAGGACCTTCCAACTGACATCTGATAGATGTAGAAGATATACCAACTCTATTCTGCCTACTTCCGAAACCAGAAAATTGGAATCCCTCTAACAAAAATTTCACTATCACTAGTGCCTGCTCCATCACCCTAAGATGTGTGAGGATACACAAGGGCACTATGGTGTCATGAATATACTCTACATAGAATCTACTCAAACTTCTATGCCCTGAATTTTATGTCTGGACCTCATGCAAAGATTACCAAGTATGGTCTATGGACCTTGTCGCATACTCAGCCAATTCCATCACTCCCCGATGAAGCTCCATTAGCTTCTGAACCCGTATAGAGCATAACAAGGATGCCTAGTACACCTCATGAAACAGCTACTAGAAGTCATCCCAAGAGAGTACCGACCCATCGTGCATCTGAGTAACCTTTCTCTACCAATGCCAAAATGCTCTGTGGAAAAATACTGACTGTCAAAGACACCATCTAAACAATCATTCTCCAAAAAATCCTAAATAGGAGAACCCCCAACTCTAGACAACCCTTCACTGCCTGAGGGTATGGCTCACCACAGAACCTAAATTGTCTCTAACACTAGAACTCACATAGCGTGCTCAACCAGCGCTCGTCAACAGCCTTCGTTGCTAGTACTAAATGCTACTCCACATGTGGAGGTGTTACTTTATATCCTCTTGGAGAAAGGGTAATTGTATGATGGATCCTTAAATGAGGCCTCATCACTCACAGAATCATCATCACGAACAGGGGCTAGTATCTTGGTTGGATATCAACATGGAGGCATCTTGAATTCAATAAAGGATTAACTCGATCAAATGAACATATATATATATATATAATAAAAATGATGGGGATATCACTCAAGAAGGATATTCAAATACTCAGTCCTATATGATGCATGAACCAATGTTTCCTGCAACAGGTGTCTCAGTACTCCAAGTCGACAAGTGGGTAATTAGGGTCCTGGTGAACAGCTACATCGGTCGTCACTCCATCACTAGACTCCCTAGATTAAGATCTGCTCTCGAGACACATTAACATTATTTCCCTAGAACCCAACCAATTTATTTTTGGGGATTATTCAAACAGCATCCCAAGGAACAAAACACCATTGATACCATTTTGTTACGACCCAAACGGTATTAGGGCATGAGCCACAACTTTCCCAAGCCTCCCTCCATAGGCCAGGGGCTGTCGACCAATGTCGAAGGCATGAAAAACACGGTGAGTCCTTTTATTAAGTACATGTACACACGCATGCATAAAATTGAATTCATAAGTGGATAGGGAATGGGAAAAAAAGATACAACACTGCTATATGAAAACCAAAAATATGGATCAACCTCTAAAAAATACAAGTAATGAAATGTAAACTGAATAGGAAATGGTAAAAATACACTCCCAACCAGAAAAGTGCCAAAACTCATTAATGGGTGGAAAAGCAAATTAGATGAGAGAGACACACTCTTGGATCCCAAGATACGACCACTACACGTAGTTCAAGCACCCTATGTCCCTATGCTGCTCTGATATCACGATGAACATGTTTTTCATTTGTAGGGGAACACCGAGTTTAGGAAATTCCTAAGTAGGGATGATTATAAAAATACTCAGTAGGATGCCTCGAAAGCTCAAGGGAGCAGCAAGTGAGGTACAGAAGATGGAAGTAGTATATAGAACAAGGTATGGTAAAAGAGTACATATCAACACAACAAAGAAGTTAAGTATTCTCATCTAAACATGAGGAGTTGGAAACAGTGATAAGGTTGACTTCTTGTTGATTCATCACTAGCTATAGTGGGAGAGTGGACTTGTCTAACCGCGAGAAGCTAGACATAGAAATCATGTGTCATACCTCGTGTGTCTTCGCCACTCTTATAAAGAGTGATACCAAATCCCAAGGAGTGGGTAAGGAAATATGATATATATATATATATATATATTCTCAACTAAAGAATCCTAAACGAGATAGTAATTGGATCACTGTCTCACTAGCTCAGCCCAGAAAGAGTCGATAATAGTTATAGAATTTAACACCATCGATGCCCTACATCCCACACATCTTCCCTAAACTACAAGTCAATGGGGCTCTGTCACTACACATTGATATTATCTACTATGGGTGGTTCTATCTCACCCAAAAGGTTTTAGGTCACGTCACAAGGTTATGTTTTGGTGGGAAGAGTACCCCTCTTTCTTGAGATTCCAAAGTCACGTAAACTATATCTCGTCACCATACCATATAATCGAGAGATTGTGTAACAAATTCGTGAACTCACTATCTAGCCCCACTAGAGGGTATGCTCAGAAGAGTCATAAATGAACCCACCGCCCATCCCAACTGAAGGGTAAACCCAAAATAATCACTGGAGAATTCCAATGCCCAACTGTGCAGGAGGGTAATCTCTGAAAGTTATCAGCGAACACAACTGCCTAGCCCCACTAGAGGGTAAGCCCTAAAAGATATCGGCGAACACCACTCCCCAGCCTCACTGGAGGGTAATCCCAGAAAGATATCGGTGAAGGATGCTACCCAACCTCACTAGAGTGTAAGACTAAAAGATAATGGTGAACACCACTACCCAGCCTCATTGGAGGGTAATCTGAGATTTCTCTGGTGATTCTAAAAACATCACTTTCAACACCATTATCATCATGCATCGCCTCAAATATTCATCGCACACAAGAAATATTGAATCGTATCTCAAAATCCACTATAATGGGTACTATCATGTAGTACATAGAGAAACACTCAGGACAGACTACTCATAGAACACAAACCATATTCAGAAGAAAGACATACAAGAGATAAAAGATTCATAGTATTACAGGGCGTGTGTGGGGCCCACATGTTGTGTGACCCCTCTTAATCACTCGTCCATGTACCGAATCCTTTTTAGGTCCCATAAGGGTCAAAAAATACCACGGCGTGTCATGATACCCCCAGATTACACAACACAAAAATCACAAAGCCGATGAGCGCGGAACACTTGTCGTTAAGTCAAAGGGTCAGAAACATAGATTAGCTGACACACCTCCTCGAATGGTCCCAAAACATTGACTATATATCTTATGAAATCTTATCCACTCTCACAAGTGTCAGAGCTATCCTACATCGTGGATTCTATTCAAACAAGAGAAAAATATCTTGCACTGATATTCCTTTCATGTATCCACATTTTACAAGATCACGAATAAATCTTCCCACATTCAAATAGATCACACTATTGTAATCCATGTGGGAAAACATGAAAGATAAAATAATCACTCGTCCAAAATGAAATCCTGATACAGAAGTTGAATCTCCCAGCGTCACATGCAAATGGTGCCCCATGGGGCCCCCACATCGATCCCGAAACACATCATGTGGATCGTTCCATTGCATTACTTATAGATAAACATGAAAATTAGGCTATTCATTTTCCTCAAACGGACTTATGAATAATAAGTCATAAAAATGAAATATACGTCTAAAAACCTCCTTGTGGGGCCCACTCCTCTGTCCTGGATTTAGGCGGGGGGATTAATCCACTGTAAATCCCCTCATAAAAACACTCAGAAAGGATTACTCAAACACCCCAAACGAATGTAGGGTGAAAAGGATAAATTTCACCATAAAAATGAAAATCGAGCCCTATTAGGCCAACACCATGTACCCAAATTAATGCTTTGAAAAGAAATTAAAAAATTCCACATGAGGACTGGGGTCATACAGCAACCGGCGGCACGTCCCTTGGACATCCCAAATAGGAGTTAGGTCCGATACAAGAATCTCAAAATAATAATAATTAATTTTTTATTTTTAAATGTTAGGCGTTTCATGCCACCGAGTCACTAAACCAAACCAAAATGGTCCCGAAAAATCTATAGAAGGACCGAATCTACTCCAAGGTCATAGCACCTCTGACGGCGTGTCACACGGATGTCGAATTCACGAGGTACATCCGCTACAGGCTTTAATAATAATTTATTATTATTAAATTAAACCGTTTTGGTTCACCCTATTTTAGGAATAGAACATAAAATCACCAGAACCAATTTCAAAATGTCTTTCTCATTGAAACAGACTTCTGACCACATATGGTGTGTCAAAAGGACTCTCCATTTAGAATTTGTGTCCCTTTGAACAAAAAGGGTCCAACTCAATCAGTGTTTCCCCCTTAGCCTAACCCTCCTCTACTGGGTCGGCAATCCCTAGCCATCCCGATCCGATCCACTGGCCCACGGTTTAGCCACTGGTCCACTCCAGCTTATTGTAGCTCTATGGCCATGGCCTGTGCCGACACCGATCGACCACAAGGGTCGGTCGCCCTCCTGCTCTGTGCGAGTGTAGAGACCTGTGAGATGTTGGTCTTGCCTCCTCGCTACCCTTGAGGTCAGCGACTCGGCTACCGCCCTAAGCTCGCCTCCATATTATCATCTGTGATAGCTGCACCCTATGATGGTACTACCCCAGTGTTGTCCTGCACTCCCACTGAGCTCGGTCGTCCCATCCCCGAACCCCAACCTCACCCTGCTGCACCATGTCAAAGGCCCGACCTACTCCTCTCCTGAAAACCGTGCTCCCAACCGCTCCACCTAATGCCCATCCCCCCCCCCCCTCGGACTCCACTCATCCACTAGTCTCCCCATACCAATGCTCCACCGCTGGGTTTCACTGACATCGCGCCTTTCAAATTGCTCTGTCGCATGACACACTGCGGTCACCGTCGCTGGCCACTTCTGTAAGCGGTGATACAATGGTCCCTTAGGTGGACCACTATAACTCGATCGGACACCCAATTCTAGATCGGGTAACATTTTTGTGATCCCTACGATGTGACATTTTCAACGTCAACCGTTGATCGAAGATCCGATGGTCGGTTAAAGAATCTGAATGTTATAGTTGGTATAAGTGAAGAACGGAACAAAGAACACTCAAATATGGGACTTACAATAGATCTCGTATGATGGCCATGTTTGTTTGGACATTTTCTTTATTCTCAAAAATATCAATAATGAATTGAAGAAAAACTCAGGAATTCAATAGGTGGTGTGAAAATTAACAACAATCTTACCTTGTTTTCTTTGCATGTCATAGGTGATGCGTCTGCAAGGCTCCTTCCTTGATTCATCAAAGCTTTTGTGAAGACTGCACCTCGATCGAGCAAAGAACATTGAGGAATGGTTAAGAGAGAGTGGGAGGGAAGAGAGAGAATAGAGAGAATAGGGAGAGTTTAAATTAGGGTTTTTCCATTATTTCCAACTCTTAAGTGAATTTCTATAAAAACACTGAAACTATGCCAACGTTTGTGGATTCTAAAACCTCTTTGCCCTCTTTTTTTATATCACACATTGGTAAAATTCCCAATTTCGAACTAAAAAGAGTCTCATATTTCTATTCTGAGACTTTTTTCAAGGTTTATTTGAAAATACGTCAGTGATAAAAATCTCTAAGTCATTATTCCAAAAAGATGATTTTTCCCTTGGGTGACTTTTCTCACAATGGTCCTGTGCAGACAAAGCTTATATCCCTCCAAGGGTAAACGACATGCTCTGAGCTCAAACGTAGACTTATATTTTTAATCCTAGTTACTAGTTGAAAGTTATTTGGGTTCAAGCTATTAAATGAATGAATTAATAAATTAATTCAACCATTTACTTACCACTAATGAGTGTGGGGTTCGAACATCCCACACTAACATGCTTTATGTCACGCCTAGGGTAAACACCGCATTTCGGACCAAACCCTAATCTCAGATTTCTGATCTGATCAACCATTTAAGAGATATCCCATTTTTCTTGTGTGAATAGTACAAAATCACTTAATATTTTTGTATAATTTATTTCTGGTACACCAGGCCTCGGAATTTCACGCTGTCTCAGCACCTGGTTCCAGAAACATATGTAAAAATATTAAAAAGTCTTACAGGAAAAAAACTAGGTATCTACATGAATATTAATTTTACATTAAATGATATTCTATGTTTTATAGTGTACTCAACAAGCAACAATGGATTTTTATGAAATCTTATGTTCTAGACAACGTTGAGTTATACTAAAAAATAATATAACAATATTATTATTTTAAATGGTAGATAACATATAACTGCTGTATTGGTGGGAATTAATAGAACTAATTAAAATATTATTAAATAATTTTTTTTAATATATCTTATAGGCTTAAAATAAGAATGAATCAGATTTTAAGCATGAAATACTCTAATATTCTTTTAAAGGACGTTTTACCACCTTTAATTGGAAAACCCTTTTTAAATCTAGTTTTTGGAACCTTTATATGTTAAAATTTAAAAAATAAACATCTTCTATATAATTGTGGCATCAAAATGTACTTTTGGTAAATTTTTTGTATTTTTCTGATAAATGTCATTTTTTAAAGAATAGTGAAAAATACTGCATTTGAAGTCAAAACTGCATTTTAATCTAATTTATTTATATATTCAGGTTGTACTTTTTATTTGTTTTAAATTTTAATTGGATTATATTTTTAATATTTAATCCAATTTTGGCTATTTTAAGTAATTTCACTTCAAAATTGGACATAAAAACATTTAATCATTAGATAGTTTTCACTTCTTAAAAACACGCTTTTTGGTTTTGACAATAGGAATTTATTTTAAATTAATTTATAAAACATATTTGTTTTGAATTTGAAAGATTTTATTCCATATTTTGAATCATGAGATCAAATATTTTTAAATAGATAACTTTTATTTTTAGACATTATGAATAGTTACATTAGTAAATATTTTATTTACCATGGTTAAAGGGTAGATCTGATAAATAACATTAGAAAATAATATTATAATAATATTTAATTACCCAAACACATGTCCTAACCTTATTAGATGAGATATTTCCAACCATGGGAATCCTTGGGTCTATTTTAAGACCCCATGGTGCCACTTTTGTCTGAAAATGACATTTAATTACTTTTAATTTAATGTTATGGTAAGTATAACTTAAACATATATGTTTTATTAAAAAAAATTTATATGGGGTTATATAAGTGATCTCATAAACTATAAATATTAATTAGAAAGTTAAAAATATTTTTTACATCATGTAATATTATTTATAATTTTTAGATATCAAATAAATACATTTAGATTTGACACAATGGTGATGTAGTGATTACCTTATTAATAAATGATTTAAAAACATGATATTATAAAAATTAATATCAATTTATTTTGAAACTATTTTTGATATACACGAATTTTATGGATTATTATGACCTTTTATATTTGAAATAATTATGTTTTTTATAAATAATCATGTATTTAGGGATTTTTAGAATGTCATTATATGAATAGTATAAAAATTGACATAAATAAGTTATTAAAACAAATACTATTTTATTAAATGATATAAATGCCCTAAAAATATAATATTCTTCCAAATGAATTAGATAATGTTGAAAACTCCATTAATTAACCACTTTATGTTATTTTGTAATTTTATTGTAACTATATTAACCATATAGTATGAGTATAGAAGAAGACAAGGTAACAGTTAATTTAGTTAACTAAGGGTTAAAGCTAAAAGATAAGGTTAAATTTGTAATAAAAACTTGTATAAGACCCATTAGTTGAGATTTGTTCCACATAAAATCATCTTATCTCTAAAATAAATTACATTGGGTCATTTTGAAACCGAATAACATTTTATAATAAAATAATACTGTCAAACTTTCTTAAAGCATCCCTCCTCCATCTTATAAAAGGACATCACGTCTAACCCATTACTCACAACTATCATGACCCTTGTCTTGTAAATAGTATACTAAAATAATCTCCCGAAATTCCTCCCTTACTCCTAGAATCCTTCCCCTAGACAGAAGTAAATTCAAGGAAGCCCTTTGGCTCAAATCAAAAGAAGTTAACCGATTTGAGGTAACGTATTCTCTCAAGTTCCATTCCATTATTCTATCCTTGTCCACCCTATATGCTCTTATTATTATTTTTTTATATAAAAAAAATAATATCCAAAATATAATAGGTAGTTATTATGAGAAGGATTCAAACTACACTTACACACACATCCATCAAATGTATACGAACATACTGTTTCTGGGTATGGTGAACTGTTGCCTCACGAAATGATGATTGTTCGATTTTCCCATACAAACTCCATTGTGGCCATTATGATGGAACTCTATTCATATATTATATATATTATTCTTATGTTTTCTCTATTATTCTGTAATTTGTTTTACAGTATACCTTCATGATTTTCATGATGTGTAAACACGGTAATTTAATTTGAGAATGTGTGGACTACCACCATCTCAAAGTTATATGACTCTTTCCCGCCATACATGGAACGTATAAAGGATGGCATTAATGAAAACTTGTAATATATAAAAATATTATATTATAATGTAATTATAGTATACCTATGTATCATTTATTTTTTATTCCTTTAAATATTAAATAGAAATTAAAGTAGTGTTCATACGTATGTACGGCTAACAGTCTCCGTGAACTGTGCATTTCATTTCATATCTAAAAATGATATGGACTATTATAAATACATATAAACTAGATATATGTGATATATATGATATTTTAAACATGAATTTAATTCTAGAGATAATGGAATTTTGACCTCATGGACATTTTTGTAATTATAACAAGTTCATTTTTGACTCAAGTACCAAACATCGACAAAATGACCGATATGAACTTGAATTCTTATATTAATATTATATAATTGTGTTAATTGATATAAAAGTAATAATAAACCTGAAAAAAAAAAATTAAGAAATTTTAAATTAACTTAAGTTTATTATTCAGGAAGAACAAGGAACATACGTGATGATTCAGACTCTAGGTAAGGGACTTTGTCTCAATCTCCTTTCATTGAGGAATGTCTTTATAATATACACCTATTTATTTTAAATGGTGTATAATAAACACCATAGAATTTTACTTTCGTTAAAAGTGAATCTTTTTTCTATGAAGCATTTTACTAAATGAGAAAAAGAATGTTTTTCAGGTATGTGGTGATAATGACCTCTATGCACTGTAATCATTATTTGGGTTCCTCTATAATCCTTAATTTTTTTTAAAGGAAAAAGAAACCCATTATTCCATTTTTTTGTGTTTTTATTTTAAAATTATTTTTGAGATTGATTGAGTACTTCAATATCATGAAATGATTTCTTCTGATTGGAAATGAAATGTTATTAGTGAAATGTTGATATTTTCAATATTTTATCTGTTATGATTATATAATAGTACATGGACATTTGGTGGGTGGTTATGTGATAAACCAAAGATAGGTGGTTATGTGACAAACCAAATGGTGGGTGGTTCCGTGATAAAACAAGGATGAGAGGTTATGTTATAACCTCCATGAAATGGGTATAGAATTCATCCATATGGCTATTCAATTTAGTGATATGTGTGGAAGTCGAATGTATGGTTATTACCTTTCACTATGTTTAGGTCCAATATACCATTATATTCTATATGTTTCTTTCTATGGAATTTATTGTAATATTTTAGTTACAAAAATGGTAAGCAATGATCTTATATTCAGTGATGTGTTTTTGGTACTACTTAAAGGTGAATGGCATTACTTTATGATAAAGTATTCATGGTTTCATGTAGTTTTTAAAAACTATCATTTTTCTTTCATTATTAACCCTTACTGATATTTATATTCTTAGACAATGTTTTGAAATGTTTTCAACATGATATAAATATTAATAGGGTCAAGGATGATATCAAGTAAAATTCATGCTATTTAAATCATGGAACTAAACATGTCTCTTCTTGAAGAGTTTTTTGTTTAAAAAAAATGGATAGTGAGTAGAAGTTTCTACATGTAATATTCATGTAGTTATGTATAATTTATGACCTAATTATCTAAAGTTATAATCCTGAAAATAAACTCAATGTGAATTATTAACGTAATTCAAGATTACGTAATGTTTAAGGCTGGGGCCTTATAGTTGGTATTAGAGGTCGATTTAGATAACTTTAGGAGATAAAATATTGTTAATAGAATATCTATAAATGATTTTTACAGTATGTTAAAATTGAAATGATATAGCATTTGAATATTACCATGTTGCTTCATCTAAGATATATTTGTTCAGAATTTTTTCATATAGAGGTAATAGGACATCAATATTGGGATGGCATACAGAGGAGAATTACCTTCCAAATAAGTATCCTAAGATGGTTGGAATTAGAACTAAACAGCTTGTTGTAGTAATGGAATAGTTGACTTAGGTTGTAAATAGTTGTGGTATACATGAACAAGATCAACCAGATCAACCCCATAGGAACATGTCTATAGTGGATCATTTCATGAGGCAACACCCCCCATCATTCAGTGGATTATTTGACCCTGTTCAAGCGGAAGAGTGGATCAAGGAACTGGAAAAGATTTTTGATGTCATGAGTTGCATAAGGAATAAAAAGTTTAGTCTAGTTATTTTTACTTTTTAAGGAGAAAAATATAAGTGGGGGTCGATGATTAAAAATATCAGGTATAGTGAGGAGATTGATTCTCTTCGTTGTGATGAATTCAAAGGTATGTTTCTTGAGAAATATTTTCCTAAGGGTTTTTGACTTAGGATTGAAAAACAGTTCATGGTATTGAGGTATGAGGATGACTCAGTAGCTTCATACAAATAAACACTCACTAAACTATAAATTTATGATCCAAATTTCATCTGAGATCTTGATAGTAAGATAAATCAATTTTACTCAGGACTGAAGCTCTGATATTGAAGAGCATTAGCCTCTTGTGAATTCAAAAGCTATGAGATACTTATCAAATGTGCTGAAATGGTAGAAATTGAGTTATTTTATCAAGTGTTCCATGAGAGAAATAAAAATAAGAGTTCTAGTTGGAAGGAAAAAGGGAAATCATTCATAAAAGATGATTGGAGGTAAGAAAATAAAAATAAATCTTGTGAGAATTCTGGTAAAAAGCATCTGGGAGAATGTCTCTCAGTATTGGTAATGTGCTTTTGGTGTGGTTAGACTAGTCATGTTTCTCATAACATTAATGAATATGATCAAGAAAACAATGAAAAAATAGTGGTAAGATGTTTTATTTGTAATGAGTTTTGGTATTAGGCCAATGTGTGTACAAATTTTATTACCCTGGGTCGAAACCAGAATGATCAAAACTGAAGGTTTTTCTGAAATATTTTTGTACTACTATGGTTGATGTGGGACCATGAAATGAAGTAGTATCATGTAATTGTTTTGTTTACTCTGATTATGACAATGTGTTTTTTAATTCAAGGTCTATAAATTTTTTCATTTCTGAGATATTTTCAAGTAAATTTGGAATTCCACCTCAAGGAATGAATCCATAACTTTTGGTAAAAACACCTAGGGAAAATATTGAGGAAAAAAGAAATTGTAAGAATCTTAATATCCTTATTTGTGGAAATAATTTACCTAAAAACCTTGATTTATTTCCTCTAGTAGAGTTTGATGTTATTTTGGGAATGGATTAGCTTTATGTTTACCATGCTAAGATTAATTGTAGATCTAAAGAGGATTATTTTCTGAAATAATTTCTTTTTTTGTACAAGAATGAACCCCTATCTATGATAAAATATCTATAAGCTGAAAAACTAGTGAAAGATGGAATTGAATGTTACCTTACACATATTGATAAAAACAAAGGAGCTATTCAGATTAATGTTGTTCCAGTAGTAAATGAGTATCTTGATGTTTTTTTCCAATGAGATTATTATTATTATACCTGATCAGAATGTTGAATTTTATATTGACTTAGTTCTTGAAGATAATCCAATTCCAAAACCCCTTATTTAATATTTTAAATTGAACTTTTAGCGTTAAAAAAATTTTATGAGTTGTTAGATAAAGAATTCATTAAACCAAACACATCACTGTGGGGTACTCTAGTCTTATTTGTAAAAAATAAAGATGGTTTAATGAGACGTTTCATTGATTATAGAGCCTTGAAAAATATCACTATTAAGAAAAAGTATCCTTTGTCTCATATCGATGATTTTTTTGATCATCTCTATGGAGCTTAGTATTTCTTGAATATTGAATCGAGGTTTGGGACCCATCAGTTGAAAGTAAAGGAAGCAGACATTTTAAAGACCGAATTTCATACTAGATATGGCCATTATGAATCTGTATTTATTCCTTTTGGTTTAACCATTGCAGGTGTTGTATTCATGGATATTATGAATATAATTTTACAAGAGTTCATGGATAAGATTTTGGATGTGTTTATTGGTGGAATTTTAGTGTATTACCAATGTAAATAAAAACATGAAATTCATTTAAGGGCTGTCTTTAAACCCTTAAAAGACAAGAAATTGTGTGGAAAATTCAGAAAGTATGAGTTTTGGTTCCAGAAAATTTCATTCCATGGTCACATTGTTTAAAAAATGGGATAAATATTGATCCTTCTAAATCAAAAGTTGTTGAAGAATGGCCAAGACCAACAAATATAACTGAGATTCATAGTTTTCTTGGTTTTGAAAGATATTAACAAAGTTTTGTTGAAACATTTGAACGGTTATATATCCCACTAACTATGTTAACTTGAAAAGGTGTAAAGTTCATCTGAACAAAATATTGTGATGATTATTTTCAGCAATTGAAATAAAGAAAGTGCATAAGGAAGACATAATAAATAAAGTGTATAAGAAATACAGTGAGTTGTAGAAGAAGTAAGAGTCGGTTTATAAGGGTATGTTTCTTGAATTTAACATTTATAATGATTCTATTTTGAAATTTGGTAAGAGATTATGTGTGCCTTATGATTCAATGTTCCAGAAATACTTGTTAAGTGTAGCTCAGAGTTACCTTTTTTCAGTTCATCCCAGTTGTACTGAGATGTAAATAGAACTTCAAGAGTATTACTTGTGAGATGGAATGAAAATAGATATTTCTATCTTTACTGTGATGTGTTTGATTTTCCGATAAGTTAAAGAAGAGTGGTAGTAACCAAAAGGGATACTTATGCCTTTACTGGTGCCAGAGTGGAAATGAGAATATATATACATGGAATTCTTGTGGTATTACTGAAGACATATCGAGGAGATAATGAAATCTGGGTTATTGTAGATCGATTGACTAAATCAAGTCATTTCCTTCCTATTCGAGAGACATTATCTCTAGATCAACTTTCTCGATTGTCTGTTAAATATATAGTCAGGTTGCATGAAGTTCCCCTGTCCATTGTATTTTATCATGATCCTAGGTTTACTTATAACTTCGTTAAAGTCATTCAGAATTCATTAGGCACTAAATTAAATTTTAGTACAGCTCCTCATCCTCAATTAGATGGGAAATCGGAATGAATAATTCAGAAATTGGGAGATATGATGCATGCTTGCTCAATGGATTACTAGGGATGTTGGGACCAATATCATTATTTGGTTGAGATTTCTTATAATAATAGTTTTCATTCTAGTATAAAAATGATTCTATTTAAGGCATTATATGGGAATATGTGTCGAAATAAATCTTTTTGGGATGAATTAGGTGAAAGGAAACTAATGGGACCATAATTGGTAGAAGAGATGGAAGAGAAATTTTAGTTGATATAGAAACACATAATTATAGCTTAGAGCAGGAAAAAATATGTGGATAACTGAAGGAAGGATATTTCTTTTGAGTTATGTGATCATGTCTTTCTCAAAGTTTCACCATGGAAAAGCGTTATGCATTTTGGTAAGAAGGAGAAGTTGAGTCTATCGTTCATTAGACCTTAGGAAATTCTGGAGTAAGTTGGATTAGTTTTTACCGAATGGAAATACTTATGAATTTATACTAGGTACAAATTTTTTTTCATGTTTCAATATTGAGAAATTATATTTTACATCCATCTCATGTTTTGAGCCTAGAAGTAGTTCAGTTGGAAGAGAATATTTCTTATGAGGAACAGCTAGTCTGAATTCTTGATAGTAGAGAGAAAGTGTTGTGGAGTTAAGTAATTCAGACATGTAAGGGTTTTGTGAAAAAAACATATGGTTGAAGAGGAAATGTGTTAATCTGAAAATGATATGAGGGGTAAATACCCCCATTTATTTGATAAGTGAATAGAATTGTGGGGACGCAAATCCCAAAATGGGGAAGGATATAACATCCCAGGTAAATAAATAATATGACATTTTCAAATTTGTTAATATTTTTGAATTAAATATTAATTTTACTTTAAATTGGATGTTATGTTCGATACCATACTCTACACACAACAACATATTTATCTGAAATCTTACGTTGCACCCAACGTTGCGTTATACTAACAAATAATATTAAATTATTATTATTTTAAATTGAAGTTAACACATAGTCATTTTATTTGAGGGAATGAATAAAACTAAATAAAATATTATTACACATGTTTTTCAAATTTCTTTATATTTGTCCAATAAATTTTAGAGTCTTAAAATAAGAATGAATCTGATTTTAAGCATGAAAGTCTCAAATATTTTTTAAATGGTCTTTTTACCGCCTTTTGATGGAGAAACATTTTTAAATATAGTTTTTGTTATTTTATATGTTACAATTGACAAAATAAACTTCTTATTTAGATTTGGGGCATCAAAATTTAATTTGGGTAAATTTTTTGGTATTTTTCTGATAAATTTCATTTATTAATGAATAGTGAAAATATTGAACTTTAAGTCAAAATTTAATTTTAATCTAATTTATTAATACAGTTTGATCATACAATTAATTTATTTTCATATGTAATAGGATTATATTCTTATCATTTAAAACATTATTGGACATTGTAAGTAATTTCACTTTGAAATTGGACATAAACACACATCAATCTTTTGGTAGTTTTTACTTCGTAGAAACACGTTTTTTAGTTTTGAAGATGAGAATTAATTTTAAATTAATTTCTGCAACTTATCTGTTTTGAATTTGGAAAAATTGATTCCAAATTTTGAATCTGGATGTCCAAATTTTGTAAATAGATACCTTTTATTTTTAGACATTATGAATAGTAACTTCAGAAAATATTTTATTTGTCATGGTTATAGGGTAAATCTAGTAAATAAGGGTAAAAAATAATATTTTAATAATAATAAATTACCCTAAAACATATACTAACAATATTGGATGATATATTTCTGAGAATGGACTTCCTTGGGTTGATTTTAGGAGCCCATGGAGCCACTTGTGTGTAAAAATGATATTTAATTACTTTTAATTTAAAGTTAAGGAAAATATAACATAAACATATATCTATTATTAAAAGATTATTTATATGGGGTTATATAAGTGATCTCATTGACTATAAATATTAAATATAAATCTAATAATATTTATTAACCATGGTATTTTATTTATAATTT
The DNA here is from genome assembly GCA_963277665.1 of Viscum album. Classification (NCBI taxonomy): domain Eukaryota; kingdom Viridiplantae; phylum Streptophyta; class Magnoliopsida; order Santalales; family Viscaceae; genus Viscum; species Viscum album. The sequence goes on along the minus strand of OY728127.1, from coordinate 941,555,845 downwards.
TTAGACATTCTATAATAAAATTTATTTATAACATAATGGAGATGTAGTTATTACTTTATTAGTAAAATATTTAAATAAATTAGATTATAAAAATTAAAATAATTTTATTTTAAAACTTTTTATGCCATAAAATAATTTTATGGATTATAATGACTTGTTATATTTTAATTAATTAAGTTGTTTCTAAATAATCAAGTTTTTATTGATTTTTAAAAATTCATGATATAAATAGTCTAAAAATTGACATAAATGAGATCTTAAAAAAATAATATTTTATTAAATGATATAATAGTCCTAAAAATAAAATATTCATACAAATTAGTTATATAATGTTTAAAATGTCATTAATTAAGCACTTAAGGTTCAATTATCATTTTATAGTAACTATATTAACCATATAATATGAATATACAAGAAGACATGGTAAAAGTTAATTTAGTTAACTAAGTGTTAAAGCTAAAAGATATGGTTAAATTTGTAACCTAAAATTTAATAAAACCCATTTGTTAAGAGTTTTGCTTCCCAAAATAATCTTATATATAAAATAAATTACATTGGGACCCTTTGATACCTAAAATAATTTTATAATAAAATAATAATTTCAAACATTCCTAAAGTGCCCCTCCTCCATATTATAAAAGGACACAACATCTAACCCATTACTCACACCTATAAATCCCCTTGGATCGTACAAACTCTACTCCCATTATAACCCAACATTCCTACCTTACATCAACAAGACTTCCCCTAGGAAGAAGGAAATTCAAGAAATCCCTTGGGCTCAAATCAAAAGAAGTCAACCGATTTGAGGTAACGTCTTCTCCCAAGTTACATTCCATTATTTTTCCCCTATCCACTCCCTATGATATTCATATTATTTTTTTATATAAAAGCACCAGTATCTTCAATATACTAGGTTTTTTATAATTATTCAAACTAAACTTATACACCCTCCGTCTAATGGATACGAACATAATTTTTCCGTATACGGTGAACTGCTGCCTCATGAAACAATGATTGTTCGATTTTACCCTACCACCTACATGGTGGCCATTATGATGGAACTGTATTTATATATTATATATATTATGTTAATATTGTCTCTATTATTCTGTAATTTTTATTTACAACATACCTTTGTTCTTTTCATGATGTGTAAACACGGTAATTTCATTTGAGGAAGTGCAGACTACCGCCCCCTCAAAGTGATATGACTCCTTCATGCCATAAAAGAAAATTATAAAGGATGGAATTAATTAAATTATGTAAAGTATATACAATATTATATTATACTATAATTATAGTATACCTATGTATAATTTATTTTTAATTCCATTAAATACGAAATAGAAGTGAATGTAGCATTCATACGTGTGTACGGCCTACTATCTCCATGAACGGTGTGTTTCATTTATTATCTCCAAATGATATGGAATGTTATAAATAAATATACACTGAATATATATGATATATATGGTATTTAAATCATGAATATCATTCTGGAGACAATGGAATTTTGACCTCATGGAAATTTTATAATTATAACAAGTCCATTTTTTTCTCAAGTACCAAACATCGATAAAACGAATGATATGAACTTGAATAATTATATTATTGTTATAGTAAGGTAAGAAGTGATATAAATTGAATAATAAAAATTAAAAAGTATATAATGAAAGTAGAAATTAACATATGTTATTTTTTCAGGAAGAACAAGGAACATACATGACGATTCAGACTCAAGGTAATGGACTTTGTATCAATCTCCTTTCATTGAGCCATGTTTTGATAATATACACCTTATTATATTACATGGTTTATAATAAACCCCATTGACTTTTACTTTCAATCAAATGGAATATTTTTTCTATGAAGCATTTTACTAAATGATAAAAGGAATCTTTTTAACATATGCATAGATAATGACTATCCGTGGTCATAATGGTTATTTGGATTCCTCTATAATCATTAATGTTTTTAAAAGGAAAAAAGAAACCCCTTATTCTTTTTTTGGGTCTTTTGGTATTGAAAATGTTTTTTGAAATGGATTGAGTATTTTAATATCTTGAAATGATTTTATGTGATTGCAAATGAAATGTTACTAATGAAATGTTGGTATTTGTAATATTTTATGTGTTATGATTATATAATGGTACATGGACAATTGAAGGATGGTTAAATGTTAAACCAATGATGGGAAGTTATGTGATAAACCAAATTATGGGTGTTTCTATGATAAACCATGGACGGTCCGTTACGTTATAACCTCCAATGCATTTTGTATGTAAGTATTTCATATGGCTATTCCATTTAGTGATATGTGTGGAAGTCGACCATATGGTTATTCCTTTTCAGTATGTTTATGTCCCATATTACCTTTATATTATATATGTTTCTTTCAATGGGCTTTATGTTAATCTTTAGATTACAAAAAGGGTAACAATGAGCTTATAATCATTGAAGTGTTTGTCTACTCTTTAAAGCTAAATGGTATTACTTTATGATGACGTATTAATGGTTTACTTGTTTTTTTGAAAAACTAATAGTTTTAATTAGTTATGTATCCCACACTGATATTTTTATGATCATCCCATGTTTCGAAAAAAAACACGGGACATAAATATGAATAGGGTCAACCATGGGATCATGGAAAATTCTTGTTGATTAAATCATAGAACTAAACATGTCTCTTTTTAAAGAGTTTATGTTTTATAAAAAAATAAATAGTTAGTAGAAGTTCCTACTTGTAATATTTGAGTATTTATGTATATGTTATGACCAAATTCTCTAAATATATAAACCTAAAAAGATCCTAAATGTGAATTATTAACATAATTCAAGATTATATGATGTTTAAGGCTAGGGCCTTAGATTAAAAATAGTGATATGTATCTAAAATATATTATCACTCAAAATCAACAAGTTGAGAGGGATATGATGTGTGAAAATTATTCTTTTCATATGTATTATAAAAGGAAATAAAATATGAAGACATCAATGATATAAAACAATGTTTATGGATTCTTTATAAAGCTAAATGTTGAAGTAGATGATCAAGGGTAATATAAGGAATAATATGTTTTCGTTCTTACTTGGGGAAAAATTCATTTGATAAAAATAATAACCTTGAAAAAATTCATTGGGAAGATTCAGTTTCATTTTATCAATTGAAATTTCGAATTTCAAAAAAAATAGTATTAGATACCACAAATTAAGATAACATATGTAACAAAATAAAGGAACCATGTATATTCTGAAAGACTTTACATAGTGTGGTGGATCCATGTGAAACCAATGAAAATTTACTTGATGTTTTGGCTATTAGAAACTACAATGTCACATTCTAAAGTGGAATGATATTGGTTTTGATTTATTTCTATTATCTGAAATCAATCGCTGAAACAATTTTTTCAATGAACATACATGGTAAAAATAGATTTCTGTTCCGTTTTTGAAATAATTTTTCATTAATTTATACAGAATTAATTTATATTTTAAGGAATATAAAAATAAAATTATTTATGTGTTGGATTATATGAACCATGTAATGAAACTTGATACACAAACGAGTTCACATAACACATACCACAAGCAATTATGAAGTCACCATCTAGATCGTATAAAAAAAGCAGTTTCATATATTTTTGGAAGATGGATAATTAGATCCATTTGAACTAAAATACATCATGTCTATAACACATGTTTATAAGGAAAAGTGATTAATTACTTAGATAGTGGAAACTATGAAAGGTTTACTGATCTTTAATAGTTGTTTCATTGTAATGGCAGTGGAAATTTCCAATTGAATATAGCGGTTGGTACTCATATTTCATTTCTTTTTCTCATGACTACATTAGAACTATTTAGGTCTAATTGATGAGGTATAAATTTTATTCCTTTTATAGATCAATATGTTATATTCAAACCATTATAGATAATGTCTTAACCAAGAATATATTTATTATTTTTTTCTTAATTTTATATTTATTATAAACTCACTCCTCCTTAAAAACTATAATAGAACAGTGTAAGTGAAAGGATTAACTATAGCCCGTTATAAATGGTATGATCAATAATGAGTTATCTCAGTATTACATAATCCCTTTTCAGATAAAAATTACATAAAAAAATGTAAAAAATTTAATTATATTCTATGAAAATAATAAAAATGATTATCGTTTCATTTTTAGAATGGAAATGATCCCAAATTATCATATGTATGAATATGTAGTTTTGAAACATTTTTTAACGGTGTTATGGAGAGATATTTACACACTTGGGGAACTAAGTGTATCCTCATAGTTCATCCAATGTATAATAAATTATATTACATATATGAACCCACAAATAATAATGTTATGGTCAACAAATTTTTGACATTTCTTATAGTAGATCAATTATATAAAAGATATATAGGGAGTGAAATGGACATTTAGGATGTCATATATCAAGATACACATGAGATAGTGTATAAATAGATTCCATAATTCACTATGAAATTTTATGTTACATAATTACAAGTACAGTATAAGAGTACAGGTGAGGTTATAGAACCCTAATAGTATGGTTTTCTATTCACTTAGGATAGTGACTCAGAATTTGTTGATAATAATTATTATTTAACCTAAAAATAAGAATTATATAGAAATGATACTTCCAATTGGAAGGAACCTATATATTATTAATGGATTCCATGTTCTAAAACCACATCTTTGTTATGTTATATCATATGGTGTATGTAATTTTCATTACATGAAAATTTATATTTAAGAATAAGTAAGACATGGATGGAAAAGTCAGTACCTAAAGGCATGACCAGTTGAAAAATGTTTCAAAAACTATCATGGAATAAACTAAAATAAAACTTCTTCCCAAATTTCTATTTACAAATTGATCATAATTCAACATTCCATAACATCTTACTATGAAAATTAGATGGGTTATATGTATGTTAAGAATACTTTTCTTGATATAAACCTTCACAAATATGTCTATATGAAAGAAATAGAAGGGAGTGTGACACCAATGGTTTCCAAAAATTGTAATACATTTCTCTGTTTGTTGTTAATTGGGATTTTATTCATTTTAATAATATTTATTATTTTTAAAATGTTACTTATTTGAAAAAGACACTAGACTTATAGTACATTATTTCAGCAATATACACTTTCTTCTTAGTTATATAATTTAGAGGAGTAACATATATACATTGAAGTAACATCCATTATGATAGATCAAAGATGATATGTGAAATATGTGAAAGTATGTACATTAACATGATACAGAAGTGATTCATTATAAATTCATAAAAAAGGGGACCTTTTCCACTTCCACATTGATTTACTATTTAAACGAAAAATTATTCATTGACACATGAGGAAAGATAGAGGATGGAAAATAATTATACACAAATAAATTCTTGGATCAGTCATGTATGTTTTTTTATACATTTATAGATTCCTTATATGACCTATGCATGGATGGAAGATATCAAGATATCCAAGGTGATATTCATTGAATGGAAGTCATGATTATCTCTATGTTTCTTAGGTGTAGTAAAGAAATGTTCATTGTATATGGATCAAATGAAAAAATAATCATCAAGAGATATGGAGATGTTATTTTTCAAATAGTTCAAACAAAAATAATTGTTTTCGGTATAAATCTTCAATATCAATGTAATTATTGTGATCTAAAAAAGTACATGTAAATCATATATTTCTAATTCTATTGTAGATTCTGAGTATATTTCTTCTTATAATGTAATTAAATTAGTCATAATTCACATAATTTTCTAATAGATTGAAATGTTTCATACTAGTAAAGACCTTATCACACTTTAAATGATAATATTGTAATTGAAAATCAAGAAAAGGATCCATGGTCACATCAGTAGATGAATAACGTACTTTGGAAATATCACATCTTGATGGATTTTTCACAGAGGTTATGTCATGGTGAGATGAGTTTCAATGGAATGCAACTTGGTATAATCCTTACCTAAAACCTTAGATATACAGAAGTATGAACATCATATGATAGCTATTAGAGTATAAGTCATTAGTAGTTGGATCTAAATAAAGTGGGATTCATTCAGACTTTTTGTCCTAGAACCCAATGTTTTTATAATATATTACTTGTATATTCAATGAGTTGAATATCAATTAAATACATTATTATCTATTTTTTATTGTTCTGTGTGACATTAATGTAATAAGTTCCCAGAGTATCTAATTTCATAAACAAGAATAAGAGTTCCCAGATATAATGAGAACATTTACATTTTATAATTACATTCCTAAACATTTTTAAATTATTAGATAATATTTTATTATTAGACTCATATTATATTGTCTGCTTGGTGTGAGTACCTGTAATGAGATGTGATTTCATTTATTGAATTTCACACTTGGTAATCCACAATATGGGAGATTATGAGAACAAACCCTCAAGTAGGAAATTAATTTGGTCACATGTTATCAGATATTCATATCTATGAGATTCTATAATGATCCTTATACATTTATATTATTTTTAATTCGTGTCACAAGATGCACGCATTGATGTATTATTTTAAATCGTGATGAAATATTATGCAGATGATTTTATTTATTTTTAGTGTGTCAAAAATTATATTTTGTTAATGAATAAGTCCAGAATGTTTTATTTCTTCCATTTTTATGCATTTTGATTTCTATTCCCTTTTATTGAAAAATAATTTTCACATTTAATTACTTGGATGTGGTGTATAGACGAGTACATTCCAGATTGTCTAAGAAATATTTATTAAGATTCTAGGCTGATGATTTGGGTGTGAAACAAGATTCATAATATTACATAATGAGAATTCATATGTTTTTATTATCATTGTAACCTATCTTCTTACTCAGTGAGTCCTTGACACATTTATATACTATAATATTGGACTTCAAGAAAAACATCCTAATTTTACTAAGTGGTCTAGAGTTTAGCATACAATGTGATTTCATTGATTAGAATTAAATATTATATATATTTAAGATTTAAAGGAATATTATTCTATACCACAAGATTTATTATTTATTTTGATTTAATTCATTGATCTAGAATTCATAAATTTATCTTTTATTTTCATGGTAATTATTTAGTTCCATTTTTATATAATATTTATTTATGTATTTTTATTCCCATAGATAAAATTAATAATTATTTATTAAATAAATAATTTATTTAATTATTTAAATATTAATTAAATAATTATAATCTAGAATGTGAATATAATATTTATTACATTAAAAAATTAAAAAAAACAATTTTTATTTTTATTTCATAATTCAATAATGATTGATGAGGAAAATAAAACCATAATTTTTAGGTGTTAAATATTTATTTATAATACTATAAAATATATATTTATTATTGTTTAGCATTTCTCATTTCATTAGTAAAATAATATTAATAAAATTAGTTGTATAACATTAATTTTATTGGGTATTCATTCATTATTATGGGTCTTTGATCATTTACTTTTAATTAAACCCCATCCTTGAGTCAATTTATTAACATATTTGTTAATCAATGAAAGGTTAATCCCTATTAACAAAAATTTATTCTCAAGATTTCCATCCTCCTCTCTTCTCTCATTATGGAGAATAAAAATAAATATTTCTTCAATACTGAAGCAATGAACAATGATAAAGATTAATAATTAAAAATGAAAAATCAATCATAATGTAACCCAACAATTCATCGATATTGTTTTGGATATCTAAGGGGAACATTTGGATCATCCCTAGGGGTTTTCTTTGGTTACTAACTATAAAATGATGATATGTCAATAAATTTAGAATTATAAAATCATTAAATAAAAATGATCTCAATACTAAGGAAATACTTTTTTTCGTTAAATTAAGTATAAATTAATGTGAAAATATCCACATCACATGTATTTGGAAACAAATTGATAAATATTCATAGAAAGTAATTTAGTTGTACATGGAATTCAAATCATGTAAATTGAAAATGAAATATTGAATATAAAATAATAATAGTTTTTTATATGACCAATAGGTCATTCTATTGTATCAGGAACAATTATATAGGTTCTATATTTACTTGGTTGTGTGATTTAAATCAATGGTTATGTGTTGAGATTTTTTACTACTTGATTGAGGTAAGAGTTTTTTTGTTGTTCCTTAATTTTTCATGCCGCGTGATTATTGAGAGTTGCAAAAATATTTTCATCCATAAAATTTATAAATTTTTTCACATTAAAAGATTGAAAATTATTTTAATATTGTTTAAATTATTTGCCATGATTTAATCACATGACAAGTGTTTTTCAAAATTCATTAATTCCAATAAATATTATTTATATATTTCTAAAAGTGGCTTTCCACCATATTAATTTTTAAAGATTTCATTTTAGGTTTTTTTGGATGGATTTATTAGAAAATTATTTTCCCATGTTTTGTCACACTTTTATGGTTTCAAAATTTTTTATTCAATCCCTAATGTAAGATTCAAATATGGGTTATATTTTCCATAAGTAATTATGAAAATTGTGTTCAATAAGGAAACCCATGTAAAACATTATGGATTAGTTTTATTTTGGTGTTTTGAAATAATGTTTTAAAATATTTAAAGGCTCTTGGTGTTCTAATATGTTTTTAAATATGTCTCAGAATATGATTAAAAATAAATGATTTAAATTGTGGCCTCTCTTATGAAAGGGGATTTTCATGGGTGGTCGGTGAAGGTGAGGTGATATTTACATTCAATGTTCCAAATATATATGATCACCTATTGTGAGATTAATTATTTATTAACACTATTGATTAAAGTTACAAGATTTCTATTAATTTTTATATGACTTGGATGAATAAAATAATGAGTTTAGATTATTTTCATACTAGGTTAATGTAACTGTCCAAAAAGAACTCTTTTACATGATTGTTTAAGTAACCCGATGAGACTGATGCAGCTCCTTGAATTATACTAACCCAATAAAACTAATCGAGGACATAAAATTCTTAGGTTCTTTATTTCCAATAAATGAATCAAAATTATAATTCAGGTAAGGTTTACTCATTCAAATAAGGATTCCCATAAATATTGTTTCTCCTGTAAATTATTAATGGTATTCTACTTATTATTTTATTCAGATTCCCTAAATCATGTTTTCTGGTGTGCAATTATGGTGTGGTAATTATATGATCACATAACTCTTATTATTAATTTATTCAAACTTGTGGTTATAATCTATTTATATTTTAATATTTTTTTAATATTATTATTTTCTACTAAACATTTTTTAGGAGAGGTATGTCTCTTTAATTGTGCAGAGGTGTTTTGTATGTTTCATTTGGCATTGTTTTGAAAATATGAATGAAATGGTTTAATTAATAATGTACAATTCCATCTATTTGATAAAATAAAAAAAATTAGGAATTTTTTGAATTGAAATTGTTAAATTTAGGTGCACTCTATGAGGCCAAAGTTCCATGTGGTTTTCTAGAGGTTGATATCATGGTTTTGATACTAATAAAGAAAGTATTATATTGTATTTCATTATATTTTTAATTCATGGAAAATATATTTTATTAAATTTATTCAAAGTATAATTAATGGAATATTACATGTATGGAACTATATAGACTCCTCAATGAGATCCTACCAGGCTTGTTTTTTCTCACATTTTACAAAAATGAAAGAGTCTTTCTAGATCTTTTATGTTCTCTAGCGTGACTAATTACTGCTTAATGATGTTAGATGGTATTGTGATTCTTGATTGTATGAGTCAGTATTGGATGTGTGTTCATGTATCATGTGGAGGTTTATTGAAATTTTTTTGTTCCTTCCTATTTTAGGGATTGGTATAAGATATTATGGACATGGTTATTTTATTCTATATTTTAAATTTTCAAGCTTTTATAATATTTCATTGCATTTTATTCTATATAATTGTATCCATAGAGGGATTATTAGAATATTTATTTAATTTTTTACTGTTATTTTTATATTTATGTGCTTTATACTATATTATAAAAGTAAAAATATTCACATATACAATTTATAGATCACCATATAGTGGTTTATATCCCATGAGGATCGGGAACACCCTTCATGATTAGTTTAAATTTAGTTCATGTTTCTATTTAGTTATAGCTTAATTTAGTTAATTAAAAATGGTAATCTAGACTAGGTTTTATAGGGGATAATTTTCTTGATTAAACATCTTAGTAGTTTAAATTTTTAGTATATTGTAGGTTTCGATTATTGTTGGAACAAAAGATGTAGATCATATATAGGTTCTTGATGACCACATTTAATGATTATTAATGGTTTACTTGGGGAAGTTCATATTATTTATTTGTTTTTATTATTTCGTTATATTATTATATTACATGATTGTACGTGATCCTAAAAATTAGTATGTGGATTAAAATGTGGGTTTCTAAAAGATTTTAATATTTAAATGGAAAAGTATTTAGAGCCATGAAATTTCATTCCTAGCCTAACAAACCATGTATCGACTACTAATATAGTTTTAGGAATGATAAAGAGGAAATTTAATGATTTAAACATGAATAATTATCCTTTTTCACATGTCCATAAATGAATTATATTCTAAATAGTTCTATTATTTGGACCCCTTTAATCAATTATCTCTTATTTCGAGGAATGATTCAATGGTTGTTTCATGATTAGTAAATGTCTCATAAATCTTAAATCCATTCCAAGTATGGAACATCCTATGTGGTTCATTTATTTAGATACCCTCACTCCCAAACCCCTTTTGATAGTTTGGTGATAAGAACATATTTAATGAGAGTCTTTTGATATGTTGGTATCATTGGAATGATTTCATGTTGATGATTATGAAATGATTTTTTTAAGCATGTGATGTGAAAAATATTTGGTTAATAAAAAGGGTTTTTTTAAGGAAAATTATCTTTATTTAAAATAATAACATTTTCCATGTTGGTAAAATGATTTTTCATTAATTTATATGAATTATTTTTTCTTCAAAGGGGAATTCATGAAAATTAATTTTTATTTCAAGATGCTTTGATTCCTATTTGAGAAATGGATTATCATTTAACCAATACTTTTTGAATATAATTTCTTTTTTCATGAAATTAAATATTTTTTTTGTTTTTAAATCTTTTGGTGGTTTATATATAAGGATTATATACTTTAGGGGTGTGTTTCAAAAATTCTTTTTATTTTTTCAAAAGAAATGGTTGTTTCACCATGAAATATATAAAAAGGGTTTTGTTTTTAAAAATTAGTAATTGATTTCCCTATGAAATCCATTTTTTTTTAATATTGATTGAAAATTACTTATAATGTAATTTATCCTTACTACTAAATTTTTTTAGTATTGGATAGTTTTTAACTAAAAATATATTATTGTATTAATGTTATTAATAAAGGATCCTTCATTTCCCAAATACAATTGTGATTTTTCATAAAATATGATTTCTAATTTTTGGGTAGTTAAAATGAGATGGGTATTTCAATGGTGATTAATTTATAAATTAGTTGACTGAATAATGAAATTTTAGATAAAATATAAATATTTTATGGATTTTTTGTATTTATGAGTAAATAAATTTCAAACTATAATTGAAAAAAAATTGAGGTGGACATCAATAAATTTTTCTAAAGAAAGAAGGAGATATTTTAAGAAGATGATTCAATTATAAATAGATTTTTTTTCAATGATCCATTATATGGGAATCAATATTATGTGATAATATTTTAAAAAAATGTATTTTCTCTTTCAATAAGTGCACATTGACCATTCTTGTTAGGGAGAAAGTGTTTATTAATAGAAAGAATTTTAAAAAGTCTTTCATTATATTTTGGTGATTTTTTCTTTTTACATTCCCCATACTCAATGTTAAAAATATTTTATATGGAATGAAGACAAGACCAGACTGTGTTATTATCCTGAGTTGATATAATTAATACTCTATGAAAATTCATGATTAATGTTAGGATAAATCCATGTGGTGTATTTTTGATCCTTTTGTACTCACTATCTAAAACATAATGGGTTGCAAGGTAATGTCCACCTCTCTTTGTGTGGTATCATTGGTGAGTCATGAAATTAAAAAAGAAAGCCCATTTTTTAATCACCAAATTTGAGAATTTTATAGTTTTGGATTCGTATCTTGCACTTTAGAAACATTAGTTGAATGGTATAGTTGGGGATGAACATTTTTCATTGAGTTTTTTTTAACATTTTAGGAATAAGAATCATGAATGTAATCATGGAATTGGGGGATATTTTTCAACTATTTTTAAAATTAAATTTTTATGGTTATGTTTTTAGGTATCATTCCATTGGAATATATTCGAGATTAATTCGTGGGTATGCTCTTTGATAATAGTAATTTTTTGGATTTTCTATGGACTCGTCATTTTTATACCCATGGGTTTTTATGAGAAAAAAATTATAGTTAAATATATAAAAAAAATTTGTATTAGTGATTTGGATAGTGGGATTGTTGGTTGTGTTCATGGGTACTTGGTATGTTTTTTTAAAGTTGAACAATTATTTTTAATGGGGTGGTAATTTTTTTTAGTATTACCATCAGATTGTTTCCTAATAATTTATACTGTAGTTACCTTAGATGGTGTTTCAAAACCCAAGGTTAGCTCGAAGTTTATTACTATTGAGTCTTGTTTCATTATGGATCTCGTGATTATTAAGTATGTAGTCACTTTGGGGACTTAATCCCATGTTTTTTTGTTCCGTTTGATGAGTTATAGAAACTTTTCTATTTTTTTTGATACCTCACTTATGAAAGAGGCCATTAAATTCATTATAATTTTTGATTAATTCCAAATAGAGGGAAGATCTATGATATATCACTATCTTATTAAAACATGATTTTTTTAAATATGGTTGGAATCTTTTTCGAATATAATTATTCTATTTATTAATTTATTTAATTTCTTAAGGAATCATTCTGTTTGATATTTTTAAATATCCTTTAATGTTTTAAAGTAGTTTCACTAACCACCCATTTCAAGGGATGTTAAATATTTATCAATTTTTTATAGATTAAATGACCAAGTACTTTTTGGGGGAACAAAAACGCATAATGGAATGAACTGTGATGCCCATGTGGCACTTTTGTAGTTTATTTTAAGATATTTTTGTGTAAATTTATTTTCTATAAATTTATGACCTATAAAATTATAAAATTATAATGTTTGTTAAATGGACCCATTTTTTTGACAAGGTGAGTAGAAACATTTTGATGACTACGTTAATGGTTTGATAGTTGTGATAGTGGTGTCTTGCATGGTCGGAGCATGGTTTTCCCACTAGTGAGAGGTTCCAATGTTATTGTGTGACATTTATTAGTATATAGGTGTAACTCACATGGTTGACACTTTGTAAGTCTATCTGAATTTCCTAACTATGCATGTGATCGATATATGGTGAAGTTATATCCAGAATCTTCCACAAGTATGGAATTCTATATGTAAAATTGTGTTTCCTTACCATGAGGACATACAATATTTAAAAATTTATTATACTCTAGAATGTAACCAATTATAATTTAATTTGTTCATCTCATCTCAACCTTAATTTCATCTATATGACCATCCACGGTTCCTGGTGAGATCTTCCCCTATCTTCCTCTTTACTTTTATAGCTTTTCTATATGATTTCAATAAGATCTTCTAGTAATTTATTCTCTTTTCACCCCTTACACTTCATTTTCACATTATATCAGTTATGTTTTATTTCATGAAACTATAATCACTATATGGTCCAATTGAATTGTTTATTATGTGTTTAATCATGTTTATTTTGATGTCTAGTTGTTTTGGAGGATTTCACTTAGTAGGGTTCTGTGTTCTCCATTAAAGGTGATGGTTGTGATTATTTTTCACTTGATTGAGGTATGTGTTTATATATAATTCAATTGTTTTACATTATATAGAGTGATTCAGTGATATAAAATGACTTTATTCAATAAGAAATATTTATTTTATCCCATTAATTTAATTTAAATGCTTTTGAAATTTATTATACACTTGACATTGATTTATTCTTAAAATATATTTACATGGATTTTATCGCATTACAATTTATTTATAAAATTCCTAAGGGCCCATATAAATTTATTTCTATGTTTTTAAAATCGGTATTTATGCCAATTTGATTTATAATAATTGAATTTTATGTTTTGTGATTTAATTTATTAAAAAGTTATTTTTAATCTTGTTTCATTTTTTTAAAACATTTACGACATTGGAAATTGTACATGAATTTCATATTGTGATTTCAAATATGAGATTTATTTTAATTGATTGATTGTGAAATAATATTTCTAATGGAATACCAAGGAAGACATTATGTATTGTATTTAAAATGGTGTTCCTGAAAAAAAAAATTGAATTATTTAGATGATATTGGTGTTCCATGTATTTTATTAAAGTATTTTTTGTTATATGATTAACAAGATGTGATTTGAATTGTGGTTTAATTTAGAGTTAGGGTTATAAATTTTTTAATTCACTTTGAATTATCTCCATATAGAATATTTTCTATATTATTGTATCTCTTTATATTATCTTCATCTAATAATTGAAATATTATTTCATGTAATAGTGATGAAGATGAGATGATATTTAATTTTGTAGTTGTAAGTTACTATATAAAATATTTGTGTGATTCATAATTTCTCACCTCCATTAATTGAGGTTATGTGAATCCAATGAATTGGTAGATGAACAGTATAAATAAAATACCTAATATAGATTATGTTCTAATTAGGTTAAATTGACTATCTCTATTTGATATTCTATTGTATGTTTTATGTAATCAATTGAGACCGACCAAGATCTCAAAATTAAATTGAGTGAGTAATACTAATTGAGATACTATAATTTTTAGGTTAATTAGTATTTTAATATGTATCATGTTTCTAGTATAGGTAGAGTTCCCTCTCAATATAATGTTTCCCATAATTCTTGTTTTCTAATGTAAATTACTTACATTATCCTACTTACTAATTTATTCATATCTCTAATATCTTTTTTTAAGTGGAACAAATGACTGGTTTTTACCTCTATTATTTACCTCCTACTCCAACTGGGTTCTAAATCATGGATATAATATTTATTGGTTTTAATATTTGATTAAATTTCATTATATTTTTTAAATATATTATTATAATGGGATATCTCATAAATTATTTAGATGTGATTCGCATGATTATTTTGTAAATATTTGGGAATGTGGAGAGAAATATTTTTACTAATTTTATTTATATTTAATAAATAAATTTTTAGAATACATGGAATTTAATATTAGAAATAAAATGGATTGGTTTTATGATAAATGTAATTTTTATCAATATTATGAGTTATTTTATATAAAAATAATAATTAAGTATTACTGTTTATTTTCTTAGTATTTTGGTTTAATGAAAAATTTGATTTATAAATATTTTCTAAAATTAGCATGAATTGATTGTGACATGGATGTAACTACATAAAATATCATTTGGGAACCTATAAACCTTGTTTTCATCACACCATGCATATACCCAATTGCAGTCAATGATTTTATATTTTCCATCAGGTACTTACATTCCACTATTGATTATTAGATCTTGTTGAGGTCCATGACTGGATGAATAGATTCAAGATGAGTGGAATGGGTCATGGATGGTTGTTGGAGATTCCTGCAATCCTTTTTATTTTGGTTCTTAGTATATTTTTTTATAACCATGTGTATATTACTCAATTTTTTATCTATTCATTCTTTCAATACACGTCATTATATATAATTTTTTAAATTTATATTCATTATTGGATGTTTATTATTACTGATGAATTTTTTACTATTATAAGTCTTTTTATATTTTTTTACTTTATCTTATAAGGGTTAAATTATTCCCATTTATTATTATTTGATTCCCAATAACTAGTTTCTAGCCCGTAGTGATCATAAATGAACATTGGGAAAGGTGGAAGGCCCGTTCAATTACCAGTTTAGTAGTTTCGTGCGTAATTTCATTGCAATAAGAGTTGTGTTACTATATTAATCAATTATTGATGTATCTTAGAGTGTTTTAAATCCCTTTCATTATAATTGTTAATGGGTACAATTTGGGTATGACTGATCCAAGAGTTTTTGATGGTATATTGTTGAGTTATCCTCCAAATAGAAGGGGATATCATTTGTACAACATGAAAACCATGAATATAGTTTTCATTTTGGATTTTAATTCTCCAGAACATTCAAAAAAAATTATGAATATGATGTATCAAGTTCCAAAAAATTTTATGATGGATCTAAGTTTGTCCAAAATACTAAAGATAAATATTAACATAATGAAAGTATTGAAGTAATTCATTACATAGAAGAATATTCACTCATTTAAAATATGAATAATAAATTCATTCATGTCATTAAAAGATGAGAAACAAAGTGGATTTCAAAAACATAACTAGAGATCAATTACAATAGGTTCAAACAAGAATAATAATTTGAATAACTTCATGTAACTAATATATATCAAACATTAAACCTTAATATATTGAAGAATATTTAGACAATAAAAGTTGTATTAATTATATGAATAATGAATTAGTCTGGATAGAGATGATTGACACGTGGGAGTTTACTCACAAATATAAACATAATAATATTATAGTAACAAAATGGGTGTTTTGAATTTAATATGATGTAAAGGGTCAGGTGGTAAGAATTAATCAAATGATTGTATGTACGGGCTATTCTAAGTTCGATGGAGTTAATTTTGATGATAACATTTCACATGTTCTGATGATTTAGGACATATTTTTATTATTTTATATTATATTCCAATGAAAATATAATATTATTCATGATGATATATAATTGGTCTTCCTCAAGGGTGAGATGGAGAAGATGGTATAAATGGATTAACCATGGAGTTATTTCTTATAGTAGATGATTATTATGTTTTTAAGTTAATGAATAATCTAAATTTATTAAATCATGTCCTATGATCATGGTTCTCTAAGATGGATACATTTATTTTGAATCTAAAATTTATTTAGGGTTGAGTGGATACCATCATATGATCTAGGGAGGACAATGAGTTGTTTTTTAATGTGATTGTCTATATATTTGGTATCCTATTTTATGCGAATGATGAAGAAAACTGTGAATAGTTTTCTGAATAATTTAACATATTTTTATAAATTTCATTGGTTAGGTATATTATATATTTTTGTAGGATTTAGATTTATCATTATAATAATCGAATTTATCTTTTTCATGAGATGTATGATAAGGAATTTCAACAATTGTTTTTCAAGTATGATTCAAGACATATTTTCAAACAAATTATAGTGGGAAAATATGTAAATATTATAGAAGTTAAAGAAAATTAAATGAAATGTCTTTACAAAGATGATTGTAACTATATTATATCACATATATTCAACACCATATCTTTTTTATGTCATTACCCTCTATTCCAGGTATCAATGTGTAGCAAAAGAGTCGCAGTTCATTACTAGAAAAAGGACTCTCATATACAAAAGTGAACAACTATATATGGATAGAGATAATATAGAAATAGAAGGTTGAATATATTTAGTTATAATGATTTCTATTTGGATGGTTTCATTGATGAATAATGGTCGTAATCCGGTGGATATTTCTGTTTTATTAAAATGTGTGTGCTGGAAGAAAAAATTTCTTTAACATATAATAATTTCAATGTTAATTATGTGGACACCACCCAAGATATATCTCAATTAATTAGAATTAGAACATTTTAAAAATACCTTTAATATAATTTAAATCTTCCATTACTCTTGGTTTGTGATTATTAATTAATATAGTTAAATATTCCATACTCATTCACATTAATATAATGAATTGTTTCCTCATATAAAATGTTGAGATAAATGAACTAACACAACAATTTCATCATAAAAATTAGAAAGTGGGTGATATTTTCACAAATACATTCCTAAATGATTCATTATAAGGTTGGATTTTGGTCATGTTAGTTCAAAATAATCATTATGTTATATGTATATAAATTCATCACACTCTCTTATCTTGTGTTTGGATATTATTAATGAAATTATAATATAAAAGTAAAACTAAATAATAATTTATTGTTATATCTTTAAATAAATTGGGTAGATCATATTTTTAGTGGGAGTATCCATTATTATGTGTTTTAATTAATGAGTTACAAGTATTTAGAGAGATTTATTAAAAAATATTATCTATGAATTCAACATTTGTGAATTTTTATAAATTTTTTAATGTGGTACCAATAACTTGTTAATTACATGTTTCATTGATA
The DNA here is from genome assembly GCA_963277665.1 of Viscum album. Classification (NCBI taxonomy): domain Eukaryota; kingdom Viridiplantae; phylum Streptophyta; class Magnoliopsida; order Santalales; family Viscaceae; genus Viscum; species Viscum album. The sequence goes on along the minus strand of OY728127.1, from coordinate 941,537,516 downwards.
TATTTGAAAAGTTAATTATGGATTTTCATCCAAACTATTTTTTTATATTTATAATATTCAATTTTATATGGTTAATTGAGAACCAAAACAACCATGAAACAGTAAATATAGATCCCATTATTGGTGAATGAAATCATGTATCAAGAAGATACTTATAAATCCCTTTATTGGATAACATTGAATGATTTGTAATGCCCCGACCCCAGTTTCCCATAGCTGGGCATTATTTTAGTACATTGGAATGATTATGAGGAATCAAATCCCGAAGGACTGATTAGTTTAGTAGTTTTGGAAAAAAAATATAAATACAATGGTTGAAAATTACATCATGAAATGAAATACAACAGAAAATTTTTACTTTAACAATGATAACTCAATGTTTATCCCAGCAGGTCATTCATAATAAACATATTCATGTACTAAGAAAATTAAAGATAAGAAATGGGTTTTCTCAAATTCATTATAAGATTAATAAATACAGTGGAATATATAATGAACTTAAACACTTGACATGGTTAATAATTGAAAATATGTGCCTTTAAAAAAAATAAGAACACATTATGGCAGGAATAAGAACTGAATAAATAAGTTCATAATAAAACATAATCATGGGTATTATACTAGTATAATAACCACATGAACTAAGAATTTTGTAGCTTCATAAGGAGGAAATTCATATGTAGGACATTCAAAAACATACTATCATGGCTTCACCAATGATTTCTAAAAATGATTAAGGCCTCATCCAAATCCATATCTCCAAATGGGAAAGGCCTCAGCCAAGTCTACATCTATTTTTCTCTTGAGACCTACCGATGCAACGAGGGGATATAACGGCCCTCACCCAACACATACTATGTCCAATGAATTCCTAATATTAATTTTTGAGTAAATTAACAACATATACATTAATATTGAATCTAACATAAGAAATGTTGATAACATTCCCCAATCATTAATCATAATCACTAACTATTCAGAGTAATATCGTGAATTGTTTCAAGGAAATAAATCCACAGTCAAACAAATAATAAACCATTGAATAAGTCATTTTGGATGATATAATAGGATATAAACCTCAATTATGTACAAGATTCAACAATGGATGTTGATATATATGAAGATACTTTTAAATGAGACCATTGAAAAATCCTAGAGGAAATCATCCTTAATCATTCCAATGTGTCCCATACAACCTTGAAACATTAAAACTATAATCCATTATAATATCATGAAAATATGTATACTCTTGATATGATACACCAAAATCTAGTACGTACACCACATTCAAGGAATAAGTGTCGATCATGGCATATATCACATAAATGATAAAATGAGGTGAGAAAATCCATCTTACTTTGGGAAGAAGAGTTTTTTTTTTGGAAAATCATTTGTATTTTTGATTAACCATGTATTAAACGTTTTTATCCCACAAAATAAAATGGAAGGACATTGATATTACATTTGAGGCATAACTGATGTCCCGCTGAAGTGAAATCATGTGAAAGTGTTTTTAAAGAAGCTTTAGAATTAAAACATTTTGGTGGAGTTTAAGGAATTCATTAAAGAGATTTTAAAGTCAAAAGGCATGTTTGAATTCATAAAACAAGAAATGAACCAATATAGTTTTTTAATTTCAAAATGAGTGATTTTAGTAAGATAAATTTTAATTAAATTATATTGTAGAGTGAACTTCAAAATAGTTAAGAATCCAAGATGTTCCTTGAATCTAGATTGTATTTTGGGAAAAAATTTTGAATAATCCTTTTAAAAATAGAAATCCCCATAAATGAAAGTTAGATTCTAGGTGGTAAAAATATATAGATAATTTAGACAGAAATTATTAGGAGTACATAATAATAAATAACAATTTTGTTTATTTGAGTAGAGAATAAGAGAAACCTGAAAGAAAATGGAGGTTCGGGTAAACAATACATAAAACTTTGTAATCTATTGAATCATATAACCCAAAATTAATAATCCTCAAATGAATCATTGATTATTAGGAATAATATTACATTAAAGATATGAATCATCAATTGTAATTATAAATAGTCCATACAAAATTAAAAGTTATGAATAGGGAATATCTCACATAAATGGAAATGAGATGAAGAAACCTTTACCTTAAGTCTGAGGATGTTCTTCACACAATGTTAGTGTCCTACATAACCAAATTAAATTCATTAATTAATATTTCAATAACCTATTAATTATTTAATAAATTTATTATTTCTTGTTATGTTCATTCATGGCCTTCTTGATGGGTTTAAGAGGATTAATTTTATTGTTTGGGAGTGTTTTCTTCCTTGATATTCATGTTCGATTTACTTATATTCATGTAAGGATAAACATGTAATATGAGAATGGTAGTACAAAATATAATTTTTATTTTATTTTTTAAAATATAGAATATTATATTGTTATAAAATTCATTTTTTTATTGTATGCGAGGTGTAATCATTATATAACACTTTGTTGATAATTCTTTGGGTTAATTGGCGGTTTTTTATCACAACAAACTTATTTTACATTATAAATTAATATCAGGTGTGAAAAAAGTTTTAAGAAAATTAGATAAGTTATAATACATATTTTATAGTATATTTCAACCATAAAATGGTTTCATGACCATAGTTAAATATGGTAATAGAAATTGAAAACACGTCATCCTTGAATGTGATAAATTAACATATCTCAGGTGGTGTTTTCATTTCTAGTATAAATGAAGGGGAAATGAGAGATGATGATGAATTATTATTTTATCACAAAAAAAATACTACATTTAAGGTAATGGAGTTATAATAAAATTTTCATGAAAGGGGGTCATTAAATAAAAATAAAATAAAGGTGTTAAAAATAAAAGACAAGTTGAGAAATCCCTTACAAATATTCAGCAGCCTCACGACGTCACTTAAAATTCCTAAATTATTTTGATGAGAGAAAAAAGAGTATATCATAATTATTTAATAATATGTAATATAAGTTTGATATTTAATGACATATCCAAATAGAGTAAAATTGAATTTAAAAGATAATAACACAATAAGAGTTCTTTAAAAAAAGAGATTTTGAGACGAAATTCTTCTGCGTAACGACTATGCAACAAGGTTTTTTGAAAACAATAAAAAGAAAGGGGGTATGGGTCACCAATTCATAAAATAATAATAATATATAATAGGGAAAAAATAAAATGGAAATAAGAAAATGGTATGGAAACTTGAAATACATACCACATAAAAGAGAACTTGAAATAAATTAAATGTAAAAAAGAATTTACATCAAGAAGTAATCTTACATGAGGGCCTCTTTAGGGGAGATTTTTTTGACTTTCTATGATACCAAGGGATGATGGACATGGGGATGATCTTGGGTGGATATTTGAGCATAATTTATAAAAAGATCATGGCTTGAGTAGAGTTTTCTGAAGAGGGAGTGATGGGGGGTTAAAGTGAAGGAGAGGGGTGATTTGTGAATATCTTATTCATTATTTTATTATTTCACTCAATAAAACCAATAATATTAATTCATGTGACCCATAATTATAATAAGTGAATGTGAGTTCCAACCAAGTGTTCTTACATCTTCTAGAATGATATTAATAGTGAATTTAATTAACAATGTATATATACTGTAAATTATCATATTTTACTATTCATCAAAAATTCGAGTATCTCATAAAAATACTAGAAATTCACCCCAACCATTTCTTAATGTGTATATTTCAAAAATTAAATCCATTTTAAAAATAATTTTATCACTAATTTATATATAATTTTTATTTAAAATCACAATTTATTCCAAAAAAACTACATTATAACTACAACTCGTTTTATAACACCTTGAGAAATTGATAAAAGTCCCATAAAATTATCTTAAAATCATAAGACTATCATGTAACATTTTATGAAGACATTTTACGAAAATAGATTTCCATTTTAATTTATTAAACTAATCATACAATTTTAATTAAAATAATTATCACATACAAAATTACTAATACTTATACTATGATCGTTTTTTCACTTTTAATATTTATAAATTGTATTTATAATTTCATGGGTGAAGTTTCTATTTTTTTGGGAAGATTTACTATAAATTACTATTCTTAAATATTCATAAGGGTATGCTACTATTTATAAAAAATTAAATTTCTTTGATTAGACTCGAAATATCTTACTGAACACAACTGTGTATGTCTGTTTTTCAAAAATCATATCACAGTGGAGGAAAAATTATGTTTACTTTCTTGGTTATAAAAATGATTTTTTTGTAGAGACTCGATATTTTATGAATTCAATATTACATTTAATTTCAAAATACTGGGGTGTTACATTCTCCCCTCCTTACAAAAACATTTTCCTCTAAATTTGAAATTTAACTTCGAAAGTTAAAGGTCGATACTTGAAAATTCACTTCTGGGAACCCCACATCATGAATACAGTTAAAATATCCTCTTAATAAGAGGAATGGGAAATGAATTAGTTACTACAAAATAATGAATTCTTATTGGATAACATGGTTATATAATTATAATCAAACCATCATGTTCTGATGGAAACTAATAGAGAACTTGATCAGATGAAAGATCATTACTAAAAAACATAACTACAGTTATGAAAAAATCCATTGATATCATGAAATGAATATGATAATAGGAAAACGTTTTTATTTAAGACTCCTTTCCTAGAGTTGATGAATTACTACACTCTATAAGAGTATAAATATAAGTTTCATTTACATAAACACAATATTATTCTTTGTTTCTTCCTTTAACTATCTTTACTTCATCTCTTGGCACAAGTTACATCATGTAGTGATATTAATCTCTAAAACCTCATACAATGATCAACGTAATCCATTTAACAAATGGTTTATCATTCCAAAGTATCCTAATCAACGACTTTATTATCATTCTCATGTCCATAATTTCAAGATCAATGTACATGAGGTCCTTAGTAATCCTCATTTTTTTAGAAAACCATTTTCTATCCTCCTCAAGGAATATCCTACCTTATTTTTCATTAATCAACAAAAAGAAACCACAAAATTTAACATTCTAAAAATGTGAATATACTCATCATGTGTCTTCATTAAATTTGGTAATAACTCAAATTAACATAAATCCTTATTGGAAACATTAATTTATCATTACACATGATATTGGATATGTTCCTTAAATGAAATAATGTTGTACATTTCATCAATGATTACATAAACCACTTGTCGACAAGTCAAAAATATGATTTGAGGTAGTCAGTACATATCCAGATGAATCACTTCATCATTATATTCATCATTAGAAATATATTATGGGTTGACCTTCCCTCATTCATGTGTTCTCCAAAAATATTAACTTCCCACTAAAAATCTTTTCTTGCTACCATTCAACTTATGGTTTTAAATCCATAATGAAAAAGTATTGAAGTAAAATTCTCATATTTTCCATAATTCTTATAACTAGTACATTGTTGAAAAAAAATATTCAAATGAAATTATTCGTGACTAGGCATATTAATCATTCTACTTCATTTGTGGCAGCATCATATATTAATCATTAACCAGTATCATCATTTGGGTTATATTCCTTTGACGATTGGTACATTGATTCGTATAGTGTCCCATCTCTATGCAGTTGAATAATTATACATTTGAAACCTTTTTATTTCCCTTGAAATCAAGAAATTGGTAACCTTTTCCTCCACACTTATAAAAAACTCTCATTCCCTTCACACATTTAACGAGATGATTCTTTCTACAGTTCTCACATGTGGGAATACCATACTTTCCCTTCTTCCCTTTATCTATTTTTTTTCACTACCATCCTCTTATTTTATTGATTACGTTCAAATCCATAGGACTCATATAATTCGTTATATATCTTTTTAACAAATTATATTATTTCCTTATATTATGAGGATACTTGGAAGACTATATTCCTTTCAATTAATGGATTAATACTATAACAGATATGTTTTATGATACTCTTTGGTTCACATGTATTGGTGTTGTTCTCATTCCTTCTCCTATGATTTGTTTCTAATCAATTCCATATACTATATTTTCTCCTCAAATTATGAACTTTATATAACTCTAAACATGGTATAACACATAACATAAATTTATGGATCACAAATACTATAACTATATAATTTTGTTATTTAGGGGCACAAATCATTCAAAATGGCTTGTAATGACAATGTGAATTGTCCTAAGAATATCTGAGAGAGTTTCAAACTAGGTGTGCAGTAAGGCTTTTTATCATGTACCATGATACCCTAGGTTAAACCCAAAACTCCGTATCAGAGTATTCACTTCAAGGTATATATATTCTATAACCATGTCTACTTATTGAAACCATACATGGATGTATTTTCTTAAAATATTCACATAATCTATTCCTTACCAAAATTATAGGATGTTCTTGTATGTGTATCTTCAATTCTATCTTATGTTTTAGTTCCCAAATCTACATTTTTTAAATCTAGTTTCTAGGTTTTTTTATAAACATCCTTTGATACTAACTATAACATCCTGACCCCAGTTTCCCAGAGCTGGTGTGTTATTTTAATACATTCGCATGATTATGAATAATAAAATACCAAATTACCAAGTAGTTTAGTAGTTTTTCAAATATAGATACATACATAAGTTCAATATTATGACGTTAAATGAAATAAAACATAAATGTTTTAGTGGGATCATCCACAACTCTATGTTTATCCCTACAGTTTATTCATAATAAACTTCTTCGTGTCCTTAGAAAATGAAACATAAGAATGCGGTGAGATCAAACACTCCTTAAGAGTAATCAATATAGTAGAACATGTCACTAACTTAAACATTATTCATGTTTAATAATTGAAAACACAATACTTTAAAAAATAACTTGAAAACATTATGGAAGGAATAAGAGATGAATAAATAATGACATAATAAAACATAATCTTGTGTATTCTACTAGTCAAATAACCACATGAACTTTTAATTTCTTGATTAATAATGATGGAAATGCATATTCCAGATATTCTAAAACATAATTTCAAGGCCTAGACCAATACTTATAAAAATAAATATGGCCTCGGCCAAAACCATAACTGAAAATGGGAAAGGCCTTGGCCATGTCCGTGTCTATTTGACTCATGAGACCTACGGATGCACCAAGGGCTATAGAGGGACCCACTGGACACTTACTATGTTCAATGCATTCCTCATATGAATGAGGGTAAATATAAACAACACATACATTCATATTGAAACTAACATATGAAATGTAAATAACTTTCCCCAATCATTATTCATAGACACTAACTATTCAAAGTAATACGGTGAATGGTTTCAAGATACCACATCCAAAGTCAAATTAATCATAAACTGTTGAATAAAACATGTTGGATGATATCATAGGAGATAATAATAAATCAATTAAAAGATTCAAAAAAAAGATGTTGATATAGATGAAGTTACATTTAAATGAGACCATTTAAAAATCCTTGAGGAAATAATCCATTATCATTCTAAAGTGTCCCATACAACAGTGAAACATTGAAATCATAATCACTTTGAATATCATGAGAATAAGGATATTGTTGATATGAAATAATAAAGGGCAGTACATACACCTAATGAAAATAATAAGTGGTGAAAAAGTAATATATCACATAAAAGATAAAGTGATGTGAGAAAAATCATTCTTACTTTGGAAAAAATGTTTTCTGGGAAATCATTTTTATTTTTCATAAATGTGGTTTCAAACGTGTATATCCAAGAAAAAAAAGGAATGACATTGATATAACATTTCAGGGATAAATGATGTCCCACTGAAGTGAAATCAGGTAAAAAGTGTTTTTAATGAAGCATTAGAATTATACTATTTTAGTGTGGTTTTACGGAATTAATTAAAGAGATTTTAAAGCACAAAGGCTTTCTTTCTTTTATAATACTAGAAATGAACCAAAATTGTTTTTCATTTTAAAATTTTTTATTTTAGAAAGATAAATATGGATTAAAATAGATTATATACTGAACATAAAAATAGGTAATAATTTGAGAAGTTCCTTGAATCGAGCATCTATTTCGAGAAGAATTTTTGAATGATCATTTAAAAATATAACACCTCATAAATGAAATTAGGATTATGGTTAGTGAACATATATAGAAAATTCACCCAGAATTTATGAGGAGTATATAATAATAAATAATAATATGATTGATTTGAGTATAGAATAAGAGAAACCTAAATTAAAATGGAGGTTCGGGTATAAAATACATAAAAATTTGTAGTGAATTGAATTGTATGACCCAAAATTAATAATAATAATATGAAACAATTAATATCATGAATAAACATATTAATGATATGAAACATTAATGGTTAGTATACATACACTATACACATGTCAAATTAGTGAATATAGAATATCTCACAAAAAAGGTAACTAAGATAAGGAAACCATTAGCTTGAGTCTGATAGTGTTCTTCACTTAATCCTAGTGTCCAGGATTTTCATGACCTGAGTCGTACCGGGGATCGATCCACAATTACCCCAAGCCCGCCTTCATAGGCTAGGGGTAGGCGATCAGTGTCCAAGTCATAACAAACTTGGGGAGGCCTATTTATGAGTAGTTGTACACATACACACACGGCCATCTCAATGAAAAAGTGGAAAGGGGAAGGAAAACAAGATACAACACCGCTATATATAAACAGAAATATGAATCGACCACTAAACACTACATGTAAAACAAAGTAAACTAAAATGGAAAGGGGAGAATGCACACCCATCCAGAAAAGTTCCACAACTCGACAATATGTCTAAAAGTAAAACAGCTAAGAGAGCATCGCTCCTGGATCCCATGCTATGACCACAACATGCGGTCTAAGAACCTTATATCCCTATGATTTTTTGATTTCAGGATCAAATTGTCTGTTATTTTCAAGGGAACACTGAGTTCAAGAAAATTTCAAGCCAGAGTGAGTATAAAAGTACTCAGTAGGATGCCCTAAAGGATCAAATGAGTAGCAAATGAGGTACTGAAGAGGGAAGCAGTAGATAGAACATGGTACAGTAAACGAGTATAACTCAACCCAACAAAGAAGTTAAGTAATCTCATCCAAACATGAGGAGATAGAAATGATGAGAAGGTGAACTTATCATCGAGTCTTCACTACCTACAGTAAGAGAGTATACTCATCCAACCAAGAGAAGTTAGACACAGAAAACACGTGGCATACCCCACGTGTCTTCACCTCTCCTGGAAGAAGAGTAACCAAATCCCAAGGAGTGGATACTGCAATACACTATATATATGATCAACCCAAGAAACCCAAATGTGTGAGTAAAGGGATCTACATCTTACTAGCTCAACCTAGGAAAGAGTCATTAATAGTTCTATAAGAAAACAACATTGATGCCCATCATCCCACACATCTACCCTGAACTTCAATTCAAAGGGGTTCAATCACCAAACCTTGGTACTATCCTCTCTAGGTAGTTCTATCTCACCTATATGGTTTTAGGTCATGTCACAAGGATGTATCTTGGTAAGAATAACACCACTTTTTATTGAGAGTCCAAAGTCACGTCAAGTGTGTCACGTATCTATGCCGCACAGTCAAGATATCGTGTCACAAAGTCATGAACCCACTATCCAGCCTCGCAGGAGGGTATGCTCAGAATATTCATCGGTGACCCCACATCCTAGCCCAATGGGAGGGTATGGCCGAATGAGTAACTGGAGAACACCATGGCCCAACTGTGCTGGAGGTTAATCCCTAAACGAGATCACTAAACACCACTGCCCAGCTACGTTGTAGGGTAAACCCTGAAAGAGATTAGTGAACACCACTTCCCAACTACGCTGGAGGGTAATCCCTGAAAGATATTGGTGAACACCACTGACCAGCCATGCAAGAGGGTAATCCCAAAAGATAATGGTGAACACCACTACCCAGCCTCGCTAGAGGTTAATCCGTGATTTCTCTGGTGGTTCAAAAAACATCACCTTCATCACCATCATCATCAATAATCCTCTCAAATAGGCATCACACTTAGAACATATCACATCATATCTCAAAATCCACTACAGAGGGGATTATCACATCCCATGCAGAGAAACACTCAGTTTAGGCCACTCGCAGGAAAAATATATGTTTAGAAGAAAGAGATATGAGAGGTAGAAGAATCATAGTGGTATATGACAAATGTGGGGCCCACATGACGTGTGACCCATCATCATCACATGGCCATGTACCTAATCATTTCAGAGTACCAAAAGGGTGAACAAGTGTCACAGTATGTCAAGGTACTCCCAGAGTACATGACATAGTATTTTCAAAGCCGACGAGCGCACAATTCTTGTCACTAAGCCAGAGAGTCAGAAACATAGGTTAGCTGACATGCCTCCTCAAACAGTCCCATAACATCAAACGTATCTCTTCATACATCTTATCCACTCTCGCAAGAGTCAGAGTTAACCAAAGGTGTGCATTCTCTTCAAACATGTCAAAAGGATCATCCACTGATATTCCTTTCATGTTTCTACATTTTACAAGAGATTCCAAATAAGTCTCCACGCATTCAAACAGATCACATCGTCATGATACTTATGACAAAACATGCAAGATCAACTACTCACTCTTCCAAAACAGACTCCTGATATAGAAGCTGTATCTCCCAACATCATACTTAAATGGTGCCTGGTGGGACCCGCACCTCAATCCAGAATCCAATCATGTAGATTGTACCATTTCATTCCTTGTAGATAAACATGAAAAGTAGTCTATTCATTTTCCTTGAATAGATTTATAAAGAATAAATTGTAAAAACATAGCATACATCTGAAAGTCGCATCATGAGACCCATGCCTCGGCTCTAAATTTAGGCAGGCGGATTGTGTCATTGCATTACCATTGTAAAAACACACAAAAACGAGTGTTCAATCACTCCAAATTGATGTTGGGTGAAAAATGGCATTTCACCATAATATGTGTGAACCATGACCTATGGGGACCACACCTTGTCTTTAACCCAAACGCTTTAGAAAGCATCTGAAAAAGTCTTCCTGAGGACTGGGGTCACGCTGTCGCTAACAGCGCGTCAAACGGACATCCCAAATGGGAATTAGGTCTGATGCAATCATAATTAATTAATTATTCAGATTAATTATTTCATGCCACCATGTGATGAAACCAAATTGCAAAGGTTCTGAACCATCTTTGGAAGGACCGTCTCAACTCCAAGATCACGCCCTCTCATTGTATATCATTCCTAGGTAAAACTCCCAATTTGGAACTCAATAGAAGTATTGGATTTCCATTTTGAGACTTTTTGATAATGTTATTTGAAAAAACGTGAGTGATAAAAACCACAAAGTCATGATTTCAAAAACATGATTTTTCAGCAGGGTGAATTTTCTCACAGTTGTCCTGCACTGACAAAGAATATATCTCTCCTAGGGTAAACGACATGCTCTAAGCTCAACTGTGGACTTGGATCCCTAATTTGAGTTACCGTTTGAGTGTTATTTGGATTTGAGTCATTAAATGATTTAATTAATAAATTAATTCATCCATTTAGTTACCACTAACATCGAGGGGTCCGAAAATCCAGTGTCGACATGAATAATTTTGTGCCTAGGGTATACACCACTTTTTGGATCCAACTGTGGTCTCAGATTCCTTATCTGATCAACTTTTTAAGAGATATCATGTTTCCATTTCATGAAAATTACAAAAAAACTAAATATTTTTGTATAATTTATTCAAGGCACAACAGGCCTTGTAATTGTATGTTGTCTCAGCGCCTATCTCTAGAAAAATTAGTAGAAATATTTAAATGACATACAGGGCTAAACCCAGGTCTCTGTATCATTGTATCTTTCAATCCTTTTGTCCTTCAAAAGAAAAACAAATATAAACAACTCTGGATACTGAGCTCACACTTGGCTCTCCCACTCCCAAGAAAACATTCACATCACCACGCTGGCACAACATGCAAACCAAAGGGATGGTCTGTTCTAATAAGGTCCGCTACTCTAGATGACATGTGTAGGAACACACATGTATCTCTTCACCTACGACACATCGAAGACATCATACACCAGCTCCAACTATTGAGGGGTAGGGAAAATGGTAGGCAACCTCGACATCTCTTGCACGATATCTGAATGGACCGAAGAACATAGGGTGATATATGACATCCCTGGATGAACCTCTACTTTTCATGTCGCAACTGGAATCACAGTTTATTACTAGAACAAGGTCTCGTGATTCCCTCCTTCAGAATATCCATATAGTAAAACACCCAAGGATATCTAGTCACTCAAGATTTCATCATCGGTGCATCAAAACCGAGACTCTATTACATGCTAAAGGAGAGAAGGATTCAATACCATCGACTGAAGAAACGATGCACCCTCCTACTCCAATAGGGTCAATTAAAGGGAAGCTAACTCCTACAAAACTTATCACACCTGTCAAGCCAGGGAATCTCAGGTAAGTAAATCTACTACAATTCTTCCACTTCCCGAAGCATAGACTTCCTCAAAGTAATAGTCCAATAGGAATTTCAACCAGCACCATCGTCTTTTGTTCAAGTGTCTCTGGGTGAAGATACACCTGAGACACTACCAGTCTGATGAAACCACAAAGAGATCTCCCAAAAGATAGTGAATCCACATTCTCATTGAAAATACCAGCACTTCCAGCACCACATAGTGAGTCACAGAGTTCTATTTATGGGGTTTCCATCACTTTGACCTGTAATTGATAATTGAATCAAGATTTTTGTTGAGCCTATAAGGTACCAATGAATAGGACAGGTGATAAAACTCATCCAACTACTAGAGACTGGATTTGGAAAGCATGTGGTATACCTTGAATGTATTTTCCCGTCTTGGAAGGAGAGTAATACCAAAACTAGGTACTCTTCCAAACCCACTAGTATCACCTCATGAAAAGGGAGGTCAAGTAGAAAATCCCTACTGGAAAAGCCAAAACCCGCTCTAAAACTCCACCACACAACCCCTCCATGAATGAAAATGTCAGAGGGACTCATCCACCACACCTCGATACTATCTTCTTTGGGTGTTACTGACTCTCCCCATGGTTTTTCTCACATCACAAAAATGTGTCTCAGTGGGGTAATAACCCCTCTTTCTCAGGAATTCTAAGCTACATTGGACAACACTGAAATAGGGTTACACTGATGCCCTGCATCACCCTCAGTAACTTCTCAATAAATGAGTTGGAAGAAAATAGTACCTCACATAATGTCTAAAATTTTCACTATAAACAGTTATAAAAAGACACAGATCATACCTCTTATCCACTCATGTGTTGCAGGATTGTAGACATCCATAGCACACAGCCACCCACAACCCCTATAGCCGGCTCCTTGAGCCAGACGTGGGCTACCTAGTGGTGGTGGAAGGACCTCAAAACATTGAATACCAACCAAATTTCTTCATGCTATTCATCCAATACTACCTCCTTAGGGACCACTCTATCCTCACTTGGGATATCTTTCATCACAATACTGCCCCTGAGGTGGTGGTGCATCTACCAACATCCTAGAAAACCCATCACATCTGGTCAAGTCGTCTCACGCCACATGACCTCACGCATCAGAAGCATAGAACGTTCCCTCCCCGGTGTGTCTCAGTGCACTATGTTGTCTCAGAATATTTGACCAAGTCTTATCAAGGGGGGGACTCCTGAATCAAGGTTCTACCAACTGATGTCTACTAGCTATGGATGATGCCCCAACTCTAATGTACCCACTGCCCAAACCGGCCAACTGGCGTCCCTCTGACAGAAAATTCTCTGTCACTAGTGTCTGCTCCAGCACCCTAAGATGGGTTAGGATGCACAAGGGAACTACTTTGATACAAATATATTATATGGATACTGGTTCATGCCCAAATTTACCCAAGAGAAGAAGGGTAGAACGGTCCTTGTAGTGTAGCTTGGGTTGTCGATTCCACAGAGACCTAAGAAGATACCTAAGATACACAACCTAAGAAATTGATTTTTGGCTATGAAGTGGCCAACTTGGATTTATTCTGGATGGGTTTTAAAGATATCTAATAGATTTAAGTGGATTCAATTTAAAAGAATGAGTTGATCCTAGGTTATCACTCGGGTGGATTGGACGCATTTTCTTTTTAATGATTTCAACTTCTTAAATTTGAGATGGGTTCATTTAAGGAGATAAAAAACCATCATCACTTACTGGTTTAATGCCTAAACCCTCTAATACTAATAACCTATACACTTTAAGGATCAAATTTTTGAGCACTTCAAGGTAAAGGATCGTATTATTACTTGAAGTGTGTGGCCTTAAATTCAACAAGGACGATGGAGTTTAAAAATCATCAAATAAAAATCCCAATTAAAGAAGTGATTATACATTAATTAGGTGATAAATAACATCCAATCCAGCCCCTTTCTACTCCATTGGATCAACCCATAAGTGGGTTATCCCTCTATTGATCCCATGGTTTGAATGGAAGCGGAAAGTAGACTCATGAGGGAGGAAGTGGAGAAGTAAGGAAAACAACAAAAATAAAATGATCACTCCACTGTTGTGTGAATAATTTCACAAGGGTTGGTGTGAATAAATTCACACCTTGATCCAACGGTATCAAAGTGATATTAAGAACAACAGAATAAGAGTAGAAGAAGAACTTTTATTAAGAAACTAAAGTGAATTGAACAACTTACATGTGAAAGACAAAATTGAGGCAACAAAAATGCAGCATAACATTACAATTGAACAAAGCATCCAAGATCCTCAACTCCTTCACCACCACTACCTTAAATAGGCATTTTGGGAGCCTTGGGTCGAACCACCAACAGTACAAAGCATCTTAATTAATTTTTCTAGGCTATAGGTGGTGGAAAGCTTGTGGAATTTAGACTTTTCCACGTTTTACCCGAGTTGGCAGCCAGCTTTACTTTACCGAACAGACGCGTCTGTAAGACCTTCTAGACGGCCGCATCAGGGTGGGACATAGAATAAGACAATGGAGCTCCGGATGTCTTCTAACCTCCTTTAAAATTTGGGCCCATTTGGAGTTGTGGATTCCGAGATATGATCAAAGTAGTGGACTGTTTTTCTGGGCCGCAGAATCTGGCCTCGAATTTTATCTCTAACTTTGGTTGACTAAACGACTAACATGGAGGCCGAATTAGCATTAACTCCTGAAGAGTTATTTGTTACTATACATGTCTTCTATAATCCCAAGAAATTTGGGATTAATTGGGCCTGTTTGTTCGGCCCCACAGTCTCATCAGTGGGCTGGTGTCCAATCTGCCTTCTCCAGAATTGCTTCCTTTCATTGCCAAATATCTCCATCATCCTCCATGAATTCTCCACTAATCCCTGAATCAAACATGTTCATATTTAAGTGTAGATAAATTTCCAAAAATATCAAATTAAAATATGTAAAATTCAATTCCTTAAAATCAGATGAATCATTGGGTACTTTAAATGATGTTCAAAAATGTACCACATAGTAGTGCATTTTAAGAAGGTATTACAATCATAATGTGAAATGATGTTCAAAGTGTAAAATGCACTAAAATGGTGTTTATGAATAACAAATAACATGAAAATTATGTATATTAACAATAAATATTAGCCTCATTTAGTGGCTAATCACACCCCCCAACTTGTGTTTTGCTAGTCCCGAGCAAAATATATCTCATCAAAAATGAAATTCGAATTCCCTTTTCCAAAAACATTTTAATACACAATGATTACCAAAAAACCTTATACCAAACAATCATGAAACCCATAAAAATATTTTAATACGATATAGTTTCATAAGCAGATCCCAATCCCAAGCCCATTCCTTTGATCAAATCCATCATCATTCTTCATCCAACTCAATTAGGTGTAATGATGTGTTGTGAATCACAATAGATATGGGGGTTCATTTTCATTCAATGGGAAAATCATGGAAGCGCTAGGTGGAATCACATTTAATCCTAATATGATTATTCTTCATCCGTCTTTTTTTTGATTTTTTTTTTAATTTTTTTTTTGAATACTCATATTATTCATAAAAATAAAACCATCCTATGCTATTTATTATGGGACCCCAAAAATTCAAATTAGTACCCCACAGTCTAGAGGACGTGCATTTTGGAATTTTTTTTATTTGGATGAAAATATAAACGATGAAATATCACATTGGACAGCCACACCTTCCAAAATCTATGCTCATGAAATTATACAAGGATTAAAATCAGAATCAGGGCATGCTAAATTATTTGATATTCAGTTTCAAAGTGTGCAATGTGTATTACCATGTTCAAAGTTAATGGAATTTTTCCATCCATTTATTTTTTTTTCAAATCATTCAATTTTTGTTTTTGACACAAAATCATTTTTTTTATTTTATCTCCACCCCCAACTTAAAACAACACTGTCCCCAGTGTTTGAAGAAATGAAAAATTAGAAGGAGTAGAGGCAGGGAATAAAAATTTAAAAAGGAAATTGAAAATGAGGATTATGGAATGAAGTCACCTGGTGGTTGAAGTTTGAAGTTCTTTCCGCTCGAATTTATTCCTTTGATATCCATGTCGCTTGCAAAGTTCCCTAGTGGAAAAAGGAAAAAAACAAAACAAAAAAAACAAAACAAACAATATATATATATATATATATTTATATAATAAAGGAAGTAAAATATAAGAATATATATAAAAATTATAGAATAAGGTAGCACAAGAAGCTGCAGGTCAGTGGTAAGCGCGCGCCCCTGTCTCCCTTCAGTCCCGGGATCGAGTCCCCGCGGCTTTGGCGGTTGTGACGGGGTTTGCCCCACGGCCTATGGCGTGGACTTTTTTTTTGTATTGTTATATTTTTATCTTAACCTATAAAATAATAAAAATAAAACAAAATAAACTGATGATACATTGTCTTCTTTTTAAATTTCTGGGTAAGGTATTACTCAAGGATCACACCACGTGACACGGATGAATATGGTGCTCCCCTTTCATACCCATCCATACTCATTATAGAAGAACAGGTCAACAGTTTATTATTATTTTTTAAATATAAAAATGATTAAGTAATCTTATTTTAAAAATAAATATGATTCAGAAATATTAGAAACATAAAAACCATGGGTTGCCTCCCGTGCAGCGCTTTGTTTAACGTCGTTAGCCCGACATAGATCCCAAATTTATCAATTTTTTTCCTGGTTCATAGATTGGATCAATTAACTCAACATCTATTTCCTGTTTATTGAATGATTCAACGAATGTTTTTAACCTTTGACCATTGACCTTGAAAATGTGACCACTTGTGGGATCTTGAATCTCTACTGCCCCATGGGGGAATACATGATGCACTATGAAAGGTCCTGACCATCTAGACCTTAACTTTCCCGGATGTAAATAATGTTTTGAACTATACAAGAGCACAAGTTTTCCCAGTTCAAAATTTTTGACCTTGATATTCCTAGATTGGTAGGATTGAACTCTAGATTTATTGATCCTTGAATTTTCATAAGCCTCCATCCTTAGTTCCTCCAGTTCATTGAGATCTAATTTCCTTTTTGTTCCGGCCAATGAGAGGTCATAATCCATTTTCTTAATTGCCCAAAAGGCCTTATGTTCAATCTCCACTGGCAAATGGCATGCTTTTCCATAAACCAACCTATATGGGCACATTCCTAAAATGGTTTTATATGCAGTTCTATAGGCCCAAAGAGCATCTAAGAGTTTCTCAGACCAATCTTTCCTAGAGGGGTTGACAGTTTTTTCAAGAATTTGCTTAATTTCACGATTGGCTAACTCATCTTGACAATTGGTCTGTGGGTGGTAAGTAGTGGACACTTTGTGAGAAATTCCATATTTTTTCATGAGTGATGAGAATGGACGATTGAAAAAATGAGTTCCACGATCACTTATGATAGCCCTAGGAATTCCAAATCTAGAGAATATGTTTTCTTTTAGGAATCTAATAACAGTTTGATGATCATTGGATTTTGTGGGAATGGCCTCAACCCATTTTGAGACATAATCAACAGATAAGAGTATGTAGAGGTATCCCCGAGAGTTTGGGAAGGGACCCATGAAATCAATTCCCCCACAGTCAAAGATTTCAACCACTAAGATGGGAGTGAGTGGCATTTGATTCCTTTTTGTGATGGACCCTACTTGTTGACACTTAGGACAGCTTTGACAATATGTGTAGGAGTCCCTTGAAAGGGTGGGCCAGAAAAGACTACATTGAATAATCTTAGCAGATGTTTTCTTAGAGGAAAAGTGACCTCCACATGCCTCACTGTGACAGAATTTATGGATGGACTCTTGTTCAGATTCTGGAGCACACCTCCTAATGACTTGGTCAGGGCAGAACTTATAGAGGTAAGGATCATCAAACACATAGTGTCTAACATCAGAATGAAATTTCCTTCGAGCTTGAGTCCCTAAGAATTTTGGAATGACTCCTGTCACTAAGAAATTTTCTATGTCAGCATACCAAGGGTAGTCACTCACAGAGTATAGGTGTTCATCAGGAAACGAATCAGACACAAAGAGGTGATTTGAGTTGTCTTTGAATTCCATCCTAGAGAGGTGATCAGCTACAAAATTTTCAACTCCCTCTTTATCCTTGATTGTGAGGTCAAATTATTGTAATAGAAGGACCCACCTAATCAGTCTAGCCTTAGCATCTTGTTTTTGGAAGAGGTATTTTAGTGCAGAATGGTCAGTGAACACAGTGATGGGTGATCCTAAGAGGTAGGACCTAAACTTCTCTAAGGCAAACACAATAGCAATTAACTCCTTTTCAGTGGTGGTGTAGTTGATTTGGGCATCATTTAAGGATTTTCTTGCATAAGCAATGACATAAGGAGTTTTATCACAACGTTGTCCTAACACAGCTCCAACAGCAAAGTCACTAGAATCACACATAAGTTCTAAAGGAAGGTTCCAATTTGGAGATTTCATAATGGGAGGAGAGGTGAGAGAGGATTTGAGGGTTGAGAATAAACCCTCACAGCTTTCTGTCCAAACAAATGGAGCATCCTTTACTAAGAGAGCACAAAGGGGACGAGATATTGAACTAAAGTCCTTGATGAATCTTCTATAGAAACCAGCATGTCCTAAGAAAGACCTCACTTCCTTGACAGTTTTGGGTGATGTAAGGTGAAGAATGATGTCAACCTTTGCTTTATCAACTTCAATCCCCCTACTCGAGACCAGATGGCCTAGAACAAGTCCCTCTTTAACCATGAAATGGCATTTTTTCCAGTTTAGGAACAGATTTTTTTCTTCACATCTTGACAAGACTCTCTCCACATTCTGCAGACATCCCTCAAAAGTATCCCCAAACACAGAGAAGTCATCCATGAAGACCTCAAGAAAATCCCCTACCATGTCTGAGAAGATTCCCATCATGCACCGCTGGAAGGTTCCAGGGGCATTGCATAACCCGAAGGGCATGCATTTGAAGGAAAAGGTACCGAAAGGACATGTGAATGTAGTCTTCCCTTGATCCTCTAGGGAGACCTCAATTTGATTGTACCCCGAGTACCCATCTAAGAAACAGTAGAAGGCATGACCTGCCACTCTCTCAAGGACTTGGTAAATGAATGGTAAGGGGAAATGGTCCTTCTTGGTGAATGATTTTAGTTTCCTATAGTCAATGAAGACCCACCATCCACTACTCACCCTTGTTGGAAAAATCTCTCCATCCTCATTGGTTATCACTGTGATTCCAGCCTTTTTTGGAACCACTTGGATTGGGCTCACCCATTCACTCTCAGCTATGGGATATATGATACCAGATTTAAACAATTTCAGAAGTTCCTTCCTTACTACCTCCATGAGATTAGGATTGAGTCGCCGTTGAGGTTGACGACATGGCTTTGAATCAGATTCCAAAACAATCCTATGAGTCCCGATAAGTGGGCTAATCCTAGGAATATCATAAAGGGTCCAACCAATGGCTTTCTTATGCTTCTTAAGGACATCTAGAAGCATCCTCTCATGATTGGCTTCAAGAGAAGAAGAAATGACAATAGGATGTGTTTGATTTTCCCCTAGTAAGGCATACTTTAGTGTAGCAGGAAGTTCCTTCAATTCGAGATCAGGTTGGTTCAAAATTTCAGCAGAAGATTGGGACATTGGATCAAGATCAATTTCTTTTTTTAGAGGTTCAGATAGGATTGATTCCTCACATGTAGAGGTTTCATCTATTAGATTGGCTTGATCAGATTTAGGGAAGGAATTTAGAGGGGTCTCTATGAAATTGGTTTCTTGAAAGGTTTCACTGATTGTTGGACCTAAGACTTCATCATAAGAGAAATTTGAAAATGATTCAAGCCAAGGAGATAAACTTCCTTCATATGAACAAAGGAAATCAATCTCATTCCGACTTAAACATTCATCAAATATTCCTTGATGTTCCATGGATTCATTATCAATGCTTCCTATCATGTTTACTTCATGAATATCCTCGTCATCCCCTATTTGTGAGCTTGCATTATAGATGTTCAGGTCTAGACTCATGCTCCCAAAGGTGATGGTCATGTTCCCATTTCAGACTCGAATAACAGAGTTGATTGTTGCAAGGAAAGGATGACCAAGGATGATTGGGGTTTGTTCCTTATTTCCTATGTTTGGATGGTTGTCAAGGACAATGAAATCAGCAGGGTAGATGACGTTTTCAACCTTTACCAGAACATCCTTTAAAATCCCCTTTGGAACCCTAATGCTACGATCATCAAGTTGAAGTGTAACAGATGTGGGTTGGAGTTCTTCTAGGCCTAACTGGAAGTACACAGCATATGGGATGAGATTGACACTAGCACCTAGGTCACACAAGGCTTTGACAACTTTGCTTTCTCCTAGTTCAACATTGATGTAAGGGCAACCTGGGTCATTCAACTTAGGAGGAATTGTACCTTGAATGGTGGTACTCACATTAGCAGCCAAAAGGACTTGGTTTTTATGTGAAAATTTTCTTTTAAAAGTTCACAAGTCCTTAAGGTACTTTGAGTAGGAAGGTATGGTTTGGATTGCATCGAGAAGTGGTATGTTCAACTTGACTTGTGAAAATATTTCCCTCAACGTTTCACTCAGTTCAGGTTTGGTTTTCCCCCTCATGCGTTGAGGAAATGGTGTAGGTTGTGGGGTAGTTTGTTGAAGAGTTGTTTCTTTCACATTGTTATCAGTTTCTTCAGTTTCATCTTGTGGTTCATTTAAATTTTCATCCAAGTTTGAATCTTCAGGTGGGTTCTGAATTAGTTGTTCAGGTTTCTCAATTGATTTCCCACTTCTTAAAACAGTCACAGCCTTAAGTTGTTCATGAGTTGTTTGAGCACAACTTGACTCTCCCCTTGAAGTTGAGGACGACACCGCCTGATTAGGCATGGGTGCCTTTCCTGTTTTGATGGTTTGAAGTTCTTGTTTTAGGGAAGATACCTCCGAGTTCATCCTCTCCATTTGTTTGCACAGTTGTTCTAGTAGGCTTTGTGGAACAGTTTGGGTTGGTGCTTGAGTAGGTTGGTTTATCCCAGGGGGATATTTTGGAGGTGGGATGGTTTGTTGAAAATGGACCGGTGGTTGTTGGTATTGGATAGGTTGGGTTTGGAACTGGTTATGGTTTGGTAGTTCTGATGGGGGTAAGGATTTTGTCCCTGTGGTTGGCTAGGTTGTTGGTTATCTTTCCAGCGGAAGCCTGGGTGGTCATTGTACCTTGGATTGAAGGTGTTTTGGTATTGGGGCTTTTGAAAGTTTAGGGCATTGACTTCCACTGGGGGTCCTCCGATAAGAACATCCTTGATGGATGGAATGGTTGGACAGTTGTCTATTTTATGGTCATGTTTGTCACAAATTGTGCAAACAAGGTCTACATTTTGGATTTCATGGACTTTCCTAAGGTCTATCTCTTCAACCTTTTTAGAGAGTGCTGCGAGTTTAGCCCTAAGGATTTCCTCTTCTCTAAGTGTATGAATTCCAGTGGTTCTTTGTGGCTTTTCAGAATAAGGTGAAGTTCCCCAAGTTTGGTTTTGTTCAGCCAGACTTTCGAGATACTCGTAAGCATCATTTGGGGCCTTGTTTTTAAAGGTTCTATTACACATCATGTCAATGAATTGTTTATTACCCGGACCCAACCCTTCATAGAAAATTATCACTTGTTAAGGTATGGAAAACCCATGGTGTGGAACCATGTTTAGGGTGTCTTTGAACTTCTCCCATGTTTCATAAAATGACTCCCCCTCTTTTTCAAAAAAGTTTTGGATGCTCTTTTTAAGTGCAATTGTTTTGTGATGAGGGAAGTATTTTTTGTAGAATTCTCTTTGCAGTTGGTCCCAAGAGTGGATTGATGCAGGTCTCAAGTTGTTTAGCCAATTTTTAGCTCGATCCTTTAATGAAAAAGGAAATAGCCTCATCTTAGAGTATTCTAGTTGATATGGGGGACACATGGTTTCAACAATGTCGCTGAACTCTTTGACATGAAGGTATGGAATTTCTGACTCCATCCCATGAAATGTTGGAAGGTGGTTTAGGACATGGGGTTTGAATATGTAGTTAGTGTCTCCTATGGAATTGTGTCTAATACATGAGGGGGAATTGGTCCAAGCTGGAGTGAGGTAGTCGTTCATGGTTTGATCAACTACATTCCCTAAGTTTGGAACTTCTTGGTTTTGGTTTCCCATTTGATTCCCCCCAGGGTTTACAATTTGATTTTGTGGATGACCCTCCATTGGACTTGTTTCAAGTTCTGACTTTGGGGTTTCAAGAATATTTGAATCTGATTTAAACAATCCCTTTGGTGCACTTGACTCCCCTATCCTAGGACTTTCCACCCTAACTAGTCTGTTTGAGAAATCGTGGGTGTAGGCGGACATGCGCCAAAAAAAAGCAAGAAAGGGACAAGATAAGAGATCTTGGGTGAGAGTAGAAGAATGGAGGTGAGGAAAGAAGGTTTTTTTTGGATCTAAGTTACTTACTTGGTCCCCGGAAACGGCGCCAAAATTTGGTTCACGCCCAAATTTACCCAAGAGAAGAAGGGTAGAACGGTCCTTGTAGTGTAGCTTGGGTTGTCGATTCCACAGAGACCTAAGAAGATACCTAAGATACACAACCTAAGAAATGGATTTTTGGCTATGAAGTGGCCAACTTGGATTGATTTTGGATGGGTTTTAAAGATATCTAATAGATTTAAGTGGATTCATTTTAAAAGAATGAGTTGATCCTAGGTTATCGCTCGGGTGGATTGGACGTATTTCCATTTTAATGATTTCAACTTCTTAAATTTGAGATGGGTTCATTTAAGGAGATAAAACAACACCATCACTTACTGGTTTAATGCCTACACCCTCTAATACTAATCACCTATACACTTGAAGTATAAAAGTTTTGAGCACTTCAAGGTAAAGGATCGTATTAGTACTTGAAGTGTGTGGCCTTAAATTCAACAAGGACGATGGAGTTTAAAAATCATCAAATAAAAATCCCAATTAAAGAAGTGATTATACATTAATTAGGTGATAAATAACATCCAATCCAGCCCCTTTATACTCCCTTGGATCAACCCATAAGTGGTTTATCCCCCCATTGATCCCATGGTTTCAATGGAAGCGGAAAGTAGACTCATGAGGGAGGAAATGGAGAAGTAAGGAAAACAACAAAAATAAAATGATCACTTCACCGTTGTGTGAATAATTTCACAAGGGTTGGTGTGAATAAATTCACACCTTGATCCAACGGTATCAAAGTGATATTAAGAACAACAGAATAAGAGTAGAAGAAGATCTTTTATTAAGAAACTAAAGTGAATTGAACAACTTACATGTGAAAGACAAAATTGAGTCAACAAAAATGCAGCATAACATTACAATTGAAAAAAGCATCCAAGATCCTCAAATCCTTCACCACCACTGCCTTAAATAGTAATTTTTGGAGCCTTGGGTCAAACCACCAACAGTACAAAGCATCTAAATTAATTTTTCTAGGCTATAGGTGGTGGAAAGCTTGTGGAATTTGGACTTTTCCACGTTTGACCCGAGGTGGCAGCCAGCTTTACTTCACCGAACAGACGCGTCTGGAAGACCTTCTAGACGGCCGAATCATGGTGGGCCATAGAAGAAGAAAATGGAGCTCCGGATGTCTTCTAACCGCCTGTATAAGTTGGGCCCATTTGGAGTTGTGTATTCCGAGATATGATCAAAGTAGTGGACTGTTTTTTTGGGCCGCAGAATCTGGCCCAGAATTTTATCTCTAAATTGGGCCGACTAAACGACCAAAATGGAGGCCGAATTAGCATTAACTCCTGAAGAGTTATTTGTTTCTATACATGTCTGATAGCATCCCAGGAAATTTGGGAATAATTGGGCCTGTATGTTGGGCCCCACAGTCTCATCAGTGGGATGGTGTCCAATCTGCCTTCTCCAGAATTGCTTCCTTTCATTGCCAAATATCTCCATCATCCTCCATGAATTCTCCACTGATCCCTAAATAAAACATGTTCATATTTAAGTATAGATAAATTTCCAAAAATATCAAATTAAAATATGTAAAATTAAATTCCTTAAAATCAGATGAATCATTGGGTACTTTAAATGATGTTCAAACATGTACCACATAATAGTGCATTTTAAGAAGGTATTACAATCATAATGTGAAATGATGTTCAAAGTGTAAAATTCACTAAAATGGTGTTTATGAATAACAAAGAACATGAAAATTATGTATATTAAAAATGAATATTAGCCTCATTTAGTTGCTAATCACACCCCCAACTTGATTTTTGCTAGTCCCGAGCAAAATATATCTCATCAAAAATGAAATACGAATTCCCTTTTCCAAAAACATTTTAATACACAATGATCACCAAAAAACCTTATACCAAACAATCATGAAACCCATCAAAATATTTTAATACGAGATAGTTTCATAAGCAGATCCCAATCCCAAGCCCATTCCTTTGATCAAATCCATCATCATTCTTCATCCAACTCAATTAGGTGTAATGATGTGTTGTGAATCACAATAGATATGGGGGTTCATTTTCATTCAAGGGGAATATCATGTAAGCGCTAGGTGGAATCACATTTAATCCTAATATGAGTATTCTTCAACCCTCTTTTTTTTAAAAAAAAAAATTTGAATACTCATATTATTCATAAAAATAAAACCATCCTATGCTATTTATTATGGGACCCCAAAAATTCAAATTAGAACCCCACAGTCTAGAGGACGTGCATTGTGGCATTTTTTTTATTTGGATGAAAATATAAACGATGAAATATCACATTGGACAGCCACACCTTCCAAAATCTATGCTCATGAAATTATACAAGGATTAAAATCAGAATCAGGGCATGCTAAATTATTTGATATTCAGTTTCAAAGTGTGAAATGTGTATTACCATGTTCAAAGTTAAAGGAATTTTTCCTTCCATTTACTTTTTTTTCAAATCATTCAATTTTTGTTTTTGACACAAAAGCATTTTTTTTTTATTTTATCTCCCCCCAACTTAAAACAACATTGTCCCCAGTGTTTGAAGAAATGAAAAATTAGAAGGAGTAGAGGTAGGGAATAAAAATTTAAAAAGGAAATTGAAAATGAGGATTATGGAATGAAGTCACCTGGTGGTTGAAGTTTTAAGTTCTTGCCGCTCGAATTTATTCCTTTTATATCCATGTCGCTTGCAAAGTTCCCTAGTGGAAAAAGGAAAAAAAACAAAACAAACAAAACAAACAAAACAAACAATATATATATATATATATATATATAATAAAGGAAGTAAAATTTAAGAATATATATAAAAATTATAGAATAAGGTAGCACAAGAAGCCGCAGGTCAGTGGTAAGCGCGCGCCCCCGTATCCCTTCGGTCCCGGGTTCGAGTCCCCGTGGCTTCGCCGGTTGTGACGGGGTTTGCCCCACGGCCTATGGCGTGGACTTTTTTTTTGTATTATTATATTTTTATCTTAACCTATAAAATAATAAAAATAAAAAAAATAAACTGATGATACATTGTCTTCTTTTTAAATTTCTGGGTAAGGTATTACTCAAGGATCACACCACGTGACACGGATGAATATGGTGCTCCCCTTTCGTACCCATCCATACTCATTATAGAAGAACAGGTCAACAGTTTATTATTATTTTTTAAATATAAAAATGATTAAGTAATCTTATTTTAAAAATAAATATGATTCGGAAATATTAGAAACATAAAAACCACGGGTTGCCTCTCGTGCAGCGCTTTGTTTAACGTCGTAAGCCCAACATAGATCCCAAATTTATCAATTTTTTTCCTGGTTCATAGATTGGATCAATTAACTCAACATCTATTTCCTATTTATTGAATGATTCAATTAATGTTTTTAACCTTTGACCATTGACCTTGAAAATGTGACCACTTGTGGGATCTTGAATCTCTACTGCCCCATGGGGGAATACATGATGCACTATGAAAGGTCCTGACCATCTAGACCTTAACTTTCCTGGATGTAAATGAAGTTTTGAACTATACAAGAGCACAAGTTTTCCCGGTTCAAAATGTTTGACCTTGATATTCCTAGATTGGTAGGCTTGAACTCTAGCTTTATTGATCCTTGAATTTTCATAAGCCTCCATCCTTAGTTCCTCCAGTTCATTGAGATATAATTTCCTTTTTGTTCCAGCCAATGAGAGGTCATAATCCATTTTCTTAATTGCCCAAAAGGCCTTATGTTCAATCTCCACTAGGAAATGGCATGCTTTGCCATAAACCAACCTATATGGGGACATTCCTAAAATGGTTTTATATGCAGTTCTATAGGCCCAAAGAGCATCTAAGAGTTTCTCAAACCAATCTTTCCTAGAGGGGTTGACAGGTTTTTCAAGAATTTTCATAATTTCACGATTGGATAACTCAGCTTGACCATTGGTCTGTGGGTGGTAAGCAGTGGACACTTTGTGAGAAATTCCATATTTTTCCATGAGTGATGAGAATGGACGATTGGAAAAATGAGTTCCACGATCACTTATGATAGCCCTAGGAATTCCAAATCTATAGAATATGTTTTCTTTTAGGAATCTAATCACAGTTTGATGATCATTGGATTTTGTGGGAATGTCCTCAACCCATTTTGAGACATAATCAACAGCTAAGAGTATGTAGAGGTATCCCCGAGAGTTTGGGAAGGGACCCATGAAATCAATTCCCCAACAGTCAAAGATTTCAAACACTAAGATGGGAGTGAGTGGCATTTGATTCCTTTTTGTGATGGACCCTACTTGTTGACACCTAGGACAGCTTTGACAATATGTGTAGGAGTCCCTTGAAAGGGTGGGCCAGAAAAGACCACATTGAAGAATCTTAGCAGATGTTTTATTAGAGGAAAAGTGACCTCCACATGCCTCACTGTGACAGAATTTAAGGATGGACTCTTGTTCAGATTCTGGAACACACCTCCAAATGACTTGGTCAGGGCAGAACTTATAGAGGTAAGGATCATCAAACACATAGTGTCTAACATCAGAAAGAAATTTCCTTCGAGCTTGAGTCCCTAATAATTTTGGAATGACTCCTGTCACTAATAAATTTTCTATGTCAGCATACCAAGGGCAGTCACTCACAGAGTATAGGTGTTCATCAGGAAACGAATCAGACACAGAAAGGTGATTTTAGTTGTCTTTGAATTCCATCCTAGAGAGGTGATCAGCTACAACATTTTCAACTCCCTTTTTATCCTTGATTGTGAGGTCAAATTCTTGTAAGAGAAGGACCCACCTAATCAGTCTAGCCTTAGCATCTTGTTTTTGGAAGAGGTATTTTAGTGCAGAATGGTCAGTGAACACAGTGATGGGTGATCCTAAGAGGTAGGACCTAAACTTCTCTAAGGCAAACACAATAGCAAGTAACTCCTTTTCAGTGGTGGTGTAGTTGATTTGGGCATCATTTAAGGATTTTCTTGCATAAGCAACGACATAAGGAGTTTTATCACAACGTTGTCCTAACACAGCTCCAACAGCAAAGTCACTGGAATCACACATAAGTTCAAAAGGAAGGTTCCAATTTGGAGATTTCATAATGGGAGGAGAGGTTAGAGAGGATTTGAGGGTTGAGAATGAACCCTCACAGCTTTCTGTCCAAACAAATGGAGCATCCTTTACTAAGAGAGCACAAAGGGGACGGGATATTGAACTAAAGTCCTTGATGAATCTTCTATAGAAACCAGCATGTCCTAAGAAATACCTCACTTCCTTGATAGTTTTGGGTGATGGAAGGTGACGAATGATGTCAACCTTTGCTTTATCAACTTCAATCCCCCTACTTGAGACCAGATGGCCTAGAACAAGTCCCTCTTTAACCATGAAATGGAATTTTTCCCAGTTTAGGACCAGATTTTTTTCTTCACATCTTGACAAGACTCTCTCCACATTCTGCAGACATCCCTCAAAAGTATCCCCAAACACAGAGAAGTCATCCATGAAGACCTCAAGAAAATCCCCTACCATGTCTGAGAAGATTACCATCATGCACCGCTGGAAGGTTCCAGGGGCATTGCATAACCCGAAGGGCATGAGTTTGAAGGCAAAGGTACCGAAAGGACATGTGAATGTAGTCTTCCCTTGATCCTCTAGGGAGACCTCAATTTGATTGTACCCCGAGTACCCATCTAAGAAACAATAGAAGGCATGACCTGCCACTCTCTCAAGGACTTGGTCAATGAATGGTAAGGGGAAATGGACCTTCTTGGTGAATGAGTTTAGTTTCCTATAGTCAATGCAGACCCTCCATCCACTACTCACCCTTGTTGGAAAAATCTCTCCATCATCATTGGTTATCACTGTGATTCTAGCCTTTTTTGGAACCACTTGGATTTGGCTCACCCATTCACTCTCAGCTATGGGATATATGATACCAGCTTTAAACAATTTCAGAAGTTCCTTCCTTACTACCTCCATGAGATTAGGATTGAGTCGCCGTTGAGGTTGACGACATGGCTTTGAATCAGATTCCAGAACAATCCTATGAGTCCCTATAAGTGGGCTAATCCCAGGAATATCAGAAAGGGTCCAACCAATGGCTTTCTTATGCTTCCTAAGGACATCTAGAAGCATCCTCTCATGATTGGATTCAAGAGAAGAATAAATGACAATAGGATGTGTTTGATTTTCCCATAGGAAGGCATACTTTAGTGCAGCAGGAAGTTCCTTCAATTTAAGATCAGGTTGGTTCAAAATTTCAGCAGAAGATTGGGACATTGGATCAAGATCAATTTCTTTTTTTAGAGGTTTAGATAGGATTGATTCCTCACATGTAGAGGTTTCAGCTACTAGATTGGCTTGATCAGATTTAGGGAAGGAATTTAGAGGGGTCTCTATGAAAATGGTTTCTTGAAAGGTTTAACTGATTGTTGGACCTAAGACTTCATCATAAGAGCAATTTGAAAATGATTCAAGCCAAGGAGATAAACTTCCTTCATATGAACAAAGGAAATCAATCTCATTCTGACTTAAACATTCATCAAATATTCCTTGATGTTCCATGGATTCATTATCAATGCTTCCTATCATGTTTACTTCATGAATATCCTCGCCATCCCCTATTTGTGAGCTTGCATTATAGATGTTCAAGTCTAGACTCATGTTCCCAAAGGTGATGGTCATGTTCCCATTTCGGACTCGAATAACAGAGTTGATTGTTGCAAGGAAAGGACGACCAAGGATGATTGGGGTTTGTTCCTTATTTCCTAAGTTTGGATGGTTGTCAAGGACAATGAAATCAGCAGGGTAGAAGAAGTTTTCAACCTTTACCAGAACATCCTTTAAAATCCCCTTTGGAACCCTAATGCTACGATCAGCAAGTTGAAGTGTAACAGATGTGGGTTGGAGTTCTTCTAGGCCTAACTGGAAGTACACATCATATGGGATGAGATTGACACTAGCACCTAGGTCACACAAGGCATTGACAACTTTGCTTTCTCCTAGTTCAACATTGATGTAAGGGCAACCTGGGTCTTTCAACTTAGGAGGAATTGTACCTTGAATGGTGGTACTCACATTAGCAGCCAAAAGGACTTGGTTTTTATGTGAAAATTTTCTTTTAAAAGTTCACAAGTCCTTAAGGTACTTTGAGTAGGCAGGTATGGTTTGGATTGCATCGAGAAGGGGTATGTTCAACTTGACTTGTGAAAATATTTCCCTCAATGTTTCACTTAGTTCAGGTTTGGTTTTCCCCCTCATGCGTTGAGGAAATGGTGCAGGTTGTGGGGTTGTTTGTTGAAGAGTTGTTTCTTTCACATTGTTATCAGTTTCTTCAGTTTCATCTTGTGGTTCATTTAAATTTTCATCCAAGTTTGAATCTTCAGGTGGGTTCTGAATTAGTTGTTCAGGTTTCTCAATTGATTTCCCACTTCTTAAAACAGTCACAGCCTTTAGTTGTTCATGAGTTGTTTGAGCACAACTTGACTCTCCCCTTGAAGTTGAGGACGGCACCGCCTGATTAGGCATGGGTGCCTTTCCTGTTTTTGTGGTTTGAAGTTCTTGTTTTAGGGAAGATACCTCCGAGTTCATCCTCTCCATTTGTTTGCACAGTTGTTCTAGTAGGCTTTATGGAACAGTTTGGGTTGGTGCTTGAGTAGGTTGGTTTATCCCAGGGGGATATTTTGGAGGTGGGATGGTTTGTTGAAAATGGATCGGTGGTTGTTGGTATTGGATAGGTTGGGTTTGGAACTGGTTATGGTTTTGGTAGTTCTGATGGGGGTAAGGATTTTGTCCCTGTGGTTGGCTAGGTTTTTGGTTATCTTTCCAGCGGAAGCCTGGGTGGTCATTGTACCTTGGATTGAAGGTGTTTTGGTATTGGGGATTTTGAAAGTTTAGGGCATTGACTTCCGCTGGGGGTCCTCCGAGAAGAACATCCTTGATGGATGGAATGGTTGGACAGTTTTCTGTTTTATGGTCATGTTTGTCACAAATTGTGCAAACAAGGTCTACATTTTGGATTTCATGGACTTTCCTAATGTCTATCTCTTCAACCTTCCTAGAGAGTGCTGCGAGTTTAGCCCTAAGGCTTTCCTCTTCTCTAAGTGTATAAATTCCAGTGGTTCTTTGTGGCTTTTCAGAATAAGGTGAAGTTCCCCAAGTTTGGTTTTGTTCAGCCAGACATTCGAGATACTCGTAAGCATCATTTGGGGCTTTGTTTTTAAAGGTTCCATTACACATCATGTCAATGAATTGTTTATTACCCGGACACAACCCTTCATAGAAAATTCTCACTTGTTCAGGTATGGAAAACCCATGGTGTGGAACCATGTTTAGGTTTTCTTTGAACCTCTCCCATGTTTCATAAAATGACTCTCCCTCTTTTTCAAAAAAGTTTTGGATCCTCTTTTTAAGTGTAATTGTTTTGTGATGAGGGAAGTATTTTTTGTAGAATTATCTTTGAAGTTGGTCCCAAGAGTGGATTGATGCAGGTATCAAGTTGTTTAGCCAATTTTTAGCTCGATCCTTTAATGAAAAAGGAAATAGACTCATATTAGCAGATTCTAGTTGATGTGGGGGACACATGGTTTCAACAATGTCGTTGAACTCTTTGACATGAAGGTATGACATTTCTGACTCCATCCCATGAAAGGTTGGAAGGTGGTTTAGGACATGGGGTTTGAATATGTAGTTGGTGTCTCCTATGGAATTATTTCTAATGCATGAGGGGGCATTGGTCCATGCTGGAGTGAGGTAGTCGTTCATGGTTTGATCAACTACATTCCCTAAGTTTGGAACTTCTTGGTTTTGGTTTCCAATTTGATTCCCCCCAGGGTTTACAATTTGATTTTGTGGATGACCCTCCATTGGACTTGTTTCAAGTTCTGACTTTGGGGTTTCAAGAATATTTGAATATGATTTAAACAATCCCTTAGGTGCACTTGACTCCCCTATCCTAGGACTTTCCACCCTAACTAGTCTGTTTGAGAAATCGCGGGTGTAGGCGGACATGCGCCAAAAAAGCGAGAAAGGGACAAGATAAGAGATCTTGGGTGAGAGTAGACGAATGGAGGTGAGGAAAGAAGGTTTTTTTTGGATCTAAGGTACTTACTTGGTCCCCGGAAACGGCGCCAAAATTTGGTTCACGCACAAATTTACCCAAGAGAAGAAGGGTAGAACGGTCCTTGTAGTGTAGCTTGGGTTGTCGATTCCACAGAGACCTAAGAAGATACCTAAGATACACAACCTAAGAAATGGATTTTTGGCTATGAAGTGGACAACATGGATTGATTTTGGATGGTTTTTAAAGATATCTAATAGATTTAAGTGGATTCAATTTAAAAGAATGATTTGATCCTAGGTTATCGCTCGGGTGGATTGGACGTATTTTCTTTTTAATGATTTCAACTTCTTAAATTTGAGATGGGTTCATTTAAGGAGATAAAACAACATCATCACGTACTGGTTTAATGCCTACACCCTCTAATACTAATCACCTATACACTTGAAGGATCAAAGTTTTGAGCACTTCAAGGTAAAGGATAGTATTAGTACTTGAAGTGTGTGGCCTTAAATTCAACAAGGACGATGGAGTTTAAAAATCATCAAATAAAAATCCCAATTAAAGAAGTGATTATACATTAATTAGGTGATAAATAACATCCAATCCAGCCCCTTTCTACTCCCTTGGATCAACCCATAAGTGGGTTAGCCCTCCATTGATCTCATGGTTTCAATGGAAGCGGAAAGTAGACTCATGAGAGAGGAAATGGAGAAGTAAGGAAAACAACAAAAATAAAATGATCACTCCACCGTTGTGTGAATAATTTCACCAGGGTTGGTGTGAATAAATTCACACCTTGATCCAACGATATCAAGGTGATATTAAGAACAACATAATAAGAGTAGAAGAAGAACTTTTATTAAGAAACTAAAGTGAATTGAACAACTTACATGTGGAAGACAAAATTGAGGCAACAAAAATGCAGCATAACATTACAATTGAACAAAGCATCCAAGATCCTCAACTCCTTCACCACCACTGCCTTAAATAGGCATTTTGGGAGCCTTGGGTCTAACCACCAACAGTACAAAGCATCTTAATTAATTTTTCTAGGCTATAGGTGGTGGAAAGCTTGTGGAATTTGGACTTTTCCACGTTTGACCCGAGGTGGCAGCCAGCTTTACTTCACCGAACAGACGCGTCTGGAAGACCTTCTAGACGGCGGAATCAGATTGGGCCATAGAAGAAGCAAATGGAGCTCCGGATGTCTTCTAACCGTCTGTAAAATTTGGGTCCATTCGGAGTTGTGTATTCGGAGATATGATCACAGTAGTGGACTGTTTTTCTGGGCCGCAGAATCTGGCCCAGAATTTTATCTCTAACTTTGGCCGACTAAAATACCAACATGGATGCCGAATTAGCATTAACTCCTCATGAGTTATTTGTTCCTATACATGTCTTCTAGCATCCCATGAAATTTGGGATTAATAAGGCCTGTATGTTGGGCCCCACAGTCTCATCAGTGGGCTGGTGTCCAATCTGCCTTCTCCAGAATTGCTTCCTTTCATTGCCAAATATCTCCATCATCCTCCATGAATTCTCCACTGATCCCTGAATCAAACATGTTCATATTTAAGTATAGATAAATTTACAAAAATATCAAATTAAAATATTTAAAATTCAATTCGTTAAAATCAGATGAATCATTGGGTACTTTAAATGATGTTCAAAAATGTACCACATAATAGTGCATTTTAAGAAGGTATTACAATCATAATGTGAAATGATGTTCAAAGTGTAAAATGCACTAAAATGGTGTTTATGAATAACAAAGAACATGAAAATTATTTATATTAACAATGAATATTAGCCTCATTTAGTGGCTAATTAGATACCCTTTGCAAACATCTATTCCTAGAAGTTTACATCATGGACCATGTCCAAAGAGTACCGACTAAGGTCTGTGAACCTAGTCGCATACTCAGGCACTACCATCACTCCCATATGAAGCTCATATAGCTTCTAATACCGTACAGATATTAAGAAGGAGGGGTAGTACTCCTCATGAAACAGCTACTAGAAGTCATCCCATGAGATTATCGACTCATCGTGCATCTGAGTAACCCGAATTGACCAACACCAAACTGCTCCATGAAAAAGGACTACTTGTCAAAGCCACCATCAAATATGTTGGTGTCTGAACAAGCCTAATGAGTCAACCCACTGACTCTAGCCAACGCTTCACTGCCTGAGGGTATGGCTCACTGAGGAACCTCTGTGGTCTCTGATGTTGGAACTCACATAGTGTGCACAACCTATGCTTGTCATCATCCTCTAATGTTGGTACTAACTACTACTCTATAGTTGGCGGTGCTTCTGACTATCCTCCTGGAGAAATTTTAGTTGTATGATGGATCATGAACTGAGGCATCATCGCTCACGGAATCTTCATCATGAACCGGAGCTATTATCCCATCCGACTATCATCGCGGAGGCATCCTGAATCTGATCAAGGAGTACCACGGTCTAATGGGCATATATATATCAACAACGATGGGGATCTGACTCAAGAAGGACAGTCAATGACTTAATCATATATGATGCAAGGACTAATGTTCCCTACAACAAGTTTCTGATCATTCTGAGTCAACAGGTGGGTAATCAGGGTCCTGGTGAATGGCAATGTCAGCAGCCACACCATCATTGGATTCCCTAGACTAGGATCCACTATTGGGAAACATTGACATTGTTTCCCTAAAACCCAACCAATTCCTTTTTAGGGATCGTCCGAACAACATCCCAAAGAACGAACCACCTTTGATACCACTTTTTCATTACCCGACCCGTACTGGGGATCGAGCCACAACTACCCCAAGCCCGGCTCCATAGGCCAGGGGCTAGTGACCTGTGCCGAAGGCCTAACAAAGTCGAGGGGGAGTTTTCCTGAGTACCTGTACACACACATGTATCCAACTAAATGAAAATGTTTAGTGGGAAAGGAAAACAAGTTACAAAACTGCTATATATAAACACAAATATGCATCAACCACTAAACAGTACAAGTACAGGAAAGTAAACTGAAGGGAAAGGGGAGAAATACACACCCACTAAAAATGTGTAACAACCCAACAACAGGTGTAAAAGTAAAACATTCGAGAGAGACATGATCTGGGATCCCAAGATACGACCAGCACACGTAGTCCAAGCACCCTGTATCCTTATGCTCCTTTAATTTCACGATCAACATGTCTGTCATATGCATGGGAACACCGAGTGTGGCCAAATACCAAGCAGGGGTCAGTATAAAAATACTCAGTAGGATTCCCCAAAGGATAAAGGGAGTAGAAAGTGAGGTATTAAAGAGGGAAGTAGTATATAGAACAAGGTACAGTAAAGGAGTATAGCTCAACCAAACAAAGAAGTGAAGTAATCTGATCCAAACAACAGTTGGTAGAAATAGTCAGATGATGAACTTCTCATCAAGTCTTCGCTACCTACAGTTGGATAGTAGACTCCTCCAACCATGAGAATCTAGGAAAATAAATCATGCGTCATACCATGTGCATCTTTTCCTCTCCTAGAAGGAGAGTGACCAAATCCCAAGGAGTGGGTACTACAACATACTATATATATGCTCAAACAAAGAGACCCAAATGAGAGAGTAAAGGGATCTCCATCTTAATAGCACATCCCAAAAAAATAGTCTCCAATAGTTCTATAATAAATCACCATTAATTCCTATCATCCCACACATCTTCCCTAAACTATAAGTCAAAGGGTATCAATCACCAAACCTTGATATTATCTGCTCTTGGCGGTTCTATCTCACCTACATAGTTTTAGGACGTGTCACAAGGATGTGACTTTGTGGGAAACGTTACCCTCTTTCTTGAGAGGCCAATGTCACGTTAATTACATCTCATTGATATGTAGCATAGTTGAGATATCTTGTCCCAAATTCATGAACCCACTATTCGGCCCCACTAGAGGGTAAGACCAGAAAGAGATCGGTGAACACCACTGCCTAGCTGCATAGGAGGGTAATCCCTGATAGAGATTGGAGAACACCACGGCCCAGGTGCGCTAGAGGGGAAGCCTTGAAATATATCGGTGAACACCACTTCCTAGACTCTCTAGAGTGTAATCCAAAAAGTAAATGGCATACACCACTGCCAAGCCTCGTTGGAGGGTAAGCTAGGATTGCTCTAGTGATTCTAAAAATATAACTATCATCACCATAATCATCAAACATCACCTCAAATAGGCATCACACTAGGAACATCTCACATCGTATCTCAAAAGCATCTATGGAGGGAACCATCACATCTTACGTAGAGAAACACTCAATATAGGATACTCAAAGGCTAAATCTGAGTTAAGAAAAAAAGAGATACGAGAGGTAGAAGAATCGTAGTGGTATACAATGCATGTGAGAGCCACATGACATGTGATCCCTCCTCATTGCCTGGACCTATACCTAACCATTTCCGGGTACCAAAAGGGTGATCAAGTTCCACGGTGTGTCAAGGTACTCCTAGAGTACATGAAACAATAGTCACAAAGCCGACAATGGCACAACACTCATTGTTAAGCTGAAGGGTCATAAACATAGGTTAGCTGATATGCCTCATCAAACTATCCCAGAACATCGACCATATCTCTTCATACATCTTATACACTCTCAAAAGAGTCGAATCTGGCCAAAGACGTTGACTCTCTTAATAAATATCAAAAGGATCTTCCAATGGTATTCATTTTATGTTTTCATATTTAACAAGAGATTGTGAATAAGGCTCTGCACATTCAAACGGATTACAATGTCTAGATATTTGAAGAAAGAAATGCAAGATATACTACTCACTCATCTGAAATGGACTCCTGATGTAGAAGCCTCATCTCCTAGCTTCATTTGCAAATAGTTCCCTATGGGACCCGCACCTCGATCCAAAAACATGTCACGTGGATCATACCATTGTGTTCCACATAGATAAACATGAAAAGTAGGATATTTATTTTTCCCGAACGGACTTATAAAGCATAAGTCATAAAAACACAACATACGTCTGAAATCCACCTCATGGTGCCCATGCCTCAGCTCCGAAATTTTCTGGGAAGATTGAATTGTTGCAATACCCTCATAAAAACACACAGAAACGAGTGCTCAAACACCCCAAACAGATGTCAGGTGAAGAAGTAGAATATTATCATAAAACATGCGAACCAAGCCCTATGGGGCCCGCACCTTGTCTCCAACCTGAATGCTTCAAAAATAATCTTAAAAACTCTGCAAGATTATTGGGGTCATTCTGCCGATGATGACTCATCAATCATACATCGCAAACTAGATTTAGGTCCGACGAAAGAATAATTAATTAATTAATTAATTAATTAATTAATTAATTAATTAATTATTTTCATTAAGATTTTCATGCCACCGTGAAAACAACAAATGTTCCAAACCAACTTTGTAAAGATTGTCTCAACTCTAGGGTCACATAGCCTCTGACGGTGCATCAAACGGACATCCGTCTTGTGAGATACGTATGTTCAAAAATTTAATAATAATTTATTATTATTAAATTAAATCATTTCAGGTCACCCACCTTCAGGCGCAAAACTCAAAATCTATTAAACCCATTTTAAAATGTATGTATCAATTATATGGAACCATGTCCATAGACAGTGAGACAAACAGATGCGTTGTTTAGAAGTTGTTCCCCTTTGAATGTGAAGGGGCCCAATGGGGCCGTTCCGACCAACTTGGTCAGAACCTCCACTATTGGACAGACCTGCCCTAGTATGACCTGTTCAATCCTCCATCTCACTGCACATCCTCAGGTCCACTCTAGCTTTATGTGGCCTTGTGGTCACGGCTCGTGCCAACACCGACCAGCCACGAGGGCCAAGCACCCTCCTGCTTCGCACCAGTGCAGAGACTCACGAGACGCGGGTCCTTCTTCCTCGATAACCCCCAAGGTTAGCGCCTCATCTACCATGTCGAGATCTCTTCCATACACTTCTTCATTCCATCTAAACCCTACCATGGTAAACCCCCACCAATATCCCTCACTCCATCCGAGCTCCGCCGTCTCGGATCCAAAGCCATGGCCTTTCCCGACTGCACCACGTCGAAGGCTAGACCTACTCCTCGCCTGAGTGCAATGCTCCCAGCTGCTCCTCCTGACACCTGAACCCCCTAGACTCTGCTCATCCATCTTCCTCCAGAATCCCATTCTCCTCCCCTAGGTTCCACCAACAGCATGCCTCCAAAATTGCTCTGCCACGCGTCACACTACGACCGTTGTGCACCACTGTTGGTCGCTACTCCCGGCGGTGATCCGGTGGTCCCTTCGGCAAACCAATGTGACTTGATCAAACACCCAATTCCATATCAGGGAAATTTTTTTAGATACCTTTGATTTGGACTTTGAAACTACTACCTCTAATCGATGATCCTACGGTTGGATGACGCAACCAAAAATTATAGTGGCCATGTGCGAAGAATGGAATGAAGAATGCCTAAAGATAGGACTCAAAAAAGATCTCGAATGATGGTCGTATTTTTTCCCACCATCATGATTGTCAGAAATATCAATCTAATGATGAATTGGAGAAAAACATAGTTATTCAATACATGGTGTGAAAATTTACAACAATCCTACCTTATTTTCAATGTGGGTCATTGGTGATGAGTTTGCGAGGCTCTTGCCTTGATTCACCGAAGCTTTGGTGAAGACTACACCTCATTACGACAAAGAATGGTGAATAATTCCCAAGAATGGAAGTGATGGAGTTGTAGAGAGAGTGAGTGATAGGAGAGATAAGGTAAAACCCTAACTCCAAACTCAAATTTTTATATTTATAAAAAAACCTCTTAGCATGGAATCTGAAATCATCGCGCCCTCTCTTTTTATATAACATGTAAGTAAGACGCCACATTTCAAAAAAAAAATCTTGTATTTCCATTTCGATAATTCATTTGAAAGTTATTTGAAAAGACGTAAGTGATAAAAATCACTAATTCATTATTCCAAAAAGGAGATTTCTCCCCTGGGTGACTTTTCTCACAACGGGCATGTGCTAAGAAAGAATATACCCCTCCTAACTTAAATGACAAGCTCCAAGATCAACCGTGAACTCGGATCTCCAATATGAGTTACCATTTGAGAGTTATTTTGATTTTATATATTAAATGAATAAATTAATAATTTAATTCATTCATTTACATACTGCTAATGAGCGAGGGGTCCAAACATCCCACACCGACATGCATTATGTCGCAACTAGGGTAAACACCACGTTCCAGACCTAACTGTGGTCTCAGATTTTTGATTAGATCAACAATTTAAGAGATATCCCATTTATATTACATGAATAGTACAAAGAACACTTAATATTTTGTACAATTTATTCCAAGCACACCAGGCCGCAGAATTGTACGTCGTCTCAGTGCCTAGCTCTGGAAACATAACTAGAAATATTCCAAAGTCTTACAGGGAAATAAAATGTATTTACAAGGATAAACAAATAAACCCATTAATTAATATTTCCATAACATATCCTTTATATAAATTATTTAATATATACTTATTATGTTCATTCATGTCCTCTTGATGGGTTTAAGATGTACATTTTTATTATTTGGGAGCATTTTATTCCATGGTATTCGAGACCGATTTACTTATATACTTGTAAGGATAATCATGTAATATGAGAATGGATGTCTAGAATAGAAGTTGTATTTTATTCATTATCATCTTAGATATTACATGATTAAAACATTCATTTGGTTATTTTAAGTGGTCATTAATCATTATATAATACTTTAATGATAATCGTTTGGGTTAATTGGTTGTTTTATATCATAATAAACTATTTTAATTTATAAATTAATATTATGTGTGAAAAAATATTCAAGAGAAATAAATAAGTTATAATAAATATATTATAGTCATTTTAAACTATAAAAATGGTTTCATGACTCAAATTGGAGACGGTAATTGAAATTGAAAACCCTCCACATTAGAATTTGATAACTTGACACATCTCAAATGGTGTTTTCATTTATAGTATAAATGAAAATGAAATGAGAGATGATGATGAATTGTTCATTTATCACAAAAATATTACAGTAATTTTAGGTACTTGAGTTATCATAAAATTTATATGAAAGGGGGTATGAAAATAAAAATAAAAAAACATATTTGAAAAAAAATAAAAGTTTAAAAATCCCTTACAAAAATTTGGCAGCCTTATGGCGTCACTTAAAAATTCATATAATATTTTTTGAGAGAAAATGAGGTCTCTAAAAATTATTAAATAATATATAATGTAAGTTAGATATGTAATTAAATTTCCCAACATATTTTAAATTAAATTAAAGTAGAATAACATAATAATAGTTCTTGAAAAATTTGGAGAATTTGAGAAGAAATTCTGCAGTGTAACTACTATGCAACATAGTTTTTAGAAAACATTAAAAATAGAGAATATAGAGTTCAACCATTAATAAAATAATAATAATATAGAATATGGAAAAAATAAACTGGTAATATGAACATGGTATGGAAACATGAAATACATACCACTTAAAATAGAACATGAAATAAAAGAAAAGAAAAGAGGAATTTACCTCTTGAAGTAATATTCCTTGAGAGCCTCTTTAGGCTAGTGGTTTGGGTATTTTTATGAGACCATGGGTTTATAGACGTGGGGGAGGAGATTGTGAGGATATTTGAGCAGAATGTTTTCAAGGCACAAGGCTACAGTGGAGTGAAGAGAAGAGGGAGTGAGTGGGGATTTTATAGTAAAGGATAGGGCTGATTTGAGAATATCTTATTCATTATTTTATTATTTCCTTCAAGAAAACAAATAGTGTTGATTCATGTGACCCATTATAGAAATAATTTCATGTGAGTTTGAACCATGTCTACTTACATCAGCGATGATTCTTGGATTAGTGAATTTAACTGATAATGTATATATACATTAAATTAACATATTTTACTATTCTTAAAATATTTGAGTATCTCAGAAAAATCCAAAAAATCCCCCCAACCATTTTTCAATGCATATAATTCAAAAATAAAATCCATTTTTGAAAATAAATATTTCTATATTTTTAATTTTATTTTTATATAATATCAAAATTTATTCCAAAAAACAACATTAAAACTATAAATCGGTTTATAACACCTTGAGAAATTAATCAAGGTCCCATAAAATTATCTTATAACCATAAGAAACTAATGTAAAAATTTATGATAACATTTTATGAAAATAAAATTCCCATTTAAAATTATTAAATTAATGTTAAAATTTTATTTAAAATAGTTATGGCATAAAAAATACCAATACATATACTAAGATTGTTTTTTCACTTACAATATGTCTAAACTATATTTATACATTCATGGGTGAAGTTTCAATTTTTTGGGATGATTTAATATTCATTACTATTCATAACTATTCATAAGGGTATGTTAATATTTTTCAAAAATTATATTTGTCTTATTAGACTCTAAATATCTTACAGAATGAAACAGTGTATGTCAGTTTTCCAAAATTCAAATCATAGTGGGGGAATAATTATGTTTACTGGCTAGGTTATAAGAAAGTGGTGTTCTTTAGAGACTATGTGTTTAATTCATTCAATACAATATTTATTTTCAAAATCATAAGGTGTTACATGATTATTCATCGATGTTTCTCCCTATAATGAGTGTACTCATGTGGGATTAGAATTATTTATTGGAGATCCATTTCTAAGAACATAGATTTTGATATTGATTTTTCTTCCAAGGGATATATTGTAGAGTTCAATAGGTACTATGATGAATTTGGGAGTATTTTTGATTTTATGCATAACATTATAGATTATAGATGTGGAGTTGGAAAGTTTTGAAATATATGTGTTTATTATGTCATATTCTTGGCAATTAATAAATAATATAAAAAATAATATATTATATTGATTATTATATGAGGTAAAGGAATTAATAATGTTTATATAATCATGATATAATGATGGAGGTATTTTGAAAATGTGATAATGAAGCCTAGAACAAATTTAAGGGTAAATTGAATCTGCATAAATATGAATTTCAAGATCAAATCAATGAAGGAAAAGTTTAAAAGGATGAATTAAAAGATTTTAAGGATGAATTTATCGTTCGTAAGGATGAATTTACTTTTCATAATGTCAATTTTTTAATTTATAAAGATGCGTGGAATGTTAATAAGTATGAATAGAGAGTCCATAGTGGTCAATTACTCTATCATCTATAAATATAATCATAATCTATATAGGTGTAATGGGAATTTTAATATTTTATATAATTTCAGAATAATTATTTTAATAATGGGAAACTCATGAGGGATGATTTGGAGGTCTAATTTTTCATTAAAACTCGTTAGAAATATTACAAAACTATGTTATAATATTCTATGTAAAATTTACATGAAGGGAATAAAGGTCAAAATAAAGGATTTTCATTCAAGTTGTTTCGAGGGTGATTCCTTGGTAAAAATAAAGGATCCATGAATTTAATTTTAAAGGAATGGTTAACATTAATATATTTACAATTTTTTTAAATGGATATGATATTTTGGAAGAAAATATATTTTTATAATATTTTTTGAAATGGACAAGTAAGATCTTAAGGGGAGAACAGCACATCATGGAAGGGGTGTCATAATCATTATTGTGACATGAATGTGTATATATATATATAAATGATGTTTTAAGTGATTTCAAATTATAATGGATTTAGATATGGGAAATCCTTGATTATTGACGAATAGGACATTCTATTCATGATGACAACATATAATTTCATTATTTATTTTAATAGGAAAAAAATTCCAAATTTTTAATTTCAAATACTCACATAGGATTAAGAACACAATTTTTTTAATGAAGAAATATTTCAGCCTTTTCGGGGAAATTAAATTTAAATTAATTGATAATTATGATTTTATAATATTGAAAATATAGTTGGAAATAAGGGATATAATATTCACATAGTTTTGAATATTTAATAGAAGATGAATAAGAAGGATATGTGTGTAAAAATTCACTCAAAATAAGACTAAATTAAGTCATTTGGAATTTATTTGAAAAACAATGGAAGACTAGGCTGTGAAATTTACAACAAGAGGAATAAAGAGAGATAATAATTGTTTTATGTACTATTGTGTACATGGTAATGTAGAAAAGTGGAATGATATAGTGTAATAGAAGAGGAAAGT
Source organism: Viscum album (assembly GCA_963277665.1). Taxonomy (NCBI): domain Eukaryota; kingdom Viridiplantae; phylum Streptophyta; class Magnoliopsida; order Santalales; family Viscaceae; genus Viscum; species Viscum album. The sequence continues at coordinate 941,494,314 of OY728127.1, read as the reverse complement.
TAAGAACACAAGTCACTTGAAAACTAGATAAAAAAGGATGAACCAGCCTCTATGACATTAATATTAATGTGACTAATTAACTTTTGGGAAATATACACTAATTAAAAGTTGAGAGACATGAAAAAATGATTTTTAAGGTTAGATGCTCCTTATTTTATCTAAAGATGTGTTCTAGTGGGTTGTTTGATTTCAGTGAGTTCTCAATCGCAACAAGGATTATCCACATCCCATTGAGAGTTGAACCTAGTAAAGTCTAGTTCTCTTGGTGTTGGTCGGTGTTTGAACATGTGTGAACAACAAAAATAACTCATGTTAACTGATTGAAATGTTTTTTATTAAGAAACATAAATATTAATTAGAATCGTAGATTCAACCCCTCCCTCTCAAGGAACATTTAGTGATTCTATAGTTGGTATCAAAAGTACATATAATACTCTTGTAATGTATTTGAATGGTTTTAATATGACATATTAGTAGAAAATAATGTGATTAAATCTCATTCCAAATATCATCCATTCAATAACTATGAAAACAACATAAAAGGTGAAATAATGAACACCATAAATGTTAATACCATGAAATAAGATTAATATTCCACATATTAATCTTTATATGATGTGGTTGATAAATATTATTAGGTGGTAGAAAAAGATCCCCCACCTATAGAAGAATACATAGGTTACAACTAAATCATTCCTTATAACAATAGGATGAACCAACATCTATGACATGATATCAACTTACATGGTTGCAGAAGAAGATTAAGAGAGATTCTGGATCTGTGAACATTGACTAAACATTGATAACACACCACACACACAACCTTCACATAGATAATATATTTTAAAAATACCATCTGAAATCACGTTGGGAAATTTTTATATTAATTCATTTGTTAAAACATGTGACTTCATTTATTTTTAAATTCATTCATCAATCCTCGAAGAAGTAATATTAATATAATAATATATAAATGAAAACCAATAAGGGATCATCTTATGAGGTAAAATAAACAAATTTTTAAGCATTATTTGATCATTAATGCCATGAAAATAGAGAATCTAATACACAATGAATTATATTTTGGATAAGGCTATTATTGATTTTTCTCGTTCATTGAATATTACTATCTAGAGTGGGTCATCTGAAAATGGGATTTAATGAATATCCCCATCAAATATAACATTATTATGATGTTATATATGTAGAAACATGGACCATATCACTCTTAGTAACAAGTCTAGATTGTCACTGGACATTATTTATGCCTCTTACTATTCCAAAGGGTGATGAATAACAGAAAATGACTATGAGATAATAGTAGAAGGACTATACCCATTGAAAATTAGGAATTAAAAAAATAAATTGTTCATGTAATCTTGTTAAAAATGACCACAAGGTAAAAAAATAATTATTAAAAGCAAAACAATTACAATGCCATTGAAGCCATATAAGAGGAATCATATCTTCCCAATGCCTATTGCATAAATCTTTAAAATAACCAAAATGAACTAGAATCCAAAGAATAAGTAATAACCCAACCTCTATGTGAAATAACACCATCTAAAATGTGTACAATTTAGAAATCCACATCCCCTATTGTCCTAACCTAAATCGTATCTCTTATCCCATTTCATAATTCATGAAGACTGGATGTTTCTCGATGTAATAGTAGAGGGTCTGGGAATTAAAATAGTAGACCTCCACCAATAGTGTACCAAAATTACATCCATAAATATACAAATTCATGTCAATATGTAGTAAAAATGATCAATGATTAATTATGAAACCTTCTCCACCCAATCTCATTGTGATGTACTTAGTCTATAACTTCTTCGTCTAGTTATAAATTGGAATGACAGATCCATAATCTATCATATTATAAGTTTCCTTTGCCTTATAATCATACCCATGTCACTTGGGTTATAGAACCTCCATATAAAACCATACTACATTAGGTACACAATGTTGCATAACCAAGGCATTTGTGTTTTTATCATCAACATAGTACTATATTTCACTCTAGATATAGCCACTAATGAACTCCTATCTACTGGGATATCTTACCATGAACCATGACCTCATCGGTGTGTATATCCTCCATATTGGTGACCAACACCATCCTATTATTAATCTTAATCTATGATTTCCACCCTCCAAAATGAATAGATGAAATCACATTATGTTCCATACTATATGATCACACAACCATGAAAGCCTCTTCAACTCCCTTAGTGAGTTGTGTCACAGACATCATATTCCATTCCATCAATAATCCTATGTCACCACCTACAAGAATATTGGTTTTCAACAACATCACACTAAAAACCCTCATCAACATCACATATAAATAGTACTCTATACATAACATATAACTTCATTCCCCCAACCTCTAAAACCAAACACTAAGTCATAAAATTATTAGCCCACAATTTCTCATATGAGACTACCCCTTGGCGTCTCTTAACAACAACAAAAACCCAAGCGATTTTATTCTCTATCACACTGAATTGAGCCTTATAATGTGTCCTTACTTTATATCACATAACACATATATAAATATAGAAATATATTTGAACCACTTACTTGAAGTTCGAAGGGATCCACAAGTAATAAAACCCTATTAAATTCTTCTTTACTCAATTAATTCTCCAAAATCAGGTAAAAACCCATGATATTACAGGTTTTCAAAAACATACGATGAAATATTGATTTATATGAATACTAGACACACATAAACTTCTAGTATTACTTTTTTCACTTCCCTACTTCAGAAAATATGATATTCAATAATAAATGAATAGAACCACACTTGTTGAATGAGAGAAGAATGAGAGGAATATCCCAAGGAATTCAATTTTATTTATTTTCATGGAAATCCCTAAAATCCCATTTTTTTATGTTTTCCCAGATCATATAGTAATTATATCTACCAATGGATTTTTTTTCAAAATTCATTTTATTAAGTTATGGTAGATAATTATACCCTTATATAACTACCCATATGCAAGGGGCCCCTTAAACATGACCTCCCTACTGACCTATAGACATAATTACCCATAAACATAATCATTGAAGACCATTTTGTATAAATGGTGTCTTTATAGATACTCTATCACATCACATTACTACCTTTGCACATATATGGTAAATCCTACGTTACCATTACAAACCATTCCAAATGAGCTTTATAATTGATTACCATTACACAAATAGGAATCTACACATAGGTGTAAACACTTAATAAAATTCCATTGTACTTACATGGAGATATCATAAAATATATTACTGATTTTTATTTTATTATCCATATTTAAGACCAAATATTTATCCAATTGTTTTAAAATAATTTAGAATGTCCAATTTAGTATAAAATCAACCAAAAATGAACTTGTACCTCTTTTAGAAGTAAAGCACACACAAACTCTATAAAACTACATAATTCTTTTAAAAATATATGAATCATAATTTTCATATAAATTGAACTCGTGATCCCACTGCAAAAGATTAGACTCATTCAATGGCCTTTACAGAAACCCCTAACACCATAATTGTGTCTAAAAATCCAAGGAATATCCATGACCCAACACATACCTCTATTTAAAACACCAAATAAATTGTTAAATATTACAAATAAAATATAATTATAACCTAAAAATATTCTAAATATACATTACATGACATAAATATAATATTACATAACATTATATAACATAGATTTAGTATTACATTTATTAAAATATAATGTTATTTATCATAAATAAAATTTCAACATAATGTTATTTTATATAAACATGAACACAATGTTATATTTAGTTAATATTTACCCAGTATAAAATAAACAAAATGTTATATAATTTATATACTTTGTAAATATGAAATGATATATTATAAATATGACTTAAATATAAATACAATATTAAAAAATGTAGCATTACATAACATGAATGTAACAAAATCATAAGACATTTATAATTTAAGTATAACATTTTATAACATAGGTGTAATATAAATAAAAGATTATTGTAATGTTATATAATTTAAATATAAAGAAAATAATATTAATATATCCTTAATATAATACAATTCAGAAGATATATATCATTAATATAATATAAATAAAATAGTATAAAACATGAATATAACTTTATAAAATTTAAATATAATGTTATTTTTAGGAAAATATAATAGTATATAACATAAATTTAATGTTATAAAATGCATATTTAACATTATATTACATCATTTTACATTAATATATCATTTTATAATATCTTATTATATAAATATAATATAAATAAAATTAATATATATTGTTATATAACCTATGTTAGCATAAATATAATGTATAAAATATAAATTTAATATAAAAAATATATAAATTTCATGTTACAAGGAATATATATTATATAAATATTTCATCACAATAGAACACATGCCTTTTTTCTTCTCTATATAGATCGTAGTGGAATTCCATATACATAAATCCATGTTTCTTGCAATAATATATTATTTTTTCCAGTAATATTATCACATTGAAATGGATCATGATATCAATATATTGAAAATCAATATAATTTATGAACATTAGGTGATAATTTAGTGCTTTTTCTTCCAATTTTAATTATAATACATGGGATCCATGGTAGGATTTAAGGTAAATTTCATTTTATAATGAATAATTTTACAATACTCATCATTAATAATTGGTACAAAATTTTCCATGAGGCTTAGACATGAGGGGGTCTATTTTTCAGGATTCTTCTCAACTGAGATAGATATTAAAAATTCCAAAACATAGCCCCTATGTGATCATTCATGAAGCTTTTTTAAAAAACTATAAATAAAAAATACTTGAATAAACACTTCTGTTATCCCATAATATTCTCCTAAATAATTTTTGGAAAACCATTCCCTTTCAAATTCCAAACATACTCACTTCTGTCCAAATATTTCTCTCCTTCATGTAGTCTTATATGGATGACAACCAGGGAAGGCCATCAAATAAACATGGTGGTGATCTATTATTGATTTTCTCTATTGATATTCACCTACTAAATATATAAATTATCCATCATGGGAAAATAAAATATATATTCAAACATATTTATTACTAGTTAATATCCATGGTATGCCGCTTCACTACTCTTGATTGATACCAATTTCATAATACATTATACTACAAACTATGTTCCATGATTATTCATTTTGGGAAGATAATTTTATAATATCCAAATACAGAATATTTAGTATTGTATTTGCATATATATATATATATATATATATATATATATATATGTATTGGGTGTTGGAAATATGATATATGAAAATAACATGCCAATAAACATCATCTTGACTATGGTAAATCAACTTGGTGAAACCCTCATTGGGTGGAATTTAACTTAGTTTACACCCCTTCCCCCACCCCTTCATAAACACATGACCTCATATTTGAATATAAAATATATCATATAGATCTCACATCCAATAACCCATGGGGATTTCATCTTATAGTCCACTTTTTTTCATCAACATATATTAACTATGTGTCCATGGAAGCATTCATCCATCTTCTCTATTATTCCCTTAAGATAATGGTTTCAGACATGAATAAATATCATTAATGGTAAATAAACATAAACATTATATTATCTATTTTTTTAACTTTTATAAAGGGTGAATGTGGTCCTCTAGGGACCTAGTAGTCCAATTGAGTCATGTAGGTTGTATGGTAGGTTCTGACACTACGGGTTTATAAGTAAAGTTAATGGAGATCCCTCATTTACTAAATTAATTGTCTCTACACATGTTTCATAGAATTTATCAAAATCAAATCAAACACTGTGACTCCCATTCCATGGAAATCATTATGTGAATACAAATATTCAATGACAAACATGATATAGATATGTGCTAGTTTTTACTAGTAGTTTATTAGTTTCCACGATTTGGACAATGTCCTAGAAGAAAATCCCAAATATATGAATTATCACTAACAAAATCAATGTATAATGTAAATTAATATCATAAAATGTATACCAAATTACCAAAATATCCATATTCAAACTATTATGGACTATTCTTGATTAATTTCTCATGGGAAATATACAAAATCCTCTTTCCCTTGATGGTGGTTAACTGGCAAAAGATCTTTATCTCAATCAATTGAATACCATATACATGAAGTGGTGCATGTTTATTCCCCAAGGTCAGTTAACAAGTTATGGGATGAAAGATATCTTTGATATTCTTCAATAATATAGGTTCTTAACAATATAGGGGACATATTCCTATTCTAAATCCATCCTCAATTCAATTAATTTAAATAAACATGTCATCCATTTTTAAAATTTATACATACATTATTTCCCAAATTCCCTAATTATTTTGAACCATTCAATGAAATTGAAATACTTTAATCAATTCATAATGGATTGTTACTAATGACTGTTCCTAGAAGATAAATTTAGTGAAATTTTAGTAATAAAACAAATATTCTAGTTCATATTCAATAATATCCCACTGAAACTAAAATCAATAATGAATCAACGAAAAATATAAAAACACAAAAAAACCCATTCAAACCTCTTTTTAGAAGTCGTTTTGTCATAATTGTTACATTTTGGAAAAAATACATTTTTGAAGACATAATCCTTATACAGATGAATATCAATGAAAAACAAAAATACATAGTATTGATGAAATAAAATATGAAATCCTTATTTGAAATTTTTAAGAAAATAGTTGCCTCTGTAATTATATTAGTTCTACTTATGCTACTAATGGCTCTACTATGATCTCCATCAAATATACTCAAAATTCTAAATGAACATTTCCACCACATTTTGTATCCTTCACATCATATTTATATATATAAAATCCTTTAATCCATGGAATAAACTTAATACTAAATAAAATAAGAATGGAACGGAATTCGGCAGTCTTATTCAATCAAGGGCCATATGAATTTACTTTTCATAATAGTTGAAAAATCACATCTTGGTTACAGTCAAACTGATGATATGATCCACAACATACCAAACACACCCAAATTATCTATGTTAAAATTTTTAGTTCATAAATAAGGGGTCAATGTATGGAGGTTATCATTCTAAATATTTCAGAAACCATATTAAATAAGTATTTGTAATACACATACAGTCCTATGTATTTCTAGTACTTTATGACATTCCATGAGATCTAATATGGTGAGTCTGTCTGAGTAATCATTATCTAAAAATTACCTTATGAACCCATTCTTCAAATATATTATTCAACCCTTTGTAAATATTATAATAATCAATTAAATATAAAAATAGCATATCATTTCATTCCCTAATACTCCCTGATGATCATAGATTAGGGAACATTCAATGTTAAAACATTGAGGGGATTTCATCATTCAATCATTCATGAAAAATATATTTTAACACATATGAATGATTTTTTTATTTAGATTTACATCATAATAAATACATGATAAATTTGCATCCCTTAAATTTATATATGATGTATCAAATAACTACACACCAGATAGGAGATCCATGTTTTTTCTATTGTAATGGATTCATAAATGGTTCGCTTATTTTTTATTTGTATTTACACAAATGATCTTTTCAATCTACCTCTAAATAAACTCATGTATACGATTTTATTTTCAAAAGATTATTTTTGCATTTTATGTGATTGGGGGTCCCTTAGCATGCATGATATCTCTACTATTATCATAGTAGAGATTTATTTATCCATTAATTATAGGGTCTACATATTGTTCAAATACGAACTTCCTAATCCAAACACCTACCTTTGTAGAATCTAGTCCACTCACATACTCTACCTCTATTATTGAGGCATCCATTGTTTCTTAATTTGAGATCTTATAATATATAACTTCAAAATTAAGGAATAATAAGAATCCATTGGGATATTTGAAATCATATTTGTTATATTGGAAGATAGAATATCTATAACTCTTAAAAAAGCTCATCCTCTTTTACAATTACAAGGAATATTCCATTAGATCATGTTAAGTACTTTACTATGTTCTTTGAGACAATCTACTGACTCTAACCTATATTATATTGGTATCTAATAATTCTTCTAAGGGCATTGGTGACATCGGTTTGAGCAGAAACTTTGGAATTATATTATAGAACCTATAGTGGATTCGTAATGATTTATACCCATCCTATCCAATTATATAGAAGTATCTTGAATCTTTATTATATTCAAGCCTTGTAATTATCATAAATAAACCTTCTTATAGTTCTCCATGATTAACCACTTTATAACATTTCCATTGTATTTTTTCTGACTATGTATATGAATCCATTTTAATTTAACTCTATAGATTCTCATATGATGTATGTTATATTATTCAACTTTTTCTTTCCTTGACAATTATTTACTTAAAAATAACATTATAGAGTGATGATTCAGATTATCATTTCCAATATATAGTGTACTTACACTAATATACTTGTATACAAAACATTCAAATACATTTTTTATAAAACGAATTTATTTTATTATGTCATAAAATAAGATATTCCATATATTAGAAGCCTAGATAAATCCATTAATATACTATTACATATTAACACCTTATAATAATAATTTGGAAGTTCAAAAAATAAAGGTTGTATAATATAAAAAACTATGACTAAATTATTATTATTGAAATCATTTTTGGAATATATATAAAAAATAAAATAAACAAAAAGAGATTATATTGATAATAGAATCTGAATGGATTTTATCATCACTACTCGGGAGAATATTTATTCATTGTAAATACCATACATATTTTTTTAACCTTTTTTAATTATGCATTATTTATAGGTAAGTAGTCTACCACCCAAGTCGATTTTCTTGTTAAAAAAACCAGTACCCTCTAGGTCATACCCATTCTAGTGCACCAACCAAGTTCGAAGCATGGTAAATATATATGGATTATATTTAAGATTTCGTAGATTTAAACAATTTATTAGATTATTTTCTGTAACTTATTTCTTTTAAGAAAGTAGGTTTAACTCCTATGAATCTTATTTCATCATCATTTTTCATGAGAATTAAATGAACCTTATGTATTCAATGAATCCAATAATACTATTGAGGTACATGTATAACATGATTATTCTCTTCTTACCCCACTTGTTGTGTATGTAGATCACCTTTAATGTCATTAACATTTCCAATTTATTATTCTTGAACATCACAAAGTTTAACATGCCTCCCTTTATCTCATCGACCAACGAGTTCCTAATGGAAAAAAATTTATCCAATACCAAATTTTATTCAATATGGTTATATAAATAATATCCATACTTTTATTCGTGATAACCAACAAATAATAATTTATCTGACTTGTGTTCATGATTATCAAAAGGAAATCATTTAATAAGTTCTTTGAAACACTAAATCATCATAAAATAATAAATATAATGATTCTAACAAAATATATCCCATTGTGAATACATGACTGATTTTTTAATAATGTTATTTACTATGAATGAAAAAAATTCAAGTTAATTAACCATAACAAAATTGAAAGGTCATACGGGCTCTTCAATGATTAAGACATATCCAACATGGTATGATTATTAGTTTTATAAACACAATTTTATTATGGTGTTCATGGATGAGTGAGTTGTAAAATAATTCCACCATCTCTTAGATGATCTATCAATTCCAAGATTAATTATACTCTACCTAGATCTGATTTGAGGACATTAATACTTTTTCAGAATTTATCCGCTACTTAGATCAATATGTCTTTGAATATATATATATTTTTATAAATATGATGCATCGGAAATACATAAATATTCCTATTATAGTCATCTATAAAAGTAACTATGTACCAAGGACTACTATTTTTTCAACATACCAATTAGTCTACTTTCATCACTATGTATTAGATCCAATAGCCCACCACCCCTCTCACCTTTACTTTATATTGGATTTTTTTCACATTTCTCAATTGAAAGGATTAACAATTCACAAATAAATTATAATATAATGACTCAAACAATCCACCACTTTTGATTTATTCAATGAGTACCCCATTTATATATCATAGGTGACTATTCCATTGGTCGATGTGATTGGATCAACAGTAACATTCCTATTTTGAATGTTATCGATTGGATGGTCTATACCAATAATATATATAAAAAACTCATAATATTTAAAATTCCATAAAATAATTTAATCATTTATGTTTAAAAAGATTATGTTCTTAATAATTAATTATAATTGTATCTTTCCAAATAATATACCAAAATAAATTTTCTATTTATGGGGAAAATGTATTGACAATTTTTCAATTTTAGAATATTCATTTGGGTAGACGTAGATCAAAAGTGTTGAATTCAAATGAAATAACCTTTTATCTATTACAAAAATTAGGATATCATTTTACCTTCCTCAATTCCTTACTATCTCTGAGTATATTCCTATTAACACAAATTTGGGATGTATTCCAAGTATCAAATACCAATGATTAACATTTGGAAAATTTATCTATATTACATTCATATTCTGGGGATCTATATTCTTATCTGTGATAACACTTATCAACCCTAGAAAAATATTTACTTTATTTAACATATAACCTATTAATATATAAATTATTTTAAAGTTATGGTTGTCATAATATATAAAAACGATATATTAGTGGGTGAGTATTGTGTTTTATATCTTTTCCAAATCTATTTACATTTATAGTTCCCCAAATAATATTGATCACTCCATACATTAAATAAATTTTCTGATCCCAAATTTATATTTCACTAAAATATAACTACCATATGGATTTTGTCTCACCACATAGTTATTTTGGTATATAACCATCTGTATAACAATATTTTTGCCTCTTGGATAGTTGAGGGGAAAAATAATTATCCAAATCCATTATATATATTCACTTTACTCTATTTCTATAATAACCCATGATAGTTATGGGAGAAAATAATATCCTTGTTGGGTGTATAAAAAATTAAATTTTTTCAACCTTATTGATTATTATAAATATATACAATGATGTGAATTCCATAATATTTATTATATAGGATATTGACGAAAATAAACCGAAATTGTGATAGTATATTTTAACATTAAATTTACAATTACTGTATTTAGTATAGGAATAATATGTTACCCTATAATAGTTTTTCTTCTATAATGGTGATATTTATCTTCCAAAAAGACCTTGAAAATTAACATCATTGTGTTTATCAGATCTAGGGGTAGAATATCTCTAGAAGTGATCCAAATATTCTCCTTTGATCCCCAAACTATCACTGATATAGAGACATGTGCTAGAATGGTGGATCAATCATCTTGTTTAGTTCACCTTAATCAATTTTCCATTGGGGTTATAATATTTCTTCTCACTCATGATAATATGAGAGGATGAGGATTAAAGGAAGAAATTTATTGTGCACAATGATGCTCAATTCTTGATTACCTAACTAAATATACATAACTATATATATATAGCTAGGGTTTAGGTTGAAACAATATTTAATTTCATACCAACCCCTAAAAATTATACTAATATATATACCCCTTTATAAATTATTATTATTAATATTTTACAATGTGTCTATTAACATTGGTAATAGTAGATATTATTTTAAGGGCATGAAAATTAATATCAATCACGGAACAGAGTATTGTTCTACAAAATCACCATCACATTTATTGAATAATTAATTAAATATATAATTAATGATATCATTCATTGATAAACATTTTAGATCAATAGGGAATGAATAAAATTATTCCTCAGTTAGAAGAATAAATTGTTTTTCTAGTAATTAAATTCAAATATAATTTAATCAAGATCAATGGAAACATAAAGTGTATAAAACTCTAGGATTTATTATCATTGGTTCTGGGAAGTCCTAACTAAATAAAAAACTAAATTTTTAGAAATTGTTTAAGGAACCATTAAAATGACCTTAATTTTATAACATCAAATACTACATATGAACGCTTTCTATGACCACAATCTCATTGTCACAATATATCGTCAATCAAGATTTATATCAATGTCACAATCCATTATGATTGATATGTCTTTTATTGACTATATAAAGGAAACATGTTGTATAAAAATTTCAATGTAATTTATTTAGGTAATTCTATTATAAAAAAATGTTCAAAATATCAACTTCCATAAAGATGGAAGGGATAAATCCATCATCCACATATTCATTTATATCACATGATTCATGATTCACCAAACACATCCAAAATTTGTATGAACTGTATCATCATGATTTCTGAAATATGTATAGGTGTGTTAGTCTTAATATTAATTAATAATAATCTTAAATTCAAAATAATACTACACATTCTCATATATTTTAATATATGATAGGACCAAACCATAAAGAAATATTACTGACAGGTTTTTTGTCATAATATCCCATCCAGGTGATGACTTAGTGTGAACACCTTGAGAATAAGTATTAAATGATAATGTGTATTACCACCTAAAATTAATATTCTATGTCTCCCATATTATAATAATATCAATTCGTTGAACATTGTTTAAGAATATATTTATAGAATTTCAATTTTCTCAACATATTGATGAACAACTATAAGCTAATAAATCTAACCTATACTCTTGGAAATTATTGAACTAATTTCATGTAGAAAAATAAATAATGTGTAATAGGATATTTTATAAATATTTAAATAACATAACATACATGTAATCAATGTCAAATTAGTTGGTCATATTATACCAATTTAAAAAAAACTCCCAATTTTACTAGTTCCAACTGCTTATGAAATTTTTTTCACTATACCTCACTTAAAGCACATGTTCATGATAAATTATGAATTTAGTCATGGGGTATATGAAATTGGATTCCATATAAATTATACACACTATAGCCTCAACTATTTGACAAAAATTCCTCAAGATATTTTTCTTCTGATATATGTTCTTTTAATGCATTGATGTGACCTTGGCTCTTTTTTTGAGTGTCAGCACTTCAATATCATCACAATAGATTTTCATGTGATTTTTAAATATTTTTATCATGGAATGCTCTTGTATATTGTTTTTATTAAATAATTCATATTTAGATACATTTTAAGATTTAATATATTCTTTCATTGCTGTAAAATATGTGACAACATCCTTTTTTGATATATTTCAGCACAAAACACCTCCATTCAATGTGATGATGTATCATTTATGGAATTTAATATCATTTTTCTCTATTTAAAAACTATCTGCGTATAGTATGATGAATATTTCCTCATATAATATAGTAACCATGATCATATACTTAATATTCCTCTAATATATATAGATTTTATTGAATCACATTGAAAATCGGTCACCTCAATCAGCTTGATATATACCTACATCACTCAAGGTGTAGGAAACATTTATACTAGTACCTCATATACTGTACATAACTACCCTAATTATAAATGTGTATATAATAACTTGAATTCATTTTATTCCATCATATTTTTTAGGACATGTTTTCTATGAAAGATGAATTCGATGTGACACAAGAATCAATCCACTCTTGGACTATTCGATACTAAACTACTTCAATATATTGTCCACATATCTACCTTTAAATTGACCAATAAGACTCTTGGATTTATCATGATAGATCTTAAGCCAAATAATATATGATGATTCACCTAAGACTATTATAGATAATCATTTATTAAACTTGAAATTAATATACCAGAAGTCACTTTTTTCATTTCTAATAAGTAATATGTCATCATAATATACTATACTAAAAAACCACAGAACCAATGAACTTATTATAGAAAAAAGGCTCAAAATAGTGCTTTATGAAACCAAATACCATTATGGATTCATAAAGACAATTATTCCATCACTTGGAGGATCTACCAAAATTATTGATGTTGTTTAAAGTTTTTCTTGCAACCAATAATTCCTTATAAGTACACACATTCCCATCCACTTCTAGTTTCATCATTAATACACATTTATAACCAATGGTACTTACATCCACTAGAGGATCTACCAAAATTCATATAATGTATTTTTATATGTAATCAATTACATAATTCAAGGCTTCTTTCTATATAGAAACATATTTTCCAAATATTTATTCCTTTTAGATTAAAGGATCATTAATATCAACTAATAATTAGTCACCAACCCTTGTGACTAGAAATACATAATATATTGGATCTTAAACCTCTCTTGAATTAATATATAATATTTCTACATTTGGATGATTTTCCCATAAAGGGATTTATGAAATATATTTTTATACCAAATCATGGGTATCATTATACTATACTTCTACAAATAATGTATCACTCCCACCATATCATTTTTTTGATACAATACTTCTCAAATAATGATGTATGTTTGGTAACCATAAAAGTTTTTTAAAGGATTTTATAAATATTATCACTTTATTTAATTGGGATATCCTATAAAGATACTGTTTATGCCTCGATGAAAAATCATGTTACCTGAAAAGGACATAAAATGAAATGGCCTACCCACACATTTATGTATGAAAAAAATGGTTTTAGTCAAATCCAAAATTGATGTGGAATTACATCTATAACATCAGATAAAAATCATAATTTTATGTATGATTCTGATCATAATGCATATATGTGAAAGTATAATAGAATATTTACATGACCCATTATTTATCTCACCATAACAAATAGGGTGTGGTTAATCCATTGAATACACCAAGCAATTGATGTGTACATGGATTCATGAATTGAGATAATATCTCAAATTATGGTAAATAATCGAAGAATTTGTGGATAAGATATTCACCACCATAGTTTTTGAATATATTCATAATTTTTTTACAATGATAGTTTTATATATCATTCTTGTATTCTATAAAAGTTTCAATGCAATTCGACTTAGACATCAACCTGAATAAATATCTAGATCTACTAAAGTCATCTGTATAATTTATTATTTATGAAAATTAACCCCTTACATCAATGGTAAATACTACACACTCATCGGTATAAACTAATTCAGGAAGATCCATGGCTCATTAAACTTTTACAATAAATGGGGTTTTGGTATTTTTCCCTTACAAATATATGTGAAAACCACCCTATGGTTTTATTTAAAATAAATCTAGATAACTATATTTGTGTAAATTATTCATAAAATTTCATTTACATGACCAAGATAGTGATTCCATAGTTTGGTGTCATGTGGTTCATGTGAGGAACTATTTTTATTGAATCACATTACTTGGTTAGTGTAATCAAAAATTTAAAGAATGTTATTAAAATGTGCCTTACCAAAGAAAATGATATCTTTATGAAAGAGAAGGAAATTAATTTTGTACTTTAAAATAAATACATTTTTACTATGTTTGGATAATGATATAATTTTTTTGGTAACAACTGAACCATAGTAAAACCATTTCAATACCTAGATCATCCTGGTTGGTAGTGTGATATGATAGTCACTGATAACTACAATAAAATTTTTATCTACATTGGATTCTCATAGATCTACCAACTACATCTTAAAATTTAAGAATATACATTTTTAATTTATTTTAATACACATGTGATTGAAAAAATATATACCTAATACTAAATTCATAGAAATAGATAAATTTCACTCAATATCATAAAAACTCAGAGGATTATGCTTTCATCTTTATCTAGGTGTAGTTTTTATTTGAGTGGCCCTTCTTACAACATGAGAAATAGATAACATCATATTAAACTGATTATATCATGATATTTCTCTTGTTAGAATGTATTTTTAAATAATCCTTAGTCAAAGAGAGTAATGTCGTATGATTTACAGTAGATAGAAATTCTCTATCCTTTTTTATTTTTTTGTTGGTGGATGGACCACTTTTTATTTTTGGCTTTACAAAGTAATTTTCAGTTCTGTATTGACTAATGCCCTATTGTATAGAGGGGTTTTAATGAATAGAATTAAAATAAGGTTTTTAGGTGAGTCTTAGTTGTGTTGGACCATGAAGACACATTTTTAGGAAAATAAAAATAGAGGAACATGATTTGAGAAAACCTTGATGCCTTCCATGACTATCAGTGTGGCCCACTTTCAACAATAATTATTTATAAAACCGCACAGATGCAGGTGAATGGTCATGCATGAGAGTTTTATTTTTTAAAAGTGTATATTTAGATGGGATGTACATGATTTGGAAAACCATGTTCCTAACTGTGTGAAGGGTGGTTCTTTCACATGATTGGCACATAGTTAGCAAAAACTAGTGGCCAAACCATATGGGTTAGTAATGTGTGTGAAATGTATGATTTTACAATCCCTTATATTTATCATTTTATTTCACCACCTCTTATATTTAACACAAAACATACATGACTCTCTTTTTCTTGATCCCCTAGTATTTGGTCTCCTCTATTCATTCAAGATCTAAAAGGGACTCCATCAGTCTCATTGGAAGAATTTTAGTAAGGCCTCTGACCAGCATGATTCTTTATCATTTTTTTCTCCATACAAAATGATAAATCAATGTGAGCTCCTTCTACCAGTATTCAAGTATTTTTCTATATTTTTTACTTAAATCATCCCATATTTAGTTAGGTGATGATATTTAATGAGTGATCACCAACTTGAATTAGGTAGGTGGTTCCAATATTTCACCATAATTTGATGTGTGTATTGGGATTCATATCAAAATGAACATGTTGTGTTGTATGAGTGAGACCATAAATTAATTTATTCTCACTTATAATTAATAAATTGATATTATGGGATGTCATTGGGCTTTTTCTAAAGTATTTGTATACAAAAATATAGGTAAAATGTTTTTACAATTTGGTATGTTTAGGGTGATAGATTTAATTTAATTAATTAAACTTTTATATGATATTATCAGGTCCACTGGAATGTTATGGGAATGGAACAAGAATTTGAGGTGATTTTGATCACATAGAATGATGCGACAAGTTCATCAGGTTGTGTTTGTGGCCCGAGATACATAAGGAGATGGTGATCACGATGTTGAGATAACATGGTCATCAGGATTGAGGCGATAAGGTCGTTAGGATGAGGGCATGGCCCTAGGGCCTTGAGATGTTTTTCTCATTGGTAAACATAGACTTGGTTATAGGGGAATGTTGTGATGAATTATATGTATTAGGATATGTTGGGTATTTCCTCTCACCATTTTTATCTCACACGCTCTTTCAGTCATGTGTGTATAGATAAAAACAAATTGAGGTGGTTCTGACCACTCATTATAGGTGGAGGCCTCCATAAACATGGAAACATAGTAGTTATTTTTTATTATCAGTTATGTTCAAGGTGATAACAATATAAAGATTATGTTTATAGTTATTTTCCATCATGTGACGGGGTATAGGCCATTGGTTGTGTCTGAGGTTCTCCATCATACTTGAGGCTGGTGGTCTAGGATTATTAGAGGATGAATAATGCAGTTCCTTGGGATGTTGGGGTGTTTAGAAAATAGTTATTCATTGTAATATATAGAATTGATATCATCATGACTTGAGATATCATTTTTCAAGCTAATATTGATTTTATGAGAAGAGGTCCAAGGTACTAGGGTCTTGTTGGGTTTTGTATTTGGATTCATGATAATTGATTAGTGGCATGTGAGCTATCAGATGTAATAAGGTGTCAGTAATATATTATTGGGAGGTGCCCATGGGATTCCAAGATATGATATTCATCAAGGTAATCATAGGAACTAATCCAAGGGTCATCTCCACTATAAATATATATATGGAAACATGTATTATATTCCATATATATTTGGGGGAACATGTTCCGAGTTATAACTGCACTTTCCAAAGTAGGTAAATAGTTACATGTGTTTGTTGAGCATAATGGATGTGGGTTATTTTTTAAAATAATGTGTTTTTCCTTTTTATTTATATTACTCATACACCTTCATAATTATAGGTGTAAAATAGGTTTAAAATTATGGTATCATATTAAGTTAAAACTCACACACTACATTGGCTCCTTGAGAAACATATAAAATTTATGATTTTGAGATCATATAAGGATTTATGATTAAGAGACGGACTATAGTGATCACATATAAACCCTTTTCATGGGATGTATGGTAGTTAACTATGTTATTCTTATTGATTTAGTTGGGTTTTACATTGAGATTTTATATATATATATATATGTACTATTAGAGTTGTCCATGGGTGACTTGGATTATCTTTTTAGTATAAATTTCCTTTTATATTATCTTATATTACTAGTTATCACATATATATCATCTGAAAATATAAATATGACTTAGGATATTTATTGTTTTTGTTATTTACATATGATTCCATTATGTTTTATTGTTTTTTCTAATGAGTTATTATCACACTTCTTCTGTGTTATATATATTGGACAATTATTATTATCCCTGCGTGAGGGTATAGTATCACAACTATCACCTAATAAAAACCTTGAAGATATTCAATAGACTTAAGAATATGGGGATGCATGCCTAAGGCTTTGGGTATAGTCATCCCAGAGCACTGTTTGAGAGGAAATAATATTGGAATGCGACAAATGGTATCAAAAGGGTTTATTTTATATTTTATTCATAAAATTTGGGGTTATAGTAGACTAGATATTTGAATTTAGTTAGACTATTGTAAATATATCATGTTTGGGTGTATAAATCCCAAATAATGGGGTTGTACCAAGTTTTTATGGGTGGGAAAATGATTGTCTACTTTGTGATTTTACATTTGATTGATTTCCACCTTGAGTGTTGCACATGGGATTGAAATTAATCGATTACGTGGTTTTAATCCTTGTCCCATTATAGAAAGGGATTATTTTTTATTAATAATGATAGTAACATAGGCTCATATTATTCATTTTATTTCTTATGACCTTCATTGGGAACATGGAATTTGCTATGAGGGGTTAGGATATTTAATGTGTCAAAAATCAAGATAAATAGTGATTTATTGCATATCATTTTTGGTGGAATTCTACTCAACTAGAAAATTTATGTGGTTATAGATTAGATATGATGTGATTTAATATTTATATAGTATTTTTGGGAATAATCCTAATACAGTTAGGAAAGTATGATAAAAGTGGGTGAGTTTCATAAAGTTTTAATAATATAGAAAATTAGAAGTTTTAATGTATATAATATTTGGTGGAATTATACATAGCAACCCAAGTTTGATATATGTGATATGTGATTCCATATGTTATTATGTGAAGTCATAGTTAAATTAGTTTAGATTTTGTATGATACATGTCTCTGTTATCAATAGGTAATGGGCCATGAGGTTGGATGATACATGATACTTGTGTTTGTTATTTGTAGGTAAGGGGCCTTGAGGCTAAATGTCATTTGACATGTGCGAGGAAGGGGAGTTTAAGGGTGGTGTTCTATGTTTAATATTACACATTTCCCTATATATGATATAAATATACTGTTATGAATATTTTATCATTTTATTTATTCTTTAGTGGGATTCATCCTAGATGCATTTTTGTGGAGAATCAGGATGGAGGTGATATAGTGTAACTTGATAATGCAAGGGATGATTCCCCTAAGGGTTGGGATTTGGCCCTATATTGTTGGAATGATAATTATTCTCATGTATATTCTTTTCTAATTGTGGGTAATCCACATAAAATGGAAGTTTTTGGGCCATTGATAGATGATATGCTCGGGATAAGATTGGTTTGTGTAATATATATTATAGAAAGTGGAGTCTATGGAGAAAATCCATCAATATAGTATTTAAATCCTGAAATCTTTAATATGTTTCCATAATTATTTTAGTTTTAGGTTGGACTGGATGAGGTAGAGAGATGGATCGATTTAGTTTAGACTATCTTCGTTCAGCTTACGACACCCCTTGGTTAGAGGTTGAAGATGGTGACATATATTGTCATAGGAATGTGAATGAAACATTGGGATGTACAGATTCATGACAGAATATGTGATGGAATTTCTTGGATGATTTTTTAGGATAAATTAATTGATTATTTCTTATCAGATGCATTGAGGTTGGATATATCACATGAGTTCATTAACCTCTAATACGGTGCAACGTCTATTATGGATTATGAAGATAATTTTACAGAACATCCCTTTTTTATACCTAATTTTGTGGGAGACAACATCTATATGGTAATTAATTTTGATTATTTCTTACAAAATTCTATTAGGATACATGGGAACATCAATAACCAAACATATTTCTCGGGTCTTGATATTAAATTGTAGATATCCAAGGGAATGAATATGGGATAGTCTTATTCAAGTTGGGTGATTACATTATGTGAGTTTGGTGGTTATTCCTTGGGAAGATGTATGTGGGGATACGAGGAATTTAATAAGGGAATTCAGGAAAAAGACTCGGGTTAGTCACCATGGAGTGGTTCTTCAATGATGTTCTTCCAGTGTGTACAGCCAGGGCATGTTGTAATATGGTTAATCTTGTATGATTCTATAAGAAGCCTTATGATAAATATAGTTCCATGGATTATGTATATAAACACTTTATTTTCATAAATTAAAATTACATCACTTTTTTGGAATACAAGAAACATTACACAAACATATCCCCAATAACTATATTAGTTTAGGGCATTTGGAAATGTAGAAACATAAAAATCCAGTACATAAATAAGCTACATTATCTCCTACTAGTTTCTTCATCACTAGAACACTTATTGGAATAATAATAAATTAAAAAATATGTACGTTACCTGGGGAAAGGAAACATAATAACGGGTGGGATCAGATGATCAGTAAGGGTAATAAGGGAGATATGTATTCAAAGTTATGAGTATAAGGTTATGATAAAATTATAATGAAAATGGAATATCATACCCTATATACCAAATATCATAATCGTAAATCACGGAATAATGATGGGATGTTTATAAAACATGAAACATAATTAAATAAGAATCATAAACATGGAAATAATATTATATAAATATGATACCGAATTGTAGTAGACACATAAGCTTATAAAATTATTTCTATAGTAGTCTAGGAATCCTGGACAAGGCCATATTAGGAGTATGGGTTCACCCCATACTATATTGGTAGTCATTTTTCAATCCCATAACCATCTTAGTAGTCATGGTTCTCTCCCATAACCATATAATTTGTCATGGTTCACTACCATGACCGTCTTAGTAGTTGAGGATTTCTCCCAAGACCATCTTAGAAGGCAAAGTACATTACGAATTCGAGTTCACACCCCATTCTATCCATGTATATATCATGAGATATAAATCATTAAAAAATTATTTGTAGGGAGAAATAAGTCCCACACATATCATAATGAAATCATACATATGTGTTCCATATGATCATAATAAAACATATAATGACTCATGAAATGGAATGGGTGTCAAAAAAAATAGTCATATCATAACCTATGGAAAAGTTGTAGGTTTAATAATAATTTAATCAATTATTATCCCATGAAAACAAGATATATTCATTTGAATATAACCCAAGATAGAGAAATAGTTTTCATAATCATATATCCCACAAAATACAAATGGGTCTTAGAAACATATAACCCGCAAAAGAGAAATGAGTTTTCATAAACGTCATTCCATTATAACGTAATTAATACAAAGTAAGAATATGAGTAGAACAATTGGATAAGTTACACATCAATAAATGGGTTACACCATCTGATGTAATATTATATGGTAAATAATTTGGAGTGATCTTTTGAAAAAATTTCTTCGGTAAAATATCGATTATATATTGATAAATGCTTCTGAAAACATAAAACCATTGAAAAACCATTTTCATTATTAGAGCTAAAAAATTATAAAGGAAGCTGGAACCCTTTTGAAACCCATCTTCCATGAAAAAAAGGAAAAATAATATTGAACAAAATTATAAATCAATTTTCATTTTAAACTAATAAAATAATCATGAAAACATTTTGAAACACATTTTCCTTGAAAACATATAATGTAATATTGAAATTATTATTAAAACTTGTTTCATTGAAAATAGATTTGAAAACAAATAAAAGAAGAATTTAAAAAATTAAAAAAAATTATTCCTTTTACATTATATTGAGCTTCTAATATCATTTCAAAAACATTTATTAAAACGTTTTTGAAATCATGATTTTATTTAATAAAATAGATTTCCAATTGATGATAGAAATAAGGTCAGATTTTCATTAAAACAGTTTCTTATTTTTATTAAGTAAAAAAGTGTGTAAAATGGTACTAATCCATGAATTAATAAATAATAACAATATTATATGAAAATTATCCATATATTTCAAAACCTTTATCCTAGGATTTCATCATTGGATTTATATCCATAAACAATCAGGATAAACAATGAGATTATTACAATAAACTCTTAAAACTTCGTTACTTTGAATAAAACTCCTAATGTATTGAAATATAATTACATGAAGCATAAAATATAATTAAATATATATTAATGATATAACATTTCAAATGTACATATAAAAACTTCATTAATGAACATAAGTGCCTAAAAAACATGTGTCTCAATGAATGAATTTTGAGACAAAATTTCTTAACAGATTTGGTATCGCTAGAAACATAAACCCCATGGAAGTTATATCATCATATGGATATGTAAATGATCATAAATTTTATAATAATTACAATATAATACATTCATTGGTAGTATATACACCACAAAAAAATAAATTAGTAGAGAATTGGTCAAGTATCTCACAGAAATAAAAAGAGAGATGAAATTCCCTTACCCTATGACTTGACACTCTTTTTACTCACTAAAAAATCCTGTATAATAAATATATATTTATCATAAATATATTAAAAACCATATTCAATTATATAATAATTTATATTATTTTACTATGACCTTGTATTTCCCTCTTATTAATTCTCCCTTGTTAAAGTTATGTTTTGGGTAATAACCACTTTATTCACATGTTTTTCAATTTGTTATATCTTGGGTACTCATTTTTAAATATTCATATAAAAAATGTAAACCATGATATTAATATCATATATATTAAGTGTGAATATATTTATAATAATCAATAAATGTTATAAATATGAAATAAAATACAATATTTATGGAGACGGTAGGTCGTACGTACGCATGAACACTATTGTTGTTTTATTTTCATATTAAATAAAAGAATGTAAATTATATATATGAATATATATTTTCAATCATGTATAATTATTATTTCATATATATAATACACATTACCTAAATCATACATAATACATTACATGTAATGTGTGAATGAATCACATAACTTTGAGGAGGTGTTAGTCAACACGTCCACAAAGCAAGTTATCATATTTACATAAAATGGAAATCATAATGTTTTGATTTATATAAAACTTAATGTATTATGAAGAAAAAAAATATAATATATATGATATATGAATATTTTATCCATGATAATTCCAGTCAATGAAATGTGGTAAAGTAATAAAATGAACAATATCATTTCACGAGGCAGTAGTCCACCATACACAAAAACTATAAGTTCATTATATATTTGATGGAAGTGTGTTCAAGTGTAGGTAATCCCATTAAAATAAATAAATATCCATATAATTATTATAATTAGTATACTATGTAATCATATATTATGAATATTTGAGTTTTTTGGGAAATGAAATAATACAAAAGTGCTTTTGGAATAAATTTACCTCTTCTTTGGGTAACTCCTTTTGGTTTGCACCAAAAGGGATTCAATAGTTTGATTTATTCACAAAGGGATTTTTCAAGGATTAAGGGTGAGTTTTTAGAGATTATTTTTACATGTTTTTTATGAGGAAATTTGGACTGATAGGTGTGAGGAAGTGATGGGGGTGGAGGTGAGTGACCTTTTAGAGTGGGGGTGTGACATTCTTGTAAACAAGAAATGAAAACTCTCTTGAGTGATCTACCATATATCATGGGAATAAAATAATTTTAAAAATTATAAAAAATATTGTAATTTCTCTAATTATGTCTTTTTAGTTACTTTTGGACATGTTTTTAGGTCATTTTCCCTTTTAAGAATAATGAAAAACCGTTTAGTAAACAATTTATTACCTTAATCCCTATAATTAATTTTAACTACATTAAATAATTATTTTGGAAGAAAACTAATTTGAAATTATTATACATTATAAATTATTATTAATAATATGGAATCCATTTTTTCATATTTCAATCATAGATGTGGAAGAAATTTTTTTAATTTTAATCCCATAGATGGGAAGAAAAATGTTGGTTTTTAAGTTAAAGGGTATAAATGTTTGGAATGTTTTGATATCAAATTTCAATTTCAAATTGGTTCCAATAAACTAAATTGGATTCGTTATTTTATATTTTATATATTTAAATAACATAAAAAATTGAAATATAATTTAACAGTACCAATAATTTAGATGAAGAAGTAGTTTTGAATTAAAATCCAGTATTTTAAATATCAATAAAATTGAAATTTCTCATAAAAATACAAAAAAAATACTATATATTAATGTTTATATACTTCATTCAAGGGTAATTATTATTTTTTAAAATAAAAATTGTTAAAGTTTAAAATTTAAAATTAAAATGGGATCTCCATTTTCAGGTTGTAAAAATATATTTTAGACAAATACCATTTTTTATTACTAGTTTTAATATTATATTATGCCTATAAAATATATTTTATAACTGTCAAAAAAATAATTGAATATATAATATATAAATTTTATAAAAAACATTCATTGATATTGTTTTCTTTATTTTATTGAGATATAATTGTATTTTTAGAAAGAAGAATAGTATTCTTAGTAAATGAATTTATTTATTCTCTAATTGTTCATATATTCATTTATGACTACTGGATAATGAATAGATTGATTTTATATATATGTTTAAACTATAGTTTCATAATATATTCAATATCATTAATATATTACTTTCTTATGTCTATGAGATAATTATAATAATATTTAAATAATATCATATTGTAGTTCGGTAAAAATCGGTGTAATGTGTATCACAAGCTATAGAAGGAGCTCTTAATTATGTATAACACAAGACAAACATAGTGTTTCATGTACCAAAAGATAATATAAGTGTTGTTTTTATTTCATGAAAAACATGGTTCTAAACAATCCAAAACTAGTATATTCATATAAAAAATATGTATTTAGTTTTGTGTGAAATGAAAATATCAAAAATATTAAATTAATTTGAAATAAATTAATACAAAAAATCTTATGATGTGGAATTATACTCCCCTTATAATGAGTTTACCCCTTGATATTCTTCTTAGTTATCAATGGTTTAATATGTGAAATTACCTTTCATAAAATCCCACACCATAAAAATTAATCCTATTAATTCCATTAAAAATGAATGTTAAAAAGATAATAGTTACCAAATGTAACACATAAATAGGTTTTCACATAGGATAAAAAAGGTGGGAAGTGAACACATACATATGGAAGAGACATCTAACTATCATGTTCTTCTATAGAGTAATTAATAACATGATTAATAGAAATTTATTTTTAACAAATCCATAAACAAAATAGGCTTGGAAATAGTCATTGATATCATAAAAATGACAAAAATGAGACTAAACTTTATTTCAAGACATGTTTTCTATCATTGATGATTTTTTATGAGAATATATACATACATGAATTTAGTAAAATCCCACAATTTTCATTTCTTGATCAATTTACACTTAACCTATTATTCCATGAAATGATGGTTAATTTTTCATTCTTGATTTACTAACATATAATGAGATCCATAAAAATAATGATAATTAATTAATTTTTTATTATTTTATCATCACTCAAAATTGGTTAGAACATGTTGTCCAACATACATAAATATTATTATGGAATGATAATATTTTAATCTCTAAAACCTCATCTAAAATTTAACATAAAACATTAAATAAATGGTTAACCTTATAACACAACCATAATATAAAATCCCAAAATGTTATAATAATGGTCACTAAATCAGCATAACATTGATCCACCATATACCATAAGTTATATCTTTGTTCTCAAATTGAAAATTTGTGAATACCTTCATTTTATATTTTCATGATACGTGTTAATAACCTAAATTACCATAAATCTTTTTGGAAAATAGGCATGATTCCTTATTCCAAATATTTCTAGATATATTACATAAAACCAAGATGTTTTAACCTTCAATAATGAGAATATAAACCACTTTTTCATAAAATATTTAATCATTAATAAGGTCATTTATTATATATAATTTACTATATTCAAATATATCATCTCTTTATCCAAGAAAAACATAATTTTTTCTACATATTGAACATATTGAGGGTTAACTTCCCATAATTAAAATATCCCCATTCTATTAAATAATGTTTTAATACCTTCATTTCCATTAAAAATATCCTTCTAAATCATTAATGGATAATTTATTCTAAAAATACCTATATATTTCAGGATTCATATTAGATATTCTTTGAATTCAAAAACATAAACACTTAATTCATCAAACTTAATTATTAAACCATTAATTAGGATTCATCATCTTATACATTAATAAACATTTTATGTAATATTATATATGAATCATGTCTTATGGTTTCTCAACCTCAATCTAATCACGTTTCTTACATTTAATGTAAACAATACTGTTAGAATATCTTTTACCTTCCTCATATCATTAGTGATCTCTTTATCTTCAGTAGTATAACTAATCCTCATACCTTATTTTTTAATCGATTCACAATATTTAAACATAGGATATATATTTTAATAATTCCCATTTCATATACATCTGAAACATTTAATTTTTCCTAATTTCTATCTAGTTCCTACCATTGACTAAAACTAGAAAGAATTGTGTGTGAAATAGTTATAAAAATAGAAAACCAAATAATCCAAAAAACCATATATAGGATGTATAAATCATGAAAAATATTTATTTCATTTAAGAAGAGTAAGACTTATCCTTGTTTATTATAAGTCATCCTTTATGATGGTCCGTAAATTTTTTGTGAATTCCAAAATCATATCCCCTGGGAGTGTCAAACCAGGTGTGCAGTAAGACCAATTTGCATTGGGAAGTTCCTAATCGAGTCTAAATTTATATGGTGTTTTGGATTACCTAAACATAAATATGTTCTAGATCTAGATCCATTTGTAGTATCCAGAGTGTGATTTATTACTATGAAACCACTCTCAATATCCTTTACCAAAATTCCAGGACATTTTACTAAACATTAACTCATCTATATACTTATCCTTAGAGACATCCCTACACATATCCTTATAAATATTCCTAGGTATCTCACTAATTTTTTCTCATTATAGATTCCCAATTTTTAATATAGATTTTATATAATAAAAAATATATTTATCCTCACTTTTCAAACATTAACATTACATCACTTGTGAAGAATAATTGATACTTTTCAAAAAATAGATGCTCAAAGACCTTATTAGTTTAGTGCCTTTAGAAACATTAAAACACAAAACACTAGTACATAAATGGGACACATTATCTCCCACATGGATATTAATGACTAGAACCATTCTTAGACACATCACAGATAAATCACATCTCCATAACCTAGGGAAATGAAACATAATATGTATTGAGTTCAAATTTTCACTAAGGGTAAAAAGAGAGATATGTTAGAATAATCACGAGAATAATTATATGGGAACAAGATCAAGAAAATCAAAGATCATACCCTTCTAATAAAATATCATAAACATAGATGTTGTAATATATAAAGACCCTTAAATTTTAAGGAAATGTTTTTCTTAAATTCATTGAGATTTTACGAGTACGCAGTTTCTGACGGCATCTGATTCTGAGGCCCGGTGCGTGCGGAATCAATTTCTGAAGTTTAGCTCGGGTACGTTCAGTAGATGAATGATCAGGTTTTTCTATCTTTTGAACTGGTGCTCGGAATTGATATTTGAGGCCACCGATGGAACCGCAGTATAGCGACCCGGCCTTTTCATTCATTAATATTACATCATTTCAAAGATAAACAACATAATAGTATAACACGTGGAGGATCCAGATGTTTAGTGTCTTGGGAAAACTAGGACTACACATAACAAGTACAACATCAAGCATAAAAATTCATTTAATCTCTTCTTCTATAGCTTCTTAGTAGCACTTGTCCTATCCTTAGTACATGTAGATACCTGAGGATACACATCAAAAGGGGTGAGCTAAAAGCCCAGTAAAATGATAGATAAGAACAATATAGCATGGGGTGAGCATAATCATGACATAGGAAGAAGATCTTGAACATGAGAGGAGCATAAACAATAAACTTGAAATGTGGAAAAGCATAAAAAATGAAACATCATGTCTTAGTGGTTAACTACCACACATACATGTGAATAAAGATTGCATCATGTTCCCGAATCATTTCACATTTACTCATGAGATTCATCACTTTACCCAATGCATTGGAGCGCTATATAATTCTGGGCGCACCTGTCACATTTAAACATTCATATTGCGCTATATAATTCCAGGCACACCCGTCACATCATAACATTATCATTATCATGATTGCCACATAGAACACATATCAAACATGTATATAAATAACCCATTGAAAGGAATGGGTTTCATTTCATAATAACACATTCATAAGCTTTGGGTTCCCAAAAGAAAGAGGGAACAACATACTTGATATAAGAACCATCAACCTTGAATGAGAGGTAAAAGGTGAGATCTTGAAAGAAGAGTTCATTTGGAAACATTTTGATGAACATAAAAACCAATGACAAACAGGTATATCCCAGAAAAGTAAAGTAAATGATTAACAAAATATCTTTGAGGAGTAACCATATCAAAAATGGTGTGAAAGAGGGAGAACCCGAAGGAAGAAAATTGGGTTCGAAATTTCCCCTTACCTTGTACTCGAATGCCTCCTTCTCTTTAATGTCCTGTATAATGACATTATATTTGTTAATTAGAAATTCCATAACCTTTTATTCATTAATAGGGTTCATTCTGGTTTCATTATTTCATATTATGTTCCTTTGGATGACTTGTAGAGTTTAAAAACATTGTTCAGGGATGTTCGTTTTTATGGTTTTCTTGAGCGGTCCACTTGTATTCTTAAATTGATGTTTGGGTAGATCATGGGTAAACATCCAGAACTGATATTACATGTAATTAATGATATAAAAGAATCTTGAATGATTTTATAATGAATTATATTAGATCCATGTGGACAAATCATTAGATAAGAATTAAATGAAGATTATTTGGGTTAATTTGCGCAGTTTTTGGGATCACAACGAACTCGTTTTAACATTTAACTTAGTAATATGGCCATAGGTTATTTACAGAACTTAAAATAGAACATAATACATATAAAATATTCTGGTTCAACCATAAAAATGGTTTCATGACCAGATTTGAAGGTAGAAATGGAAAAAAGAGATCATGTCGTTTTTGAAGGTGATAAATTATCACCACATGAACAACGTTCTCTTTAATAAAATAAAAGGAAGGGGGAAAGGGTGTGGGGTGATATAATATAACATTAGAATCATAATATTACAGTGTGTATAATAATGGATTTACAGAACAATTTGGATGAATATAGGTAGGGAGAGATCAAGAAAGGAACGTGAACTTGAAAGGAAATTAAAGGAGAAGAGAGAGAGAAAAAAATTACCTTTAGAATCCTCCTCTTGAGATGCTCTTTAAGGAATATAGGCTTGGTATTTTGATGAGACCAGAAGATTTTGGACGTGGGTTATGAGCTAGGGAAGGTGTTTGGGTAGAATTTAGGGAAGGCTTGGAGCTTGAGAGGTGTGAGGAAAAGAGGGAGTGAAGGGTGGCTTTTATAGTGGTGGGGAGAGGGGTTTCCTTAACATAAAATTGATTAGTTTATTAATTTCACCAAAGACAAGTAATAGTGAGTCTTGGATGACTAAGAATAGTAAATTTGACTTTTGAATTCGGGATTTGGGTGCTTACATCACTTGTGATGTCAGTAATAGTGGGTTTTAATTAAAATGAATTTATATGATAAATTAATGTATTCTACTATTCATCAAAAATTCAAGTATCTCAGAAAAATCCCAAAATTTAACCCCCACCATTTTTCGACGTGTAAAATCCAAAAATGAATACCATTTATCAAAAAAAACTAAAAAATTTAATATTTAATTAAAATCATAATTTACTTAGAAACAGTTTTTAAAATTAAAACTGATTTTGCAGTTCTTTCAAAAATTACTTAGGGTATTATAAAATTATCTAAAAACTATTAGACATTGATTAAATAATTTATTAATATATTTCAGGAAAATCAATATTCTTTTAAATTAATTAATTAATTATAATTAATTATTTATGACTTATAAAATACCAAAAACGTTTATAAAGGTCAAATTATCACATTCTATGATGTCTAAATTTTATTTTATTATTCATAGGTAATGTTACTCTTAATTACTATTCATAAGGTTCATATTACTATTCATAAGGGTAGGTTACTATTCACCAAAAAATATTTTTGTTTCATTAGACTCCAAAAACTATCTTGAACACAACCGTGTATGTCGGATTTTTAAAATTCCAAACATAGGGGTGACAAAATTATGTTTAAAGGTCACTTATCACATAGTAGTTCATTATTTTGTGTTTTTATGACATAGATAAAAGAAGGGAATTTTCCATTGAAAAACTTTGGGTCGTTACATTTTTCCCCCCTTAAGAAATTTCGCCACAGAAATTTTACTTTACACAAAGTTGTGTGGGTACTTCTCCTTCATTACCTATTCTGGTTCCCAAGTTGCTTCCTCAAACTTATGGTTCCTCCACAACACTTTGACAAGGCGGGTTGTCTTTTTGCGTAGAACCTTATCACTTCAATCCAAAAATTTTACTGGTTGCTCCTCATAGGAGAGATCATCTTCCAAATGTTCCACCTTTGATTTTAGTACATGTGAGGGGTCTGGAATGTACTTCCTCAGTAGTGATGCGTGAAACACATCATGAACTTGAGCCATATTCAGTGGAAGTGCCAGACTATAGGCCACGGCTCCTATACGATCAAGGATCTCAAAGGGGCCAATGTACCTTGGGCTTAGCTTCCCTTTCTTCCCGAATCGCATGACTCTCTTCCATGGAGATATTCGAAGGAAGACTTTATCTCCAACGTCGAAATCCAATTCCCTTCGACGATTGTCAGCATAGCTCTTTTGCCGACTTTGAGCAGCTTTGATGTGTTTCTGGATGACTTGAACCTACTCTGTCATCTCTTGAACAAGATCGGGACCAAGTAGTTTTCGTTCTCCAACTTCATCCCAACAGGTTGGAGTTCTACATCGCTTCCCATTAAGAGCTTCATACGGAGCCATCTGAATACTCGCGCGGAAGCTATTGTTGTATGAGAACTAAACCAATGGAAGGTGTGATCCCATCCACCTTTGAATTCAAGAGAGTAGGATCTTAGCATATCTTCGAGTGTATGAATAGTACTTTCAGACTCGCCATCGGTTTGGGGGTGATAGGTTGTGCTGAAATTTAATTCAGTACTCAAAGCATGTTGAAGGCTCCTCCAGAATTTAGATGTGAACCTTGGATCACGGTCAGAGAAAATAGAGAGTGGAACACCATGCAATCTCACTACTTCCTTCCCATATATCCTTGCAAGTTTTTCAAGTGAGAGTTCTTCCCGAATAGTAATAAAATGGGCAGTCTTGGTGAGTCGGTCAACCACAACCCATATCGCATTATTTCCTCAAGACATTTTCGGGAGACCCATGAAAAAGTCCATAGTAACATTTTCCCATTTCCACATGGGTATAGGCAATGGCTGCATCATACCTTTGTACTTTTTCCGCTCAGCTTTAACTTGCTGACATAACAAGCACCTTGATATATATTCCGCAATCTCCTTCTTCATGTTATCCCACTAGAAGTGTTCTCGGAGATCACGATACATCTTGGTACTTCCATGATGAATAGAGAAAGTTGATCTGTTTGAATTATCCATTAGTTCTTTCTTTATTCCGGGTGATGAAGGCACACAAAGCTGTGTTCCAAACCGAATCACACCATCATCATCGATATGGAACTCTTGCAGCTTCCCTTATTTTACTGCATTCACCCTCTTTTGTATCTCCACAACATCCCTTTGTGCTTCCTTAATCTTCTGTTGGATGGATGGTTGCGCAATCATTTGGGCAAGGTAGGATGTATCCCCTGCCCTTACGATTCCCAAATCCATCCTTTTCATATCCAAGAAGGTAGGGTCTTTCTCAATCCTCAACATGGATAGAGTAGCAGGTTCTTTCCTGCTTAGAGCATCAGCTACCTTGTTCTCCTTTCCAGGATGATAGTGAATAGAGCAATCGTAATCCTTGATTAGATCTAACCATCTCCTTTGACGCATGTTGAGCTCCTTTTGTGTGAATATGTAGTTTAGGCTCTTATGGTCAGTGTATATGTCACACTTCTCGCCATAAAGGTAGTGCCACCGGATTTTCAAGGCAAAAATCATGGCTGCCAGCTCTAGATCATGCGTCGGGTAGTTCTGCTCATGGATCTTCAATTGTCGTGAGGCGTAGGCTATCACATTATCATTTTGCATGAGTAAACAACCCAAGCCTTTATTTGAAGCATTGTTGTATATCATAAAACTTTCTCCACTTTTCAGTAGTGTGAGTACAGGTGCATAGATCAGCCTTCTCTTTATCTCCTTGAAACTTCCCTCACATTCTTCCGTCCATACATACTTTACCCCTTTCCTTTTTAACTTAGTTAGTGGGCTTGACAATCATGAGAAGTTTCTCAAAAAACGTCGGTAGTACCCAGCTAATCCAAGAAAACTACGGATTTCTGTGACACTAGAGGGCCTGGTCCATTCCTCAGTCGCCTTTGTCTTTGAAGGGTCCAGAGAAATTCCCTTGCTTGTGATCACATGTCCCAACAACGTGAGTTGATTCATCCAAAAATCACACTTTTTGAACTTGGCATACAACTTCTCCTTTCTCAATGTCGCCAACACAAGTCTTAGATGTTCTTC
The DNA here is from genome assembly GCA_963277665.1 of Viscum album. Classification (NCBI taxonomy): domain Eukaryota; kingdom Viridiplantae; phylum Streptophyta; class Magnoliopsida; order Santalales; family Viscaceae; genus Viscum; species Viscum album. The sequence continues at coordinate 941,461,275 of OY728127.1, read as the reverse complement.
ATGTTCCTCCTTTCTCTTGGAGTAGATGAGAATATCATTGATAAACACTACCACAAATTTGTCGAGGTAATGTCTAAAGACTCTATTCATCAAATCCATGAAGATTTCAGGGGGATTAGTAAGTCTGAAGAGAATCACCAAAAACTCATAGTGCCCATACCTTGTACGGAAGGCATTCTTCTGAATATCTCCCTTCTTCAACATTACTTGATGATATCCAGAATGAAGATCCACCTTTGAGAACTATTGATATCCCCTTAACTGGTCGAACAAGTCATCAATCCTTGGGAAAGGATACTTGTTCTTTATGGTGATCTTGTTGACTTCCCAATAATCGATACATAGCCGCATGGTTCCATCTTTCTTCTTTACAAAGAGCACTGGCGCACCCCTAGGTGATGCACTAGGGCATATGAACCCTTTGTCCAGATGCTCTTGCAGCTGGTTCTTTAACTCCTCCAATTCTATTGGAGCCGTCCTATAGGGGCACTTTGAGATAGGAGTAGCTCCGAGTATGAGTTCAATTGAGAACTCTACCTCACAATCCGGGGGAATTTTGGGTAACTCTTCAGGAAATACATCGTCGTATTCCCTTAAGATGGGCATTTCCTCAGGGTTGGAACTTTCCTTCGACTCAAAAATTTGGGAGAGGTATGCTTCTTCATAGAGAATCATCACCCACACCATTGAAATATTTCTCAAAGGAGATTCATGATCTGCATTTCTTTTGTAGAGGAGCATGGGATCGTTCGGAATATGAAAATATATTTCCTTTTCCCGACAGTTGATATGTGTCCTATATAACGAGAGCCCATCCATTCCCATTATAGCATCGAATTCCACCAAGGGAAGTATTACGAGATTTTCCGTAAGAATCTTCCCACATACTTCAATAGGAGAAGAATCAAACACTTGGGTTGCAATGATTGCACCACTTGGTGTTTTTACAGATATCTCTACTTCAAGGATTCGGGGCTTCGATTCTATAGTTCTAGCAAACTTTCTAGATATAAAAGAATGCGTAGAACCAGAATCAAATAAGACTTTTTCCATTCTTGAGTGAATAGTATGTGTTCCTTGTATGACTTCATTATCATGTTCCACCTCCGTAGAAGTGATGGCATAATCCTTCCCTTTTTCCTTTGGATTTGGAGGTTGTTGGCACTGAATACCCTTGATAGCTCGAGGTTTAGTGCACTGGTTTTAATATTGCCCTAGCTCCCTACAGTTGTATCATTGAACCACGAGTGGTTCTCTCCTTTCATCAGATACATTATCCTTCCTTTTCAAGTCTTTTTGACACTCGTGAGCTTGGTGTACTTCCTTCCCACACTTGATGCATTTGCTCGTCCCTTTGAGGCAGTTCCCATTATGCAACATCCCACATTTTTAGCATGTGCGTCGTTGTGTTTTCTTCACATCTTTGTCATTAGATCCACCAGCTTGAAACTCCATATTTCTTTTCTTATCACCATAGCCATGAGACCATTCTCCAAACTCCATCTCCACTTTGAGATCACACCGAACAACTTCTTCACAACTCCCAAAGTCTCGAATTTCAAGAGCCTTTCGAATATGTGGTTTTAATCCACTAAAGAATATATCAATTTTTCTATCATTTTTGATAACAAAACCCGAAGCATACCTTACGAGCCTTGTGAAATTTTCTTCATAGGTTGTGACAGATTCTCCTTCTTTTTGCTTGAGCTCTATGAATTCTCTCTCTATCTTCGTGCGAAGAGTTCTAGGGAATTACTTATTAAGAAACATTTTCTTAAAGTCTTCCCATTCCATCTCTTTAATTTCCTCCCTTGTCTTGGTGTTATTAATCAAAGCCCACCATTGATCAGCTTCTCCATCTAGACGATAAACGTCTAGACTCACCTTCTCCATCTCGGAACAGTGAAGAACAGAAAATATCTTCTCCATAGAGTTGACCCACTGTTCCGCAACTAGTGGATCAGAAGATCCACAAAACGTCAGTGGTCGTTGCCGCATAAAACATTTGATAGCTATTTGCTCCCTCTTTGGTGAAGGAGGATGTTCCCCATTATTATGGTTATTATTCATAACCTGAGATATTTGGGTAAGCATCTCCATGAAGTTTTGAACTCCACCTCCCAAATCATTGGGGATGTTGTTCGGGCAATCATTGCATTGGTCCTGGCAAGAGTTGTTGGCCTGATTTCTCCTCGTTCCCACCATTTTCTGAAATAGAAAAGGTTAGAACAAAACATAAGTAACAATTCATGAATAACTTATCCATTTAACCAATTATACCAAAAACATAACATATGGGATCCCTAGGTAAATATCCTTGTGTGCATACTTGTACATAGTCTCATGTTGTAGGTTTTCTCTAGGGTTCACTAATCTTAATCACCAAATTAACTAAACCTTTCCTTTGATACCAACTATAGAGACCTGTCCTTCTCATTCATTAATATTACATCATTTCAAAGATAAACAACATAATAGTATTACACATGTAGGATCCAGAGGTTTAGTGTCTTGGGAAAACTAGGACTACACATAACAAGAACAACATCAAGCATAAAAATTCATTTAATCTCTTCTTCTATAGCTTCTTAGTAGCACTTGTCTTCTCCTTAGTACATGTAGCCACCTAAGGATATACATCAAAAGGGGTGAGATAAAATCCCAGTAAGAGGATAGATAAGAACAATATAGCATGGGGTGAGCATAATCATGACATAGGAAGAAGATCTTGAACATGAAAGGAGCATAAACAATAAACTTGAAATATGGAAAATCATAAAAAATGAAACATCATGTCTTAGTGGTTAACTACCACACATACTTTAGAACAAATCTAGCATCATGTTCATGCATCATTTCACATTTAATCATGAGATTCATCACTTTACCCAATGCATTCGAGTGCTATATAATTCTGGGCGCACCCGTCACATTTAAACATTCATATTGCGCTATATAATTCTGGGCGCACCCGTCACATCATAACATTATCATTATCATTCTTTCCACATAGAACACATTTAAAACATGTACATAAATAACCCATGGAAATGAATGGGTTTCATTTCATAATAACACATTCATAAGCTTTGGGTTCCCAAAAGAAAGAGGGAACAACATACTTGATATAAGAACCATCAACCTTGAATGAGAGGTAAAAGGTGAGATCTTGAAAGAAGAGTTCTTTTGGAAAACATTTTGATGAACATAAAAACCATTGACAAACATGTATATCCCAGAAAAGTAAAGGAAATGATTAACAAAAGATATTTGAGGAGTAACCATATCAAAAATGGTGTGAAAGAGGGAGAACCCGAAGGAAGAAAATTGGGTTCAAAATTTCCCCTTACCTTGTACTCGAATGCCTCCTTCTCTTTAATGTCCTGTATATTGACATTATATTCATTAATTAGAAATTCAATAACCTTTTATACATTAATAGGGTTCATTCTGGTTTCATTATTTCATATTTTGTTCCTTTGGATGACTTATAGAGTTTATAAACATTGTTCGGGGATGTTCGTTTTTATGGTTTCCTTGAGCGGTCCACTTGTATTCTTAAATTAATGTTTGGATAGATCATGGGTAAACATACAGAACTGATATTACATGTAACTAATGATATTACAGATGCTTTAATGATTTTATAATGAGTTATATTAGATCCATGTGGATGAATAATTAGATAAGAATTAAATGAAGATTATTTGGGTTAATTTGCGCGGTTTTTTTGGATCACAACGAACTCATTTTAACATTTAACTTAGTAATATGGCCATAGGTTATTTCCAGAACTTAAAATAGAACATAATACATATAAAATATTATGTTTCAACCATAAAAATGGTTTCATGACCAGATTTGAAGGTAGAAATGGAAAAAGAGATCATGTCGTTTTTGAAGGTGATAAATTATCATCACATGAACAACGTTATCTTTAATAAAATAAATGGAAGGGGGAAAGGGTGTGGGGTGATATAATATAAAATTAGAATCATAATATTACAGTATATATAAAACAGGATTTACAGAACAATTTGGATGAAAATAGGTAGGGTGAGATCAAGAAAAGAACTTTAACTTGAAAGGAAATTAAAGGAGAAGAGAGAGAGAGAAATTACCTTTAGAATCCTCCTCTTGAGATCCCCTTTAAGGAAGATAGGCATGGTCTTTTGATGAGACCAGAAGCTTTTGGACGTGGGGGATGAGTTAGAGAAGGTGTTTGTGCAGAATTTAGGGATGTCTTGGAGCTTGAGATGTGTGAGGAAAAGAGGGAGTGAAGGGTGGCTTTTATAGTGGAGGGGAGAGGGGTTTCCTTAATATAAAATTGATTAGTTTATTAATTTCACCAAAGACAAGGAATAGTGAGTCTTGGATGACTAATAATAGTAAATTTGACTTGTGAATTCGGGATTTGGGTGCTTACATCACTTGTGATGTCAGGAATAGTGGGTTTTAATAAAAATGTATTTATATGATAAATTAATGTATTCTATTATTCATCAAAAATTCAAGTATCTCAGAAAAATCCCAAAATTTTACCCCAACCATTTTTCGACGTGTAGAATCCAAAAAAAGAAGTCCATTTTTCAAAAATAATTTTTTAAATATTTAATATTTAATTAAAATAAAAATTCACTTAAAAAACAGTTTTTAAAATTAAAACTGATTTTGCAATTCTTTCAAAAATTACTTAGGGTCTTATAAAATTATCTAAAAACAATTAGACAATGATTTAATAATTTATGAATATATTTCATCAAAATAAATATTCTTTTAAATTAATTAATTAATTATAATTAATTATTTATGACTTATAAAATACCAAAAACGTTTACTAAGGTCAAATTATCACTTTCTATGATGTCTAAATTTTATTTTATTATTCATAGATAATGTTACTCTTATTTAATATTCATAAGATTCATATTACTATTCATAAGGGTAGGTTACTATTCATAAGGGTAGGTTACTATTCACCAAAAATTATTTTTGTTTCATTAGACTCCAAAAACTCTCCTGAACACAACCGTGTATGTCGCATTTTTAAAATTCCAAACATAGGGGTGACAAAATTATGTTTAAAGGTCACTTATCACTTAGTAGTTAATTATTTTGTATTTTTATGACATAGATATAAGAAGGGAATTTTCCATTAAAAACTTTGGGTCGTTACACGCAGTGCCGGTAATTGCTTAAGAGGACCTTTACCGAAGATGTGTTTTCATTGGAGGAGTTGTTAACAAAAAAGTGGATTAAATAAAAAGTGAATAAAATTGTGGTACAATTTTATTTCTAACTAAGGTGGGTTTATCCTACATGGGGTAGTTAGGGTGGGACCCACTAGCATCCTAACTACCCATGTGAGGATAAATATGAGGTGGGGCCCGCACGAGCCCCGACACTTCACATTCCCTAAAACCCCTTAACCCCACCCCCCATTAAACCCCTTGTATTAAATTAGGTAACTTCTCCTCTCCCCACTCTTCCAATTTAATTCATGCCAACACACATTAATTTAATCAATTGAACCTCATCAATTAATTGAATTATGTATTTGAATTTTTAATTTTGAATGCATGGGAAAGTAAAATAAAATAAGGAGAAGCCTTATTTTATTTTTGGTTGGCTGGTTGTGTTGAGAATTGGAGGAGAAAGAGATCTAGTTTCTTTTGAAGAACTTCATCTTCAATGAAGAACACCAACTCTCTGACGAAGAATGTTGATTCGGTTGCCCCAGTTTCTTTATCCACTTATTCCTCCGCGACAAGGGAGGAGACACCGTCGATGATGGAAACGACGCCATCATCCATGGAGCGTGACAACCGCGAACTTCCTTTGATGTAGGGGTTATCTTCATTCAAGTTTTATTTATCGATCTTCGTTGCTTAAAGATTGGAAGCTTGTTATCGTCATAAAGGGAGGAGATCGGGCTGCGCAAATACGACCGATCCTCCTCCCCCTTTTTTATTATTGATCATTGTTGATGTTTGACGTGAAGGCGGTGTGGTGTCGTTGCACCTCCCAGGGACAAAGAGAACCCTGGCCAGAGTGGGCCACAGTGGTGGTGCATGGCGCCGTCATGCCGTGTCGGTGAGGCTGAAGGGACCGCGGCCGGAGCGGGCCACGACGGTGGTGCGCGGCACCATCGCACCGCGCCGGAGAATCCGAGGAAGGTCATGGCTGGAGCGGGCCGTGGCGAAGGAGTGCAGCTCCGTCACGCCTCTCCGGTCAAACGAGAGCCGCAGCCTTAGGCCACGGCGGTCCAGTAGGGGCGGCTGGCTATGCAGGCCGCCGATGTCTCCAGGAGGCGGGACCCTGAAGGGTCTCGCAGCAGCTCAACCGGCAGGCCATAAAGGTTGGCCGTTTTCCATAAAACCGGGGGGTCGTAACCCCCTGACTGCCTTTTATGGCAGACCCCATAGCTTCCATCATTTTCGTAAATAAGGGGTGGTGCCCCCTTTGCGCCCCGCTCGGCCAGCGCCGGGCCGCGGCTGGCTTCCGAGCCGGGCCGCAGGCCGCAAGGGCTGGGCCGGCCGCGCCCTACCGGGTCGGGCCGCACTCCGCCTCGGCCAGGCCGTGCCCATCGGGCCAGTCCATGCTAGCCGGGCCGAGCCGCGCCCAATCTGCCCGGACCGGGACTTGGGTCGGGTCGACCCGGGGGGTATTGGGCCGGGTCAGACCGGGCCCAGACCCCCCATTTTCGGACCAGGTTCGTTCAAACGCCAATAACTTGAGCTATGGACCTCCGATCGATGCACTGTCAGTTGCATAGTATTACTTAGAACAAGACAGTCATTTAGGTATATTAAACTCGAGGTTTCGGAGATGTTTGGGTAAGGCCGAGTTGGTTTGAATCCAAAACCAACCGGGCCCTTGGAGCGGAAACGCTTATAACTCAAGGACCGGACGTCCGAATGACATGCCATCAATTACGCTGAATTCCTCTTAGTGAGATAGTTCTTTTGGCTTACTCCACTTGAGTTTTTGATGCATCTGGAGTACGGTTGGGTTGGTTTAAGCTTAAAAACCAACCGGGCCCTTGGGACGGAAAAGCCAATAACTCTCTGACCGGGCGCCCGATTGACGCGTCATCTATCATGTTGATTTCCTATCAACGAGATGAAACTTTGTGATACATCAACTCTGGACTTCATGAAAGTTGATGTATCATCCCCCTTGGCTCGTGGAGAAGACCCTCCCAAAATCGAGCGTGCTGTGTGCGGGAACCCTAGAGCTGGCTGCGACAGCGATGACGATGACTATTGTACTTAGATCCTATGTGGTTTCGGCAGCGAGGACGACTGTACTTGGATCCTACGTGGGTTTGGAAATGAGGATGACTGTACTTGGATCTGATGTGGGTTCAGCAGCAATGGTTACTGTACTTGGATCATACGTGGCTTCGGCAACGACGACTTATGTACTTGGATCCTACGTGGGTTCAGAAGAGGAGATGATTCAGAGGCTACATCTAATCATCTCCACCTCTCTTCATGAGTAGTATACATGTGTGAGCTGAATCTTGACTTTCAATCATTATCATAGATATTATTGACTTGCATTCCTGTGTGGAATGGGTTTTGTTTTCCTGTGTGGACTGGGTTTTCTTGGGATCTTGAGTTGGAGTCAAACTGGAATTGATGACTTAGGTATATGAATGGGCATATACCTAAGTAGAGTTGGTTGATACTTCTTGTTTGTATCTTTCCTTTTTCGTTTATCCTTTGAGGATTCTAGGAGGACTTGGAGGGTCTTGGGGTCCCTACTGAGTATCGTATACTCACCCCTGCACTAGCTAGGCCCGCGCTATGTTGTGTTGGTTGCAGACGACGGACAGCGCTGACCTTGGTTGAGGCTTGTTGAGCGGGATGGTATCTAGTGGTGGACTATCAGGTGGGATGTACGCGGAGTGGATGGCCGGACTCGACGAGCTGAAGAGACCATCTGTACCCACCTTCAGGTGGGATAGTCGGAGGATGACTCGTTGGTTGCTGATTTACTTTACCGCTGTTGTTCTTTCTTTTTAGTTGTACAATATTTTCAGTTGGGTTTGTATTCTGGCCCATTTACTTTTCAGCACATACTTTTGTATTCATTTTACTTAGTTTTTACATCATGTTGTGTACTCTGTGGTGTTTGTTTACTTATATAAAGGCAATGCCTTCCCTTTTTTCAGGATTTACACCTTTGGTGTTGGTCGCCAGCCCCTGGCCTATGGAAGGCGGGCTTGGGGTAGTCACGGCATGGGCCCCGAGGACGGGTTGTGACATAATAAATATGTGAATATCATAATACATGGATCATATGGGAATCAGGATCATAATCCATGAAATCATAACATAGGAAAAAGACACTAATTTATGGAAAACAAATAAGCATATAAAATGATACTGATAGTAGTTAAGGAATCCATGATAGGGACATATTTGTAATATGGGTTCACGCTTTATAACATCTTATTAGTCATGGTTCACTACAATAGCCATATTGGTACTCATGGTTCACTCCCATAACAATCTTTGTAACGACCCAAAGTTTCATTAATGGAAAATCCCTCTTGATCCAGTTAAATGTTTCTTTATGTTTTTATATGATGTCAACTTCTTTAGTTTAACGTTAAGATTTGTGACCGTTACTTTTATAGCCGTTGAACAGTGATCATATGGGTAGTTTAAATATAAGGATTTAACGAACCAATTTTCTACTCAGACAAAGGAAGCGATGGCCTCATCCAGTAGAATTGCCCCTTACGAAGCCCATTTGTCGGAGCTCGGAAAGGAGGTGGCGTCTTTGGGATTTTCCCTTGACCAAGCCCAAGCTGAGCTTCATCAAGTCAAGCTCGAACGTGATCGTCTACGGGAAAAATGGAAGTTGATAGAGATTACCACTCGAGCGATGTTATCCGAGCAACCCCAAGAGTCTGTCACCATCGCGCACCTTACCCTTAGGTCTTATGCGGCTATTTTAAGGGGTTATGTAACAAATAAGTAGCACCATGTTCATGTACATTATTTTTTGTATATAATAATGAATATAATTTCTAGTCATTTTTGATGCATTGTAATTAGTTTTTTAAAGTACAAATGATGTTTTTAGTTATTATTTAATTAAGAATTATATTTTATTAAATTAAAGGATTTTTGAATTAAATAATATTTTAATAAAATATTATTATTAATATTAAATTAATTTTTATTAAATATAAATGGTCTTATAATTTTATGAATGCAATTAAAATTTTTATTAAGGTTTGAAATCCATTTCTGTCAAAACCCGTGAATTTTTTATAAATGTCGGTTTTTTTTAAAAGTGAAAATTCACATATTTAGAAAATTATTTAGATAAAATAAATATTATTTTTGGAATCAGGACATCGAAATTATCCAACGGTGAATTTTTCATAATTTTCTGAGACAGTCAAATTTTTGGGTAAAAATTAAATACCATTTAAATATATAATGTGTTTTATGACATCATAATGACCCAATGGTGATGTAATAAAATACCATAATCCCTATGTTCGGCCAATATGTGTTTTATCATTAAAATAATGAGGTTTTGGGTTTGTTTTACTCACTTTTCAAAGCATTAATGGAGCCCTCAAGACTTATTCAATACTTTGCCTTTTTAAATTAATTTCCATGGGAGTGTGACTCACCTCCACATAAGCAACCCTAATTTTTTAATAAGTTCGGACCTTGGCCTTGTAAAATATTGTTTTCCTCTTTGTTTTTTCCAGAAACCATGGGCTAATACCATGGGATGGTTTGTGGTTTGGATTATTTTAATATAAGGGGTCCCAAACCTAAATAATAAAGAATTCTCTCACCTTTCCTATATAAACCCACCCAAGCTCCCACTTCCTCCTCACTCAAAGCCCTTTAAGTTCTTCCAACCTCTGCCCTACTCTCTCTAGAATCCTCCCAAGGTGCCCCAAGCTCCCAAGAATCCTCTCACAAGCCTCTCTCTAGGCTTTGGAAGCACACTTCCAAGTAAGGGTTTTTCTTCCTCTCTCATTTTTTTGTCAATTTTCTTTAAGTTGTATTTCCCTTTTTATTTCAATTATTAATGTTGGGGAATGGTTTCTCACCTCCCCCATACTGTCCTCTTATTGTTTGAATGATGGGAGAACCCTTTCTCTCTCATTAAATGCCTCCCATGTACACCCGTTACTATGCCGAAATTCCGAAAGGAACTTCTCTCTCTTCTTTTACATTCAAGCAATACTTTTGTATCATGAATCTAAATTCCATTTCTATTGTTTGGAAATGTATATATATGATCTCATTACTGTCCATTACATGTAAATATGATGAGTAACCCCTTTATCTCTCATCAACCTTTTTTATGAATTCTTATGTCATGCCGTTACGCTGCCGAAATCGCACCGATTTTCTAAGCCAATGTCTTTGTGTAGTGAATACCATGCCCATTTCTCCATCAAGGGTATTCACCTTTATGCACATTTACATATTGATTATAAAGTTTCATGTATGAATTCCACATTCCTTTATCGTGGAAGAAATGATTATGTTTTATGAATCCATGTTTTATGATCCATGTGGCACACTTATGCATGAAATGAAATGTTTAAGAAGGGTGCGCCCTTTATAGCGCTCCAATGCATTGGGTAAAGTATAGTATCATGATACGTCATGTGCAATGAGTTTTTACTCATGATAATTCAAGTGCAATGAGGGTTTACTCGTGCTTCAAGTTCAATGAGGGTTTACTCATGCTCCATGTGCAATGAGCCTTGGCTCATGCTAATTCAATGTTAAGTGTTGTTGCCACATTTCCATGTTATGATTACCATGCTTTATCATGCCTTTATGTTCACATCTCTCTTATGCTCTATTGATATTCCTATTGCCAAACATGTATTGTACTCCTCATGTTATTCATTATGTACTCCCTTACTGGGCTTTATAGCTCACCCTTTTCTTATGCATGTCCTCAGGTTATCCCATGCAATGCTAAGTACGAAGGAATGTAGTGGTCATGTAAAGGAAGTTTTCAATAAGGATGTTGTATTTCAAGTTTAAAGTTTTTATGTAATGATCCTAAGCCCCAAAGAAACTAAACCTCTCGATCTTCTTTGTTGTACCAAGTGAAGTTTTATGTAATAAAGCATGTTTAAGTTGTAATAAAAAGCAGGGTTGTCATAGTTGGTATCAGAGGATAGGTTTAGTTATTTTTGGGATTAGGAAACCCTAGATACAAGACTAAGCATAATAAAAACATCCCTAAGTTTTGGTAAATACTGAGTAAGTGGTTTATCAAACAAATACATCCCTGCCTGGATACGAGCAGGTAGAGGTGGCTCTGGCACAGATGTATCCTAGGGGTAAAACCCGAAAACACCGCTTTGAGCTAGACTCGAACGGGAACTGGTGCACGACAACGGGCCTTGCTGCACTCTTGGTTACGACACTCCCGGGGGATATGTTTTGATAAATTCACAATCTTAGTATGAACCCTTATTAAGGGAAAAATGCCCCTAAGAATATATGTTAGAACGAAGATCATGAAAAGCCTGGATTGAATCCTATAGACTCATGAGTTAAAGAGATTAAAGTTTATTTATAAGTCATCAACTTTTGTCTTTGGATTACCCTTTGTGTGTTACCCCTAACTTTCCTTTTATTCCAGCCAATGGCCGGTAATAGGAGAACTCGGGCTAACAACCGTTGTGAAGATCAGTGTGATGATTGTACTTATGAGATGCCCAATCCAATGGGAGTGGGAATCGCGAACTTTGTCATGCTTCTCTCTCAGCTAACTCAAGTTTTGAATAGAAACACTGGTCAAGAGGAACGTTCAACCCCCCCTAAGAAAGAACAAGTCGCTATTGAAAGCTTCATGAGACAAAGGCCTCCTACTTTTAGTGGATCATCTGATCCCACGATTGCTGAACAATGGATCAACTCCATTGAAAAGATATTCTCCATCCTCCAATGCTCTGAAAAAGAGAAGGTTCTCCTGGCGGCTTATCGTATGGAGGGTGAAGCTGATCAATGGTGGACGTTGATAAAAAATACGAAGCCTGAGGAGGAGATCGAGTCTTTGGAATGGAAGGTATTCCGGAAGATGTTTTTTGATAAATATTTTCCACGCACCCTCCGTCTTAAGATGGAAAGGGACTTCCTTTCCCTCAAGCAGAAAGATGAGGAATCTGTGGGAGCGTACGAGGCAAACTTCACAAGGCTTGCACGATACGCTTCCGGCTTTGTCGTTACCCCCGAATGCAAGGTTGACCGCTTCTTTGGTGGGCTGAAGCCTAGCTTGCGGAAAGCATTAGCGATCCGTGACTTCGACAGCTATGAGGAAATTGTCTGATGTGCCCTCAAGGTTGAAATGGAGATCGTAGAATCACAGGGGTATCATGGGGACAAGAAGCGGAAGGTGGACTTCAATGCTGGTGGTCCGATGGATAAATCCAACGGCGCTAAGAAATTCCAGCACCCCACTTTCCAAAAGTGTGGAAAGAAGCACCCTGGAAGTTGCCTTAGGGGGACAAGAAAATGCTTCAAGTGTGGAAGAGAAGGGCACCTAGCTGTTAACTGTCAGCAAGAAGGACCCGCGGCTGCGACGGAGGGGAGGAACGCTCCGTTCGAACCTCAACGCGTTGTTCAATGCTTCAAATGCAATGAACCGGGTCATTTTGCGAATCAGTGCCCTAATCCAAGGGTTATCGGAGGCAATCAACAACCTCCAAGACAGCAAGGAAGAGCTTTTGCCATCACTTCTGCCGAAGTGAACCCCGACAACGAAGTGGTGACAGGTACGCTAGTTATTCATTCACGAATAGCGAACGTACTTTTTGATTCAGGTTCTACGCATTCTTTTATATCTCAAAAGTTTAGTAGAACAATCCCTGCACCACCACAAATCATGGAAGTAAAGATGTCGGTGAGTACGGCAAATGGGGCAATCATTGCATCCCATGAGTATAAGTCCTCCCCTGTTATAATCTGTGGATTGAATTTCCCGGCGAACCTCGTCATACTCCCTTTGGTGGAATTTGATGCAATTCTTGGCATGGATTGGCTTTCCTTATATAGAGCCAACATAAATTGTTGGGAGAGGGAAATCACACTCCATATGGAGAATCGACCCCCGATTCTTTACAAGTGTCAGGAGGAAGATGAATCTCCTTTAGCTCCATCATCTCAAGCATGGATATTACTGCCTTATGAGCACGCATATCTGGCTCAGATGATTGAGTCCAAGGAAGAAACCACCCTTGAAGAAATGCCTATTGTGAGGGAATTCGCTGAAGTATTTCCCGAGGAACTTCCTGGTCTTCCTCCAAGAAGAGATGTTGAGTTCTCAATTGAACTTATACCTGGGGCGCTACCAATATCCAAGACTCCATATAGAATGGCTGTGGTTGAGCTTGAAGAACTGAAGAAACAACTACAGGAGAATCTGGATAAAGGGTTTATACGCCCAAGTGCATCACCATGGGGTGCACCAGTCCTCTTCGTCAAGAAGAAGGATGGGTCAATGCGGCTTTGCATCGATTATCGTGAACTTAACAAAATCACGATAAAGAACAAGTATCCTCTCCCAAGAATCGATGACTTGTTTGATCAGCTGCGTGGAGCACAATACTTCTCCAAGGTCGACTTGCGGTCGGGATATTATCAAGTAAGGGTGAAGAAGGAAGATATCCCCAAGACTGCTTTTCGTACAAGGTACGGGCACTATGAATTCATAGTAATGCCTTTTGGACTCACCAATGCTCCAGCAATATTCATGGACTTGATGAATAGAGTCTTTAGAGATTACCTAGATAAATTTGTGGTAGTCTTTATAGATGATATTCTAATATACTCCAAAACCAAGGAGGACCATGAGGAGCATTTAAGAACTGTACTAGAGACTTTGTGCAAGGAGAAGCTCTATGCCAAGTACAGCAAGTGTGAGTTCTGGTTGAAGGAGGTCTCATTCTTGGGCCATATCATCACAAGCAATGGGATATCTGTGGACCCCTCCAAAACAGATGCAATTGAGGGATGGCCGAGGCCAACATCGGTAACTGATATCCGTAGCTTCTTGGGGTTAGCGGGATATTATCGACGATTTGTGAGAAACTTCTCACGATTGTCCAACCCTCTTACCAAGCTAACTCGAAAGGGAGTAAAGTTTGCTTGGAGTGATGAATGCGAAGAAAGCTTCAAGGAGTTGAAAAGGAGTCTTATCACTGTACCTGTGCTCACTTTACCCACAAGTGGGGAGCTTTTTGTGGTATTCAGTGATGCTTCGAAGAAGGGCTTAGGATGTGTGCTGATGCAGAATGATAAAGTGATATCCTATGCCTCAAGGCAGTTGAAAATCCATGAGCGAAACTATCCAACGCATGATCTGGAGTTGGCGGCGGTGATCTTTGCCTTGAAAATCTGGCGGCATTATCTCTATGGAGAGAAATGTGAGATATATACTGACCACAAGAGTCTTAAATATATATTCACACAGAAAGAGCTTAATATGCGCCAGAGAAGATGGATAGAGCTCATAAAGGATTACGACTGTTCAATACATTACCACCCTGGGAAGGCGAACAAGGTGGCGGATGCCCTAAGTAGAAAGGATCCAGCAATTCTATCAATGATGAGAATTGAGAAGGATCCAATCTTCTTAGACTTGATGAAGATGGACGTGGGAATCATAAAGAAGGGAACATCATCAATCCTTTCACAAATGATTGCTCAACCATCTCTTTTGGAAAGGTTAAAGGATGCTCAAAAGGGTGATGCGAGAATCCAAGAAAAAGTGGAAGCTATCAAAAAGGGAAAATCCTCAGAGATTAATGTTAATGAAGAAGGAATTGTGCGGTTTGGGAAAAGACTATGTGTTCCATCAAGTTCGGAGCTGAAGAAGGAACTTTTGGATGATGCACATAGTTCAAATTTCTCTATTCACCCAGGGAGCACAAAGATGTATCGAGATCTCCGAGAAAACTTTTGGTGGGATAATATGAAGAAGGAGATCGCCGAATATACATCAAAGTGCCTGGTGTGTCAGCAAGTGAAGGCAGAGAGGCAGAAGTCTAAGGGGATGATGCAACCATTGCCCATACCAGAATGGAAATGGGAGAACATCACCATGGACTTCGTCACTAGACTTCCAAGGACATCCAAAAGCAATAATGCAATCTGGGTTATTGTGGATCGTCTTACAAAGACTGCACACTTCATTGCTATTCGAGAGGATTTCTCTTTGGATCAACTGGCACGGATATATATCAGGGAAGTGGTACGGTTGCATGGAGTACCACTATCTATTGTGTCTGACCGAGATCCAAGATTTACCTCTAAGTTTTGGAAGAGTCTTCAACATGCTCTGAATACTGAACTGAACTTCAGTACGGCCTATCATCCTCAAACTGATGGCCAATCCGAGCGGACTATCCAAACACTTGAGGATATGTTGAGAGCGTGCTCAATGGACTTTAAAGGAGGATGGGATCAACATCTTCCTCTAGTTGTGTTCTCTTATAATAATAGTTTCCACTCGAGCATCCAAATGGCACCATATGAAGCCCTGTATGGGAAAAGGTGCAGAACACCGGCATGTTGGGATGAGGTCGGTGAACGTAAGCTGCTTGGACCAGAAATGGTTGAAGAAATGGTGGAGAAGGTGAAAACCATTCAGCAGCATATCAAGGCATCCCAAAGTCGACAGAAGAGTTATGCAGATAATCGTCGACGAGACCTTGAGTTTAAAGTCAGAGACATGGTGTTTTTACGCATATCACCGTGGAAGAAGGTCATGAGGTTTGGAAAGAAAGGGAATTTAAGTCCAAGGTACATCGGCCCATTCGAGATTCTTGATCGTGTTGGGGCTGTGGCCTATCGACTAGCACTTCCACCTACTATGGCCAAGGTGCATAATGTCTTCCATGTATCCCTATTAAGGAAGTACATACCAGACCCTTCACATGTACTCTCTTCTGAGGTGGTACAATTAGAAGACGATCTTTCTTATGAGGAGCAACCAGTGAAGATCTTGGATCGTAGTGAAAAAGTTCTACGAAATAAGACAATGCCCCTCGTCAAGGTGTTGTGGAGAAACCACAAGTTTGAAGAAGCAACTTGGGAGTCGGAGGATATGATGAAGCTAAGTTACCCACATTTGTTTTAGTGTGGGAAAAGGAAGCTTTCGAGGGCGAAATTTCTTAAGGGGGGAATGTTGTAACGACCCAAAGTTTCATTAATGGAAAATCCCTCTTGATCCAGTTAAATGTTTCTTTATGTTTTTATATGATGTCAACTTCTTTAGTTTAACGTTAAGATTTGTGACCGTTACTTTTATAGCCGTTGAACAGTGATCATCTGGGTAGTTTAAATATAAGGATTTAACGAACCAATTTTCTACTCAGACAAAGGAAGCGATGGCCTCATCCAGTAGAATTGCCCCTTACGAAGCCCATTTGTCGGAGCTCGGAAAGGAGGTGGCGTCTTTGGGATTTTCCCTTGACCAAGCCCAAGCTGAGCTTCATCAAGTCAAGCTCGAACGTGATCGTCTACGGGAAAAATGGAAGTTGATAGAGATTACCACTCGAGCGATGTTATCCGAGCAACCCCAAGAGTCTGTCACCATAGCGCACCTTACCCTTAGGTCTTATGCGGCTATTTTAAGGGGTTATGTAACAAATAAGTAGCACCATGTTCATGTACATTATTTTTTGTATATAATAATGAATATAATTTCTAGTCATTTTTGATGCATTGTAATTAGTTTTTTAAAGTACAAATGATGTTTTTAGTTATTATTTAATTAAGAATTATATTTTATTAAATTAAAGGATTTTTGAATTAAATAATATTTTAATAAAATATTATTATTAATATTAAATTAATTTTTATTAAATATAAATGATCTTATAATTTTATGAATGCAATTAAAATTTTTATTAAGGTTTGAAATCCATTTCTGTCAAAACCCGTGAATTTTTTATAAATGTCGGTTTTTATGTTAAAAGTGAAAATTCACATATTTAGAAAATTATTTAGATAAAATAAATATTATTTTTGGAATCAGGACATCGAAATTATCCAACGGTGAATTTTTCATAATTTTCTGAGACAGTCAAATTTTTGGGTAAAAATTAAATACCATTTAAATATATAATGTGTTTTATGACATCATAATGACCCAATGGTGATGTAATAAAATACCATAATCCCTATGTTCGGCCAATATGTGTTTTATCATTAAAATAATGAGGTTTTGGGTTTTTTTGACTCACTTTTCAAAGCATTAATGGAGCCCTCAAGACTTATTCAATACTTTGCCTTTTTAAATTAATTTCCATGGGAGTGTGACTCACCTCCACATAAGCAACCCTAATTTTTTAATAAGTTCGGACCTTAGCCTTGTAAAATATTGTTTTCCTCTTTCCTTTTTCCAGAAACCATGGGCTAATACCATGGGATGGTTTGTGGTTTGGATTATTTTAATATAAGGGGTCCCAAACCTAAATAATAAAGAATTCTCTCACCTTTCCTATATAAACCCACCCAAGCTCCCACTTCCTCCTCACTCAAAGCCCTTGAAGTTCGTCCAACCTCTGCCCTACTCTCCTTAGAATCCTCCCAAGGTGCCCCAAGCTCCCAAGAATCCTCTCACAAGCCTCTCTCTAGGCTTTGGAAGCACACTTCCAAGTAAGGGTTTTTCTTCCTTTCTCATTTTTTTGTCAATTTTCTTTAAGTTGTATTTCCCTTTTTATTTCAATTATTAATGTTGGGTCATGGTTTCTCACCTCCCCCATACTGTCCTCTTATTGTTTGAATGATGGGAGAACCCTTTCTCTCTCATTAAATGCCTCCCATGTACACCCGTTACTATGCCGAAATTCCGAAAGGAACTTCTCTCTCTTCTTTTACATTCAAGCAATACTTTTGTATCATGAATCTAAATTCCATTTCTATTGTTTGGAAATGTATATATATGATCTCATTACTGTCCATTACATGTAAATATGATGAGTAACCCCTTTATCTCTCATAAACCTTTTTTATGAATTCTTATGTCATGCCGTTACGCTACCGAAATCGCACCGATTTTCTAAGCCAATGTCTCTGTGTAGTGAATACCATGCCCATTTCTCCATCAAGGGTATTCACCTTTATGCACATTTACATATTGATTATAAAGTTTCATGTATGAATTCCACATTCCTTTATCATGGAAGAAATGATTATGTTTTATGAATCCATGTTTTATGATCCATGTGGCACACTTATGCATGAAATGAAATGTTTAAGAAGGGTGCGCCCTTTATAGCGCTCCAATGCATTGGGTAAAGTATAGTATCATGATACGTCATGTGCAATGAGTGTTTACTCATGCTAATTCAAGTGCAACGAGGGTTTACTCGTGCTTCAAGTGCAATGAGGGTTTACTCATGCTCCATGTGCAATGAGCCTTGGCTCATGCTAATTCAATGTTAAGTGTTGTTGCCACATTTCCATGTTATGATTACCATGCTTTATCATGCCTTTATGTTCACGTCTCTCTTATTCTCTATTGATATTCCTATTGCCTAACATGTATTGTACTCCTCATGTTATTCATTATGTACTCCCTTACTGGGCTTTATAGCTCACCCTTTTCTTATGCATGTCCTCAGGTTATCCCATGCAATGCTAAGTACGAAGGAATGTAGTGGTCATGTAAAGGAAGTTTTCAATAAGGATGTTGTATTTCAAGTTTAAAGTTTTTATGTAATGATCCTAAGCCCCAAAGACACTAAACCTCTCGATATTCTTTGTTGTATCAAGTGAAGTTTTATGTAATAAAGCATGTTTAAGTTGTAATAAAAAGCAGGGTTGTCATAATCTTGGTACTCAAGGTTCACTCCCATGACCATCATAGCAGTCAATGTCTACTCTCATGTAAATATTAGTAGAAACATCTTTTAATGAATCATTTTCACTCCCCATTATAGCCATTTATACCTCATGGATATAAATATTTACCCAATAAATTAGGGAGAGATATAGGTCCCACCATTATAACAATGGAATCTTACATATGTGTTCTAAAAGATCATAAAAAACATATCATAATCAAGAAAATGATATATGTGTCACAGAAAATTAATCATATCATAACCTGGCTAAAATAGAAATGTTTTATAATAATTTAATCAAAGAATAAACTATCAAAATAATTAGGTTTCATAAGAATATTACCCATGAAATATAAATGTGTTACAGAAACATATATCTCATGAAAGAGAAATCAGTTTCACAAACAACATGCCATTAAAATGTAAAAAAAAATTAATTAATATGAATAAAACCCTTGGATCATTTCCTCATAAATTCTTGAGTAACAACAATCGATGTCATCAAATAAGGAAAATAATTTTGAATGATATTTTAAGAACCTTTCTTGATGAAAATATATTTTCTTCTTTGAAAATTTATTTTGAAAACATAATACCTTTTTAAAACCATTTTCTTTAAAAAATTAACATGAAATGATATATAGGATTCATGAAAATAGTATGAAAACCTTTTTACATGAAATATTATAAAAATTCAGGATACATTTTTGGAAAATCCTTTTCCTTGAAAACCTATAAAATTATCTTTTAAACATTTTGAAAACATTTTATTTTAAAACTTATAAAAGAAGATTTAAAAAATTTGAAACATTTTTCCCTTGAAAATAGCCTCAAAAACTTATAAAGGAATCTTTAAAATCCTTAACAATTTATAAAAATAATTTTTACTTGAAAATGAGCTTAAGATATCATTTGAGAAAATTTATAGAAAACATTATTTTTTTAATGAAACATTTTTCTGGCTGAATAGGGAAATATGATCATGATATATTAAAAACATTTTATTAATTATATAAATTAAAATAGAGTATAAAAATTTAACTAATATGTGAAGTCATAATTAATAACAATTGGATAAGAAAATTCATCATTTTTCTTGAGTTATAGATTGTAATATTCCATAAACGGAAGCATAACCATTAAAAATCCCAATAAATGATGAGGTAGTTGTAATAAACACTTTCCACTTAGTAATATTGAATCATAATCCCCATGTAATGAAATTTAATTACATGGTGCTTAAATTATAAGTAATATAATTATAGTAATGATATAACATGTCAAATGGTAGTACACACCCCTCGTAAAAGAATATAGGGTCATAACAAAAGATGTCTCTCAAAGAAGTAAAATTGAGATAAAATTACTTTAACAATTTGGTAACATTTTAATCATAAAGCCCATGAAATAAAGATCATAAAATGGATATTAAAATACCCAAATATATAATTATAATAATCATTTAATACATTCCAAGGAATTATATACACTACACAAAAGATATGTGTTCTAAATAAGGCATGTATCTCATGGAAATAAAAAGTGAGATTCATTTCCCCTACATTTTGTCTTGACACTCTTTTTAATCATTAAAACATCATTTATAATAAATTTATGTTTATCATAAATATATTAATGAATAATATTCAATTATATCATACCATATATAAGTTTATTGTGACCTTTTATTACTCTCTTATTAATTATTCCATGTTAATGCTATGTTTCTGGTAATAAATTATTTGTTTTTCACATGTATTTTAATTTTTTATGCATTTGGTCCACATATACATATCATGATATCAAAAAGGTAAAAATGATATAAATATCATATATATCTATTATATATGTATTTGTAATAATCTATCAAAGTATAAATATTAATTGGAATACACAAATCATGGAGACAGTATGCCATATGTACGTGTGAGAGATGTTTTCATTCTCTTATCTTAATGAAATAAATAAATTAAATGACATGTATTTATATATTTATATATTTTAATTAATTTAGAATCATTATATAATATATATAATATAAATTCATTAAACACATACATAATAAATTTCACGTAAAGTGTGAACGAATCACGTTTCTTTGAGAAGGAGGTAGTCCAAACACCCACAAATAAAGTTATCTTATTTACACAAAATGGAATGAATTAAGCTATGGTATAGATAAGAATTTCGGTTTTATTAAGAAAAAAATATAATCTAAATTATATAATAATTGTGTGTCCATATTTATTCCAAACCCAGAGAGGTGGTAAATGAAAAATGAACAACATCATTTCATGAGGCGGTAGTCCTCCATACACATGAACAGTACATTTTCTAACCATTTGATGGTAGTGTATGAAAGTGTAGGTAAAACCCATAATATAACAACATATAAGTATATTTAGGATAAATTGTTTTTTGTAAACATGGAATAATATTAATTTATGTGTTTTATAATTAATATAAATAAATAGAGCCTATGGAAAAAATGTTATCTCTTACTTGGGTTACTTCATTTGGTTTTCTCCAAAGGGATTTGTTGGTTGGATATCTCCCAAAATGGATGACTCAAGGATAGATATAGATAGGTTGATAGAATATTTTTGATTTTTTTGGAAAGAAAATGTTTCTTGATAGGTGTGATGAAATTGGGGTTGGGTGGGTGCCTTTTTATATTGGATGAGTGACATTCTAGTAAATAAAAATGGAAAATATTATTGTGAGCTATCCCATACATTTTAAGCTTATGATAATTTTAAAAGTAAGAAAAATTATGATATTATTTAAAAATATTTTGAGGCAAATAATTTTTTACAATTTCCTAGGTCATTTGGAATTTTAAGACTAATGATTAACCATTAAGTAAACTAATTTCAACTTAATCACTATAATTAATTTTTACTGCATTCACTAAGATTTTTGGAAAAAAAGTTATTTTAACATATAATAATTTATAATTTATTCTAATTCCAAATATGTTATTCATTATTACAATTTCTATTCATATAAGTGGTTTAAATTAATTTAAATTTAATCCCACAGACAGGATGATAAAGCTCGGTTTTAAAGTAAAAAGGTGTAAAATATTATAATGTTTTTATATATTGTTTCATTTTTTATATTGTTTCCAATGAACATAAAATGATTAATTGATGTGTATTTTATCTAAATAATAATTAAAAACAAATTTAAATATAATTTTACAATGTAAAAAAGTAATATGAAAAATCATTTTTGAATTAAAATCATGTTTTTTCACTATTTATCAAAAAATGAAACTTCTCATAAAAATAAAAAAAATACATTCAATGTAAATTTTGATATTCCAATTTCAAAAAATAGTTTTATTTTATCAAATAAATTTTTCAAATGTTTTTTAAAATTATATTAAAATTGTTTTCTCTATTAAAAGGCGGAAAAATTACCTTTTTGAAAAATAACTATTTCTTTTGATATAAGTTGATTTACTCATATATTTTATCTATCAAATCATTTGGATGATTGTCAAAAAAATTGATTGAATATATTATATAAAAAAATTATTAAATAAATTTATCAATAGTAGTATAATTAATTTATTAAGATAAAGTGATGACTGTACGTAGAAGAATAGTTTTAAAAAAGTATTTCTATATTCTCAAATAGTTCATAATGTGATTTATAACTAATTGATAACCAAAGGGTTAATTGTTTATACATATTTATACCATAGTTTCGTAACATAGTCAATGTACTTTATATATTTCATTTTAATCAACAGGTGAAATTTATCATAATATTTTAATAATAGTTTATTGTAGTTTTGTAAAACTCGGTCATACATCCAAAGCTATCATAGGACCTCATAATTTTTTGTACTACAAGATAAACATTGTTTTTCATGTACCACAAGATAATAAATTCTTTTTCAGTTAGTACTATATTAACTTGGAGTTTTGAAATCTAAATATAGTGTATTCATATTACTGATGCTATATTCAGTGACATTTGAAATGAATAATATCAAAAAGAATAAATTAATTGAAAAAATAATAATTCAAAATATCACGGTGTAACACTAGGTTTGACTCAAGGATCTAAGGTTGGTCTGGGAGTAGTGCCTGCAGTTGGTAGCTATGATTCAGCTACACAGAGAGCTCATTGCAGAGATTGAGAGACACAATAATGGGGTGAGTGACCTCTGTATGTTGTAGATCCGAAGGGAGGTCATGACATATATAGTCATGCATTAGTCAATATGCATTTTGTTGATATGGAAGGTTCAGAGTGGGCTGGAATACTGAAAATGGTTCGAGTACGACATGATACAGGCGTGATCTTATATTTAATTGTCTGGTCCAGTATTCATGTAGGATTTGAGAGTGTGTTTTTTGGACAAACCAGGAACTAGTTAGTATGTTGTAATTATTTTTATGCATTATATATATATATATATATATGAGGAATTTATCCACCAAGAATTACTATGAACATCAGGTATGACACATGGTATGTATGAGGTGCATATGCATCGAGACAATAATGAGAAACATTATGTATATAAGATTCAAGATTAGTTCGGAGAATCTGTTGAGATATATGGATTCTATGTAACTATTGAAACATTGGGTTTTATCAATGTCATATATGTCATTAACATAACATGGGAATCTAATGATATGTGGTTCATGGTGGGAGTGACATAAAAAATGGGATTTAATTGTGCACATGACTGGGTACAAGAATGTGGTTAATTTATGTGAGGATTTTTAATTCTAGGTATGCTCATTGGAACCACCATACATCTATATTTTGATTCTTCGAGAGAGAATGTAGGTATTTCATTAGGTGGGGAACACCATAGTGGGAATTAACAATGACTAACAACTAGGGTAGACTGGTTTGATTCCTATGAGATGGTCATGTTCGATATGATCTTAGTGTGGGACCTAAATGATTGGGGAAGATAAATAATATTGTATTATGACTGTAACATATCTATATTTATTGAGAGGATCGATATTCATCATCATTACTGAAAAAAAAATTAGTAGTTTGGAAATTTTTTCTTTAGATTTTGACAACCTAATTTAAATATATTTTTTTGACCTAAGGTCTTGTTTTTATTTAGTGTTTAAAACCTGACTAGTGTGTAGATTATTTATGTTATTTTTGGGTGTGTTAGTCCTTATAAACTCCATTATAGAAAAGAGAAGAGATATTTTCATGTATTTATCAAAGTGTGTGGTCTCCCAGGCGTAACCGTGTAGACCATCAATTTCAGGTAACCTGGTTTTTCAAACTGGATGGGTTGAGGTGAACAACATCATAAGAGATCTATATTTTTAATAGAGTAGCTCCACATGGGATACAATAGGTTTGGAAAATTTTCACCACGATGTGTGTGGTGTGGTCATGGATAGTGATAACCACATGGTTAGTGCATAGTTATCCAAACCATGCAGCCAAACCATATAGGTTATTAAAAAGATAAAAGTGACCAATTTTTCCCTCCCTTCAATATATAATTCTCTTACTCCTTTACCAACATTTGATGTGAAACACATTGTTCCCTCCTATATTTTGTATTTTATAATATTTTTCCTCAACTACTCATCCTTGATACTAATTTTACACCATCGGTCTCGTTGGAAGAGTATATGTAAGGGCATAAATCATGTTTCTCCTCTTTCTATTTTATCTCTCTAAATGTAATACTAATTCCATGTGATCACTTATTCCCTATTTTTAGGATGTTTCTCAAAATATCTAACTTTTATCGTTTTAGCACGATTTAGAACTTAATATAAAATGAGTCAGTTCTTACATGACTTAGGTAGGTGGTGCTAACATTTCATCTACAATTTATGAGAGATTTGGGGTGTTGACCTAAATGGACTAGTTGTATTTTCAAAGTGACCCCCCTAATTAATTGATGATTACTTATACATGATAAATTTATATAATTTTATGTTGTTAAAAATTCTCAAGATCATTTTTATATAGAATGATAGATAATGGGATTTGACTATTTAGACAGTTTAGGATACAATTTTGTTTTCATTAATTAAAATTTTATATGATATGATTGGTTACATGGTAATGTAATGTGAATGGCCTAATGATTTCTTTTTTTATCACCTATACTAAGTTGATATGGTTAACAGGTTGTGGGTGTGGCTTGAGATACATTGGTTGATGATGGCCACGAGGTTGAGAAAGTCAGGTCATCTAGATTGAGGTGATGTTGTCATTAGGATGAGGGAATGGACCATGTTACATGATACAGTGTTGACTATCATGATTTAGTGATATGGTCAATAGGGTATGTGGTATTGGATTATGTGGCTTATGTTATTTTGGTGATTTTAACTCTCCATATTTAGTCGATGCACCGTCATATTTATGTGAATATAGATAGGACTCAGTTTTAGTGGGTTTGATCACTCGATGTGGATGGAGGTATCAGTAGATATATTTTCTTAGGGGATGTTATTGACCATCAGTTATGTTATAGGTACTCACTGTAGAATGCCATGGTGGGAAGAGGTGGACTACCGAGTGTTAGTGTTAAGACAAAATGTTAGAGTCAAAGGCTCACTATTATAATTATGGACAATGGACCACCATTATTAGAGGATGGATATCATTGTGCCTTAGGATATTGGGATGTTGAGATGACCGATATTGATTATATAATAGAGGACGGATATCTTCATGCCTTAAAATTCCATCTGTTGATCTTACAATGACATTCTGAGCATAGCTCTGAGGGACCAACATCTCTTTGGTCATTCCATTAGGATTCCACGTATTTTATTGGTGGAACATGAGGTGATGAATGGCCCGAGGTGTTTGTAGTATAATTATGGGTGGTTCCAGAGGTGATGGTAGTATAATTATAGATTGGTCAAGGTGCTGGTTGTATAATTATGTACTATATTCCTTATATATATATACATGTTCACATGTTTATAGTTATAAGAGCATTGAAAATTGAATGTAAATTATTCCATTGGGCTGTTGAGAATAAGGGAAGTTATTTATTTATTAAACTGGTGTGCATTGCCTTTTTATTTATATTCTTTATAGACCTACATAATTATGGATGTATGTCATGAACACATTGGTGGTGGAAAAATTAACTCATACTCACACCCTAAATGAGACCCTCAAGATGTGTGTAGAATTTAAGGTATTATGATCAGTTAAGGATTCAGAATTGGGATATAGACCTTAGTGATTGCAGGTGTAACTTTTTCATGGTATTTAAGGTAGTGGTCTAGTTGGTTACCCTACATTGAGATGGTGTTTCCTTTGATATTTTATGTATTTATGTACTGTAAGAGTAATCCATGGATGAAACAAATTATATTTTTTTTTATTCTCTTTCTTGAATATTTTCTTGTATGACTTATTATGAAATTCCAATAATCTAAAAATGGTATTATACATTGGTTTATTTATTACCTTCATTGTTTATTTATGCTTCCACTGAGTACTAGTACTTCTTCCACTATGTTATAGTCATTATTCCATTAATTTTCATATATATATATATATCATTATTATTATAAAAACCTTATGGAATAGTATCCTCGTTATCACGTAATCAGTCCCTCATTGGCAGTCAGAAGACTTTAGAATATAGTGAGGAATGCATATGACCCGGTGACCAAACATCCCAAATAATTGTTTAAGTGGAAATCAGGTCAGGACACTACATAGCCATATTCTATTGGAAGTTCCAATTTAATGCAATAGATGATTTTTTTTACCACATTTTTTACTTATATACATAGAAAATAAGAGTAAGAAAATCTAAGAGAGAATTCTCAATTTTTTCCTATTAATTTTTTTAATAAAACTAGAAATGATATGAGGGGTTGATCAAAGAAAGAGATTGGTACATAGTTCATCTGATATTTTAAACCATAGTACGTGTTGGTACTCAGTTTATTGATTGATATTTAATATGTGATACACTTTTATTATAATATATCTGTTAATGCTATGGAAAATATCCTTGGATATATCAAACTATTTCTATCTTTCGCTATCCTAGTAAAAACCATAGTGATTCTTGATTATGTGATATATGTCCATGTTTTTTTCTAGCATCATTTTTCACTATAAATATTTTATAACATTAATATTGAATGTTAACCACATCACTCATATGTTTTTCATTTACATATAATTCATCATTACTCTAATCCATCACAAGGTGATCCGGTAATGAGGATTCTAACACATGTGATTTCAATTCATTGTGTAACACAATTGGAAGTAATCTGAAAAATTATTTGATGTTATGACCATTAAGGATATGGTAATTTTATATTATATATCATTAATATTTTTTAATTTATATTTATTCTTTGATTTAAATAAGTATATAATTAGTATTTTTCTTGATTATAAATTATGTGAGAAAAAAATAATTTAATTTATTAAATCTTACACTATTTTATCAATTCTTAATTTCCATCACCAGTGAACTTAGAATCCCTAGTTCCACGGAAATTATATTAGAGGGGATTGGTATTTCCCTTTTAAATGATATTGAATTTGGATATGAATACTATATCACAGTATTTGGGTAGGAGACCTTGTCATCTGCTAGATTTTAGTTCCATGATCAGTTGGGTGAACCCCCCAATTATGAAACCAATACATGTAATTTTCAAAACATGCCTCTATATTAATATTAAAAAGACAATAGAAATTAAGTTAAATATATATTTAGTTAATTCAACCAATTATCTTTGATGAGGTTCCCAAATAATTATATGTTAACCCAATATTATCTGAACTGACACTTTAACTAGGGTTTCATCATAATTTGGATGATGAAAGGAATTATGAATTAATATTGAATTGATCTATTTTATTTATTATAAATTGATATTTTCTTTTAATCATAAAATAATTTTTAAATATTAAATGAATTTTCCATAATTAATTAAACTTGTTGGATAAAAAATTTACAAAGTGGTTCAATATTTAAATTCTATATGTAGACAATAATTAATTAATTTTTATGTATGAAATCATGCATGGATAAAATAAATAATGAATAATACATAAAAAATAAATAGTTAATGAACCAATAATTATCTTATCTAAGGGTTAATTATTCATGTGATATTAAATAAAAATTTAACCTCAGGGAATACTCAATTTTCTTCTCTTGGAATGAGTTGAAGATCCACAAGTCCACATTTGTATCACCAAGGTTGGCATTATCTTGGTACCATCTTAGGCCACCTCCATGTGCCTTAATATAAACCATTTGTTCAATGTACCAATAACTCACACTTAGGTGAGATAAGCCAAAGTATTGATTATGTGATATTACAAAAATATCCATGGACATGAATATCCTATATAAGAATGGTGGGGGGGATAAATTGAAGGAAATCATATTTAATTTAATAACAAATAATTATAACATGATTCGATAAATTAAATTATATAATCCCTATAAATAGTATAGTCATGATCATGATCATGATTGGTCACAAAAAATTAAATGATTTTTCATTCAATATTACTATCTAGAATTAATTATAATTAGTTCATTAAAATGATAAAAACACATGAATTAATCAGATTAATTTTATTAATATTCAATTAATTAATTCGAACATATTTTATCAAATCATCTAAAAAGGTATCTTTTTCTATTATTTGAAAGAAAATAAATAATTTTACATTATTTAAAACTCAATATATTATTCTATAGGTTTTTACATGTGAGAAACCAATTGATTACCTTCTGAAACTATATTGTATGGTTTAATTGTAAATAATGAACTCATATGACATATTGTGTACACGACATGTGTCATTGTTTCACAGTTTTTACTATCAACATAATGAGCCATATAAATCATAAAAATTATGTTGATATGAAAATTCAATGTGTTGAGTATTTAATTTACAATAACCACAAATTATTCATAATCTAGAATAATACACAGAATTAGTCAAACATTTTATATAATATAAAACATAACCATTGGCATGTACTATAATCATAATGAACCATTAAACTGTTGTGGAATATTTTATGGAGTCAATAATTAATTTTAATATTTACATGTACCTAAGTAATTTACGCAACATGTACAATCCCATTACTTTTTGTGTACTTATATTCATATAATATCCATTCTACACTCCTAGTGACTCTGTGTGTAATTCTCACAAACATTTATAAACTACATGACATAAATAATGGATATATAGTGTTTACATCTTGTTAAATGGCTACCAGTGTTTATGTTCCATGTATTAAATATATACAGTGTAATATTTACATCACGGATTTTGACCCTATACATTTAGTCATGAAATATGGTGGACTAACCTGTGTGTAGACAAACAACATGGAATGTACTCTAGAAAAGTTATGTGTCGCCATTTCATGTCTATATGTGGTGAATTTATTTCACGTGACATGTACTAATTAAATGATGACCATAAAATCCTTGTGGGAACCCTTTTCTAAAGAATAAGGATACACAACATGTAACAAAGGTATACACATTATGTAGTCTTATACGATCTATATGGGATCCATAGATTGTTTTGGTGGGATCATCATATATAAAATTATTTAATAATAAAATAATGATAATATTTGTGATAAATGAAGAAATAGAAATGGTTATTATGATGATAAATGAAGAATAAATTAAAATTTGAAATAAATATTAACATTTAAATACACAATATTAAATAATCAAATAAATAAATATAAATTGGAATATGAACTCTGTAATACACATATAATGTTTCATGTATAGGGGAAGGAACTTAGTTGGATTAAAACAAAAAATATATTTATTTATTTTCGATGGATAATACCCAATATTTTTAATGAAGTGATTTCCTATTACCAATAAATTGTTTCCACTATATACTGATTTTGAGAAACCCATAATCCAGAAAGGATCTTTTCATGTTAAATTTATAATTTATTTTTTAAAAATTAGAAGAATAGGTTACCGTGTCAAAGGTTCAATCATAAATTACAATTTTGATCTTCCCAAAATCAATTTAGGATTAACATTTTTGTTTCATTGGGATCCATGTGTAGATTTAAACAGCCATATAATATAATAAATATTTTATGAAGGTTAATTTAATTTCATTTATAGATTGTGTTACATATAAAAATTAGTTTATACGAACTGCAATATTGTATTAAAATATTATTATCATGTAACCGTTGTATTGTAATGTATAATAAAAAGTAAATAATGATATTTTATGGTTTAAAATTTTATAAAATTAATTCAATATTTCATATTTGATTAGAAATGAAAATAAAAATCATTTCAAAATAAAAGAGTTTTTTTCCTAAAAAACTATTTTTATGAGTATAATGTAATTTTTTCTTAGTTAATTAAATTAGAATATATTATTGAATTATTTTAATGAAATTTATACATTTTAACATTAATTAAATGTTATAATATTTATTTGATATATTTTTATATTCAAGGGATAATAATAATTACTGTTTTTTGCTAATAAATGATTGTTTATACAATGATTCTTTCTTCATGTATTGATAACTTATTTTGAAATTATGTTATTCCAATTTTATAAATTCAATTTGAAAAAAAAATTAATATATGCATGGAATCAAGTGGGATAAATTGGGAAAACATTCCCCTTTTATTTAGTTTATTATGAATAGTTGTAAGAACTCAGATCTTCTTTTCAGGAATGAATCTTGTTTTCTGGTGTTTTTGAGAAAAATAATGTTTTGGAAATATTAGGAGTACACAGCATGTACTTAAGTAGTACACATCATGTACATTGATACTGCGTACAACCCTGTTTTGGGCATGTAACAACCAAGACATGGCCGTGTGGGGTGGCATGGAAGACCACTAATATCGAGGGCCAGTTGAGGCGAATACATGGTGTGTTCATTAATAGTAAACGATGTGTACTTTTTTGTTTATTTTTGTTAAATTAGATATGGGTCATGTTTAATCGATATAAACACCTTCTTCTAACTCTTCCTCATCTAATGATAATCACTGAATCTTCTATGAGCCACTGACCTGATGTCTGTTCTCCGAATCAAATACTGTCGATTACTTTTGAATCACCTCGTTGAGTTCTTCCTTCGTCTAGATCCTCTCCTCTTGATTTGTTGTCTTCCGTGAGTTTTTCAAGTTCGAACATTTTGGATGTTTTTGTAGATCTATGAAGTTATAGGTATATTCAAAGGATGAGGTTCAACTTTATCAATCATATAGCGTCAAGGTATGTGTTTTGTGCCTTTTTGTAGATGTCTTTGAGTTATATGATCAAATAGTGCCCAATACCCTAGATTAGGGTATTGCGTGTTTTGGGAATTTAACCATGTTAATTCCTATTATGATTTTTATGCTTGAGTATGGTTTTTTCATTATAAATAGGGTTTATTACCTTTCTATATAGGTGTTCACCCTTGTTTTCTTACTTTTGGCCCTTGGGGTGTATAACTGCTTGTTAGGTTGTTTTTCTTTCCATGCATAGTGTTGTTAGGATTGAGTTGATATTATATGAAATTATTGTGATATGAATTGTAGTTGTTTATCCAAGTATTATTTTATATTTACTCCGTGTGATGGATATCGTTTGTACATGATTTCATTACATAAGGTTGTGGGAACCTAGCGTAGTTAGACCATAGGGGGAATGGATGTTGAGGGCTTCCCCAAAGTTTCTGTTATACTTTTCACATTGAAGAACCATATGAGGGATGGATGTGAGTGCTCCCATAGACTTTCTGTAGTTCCATGTTTAGAGACCATAGGGAGAATTGGATGTTGAGGGCTTCCTCAGAGAGTCTTTAGTTTACCGTTATGAGAACATCGGGGTAATTAATAGTGAGTGATTCCTCAGAGCATCCTTGTCTAAGGTGAATTAAAGGGGTTAGACTATGAGTAATTCCCTAAGGGTTTCATTTGAATGTATAGTTAATTATTAAATGTAAATGAATGTAGTTAAAACTATAGGATTTTTTAATTTTGGGTACTTCCTTGTTTATTACATCATTTTTTATTTTTCATGCTATATATATTCACTAATAGATAGGCAGCGATATTTGGGAGGTTTCCTACTCAGATTCGTCTGACACCCTATTTGGGGTCATGCTTTTGGACCCAAACAGGTTATATTATTATAGGTATAGATAAGGTAAAGCGCCCTTCTACCTCAGGTACTTGACTGTTATGGAGATCAAGAGCATGGGACCAAGATGAGGCTTGAGATTCTGTTGGAGTTTCATTTTTCCTTTGTACTTTGGATTATTATTGTATTTTCCAGAATTTTTATTTTTTTTGATTCTTTCCTAGATATATGAGACATACATCATTTATATATGTGCTCCATTTTTTTATTTACTTTCAGTCTTCAGTTGTTTACTCATTTTATGGTATTACTACTTTTTCTACTCTATATTATTATTTTTTCACTGTGTTACTCTACCAATGAGTGAATAGTTTCCCCACTATCACACCCAAGGCCCTCTATGATAGTCGGCAGCCTCTGGCATTTGGGGAAATGCGCTTGAGGCCATGTGACCAATTGGGTACGGGGCACCTTTGGGTGGCACACAGAACTGGGGCATTACAAATTGGTATCAGAAGCATTTCTTTTCTTCTTGACCTATAGTTTAGAGCCTATAGAAAGGGGTAGGAAGAAATAAGTAGTTTGTAATAAGCTTTTCCCAGGAATAGCTAACCCGTGTATAGAGAAAATATAATATACCTTGAATATTGCAATTTTTCTAGTTTTCAAAATATTAATGTTTATTTCATTTTACCATTGAGTTATTCACATGTATTGTGTTGTTATGAAGGATATTATTCAGCTTCTATTTCTATTTCAACTGATAAGGTGAGGGTACTCCATCTCATGAATCATATATGAACCTGCTAGAGATCACAGATCATGAATTCTTGTCATTCCGTTTAGGGTGCATTATTGATTGTATGTTTTTGTGACAGATGTTGTGCTAGATATGTATGTTGTTGTGATAGATTCCTTGATATAATAACTTCTATTTTATAGGGTATTGATAATATGTAATGTTTCTTTTGAATGAATGCCAAACTTTGGTATAGAAGGTGTTATGGGCCCTCTTAGATCATAATTTGGCAGATCATGTGATTTATTGCACTGTTATACCATGTGATATTCATGGATATGATGCCAATCTTTGATTCACATGGAGTATGGGCCCCCAAAGATCGTAATTTTGAACATTAATTCTTGTTTTAGTGTTTTTATTGGGATCATGAGTAGTGTCTGAGGATTACTATATGGAAAAACCCATAATACACAGTGTGTGATGATAAATACAAGCCATGTATCCTTCTTTCTGTGAAGGAAATGTTTCTCTTAAGTACATTCCATGTATTGTATGTGCACGCCTTGTATTCCTTATCCATGTGACTGGCTATGTGAGAAGAGACATAGGGTTGGGAAATGTTGGGTGACACACACCGTGTACTTGGAATACACACCGTGTTGTAAGAGCTATGTATCCACCCACATGAACAACAACATGGATGGATGAATCTCAGGTAGTACACATCGTGTCCATCTTGAACACGCTGTCTAGAGTCGATCATTTTTTCAGCCGTGTAACCAATGACACGGGTCAATAAAATCCTTCTAGTACATGTTATGTCTATCATAAACATTCCATGTGGTTTTGTTCTAGGAGATTTGTGTGGCTTATCCATGTATAGGAACTCAAGAAGAGGGAATTGATTCAATTACACGCTATGTCCTTAGGAAGAACATGTTGTGTGTTGGGATGTTACATGACTAGTTTTGGAATAGGTACAAACCCATCAAAAGGCTTTAAGGAACACACCGTGTTGGTTTCACACACTCCATGTATCCATGTTTTTAAAAACATGAATTTATTCTTTCTCATGATCCTTTCTTTCAATTATAAGTTTCAATCCTTGATAATCTTGAACTAAGTTGTGCACTTGAACTTGTAGTGTCATTCCACCAATACATCCTCCAATTGCATGCTAGATTTAAGGCAATGGTCAGACACCTGACATGGTAGATCAGGGACTTCCAGTAGATCCTCCCTCCATGATTGTCTTAGAACCATCCATTATTTTGGATATAGGAACTAATGCACAGGTCCAAGAAGTCTTAATGAGGTTTATGCAGACCTTATAGGGATCACTGCATCCTTCCCCGTCTATGGCATAGTTGACGCGGGTTTTTTAGCAGCATCATCCTCCCACTTTCATAGGGGATGGAGGACATCAGGCTATAGATTCATGGTTACAATCTATGCTACCTATCTTTAATCATCTGGAGATGCCTCCAGAGAGGATGGTGAAGCTTGCAATATACATGCTTTGGGATTCCTCCAAGAGATGGTGGGATGTGATATCATAGGTGGGACGCCAACGAGTTATGTCTTGGGATGAGTTTTATCGTACCTTCAATGACTACTTCTAACCAAATACATTGAAGGCCAACCAAGCCCGAGAGTTCATGAGTTTGGAGTAGGGTACACTCTCAGTCATGGAGTATTCTTCTCGCTTCACAGATATAGAGTGTTTCACACCCATTATATGGGGAGATGAGTAATTTCTATAGATAAATTTTGAGGATGGTCATAGGTATGACATCCGATCTCAGGTGAACATCTATAGGTTGACTTCCATAGCTTATATAGTCAGCCAGCCACTAATAATATAGCATAACCTAAGGGATTCTGGAGCTGTGAGCATGGGAAGTTCGGCATCTAGAGTTGGTACTTCTCCGGCAGATAGTATGAAGTGTTGTGGGGAGTCTACGTGTGAAGATATTAGTAGGAGAGATGCTCCTTTAGGTATCCAGGTGGAATGCTACTAGTACGGGAAGAGAGGGAATACAAGGCCACAATTCCCGAGAGACCTAGTTGAGTGTCGATCTTGTAGAAAGATGGGTCATCTTCAGCGTTTCTGCTAGTTTTTCTCACCAGCAGCTGGTGAGAGGGGTTCCTCTATGACTCCATATTCATAAGAAGGACCAACTATTTCTCATCATTCAAGGAACTCATGTTTTTCTGGCCATTCAGGATGATGTGGAGGTCATGGACATAGTGGTCAAACACAAGGTATTAGACAGTTGTAGGGTGGATCAGCTCAAGTTTCAAAGATAGCTTTACTAGGCAACGGTACAGGCCAGATTTTTGCAGTGGAGCAGACCCATCAGTAGCAGGATCCCAAACCCTCTAATGCTAAAGGTACAATTTTGTTTTCCACATTTTTCGATTCTTCTTTTTTTGATACAGGTTCTTCCCATATCTTTATATATATTGCAGTTGTGAAGAGTCTTGGGATTTTTATATTTACTTTTGTTGATATCTTGATGTTGGAAACTCCGTTGGGATAAGAATGGCTATTGTACGTCAATGCAAGGAGTAATCTCTTGAGGTTAGTGGGTGTCACTTCTTATGGGACCTTTATGTCTTAGAGATGATGGGTTATGATGTCATTCCCAGAATGGACTGGTTAGTTCTCTTACAGGATGTTGTTGATTGCTATCATCATAGGGTGAGTTTCACATCACCATAGGGTGGATCCTTTCTACATAAGGGAGAATGGGATGTCCAGGCGAGCAGATCGGGACCCGAGCATCATGGGTTGGGAAGAGTTATAGCTCAGAATACTATTCTATATCTGGATTACTATGGGACTTCACATATATACCTTCCTCTAGTGGTGGATCGTTTCAGGTATATATTTCGAGCGAACTTTTTATTTCTTCTTCCAGAGTGAGAGGTAGACTTTTCTATTGCACATGTTCCAGGAGCGTCACCGGTGTCCATTTGTCCTTATATGATGGCTACACTAGAGTTAAAGGAGCTTAAAAAGTAGTTTAAGGAGTTACAGAAAAAGGTTTTCATCTGACCTAGTACTTATCCATCGGTTTCACCTATCTTGTTTGTGAAGAAAGTAGACAGTACCCTCAGACATTGTGTGGATTATTGGAGGTTGATCCAGTTGACAGTCAAAAACTGATATCCCTTGACAAGTATTGATGATCTCATTGATCATCTTCTAGGAGCCTAGGAGTTCTCGAATATTGAATTGAGATCCTATTATTATCATTTTCACATTAGACCATCAAATATACCTTTTACATCCTTTCAGAGCAGTTATTCTCTATGCAATTATGTGGTTATGTCATTTGGTTTCATGAATGTTCCTGCAGTTTTTATAGAATTGATGAACTTAGTGTTTCATCCATGTATGGATTCTTTCATGTTAGTCTTTGTGGAAGATATCT
Organism: Viscum album; assembly: GCA_963277665.1. Classification (NCBI taxonomy): domain Eukaryota; kingdom Viridiplantae; phylum Streptophyta; class Magnoliopsida; order Santalales; family Viscaceae; genus Viscum; species Viscum album. The sequence continues at coordinate 941,425,106 of OY728127.1, read as the reverse complement.
TAGTGTACTATCACACTCTAAAAGAACATTTTTCCCATATTCAGATCATTTTGACTACACTGAGAGAGAATTATTTATAGGCTAAGATCTCAAAATTCCACTATTGGATTGACCATATTAACTTCTTTGGACATGTTATCTCATATACAAGAGTATTAGTATACCTAGAGAAATTAATAGAAGTCGTTTCCAGGTAGAATCCGAAGAACTTATTTGAAGTACAGAGTTTCCTAGGGATGGATGGTTAGTACAGACGTTTTATTCAAGACTTTTCATGCCTACCAGCGCCACTGACGGGCTTGATGAAGAAGGTTGTGAAGTACCTATGGACATATTCCTACGATTCATAATTCAAAGAGCTAAATGGAAGGTTGACTTCAGCATTGATACTAAACTTACCAAATCCTGGAAGAGTTATATTGTTTACTGTGATGTATCATGTATCGAGATGGTAGTAGTCCTTATGTAGGGGGAAGGAGTCATTGTGTATAAGTCTCATCAGTTGAGGTTACATGAGTGGAATTACCCAATGCATGATCTTGAGTTGGATGCAATTGTGAATGCCTTGTTCTATAGGAGACATTATATTTTTGGGGATTATTTTGTGGTTTTCACTGACCAAAAAAGTCTCATGTATATCTTTACCCAGTATGAGCTTAATTTAAGACATCTAATGTGGGTTGAGTCCTTTCATTCTTCTGACTTTGATCTTGCCTACATGCCAAGAAAATGAAACACAGTGGTTGATGCATTGAGATGGAGGATGTAGATACATGCAGTTCAAGAGGCCTGTAGTGGGTGGCATATTATTTCTATGTTCTCTGAGATGAATTTGGATATTCACGATGGACAGGGGAAAACAATTCTTCTTCATTAGTTGTTACTTATACTCATCTTGATCAAGTGAGAATGAGGAAGCTATCAAGTTTTGAGGTCCTAGTTCTATGGGAAACTATGTCATGAGAGGAACCTATTCCTAGATAGACCATAGACACATATGGGATGTTACATTTTCATGGGCGTGTATGGGTTTCAGTAGATATACGTGAGGAGCTGATGCGGTTTTTTCATTCCTCTATTTGGGAAATTCATCCTGGTGTCAGAAAAATGTAACATGATCTACACCATCAGTATTGGTGTCCTGGTATGAAGAGATGAGTCATTGGTTTTTTAATGAGGTGTTCCACCTATCAGTAGGTGAAGCCAGAGAATCAGATACCAGAAGGACTTTTGTAATAGTTACCAATTTCTTAGTGGACGTGGAATGATGTATCTATGGATTTTGTAATAGGGTTACCGATATCACCTCAAGGTAATGATGTATTTTTGGTTGTCATTGATAGTATTATGATGGTTTCAAATTTCTTTCCAGTAAAGTATACCATTAGTGATGATGATATTTGAAGGTTCTACATTGGAGATATGGTATGTTCACATGGGGTTCTTCACTTCATCGTTTCAGACAGGGATACTCGTTTTACTTCTCAGTTTTGGTAGGCACTATAGAGGGATTTCGGTACATAGGTACTTCTGACAACAACTTACCATCCCTAGACATATGGCCAGTCTGAGCATATGATTCAGGTGATCGAGAACATTCTTCAATCATTTGTCCTATATTTTGGAGGTTTTTTGGAGAAGCACATAACTCTGGTGGAGTTTTCCTACAATAATAGGTTTCATGAATCTACTCAGATGCCACCTTATGAGGATTTATATGGTAGGCCGTTCTGATCACCCCTATGTTGGATAGAAGCAGGAGAGGTAGCTATGTTGGGACATTGCCTTTTCCAGGAGACCACGAAGTAGGTGGAGTTAATTCGGAAGAGGATGGAAACTGTATAGTCATGATAGAAGTCTTATGTTAATAGATAGAAATTACCTCTGGAATTTGAGGTCGGAGGTCATGTTTTCCTATGTGCCACAAAGAGGATGGGACACAGGAGGATTAATATATAGGGAATGATTTCAACGAGATACGTCGGGCCACTTGATGTTTTGGAGAGAGTCGATCCACTTTCTTATCAATTGCAGTTACCTCAGAGATATCAGGTTATGCATGAAGTCTTCCATGTTTCTCATCTACGGCGTTACTTCTCAAAACTGTCTCATGTTTTCATATCAAGGAGGTTAATTTCGAGATGGACACATCATTCGAGGAGCATCCTATCCGGATAGTTGATCACAGCGTGATGGTTCTCTATGGAAGGTATGTTCCTTTGGTACAGGTACTATGGAAGCATGGGCGAGTACAGGATAAGACTTGGGAGAGGGAGACTGATATGTGATCGCATTGGGTGGATCTATTCAAGGATTCTTCTTTTCCACCTTCTTAGAGAAATTTAGGGATGAATTTGTTTAAGGGGGGAAGTTTGTAAGAATCAAGATATTATTTCGGTTATGAATCTTGTTTTCAGGTTTTTTGAGAAAAATGGAGTTTTCAAAATCTTTGGAGTACACACTAGTGCTAGAAGAGTACACGCTGTGTAGCCTTTTACCGTGTATGACCGCCTTTTGGGCATGTAATGGCTAAGACATGGCTGTGTGTAGGGATGTGGTGGACCACTAATGTCGAGGGCCAGTTGAGGCGAATACACTGTGTGTTCATTAATAGTACACATCATATAATTTTTTCGTTAAATCAGACAGGGGTCTCATCTAATCGACATAAACACGTTCTTCTAGACAAGCCTTGTATAGGAGAGATGGGAATCACCAAATCTTATCCAAGCCACCGACCCGGCCTCTATTATCTTAATCAAACACATTTGATTTTGTTGGAATCAACTTGATGTTTTCTTCCTTCTTCTAGAGCATCTCCTATTGATTTCTTCTCTTCTGTGAGTTTATTCAAGGTTGAACGTTTTGGATGTTTTTGTTGATCTATGATGTTTTTGGTCGATTCAAATGTTCAGGTTCAACTTTATTGATCATACAATGTCGTGGTAGGTGGTTTTTTCCTTTTTGTAGATGTCTTTGAGTTTTGTGTGCAAAAATTACCCAATACCATAGATTAGGGTATTGTGTGTTTTAGGAATTTAACCTGGTTAATGCATTTTTTGATTTGTATGCATGAGTAATGGTTTTTATTATAAATAGGGTTTATTACCTTTCTAGGGAGGTTTTTACTCATGTTTTCATGATTTTGGCTTTTGGGGTATAGAACTACCTTTTAGGTTGTTTATATTTCCATGCCTAGTGGTTTTAGGATGGATTTGATATTATATGACATGATTGTGATATGAATTGTTGTTGTTTAGCCTATTAGTATTTGAGATTTACTTTGGCTGCTGGAAATCATTTGAGCACAATTGCATTACACATGGATGTGGGAACCTTGTGTAGTTAGACCATTGGGGGAATGGATGCTGAGGGCTTCCCTAGAGTTTTTGTTATACTTTTCACATTTCTAGAACATAGGGGGGTTGGACATGAGTGATCCCTCAGAGTTTATATAGTTCCATGTTGCGGGATAATAGGGGGGATTAGACATTGAGTGCTTCCTCAAGGATTCGATAGTTTACCATTATGAGACCATAAGGGGAAATAACGGTGATTGATTCCTCAGAGACTCCATTTATAAGTTGAACCATAGGAGTTAGACTATGACTACTTCCCATGGGGTTTCTTATGAATGTTTGGTTTATTATTAAATTTAAATTTATTTAGTTAAAATAATAGGATTGTTTATTTTGAGTACTTCCATGTTTATTAATTGTTTTTCATTTTTCCTGCTATATATATTCACTGATAGACAGGGAAAGATCTTTGGGAAGTTGACTGTTGGGATTCATCTCACACCCTGTTTGGGTCATGCTTTTAGGCCCAAACATATTATATTGTTGCAGGTATAGATTAGGGAAATCGCCTGTCTACCTTAGATACTTGACTCTTGTGGATCTCGAGAGCATGAGACCAAGATGAGGCATGTGATGCTGCTAGATTTTATTGATTTCCTTGTACATTATATTAGTATTTTATTTTCCATCATTGTGACTTGTTTGGCTACTTTCCTAGACATATGTGACATGCATCATTTATATTTATGCTAATTTATTTATTTTCTTTCAATTTTCTATTATTTACTCATTGTAAGGTATTAATGCTTCCGCTATTGCATATTGTTGTTATTCAACTATGTTACACTATCAATGAAGGCATAGTTTCCCCAATACCGCATCCAAGGCCCTCGCTGCTAATCAGCAACCATTGTCTTTCGAAGAAATACACTTGAGGTTATGTGACCAACTGGATACGGGGCACCTTTGGGTGGCACTCGGAACCGTGATGTTAGAATAGTATCTTAGATAATTTTTTCTACCACATTAAGGGGTACATTAGCTATTTAATAATTAAAAATAATATTATATTGATGATAAAATGACACAAAAAGACACCTTAATTTTATTTTATGAGCCCATTTCATCCAAACATTGCCAATATTCATTTATGTGTAGTTTTTTTTCATTTGGAGGTGATTAAGTCCTTTAAAAAATTATCTAATGAAAATTAATAAATGTCACACTATTATTTTTGTTAACTATATTATTTTTAACAATGTAAAAATGGTTATTTATGGATATAAATAGTCATTTTAATTATAAATGATTTAAATTCATCATGGTAATTTAATTTAAATTCATAGTGGAGGAATATGTTTCTTAAATTCATACACAATGATGATGTAGTAATTATTGAATTAAATGTTCAAATAAATAAATCGTATAAAAAATATTATAATTATTATAATTTCAAATAATTAATGTGATCTAAAAAATTTATAGATGAATAAATAATTTTAAAGACTTTTTAAATAATATATTTTAATTCCCTATTTTCCCTGATGTATTTTAACATAAACTAAATGAATAGTAATAAAATTAATATTAATGATATTTTATAATAAATACTATTTTATTAAAAGATATAAAATTTATAAAAATATTAAATTCATAAAAATGAATGGGATATGGTTTTATAAATGAACCACTATATATTTATGGGTATTTTTACATTTTATATTATCAATATTAACACATATATGGTAGAAAACATTAATATTATGGTAATTTCCAGAATGGTTAATGAAGGGATAAAACAAAAATATAAGGGTAGATATGTTATCCAAACATGAAAAATTATTATTGGATTGTATAATTTCAATGAATAATAATTTTATGTTATATGATTACAAATATTATACCATTTTGACATAAAAATTAATGTATATTAATTTAACATTTTAGTAAATTACAAGAGTGTCCATCCCCTCAATTATAATAGGGAAACCCTAAATTGTATTTTTCAAATCACATTTATCCCTCTATATCAAAAAATCATAAAAATTAAATTATAAACATCCCTATACTCATTAAAGTTGTATTTTTCTTCACAAAAACCAACCACAGATCCCTTATCTGGAAATCAAAAGGAGTCATTTCAAATATGAGGTAATCACATTAACTGGTCACTTTATTTTGATTTATTACTTTACCTACTATAAATAAGAAATATTATTCATAAAATAATAAATTATATATCCTACCCATATTTATATTTTTTATTATTATTAAATCACTTTTATTCACCCTCTTTTTATCAAATGGGTAGTGAAATTTCCTATCATGTGTATACACAACTTACTATTTTCATGTAGAAACAGAATTAATTACACATAACCATCTTTTAAGGATGGGTATTATGATGTGTTTAGTTTTTTATATTTTACGTATTAGTTAATTATACATATGGAATTATAGATTCATATCTACCTTCATACCTCCCAAATTTTTGGAAAACGATTACCTCTTTCTTACGTACATGTGGACCACCACCTCCATGAAATGATGTGATTAATTTTTAATTTATGTTTTAGATTCATGGTAATAAGGATGTAATTAATGAATATATATGATATAATAATGATTTCTTTTCCATATTTAATTTTTTAGCTAGACCAATAGAAAAAATGAAAATATCATTCATGTGTACGTATAGCCTACCGTCTCTATGACCAGTGTAATTCATTTTCCTATCTATAAATTTATGAATGACCCTAACATTGTTTATAATGAAACAATAGGATATTTAAAACATAATAAATATTATTTATAATAAATTCCTATAAACAGTTCACATGTACCGAAACTATCAAACCAAAACATGCATAATAAAATGAGGCACTTATCATCTGGAATAATGATTTTAGTAAATAATTGTTAATAAATTAGTGAGTAAATGTTATAAGTAAATAATATATGTTTTGATTTATATAATTATTATTTTTCAATTGAAATATAATTAAACTATATTTATTATATTGGATGTCCAAAAATGTATGAAGTGAGACCAATGGTACGAGGTTTAATGATACAATCTCATTTATATTGAGATTGTTTATAAATTTGTAATGATGATTAAATATTATGATAAACCTTAAAAGATAATCATGAATTTTATTAACCACTGTTTATTTATTTAAAATAAATTTTTTCATTTAATTTTAATCACTTTTTGAGCACCAGATGCCTAAAATATTTTTTATGGAAAGTTTGACTTCATCTATATCTTCTATTGAAATTACTCTATCTTATATATCCAATATTTCTAAAAAATAAGAAAATGTTTTTATCTTTTTTTTTGTATTTTTTAATTTTTAACCTTGGTTTAATTTTTACATTTTCTTTAAAAATGAATTATCATTTCATTTTTTGAACATTTTAGTTTCTAAATATTCAATAAAATATTAAAAGTGTATTTTATTTTAACCTATATGGAATGATCAAAATTTTTTATCATCATGATTAATCATTGTTTTGAATATTATTTATATGACTCCTTCAATAATTTAAAATAAAAAAAACATCCATTAATTTTTTTTCTATTTTAAATATAAGATTTTGAAATGTAATGGTTATTTTCCACAATTATTTTTTAGTGGAATTTCTATTCATCAAAGACCAAAACAAATTATTTTACTTATACATTACTTTAGATAAGATCCAGAAACACTATCTATATAATTTATTTTTATGTTTTATGTTTTATATGACAATATGCTTATGAAACCCTTATATATTTCCTCGGTAATGCTATGATAAAATGTTCACAAAACCCATTTCTTTTCATGGATTATGATACAATGAATGAATTATGATATTATGGAACACATATATATATATATATGATTTTCATTATGTGATGGTGGGACCAATATCTCACTCTAATTCCATGAGTAATGATTTATATCTCATGTTATAAGTATAATTGGAATTGGGAGTGATCCCAAATCTATACAAGAAATTGACTACTATGATACTTCTATGAGATAACCATGAGTACTAAGATTGTTTATGTAACACCCCAAGCTTCCACGATACACTTCTCATTCAATAATGCAATGGCTTTCATTGTACGCAACTTCGAGTTCTAAAACACCGCGACTAATCAAAGTAGCCGTTATGAATAGTAATAACCACTTTTTAAAATTGTAGAAATTTTATATTTCAAAATGGACTTCATTTTTGGATTCGGAATATCTAAATTAGCCTATGTTGAATTTTTGGTATTTTTCTGAGAACTTCTAATTTTTTATGAATAGTGAAAAATACTTAAAAACAAATTTTTTAATAAAAATAATTTATAGTGATAAATTATACTATTTAGTGGTTTTAAAATATAATTATAATATATTTTTACCATTTTATCCAATGGTGGTCATTAGAATTAATTTAACATTGAAATTGGACATAAATAGTTGTCAATCTTTTGATATAAATTATTTCTTAAAAACACGCTATTTGTTGTGACAGCGGGAATTAATTATAAAATAAATTAATGCAACTTATATTTTTGGAATTTTGTAAAATAGACATCATTTTTGAAATCGGAATATCAATTATAGCTTAGGGTGAAATTTTGGCATTGTTCTGAAAAACTTCAATTTTTTGATGAATAGTGAAACCACTAAGTGGTAGTTAAATAACTGATTTTTCATTTAAATGAAATATTACCACCTATGTGATTTGATTTTCAAAAATCCAATATACATGGTTGTCATTAAGAAGTAAAATGTGGTTCAATGAGATTAAAATAATTTTTGGTGAATAGTAACTTTTAAGTTCTTAATAGCGATTAGAGATAATTAGTGTAGTTTAAGGTAAAAATAATGTTTTAATAATATGATATGAGCTTTACACATGTCCTACCCTCATTGGATGTGTCATGGCCGACCAAGAAAATCCATGGGTCAACTTGGGGACCCCATGGAGCCACTTTAGTTGGAAAATGACATAAATACCTTTTATTTAATGTTAAAGTAAAAAAATGACACAAACATGAAATGTTTTACTAAAAAAAATTTACATGGTGTTATACAAGTCATATTTTTTACTATAAATATTAATTGGAAAGATAAAAATATTTACTACATCATAGTATTTTTTTATAATTCTTAGACATTAAATAAATTAAATTATATATGACATCATTATGATGCAGCGATGACCTCATTATTTAACGATTTTAATAAAATGAAAAGATAATGTACAATCCAAGGCTTACACTTGTCCAAAGACTATTGGATGGGTATATTTCGAACCCTTATCACCTTATCCACGAATTATATAAGTGTGGGACCTTTATAATCCGAAAAGCATTGTATAATAATGTAAAATTTCCTTACTTTCCAAGAGTGCCCCTCCTCTCCACTTATAAAAGGCCCCCACCTCTACCACCTCATTCACACTTTCAAGACATTTGTCTCAGCCAACCTCTGCCCAAATACTCTCCCAACTTCCCCCTATTACTCCTAGAATCCTAACTTTGGGCAGAACTCTTCCCAAGGAAGCCTTTGGCTCAAATCAAAAAGAGTTACCCGATTTTGAGGTAATGTCTTCTCTAATGTTGTTTTGTTTTATTTTTCTTCTCCAACCCCATAAAATATTTTTATTCATTTCTTTTGTAACAACACCAGTATCCTCAATATACTAGTATGTTTTTATAAGAAGGATTCAAGCTATACTTACACACACCTACATATAATGGTTAAAGAACATACGGTTTCTGTGGATGGTGAATTTCTGCCTCACGAAACGATGATTGTTCAACACTCATATAACACCTTCAAAGGTGGCCATTAAGATGTCACTATATTTATATATGATATATAATATGTTTATGTTTTACTTATGCTTATGTATTTCTCATTTATGGCATACATTATGATTTCCATTATGGGTAAACGTGATAATTTCATTTTAGGAAGTGCGGACTACCGCCCCCTCAAGGGATTTGAAACGTTAATGCCATATGTGGGGTGTATAAAGGATGGATTAAAAGGTATTATACACTATATTATACTGGAATTATATTATAAATTTATATCATTATGATTTCATTCCATTAAATACGAAATAGAAATGAAAGTAGCGTTCATGCGTACGTACGGCTTACCGTCTCCATGAACGGTGCATTTCATTTCTTACCTCTAAATGTTACGTAATATTATAAATGAATGTATATACTGGATATATATGATATATATGACATATAAATCATGAATATAATTCTGGAGATAATGGATATTCTACCACATAAACAACTTGTAATTATAAGAAGTTTATTGTTGACTGAAGTACCAAAGATCGACAAAACGACCGTTATTAACTTAAATAATTACATAATGTTCATATCATTGTAATAAGTGATATAAAAAGGATAATGAAATTTAAAATGGTTCTTAATAAGGTATATACTAACTCTAGTTTATTATTCAGGAGGTTAAAGAACGGTTGAGTCAAGTCAGACACAAGGTAAGGGAACTTCTTAACCCAATTTCCATTCTTTGGGTTAATCTCCTACTTTCAAATTACGTCATGATATTATTATGTCCTATCTTGTATTTGTACTTTCTTTATGTGTATCTATAGTGAATACACATAATATATCTATTTTATTTGTAAGGGAACTTCTTAACCCAATTTCTATTCATTGGGTTAATCTCCGACTTTCAAATTATGTCATTATATTATTATGTCCAATCTTGTATTTTTACATTATTTATGTGTACTTATAGTGAATACACATTATAGATGTACTTTATTTAAAAAAATGGTCTTTTTAAGGACTTCATCTCAATCCCCTTTCATTAAGGCATATTTGGTTTTATACACAACTTTCTTTTATATGGTGTATAAACCCCTTTGACTTTTACGTTTATTCAAAAGGAATCTTTTTTATACGAAGCGTTTTGTTAAAAGACAAAAGGGAATGTTTTTCTTTCCATACTTATGCGGCGACAACGACTTCTCCGCCGCCGTGACCATTATTTGAGTTTCGGCTTCCTCCATAAGCCATCATTTTTTTAATGAAAAATAACTACAAAGTTTTAACTTTCTTTTATTTTGGTATTGAAAATGGTTTTGAAAGAGTTTTTATTATATCAATGTGTTGTATTGATATCTTGTGATTGAAAGGTGGAAATGTTGTGTTTCCTTTATGCATGTTTTATGTGATACGATTATGTTATGGTTTATGATATGTATAAACCTATTCATATGAGGAATGTATTGGACTTAATAAGTGACGAGTGGAGGCCGCTATAGCTCCTCAATGCATCGGTAGGTCTCATGAGACAACTAGACGTGGAATTGGCCGAGACCCTTTCCCAATTTGATTTATGGTTTTGGCTGAGTCCTTAATCATTTTACACGTCTTGGTCGAGGCCTTGACAAAATGTTTCAGAATGTCTGGCATTATGCATTCCATCATTATGAAAGTGGTTATTGATATTGCTTGTGATTATTCGACCAGTAGAATATCCATGTGAAGAAGTAAATGGCATTATTTCATTTTACTTTTGCCATATTAGGTTGATGTTCAAGTTTAAAAGGCTTTTCTTTTAGTCATACATTGCCTTAAATATTTATGTTTATTTATGAAAGCTTTCGCAATATTGTTATCCTTACTGAGCATCTGAGCTCACCCCTTTCAATGTTTTAATATTTTCCAGGATGTGAAGAAGTATTTTATGAATGACCTACAGGGATTGTCAGAAGAGGATATGATTGTGGTCTATGGAGACTTTGTTATTGTAGTTTTTCACTTTATGATGTAATGTAACGTTTATGAATGTATCTAGTGTTTCCAAGGCTACTAAACTAATCGGTCTTTCGAGACTTGATCTTTTGTGATCATGCCAATGTTATGAAGTAATGCACTAACTCTGGGTAGCTGGGGTCGGGGCATTACAGTTGGTATCAGAGTCAGTTTAGTACTAACCTTGGAAGCAAGATTTAGATAAACTCTGATTAGAGCACATAGCCTAAAGATAGACTTTGAGGATTAGTATAAAATAACATCCTAGAATTTTGTTATTGTAAAGATTTTGTGAGGTTTCCAAGCAATACATCCCTGTCTGGATACGAGCAGGTAGAGGCGGCTTTGGCACAGATGTATCTAGGGGTAAAACCCGAAAACACCGCTTTGAGCTAGACTCAAACGGGAACTGGTGCACGACAACGGGCCTTGCTGCACTCTTGGTTACGACACTCCCGGGGGATATTCTTAGGATAATTCTCATTTTCTTTACAAACCACTATGAAGGGTTAGGAGTATATACTTTATCAAAGAAAACATTTCTTTTTATGATTATGGATTATATCCATAAATAGTTCAATTTATGTAAAGTGTTTTACAAATATGGAATTATGTATTTTAATTCATAAACTAATCTAGTTTATGCCATTGTTTAGAAATGGCGCCTAGTGGAAGGAATGGAAACCGTATCAATGCACGCACTCTGTGTAGGGATTACCCTCCCGCTCAAGGTATTTATTGTGGATATGGAGATACAACTGGTGTTGATCAACTTATTACCATACTGGGACAACTCACTTAGGTTATGAATAATAACCTTACTCGTATGGAGCACCCTGATCCGCAACGTGGAGGATCAATGTTAGACCGCTTCATGAGGAAACAACCAACAACATTTAATGGGGGTACAAATCCATTAGTAGCTGAACAATGGATAAACTCCTTAGAGAAAATATTCCATGCCTTGGGGAGTAGCGAAAGGGAGAAGGTTATCATGGCAGTTTACCGCCTCACTGGAGATGCCGATCAATGGTGGTCATTGATTCAAAATACAAAGGAAGATGAAGAAGTATCAAATATGGAATGGAGAGAGTTCAAAGATCTTTTCTTAGAAAAATACTTCCCTCGTGACCATCGAGAAAATATGGAAAGGCAATTTCTGAGTCTGAGGCAGAAGGAGGATGAGAATGTCGCAAAGTATGAGGCTAACTTTACAAGGTTAGCGAGGCATGCTGCAGATTATATACGTAACCCAAGAAGTAAGATTGATCGTATCTTTGATGGGTTAAAACCTTTTCTCCGTCGAGCTTTAGTATCACAATCTTTCTCAACATACGAAGATATTGTCTCATGTGCTATCAAGACAGAAAAGGAATTCTCTAAGTCTTATGACAACAAAGTAAAGAAAGAGAAGAAGAGAACAGTGGAACAAGAGACAGATAAAGGGAAAAAGGGAAAGAAGGATTTTCCATGATGTGATAATTGTGGAAAGAATCATCCTGGTACTTGCCTAAAAGGAATGGGAGTTTGTTACAAATGTGGAGAAAAAGGTCACCAGGCGCGTGATTGCAAGGGAAAGAAAGAGGCTATCAAAGTTGAATGCTACAATTGTAGAGAAATGGGTCATTATGCAAATGAATGTCCTAAGCGTCAGGGAAACTTACCTCAGAAAAGGTCAAGGGATCAAGGACAATCTTATGTTGTTACTACAGTTGAAGCAGAATAACTAATGTATTGGTGCTTTTGGACTCATGGATTATATTCTGGTTATTAGAATAATGTGATATATATATAAGGATTGTAATGCAGTACTTGTTGATTTCAGTAAGGTTTTAATATGATGAAGGTAATTATATTTTTAGTATGTGACAATAAGAGAAACTTTACTTTGTTTAGGGAATCTGATAAATTGATTTTGAAATTAAGATACCGTTTAGAGAAAGTCTGGACAGAGGTATTTTGGATAACTATAAAGGTTGGAGTGGATTAAGTTGATCTTTAGATATTATTGTTTAAGGTTAAAAAATTTATGAAGATTATTTTTGGAATATTATGATACTATAGTTTTAGGAAAAGGACAACCTGCAGGGTGGGGCATAACCTGTCGCGTCGGACAAAGCTGCAGGAATCGAACCCACAACCATAGTGCGACAGGCCTTTATTTACTACCACCAGCCTACAGGAAGTCCCTGGTTATTACAAAATAATTTTACTAATCTAAATGGTATGTGTTAATATTTGGAACCTTATACAATTAGGATAAGTATAATATTTTTGAGTTCTATTATCTCTTTGAGTGAAAGATGAGTTGAAGGTTGAAACTCTAATTGTCAAGCATAAATATATATATACCTATCTCTTATTCAATGAATAAATTAATTCTTAAACTTTAGTAAAGGGATATTAAAACAAAAAAAATGTGTTATCCTAATACCTTATGTCTTGTTGAACTGATGATATTTTAAATCAACATAGATTGAAGGCTTTGAGGCCCTCAATTTGACAGTTGATTGTGATTGATGACCTCAATCACTCCCTACAAATATTTACATTTTTCCTCCAATTATATGTCTATAATTTCCACCAATGTTCTCCTTATCGAGATCATAATTTGGTGGTGACTTTCTTATTTCCATTTCCCTCTTATTAAGGCTAAATTTTATTAATCTTATTTCCGATGTGGGTTTTCCACAAAGGTATTTTCTCTTTTCAACCTATTATTTTCAAAGAAAAAATTTCAAATTGTAAGGACGCAATTTATTGAAGTAGGGGAGAATGTAACACCCCGAGCTTCCACGATACGCTTCTCATTCAATAATGCAATGGCTTGCATTGTACGCAACTTCGAGTTCTAAAACACCGCGACTAATCAAAGTAGCCGTTATGAATAGTAATAACCACTTTTTAAAATTATAGAAATTTTATATTTCAAAATGGACTTCATTTTTGGATTCGGAATATCGAAATTAGGCTATGTTGAATTTTTGGTATTTTTCTGAGAACTTCTAATTTTTTATGAATAGTGAAAAATACTTAAAAACAACTTTTTTAATCAAAATAATTTATAGGGATAAATTATACTATTTAGTGGTTTTAAAGTATAATTATAATATATTTTTACCATTTTATCCAATGGTGGTCATTAGAATTAATTTAACATTGAAATTGGACATAAACAATTGCCAATCTTTTGATATAAATTATTTCTTAAAAACACGCTATTTGTTGTGACAGCGGGAATTAATTATAAAATACATTAATGCAACTTATATTTTTGTAATTTTGTAAAATAGACATCATTTTTGAAATCGGAATATCAATTATATCTTAGGGGGAAATTTTGGCATTGTTCTGAAAAACTTCAATTTTTGATGAATAGTGAAACCACTAAGTGGTAGTTAAATAACTGATTTTTCGTTTAAATGAAATATTACAACCTCTGTGATTTGATTTTCAAAAATCCAACATACATGGTTATCATTAAGAAGTAAAATGTGGTTCAATGAGATTAAAATAATTTTTGGTGAATAGTAACTTTTAAGTTCTTAATCGCGATTAGAGGTAATTAGTGTAGTTTAAGATAAAAATAATGTTTTAATAATATGAGATGAGCTTGACACATGTCCTACCCTCATTGGATATGCCATGGCCGACCACGAAAATCCATGGGTCAACTTGGGGACCCCATGGAGCCATTTATTTGGAAAATGACATAAATACCTTTTATTTAATGTTAAAGTAAAAAAATGACACAAACATGAAATGTTTTACTAAAACAATTTTTACATGGTGTTATACAAGTCATATTTTTGACTATAAATAGTAATTGGAAAGCTAAAAATATTTCCTACATCATAGTATTTTTTTTATAATTTTTAGACATTAAATAAATTAAATTATATATGAAATCATTATGATGCAGCGATGACCTCATTATTTAACGATTTTAATAAAATGAAAAGATAATGTACAATCCAAGGCTTAAACTTGTCCAAAGACTATTGGATGGGTATATTTAGAACCCTTATCACCTTAGCCACGAATTATATAAGTGTGGGACCTTTAGAATCCGAAAAACATTGTATAATAATGTAAAATTTCCTTACTTTCCAAGAGTGCCCCTCCTCTCCACTTATAAAAGGCCCCCACCTCTACCACCTCATTCACACTTTCATGCCATTTTGCTTGGCCAACCTCTGCCCAAATACTCTCCCAACTTCCCCCTCTTACTCCTAGAAGCCTAACTTTGGGCATAACTCTTCCCAAGGAAGCCTTTGGCTCAAATCAAAAAGAGTTACCCGATTTTGAGGTAATGTCTTCTCTAATGTTGTTTTGTTTTATTTTTCTTCTCCAACCCCCTAAACTCTTTTTATTCATTTCTTTTGTAATAACACCAGTATCCTCAATATACTAGGATGTTGTTATAATAAGTATTAAAGCTACACTTACACACACCTACATCTAATGGTTAAAGAACATACGGTTTCTGTGGATGGCGAATTTCTGCCTCACGAAACGATGATTGTTCAACACCCATATAACACCTTCAAAGGTGGAAATTAAGATGTCACTATATTTATATATGATATATAATATTTTTATGTTTTACTTATGCTTCTATATTTCTCATTTATGGAATACTTTATGATTTCCATTATGGGTAAAGGCGATAATTTCATTTTTTGAAGTGTGGACTACCGCCCCCTCAAGTGATTTGAATCATTAATGCCATATGTGGGATGTATAAAGGATGGAGTAAATGGTATTATAAACTATATTATACTAGAATTATATTATAAATTTATATCATTATGATTTCATTCCATTAAATATGACATAGAAATGAAAGTAGCATTCATGCGTACGTACGGCTTACCGTCTCCATGAACGGTGCATTTCATTTCTTACCTCTAAATGTTACGTAATATTATAAATGAATGTATATACTGGATATATATGATATATATGACATCTAAATCATGAATATAATTCTGGAGATAATGGATATTCTACCACATAAACAACTTGTAATTATAAGAAGTTTATTGTTGACTCAAGTACCAAAGATCGACAAAACGACCGTTATTAACTTAAATAATTACATAATGTTCATATCATTGTAATAAGTGATATAAAAAGGATAATGAAATTTAAAATGGTTCTTAATAAGGTATATATTAACTCTAGTTTATTATTCAGGAGGTTAAAGAACGGTTGAGTCAAGTCAGACACAAGGTAAGGGAACTTCTTAACCCAATTTCCATTCTTTGGGTTAGTCTCCTATTTTCAAATTACGTCATGATATTATTATGTCATATCTTGTATTTGTACTTTATTTATGTGTATCTATAGTGAATACACATAATAGATCTATTTTATTTGTAAGGGAACTTCTTAACCCAATTTCTATTCTTTGGGTTAATCTCCTACTTTCAAATTATGTCATGATATTATTATGTCCTATCTTGTATTTTAAAATTATTTATGTGTACTTATAGTGAATACACATTATAGATGTACTTTATTTAAAAAAATGATCTTTTTAAGGAATTCGTCTCAATACCCTTTCATTAAGGAATATTTGGTTTTATACACAACTTTCTTTTATACGGTGTATAAACCCCTTTGACTTTTACGTTTATTCAAAAGGAATCTTTTTTATACGAAGTGTTTTGTTAAACGACAAAAGGGAATGTTTTTCTTTCCGTACTTATGCGGTGACAATGACTTCTCCGCCACCGTGACCATTATTTGAGTTTCGGCTTCCTCTACAAGACATCATTTTTTTAATGAAAAATAAATACAAATTTTTAACTTTCTTTTATTTTGGTATTGAAAATGGTTTTGAAAGCGTTTTTATTATATCAATGTGTTGTATTGATATCTTGTGATTGAAATGTGGAAATGTTATGTTTCATTTATGCATGTTTTATGTGATATGATTATGTTATGGTTTATGATATGTATAAACCTATTCATATGAGGAATGTATTGGACTTAATAAGTGACGGGTGGAGCCCGCTATAGCTCGTCGATGCATCGGTAGGTCTCATGAGACAACTAGACGTGGAATTGGCCGAGGCCCTTTCCCAATTTGATTTATGGTTTTGGCTGAGGCCTTAATCATTTTATATGTCTTGGTCGAGGCCTTGACAAAATGTTTCAGAATGTCTGGCATTATGCATTCCATCATTATGAAAGTGGTTATTGATATTTCTTGTGATTATTCGACCAGTAGAATATCCATATAAAGAAGTAAATGGCATTATTTCATTTTACTTTTGTCATATTATGTTGATGTTCAAGTTTAAAAGGATTTTGTTTTAGTCATACATTGCCTTAAATATTTATGTTTATTTATGAAAGCTTCCGAAATATTGTTATCCTTACTGAGCATCTGAGCTCACCCATTTCAATGTATTAATATTTTCCAGGATGTGAAGAAGTATTTTATGAATGACCTACAGGGATTGTTAGAAGAGGATATGAGTGTGGTCTATGGAGACTTTGTTATTGTAGTTTTTCACTTTATGATGTAATGTAACGTTTATGAATGTATCTAGTGTTTCCAAGGCTACTAAACTAATCGGTCTTTCGAGACTTGATCTTTTGTGATCATGCCAATGTTACGAAGTAATGCACCGACTCTGGGTAGCTGGGGTCGGGGCATTACAGTTTAAGGAGTTAACTCGTTACACTCTAACAGTCTACAAAAAGATAATTAGACACTAAGGAAATTTTTTTCAATTCATAAGTGTATTCTACAGTTCCATTTTTTATGCCTATATTATGTTCCCATGGATAATGTTGTTTTATTCAATTTTTGGTTCATTTCTTATATCTTCTATGTTTTATTCCATGACTCAATATTATGATCTATTCTATGTTGGTATAGTTTTTTTAAGTTAGTATGTGGTTCTCAAACCCATTTCCTAAAGTAATGCTAATATGAAATTAATACATCCTCTATTGAACCATACTATGAATCAGATCTCACCATCTATTTCATTTCATTTCACTAGGTTGTAATGAAAGGTATAAAAAATGATGTGTCTAAGAGGGGTCAATTTTATGAACAACTAATTAAGAGACGATGATGTTCATTTATGAACAAATTTTTTATGCGCCCAGGTATCTAATAATACTAGACCTATATGATTATGGAATGGATCATTTTTCATGTAATGGACATTAATATATTAAGATGATTCATGTAAGTATCAAAATAATACGTTTCTAATTCGTTTTATCAGAAAATGGTTTTGTTAAACATTAGATTCTAGGACGCAAAAAAAATTATTGGGAACCCTAGGGATATGTCTAAGTGTACAATTAAATTCTAATGGTTTGTTAATGATCTTGACTGAAATAGGTTAAATCTATGTTTTTAAATAAGGTACCATGATATGAGTATCATATAATTTATTCTTTATGATAATATGGTTTACCACTATGATTATTTTTTATCACGTTTTTCATTAGGTTTTAGTCAATGGATGGAAACTAATGGAATCATGTTAATACTGAATATGATGGAAAAATGAATGATTTTCCACATGAGGAACAAAATGTTTTGAGAAAAATAATAAAAACAATCATTGATATTTTCAAATAAATTTCTCAAGCTATGAGTAATAATCTAAATCCAAACATGAAATTGAGGGAACAATATTTTGTTTTGTACTTATTGAAGCAATTTTCACCTTCATTTTTTGTGTCCTCTAATCCCCCAGTCAATAATCAATGATCAGTACCATGAAAAATATATTTTTTGTTGTCAATTTTTGGAATATGAGAATATTAATCTTATTATTAAACATTTTGAAGGAAAATTAGATTAATGGTACAATCTTATCATTAAAATAATGCAACATGATGAAACTGACTCTATAGTGTGGGATGGTTTTAATAACATATTTTTCAATTAGTAAATTTGTCATATTATTTGTACAAAAATTCATAAAGACTTACTTGAGATGAAGAATAAGGATGATGAGTAAATTTTTACATATTTTCAAAAAAAATATAGGTCTTCAAATATATGTATATTGTATTACTATCTAACCTAAAAATGGGGTTGTTCAATTATTGTGTTGGTTAAAAATAGATCTCTACTGGGAGTAATCCATAAAATACATTGGTTGCATTCAACAAAAACATTTATGTGATATGAAGTAAGAAATGGATATTGGTGTTAATAATAAATTATATTGTTCTGATAAGAAAATAATTGTGTAATTAAAAGTGAATTATAAAAACCAAGGAGATAAGAGTGTGATATTTCAATTATGATCAATGTGTGGGACAAAAAATCAAGTGAATTGTCTTATGGGAACTGGTAAAAGCTTCTAGTGTGGAATGGAAGTTCATCGAGAAACTGAATTTCAAAAAATGTCATGAAGTTATATAACAATTTATTAAATAGAAAGATCCTCATAAAAAACCACTAAAACATTAGTGATTTAAATATAAGGGATATAGGAATTTTTCAAATTAGTTCCCAAATATAATGTATAATGATGACTATGGATGATATAAAACTCATAATCCTAGAGAATAATGTAGATATTGATCATCACTATTTCTGAGTATGGGTATGATAAAGATGTGATGGAAGGTATAATTACCCTCCACTCTAGAACTATTACTGTATTATTTGAAAATGGATCTACCCACTATTTTATAACCAATGTTTTTATGGGTATCATAGTACCACCCTAATGATTATATATTGAATTAATAGTAAAATATCATAATGGGAAGATGATAAAATCCCACATCTTTGATTCTTATCATATAGATGTTTGTGGGATTCAATTTCTATAAATCAAGTTATTCTTCCTCCTATTTAATTTGATGTTATTTTGGGTTTAGACTAGATTTCATTACAAAAATACCACATCAACTATTATGTAATCGATTATTTGTTTGATATTCTGAACCAACCTATTATTTTTATGAGTGTCATGAAAAAATTGATATACAGTTGAAATTACAACCATTTTATATGTCATGATCCCCATTGAAAATGGGATTTTATCTCAATGGTTTTGTAGAAACTCAAAATTCATGATATTCCAATTATTTGAGAGTTTATTGGTAACTTTTTAGAAGAATTATTGGTCTTAAAAAAATTATATAGTTGTGTTCACAATAAAACTCATGAAGGTTTTTACACATATTTCAAAGAATCCATTTAGAATTACCCAGATTGAGTTATAGGAATTGAAGAAGAAACCCATAGTGAATCAGGATAAGTGATTCATTTTTCATGAGCATCACCATGGGGTCCAATAGTTTTTTTTTAACAATAATGATTGATCAATGTTAAATTTCATAGATTATAATTATCCTAAAAAGTTCACTATCTAAAATTATTATCATGTATCCCATATTGATGTCTTGTTTCGTCATATGTTCAAATCTCAATACATTTCCTGTATTGATAACTATTTTTTATATCATTAATTAATGGTTAATTATTTGGTTATATCCTAAACAAAATTTCAAAAATGGTATGGACAATATGAATTTATAGTGATTCTGTTTTCCTTACTAATTTCTTATTTATATTCACATATTTTATGAATAGAGTCTGTATAAAATAACTATATCAGTTTGTGTTGTTATTTATGGATTATATTATCATATATTAAATGAGAAAAGAAAAGTATGAGTACGAATAAAGGGTTTTACAAAAGACCCTAAGTAAGGAGAATAATTATGAAAAATATTCCTGATGTTAATTTATTCTTCTAAAAGATTTATTATTTGGTAATAAAATTTCATGTGAGTGTATATTTGTAAAAAAAATAAATTATTGAAGTTATTTAGAATTGGACACACAAACCACTATGATTAAGATCCATTTCTCTCATGATTTTTTTGAAATTATTAAGCCATTTTAGAGATTTATTTTTGCCTTTGTAATTCAATCGTCATTTTAACATAGAAGTGATACAAGTTCATTTTGGATGGAGGAATGTGAGGAATGTTTTAAGGATCCAATGAGGAGACTAGTCACTACACATGTGCATATAATACCCTATAGTTGAGAAGTGGTTGAAATATATAATGATTCATCAATTAAGTGATTGAGATACTACCCTAATATGAAAGATATGTTTATATATTATACCTCATGTCAATTGAATGTCTGTGACTGAAATTAACTATCACATGATTTATAGTTAGCTGTAGTAATTTTTCATTAAAAATAGAGTAATTATCTCTATTGATAATGTTATGACATATATCCTAATCAAGAAAATTAAATTCTGTATTCAGCCCAAAAGAGAAACAAATACCCACAAAAGTTGGTTATTAATCCTTAAATATTATGAATTCTCAATACATTACCACTATTGTAAAGTGAATAAGGCAGTATATAATCCTTATTTAAAGGATCATGATATCTTATATATAGATAGGGTCAATAAATATCTCATATTTTTAGACATATAAAGGATGGATCCTGATATCAATAAGGAATGTGTGAAATATTACCTTTATCAAATTAGTTTCCAACCATCTATACAAATAAAGATTAAAAATCCATGAATAGATGATATAGAGTTGAAAAATAAGGTGAGAAATGATCATGAGTTTGACAATGATTCTGATGGATTAATACGGTTTTAAATCCAAGTAAGTGTCCATTCGGAACTAGTTTTGAAGAAATAGCTATTGGATGAATCTTATAGTTCATAATTCTTTATTTATCATGGGAATAAAATTATTTAAAGATTTATAAAAGAGTATTTTTTATAGAGTAAATAGAGATATTATAGAGTATGATTCTCATGGTATGGTATGTCAAGAAGTTAATGACGTGAGATAGAATTCTAAGCGGATGTTACAATAATTACATATACCATGATTTAAATGGGAAAACATCACCATGGATTTTTTTTTATGATTCCAAAACTCATCTAATGCTCATAATTCTATATGGGTTGTAGTTAATTTCCATAAAAAGTCATTACACATTATTTTCAAAATAGAATGTTTCTATTTGGATCAACATAATAAATTATACATTATGGTATTGGTAAGATTTAATGGTGTACCACTATCAAGGTTATCTGATTTAGATTCTAGGATTACCTAGAAATTCAGGAAAAGTATACTACAAGCTCTAGATATAAAGTCAAGTTTCCAAACAGCTTATCATCCTTAAAAAATGACCCGTTTGAGAGATCTATTCAAAAATTACTAGATATTTTGATTTATTTTTTTATGGATTACAAAATAGGTTGGATTAAAAACATCAACTTTTTCAGTTGTCATATAAAAATATCATTCAATCTAGAATTCATATACTTTCTTATGAAAACCTATATGTAATAAAGTGGTTATTCCCAACATTCTTAGATAAAATTTTCTAAACAAAGCTATTGGGTGATGATAAAACTTAGGAAACAATAGAGAATTCCAGAACCATTCAGCAACACCTCAAGGATGCTCTGAGTTGATATAAGAGTTATGTTGGAAATAAATGGTGTGGCCTAGAATTTGATGTTGGTGAGATGATTTTCTATGAATATTTTCGAAGAAGAGTGATAATAGATTAAAAAGGTAAATATTGATTCTTAGTTATATTGGCCCTTTCTGGATTCTTTATTAGGTTGGAGCAATATCTTATCACTTGGAAGTTCCACTGAAACTCTCTCAAGTTCACGAGGAGTTCCATGTTGTTTTCCTCAGGAAATACAAACCTGATCCCTCACATGTACTAAAATCAGATGTCTCACCACTGGATCAAGATAATTTTTTAAATGAAACCTAGTTTATTTAATGTATTATAGGGTTAAATTACTATGGTTGTAGACTAAACACCGTGTTACAGTTCTCTGAAGAAATAAAAAATTCAATAATGCTTTATGGGAACCATAGGATTTAATTGAACAATGATATCATCGATTTTTGGTATCCAATTGATTATCTTTGAAGAAGGAAATACTTTCAATGGTGTTGAATGTAACACCCCATTATTTTTTCATTTTTTGAAAATACGATTAATTTATTAGATTTCTTGTGTTACATGAAATAGTTAGCTTAGATGAACGACGATATGGTATTAAAAAATTATTTTGACAAGTCATTGTATTTTTTTGTTAAGATTAGGACTAACTAAATTATGAAAATGTATCATTTACATAACTATTAAATGAAACCATTGGTTATCAATTAATTAATTTTGAAGATGATAATTATTTTAAAATAAATGAGATGTATATTTAAAAAAATTATTTATGTCACCAAGGCATTTTTATCACAATACATTAAAATATTCACTATTTTTTGAGTGATTGACATGGAATTTATACATTAAATGTTTAATAAAAATGTTAATTGTTTATAATTTTTTCAATGCAATGTATATAAACAAATTCTATTTTAATCCAAAATAATTATTTGTCTAAAAATATATTTTCATCGCATGTTGCAGGATACTTTTACAGTTAATTTTTTTACATTTTTATAAGTTCAATTTCATAAAATGAATAATTAATTTTTGTTTTTATTTATAAAATTCTTTAAAAAGACCCATTTTAGTTTTTTCAAAATGATTGGTATCATTAGTAATTTTTTTACCACAATAATGGGCATATCATGTAATTTATCATTAAAAAAAGATAAGGACTATTAAATGTCCCAGACAATTGAATTAATTTTATTTCATGTATACCTTGCATCACTAATCATCCAATATTCATTTATATGTCCTTTTATTCCCTTTTAAGGTGATTATTACCTTTATAATATTTTATGTCAAAATGTCAAAAATGTCAACCTCCTGTTTTCAACGATTATAATATTTTTAACATTTGGAAAAAATATGACATGTTCACTTATAAAAAATAATATTAATTATAAATTATTTATCTTCATAATGGGAATTTAATTTTAATTTTCATCTATGGGACAATTACATTAAATTAATTCATAATGTTTATGCAATAATTATTAAATTAATGGAATGATCAAATGAATGATATTAATAATATTGAATGTATTATAACTTTAAATAATTAATTTGATCCACGGACATTATAGATGAATATAAAATTATGGGGATTTATTAAAATATTATATTCTAATTCCCCATTTTTTGATGTATTTAATGTATAATTAAAATAAATTTGTCAAATATGAAATTATTGATATTTTAAAATAAATAATAAATTATTAAATTGTATAAAAGTTGTAAAATTCTTAGAATATAAAAAATAAATGGTATATGGTATTACACAATACCCATGGTCCATTAATTTGTTTTTTAGAATTTTATTTTAACATTATTAACCATTAATGTTTAGGGAAAATTAATATTACACTAATTTTAATCATGTTTAACCAAGGGATAATAAATAAAAGGGCACTAATGTTATCTAAACATGTCCAAATATTATTTTTTGAGTGGATTTAGAATCAATGTCATCATATTTATGAATCTTATCAATTATTTTATATTTAAAAATCATACATAATTTATATTAATTTATTTTGTTAGTAAACTCCAATTTTTCCCTCCACTAAATAAAAAAATTGGAATCCCTAATTACTCTTCTCCAAATAACATTAATCCTTCATGAATGTCAAAAATATAACAAGTTATCTTATCAGATTCACTCAATGTATTCTAGAGGAATGTTTCATCCAAAAATACTAACCCCATATCCCTTAAGAGTAGATATAAAGGAGTTGTTTTAAAGAAAATTTAATCTATTTAACCGATCACATTCAATTTTTGTTCTTCATTTACCTCTTCCAAATCGACTATATTTTCATAAAATAATATATATTGTATACTAAATATACATATATGTTGACATTATTAATAAATCCCCTTTATTTACCCTTTTTCCATCAAATGGTAATTGAATATATCACTTGTACATGAATACAACATACCCTCTCCAAATATAGATACAATTAATTTCTCATCACCATATGTTATGAATGGGTATTATGATGGTTTTAATATATATATATGTTAATTATAAAACTATCACACTTATTTGAAAATAATATAATATATAACTTTTTACCACTCAAACTGTGGGAAAATGACAACGTTCATTTTACAAACATGTGGAATACCATCTCCATGAAGTGATGTAATTATTTTTCTCATTAATTTTTTACTTGGATGGTAATGAGGATAAAAATAATGAATTTTTATAATATATACGATATATTAATTATTATAGAAGTGTTTTTTCTTATTTATGTTTCCTTTATTCTATCCGTAGAAAAATGAAAATAATGGTATTGCATACGTAGGAACATCCACCTCTATGAATAGTGTAATTAATATTTCTTCATATATTTATATTAATGAACATAAAAATTTTTATAATTAATATATAAGATATTTAAATAATTAATAACATTCTGAAGATTATGTAACTGTGATTAATGTCCTAGTACCAAAATAGTGTTTTAATTAAAGAATTATAAATAGATAGGTGATAGAAGGTTGTAAGTAATTATTATATTGAAATATATATAAGAATATGGTTCTTGAATAGATATATAAGAAACCTATATTTATTATATATGTGGGTTGAACACATTAAATGGTCTAATGAAGTGAGGTATGGGGTTTAATGTTACAATCTCATTGATTATTGAGAATATTTATGATTAGGTTCTCGTGATGAAATCTGATGATCAAATTATCAATAAACTAATAACTTTTATTATATATTTATTTCAAAAAATACATTATTTAATTTCATTTTACACACCTTATGTAAATAATAGACATAAAATATGTTTTTATGGTAAATCTAAATTTATTTCTATCTTTAGATTAAATTCCTTTCTCTTATATATCTATGTTTTCAAAAATTATTTTCCAAATTGTTTCTAATATTTTATTATGATTGTTGAATTCCATTTTATATAGATTAAATTTTTAAAATATAGTTTAAAATAAATATTATTATCATTTTCTAAATGTGGTATTTTTTAAAAAATTTTAAAATTGTGAAAAGAATTTTCTATTTAAAGTTATACAACGGAATCAGAATTTTCCACCATAGGAAGACTAAATGATTTAAAAATTTGATTAAAAAATTACATGATTATTTAATTATAATATTTTAAATAATTTTTCTGAAAATTTTATATTTTAGAAAATTATTTTCAAATTATAAAGGTTATTTTCCTCAAAAATGTTTCCACAGTATCTGTATTCATCAATGAAAAAATAGATTTAATTCACTAAATAATTACTAGGGATATAATCCAAATATAGTATATTTATTCTTTCAAGGGGTGGTTTATTTTTATGATGAAAATATTTTTATGTAACCCATTTATTTTTTATGAATTAATATATGATGAAATGTTTTTAAACCCCATTTCATTTCATGGGTTATTATATAAAGAATTCTTTTTGATCTTATCACACAAATATGTTTTATTTTTATTATGTGAGGGGTTATAACTATATATCACACCAATTTATTGGGTAAATATTGATATCTCATAAGACAAATTTATCCTAAATGGGGATTGAACCTAGTTAATTAAGGGATTTTTTCAACTATTATCATCTTGGAAGAGAAAGTTGAAAAATACGATGGTTTTGGGGAGTGATCCCTTTCAACTATGATAGTATTTGCAATGATACTTCAATACTGTGGTAATTATTTTCAATACTATTGTCTTAGAAAAAATTCCATGTTGTATGCCTATATTATGATCACATGGTTCTTGTTCTTTGGTTCCATTATGACTTATTTCTTATCACTACTATGATTTTTTCCATGGCTCAAGATTATGATCAATGATATGAATGTGATGTTTTTAAAATGTTAAGATAATGTTATAAAACTCATTATCACATGTTATGTTTTAATTATCATTAATATTTATTGTGTTTACCTATACTAGACATCATTGGTAACCAATTATTATGGTTTCTTTCCTCACATTATAATGAATTTTTTTATGAATGATGTGTCCATGATGGGTTCCTTTTATGATGAACTATATGGGAGATGATTAAATTCATTAATGAAATAGTTGTTTATATGTCCATGTTTCCAAGGATTTTGGACCTATAAGAATCTAGAATGTATCATAATGTTATATAATGAAAATTCATATAATAATATGTGATATATTTGTATTAAAAGTATGGTTTGTTGTATAAAATCTCTCACATGGTGATCCACATGTGCTTATTTTATTTTTGGACAATCACTGATTGAATACAAGGTGATTTACAAAAGATAAATTTTCTAGTGTTGGTTTCCATGATCTCTTATCCATCAGTCAGGTAGGATTTATACTCATTCATTATAATATGGGTGGAAGAGTTTAGAAGGAAAAATGTATTTTTCCAACAAATTCATATTTCTTGATTACCCAAAAATAGACAAAACCATCTGTTTATAGAGATATGTTTGGAATTTAAATTTTATTTAATTGAATACCCAATCATAAATGAAATAATAATACTCAACAAACACCATTCCATAATAATAAATTTATTATTATTAATTTATGATTCACGTGTTAAATTGATCAATAATAAATTTTATTTTACCATTTTGTAAATTAATATTTGTCACCGAGAATAGCCTTGATCTGTTCAAAGACCTCAGAATTTTTTTAATACATGAAAAAATACTATATGAAATATTTCATCCATTTATAAACATTTGAAATTGATAAAATGTTACTAAAATTATCTTCCATTCTTGATAATAATTTTAATTATACAAAAAAAATAAAATATAATTCAGTAGAAATCAACAAAAAGACTTAGCTTGTGGCCTTTTGGGATTATTTTTTATTCAAATTATCTGGTATTTACTAATGTCCAATATTACTATCTATCAATGGTTCAAGGAACCCACAAGAAATAACATAATATTTCAAAGTTTAAAACAACATATGAATTATCTCAATGTAATATATTCACTTTATCATAATAAATCATCATTTGGTTTTCATATATGTGTGATGAACCAATATGATTGATATACCATTCATTGACTATCTGATTTAAACACATAATTCCACCATTATAATATAATTTTCTTTGATGGTTGTACTCTACTCAAAGGGCCAATATATTATCTTTCATAAATATAGAAGCTAAAAATAATTCCTAGACATATTCATTAATAACAATTCACTTGTGATTAACTCAATGTATTAAATTTTCCCATGATCTATGTATTCTTGGCTTAAAAATTCATCTATGTGTTTGACTCATAATATGCATAAATAATAATCATAGTGTAAATGAACTATTTCACATGTTAAAAAATGGGAATATCCAATAATACCAAAACATATAGAATTATAATTGGAAGGATTATTCTCATAATATATGGTATTGATGATTACCACCAGTGATCTTCATGAGAAGAAGAATCATCTGATTATGAGTACTCTCACGTAATGGTTACATTCTATGAATTACATAATACTATAATATAATACTATAGAATAATATTTAAAAATTCCATAATAGAATTTAAAGATTGTCGACATAGAGGTAAACTGATATACCTTATCATTGTGACAAATACTCTAAGACATTTTTACAATAACATAAATCAGAATAATAAAAAATATATAATATTCAATTTTATTAATATTCAAATAATTGAATATACATGTTATTAATAAACATACAGTTGTACCTAGGATGAAATATCTAATAACACAATCCTATTAGGGTCTCCATGCTAGTGTAAACTAATGAAAACACAAATAATGGGATAAAAAATTTGAATGCAAGGACACCAAGTTGTGGAATCACTAGACTATGTGTTTTTCAGTGACACTATTTAATTTAATTCAATACAAAATATATTCCATGAGCACCTACCAATGTCATGAACCACCTAGATGAATGATTGAGGTAATGAAATTTGTAACTTTTTATGGAATATCAAACATGGTATTTTTAGTGTCTTCCTTTAAAATATTACTAATTATTTATATAAAATATTTATATAAAATTCATAATTATTTTCATTTTATGTAATATTTAGGTTCTTGTGTTTTATTCCATAATTTTAAAATTATTCTAATGATTTATTTATGTAATCCTTATTTCATCCACAAAATTAATGTGTCCATTCCACAATATTTTGTAACTATTCACACAACCCAATATATGTTTCATTTATCCAAAAAAAATGAAGGAATCATTTTTCACAAATCTCTGAATGTATCATAAGAATAAGTCACGTGAAACACTTTATGTGCATCCATCGAGTTATATGAGTTTCATAATCTCCTCATGAGTAAGCTCAATGTGACGGATAGCCAACCTTGTTCAAAATTCTAGGACAAAGAATAATCCTCTAGGATGATACATTTTAGGAACTCAAGACCCTCTACTTGGGGAGACATTAGTCAAGATATAATTAAAATAATGATAACTTCAATACATAATATACAATGAATATTCCTAACAGTAAAATTCATTTTGATGAAATCAATTACAAATTGAGGACAAGGTGGATGAAAACATAATATTACGGAGTAATACATATCATAAAATGTAAGGATCTATATCCTAGGATTAGTTTAACGATTAGAATTAATCATACATATTAATAAGATAAAAAATGTATAACCATGAATATAGTAGTTAATATATATTAAATAAATAAATAATTCAACACTTGAAAATAAAATAACCATTTTTGAACTATTCATAAATACAATATAACTATAAATAACATTAAAACACTATGAAAATTCTATAACATTCAATATTAACTTTTTTATAGTAAATATAATATAAACTATTTCATATAATGCATTATAATCAATTTCAATTTATTATTTAAACCATTAATAAAATCAATTTCCACAAACATTTGTACCATTTTAAACAAAAACAATAAATTATATCCTTAAATAAGGTCCCCATTTAATTTTTACAATTTCAAATTAATCAATTATGAACAAATCATAATAAAAAAATAAACACCTTTTATATTTTAACCTTGTTTTTAAATTTTGGAAACATTTTTATGAATATTTTTAGAATAATTAAATGATCAATTTATTTAAAGATTACAACGATCCCATACTATTTTATGTAAAAAGGGTTTAATACCCTTTATTATTATTTATTAAATTTATAAATAATATAAATATAAAATGGATATTCATAAAATTAACCCTTTAATATTAAATTAATAATTATAATAAATATTTCAAAAATATTTATTCCATTAAACATTAACTTATTAAATTATCTAATTAATAAATAATCAATTATTATAATTTTTTTAAATATTGATGAAAACCATTTTATTTTGTATAATAAATTCATAAATAATCTAATCTGATCCATAATTTAGTTTTCTTAATCAAATTGAATACATTATTTAATTTAATAAAAAAGTGTGATAAATATAAACATTTTATATTTTCTAAAACGATAATAATAAAATTTTATTAATCTAGTACTATTAATATTATTCAAATGTTCTAAAAATTTTAACAAACATTAAAATAAATAAAAATTATTTTTTATAATTTTATAATTATTTATTAAATATAAATATGAATATTTATATTTATTTATATGATTAAAATATCACATGTTATAATTTGTAAAAAAAAATCTTCATTAAATAATAAAATTAATGCATTGATGTATAGAATTAGCCTATCCTATGATACCATTTTAGTGTTTTCAGTTTCAATCATCCAGACATGATAGTGGATGAGGGCCCCAAATATTTGATCTATTATTGACAGAACCAATGCATAATTTATATAATGAACACAATCTATGTACCTATATTATAGAATGATCCATCTTTAATCTTCTATGGACTAATATTGAAGAAGATCTTAGGAGAGGTATATAAAAACATTCTACCTATAAATATTTTATATCAGATTGCGGATAAAATTTTCAATAAAGGACTATTGAACACTTAAAGAGGTTCTAGTAACATCACCATGTGTGATGTACATGATAAGATAATGAATAGAGATTAGAGAGTATTATATATAACTGGAAGTTCACAATAAGGGTGATCTGATCTATTTATATATCTATTCATGACATGTTTCATTTAATTAAAAATGTCAACCAAATTAAACATAATGAAATATATTAATTCACAATTTCATTAATTCTTTGAACCCATTTAATTAAAAATCAATTCATTTATTCCATTAATAATGGGTTATTATTAATGAAACATATATAAGATAAATGAACCTAATCTTATATATTAAATTTAATTATTTATTGTGTACTCAACATCTATCACATCTGAATATTTGGATTCAAAAATAACAAATGATAAATATATACAAATATAATGGAAATTCCATAATAATGGATGAAAACATAATGAAAATAGAAATGTATACAGAGAATTAATGTTCATTAAAACAGATTTTCCCAATATGCAAGGAAATAAGACCACTCACAAATACATTTTATAAATACTTAAACATACAAGAGACAAATAATAAGATAAAAATTAAAAAAAATATTATACAGACTTAATAAAATTGAGGGTATGAAACAAATAACTAAAATTAACTTATTAGAAGAGTGGATTTAATACATTCTAAGATTTAGCATTTCCAATTTCAAAAAATAATGATTTAATAATGCTTCATTGAGGTTATTATAATTACATAGGAACTTTAGTTTATCACACTTGAAGCTAACACAGAGATCCCCATAAGGTATGAGTTATCAATTTCTAAATAAAACCCCTTCTATGTTTGGATATACAAAAAATAGGGTGGTAAGGTGGGGTGATGATCTAGTAAGGATGTTGACACTCCAAGATTCCAAATATATTGAATAACATCTCCATATCCCTAATAATTATTCCTCAATGTTAAAAATTTAATGTGATTGCAAATTGAATGAGGTAGTGTGAGTAAAATTGTCTTTTTTGAAATGGTGAAAATGTTTGGAATAAGGAATGAACATAAAAATAAATGGATATCTCTACATGGGAAGAAAGTTGATATAAATGGATCAAGTTCATGCCTCATTGAATATCCTATAGGCATATACTATACTAGTGGACCCATTCGATTAGTGTAAGTGGTCATAGATCTTCCAAAACAAGAAACATAAAAGGTAGCCCTCAAAGAACCCTTATCATGTTTTTTGAATGTCTTGACTAATGGTGTTAGTATGGAATGATGAAAACAACCCATGATAGAAATCCTAGATCCAATGCCTTTATAAAAAGTTCATTCTAGTAATAATAAAAATACAAACAACATGAAATAATATTTGATAAAAAAATTTATAAAATTCAAGGAATATTATAAAATATTACAATGGATAATTCAGTATTAATTTATAAATAAAAAAGAATGTATATTCATAAATTTACACCAATTATATAAACAACTAAAATATAATTGAGCTATTGGACATAATACTATTGAATTGAGACTATTATTGATTATCTAAACAGTAATTGAATGAAGAAAAACCCAAAAATTTATTCAAAAAATTGTCTGAGGTTCCATTGGTATTTATCTTATGGAATCACATTGTCCTAGATTTAACAATCTCTCTAAAATGTAAAAAATAATATCTTTTTGTTTATAAATAACTTTAAAAAATATTTTTTTTAGGTAAATCCAATGTTCTAATACATAAAAATGATAGTATTTATTTAAAATAGTTAGTAAAATAATTCTTTAAGAAATATAACAATATTAATTCATTAAATTAATGACATGTAACAATACTATGTGGCTGAGGGTGAAAAAACTAACTTTATATTTATTTATAGTAGATAGTTACCCCATAGACATTGAGAAAACTCATATAAGTGATTTCATTTTATCAACAATAATAATATTATCAAAGTCAAAGTATCTATTCACTGGGTGATTATAGAAAAACAATTGTACCCTTGAATATTAAAAATGAATTAGTATATGAAACATACATTAGTATCCACTTAATTTAATTATAATTTATTTTACATGGAATAATCATTACTAATCTGAGTGCATAGAAATAGACAATAATATTCGTTCCAAAGAAAATCACAACATAATTTATACTCCAAATAAATTATTTATAAGGAATTTTAATCATATATTTTGATTATAAAATATTTCTAGGATACTGTGTCAAATATAATTTAAAATAGGTTTAAAAAGTAATTGATATAGGTTGTATAGAATCAAAATCGGTTTCAAGAACTTAAAATTATATAGATACAATGTGATGTAAACTGATATTTTTTAAAATGTGTGTCTAAGATGATTTGCTAAAGAAAAAAAAGAAATGATTTAGAGAATATATAAATGGGGTTACCCAAGACAAACTTCCCTCATTATAGAACAAAAAATCCATAGGATAGAATGAAAGATAAAAAACTATATTATTTCAATCATTATAATCTGCATACTAGTTATATTTATATTCAAATGTAATGAAATAATTATCTTAATATTTTCATCAATTTGAGAGAGGGGTTGAACTATTTTTCATAGAGGGATTTAACTGTCAATAGTACATCCTTATACATGGATTCTCTAATAGAGATAATGAATAGACTTAATTATCCACTTCCTTTCGATTTTCAATAATATATTGATAAGATACTTTTGGTGACTATTCATCATCATCAATATCTTCCCAATTTCCCCAAATATAATATAAAATCAACTACTTATTGATTTCTTACATGATCTATCTGTCTATAATAACAAGAGAACAAATACCCTTATTAGGAAATTTCTTCAATATTCCCCTCTCATAGAGACCCTTGAAAATTCCCAATAACCAGACCCTGATTAGAGTCAATGTTCTCTCCAACATGAAGTGACATACTCTATAATAGTTTGAACTCAATCTCATTAAAATTATATGCATGTCCAAAAGATGTGTGATACATAGCCTAAATATTATTATGCTCATCTTACTCAATTAGAATTTCATAGTATTTTGACATCAAATAATCCTGAAAATATAGAAATTCAGCTGAAATAGTGGAGCTCCAGTTGAATTAACATCACACCCATGTACTATCACAAGGCTTTTTCTAATTGAATCAATATCCATATTAGTACCACACACTTTAGAATCAATAAATATAAAAATAACTATGTTATTTTTGTTATTAATATCATGTTTCGAGGTGGAGGTTTTATCCCTTCATTGTCTCTTTAGAAATTTTCTACACGATTTCTGGTTGACTCCAAGAAAAATAAAGAGAAGACACCATTAGTTATTTTCCTTATATTGTCCAGATTTCTGAAAATACATGAAAAAGTGAAGAATCATACCCTATATAAATGTTAAATTGATATCATATTCTAATGTTGTATGAAAAAAAATATTTAATGATGGTTTAATATTTACTTCAACTAATATCCTAAAAAACATTCAAAACCAAAAAAATTCTATTATTATATCCATCTTAATAGAGATAACCATGCTTTATGGAACATTAAAAATATAAATAGGATTTATAAAATAAAATTTATAAACAAGATTTTAATCTATATCTAGAATATTGTATTCTTGATAGTTAATAGATTTAAAAATAAATCCCACTTCTAATTTGTGACCATAACTAGTATTTAGGGGATGGATCAAAATCTCCATGAAATGCATTCTAATTCCTCTCCAATGAATGGAATATAGAAATAACACTTGGAAAATGGAATACACATGTATTTAGAGAACATAGAAACCATATTTAATATTTACATTAATTCATATTCTTTCAAGGGATAAATCAAAACCTGAAAAATAATTTGGTTAAGAATCATGAAAATGATATCAAAAAAACCTATCAGCAAATTAATTATTATATACTTTGGCGTGTAAAACTATACCATTGTGAATTATTATTTCAGGAATGATATAATTGAATGATGTGAAATGTATCCACATTTTTCATTCATTTTTCATGTCCCCCCCCCCCTATTTAACATATCATACCACATATATGAGGATACCACATATCAAAATAAGACTAGAAAATCCACCCTTATACCAGATATTGAACTCAAAATCATGGGGAAGATTCATGCTCACAAAAGTATTGTAGTCCATACCATAATCACCTCATGAGTTACAAAACCTTAATTCTATCTCCCACTCATGAGATGTAATTTAACCCATCCATACAATACCATATAATTAATAAACACAAAATATTCTCTGTTGAAACATGATATTTTATTTCAAAAACTATCATAATAAAACTTTTAACACTTGAGATCAATTTCTTATCACATGAAATCAGTAAGTAGTCATATATATATAAAAGTATATAAATAAATAAAATAAATATATGTATAAAATTTACTTCTATAAAAATTATATTACAATATGAATGAATAAAATATTATTAAGTTGTTGTGAGGCCTGCTTCAAACCCTAATGTGACAAATTATTTCAAATTATTTTGCACAATTTTAATTTATTTGAAAACCCATCATGAGGTTTATTTTTTATAATTTCATCAATATATGAATGTTATAATATAGTTTTAGCATCATGTTTTCTCAATTTTAAATTCCTGGAAGGTAATATATTGAATGATACAACTCAAAATATAAGTGTTCAACTACAAGAGATAGAATTTTATGTAATTGATTCCTTCATTTTGAAGGAATCCCTTGAAGACTAATATACATTTATGATTAATATTATTTCTCCATATATTGTATTCCATTATTTGGAATATCTATTTACACTCAATTACTGCCACGACCCCCTCCCCACAAAGTGTACACCTCATGGGCCGGAAATGCGAGAAGGGAGATAATAACCCCCGAGTCCCGCATCCAGTAGGACCAGGGTTGGTGACTAGCACCGAGGGTATAGAAAACACATAGATGGGAGGAATTACCCTCTAAGATAATACATGCAGAAGAGAGAGATAGGATAGACACCAACTAACTCCAAATCACATTGAAATATAAATGAAAACCCAAGTACACATTAGAAATTTCATGAAAAACTACTACAACTAAAATGGGAAAAAATAAAAGTAACCAAAAGGAAGTAAAACAGCAGCAACCACAAGCCCGAACAGCTCCTACATCTCCAAATAGTAAACAACAGCCTGATCTCCAACCTGCTCCAAGTGACCTGAAAAATAGTTTATATAAAAAAGGTTTTAGTATAACAGTATACTCAGTAGGATCCTCCCCGAAGTATCTCGTTCAAAAGTAATGAAAGCATGTTAAAGCACAGTGAACAACAAGTGAAACTGAATCATCACCTAAACAGGTATACTAAGTTCCCAGCTTCACCATGGCTACTCTCACCAAGTAACGCATATAAGAATATATCATATAATAAAGAATATCAAGGGTACCCCGCTACTACTTCACCACTAGTTTTCCGCTTTTCCCCAATATCGCACATCCTAAGAATCTTCCTCCAAAAAGAATTGCCTGAAGACACCTGGGTGAAGCACCACAACATCCATCTCAAGCAATAAAACCACCACGTTCACATAAGAAAAGTAACCAGGTAGTTTCTGGGAGCCACCACAGCTCGCATAATGTGTATCATACGTTGGGAATTATACCTCAAGCCATTACAGCCCATACACTGAGTAAGTATCCTCAAGCCATCACAGCCTATACACGTTACACATATAGTAGTCCATAGGATACTATATCTAGAATATATTTGTGTGAATAACCACAAGCCATTACAACCCTCTACACATATATATGGGGAAAAATAACCAATGTGCCTACCAGCACAAGTAACTACCAAGAGAAGAGAGCAAGGACCAAGGGGGTAGTCATCCATCCATCCTCCCACCAGAATGTTGGGGAAAACACCACCCCCCCCCCCAGGGCTCACAATCCCTGGGGTGTCAGTTTCCCTCACAGACAGGGTGGAGTAGCGTATAGAAACTCAAAAGGTATAGAATATACTATAGCTCACAACCCCAATATGGGAATAACATAGTCTTAGACTCAATTGGAGATAACGTCTCTTAGACTCCGGACTGCCACATCTAAGACTAGGTATCCTATAATCACACAACCATTTAAAGAGCATTAATACATTATTTCATTCCATTTTTATCATTTTCACTATATGTTAATTAATTCTTTAAACATTAACTAACCAATAACAATTTCACATTAAATTTCATTAGCATCACACCTAAAGTACACTATTCTTTCAAAATTACATCCTCTTTATTATGTTCCAGCAAAATCCAACCCCATGGGTTAACATCATTTATTCAATTATTCATTACCGAATTACTTTACCATACTTCCAAGCATTCTAGAAAAACATTCTATGCAAATAAACACCAGGAGGATCGACACGGTGAGTAGATGTACTACTAATCTAGTCTTTTCTGACTATAGCAAGATCGTAAACCCATCCTCCCTTAAGAAGCTAAACATAGAAATCACGTGGCATACCCCGCATGTCTTCACCTCTTTCAGAAGAAGGGTAATCAAGACCAGCTGCTTTGAGCAGTGGGGAAAAGTAAAGATGATAACCAACCTATAAGAATCAAAAAGCATCCAACAATCACATCCATCTCGTTCCATCATCCCTAGTGTCCTTCATGACACCCACATGCATAACTGATGCATCTCTCCACTCTAGGCGTCATTTTCTACCACAACCAAAAGGCCTCTGTGCCCCCACATATCACAACAGCATTATAGGCTCACACCACAACACATGTAGTAGGAAAAAAAATATCTTAAAATTTTGGCTCTTAGACCTTTAAAAATCAAGAGGGTAACTCAGAACCCTACAAGGAATTATCTTTTCATCATACAGCTAGTTTTTTAATCCATCTGGAATTGACAGATCTATTATTTGTCGGTTCCAACTATGGGTAACCTAAATAGCAAGCTATCCCAATTTTATTAAACATTCTTACTACATCAATTTGATTAACATAAAATAAAAACAAGAAGAACCATATTCATTTCATGCCTCTTTATCTTTAGCCAAACAATTATCAATTTATTCCTGGCTTTACGTTCTTTACAAATTTCCATAAAGAACTAATATCTTAAAAAATCAAGCATAGATATCACACTATTTAGAAAAAAACATGAGGCAATAACATATGATCGATATCAATTTATTTATCTGGTTAAAATATTTTGTATGTTAGTTCCATTGTCATATAGTGGGATAAAAAATGCTAACTATACTATTACACATTTAATAAAATAGAAGCAATGAATCCCCTACCTCATATGGTTTTTGACATTCTTTATATGAGAATAGTCCACACAACGGTTCACAATCGACTCCTCTGGCGGCAACTGCATCCACCTGAGGATGCCATGGTATGACCACACCAACCGAAGCATAATTAAACTCCATTATAGGAATGGATATCACATGGTATAATATGTAAAGGAGAAATAGGAGAAGATAAACCCCAAAATAATGAAGATAAAACATACCTTATATCGATGATCGATGGATGCTCCTTGGTTGCACCGAAATAGGGGGTGCACTTGTAGTAAGAAGAACATCGAGGGAAACCAATCCACAGAAAAAAGTTTTATCTCAGTATTCCTATGGGAAGGAAGGAAAGGTTCGAGAATCTCTCACTAGAGAACAAGGAGTAAGAACAAGGGAGGAAGATATATTTTCCCTTTTGAAGATTTAACGGAGCGATGGTTTAAGATATGCTTGATTTCCTATTAAAATTGGATCGCATTAAACTACATGGTTTGACCACATAAAAACATCCCGGTCCTTAGTAATAATTAATATAGTAGTTATGGCCATTGAATCGGACTTAGAGTCCTTAAAAACAAGGCTTTAAATGCATTTTATTTCAAATAAAACATCCAAGGGGTCAAACTCTAGGAAGCTGGAAACACTGTTCATGAACTCCAAATTTGGAAAAGGTAAAAGGTCACCGTTGGAACATCATCCTTGGGACCTCACTATTCTAGAAACATTGTTCATGAACCACACAGTTGGAACCCAACCATTGGAACCTCACCATTTTGGAAACACTGTTCAGGAACCTCACCATTGGAACCTTGCCATTCTAGAAACACTGTTCTTGAACATCACTGTTGGAACCACCCCATTCTGGATACACTGTTCATGAACCACACCATTGGAACCTCACCATTATGGAAACACTATTCATGAACCTCACCATTGGAACATCACCATTATGGAAACACTGTTCATGAACCTCACTATTGGAACCTCACCGTTCTGGAAACACTTTTCATGAACCTCACCATTGGAACCTCACCATTCTGGAACACTTTTCATGAACCTCAGCGTTGGAACCTCACTGTTTTGTAAACACTATTCAAGAACCTCACCATTCTAGAAACATTGTTCAAGAAGCTCACTGTTGGAACCTCACCATTCTGGAAACACTTTTCATCGACCTCACTATTGGAACCTCCCCGTTCTGGGATAACTGTTCATGAACCTCACCATTGGAACCTCACAATTCTGGGATCACTGTTCATGAACCTAACCATTGGAACCACACTGTTCATGAACCTTACCATTGGAACCTCACCGTTCTGGAAACACTCTTCATGAACCTCACCATTGGAACCTCAACGTTCTGGAAACACTGTTCATGAACCTCGCTAGTGGAACCTCACCATTCTGGAAACACTGTTCATGAACCTCACTGTTCCAGAAAAACTGTACACCATACCGTTGCACTATTCCCTGAAGGTCACTGTTGCACTGTTCACAATGGTATTCCATTGGAATTGCTCACCTAAGGTTACCGATGCACTATTCACAATGGTCTACTGTTGGAACTATTCACAAAATGGAAAATTGGAAAAGTGTTGGGGATAAATAACCTTGATCTCACAGAACACTCAAACATCATATTTTCAAAAAGGAATGGACCAGAGAGGTCTGGACCATTACATCAGATGCCTCTCAAAACATTCTCATCCTTGAGAATTTAAAACCCACATAAATGAATATTAAATGGGTCCAAGAACCACCAATTGAGATACCTCTCTAATAGATCAAGCCACAAAAACAAAAGATAGCCATCTCATAAACATGAGAGCTTTATAACCACAAAGAAAACGTTATTACAAGAAAAGTGTTAAACACAAAACAACTCTGGGTACTGAGCACGTATCTGTGACTCACATACCCAAGTACTCACCTCCATGCCACTTTGTTTCCATAAGACATGAACTAAGTGGATAGAACGCCCATGCAACACCTTCTCCTTACGGTCTTGGATCTCCATAGGTCGCTCCTCAAAGGTGGAATCATCATCAACATCGATCTGTCCCTAATAGATGATATGAGAGTCATCATGAAGATAACGACGAAGCAGTGATACATGGAAAACATCATGTATCTGACTCATCTTTGGGGGAAGTGCGACTCAATATGCCACAGCTCCAATATGAGCTAACACCTCGAAAGGCCCAACAAACCAGGGAGAAAGCTTACTCTCACGACCAAACCTTTGCTTCCCATGATGGGGAGTCACCTTCAGAAATATGTGATCCACAACATTAAACTCTAAGGGTAACCTCCTTTGATCAGCATATGATTTATGATGATCTTT
Source organism: Viscum album (assembly GCA_963277665.1). Taxonomy (NCBI): domain Eukaryota; kingdom Viridiplantae; phylum Streptophyta; class Magnoliopsida; order Santalales; family Viscaceae; genus Viscum; species Viscum album. The sequence continues at coordinate 941,384,454 of OY728127.1, read as the reverse complement.
CACTTTCTTCATTCTCTCACAAATCACATATACCATCTCTATTATATTCTTCACTGGTTCCGGTCCGAGAATTGCTGACTCTTTGATCCCAGTCCAGCTCAACGAAGAACATCAAGGTCGGCCATACAAGGCTTTAAATGGCGCCATACCAACGGTGGAGTGAAAACTATTATTGTAAGTGAACACCACCACGGGTAAGTGCCTCATACGTGAACCTCCAAAATCCAGAACACAAGAGCATAACATGTCTTCAGAAGTCTAGCTGGTTCGCTATGTCTGACCATCAGTTTGAGGATGAAAATCAGTTCTAAGGCATTTTTGAGAACATAAATCATGTTGGAGACCTCTCCACACCCTGGAGGTAGAACAAGGATCTCGATAAGAAATGATCATCCTTGGGACTCCATGAATTCTCACCACCTCCTCCAGATACTCCCCCAATAAAACTTCCATTGAGCTCGACTCCTTGATTGCTATGAAGTGGGCCGATTTAGTTTAATGATCCACTACCACCCAAATAGCATCATGTCCTCCCTAAGCTCGAGGTAATTCAGTAACAAAGTCCATTGAGATGTCCTCCCACATCCACTGAAGAATATCTAATGGCTGGAGAAGACCACCAGGAACATGGTGTTTGGCCTTCACCTTCTGGAAGACCAAACATCGAGACACAAACTCCGCAACAGCATGCTTCAGCCCAGGCCACCAAAATTGGATCTTCAAGGCTTGGTACATCTTTGTCACACCAGAATGCACCACTAAAGGTGAACTATGGAGCTCTCTGAGAACCATCTCTCATATCGCCAAAGGAACAAAAATCATTCCATTATACAAAAATCGATGTTGTTCATCCTCAGACCACCCATCAGGGGCCCCTCAAGAAACAATGCAGTCTCTCCAGACCTCCACCTCTAGATCCCCCATCTGGGACTCTTCCTCCCTATGCACCAGGGATGACTGTACCGTCATCTGAAAAAGACAACCTCTACCCCAAACATCTCCCATATCAAGATATAATGCTGACATCCCTTCCATTACTCTCCATGAATCACCAGATTCACGCACAGCATCACTATGTGACTTTTGACTCAGCGCATCAGATACAACATTCCCCTTTCCAGGTGTATATGATATCTTAAAGTAATATTCCTAAATGAACTCCATATATAAATTTTATCATAAGTTCAAGTCACACTGGGAGAAAACATACCTCACACTCTTATGATCGATGAAACCACAATGTGCTTGCCAATGAGGTAATGTATCCACAACATCAGAGTAAACACCATGGATGCCAACTCAAGATCATAGGTGGCATAGTTATGTTCATGGGGACACAACTTCCAAGACCCATAAGAAAGAACTAATCTCTGCTGTATCAGAACACAACCTAACCTCCAAATGCAAGGTGTCACAGAAAACATCAAACTTAACTCCCTCTGCTGGAAGAAAATGAACTGGAGAACTTACTAACTTCTCTTTTAGATACTCGAAAGCTTCCTAACACTGATCAGACTATATGAATGCCTAATCTTTCCTAGTCAAAGATGTCAGAGGAGTCACAACTCATGAGAAATCAGCTACAATCCTCAAGTAGTACCCTACAAGACCAAGTAAACTTCGCACCTCAGACACTGTCTTGGGGGCTACCCAAGACACAACTGCTTCTATCTTCGATGGATTCACAGCTACTCCCTACTGGGACACAACATGCCCTATGAAACGGACTTCTCGAGCCCAAAAATCACACTTTGACAACTTCCCAAACAGTTGATGTTGTCGATGAACTCCTAAAATGGCATGTAAATGATTTTCATGATCTTCATCATATGTGGAGTACATAATGATATCATTGATGAAAACTACAAAAAAACTTGTCCAGTAACTCATGAAATACAACATTTATCAATCCCATAAACACAGCTAGAGCATTTGTCATGATGAATGACATTAAAATGAACTCATAATGCCCATGATGACAACGGAAAGCAATCTTTGGGATATTCTTATCCTTCACACGCATCTAATGATATCCTGACTGCAATTCAATCTTTGAGAACCAACTTGAACCCTTCAGTTGATCGAATAAATCATCAATCCATGGAAGAGGATAGTGATTCTTTATAGTAACTTTGTTCATGAGATGATAATCAACACACAACTGCAAACTACCATCACACTTCTTCATGAACAAAATAGGTGCACCCCACAGTGACACACTCGGTCGAACAAAACCGCACTGTAACAGACCATCAAGCTGTATACGTAACTATCATAACTCAAGAGGGGCCATCATATATGGAGACATAGAGATAGGATATTCTCCTGGTTGTAGTTCAATCCCAAACTCAATCACTCGTCAAGGGGGTAATTCTACAACCTATTCTGGAAAGACATCAGGGTACTCTTCTACAACCCTAGGAAACGCCATCTACTGAACCAATGAAGAGATAAACATCATCTCATCCATCATAGATGATAAGGAATGAATGCTACTTTGACACATATGAGGATCTCGATCGCTAAAAAACACCACCGGATCTCTATCTGCATCAAAGAAAATTACCTGCTTCCTAAAGCAATCCACGATAGCCTGCACTGAATACAACCAATCCATGCTGATGATGAAATCATATGGTTTTATTCGTAAACATAGGAAATCACCCCAAGAGAGGTGCTTCCCTAACACTAGCTCACAGTCTCTACATACTTCAAACAAGTCATATCGACCTCCAACTGGCGTAGTCAATGCCAAGGGCACTGGAAGCCTCTCTACCTCAATTCCCAAAGCATGGACAAGTGTAGGTGATATGAAGGAGTGTGTCACTCCTAAATCAAACAAGGCATACACAAAGGTAGAAAACAAGAAAAGGGTACCACGAACAACGTTTGGCTTGCCTGGAGCTGGCAATTTAAAGCATGAAGTTGACCACGACGACCTCCACGGCCTATCTGGCCCTGATGATGACCACCACCATGGTCGCTCTATGCTCTCTGAGGACGGGGAGTATCACAGGGTTGTCCTTTGCCTGCCCCATTTACCCTATTTTGATTTAAAGCTGGTGCAACCTACTATTGTTGCCTCTGTTGGAACTGCCTCAATGGAGGAACCTGGAGCGGAACACCTATTGCACGATGACTGCTCTGAATGGTCGGGCAATCTCATTTCTAATCACTTCAACCACCACAAGAAAAACAAGCACCTGATTCCTTGGCATAGGCCTGAGAGATTCTGCCCCTGGAGAAATGGGATGTGAAGTGCTTGGACCTACTCCGGCTGAATGAAAACTCTTCTTCCCTAAAAACCAGGAACCCCGGACAATAGCTCTTCTTTGTGAGGAATCACGATAATTTCCCTCTCATGGTGATCTGGTCCTAGCCAATGTCCTCTTGATGACTTCTGCCCTTTACAGCACCACAAGAGATGTCTTCAGCATAAATGGGGTGACCTGGAGCTGGATATCTGGATGAAAAGCCTCATCGAAATGCCTTTCCCTAGCCTCCTCATCTGGAAACAGGTCAGAAGCATATCATAAAAGGTTTTTGAAACGGATTCCAAACTCTCACACACTAGATCTCCCTTGTCTAAGGGTAAGAAGCTCCTCGCGACTAGATGCCTTCACGGTCAAAGAAATAAACTCGACCCCAAACTTTTCTCAGAACTCCTCCCATGAGATCAATGACTCTTAAAGATCCCATAGGAAAAATAACCTCCACTTCATCACTGCTCCACGCAACATCGTCACAAACAAGGACACATAGTGCTCCTTCCGAGCACGTATTGAACTGAATCCTTTCTCGACCTCCTCCAACCAGTCTTTCATGACAGCATATGAAATACATCCCCTGTACTTCTGCAGACTTTGGTGCTAAAACTCTATGAGTATCCTTCTCTAAGCCTCATCGTCTTCGACCATTAACTGGTGAAGATTTTCTAGCACAGCCTGCTGGACTTCTTCTGTGAAAAATTGGTGGGGATGTCGACCTAGATCCATACCTGTAAAATAAAAAACAGTTTGATCTCCTAAACATGGAATATGGAAGACTCGTCATTAATTAATTAGTTCTTTTCTTTTATTCATATTAGGTTATCCTATCCCAAGGTCTACCCATTCAAACATAGGCACAAAGAGTAATGACGCATGATTCTTTCCTAGTTCTCTACCCTAAACCTAGTATCACCTCATTTAATAGCCATTGTGAACTTAAAGGTCCATACATCATATCATATGGGGGGCATAAATGCATATGTCTCATCTGGTTTCTAGTGTTTACATCACTTTCTAAACATGAATGACATTGTTTCCCTACCAACCCATGCAGCCTCTCTTGTGCCTAACACCAATCTCCATCATATCCCTCAACCAGACCTCTGATACCACTCTGTCACAACCCCCTCCCCACAAAGTGTACCCCTCCTGGGCCGAAAATGTGATAAGGGAGATAATAACCCCTGAGTCCCTCCTCCAATAGTCCCAGGGTTGGTGACAAGTACAGAGGGTATAGAAAACACATAGATAGGAGGCATTACCCTCGAAGAAAATACATGCGGAAGAGAGAGATAGGATAGACACCAACCAAATCCAAAACATATATAAATATAAATGAAAACCCAAGTACACATGTGAAATGTCATGAAAAACTACTACAACTGAAAGGGGAAAAACTTGAAGTACCCAAAAGAATGTAATACAGTAGCAACCACAAGCCCGAACAGCTCCTCCAACCCCAACCTAGTAAACACTAGCCTGATCTCCAACCCGCTTCAAGTGACCTAAAAAATAGTTTATATAACAAAGGGGTGAGTATAACAGTATACTCAGTAAGATCCTCCCCAAAGACTCTCATGCAAATGTAAAGAAATCATGCTAAATCACAGTGAATAATAAGTGAAACTAACTCTTCACCTAACCAGGGATACTATGTTCCCAGCATCACCATGGATACTCTCACCCAGTAATGTATATAAGAATGTATCATATAATAAATAATATCAAGGGTACCCCACTACTACTTCCCCACTCGTTTTCCGCTTTTCCCCAACCTCGCGCGTCCTAAGCATCTCTCCAAAATAGCTTGCCTAAATACACCAGGGTGAAGCACCACAACATGCACCATGTGAAACAAAACCACCATGTCCACATAATTAAAGTTACCAGGTAGTTTCTGGGAGCCACCATAGCTCGCATAACGTGTATCATACGTCGGCTATTATACCTCAAGCCATTACAGCCCATACACCGAGTTAGGATCCTCAATCCATCACAGCCTATACATGTTACACCTATAGTAGTCCATAGGATACTATATCCATAATATATGTGTGTGAATAACTACAAGCCATTACATCCCTCTACACACATATATGGAGAAAACTAACCAATGTGCCTACCAGCACAAGTAACTACCAAGAGAAGAGAGCAGGGCCAAACTGGGTAGTCATCCATCCATCCTCCAATTAGAATGTGGGGGAAAACACCCCCCAGGGCTTAGAATCCCTGGGTTGTTAGTTTCCCTTACTGACAGGGTGGAGTAGCATATAGAAACACAAATATTATAGAATATACTATTGCTCACAACTACACTATGGGAATAACCAATTCTTAGACTCAACTGCAGCTAAAGTCTCTCGGACTCCAGGCTACCACTTTTAAGACTATGTATCATATAAGCACACAACCATTTAATGAGATTTAATACCTTATTTCATTACCTTTTTATCATTTTCAATATAAATTAATTAAATGTTTAAACATTAATTAACCAATAACAATTTCACATTAAATTTCATTCGCATCGCACCCAAAGTACAATGTTCATTATAAATTACATCCTCGTCATTATGTTCTAGTAAACTCCAACACCATGGGTTAACATCATCTATTCAATTATTCATTACCAAATTACTTTCCCATATTCCCAAGCATTCTAGAAAAACATTCTATGCTACTAAACAAAAGGGGGCTCAACATGGTGAGTAGATGTACTACCCATCGAGTCTTTGCCGCCTATAGCAAGAGCATAGACCCATCCTTCCAAGATAATCTAAACACGAAAAGCATGTGGCATACCTCGTGTGTCTTCGCCTCTTTTGGAAGAAGGGTAAGCAAGACCAGCTACCTTGAGAAGCATGGAAAAGTAAATCATATAATCAACCGATAATAATTAGCAAGCATCCAACAATCACATCCATCACGTTCTATCATCCCTGGTGTCCTCCCCGACACCCACATACATTACCAATGCATCTTTCCACTCTAGGCATCATCTTCTACCACAACCAAAAGGCATCTAGGCCCCCACATATCAGAATATCCATCCAGGCTCACATCACAACACAAGAAGCAGGAAAACAAATATCTTAACAATTGGGCTCTTGGCCCTTTAACAATCAAGAGGGTAACTCAGAACCCTACAAGGAATTATCTTTTCATCAGATACCTAGTTCTTTAATCCATCTGGAATTGACTGATCTATTATTTGTAGGTTCCAAATATCGGTAACATAAACATCAAGCTATAAAAAAATTATTATACATGCTTACTGCATCAATTTTATTAACATCAAATTACAATAAGAAGAACCAGATTCATTTCATGCCTCTTTATCTTTATCCAAACAGTTATCAATGAATTCCAGGCATTATTTTCTTTACCAATTTTCATCAAGAACAAAAAAAATAATGAAGAATGCATTGATATCACACTATCTAGAAAAAAACAAGAGGCAATAAAGTATGATCGATATCAATTTATTTATCCTGTTCAAATATTTATTATGTCAATTCCGTTGTCATTAATTGCAATAAAACATGCTAACTATACAGTTTCACATATAAGAAAAGAGAAGCAATGAATCCCCTACCTAAAATGGTTCTTGATGTTCTTTATACGAGAATAGTCCACACAACTGTTCATGATCTCCTCTTCTTGCGACAACTGCATCAACCTGAGGATGTCACAGTATGACCACACCAAACAAAACCCAAGAAAACTCCATTATAAGCATGGAGATCAGATGATATAATACGGAAAGGAGAAATAGAATAATATTAACCCCAAATTAATGACAATAAAACATACCTTATATCGAGGATCGATGGATACGCTTTGGTTGCACTGAAATAGGGGGTTCACTTGCAGCAAGAAGAACGTCAAGGGAAACCAATCCATGAGGAAAAGTTTGATCTCATTATTCATATGGAAATTAAGGAAAGGTTCAAGCATCTCACACCATATAACAAGGAGTAATAACAAGGGAGGAATATATCTTGTCCGTTTTGAAGATTTAATGGAGTGACGTTTTAAGATACGCTTGATTTCCCATTAAAAGTGGATTGCATTAAACCACGCGGTTGGACAATGTAAAAACATCCTCAGCCTTAGTAATAATTAATATAGCAGTTATGGCCTTCGAATTGTCCTTAGAGTCCATAAAAACAAGTCATTAAATGAATTTTATTTCAAAGGAAATGTCAAAGGGGAGAAACTATAGGAAGTTGGGAACACTGTTCCTGAACTCCAAATTTGGAAAAGGAAAACGGACACTGTTGGAACCTCACTGTTGGGACCTCACTATTCTGGAACACTATTCATGAACCTCACTGTTGGAACATCGTCGTTGAAACCTCATCATTTTGGAAACACTATTTATGAACCTCACTGTTGGAACCTCGCTGTTCGGGAAACACTATTCATGAACCTCACCGTTCTGGAAACACTGTTCATGAACCTCATCATTGGAACCTCTCCGTTCTATAAGTATGGTTCATAAACCTCACCATTGGAAACTCACCATTCTAGAAAAACTATTCTGTTGGAACCTCACCATTCTGGAAACATTGTTCATGAACCTCACCGTTGGAACCTCACCGTTCTAGAAACACTATTAATGAACCTCACCTTTGGAACCTCACCATTTTGGAAACACTGTTCATGAACCTCACCATTCAAACCTCGCCGTTCTGGAAACACTATTCATGAACCTCACCATTGGAACCTCACTATTCTGGAACACTGTTCAGGAACATCATAGTTGGAACCTCACCATTCTAGAAACACTATTCATGAACATCGCCATTGTAACCTCACCGTTCTTGAAATTTTGTTCATGAACCTCACTGTTGGAACCTCAACATTCTGCAAACATTGTTCATGAACCTCACCGTTGGAACCTCACCATTCTAGAAACACTATTCATAAACCTCACTGTTGGAACCTCACCATTTTGGAAACACATTTCATGAACCTCACTGTTGGAACCTCACCGTTCTAGAATCACTGTTCATGAACCTCACCGTTGGAACCTCACTATTCTGGAAACACTACTCATGAACCTTATCATTGGGACCTCACTATTTTGGAAACACTATACACCCTACCATTGTACTTTTCACATAAGGTCACTGTTGCACTGTTCACATAAGGTCACTGTTGCACTGTTCACAATGGTCTACCGTTGGAACTGTTCACCTAACGTTACCGATGCACTATTCACAATGGTCTACCGTTGGAACTATTCACAGAAATGGAAAATTGGAAAAGTGTTGGGGATAAGTCACCTTGACCTCCCGAAACACTCAAACACCATATTTTCACAATGGAATGGACCAGAGAGGTTTAGACCATTAAAATTACATTAGATTAAGGGTGTCATTTATCAAGGGATCTTGTGTGGTTTTTACTTAAGAGATTCATATCACCATTCATGGAAGTGATCTAGTGTTTGTAATCACTGTTATTACCAACATTCTTATATGTTTTTGGATACAATATAATTAATTCCTAGGAAATTGAAGAAAAAAATTCGTATTAATATGTCCAATGATATATGTTTAATGAACCATAATAAACCTTTAATTTTCTAGTGGTCGCTAATGCTTATAGGTGGTTCATTATAAAACCTATTGGAAACTATTATCCTTGTTGATCAAAGATTTGAGGATCCATTGGGGTGAAATAAATAGGGTAAATAACATATGTTTATGGTTCAACTCAACACCCTCATATTGGGGTGCATCACGACTATCATCATTATAGGGGGGTATTTTTTAGTGGAAAAAAATCTTGGAATATAAAATCCTAAATAAAAATATACTTTTTAATACTAGGATTATCAACCATGATTCAATATTTTACACTCCATGATATCTTCAAAATATATATTAGGTATTTTACATTGGTACTTATTAGTTATGATATGGTCATATGTAGTGAAATGAAAAACTATTAAATTTTAATAGGAAGGATGTCAGTTTCTCAAATGTTCTTCTACTGTTTTAACATTACTAGTAATAGAGGGGAACTGAATGATCATGTATACATACATGAAGGAAACCTCAACCAAAAATATTTTTGGAAGGCTTAATACTACAAGATTTATTCAGAACCACTACAAAATGGTACAGTTTATAGGCACCATAAAATGATTTCATAAAAGAGTATTATTAACAATATGATTACTAATGATAAAAACTACCACATAGAACTATATATACTTATCTAAAAATTATTTATGGTTGTTATAAGTTCTCATGGTTTTCATGTTTCTTGGTATTTTTTTATACATAGTAATTGAAAATTTTAAAGAACCTAAGTAAATTATATTTGTTCAAAAGAATTTAAATACATAATTTATAGGAATATTCATCTTTAAAGGGTATAATTTATAAGATTCCATGATGGTTGGTAGTATTAGAAGTACCTCTCATAAAATTTATTTGTACTCTGAAGGGATAATAATTTTATTAATGGATTTATTGAAACTAAATCTATTATATTTTCCATGGACACAATCTTAATAGGAAGGTATGTTAATCAAGGTAACTTAACATAGTAGTCACTCCTTACATAACTCCGAATGAACCATAGAACCAATATTCACTAACTACCTATGCCAAATTATTTTTATTTAACTATATTTGACATAGGTTCTACCTAGATTCCAATACTTCGTTTTCACATATGAATCATATATCTCATTGTCCGATGATCAATTGAAAACCATATGTGATCCCTTATTGATTTTAATTAAACATGGTTATAACCTAAAAGAAAATATTTTTTATTAAATTACACAAAATTAATTGATATTAATATATAAGTTAAAAACACGTCTCACATAATATAGGGTAAAAATAAAATTTCCATATATATCTTATAAGACAAACCCCCTACCCCTGATAGTACATCATTTTTTATTACACAAAACTACCCCAACTTCATAAACCATAGTCATCTGTAAAGGGGAATTTATATCACAGAACATATTGAAGGAATGATATTATTATTTGAACTTTCAAACAATTAATGTGTACCTGGACACATTTAACACATTAACACTCTCATTTTTTTTATAAAAATATATAGAAAAATAAATAATTTATTTATAATTATGAGTAGATTATAATTTCATACAGTCATGATTAATGTATCAAGGATTCCAATAAAAAATTAACAACCTTTTACTTGTATTAAAAACATTATAAGGGATATTTTTTCCTATTATCCTTACTATTATATTCATTTTTACCTCAAGCTCTAACATTTATTCATTATTTCTATACATTGATGATAGGTTTAGTATGCAATTAGTTGGATTAAATTATATTTCAAATAAACAATGGAAAAAATTTCTCTCTCATAAATTCTATTATATTAGTGGGTGTTCAAATTAATTAACATGAGATATTAAAAAATTTATTTCTTGTTTCTCATAATTAATAGTTACATTAATCTTTGATAGATAATAAATAATCTACTTAAATTCAAAAATGGGTTCTGGAATGTGGTTACAAAATTCCTTCCATTTTTTATAGTTTATGTTTCTTATAAATGTGACTATGAAGAGATGTTTTCATATAAAATTTTTCAATTTATACAAAATATTAGAAACAAAATACTCATTAGAAACCTATCACAATAAATTATCACCCAAGGAAAAAAAAGAATTGTGGGCCTTTTGTAACACATTAAAATTGATATCTACAAAGTTTGTTACAACCATTCCGTCATAATATTGATTTATGAACTTTTTATTCTTCACTTTAATGTTTAAAATAAGACCTTGTGGGATGAATAATATGGATATCTTGATTTTATATACAGTATATTCCATCATAATATTTTTTTTGGAAATAATAAAAAAAAATTGGATATAATTATGTGATCAGAATCATTAAATAGTAAAAACATAAAAATATATAATAGTTTCTATATTGTTCTTGAATTTAGATTTAAAATTGAAAATTCAAAAAAAATTGTTTATTCTAAATTCAAGAAGAGTTTTGGAAAATAATGAAAATATGAAATAACAAAAGTATTTATCTTGATTTTGAATAATCTTATTATATGTACATGAAAAAAAATACCCCTCACACACACCTTTTATTGAATATAAATACAATGATAAAATTATAATAGACATAACAGTAAATGTATAAGATGGTGACCACATGAATAAGAATTGGAAATAATAAATGGATACCAAGGAAGTGTAGGATATGAGTAATCAATTACTACCAGTTGACGTTAAAACTAACTGTGACTCTTGACTAATATTGGATTAGTTATGTTTCTTATATCACTTGTATAATTTTTTTTCCTCACACATAAAGAATACATGTATATCATTTTATAGTCTAAGAAACAAATCATCACTAGATTCATAGGTTCGGGTTAACTCTACAAAAAAAATGTTGAAATAGTGGCATGATGATCCTATATGGATGTTGATATACCAAATTTGAATCTTATGTTAATAGATTTATTATCAAAATTTTACCATGGGTTCCTAAATTTGTGGGGTTTCTAATTAATATATGTACTAAGAAACCAATAACCTCCATTACATAAATATAACAATATAAGGGTTACAGTGTAAACATAACATATATTATATAACATAACACATGGGGACAACAAATATTGAGGGGGAAAGGACATGACACATATAATGCCACATGGTAAGGACATTCCCATTTCACCCATTTTTTTGTGGAATAGGACATGAATCGATCACCATAATTAACAAAAAAAAGATTCTAGATATCTTTCTAGTCGACATTAGTCAATTCCTCATATTACAATGATAAATAAGGAATAATGAAAATGATTCAGAAGGGAAATCCCACCTCGAGGGTAGGAAGTAAAAAAACATCTAAAAAATAATAATTCTGGACCATATAAAATAATAATTAATAATAAAACTCATAAATTCTGTGGAATAATAAATAATCATGAAAATAAATATTTATAATAATTTTCAAAATAATGTTATGAATTCTAATTCATATATATCCACAATTTACAAATAAGTATAAAACAATGTCAATGATTCTCCCCTAATATCATTGAAGTTATTCCATGTTTGCAATAATTAAAATCTTTATAACCGTGTAAAATTCCACAATACTAGTTGAAATATTTGATTGGTCATTATTAAGGTTCTATAATAAATTGAATCCTTATATCTACAATTTTAGACAGATAATAAAAAAAATTGTCTTAAAAAATGAAATGAAGTTTGACTATTAAAATATATAATTATACTAGAATTACATAATCAATGTTTAGAATTTAAATCATAAATACATATTATTACCTTTATTTATACTACCACTGTAATATACATATCCACAATAGCTAATAGAGCTATTAGGGACTAGATATTTTATTTTCAATAGAGATGACCCACATAGGTTTTTAAAACCAATTTGGTATATGATTTTTGTTATTAATCTTTTAGAGCATAATTTTTGTAACATATCATTTCACCATTTGATTATGTTCAGCATTATGAGAATAACATAATGAAAAACATGCAGAAGATGATAAGTACCTGAGAATATATTATTTTTATACCAGTTTGGTTTTCCTTGACTTGATATAATATCAATAAAAGATAAGTCATATAAATTGCTCTATGGGTTGGAGAAAATAAAATAATAAATTATAATTCCATAACCATTTACATATGGTGTTATTTTAATATATTCAAAATCTATAATAGGTCTAGATGTCTGTAAATTATTTATATTAAATAAAGAGTAAAAAAACTCTTATATATTTCTAGTAATAAAAATTATACCAATTCAAAATATTAATAACAAATGAAATATGTTTTCATCAACTGACCCACTTAGGCCCACTTGATTGATGATAATTCGAGTGTGACTACCCTTTTTCCACCTCCAAAAGGCCATGGGTTGGAGACTATACCTAGGTAGGAATAAGACTCATATGTGATGCCTTATAATAAAATACATGTACACACATACACATATCCAAGCCCATGCAATGTTGAAAATGTAAATACAAGTGATATCAATGAATCAATACATTAATGTTCCAAAATCAAAGTAAGAAAAAGACTACTAATTGTGATACATGGTAAAATACAAGCTCATCCAAAACTATAAATAATTCAAAGCATCTAAACTAAGGGTACTATCATTAAAATTGTTTCTCTGATTGAAACATGGTCTATCTAGAACAATTTATTCTTTTTTTCTCTTGTTTCACCAAGAACCTCATCAAATAACCAGTAGTGTACGTAAGACATGCCATCTGTGGTAAGTTCCCATAAAGGTGATACTATAACAATACCAAGTGTGATACAATGAAATAATTAAGCATAAAGCATCAAGGTAGTAGTTAGATCATTGCAAGTCGTGTCAATTAGAAATATAAGACACATATAAGTACACATCTCAACATATTCATCATAAATAATAATTTCTCAAAGTAATGTCACAACCACATTACCAACCAAAAATTCAGCTTAAAAGTTCATTGTAACACTCACCCAAGAGAACTCACTCATCGATTCTGAGTGAAAATATTATGTTCATGTAATATTTAATGATTTTTGAGTCTCAACATGAAGTATAATTTATTGAGAGTTATAATATATTGATAAAAATAAAGGATCACATCCAAGGACATGAGGGACACTACAAAATCCAAACTGCATGAACCCTATGACTAAGGTATAGACTCCCATGTATATTGGTTACAAAATTTCTAGGAACCCCCATATAAGGAAGATGATGAATGAATATTCCTCCTTGTTCCATAGGGGTTCATAGAGAACACTATTCAAGATGAACCCCTTGGAGTGGATCAAAATCTTATGTGTAGGATGTTATGCGATAATATACACTTAAAGGGATGGATTGAGGGAACATTCCCTTAAGAAAATATTCCACATTGAAGAGGAAAAGTGAATCAAACCTACCTAGGGATAGTGAATGAATTGTTTAAGTAGTAAATGGAATGTTCCCCCAGCCCCGGGTCCACTTTTGTGTTCTAGACCTTGCTAGTGTGATCCAAGAAGTTCATTTGTACACCTGGTTTTTCCCATATACCATTGGCCATGCTTGTGTACCTATTATTATCTATTTATTGGACAATGACCATGTACTCTACCAATTCCCATATACCTAGAAATATATTTTCTTCTATACCCATTATGATACACATTGATATTTTAGGGAATTATCACACAACATGTGACACTTGTCACACGACATGTGATATTTAATTATAGAAACCCTAGAAATGGAGTCAGGGGTCCCACATATTGTGTATCTCTAGAATACATCCAGTGTAACATACAATTTTCTAGATCCCATAGATCCTTCACACATTTTCCTCTTTCATAACTTTCATCACCAATCGAGCTAGGAAATTTGTATCTAGGGGCTTCCAACCCTTAACATTTCTGGTCTCTAGAATTCTTCATTTAATTCATTCAAAAATCACTTCATCGAGTTGCACAATTTCCACATGAAAAAATCCTAAATATCCAGAATATCTGGTATGTTTTTTCCACATCTGATCACCCACTACCATTGTTTCTCATCAATCATGCCTATTATATTGAACTGTACTTGTAGTATCAATCCGTTGAGTCGAAAAATGATCACAGAATAATAAAATATAGGGTATTCATCAAACTACTAGCCAAATAAATATCATGTGAAAAAACAATGAAGAAAATGGGGAGAAATATAAGAATAAAAATAATGGAATGAATCTTGTATATTTTTTGTATGACCTTGATATATTTTCATAAGAAATATATACAAATAAAAATAATAATAAATTAAATCAACCCACAAATCAACCGTTGATTCAATAATTAATTCTTGTTATTGTAATTTATTTGAATTTGACAACATGTTAACAAATAATCTAAATCCACAACCTAAAAAATTCATAGCACAACATTGTATTGATTTTTTGTGAAGAATAATTCAGTTTTGTCATTATTTGTATGACCCACAACTCTTTTGGTGTACCAATTTCGAAATCTAGTTCTAATATATTTCATCCATGAGATATCTTCAAGAATATCTCTTATAAAATTCAATGATTGTGCATCCAATGATGATGTTTTTTAATATCCACAATTAAACAAATGTTGGACAGGTCGGTGCATCAATGATACCAAAATAAAAATAATTAATTAATAAATTAATTAATTTTATTATTTGTTCCTATGATACACTTTATGAAATCATCAGACACCAAAAAAGGATTATGTCATGCCTTAGTTAAAATCCATACTCTATACACTAATGGGGGTATTAGCTATCTAATTCAATACTCTATTGGTGAGTTATTCTTATCCTGCCAATAAATTGTGCATGTGAGATACTAATATATTTAACATCATTAAAATATCCATTTAAACATCATAATGTATCAAAATATCACTCCATAATAGATAATGGTTATGAAAACATTAATCAAAATAATTAAAATCATTACATTGCAAAAATTTTGATATTACATTCTCTGTACTATAGAGATCATCATCCCAAAAAATGAAAAATATCAACTCAAAATGTTGTTGGTAATAAACTCACTTATGATTCTTCTGATCCTAGGTGCTCTACTGAAATTCATATACTACCTATATACATGAAAAAATGGAATCTCTCACCAAATCTATATTTATTCTACCATTTCTCAATCTACAATGGATACTAAATAATGGTAGCTCCAACCTCGAGGTCCAACATTCCCTAGTCGATAACATGTTATAGACCATGCATGCACCTCCTCATCATTGATAGTTGGAAGATGTCATGTAGCTAATCTATCTATGTTGGTTGATCCATATGATATTACACCTAACATATATTTATTAGTATCTAGATATGGATAATGAATCAAGGAGATAGCCTTCCACCCAAGCTAAATCTCTATAATCCGCATTGACGTGATACATTCAAGAAAATGTGGTCTCCCTCCTCAAATTACAAAATCCTCTATAATTGGTCCACATAAGTATTCTGAACTCTTTGTATGGTATTCATCCACTATATATGATATTCATTTTCTCTATCATAGCTTGCACCAAATATAGGAATGTGAACTCTAACTCAACAATATTAATCCAATATAATGGTGACTTATAGCATCTCCCATGAAAAGAATCCAATGGAGATATATCTATGGTTTACTGGAAGATGTTTTTGTATTAAAACTTCACAAAGGGTTTATGATACTCTTATACAAGGAAAAATTCCATCATGTGAGAATTTAGTATGTCCTTTAGAACCAAAATGGTATACTTAGCCTAGTTGTTAGTCTGGGGGTGACACACAAACTGATTCACAAAGGTATCATGAAATCCTCTTCATAATAACAATATTAAGGGATCAACATAGCCTATAATGATTACCAAAAAAATCTATGGATCCAGAATATCTCATAAATTGAATTCCCCTGAAGAATTATAGAAAACTCTACTCTGGGACATATATGAAGTGTGCCAACAAAGAGAGTCAGTCTATGATCACCCATATATAATTATGTACTCTATAAATATTTGGAAAAACTATGACAATATCCATATATATCACATACAATTTCTACTCTTTAACCTCAAAATGTTGAGCTAAACCCATTAGAACCTGATATATATCCTTCACCTGCTAAGAAGTAGGGTAGCAGGAGATGATCTCTACTACTAAATTTTTAATTCTGTTCCACAAAAACTGACACCAAAGGTATTATTACATATTTCCCACTATTGTATGTGCCTCCAAAGGTTATTTATAAAACTCCCTCCTTGCCTCTTCATCAACATCACTTTTACAATAATTATTTCACTAAAAAGGATTATATGACTCCCTTATTCATAAAATCCATTATGTTCTCATCTAGTGTATATCTGAGTATACACATTCCCATAGATAGTATCCCAATAATATTCTTCCCTAAAAAAATTATTTTTTTCTCTAACAACCCTTTACTATATATGTGTTTCACTATCCTTTTACACAATATACAACTGCATTGTTTTTAACTTTCCTGATTCCCAGGACAATAACTGAGAAGAAAATATCATGCTGAGATCATCATCCACCAAGATCCACTTACATGTACAATAGATTACCTCAAAAATAATAATTTATAGTAACTCTCAAAATCATATCTTCCCATGTTAGTATCCTTCTGATAGAATATGTACTTGAGAATCTTGTTGTCAGAATGGACAATAAACTGATCTCCCTTAAGGTAGTGTCTCTAAATCTACGCTATAAGGACTACCATTTTAAACTCATGATCATGTGTTTTGATGTTTAAATCTTGATGTTTTAACTTCCTAGTTCCATAGGAAATCACCACCTACCTCTACATAATAGAATAATCATGTGTAGGCCCTGATTTATTGAAGAAACTTATATATTTGACACCCTCCTCTGGAAACCTCAATATAGAATAAATAATAAATATCCACCACATATCCTAAATATCATAATCGAATGTTATTACCTAAAAAATAGTTCAAATTTTGTGTTAAGAAACTCAATGGTGCTGATATCATTGAGAAATCACTTATGAATTTCCTATAATATCCAGAAATCCTAAGAAATCCTTGAACCTTCGTCATTTGATTTTGTGGCTCCCAAGATGAAAAACTATAACATTAATTGGGTACACTGATACTCCCTATACTGATATTACATGTCTCATAATATTAACCTAATAAACCTATATTTGTTACTTCACGAGCTTCACAAAATGCTAGTTCTCTCAGAGTATGTGCAGGATCATCCTAATGTGCCTCATGTGATCCTCCTTACATGTTGAGTACACTAGGATGGAGTTGAAGAAATCTACAAAACAACATTCAATAAAAAGATGGAATATTCCATTAATGATTCTTATGATCACTTATTCAGATTTAATATAATATAAGGGAATCCCCATATAATCATAGTGACCATAATGATAGTGGTATTTCATCTTCATTATATCATTCTCCTGTTATGAAGCTAGTGATATCCTGGTCTGAGGTAGATCTTTGAGAACAATCACAACCCTATCAACTGATTATTGGGGTTATTGATCTTTGTTAGTCGTTACATATTCACTACTATCACCCGTTCAAGCATCCATAATCTATACATAACCTCATGTTATCATCATCCTTCACCAACATTGGGATTGCCTAAGGGGAAAAATTATGTCTCAAAAATCCATTCTTATGAATGTTTTCCAATATCAACATCAGCTCACGAAGCATTGAAGGATCCATCCAAGAAGTTGGTGTAGATACTATAGTCATAAATGTGTAAAAATCAATATAAAATTATATCTCTCGAGGGTAGGTAAGAATGGAAAATCCATTAGAATGACATATTTATGATAAAAATACTCTTACTCTTCCTCCACAAAAATAATATGATCGACCATAACATCTGATAATATAATATTCATGGTAGAAAACTAATTATTAATTTTATGCACCCTCCAAAATATGATCCCATCCTACTCCACTCAGTTCTCCTTCTCTCCAATAAAGGAAACTCTCATCCCTTCAAATTTGAAACACAATATCCACTACAAAAAAATAGTCATTATGTGGATGAGCTATGTATATCCAATCCAAGACTATGATGATGTCATATAGAATCATCAATTATATAATGATATACCATGAGATATTATATAATCCACTCATAAAATCACATAGTATTATGAATTGTGTGATCACTGATTCATCTCCAGTTGGAGTCTTGATGCTTAAGGGTCCATCCAAGGGCACCACCAAAATCACCTAGTCTTGAACCAGGGTTGTATAAAGACAAGTTTTGATTAGGAATATTTTATCAAAACAAAATAAATAGTTTAAAATTCATAGGTCATACATATAATCATCTCTAAATCCTTTAGATAATACGCCTCAACAGCCCTCAGCTACCGTCACCAATATCCAATATCTTCCCAAGCGGGGCATTGGCCACCATGTGGTGGTGGTTGGAAAAAGTAAAATAGTATACCACCTCTAACTTCTCTTCCTACTCCTATTAAATGTCAAACATCCTTTAGAGCACCATTATCTGGTTTCTTCCATAGCCTAGATTTTCATCCACTATCTCTTGGTTAGATGGGTGGTGACTTGAAAATCTCAAACAATATGTACTCATCAATCAAATGAGTAGCACAACCTCTACATAGGCTAACTTGAACTATCATGATATCCCATATCGACAAAACCTTTTTCCAAGTATCAACTCTTAAAATGCTTCAAATTTCAAGAGACTTATGTCTATTTTCGACAACCAACCATTGAATTACTATATTTTGTGTTCCCACAACTAGTAACAACTATTTACTTCATATTAGTAATAATGTTCTACACTACTGGAGAACACTCAAGTTTCCAATAATAAATACAGGCACATTGAGGTATCATAGTATCCTAGATATATATATGTGTGTGCCTCTGTCAAAGGAATTTTCCTAGAATAAATGATCTAGAACCATATGCATCAATTATTGTGAGAGGCTAGTAAAACTCAATTAATTACAAACCATTGTTGTGCTTCCTTTAAGAAGCTTTTGAAAATCTTGGATGCACACAATCAATAACATAGCTACATAAAATTACTCTCTAAAAATATCTCAAATACAATCCATGGATGTTTGGTATTGTTGTATGATAAAGCCACTAGACTCCACCAACACCTTGTAGTTCCATGATGGAGTTATTCCTCCAGCACTACCATCATGTTCATAGGTGTCCTGATGAGGTGAAAGACTCACGTAACTGCATTGATCTAATAATATGCTTCATAGAGGTCTGACTCTCACTAGATCCTAAGTGGTTTCTAATGATGAAACTTGTTAATTTTCATAGCATGTTCCCCACATGAGCTGGTACTTATGGAACCATATACGTTTAGATGGGTGGATATATGGCGGGTAAACCACCAAGAGGTACCTCCTTCTAAATAGGTCCTTATATCAAAGACTCTTCAATAAGGTGATTATCCTCAAGATCTTACTATTGGATAATATACAGAAAAAATAATGGAGGCATCCTAAAATAGACATGTTGTACCACAATCTATGAATATATCGATAAAGATGAATCAAGAAGTAGATAAAGACATAACCCTTTCCTATATGATGCATGTAACAATTTTTTTCTATGAAATGGTTTCCTCAAAATACTGATTCAACAATTAGGTACTCAGTGTCTAGGTGAATGGATACATCAGCCACCAAACCAACACCAGATTCCCTAACATGACATCCAAACACGAAACACATCACAATTTCTCTATAGAACCCAAATTAATATCACTACTTGAAAAAAACCAAAATAATGTCATATGATTGAATTTACTATATACCACCCTATAACAACCTAACTCACTAGGGAATTCATGTCCAATGATATGTTGAGCGTGACTACCCCAAGTCTTCATCCAGTAGGACAAGGGATGGACACTATTGTCAAGAAGGAATAACACTTATAGATGATTCCTTATCTTATGGTACCTATACTCACATGAAAAAATCTCCAAGCCTATAAAATTATTATAGATTAAATTCAATTGATACCAATATAATCCTAAATAAATATACCAGATTCAGAGTATGAAAATGTGTCATAAAATATATAAAATTGGAGAAATACAATCCCATCTAAAAAATATGTTTAATTCAAATGTGAAAAAATGATGGTACATCATTAAAATGAGATTCTTGGTATTAAAATTGGTATATCTGGCCTTATATATGCCATATATACTACTATTAAAAAATTACAATCTAAGATAATCATTCATCTATATAAAACATGAAATATGTGGGAAGATCCCATGTTGGGGTTGAGTGTTAAAATACATAGAATGACACTCAAAAACAATTAATCATATAAAATTAATATAGTATTGAACTCATCATATGTAATTTAAATAAAAAATTGATCCCAAGGAAATACACATCTTGATATACTCATGAATGAAAATATGTCTCGATGTAAGGTAACAACTTCATTTCCTACCTAAGATGCTTCTGGAGAGTTTATAGTAACCCTATACCTATAGGAATCATTCATTGAGTCTCATAGAACTTATGAAATCCATATAATATTTCATGTTCATTATCTATCACCTTTATGGAGAATGTAATTTATGTCCAAATATATCAATTCATGCCCAATGAATCACACGCAAGGTCCTAGGGGAAAACAAAAACCTACAACTTGATAAACTTGATTGATGCCCATGTTTTATGGTAATTACAATTAATAGAACCCCACATAGATAATAATATGATATAGGATCTCTCTTAGGGACTTTTCGGATCAATAAAAAATGGATTTGAGGCTAAACCCTTAGAGGGTATCATAGTTCTATGCTCAAGATGTAATGTCAGACTATACCCACACATAAATTGATTGAAGGAACGAAACCTTAGGAAACTATTCCATGATGAATGATAAAGCATAATCACAAATACCTTTGGAATGAAAATGATGTTTACTAGTAGTCTCTGATGTGTTCTACCAGCCCCAGTTCCACCTATGTGCTCTATCTTATGCCCCTCTACTCAAAGTCATTTCTTTATACATGTGAATATAACCTTGTACCACTGGATTTCCCATGTATGTGGTTGTGTCTATATATTGGGCCATTACCCAATACTATACCCATGACCATGTTCCTATACATCTATGATCCCATGCATCATTTGTGATACACTCTGATTTCCCAAGGAATGATCACATGGTGTGAAGCATGTGTCTCATGGCATGTGATATCTCATTTTTATGGAAACCACAACACCATAGATATTGGTATCTAATGGTGTGTATATTTGGAATACAAACCATTTAATTTGATATTTTATAGATATTTTAGTCCTTCATTATTTTTCTTATTTCACCACCACCTAAACAAATCCAATTAATAATAATGATGTGGCTTCTTCTAACACTTTCTATCAATGTTTTTCTGAATCTGGGCATCAATCCAATCACAAATCTCTCTTTTGAGTTTCACCATCGTCCCATGATTGATATTTGATGTACATGAATCTCTTATCCATTCTCATACCTCCTCTAATCATCCACTAACACCATCTCACATTGATCTCACCCTTGATCACAAACTAGACTCACGGTAGCAATCCGTTTCACCAAGGAATGGCCATAAAACCAAATAATTACATGTATTCATCGACTATAGTACAATGAAATCAACAAAGATGTATGTGAAAAGAAATGGTAGATAAATCCAGGAAACATAATTGAGGAATAAACATCATCCCCATTTGGGTTATCCTTGATTAATTTCAATTATAATAAAGATAGAATAATTAAATAATAAATTGTAAAACCAACCAAGAAATACACATTTGATGAATGGATAAATTCTTGTTAGTGGAATCGATCCAAATTTGAAATGGGATAAATATATAGGATGGCTCCATAAAATAAAAAATCCTACCTTGAGATATGACTAATCGTTGATGAATAACGGGTCAATTTTATCATCATTGTTGAGATCCACAACATTTTTGGGGTACCAATTGCCAATGCAAGATTAAACATCATTCATCCATGACAGATCATAAAAAATATCTCATATCTAATTCAAATTTTTTAGATATCCATAATACTTTTTTATAATTGTGTTTAAATATGGTAGGCATAGGTCACTTTGTCAATATTAAAAAATAAATTTACATTATTCATTTTTTTATTTTATTTGGTTTATATGTTTTATTATTTTAACCCACAACATCTCTCTACCCAAACAACTAAAACTGGCAATGGTTATCTTTAACCTAGGGTAAAAACTATAGTCTTAACAATAATGGTGGTATCAGATTTTAATTTCAAGACATTTTTAGGATTTATTCACCTTTCTTAGAAAAATGTGCATGTGTTAAATTATATATAATATCATTAAAATGTCAAATTTGGGCTCACAGTTCCTATTAATCTCAGGAAATATCAATAATTAACTTCTAAAATATTATTAGTTATATTTAAATGAATTAATTTAAAAAAACCTAGACATTTCGTTTTTTAAAATTAATGAAATTTGTTCTTATAATCCATTATAATCTCCATACCCAACATCATCTTAGTAAAACCATATTCATTCAATTCAAAAATAGTTATCCTTTTTATTTTATATAACTCTAGATAATAGTGGTTTTCTTGGTATATTTTTTTGATAAATAATAAAAATGAAAATTTCCATTATTACACACAATTTTAATTGAGATTTATTATTGGAAGAGAGGATAATGGTTTATTATAGGATGAAATAAGAGAGACTACCTATTGAACTACACACTTACTTCAAGTATAGTGAATATAGAGAGGCCACCTCTACTCTATGCCTTCATCCTATAGATACACATTCCATTTAAAATTAAAAAATTATCTATAAAACTAATACATCCATATATTTATTATCCTCAAAATTCATATATTTAAATAAATTAATAAGAGTAAAATGAAATTCTACCACATAGATTAGCACACATTTCATGCCCGCACATGGAAAACCCAACCAACAACATAACTAAAAGTATCTCTCCTAGTAAAGCCCCACCAAACATGAAAAACAAGAGAAACCCCACAGTCCGAAAAACATATATCCCTCACATAGACATTTCTATCACTGAAACCTTCTTGAAAATCACTGTTTCATAAAGGTGAAAATTTCAATGAACATTGAATACTTATTTTATAAAAGAAAATTCTCACAAGAAGATTTTATATGGATTATTTTTAGTTAGATTATGGTATGATACTAGTAGCCAAAAATCTCAAAAAAACATCTTCCTAAATGTCTTGATTCATAAATATGATTCAGAAATACTCTGTTATGTTATGAAATTCCCAATACCTTGAGCACCATTATTTCATTCCATAGATGCATCTTCAGTTTTATCCAAATTTGATATTACATTGTTAGTTATTTTCTCATTAACCCATTACATGAACTTATCCAAATCAAAAATTAATACTAATAAAGAGAAATATGATATTCTAAATATAAATTCACTCAAGGAACTATTGATTGAAATAAACTCCCCTTCATTGAATTCCCTTTCCCTTGATTATTGAAAATAAAAAATAAAAAACCATGTATTATTATACATTTTAATGATTTAGAATGTCACAAACCAACCAGGTACCCTAGAATACCTATAATTGAGATAGCCCTGACATAGCCTGAATTGCATTACTGATTCCTATGGGTTGGAGACTAGCACCTGGAATCATAAAACATGCAACTGGGATTGATTTTTTCACTAACAATGTAGATGTAAAGAAGAAATTTTTTAATCGTAAAAAATGAAAACTCCACTAGGTGTAATGTACCAGAATACAATAAGGTATAAACAAGCCCAAAGTACTACAACCCATGTACTAAAATAGGAAAACAAAACCCAGGTCCCAAAGAACACAACTCACCAAGACACCAATTTAGCATCTAGATCCACCTCAATGTGATCATTTCCCATTGCACGAACCTATAAGAAGACAATCTAAAAACACATGAGTGAAAATGGAATGGATCACTTGGAGGTGGATCCAGCTGCTGAACTATGGACTTGGTGAGTTTTTCCCTTAGGGACATGGGTTGTGTTTCCTAGTTTTAGTATACGGGTTGTAGGATGTTGGACTTGTTTATGCCTTACTATATTTTGGTACTAACTTCTAGTGGATTTTTCATTTGATATTATTACTATCCTAATTACTTATATCTATATTGTTATTGAAAAAAGTGTTCCCACTTTCATGTTGTATGATGCAACGTGCTATTCTCCCACTTGTGGGGATGGGGAAATCCCTTCAGACTATGTCATGGACATCTTGGATATTGGGTTACCAGGGTACCCAGGATGGTTCATGACATAAAAAGTTTTGGTTGTTTAAAAATCTAATGAACCTCATGAAAATAGAAATCATAATTGAATTATTCTATAAAAACTATTTTACCCCCAATATCTAAGATCTGATGTCACTACCTATGGTCAATCTCAGTATATCCTATGGAAAATTCATTATAATAAATAGAAAATTTTCCATAGATGATGCATTATTTATTATAGCTAACATTTGATAACTATATTTTTGAAACACACCCATGTAATATGTAAATTCATCCTATATAGTACAAAAGTGTTTCATTCTATAAAAAACATCATTTTTCTATTTCCACTATTTGGTTTCTATAGTTATAGTCATGGTCATACAATCCATCCCATCTTTTGACAATCACTATGGTTCAATTAAATTGATGTAAATTTAGGTCATGAGATATTTTTTATTATACTAATATGAAAATTACAAGATAATTAGAATATAAATTCATCATATGGTTGATCCCTTTTCATGGTTGATCCCAATAGTAGGTTTCCCCCCATTGCATAGAAATATCTAGTTTACTCAGTTTTTTCTAGTTTTACATAATAACCATTTTTAATATATATATTTAAAACTGAAGGCCTCGATTTTTTATTTTAATTATTTATCAATTAACATAATAAATAACTATGAATCCTAAAATTTTGTGGGTTTTAAATGGGTCATTTTATGAGAATTAAAAGTAACTAAAATTATGGTTTATTTTAAAGTAATGTTTTCTAGGGTTTTTGAATACAATAGGAAATCATAAATTTTATTAAAAATGATATATACTTTCCTAAAAAAATTAAATTTCATACTGTGATGTTTGGAAAATCCGAACAATTCCCATAGAGTACCAATGAGCCCATAGGTGACAGTTTCAGTTCTTAATGATATTACTAAACCTTTGTTCACACCTCTCTCTATTATATTCTTAGTGAATAGAAAATTTGATGCTTCTTTCTTTTAGGAAGGGGATTAATTTAATTATTTCTTATTTTGTTCAAGCTGATGAGTTATCCTCCAGGAGTTAAATTTATTTAATAGGTTTCTTTAAAATTTATTAGATAATTTTGTAGAAAACATGTGGAGAATGTTTATTGAGTATTTTAGAAATTTATTTTGGAAGAAGAAAAATGTTTTATCACATTAATAAGAGTTATTATTATTAATATATGAATACAATGACTATCATGCATGGTTTAAATAATTACTTATAATCTAAAATCCCTTACTATTAGAATTAATTCTTGAAAAAAAATTATAATGGTTTAACTATTAATATTTTGAGGTAAGATTTATTTGATAATTATGGATATTTGGTAGATGAAGGGTGAGTTATTTTTATATAATTATAATTTATATTTCATGGTTGGAATAAAATATATGTTTGGGTCTTTTATTTCATATGTTATATGTTTTTCTCATGTCTATTATTCTAATTTATTATTTAGTGTCATATCAATGTTGTAGTATTTGGTTATTGATATTGTTTAGAAATGTATGTTACTTGAAATGAATAATAAAATTTATATTAAATGAAGTTATAATCATATGTTAGATTAATTATAAGTACAACTACAACTCTTATTGGAATTAGTTGAGCATTAGAATAAGCATTTGATTAGGTATTTGTTTTTTCAAATGTATTGTTATATTAAATCTATAGATTTCATTGTTAAAAAAATTTATGCATAATTAAATGGATCTTTCGAGAAGGATTTAAAATTGTTTTCTCTAAAATATCATTAATTTGGGATAAATGTCCCCATTCTTCTATCAAATAGAAATGACTGCATCAGTGTTGTGGGTGGAGTATCCCATGAAATTATATATGGAAATACATTTGATATGTATGCATTATCTATAATTATATATAATTTTTTGAACTTTATTAATGGTTTTATTGTTGATTGATATCATAGATAATTATGTCATTATTGAGTATTGATATATTTATTTTTTAGTTGGAGATAATTGACCAGGGCTGTATTGATGATTAATACCAGTGTTAGAGGGACATATTGTATTTAAACAATTCTATTGGAATGAGATGTGGGTCAAGATTAGATTAGATAAGTTCTAATCATGAAAATTTTATTTCTTACATGATTAAATAAATAAATCTATTGTATGACTATAAATTATTGAGAATTAAAACTTTTTGATGCAGTTCGGATTCACACACCAGAAGATAATTATTAATTATAGTATATTTAGATAATTAGAGAAACCAGTAACTATGAAATGATAAATAATTTAATAAATGAATTTGAATGGATTGATATCATTAAAATTCTGTGATGAAATACTTTAACTTTAATGTATATAAATTTATGGAATTGTAGAGATGATGGTATTTTTCAGAGGGATTAATTTATTAAATGTATTTGAATAATATTAATTAATAAGTCGTTGAAAAATTCTTTAATATATATTATTTATGTTCCTGTGCATGTTTTAGATCAAGAACATAAAGGTTGAAACTATGTTCCTAGAGTGATAAAATAAGTGTATGTGTCTAAAGATAGGTATTGCCATTATTTTGGTTTTCCCTCATATTATTTTTAATTTTCTAATTCCATATATTACCCCATTACAATCAGTAATGGAAAAAACACCCAAATTTCATGGGGGTGGTTTCATTGTCATTTAGGATTGTAAGGGAATGTATTTTTGACTTCTCCATATCTCCTACTCTCCCTATAAATGTCAATATGATTTCTTGAATCTTAGGATATAATTTATTATGTTATATTCAGTGTTCATACATAGACTAGGATGGAACTCGGTTCACTATATATTTTTGTGACGTGTGTAATGGTTTGAGGTTACTGGAAATATTTTTATCTGGTCATGGTGAAAATATATTCCCATATTTATACATACTTATGTTTTTAGGGATTGAGATATAATTCATTTCTATAGGCTATATATGATATTGGAATCTCTTCCTGGTAGTAATATTGATGATGGGATTTCTCCCAGATGTAAATGGAATATAATGGTTGTTAGATTTTTTCATGATGTGTAGAATGGTTCATATAAGGGATGAGTAGATGATGGGAGTTTTTGAGAGAAAAGGGAGACCAACTAGTGGGAAAGTGGTATTAGGGTACCTTTATTTATATATATGCTTTTGATTTTGAAAGGGTGTTCTCTATGTATTTCATTAGGAGTGAACCATAGTGGGGTATGGAAAAATATTATTACATGAATAGTAGATTATTTAATTAAATTTATTTACTCACTAATATTTAGTAAAATTATTTCATATTTTTTAGAAGTTGTTTTTGGGGAGGATCCTATTAAGTATAGTTTTTATTCTCACCTTAAAAATATTAAATTAGTTTTTTGGATGGTAGGATCTCATTAGTGATGTATTTTGATGTCACTATTTGGAGGAATATTTAAGGACCTATTAAAATTTCAATAAAATTCATGATATTTTTGGTCTTTTAGTATTTTTTTCATTTGTATCCAGTTTATTTATGAAATCGCATCAAATATTGATATTTATTTATTATATATATAGGATGTTAGTTGGTGGTTTTCTTTATATATCTCATACACCAAATTATATTGATATTAATTCCCTCCATGATCTTGATTTATATACACTTGGTGGATCTCCTCATCTAATGGAATATTAGAGGTGGCTAAAACAATCATTTTCACTATTTTTATATTACTTGTCCTGTAGGGGGTAATGATATAGTGATATAAAAAAGGATGGTTGAGGGTTAAGATTTATTATTTAATTTTTTTACTAATGCAGATTCATTATTCTATAAGGAAATCGTATTACATTGGCCCTTTAAATTCTATAAATAATGGAGACCAAATCAGAGTTGATGTTTTAGTCAAACCAATGATCAAATATAGGGGAATCGAATTTTAGTTAGCATACTATGAAAAATAAATCTACTTATGAGGTTGAGACCTAGGAGAGGATCATGTGTCATATTAATTTATTAGTATAATTATTTATTAAATTAAGCATAATATGGTCAATTGATTACAATTAAGTAAGTAATGTAACCATAAATATTTTTTATTCATGATTGTATATCTCTAATTTTTTATTCTATAGATATAAAACTAGGACTATGTTCCCTTCATGTTGTTTTAAATATGGTAAAAATGGAGTTATATCATATATTTATATAGTGGAGGTCGATGAATTTGAAAATTACAGAAGAACACTCCTTGATTTTATGTTCCATTTTCTATATATGTACATTGGATATATATTGGATCAGTAATTATTGGATTGGATAGAGGAGATGGAGAAATATTTTGGTTATATTCAAGGTTAGAAAGAGAACTAAATTTCATCATATCATATGATGATGTGTCTATCAGTTGAAGAGAGGTGGATTTTTTCCCTATGGATCTTAAGTTAATTGTTGTGTGGGAGATTTTCTGAGATCAGTTCCATGTGGGGTTTCAATATTCAACCCCTAAGGTGGCTTGTCAGTAGGATAACCATAACCCTTAGAAAGAGATTTTAAGTATTTGAATAATAAAGTCCCTATTCAAAAATATTGTGTGTTATAAATAGATCGTTTTTTTGGATGAGGAGGAATGGTTGAGGCATTTAAAGAATGTATAATAATTAGATATCCAACGTTAGGTCACCCATTTATATTTACATCACACTATGTGGTGGTGGTGAGGGATGTTATCATTAAGGAGACACTGGATAGGTATATGTTGACACAAGATACTAGTTTCTAATATTTTTCCTATAGAATATATGTGAATTGTATTTCTCTATATCATAGGTATAAGAAGAAGATTTTGTCATTATATATTGATTTAATATTTCCATCAAATTTTATCACTTGGGATATCTATTCTTAGGCTCATTACACTAGATCAATCATAATATATTATTCATTCTATGTCATAGAAATCATAAGTGTGGTTATCCAACCTTCCTACTTGGTATGTGAGTGGTTAGTGGATTGTATCATGCCAATTCATTTTGATAGTATAAAATGAAGTAGAATGGGAATTATAGTGTTCCATATTATAATCCACAAATAGGGGATGGAGCATAAAGTGGAAACCCCTCCATGATGGATCTCATACATAGGGAAATGTGTAGAGATTTTCCATAGAGGAGGTCTCTTATATGGCCAGATAGGTCATGCAATAAAACATGGTAAGATTCATGTTTTATAATTTTTTAGTGCAGGTAAATCAAAAAATCTTTTTTGGGATTGTTTCTAGGCTTTCTACATGATTCTTTTAATTTTCTAATTCAAGAGGCTAGACACTCAGTTATGTTGCCCATCATAGACTATTGATTTTTTCTTATGGGTAATATGCTTCCAATTCCCTCAGTGGTGACTACACCAAATAAATATCAAGCTATATTGTATGATGTTTCAAGTGATTTTGAGTTTTTGTTGAGACAATGAATTGTTTTGGAATACATTCTATGTTTATGAATATATCCAATTAAAATAATCCTCAACATGGATTGGTAGTATTTATTATAGGGTATTGTGGATTAATTTAGATTGGTTATTAATATTATATTATATTTATGGGGACCAAATTATTCTTATTTGTGAGAGAGACCCTAAAATGGTTTGGATATGGGTTGATCCTACATCTTTAATGGAAGTTATGTTAATGTTAATTCCATTGGAGGATCAACCAATTATGTTCCAAAAGGTCATTGAAGAGAGCCCTAATTTATCTCCTGATCAGTTTTTATTCTAACTAAGTTTATAAGAGATCAATTTTGGGATAGAGATATAACCATAATATTTTCCTATTTGAATCTCTCAATATAATATTTCACTTACTTTGATGTGAGATATATGGATTCAGATTAATGATATTTTGTAATGCAGTTTTATTTAGCTTAATGTGTATCCTTATGTATCTTAGTTCCTGTTTAAAATATTTTTGATGAAATATAATGACCGAAACATTACATAAAAAAATATTGCATCATTTTAGATGAATATTAATTTAATATAATTATGATCCTTTCCACATATTTAATGGTTTAGTGTCTTTGGAAACATATATGCATAAACAATAATTATATAAAAGATCTAACTCAACCCCCACTATGTTCTTAACAACTATCACTCTTCATGGATATTTCATAAATAAAACAATTATTCGAGTAATAGGGAAAATAAAACATAATAAAGGGTTATCTTAGTAGCTCAATAAGGTTAAATATGTTAGTGTTCAGTCAATAATCATTTTTATAGATAACATGAGAATAAGGGTATTATAAAATGATATTATCATTTGAAAATTATACACAAAGACACATATATCATAATAATGAGTATTTCTATTGAGATTGGTAGTTCATAAGACAAGAATCATTAGTAAATTAATGATCATGAACCATGGGAGTATAAAATAGGAAAAAGATCATGTAAAAAATGAGGAATAATCATAATTGTAGAAATATTATGTCAATGTTAACCATAAATACCTTTATTCATGTTATGCATGGGATAACCAACCATATACCAGCTTTCATCTTGGGATAACCTCCCATGATCCCACTTTGGGTCTTAGAATAACCTCTTTTGTATCCTATTGATATCATGGGATAACATCACATGTACCATATGATCTCATAAAATATAAATAAATAACTAATTCATTGTAGGGAGATAATAAACCCTCCCATCACATAATCATATTTTATTCATAGTTATTCCATAATATCATGATAACTTTTCTATCTATTCATAGATTAATCTATGAAAAATAAAATAAGTTTCATCAATATTTCATTACTATAATCATAAACCATATAAAATAAGGAAAAATATAATATCATAGAATCATATCCCAAGTGATGTATATGTAACATCAAAGGATGTTATAAAAGATGAAAAAGTAATTAAAAGGATTACTATAATATAAATACCATTTTCATTTTGAAATAACATATTTCAAACATACAAAATTAAAGAATATTAAGTAAAACATTTTATTTAAAAAGATCCATAGAATCCTATAAAGTAATATTTAAAACATTATGTTGTAAGGATCATGGGAAAAAATGTTTATTTGGTATATGATAAAAATAATACTTCTTTCACATGTTTGGTAAAATGTGAAAATTGGATCCTTGGATAAATGAAAAAGATTACCATTAAAACATTTTCATATAATGTAAAACATGCATAAAAATGACTTTAAATAATAATTTCCAAAAGATAAAACATTATAGAAAACAATTTCCATAAAATATTAACATAAAGTAAAATTATTCCCATATAAATAGAGATATAAATATTATTTCCATAAAAAAATTCTTTTAGTGTCTTGAGTACTTAAAGATAATAAAATCAAATTAAAACATATAAGTTCAATAAATAACATTAAAATAATAAAATAAAAAATATTTGGTATATATATGTTATATAATTTCAACATTAAAAATATTATCATAATAAATCTTGGTGAAAATGATAATGTAACATTAAAACCATACCTCAAGTTTGAAATTATTTAAAATTGTAACACACTAAGATATTTTGAATAAATTTTTTTCAAAACAAATTATCTTTTTGATATTTTTTATTGTACACATATATCTACATGGGTTTATGACACATGGATATTAAATCCATTAGGATAAAAATTCATTAAATTATATATAAATATATTTAAGGAAAATACTTATTTAGTTCTATTTCAAGATTTGAAAAAAGATATTCTTCATTCCTGAAATATCATCAATGACCCCCATATAGATCTTCCATTTTATTATCCATAAAAACAATTATTTATAACCAGGGGAAAGGAAACATAAAAAAGGGTGGTCTTAGTGTCATAGTAAGTGTAGAAAAGCAATCTTTTAAGGGTAGCTTGTGCCACGTCCGTTGTTTTCATTCCCAAGATTAACAACCCCTTTTCCATATCTCAGTACCGGCCAACAAGCCTGTGCAACTACCCTTATAAGATATTGGCCAGTTTGATTAATGCAAGACTATCTACTCTTATCCCCTGGGGCGTGTCCCTAGAACAGCACGACTTCATGAAAGGAAGGTCAATCCAAGGGGCAATTTCCCTCGCACATGAGTTACTCAGGGATTTAAACTTCAAGATGTGTGGCTCCAATGTGGCGATCAAGCTAGACATGAGCAAAGCATATGATCGAGTTGAGTGGGGTTTCATCAACAAGGTACTGGCAAGAAGGGGTTTCTCCCCATGGAATGTTGACATCATATTCAGATGTTTCAGTTCTTCCTAGATGGTCGTCATCTTCATGGGGAAATGTTGTGGCTTCTTTCAGTCTGCCTGCGGTTTGAGACAGAGTGATCCCTTGTCCCCGAGTCTGTTCATCTTGACCCAAGATGTTCTCAGTCGACATATTCACAAGGGTCTTAATAGAGGTGAGCTTGTTGCTTATCACCGGAGAAGGAGATCCCCCCTGTTTCTCAACTGATGTTTGCGGATGATATAATTATTTTCACCAATGGCAGTTGGAGGTCTATCAACGGCCTCAACAAGATCATGCAAGAATATATTTTTTGGAGTGGGCAGGTTATTAACAAGGCAAAAAGTAATTTCTTTATCTCCAATGGATGCGGCTCTTCTCGGCCGCATGACCTACAACAAAACTTGGACATGGAAAGAGGAACTTTTCCAATCGAATACCTCGGTTCCCCGATCTCCTCTGGGAGGCTTCGGGTGGGTGACTTCGAGGGTATTTTCAATAAGATCACATCCAAAATTCTTAATTGGAAGAACATTTTCCTATATTTTGGGGGACGGATAACGCTGGTCAACAGTGTCCTTCTTGCCACTCCTATTCATTCACTATCGTCAATCATGGTTCCCAAAAGCGTTATCAAAAGGATTGACAAGATTCTATCCGGGTTTATATGGGATCCTCGAACAGAGGGTAGGCGTCATTGGGATTCTTGGGACAGGGTGGTGAGACCTGTTAGAGAAGGCGGTATAAATGTTCACCGGCTCGACGACACACTCATGTGCATGCATGTAGAGTTAGCTTGGGAGGTGCTAGAACAACGCACGCTTTGGGGGATCACCATGCACAGCTCCCATGCAGGTTCCATGTTTGGAAGCGCAGGCTCTGGCACTGTATCCCCCTACTGGTCGACGATCTCGTATCTCATCAAGGCGCTTGAACCCTACTCTAGATGGCTCATGGGATGGGGGGATATTCTCTTCTGGCATCACAACTGGGCTGGGACCATCCTCGGTTTCCCAGGGTGTCCAGGTACCATGATCACGTTCAAGGAAGCTAATGACCATCCAGCCTTCATTGATGTTGTACTTGACGACGATCAACGTGCCACTTATGAGGTGATCGAAATCAACCCCGAACTAGACAGGTGCGTTTTCACCCTCTCTGCATCGGGTTATTTCTCATCAAAGGATTTTCGCTGCTCCTTGGCCATTCCCGATCACAACACCTCCTGGAATGAGGTTCTTTGGTCCAAGGTTTCCCCGATCAAACAAAACATTCTAAACTGGAGGATACGGCACAAAGCCATTCCTACGGATGGAAACATTAGGAGGTGTGGCATTCCTTTAGCCTCAAAGTGTCACTGTTGCTCGGAGCATCGGGAAGAATGCATTGATCACTTGTTTTTTGAATGAGAATGGGTGAGGGCGGTTTGGACTCATTTCGGTGAGTTCACGTCCTTTTCGAATAACCTCATGAACAACAGGCCTTTTCTGGACAGATGGTACCATGGAGCGGTGGAGAGGGGCCCTGAGCAGATGGCCCGGACTTTGATTCTCCATGTGGGATGCTGGACGATCTGGCAAGCTCGGAACAAGGCCCGCCATGAGGGGTTTACCATCTTTGGATGAGGGATTATCCTTCGTACCAAGTTCATGATTTTGGATATCATCAGATATTTCAAACAATGGCAGGAGGCGCCTTCTCTTAGCCCTCTTCAAACAGTAAATACTAGTGGTCTCACAAGTAGGAGTGCCAGTATAGGGAAATGGGTGAGGTGGAATCCTCCCAGTAGAGGGATAAGCTCAATTTCTATGGATCATGCAACATGGGGGTTTATCAAGGAGGAGGGGTGGTCAGAAACAGTTATGGGTCAGTTATCATGGCTTTCTCAGGCCGGTTGGGACGTGGTACTCCACTACAAGCGGAGGCAGGGGCTTTGAAGTTGGGGCTCTCACTATGTTGCCAAGAAGGAATTATCCTTGCTCAGACTGAAACTGATTCACATATTCTACTTAAAGCTTTGCAGGGTTCTGGTTCAATTCCTTGGTCGGTTCATTATAGCATGAGGGCATGCTGAGGTATGATATCTAATAAAACCAGTGTGACCCATACTTGGCACGAGGGGAATAAGGTAGCAGACCATCTTGCCTCTCTTGTTGTTCCTGGACCAGATCCTTTTTGTTTCCACACAGTTTTCTCTATGAAACCAGAGGGGGTAAATTTGGTTCGTGGGGATGATATGGGCCTCCATTATTTCCGACCTCCTTAGGTCTGTTGGGGGGGGGGGGATTTTAGGACCCGATGTGGGTTTTCTTTGTTTTTTCTGTAATTTACCTTTTTAAAATGAAATAAATATCTAATATTGGATGGATATGTAATTTTCATATTCACATAAAATTTTATTTCATGGATACCCACCTATACACTCATAACCGGTTATGATTGGGATAACCACCCATGTACTAGCTTTGGGAATGGGTTGACCTATAGTGTACCCACTTTCATTCTTATGATAACCACATGTGTACCCTAATTTTTGTGATTGGCATAAACACCCTGGTACCCACCTTTGTGTCTTTTGGTAACCACCCATGTAACTAAATGAGCTCATAGAAAATTTATTATTACCCATGGAGGTAGATATAGTTCCCACCCATCACATCATGAAAATAATACACATTTCTACCATAAGATCATAAATCATTCATCAGATCATTACCCATGAAATTAATTGGGTTTTATAAAAATTTCAGTATATAATAAACTTGGAAAATAGATAGTTTTTTTTAACAATTTAATCATTTAATTATATCATAACCCATGAAAGGAAGAAATTTTAATAAGTGTTCTATCATGGTATAACCCATTGAAGAGAAATGGGTCTCCTAATCATCTAGCCATCATAAACATAAACTACATAGAGAAATAATAATAATAATATCCTTGGATAATAACCCTATTAAAGAATAAATTACATCAAAGCACATCATCTTATATGGAAAATTATTTTGAAAAATCACTTGGAATATTTATTTGAGGGTAAGTGAAATTCGATTAAAAACGACTTCTTGAAACATAAATCATTTTGGAAATAATTTTCATTAAAAATTTACATTGAATTTATGAAGGAATATTTAAAAATAATTTAAAAACTTTCATGAGGGAAATGTCATTTCCAATATTAAAACACTTCTTTCAAGCATCAAACATTTTGGAAACATTATTAAAAAATGGTTCTTGGAGAAAATTGGTGTTAAATGGAAAAGGATTGTTTTCTTAAAAATATTACATTTCAAATAATGATTAAACTAAAATGGTAATGTGAAGGAAAAACATGTAATATCATGAAATAAACATATTATAAGGAAATTATTTATTTTATTCATATATTTATCATAATATTCTATCATCAGAAACATAATCATGAACAATCTGAATAAACGATTAGATTGTAACATAAAATCATTACCACTATAGTAACATCTAAATATATATCCCATGATGGAATATCAAAAATTTTAACATAAAATATTCTTATATGGAATAAATTAATGACAATACATGTAAAAATTTTTGTATATACATCTCTTAAAATAATATAGGTGAAAACATAGCATATGTATCAAAGAAGGTAATTTGAGACAAAAATATCTTATCAATTTGGTAGATTTTGAACCGTAAACCAAACGAATGGGTGATCATAAAATTTATATATAAATACCAATACTGTTATGTATAAGAATAATAAAATACATTCATTTTATGTATAAAGACCCCATAAAAGAAACATTTTCTAAATAATATATTTATCAAACCAAAAAATAAATATGAGAGGGATATCCATAACCATAGGTCTTAAATTCCTTCTTAATTTTTCGAACATACTATAAAATAAATATATTATTATTATACATATATTAATGAATAATAATTACATTTATCAAACTATATATGTTTTACATATTCCCTTTTATTTCCCATTTATTAATAATTCCATGTTAAATTCATGTTTCGTGTAATAACCACATTGTTTTTCTCATATGTTTTGAGTAGTTATTTTGGGACCTATAACATTGATCATGGTAAAACCATCTAAAATATAATAATCAAGAAATAATTATCATATTTATTCATCATTTATACTTTTAAACAAAATATTGATATATGGTTCTAAAAATGACGTACGGTTTGATCATGGATGTGGTAGGATGTCCATACGCATGAGTAACATTTCCATTTTCTAATAATCATTATAGAAAGTAGGGAAATGATATATTATCTTTAAAAAATGATAATAATATCATATATAACATATTATTTCTTTAAATATAATTATAGAATATATACATGTGGTGTGGTGATGAAATAATACTCACATCGCTTCATGAAGGTGGTAATCCACGCGTACATGAGTAGCATTATCATCTTTCATTGAGTTAATAGTAAGATATAAAATGATATATATGTATTTTTTATTTTAATGATTGTAAATTTTTTATTAATTTCATAAATATTCAATTTATATCATATATAACCATTAACATTATCTTTATCACCTTCCATGTAAACCGTGAATGAATCACATCATATCGTGAGGTGGTAGTCCTACATACACAAGAATGGAGTTATGGTATTATCATAAAATAGAAATAATAAATAGATACATGATATAATAATTATAAAAGAAAATAGTATCATAAATATCATATGAAATTAATAAATCTATCATTATTTCCTACCATTAGATGTGGTTTTGTAAAAATGAATTACAATGGTTCATGATGTGATAGTCATCCATACACACGAACAATGATTTCATAACCCATTTGATGAAAACTTGGAGAGAATTTTGTCATCAAATTAACATAAAAACAACTCATTATATTTGTAATAATTATGTTATTATATTATAATGGTATAATAAGAATTGAATGAGGTGGAGGAAGAAATAAAATAGAAATTCTTGTTGATGAACATTACCTCTTCTTTGTCTATCATCCATAGTATATCACCAAAATACATCCATGGATATATTTATGTCAAAAATAGTGCATCTAGGATGAGATGAGGTAACTTGGGAATTTATTTTTTCTATTAATGGAATGATTAAAGGGGTTTGAATGTGTATAAAAGATAAGAGATGGAGTGTCCGTTTATAAGTGAGGTGAGTGGAATACATGTAATGTATAAAAAAGATTCAATAATACACATGTTTCAATCATTCAAAAATATTCCATGGTGGTCAATTAAAAAATATAGAAGAAAATGGTCTAAAATTTTTTGTAAAATGGGTTTTTATAAGTTTTTTTTCATTTTTAACCCTTATACTCTAAGATTAACCAGAAAATAAATCAATTTTTACCTTAAACATAGTAATTATTTTTTACAATTTTACTATTTATTTTAGTAAAGAATTATGTTTTCCTTATTATAAATTATAAATTATTCTTATTCCAAACCTTGAATCCATTATTAAAAATTAAATATATTGAAGTAGAAAATTTTATTTTGAAAATTTATCTTGCTAACGCGACAAGATATCAGGTTTTCAATGTGAAAAATATTCAAAAATTTATAAAGTCTTATATCCATTTTCAATATGAAATTATTTACTAATGAGATAAATTGGATTAATGGATGTACAATTTTTAAAAAAAATTAAATTTAAAACTAATTTAAAATGTAAATTAACATTATAAGTAAATAAATCAAAAATGCATTTTTAGTTAAAATTTTATACTTTTTACTATTCAACAAAAAAAGATTCTTTTTAGAAAAACCCCAAAAATTCACACTATGACAATTTTTATATTAAGATTTAAAAAATAATGTTTTTTGTCTAAAATAAATTATCTATAACTATTAAAAATATATTATAAATTATATCCTCTCAAGTCATCATTTTTTAGAAAATACATTATTAAGAGTAAAATTATATTTCCTCTTAACACTCTCTTAGATAATAGATAATATAAATGTTAAACATATGATTGAATATATTATATAAATTTCACTAAAATCATTCCAAAAATTGAATATTTTAATTTATTTCCATAAAAAAAATATATTTTCATATAAATTATTTTTGAAAAAAATGTTTTCTCTCATTTTAAAAGGTTTTTTATTTTAATTTACAATTATTTGGACAAGATAAATAATTATATATACATGTGTATATTTTAAATTTTCAAAATTTATTAACTCTTATTCATAAAATCCATTCCAATGTATCAGTGGAAAATGTACTATTAAATAATAAAATTTTAATAGTATGAATCATTTATAAAACTACGTGTTATGTGTAACAATAGTTAAACTTTGGTATAATTTGTAACACAAGACAAAGAAAAGTTTTCTGTGTAACAAATGCTAAACTCTATTTAACATGTAACTCATAAAAATTAGTTTTTTAATTTAATGCAAGAAAAAATTATTGTTGTATGAAATGAAAAATATCAACAATATTAAATTAATTTGAAAAAATAATTCACAAAATATCAAGCTGTTAAATTATACACCCTTTAAAATTATTTTCACTGTAAAAATTTGTATCATTTAATAATGGTTTTACACTTGAAAATCAATTATAGAAACCCACATCCTATGAATGAATAATAAAAAATACTTTTAAAATGTAATTTTAGAAATAGAATAGTTACCCAATGTAACTCATAACTAGCCTTTTATATAGTCAGGCATAGGTGGTACATGAAGAATTATAAATAAAAGAAAACTGTAAATAATTATAAAGTGTGATAAATATAATTTATTGGAAAAAGTA
The DNA here is from genome assembly GCA_963277665.1 of Viscum album. Lineage (NCBI taxonomy): Eukaryota > Viridiplantae > Streptophyta > Magnoliopsida > Santalales > Viscaceae > Viscum > Viscum album. The sequence goes on along the minus strand of OY728127.1, from coordinate 941,344,270 downwards.
CGTGACCCAAATAAGGTTAACGACCACAAAATGATAAACTAAAGAGGCAATAAAGTGTTCTTTGTTATCCCCAATAATGATGATAACATGACAACATTCCATTTCAAGATAATTCTACTAAAATTGTAGAGTAGATTGAGAGCATATCAAAATGTAGTTATTCAATACATTATTATTTCATTGGCACAATATCATCCTTTGGTTGGTAATCGATCATTTTCCAATTCAACTCATACTTCAATAAATGATTGTGAATTTGTTATGACTAAATCTGTAATGATTCATAAGATCAATAGATAGAATGATAAGTCATTCCATATATCTTTAGTAAACATTACAATAAAATACATAGAAAAATCTATCAAATCTGAATAAACCTTAATATATATAAATAAATTATTAATCTCTAAAAACTAATTAAATTTTTAACATAAATCATTCCATAAATTGTTAACATTATAACCCTTTCAAAAAATTCAAAATTTATGAATAAGGATAGTAAATTTCACAAAATCAACTTAATATAAATCTTCCATATATTATAAAGTTGGTCTTCATTATCACATACAATACATGTTAATACATTAACCATGTATTCTAGTGAAAAAAGATTATAACCTAAATTACAATTAAAAATTATTTAAAACATACTTGATTCCTCATGCCATGCATAAAAGATATATTATTGGACATATTACATAAATCCAAAAATGTTTTAAAATCCTTAAATGATATCATAATTCACTTTGTCAATAAATCCTTAAAATGTTTAAAGGTAATCAAGATTATCCAATTTAATTATTTATATCCATCATCTATTTATTCCAATATCATTATCTCAATATTCAGAATATATTAAGGTTTATCTTACCTTAATAAAATTTTCATCTTTCCATTAAATTACTTTTCTAGTGCATCAGTACCATTTAACATATTTTTCAAAATAAGTAACGAAAAATATTTAGTGAATAATAGTTAATAAATTTATGATTACTATATCATAATCCTTGAATTATACTACAAAAATACTTTAATAATTCCACTTCCTTCTAAAACAGTTACCTAGTCTTTTACAAATTATTCCATAAAACTTCTTTCCATTCATTTTAAATTTTATTCCCTTCATCAATAAAAATATAACCATTACCCATTTATCCTTGTCTATTATCTTCATGATATGTCCCTATAGGAAATTAATTTCATACAATTCCAATACCTTCTTCATTAGAAAAGTTATTCAATTAATTATAAATTAGGGAGACCAATATTCCCATCCATTATACTAATTAAAATTTTAATTTTAATTCAACAATTTATTATTATATTCCCTTCTTCTCCACAGTTAATTCATCTTCTTGTTCCTTTTAGAATTTCCCTTGAGTGGTTCTTTCCATATTCTAGATATAGAAGAAAATTAATTTTTCCCCCTTGGTATCCTCTACTCAAACTCTCATAAAACTATATCATTATCTTATATGGAGATTCTAAGAGTTTTTCAACGTGCATCTAGTTAATCATGATCCGTGAGAACTGATTTGAAATAATCACAATATTCATTACTCCTACAATCATCCTATTTACTAATTTATCAACAAATTTTCTATAAAATTCAAGGTTATCCTAGTTTTATTAGGTTCTCTATATTTAAAAAAACCAAAAATCATAGTGGGAGAAACAATAAGCATAGTGTAAAACTATATAATAATGGAAAAATAGATTAAAGGTTTTTGAAATAAGGAAAAATATTCTTAATCTATGACACCATATGTTTATCTTAATACATTTTACATTGTAACACCCCGAGATTTTATGAAAAATATTATTTTCATTAATGTCTTGTGTTGTATTCTACACCAACATTACCTTGCTCTATACGCAACACCGTATTAGCTTGCAGTATACACAACACTATTCTTGGACCGTGATACACACACTTTTGATAATAGTTATTCTACGCAACATTGAATATATATATATATATATTAAATGTATAAATGAAATATGGTTGGATTCTGTTATATGAAACAACGAAGGATTCTTTCACAACACGCAACCCTGACTTGGCTTGCATTACACGCAATCGCGACCTTCCTCGATAGCGTGTGTTGTACGCAATACCGGGTTTTAATAAACACTGATATATTATTATAATATTGTCATGAACTAGCCATTATGAATATTGTTAACTAAATTTTGAATTTTATAACATTATTATTCATCTTACACATTTTCTAGAACATGGTATAAGAACAAAATAAATGTTTCGGGTAAAATAAGTATTTTTCAAAAAATGCAGTTTTGTCGCCTTTTGATGGCGCACCCACTTCAAATCTAGTTTTTGACATGTTTATATGTTCAATTTGACGAAATAAAATTCTTATTTTGAATCAGGATGTAAAAATTTACATTAGATAAAGTTTTGATATTTTTCCGATAACTTTCATATTTTAATGAATAGTAAAAACATGCTATATTTTAATTAAAAACAACTTTTTTCATCATAATATCTTATGTGGTTAAATTATAATATTTAATGTTTTTAAAGTATAAATAGAATATATTTTTACCATTTAATATAATGTATGTCATTAGCATTGATTTTACCTTGAATTCGTAGGTTAAATCAATTCAATCTTTTGCAATGTTTTAAACAAAAACCCGTTTTTATTCGACAACGGGATTAATTTTAATTTAATTTCTGCAACTTATGTGTATTGAATTTTAAAAAATGGATTCCATATTTGGAATCAGTGGGTCCAAATTATGTTAATAGGCTACTTTTTATTTTTGGAAATTATGAATAGTAACTACGGTAAATTTTATTTACCATAGTTAAAGGTAAATCGGGTAATTAAGGGTAAATATAATATTATAAAATTACCCTAACATATTCCAAAATTCTATTTGATGGCTAAAAGTAAACCCTTATCAACTAAGGGTCGTATTAGATTCATTTTATGGACTTTTGACCATGAAAATAATTTAATTATTATTAAAACCAAAGAATGTGACAACATGTCACTTTCTTAAATCTTATAAGTATAATAATTTTAACTTAGTGATAAACATCATAAAACTTAGAACATGAATAGTATCCAGAAAGCTAACAAAATTATCTAAATCATGAGAATTTATTTATAATTTTTTGGGATTAAATAGTTATCATTAATTGTGACACAATAGTGATGCAGAAATTATTTATCTAGTGAAAAATCAAGAATATAGTTTTTATTAAACTAATAGTGACCATAAAAGGCACAAAACCCTGACCAAAACTTATTGGTCATGTAAATGTAAACTATAATCATACAATCGTCTAATATTTGACTATTTGGAGTCTTATACAAGCAATTATGACACTTATATTATTTTATTTTAAATGATGCCAAAGTTGTCACCTTCATAATTTAATGAATATAACAATTTAAATATTGTGATTTTAAGATGATAAATTCTAGTAAAAGTATTATTGTGAAAGTTAATATATTTATCTTCATCATAGGATTTTATTTTAAATTTTTATGCAACAAATAAGTATATTTAATAAATATACAAAAATTGTGTAGTAATTATTTTATTAAGAGATAAAAAAAATGGTTTTAAAAATAATAAAATAAATATTATATGAACTATTTAATGTGATCCACTAATTTTATAGAAACATATGACATTTTATTAATATATTAAAGCTTTTAGTTAGAAAATATCTTCTGTATATATTTTATTTAAATTCAAATAAATGAATAGTGTCAAAATTGACACTATTGTTATTTTATAAAAATAACATATTATAAAATTGTTTAAAAATCACAAAAATATTTAAAAGTTATAAATTTAAATTTATATGTTCTATAATGTTATAAATTAAACAAGTATGGAAAATTGACAACAAATAAGTAATTATTTGTTATAATTTAAAATTTAGAATTTTATTACCCCAAATAAACTTAAATAGATTAAATAAGGATAAATCAAAATTATAAGGTTTAAAATAAGATCCAAACATGTCTAAATTTGATTGGTTGATGATATTACAACCCTATCTCATCTAATATTCGAATATGAGTCATTTTTCGAGGTTTTTAAGTGGGGTAGATTTATTATAAATTAATATTTTTAAGAATTCAAAAGGTGCCCCTCTCCTCCTTTATAAAAGGGAACCTACTCCCTCTCCTCCTCACACCAATTTGAGCCTTCAAGCTCGGAAAAACCCTGCCAAATTATCTTCCCCACTTCCCTAGAAATATCCTAGAGGTTCTGGTCTTCTTTAAAGACCAATCTTAGTGCCCTAAGAGGAGGTTTCAAAGAGGCGTATCGAAGAAGAGGTAATTTCTTCTCCCGATTCTTTCAAGCTTCTTTCTTCTTCAACATATTCTTATTCAGTTGTTTCATTATAAATTAATAACATCAGTGTCACTAATATACTGATTTGTTATTATAAATATGAAACAACCCCATTTCACCTTCTATCTATCCTACGGAAAACAAAATCACCGCGCGTGCGTACATACGGAATACCGTCTCCACGCCGTGGTGTAATCTGTTTTTCCACCAACACCTTACATGGATGGGTATAATGGTGTAAAGAATAACTATACATAGTTATTATAACATCATACTGATTCTGATATATTGTATCATCCACTCCAATTCAATTCAATAATTATGGAAATGATATCATCGCTCGTACGTACGTACGGACTACCGTCTCCACGACGCGATGAGATTCATTCTCCATGTTAACCATTTAAGAATGATTATAAAGTATATATAAGCAACAATAATGAAATATATTACATTATAAAGCTACTTTATCTATGTGTATATATATGTATGTCATCTACTTAATTCCACTCAATTCAATAAGGAAACGAAAACAGCGTTCATGCGTACGTACGGCCTACCGTCTCCATGAACGGTGTATTTCATTCCATTTATCGATCCATTATATATATATATTCTGAATATATATTATATATAAATCATGTTTTATATTCTATAATTAAGTAATAATGATCTAAGTAATCATATGAATAATTACAAGTTAAAACACGAACGACAAATGAGACGATTTTACCCAAAATGCAACTTTAACATGAATTTACAAAAGAACGGGTAATACAAAGTCATAAGTGAACCATATATGATATAATAACAATTAATATGATTCTATAATAAGTCAATGACATTATTTAAATCATTATACATGAGGTTCGGACACTTACGAAGAAAATCGGACCTAAGGTAAGGGAAATATCACAATCTCGTTTTTATCCGAGATTGTTTATACTTTAGTATTTACTGGGGTGTATTTTATCATCCACATCCATGTTTCCTCAATATGTAATATTTTTTCCATCCAATTACAATAGTTTAAATCCAATTTTACCCTTCGGTGAGTTTTTAGTAAAGAATATGAAAGGAATCTTTTGCCGTTTTTCGTATGAGGTACTTTTTGACTTTTCCGACAAAAGTATGAGAAGAATGTTTTCTTTTAACTTATACGACATGAATGAATTTTTAAAACATTATTTCCAAGAATCTTACCTTACAAGTTTTCAATTTTATTTTTAATCAACTTATTTTAGTTTAAAATTTTATAACATGTTAAAGAAAGGAAAGTGTTTTTGAAGTTGAAAGGATATTTTCCTCAAGAATAGAGTTCAAGTGTTTTATCAAAATTATTTTCCATATAAGATAATAAAGGGTTCTGTTTTTATCCCTATTATTACATTGATTTGATTATGTTGAATTATTTTTATGAATTCCTTTATCTTATGTGAATTGTTTTATGATGTCATGTTGTTTATGAATCCCATTTTTATTTCATGGGTTATGCAATGATGTATGATTTATGATTTTGTGGCACACATAAGAATGGTATCATTATAAGATGGGTGGGACCTATATCTCCCTCCAATTCATTGGGTAAAGATTTTATATCTCATGATATAGACATGGCTGGAATGGTAGGTTATACCGGTTCAGTGAAACAAGACTGAAACGAGGGTGACTCGGTTCAGAAAGGGACTTTGTCCACTAAGATAGTCTTGGCAATGAGTCTTGACTAACAAGAAATGATTCTTTATGATTATGTGTGTATGCCACAAAGTTTCATGTTTTAAGTTATGATTATTGTGATTACATTTCACAGCCATGAGTTATCCTAGGTTATGAAATTATGATCTCTTTTACAGGTTAAGATTTCCAAAAGTTATGTGCTTATGTATATGATGTGATTGATATTTCTTTTTTTTACCCTTACTGAGAATTTGAGCTCACCCTTTTATGTTTTCTTTTCCCCAGGATATAAATTAAGGTTTTAGGTATTAAAAAAAAGAATATCTTTATGGGAGATGTTGAAGATCTTTTACCAGGATTAGAAGATTATATTTCGAGTTTCCAAAGACACTAAACTATTATGATCCTTGTGTGTGTGTTTTTGTTATGTACTAAGTATTCCGCAAATGTAATGTAATGTCAATGTACGTCAAGCTTCGGGTCTCTACATTTGGTATCAGAGGAAAGGTTTAGTCAACCTTTGGAAACTAGGACACGAAAATGTTAGTGAGATCCCTAGAGATATTTCTAAGGTATATCTAGGGATGTCCCTAAGGATAAGTATACATATAGGATATAGTCCTAGAACTATGGTAACGATATTAGATTAAACCAAAGATGTTATATATTGAATTTACTCCCCATTTATTATGATTTTTGCCTCTCACACTATTCTTTTTGGGTTTTAGAAAATGGCTGGAAAAAAGATGATTCACGATAATGGAGGATATGATAGACAATGGAATGATATTCTTCATGAGAAACCAAATGAAATGGGATTTGGAAGTCCAAACATCATTATTATGCCGAATCAGCAATCTCATAATATGATCAATAAAGTAAAATTTGGTAAGTTTCCTGACTCGGCTAATAAGAGAAAGATGGAGTTTCATGATGATCATAGAGGAAAGAAAGTTCAATTTCCCCTATATAAATCATGTGGGAAGAGGCATCAAGGATAATGTTTCAAAGGAACTGGAAGATGCATTGGGTGTGGAAAAGAAGGACACAAAGCCAGCAAGTGCAAAGGAAAAGGTTCAGTTAACACTATGGATGAGGATAATGGTATTGCTACGACATCAGCAATGGTTAAATGTTTTAAATGTGGAATGTACGGGCATTATGCAAACCAATGCCTTAAGGGAAAGTCTCATGAAGAGAATCAGTATGGTCGTATAGGTAGTATTTATGTGGATGATGATGAAGAGACTACAAATGATATGTGAGATGAAAGAATTGTTGAAGCTCAGTCAATGGTTTAAGAATGTAGTGGAATGATTACATGTTTATCATGCGTAATGTTGTATAAGTAATCTCATGCTACTATGGAATAAAGAGACATATATGGATTGTTACACTGTTTTCTTTCCTTGAGTTTTGAAAGTGTATGATTAATGTTACCAGTATCCATAAAAGGTTATTCAGATATTTTTTGAATGTAGATGATATGCACATAATGAAGGGATAAGGAGAAAATTAAATGTTTGATAGTATTCATGAGCTCATGAATGATATAAGGAGAAGGTTATATCATGGTTTGAGTTTATAGAATTTTTAGATTTTGGTATGTGGAAAGATTTAACTTTTGACAGCATTCATGTTTTCACTAAGGTTCAATGGGTATTCATTCTTCAAGAGAATACATGATTAAGGTATTCACATGTTTGTAATTTGACCAACAAGATATATCTTATGATATATGGGGGATAAATGATGGCATTCACGTGATTGTTCTGTGACATTTCAAGTAATCATTTTCTTTATACTATGAGCTTGGACCGAAGTATTTTAGATAACCCTAAAGATTAGAATAGATTATGTTGGACATAAGTTAGGATAAAACGTTTTTTGATATTATTGATGGGATGTTATAGTAATATAGCCTTAGAAAAAGGACAACCTACAGGACGGGCGATAGCCCATCGCGTCGGACAAGGCTGTGGGAATCGAACCCACAACCGAAGTGTGACTGGCCTTTATCGCCTACCACTGGCCTACAGGAAGTCCCTGTTTAGTAGAAACTAGTTTTATTATATTAAGCAGTATGATATATGAAGTATAAGTCCATTTTAGGAACCATATATGATTAATCTCACAATAGAATGACTTACGTATATTTAATAACTTTTGCTAACCTTTTGTTTGAAATAGATGGAATGACCCATCATTCTATCATATGATCTTTTAACACTTCATTTCTTTAAGAGATGAAGTGGAAACTGTTCAAAGCAGGAACAACAGTGAGATTGTACCAAAATCAATTAAGTATTTCTTCTAATTCAAAATTTTCAACATTAGGGAAATGATATTGAAAACCAAAAATTTTTTCCTAGTGATCTTATATCCGATGATTCAGATGGTACCCTAGATCATCACAAATTTATGGCTTTGTGATTGTTGGCTTTTTCATAGCCATGTCCTCTACCACTCTCCATCAGAACATGATGGTTAGATTTCTCTTCCATGTCCATATTTTCACCTATGTTCTCCTATGTGGATACCCAGTGATTAGTTAACTTGGGTAACCATTACGTTTTATACTTTAGTTTTTAAAGAAAAGTTTTGGTATTCCTTTTTACGATGTGGGTTTCTATCAATGAAACTTTCAAATAGTAAACCATTTATAACCCTGACGAATTTCGAGGGCGAAATTCATTTTAAGGGGGGTAGAATGTAACACCCCGAGATTTTATGAAAAATATTATTTTCATTAATGTCTTGTGTTGTATTCTACACCAACATTACCTTGCGCTATACGCAACACCGTATTAGCTTACAGTATACGCAACACTATTCTTGGACCGTGTTACACACAATTTTGATAATAGTTATTCTATGCAACATTGAATATATATATATATATATATATATTAAATGTATAAATGAAATATGGTTGGATTCTATTATACGAAACAATGAAGGATTCTTTCACAACACGCAACCCTGACTTGGCTGGCATTACACGCAATCGCGACCTTCCTCGATAGCATGTGTTGTACGCAATACCGGGTTTTAATAAACAATGATATATTATTATAATATTGTCATGAACTATCCGTTATGAATATTATTAACTAAATTTTGAATTTTATAACATTATTATTCATCTTACACATTTTCTAGAACGTGGTATAAGAACAAAATAAATTTTTCGGGTAAAATAAGTATTTTTCAAAAAATGCAGTTTTGCCGCCTTTGGATGGCGCACCCACTTTAAATATAGTTTTTGAAATGTTTATATGTTCAATTTGACAAAATAAAATTCTTCTTTTTAATCAGGATGTAAAAATTTACATTAGATAAAGTTTTGATATTTTTCCGATAACTTTCATATTTTAATGAATAGTAAAAACATGCTATATTTTAATTAAAAACAACTTTTTTCATCATAATATCTTATGTGGTTAAATTATAATATTGAATGGTTTTAAAGTATAAATAGAATATATTTTTACCATTTAATATAATGTATGTCATTAGCATTGATTTTACCTTGAATTCGTAGGTTAAATCAATTCAATCTTTTGCAATGTTTTAAACAAAAACCCGTTTTTATTCAACAACGGGATTAATTTTAATTTAATTTATGCATCTTCTGTGTATTTAATTTTAAAAAATGGATTCCATATTTTGAATCAGTGGGTCCAAATTATGTTAATAGGATACTTTTTATTTTTGGAAATTATGAATAGTAACTACGGTAAATTTTATTTACCATAGTAAAAGGTAAATCGGGTAATTAAGGGTAAATATAATATTATAAAATTACCCTAACACATTCCAAAATTCTATTTGATGGATAAAAGTAAACCCATATAAACTAAGGGTCGTATTAGATTCATTTTATGGACTTTTGACCATGAAAATAATTTAATTATTATTAAAACCAAAGAAAGTGACAACCTGTCACTTTCTTAAATCTTATAAGTATAATAATTTTAACTTAGTGATAAACATCATAAAACTTCGAACATGAATAGTATCCACAAATCTAACACAATTATCTACATCATGAGAATTTATTTTGAATTTTTTGGGATTAAATAGTTATCATTAATTGTGACACAATAGTGATGCAGAAATTATTTATCCAATGAAAAATCAAGAATATAGTTTTTATTAAACTAATAGTGACCATAAAAGGCACAAAATCCTGACCAAAACTTATTGGTCATGTAAATGTAAACTATAATAATACAATGGTCGAATATTTGACTATTTGGAGTCTTATACAAGCAATTACGACACTTATATTATTTTATTTTGAATGATACCAAAGTTGTCATCTTCATAATTTAATAAATATAACAATTTAAATATTGTGATTTTAAGAGGATAAATTCGAGTAAAAGTATTATTGTGAAAGTTAATATATTTATCTTCATAATAGGATTTTATTTTAAATTTTTATGCAAAAAATATGTATATTAAATAAATATACAAAAATGATGTAGTAATTATTTTATTAAGAGATAAACAAAATAAATAGTTTTAAAAATAATAAAATAAATATTATATGAACTATTTAATGTTATCCACTAATTTTATAGAAACATATGAAATTTTATTAATATATTAAAGATTTTAGTTCGAAAATATCTTCTGTATATATTTTATTTAAATTCAAATAAATGAATAGTGTCAAAATTGACACTATTGTTATTTTATAAAAATAACAAATTATAAAATTGCTTAAAAATCACAAAAATATTTAAAAATTATAAATTTAAATTTATATGTTCTATAATGTTATAAATTAAACAATTATGGACAATTCATAACAAATAAGTAATTATTTGTTATAATTTAAAATTTAGAATATTATTACCACAAATAAACTTAAATAGATTAAATAAGGATAAATCAAAATGATAAGGTTTAAAATAAGATCCAAACATGTCTAAATTTGATTTTTTGATGAGATTACAACCCTATATCATCTAATATTCGAATATGAGTCATTTTTGGAGGTTTTCAATTGGGGTTATATTTATTATAAATTAATATTTTTAAGAATTCCAAAGGTGCCCCTCTCCTCCTTTATAAAAGGGAACCTCCTCCCTCTCCTCATCACACCAATTTTAGCCTTTGATCTCGGCAGAAACCTGACAAATTATCTTCTCCACTTACCTAGAAACATCCTAGAGGTTCTGGTCTTCTTTAAAGACCAATCTTAGTGACCTAAGAGGAGGTTTCAAAGAGGCGTATCGAAGAATAGGTAATTTCTTCTCCTGATTCTTTCAAGCTTCTTTCTTCTTCAACATATTCTTATTCAGTTGTTTCATTATAAAGTAATAACATAAGTATCACTAATATACTGATTTGTTATTATAAATATGAAACAGCCCCATTTCACCTTCTATCCATCCTACGGAAAACAAAATCACCGCGTGTGCGTACGTACGGATTACCGTCTCCACGCCGTGGTGTAATCTGTTTTTCCACCAACACCTTACATGGATGGGTATAATGGTGTAAAGAATAACTATACATATTTATTATAACATCATACTGATTCTTATATATTGTATCATCCACTCCAATTCAATTCAATAATTATGGAAATGATATCATCGCTCGTGCGTACGTACGGACTACCGTCTCCACGACGCGATGAGATTCATTCTCCGTGTTAACCATTTAAGAATGATTATAAAGTATATATAAGCAATAATAATGAAATATATGACATTATAAAGCTACTGGATTTATGTGTATATATATGTATGTCATCTACTTAATTCCACTCAATTCAATAAGGAAACGAAAACAGCGTTCATGCGTACGTACGGCCTACTGTCTCCATGAACGGTGTATTTCTTTCCATTTATCGATCCATTATATATATGTATATTCTGAATATATATTATATATAAATCATGTTTTATATTCTATAATTAAGTAATAATGATCTAAGTAATCATATGAATAATTACAAGTTAAAACACGAATGACAAATGAGACGATTTTACCCAAAACGCTACTTTAACATGAATTTACAAAAGAACGGGTAATATAAAGTCATAAGTGAACCATATATGATATAATAACAATGAATATGATTCTTTAATAATTAAATGACATTATTTAAATCATTATACATGAGGTTCGGACACTTACGAAGAAAATCGGACCTAAGGTAAGGGAAATATCACAATCTCATTTTTATCCGAGATTGTTTATACTTTAGTATTTACTGGGGTGTATTTTATCATCCACATCCATGTTTCCTCAATATGTAATATTGTTTCCATCCACTTACAATAGTTTAAATCCAATTTTACCCTTCGGTGAGTTTTTAGTAAAGAATATGAAAGGAATATTTTGTCGTTTTTCGTACGAGGTACTTTTTGACTTTTCCGACAAAAGTACGAGAAGAATGTTTTCTTTTAACTTATACGACATGAATGGATTTTTAAAACATTATTTCCAAGAATCTTCCCTTACAATTTTTCAATTTTATTTTTAATCAACTTATTTTAGTTTAAAATTTTATAACATGTTAAAGAAAGGAAAGTGTTTTTGAAGTAGAAAGGATATTTTCCTCAAGAATAGAGTTCAAGTGTTTTATCAAAATTATTTTCCATCTAAGATAATAAAGGGTTCTGTTTTTATCCCGATTATTACATTGATTTGATTATGTTGAATTATTTTTATGAATTCCTTTATCTTATATGAATTGTTTTATGATGTCATGTTGTTTATGAATCCCATTTTTATTTCATGGGTTATGCAATGATGTATGATTTATGATTTTGTGACACAAATAAGAATGGTATCATTATAAGATGGGTGTGACCTATATCTCCCTCAAATTAATTGGGTAAATATTTTATATCTCATGAGATAGACATGGTTGGAATGGTAGGTTATACCGGTTCAATGAAACAGGACTGAAACGAGGGTGACTCGGTTCAGAAAGGAACTTTGTCCACTAAGATAGTCTTGGCAATGAGTCTTGACTAACAAGAAATGATTCTTTATGATTATGTGTGTATGCCACAATGTTTCATGTTTTAAGTTATGATTATTGTGATTACATTTCACAGCCATGAGTTATCCTAGGTTATGAAATTATGATCTCTTTTACAGTTTAAGATTTCCAAAAGTTATGTGCTTATGTATATGATGTGATTGATATTTGTTTTGTTTACCCTTACTGAGCATTTGAGCTCACCCTTTTATGTTTTCTTTTCCCCAGGATATAAATAAAGGTTTTAGGTATAAAAAACAGAAGATCTTTATGGGAGATGTTGAAGATCTTTTACCAGGATTAGAAGATTATATTCTGAGTTTCCAAAGACACTAAACTATTACGATCCTTGTGTGTGTGTTTTTGTTATGTACTAAGTATTCCGAAAATGTAATGTAATGTCAATGTACGTCAAGCTTCGGGTCTCTACATACATCATCATCTGTTTAAATCCATTTTTATGGTTTTTAGTAATGAGTTTTTGAATTTACATTTCATATCTCTCGGGTGTGTCAAAATAGGTTTGTAGGAAGGCCCTTTTTCATGAACTAGGTGATAGTCATTTTCTTATCAATGCACTTATTTTGGAGTTATTACACCTATATATCTTTATTCTTGGTCCACATACACTTATAGTATCTATACAGTGATGTAATTTCATGGAACCCACTCACTCAATCCATTACAAAAATTTCAATTGACATTTTCTAATATGTTTACTAATACTTAGGCATACCCTTAGAGACATCTGCAGAGATATATTTAGAAATATCACTATGTATCATAATAAATTTTTCTCTTCCATGCTTTAATTGTTAACTAAAACTTTCCTTTGATACTAACTATAGTGACCTAGGATTCTCATACATAGATATTATATATTTTTATATTAATATTATTTATATTAAACAAAAATATGTTAAAGGTCCATAATAGTTTAGTAACTTTTGAAACATAGAAAAAGATTTTTAATTCATGAAATATATTTAATGTATTCCATAAATATATTACCGTTTAGTAAACCTATTTAAGAACAATTATTCATAACTTTGGTAAAGGAAAAATAAGATACGGTGAGCTAATATTCTTATTAAGGGTAAACAAGGGACATATATAAGAATAAAATTTTTATTTTGGTATGAGAACATGAGTATAACTCTTGAAAACTATGCCTTTTATATGAAATATCATAATATTGAGTCATGACATACGAATTTTTAGTTAATTAGGCATGAATAATGAGAAATTGTAGAACATGTCCAATGACAGCATAACATTGGAATAAGACATTATTCTGTGGAATATTCACAATAATATTAAATATTATGTCAACACTAACCAATAATACATTAATCACATTTTAGGCTTGGGATATCCACTTGTGTACCTGATTCAGGCTTTTAATGACCTCCCATATGTGCTTTTTCAGGATTTTTCTAACCACTTGTCTTCCCACCTTTTTTGTCTTAGGATCACAACCAATGTACCTTAGTTTTCAAGATCATGTTATTAAACCATGTACCCTCAAATATAATATACCATTTATAATTTCCCAACACATTTGGTGATAGATATAGGTCCCACCCATCACTTATTGAATATCACACACATGTGTTCAACAAGTTCATAAAATATTCAATATATAATAACCCATGAAAGGAAATGGTTTCCATAAAACTTTCATCGTATCACAGTATTTTAAAAAGTAAAAGATTAAAAATAATTTTATAATTTCATCATACTATAACCACTAAAATGAATTGGATATCAAAATGGTTCTTTTACGGTATAACCTGTGGAATAGAAACAGGTCTCATATACATTACATCATCATAAAAATAAACCATTCATAGAATGAATAAAAATGGTATCCTTGGATCATAACCCCAGGAAAGGATAAATAACAAAAAATGATTTCATTTTATGTAGAAAATTATTTCTAATGATCACTAGGAAAATTTATTTGTGTAATAAAAAATTCCTTTGAAAATCACTTTTTAAAACCTCAAATAATTTTTAAATCATTTCCAATGAAAATAAACATGAAAACATATAAAGGTTTGTTTTAACAATATATTAAATAATTTCATGAGGAAAATATCATTTATGCATTGAAAATAATTTTTTTAATTCAAAAAATTTTAACTTTTTTTAGAAAACATGGATTTGGAAGAAAAAGGAT
The DNA here is from genome assembly GCA_963277665.1 of Viscum album. Classification (NCBI taxonomy): domain Eukaryota; kingdom Viridiplantae; phylum Streptophyta; class Magnoliopsida; order Santalales; family Viscaceae; genus Viscum; species Viscum album. Next base: position 941,329,055 of record OY728127.1, on the reverse strand, counting down.
TTTCGATCAAAAAGATGATTTTAAAAAAATATTATTATTGAACAAATTAGTACATATAGAGAGGAATGTGATGGTAAGAATTAAATTATCATGACATAAACATAGGATAAATAATTTAATTAGTTTCATGAGATATGTATCACAATATTATATTATCAGAAACATAATCATGAATAATTATGATAAATGATGATAATGTTACATAAAATCTTTTCCACCTTGGTAAGCTTGAAACATAATCCCTATAAATAAATTTAATTAACCAAAAAATAAAATATACATAAGATGAATAAATTCATGATATTACATGTAAAATTGTCTTTATAATCAAATCATAAAATAAGATAGGTGCATAACATAACATATGACTCACATAATGTAAATTGAGACAAAAATCCTTTACCGATTTGGAAAATTTAGAACCATAAACCCAAATAAAGGGATATCATAAAATTTATATATAAATAAATATAATTTTAATTATATTAATCATAAACTGAAATCATGAGAATTATATACACCACATAAAATAAACATATGCAGAATATTGAATTTTTCTTATAGGAAATAATAGTGACACAAAAGTCCCTTAGCATAGGTCTCAAATTCCATTGTACTCATTAAAAAATCCTATATAATAAATAAATTTTTGTTATATATATACAAAATGTACATAAATAAATACATCATACCATATATGAGTTAATTATTACCATTTATACCAATCTATTAACAATTCTATGTTAAAGTCATGTTTCGGGAAATAACAACATTGTTTTTCATTTTTGTTTTGTTTTTTATTTTTCATACTATTACATTTAAAATTTTTCCATAATCTCTAGAATATTAATCCTGAAGTAATTATCATTTTTATTCAATAATTATAATTTTCAAAAAAAATGAAAAATATATTTATGAAAAATGTTATACATTATGAACAAGGAGACAATTGGCCGTATATACATATGGTTATCGTTTCCATTTTTCAAATGATCACAAAGGAATGAATGAATGTAATATTTTAAATTTACATAATGATTAAAATATCATATATAAGTTATTATTTATCTAAACATTACATTATATATAATCCATATGGTGTGGTGATGAACAGAGAGTCACATTGATTCATGAAGGCGGTAGTCCACACAAACATGAGTGATATTATTACCATTCATTGAGTGAAATTATATGAATGAAAATGATATTTATATATATATATATATATTGATCATATTTTCAAAGAGAAAAATATTTCATGAAAATATTAATTTTATAATGTATATCAAGTTTAATAATAAAATTTATCCTTATAAACATCCATTTAATGCGTGAATGAACGACATCTCTTCACATGGTGGTAATGCTCTGTAAAGAAGATTGACATTACCATATTCCACAAAATTGGAAATAATAAATTTATGTGTAATATAATAATTATATAATAATAATAGTATTACATATAATATATATACAATAAATCCAAAAAAAATTCCAACCATTATAGGAGCTAATGAAAAAATTAATGACATTGGTTTGCAACGTGGTAGTCCGATGTACACACAAAAGTTGATTTCATAAACCATTTGATGGTTGTGGAGATGGATATAGGTCATGAACATAAGATAAAAACTTATAATTATATGTAAAATATGGAGTTTATTATATTTTATTGGTATAATAAGAATTATGTGAGGTAGGGGAAAATGAAAAAAATACTCGTTGATGAATGTGGCCTCTTCTTCAAGCATCCTCCATGAGTTTGTGCCAAAATCCTTCATTGGTTGGATTTATATAAAAAAAATGCTCTATAGGATGATATTAGGGAAGTTAAAAAGTTTTTATATAGTGAATTTATAAAACTAAAGTTTTTTATGGGATAAAGTGGGGAGGAGAGGGGGTGTCTTTATATAAGTGAGGTGAGTGGGAAAGTTGTAAATTTTGGAAAATAATCAATAATAACCATGTTTTATCATGAAAAGAAACAAAATATTTTTTCCATAATCGAACATATAAGATATAAGGTTGATATATGGATATAAAATGGTTGTTCTAATTTTTTTTTTTGGTCATTTATAACCCTTATCTTCTTTGTTTAACACCACGATAAATCCATTTCTTCCTTAGCCACATTAATTAATTTTACCATTTTCACTATTCATTTTGTTAAAAAAATTAGTTGAAGTTATTATAAAATATAAATTATTATGATTCAAAATATTGAAACTATTTTTCCAAATTCAATTCATAGAAGTGTAAAATTTTAATTTTAAAAATAATCCCACCGAAATGACGAGAAAGCTGGGTTTTCAAGGAGAATATTTTCAAAAGTTTACATAGTTTTGATATATAATTTCAACATGAAATTAATTTTAAATATGTAAATTGTATTAATGTATTTATAATTGAAATAATTATTCTATAAAATCAATTTAAAAAATAATTTAAAATTATAAACAAAAATCTTGTTTTCAATTAAATTTCAGCATTTTTCACTATTCATCAAAAAACAGTACTGTTATGAAAAATAAATAAAAATTATACATAATATACATTGGATATTATGATTAAAAAAAATATGTTATTTGAAAACTAAATCTTCTATAATTTTTAGATATTTATTTTAAAACAACACTACTAAAAGAGATAAAATCATTTTTTAGGAAATAATGGTTTAAGTATAAAACTCAAAATATCCTTATGTATTTTATGTGAAAACATTATATAAATGATAATACTTTTATTGAATATATAATACGTATATTTCACCAAATAAATTTGAAAAAATTGATTCTCTTAATTAACTTAGGTCAAATTCATTTATTTTGACAAAAATAATTTTCCGTAAGATGATTTTAATTATTTTCAAATGGTTTTACATTTTTTTATAATTGATTGGTAACCAAATAATTAATTATTTATGTATCTGAGAAACATATATTGAAATAATTTATTTAATCCTATTCATACCTATCATTCAAATGAATATGTGACAACTATCATATAATATAATAATATTTTAATAACATGTCAAGTTTAATTTAAATATTGTGTTTCATGTAACACAAGATAAAATAAGTGTTTTTTGTAATATAAATCAATATTATTGTTTTTTAATGAAAAATAAACTCATTTTTTAAGGAACACAAAACAAATTAGTGATTTTGAGTATTTCAAGCAAAATTCAATGTTGTGTGAAATGCAGAATATCAAATTAATTAAAAAAATATTTGAAAAATTAAAATGGTATTACAACAAAAAAATAGAAATTAGGTTTAATTAATCACAACATTTATTATATATTTAGTTACATATAACACATATTTTAGCTCGTGTTACACAAAACATTGAGTTTTAAGAAAATGTTTAATAATATTGAAATATTATTATTTAATATTGTCATTTTCACTTAGCTATTGGAATTATATGTATTAATTAATGTAACAAAATTTTTAAAACATGTTATTCAAATGAATATGTAATGAAATATATTATGACTAGTTAATTAGAAATTAAAATGAAAACCTTTTTCAAATAATGGATATTTTTTTTAAAAAAATATTTTTATGCACTCAAATGTGTTTTACATCAATAAATTAACCAATATAATTTTTGTGAATAAATTTGAATAAATTTATATATTATATTTTAAAATAAATATTTAGCATTCATGTTATGTATTTTATAGAAAATAAATAAAACCAAATCCAATTTTACATATATAAACTATATTTTTTTCTAAAAAATGTTTTTTCGCCTTTAACGAAATTAATTTAAAATATATTTTTCCAAATTAAAGAGAATTTATTTGAAAAAAGAAAATTTATTTTTCAAATAAAAAATTTAAAATTATATTTTACTATTTTTTTCACAATTTTTTGCGAAGTTATTTTTTTATGAATAGTGAGTAATTCTGGTTTTTATTATGAATTGTAATTTCTTATAAAAGTTACTATTTTTTAAATGGTTGTAAAATTGAAATTAGTTAAATTATATATCTATTATCACAAATTATATTTTTTGAATCCTTTTCATATTTAATTATTTAGCAACGTTGTTAGTATTTGAAAATTATCTCATTGGAAAACAGCTTTCTCATCATGTCTGTGAGTTTAATAAAAAATTATAATTTTACACTTCTATGAATGAAATTTGGAAAAATAAATTCAATATTTATAATAATCTTAATTAATATTATATTATATGTTCAATTAAATTTTTTACATGAATAACTAGGAAAATCAATAAAAAGTAATTAGCAAGGTTAAGATAAAAATGTGTTTACCATCAGTTAAACTTAGAAGATAAGAGTTAAAATGATTATAAAACTTTTAAAAATCATATTTTCATTCCATATCTATATATTAACCTTTAAATTTTCAAATATATGATAATTTGGATGATTTATTCTAAGTAATAACTTTTTTATTGGGGATTCATTAGGGAAATTTTCTAGTAGTTTCCAAGTGGGTTCTTTTCCAACAATTATAAAAGGCCACAACTACCCTTCAAAAATCAACACCTATAAAGAAATATAGTTAATAAGAAACTGGAAAAAAAATCCTCCCCAACATCTATATTAATTCTCTATAGATTATGTTACTCCAAAACTACCAACACTATGGTCCTTAATAAGATACCCAAAGGAGGTTCTTCTGAGAAAAGGTAATTCTATTCACTAAGATTCTTCTTTTTCATTCTTATTTTTCCACATTAAAGTATTATCATAAAAATTACAATATAATAACACTGGTAAACACTATAAATTAATATGTTATTGTGTTATTGAAAAAACATATATATGTTTCCATATCCATCATATGGAAAACAAAAATCTCGATCATGTGTAAAGTGGTGGACCACAGCCTCACGAAATGATGTAGTTTTTTCCAAAACAAAAATTAATGAGTGGATATAATGAAGGATTTGACATACATATATTATACTTATTATATTAATATTATTTTTTAATTATTATATGAATTTTACCTTCTTACATTCCATTATGTGGGGGATATGATAATTTCACTTGTGTGTGTGGCGGACTACCACCTCACAAAACAATGCAACTTATTTCCTCTAATGGTTTATATAGAAGAATAAAAGGTTGAATTTTAAAAATATAAATTATATATATGACATAATATTTATTCTTTAATTTTAATATATTTTTTATCATTCATTATTTATATCCATCTATAAAATGGAAACAATGTTATTATATACATATGACATACCGTATTGATTAAAGGTGTATTTAATTTTATATCTCTAAAATTAATGTATTATTATAAATAAAAATATACTGAATATAAGGGATTTTTAAAACATAGATATAATCCTATATGTGATTTAACCATGATAAAATTAAAATTTATGAAAAAATAAAATCAAAACATGCACAAAAAACATATTAGATATCACTTAAAATGTGATTTTAATGAAGATTTTATAGTAAATGGGTGATAAATGGTCAGAGGTAAATTATATATGTAAATATATATATAAAATTGTGTTTATATAATATATTTATAACAAACTAGTATTTATAATACATGAGGTATGAACATGTACTAATGAATTTTGGACATAAGGTAAAGGATTTAGGTCTCACCATTATTTTATATAGGATACATGGCATATTCACCAAACATTTATATTATGTGATGTATAAACATAATATAAATTTATTTTATGGTTATTCTCCGAAATATTATTGGGATTTAAATATCCATTTGAGTATCACTCTTTAATGGGGGTTATAGTTTAATGTTACCAAAGAGGTAAGGGAGTTTTGTCGTAATTTTTTTTCTTTGAGAATTATGTCATGTTATGAATGTTTCTTCTTTTATAAGGTATATATGTACCAATGATATATAGTATCATGAATATATTTATCATCATGATATTTTAAGGTTTATTTAATTTTAATCTATCATGGGGCTTATGATTCAATGTTACCAACTTTGTAACTGTTTTATTGTATAGTATTGTTGTTTATCAAGATTGTTTATAATTATGTTTCCAATAAATAAATCATACGATGAAACTTTAAATATAATATTTAACTTTCCTATCATATGGTTATTAATTTAAAATATATTTTTACCCTCATCTTCCTTTCTTTTTGTACTCATGAATCAAAAATAATGTTCTAAAGTAAACTTACATTATTTCTATCCTCTGTAGAAAAAACATTACTTCTTCAAAATATATGTTTTATATGAAAAATAAAAATATGTTTTAACATTATACAAATAGTTTATTAAATATATTTGTACACATTTTTTACTTATAAATTTTTTTTAAATGGATTATTCCTGGAATTGTCAAAAAAATCTTGTTTGGATTATATATAAAATTTGAATGGAATCATTGTTGTAACTAACACAAAACAAGTTGAATTATCTTAATTCAGGACCAACTAATTTATTAAAATAATCCATTATGAGTCTACATATTCAATTTAAATTAAATTTATTTTTATAATATTTTATGTATTTTTAGTTATTTTTAAAATTTAAATGATATTTTCTTTGTTAAATATTTTTTATTATTTTTATAACATCACTAAAATTTTTCCAATTTCATTTTCAATGAACTAATTTTGATAATGTTTAATGTTTTGAAAATTGTTTTTAAAATTAGAAAGGCATTTTTACTAAATAAATTTTCTTAATGTTATTTCAAAATAATTTCCCATCTATGGTGACATCCTTTCATGTTACTTCTGCTTGAATGAGGATATGATTTAATGATTCCATAAATATTTTTTCCCCTAATGGTTAATGTCTATGTTGATGAAATTTTTATGAAACAATTTATTTTTAATGTGTTATGCCATGGTGAATTGATAAAATATTAAAGGATCATGTTTTCATTACAAGGATTATTATTTGATTATATGGTGAATGTTGTATGATATTTTTGAACACATAAGAATTATTTTAATTATGATATTGGTGGGACTTATACTTATATACAATTTATTGGAAAATCATTATATATCATGAGATAATAATGGGAAACAAGTTGATGGTATTGATACACTATGGTAAATAGGTTCTAACTGATCCAATATTTGAAACTAGTGCTTCTTAATCCAATATGGGAACAAGGTTCATCCTGATGCACTATAGAAAATAAGTGCATCCTGATCCACTTGGGAAAATATGTGGGACCTAATCTATAATGGGAAACAAGTCTTGATCTACTATTTTGGCATTCTGGTAGTTATACTTGACATATTAATTTTTTTTTCTATATTTATTATGGAGAGACACGTTTATGAAATGATCTTATGGTTCATGATTGATTCATAATTATTTATCACTCTTATAAGACATTTTTTTAAAAATGATAATGTTTTATGACCTGACACATGTTTATGATCTATGAATGGTTGGTTATGAACAACATAAGGTATGATCGTTATCACAATACCATATTCTTTTCTTATCATTTCATATGATCAAAGATTGATATCTCCATTGTTTACCCCTAATGAACATATGAAAAAACCCTTCTTATGATTCATTCCCCGAGTTATAAAGAGTGTTTTAGTTAGGGTGTGCCTAAGAGGGGAACTATGTGTGAAGATATTTTGTGTGATTTTCTAAGGATCCTTCATGATATTATAATATTGTATTTATTGACTCTAAATACACTAAACTATTACGATCCTTATGGGTATTCTTTTAATATGTATTTAATATTCATAAAAAATGTTGTGATATTCATGTATGAATAACCTATTTCGTGACACATTATATCCAAGGAAAGTATTAGTTCACATTTGGAAATTAGGATAAGAAAAAATTAGTGAGATACCCATGAATGTTTCTAAGAATACGATTGGGGATTCTTCTAAGGATAAGTCTTAAGATGAGTTAATGTATTTTAAATTATTCCTGAATTTTTGGAAAATTATAGAGATATTGGATTCCAAGTAAATATATTCATGTTTGGATACAGCATGTGAATGACCCATTGGAAAAGAGTTACCCAGGGGTAACAACTCTGGAAATGGGTCATTTAACTAGACCTAATCAACACATGGTGCCTGAAAATGGGCCATGTTGCACACAACGTTTGAATCCCAATATGGATATTCATTGTAAATTCAAAAACACTTTATAAACCTTCATGAAGTGTTTAAATATTTGATGAAAAAAAATTATGATAATCCTATGGGTTCATTCATTAAAAAAATTAATGATTTAGAAATCATATAATTAATTCTTCATGATTATGTGGATTCCCTGTAACTCTCGAGACTTTTATGATAAATATTTTGTTTTTATGTTATATAAATCATCAAAGGACTCTTTCATTACATACAACACTAGCATGGCTTGCTTTACACGTAACCGTGGCCTTCCTCGATAGCTTGCGTCGTATGCAATACCGAGTTTCACTAAAAATGATATATTATAATATTACCATTATGAATAGTATTAACTGAATTTTGAATTTTATAACATTTTAATTCATCTTATACATTTTCTAGACTGAGGTATGAAAACAAAATCAGTTTTTTTTATAAAAGAAGTATTTTTCAAAAAATACAGTTTTACCGCCTTTTGATGGCGCACCCACATTAAATCTAGTTTTTGACAAGTTTATAAGTTCAATTTTACAAAATAAAATTTTTCTTTAGAATCAGGATATATAAATTTACTTTGGATACATTTTTCATATTATTCTGATAACTTTCATATTTTAATGAATAGTAAAAACACGCAATATTTTCATTAAAAACAGCTTTTTTCATCGCAATACTTAATATGGTTAAATTATAATATTGAATGTTTTTAAAGTATAAATAGAATATATTTTTACCATTTAATATAATGTATGTCATTAGCAATTATTTAACATTGAATTCATAGGTAAAAACATTTCAATCTTTGTCAATGTTTTAACTTTTAAAACCCGTTTGCTTAACAACGGGATTAATTTTAAAATAATTACTGCAACTTCTGTGTTTTTAATTTTTGAAAATGGATTCCATATTTTGAATCAGTGGGTCCAAATTATGTTAATAGGTTACTTTTATTTTTTTGATATTATGAATAGTAACTACGGTAATTTTTATTTACTATGGTTAAAGGTAAATAAGGTAATTCAAGATTAAAAGAATATTATAATAATTCAAAATTACCTTGACACTTGTCCTAACATTATTTTATGAGTAGTGGTAGACCATGGGTATCCTTGGGTCGATTTTGGGACCCCATTGAGCCACTTGGTAGTGACAATGACAATTTGGATTAATTAATTTAATGTAATGAAAAAATTGACATTAACAAAAATCTTTTAGTAATTAATTTTTATAAGGGGTTATATAAATTATATTTTCGACATAAATATTAATTGGAAGGATAAAATTATTTCCTACATAATGATATTTTTTTATAATTTTTAGACACCAAAGAAATTAAATTATTTATGACACAATAATGATGAAGTATTTACCTCAGTAATTAATGATTTAAAAAAATAAGATTATAATGATTAAAATATTTTCCAAAACATTTCCAATTCTGATTGGATGATTTTATTTCGACCACTAGTCATCTTATCTTCATCTTTAATGATTTTTGGAACCTTTGAAACTGAAGATATGTTTATAATAAAATAATATTTCCACACTTTTCGAAGGTGCCCCTCTCCTCCTTTATAAAAGGGAACCTCCTCCCTCTTCTCCTCACACCAATTTGAGCCTTCAATCTCAGCAAATCCCTACCCATTTCACTTCCCCACTTCCTTAGAAACCTACTATAGGTACTGGTCTTCTCAAAAGACCAACTCTAGTGCCATAAGAGAAAGTTTAAAGGAGGCACTTCGAGAAAGAGGTAATACCTTCTACAATTTTATTCAAGTTCCATTCTTCTTCTACTCCATATTATTTAGTTGTTTCATTATGAGGTAATAACATCAGTATCCCTCATATACTTATATGTTATTATAAATATGAAACAACTCTATTTCACCTCTTATCCATCCTACGGAAAATGAAATCACCGCACGTGCGTTCGTACGGAATATCGTCTCCACGCCGTGGTGTAATCTGTTTTCCACCACCACCTTACTTGGATTGGTATAATGGTGTAAATAATAACTATATATGATTATTGTAAAGTGATATTTATTCTGAAATAGTATAAATACACTTCAATACAATTCCATGATCATGGGAACGATATCATCGCTTGTGTGTACGTACGGCCTACCATCTCCATGATGTGATGCGACTCGTTCTATATGATCTTCATTGAATAATGATTATATAAATGAATTGAATGAATTAATATGATATATATTACACTAATACCATTATTTAAATAATTTATCTATATCCTATAAATAGGAATAAGAATTTATTTGACAAAACATGCATAAGAACAAAAAAAAGTAATAAACACCCGAATAACTAGTAGTAATGAAATATTACTAATAAGAAGCTAAGAATATGACCATATATGATATCATAAAAATAAGTATGATTCATTAATAAGTCAATAAAATTATTTAAATCATTATACAGGAGTTTCGGACACGTACAAAGAATATCGGACCTAAGGTAAGGGAAAATATCACAATCTCATTTTTATCCGAGATTGTTTATACTTTGGTATTTATTGGGGTGTATTTTATCATCCACATCCATGTTCCCTCAATATCTAATATTTTTTCCATCCACCTACAATTATTTAAATCCAATTTTACCCTTCGATGAGTTTTTAGTAAAGGATATGAAAGGAATATTTTTTCGTTTTTCGTATGAGGTACTTTTTGACTTTTCCAACAAAAGTACGAGAAGAATGTTTTTTTTAACTTATATGGCATGAATGGATTTTTAAAAAATTATTTCCAAGAATCTTCATTTACAATTTTTCATGTTTATTTTTAATCAACTTCTTTTACTTTAAAATTGTATGACATGTTAAGAAAGGAAAAATGTTTTTGAAGTAGAAAGGATATTTTCCTCAAGAATGGAGTTCAAGTGTTTTATCAAAATTATTTTCCATCTAAGATAATATAGGGTTATGTTTCTATCCTTATTGTTACATTGATTTGATTATGTTGTGATGGAATTATTTTTATGAATTCATTTATCTTATATGAATTGTTTTATGATGTCACGATGTTTAAGAATCCCATTTTTATTACATGGGTTATGCAATGATGTATGATTTATGATTTTGTGGCACACATAAGAAAGGTATCATTATGAGATGGGTGGGACCTATATCTACCTCCAATGAATTGGGTAAATATTTTATATCTCATGAGATAGACATGGCTGGAATGGCAGGTTAAACCAGTTCTGTGAAACAGGATTGAAACGAGGAGTGAACTCGATTCAGAAATGGACTTTTTCCACTAAGATAGTCTTGGCTATGAGTCTTGACTAATAAGAAATGATTCTCTATGATTATGTGTGTATGCCACAAAGTTTCATGTTTTAATTTATTATTATTGGATTTACATTTCACTACCATGATTTATCCCATGTTATGATCTCTTTTGCAGGATATGTTTTTAAAAATGTTATGTTCTTATAAATATGATATGTTTGATATTTCTTTTGTTTACCCTTACTGAGCATTTCAGCTCACCCTTTTGTATGTTTTCTTTTCCCCAAGTCAGGAAGAAGGATATTAAGTATTATATGCCAAAGAGGGACTCTAGATATGATGAAATAAATGGGAGAAAATGTAGATGATTTATGAACCAGTTGTTTACGTTTCCCAGTTTCTAAAGACACTATACCTATACGATCCTTTCATGGTTTTGTTATATGTTGTAATAAGTATGATTCAATTTTGAAGTAATAACCATGTATGTAAAGTATGGGTCGTTATAGTTGGTATCAAAGGAAAGGTATAGTCAACCTTTGGAAACTAGGATGTGAAATCCTTAGTAAGAATCCTAAGGATAAGTCTAAGCATAGAACACAATCTTAGTGTTTTAGAAATGACCATGAATAACCTAGGATAAGACCTTAAGTGTGAAATTTTATTCTTTATTATGGGGTTTTCCTATTATAATTAGTGTTTCTCACACAATTCTTCTTGTTTTAGTCAATTGCTGGAACCCTAAGGAACCGTGTTAATGCGGAATGCGACGGGCAATGCAATGATTGTCCCCCTGAGCAACCAAATGTTATAGGAGCTGGAATGAAAAATCTTGTAGCCATGCTCACACTACTTTCTCAAGCTATGAATCATGCAGGACTTCCAAATGAGCAAAGGAAAGAGAAAAATTCTGTTGAATCCTTCATGAGGAAGCGTCCACCTTCATTCAGCGGGTCTACTGATCCATTAGTTGTTGACCAATGGATCAGTACTACTGAAAAGAAATTTTCAGTTCGTCAATGTTCTGAACATGATAAATTCATCTTAACAGTGTATCGTTTGGAAGGTGATGATGATCTATGGTGGAATCTTATCAAGAATACGTAGCCAAGATAAGAAATTGAGTCCATGGAATGGGCCGAGTTAAAGAACTTATTTTTCAATAAGTGCATCCCTCATATTCTCCGAACAAAGATAGGGAAAGATTTTCTAGAACGAAAGCAAAAGGATGATGAATTTGTTGGTACCTATGAAGCAAATTTTACAAGACTTGAAAGGTATGCTTCTGGTATTATTATCCAACCTGAGAGTAAGATCGATCGATTCTTTAGTGGATTAAAACCAAGTCGTCGAAGGGAGTTAGCAATAAGAGACTTCAATAACTATGAGGAAATTGTTCGATGTGCTCTCAAGGTTGAGATAGAGATTGGTGTAACCCATCAGTCACATGGGTTTGATAAGAAGAGGAAAATGGAATTCAAAGGAAAATCTAAAGATCACACTGAAAAGAAGACGAGTTTTCCCTTATGCTCAAAGTGTGGAAAGAAACATGGAGGAAATTGTCTTAAGGGGACAAGAAAATGTTATAAGTGTGGAAAAGAAGGTCATCGGGCAATTGAATGGTGAAATAATGGGAAGAAGATGTCTAATGATGCAAACAAAGGAAGGGATACACAGAATTAACCTACTACACTTTAATTTTTCAAGTACATGGAGATGGGGCATTATGCCAATCAATGCCCAAATCCAAGGGTTGATGATGATGATCGACATCAATAAACTCTTAAGTCCAAAGACAAAGGAAAGTCACATTAAATTTCTATCAGCAATGTGGAGTACGACAACGAAGTGGTGAGAGGTAAACTTACCATCCACTCTAAAGTAGAAAATGTTTTATTTGATTCTGGATCCACCCACTATTTTATTTCTGAAGAATTTTCTAAGGGTATCATCGTATTACCTCTACAATTAGATGTTGAGTTGGTTGTGACAACTCCTAATGGCACAACAGTCACATAAAAAGTTTACAATTATTCTCTGATTGAAGTTTGTTGGAAAGTGCTTCCTGAAAATCTTGTCATCCTTTCTATAGTGGAATTTGATGTGATTCTTGGCATGGATTGGCTTTATTTATATGGAACTCATATCAATTTACAAATAAGGGAAGTCACATTTCATATTCCAGATCAATCTATGATCGTCTATCGATGCAAGGATGAACATAACCTTCTAGTGGAAATTTATTCCATCTTATGGGTCTTGATTCCACTAAATGAATGTTATTTATCTCAAATGGTTGGTGAGAAACTCACGATTAATAATATGCCCATTGTACGGGAATTTGATGATGTATATTCGGATCAATTCCCAGGTCTTCCACCAAATCGTGAAGTTGAGTTTTCAATAGAACTCGTACCGGGTTCTTTGCCTATTTCAAAGACTCCTTATAGAATGGCCCCAATTGAGTTGCAGGAATTGAAGAAGCAACTCCAAGAGAATCTTGATAAAGGATTCATACGCCCTATTGTGTCACCTTGGGGATCACCTGTTCTGTTTTTTAAGAATAAAGATGGATCAATGAGACTCTTCATTGATTATCGAGAACTTAACAAGATCACTATCAAGAAAAAATATCATCTCCCATGCATTGATGACCTATTTGACCAACTACGCGGAGCTCAATACTTTTCCAAGATTGATCTTCATTCTGGGTATCATTAATTAAGGGTCAAAAGGGAGGATATATCAAAGACAGCTTTATGTACAAGGTATGGACACTATGAATTTATAGTGATGCCATTTGTTCTTACTAATGCCCCTGGTATCTTCATGTATCTGATTAATAGAGTCTTTAGAGACTATCTTGATCAGTTTGTGGTAGTCTTTATAGATGATATTCTTGTCTATTCAAATAGCAAGGAAGAACATGAAGATCACATGAGAATTGTATTGAAGACCCTGAGAAAGGAGAATCTTTATGCCAAATTTACCAAGTGTGAATTTTGGCTTCAAAAAGTTTCAATTTTGGGTCACATAATCTGAAAAGAGGGGATATCTGTGGATCCAGCAAAAACAGAGGTTATCAAAAGATGGTCGAGACCAACAATAGTAACTGAGATCCGAAGTTTTCTTGGTTTGTCTGGATATTATCAACGTTTTGTGAAATATTTTTCATTATTATCTAATCCACTCACCATGTTGACTCGGAAAGGAGTTAAGTTTGTTTTGACAGAGGAATGTGAAGAGAATTTCAAGGAGTTGAAAAGAAGGTTATCCAGTGCACCTGTGCTCACACTGCCTTGTAGTGGAGAAAGGTTTGTGATCTACAGTGATGCATCCAAGAAAGGATTGGGGTGTGTTCTTATGCAAAACTATATGGTGATATCTTATGCCTCACGACAGTTGAAAATCCCTAAGCAAAATTACCCAACTCATGATTTGGAGTTAGCTGTAGTAATCTTTGCATTAAAGATTTGGAGGCATTATCTTTACAGAGAAAGGTGTGAAATTTATACTGATCATAAAAGTTTAAAGTATATTTTCACACAAAAGGAGCTGAATATGCGCCAAATAAGATGGTTGGAGTTGATTAAGGATTACGACTTCTCAATTCATTACCACCCTAGGAATGAAAAAAAGGTGGCAAATGCATTAAGTCGATAAGACCATGCTATCTTATCCATGATGAGGATCACAAAAGATCCAATATTTATGGATTTACAAAGTATGGATCTTGGAATTATAATATAATGGGAAAATCGTATCTTTCTCAAATGAATTTTCAACCATCTATACATGTAAAGATTAAAGAGGCGCAGAAAGAAGATGTCGAGTTACAAAAGAAGGTGAGAAATGTTCATGAATTCAACCTTGATTGTGATGGGATAATAAAGTTCATGAATAGGGTTTGTGCTCCTCCCATCCCAGAATTAAGGAAGGGGATACTGGACAAGGCTCATAGTTCTTCATTCTCTATTCATCCTGGAAGCACGAAGATGTATAGGGACCTGAAATAGTAATTCTGGTGGGATGGAATGAAAAGAGATGTTGCTGAATATGTCTCTCGATGTTTAGTTTGTCAGCAAGTTAAAGCTGAGAGACATAAGTCTAAGGGGATGTAACAACCATTACCCATGCCGGAATGGAAATGGGAAAACATCACTATGGACTTTGTCACTGGACTTCCTAAAACATCCAAAGGTAATAATGTTATCTGGGTTATAGTTGATCGTCTTACAAAGTCTGAACACTTCATTTATATTAGAGAGGATTTCTCTCTAGATCAGCTTTCCAGGACATATGTAAAGGAAATAGTAAGATTGCATGGAGTACCACTTTCTATTATATATGATCCGGATCTGAGGTTTACCTCAAAGTTCTAGAGAAGTCTTCAGCATACTCTAGATACAGAGTTGAGTTTCAGCACTACTTATCATCCATAAACAGACGGTCAGTCTGAGAGGACAATTCGAACTCTAGAAGATATGTTGAGAGCTTGTTCTATAGATTTCAAAGGTTGTTGGGATCAACACCTACCTTTGGTTGAATTTTCTTATAATAATAGCTTTCAATCCATTATTCAGATGGATCCTAATGAAGCTTTCTATGGAAAGAAATGTAGGACTCCAACTTGTTTGGATGAAGTTGGGGAAAGAAATCTATTAGGACCTGATCTTGTTGATGAAATGGAAGAAAAGGTCGGATCTATTCAACAACACATAAGAGTAGCTCATAGTCGACAAAAAAGTTATGCTGACAACCGAAGAAAATACCTAGAGTTTGAAGTGGGTGATAAAGTGTTCTTACAAATATCTCCATGGAGGAGGGTCATGAGATTTGGAAAGAAGGGAAAGTTGGGCCCTAGATATATCAGTCCTTTTGAAATTCTGGATCGTTTTGGGAAGGTAGCTTATCGATTGGCGCTTCCATCGAATCTCTCTCAAGTTCACAATGTGTTCCTTGTATCTCTCATGAGAAAGTACATACCAGATCCTTCACATGTACTCAGCTCAGAAGTTGTACCACTGGAACAAGATCTTTCTTATGAAGAACAACCGATAGAGATTCTGGATCATAGCGAAAAAGTTCTATGAAACAAGACCACTCGCTTGGTGAAAGTTTTATGGAGGAACCACCAATTAGAAGAAGCTACATGGGAACTTGAGGATATGATGAGGGAGAGGTATCCTCATCTGTTTGTTACGAAGTGACGAATTTTGAGGGTGAAATTCATTATAAGGGGGGTAGAATGTAACAATATAGACTTTTATGAGAAATATTTTGTTTTTATGTCATATAAATCATCAAAGGAATATTTCACTACATACAACACTAGCTTGGCTTTCTTTACACACAATCGTGGCCTTCCTCGATAGCTTGCGTCGTATGCAATACCGAGTTTCACTAAACAACGATATATTATAATATTAGCCATTATGAATAGTATTAACTGAATTTTTAATTTTATAACATTTTAATTCATCTTATACATTTTCTAGAATGAGGTATGAAAATAGAATCAGTTTTTTTGGATAAAAGAAGTATTTTTAAAAAAATGCAGTTTTACTGCCTTTTGATGGCGCACCCACATTAAATCTAGTTTTTGATAAGTTTATAAGTTCAATTTGACAAAATAAAATTCTTCTTTAGAATCAGGATATAAAAATTTACTTTGGATAAATTTTTCATATTATTCTGATAACTTTCATATTTTAATGAATAGTAAAAACACGCTATATTTTAATTAAAAACAACTTTTTTCATCAAAATAAATTATATGGTTAAATTATAATATTGATTGTTTTTAATGTATAAATAGAATATATTTTTACCATTTAATATAATTTATGTCATTAGCATTAATTTTACATTGAATTCATAGGTAAAAACATTTCAATCTTTGGCAATGTTTTAACTTTTAAAACTTGTTTGCTTAAGAATGGGATTAATTTTAAATTAATTACTACAACTTCTGTGTTTTGAATTTTGAAAAATGGATTCCATATTTATAATCAATGGGTCAAAATTATGTTAATAGGTTACTTTTATTTTTTTGATATTATGAATAGTAGCTACGGTAATTTTTATTTACTACGGTTAAAGGTAAATAAGGTAATTCAAGGTTAAAAGAATATTATAATAAATAAAAATTACCTTTACACTTATCCTAAACTTATTGGATGAGTAGTGGCCGACCATGGGTATCTGTGGGTCGATTTTGGGACCCCATTGAGCCACTTGGTAGTGAAAATGATAATTTGGATTAATTAATTTAATGTAAAGACAAAATTGACATTAACAAAAATATTTTAGTAATTAATTTTTATAAGGGGTTATATAAATTATATTTTCGAATATAAGTATTAATTGGAAAGATAAAAATATTTCCTACATAATGATATTTTTTTTATAATTTTTAGACACTAAATAAATTAAATTATTTATGACACAATAATGATGAAGTATTTACCTCATTAATAAATGATTTAAATAAATAAGATTATAATGATTAAAATATTTTCCAAAACATGTACAATTCTGATTGTATGATTTTATTTCCACCATGAGTCTTCTTATCTTCATCTTTAATTATTTTTGGACCTTTTGAAACTAAAGATAAGTTTATAATAAAATAATATTTCCACACTTCCCAAA
The DNA here is from genome assembly GCA_963277665.1 of Viscum album. Lineage (NCBI taxonomy): Eukaryota > Viridiplantae > Streptophyta > Magnoliopsida > Santalales > Viscaceae > Viscum > Viscum album. Next base: position 941,311,038 of record OY728127.1, on the reverse strand, counting down.
GGTGCCCCTCTCCTCCCTTATAAAAGGGCACCTCCTCACTCTCCTCCTCACACCAATTTGAGCCTTCACTCTCGGCCAATCCCTGCCCATTTCACTTCCCCACTTCCATAGAAACCTACTAGAGGTACTGGTCTTCTCAAAAGACCAAGTCTAGTGCCTTAAGAGAAAGTTTAAAGGAGGCACTTCGAGAAAGAGGTAATACCTCCTACCGTTCACTTCAAGTTCCATTCTTCTTCTACTCCCTATTCTTTAGTTGTTTCATTATGAGGTAATAACATTAGTATCCCTCATATACTGATATGTTATTATAAATATTAAACAACTCTATTTCACCTCTTATCCATCCTACAGAAAACGAAATCACTACGCGTGCGTACGTACGGAATACCTTCTCCACGCCGTGGTGTAATCTGTTTTCCACCACCACCTTACTTGGATGGGTATAATGGTGTAAAGAATATCAATATATTATTATTGTAAAGTGATATTTATTCTGAAATAGTATGCATAAACCTAAATACAATTCCATGATCATGGGAATGATATCATCGCTTGTGCGTACGTACGGCCTACCGTCTCCACGATGTGATGCGACTCATTCTATATGATCTTCATTGAATAATGATTATATAAATGAATTTAATGAATTAATATGATATATATTACACTAATACCATTCTTTAAATAATTTATCTATATCTTATAAAGAGGAATAATAAATTATTGGACAAAAAATGCATAAGAACAAAAAAAAGTAATAAACACCCGAATAACAAGTAGTAATGAAATATTACTAATAAGAAGATCAGAATATGACCATATATTATATCATAACAATAATTATGATTCTTTAATAAGTCAATAACATTATTTAAATCATTATACAGGAGGTTCGGACAGGTACAAAGCATATCAAACCTAAGGTAAGGAAAAATATCACAATCTCATTTTTATCTGAGATTGTTTATACTTTGGTATTTACTGGGGTTTATTTTATCATCCACATCCATGTTATCTCAATATGTAATATTGTTTCCATCCACCTACAATTTTTAAATCCAATTTTACCCTTCTATGAGTTTTTAGTAAAGGATATGAAAGGAATCTTTTGTTGTTTTTCGTACGATGTACTTTTTGACTTTTCCGACAAAAGTATGAGAAGAATGTTTTTTTAACTTATACGGAATGAATGGATTTTTAAAACATTATTTCCAAGAAGCTTCATTTAAAATTTTTCATGTTTAATTTTAATCAACTTCTTTTAGTTTAAAATTGTATGACATGTTAAGAAAGGAAAAATATTTTTGATGTAGAAAGGATATTTTCCTCAAGAATGGAGTTCAAGTGTTGTATCAAAATTATCTTCCATATAAGATAATATAGGGTTCTTTTTCTATCCCTATTATTAAATTGATTTGATTATGTTGTGATGGAATTATTTTTATGAATTCATTTATCTTATATGAATTGTTTTATGATGTCACGATTTTTAAGAATCCCATTTGTATTACATGGGTTATGCAATGATGTATGATTTATGATTTTGTGGCACACATAAGAATGGTATCATTATGAGATGGGTGGAACCTATATCTCCCTCAAATGCATTGGGTAATTATTTTATATCTCATGAGATAGACATGGATGGAACGGCAGGTTAAACCAGTTCAGTGAAACAGGACTGAAACGGGGAGTGAACTCGGTTCAGAAATGGACTTTGTCCACTAAGATAGTCTTGGGTATGAGTATTGACTAATAAGAAATGATTCTCTATGATTATGTGTGTATTCCACAAAGATTCATGTTTTATGTTATTATTATTGGGTTTACATTTCACTACCATGATTTATCCCATGTTATGATCTCTTTTGCAGGATAAGATTTTCAAAATGTTATGTTCTTATAAATATGATATGTTTGATATTAATTTTTTTACCCTTACTGAGCATTTGAGCTCACCCTTTTGTATGTCTTATTTTCCCCAGGTCAGGAAGAAGGATATTAAATAGGATATGCCAAAAAGTGACTCTAGATATGATGAAATAAATTGGAGACAACGTAGATGATTTATGAACCAGTTTTTTATGTTTCCCAGTTTCTAAAGACACTATACCTATACGGTCCTTTCATGGTTTTGTTATATGTTGTAATAAGTATGCTTCAATTTTAAAGTAATAACCATGTATGTAAAGTATGGTTCATTATATTCCCACTCTGAATATTTTTACTCACACTATGTATTTTTAGTTCATGGAAGTAAGCATAAGGGACTAGGTTAATATTGAATGTGTTATATAATGTGTTGATGAGAAATCACATGGGATGGTGAATGGAATAATAGTAATCATGATTTTTTTCTAATTATTTATCACCATATATAATTAACAACTTACACATTATCTAAATTTATGACTCCACAATGAATAAAAGGATATATTTTTTTAATAGTTTGGGTGGTTGGGATTATTGAAGAAAGAATATCCTATATCATATATTCTAAGAATGTGGGAAGAATTTTTCAATATGTAATGTATAGTGATTATTAATATTGATGTCCAAGGCAGGATGAACATAATGGAAATCACCATTGTTTTATGAGTAATGGTTATATTATTGATGATGAAGGGATCATGAATTTAATATGAAAGGGATGGGTTTTTATAATAGTAATGTTTATGTTAAACATATCAATCAAGATTAATTGAGGTTGATTAATTTTAGGACATGATTCATATTTCATATTTTTTGAAATAGGTACTAAGGAACAATATTTTTATTCATTTTTAATGGTCTGAGAAATAAGTAGGATGAATTATGTGTTTATTTATATGTATTCAATAATTATGTTACAAGAATTATGAAATATATAAGGATTGTTCAGTATATGTTTTTTGTTAAGGATTTTTAGTAATATGTTGAATGTTATAGATGAACTAGAAAATTGATTTAATGGAATGTTGATATTACATGGAAAACACATGATTAATGTAATTAAAACCCTAATATGTTCATAGTGTTGTGAAAATTATTTTTAGATAATGAGATGATTGATAGGGATAAATAAAATTTGATAGTATGGATTACCTTGGAACAGATAAATGGAATGATGAGAAAATGTTTTATGTTGTCCTTGATGTATTTTGAAAAAAATGTATTTAAGGAATATATCTAACAATATTTTAACTATTTAATGAATTAGGAAGCCTATATTCTTTTAGTAAGGTTTTAAAGATATTAAGATTATTACCATGTTTCAAGAGAATAAATTATGATGGTATTTATATTCATGGTATATGAAAATTAACTGCTACTTCATATTGTTTGGGGTATTAATGGTATATTCCATTTATAAATATATTGACAACAATAATATTGTTTTGTATTTCAATTATGGTCTGAAACGAATGAGCCGTATGGTTGACTATTCCCTAAATGGATTATGTTTAACTTTGGATTTTATTGGATAAAATATCATTATAAATATTTTTTATTGTAATTAAAGAATGAATGAATGAATTGACATTCTTGTATTGATTTTATGATTCACTAGTGTATAAATGATATAAAATTAATACAAATTTTTTAATGTAAGATATGAGGTGGAAATCGATCAAATAAAAACAAAAGTATGAAAACATGCTTATAAAATGAAATGAAATAAATTAAGTGTATCTTCTCATGAAAATTCCTCAAGAGTGGGAAAAAGGAATTGAAATAAAATTTTACCCATTTAAATTCATTAGTATTGCATACTTTTTCTTTCAACTATCATTTTTTAACATATATGTTGTTATTATCTTTCATTTAGACATCTTATTTATCAATCTCCATCAATATTAAGGTTTTAGTTTTTCTTTCATTGATTATGTTTTCACTTCCCACAAATTTCCTCATATTTGGAATCCTACAATGTGTTGTTATAGATAACCATCATAAAACATTTTCACTATTTTTAAGTGATAAATTCTATAAAATTTTTTACCATTTTGTTTACCAAGAAATGGATTTTAAAATGTTAAACCCCTATTTGTAGATAAAATATTCAAATTGCAGGGAAGTGATTTATTTTAAGGGGTAGAGTGTAACACCTCGAGATTTTGTGAAATATTTTTTAAAAATAAATATTATTTTCTCATGTTCTTTATTAAATGGAAACTTTTGTTATACAAGTGTTACACACAACACCTAGTTTGCTTTTCCTTACAAAAAACACCCAATTTAACATATTTTACACACAACGCTGAGTTTAAACCAAATAGAACATGCTACGAAAATATTGCTATTTAATATAATTGTTATCACAAAAATTTTTTAATGAAGGTTATTAATTGTATTAGCTAAATTAGGAATATATGGCGTACACATGTATATGTAATCAATTAATTAGTGGGAAATTAATTATAAATGAAAATAAAAACTATTTTGAAAATAATATAAATATTTATCTAGAAAACAAATTGTATGCACAATTTCTTTAACATCAATAAATTAAACAAATAAATTTTGTTGAATTAATTTAAATAAATATACATTATATATTAAACAAAATATTTAACATTCATCTTCTGTGTTTTGGAGGCAATATATAAGAATAAATTCAATTTTACACATGAAAATGTTTTTTCCTAAAAAGTCATTTTCTCTCCTTCAGTGAATAGATATTAAAATTAGTTTTTTCCACATTTAGAAAATTTATTTGAAAAAATTAAAATAATTTTTCAAATCAAAATTTCATAATTATCTTTGAGTAATGTTTTCAATTTTTTCTGAAATGTAATGCTTTTTAATGAAAAGTGAAAAATACTTGTTTCTATTTAAGAATTATCATATCATTTAATGAATGTTAAAAAACAAAAAAAAATATGGTTTTATATAAAAAATTAGTTCAATTATATATCTATTAATCCATTTTAGGTCATTTGAATAAATTTAATATTGAATTTTTATTCATTACCTTTTAAAACTTTTCAATGTTTTCTCATTTGAAATACCACGTTGTCATCGCATCTGGTGGATTATTTTTAAGAAAATACTTTCCTCTTTTGTTAAATGAATTTAAAAAAATATATTAAATAGTTATAAGAATCATAATTTATATTATATTTTAACTTAAACATTATTTTTTACCATAATGAAAAGTTAAAATTATAAAAATATATTATCGTGGTTAAGTTAAAAATGGTTTTACTGAGTGGTTAAACTAAGAAGATAATTGATAAAATGAATATAAAATTTTCAAAATTCATATTGGTTGGACATATTAAATAATTTTAATCTCATTTTGGAATATATTGTTATTTATTTTATTTTATTATAGATATTTATTTATTATTTTGGGTTATTTTGGGAAATTTCCAAATTCTTTCAAGTGGGATTATTTCATCCAATTATAAAAGGACACCACCAACCATCACTTATTCACACCTATAAATCCATATATTTTCAGAAATCCTTTTGGAAATACTTATTCAAAACACCATATACCTGTTTTAGATCTATGGTTCCACCTAGAAGGCTAACACTAGGGTCCTTAATATGAGATCTAATTGATGTTTTTCAAAGAGAATGTAATTGTATTCACTAATATTTTTTTATTTATTTATTTATTTTTCACATTAAATTATTATTTTTACATAGAATATAATACATATTATATCACATATACTGATATGTTATTATGTATATTTTATAACTTATATCCATATCCACTTCCACAAAATTGATAATAAAACTGTCGATAATGTGCATAGAGTACTACAGCCTCATAAACTGATATTGTTTATTTTTCATCACCACCATTAAAGGTAGGATATATTTATTTATTTAAAATATTTAAATTATATTTATGGAATTAGTATATTTATTTAATTATTATATCAATGGAACCTTTTATCTTTCATTATATGGGGGATAAGATAAGGTTTCTTCTATGTACGATGAATTACTACCTCACGAAGCGATGTGATTTGTTTTTGCCTACAATTTACATAGAAGAATGTATGAATAAATATACTAAATATTAATTCTATATATTTAATCATAATAATTCTATAATATTATCATAATATTTACCTTTCTTTCAATCATCGCATCGAGAAATTGAAACACTGTTAATGCGTACGTGTGACCTACCATCTCCTTGAATAATGTATTACATTTACTATAAATAACATTAATTTACCACTAAAAATACATATATAATGAATATATATGATAATTATATCATATATATAATTATATACCTGACTTAACAATTTTAAAATTAAATTTTCTTATAATACCATAGCAAAACATATGTGAAAACAAAGCATTTATCACATGAAACATAATTTCTACAATGGATTTTTAATAAAACAGGGATAAATGGTCCTTAGTAAATCATATATGGTACTATATATATATAATTATTTTTATATAATATATTTATAATAATATAATATTTATTATATTGGAGGATCAAATGTACATGAATGAAGTTGAGATTTATGGTAAGGGATTTCTGTCTCACTTTTTCTTTATGTGAGAAACATGCCATATTCACCAATAATTTAATTTTGTGGCGTATATACAAACAATTAATTTATTTTATTATGTTTTTAATATAATTTTTTGGGGTTCTAATATTATATTTATTATCACTCTTTTATGGGGTTCACGAAAACAAATACACATATGTATTAAGGGATTTCAGTCTCCATTTTCCATCATTTAAACTTCTATCATATTATGAACCTATATTATTTAATGATGGGAATATACAAGACCATTATACATGTAATATTATGAATTTATATATTCTCATGATACATTATTTTTTAGGTAATTATATTCTTTCATGTTTGTTATGATTCTATTTTACTAATGTGGTTGTCTTTTATGGTATATTCTCACTGTTTATCAAGATTGTATATGTTTATGCTTCCAATGATGAAATGTTATAATTGATATATCAACAAAAAATTATTTTTCTATCCTATGGTTATTTAATGAAAATACGTGTTTTCTATTTATTTCCTTCTCATTTTGTACTCGTGATTAAAAAATGATATTTTAATGTAAATAGACTTTACTTCTCTCATCTGTTGGAAAACCCATTTCCTTCCATATAAATGTTTTATAAAAATAATTTCAATATTTTTAACATTATCTAAAGGATTTTTTAATGAAATTATTACCAAAAAATTTCATTTAAAATGTTTTTTTAATGAAATATTTATGTGATATTCAGAAACAATGTCTCATTGGATTTTAGAGAAAATGTGAAAGGAATCATTATTTTATACAGTATGACATATATGAATTTTTTTTCATCAGTAGAACTAGTTATTTTAATGATTTATTTATATGTTCAAAATTTATATTCAAATAATATGAATTCAAAAATATTTTATGATTTTTATACATTTTCACAATTTAGATGATATTTTCCACTATAAATTTTTTAAATGAATTTAAAATCATCCATTATATTATTACAAGGTTATTTTTAATGATAATTATATTGAAAAATATTTATATTTTAAAATTTTTATATATAATTGGAAATTATATTTTCATCAGGAAATGTTCATAGTGATCGTTCAATATCATTTTCCATATAATATGAAATCCTATGATGTTACTTATGGTTTACTTGTTATATTATTTACTTATTCCATCCTTATTATTTATCTGGATGGATAATGTCTGTCTTAAAGAAATGATAATGAAACCCATTTGTTTTTCATGGATTCTTATATGGTTAATTGATTAAATATTTATGAAACCCATTATATTTAAATAGTTTATGATGTGAAAATATGATGAATGTTTAATGATATTGTGGAACACATAATTATGGTTTATATTATGAGATGGGTGGGACCTGTATCCCTCTCCAATTAATTGGGTAAAGATTTAAAATTCATGGGATACAAATGGGAATTTATTCTATAGGCTTGATCCACCTTTGGAGAAAGTGAATCCAGATCCACTATGGGAAATAGGTGTGTCTGGATTAACTATGATAAAAAGGTGTATCTTGATCCACTATGGGAAATTGGTGTGTCTTGATTCATTATGGGAAACATGAGTTTCCTAATCCAAAATATTAAATAGGGGATAATTATTGATTAACTATTTTTATATCATTCATATTTAACATTGAAATATGAAACAGTTTTTCTAAATTTATGATTTTTCCACACTTTTATGACATAATATTTTAGTTCATGAATGATTTATGATGATTTATTATTCTTATGTTCCATGTTTTAGGAAATGATAATGTTGTATACCATTAATAATTTTTGTGATTTATAATAGGTCGGGTATGAACTTTTTATATTAAGATCATGATAACATACCCTTATAATTATATTATTATTTCATATTACCTTTGACTTATATAATCTATGTTTAACATTACTAGGCATCTAATTTCACCCTTTCATATGTTTCCTTCCCAAGGTTTTGAAGAAATCTTTTTGTAGTGTATTTTTAAGAGGATTACTACATGATAAGATATTTTGTTAGTGATGTTTATGATTATTCATGAAACATAAATATTCTTTTTATATTCTCCCATGACACTAAACTGTTATGCTCCTCATGAGTGGGTTTATGAAATGTGTTAAATATTCTTATAAAGAGTGGGGATGTTCAGATATCAAAATTTTGGGTCACTATGGTATGTTATCTAACCAGCTATATAATAAATTTAAATTTATTTTAATTCCATAATAGAATAGTATTTATAACCATACCATATATTGTGAACTTACAAAATTTTAATACACATTTATAAATAATCTTTTTTCAAATCCTCATTTATGTGTGTAAATTATTTTTTTTTTTTCATGGAAGACTCATTTTAATAGTTCTTGTCATATTACATTGATAGTATATCGATTATTTACATTATATTAATAATGATATAAATATAATATATATTCATTTTATACTTATTTATAGTCCTTGACAAATAGTAGAGAAAAAAAGTGAATTACACAATTCATGGAGACGGTGGTCTATACATCCACTTGAACATTTTTTTATCTTCATCCGAATAATAATAAATGAAATATAAACTATAATTTATCATTTAAAAAATATTTATATTATAATTAATATATAAATATGTATATACATATATATATTAAATCATTGATTATATCAATCAATGTGAGGTCACGATGGAAGGTGGACGACATCGATAAATGGAGGCAGTATACTACACAGACAAAGGAGTGAAACTTTGATGTTCTAATAGATATAAAGAAGGAAGAAAACTGTTGTTATATAATCATCATAAAATCCAATTATATATAAGATATAAAATTAATTATTTAATGATGGAAAATAGGATTATTTTTAGTTGAATAAAATATGAAATTGGAGGAGCATGATTATGATTTATACCTCTTATTTGAGAGGCCTACATTGGATTAAAACGTTATCCATGAAATACCAGTCTTAAAAGAAAACAGTGTGATCAAGGATGAAGTAAAGGAAGATATTATTTCTTTATAAGGGATTCAACAATTTTAATAATTAATTTTTTTAATAATTTAGAAAAAGAGGCTCCCATTTATAATTAAGGGAATGGAAACACATTGAATTAATTAAAAGATATAAATAATATAACTCAATTTTCTTATTAATGTGGATAAAAATGGCCTAAAATTATATGGGATAATAATATAGGGTCTAATTTTCATCATAAAATATTTATTAGATATTTTTACCTGACAATATTACCTTTATCTCTTAGTTTAACTCCCCTAGTAAACCTGTTTTAACATTAACCATGGTAATAATTTTCTCTTGTTTTTAATAATCATTATCGATTAAATGAATGTTTCAAAAATAAAAAAAATAGGGGATGATAACAAATATGGAATGAATGTTAACAAAATCAATTTCTATAGGTGGAAGAATATGATATTTAAATATGTAAAGACCCAACTTTAATCATTAAAAAATATATTTAATTAAACTAGAATACACTTTTTTATATTCCCAAATATCTTTATAGTTTATAGGTTTATAGAGTTTTGTCATATAACATACATAGAAACTCATATAATTATAAAAGTACAAAAATATACTCAATATCAATTTCTTCACAAAATGAAACTTTTAGAATGTAACATGATATATTTCCATAACCAAACATCACAACATTAAAAATGAATTATTCCTTCCTTTAACCATCTATAAAACCCTATTAAAAACACTTAAAAATGTGTTAAGGATAAAATATTGCACTAATGAAAATATAATGGATGAAATAATTTGTTAGTTCATGAATGAAAGCATTTTCAAAAATTAAAACAATATCTCTATAGCTTACCTTGTGAAATCAAATATTTCCTGTAAAACCATCGATGGAATATATAAATCATAATTATTAACATGTGGAATCATTTTTATATCACTCATAAATATAATTTAGCACTCCTGAATACATTGTATGTAACCATAATAGCTACACATGAATAACCATCATAGTATATTCCCATAACCTCTTAGGAGAAACCTAACCGGTTAACTCCATCCCTTAAACCAATGCATTGGAGAGATAAAACGGTCTCACCCAAACTCATATTACCACAAAACCACCCATAATAAAAAAAACATAATAACCATAGAATGATCATACTAATTATATATTTCATAAAACAGGCATTATTTAGGAAGATAAATTTTCCATTTAGAAATAACATTTGATTGTTTTTTGAATTATCTCACTTTTAAATGGAAATAAACTTGTAAAAATGTAAAGGAAACACAAAATAAGTATGTAGTCATGGAATTTTTAAATTCCTCTCATGTCGTATAATTAAGGAAACCATTTCATTAATAATAAATTATTACTTGAAAGATAATTTTTAAAATGAACTTCCAGTACATTATTCCTAAATTTGTTTTCCAATTGAAATAAATGATATAGATAATCATGTTAGATTAATTTAATGATTAATTCATTTGATTTTACAATTATATTTTATTTATTAATATTTTATTATGAACATTTATGTCCATTTTTTGAGTTATAACGATTAAAATTTCCATTGCAGGAGCGTTCATTTCATGTTTTTACGGTTGGTTAAATTGTGTATATTTAATGATGTTATTTAGAAAAGGGAATAATTCTAAATAGGTGAGATTATATTGTTTTAATACACCTACATGATCTTAACTGATCACATATTTAATTTTTATTTCTGACATGAGGATGACTAATTTGATAAAACATTAATACTAATTTTTTATTATATTATGGCAATTTTTAAGACCGTCAAGATTTTTATCATTTTAAATAATATAATGTATATATATTATTTCTAGAACATTAATAAAATTATAATATACTTATTAAAATATTTTTTAACCATAATAATTTTATTTCTATTATCTTTTAAGGTCGTAATAGAAGGTGAAAACTCATCGTCTATGATTGCGGTAAATTGACACCTCACAGAAAATTTTATATTTAGAATAAAAGTGAGACATAAAGAGGTTTGATTATGGATGATTTAAAGACATTAAAATTCCACACATATACTTTTTAAATTATTTGGTATTATTAAAAGTATGTGAAAATTGACGGTGCTTGATTCTGAGGACCGGTGTGCCCGGAATGGAATTTTGAAATCTTTTTAAGGTATGTTCAATAAACATTTGGGTGATGATTTCTATCATTTGAACTAGTGATCAGAATTGAAATATAAGGGAACCGTTGCATCCGTAGTGCTAGGATTATCTTAGGGGAGTCTTACCTTCGATTTTAGTAGGTCGGGTGAAAAAGATAGTTTTACAGACTTTTTGAAGAATAATAAAACAGCATAAAAATGTTATTTTATTTTTCTACCCACTATTTTGCAGCAGTAGCCAGACTGCTCGGTTTTCAATCCATTTAATGGCTTGACTCTTATGTTCTGTAACCACACCATTGAGAGTTAAGTGGTTCATTAATTAAAATTCATTAAAGAACCTCATCAATCATACGATGTGTTAATCTCCCTTCCCCTCTTTTTAAATGAAGCTCGGGCTTGGGTTTTTAACACATAAGAGAGAAACCTCTGACAAGGTGTCGCAGTGTCTTCCACCAATGAAGAATGAAGGATTGGACAGCAACATTGGAGGAATTGATCCGGGATCGATGAATGCTGATGAATTCATCAAACATGGATTCTCTTTCCACAACCATGACGTCTCCCCCGAATCCAAGGTAGGGGTTGTTATTAAATTAAATTAAATTATTGATTCATTTACTCATTCTTGAAAAGCATGAAGAATGTTGATAAACAAAAATGAGTTGATCCGTGATTCGTATGAAATTTTGGGTGGTTGTTTCAGGAGATTTGAATGGGGTTTAATCTTTATATAGGTGATGTATTTATTTAATACCCACTTGATATGATGCTAAAGTGGAGGGCGTGGGCCAAATGAACAAGGCTCGGACCCTCCACCGGTTTTTTTTGTCCTGTTCTTTGGTGGCAGTTTTTCAACTCGATATAATTCTAAATCTGGGAGCCACGCAGTGATAGCAGAAACTCAGGAGGTCCCTAGACACATTAAGAAGGAAAAATGGACCACTGTAACTCACCTGGTGGCCCACGGAAGCCCCGCTGACACGACACTCGTGATCGCCAGCCGGTGGGTGCTAGCTGCAGAGGAGTGGTGGCACCCGGAGGTGCCGCAGTGGAATGATGGGGAGACCGACATCAACCCACTGTGGTGGCTATAGGGCTTCATGCCTTTGTGCACCGCAAAAGGACTCTGCGACATCGAGTTGTGGTGGAGGGGACCCATGCCCTACGGGTCCCGCTGATAGGGGTTCGGCGCCATGTGGGGCCGCCGATTGATAAATTCCAAACAACATAGCCATTTGGGGAGGGGGAGACACCCCGTGGTGGCCACCCAGCTAGGGGTCGCGCCAGCTAGCGGGTCGGACTACTGGGTGGGCCAGGCCGTTCGGCGGCCCAACGAGCTGAGACCGCCGTGGCCCAGCCCAATCAGGCCGGCCTAGCTAGTTTGGGCTTGGCTGGGTCATATCTGGGTCAAACCCTAACCAGTTTAGGTCAACTCGAACTGGGTTGGGTTGACCCAGGTCATTTGGGTCAGGTCAGTCTAACTGGGTTGTCCTGGACCCAGACCCTTTTTGGCCCCGATACGCTTAAAAAGGTCATATCACACAAACCAGACATCCGTTTGATGAACCATCTATAGTGCTGGAATCCTTGGAACAAGACGGTCCTTTTGATATAATCCACCTGAGTTTTGGAGAAATTTGGAGTATGGCTTGGTTGGAACTAACCTGAATCCAGTCAGACCCTCAGTACTACAATGCTTATAACTCACAGACTGGGCGTCCAATTGATGCACCGTTTGTCGCGTTGGAACATTAAAACATGGATGTCCTTTGGGATTCTCATAATTGGAACTTTTTGGAAGTTGAGGCATGATATATATCTTAAGGATCATATACTACATAACTCAAGCACACTAAGTGCGGAGAATCCTATGGCTGACTGTCAACTGAAGAGTGACCCTGTGTGGATCAGTATCATAGAAACCATGTGTAGATAAGTATCATAGATACCATGTGTGTATCAATTTAATAGAATCCCTGTGTGGATAATCATCATAGAAACCCTTTGTGGATCAACATCATAATGACCCTGTGTGGATCATCATCATAGTGACCCCGTGTGGATCAGCATTCTAGCGACCATGTGTGGATCAGCGGCGTGCAACCCGATGAGGAAATGATTTAGAACGGCCTGTCATGGATCAGCGACATACAAACCTATGTGGATTGATAATGGAAAAAATTATTTGTGGTTCATTTTTGGAACTTCATAATGGAATAAAATGATAAATCTTAAGACTAATCATCTTTATTCCTCATCTTTGAGTTGTATACCTGGTTTGACTAGAGTCTTTTTATTGTTCTTTGTGATTGAGATCATGCGTTTTTATTTTCCTTTGTATAATTTTGAGAGACCTTCGGGTGTCTTTCTGTCCCTACTGGATATTATTATACTCACCTCTTCATGGGCTTTGCCCGCACCTTGTTGTGTCTTATCCAGATGACGAGAAGCTTGGATGAGACTTTGGGGATCCAGGACTAGGTAGTACATGGAGGTGACTAGTTCATGTGGAGAGATTCGGAGATTACATGTACCTTCCATTCATGTAGGATCTATGGTGTACGATCTCAGGATCTATTTTCTGTTGTAGTTTTATCTTTTCAGTTGGGCTTTTATTTTGGCCCCTTTACTTTCAGTTCACAATTTTAATACTATAGTTTTACTACATGATTTTCATCTCGTCATGTTCTTTTTCTGTGTGATTATAGTTTTAAAGTTAATGTCTTCCCACATTATGGGATATTCCTTTCCAGTGCTAGTTTCCAACCCCTGGCCTATGGAAGGTGGGATTGGGGTAGTCACGGTAAGGGCCATGGGGGATGGGTCATGACAAAGTGGTATCAGTGGAGTCAGTTATACCTAAGAACTAGGACAATGATCCTTCCAATGGATCAATAGTGTTAAGTGTTTGTGGTTTTTAGTTCGAGGAGTCTGGTGTTGCTGCAACGGCCGATGTACCCATACAATAGGACACTGAATTTGGATTTTTGACTCAGTGCACGAAAACTCTGATTGTTTGTGTTTTGAAATGTTTTACTTTTGATCTCTTATGAGTTATCTCACTAGGTATAAATTATTGATCATGACGCACCTGTTTTTTTTTCTAGATACACCATATAGATAGCCATCCAGGATTCCAGAGAGAGTTCATGATAACGGCCCACTGAGCGATGAGGATTCAGTGTAGGGGCCTCTTACAGTGATACCACCTTCAAGTGGTGCACCAGCAGCCCCACTACCCATTGGGAAGCATTTTCCCCTAGCCCCAATATCAGATGGTGAAAATTGACTGAGCGCAATACATGAGTTCCAACAACTGAGGCCTCTGAGGTTTCGAGCTGAGACAGATCCTCGGGTAGCTGAGGACTAGTTGGAGGCTGTTGTTAGATTTTTTTGCCTAGTTGGGACACCAACAGAGCAGATGGTGATCCTAAATGCTATTTTTTTCCAAGGCACGACAGAGAGATGGTGGATCCTGATTCTCTAGTTACACGACAAGGCGACCCTCACCTGGATAGACTTTGAGAGCCTCTTTAGGTTGGAGTTCCTTCTATCGACACTACACTCTGTGCATATTTAGGAGCTCCTCCACTTACAGCAGGGTATCTTGAAAGTGGCACAATACTTGGTGAGAATCACTGACCTATCGCGCTACTCCACCGACATGGTACGAGAACCTTTATTCAGGGCACGAACCTTTGAGTAGGGTCTTAATTGGTATATTAGAGAATCAATGATATCACTCAATATCATGACGTAGGAAGGAGTACTTGAGAGAGAAATATTGGTGGAGAGCTTCTTAGCTTAGTAGGCACTAACAATGAAATCCACCACCGGATGGAAGGCAGTTGAGTCATCTGCAACATTTAGTAGGCAGATAACATAGTTGTCCAAGTGGTCCAGACATTCCATTGGATGACCCCAAGATGTAGGGTTAGAGGTGTGGAACTCATGAGGTAGATCAGGCCAGTAGAGGAGCAGTCAGTGGTTCACGTGCAGCTGGCAGGGCCACATGGCTAGAGACTGCCTGACCCGCCATACCGACGATTAGAAAATGGTCGAGGGACCTATGAGGCAGAGGAAAATATTCGAGTGAGGAGTTATGTAGGGAAGCAGATGTGGTAGAGAAGAAGGTTGTGTATCATTTAGTGATCAGTGATTTGAGGTTCTATCACCACCACCTCCAGGTGGTCCACCCCGACCTCAGGGAGCAGGCGGACAGGGACGAGCACAGATTCAGGAAGCTGAGGCCTATGAACACAGTGCTCTAGAGATGATTTGAGGTACGATCTATGTTTATAACACCCTAGCTGCAATACTTATAGACATAGGTTCTATTCACTCTTTTATTACCATGACTCTTTTTCGGAGCTCAGAGATTCTGGTATATCCATTAGCTCGATACATATAATTGGAGACTCCTAAGAAATAGTATTCGAGGATTACACACTTGTGTCAGTAGTGTGACCTTACTCTAGGAGGTAAGATCTTTGGTTTGGATATCATAGTAGTATCATCGTGGCCTTACGATTTCATATTAGGTATGGACTGGTTATCAATGGTCCATGATCAGATTGACTATTTTAGGCTCAAAGTACAGTGTGTCCGCGAGGATGGTACCCAGTTTTCCTTTGCCATGAGAAGGGAACCTTTGCAGCTCAGGATGGACATACTCAGAGGAGGGTGTAGTCGATTACTAATCAGTTGGCGATCCTTGCCCTCGGAACAGTTTATTTGAGGAGTTTGAGTTGTCCTGTAATAGTGGACCAGTATGCTGATTTCCTTTCAGATGATATTCCGGGACTACCTCCCCACAGAGAGGAAGACTTTTACATCGACTTTTACCCCAGTATGGAACCAATATCTACACCCGTGTATCTAATGGATCTCACGGAGCTTCGTGAGTTGCAGGTATAGTTTGAGGACTTACAAATGAAGGGGTTCATAAGGCCCATTGTTTCTCCATGGTCATCACCGATTTTATTTTCTAAGAAGGAATATGGGATTCTAAGGCATTGTGTGGGAATCAATGCTTGAACTAGGTGACCATGAAGAAAAAATATCTACTCCTAAGGATTGATGACCTCTTCGACTATCTGAAGGGAGCTCAATGGTTTTCGAAGATAGACCTCATAACAGGCTATCATCAGCTCAGGGTACGAGATGAGGATGTACCGAAGACAGTCGTCAGATAATGGTTTGGCCACTATGAATTTTTGGTGATTCCTTTCAGCATGACCAATGCCTCAATAGTGTTCATGGGACTCATGAACAGGATCTTCCAACCTTACCTAGATCTCTTCGTCGTGGTCTTAATTAACAACATCTTGAAATACTCAGCGTCGGAGGAAGATCATGCCACACACATGTAGATAGTTATGGATACATTCTGATATAACTAGCTGTATGGAAAGTTCCCAAAGTGCCAGTTCTTGATATGGGAGTTCCACTTCCTAGGGAACGTTATCTCAAAGACTAGAGTTGTAGTGGATCTGTAAAAGATAGAGGTAGTGCTTGCTTGGGATCCACCCAGGAGAATGACCAATGTGAGGAGTTTCTTGGGATTTGTTGTGTACTAATGGAGATTCATACCTGACTTTTCCAGAGTTTTGATACCCTTTTCAGCTTTGAAAAAGAAGGGACAAACCTTCGTGTGGATAGAGAGATTCCAACAAAGTTTTCAGGAACTGAGTTAGACAATGATGAGTGCCCCCATCTTGAGGCTACCATAGGAGGGCATTGGGTATGTGTTCTACTACAACACATCAGGGAATGGACTAGGTTTTATCCTAATATAGGAGTGAGTGGTGATCACCTATAGTTAATGGTAGTTGAGACTTCAAAAATATAACTACACTGCCTATAACCTCGAGTTAGCATTAGTGGTATTTTCCTTGAAGATGTGGTGACACTAATTGATAGGTGAACAGTTTACTGTTTACTCTGATCAAAGCAGTCTCAGGTATATCTTCTCACAGAATGACCTGAACTTGAGATAGTAACGATGGCTGGTGTTCCTTCAGGACTACAACTTTGAGATGGTATACACTCCTGGGAAGTGAAATGTAGTAGCAAACACACTCAGTGGGAGGTCTAGTCAATATTTTTTGAGTGAGGTGACAGAACAACTAGCCACTTTGTAGTTATCCTTTATGGATAGTGATAGAGCATCTTACCTCCAGTCTATGAAATTTACTCCCCCACTCCTTCAGCAAGTCAGGGAGGCACAACTTGGGGATGTTGACGGTGAGTCCTAATGTCTCAGATATCCTCAGGATATGCTTCTGATGGATTTTCTGAAGGTGGGGAGAACATCATCCTCTTTATAGGATGCACAATGGTGCCAGTGATGCTATGAGAGGACGTGTTGAGGTAGTTCCACCCATCACTCTAGGGGGTACATCATGGTGTATAGAATATTTACTAGGACCTTCGACATCAGTAATGGTGTCTAGGGATGATGAAAGTAGGGGTAGATTTCGTATCATGGTGTCTCACTTATTACCAAGTGAAGGTCAAGCATCAGGTACCATCAGGCTTAGCTCAGCTACTTGAGGTGTCGAAATAGAAGTGGGATGGTATATAAATGGACTTCATGATATGGCTACCATGTACGTCCAGGGGCCATGATTCCATTTGGTTGATCATTGACCGACTCACCAAGTTGGCCCAATTTCTACCCATCAAAGAGTAGGGATCAGTAGAGAGATTGAGACGCCTCTACATACAGAAGATATTATGAATTCATGGGGTTACATTGACAATTGTCTCAGATCGCGACGCTCATTTTACATCCTTCTTGTGGAAGGGATTACAGGAGGTGTTTGTGACTGAAATATGTTGGAGCACTGCCTTTCATCATCAGAAATATGGTCAGATAGAGCAGACCATACAGGCACTCGAGGACATGACTCATGCTTATGTCCTTGATTTTGGCCACAGTTGGGAGGACCAACTACCACGGGTGGAGTTCCCATACAACAACTGCTATCACTCCACCATTATCATCGCGTAGTTTGAGGCCTTGTACAGGTGACCTTGTAGGTCACCACTATACTGGACAGTCCAAGGGGAGTCAGCATTTATGGGTCCAGAGTTGGTACAGGATACCATGGAGAAGGTGAAAATCATCCAGGAGAGGATGAAGACTGCACAGAGCTAGAAAAAGTCTTATGCTAACAGGAGACAGAGACACTTAGAGTTTCTGGTGGTAGAACATGTATTCCTACAGGTCTCACCCCAACGAGGATTACAGAGGATTGGACGGGGCGGCAAGCTATCTCTGAGGATCATCAGACTTTTCTAGATCCTCAGCAGAGCAGGAACGGAGGTGTACCATCTAGATATTCCCCCACATAAGCATAGGATTCATAATTTTTTCCATGTGTCACTCTTGAGGAATTACGTGCATGATCCATCGCATGTTTTCGACATGGGAGAGCTGAAATTTGACAATGGGGTGACGTTTGTGGAGTTCTTAGTGGATATAGATGATCGACAGGAGTGGTTCCTTCATGGGAGGTTGATTCCTATAGGGTGAGTTCGTTAGAAGAACATGAATCTCTAGAAGATCACATGGCAGCGGGAAACTCAGATACATATTGAGTACCCAAATTTGTTCCTCTAGTTTTGTTTTAGATTTCAAGTTCAAAAATACCTAATGCGGGGAGAATTTAAAGACACATAAATTCCATAATATTTTTCTAAAATTATTTGGGATTATTATGAGTCTATAAAAATTTCCTTTGCTTGATTCTGAGGCCCAGTGTGCTTAGAATAGAATTTCGAACTTTTTTTAAGGTATGTTCAATAAACGTGTAAGCAGCGATTTCTATATTTTGAACCAATGCTTGGAATTGAAATCTGAGGTCACTGTTGAATCTGTAGTGCCAGTATTCTCTTATGGGAGGCTTTACATAGACCATAATAGGTTTGGTGAAAAAGATAATTTTGCGGACATTTTTAAGAATAATAAAATAATATAAATATTTTATTTTATTTTTCTATGAACTATTGAGAAGAGATAGAGGGACTGTTGGGTTTTCAATCCATTTCATGGCTTGGATCTTTTGTTTTATAACAACACCATTGAGAGTTAAGAGGTTCATTAATTAAAACTCATTAATGAACCTAATTAATCATACGATACATTAATGTCCCTTCCCCTCTATTTAAATGAATATCAGTCTTGGGTTTTTTACACGGATGAGAGGAACCTCTGATAAAGTGTTGTGGTGTCTTCCACCAATGAATAATAGAGTCCTGGATGACAATGTTGGAGGAATCGATCCAGGATCAATGAACTTATATGGATTCATCAAAAATGGATTATTCATCCACAACCATGATGTCTCCTCTGAATCTAAGGCAAGGGTTTTTATTAAATTAAAGTAAATTCTCGATTCACTTCCATGTTCTTGAAAAGCATTACGAACGCAAATCAACCAAAAGTAGTTAATCCATGATTCGTATGAAATTGCAGGTGTTTGTTGGAGTAGATTTGAACAGGGTTTAATCATTATCTATTTGATGTATTTATTTAATACCCACTTCATATGATGTTAATGCGGAGGGAGTGTGCCAAACAAAAAAGGCTCAAATCCTCTACTACTTCAGTTTTTGTCGCGTTCTTGGGGGAATATATTAACTCGGCGAAATTTTGAATCTGGGAGCCACGTAGTGACGACAGCAATCCAGGAGGCCCGTATGCACATTTTGAAGGAAAAAAGACAAACATAACTCACCTGGTGTCCTGCAGAAGCCCCGCCGGTGTGGCACCGGTACGCCGGTGCCGGTGGAGGCTGACCATTAGTGGTCACAGAGGAGAGGCGGTGCCCAGAGGCATCGTGGTGGATCAATGGGGCGTTCAGCATCGGCCGGTTATGGTGGCATCAGGGCGTCATGTCGTCGTGAACTGCAGAAGGAAGTATCTACATCGAGGCACGGTGGAGGGGACTCGTTCCCTGCAGGTCCCACTTATAGGGGTGGCACCACGTGGCACCGTCGGTTGAGAAATCCCAAACGGTTTAGCCATTTGGGGTGGGGGATAGACCCCGTGCGGGACACGTAGCTGGGGGCTACTCCAGCTAGTGGTCCTGACCTCCTAGTGGGCCACTCCTAGCCAATGAGGTATGGGAATATCCTCGGCCTAGTAGGTCAAGCCCACCATGACCCAGCCCACTTGGGCCGACCCAACCGGTTTGGGTCGGCCCAGCCAGTTCGGGATGGGCTGCGTCGGACTTGGGTCGAACCCGGACTAGGTTAGGTCCACCTGAACGGGTAGGGTTGAACCGAACCGGGTTGGGTAGGCCCAGGTCGGGAGGGTCGGGCCGGTCCGACCGGGTGGGACCGGACCCAGATTGTTTTTGGCCCAGATACGCTTAAGAAGTTCGTATCTCAAAAAGCAGATGTATGTATGATGAACTATATGCGGTGCTGGAATCCTTGAAACAAGACAGTCCTTTTGAGATAATCTACCAAAGTTTTGGAGAATTTTGGAGTATAGATGGGTTGGATCAAACCCAAATCCAATCGGGCCCTCGGTACTAAACACAAATAACTCACAGACCGGGCATCTGATTGATGCACTGCCTTTCGCATTGTGATTCTTAAGACATGGAGGTCTTTTGGGTTACTCTTTTGTGGAACTTCTTTGAAGTTGAGGCATGACAGATATCTTAAGGACCATATACTATAGAAATCAAGTGCACTGAGTGTAGAGAATCCTGTGACTGGATATCAATTGAAGAGCGACCCTGGGGGGATCATTATAAAAATGACCATGTGTGGATCAGAATCATAGAGACCATGTTTGTATCAACATAATAGCAACCCTCTACAGATCATAATCATAGTGACCCTTTGTGGATCAGCCTCATAGAGACCCTATGTGGATCAACTTCATAGAGACCCTGTGTGGATCAACATTATAGAAACCTTGTGGGGATCAGAATTCTAGTGTCCCTATGTGGATCTGCAGTGCGCAAACCGATGAGGACCATCCATAGAGCGTCCAATTATGGATCAGTGACATAGGACACTTTCTAGATCAACAATGGAACAACTTCTTCATGGTTCAGTTCTGGAACTTCCTAATAGAATAAAATGATATTCCGTAAGACTAATCATCTTTATTCCTGATCTCTAAGTTGTATACCTAGTTTGAGCTGATTCATTTTCTTATGCTTTGTGATTGAGATCATGATTTGTGTTTTTCCTTTGTGGAATTCTGAGATACCATTAGTGGTCTCGGGGTTCCTACTGGGTATTGTTATACTCACCCCTGCAGTGGCTTCACCCACACCTTGTTGTGTCTTGTGCAGACGACGACCAGCTTGGCTGAGACATTGGGGAGCCAGGACCAGGAGATACACAGAGGTGATTAGTTGATGTGGAGAGATGCGGAGATGAGATGTACCTACCCATCAGGTAGGATCCATGGTGGATGATCTGAGAAGTTGTTTTCTGTGTAGTTGTATCTTTTCCATTGGGCTTTTATTCTGACCCATTTACTTTCAGTACACACTTTTACTACTGTAGTTTTACTATGTGGTTTAATATTTTTTTTCTTAGTTTTTATGTTTATAGGTTTAATGAAAATTCCTTCCCACTTTTAGGGATATGCCTTTCCGGTGTTAGTTTCCAACCACTGGCCTATGGAAGATGAGCTTGGGGTAGTCACGACATGGGCCCCAATGGATGGGCCATGACAGATGATTCCATTACAATAATAACATTATTGTATATAAAGGATACTAGATTTATAATTCCACTTTTAAATTGGGAGATGATGATATAATATGAAAAATAAGTAAATTTAAAAGAATATAAAAGAATATAAAAGTGGATTTTTCCTCTTCAACTTCACTCCATGAGAACCTCCATAAGGAATTTGGTGTTGGTATTTTTTTTATACCAGTAGGTCTTGGATGTGATGAATATGGTTTCTACGGGAATTTTTTGGAAATTATAAAATATTCAAGGCTTTGAAGGTGTGTGGGGAAGAGGTCGTTATGGGTGGTAATTGTAGGGTGAGGAGAGGGGTGTTTTTTATTTTTTTTATTCATTTGCTTATTAGTTTTACTCAAGTTTATTAATAGTGATGATTATTTTATCTAAATTCTATAACTAGAGCATGTGAAATAGATATAATGGTAATATACAACCTCTATGACTCAACCATGACAAAAAAATCATTTATTTACTTTTAATGTTAATTACTATAAATTTGTGTATTTCACTATTCATCCAAAATTAAACTATTTTTTAACAATAAAAAAATCAACCTAATAATTTTTGGACGTGTATAATTAAAAAATGGACTCCAGTTTTTTATTTTTTTTCTAAATATGAAAAAAAAAAATATTTAATGTCGTCATCGTTCAAAAAAATACTAATTTTAATACTATAACTGAATTTATGAAAACATGAAAAATTAGTTTAGGGATCATAATATTATAATAAAATGACACTAAATGATATAATAATTTATGAATCCATTTTATGAAACTAATTTTAAATTTAAAACATTATATTAATTTTAAAATTGTAAATTAACATTAACATTTTACAAAATTACCTAATTTTTTATCAGTTTTAAAAAATGTATTTACTGATATAAATATATCATATTTTCACTAATTAGATAGAAAAATTTTATTCATACATTCATATGTGAGGATACTATTTTATTGGTAGAGATCCAATTATTTATGTAAATAACACTTATTTAATAATAAAATTATATTGAATTTAACTATTTAAATCTAGAATGAAAACGAGTTATTCTATAACCGCCTGGGTTGTTACATTCTCCCCACCCCCATTTTGAAATTGTGTCCTAAAATATTTATTCACTCATTAAACATATGATGATACCTTTCCCTCATAGAATTATCATATTCCCCTTTTTTATCTTCAATCATGTGGTTTCTTTAAAAAACATAATGTGGTGAATTAACTTATTCGATAATTCATGCTCTCTACGATCAAGAATCTAAAAAAGATTTTCCACATATGAGAGGTTATGTTATAACTGAATAATATCAAGGAACAAAAAATGATATGAACATAATACATAAATTCATAACACTGAAATGTGAAAAAACTGTGAATCTAAGACAAACTTTGAGGCAAATACACTCCGTAAGGAAATTCTACATTCTCTCAGATTTCATAAGGTCCAATGAACTGTGGACTCAGTTTCCTCTTCTTACCAAAACACATCACAATTTTCCATGGGGAAACATTGAGAAAGACATGATCACCTACCTCAAAATAGAGATCCTCATTCTGGTTGACCATATAACGTTTCTACAAGCATTGAGTTGTCCTCAAGTGTCTATGAATCATACAAAGATTATTTTCCATTTCCTCTACTAAATTTTTCCCTATACACTTTAATTCACAAACTTCATCTAAAAATGATAGAGTCTGAAACCTCTTTCCATATAATTATTCAAAAGGTTCTATCTTTATATTGGAATAGAACCAATAATTATAAGAAAATTCAACCAAAGAGAGATGTTGATCCCAACTTCCCTGGTATTTCATTGAACAAGATTTATGCATGTCATCCAATGTATAAATTGATCGCTTTGTCTATCCATCTGATTGAGGATGAATAGTTATGATTAAATTTAATTATGATACTAATGAATTATGATGACCATTAAAAAAGTTAGAAGTGAACCTGGGA
The DNA here is from genome assembly GCA_963277665.1 of Viscum album. Taxonomy (NCBI): domain Eukaryota; kingdom Viridiplantae; phylum Streptophyta; class Magnoliopsida; order Santalales; family Viscaceae; genus Viscum; species Viscum album. Next base: position 941,286,702 of record OY728127.1, on the reverse strand, counting down.
TCACGATCACATATAATAGAAAGAGGAACTCCATGTAAACTTACTATCTACTTAAGATACAGTTGAGAAAGCATATCTAATGATAGAGTGTCTTGAATAGGAATATAGTGTGCATATTTAGTTAGTTGATCAACAATAACACATATCTCATTATTACCTAGAGATATTTTTGGTAATCACACTTCAAAATATAAGGATATATTTTCTCATTTCCACTCAGGTGCTGGAAAAGGATGAAGGATCCCCTTTGTTAATTATTATTCTTCATTTTACTATTGAAAATTAAAACATATCATTGTAAATTAAACAATATCTCTCTCCATTACATCCCACATGTAATACTCCTAATAGAATTTATACAACTTAGTTCATCATGAATGTATAGAAAATGGAGGACTATAATATTTATATAACAACACGTTATGCAACTATCAATCAAAAAGTACACATAATCTTGTCCTGAATCTCAAAAGACAATATTTATCAATTTTGAATTCATGTAAATTTCCATTTTCAACAAATTCTATCATTTTATATACCTCAGTGTGTGTTTACTAAGATCACATAATTTAGTCTGATAAACATGATTCTATGAAACCTGAAACAAAAAATGGGATTTCCCTACACCAAAAACAGCAAGGCCAAATTTCCTCAAATCATTAACCAAGGGGTCATGTTCAAAATGTAATATGGTAAATGTAGCATTATTTTTCCTAGTAAAATAATTTTCCACATTATTTGATTTTCTATGATGGTAATTGATCATGGAATAGAAATATTTTATCAGTTACATCAATATTCTCAGCATCATGTTCAATTCCATTTAATTAAATATATTATTCAAGATTTAATGATAAATATATATGTCACATTTGGATCCATATAGATGATGTATTGAATTTTTTAACATGAAAACCACAGCTTCAAATTTTGAATCTTGTGTGGTACAATTTAACTGATGAGGTTTTAACTACCATGAAGTGTATAAAGATACCTAATAATTCTATATCAGATTACATCTAAGTCCCTATAAATAATATTAAATATATATGTCAAAATCATCATTTCTGTAAGTTAGGTTAAAAACTGGATCATTCTCCAATAATTTTTTCAGTTCTTGAAAACAAAATCACATTATTCTATCCAAATATATTTAACCATTTTTTGTGTTAATATAGTTAGTTGGAATGTTAACCATGTGTTATTTTTAGCAAACTATTGGTAATAGACTTCTAATACAATAATACTATGAATCCAAATAATCATTTAGGTCTTTTACATTCATAAACCACTTTTGTTTTGTATAGATCAATTGTTATTCCATCCTTATTTAAAATGTTCCCAATAAAATAAATCTATTGTAACTAAAAATATAATTTTCTAAATTTCCATTATAAATTTATTTATTTTAGGATTTTTAGAGAAATCCTTATATTTTTTTCATGGTTCTCATAAAATAATGAATAAACCAAAATCTCATCAATAACAATAAAAAAAATTATCCTAAAATTCACATAAGATTTTATTTATAATATTCGTAAATACTGCTAGGGAATTTTTTAAACCAAATGGAATAACAACACACTTTTAATTACCACATATAGTTTGGAATGTTGTATCTGTAATGTTATCCTTCTTAACATTCAGCAAAAGGTAAAAAGATCTCAAGTCAATATAGGGAAAATACAAATCTCTCTCGAGCTGATCAAATAATTCATTGATATAAGGAAAATGAGTCTTACTATTACCAATGATATTAATCATTGCTTTATAATAAATAAAATATCCACATAGAACCATATTTATTTTTAACCAAAAAAATTGGATCACCCTAATGTCACGACCCCCTCCCACCAAAGATGCCCCTCTGGAGTTAGCAATGGTGAAAGGGAGATAATGACCCCCGAGTCATGCCTCCAGTAGGCCCCGGGTTGGTGACTAGCACCAAGGGTATGAGTTTTCACAAATATAAGAGGCATTACCCTTTTGTTATTTTAAGATCAGGAAATAGGACAAGTCAAACACCAAAAAGGAAAAGAAAAAGTGTATATAAATAAACCCAAACCGAGACCACATGCATGTTTAAACAATTTTATAAAAGGTGCAAGTACAAGAAATCTCAAAGTACAATACCAAAAGAAACAAGTATACAACAACAACAACAACAACTCCAACTGTCCGACTATTAGGGTCCCGCACAGCCTTGGTAGTCCTCCTGGAAACCTGAAAGTAAACGTAGGGTGAGCATACAAGTATACTCAGTCGGGAAACCTAAAGCTCTTGTGCACAACTGGGGAGACATCCTAATGTCCCGTGAGAACAACAGAAGAAACCTAGCAAGGAATTCTATCCACCCAACCTCACCAGCCACACTCACCAAAAACACAATCACAACAGGTAGTAGTATATATGAAACAAGAGTATTGGGTACCCCACACCATTTCCCAGTAGTTAGCTTCTCTTCCTAATGGCGAACATCATGACGCTGCCACACTCTCCCCACCCGCACACACCTGGGCCTCACAAACCACACATCCCGCCCGCACACACCTGGGCCTCACAACAATATATCCCGCCCGCACACACCTGGGCCTCATAACCACGTATCCTGCCTGCACACACCTGGGCCTCACAACCACGTATCCCTCCCACACACACCCGGGCCTCACAACCACGTATCCCGCCTGCACACACCTGGGCCTCACAACCATGTATCCCGCCCACACACACCTGGGCCTCATCCCGAAGATTCTTGGGAAATAGTAGAACCTATCCAAAGAGTCTTGGGCTAAAACCACCCCAATCAAAACCTACCCGAATAGTCTTAGGTGTAAGTTCGCCTCAAGCCATCACATCCTAGGGGAGAAGGAGCAGGAAGGAGTTAGTTACTAAGGGAAAAACACCATCTCCCATGAAATGGGAGTGTTCGGCACTAAGTTCTCAACGTGATTGGGGTGCAATAAAACACAAAAGATACAGATATATATATATGTATACCAAACACACAGCCCAACCTAGGGCTTCTAAACAGAGAAAATGAGCATGTGCCTCGGCATTTCTACTATGAAGCATGAATATAACAAACAACCCCAACCCCATTTTGGTTTTCACGTTTCAGCAGAATTAGTTTATTTATTTCCTTAACTACTGGGAAACTATCCACAACCAACCACATCGATCGTTCATAAAACAAATCTCTACCATCAACAAATCAAGTTAGGAAAACACAAGCAACACAATGAAGTCCTTCTTATCAACCAACCAACCCATTGTTTATTAATCATGTTCCATTACCATGACCCACCATTCATTAACTCTTCCACTTTTTATTTATTATTCACAACCCATAGCCCATTCAAATTCAAACCCATCCCTGCAGCCCCACTTCCAACTGCCATAACCACAACCGTACCAAAACCCGTACATCATTATCCCTTTAATACCATTTATCGCAGCCCCACTGCCCACCCGATCCACAACAACCCACAAAAAAAGGTTTGTGCCACATCATCGCCCCTTTAACATCATTTACCGCCACCCTGCTACCTGTTCTATTCGTAACAACCCAGGATGCACCCCTCCCTTTCACACACCAGTAACTAAGAAAAAACCCACATGTTCATTATTCCATTTTGTTTAACCAGGGTGATCACACAAGGGTTCCATATTTTTAATAGCCAACATTATGTGATTAACCAATTTCCACATTCCACAAAGTTTCCATCCACAAAATGGTCTAGAAAGATAGGGAAACATTTAATTGTGCAAGAAAAGGCCCCCAATGACCGTGATTTTCAGTAGGCATAAGCCTATTCAATTCACAACATATCAGTAGGATAAACAAAGATAAACATAAAAACTTCCCCATCCCTGTTCTTTAACCAGTTATTATATTTATTTAATGGTTCAACTATTTCTCATGAAAACAATAGGATACCCACCCCGCATGATGCACAAATTAGAGAGACGAAGGTAATATTCCTACCTCAATAGGTTCTGATCGCAACGCTCCCCCGGATCAACCTTAGAAGACGTCCGTCGGCGTCCATCACTTCTGTAGGGTCCCGGAAAGACCTCCTCGGGTGGAAGTTGGAAAGTAATAGCCGAAGGAAAGACAATGTATCCAATCTCGGAATTTCCACCTCGTCGTTACTATACCGTTGCCACTGACGGATCGTAAATCAGAGCTCAGACGAAGAAGTTATGGAAGAAAGAGCCTTCGAGTCTCTTGGGAGAACTCTGCTCAGAGGAAAGGGGAGGAGAGGGGTGAGTTGAAAAGGAGGAGGGGACCCCTCCTTTTATAGGCAAGAAAAGCAAAAGTATACGATGTGTAATTTATGGTACACGGTGTGTACTTGGTTATTTCAAACGGTCTCCACGTGGCTTCCAACACGGCTCTGTGGCCGTTGACTGGTCAACACGGGGTTTGAGGGTAACGCATACGTGGGGAGGGACTACATGGCGTGTAGTACTGGACACACGGAGTGTACCCCTTTATTGCACAAGTCAAGGACAAGGCTCCAACACGGCACACATTTGTTGACTGGTAACGCGTACGCAGGGAAGGACTACACGGCATGTAGTAATGGACACACGGCGTGTACCCATTTATTTTACACAGCAAGGACACGGTCTTCAACATGGGGTATACCCGGCAGGGGGGTACACAGCGTGTACTTGCAGTACACTGCGTGTAGTTTCAAAATTCTAGAAAGTGTGGGAAAATTCCATTTTACCCTCCAGAACACTTCCTGACCTCTTTGACAAAGGAATGGGCTAGAGAGGTCCGGACCATTACATCAAATACTTCTAAAAACATTCTTGTCCCCGAGAATTCAAAAACCAACCCAGAGGAACCCAACAGGATACCTCTTAGGGTTCTCGTTATAACAGGAACCCAACCAACAACCCTAATCTTATGTGTTAGGAATTCCTTCTTCTATGTCGAGATATTATCCTCTTTAGGCGGCACTGACTCACCTGCACAGGTTTAATCACATCCTCATTAATGTGTCTCGATTAAGAATTGGGTCTTCCCACTTTCATACATTAGGATTTTCCAACTTACACTCCCCCTAACACCGTACAACCCACACATTGCCCGAACACATGGTTTGGGGAAAATTCCTTCTTCTATGTCGAGATATTATCCTCTTTAGGCGGCACTGACTTGCCCGCATGGGTTCAATCGCATCCTCATTAATGCATCTCGATTAACAGTCAGGTTTTTTCCTTTCCCAATACATCCGGACATGCTACACACTTCCATTGAACAAGGAAACAAAAGGTATCACAACTGACAAGCCAAGAATTCCATATATCAAAGGTAAAGAGTACCACATCAACACAAAGCTCAGAAGAACAAGGGAAATCACAAGTCAAAACAACTCCGGGTACTAAGCGTGCATCAAGGTCTTCCGCTCCCAAGTGCTCTCCTCGAGGCCTCCATACCTCCACAACACACGAACCAACGGAATGGTTCATCCACGGAGCACCTTTTCTTTACGATCCTCGATTCTGACTGGTCATTCCTCGAAGGTCGCATCATCTCCCATATCTAACTCTCCCCATTCGATAATGTGAGAGTCGTCGTGTAAGTACAAACGAAGCTGGGAGATGTGGAAGATGTCATGAACCTTCTCCAATTGAGGTGGTAGGGCCAACTAAAATGCCCCCTCGCCGACTCGCCTCAGCACTTCAAAAGGTCCGATGAACCTAGGTGAGATCTTGCTCCCTTTCCCAAACCATTGTTGCCCTCGTCGAGGGGAAACCTTCAAGAACACATGATCTCCCACCTCGAACTCCAAGGGCCTCCTCCAACGATCAGCATAAGACTTCTGTCAGTCCTGATCTGCTTCCATCCTCTCACGTACAAGATGGACTTTCTCTGTGGTGCTCTGCACTACCTCTGGCCCAAGAGCACCTGTCTCACCAACCTTTTCCCATCAAATTGGTGAACTACATGGTCTTCCGTACAAAGCCTCAAACGGTGCAATTCCAATAGTAGAGTGGAAGCTGTTGTTGTAGGCGAACTCTACTAAAGGCAAGTGTCGTACCCATGATCCTATGAAATCCAGAACGCATGCTCGCAGCATGTCCTCCAACATCTGGATAGTCCGCTCTGTCTTCCCAACGGTCAGGGGGTGGAAAGAAGTGCTAAGCCATAGTTTGGTGCCAAAAACATGATGTAACCTCCTCCAGGATCATGAGGTAAACCGAGTATCCCAATCTGAGACGATAGTCTGTGGAACTCCATGCAAACGCACCACCTCGTCTACGTACCTCTGTGATAAGGTACTCACTGGGCCCGACTCCTTAACTGATAATAAGTGAGCTGATTTCGTCATTCAATCCACCACTACCCAGATAGAATCACAACCACCCGGAGCTCTGGGTAGTCCTGTGACGAAGTCCATTGAGATGTCATCCCACTTCCACTCGGGGACATCTAAAGGATGCAAAAAATCACTGGGAACACGGTGTTCAGCCTTCACTTGCTGACACACTAGGAATTTAGCCACAAACTCCGCCACTTCCCGTTTCACCCCGGGCTACCAAAACTATTCCCTCGGGCCTTGGTACATTTTTGAAACTCTTGGATGTACCGTGAAGGCTGAGCTATGGAACTCACAGAGAACTCCCTCGCGCATTGTCTCCAGGAAAAACAACCTTTCATGGAAAAGCATCCGATGTCAGCTATCCTCTGACCATCCTTCTGGAGCATTCCCCTGATCGACACGATCCCACAACACTTCTGCCTCGGAGTCCCCCCACTGAGACTCTTCCACCTGCTGTAACAAGGAGGACTGCACAGTCATCTGAAACAAAAAGCCTCTAACACCTTCTACCCTGGCATCCAAGTGCAAGGCAACCAACTCTCCCATCACCTACCAAGCATCAGTGGATTCCTGAACCACTTCCTTAGGCGACTTCCTACTCATGTCATCAGCCACAACGTTTCCCTTACCTTCAGTTTAAGAGATCTCAAAGTCATAGTTTTGGAGAAACTCGACCCATCTCTACTGCCATAGTTTCAAGTCACGCTGGGAGAAGATATAACACAGGATATTGTGATCTGAGAAGACCACAAAGCACTCCCCAAATAGGTAATGCCGCCACAACATCAGTGCAAACACTATTGCTGCAAGCACTAGTTCATGGGTGGCATAGTTACGCTCGTGAGGGAGTAACTTGCTAGACCCATAACAGATCACTCCTTTCTTCTACATCAGCACGCACCCCATACCAAGGCCAGAAACATCAAAAAACACCTCATACAAAAACCCTTCCTCTGGAAACCTGAGTACAGGAGCACTGACCAACTTCTCCTTCAGGTAGTAAAAAGCCTTCTGGCATTTCTCGCTCCATAGGAAGACCTGGTTCTTCCTAGTCAAAGGTGTCAATGGAGCAGAAACTCAAGAGAAGTTTGAAACAAACCTCCGATAGTAACCTGCTAACCCCAGTAAACTACGGACTTCTGCCACGCTCTTGGGTGCTGCCCAAGAAACAACTGGCTCCACCTTCGACGGGTCCACTAACACTCCTTGCTGAGACACTGCGTTCCAAAGGAAGTGTACTTCTTGTGTCAAGAACTTACACTTCGACAATTTCCCGTAAAGCTGGTGGTGTCGAAGGACTTCTAAGACTACCCTGAGATGCTCAACCTGCTCCTCCTCTGATCATGAGTAGATCAGGATGTCATCGATAAACACAATGACAAACAGGTCCAGAAACTCTCGGAAGACAAATTTCATAAGTCTCGTGAACACAGCTGGTTCATTCGTAACTCCAAACGGCATCACTACATACTCGAAGTGCCCATACCTTCACCTGAAATCCGTCTTCGAGATGTCACTATCCTTTACCCTCAACTGATGATATCTAGATCGTAGATAAATCTTAGAAAACCAACCTTCTCCCCTTAGTTGGTCGAAGAGATCATTTTTCCTTGGAAGGGGGTAACGGTTCTTTACTGTTACCTGGTTCAAACTTCAGTAGTCTATGCATAGCCTGAGACCACCATCTACCTTATTCATGAACAAAACTGGAGCACCCCATGGCGATAAGCTGGGTCGAACAAAACCTTTCTCTATCAGATCATCAATCTAAATCCACAACTCCCGCAACTCCGAAGGTGCCATCCGATAAGGGGCCATCAAAATCGGACGAGCACCAGGCTGTATGTTTATCCCGAACTCAATGTCATGTAGGGGGGTAGAGTCACAACCTCCTCAGGAAAAACATCAAGGAACCCCCCCAACAACCTATGAGACATCTATCATCTCTGTATCATCTGGAACCACTGATAACCCACCTAACAAGGAGAGGCTTCACATGCCGGCTTCTTACCTGATAGCTCCTCTCACCAATAAAAGTTACGTGCATCCCATCCATATCGGAGAACACGACTCTTCTCTAGAATCATTAGATAACGGCACTAACAGAAAACAACCAGTCGATGCCTAGGATGATATCTTATGGCTGCATCTGTAACAGAAGAAGGTCCCCACTAGATTGATGTGGTCCCAACGTCAGCCCACATCTACGGCAACCACAAGATACGCTGTTCTGGCCTCCAACTGGTGTACTCAGCATCAGTGGTACGGAAATTCTCTCTATGTCTAGACCCAATGTCGGGGCTAGAATAGGTGCATCAAAGGAGTGAAAAGCTCCCGAATCGAACAAAGCAGAAACAAGAGTGTTGAACAAACAAATCGTACCTCGCAACACCTCTGGTTCTGCTGGAGCTGTCAAATCTGTTGCGTACCACTGTCCACACCCAGCTCCTCTGCCTCTCTGATGTCGTCCACCTCCACGACCATGCCTTGGTCGAGGTTCCTGAGGGGCACCCTGAGGTCGGCCTCCTCCCACAAAGTCTGCCCTCGGAGGAGCATGGTCATGCTGCTGCTGGAAGGGCCTCACCGGCAACTGGTGCTGTTGAGGTGGTCGCTGAACCTGCCCACCTCCACCGTACTAATCTCAGGTCGTTCACTGACTCTGAACGTGCCCAAAACCTCCACAAGAAAAACACTTTGGTCATGGGCTTGTGAAAAAGGGATGAGGACCCGAAGATCTGAACTGGAACTGATGGGGCCTACTCCCCACTGGCCTGAACCTAGAAGGTCCCATCGCAGGAGACCTGCTGCTGACTGCCTTCAACTTTGATGAGCCCGGCTGTATCCCCTCTCGGGGTGCACCTCCCAGCGATTGCATCCTCTCTACAACCTCTGCCTTCTTCTGTACCTCCAAGTATGTCAGAAGGGTGAAGGGGGTGACACCATACTGGAGTTAAGGATGAAGCACCTCCTCCAAACATCTCGCCCGAGACTCCTCATCCGGAAAGAGATCCTAAGAAAAGCACAGGAGATCCTTGAACTTGATCCCCAACTCTCGTACGGACATACTCCCCTGATGAAGGGTGAGTAACTCCGGCCGCTTCTCCGCCTTGATCATGGAAGAAAGGAATTCCTCTTAGAATTCCTTCTCAAAGTCAGACCATGGAACCTCTGCCTCTATCCTCTCTCCGAGGTAGAGCGTCCACCACTGTCACGTCGCGCCTCTCAGATGACTGACTGCTAGGGGAACCCAGTACTCCCTCGGAGCACGGATCAAGGTAAAAGCGATCCCTATCTCCTCAAGCCATCCCTCCGTCTCCGTATCCGAAGTACTACCCTCGTACTTATTGAGGGTCTTCCACTGAAAAGAACAGAGAGTCTTCTGCCACTGGCTATCTTCCTCCTCTCGGTTAATCCTCAACTGATCGACTGCCTGAATCTGCTGGGCCTCGGCAGTCTGAGCCACCCGGGGACGACATCCAGGGGCCATAGCTGTACGGTAAATAGAGATCGCTTAAGCCCAAGTAGTAAGGAAATTTCTTAGGGATTCATTTTATAATTTTATTTCAATTTCTTTCCCAGAACACCCAAATCAAGTAAAACACAATCATGATGATGCATGTACCTTCCCTAGGGTCTCTACCCTGAAATCAATGTAGTCTCACTTGGTCATTCTCTAGGCTCAGAGTACTTGCATCAGATCACGGGGGGCCCTAAAATATCATGTCCTAGACGGTCTTCCCTGGCCTATGTCACGCACCAAGATTAACTAACATTGTTTCCCTACCATCCCATGCAATCCTCACTGTGCCTAACTCTAGACTCCATCCTATCTCTCAACCATCACCTCTGATACCGTTCTGTCATGACCCCCTCCCACCAAAGATGCCCCTATAGAGATGGGAATGGTGAAAGGGAGATAATGACCCCCGAGTCCCGCCTCCATTAGGCCCCGGGTTGGCGACTAGCACCAAGGGTATGAGTTTTCACAAATATGGGAGGCATTACCCTTTTATTATTTTAATATCAGGAAATATGACAAGTCAACCACCAAAAAGGAAAATAAAAAGTGTATAGAAATAAACCCAAACCAAGCCCACATGCATGTTTAAACAATTTTATAACAAGGTGCAATTACAAGAAAGCTCAAAGTACAATACAAAAAGAAACAAGTGTACAAAAACAGCAACAACTCCAACTGTCTGACTAGTAGGGTCTCGCACGGCCCTAGTAGTCCTCCTAGAAACCTAAAAGTAAACGTAGGGTGAGCATACAAGTATACTCAATAGGGAAACCTAAAGCTCTCATGCATAAGTAGGGAGACATCCTAATGTCCCATGAGAACAACAAAAGAAACCTAGCAAGGAATTCTATCCACCCAGCATCACCAGCCACACTCACCAAAAACACAATCACAACAGGTAGTAGTATATAAGAAACAAGTGTATTGGGTACCCCGCACCATTTCCTAGTAGTTAGTTGCTCTTCCTAACGGAGAACATCCTGACGCTACCACACTCTCCCTGCCTGCACACACCTAGGCCTCACAAACCACACATCCCGCCTGCACACACATGGGCCTCACAACCACGTATCCCGCCCACACACACCTGGCCCTCACAACCACGTATCCCACCCGCACATACCTAGGCCTCACAACCACGTATCCCGCCCGCACACACTTGGGCCTCACAACCACGTATCTCGCTCGCACAGACCTGGGCCTCATCTCGAATATTCTTGGGAAACAGTAGAACCTGCCAGAAGAGTCTTGAGCTAAAACCACCCCAATCGAAACCTACCCGAAGAGTCTTAGGTTTAAGGTCCCCTCAATCCATCACAGCCTAGGGGAGAAGGAGCAGAAATGAGCTAGTAACTAAGGGGAAAACACCCTCTCCCATGAAATTGGAGTGTTTGTCACTAAGTGCTCAACATGGGTGGGGTGAGATAAAGCACAAAATATATAGATATATATATGTATACCAAACACACAGCCCAACCTATGGCTTCTAAATAGAGAAAATGAGCATGTACCTCGGCACTGCTACTACGAAGCATCCATACAACAAACAACCCCAACCCCATTTAGGTTTTCACGTTTCAACAGAATTAGTTTATTTAGTTCCTTAACTACTGGGCAACTATCCACAACCAACCACATCGATCGTTCGTAAAACATATCCCTGCCATCCACAAATCAAGTTAGGAAAACACAAGAAACACAACCAAGTCCTTCTTATTAACCAACCAACCCATTGATTATTAACTCGTTCCATTACCATGACCCACCATTCATTAACTCTTCCACTTTTTATTTATTATTCACAACCCATAGCCCATTCACATTCAAACCCATCCCTGCAGCCCCGATTCCAACCGCCATAACCACAACCACATCGAAACCCGAACATCATTATCCCTTTAATACCATTTATCGCAGCCCCGCTTCCCCCCCCCCCTCGATCCACAAAAACCCACAAAACAAGGTTCGTGCCACATCATCGCCCCTTTAACATCATTTACTGTAGCCCTACTTCCTGTTCTATTTCTAACAACCCAGGATTCACCCCTCCCTTTCACACACAAATAACAAATCCAAAACCCACATGTTCATTATTCTATTTTGTTTAACCGGGGTGATCACATAAGGGTTCCAGATTTTAAACATCCAACATTACGTGATTAACCAATTTTCACATTATACAAAGTTTCCATCCACAAAACGGTTGAGAAAGATAGGGAAACATTTAATTGTGCAAGAAAAGTCCCCCAACAACCGTGATTTTAAGTAGGCATAAGCCTATTCAATTCACAACATATCAATAGGATAAAAAAACATAAACATAACAACTTCCCTATCCCCATTCTTTAACCAGTTATTATCTTTATTTAATGGTTTAGCTGTTTCTCATGAAAACAAGAGGATACCCACCCCGCATGATGCACAAATTAGAGAGACGAAGGTAAGATTCCTTCCTCAACAGGTTCTGATCGCAACGCTCCCCCGGATCAACCTTAGAAGATGTCTGTCGGCGTCCGTCACTTCTGTCGGGTCCCGACAAAACCTCCTCAGGTGGAAGTCAGAAAGTAAATGCCGAAGTAAAGACAACGGATCCAAGCTCGGAAGTTCCGCCTCGCCGTTACGATCTCATGGCCACTGACGGATCGTAAATCGGAGCTTGGACGAAGAAGTTATGGAAGAAAGAGCCTTCGAGTCTCTTGGAAGAACTCTGCTCAGAGGAAAGGGGAGGAGAGGGGTGAGTTGAAAAGGAGGAGGGGACCCCTCCTTTTATAGGTGATAAAATCAAAAGTACATGGCATTTACTTTATTGTACATGGCGTGTACTCGGTTATTTCACACGGTCTCCACGCGGCTTCCAACATGGCTCCGCGGTCGTTGACTGGTCAACACACGGTTTCAGGGTAACACATACGCGGGGAGGGACTACACGGCATGTAGTACTGGACACACGGAGTGTACCCATTTATTGCACATGGCAAGAACACAGCTCCAATACAGCACACGGCCATTGACTGGTAACGCGTACATGGGGAAGGACTACACGGAGTTTAGTACTGGACACACGACGTGTACCCATTTATTTCACACAGCAAGGACACGACCTTTAACATAGGGTATACCCGGAAATGGGGTACACGGAGTGTACTCTCACTACATGGCGTGTAGTTTCAAAATTCTAGAAAGTGTGGGAAAATTCCATTTTACCCTCCAGAACACTTTGTGTCCTTCTTTTTGACAAAGGAATGGGTCGGAGAGGTCCGGGCCATTACACCTAAGGTGTTGTACTCATATATAAAAAACCTTTATCTAGTAATTAGTTAAAAAACATTTTCAATTCTATAATTTCCACAGTGCCATTCAATAAAGTTTTTTTTAAATTGGTTTATCATCATGGACTAAATCAATAGCAACCTCAAACTCTTGATCTTGTATAATACTAATCATATTATTAACAAAAACATATATATATATTCATTTAAAACATGAACATGATTAATCTAAATAGTTCCCTTATTTTTAAAAACATTTTCATGATAACATTAATTTTAGGGATTTAATAGTTTTTTAGATTCCTGATATATTATCAATGGTATGGGTTAATTAATTTATATAAACTAAGAGAATTTCTGGAAAAAACTACTATTTTAGATCTATAATAAATCTTATCAAGATAGATTGTAAGAAAATCCATACATAGAATAACATAAAACTCTAGGAAAGACAAAAAACATCATTTTTAGGTAATTTATATTCATTTGAAAACCACAAGAATATTTGTATAATTCCATTTCTGCCTTAATATTTTCCCCACACATTTTTACCATAGGTTCTAGCTTCATTTCTTGAGGTCAAATTTACAATTTACCAAAAAATATCTCAAAAATGGAAGAATTTTTAGATGTTGAATAAAACAAGAAAATAATAAAATATGAGTAAACAAATTATGTACCTCATACCAATTCATTGGATGGACCAACATCTTCTAAAGTTGTTACAATGTATTTCACCACACCTTTCTATATATATGATTATTTATTCCCATCAATATGGTTCCTCTTCAAACACTCATTTACATAATGACCCATCCCTTTACAATTAAAACATTTTACTATATACATATTAGAATTGTTCTTACCACTACCATGTCTTTTTTCATTTCAATTACAATATATATGAAATGTTTAACACATTATAAACACTTACCAGACAGAATGTGTCAATCCTGAGTTTTTTACCACATTTATCACAAACAGAAAAATTAATTTTTTACCTTCAAACATCTTTGATTCATTTATTTCTTTTTTCCTAAAATCATGGAAAATCATAATGCTTTTTGGAAAATAAAACAAGATCATTTGATAACTCCATTGTCACATTCTTCTCAGATTACAAATTGTTTCTGTAACTATTGTACTCAGGAGATTCTATTTCCCTTCAATATATTTTCTTCAATATAGAGTACAAACTATTGATTTTACTATCATGATATTAGATAAAATTAGGAGAATACCTTTCCAATTGAGAAAATTTTCCTTCATATACTTTAACTGAATCCTCCTCCTATCTTAATTCCATGAAGCATTTTTCCATCCTATGTCGACTCGCCTTAGGAAACTATTTATCAAGGAAAATATTTTTGAATTCATTACATTCCAAAAAATCAATATCCACACTATCCTTGATATTCAAGACAATTTACCAACATTGGTGGGATTTACCATCAAAATAGTAAATAGAATGTCTAACCATTTGATGGGATGACCATTCCCAGGCATCAAAAATATTTTCTAGGGATTTAATCGACCATTGAGCTACTATTGGTTTAGAATAATCAATAAAATAATTAGGTTGTTGCATCATAAAATGTTCCACCATTAAAATTTTCATATGAGCTTGATCATGAAGATCTTATTCATGTATGCCTCCACCATTTATATCATCCTCCAACTAAGCCATTACTGTCACAAACTGGAAGGTTCCAATTCCATCAATTCAAGGTTAAAGATTCAAAAAGATATCATCATATCAATGCATTCCAAATTTAGTTTCTTTGTTTCCTCTATTGAAAACCATTCAGAAAAAACATATCCTAGAGGAATCATAATTTTAATCTTAAAATTATATATCATTTTAAATTATCAATAAATTAAAAATCATTTATTCGTATTCTATTACCATTATTCAATCCCCTAAAGTTATCTAAACCTTTCATAGATACCAAATGTATGAACCCGACCTTAATCATAACATAATCTACTAAATTCAACTAGAAGTCGCTTTTTTAAATTAAAAAAGATGTTTTAGTTATTTAGATATTTTGGACATATAACATACATATATACTCATATAATTATAAATTAGAGACTTCTACTCTATATCCAATTTTTTTAAAAATCACTCTTTTAGAATATAACATGATTTCTTTCTGTAACAAAACATCTAGATATTACACACTAATTATTCATTTCCATTACCCGTCCAAAAAAAACCAATGAAAATGTTTTGAAAAATGTGATAATCAATAAAATTTCACTAATGGATATAGAATTAAAGAAAGAAACTATACTTCCACGAATGAAAATTTTTTCACAATGTAACACAAAAGGTTTTTATATTACCTAGAAAAATACTAAGATTCATCTAAAACTATATAAATAATATATAAATCAAAAAATATAGCATGTGGAATATTTTTCATATGAATTGTACTTATAATGTAGTTATCCAACCTATATAGGGAGTAATTATCACAGTTACATTTGGAATAATAATCATAGAATATTCCAATAATCCCTTAGGAGAAAACTATTTGGTTTACACCATCCCATTACCCAATAAATTGGTGATCAATTACAGGCTCACCCACCCTTAGTTTATCCTGGAACCAATAATAATCACATAAATTCCAAATAACTATAACATGATAAAGAAACAAATATATTTCATAAAACAAATATTATGGAGTAAAATAAATTTTCCAAATTGAAATCACTTTTCATTTTTTAGAAGACACGCACATATAAATGAAAACATTTTAATTTAAAATAAAATTCTAAACATATAAATGAAACATAAAAAAATTATGAAAACATTGAAGTGGGAAAATCCACTCATGTCTTATATATATGGAAAAACATTTATTTAATAAAATAATTTTAACATGTAAGATTATTTTTGAATACAATGTTCTTTACCTTATGTCTGAATGTATTCTGCACTTTCACATAACATACTAGATATAAAGTTAGATTCATTAATTGATTAATTTCATACATTTTCCACAAATATAATATTTATTACCATTTCGATGAGTTATAATTATTACAATATCCATTGCAATAGTTTTCGTTTCCTAGATTCATGGTTGGTCAACTTGTGTACATTTAATGGTGTTCATATCAAAAGGAAATAGTATTCCAAAAGTGAGATTATATGGTATTAATAGAACTCTATAATCTTAAATAATCCAACATATAATTTTCCATTCCTAAAATAGGATGAAAACTTTTATAAAACATTAATAATAATTTTTTACTTTATTTTGGCTGTTTTTAGGACCATCAGGAATTTATTTCATTTTAATTAATATACAGTCTATATTTTAGTTCTAGAAAAAAATTATTATACACATATAAAAAAAATTATTTAAACCATAATAATTTTTTATAAACAACCTTTATGTCATTAATGGATGGAAAAAACAAATCATCCACGATGGCAATAAATCAACACATCAGAAGTGATCTTTTCATTTTTTGAATAAAAGGTAGAGGGCCATAGGATCAATGATGCGTTATTAAATTAACGTAATAAAATTATAGTATATAAATGATAATGGAGTTATCATGACACTTTGATATAGGGATTTGGGAATAGGATATGAAAAGAAAATAAATTTAAATGAAAATAAAAGAAAACGAACAAGGATTTTTCCCCTTGAACTTCTTCTCCATGAGAACCTCCTTAGTGAACTTGGTTTTAGATTTTGAGGAGACCAATAGGCATTAGACGTCTGGAAGGTGATTGGGAAGGGAATTGGGAAAAATAATAAAATATTAAATGAATTGGAGGTGTGTGGAGAAGATGTGGTGAGGTGTAGTATTTGTTGGGAGAGGAGAGGGGTGTTATTGAATATTTTAGTCGTTTGATTATTATTTTGGCTCAAGAATATGAATAGTGATCAATCATGTGACTAAATATAGTAAATATAGTAGGTATGTTCTATATAATGGTCACATTCATCATACATGACTCAATAATGACTAAAAATGTCATTTATTTACATATAATGTTAAATACTGTAAACTATAGTATTTCACTATTAAGTAAAAATTCAACTATTTTAGAAAAATCACAAAAAATCACCATCCCAATTTTAAAATGTGTATAATTAAAAAATTGAATCAATTTTTTAAAATATATTTCTCAATATGATAAATTTAATTTCTATTTAAAATAACCATTTATTCAAAAAATACTGATTTTAATAATATAATTAATTTTATGACATATTAAAATATTAGTTAAGGTATCATACAATTTTCTTGTAATTAAAATAAAATAAAATTTATTTGTGAATCCATTTTTTAAATTAAATTTTCATTTAAATAATCATATTAATTATAAAATTTTATATGAATATTTCATGTCACAAAAATACAAAAAATTAATTTAGGATTTTAAATAAATTAATTTTCTTATTCCGTGATATAAAAATATTATATTTTAACATATGAGATACCTCAATTATAGTAAATATTTAAAAGGTTATTTTACTATTATATTAGAATAAATCCCTTAATTTATGTAAATACCGCTTCTTTACTTATAGAGTTAAATTGAATTAAACTATTTAATTTAAGAATGAAATAAAATTACTTTTTAAGTACCTAGGTTGTTAAAAAATAAGTCTGTGAAATGCAATGAAAGCCTACTTTTATAAAAAAATCATATTATATATAGAACTAAATTTACATTTATTAATTCCACTATAGAAATTATAAATTTTATTTTTAAATAATTTACTGAATATATAATAATTAAAATTCATTAAATATATTTATCTATAATGACTAAATTGATTTATTTTGACAAAAACTAATGCTCACATAAAAATAGATTTATGAAAAACAAAATATTTCCCATTTAAATGAATTATTTTTCATTACTAAATATTAAATGACTAATGTATGGTAGTTGATTCAAAAAATACAAATACTTTTTTTAAAATCAATTTTCAATAGTGATAAATATAATTTGTTTAGATTGTAAAATATAACGTGGTGAAAAATATATTTCTTCAAAAAAATAAATCATTTAATAAATAACTAGTTTTATTAGTAATTATTTCTTATTAATACATTATTAACATCCTAAAACAATATTCATATATTTCCTAATGTTTTTAGTTCAATTCATACCCAAAATTCCAACAACTATGTTAGAGAGTTATACATTATCATGGGTTTATTTAGACCTAGGGTTGCGTGTAAAGAGTTATATTGAATTCATCATATTTATTTCAAAGGAAGTAAATATAAAAAATTAGTTTTTACAGTATAAAAACATAAAAATGAATTCCTCTCTTCAAATCCCATCAATTTTATAGAAAAAAATTTGATATCTCTATATCATCACATCCTCATGTTCCCATGTAGAATCCTTGAATATTAGATTCTTAAAAAGAAATTTATCCATGTTAATTATCCTATTCTATAGAACATTATTTCATTGATCAAATATTTATAATTGTTATTATTACTTTAAAATAACATTCTTTAGGTGTATAACCTTTTATTTTTGAACATGGGAAGGATCATGTATATACTTCCTGAAGAGATATATATGGAAATAAATTATGAACGTAGAGTTGTTATAAGGATGTGAAAAGTTATAAAATATTGTCCCTAGTGATTCAATAATCGTGAATTGGATAATATATATAGGGATCATATTTTTATTATATCATAATATCATAACATTCTTCCACATAAAAATTTATAAAAACTATATCAAACCAATATTAAATTATATATTTCTATAACAATTGTCAATATAACACTTCTGTTGGATCTAATAATCCTTGATTTGTTGTTGAATAGATCTATACTAATATATTATTTTCATAGTTATCATAGGTCCAAGTAGAATTATTTATACATCTTCATCACAAGAGGTTGGAGTAATGAACTTATTTCAATAAACGAATTTATAAGGATCCATCATAACTTATGAGTGAAATATATTATTATATGTGAATTAAATAAGAAGAATGTGTTGATAAAAAAATTTGGAATCAATAGTATTAGATCCTAGAATATCCTCTTGGAATTGAGTTGTTCTCATAGACTGTTATTCTATGTAAGGATGTTATATAGTACAGAAACACAACTAGGTATTAGGATCATATAGTAGACTTCACCAAAACATCATGGTTAACTTCTAATCACAATTACATAAAATATAATATAGTTCCCCATTAGACATTACCAGTTCATCAATTCATATCATAGTAATCTGATCAATAGATAAATATTCACTAATGGAAATAATTCATCTTAACTTGGTAAGTTGATTGAATATAATCCAAATTATATTATTTGACATTTAATTTTTGGAGGAGTCAAATGATGAAAATCATGGTGGTGTTTTCCTAGTTCCATTATGGTTCATGTAATGGTTGTAACACCCCCTATAAATTTATCACATTTATAAAACATGATGAAATAATAATAATCAAGATACATACAATGCGATATCTCTATTTAGGTTTTCCCACAATAAATGCACCTTCATATATATATATACATCTTCATATCTCTATGATTTATAGATAATGATAAGATATTAGCTTTTTACAATAGTTCCTTCTCCATGTCTAGTAATGATGAGAAACATACTTGGTTCCTAAACCTTACCATTCCAACACAACCAATTCTAAAAATAGGAAAGTTTACAACCTTACGTTTCCACTAAATATCTTCCTTTTACACATCTATGATCAATGAATATATATATGGATAAACACTGATCAGAGAAAAATTAAAATTCTACCCTCCATTTAATATTTGATGACACATCATTGGAAAATCTGGAAATATTATATATTTTTTATCCTCAACATTCATAAGATATTATGATCATTCAAACATTGGGAAACATCCACCAAGTTTTCTATCCCAGGGTGGTAATTTATTGAGATATCATAATCTTTAATCAACTCCAACCACCTTCTTTAAACATGATCAACTCTTTATAGGTAAATATATAAATTAAACTTTTATGTTCAGTATATATGTGACACATTTACCTATAAAGATTAATCATTTATATCTTTAATGTATATATTTCCATTTCTCAGCCCAGTTCATGAGTCAGGTAAGTATTCTCATGACCCTTTAATTTGTTTGAGGTATAATATATAACCATTTGATTCATTATAAGAACACATCACAATGTGGAATTTTTTATCATGATCGATAGGTAAAAGTAATCACATGGTGTATCTATCATGTTCATTGTTTTTATTGTTTATTGAATAAATGGTCTGTAATCAATTGAATTTTTTACATCTAACATTATACATTGACACAGATCCTCAGGATATCTTGAGTTCTATCCATTTTAATACACCTCAAGAAAATTAATTTTTCCTCATGATAAATATTATTTTTCCATTTTAATATTTATTTACATTGGCTTAAAATTATATTTATTTTTATAAATCAACATGAAATATTTCAAGACATACATTAGGGATATTCTCTCCCATTATGGATTTTTCACATAGATTTTTGGATTCTCTCTTCACCAACCCAATCCTTCCATTTCACACATGGAATATTACTTTAATATATTATTACATGTTCATTTAGAGTCACAAATTCATCTTTTTTCAAGTATCCATTATGTGTACTGTATTTCCAAAAAATAGCCAACTTATCCCATTTAGTGCATCAAACTAATATTAATTCATGGTCTTTTAAATTAAGGATATAAGACTTACCATCTTCATGTTCTTATTGAGTATATTATTTTCTTAATTTATCTGATAATTCATTCCCAAGGAATTATTGTTTCAATTATTTATATTATATGGTATTTTATTTTAATTTTATGTGATTGAATTATTGAATAAGTTATACCCTCATCTTCATTACTATGAGTAGATCCACTGAAAAGACTATGAATATCTCTAGGTATTCCAAATCTATTTGAGTTTGAAATTTATTTCTTCTCAATTTGTGGATGTTTCTTCTACTATGGATAAATCCTCCTGATAATGGTGTTACATTATCCCTTTATACTATACCAATAATTAAATTACCTTTTTATAAATATGCTACCAATAATAACAAACAATTTTTGGTTTCATTAATCAAACATCATGATTTATATATTTTTTTAAAACCGGTATCTTTATCTATTATAGTATTTACATCAGATGGTTTGTATTTTTTAGGGACCAATCTTCAATAAAATCTATTATATCTATAATTTATATTATGGTGGGTTTATCATCGTTTTTCTTCATCTAAGTTTTTATACTTTTTGGTTTTATATATGTAATGCGTATACATACAGAATTATTACAGTTAAATTTTGGTGATATAGATGTTACCTTTCCATTTTTGGTTGTATTTGACTAATCATTTGATAGTCTCTGTATATTATTTCCACAAGATAGTTGTATACAACATAACAATCCTTAATAGTGATTTTTTTGAAGTACTTATTCATTAAATTTTTTTTAAAGATCCATCTTATGATCTTGTTAGATTTTTCATATAATTATAATATCTAAAAATATTTTATTAGGGATTCCATTTTCATCAACAAATGATTTTAGCTTATCTTCACATTATTTCCCCAAAATATCATCACACACCCCATCAATATTGCCTTTTTTATTTAGGATATTTTCATGATCCTTAATAATATTTTCTTTAATATCCAATTAGGGATCCTTTAAAACGTTTACTTAGTGTAATTAATTGATATTATCCTAAAGTACATTAATGGAATATTCCCTATATTGAATTATAGTATAGAAGTCATTTTTAATATATATAAAAAATTTATTATTCTATAAATGCCTAGGATGTTCCATATATAAGGACACATTAAGTGAGATTCACCTTCTTGCATGAACCATAAGTGTGCTTACCTGTTGCATCTTGATTACACAAGACAGTGACAGTGTAGAATAGAGAACATCTAGATCCTATATTCAGCACAATAGTGTTCATGAAACTCTTTTTTTATAAAACTTTTTGAAACCAGACTCAGACTTCATTTAAGAACAAATTAATACAGTCACAAGTTTTAGAGCATATCAGACAGAGAAAGATCAATATTTATACACCCTTACATTCACTATACTTTCTTCTAAATTATTATCAATCTGTGTACACTATATATTTTTTCACACACACATTGTCTCTTTCTTTAAACTATAATATACTATATATATTCCCAAAATGACTTTCTATTTCTACTCCCATGACTAATGTATAAAAGGTCCATGTGTGGCATGCTATTATTTTTACTCACATGAATATTATGGAAGAGTACATTGTGTGTCCTACATAGTTTTTTTATATTTTATACACGATCCAGGTTGTAGATCCATAGATTATTATATATAAATTTCCTGGATGCAGGTGATTTCCATGAAGAGTGGAAAAAGTATTTGCTTGATACTGAACCACTTGTATTCAATTCTCCTATGTGTTTTGTTTGCATTCTTTTCAATGTTTTAAAACTAATTCTATTTTAAACTATAAAAAACAACTACATTGATAGTTATCTATAGTTAATGTTTATATAGTATTTTTATTGAGTAAACTCATTTCATAGGTTAAATAAAAAATTTATATTATTTTAACTAAGACCTATTTAATCATTGATAAATGATTCAAGAGGTTATTACATATATTGATATTTTTTCATTAACTCGGAAATTTTAATTAATTAGGGGATTTTATTTAAATTTCATTTTTAACAAAAAAAATTATTGTGTGCCCAGTTTAATCCGCTCTTGAGATACCTACTCAAACCAACATTTTCTATCAAAGGCTTAAAAACCTTTCAACCTTGATTTTATTTTTTATTTAAATATAATAAATTTATTTTAGTTTGAAATTTAATTTTTTTAAAAGTATTATATAAAAGAGGGTTCTTATATTAAAATGCCTCCCATATTTAGGGAAATAATTATTCCCAATGGAAACATAGGACGAAAATGAATATAGAAAGTATATGTTTTGAAATTCAGTCTACTATCGAGGGTAGAAACATTTTACCTGCTACTCTTAAAACAGATTAGGATGAAACAACTAAAATTTCTTATAATAATAATTGTAAAGCCATTAATTTTCATTATTAATCCTTAGGAGATGGAAAATTCAATAGAATTATTTCTAGTAAAACAACATTTTAAATTTGGGATACTTTTGTTATTTCAAATGAAGGTACATCCAATTTAATGAAAATGAGATTAAATGCATATATTATTTTCTATGATTCATTTATGATGAATCCTAATGAATTAATTTCATATCAGTATCGCATGTTCAATGAAATAGTGAACATCATGATCTCTATAGTAAATATAGTATTTGATAAGGATCATATCACGAGATTTGTTAAATACCATCTAGAAAGATGTACATGAGCATCTATGTTAATTAAAGAATTCAGGGACATTATCAAACTACCAGTTATGGAATTAATTGGAATGTTGATGATGTAAGAAGAATAGATGAATGTAAATATTTAATAGGATGATGATCCAAAAATATTTATCCTTCATGTCTACATCATCCAAACATAATGTAAGGAAAAGATATAAGAAAAGTGTTCCAGTCATGATAAATCACCAACAAACAGTGGTGAGGAATGGCCCATCTAGCTAGATGATTTAAGAAGTATTACATGAAGAATAAATTCTTCATAAAACCAACATAAAAATGTAATGTATGATTCTATAGGAACTAGTAAAAAATATTGGAAAATGGATTATATTAAAAATGAGATACATATATATGTATTCAAGAAAAAAGGAAATGCTAAGAAATATTGTCCAAGATTGAAATACTAATAGAATTATGAGTGCATGGATAGAAAATCCACAAAATACATGAATGGAAATTAGAGTGCCTCTAAATATTTCTCCAGTGACTTAGACACTTCTCTAGAAGAGAAATATGACCGAACAAACCTGTGCATCACGAAAACATTTACTGAGGTACTTAATGTATCTGTTGCATTATCTATGCTAAATTTTTATAACCCTAAAATTAAACCCAATAAAGATGATATGTATCAAGATAAAATTTTTGTGCATTGAAACATGCTTTAGGAAACATTCATTTAAGTAAAAGTTAAATATAATGTTATTAAATGATAGAATTATTAATCTACTAATATTAAATCTGATTTATATGTTGAAAAAGGAAAGACTGGTGAAATTTTATAAGATAATAAAGAATATAAATTGAAAATTGATAAATTAAATAAGTACATAGAAAAATTTATGAATTATATTGAAAGATTTAATAAAATATTTGGAAAAAAAATTTCGAAAGTATGTTATAGGTATTGGAAACTAACCTAAACAAATAAGTATAGTCAACAACACAATTATACCTAAATATGAATATTACACTAATATTTTATATTATAGAGTCCCTAAAAGAGTTTTTATTACAAAAATCATACAATATGCTTATGAGAGACCCATTAAGAAAATATGGGTTACTAAAGAATTAATATCTAGCACATCTTGACCTAAGAAAATTTTGGTGCAAAATTCATTTCTTGTGTGTAATTTTTTTATAAGAAAATAATTTGAAGACCTCCTGTAAAAGAAAATGGTACTTGGAAATCATCTTCTCAATGAATATGAGATGAGAAAACTCGAGCTTCAGGTGCCTAATAAATTATTATGGTCTTCATGTCACCTTTTATAACAATTCTAAAGGAAAAATCACCGACCTTTTCCAAAATTGGTAACAGTAACAATATTTCAATTTCAAAATTACTATTTGTGTATTTTATAATTTATAACTTACATAAAATATCACATTTTTGTGATGATGGTTCTCATGTACAATTTTATAATAATTCATGTATTTTTTTGACTCTAACAATGATCTAGTTTTTACAGCATTGAGAAATGAGAATGTTTATTCTATCAAACTCATTTCTTTAATTTCAAAAAATATTTCCTCTTTGAGTTACATTTATAACAAATATTGTATTTGAAATATGATAAATGTACATTGTAATATAAACTCACATTAAAATAAACCTAGTAATGGATTATTTAGGGATAAACCTAAACTAGAGTTCTCATATGATACTGTCTGCAACCCATGTAAAAAAGGGAAACGACATAAGATTCATTTTAAAATTAATGAAATAATTTTCAACTTCTAAACCTATTGAGTTGGTTCACATGGACTTGAATAGACTATCAATAGTTTCTAGATTGAATGGGAACAATTAAGTTTATGAATGTGTAGAGTAAATCTTTAGGTATTCTTGGGTTATTATTTTATCTCACAAAGGTGAAACATATTAATATTTCACTAAGTATGTTATACCTGTAGAAATAATAAATGGAATTACAATTAAGAACCTAAGAATTAACAATGGTAGTGAGTTTGAAAATCATGACATTGAATCTTTTTTCTCAAAATATGGCTATAGTCATAATTTATCTTCTCCTAGGACCACTCTTCATAATGGGTTTATTGATAGAATAAATAGAACAATTCATGGGATAACCTGAACTATTATTACTAATTGTGAATTACCTATCAGTATTTGGGAAGAGGATATGAATAAATCTAGAAACATAATCAATAAAGATTTAATTATACATATCTTGAATAGAAACCATTATGATTTTTGGAATAATAAGAAGAAAACTAAATTAATTTAGTGTTTTTGAGTGAAAAGTATTTATTCTTAACTCTAAGGATAATCTTGAAATGTTTTCTTCCAAAAGTGATGAAGGAATTTTTTTAGGTTATTATATTTATATCTAATCCTAGAGAGTTTTAAATAAAATAACCAATACTGTGGAAGTGACAATTCTTGTAAAATTTTATGAGACAAATCCACATGAATCCAAGACCCCATTAGAAAATCATGAGGTTGTTTTATTGGTGTTAAACTAAAATTCAACACCTTCTGATTCAATTTTGAAAAAATAAAAAAACATCACGTTCAGATCTTATAGAACTTCTAGAATCTGAATTTTTCAAATAGACTAAAATGAACATCCATTAATTTTCTAGAGGTGTTTGTACCCTCATGTTCCATCCTTTATATGGTGTTATTGGAGATCTAGATATAGGTATAGAAACAATATATTCTCAAAGAAAGTAGGTTGAATGTCCTGAATTCTTATCACATCTTGAACCAAAGAATATGAATGATGAAATAAGTGATGAATTATAGGTAATGGAAATGAATTATGAATTATATCAATTTTAATGAAATATGGTTTTGGAACTTGCGGATAGACTTAGAGAAACCTTTACTATATGTACTAAATGGGTGTTTAGAAATAAGGTAGATGAATCTTGTATAATAGTAAGGAAAAAGGATAGGCTAGTTTCACAAGGATATAGTTAAGAAGAAGGTATAGACTATGAGAGACCTTTGAACCTATATCAAGGATAGAAGCTATAATAATCTTTTTATCTTATGCAGCACATCTAGTTATCCAACTATATAAAATGGATGTCAATAGTGTTTTTGAAAATTGGTATATAAATGATGATATTTTTAGTGAAAATCCACTTATGTTTTAAAATACTCATTTTCCAAAATCATTTTTCCAAATTAACAAATGCTTTTTATGGTTTAAAACTTCAGACTCTCGAGTTTTTTGACTAGTCAAAAATATGAATGTTTTAAAACTTTTTCATTTACGGCATGGTTTGTTTTTAAAAACAATCTTCAGAAAGAAGTTTCATGAGTTGGTATCTTTTAAAGTGTTGATAACTGGCTTGGGTAAAGGCTTGATGAGTTTCCAGGATACTAGGATGGGTTTCAGGAGAATCAGACTAGGCAGTGACATTTGCATAGACTGTGCAAGGTTAGTCAAACCATGCAGGTTAACCATGAAAAATAAAACAGATGTCCAGTAGCGGATGCATAGACTTCACATAGTCTGTCATACCATGTGAGTAAAACCATGTGGTCTACCCTATTTTGAGTTTCTGGATAAATTAATTTAATTAAATTCATTGTTAAAAGGAATTTAATTAAATGAGTTGTTGGAGGTTTCATTTAATTAAATTAATTTTGGGAGAATTTAATTAAATGAAATTGATATAGAGAAGTTATTTAATTTCATTAGGATTAAAAGAATTAGTTTTATTTTAAATGATGATGAGTTAGAGTATTTATTTAATTAAATTGATATGAGATTAATTTAATTTGATGACATGTAAATGAGGAGTTTAAGGATTTCAAAAAAATGTGATATTATATGGTTATATTAAATGATAAATAAATGATGATTTGGGGATTCATTTAATTAAATTCAATGTTAAGAATAATTTAATTAGTTGCTCAGAAATGGGGGTTATTATTTAATTAAATTGAGTTTGAGAGAATTTAATTTAATATTGTTGAGGAGTTTGAGTTTTTAATTTAATTAAATTGTGTTCCTAGAATTTTATTAAAAAACATGAACTGTGGAATTTATTTAATTAAATTTAATTAGAATGAATTTAATTAAATAATGAGTAATGACATGTTGGAAAATTTATAAGATGATTTTTATTTAATTGATAATAATAATAATATAATGGTGGTTATTATTATTATTCTATTAATTCTATATTTTTTAGGGTTTTTAATTAATTTTGAAGGATAATGTAAGAGGGAGGCACACAACCACTCTTCCCCTATGTGAAGGATAATCACACAACCCATGTCCCATGTGAGGAATGCTACCCCCTCCTCTCTAGATCATCTTTGTTCACTCGGATCCTTATGGTCCCTTCATAGAGTTTGTTTGTCTCGGTGAGGTGAGTCTGTCTCTAGGTGTTTTGTAATTCGCAACAGCTAGTTGGATCCTCCATCACCCTATCCGTGCAGCTTAACGCTTGGTATTAATTGGGTTTCCTTGATTCTTCTATACTAGGTTTGTGCAACGGGCTTCTCAGGACCATTTGGTCGATATTCTAAGGACCGCTACTGAAGGCAAAGCGATTTGGCTTGATTCTGTTCACCACCATCATTTTTGGGTAAGGGTTTATACCCATTATTTGGTTTCACTCCACTTGAATTACTAGAGTGTGGTTGTTTAGTTTTTTGGTTAATGTTTCTGGTGTGTTTTGGTTCCCAGCGCACTAATTATGGGTGTCGGTTAATGGTTTTTTGGTGCGATGATAAATTTAGAATGCACATATGCTTTTGTTGAGTAGAGTGCATGTAATAAGGTCACAGATTGAGTTAGCAAGCTTTGGCTCAACCAAATTCATTGAGGTATGGTTCTAAACATTTCCTAATTAATAAAATATAGTTTTGTTGATTTATGGATTTTTATAAAGTTGACTTAAATGTTGGATTAGATTGTTTATTGGGGGAATGATTAATTAATTTGGTTAAGTTAAGATAATTGATTAAGAATTAATTATTTTCTTTGAGATGATAATTAATCGAGGGATTAATTATGAGTAATTATTTAGGATAAGTTGGAATAATTAATTATGAATTAATTATGTTCTTTGAGATGTTAATTAATCGAGGGAATAATTATGACTCATTAATTCGGTTAAAGTTTAAATAATTAATTATTAATTTATTATATTCTTTGAGATGATAATTAATCGAGGAATTAAAAAGGGGTAATTAATTTGGTTAATTTGATATAATTAATTATGAATTAATTATATTATTTGAGATAATAATTAATCGAGGGATTAATTATGTGTAACTCATTTGGTTAAATTGAGATAAATAATAATGAATTAATTATGTTCATTGAGAAGATAATTAATAGAGAACTTAATTATGAGTAATTAATTTTTTTAATTTGAGATAATTAATTATATTCCTTGAGATAATAATTAATCAAAGGAATAATTATGAGTAATTAATTTTGTTAAGTTGAGATAATTAATTATGAAATAATTATTCTCTTTGAGATAATAATTAATTGAGTGATTAATTATGAGTAATGTCATGACCCCCTCCCCAAAAAGTGTACCCCTCCTAGACCGGCAATGTTAGAAGGGAGATAATGACCCCTGAGTCCCGCCTTCAGTAGGCCCTAGGTTGGCGACTAGGGCCGAGGGTATAGTAAACACACAAATGGGAGGCATTACACTCTAAGAGAACACATGCGGAAGAGAGTGATAAGATAGACACCAATAAACTCCAACTCGGACTTCAATATAAAAGAAACCCAAGTGAAAAAATTTAATGGCATGAAAAAGTACTATCACTGGAAGGGTAAAAACTACAAGTACCCAAAAGAAAGTAAAAACAGCAGCAACCACAAGCCATAACAACTCCTGCAACCCCAAGCTAGTAAAAACCAGCTTGATCTCTAACCTGCTACAAGTGACTAGAAAACAGTTTATATATACATAGGGTGAGTATAACAGTATACTCAATAGGATCCTCCCCGAAGCCTCTCGTGCAAAGGTAAAGAGATCATGCTAAAGCACAGAGAACAACAAGTGAAACTAACTCGTCACCTAAACAGGTATACTAAGTTCCCAAAATGACCATGGCTACTCTCATAAAGTAATGCATAAAATAATATAGCATATAGTAAATAATATCAAGGGTACCCCACTACTACTTCCCCACAAGTTTTCCGCTTGGCCCCAACGTCGCACGTCCTGAGAATGTCTCTCCAAAAAGGCTTGCCCGC
This sequence comes from Viscum album, assembly GCA_963277665.1. Lineage (NCBI taxonomy): Eukaryota > Viridiplantae > Streptophyta > Magnoliopsida > Santalales > Viscaceae > Viscum > Viscum album. The sequence goes on along the minus strand of OY728127.1, from coordinate 941,256,935 downwards.
AGACACCTAGGCGAAGCACCACAATGTGCACCTCGCGCAACAGAAAGGCTTGCCCGCAGACACCTGGGCAAAGAACTACACCATCCTCACAACCAAAAGTAACCAGGTAGTTCTTGATAGCCACCACAGCTCGCATAACGTGTATCATACGTCAGATATTATACCTCAATCCATTACAGCCCATACGCCGAGTAAGGATCCTCAAGCCATCACAGCCTATACATGTTACACCTATTGTGGTTTATAGGATACTATATCTATAATATATGTGTGTGAATAACCACAATCCATTACATCCCTCTACACACATATATAGGAAAAACTAACTGCTGTCCCTACCAGCATAAGTATCTACTAAGAGAAGAGAGTGGGGCCAAAGGGGGTATTCAGCAATTCATCCTCCCACTAGAATTTTGGGTAAAACACCCTCCCCCCTAGGGCTCAGAATCCCTGGGGTGTCAGTTTCCCTTACTAAAAGGGTGGAGTAGCATATAGAAACACAAAAATTACATAATATATTATAACACACAACCACACTATGGGCATGACCTAGTCTTAGACTCAACTACAGCTAACGCATCTCGGACTTCGGGCTGCCACTACTAATACTAGGTATCCTATAAACATACAACCATTTAAAATACTTTATTAGATAACTTCATTCCATTTTTATTAGTTCCAGTGTACGTTAATTAATTCATTAAACATTAATTAACCATGAATAATGCCACATTAAATTTCATTAGCATCACACCCAAATTCAACTATCCCTTTAAAAAAAATTACAACCACACCATTTATTCCAGCGAACTCCAACCACATGGGTTACCGCCATTTAATCAAACCTTCATTACAAAAACACTTTCCCATATTCCCAGGCATTCTATAAAATCATTCTATGCTACTAACACAAGGGGCTAAACCCGGTGAGTAGATCTACTACCCGTCAAGTATTTGCCGCCTATAGTAAGAGCATAGCCACATCCTCCCTGGAGAAGCTAAACACGGAAAGCACGTGGCATACCCCACGCATCCTCGCCTCTTTCAGAAGAAGGGTAAGAAAGACCAGCTACCTTGAGATGTAGTAAAAAGTAAATCAGATAAACAACCATAGAAACAGAACGCATCCCACAATCACATCCATCCCACTCCAGCATCCCTGGTGTCCTCCCTGACACCCACATGCATAAACCGATTCACCTCGCCACTCTAGGCATCATCGGCTGCCACAACCAAAAGGTCTCTATGCCCCCACATATCACAACACCCCTCCAGGGTCACTTCTCAACACAAATAGTAGGAAAAACAACCATCACATCAATTAGGCTTTGGCCCTTTAACAATCAAAGGGTAACTCAGAACCCTTCAAGGAATTATCAAACAATCAAATTCTTTAATCCATCTTGAATTAACATATTTATAATCCATTGGTTCCAACATCGGTAAAACTAACCAATAAGCTATCACAAATTATTAAACATGATTACTCCACCAATTTAATTAACATCAAATTACAACAAGAACCAGCTTCGTTTTCATGACTCTTTATCTTTATCCAAACAATTATCAATTAATCTCAGTTTACGTTCTTTACTGATTTCCATCAAGAACAACACCTAAGCAATGAAAGCATAGATATCATGCAATCTAGCAAAACAAGAGGCAATAATATATGATCGATACAATTTCTTTATCCGGTTCAAAATATTTATTATGTCAATTCCATTATCATCCATTGGGATTAAACCTTCTAACAATACAGTTGCACGTAAAATAAAGAGAATCAATTAATCCCCCACCTCAATGGTTTTCAATGAAAACCACAACGGTCGAATAACGCCCAAGAAAAACGGGCTGATTCTCCAAGAATCCCCCTTAGATATCTTCTCCTAACACAAACAAGACCAAATCTTAGCATATTTGGCATCCACACACTTAGATCTACCCATAACGGGCGTAGATCTAAGAAATTGAGAGGAGAGGAGAAGTATATCTAAGTAGATCTAAGAAACCAAACAAGAATGATCACATACCTCAAGAAACCGGCTTCAATTCGCCAAGAGAAGCCTTCAGATCGCCTCCAAAATGCTTGGGAGTGGATATCCTACCTTTGAGGGAGGGTAATCCCAAGTTATGGCCGCTTAGGAGCTTAAACGAGCAAGTTAGAGGAAAAATGGTTGAGATCCAAAAATTTAGGATCTAGTTTAAGTGTCTTCAAGGTTTTCTCACACAGTTAGACAAGCCGTGTGCTAACCATGAGGTCGCTACTGCCTCTTTAAACACTCCTTGCATGGTTAGACTACAAGGTTAGACAAACTGTGGGCTAACCATTCATTAGCCACTACCTCCAAGACCAACTACACACATTTTGGCCGCACGGTTTAGACAAACCGTGCGCCTCCCATGCGGAAGCTACTGCCTCCAAGACCAACTACGCACGGTTTGGCTGCACGGTTTAGACAAACCGCGCATCGCCCATGCGAAAGATATTGCCCTTTAGTTTTCCTTGAAATTCCACCCAAACGTACACCCAAGTCACTACTCCGACCCAAAGGTAGTTAGAAACATCAAAAGTACCTGAAGACATAACGTGATGTTACAGTTCACAACTGTCTATTGTTGAAATGGTTCATCGAAAAGGAAGATTTTGGAAAAGCATTGGGGATAAGTTACCTTGACCTCTCAGAACGCCTCTAACACTGCTTTCCACAGAGTAATGGATTGGAGAGATCCGATCCATTACATTAGATACCTCTCAAAACATCCTCATCCTCGAGAATCCAAAACCCACCAAAAGTGAAAACAAAATAGGGTCTAAACAACCACCCATCAAGATACCTCTCAAAAGAGAGAAAGCCACCAAAAAAAAAGGGATCCATCTCATAAACATGAATGTTTCATAACCACATAAGTTACATCAATATATGAAAAGAGTTAAGCATCAAACAACTCTGGGTACTGAGCACGTATCTGTGACTCACGTTCCCAGGTACTCTCCTCCATGCCACCATGTCGCCGCAAGACATGAACTAAGGGAATAGAACGCCTATGAAACACCTTCTCCTTGTGGTCTTGGATCTCCACAAGTCACTCCTCAAAGGTTGCATCATCATCAACATCGATCTCTCACTAATCGATAATGTGAGAGTCATCATGTAGATAATGACGGAGCTGTGATACATGAAAAACATCATGTATCCAACTCATATGTGGGGGAGTGCTAATCGATACTCCACAGCTCCAACACAAGATAACACCATGAAAGACCCAACAAACCGGGGATAAAGCTTACTTCCACGAACAAGCCATTGCTTCCCACGACGGGGAGTCACCTTCAAAAACACATAATCCCCAACATTAAACTCTAAGGGTCTTCTTCTTTGATCGGAATATGATTTCTGACGATCTTGTGCTATCTTCGTCCTCTCATGAATCACATGAACCATCTCTGCTGTATTCTGCACTAGTTCCGGTCCAATAATTTCTGACTCTCCGACCATAGTCCAGCACAATGGAGAATGGCAAGGCCGTCCATACAAGGCTTCAAACGGTGCCATAATGATGGTGGAGTGAAAACTATTATTGTAAGTGAAATCAAACACGGGTAAATGCCTCATCCATGAACCTCCAAAATCAAGAACACAAGAGCGTAACATGTCTTCAAGAGTCTGGATGGTTTGCTCTATCTGACCATCCGTTTGAGGATGAAAAGCAGTGCTAAGGCATAGTTGAGAACAAAAAGCTTGTTGGAGACCTCTCCACACTCTGGATGTAAAACAAGGATCTCGATCAGAAATGGTCTTTCTGGGGACTCCATGAAGTCTCACCACCTCTTATAGATACTGCCTCGACAAAACTTCCACTGATCTTGACTCCTTGATTACTGTAAAGTGGGCCGATTTTTTTAAATGATCCACTACCACCCGAATAGCATCATGTCCTCTCAGAGCTTGAGGTAGACTAGTAACAAATTCCATTAAGATTTCGTCCCACTTCTACTGAGTAATATCTAATGGCTAGAGAAGACCACCAAGAATACGGTGTTCAGTCTTCACCTTCTGGAAGACTAAACATCGAGACACAAACTCCATAACCGCACTCATCATCCCAGGCCACCAAAACTGACTCCTCAAGGCTTGGTACATCTTTTTCATGCCAGGATGTACCACTAAAGGTGAACTATGGAACTCCCTAAGGACCGTATTGCGCATCATCAAAGGAACAAAAATTATTCCGTGATACAACACTCTGTGTTGTTCATCCTCAAACTAACCATCAGGGGCCTCACCACAAACAACCCGGTCTCTCCAGACTTCTACCTCTAGATCTCCCAACTGGGACTCTTCCACATTCTGCATTAGGGATGACTATACCGTCATCTAAAAAAGACATCCTCTACCCCCAACTTCTCCCATATCAAGATGTAATGCTGACAGTTCTTCCATTACTCTCCAGGAATCACTGGATTCACGCACAACACCACTACGTGACTTTCGGCTTAGCGTATCAGTTACAACATTCCATTTTCTAGGTGTATATGATATTTCGAAGTCATATTCCTATAATAACTCCATCCACTGATGCTGTCATAAGTTCAAGTCATGTTGGGAGAAAACATACCTCAAACTCTTATGATCTGTGAAAACCACAAAACGCTCACCAACTTCAGAGAAAACTCTATGGCCTCCAACTCAAGATCATGGGTGGAATAGTTTCATTAATTGGGATGAAACTGTCAAGACCCATAAGAAACAACTGACATATGCTCCATGAGAACATAGCCTAACCCCAGATGTGAAGCATTACAGAAAACATCAAAGTGAACTTCTTCAGCAGGAAGACAAACGACTAGAGCACTTACTAACTTCTCCTTTAGATTTTTGAAAGCTTCCTGGCACTAATCAGTCCATATGAATTCCTGATCCTTACTAGTCAAAGCTATTAGAGGGGTCGCAACTCGTGATAAATTGGCTACGATCCTCCTGTAGTAGCCTGCGAGACCAAGGAAACTTCGCACCTCTGACACTGTCTTGGGGGCTGCCCAAGACACAACTGCTTCAATCTTAGATGGATCCATAGCTAGTCCCTATTGGGAAACATCATTCCCCAAGAAATGGACTTCTTGGGCCCAAAACTCACACTTAGACAACTTCCCAAATAGCTGATGTTGACGAAGGACTCCCAAAATGGCTTGTAGATGCTCTGCATGCTCCTCTTCAGATGTGGAGTACACAAGGATTTCGTCGATTAAAACTATCATGAACATGTCCAGGAACTCTCAGAACACAGCATTCATCAATCCCATGAATACAGCTGGAGCATTCATCATGCCAAACGGCATTACAATGAACTCATAATGGCCATGACGACAACGGAAAGCAGCCTTTGGAATATCCTCATCCTTCACACGCATTTTATGATATCCTGACCGCAAGTCAATCTTTGAGAACCAACTTTCACCCTTTAGTTGATCGAATAAGTCATCAATCCGTGGAAGAGGATAGAGATTCTTTATTGTCGCTTGATTTAAGTGACAATAATCTACACACAACCACAAACTATCATCGGCCTTCTTCACGAACAAAACTGGTGCACCCCATGGTGACACACTTGGCTGAACAAAACCGCAATGTAATAGACCATCAAGATATATACGTAGCTCTCGTAACTCATAAGGGGCCATCCTATATAGAGGCATAGAGATAGGAGACGCTCCTGGCTGTAGCTCGATCCCAAACTCGATCTCTCGTTGAGGGGGTAATGCTACAACCTCTTCTGGAAAGACATCAGGGTACTCCTCTACGACCCTAGGAAACACCAACTGCTGAACCTTTGAAGAACTCAGCATCATCTTAGCCACCATTGACGATAATGATGGAATGTGACTATGACCCATCTGAGGATATCCCTCACCAAAAAGAGCCCACTTTATCTCCATCCTCACCAAGGAAAATGACCTTCTTCCTGAAGCAATCCTGGATAGCCTGCACCGAATACAACCAATCCATGCCAAGGATGAAATCATATGGTTGTACTCATAAACATAGTAAATCTCCCCAAGAGCAGTGTTTCCCCAACACTAGCTCACGGTCACTTCATACTTCAAACAAGTCATCTCGACCTCCAACTGGCGTAGTCAATACCAAGGGCACTGGAAGCCTCTCTACCTCAAGTCCCAAAGCATGGACAAGGGTAGGTGATATGAAGGAGTGTGTTGCTCCTAAATCAAACTAGGCATACACCCAGGTATAAAACAAGAAAAGGTTACCTCGAACGATGTCTGGCTCACCTGGAGCTAGCAACGCTAGAGCATGAAGCTGACCACGACCTCCTCCATGGTCTCTCTAACCCTGATGACGAACACCACCATGGCCATGCTCTACTCTCGGAGGACGGGGAGCGTCATGGGGCTATCCTCTGCCTGCCTCATCTACCCTATGGTGGTCTAAGGCTGGTGTAACCTGATTCCACTGCGGCCTCAGCTGGAACTTCATCAAAGGACGAACCTGGAGCGTAGCGCCCAGTGCATGATGACCGATCTGAAATTTCGGGCATTCCCACTGCTAATGACCATGACAACCTCAAGAAAAAAAGTGCCTGATCCCTTGGCATAGTCCTTAGAGTTGCTGCCTCCAGAGAAACGAGATGTGAAGGGCTGGGACCTACCCCCAACTGAACAAAAACTCTTCTGTCCTGAAAACCAGGAACCCCGAACCATAGCTATTCTTCATGAGGAATCAGGACGATTCCCTTCTTGTGATGATCCGGTCCAAGCCAAAGTTCTCTCGACAACCTATACCCTCGCCAGCACCTCAAGATATGTTTTTTGCCTAAATGGGGTGACCTGGAGCTAGATCTTTGGACGCAAAGCCTCCTCGAAATGCCTCACCATGGCCTCCTCATCTGGTAACAGGTCTGAATCATATCATAAAAGGTTCCTTAAATGGATTCCAAACTCACGAACAGTGGAGCTCTCCTGTCGAAGGGTAAGAAGCTCCAAGCGACTAGCCGCTTTCATAGTCGAAGAAAGTAACTCAACTCTAAACTTGTCTCAGAACTCCTCCCATGAGATCTCTGACTCCTCACGATCCCCGAGGAACAAGAACCACCATTTCCTTGCTACTCCATGTAGCATCATCACAACTAAGGAAACCCAGTGCTCTTTCCAAGCATGGATTGAACTGAAGCTGATCTAAACCTCCTCTAACCAGTCTTCTATGACTGCATCTGAAATAGAGACCTCATTCTTCTGAAGACTCTGGTTCTGAAACTCTTGGAGTGTCTTCCTCAAAGTTTCATCATCATCAACCTCTACCCTGTGGCGATCTGCTGGAATAGCCTGCTGGGCATTTTCTACGCAAACCTAATGAGGAAGTCGACCTGGAGCAATACTTGTAAAATAACAAACTGTTAGAACTCCTAAACCTGGAATATGGAAGACTCAACATTAATTAATTAATTGTTTTATTTTATTCATTTTAGGTTAACCTATCCCAAGGTCTACCCATTCAAACACAGGAACAAGGATGATTGATGCATGATCCTTTCCTAGGTCTCTACCCTGCAACTAGTATCACCTTGTTTAGTAGACATTGTAAACATAAAGGTCCGTACATTAGATCATAGGGGGCCCTAAACGCCAATGTCTTAGCTAGACTATAGTGTTTACCTCACTTGATAAACATGAATGACACTATCGCCCTACCAACCCATGCAACCTCACATGTGCCTAACTCCAAACTTCATCCTATCCCTCAACCAGAGCTCTAATACCACTCTGTCACGACCCCCTCCCCACAAAGTGTACCCCTCCTGGTCCAGCAATGTGAGAAGGGAGATAATGACCCCTGAGTCCCGCCTCTAGTAGGCCCTGGGTTGGCGACTAGAACCGAGGGTATAATAAACACACAAATGGGAGGCACTACCCTCTAAGAGAACACATGTGAACGAGAGAGATAAGATAGACACCAATCAACTCCAACTCAGACTAAAATATAAAAGATACCCAATTGCACGTATGTAATGCCATGAAAAATTACTACAACTGGAAGGGGAAAAACTACAAGTACCCAAAATAAAGTAAAAACAGTACCAACCACAAGCCTGAACAGCTCCTGCAACCCCAAGCTAGTAGAAACCATCTTGATCTCCAAACTACTCCAAGTGACCATAAAAATAGTTTATATATGCATATGGTGAGTATAAAAGTATACTTAGTAGGATCCTCCCCGAAGCCTTTCGTGTAAAGGTAAAGAGAGCATCATAAATCAAACTGAACAATAAGTGAAACTAACTCGTCACTTAAATAGGTATACAAAGTTCCCAACCTCACCATGGATACTCTCACCAAGTAATGCATACAAAAATATATCATATAGTAAATAATATCAAGGGTACCCCTATAATACTTCCCCACTAGTTTTTCGCTTTTCCCCAACTTCGCACATCCTTAGAATCTCTCTCCAAAAAGGCTTTCCCACAGACACCTGTGCGAAGCACCACAATGTGCACCTCGTGCAACATAAAGGATTGCCTGCAGACACCTGGGCGAAGCACTACACCATCCTCACAACCAAAAATAACCACACCACAGCTCGCATAATGTGTATCATATGTCGGGTATTATACCTCAAGCCATTATAGCCCATACACCGAGTAAGGATCCTCTAGCCATCACAGCCTATACATGTTACACCTATAGTATTCCATAGGATACTGTATCCAGAATATATGTGTGTGAATAACCACAATCCATTACATCCCTCTACACACATATATGGGAAAAACTAACTGTTGTGCCTACCATCACAAGTATCTACCAAGATAAGAGAGTGGGGATAAAGGGGGTAGTCATCCATTCATCATCCCACTAGAATGTTAGGGAAAACACCCCCCCCCCCCAGGGCTCAGAATCCCAAGGGTGTTATTTTCCCTTAATGACAGGGTGGAGTAGCATATAGAAACACAAAAAAGTACATAATATATTATAACTCACAACTGCACTATGGGAATGACCAAGTCTTAGATTCAACTGCAGCTAATGCCTCTCGGACTCTGAGCTGCCACTACTAAGACTAGGTGTCCTATAAACATACAACCATTTAGAGGAATTTATTAGATTACTTCATTCCATTTTTATCAGTTCTAGTGTACGTTAATTAATTCTTTAAACATTAATTAACCATGAACAATTCCACATTAAAGTTCATTATCATCACACCCAAAGTCAACTATCACATTAAAAAAAATTACAACCTCACCATTTGTTCCAGCAAACTCCAACCCCATGGGTTAACACCATTTAATCAAACTTTCATTACAGAAACACTTTCCCTTATTCCTAGGAATTCTAGAAAATCATTCTATGCTACTAACACAATGGGCTCAACACGGAGAGTATATGTAATATCTGTTGAGTCTTTTACTCCTATAGCAAGAGAATAGACCCATCCTCCCTGGAGAATCTAAACACAGAAATCACGTGGAATACCCCGTGCATCTTCACCTCTTTCGGAAGAAGGGTAAGCAAGACCAGCTGCCTTGAGTAGTGGGGAAAAGTAAAGAAGATAAACAACCACAGAACCAACAAGCATCCCACAATCACATCCATCCCACTCCATCATCCCTAGTGTCCTCCCTGACACCCACATGCATAAACTGATGCATCTCGCCACTCTAGGCATCATCCGCTGCCACAACCAAAAGGCCTCTATTCCCCCACATATCACAACACCCCTCCAGGGTCACATCTCAACACAAACAGTAGGAAAAAAAACTATCACATCAATTGGACTATGGACCTTTAACAATCAAGAGGGTAACTAAGAACCCTTCAAATAATTATCAAACAATCAAATTCTTTAATCCATCTTGAATTAACAGATTTATAATTTATTTGTTCCAACATCGGGAAACCTAACCAGTAAGCTATCACAAATGATTAAACATTCTTACTATGACAATTTGATTAACATCAAATTACAAAAGGAACCAGATTCGTTTTCATGCCTATTTATCTCTATCCAAACAATTATCAATTAACTCGATTTATGTTCTTTTCCAATTTCCATCAAGAACAACAGCTAAGCAAGGCAAGTATAGATATCACACTATCTAGAAAAACAATAGGCAATAACATACGATCGATACAATTTCTTTATCCGGTTCAAAATATTTATTATTTCAATTCCATTGTCATCCTATGGGATTAAACATTCTAACAATACAGTTGCATGTAAAATAAAGAGAAGCAACGAATCCCCTACCTCAAAGGTTTTCGATGAAAACCACAACGGTCGAAGAACGCCCAAGAAAACTGGGCCGATTCTCCAAGATTCCTCCTTAGATATCTTCTCCTAACACAACCAAGGTCAAATCTCAACATATTTGGCATCCACACTCTTAGATCTACCCATAACGGGTGTAGATCTAAGAAACTGAGGTAATAGGAGAAGTAGATCTATGTAGATCTAAGAAACCAAACAAGAACTATCACATACCTCAAGAAACCGACTTTGATTTGCCAAGAGAAGCCTTCAGATCACCTCCAATACGCTTGGGAGAGGTTCTCCTACCTTCAAGGGAGGGTAATCCTGAGTTATGGCCGCTTAGGATCTTAGACGAGCAAGTTAGATGTGAAACGGTTGAGATCTACAAATTTAGGATCTAGTTTAAGTGCTCGCACGGTTTTCTCGCATGGTTAGACAAATCGTACGCTAACTATGTGGTCACTACTGCCTCGTAAAACACTCCTCACATGGTTAGACTGCACGGTTAGACAAAGCGTGTGCTAACCGTGCGTTAGCCACTGCCTCCAAGACCAACTACGCATGGTTTGGCCACACGGTTTAGAGAAACCGTTCACCTCCCATGTGGAAGCTACTACCTCCAAGACCAACTACGCACGGTTTGGCTCCACGGTTTAGACAAACTGTGCACCGCCTGTGCTAAAGCTATTTACCTTTAGTTTTCCTTAAAATTCCACCCAAACACACCCCCAAGTCACTACTCTAAACCAAAGGTAGTTAGAAACATCAAAAGTACCTGAAGACGTAACGTGATGTTACAGTTCACAACTTTCTACCATTGAAATTGTTTATTGAAAAGAAAGATTTTGGAAAAGCATTGGGGATAAGTTACCTTGACCTCCCGAAACGCCTCTAACACCGCAATCCACAAATTAATGGACTGGAGAGGTCCGGGCCATTACAAGTAATTAATTTAGTTAAGCTGAGATAATTAATTACAAATTAATTATGTGCTTTGATATGACAATTAATCGAGGAACTAATTATGATATATTAATTTGGTTAATTTGATATAATTAATTATTGATTAATTATATTATTTGAGATGATAATTAATCAAGGAATTCATTATGAGATATTACTTTGGGTAAGTTGAAATAATTAATTAAGAATTTAATATGTGCTTTGAGATGATAAGTAATTGAGAAATTAATTTTGAGATATTACTTTGATTGAGTTGAAATAAATAATTATGAATTAATTAAGTTATTTGAGGTGATAATTAATAAAGGGTTTAATTATGAGATATTAATTTGGTTATTTTGGAATAACTACTTATGTAATAATTATTTACATTGAGGTAATAATAAAATGGGGGATAAATTATGAGATATTAAAGTGGTTCAGTTGAGATAATTAATTGTGAATTAATTATGTGTTATCACATATTCATATAGATAATTAATAGGGGGATAATTATGATATATTGATTTTGTTGATATTGAGATAATTAATTTGAGAATTAATTATGTGATATTGAAATGGTTGCATTAAAGATAATTAATTTCTGAATTAATTTTGGGAAATTGTGATTTTTCCCTTGAGATAATTATTTTTCGAATTAATTATTTAATATTGTGATGGTTTCCATGTAATAATTAATTATATAATTGATTATGTAATATTGAGATGGTTTCCATGTTATAATTAATTGTAAAATTAATTATGTAATATTGATATGGTTTCCTTTTAATTAGTTAATTGGTAAGTTAACTAGATAAATTTATGAGATTTATTAATGGTTGAATTCATTAATGTTATATTAATTATTAGTTAATTTTTAAGTTAACTAATGGAGTTGATGTGTTTAACTATTTGTTGAGTTAGTAGTTAATGTGATGTTGTTAACGAGTAATTGAATTAATTAACGTACTCAATTAATTAATTTATAAATTATTTAATGGATGGGCTATTGTGTTGATAGACATGTTATTCTACACCCATGATATATATATATAGATATATGATTGATAAACAGGTTGTGAGATAGGGACTGATGTTCTAAATATTCATGGGGTGATAGACATGGATTTCTACAAATATGATGAATGGCAATTTTCTTTTATGGGACATGAAATGATTCTCCAAATACCCATGGGTTGTGAGATAAGGTATGATGCTTCATGTACACACAAGTGTGCTAGACATAACATTTTACACCCACTAACTAACATTGGATTGTGGGTCCAATTGGTCATACACGAATTGAATTAAATGGTTAGTGAAAGGCGATGTGATGTAATGATTTGTGAATTGAATATGTGAAATGGTTCATAATTTGGCATGATTGAGATAGGTATTGAGATATGGGTGTCTAGGGGAACCTGAAGATTTTTGTGGTTAAATAAGTAATATCAAATAATGTGTTAAAAAAACTATTTATTAATTCTATATATATAGTTCCTATTTAGAAAATTATTTCTGGCTATGAGCTGAAGAAAATATATCCATAAAGTGTCCCTTAGGAACTTGGATGGGTTGTAGTTTATTTACTCACTTCTATTATTACTTCATTATACCTTCACACTTTTAATTATATTTAGTTGTCTACTTTGATCTAGGCACTGGTTGTCTGGGCCAACTGAGATTTATATTTTACACCCTACTCGGGCCACCATTGCACTGGGGTAGCCAAGTAGACTCTACTTGTTTACAAGACCTTCAATCTAGATTGTTTTTATTTTCTTGTACTTGGGAGTTAAGAGGAAAGGACTGAGTGGGATCTTCGTATGCTTGTAGAGATCACGCTTGGGTATTTGAGTCAATTCCTTATTTTTGTAATGAGATATAAAGCATTTTGTTTTGTTTACTACATTCATATATATATAACCCTGACATGCATGAATTATATTAACTGGTGTTGGATGCTTTCTTTATTCAGTTGACTATTGCTTTATATCTTCTTCTTCTATTGTCCGAGTTTATTATCAGTTTCCACTATGCACTATCAATATCAGGGTATAGTCTCCGCATTGACTATCCATAGACCCTCACTTCTAGTCGGTATCCTCGGGCATATGGGGAGATGTGTTTGGGGTCATGTGGAAATTGGCCCAGCTACCGATTCGAGGGTAATCTTGGATGGAACGTTACAATGTGGTATCATAGGCTTTGGATCGCTTTCTTTTTTCCTTTTTCCTTCTATTTTGGGATATTAGACATGAGACTAAGAAGGTGGATATGCTTGGTTAATTTTCATGCCTGGGACTGATCACCCCATGTATGTGAAATCACCAAGTATCTAGGGTTTCAAATTGATGTTGATACTATTTTTTTACAGCTGATTTGATTTCACATTGGATGAATGGTGTACTTTCCGCGACATATTGATTTTGAAAATTTTGGAAGTTCTCCTTGGCCAGATATATAAATTAATTTTCATTACATGCATTATCTTAGGCAGTTTGAGATTCAAATTCCATGTATATGACATTCCATAAACTTTCCTTAGTAGGATTCCTAAAAATATTGATTGTGTTCATTGGGTGTGATATAATGTTTTATATTCTTTATCATTCCTCTTTAGTATCATGTTTCCATGATAGATTTAATATTATTGAGTGTTTATATACAATACTTCCTCTTTGATTAACATGATTTTCTGTTATTCCATGCTTCTCTATTATACCATAATTTTTTGTTACTGCTTGTGATAACCTGCTAGCTATGTTTTTTTATGTAAATGGATACATTAGTGAAAATTTTATTGGTTGCATTTACGAAAATAGCCAATTTCAGTTTTATAGTGTATGGGCACCTTATAACTAGAAAAAGGGTAACTTTTGTGTTCAAATGATTGAAAAAGGGATGATAAAGTAAAAATGTTAATTGGACATTTATTGTGATGAATTGGAGCCAAATTCCAGTGGTTAGGTGTATGGTCGCCTTATCGATTGGTATATGGCCACCTAAGTGTTTGATCCATGTTTAAACATAGTTTTTCTAGAAATCATTCTAAATGTAAAATTGTTGAGTTTTGATTGAATAGACTCTTTTTGTTTTCATTTTGAAGAACCTGTATTAGAATAAATGGGAACCTTGGAGGCCTCCCCTCTATTAAGAAGGAATTTAGTTTCAAAATTTATTATTTTAAATGAAATGAAACTAAATTTTGAATATTTAAATATGGAGTTTTCTTTGTTTCCTCTTTGAGCATTTTCATGTTGGTATTATTTAAGTTTCATTTGATCCTGACTCTTGGTTTCAAATTAATCATTGAAAAATGCATGGCTCAGCAAGTTAGAGATTCCTTGGTCATGGTCATCCATTAAAGATGTTCTTAGGTTAACTTTGAAGTAGAGTGATTGGGGCATTAATGTGAGATCATCCAACTTCTCGGGAGGGCTTTTGAGACTTGGGTATTTTAAAATGCTAGTCGGTTTAAAATTTTGGATGTCATGTGATATATTTATGAGCTAATTGTGGTTTGTTAGACGTCACATTTGATTTTGTGGTGTTTCTGAAATAGTGTGATTGAGAGAATCTAGTCTTTCCTTTACAGGACATGGACACTCTAAAGGTGGGTCATGTCACATTGGTTCCGGTAAATGTATTGGTGCTTACTTGGCACATGACTTGAGAAGGGTGGTTTTGTGCGCAACATTTTGGAAACTCTGTTATTATTATTTTCAAGAGTTTAAGTGGTATGATTTGAATGAACATGGATTACTGGGATGAAATAGTAATCGGGTTTTGGTTGATGACGCATCAGTGGGTGAAGCCAAGCATTTTGTATAGATTTTACTGGTGATAGTTTGAATGGTCTTCTAGTGACCTGGGATTACTCTTAGTGTGATCTTCTTATTGACTGATCATGTACCCTATATTGACCTCATCCTAGATCCATTGAGATAAAAAGACTTTTACATCGTGCTAATGTTTTAAAAATCATTGGGCCTGATGAGTAGTTGTTATCTGGGTGGTACGTGGAAAGCATAGATATTTGGGTTATGGCTTTATTCATAGTGGGGAACAACAGTTTTAATGTTTCCTTATGATGGCTTGTCTTGGGAAGGTCACTGAAAGATTAGTAGGGAAATTTGTATACATGTGATTGGTGTTGAAACTATTTTAAAGGCTCACCGCCAGTTTAATGATGGGTATGGGATTCATGGGTCAGTGATGACTTCCATGGAAAGAGTTGTGGCTTGGGGTTCTAAAATGTTTAATGGTGTGTTGGGAATTTGGGAATGCAAAACAATTGTTCAAATGAAACTTCTTGACATTTGTGGGTTGGTTGATGTGTAGTGATTCTCGATGGCTTCTCGAGGATGATAAGCATTTAGGTGTGTAGTTTGTAGAGTCTCGTGTTTTTGTGTAGTGGTAAAATATGAATTTTTTAGAAAATTTTTATTTATTTCATGGTTGGGTTTTAAAACCATGCATCATAAATATGTTTCATGAGTTGGGATCTTTTAAAGTGTTGATAATGGGCTTGGGTAAAGGCTTGAGGAGTTTCTCGTATGGAATAATGGATTTTGGGAGAACTAGATGAGGTAGTGATGTTCCCACAGGCTGTGCACGGTTAGTCAAACCATGTGGGTCAGCTGTGTATAATAAAACAGGCGTCTAGTTGTGGATTAATGGTCTGGGCATAGTTTTTCATACCATGCGAGTCAAACCATGCAGTCTACCTAGTTTTGTGTTCAGTTTAAATTAATTTAATTAAATTCAGTAATGAATGGAATTTAATTAAATAAGTTATTGCGGTTTAAATTAACTAAATTAAACTGGAGAGAATATAATTAAATGATTTTGATATGGAGAAGTTATTTAATTAAATTGAGATGAAAATAATTAATTCTATTTTAAGTGATGATGAGTTGGAGTCTTTATTTAATTAAATTGAGATAAGATAAATTTAATTAAATGACATGTAAATGAGGAGTTGAGTGTTATCAAATAAGGTTAATATTAAATGGTAATATTAAATATTGAGTAAATGGGGATTTGGGGTTTATTTTAATTGAATTCACAGTTAATAATAATTTAATTAGTCATTGTGAAATGGGGGTTATTACTTAATTAAATGGAGGTTAAGAGAATTTAATTAAATAAAGTTGAGAAGATGGAGTTTTTAATTTATTTAAATTTTTTTGAGAGAATTTTATTAAATAACATGAAGTGGGGAATTTATTTAATTAAATTCAATTGGAATGAATTTATTTAAATAATGAGTAATTAGGTTTTGGAGTTTATCTAAGAGTGGTTTTATTTAACTGGGTATAATAATGATATAATGGTGGTTATTATTATTATTACTATTTCTATATTTTTTAAGCTTTTTAATTAATTTAGAGTGAGAAAAAAATAGAGAGGCACACCACCTCTCTTCCCATATGTGAAGTAGTGGTGCACAACCCCCTCCCATGTGAGGCATGCTACCCCCTCCTCACTGGCTCCTCTTTGAACACGTGGATCCTTCCAGTCCCTTCATAGAGTTTGTTCGTCTCAGTGAGGTGAGTCTATCTTTGTGTGTTCCATAATTCTCATCAGTCGGTTGGATCCTCCTTCTCCATGTCCACATGCTGAAACCCAAATGCTCAGGATTAATTGGGTAGCCATGATTCATCAGTTCTAGGATTCTGTACATGGATTCTTGGGACCCGTTTGTCTGTATTTCGATGCTCGCCACCAAAGGTGAAGGGAATTGACTAGATTCAGTTCACCACCATCATTTTTTGTATGTTTTTATACCAATTATTTTGTTTCACACCAATTTAATTAGTGTATTATTGTTTTTTAGTGTTTCGGTTAATGTTTTGGGTGTCTGTTGGTCCCCGTCGCACTAATTATTGTTATAAGTTAATGGTTGTTAGGTGCGATGATAAATTTGGAGTTCATGTACACTTATTTTTTGAGGTGTGTGCATGCAAGTGAGTCATAACTTGAGTTAGAACTCTTTGGATTAACCAAATATGTTGAGGTAGGGTTCGAAACCGTGCCTAATTAATAAAATGCAGCTTTGTTGATTTATTGATTTTGATAAAGTTGATTGCAATGTTGGGTTAAATTTTTTATTGGGGGAATTGGTAATTAATTTGGTTAAGTTGAGATAATTAATTATGAATTAATTATGTTCTTTGAGATGATAATAAATCAAGGGATTAATTATGATTAATTAATTTGGTTATGTTGATATAATTAATTATGAATTATTTATGTGCTTTAATATGACAATTAATTGAGGGATTAATTTTGAGTAATTAATTTTTTTATGTTGAGATAATTAATTATTAATTAATTATGTTCTTTGAGATGATAATTAATATAATAATTAATCATGAGAAATTAATTTGGTTAATTTGAGATAATTAATTATTAACTAATTATGTTCTTTGAGATATTAATTAATCAAGGGATTAATTATGATTAATTAATTTGGTTAAATTGAGATAATTAATTATTAATTAATTATGTGATTTGAGATGATAATTAATCGAGGAATTAATTATGAGTAATTAATTTGGTTTAGTTGAGATAATTAATTATGAATTAATTATGGTCTTTGAGATATTAATTAATCAAGAGATTAATTATGTGTAATTAATTTGGTTAAGGTGATATAATTAATTATAAACTAATTTTGTGCTTTGAGATAATTATTAATTGATGGATTAATTATGAATAATTAATATGGTTAATTTAAGATAATTAATTGTGAAGTGATTATGTTCTTTGATATGATAATTAATCGAGAAATTAATTACGAGATATTAATTTTTTTAAGTTGATATAATTAATTATAAATTAATTATGTGCTTTGAGATGATAATTAATTGAGGAATTAATTATGAGATATTAATTTTCTTAAGTTTAAATAATTAATTATGAATTAATTATGTGCTTTTAGAAGATAATTATTTAAGGAATAAATTATGAGATATTAATTTGGTTATGTTGAAATAATTAATTATGAATTAGTTGAATTTTTTGAGGTTATAATTCATCGGGGGTTTAATTATGAGTTATTAATTTAGTTACATTGAAATAATTACTTATGAATTAATTATGTTCCTTGAGATGATAATTGGAGGAATAATTATGAGATATTAAACTGGTTATGTGTTATGATATTTTAATATAGATAATTAATCAGGGGTCAATTATGAGATATTTATTTAGGATAAGTTGAGATAATTAATTTGTGAATTAATTATGTTATATTGAACCAGTTACCTTTAGATAATTAAATTGGTAATTAATTATGTGCTATCGAAACAGTTTCTTTAGAGATAAATAATTTTTAATTTAATTATTGGATTTTGGGATGATTGCCTTGTGATAATTATTTTTGTTGATTAATTATGTAATATTGAGATGGTTGTAGTGTAATAATTACTTTCTGAAATAATTATGTAATATTTAGATGTTTCTAATGTAATAATTAATTGTATAATTAATTATGTGATATTGAGATGGGTAAAGACCCATAATTCCAGGGTAATTTTTTTTAAATATATGGGAATTTTACGAGTCTGCAGTTTCTGACAGCAGTTTATTCTGAGGCCCAGTGTGCTCGGAATCAATTTCTGAAGTTTTGTTCTAGTATGTTCAGTAAACCTGCGAGCGGGATTTTATATCTTTTGAACTGGGGCTCGGAATTCAAATATGAGGGCACTGTTGAACTTGCAATGCCGATATTCACTAAAGGAAACCATCACCGTCATTGCGTATTATGTTGTGGGGCCCACACGATCTTGAACCCCCTTTAACCCCTTGTAACTCTTGGACTTCCCCCGTAATTGTGCCAACCCTCTCTTCATTTATTTCTAACTCTCCCACTCCTCTTTTTGAATTTGAACCATTCCACCCATTAATTAGGTGAGTTGTTTCATTTAATTAAAATAGAAGAATTCTAATGGTTGTGCCAACAAATAATAGAAAATTCATCTATTATTTTTGGGTTGGGCATTTTCTTTTAGGGGAGCATTGGATTACTTGGAGAACGACTTATTCCAACGAAGAACGCCCCTCATCTCCGAAAAATGTCGAGCATCAACTTCTTCCTTATTCAACCAGGGAAAGGAAGGGAAGCACCGCCACCCACAAAATTCACCGACGACGCCTACTCGACTCCTCTTGTCCGAGATTTTCTTCCTCCGACATTAACGGAACGACGTCTGTCTCCCACGACGTCCGTCTTCCGCAACTCCGTCGTTGATTACCGAAATTGAGGTAGGGGTTTGTTTTGATTAAATTAAATCCTTGTTCCTCGTCGTTTATTATGGTTGGATGTTTTCCAATTATTATCACCTAATGCGGAGGGCGTGGGCCGAACAACATGGCCCGACGTCCCTCCATAGGTTCTTGTTTGGTTGATGACCGAGGTGGCGCAGCGGCACCACCGGAAGAGAGGACCGCGAAGAAGACCGGCGGCGCAAGGCCGCTGGGTTTCCAAGAGGGTGCAGCACCATCGTTTTGCGCAGAAGGGAAGTCACGGCCATAAAAGGCTGTGGTGGAGGCGCGCAGTGTCGTCAAGCCGCGTGGAGGCAGCAGGGGGTCGCGGCCATGTCGGGCCATTGTGAAGGACGCCCGGCGCCATCGCGTCGTACGGTGGGCAGCAGGTTCGCAGCGCAGTCACACCACGGTGGAGAATCCGAGAGGCTGGTCAGGCCGGCCATCGGAGGAACTATAGGAGTGGGACCCTTAGGGTCCCGCGTGACATGGACCGGTTCCACCTGGCACTGGTTGGGGTTACCACCCGAACGGTTAAGCCCTACGGGTGCCATGGGGGCACGCACCTCCCCCCTGGGTGCGGCCAGGCCGGGCTGCCTTCGGCGAGGCCTCCCTTGTCTGGGCTGCCACAGGTCGGGCCCTCCTCTGTCCGGCTGCCCTCGGTCGGGCAGCCACGGGCCGGGCCACCCTCAGCCAGGCCGCCCTCAGCAAGGCCGCCACGATCCGGGCCGCCCTCAGTCGGGCCGCCACGGGCCGGGCCTCCCTCGTCCGGGCCGCCCACGGGCCAGGCTACTTTCTTTTGGGCCGCCCTCGGGTCAGGCCACCCCTTCGGGCCAAGCCGCCCCCTCGGACCAGGTCGAACCCTTGTCCAGACCCGTTTAACCAAAAAATCACCATTTAATCCATATTTTGGGCTACTTGTCTCCGAACAACGAACCGTCTATGGAGACAGAAGGCTTAGAGAAAGACGGATATTTTTGCATACCCCGCTTGAGGTTTGGACACATTTGGGGTACGGTCAGGTTGGTTTGAACCTAATAACCAACAGGGCCCCTGGAACGGAAATTCCAATACCTCACAGACCGGGCATCCGAATAATGAACCGTCTGTCACGTTGGGTTCATTATGATCAGACGGAACTACAAGATACATAAACTCGAGACTTTATGATAGTTGATGTATTGAAACTTCGCTCAAGGAGAGGACCCTCCCGGAATCGAGCGTGCAGTGTGCGGGAACACTATGGTTGGCTGCGACTGAGATGGCAGGATCCTCTGTGGGTTTGACAGCGACGATACTATACCAGGATCCTCCGTGGGTTCGACAGTGATGACTTCTATACCAGGATCCTCTGTGGGTTCAATAGTGTTGAATTATATACCAGGATCCTTTGTGGTTTCGACAATGATGACTTCTATACCAAGATCCTCTGTGGGTTCGACAGCACTGATATTGTTCCAGGATCCTACGTGGGTTCAACAGAAGATATGATTCAGAGGCTATATCTAATCATCTCAACCCCTCTTCATGTGTTTTATACTTGTGTGAGCTGAGTCTTGTCTTTCTATCATTATCATTGAGTTGATTGGCTTTACATCCTTTGTGGACTAGGTTGAGCTTGGGATCGAGGGTTGGAGTCGGACTGTGACCGGTAACTTAGGAATATGTATGGGCATATACCTAAGTAGGGTTGGTTGATACTTCGTGATTTTATCTTTCTTCTTTGGTTTATCCATAGTGGATTCTGGGAGACCTATGGGGATCTCGGGGTCCCCTACTGAGTATTGTTATACTCACCCTTGCACGGGCTTCGCCCACACCTTTTTGTGTTCTGTGTAGACGATGGTCAGTAGTGATCGAGGCTGAGGGTGATGGACGGAAGGCTACTCGGAGCTGGACTAGACAGGACATACCTCAGGGATGATTTGTTCAAGATCTATACCTACCCTTCAAGTAGGATTCCTTGGTGGACGACCAGGAGTTGTTTTCTCCTTTTTACTTGTACTTGTTGTTCAGATGGGTTTGCATACTGGCCCACTTACTTTCAACACACCCTTCTTTTCTATATTTGTACTTGTTGCTTCTATTTCTTACATTCATTCTATGTGTGGTACAATTTTAAAGGCAATTCATTCCCTTTCTTATCATGGATTCTCATTTGGTTATAGTCTCCAGCCCCTGGCCTATGGAAGGACATCTTGGGGTAGTCACGGCATGGGCCCTGAGGACGGTTCGTGACAAATTGGTATCAGAGGAGTTGATTCTACCGCATAACTTGGACTCTGATTCTTTTAATGGCAATAATGTTAAGTTTTTTGGGTGTGGTTATCAGTTTAGGGAAACCGGTGTTGGTGTTGTATCCAACGTATCCATACACTAGGACTCTGACTTCTGATTTCTGACTCAGTGCACGAAAACAGACTGTGCGTGTGTTTCCTTTAAAAAGTTTTCTTCGTGATTACTCTGTTTCAACTCACTATGTATATTGATTTGACCGTGGGACACCTGTTTCTTTTAAGGATGGCCCCACGAAGGCAGCCGACTAGGGTTCTGAGTTTCGTACGAGATGGTATCTCACCGAGCGACGAGGCCTCAGTGCAGGGCCCCATCATAGCAGAGGTACCAGCGGTACCACTACCCTCTGGTCCACCAATACCACCAGCTCCAGCGGCAGTGAATGTACATCGTCTGAGTGTGTTTCATGAGTTCCAGCGCCGAAGGCCGCCCAGGTTCAGGGGAGAGATGGACCCACAGGCAGCTGAGAATTGTCTGGAGGCTGTTGTGAGAGTTTTCAGATTGGTAGGGACACCAGCTGACCTTATGGTGATCCTTGACACAAGTATCCTGCATGCAGTAGCAGGCTGATGGTGGAGCCTAATGCTCCAGGTGCATGATGAGGCATCACTACTCTGAGCAGACTTCAAGAGTCTCTTCCGGTCAGAGTTTGTTCCAGCCACCCTTCGTGCAGTGTAGATTCAAGAGTTACTTCATCTGTAGCAGGGCAGCATGACAGTAGCTCAGTACTCAGCGAGGTTCACCGACCTCTCACGCTACTCCACGGATATGGTACGGGACCCATTCTTCAGGGCCTGGACCTTCGATTAGGGACTCAGGCATGCGATCAGGGCTTCGATGATCTCCCTCAACATCCAGACGCAAGCGGGGGTGCAAGAGCGATCCCTTATTGGGGAGAGTTTTCTAGTTGATCAGTCACCAGCAGCGAGACACACCACAGGGTGACAAGTAGCGGAGTCTTTTGTAGCTGGCAGTAGAAAGATTTTGTAGAGGTCCAAACGGACCAAGCTGTCAGGTGGGTGACCCCAGGATACATGATCGGTTTTGCGGGGCACATGAGACAGAGCCACCCATACGAGGATCAGGCAGTGCTATGTTTGCGGCGGGCAGGGTCACATTGCTTGAGACTACCCAATCCGCCATGCAGATGAGTAGCAGACAGTAGAGGGACCTCTTAGGCAGAGGCATAGGTTCGACCATAGTGGTCCTCCAGGAGCAGGCAGACGTGGCAGAGGATCTGGCCGAGCAGCAGGTGGTGGAGGATGTTTCAAGGCCCTACCATCACCACCACCAGGAGGTCCACCCCGACCACAGGGAGCTAGCGGATAGAGGCGGTCTTAGCTCTAGGAATTCAAGGCCTACGACCACGACGCACCTGAGATGATTCGAGGTACTATCTATGTCTACTCCACCCATGCTGCAGTACTTATAGACATATGTGTGAGTCATTCTTTTATTGTTGCTTCCCTAGTTCGGTTCTCGGAGATTCCGATAGAGCCGTTGGGTCGATCCTTATGACTAGAGACTCCTACAGGAGCAGACTCGACGATTACGCACTGGTGGTAGCAGTGTGAGCTTACTCTATGAGGTGAGACCTTCAGTTGGGATCTCCACTTAGCGGCATCGAGGTCTTACGATGTCATCTTGGGTATGGACTGGTTATCCACATTTCATGCTCAGATTAACTTTATTAGGTAGAAATTATGGTGTGTCTGTGAGGATGGTATGAGGTTTACCTTCACCGGCGAGAAGGGAGCCTTTGCAGCACAGGATGGACTTACCAAGAGGAGGGGGTAGCCGATCAC
Source organism: Viscum album (assembly GCA_963277665.1). Classification (NCBI taxonomy): domain Eukaryota; kingdom Viridiplantae; phylum Streptophyta; class Magnoliopsida; order Santalales; family Viscaceae; genus Viscum; species Viscum album. The sequence goes on along the minus strand of OY728127.1, from coordinate 941,233,351 downwards.
ACATCAGTTGGATAGTCTCATCCTCGGAGCGGTTGATGTGAGGAGTCCAAGTTTTCCTATTGTGGTGGATCACTATGTGGATGTTTTTCCTAACGATGTTCCAGGACTACCTTCTTGTAGAGAGGTGGACTTCTACAATGACTTGTACCTCGGGATGACACCGATATCTACTCCATCATATCATATGGCTCTCGCCGAGATTCATGAGCGACGGGTAAAACTGAAGGACTTTCAGGGGAAGGTATTTATCCGACCCAGTGTTTCACCCTGGGCATCCCTGATTTTTATTGCCAAGAAGGACGATGGGAGCTTGCAGCTCTGTGTAGACTACCTTCGCCTGAACCAGGTGACCGTGAAGAACAAATACCCACTCCCGAGTATTGAAAACCTATTTTATTAGCTCAAGGGAGTACAATGGTTCATGAAGATAGACCTTAAGTCAGGTTATCACCAGCTCAGAGTTCAAGATGAGGATGTGCAGAAGACGGCCTTCAGGTTTCGGTATGGCAACTAAGAGTTCTTGGTTATGCCCTTCAGCGTAACCAACACTCCAGTAGTGTTCATGAGTCTCATGAACAGGATCTTCTAGCCTTAACTTGATCACTTTTTCATAGTCTTCATCGATGACATACTGATCTACTCGAATACTGAGGAGGAGCACGCCTACCATTTGTGGGTAGTACTGGACACACTCTGAGAGCACCAGCTTTATGGTAAGCTCTCGAAGTTCCAGTTCTGGATCTAAGAGGTACACTTTTTTTGACACGTCATCTCGGAGGATGGAGTTGCATTGGATCCAGCGAAGATTGAGGCAGTGCTTTCTTGGGAGCCACCCAGGAGTGTGACGGAGGTACGGAGTTTTCTGGGATTGTCTGGGTACTATCGGAGATTTGTGCCAGACTTCTCCAGAGTTGTAGCACCACTTTCATCATTGATGAAGAAGGGGAAACCCTTCATGTGGTTAGAGAGATGTCGGCAGATCTTTCAGGATATGAGGTAAAGGTTTACTAGTGCACCCATCTTGAGTCTACCGTAGGAGGGCGTAGGGTATATATTTTACTGCGACGCATCAGGGATCGGACTCTGGTGTGTCCTGATGTAAGAGCGAGCAGTGATCACGTATGGTTCTCGGCGGTTGAGACTGCATGAGCAGAACTATGTTACCCATGACCTAGAGTTTGTAGAAGTGGTCTTCGCCTTGAAGATGTGCCAGAACTATCTGATGGGCGAGCGTTTTACAGTCTACTCTGACCACCAGAGTCTCAGGTACATCTTCTCAGAGAATGACCTGAACCTGATATAGCGACGATGGCTTGAGTTCCTCTAGGACTATGACTTTGAGATAGTCTATACTCCTAGGAAGGGGAATGTTGTATCATATGCTCTCAGTAGAAGATCAGGCATTCAGCTACTAGGAGAGGCGATGGAGCAGTTTTCTGCGTTGCAGATATCCTTTTTGGATAGAGATGGAGCAGCCTTTCTGCAGGCTCTCACTGTCACTCCTCCACTTCTTCAGTGAGTCATGGAAGCACAGTATGGGGACATTGACTGTGAGACACGACGTGCTCAGATAACCATAGGGCAGGCACCTGATGGATTTTATGAAGGTGGGGAGCACGTCATTCTCTTCAGAGGACGTACAGTGGCACCCGTTGCACTTCAGGTTGAAATGTTGAGGGAGTTCCACACATCTTTTTTAGCGGTACATCCAGGAGTGTCGAAGATGTATCAGGACCTCCGAAGACAGCACTGGTGGCTAGGTACAAAGAAGGTAGTAGCAGATTTTGTCTCACGATTCCTCACTTGTCAGCAAGTTAAGGTGGAGCACCAGGTTCCAGCAGGATTGGTTCAGCCCTTAGAGGTCACAGAGTGTAAGTGGGATGGTATATCCATGGATTTCGTGATGGGACTTACACATACATCTAGATGACACGACTCTATCTGGGTGATTGTCGACCGACTCACCAAGTCGACCCACTTCCTACCGATCAGAGATTAGGGTTCAGTAGAGAGCGTGGGACACCTCTACATTCAGAAGATCGTACGGATTCATGGTGTGCCATCGACGATCATCTCTGATTGAGATGCATGTTTCACTTATCGGCTATGGAAGGGGTTGTAGGAGGATTTTGGGATGCAGCTTCGCTTGAGCACTGCCTTCCATCCTCAAATGGATGGTCAGACTGAGAGGACCATTCAAACTCTCAAGAACATGCTCCGTGCATGTGTCCTCGACTTCGGTCTTAGCTGGGAGGATCACTTGAATTTGGTTGAGTTCGCCTACAATAATAGCTACCACTCCACCATCGGGATGGCACCTTTAGAGGAACATTACGGCCAACCTTGAAGATCGCCTCTGTGCTGGACTGACCCAGGGGAGTCATCACTTATGGGACCAGAGATGGTGCAGGCTAGGATGGAGAAGGTTCAGATCATCTAGGAGAAGATGAAGACTGAATAGATTAGGCATAAGTCCTATGCTGATAGGAGATGGAGAACACGTGTTTCTTTGGGTCTCACCTCGACGAGGTCTATGGAGATTTAGCCAAGGCGGCAAGTTATCTTCGCAATTCATCAGACCTTTTCAGGTCCTCAGTAGAGTAGGCGAGGTGGCTTACTGCATAGCTCTTCCACCTCAGTTGCACCAGGTGCATGACGTCTTCCATGTATCTCAGCTGAGGAGATACATGCATCATCCTTCTCACATCAACAACCATGGGGATCTGGACATTGATGATGGGGTGAATTTCATGGAGGTTCCAGTGGAGATTGAGGATCGATAGAAGCAGGTCCTGCGTGGACATTATATACCTTTGTTGTGTGTTAGTTGGTAGCACGGGAACCTCCAAGAGAGCACATGGGAGTGGGAGGATTAGATGCGTGCTCAGTACCCCCATTTGTTTCCTTAGTGTGAGTTGTAGCTTACGGGGACGTAAAGATTGAAGTGGGGAGAATTTAAAGACTCGTAATTCTCATGGAATTTTTTTTAAAATACATGGGAATTTTACGAGTTCGTAGTTTCTAACGGCACTTGATTCTGAGGCCCGGTATGCTCGAAATCAATTTCTGAAGTTTTGTTCGGTTATGTTCAGTAAACGTGGGAGCGAGATTTTATATCTTTTGAACCGGTGCTCGGAATTGAAATCTGAGGGCACCGTTGAACATGAAATGCTAGTATTCGCATAAGGATACCATCACCATTGTTTCATATTAACGAGGTTGGAAGTTAGTTTATGGGATTTTTAATTTAGTTAAATAAAAATAAAAATATTACTTTTATTTTTATTGTGGCGGTTTAATCCACCGAGGGGAGGTTGGAGGAGGGGCCCACTCGTGCATAACCTCCCTTAGGAGGATATTATGTGGTGGTCCCCACACTATCTTGAACTCCCTTTAACCCCTTGTAACTCTTGGACTTCCCCCATAATTATGCCAACCCTCTCTTCATTTATTTCTAACTCTCCCACTCCTCTTTTTGAATTTGAACCATTCCATCCATTAATTAGGTGAGTTTTTTCATTTAATTAAAATAGAGGAATTTTAATGGTTATGCCAAAAAATAATAGACAATTCATCTATTATTTTTGGGTTGGGCATTTTCTTTTGGGAGATATTTGGAGTTCTTAGAGAATGACTTATTCCAACGAAGAATGCCCCTCATCTCTAAAGAACGTCGAGCATCAACTTCTTCCTTCTTCAACCGGGGCAAGGAAGGGAAGCACCGCCACCCATGAAATGCACCGACGACGTAAACTCGACTCGTATTCTCTGATATTTTCTTCCTCTAACATTGATAGAACGATGTCCATCTCCCGCGACGTCGGTCTTTCGCGACTTCGTCGTTGATCACCGAAATCAATGGAGGGGTTTGTTTTGATTAAATTAAATCATCATTCCTCATCGTTTATTATGGTTGGATGTTGGCCAATTGTTATCACCAAATGTGGAGGGCATGGGCTGAACAGCACGACTCGACATCCCTCTGTTGGTTCTTTTTTGGTTGACAATGGCGGTGGCGCAGCGGCGCCACCGGAAGAGAGGACCGTGAAAAAGACAGGTAGCGCAAGTCCGCCGGGTTTCCAAGAGGGTGTGGCACCATCGTGCTGCGCGGAAGGGAAGTCGCAGCCACGGCGGGCCGTGGTGGAGGCGCGTGGCGCTGTCGCACCATGCGGAAGTAGCAGTGGGATGAGGTGAAGGAGGCGCGGCGCCGTCGCGCTGCGCGGTGGGCAGCAGGACCACGGCATCGTCGCTCCATGGTGGAGAAGCCAGGCCGGCTACTGGAGGAGCGGGACCCTTAGGGTACTGTGTGACCTAGACTGGCGCCACCTAGTGCCACCCAAACAACTAAGCCATTTGGGTTCCAGGGGGAGCGCACCTCCCCCCTGGCCGCGGCCAAGCCGGGCCGCCTTCGGTCGGGTCGCCCTCGGTCGGGCCCCACGGGCCGGGCTACCCTCGGTCGGGCCGCCACAGGCCGGGCTGCCCTCGGTCGGGCCACCACGGGCCATGCCGCCCTCAATCGGGCTTCCATGGGCCAGGCCACCCTCGGCTGGGCCGCCATGGGTCGGGCCACCCTCAGTCGGGCCGCAAGAGGTCGGGCCGCCCTCAGCGGGGCCGCAACAGGCCGGGTCGCCCTCAGCCGGGCCGCCCACGGGCCGGGCCACTTTTAGCTGGGCCGCCCTCGGGTCAAGCCGCCCCTTCGAGCTGGGCTGCCCCCTCGGTCTGGACCACTCCATCGGACCGGGTCGGACCCCTGTCCGGACCCATTTAACACAAAATCACCATTTCATCCATATTTTGGGTTACAGGTGTCTGAACGATGAATCGTCTACGGCGACAGAAGGCTTAGAGCACTACAGGTCTTTTGGAATACCCCTCTTGAGGTTTGGACATAGTTGGGGTATGGTCGGGTTGGTTTGAACCTAAAAACCAATCGGGCCCCTAGAACGGAAATGCTAATAACTCACAGACCGGTCGTCCGAATGACGCATCGTCTATCACGTTGGGTTCATTATTATGAGATGGAACTACGGGATACATCAACTCGGGATTTCATGATATTTTATGTATTGATACTTGGCTCAAGGAGCGGACCCTCCCGGAATCGAGTGTGCTGTGTGCGGGAACCCTATGGCTGGCTGAAACTGAGATGACAGGATCCTCCGTGGTTTCAACAGCGACGATACTATACCAGGATCCTCTGTGTGTTCGATAGCGATGACATATGTACCAGAATCCTCTGTGGGTTCAACAATGGTGACTTTTGTATCGGGATCCTCTGTGGGTTCGACAGTGATGACTTCTGTACCAGTATCCTCCGTGGGTTCGACTACGCTGATATTATTCCAGGATCCTACTTGGGTTTGACATAGGAGATGATTCAGAGGCTACATCTAATCATATCAACCCCTCTTCATGTGTTTTATACCTGTGTGAGTTGAGTCTTGTCTTTCAATCCTTATCATCGAGTTGATTGTCTTTACATTATCTGTGGACTGGGTTGATATTGGGCTCGAGGGTTGGAGTCGGACTTTGACTGGTAACTTAGGTATATGTATGGGTATATACCTAAGTAGGGTTGGTTGATACTTAGTTATTGTATCTTTCTTCTTTGGTTTATTCTTCGTGGATTCTCGGAGACCTTCGGGGGTCTCGGGGTCCCCTACTGAGTATTTTTATACTCACCCCTACATGAGCTTCGCCCGCACCTTGTTGTGTTCTATGCAGTCGATGGTCAACAGTGATTGAGGCTGAGGGTGACAGACAGAAGGCTGCTCAGAGCTGGACTAGACGGGACGTACCTCAGGGACGAGTTGTTCGAGATCTGTACCTACCCTTCAGTTAGGATTCCCCGGTGGACAACCAGGAGATGTTTTTTCCTTTTTATTTATACTTGTTATTCAGTTGGGTTTGTATGCTGACCCACTTACTTTCAGCACACCCTTCTTTTCTATATTTGTAATTTTTTCTTCTACTACTTGTGTTCAGTCTGTGTGTGTTACAGGTTTAAAGTCAATTCCTTCCCTTTCTTATCATGGATTCGCCTTTGGTGCTAGTCGCCAGCCCCCGGCCTATGAAAGGCGGGCTTGGGGTAGTCACAACATGGGCCTCGAGGACGGTTCATGACAAGATTGTTGCCTTTTCATTAGTTAATTGTTAAATGAACTAGATAAATATATGATATTATTTAATCGTTGAATTAATTAACATCATAGTAAAAATTAGTTAATTGTTGAGTTAACTACTGGAAGAGTTTTGTTTAATTATTTATTGAGTTAGTAGAGAATTTGAAGTTGTTAATGAGTTATTGAATTAATTAATGGACTCGATTAATTAATTTATGAATGAATTAATGGACAGATCTTGGTGTGCTAAACATGACATTCTAGACCCATCATATATATATATATATATGTATGTATGTATGATTGATAAATGGATTGTGAGATAGGGACTGATTCTTCAAATACTCACAGGGTGCTAGACATGGTGTTCTACACCCAACATGCATGAAAATTTTCCTTTATGGGATAGGGACTTTTGTTCGAAATACCCATGGGTTGTGAGACAAGGACTAATGCTCTGAATACTCAAGTGGGTGATAGACATGATGTTCAAAACCCATTAACTGACATTAGAATGTGGGTCCAATTAGTCATACATGAATTAAATTAAATGGTTGATGAAAGCTGATGTGATGTAATGACTTTTTAATTGAATATGAGAAATAGCTCAGACTCCATCATAGCTGAGACAGGTATTGTGATACGAGTGTCTAGGGGAACCTAGGGGTTTCTGTGATTAAATAAAGAATATCTAATAATGTGTTAAAAATATTATTTAGGAATTATATATATAGTTTCTATTCAGACTCTTATTTTGGGATACGAGCCGAAGAAGGTATCTTCGTCAGGTGTCCCTTAGAATCTTGGCGGGGTTGTAGTTTATTTATTTAGTTATGTTATTACATCATTATACCGGCACACTGTTTAATTATATAGAATTGTATATATTTTTTAGACTCTATTTCTCTCAGCCTACATAGATTTATATCTCAAACCCTAATCGGGACACCATTGCACTCGGGTACCCGAGTAGACTCTGCTTATTGGAAGGACCTTCGATCTTCCTTGTTTATAGTTTCTTGTACATGGGAGTTAGGAGTAAAGGAAACAGTGGGTTCTTGGGATTCCTGTAGAGATCACCATTGGGGTTTTGATTCTTTTCCATATTTCTATACTAATATGTAAAGAATTTTATTTTGTTTACTAATTTCAAATATGTATCACCATGAAATGAATGCATTGTATAAACAAGTGTTGGCCGCTTTTTTTTAGTTTACTATTTCTTTATATCTGCTTCTACTATTGTTTGAGTTTATTATATATTTCCACTGTGCACTATGAATATAAATGTATAGTCTCCCCACTGACTATGCATAGACCGTCTCTGCAAGTTGGAAACCTCAGGCATATGGGGAGACATGCTTGAGGTCATGTGGCAACTGGTCATGCAACTGTTTTGAGGTTAAGACAGACCAGGATGCTACAGAAAACTATCATAAAGATCATGGTATGGTAGGATCAAAACATTTCTTATTTTATAAGGTTATTTAAAGGTATAGTTAATTCCACCCTTTTTATAAAAATAATTTCAAAATATTTTTTAGTCATTCAAATTTACATAGATGATATTATTATTTCATCAAAAAAAATAGTTCTATACAAATTTCTTAGAAATAATGAAAAATGAATTTGAAATGATTTTAATTGGTGAACGGAAGTTATTTATTGGTTTTAAAATTTTCATATTAAATACTGATTTAATTTTAATCAATGGAAATATAGTAAATAATATTTAAAACATTTTAATTGGGATTGCACTAAATATAGAGATAATTCTATGATTCATACCTTTAATATGGTTCTCGATGAAGCTTTGAACCTAGTAGATCAATCCATATACAATGGTGTGATTGGATATATTTACTACATGACTTCTAATAGACTATATATTATTTTTAGTGTGTTTGTGTGTGATCTTTTTCAATATAATCCAATAGAGTCAAACATAGTATCTATAAAAATAATTTCTAAATACCTCAAATATAATACCAATTTCTTATTGTTTAATCCAAGGGGACAAGAATTTTACATTGATATATATTTAGATGAAATTTTTTGTGGATATAAGTTATGTAGAAAAGGAATCTATGGATCATGTCAACTATTGGGAAAATCTCTAATTTTTTGGTGTAGTACGAAATAAAATTTTAGTGCAGTGTCTACTGTTGAGGTTTAATACATAATTGCAGGAATCTATTGTGAATAACCTTTATATATGATACACAATTTTCTATATTATGGATATCAATTATGATATTTACCTATAAATTTTGATAATAATAGCACTGTTAAAATTTCCAAAAACCTTGTATCTCACTCCAAAACAAAACAAATTGTTGTAAGAAATAATTATTTTAGATATCATTTTCTTATGGGTGATATCACTCTATAATTACAAGGTAGATAACATCATCATGCAGATAAATTCTCTAAAAAAATTAATTCAAAGATAATTAATTACATAAAAATGAATTATGAGTGATTAATTATTGATAGGTATAATTTTCTGAGAGTCACCATTGTGAATGTATCACTATTGTGAATGTCCCAAAAATGATACTTCACACCATTGACACATCTCACCATTGATACATCTCACCATTGACACTTCTCACCATTGATACTTCTCACCATTAGATATTCTCATATTTTTGAAATATATCACTGTTTTGACTTCTCAGCGTTGAAAATCTCATTCCATTTTCATGTTTCTATTTTTTTTATTTTAGTCATTCTTACTATATTAATTTCTAAATTATTTATTTAATGTTTATACGATCAAATTTTTATCACTATTTTTAGTTTTCAATTTAGAAATCCCTAAATGATATATATTTGAACACATTTAATTTCATCATTTACTCTCCATCACGCCAAACCTATTATAATCCTTTACCACTTGACTTTCGGCCTTCCCTTTTCTTTCACCCACACTAACTGGGACAATCTTCATGGATAGAATTAAGTGACATTCCATGTCTTCTCTGGAAGAGTCGTGTCCTTCAAATAAGAAGAATGGGGAGCTAATCCATCCTGCTATAGTTGAACGAGTAAATATCAAGCTTGATAAGTAAGTAGTCATTCCAGATAATGAAGTTAAATATTAGTGGTTGTTATCTAGTTTATCATTGGGGCTTTAACTTCATCAAGACCAATGATGTATAGAGTGGTTATATAATAGTAAAAGACCTTGTATGCTAGGCTAGTTTATCAGTATTATTATAACATTGAGTTCAACTTTGATAAATATAAAGATTTAGAAATAATCAAAGTTAATTGACATATAATTTTATTTTATTCAATATAGTTAGAAAAATTTTTAGAATATCCTTACAATGGTGTTTATAATGACTACCCAGAAAATATTCTAGAGTATAGTAACACTTTTATTTATGAATATTCGTTACCTGATTTTATTAAAGATGGAATAGTTCTATAATCACTTTCATTAGTGCTTGATGATGAATGTAGGTTTCTTTTCAAATTTATCCAATGCATGATGTGTACTAGAAAGGGATGCATTGATACATTGACATATCATTGTGTCTATTTTTTATTTCTTATAAAAATAGGATAGATGATAAACCTTTGTATATATATCCTGCTTCACATCATGGAAGTGTGAAAGCCTTCTTTGAGGTCCAATTCCCTGATCTATCTGATTTAAATTTCACCTATGTTGATAGAAAATGGTATAGTTGATAAAAAATGATGTTTCTATTGTGGATTGTGATTTTTTCCACATCAAAAGGATAATATGAAAAAATAATGAAAATCAGTTATAATCCCTAGAAAAATAAATATGTAGATGATGGTGGGAAACTATAAGATGAGTTTAATCCAGTTGACCACCCTTAGAGACCGAAAGATCTAGTGGACCCTAGTTTATAACTAGATGAAGTGTTGGTGTTTTATAATGAGGAAGAGGAGGATACTTCCTCTAGAGTTGATGAATAATATTTTTTTTGTTTGATGGTACTGATCGGGAACTACCTCATAGTTCTCTGTTTGTTACATTTGGTGCACCTAGTCCTCCAAGGTCACTCCCAATTTGAGAAAAACTCTTAAAATAAGATAGTTATGATGAAACTGATGTTTTAAGTGAAAATCAATTCAAAATAAATTCCAAATCATTAGAATAGAATGAAAATTATTAATATGATGATAATGAATAAGAATAGGAAATAGTGATGATGAAGAATAAGATTATATTTGTAATGGTATTGGATATATTGGTGGTAATAGAGATTGTAATGGAGATAGTGATAGAGATTCTATAACTAATGGTTCTATTGGAAGAGTTATCATTGAGTATGTAGAAATTCCTATATATAATCTCCCCTCTCAAGGAGTATCAATAACAAGACTGAAAAGAGATACCAATCCTTATTGAAGTTGTGGATGGATCTAATGGTGAAGATAAAGAAGCATCGGTTCTGGGGGAGATGTCCCCAAGTCTATACAGTCATCCAGTTGACCCAGCTATTATTGGTAACCTCAATGAGACTAAAAATTATGTTCTCATGGTTGATGAATATTATATTGTTGAAAATTTGTTATATGTGGTGATGAATCTTGAAATTGTTGTACCATAGTATGTTTATGAGAAGTTTGGAATTGATCCTTATAGTAATAAGAAACTACGTGATATATAGAGATATGTGGAGGCCTCTATAGATGTTCCTGTTATATATGTATCTACATTTTCTTATTCTAAAAGTGACCAATCTCTTGTTAAGGATTAGGATTTATGGATGGAACTAATGTATGAACAAAGGGAAAATTTCTATAGTAATGTTGGGAATCCACCAAAGAATGGTGGACATGATCTTTGAAAGGAAAGGGATCCTGAGGGATATTTAGTTAATTAGATTGATGCTTGTAATAAATTAGAGAGGTTTTCTTCAGATTATCCTACTACATCCTTGACTACTCCTTCAACTACTTTAGTTCCACTTTATTTGATAAGAACAGGTGAAATGGAATCTTTTAGAGAAAATTTGATTTCTAAATTTAGTGTGATCTTGATAAATCAGGAACCTCTTGTCACTACATAAAATGAGAAGGATTAAATATATTTTTATAATTTTGTGATACATCATATTCAACTGATAATGGTGAACCAAATTACAGATATAGATATTTAAAATAAGATACTTTATAGTGAATTTTAGTTTGTGAAATCTATCATTGAAGGGATGTAAACTGCCTTTGAAGATTCTATAGATGTTTTTCATTAATGGTTAGAAAATATTCCATCAACTCCATGAAATTATAAAACTCCTCTTATTGATATGGATCAAATAAGGGGATTTATTATAGAATAACATAATGGTCTTTCAAGTGATTCACATTCAATTCATAAAGAAACTATAAGTAAGTTTTAACATGACTGTGATCATGAACATAGGATGTTCAGTGAGTATATGATAGACATAAAGGATGAAAAAGATTCCATCAAAAATGCTATCAAGTAATACATGTCATGGATTTTCACTAAACTGGATTTGAAAGCTCATTTAAAGTTTATTTATGAAAATATTTGGATTCTCCAAGAGACAACATTTCAATGATAATGAGAACTATTTTAAAGTGATGACTCTAATGCTTCTGATATTTATGGAAGAGAATAATGAGTTACTAAATGCTATAGAGAGAGGTGGTAATATCATCATTGATTTTATAAATCTCATGAATCCTTTTCTACATTTGAGTGGGATAGTTGTGGTGTCTCTATATGCAATTATTTCTACCTCCTATTTATCTCCTATAGCTACTACTCAAGAGTACTTCAAACTAGGAGTTAAGGAAAATCCTCATGCACCACGACGAGGCCATTTGCATCATTTCTAACTCTCTCACCTAGAGAATATATATGACACCTAAGGCATATCATAATCAGAGAATCTCCTTATTTTCCAATTATTTCCACAGCAATCCCAAAAATTTCATCAACTTTAGCCTCACCAGTTGAGACTTCTATTCCTTTTAATGACAAGGGAAAAGTACCACATGACCCTTAATAAAATCACAAATACCTTTGATGATTATATTTTTCATTTATTGGGATATTTTTGAAAGATTTTTTTTTTGTATCAATTTTTCATAATTTTTTTGGGTCACTTTAGTTAATTATTAATGGAACATATATAGTTATTAATATTCCATTGTTGATAATTTCCAAAAAAAATATTTTGATAATCCAAAACGGTGGAGAATAGAAACTATATCATTTATTTATTCATTCTCTATATACTATTACATTTATACTATTCTATTTCAATTACAATATATTTGATACCATATTTTAAAATAACATTTCTCTTAATTACCTCTAATTTTATGTACAAGGTATTTAAATGTATTTCTTTGATAAAATTTACTTAATATAATTGATACAATATGTATCTTCATTAGCTTTGAAACCATGGTGTTTAAAATTTTATGATTTATCCATGATACCATGTATATAAAATTCCATTTTTTTATCTTAGGGAGATTGTTGGCCTCCTTATTTTAATGATCACAAAATCATAGTTATTATAGTAGTACTGAGTTTTCTGTTTTATGATATAATATTACATTATAAAGATGATTGGAGAAATTTGTCTAAGTATGACTCACAGTTGAGGTTGAATCATTTCCATCGATGTCTCGCCACAAATGATGTCTCGCCACCATGAAGGAATATTAGCTATGTATGGGAATGACTCACTACCAGACATGACACCATTAAGGAGAACTCACTACCATGATGCAAAATTGGTTATGTTTGGAAATTACCCACAATCATCAATGGGTCACTGTTGTGATAAAAAATTTTCTATGTATGAGTCCCCATAATGGATGACTCGCTCTCTAGTATGTCTCATCTCCATTGTGGAAAAATGTAAATATGTTGGAAACACATTTCATGGCATATGAGTTTCCACTAGAATGAGATTATAGATATGTGTAAGAAAGAAGTACCACCAGAAGATGATCTACCAACAAAGTGGAATTTTGGGAATTTATAGTAATGACTAACCGCTTGCCCGAGTCACCGCCAAAGTTTGACTCACTGCCAGACTCAGTCATTTCCAGATCAAGACACTGCCAGTGTGTATCTCACTATAAGACTTATACACCACCCGAGAGTGTCCCCATTCTAAATACTCACATCCATAATTCCACTACATATATTTTTTAATTAAATGTGTATATTGGATATTATAAAATTTGATGATAAAATTTATTTAATGATTGTTCTGTAAATGTTATATAGATGAATTAAAGTTCTTATAAGAATTTCATTACATGTAGAAGAGGATCTAGATAATTATCACTGTAATTGTTGCTTTTAAAATAAATAGTATCCTCCCACTTGATGATACACCTATAGGGGACACTGAACAAAACAATAAACATGAACACATTAAGTGTGTTGAACCTTTTTCTATAAACCACAAGTATAATTACATGTTGTATCTTGATTACACACATCTGTGAGAGTGGAGCATTGGGATAATTCAGAACCTGCAGTCAGAACAATAGATTACATGACACTTTTTTTCTGAAAATTTCTAAAATTAGGCTCAAACATTATTTTAGACCACATTTAACAATTCATGATCATAGTATTTATAAAATAGAGAAACATCATTATTTAAACACCATTACATTCCATGTTTTTTTATTTCATTTACATTATCATTAGTGTGTCTACACTATATATTTTTACACACATAATTTCCCATGAATTAAATTGTAAGATACAAGATATATTATTAATATATATTTTTCATTTTTACTTCAATTGATACTCTATAAGAGGTCCATGTGTGGATAGTTATTATTTTTACTCTAAAATTTACTTTGGATGAGGTATCTTTATGGCTTGGACAGTTGTTCTGTAGTTGTATACCCAATTTAGGTTCTATATCTATTGTTTTTTAAATAAACTATTCGGAATCATGTGATTCCCATTTGGAGATAATTATGTCTCATATTTAGATTGAACCACTTGTATTTAATTCTGATGTGTGTTTTGGTTGCATTATTTTCTAGGCTTTAAAACTAAATCTATTTTAAACATTAAACAAAACCACAACATTGATAGATTACATTAACTACTATTTATATATTATTTTGACTGATTCAATTGATTTCAAAGGTAAATATAATATTTCATATGTTTTTAAATAAGACCTATTGAATCATTGAGAAATATTTTTAAAGGTTAAGACCTATATTGATATATTGTTTTTGTTAGTTGGGATATATTTAATTAATTGGAGGATTTTATTTAATTCCAATTTTAATAGAAAATTTTATTGGGTATTACGTTCACCCCCTCTTTACATAATCAAACTGAACTACATAACTATTATATCTTTTTGGATGTTGAAAAACGTACTATGAATATAGAATTCTCGAGATAGATTCTATATTGTGGGACATGAAACAATAATGCCATGTTTATAATGGTCTTCCCATGATCATTTCCTAATGAATCCATATGACCATTCATACTAACAATCCACTATTGGGAGTTTGTACCATCACAGAATTTATTTTATGTTTTTGGATCTAATGAAATTATTTCATGGAAAAATGGAAGGGAAAATCTATATTATCAATAAAAAATGGGATATATATTGAATGAACCTCCTAAATTAGTCTCTAGTATGTTGGTATTCACTAATGGATGTTAGAGGTCTATTTTATAACACAGTTTAATACATAGGAATAGACTGAGATATATTTTGTGGATAAATTATACCACATTAATAGGAGATATGTATTGATTTATTGGTGAAAACTCAAAACCCTCTTATTTGTATATATTTCCACAATAATCAATGGGGTACTTCTTCTATGAATGTAGTTGTCCCATTGAATAAAATATCCCACCAAATTATATACTTTTAAAGTCATGGTTTATCATTCTGTAACTGATTACAATTCACTACCTTTGGGTAGCCTATAAATATCATCTGACAGCCATATGTTCATATTTATTAGTTTTCATATGGGCTTAGTCAGAGTAACCAAACACCCTTAAATTTTTATTAGATATAGTCTATTTTATCCATTGTTTTTATGATATTTAAAAATGATTATTGTTTTGGGGACCCTGATCAATAAAGTACACTATTTTGGGGGTATCCTCATCCCAAAAGTATTTAGTGAGGTTAGATAATTCAAGAATGTTTTATACTCACTCCGAAATGGTATTTTTTATGCACTACAACAACCCATTTTACTAAAGTGTTTCCTTATTTGAATTATGTGTAATAATTCACATTGCATAATTGAAATAAATGGTGTCTTTTGATATGTATTTAAGTCCATTTCATGTACTCAGGGATTTGATCATTCTTCTAGTTGGTTTTCAATTGATAACATCCAAGTACATAATATTTCATTTTGGATGTGACCCAAAGAATTTGGATTTGTTTCCAAGAATGTTAATCCATGTATTCCTAGAAAATTCATCTATAAGGGTACCCATATATAAGAGTATATTTATAATAAATAATTTATTTCATTATTTATGGAGATATTGAAACTATCCTTCTTTGATTTTCCAAGGACATATACATAATATAAGGGTATGTTACTCGATATAACTTGACATGGAAGCTAATACATTCTTAAGTCATCATGACTATTGGAACCAATGCACCCTAACCTCCCATTTCAAATAATATTTTTTTTCAATATTAGTTACATTGGTTTTACACATTTTTGAAGGGGGGTTACCTTTTTAACACATATTATGTATAGATCTATGATCCTTTGAAAATTGTATGTGATCCCTAAGTGATTTTAATAAATCCAAATTTTGTCCTAAGGGATAATCAATTTTGGTAAATGACATTCAATGAAATTATATTTCTTTGTTTTTGAGGGTCCACACTAAAATATTTCATGGTGAAAAAATAACTTTTATATATCTCAAAAAAGATAAAGCCTCTACCTATGGACTTGTACCACTTGTTCTGAAAAAACCTACATCACCTTCTTCATCCCTACTTAAATATGGAAAAGAATGTCAATTATGGAATATATGTAACTCATAACATGATTATAAGGCCCACTCATCATGACATTTTACTATGAAAATATTTTTCACATCAACACTATAATAACCTATATTCTAATGCTGGTAATTAATACTAGAATCATTGGAATTCAAACTAAATTATAAATTGTTTTGGTATGAAAAAATATTCAGGATGTATAAAAATTATGTATTTAACGTTATTTGAATTGGAATTAGAATGACTACACATAGTTAAGTTTTATTTCATACTATTATACATACCATTATTGATCTTATTACCTCATTGTCAACACCCACTTATCATATTTAGATGATTTTCCTCTATATTAAAATTAGATTTTGTATGTAATTCACAGGAAAGACAAGATTATTTTACTTCTGTTTTATTCAATGTGTCTTTCTTAATCATCTTAGTGACTTTAATTGTTTTAAAAGTATGGTTATGTGAAATTAACATAAATTTAGTAGTGTCTATGAAAATTTTTATTCAATTAATATTTGATGGATCAAAAATAATCTTATTAAATTAATAAATGTTTTATCAAAAAGGGGTCCCAAAATGAATTCTAAAATAATAATGTTTTTTGTTTATTATATAAATAATCATATATAATGTTTTCAATTAAGGCCAAATACCCAAAAAAATATAATAAGAATACTCCTAAAATAGTTTACCATCCAAAATAAAACAGATGAAATTATATGCCTTTTATAGCACATCTATAGAGATATCTATAAATTTTGTAACAGTTAGTCCATTGAGGATTGATCAGTGATATTTTTCTTATTTATTTTGATTTCATAAATAAGACCTTGTTAGACCAACATCATTCCCATCTTGATTCCCCATAGATCAAATTAATTTACACACACATCTTGATTAAACATTGTTTAAAGATATTTCCTATCCAAATTTTATGATTTCATACATAGTGAATGGAATCATTGTGCTTAGTTTATTATAAAAACAAAAAAAGTGGATTTGTTATGAAAACACGCATATTAAATGACTAAAATGATTTGAATGGATTATGGTTTCTACCATATTTATAAATTTTTGTTCTAATGTTTAAAATGAACAAATCAAATCTACTATTGACAATTCTAGAAGATTGTGACAAAAAAGGACTGAAAATATAAAATAATACAAAAAATTAATATTTTTTTACTGGTTTGGTCCTGTGTGAACGATAAAAATGCAATTCAAATGAACCATTATTTTATATCAAAAATAAGTATGAACTAGTAAAAGAGCTATACAATTATAATAAATAGGACAAGGTCACATAAAAAAGAACTAGAATGAAAAAAATAAAAAATATGAAGAATAAAATGTAATGTCCCATATATTCCATGTATTATATTTTGATATTATATCAATATTTTGAGCCCAGGAACTAACACTATGTTTGATTATACTACCCCATGTTCTAGGAATAAATGTGTGAAAAATATTAAAATATTATAATAGCACATGCAAGTTCTTTTCCTAAATTTTTTGAATAAATTATAAACAGGTATCTAGATCAGAAATATGAGGGAACCATTGAGATAAAAATAGTAGCTATACCCTATGCATGACCTAACATTGGTCAATTCAGGTCATACATGAAAAAATTATTGATGATGTGGAATTGATAACATAAAGTAAAAGAATATTTTATTTTATTTTTCTTCAGTGTAGTGACTTGTTCCTATATAAGTATATATCTATATATATTTTTCATATGGTTTACCACTATTCCCTATAGACCTTCACACCATTGGAGGAGATAATTCTTTTCAAACGTAATGGATCAGGATTAGATCATGGATCATCACGCTAGTAAAGATGGTGGATCTCTTCAACAATGACAAGACAATTGTTCTTCATCAATGATCAATCCAATCTCTAGGTTGGGAATGTGTTTCTATTTTTTATTCATCATTATTAGTTTTTAGGGTGAAAAAAAATCAGTTGATGAATTTATTGATTTTCATATCGATCTCTTTGGATAAGGGTTTTATTCTCTAGGATATATGTGATCTAGTTTTCTAACCCAAATAACCTATTCATGATCATTGTCCAAGAACACTGGGATAATGGTGATAAACCATTGTTATTGTGTTTTTTATCACTCATTATTCATGTTTTTAGTTGTTGGTTCCATTTGTTATTGGATCTATGTTTCTAGGTAGTTCCAAACTTGACCAGACCCTTAGATTCGTGGAAAATCGACAACCGAGGTTGGATCAGTATAGATTGGGACCCAAGGAACTCATATATGTGATCATTTCAATTTAATGTAACATCTCTGATTTTCTATGGATTATTTTTTGATATTATATGAATTATTTTTGAGACCATGCACTGAGATGTCATGTGATTCTGAGGACCGATGTTCTTAGAATAAATGTGTGAAAAATATTAACAAATTATAATAGCAAGTACAGATAGTTTTATAGAAAAAGTGGAATAACACTTTAACAGGTTAATAGATCATAAATATGAGGTAACCTTTGATTTAATAATAGTGTATTTAGCCTAGGTGTGACCTAACATTAGTCATCATGGGTATTCTGTGAAAAAGTTATTAGCGGAATTAAATTAATCAAATAAATTAAAAAGAAAAATTAATTTTATATTTATTCAGCGCATCCACCTTCTCCCCTATAAGTATACAACTATATCATTTTCTCAGGGTTTCCCAAAAAACCAAGTATACCTAGATTCCTTTAGAGGATATCATTCTTTGTGGATGATAACATATCTGGATAAGATCATGGATCATCATGCCGGCAGAGTTAGAGGATCTCTTCAATCATGACAAGGAAATCGTTCATCATCAAAAATCAATCCTAACAAAAGGTAGGGTGTGTTTTTTGGTTTTTTTATTCCATATTCCTAATTTTATCCATGAAAAAAAATCAATGAATATATTGGTTTTTTTATTTATCTCTTTATAAAAGGGTCTTATTCTACAAGATTTATTTGATTTGGATTTCCAACCCAAATCCCATGTTCTTGATCGTTGTCTAGGAACACTTATCCAGTGATCATCAACCTTTTTCTTTTGTATTTATCCTCCATTTATTTTCATTAATCACTATTGTATCCCTTTGTTATCATCTTGACATTTCTGGGTGGTTCTGAATATGGTCGCATCCCCAGATTTTAGGAAAATTGAAAAATTAGGTGGCATCAGTGTAGATCGGGACACAAGGAGATCATATCTATTATCGTTTAAATTTTTTAGGCATTGCAGAATGCATGATATTCCATGGAAGTGAAAACTGGAATGTGTCAATGGAGGTTTTGGGTGCACGGTGGTGCATAAAGGTGGTCCACATTTGGGTGACGGATCCACGTACATCCAGGATCATGGGAGGAGGACGCCGATAGCTCACAGGACTGGAAGAGGTGAATGTAGTAGGGATCGCATGAGACAATGATGGAAGATACAGAGTGGGATGGCCTAGTGGGACGCATGCGAGTGGGCCTAGGTGAGTCTATGGGTCGGGCCATGTCAGTGAGCCACGCTAGAAGAGGCTGACCCATGTCAGATTTGGGGAAACCACAGAGGATCCCGGTTGTAGTCGGCCATGACAGTTGATCATGGTACCATGAGAGCTACTACTATAGTGGGAGGTGGACTATGGTGATCGACCATAACAGCTAGTTAGGCATGAGAGGTGGAATAACCATGATAGTAAGTGCATGGGTGGCCATTCCTATGGTAAGTAGATCGACTATAGAGGTAGGTCTATGGTCCCCAGCAGGTTTGTTGACAACTTCTCATGCTACAGGATCAAACGGTCATAACTCTTAAATAGATCATCTAAATGATGTGTCATCAATGGCAACAGGACCCTGTTATTAAGAAGATTAACTCAAGACCAATTTTTGGGCAACATATTTGGATTTTAGGATCCTTTTAATCTTATTTTGGACTAGTATAGGTTGTGTGTGTTCCCTTGGTCCTTTACATAGGGGTACAGTGCAACATTACATCAAAATCACTAAATTGCAATCCCTTCAATAAGTCGGGTCTCCGATAGAGTTTTGGTTACCCATCACGAGACTATAGTGTGATCATATATCATCCCTAGTGGTGTTCGTGGAATACTACTTACCTCCTAGAGTAGGGAATTTATTCTCCATCTAACAATCCGCATAAATAGTGTTTGTGGAAATGTTGGTATAAGATCCAATGTGTGGTGATTTGATCTAGATTGGGCTCATTGTGTCCCCCAACAGTTCTTGGCATGAACCCCAATCTATGTACCATAGTCTTCTTATTCCAATTTTTTTCCTTTAATTTCATCCCAAATGAGTTATAACTCTTCTTAGAGTTTCTCTGATTGTATCATGTCATGAAGAGTAACTTATCCCATAATGAGCGTTGATTTGAGAAGAATCGTGTGGATGGAAGATGGTTATGACCACCTGATTGCCTTTGGTTCAAAGTAGTCCAAAACACATGAGAAAAACTACATGACCCATTATCATGAGTTAGAAGTGGTATTATTGTATTGAATATGTGGCCACACTACCTTATGGGAGATCATTTTACCATCTACTTTGATCACAAGAGTATTAAGTATATCTTCTCTCATAAAGATCCTAACCTGAGATATATGTGGTTGCTAGAGTTCCTTATAGACTATAAATTTGAGATTTTCTATACTCCTGGGAAGGGGAACGTGGTGGAATATAGTCTAAGTGGGAGATCTAGTTTACAGTTGCTGAATGAGGCATCAGAGATGTTGGACTTCTTACAGTTATCCTTTGTAGATAGAGATGGAGTAGCTTACCTATATTGTATGATTATCACCTCTCTACTCATACAATGAGTTAGGGAGGCACAAATTTGTGATACTAACTATGAGACCGTATGTTCTCAGATGTCCACAAGCCATTCTTTTTATGGATATTCAATAGTCAGGGAGCACAATGTTCTTTTTAGAGGATGCACTATAGTAAAGTTACATTACGGTAGGAGGTTTTTTGTGAGTTTCATACAACACCTTTGGAGGTACATCCAGGTGTGTTGAAGATGTATCAGGACCTCCGATGATAGTTTTGGTTGCTAGGGATGATGAAATGAGTTGCAGAGTTTGTTTCTTGATGCCTTACATGCCAGCATGTGATGGCTGAGAACAAGGTTCTGGTGAGTTTAGCTTAACCCCTTGAGGTTTCTGAATGGATATGGGATGAGATATCAATGGAATTCTTGATGGGTTTTCCATGTACTTCCTGGTAAATGATGCCATATGGGTGATCAATGACTAACTACCATGTCGGCTAACATTTTATCTATCCAAGTGCAGTGTTTAGTAGAGATCTTGGGACACCTCTACAATTAGAAGATAGTTGGGGTCCATGGTGTTCCATCGATGATTGTTTTTTATTATGATTTTATCTTTACATTCAGGTTGTGGAAGGGATTACATGAGGCATTTGGGACCCATATATGCTTGATCACAATGTTTCACCCACAAAAAATTGACTAGACTAAGTGGACCATTAAGGTTTTGGAGGGAATGGTACTAGCTTTCATGTTATAATTTGGTCATATTTTGAAGGATCATCTACCACTGGTGTAGGTTACATGCAAAAATAACTACTATTCCACCATTGGTGTGGACACATTCGATTATTTGTATTGACGACCCTTCAGGTCACCACTGTACTGGACTGACCTAGGAGATTCAACACTCATGGGCCCAGAGATGGTGAAAGCTACTATAGATAAGGTTAGATCTTCCAAGTGTGGATTAAGATGACACATAGCAGTTACAAATATTATTATAATCGAAGAAAATGGACTTTTGAGTTAAATTAAGGAGACAATGTGTTCCTTAGAGATTCACCTTGACAAGGATTACAAAGATTTGGCTGGGGCAACAAACTATCCCTAAGGTTCATCATCCCCTTCTAGATTCTACCTAGAGTTAGTGAGGTGGCATTCCACATATATCTAACCCTACAGTTACATTGGGTACACAAATTCTTCCACATGTCATAGTAATAGAGGTACATTCATGGCCCAACGCATATTATCAATTGGGGTGAGCTTAACATCAATGTTGGGGAGAATTTTGTTAGCAACCATAGTAGAATGAGGTTTAGAAAGAGAGGATTCTTTGAGGGAGATTTATTCCTTTAGTGTATGTTTTTTGGTAGCACATGAATCTCCAAAAGAGAACTTGGGAGAGATATGCTTAGATTCATGCTCAAAAAACCCTGTTTAAGTATCCCTTGTCTTTTATTTTCAGGGACATAAATCCCCAATGTGGGAAAAATGTAAAATATATGATTTTCAATGTATTTTATATATTATATGGATTATTTTTGGTACTATGTGCTAAGAATTTGTATAAATATTAGTCTCAGTGTTCCAGGAATAAATGTGTGAGAAATATTAAAATTTTATAGTACAACATGCTCAAGGTATTCCTGAAAAAGTGGAATATCACGTAAATAGATGCCCAGATCAGAAATATGAGGGAAAATTTGAGTTCATAATACCATATTTACCCTAGGTGAGAACTAAAATTGGTCAGTGAGGGTCATTTGTGAAAATGTTGTTAGGGGCACAGAACTGAAAAAATAAATTAAAATTAAAATTTATTATATTTTTCTTCAATGTAGTGACATAATTCTCTATAATTATATGAATATAGATTTTGTCTCATGTTTTTTCAATAAACCCTACATACCTAAACATCATTCTAGGAATGTGTTATTGGTAGATGATAATGAATCAGGATCAGATCATTGATCTTCGGGATAGCAGAGATAGAGGATCTCATCAATAGTGAAAAACTAATAATTCTTCATCAATGATCAATCCAAACTCTAGGTAGGGCATGTGTTTCATTAATTTTATTCCCCCTTCTTAATTTCTGTGATGAACGCAAATCAATCTATGAATGGATTGATTTTTTATCAATCACATTAATGAATGGTTTTAATCTACATGATTTATTTGACCTACTTTTCTAACCCAAATCCCCCTGTCTAGATATTTATCCTAGAACGTTTGACCAATGATGATAAACCTTTGTTCTTGTGACTTTTTTCACTCTATTCTTCATTTTCTTCACAGCTATATCCTTGTTGTCCCAGCTTGATGTTTTTGGGTGGTTCCAAACTCAATCAAACCCCTTAATTCGAGGAAAATCAACAACTAAGGTTGGATCAGTGTAAATAGGGACCCATTGAGTTGGGATATATGATTGTTTCAATTTTTGCGCATCATAGGAGGCATTTTGGTCTATAGAAGTGACCATTGGAACATAGAAGCAGCATTTGTGGCTTCTAGTTGTGCACGGTGATGGTCCATGTGCAGACATCGGTGCCCTGTATAGCTAGGATCATCAGTATTGGACGTAGGGAGTCAAGGGGATGATATAGGTGTGCATAGAAATGATCGTGTGACACAGTGGTGGAGAACAATGAGTGGGTTGGTTAGGTGGGACACATGTGAGTGTACTAATGCGGGTAGGTGGGATAGGATGGATGAGGCATAACTCGGTCAGACCTGGGTCATATCTAGGGAAACCATGGAGGATCTCGGCTATGGTCGACCATCATGTTGCATCATCTTGAGCTACCATGAGCGTAGTGACCACGCGGCCGACCTGTGAGTGGTTGACTACATCAGAAAGTCAGGTTTAGCAGGTGGAATGACTGCAACTATCGGTCAATGGGTGTCCAGTCCATGCAGCAGGTGGACCAACTGTGGTGGTAGGTGGACTGACTATGACGGTAGGTCTATAAGGCCTAGCAGGTATGTGGTTAACTCCTTTATTAGGATGTTTAAATAGACATAACATTTAAATAGAGCGGAAAAACGACACGCTGTCTAAAGAAACATGACCCGGTTTTTTATACTATTGATACAAAACCAATGTTGGGTACCTTATTTGGTTTTTAGGCTCTTAATATTCTAATTTTTTACAATTATATGTTTATTTTTTTCCCTTTTTTCTTTCCTTAGGGGTATAGGGTGGCATTACATATACATCACTAGATTATAATACCTTCTAGAGGCCTAGTCTCATATAGAGTTATGGTGTCCCTCCGAATGAATATAGTGTGATCCTATATAATCCCTAGTAGATTTTGTTGAATTGTAATGACCTCTTTGGGTATATAATTGATCATCTATCCAGAAGGCCGCAACTATATGATTTTTGGAATCATTTCCCTAAGATCCCCTACATAGAGGTTTGATCTAAATTGGGTTTCTGGTGTTCCCAAATAGTTCTAGGCATAACCCCCTATCTGTGAACCACTTTAATATTAGACTAATTTATTCTCACTAGGTGTGGCCCAAATGAACTAGACCTCTTCGTCGAGTGTCTCAGATAGAAGCATGGCCTGAGGTGTGAGTTCTCCTAGAATAATCGTTATTTTGAGAAAAATCTAGTGGTAGGTAGTTTGTTATGAACTCTTTATGGAATATATTATTTCATGACTATATCTAGGTTTTCATTCCTTATTGTATATATTGTACTATGTTATATCTTGTATTGATCAGACTATAATTGGTGCTTCATGTTTATTAATTTTTGGTTTTCCATCAATGTATTGTTATACTCACCCCTTCACGGGATTTCCCTACATGTGTTATGTCTTGTGCATATGGTGGACCTTCTTATGGTTTCCTAGGAGGACTAGAAGCAGGTGGAGCATAGATGTAACTTGGAAGAGAAATGTTTTTATCGAGTGCATACCATTGATGTAGTCTTCAACCATGAAGCAGGTTGGACTCTTTATAGTTTCAGTTGGACTTGTGAACAAACTCTTTATGGTGGGATTTTATTTTGACCGGTTTAGGTTTCCCTTACATCCTATTGTACTATGGTTGTAGGTTCGTAGTTATATTCCTGAATCCTTTCAGTTATTTTACACTTCAGCATTGTGTGAATTAGAGTTGTGTGCATGTGTATAGGTACTTTAGGCTAATGCCTCTCATTTATGGGAAATGTATACTCGGTGCTAGTCACCAGCCCCTGGCCTCTTAGAGGAGGGATTAGGGTAATCACGACATGGGCCCCTTTGGAATGGGTCATGATGTTTGAGAAGAGTAAAGACTTATTATCCCTTAGATTAACTTCTAACTGAGACTAATGATCGAAGAAGTATTAATTATGGATTTATGGAAATCGTAAAACATCAGATCATAATAGAAAAAGAAGAGTAATATTTTTTTGAACCTAGGGATGCCAGGGATGTTATAATATTTGTTTATGGGTTGTACCTACTAGGGGTACTGTTATTTTTATTTCCAAATCTTAGTAATATGTGGGGTTGGTATGTGCTAGGAATATATTTTTATTAGTGGTTGGCGTTAAAATAGGAGATATATTTTATGGGGAAGGGTTATGATTCCATTTTGAAATCTTCTTGGAGAAAAATAGGTCCAGACATGGCATATATATTCTTAAACATAGAGAAGTGATCATTCATAGGGGAGTCCTTCTTACACTTCATATCATACTTATTCCTATCATTTCTCTCCAACATCAACTCTAACTGTTTACTAGTTCTTCTAATTTTATTCTATTATGCTTGAAATAATTATTCAACACTATTTCAGATGGTATTACTAATTCTTGAGTATTTATGTTTCTTATATATTATTTATAACATTTCATCAATTTTTTGTTTCATTCATAAAAATTTTTGTTGTTTTAAAGAGATAATTTTAAAAAAAGTTAGGGATGATCGTTGGCATATTATCACAGAGCATTGATGACTAAAAGGAAGAATCCAAGTGAGGAAGATCAGGTTGGAGTCATTAGAGAATAAGTGAGCATATTATTTCTGATGAAATATTATTCAATGATAATAGTAAATAGTTTATTTAGTTTCCAAATCGCATAGAAAGATATCGATAAATTATATATAGAGTACATGAGGTTGTTTTATAGGGTGCGAGACCTATTTCTCATGATTATTAAATTTATATAGAGCATGTGTGGTAGATAATATTTCTCTTATTATTCAGTGTGTCAATAGAATATTGGATAGTTGACATGAGCATCAGAGGAGGGAGAAATCTTGATACCTTTCAATACTAAATGGAAATAAATTAATAAGGTTGAAAAACATTGTCTAGTTCTATGGTGAAAAACTCTGTCCATGAAATAAATAAATTTTTTTGTTTAACACTTACTTATTGGGAGTTTTGAGGAGTGTAGAAAAAATCAGTATATAATTTTAATGATATGGAATATCTCCACATCCTTCTAAGCGTCAGTAATGAAAAATTCTACATGAATGATGAAAATTTGTAAAAATAAGGAGATGTGACTATATATATGTAAGTGTTCATTATATGAACATCTGAGGAAATTGTTTTAGAAATTATAGGAGTTGCTATTATTAATCTATGAATTTCTAATAATATTTCTCAGTCTGATTACAAGGAATTTTATGGGAGGGAAGTTCATGATGTTAGCATAGGGAGTCTAGAAAATATTTTGTTTCATTCTACGGGACACACATTGGATCCCATAATCTCTTTGATTTACATGGGGGGTATTTATGAGATTTGGATCCTTCCAAAAATTACTTAATAAACTCAAAGTCTTATACTATAATGAATGTGAATCCTATATAAGTAGTCATAATTTATAAGATAATAGAGGATGGAGTGAGAGGCTATATCAATATAGTTGGGTTAAAAAATATAATGGTTTTACATTATGGTTATTTTTTTAACATGTTTAATGGTTGTATTGATAAAATATTTTTGTAAAGAAAAATTATCCTAAAAATATTTCAATATTTATTACGGTGTTATATAAGGACTCAATATGAAATGAAAAAGTAATAGAAAATTTAGTGTCTAGTTTTTTGGATTAGATGACACAACATTTATGTGATGTGGAATATTTTTTTAATAATGGTTCTATAGATAGTTTTAAAATCAAACTGCAGTTTCCATAAAATCATAATGGCGAGTCTTGGTTCAAAAAAATCCACCTTAACTAGATTTTTACATATTAACTATATAAGAAACAAAATGTAATATCATTTTTTATTTATATGACGTTTTAACCACCACAAATAGGTTTCACAGACGTTTTGATAAATCCTCATGAAATATGTGGTCATTAAATATGTAATAGAGGTTTATTACAATCCATACACAGATTGACTGTATTAGGCAAAAAGGTTGTGGTTTATCTACAATGTTGGGATGAGGTTTTCCCTTGGTCGGTGAAAAGGGAATCCCATTCAGAACAGGATACACTCATGCATAGGAGGGTGCGGTCGATCACTCTCGAGTCGGCCAACCTTACCCTCGTGGCAGCAGGAGTTTTTGATTTTTCAGTTCCAAACTGGAAACAGAGGCCTCTAGAGTTCAAGGATGGCGACCACGTCTTTATACGGGTATCACCTTGACGAAGTCTATAGAGATGTGGCCAAGGAGAAAAGTTATCTCTGAGGTTCAACAGACCTTTCCAGGTCCTCATCAGGGTAGGCGAGGTGGATTACCGCTTGGTCTTTCCACCACAGTTGCACCGGGTTCATGACGTCTTCCACGTATCTCAGTTGAGAAGATACGTGCATGAATCATACCATATCATCGACCACGGATAGATAGATAGCGATGATGGGGCAACATTCATGGAGGTTCTAGTAGAAATTGAGGATTGACAGGAGTGGGTCCTACGAGGATGGTTAATTCCTCTGGTGCGCTTTCGCTAGCAGCACAGGAACCTCCAGGATAGCACATGGGAGTGGGAGGCTTAGATTCGTGCTCGGTACCTCTTTTATTTTCCCTAGTGTGTGTTGAAGATTTACGGGGACATAAATCCCAAAGGTGGGAGTAATGTAAAGACCTTTAAATTTCAAGGAAATTTTTTTCTTAAATATTTTGGAATTTTACAAGTCTGTGGCTTCTAACGGCACTTGATTCCGAGGCCGGGTGTGCCTGGAATCAATTTCTTAAGTTTAGCTCAGGTACGTTTAGTGAACGAACGAGCAGATTTTTCTATCTTTTGAACCGGTGCACGAAATTGAAATATGAGGGCACCGATGAACTCGTAGCACCGATAATTTCTTATGGGGGCCTTTACAGTAGTTGCGTTTTATGCGGGTTGAAAGTTAAAATTTGGGGATTAGTTAAAAAGTTAAATAAAATTGTTTAGAACAATTTTATACACTATGGTGGTTAAATCCTACATGGGGAAGTTAATGGTGGGGCCCACCCCAACATAACTTCCCATGTGTAGATATTTGTAAGGTGGGTCCCACATGAGCCCATCCTTTCATCTCCCTTGAAACCCCCCTTAAACTCCCTTGCATTTATTGTGACAACCATTCTCTTTATTAAGTGTGTTAAACTCTCCACCTTCCTCCCAATTAAATTGCCAACACATTATAATTAATTAAGGGGATTCTCCAATTAATTAATTATAGTGTTTGATTCTTAAATCAATTGTTGTGAGAATAAACTAATAGGAAGAGCTACTATTTTAGATGGGAAATTGTGGTGTTGGAGAAAACCTGGGAAAGCTTTGGAGATTTAGATAAAGAAAGTGTTCTTATCTTCAACGAAGAACACCTCCAACGAAGAACGACGCCCTCTTCTCCGTGATGCCGGTTCCATGAAGAATGACGCCCTCTTCTCCGCAACTCTGGTTCCATGAAGAACGACGATGCGCCTTCCTTTCTCTTCTCTGTGACGTCGTTCTTCGCGACGCCATCTATCGCGACGTTCTTCTTCTGTGGATCAACGACATGCGATGTCTTTGCGTGGTATGGGAATATTGTATATTTCTCATTTATGTGGTTTATACCATCGAGCTTGAGCGTTTATTTGTAGGATTTATCTTTGTGGATTCTTTACCACAGTTTAAATTTCTCATGATGAACGCGAATTGAATAAATTAATTCGTGGAACGATAAACAATTGATTGAATTAATTTTCTTCTTGTTTATCTTGAATTTGAGATTTTTGAAGCATGATAAATATTTAATTTCCAATTCCCCATGTTCTTCATTATCAAAAATGGTGGCCAAACTAACACGGCTTTCGATCCGCACATCGACCTAGATCTTTCCTTATTCATTGTTTGTGCATTCTTCGCGTGTTCTTCCTTGCAAAATAATTAAGCACGCTGGAAACTCAATGTTTCATTGAGCACGACATACAGACGCGAAGGTCTCGACCCAAGGATCACATATCCACCTTCTTCTTTTTTTCTGAGTTAAATCGAAGTCGGAATGACGCGTAGAAGGATTCCGTGGCGTGGGTCCGACGAGGCAGTTCGGATAAGCGATAGCAGAGGTGGCTTGCAGTGGTGCGAGTAGGAAGCTGGGATGACGACAGGCCGAAGGGGCGCGACTCCTGAGTGGCGTGATGGCCAGGATGAAAATGGATGTTGTCTGTGTGGAGCAGCCTCATGAGTCGTGATGCGGGAGCCGGTCCGTTAGGGTGGAGCATGAGAGTTTAGTGAAGAATGTGTAGATTAGAGAGAGAAAGAGATTTGGGAATTAAAATAAAAAGAAAAAAAATAAGAAAAATAAGGGAGAGGTGAATGTTTCAAGTGCGCAAGAAGGGGGATCCAAATCGTGGATTTATTTGGGAGTTAGAAAAAAAAAATAAACAAAGGTAATTAATAATAATAATAAAATATTGTTATTATTAATTTTGTTGTTAAAGCACCTTTTTGTCTGCAAATTCTTCATGCGATCTCAATTTCAAGAACTGTTTGTGGCAGTGTGACCCTGATTCTGAGATGGACATTTCGAGTCCAATGTTGGATGTCTTTTTCCGGTACCCGAAGTGCTCGGAAAATAATAGATTTATTATTATTATTAAATTTTCGACCTGCTATTACTCATGCATAAGACGTCTGATTGGCTTACCGTCAGTGGTGATGTAATCCTATCATTAATACGGTCGATTTAAGCCTAATGTTGGATACTAAATTCTGGTTCGTGGCTTGGGGCCACGAAACACCGAATATTATTATTATTATTATTATTATTATTATTATTATTATGGGATCTTTTATCGGACATATCTCTCTCATACGGTGTCGGAATGACAAACCGTCTGCGACGTTGCAACCTAGGAATTAAGATGGATGTTTCAAGACCAATTTTGGATATTTAAGTCAAGTTTGAGGTGCGGGACCCATGAGGCCCAGTTCGCGCGTGTTGCGGTGAAATGCTACTTTTTCACCGGATATCTGTTTTGGACCAATGGTTAGTCCATCTCCTATGTTTTTTGGTATGGATCGCAATGGTGTGACTAGTTTGGTTAACCGGTGTCATTTCAAGTACGATTGGGTTGGATCGAACATGAATCTAACCGGGCCCTCGGTAATAAAATGCTTATAACTTAAGGACCGGACGTCCGATTGACGTGCCGTCAATTACGTTGGATTCCTTATAATGAGAATATTCTTTTGGAATACTCCACTTGAGGTTTGGATATAGTTGGAGTACGGTCGGGTTGGTTTAGCTTAGAAACCAACCAGGCCCCTAGAACAGAGATGCTAATAACTCACAGACCGGGCATTCGATTGACGTGTCGTCTGTTGCGTTGAGACCCCTATGACGAGGCGGTCCTTTGAGATACTTCCATGTGAGATTAAATGACACTTGGAAGTAATGACTAGCAGCTCGTGGAGCGGACCCTCTCGGAGATGAGCATATGGGGTACGGAGACCTAGTAGCTGTAGACCTGATGACTGCTTGACCGATTCGACTCAGAGTGATTCGATTATCCCAGTGGACAGAGCGCCTGGTATTTAGCGGCAAACCCACGGCGGACGGAGTGCCTGGTAGTTGGTAGAAGACTTGTGGTACTCTACAGGAGGAGTACCTCTGTAGGCTATTAAGGGGAGTGACCGATATTTGGCGGCAGACCCACAGCGGACGGAGCGCCCGGTATTTGGAAGCAAGCCCGCGGTACTCGACAGGAGGAGTACCTCAGTAGTACAAGGTTAGTGAATAGCACCTATGAGTCACGACAGGTCCACTGTACTCGACAGAAGAGGAGTTGTCCAGCAGTTGTGGTTTCGATAATGAAAATCCTGGTTTGAGATGAGTCAATAACCTTTGTGTTTTCCTCATGATTGAGATGGGTTACTTGATAACATAGGTATATGTATGGGCATATACCTAAGTAAAGGTTATCTATTGAGATCTTTCTTCATGGTTTATCCTTGTTGGATTTAGTGAGACCTTGAGGGTCTCAGGGTCCCTACTGAGTATCGTTATACTCAACCCTGCACGGGCTATGCCCGCACCGCGTTGTATTGGATGCAGACGACGGACAAAGCTGATCGAGGCAGAGTGTATGAGGACCAGATGGTACCTAGAGGTGGACCTCACAATGAGTTGGTACCCGTAGGAGACGGACGGATGGACGGACGGATGTGGAGTGCTGAGGAGGACACTTGTACCTACCCTTCAGGTAGGAACCCAGAGGACGATTCAGGAGCGGCTTCCATCTTCCGGCTATTTGTCTTTTCAGTTGTACTTTCTTTCAATTGTAGTTGTACCTTTCTGTTGGGCTTGTATTCTGGCCCCTTGTAATTTCATCATGTTTGTTACATTGCTTTACTTAGTGTTTGAATCCGCTTGTTCTCTGGTTGTGTGAGTTTATGTTTTATAAATGCAATGTCTTCTTAGTTATAGGGATTTACGCCTTTGGTGCTAGTCGCCAACCCCTGGCCTATGGAAGGAGGGGTTGGGGTAGTTACGACACGGGCCCCGGTTCATGATGGTTTCTATTTTCATTGATAACTTAATTTTCTTGTTGTAGTTCATTTAAATTACATTATGTTTTCTAGTGACATATCTAATGCTTGTTTTACTAATTAGTGGTGATTTTCTTATAGAATGAATATTTACCTTATTTTTATGTTGTATTTAGAACCAATAGGTTATTCATGGAGGTTATAATCACCCCTAAACATTTATAGTTCTTAAAACCATCCTCATGTTATGGGATTAAATGAAAATTATTTAAAATACTACTAAATCCACTAAAAACTAATATATAATGAATATATACCAAAAATAGTTAATCAATAAAATATAACACAAACAATAAAATCCATTGGTCAATAAATATTACTTAACATATAATTAAACATAAATTACATTTTAGTTTACAAAAGATCATATTTCACAAAATTTTAGCAAAAACATGAGTCCTAACTACTCAACTAAGATGTATATCCATAACCCACTTTTACTCATTTATGATGTTTCACATCACCTCTTTCCCCACTAACTACCTCTAGTTCATTCATTCGTAGCAGTTAACTACACGTCAGTCATGAGAATATACAAATAATAATAAATGAAATAAATTTCAATTGATATATGATTTCATCTAAATTATATTTTAGTAATTGTAAAATAATTAAATGAATAATTGGTAGATGTAAACGTGCTTGAAATTATCATAATAGATGATAGCCTTAGTTTAGTTATTTGTTATGTAAATATCATAAAATTATATGTAAACCTTTCCACATTAGTTTCTTGTTATGGGAACCATATCAATGAACAATAATATCCATCAGGATAATTAGATTATTAACTGAACTCTAATTAAAAATTTTCATTTAGAGACTCAATATATTATTTTATTTTAATTAATTAATTTCAAAGTTCAATGTCCAACATTCATTCAATTATTTTCAAACTAATCACATTGAACATCATAAAAATATTATTCATTGAAATAATATTCTCATATAATATTGAAAGTATAAACATCAAATCAGTAGTGAATTTCAAACCCAAAAAGAATTTACATAACTAATTTCAATTTCATATCCACTAAAATGAATCCGAAATAAAAGTTTTGGTGTCAATGAAAAAGCATAGGATGTTATCAAAATTAATCACACATTATATTATACAAATTATGTTCTAGTTAAATTATTTTCATTATAAGAACATACTGATTACTAGATGTTTGGATCACAATATTGAAATAATATTCTCATATATTATTGAAAGTATAAACATCAACTCAGTAGTGAATTTAAAACCCAAAAATAATTTACATAACTAATTTCAATTTCATATCCACTAAAATGAATCCGAAATAAAAGTTTTGGTGTCAATGAAAAAGAATAGGATGTTATCAAAATTAATCACACATACTATTATACAAATTATGTTATAGTTAAATTATTTTCATTATAAGAACATACTAATTACTAGATGTTTGGATCACAATATTGATTTACACTCTAGAATTAAAATAATTTTTTCATGATTACAATGTGGATTATTAAAATAATTGAAGACCTATTCATATGAGTGAAAATTAAAAAAATAATTAATTTTACATCAAAAACATATTTAAAAAAAGAATAACTACTAAATTGATGTAAATAAGTGTAATTTTAAGAAATTTACTAATCATTCTTTGTCCAATTTGATTCTTCAGTATCATTAGAAAATTTCATACCTATGGATGAATTCATATTTGGATAATATGACATAGTGTAAATAAATTTCTCAATATATGTGATGAATTTTACCTTGTATTATAGAAAGATAATGGCAACTCTGTGACGTAGATTGGGTACTAACTCTAAATCTCATACTACATGACATATTTGAAAGAATTTGCCTTTCATTTATTAATATAAAATAAAATAGCATTATATTTATTAATAAAAAAATAATTAATAACATTTATTAATATGTAAAAAAAACTCCAGACTCTATTCCTGGATGGTAATATTTTAATTAGGATCCATTATTAGAATTATTTATTCTTCTTAAGTTCACCCTAATTTTTCTTGTCCACTCACTCTCACAAGACTAATATTTTAAATAATGTAATGTATAGACAATTAAGTCAGTTGTTGATTATAGGTTTCAATGTCACAAATTACTTCACCATCATCACCCATATCATACATGTATCGTAGTTTTATATATAAAATAATACTCCACCCATAATCCCCTATACAATAACTATAATTTTCCATTTCTTCCTAGGAAGCTATAATTTACAGATCATATTCTATCAGTTCAATTCTAATGATCAATAGTTAGAAATTTACATAAGTAAGTTTTAATGAATATTTTTTTACATACATATTGATATAGACCTAGTGAACATTAAATATCATAACTAAAAATTTCCCATGATAATTTAACTCGAAGATATCAACCAATATTGCACAATATCCTTAATCTGAAACTATGAATATACCACTAAATTCTATATTCAATCAATCCTATTGATCAATAGTATGAAAAATGATACCTCCAATATTGTAATAATTGAATCTCATATCTATCTTTAATGGACTTTGAGCTAAAAATTTATATTTTTGGATAGTACAATTTGGTTATAATCATTCAATACCAAAATATGATTATATAAAAAAAATTATAATTTTGATATGTGCCTAAAAAATTAAAATTTATATTAGTTTATGAACATACACAACATGAAACTATTAAATAATTTCATTGGTTAATAAGTTTTTATCTCTTTCTCATTACAAGTTTATATCCTAAGGTGTCTTTTCATTTTTCCCTTAATTAATCGACATATAGATCAATAATATCAATATTGGGAAGAAAATATTTGTGTTCCTTAAAGGTTCCGGGCACAGTGGAAGCACGTGGGTGGATGTTCCCACTTGGATTTTTTTCATTAGCAATGATCAATCTGGGATCAATATGACGATAAACGCCAGTCTCCACAGATCGAATCACAGAAAAAGACAAAGAAGAAGGTTTTTCCCGGAACAAAAAACAAGGATCGTTACAGGTTGATTATAATTAATTTAATTAATTATAAAGAAATACCTTTTGGGTGTTCTTTCTTTGTTGATGTTCTTGATCACATTGTCGATGTGATCCATCATTGCGTCGCAGAATCCAAGTGTAGACTCCCTCTATCGGTGATCCACGTGTGTACCTCGTATCTCTGGATGTCGCTAAAGGACTATCCAGGTGCTAGCATGGAGAAGCCTTTGCTTGATTTGTCCACCTTATATCATCTTGATCCGATGGAAGAGGATCTCCCTCGGTCTTGAGAGCGTTCTTGGAGGAAGAAGTTCTTTCAGCCTTGAAAGAATTCTCCAGAATTGTTGTGTCTCACACGGGTCGGAAAAGAGTTGGGGTTGTGAGGATATTGATAATCAGGTTTGAGGTTGTAGAGTTATGACAATAAATAAACATGTTACATGTTTTATTTATTTCATTTACTCTTATTTAAAACCCCCATGTCGAATAATTAATTCCTTGACATGTGCCCACACTAATTATAATAAATATCATTTAAAACAATATTACATCCTCAAAATCTCGACTGGAAAAACTACACGGCGTGTACTTGTTTTTCATTGAAAATTGCACGACGTGTACATTAAATGTACACGGCGTGTATATCTTGTTTTCATTTATTCATTTCCTTTCCATAAATAAAACTACACGGCGTGTAATTATTAATACATGGCGTGTATATCTTGTTTTTTCATTTCCTTCTTCCACCATGATTAAAATGATTTAGGCCTCCATGAATAATTATTAAACCACGTACAGGAATAATCTTTATTCTACTTGAGATACTTGAATACATTTAGTGTGTGACCCTCTAGGCCTCTTTCTTGTTGGCATTAGGCAAGCTTGCCTAAAGTCCAAGATTACTGTCTAGAAATGGGTCAAGGCACCCAAGAGAAAGAATTTTACACCGCATTGACGTATCACCTCATACGAACGATTAATGTGTAATTTAATCCCTTTGTCTCGATATATCATCATGAAGGTTTCATGGCAGTTTCATAAACCTATATTATTGATCTGTCGTTCTTTGAATACCTGAAATAAACTCATCCTTTACACCATGGCCATGGAATTTAATGCGACAGTTCTATTTCAATCAAAGGACCGAGATATAAACTTCCATAAATGGAAGGGAAAAATCCTTCCTTGACTCATCCATTAACAACATGTCACTCGTGATGCACCCAACATACCCTACTTCCCGCCAACTATCTGCGTGACGGTTTTCGTCAGTAAATCTAAGTGTGCGAGTCATGACATGAGTTAATGATAATCTTCCAGTCTAAGGACCATTACACACGCTCGTAGATAGCAATGTCTGATGACACTAAGACATGGGGAATTGCTACTGGTGGGTCTGTTCTCATAATCTTATATCTTAGAGATTTCCAGGTGCGAACTCCATGAGAGAGAGTCTTGTCTTCTTACAAGTACTCACACATGACGGTCTGTATACTATGTGTCCTATCATAGTATGTCATCCAACCAAAGAACTTTATTTAAGAATATTGTTATAGCATTTAAATGTTCTCATCATAGCGGGGATCGTCCATGACTTTGTTAATGCAAAAAATATTCCAGGATATTATTATATTAGTCATGCAGAATAATGAACAATATATAATAAGTTAATATTCATGTAATAAAAGTATAAAACAGTTGGTTCTCAGGACACCAACCCTTACAAAATCCCACTTGGACTAGAGCCAACTGCCTACGACTTTTAGTCCACTAGACCTCACATGATGATCATGGTTCTGCTGAGTCAAGACTTTAGTCAAGGGGTCTGCCACGTTGTCCTCCGTGGAAAAACTGCTCACTGCAACTTCACCTCTCTGAGAAAAATCCCTCAAGAGATGATTTTTCCGAAGTATGTTCTTTTTCCGCTGATGTGACCTTGGCTCTATTGCAAGTGCCACCACTGCAGTATTATAACAATAGAGTGTGATAGGATCTTTACTGCTCAGTACAACATCCAGCACTTGGATGAAGCTTCGCATCCAAACTACTTCTTTAGTTGCCTCAGAAGCTGCGATATACTCGGACTCCGCTGAAGAATCTTCCACCACACATTGCTTTGATCTCTTCCAGCTCACTGCACCTCCATTCAAACTAAATATGTATCTAGTCTGCGACTTCATGTCATCTTTATCAGCCTGGAAACTAGAATTTACATGTCCTCGGATGACTATTTCATCATCTCCTCCATAAACCAGGAACATATCCTTAGTACGCCTCAGATACATAAGGGTAGTCTTGACTGCCATCCAATGGCGGTCTCCTGGATCAGCTTGATATCTTCCTACCGCACTTAATGCATAAGAAACATCTAGCCTCGTACATAGCATAGAATATATGACTGATCGAATCGCGGATGCATAAGGTATCCTTTCCATTCTATTTCTTTCCTCATGTGTCTGAGGATATATTTTCTTGGAAAGATGAATGTCATGTGACACTGGAAACATTCCCCTCTTGGAATATTCCATACTGAACCTCTTCAGTATCTTCTCAATGTATGTACTTTGACTCAGGCCCAGCATTCTCTTGGATCTATCACGATGGATCTTGATCCCAAGAATATATGCTACCTCTCCCAATTATTTCATGGAGAAGCATTTATGCAACCATGCCTTAACTGAATATAAGATAGGTACTTCGTTTCCAATTATTAATATGTCATCAATATATACTATTAGGAAAATGACTGCACTCCCACTAAACCTCTTATAAACACAAGGCTCACATTCGTTCTTAACAAAGCCAAATTCTGTTATGGCTTAATCAAAACTATTTTTCCATGACCTTGATGCTTTCTTTAATCCATAAATGGATTTCTGAAACTTGCATACCTTGTTGGCATCCTTTGGAGTCACAAACTCTTCAGGTTGTGTTAGTAGACATTTTCCTAGAGGTTTCCGTTAAGGAATGCGGTTTTGACATCCATTTTCCAAATTTCATAGTCATGGTAAGCGGCAATGGCCAATAGGATTCTGATGGATTTCAACATCGCAACCAGTGAAAAGGTTTCATCGTAGTCAATTCCTTGATGCTATCTAAAACCTTTTGAAACCATTCGTGCCTTTTAGGTGCTGACTTGCCCCTCCATGTCCATTTTCTTCTTAAATACCCATTTATTACCAATAGGCTTTACATCAACGGGAGGATCTACCAAAATCCAGACTTGGTTTTGGTACATGGAATCCATTTCAAAATTCATGGCTTCTTGCCACTTGGCAATGGCTGTTCCTTCAACTGCTTCCTTGTAGGTAAGAGGATCATCATTGTCAACCAATAATGAGTCACTATCCTCGGTGAAAAGAAAACCATATCATTCTAGTTCTCTCACCTCTCTCGTGCTCCTACGCAGTTCTTATGTCTCTGGAATAGATTGTTCTTCCACGGGGGTTTGTGGAATCTGTTCTTGTACCAACTATTGTGTATCTTTATCCTTGACTTCATCGAAGTCTATCTCACTCCCACTATCTCTTTTGGAGATGTGCACCCTCTCAAGGAATATGGCGTGTCTTGCCACTGTAACCTTTTTGTCTGAGGGGTTGTATAGGTAATATCCCCTTGTTTCCTTAGGATATCCTATAAAGATACACTTTGTTCCTCGGGGTGAAAGTTTGTTATATAAAGAGGCCTTAACAAATGCTTCGCTACCCCACACATGTAAATTCAATAACATGGCTTTACGTCCACTCCATAACTCATATGGAATACAATTTATCAATTTAGTTGGTACTTGGTTTAGTATGTGTGTTGTTGTTTGTAATGCATCCCAAAAGGATAATGGAAGACTCGCATGATTCATCATTGATCTCACCATGTCCAACAGGGTGCGGTTCCTCCTTTCACTTACACCATTCCACTGTGGTGTGTAAGGAGGAGTGAGTTGAGATAGAATACCGAACTCCCGTAAGTAATCAATGAAGTCCTGATTAAGATATTCTCCTCCTCTTTCTATGCGGAGTTTCTTAATCTTCTTACCAAACTGGTTCTCAACTTCATTCTTGTATTCTTTGAACCGATCAAAAGAATCTAACTTATACCTCATTAAGTAGATATATCCATATATACTAAAATTATCAGTAAAAGTTATGAAGTATGATAACCCACCCCTTTCCTCAACTGGAAATAGCCCACACACATCTGTGTGAACTAATTCTAGAAGATCTTTGGCCCTTTCAACTTTCCCACTAAATGGGGATTTGGTCATTTTTCCTTGTAGACACGCATGACATACACCAAGTGTTTTTAGTTCGAAAGAATCTGAATACCCATATTGATTTAATTTTGTCAAACTTTTATCATTGACATGACCTAGCCGGTGATTCCAAAGTTGGGTGTGGTGTGAGTCTTGAGAATAAACTTTGTCATCGATTTCCATCACTTGGTTTGTGTAGTCTAACACATAAAGGTTATTATATAAATGTGCCCTACCAAAACAAATGCTATCTTTATAAAAGTAGAAACATTCATTTCAAAACTTGAACATGAATCCATCAGTATCTAATCTGGATACTGAAATAATGTTTCTAGTAACAGAAGGAACATAATAACAACCCTTTAATACCAAGATCATTCCATTTGGCAACGTGAGGTGGTAGTCTCCGACATCTACAGCAGCAAGTTTGGCACTGTTGGCTACTCATAGATCTACCTCCCCTCGATCAATCTTCTTGAATCTACTTGGTTCCTATATTTGGATACAGATGTGAGCACCACAAGCAGTATCTAATACCCAATTAGTAGAAACAGATAGATTGCATTCGATAACAAATGCACCTGAAGCTTCCCCTTGCTTCCTTGGCTGGGTGCAGTTTTTCTTCCAGTGGCCCTTCTTGCCACATGCGAAACAAACAGCATCCTATTCCCTTGCCTCCACTTTGATCTTCCTTTTCTTTGAAGGCCTTGAAGAAGATTTGGGATTAAAGCTCTTCACCTTCCCTTTACTTTTATTCACCATGAGGACAGAAGGATTTTCACGCTTCATGTCAGTGTCGACTTGGCAAATGAGGATGAGAAGATCATACAAAGACTTCTCAATGTTGTTCATATTGAAGTTCACAACAAATTTTGAGAAGCTCTGGGGGATTGATGCAAGAATGAGACTGGTACCTAGTTCTTCGGGGAGTTTAAACCCTAGAACCTCCAAGCGCTCAATGTATCCAATGAGCTTGACTACATGAGGCCTGGCTGGGGCACCCTCTCCAAGATTTCTCTGAAATAGAGCCTTGGAGATCTCAAACCTTTCTTGTCTTGCTCTCTCCTGGTATAGACCACGGAGGTGCTCGAGCATGTTATAGGCATCCATGTCTTCATGAGACTTCATGAGCTCACTAGACATCGATGATAGCATCAAATATTGAACGTCGAGAGCGTCGTTCAAATGTTGATCATAGACCATGAAATCTTCATCACTCACCCCTGGGGCAGGAAAATCATGAAGTAAGGAATCCAGTACGTAAAACTTTCATTCATGGCATAGGATAACCCGAAGGCACCTAAACCATTCCTGAAAGTTACTACTGGTGAGGATATTGTCTTTATCCAGTATTGATCGCAGAGAAAATGTGTTTGATGAGTTTTTCATTTTGATTCTACAAATTAAAAGAGCAGATTTATCAGTACTTCCTTGATTACATTTTTATGAGAAATAATAAATTAATTAATTCTCCCAATATTTTATCATGTCACAATGTCCCTCACCATTGAACTCAGAATGTCCAGTTGTTTTGAAATTCTAATGTCAAGGATCCATATTTCCCTTCGCATAACCCCAACAAGGGTTGGTCAAGCTATTTGAAGGTATTTAGGTCGGAAGGTTTTTGCCAACAATGAGCTTAAAGTTCTTTGATCTGTTGAGTGGACTCCCCAATCCTGAAATCCTGACTTGGATTTCCTCAACTCTTGCCTCCAATTTTACACCAAGTCTAGAAAAGGCTACTTCTCTTGATGTAATATGGTTAAGTCAACCCGAAACCTTTCATAAGGGCTTCCTTTATAAAAGTAAGTGTCCCAACAAGGGTTGGTCAAACACATAGTTTTATTGAGTCTTTCCCTTAATCAGGTAACGTAAGGCTTGGTCTGACTTAATATGGTATTGAGGGATTTTATTCTTTTATGCGTAGTTTCACATTATCACATGATTGTTAATATTATGTGATGCTTGCTTAAGTGACTAACCATGTTCTGATAATGTTTACGCATAGTCTAGTTTTTATTTTATTTCATCTTTGCATGCTTGTTCATTTTATTAATTATGTGATCACGACAACACATACATAATAAATAAAACATGAAATCAGACAGAAATAAAATAAGATGGTATGATCATGAGCTTCTATTTGTTATCTTATCTAGTGGTTCTGATAAGCTAACCCTGGCCTAGGGAAAACACATTGAACCTATTGGTTCATGTTTTGAAGCTCCCACCTGTCCACCTTTGTATCTTCTTGCGTCGGTTTTGCCTCAGCATCAGGATTTGAACCTTATCCTCTGGCTTGGGAGATCATCCATTACATGGGTTTACATTAAAGAAACCATGGGCACGCAGGCCCTAAATTTTATTGGAATAAGGCTCGCAGGCCAAAAAATTTAAATTAAATAAATTTAAATGAAACCATACACATACAAAGGGTCTTTGGTCTAGCTCATGATCATCCATAGCATGCAACGACATTTATGCATATTTAGAATTCAAATTCTTTTAATCGCTCTTTCATTTAAGATAAGTCGCACTCAAATTCAATTAATTATGATTTATAATTAATCAATTCTTTATCTTAAATTCATTTTTGAATTTCCTTGAGATTCTTCTCATCCATATTCCTTGTACGGGTCTTTGTACATTGGAGGAAACCTGGTGAAATTCCATTTCTAGAAAGTACACAACATGTAGTTTATATTTACATGGCGTGTATTTCTTTTCACCTTGATTCCAAAGTACACGCCGGGGGCTTTGGTGTGTTTTCTCTACTTTGGAAATTTTGGAGTACACAGCGTGTAGATGAATCATACACGGCGTGTACTTCCTTGTTACGTGGTAACCGGCTTGGAAATCCCGTGTACGCGGAACACGGCTTCTCCTTGTACATGGTTTCACCTGGACCGGATCGGACTACACGACATGTTGTTCTAACATACACGCCATGTATTCTGGATCCCACGCGCTGTTCAATTCTGGTCAACATAGCGTGATTAATACTTAGGCATAATCAATTCACATGGCGTGGTTTGGCGGACCAGTGCCGGTTCATTGAACCTATGTACACAGCGTGTAGTTTTAATTACACGCCGTGTAATTCCGTGTTGTACAGAAAGAAAGATAGACTCCTATGGATGAATTCCTCATTTTTATTTTAATCAAAATTAAAATTAAAAAGCCGTTTTTGTGGTATGAATCGAGAAACTAAGGAGGAAGAATAGATCTCGTTTATTCAGATTAATAGAACGATATATTTCGAATTGAATCAAATATAAATGCGTAAATTATCAACGAAAATTAAATAACTATAATCAACATTGTAACCTCCCTCTGATACCATTTGAAGGTTCCGGGTGCAGCGGAAGCGCATGGGTGGATGTGCCCACTTGGCTTTTTGTCCTTAGCAATGATCAGTCCGGGATCAATACGACGATAAACACCAGTCTCCACGGATCGAATCACAGAGAAATACAAAGAAGAAGGTTTGTCCTGGAACCACAAACAAGGATCGTTACTGGTTGATTGTAATTAATTTAATTAATTATAAAGAAATACCTTTTGGGTGTTATTTCTTCATTGATGTTCTTGATCATGTTATCGATGTGATCCGTCGTTGCGTCGTAGAAGCCAAGTGTAGACTCCCTCTAGCGGTGATCCACACGTGTACCTCGTATCTCTGGACATCGCCAAAGGATTCTCTAGGTGCTAGCATGGAGAAGCCTTTGCTTGCGTTGTCCGCCTTAGATTGTCTTGATCCGATTGAAGAGGATCTCTCTCGGTCTTGAGAGCATTCTTGGAGGAAGAAGTTCTTTCGGCCATGAAAGAATTCTCTAGAATTGTTGTGTCTCACATGGGTCGGAAAAGATCTGGGGTTGTGAGGATATTTATAATCAGGTTTGAGGTTGTAGAGTTATGACAATAAATAAACGCGTTACCCGTTTTATTTATTTCATTGACTCTTATTTAAAACCCCCATGTCGAATAATTAATTCCTTGACATGCGCCCACGCTGATTATAATAAATATCATTTAAAACAATACTATATCATCAAAATCCCGACTGAAAAAACTACACAGCCTGTATTAATAAACACACGGCGTGCACTTTTTTTGTTTGAAAACTACACGGCGTGTACATTAAATGTACACGGCATGTATATATATTTTTTATGTATTCATTTCCTTTCCATAAAGAAAACTACATGGGGTGTAATTATTAATACACGGTGTGTGTATATATTGTTTTTCATTTCCTTCTTCCTCCATGATTAAAATGATTTAGGCCTCCTTGAATAATTATTAAACCATGTACGGGAATAATCTTTATTCTAGTTGAGATACTTGAATACACTTAGTGTGTGACCCTCTAGGCCTCTTTCTCGTTGGCATTAGGCAAGCTTGCCTCAAGTCCAAGATTACTGTCTAGCAACGGGTCAAGGCACCCAAGAGAAAGAATTTGACACCGCATTGACGTATCACCTCATATGAATGCTTACTACGTAATTTAATCCCTTTTTCTCGATATATCATCAAGAAAGTTTCATGGCAGTGTCATAAACCTATATGCTTGATCTATCGTTCTTTGACTACCTGAAATAAACTCATCGTTTACACCATGGCCATGGAATTTAATGCAACAGTTCTATTTCAATCAAGGGGCCGAGATATCAACTTCCATAAATGGAAGGGAAAAATCCTTCCTCGACTTATCCATTAACAACATGTCACTCGTGATGCACCAAACATACCCTACTTCCCGCCAACTGTCTGCGTGACGGTTTTCGTCAGTAAATCTAAGTGCGCGAGTCATGACATGAGTTAATGATAATCTTCTAGTCTCAGGACCATTACACATGCTCGTAGATAGAAATGTCCAATGACACCAAGACATGCGGAATTGCTACTGGCGGGTCTGTTCTCATAATCTCCTATCTTGGAGATTGCCAAGTGTGAACTCCATGAGAGAGAGTCTCTTCTTCTTATGAGTACTCGCACATGACGGTCTGTATACTATGTGTCCTATCATATATGTAATCCAACCGTAGAACTTTATTTAAGAATATCGTTATAGCATTTCAAGGTTCTCATCATAGCAGGGATCTTCCATGATCTTGTTA
Organism: Viscum album; assembly: GCA_963277665.1. NCBI lineage: Eukaryota > Viridiplantae > Streptophyta > Magnoliopsida > Santalales > Viscaceae > Viscum > Viscum album. The sequence continues at coordinate 941,189,058 of OY728127.1, read as the reverse complement.
ATGCAACAAATATTCCAGGACATTATTATATTAGTCATGCAGAACAATGAACAATATATAATAAGTTAATATTCATGTAATCAAAGTACAAAACTGTTGGTTCTCAGGACACCAACCCTTACATTCATGTCATAGCAACATATATATCAATGAAATTGATAATAATTTTCAAATATTTAATCATAATGATTGAAATAATTTTGAATCAGTATTATACTAGATTTTACATGGATTATAATCAACATATCCCACTCGATGGAAACATGTCTCAATTTAATCCAAATACCTCAAACATAAGGTTAAAACAATTTTTTCAATGTAGCCCTCCTCCATAGAACCTTTTGGATGAGATTTATATTTTAGATAAAACTTAAAATGACTGACATGTGTAATGATAAGTGTTATGAAATTAATAAATAATGTTTTTAAAATTTAATTACAAAATTATATTTTTTAAATTTTAATAATATTAGAATAAAATACCTCAATATGGTATACATCGATTGGTAGGTTCCCCAATTTTAGCTTCATTAGAAAAATGAATTATTAGTTGAATCATCACAATAAAAAATTATAGTGGTAATAAAATATCTAAATGACAAAGAGTATAAACAATTTTTTCCTGAATATTATCTAATTCATTGGGGTTTAATGTCTTCTCATAATGTTGTCTAAAAAATATGAAATTGTTTATTATAATGGTGGTTATTTTATCAAGAATTGAATTATGAATTTCCAAATGTAGAAACATCATTATAAATACATTTGGTTCATAAAATTCAAATCCATGTAATAGATAATGATTCATATCTTCAAATCATGAAATATTATGAGAATATCAATTTTGATAATTAAAATTTTTTAGTAATCAAAGGAAAACATATTTTTGATAGGTTTTTTATTGTAATGATATCTGATAGATAATTATCATTATAATTTTCCCAATGATAGCATTTGATATTTACTTCTTATATGTATTTATGAGAATTTGAAAAATATTTTAGTTTTATATTTTTATTAAGAAATGTATAAAATGAATTATCACAAAAATTCTTCTCAATTTTAATAATGTTAGGATTTTGACCTAGAAAATTAATTTCCCAATATCGAATTTAAAAAAACGATCTCTTTATCTTCCATTGTTGTTCCCCAATTATAAATGATGGTGTTCTAACTATTTTTTCACTTTCATTTATATGAAAATATTTTCCAAACTATTTACCAATAACTAATAATTATGTCAAGATCTATTATATATATAATAGTTTTAGTTGATGTATCAAATTCGTTTTTCTATTAAAACATGAATTGATAAACATAAATCTATGAGATGTATCAAGGAACAGATGATGAAACATGGAAAAATAAATTCATTTATTTGGCATTCATTGTGTCTTAATATCCAAATTACCTTCTCAAAAACCCAAAGTTGTGTGTACATTCTAATCTAGAAAATTTCCACGTCTGGGAAGTCACATATGTTATACAAAAGGGAAGCATTAATTTTGAATATTTTCATAGAATATTCATCATAGGTGTCTATAATGTCATTCTATAACTCTTATAATTATTTACTAAGAGGCTAACTATATACATCAAAGATATTTCTAGGAACATGATTTACAGGAAGAATAATTGATATGATGAATGAAGATTGTTGCTTACACATCCACAAATAATGCTTATAAGGGATCAGAACAACTTCCTTTACATCATAACTAATAATTAATTTCCCAAAAGGATTGAATCCATCATATGTCAATCTAATATGTACATTTATGGGAAAATAATAAAAAACATTATGTAATGAATCAATGGTCATCCACACTTTGGAATCTATGAAATTTTACATAAAGTCATCATATTAATTTGAAAATAAAGACACTATATATGCTCAATAGTTTTAGATGACATAAAAAATCATTAAAATTATTGTTTCAAGCGATATAAATGTAAAACCTTCACAAAAATATTAATTTTCTATTTTTGTGGGGTAGTATTCATATTCAAACTAAGATTAGTATTTTTTATTTCCATCTAGAATTATGAAATGTTTTTATAATTTTCTCCATTTAAATATTTCTTCCAATAAATCATAAAATCATTGGGACATGCATCTATCTTTTTATAATTGAATCCATGAAAGATAATAATCTTCTAAATATTATAATATTGTATAAGGATATTATCATCATCAAAAGTATCTCAAAAAAATATAATATAATGGAAATTTTGTACTTTATGAATCTACATAATCATTTTATGTGTTACAACATCAGTAGAAAATACAATATTTAATATTTAAAACCTCCATCTTAAAATTTATGATTTCCCTCTATGAATAATTTAGAAAACATAGTTGTTTACTATATCCAGTTTTCCCTTTTATTTGGTTTCTCATCATCATCCATTAATATTTAATCATCTTTATAAAGATGTACTATAGTTATGTTAACATCATTAATATTTTCCACATTAATAACTGAATAAACTGATCCATTACATTGTTTACACAATTACACTACTATGTGAAATGAATCATTTATTAGGCATTAAATTTCATTATAAACTACCATAAAATTATCTTGGTAAGTCTTACTATGTAAAAACCCCCTTCTATTTTTCGATAACATTCTATTTTCTATTCCACGTATAATGATTATACTAAGGAGGAAATTGTTTCGATATCAACTGATAAAATAATTCAAATATCATAAAAAATCGTATGCATTATCAATCAAGACATGGAAATTTTATTCTTCCATCAATGGATCTATTTTCAAATGATTAATCCAAAAAATACATTCAAAAAGGAAACATAATGAGATGTGTTTTGAGGTATAGTAATCCAAAATTTATCCATTTTCATTTGAATTCTTATACTATTATATATGAAATATAATTATATTATTATATATAAAAATATTTAATTTAATAAAAAAATAATGGATCTAAATGTACACCCAAAACATGAAAAATTTAGAACTCCACTAAACTAGAAACATTGATGGATAATTAGTATGGGTAAATTATTGGAGCTATGTCTATTGAATAATTAGGCTATAAAATAAGGAACATATCAAACAACTAATGATTAGGGAGAAATGAATCTAATAAAACTTGATTAAAATCATATATAAAGGCCGAGAGGGTAGTCAATCCAGCATTGAGTGATGTTAGGGTGGAGTGGTGGTCTGGTGTTGAGAACCTTTGAGGGGATGGTTGAGAGGAGTCTGATATGGAGGAGAGGTGTGTGGGAGTCTGGAAGATGGTATTGAGTAGGGATCTTGATCCTAAGAGAAGGTGTTGAGTGTGGGAGTGTGAGGCTATGAATCAATTGTGATGGGGAGGCTAAGAGGTAGCGTTGAGTGTGGGTGAGGTGGCCAATACGGACAAGCATAATGGAAATAGGTATTTTAAGAAAAAATAGTGGTAGTTTTTTAAAAAACATCTAAATTAATTTTATATTTATTTTGTGGTGTTTTTCATGAAATTAACACTATTTTCTGAAGATTTTGAAAAATTTCTGTAAAAAAATCAATGGAGAATTTTTTTTACAATTAATGGAAGTTTTATGAAATGCCTCTAAAAACCATAAAAATTGAGTACTTTTTTTATATTTTCATTTTATTTATTTTCTAATAGAATTCAATTTTATAGATGATTAAAATTGTTACCTAGAATAAACATGAAATATTAACCTCTACTTATATACTTTGTGTGATGATGACTCATTTTATAGTGGGGAACAATAACATAGTTTGAATCACAAATATGAAAGTATAGAGACTTAATGTTATATTCTATCTTATCTTTATAAGAATGAATTGATTTTATTAGTTCATAATAGTGTTATTGATTTAAAATATGGATTAAGTTCAACATTCAGGTAGGCTATTATAATTACCCATTTGGTTCCTAAATTGAATGATACAGTTTCCCATCCAATTCATCCATTGACCAATAAATATTGGTATCTACTTGGTGTTAAATGTCTTACCATGTTTTCAACTATACATTTCAATCAATCTAAAAAATTTACAAATCATGACCGAACAGTGAAAACATGGATGATGTTCAGAATATGATTACTTTGAAAGAAATTTTTCATTCATTTTCTCAGGTTTCCCATTCTATAAAACAACATTGAAAATAATTTATAAATTTTGTAGTTGGATTAAATTGTGATGTTGAAGCCTCAAGTGGAATTTTTAACACTTGAAGTCCAAGGAATGATCTTTTAGTCCCATATTGATGAGATGTTGGTTTCTCAAGAGGATCAGAATGTTAGGAACATGGGGATTCTAGTGATATTTATTTCCACAGATAAGGAATGTAACATCCAAGGGATGTTATTGACTTATTTTATATATTAGTTAGATATTGGGATGGTGGGTAGAAGGTATAAAATTGTTAGGAGTGTTTGGTATTATAAATAGGATAAATGATATATATGAAGAGGCTATGATATCATTTGAGAATCTGTATTGTATATAGGAGGATAGAACATGGTACTTAATTGTTTGGACTCAAGGAAGTTTTAATTACCATGGGATTATTTCAATATAACGTTCTTACTCTTACACTTGTTATAATATATCAACTATAACTCTCTACCAGTACTTCTATTTTTATACTGCAACACCTACTATAATTTTCAATTGTAGTTGGGTAATGTAGTAATAATTCATGAGTTGTTCACTTTCTTTCACTTATATTATATCATAAAATATCTATTTGTTAAGAGTGCTAATGGAGACATCCTAATGAACTAAAGGCATAAAATCTCTATTTCACATCTATTCAAGATCCAAATTTACAAAATATGGAGAGGTAGTGGAATAAAGATCCTCTAAGGCTGGGGATGCTCCCAGTTTCTAGCTTCAGTGAATGATGACTCTCTCTTAATCACCTATTATTGTTTCCTTTTAAAAATGTGTGGGATGATAACTTGTCCAATATAATTGTGAACTAATCAGATCATCAGTTTAAATATGGAAGGGTAGTGCTAATGGGAACTATTTAACAAAAATTAGTAAATGTGTCCCATGTGGAAAATCATGATCAAATGTTTCAGTGCATGCCTCATCCAATAGACAGTGGGAATTGATGGGAATTCTTCTCCCACTAGTTAAATGGAATATTTAGTAGATTGAGCACTATATAAAACATATAATGGAGTCTCTATTACCACATAACTGACATTATTAAATGATTAATATTAAATCCACAAGTTATCAAGAAAACATGCCCTAAGAGAAGCGCCAGCTCTAGGTATGTAGATAAAATATCATCCAAACATTTATAAAAAACGCAAATATATGAAATAAATATTAAGTAATAGATAGTTTAATTAAATGTAAAAGTGTAAAATCATGCTATGAAAATTTATTTTTAATTATAAAAAATTTTAATCATCATAATAAACATCCCATGGTGACACAAAATTTTCTCATGAAATTTCACTGGTCATCCATGATGATCAATATGAAATCATAGACTGGATTATAGCTTTTTTTTCATAATCTTTGTCATGGTCTTGGAATCATGTTTGTCCGACCATTCCTAAATAATGAGGAAGGATTATGCCTAGTTATTAAAAATTGCTTAAGCTTACCAGTTTCAACTAACCAGTTGGAAAAAAATTATTATAAGTGAAAACTGAAACCAACCGATGGTTAGTTCAGAAACAACATAATCTATGTTGGTTTATTTATATTATTTTAAATATGTTTAAATATATTAAAAAATATATAGGAAAAAGTACATGATTATTAGGTGATTCATAAAAAATGATAAAGATTTATTATTTCTTTACAAATAGTTCTAGGATAATGTAAAGATCATGAAAAAATAAATAGTAAAGAGATTATAGCTCAAAAAAATATCAATTCAATTTTAAAATAAATGAAATAGTTTGATAAATATGGAATCTATCAAAATTAAAATGATTTAAAGTGATTTTTCATTTTTATTAGAATTTTTCAATGTGGTTTAATGACTTATATTTACTTAATAATAAAATATATTAATCAAACATAATTATATTTAAAAATAAAAAATAATTTATTCCATATTAATCATTGATAATTTTATGTTAATTATCACATCCACTTTCTATTAAAATTAATATATTTATTTGATTGGATTGTTTTGGTTAATATCTATATGAACATTTATGATTAATAAATCTAAACCAAACACAATAAAAATATAAAATATTCATAAGCTGATTTTAATTGATTGACCAATTTAATCAAAATTATTGGGATTTATGGAATTATTTTTGGTTTATTTAGATTTCAAAATTTAATAGTGTACACTCTTAGGACTAGGTTTTCACTTGACACATCTAAACCCAAGTGAAATCCTATCGAAAAACTGTGAAACATTTTCATCTAAGTCCAATAAGTACCCTATATATATAGATCTCTCTATGAATAATATTTTTTTATTTCAGAAAAATAAAGTAGTTTTATAATGAATTTTTGAATGAAATAGGTTTTTAAATAATATATTATATAATTTTAAATTAAAATCGATTAATATGGATAAAATATATTCTTAATGTTTAATTTTTTATTATATATATATATATAATTCTACTGTATAAATTCATGTTAAATGGTGAATCATGTCATAATCATGCCTCAAATAAATAAATAAAATAAAATAACCACCTCATATGTTAATGGTAATGTGCATCCATCGCATTTAGAATAATTCTTGTAACAAAATTAATTCAATGAGATAAAATATTTTTGAAAATTTCAGAGTTTTATAAATTCAACATTTAATAGCCAATAGTCAAATATTAGATGGAAAAGTTCCCACCAATAGTTTCAATCATATCAACTTTAACTATTATGAATTCATCAGATGAAATCAATAATTAAAATTTGTTTTAACATTATTGTGTCTTTATGGACGTGATTCCTTTGAAATACCTAAATAGTATAATATATTACCTTTTGATGGAAACTTATTAGATGATATAAATTCTAAACACCTAAAGTCACCCATGAAATGTATGGAAAATACACAAATAACCCCTAGATGAGGAAGGAGAAAATAAGAGAGTAAAAAAACAAATGTGGTCATGAAATAAAAAAGGATGATGAAAAATGTGATGAAGGTATTAATGTTGATTAATGGCGAAATTGTAGAAAAATATAAGAAAATTGAAGAATGAATATATATATAGAAGAAAATAATCCCAACCTATTTGTGGTCTAGAATGAGCTTCAAAGGGAAATCATATCTATTGTATTTCTCTATTTATTTCATTATTATATAGTTATTCACAAATGTTCATTGCTTATATGGCTCTGAAAACTTTTAAACCTAACTCTTCATCTCCTTCCAATATTTATAATTCTGAAATCATTCCCTTATGTTTCTTCTTTAGTTTCCTAATTCCATACGTGTAATTTTTTTATTGTCCCTTGAACAAATTATATAAGTGGATAAAATTTTTCAATTCAATAGTATACCCTAATATTTTGATGCATTATTTGAGGATATAAGTTTTGTGATTGATAAGTCTAGAAACCACTGAAATGAAGATGAATTCTCAAAATCTATATATCTAATAAAGAAACTATCCAACCAATAATTCTATGATATTACCACTAATATCTTGCTGGATATAATTTTTAGCTTTCATGTACTAGTTCATTTGACCACTATCCATTTGGATAAATCCCCTATAATCCATGACTTCATCAATCACAAAATTACTAGTTCATGAACCTACTAATGGTAACATGATATGAATCAAAATATCTTTTCGTGATTGGAAATTTTATCTGGATTATAGTTAAATATCATCACATAAATTAATGATATAAAATATGATACAGATACTTTAAAATGTTGGTTGAGGGAAGTCATGGAATCATTGTGTAAAATAATGAAAAAATATATTGTTTCTTGGAATGATGCATCTATGGTTAATGTTTAATTTGATAATATATAGGAAAACCATGATTCCATGTTTGTTCAGAGGAAAAATTCTGATAAAAATAGGATGACTTATATTTTGGAATAATAGATTATCTTCATTCCCCCTTTCAAATTTTCCATGTAGTAGAGCTTTATTTCTCGTTTCATGTAATTGATCCTTATCTTTTTAGGTTTGTGTCTATAACACATAATGGATTTTTATTTTCATATATATAATTTATATTGAGATGTATTAGAAATTTTAATATCTGCATGCAATTATAATAAATGATTTTTCTAACATAAAATTAAAACATTTTAAATAATTTCCATGTTTAATTTTCCACAAACTATATGACCATTAATTACAATAAAGGGATTAGGGGAATATTTTCATCAGTAAAAAAAATTTGCCTAAAAAATGATAAATCACATTGGTATCATGAAATGATTTCAATTTTTTCCTTCTTATATTGATTTATTTTAATAGAGGTTGAAATATAGTCACACTGGTTAGGTTATAATTAACACAAACCTGAAAAAAAAATTAAATAAATGGGTTGATCAATCTAACACAGTATATTTAATTAAAAAAAATTAGAACACAACCCAGATGACTAAGTGGAAAATTAATAAACCATAAAAAAGGACCAGTGAGGATTTTACAAATAATAAATGGATTTTATGGTTTCTCACTATATAAATTTTACTTATAAGAGAGATATATAAATATTTTTTAATTTTGGCAAAAATTAATATGTTATGTAGTTTATGGTTGGAAAACCCAAACTTGATGTGAATATTATTCATTCCAAACAGGTTGACCATATTAGAACCCATATATGTGTTGTACAAGGGTTTATGCGTGAGGTTATAAATTTTTCCTCTAATGGATAACAAATATTTTAAGTAGTTTAGTAAAAATAATTTATGGATTTCTAGTTTATGGGAAGATTTTTTCTGTATTGAGAAAAATGATATTGAATTATTTTATAGATAAAAGCCTTCTTCTCCATTCATAATAAAAATAAAGAAATCTTAAAAATATATATATATAACTTTTCTATTTTTGTAAGTGAATAATATTATAAAATGGAAAATTTAAAGAAATTATCCATTAATATTTTAAATTAATGTGTAAATAGCTTCATCTTTTAATTAATGTGTGTCATACATCCCAATCATGGGTGGAATTTTCATGTATTTTTGAAATAATAAATATTTTTGATATAATTTTCACTAAATTTAAGATATATATGGCACGAAAATTTATGAAGCAATGTTGAAAATTTATACTACATTTTTTTATTAATATATATTTATATTATGTAACACAATTCATCATCCATTTTTCATGAATACCAAAAATGTTATATATTTCTCCTATAATATCACATATTTAATCAATTTTCAAAAAAAAATATGCTCTAAAAATAATCATATTGATAATATTTTTAGTCAATACAAAAATTGGTTCAAAGAATTACTGTAACACGTTACATAAAAAATTGTATTTATAAATTTGAAAAGATTTTATTGGAATTGAAATCTTGATGGTTATTAAAAGGGTAGTAATATTTTATTAAAATATTCAACTCGTTCTGGTGAAATTTGTTTACTTATCTTTTGATAATAATTTATTATCAATAAAACTTAAGAACTAAGGAGATGATGACTAGATATAATGTTGGGGGTAACATTGTTTTACCCAAAAGTGTAACAACATATAGAGAATCCTAATATTAAGGGAATGGGTGAAAAAATGAAGCCATTAATCCATTAAATTTTGAGGACAATGTTGATTTATAAAAAAATGGAACAACGTATTAAAATACTGAATTATAGATGAATCCAAAGTTAAACATTCCATCCCCATCCCCCCATTTTCATTATGAATCACCTAAATTTCATTCAACTCAAATTGAGCTTCATTTTTCAATTCCTTCCAAACAAATATTCAATTATATATATCTTACTCTTTTCTGTATCCTTACAAATTATATTTCATGAGTTTTTGGGTATCTTAATGATAACCATGTAGTATCGAACATAAAATTTTATGTTCATTATTTATATAAAATAGAGAGGTTGGGATACAATATTAGATAGTGAGGTTTTATTTCCTTTCAACCATCCTTGGTCCACTATATATAATATAGTCCCTATGTGTGAAAACATAAATAGTTAAAAACCCTATAGGAATTATTTAATTCATACCTAAATAGTTTTATAGTCATGTTGTTAGTTGGTTGAGTAATTAAAATCATAGAGGCTATAAACTATCTATGAATTCTTATTCCAAAATATGAAAGAGGGTTTTTCATAGAAATTCTATATAAATGAATGTTTTTTCTTTACCTTATAGTTTAATAAATTCCTAGGAGTCCTATAAAGTATAATTATCTAATAATTTATAAATATATAGATAACATTTTATTTATCCATGAAAAAAAATTCCAGATTAAATTTTCTCTATTTTAATTCACTTTTCTATAACATTTTTGATTTACTAAGAGTTATTTAGAGATATTATAGAATAGTAAATTAATGTTTATGAAATAAAAATTACTCCCACATGAATGGAGACATAAAATATATCTCTGTAATCTTTGATTACATAAATTAATTCATTGATCCTGAAATACAAAATTCAAATTCCAGAACATATGCCTATAGTTTTCAGACGTTTAAAATACTAACAATAGTAAAATCATGAAATAATTGTAAATTTAATTAAAAATTATAGGAGGGGGGATTTTTTATAGTTCACTAAATATATAAAAATTTAAAGTAATAAATTAAAAAATGTAATTAAAAATTATATAGGTTTCAAACAATTGGAATGTGCAGATAAGGCTATGCGATGAGTTAAAATCTGTCTATAAACAACTAAAGAAGCCATCTTTCCCATAGGTAAGTATAGTTTCATAGATTTAAAAAGATGAAAATAATTTTCTATTCTATTATACATTAAATAATATGAATCTTCTATTGGATTAGTAATTTATTAATAGGCTAGTTTAACATTTATTTATATTTCAAAATTCAATCATGTTTAGATTGACATTGTGATGTGTAAATTTTATTTAATTATCTTAACATATATCCTAGACCATTTAAAATACTATAAAGAATAAATTTATTTGTATAATATTTTATTATTCTTCATCATAAAGTTTTTTCTTTTTAAAAACTTCTCAACTTTATTACAGTTTGGTATTTTTATCATAACATTCACTACACTTAAAAATATGGAAATTCACTTTCTTAAAATAATTTATCCTTTGTAAAAAAATCATGAAATTAGATTTATTTTTTGTTCCAGTTTTTGGAGCATAAATAGAGATAATAAGATGAATATATTTTGGATGAGAATATTTTACCAAACTTCTATAAATTTTCTATAAAATTATCTAGGATGATCCAAATGGGATGATTCTAATATAATTGGAACAATATTTTGATTCCAAAAAATTACACAAAATTATAGATAATGATATAATTATTATGTTTTTCTTTTACATAGATTATGATAATGGGATATATTATATATGACAACACACCTAACCCACATAGGCCAGTACTTATTTCAGAGGCATGTTGCATGATTTTTTAAATGTCACCCACTACCTCATTAGTATGTTTTAAAATTATATTACGGCATGAGATTTAATTTTGAGTGATATATTCTCTCATTTTTTTTCTTCCTCATAACCATGATCTACTAAAATCCCAATGGTCAATTCATGTGAGTAATCCTTGATGTAATTTGAATGTCCATATTTTTAATATTTTAATGGAAATGGAATTTATTTGTTCTATTTTCCTTCATTTGTATATATATTTTTGTGTGTATGATGATATTTTCACATAGGAATAAAATGTACATCAATCTTAATTCTTTCATTCATAAAAAATATTTAGTTGTTATTTGAGATCATTTGACTATTTCCTCATCTTCTCTATTTCATGAGTGTTCTTATGCATTGTTTTATTTTAAAAAAAATTGTAGCTAACAATAATAAATATTCTTATTTATATCATTAGTATAATATTAATATGGTCTTGAAATGTTTCATCAAATTAAATTCTCCATACAACACCTTTATGGATCCATACCTTATATTGAATCCAACATTATTTATTTTGAATAGTCAATGGTAATCAATAATGGATTATCTAATAAATACAAGATGTTAAACTAGTAGACACACACAGTCCTCTCCGGTTTCATGTTATATAAATTAATGAATTAGTGATCTATCTCTCAATAACTGATTGTAATAATGGATGAGCATCAAAGAACATTATCCAATATTGATCATAATTTTTTCCAACCACTTCCTCATTTTAATAGTATCTTTTTTATAATCATTAAGAAATCAATACCCCCCATAATCATCACTTTTTTTCCTAATTTCACAATTTTCAATAAATTCTAACTTAATACCTTATCACTTCATTTTCAAAATTTGCAAGGATATGCTCCACCACAAGCCTAGTAAACATAAAATTAATTTTGACATTGTAAAAAGCATGATAAAAATTATTATTTTGTTTATGGGGAAGATAATATCATTTTATTTTTGAGTTATTACCTTCAAAATTTTAATATATTTTAAATATATGTTTTTTTTATTTAATCCTTATTTTTCTAAAAAAATAATTTTACTAGGATCGAATATAATAAATTGACATGACTTGTTGGTATTAGATTGAAAATTGGAATACATGTTTAAAAAAAACTTATTTGAACGAATTCTATAGAGATCAAAACACATTGTCAATCATATTATTTTTATTTAGTCAATTTTTTGGATTTTTTTCATATTTTTTAAATTTTATTTCATTCATTCTATGTATTTATTCATGCAATATTTTTACATTAATTTTATGTCTTATAATGTTAAATAAAAATAATCATTTTGAGGTTTCTAAAAAACCCTTCAAGACCAGGTCAACAAAATGTAAATTACATAAAACATACCCAAACATAAAAATAACACTTTATAAATGAAATTAGGATTTGAATGTAGAGAAATGGAAAACCATTAATGAATATATTATAAAATAATCATAACATATTTTTAACGAATCAAATAGTAATCCTAATAATGGTATGAAAATAATGGTATGAAATAAAATCACAATAAATGAATTGAATTCACTTGATTATGACTACAATGTTGTAACATCCAGTAATACTATAAGGATACAACATTGAGCTTTGATCCATCCTTATCCACCTCCTCCCTAAATTTCATGGTTTACTCATTGAGGAAAAACAAAAAATCCTTAAAAATGTCCCTTTTTCTACTCAACCATGAATCATAAGGGTGATCGCATAGACAATATCATACATTGGTCAATCTATTTCTCTCTTAATGTTGTACCCAAATAATATTTAAAATATCATCATTTCACTATTGGTGGTTAAATTGACCTTAATCATATCTTTTTAAGGAAATCACTCTATGACTCTCAAATTGAATCCATTAGATTAGAGATATCTAGAATCAAGAAATCAAAAATAGATTGTCTTTTGGAATAATGTGAGAGATTTAGAATATTATGTATTTGGTTTCCTCACAACCAATCTATAAACAAATTACTAATTCAGTACTTATGTTATTAAAGTTTCACCAAATAATTTGGAATGATAGACCACACAATTTTTGGCTCTATAGTGGATATAAGAAATTTTTTCACCATTGAATTGACATCCAATATGGATCCAAATGAAAAATAATTAAGAAAATAAGAGATATGTTTCACTATAGATGTTCTTGAGGTGATAATTTATGCACATGAACAAAATTTGAAAACTAAACATCATTAAATGCAAAACCTACTATAAAAAAATCATCATATATCTAGATAATTTAAAATCCTCACTTACTCCTTTTATATATGGGGTTTTTTCTACTTATGCTAATTTCATCGATTAATGCACTAAAATTGAGGATTTGTCTATTTATTTTGTGGAAATATTTCATGGGAGTTTATTTCAACATCAATCCATGTTTATGTAACACAAAAAGAAGATAATTTATATCCTTTAGTCGAATGATTAACAATAATATCAATGATGGTGAAAATATATATACCATAACTAGTATCGTTATACCAATTAGATAAGTAAAACTATCAATCTAATGCAACCTATGAACACATATATGCCAGAAAAAATCTGAAACATGACTCAGGGTTATGGTGAAAAAAATGACATCTCAACCCCTTTTATTTCAATAGAATAAACAATCAATAATTCAATATATTTTGAATGAATTGTCATAATTGGAAGAAAATCATTGGTGAGATATAATGGGAAGTTAGGATATTTATGATCACCTAAAGTAGGATCTTTAATACACTGAAACTTTTCAAGCTTGAATTTTATCACAATAGAAATGAAAAACCTAGAACATTCATGTAGTAAGTATACCAAAATTAGGAAAGCATCACACCATACTCAATAGATAAATTTTACATTCACACTGAATCGTGAAAAATTAAATCATAAAAATTTATAGTAAAAATAAGAAAAATATAATCACCCTAATAACATAAATATGGAAATAATATGTCTGGTTAATGTGATTTAGATATGTTTTCCTGTGTTCATAGGAGAAACTCATAGCACCACATTCATCAGGCGCTCTCCGCTCTTGGCTTCCCTTCACCCTCTAGGGTTCCGAGGCACTCGTCAGCGGCGTCACTCCACTCTCAGCTTCTCCCTTCCGCTCTTAGACTCTCTTCTTGCTCACGGCTGTGGGTTTACTACCACGGCTCCCTTGGTCTTCCCATCGAAGGTTTGTGCTTTGGAAGCCCTCGGCGGCCATAACCCTGCTCTGGCCTCAAGTTGATATGTGCCTCTCCTGGTCGGAGATGGTGCGGTGATAACCAAGAGGCTTTGGGCTTTGGGGTTCGGCGGACGACGGGGTTCTAGGCGCTACCGGAGTCGGTTCGATTTTGTTCGCATAGCTTCGTCCTCATTCACCTCCAACATGCTCTGACCTAGCATTCCACTGCTCCTCTCCAGGTCAGATCTGGAGCGACGGATTCACATAGTTTTTGGGCTACGTGTTCGGCAGTCGCGGAGCCTCCCTTTTGGGTTTCTTCCCCCATGATTTCTTCCTCATTTTACCCCTTTTTTATAGCGACTTTAGGGTTTCATCCCCTGTTTTTTTCTTGTTCGGGTTTCGTTCCCATGTTCCTCTTATTTCGTTTTCCTTTAGGGTTTCATCCCCGGTTCTGTTGTCCATCTTTGGTTTTCTTCCTCGATGGCGGTTGTGTTCTGCATCGGTTGTTTCTTTTATTTGGTGCTGGTCATTGGTGGCGTGACGATGAGACTGTGGTGATGGTATGATATTGATGAGGGCTTCGACGCAGTGTTTGATCTTGGCGGTGGTTTTGCTTCTAGTTTGGTCATTTGTGCATGAATACGAGTCAGTGGAGTCGGATGGTGTTGTTGATGGGTTTCAAAGTTCTGTTGGGGTGTTTGATCGGTGATGCTGGTGGCCAGTTGTCTGGATTTGGTGGCGATTTTTAGTGAGGTCGATGACTATGATGTTGAACGATGAGGACGGTGACGACGGCGTTGGATAAGAGACGATCGCGATGGTCGAGACAGCTTCGGGATGTGACGGATAGGTCGGAGAATATCGCTGGTGACCTGCTCTGTTGTGATGTTCGTGACGCATGATGCAGGTTTCGTGGCTCGATGGTGACACGAGTGGACGTGTGGTGTGCGGTGAACGTGTCTGGTCATGATTTCACTTGAATTTTGAAATTTGAAATTTGAAATTTTGAATTATAAACCACAAGGTTCGGTTATCACGTCTTTGTATGTTTTTGATTTTTGTTATTTCATTTGTAAGGTTACCGGTAATCCTTAAACTGGATTTTTAGAAAATGAGAAAAAATGGCTTTGGAGTGATAGGTGAAACTCTACCACATTTCTTATATTCACTGAAATTACAAGAGTTACAAGAAGGTGTATTAAGTACCATGAAAATTCAAAAGAAATTGAAATTAATTACTCTTCCTCTTATCTTATTAATATATCTAATCACTCTTTTGTTACTGAGGTCCCTCTCACTTATATATTATTTTTCATCTGATCAACTAGTATGACTTGATCCCTTGAAATTACAACAAAACCAAAATAACCATTATATGTAGTATTCAAAAATTCTAACCAACTACTTTGTAATTATAAGGAACAAAATTTATTACAGTTATCTCCATTTTATGTTGTGAATATAAAATTAATCTTCTACCTATTAGAGAGGTGGTTTTTTTCTATCTACACACCAAGCTAGTCCATTTTTAGGTGACCAAAATTCTGATAAACTGAAATAGGATTCATAACCCCACAATCTCCAAAATTAATAATATTCATATGGAAACCACTAGAAATTATTCAACACATTTGGAAAAAAACAACCCTTTCATTATAGGGTACAATGTTCTCCATTTTTATCCCATTCACCTAAGTCCCACTTAGACATGATATTCCCTTATACTTTAGTGATGTAACTCATTAGAGAACCTATCAACTATATGATGGAATTATTTTATATTACATATATCTACTAATTTTTAATCAATCATGTTTATGAAAAATATGCACTTCATGTAAATATTAATTTTCCATGTATGGTGCACCAGATTCTGAGCCATATGAATTGTACTCTGATAATCACATAATATAATGCCACTATATAATATTTTTATGTGTTCCATTTTTAAATAAATAAATAATCATCTCCATCCCATAATAAATTGAAACTATATATTATATATCCATTTTACATTGAGTGATAATACTCATAAGTCCTGAAATCGAACTGATCAATGTTCCTCCATCGGTGAATATAAAACCAATCTTTCTATTTTTTGTTTTTGAGTCTCCTATACGGTCTGCATCAACAAAACCATATAATTTATATTAATTACCAACATATATAGAGGAAAATTTATACCATTTTAATAGTAATATAATCTACTTCAAATTATCCCAGTGTTTTATTCCAGGGTTCAACAAAAAGAGATTTAAAAATCCCACTATAAAAGTAATATTCATCCATGTAAAAATAATGACGTATATAAAACATTCAATAGATAATGAAAATGGAACATTTTTTATGAAAATAATCTATTTTACAACTAATTGTTCCTATTAAATATAAAATATGAGGTTCTGGTGTGAGAGGCTATGACGAGATTAAATATTTTCAATCCAAACTTGTCAATGATAATCCAAATATAGTATTTCTAGGAAAATAGCAATGTATGAATCTTATAAATAATTATCCCCATGATATTATTTACATATCCAAGATCCATCATTATGAATCATATAGACAAAATTCAAATCAACTCTTGAATATTTTAAATCCCCAGACCCACCATCAATATGTCATCCACCTAAAAAGTTATATGATGAATATCTCTATATCCTATTTTTCACTAATAAAAATGATGTGTGTTGCATATAAGGAATACATATTATGATAAAAATCATAAAAATTTAGATTTTACTATCTCGAATATTCTTTAATCCCCTAAAAACTTTTATTTAATTTAAAATCCACATTCATATTCCCATCTTACATGAAACTTATTGGTTTCAAAATGCAAATTTTTATCTCTAAATAACTATGAAGGATATACATCATAAAACAATATTATTAATTCAGTGAATATCATCAATTTATTCCACAACAATATCCCCATATAGTATAATTCACAAAAATACCCTACATAAACCATTAATCATTACTCAGGGATGCAAACTTATGATTGGGTGAGATCAGATTCTTAGTAAGTGTAAACATAAGAGATATGGAAATATAATCATATGAAATCATAAGATAATAATAAGGTCATTGGATCATGAACATAACATTATATGTTCATACATAACCTTTCATAAATCATAAACATTAGTTAGGTTATAAATCAATATCATTTCTAAAAACATGGACCATAAGTGTAAAAATATCCACATATATCAATATTTCCCCATAATCCCATGTCATAAAAGTGTCGTACCATTATAAATATTGAAATACATTTCATATGTGTAGTTTAACCTCCATAACCATCAACATAGTGTATCAGGTCTGATCACATATTTCCCAATGTGGATTGGAACACACCATTATCCCATTGTTGATCAAGAGACTCCTATTTTACATTATGGATCAATACCATTGACTTTTTCCATTGTTATCTACTGATATATAATGTATTTACCAATGCATTTTAGGGAGATAATGGTCCTAAAATATTATAATGAAAACTATATTAATGTGTTCTATAAGATCATAAAAGATTCATCATATCATAACCCATGGAATGAAATGGGTCTTATAAAAATTTCATAATATCATTACCATTGGAAGACAAATAGGTTTCATAATCATCTAGTCATAATATAACCTATGGAAAAATGAAGAGTGTTTTAAAAGAAATTTGACATGCTAAAAGCCGTGTAAGTGGAACTCAATTCATAAAAATATTGTAATCATAAAAAAATAAAATAAATAATAATAAGTTTAGCATTGAATCATATCCCTAGAAAAAACATGTTATATTAAATTATATCTTATTAAATGGAAAATAATTTTGAATGATCATTTATAAAATTTTTTGAGGAAAATAACCTTTGCACTTTGGAAAAATCTGTTTTAATATATATTTTTTGAAAACCCTTTAATTTTATAATAAACATTAAAATTTATAAAGGAAAATTAAATGAAAATAATTGTAATTAATAGACCCAGGATTCCCTCGAACCCGACACCTGACCTGTTCTGTTACAAACATGAAGGGAATTCTCGATCCCCACAGGCTAGTGATAAGCACCCAGGCATCAAAAACCACAATAGAGGGAATTATTTCTCCCAGCCATAACAAACAAAAAGAATATGTGTGTGTGTGTGTGTGTGTGTGTCAAGAAGACATTGGAGAAGATGAAGAAGACATATATTCCATAACTATAAGAAAACATCATAAATAGACAACTGAAAAATTATCTAAAAACACCAAGAAAAAGTCCAACAACAAAGGGATAAAATCCAAATAGTTACTCTATATGATTGTAGGGAAGGACTCCACCATCTCACCACCAGCTACCCAACCAACTAACACGAAATTTTCCCCATCACTAAAAAACATTCCCTTTCTCTGCACTAGAAGATAAAAAAAGGTCTATTCACTGCTGAAGTGGTTCATAGGGTGTGAGTTAACATTATTAGTAGGGTCAAACCAAGGTTTTCCATAACATGTCTCTATATAAAAATCCTTATATTCTCATTCTAAATAAAATAAGGAATGATAAGAAGTAAATACATTTTATAGAAAACATTGTAAAGATTTCCCTATTTCCAAAGTTATAAATAAAATCCAATATATAAATTTCAATGCACATTTTCCATATCATTTTCAAGAATCATAAACATGCCTATCATGGATAACTCAGAAATCCAGGTAATACAAAACAAAATCATAGGTATCACAACACCAAGTAATACTACATGTTCAAGACATGTACTACTCAAAACACAATAGATCAATCAAGGTCACAAATTCTGATCCTGAAACACGTGAATAGGAAGTAGAGGAATACCCCATGAGTAAAACCCCAAAAATATCAATAGATTCCCAAGAACATTAGGTCTAGAAAACGGAGGAATTCCATGATAAAAATTACCTTGAAAATAACAATAAAATGGATGATGGCCCCAAGCTAAACCTTCCATCTATGTAACCTAGGAAACCCATGTTCTCATTTGCAAAATTCATTCTGATTCATTGAAACTCATCTCACAAATTCCATTTCAACGCTTTAAAAATACCTATAGTATTTCTATTTATCAATAAATAGGGAAAATACATTTTTCATAAAAACCCATTTTCAACGGACAAAAAACAATCATGCCAATTTCAATATGAAAAAAATATAAGTAAAAAAACCAGGTTCATCAACATATGATAGATACCAAACCAACTACCTCAAAACCCAAGTCTCACATGCCCGCAATAGAATCCAAAATCAATGAAACCAAAAAAATTAAAAGAAGGACCTATAATCAATCCCACATCAATATTGATTAAATTTAGAAGACTAGGTGTTTTCAAAAGAGATTAAACCCACATACCTCAAATATGAACACCCACCACACCACATCCAATAGAAGAAAAGGCCTCCAAAATTAGATCACACAAAAGGTCTAGGAAGAAACCAAGATAAATCGCCTACCTAAGAACACAAGATACAAAGATTCCACCCAAAAGTGATATAGAAATCAAAATTAATGAATAAATTGAAATTTTACATACCCAGAGAGACTCACTACAACCAAAATAGAGATTGAGTAATGAATAGATCCATCTAGATGGGGTTGAGTCTCTCAAAAATGCCTTAGAACTGCCTTAGGTCAAGAGCCACAAAGAGCTAGTGAAGGAATACATACATGATGGATGAACACTATCATTAATATCTATATGTGGTACATTAAATGATGTGTAACCATGTTTCATGATGTGTAACTCCCATGTCCCATATATGCAGAATACCCCATATCCTCAGATTAAAAAAATTCATTAAAACCATACATGGTGTGTAATCACCATTCATGACATGTACCAGTTCACAACATGATCATCCTTTCAAGACATACATCTATCACCAATTAAAAATTTTGCGACATAGTTACATGGTGTTTAACTACTCTACAACCTATAGAAATGAACAGTTATTAGTGATATTCCATCATTCTCTTAATTCATAATTATAGGTATCCTCCTAAACTCAATGGAGGGGAAAACCCTGAAGAGGTTAAGGGTGTATCTAATAAAATAGTAATAGAATGTTACACACTCCCCACCCTAAATACTTTCCATCCTCAAGAAGTCATGTGGAAGATGTAATCCTCAGAAAGAGATGACACCTTTGTTCAATCATCAATGATTCTTATTCCCAAGACTCGTGATAATCTGATCCTTGTTTCCATATAATTCTAACCAATGGAATCAACTTCCCATGCAAGAAATTCACTTCAGAGTCAAGGATCTCAACTAGTTTCTATAGAATAGAGGCATCTGGCTATAACTCAATTTCTCCCCAACTCAAAATGTGAGCTAGATCAGGGTGAAATTTCTTGAGCTGAGATAAATGGAAAAAATCATGAATACTTGTCCAATGAACCTGAAATTCTAACGAATAAGAATATTTTCTAAGCTGGTCAGTGACCTAAAATGGTCCAACATATCTTGGATCCAACTTTCCCTTTTTTCTCTATCGATGGTGACCCAAATGAGGAGAAACAATCAAAAAAACCTTATCACCTACAGAAAACTCCAATGGTCGATGTCGCTGATCCACATATGCTTTCTATTGACTCTGGGATATAACCAGATGTCTAGGTACATCCTGAATCATCACGGATGTTTCCTAGAAAAAACATGGTCCACCTAATGATAGTTCACCACCTCATCCCAAAAAATAGGTGATCTACATTGGTGATCATACAATGACCCAAACCAAGTCATTCAGATTAATGACTCACAACTATTATTATAAAAAACTCATCCATCCCCATATTACTATCCCATGATCCTCCAAAATCCTTGACATAGGTGTGGATCATATCATCCAAGATCTAAATTACTCTCTCCATTTGAGCATCTGTCTATGGATGGTATGTTGTTTTCAACTTGACCTGAGTTCATATTTTCCCTTGAAGGATCCTCCAAAATCTTGATGTGACCCTAGGATCCCTATCTAAAATAATGGAAGAAGGAGTCCCATGTAACCTAACAATATCTTTCACATACAAATTACCCAGATCTTCAACCATAGTGCTTTCCTTGATCTGAATTAAATGAGAATATTTCATTAACTGATCAACAACCATCGAGATAGAATTCTTCCCTCAGTGAGTTAATGTAAATACAATAATAAAGTCCATGGATACCTTGTCCCATTTGCAAACCGTAACTGAAAGAGGTTGAAGCAACCTCGATGGTTTCATGTGCTCTACTTTTATCTGTTGGTAGGTGTAACAATGACACACAAACTTCACAATGTCATGCTTAATACCCGACCACCAGAATCTTGACCTCATGTCATAATACATCTTCATAGTTCTTGGATGTATGGATCACTATGATTTTTGACAATTAAAAAACACTAAACTAATCACTGATACTGGGATGATAATCCTTTTCCTAAATTGAAGCATACCATATGATGAAAGAGACCAACCCAAAATAGTCTCCCCACCATAAAGGTTATCTTTAGTCTTCTGAAACTCACCATCCTATTGCTGACTCTACGAGATAGACTCTATGTGAGGCAATGATTATTGAACATTGTCCAGAACCATGTTTGAAACTTCATCCTAAGAATATAGGTGCAATTGAGAAAAATTACCCATAATATTCCACTACTAATTCGAATCTAGGACAACATGTGATGGTATATTTCTGATAATTGAATATGTAACAACATTCCCCATTATTCGTGTGTAGGAAGTATCGAATTCAAACATATGATGGTATTCTATCAATCATCTCTATCTGAGATTCATGTCCTTATATGAAAATATATAACTTAGATTATTATAATAAGATAAGACATTGAACATTTCCCCAAAAATATAGTTCCACCAACACCTAAGAGAAAGTATTATTATAGAAATCTATAAATCATGAGTGGGGTAATTCTTCTCATGTGGTCGAAGCGAAAGAGAGTAGTAAGCTACCACATGGTCATCCAATACAACCATGCATCCCTAACTAGTACCCAAAGCATCAAAAAATACATCATACCCCAAACTGGGCTCAGGTAAGATCAGAATATGAGCTGATATAAGAAAAATTTTAAATTCATAGAAATAAGTCCGAAACTTTACATCCCATGTGATTTTCACAGCTTTCCTGGTAAGAGCAGTCAATGGTGTCTCCATCTTAGAGAAGTACTTGAAAGGACATCGATAGTATCCAGCAAGGCAATGGAAGCATCATATCTCAAAGACATTCTGCGGTTCCCTCCATGACAAAACTACCTTTACATTCTTTGGAAGAACTGATAATACATGTTAATAAATTATGTTCCCCTAGAACTTTACTTATTGAATCAAAAAACTAAATTTCGAAATACTTCCATACAAACAGTGAATTCTCAAAAATTCTAGAACCAAAGTCATATGGTGATCATGCACACTCATATATATTGAATAAACCTGAATATCATCGATGAAGATTACCAAAAATATGTTATGATATTGATGGAATATCTGATTCATCAAATCTAGAAAAACGTAAGGAGTTTTTGTTAGACCAAATGGCATCACAAGATATTCATGATGGCCATACCATCTCTTGGATGTTGTATTTGGTATATCAGACTCCAGAACTCTGAGTTGACGATAAACTGACCTGATATTTCTCTTTAAAACCTTATTTTTCCCCCATTAACTGATCAGATAGATCATACACATGAGGAAAAGGATATTTGATCTTAACCATCACTTGATTCAACATTTGATAGTCCCCATATAAATGAAGTGAACCATCTTCTTTCTTAGCCTAGAGGATAGGGGTGTCCAAAGGTGAAACAATAGGGAGAATAAAACCTTTTTCTAATAGTTTTTTCAAATTAATTGTGAGATATTTAAGATTCATTGGTACCATACGATATGAAGTAATTGATATCATATTTGTACCTAGAACCAGATCATTTGTAAACACTACCTATCTCTCTAGAGTAAGACTGGAGAAATCTTTTTGGGAAAATGTTAGAAATGTCTCAACAAAAAATGGGAAAATCAACGACACGAGATACTTCATTAGTATCATATAGAAAACTACTAAGCTCTAGGTGGGAAGGTCCTCCATGACCTGACCTCGGGTCCCACTCCACCAAAATCACATGAGAGATCCCATAGGCAGAAATAAACAAAATGTGTCGATGATAAAAATCAACCTTCGCTCGATGAGTGAAAAGACAATCCATATCGATGATGAGGTCAAACTGTTTTGAACCAAGAACAATAAAATATCATAACAACTCTCTATCGGACATTGTCAACAAATAAGAAGGACACCTGAACCCATGCCCCTTCCTCATACCATGAAGTGTTGCTCACTCAATTGTAATCGACATAAGTTCTGTTTGAAGTGTAAGAACATTGACAAAATATGCATATTTAATCGAGTGGGAGGTACCATTATAAAATAAAGAAATTGATACTGAAAATGAAATAAGTATAGTACCTATCACTATTTTTGGACATGCATTAACTTCTATTGGAAACTCATCTACTACGTGAAAATGATTCACTTGTGAGGCCTATGGCTGGAGACCTATAGTCTTTGAAGCATTTGACTGCACCACATTAGCCTTTAGAGTTGACGAACCCTGACCATAATGAGGCATAGTCATAGCCTAATGAATCATTTTATGTAACCAACATGTCCAAAGTTTTTTCACGTCTTCAAGGTCATATGAAAAGAAATTCTAGTGTGCCTTACCATTCCACACAGATAGAAAGTCAGAGGAACATTACACACTGTAATAGAAGGTGCATAGGAGACTCGTTGCTGAGACCCACCTCCACTACTCCTTCGATGATCTTGCCACTTCCTCTTCTTCCCATGTGCACCATTGAGGATGCCACCTGATGGAAGAGAAGAGGTAGAAAATCTAATCTTGCTGACCATATTCATTTCTTCCATCATAGAACGTTCTATTGTCTCTACATAGGTAGAAAGAATCATCATAAACACCTACGATATGATATCTGAATGAAAACCTTGCTGGGATTTATGAGCCTTTAGTTGTTCATTCTTCAATACATCTAGTGAAAAATAGACAAGATC
The DNA here is from genome assembly GCA_963277665.1 of Viscum album. Taxonomy (NCBI): domain Eukaryota; kingdom Viridiplantae; phylum Streptophyta; class Magnoliopsida; order Santalales; family Viscaceae; genus Viscum; species Viscum album. The sequence goes on along the minus strand of OY728127.1, from coordinate 941,164,218 downwards.
AAAAAAATGATTGGGGTATACCAACACTGAACACTCTTCCTATTATAAATATAAGAACTCCAGAGACTTTTCCAACATCATGGACAATGGGAAAAACTACCGAAACAATAGGGTTTTTAAACACTTTCAATCCAAGTCTACATGCCTATAATCTTGGACTATATAATCCCAACATCACTTGTTGGAACCCTTGAGTCTCAATACAAAACACTTCACTCTAATGTTCTCAGGTGTCTCTAGAATGTCGACGATTTGATTTATCCTGTCCAACCAGTCCTCCACCTCTTGAGGTTCATTTGTTCCATTAAAGGATGGTGTCTTCTCGCATATGAACTCCTGCAATCTCTATCTCTCTCCTCTATCCCCTATTTATACCTCATTCAATATGTTCGAAACTCGTTGTACACCTATATCAACATCACAGACTACCCATACGATAGTGTCATTGAGATTCTGATCTATAGGTGGGTTCCCTTGAGGAGAATCAGCTTCACCTTCCTGAGGAACATATGGAAGACATCCCAGAGGCATACTGCTACACTCCGAAACATAAGAAAGATCAGACAACATAACAAAGCTCAGTTCAAACTAGAAAACCCATAAGAAAAAATTGATATTTTTAAAACAAAAGCTAATACTAGAAAAACACATTTGAACATCCCATGGTAACTTGAGTCTCGTTGAGACAAGAGATGGCCAGACACTTTTTTCAACATACCTCTCAAGTCCCGAAGATCCTATCTTCTGTCTTATATATGTCCCATTACATGGATTGTTGAGGAAAACCCACCTTTGATACCAAATTTTAACGAATTGACCCAGGTTTCCCTCATACTCGACACCTAGCCCATTCTATTACATATTGAATGGGTGGTGCAATTCCTCATGGGGTGATGATAAGAACCTGGGCATCGAACAACACAACAGAGTGAATGATATTTCCCTTCCGGGAAAACCACAAGGCATATATATATATATATATATATATATATATATGTATGTATACAAAATAAAAAGAAACCAAGGAAGGAGGAGAACACAAATATGCCAAAACTATAGAAAAAGAAATCTACAATTGTTTATTAAAACTACAAGACATGTCCAACTATAAAGGACTAAAAAATAAACAACCACTTCATATGATGGTAGGGACGAATGACCACCATCTCACCACCAACTACCCAACCAGCTAACACGAACCTCACCGCCTCACTATAGTGTCTTTCCTTTCCCTACACTGGAAGAAAAACAATTGTCTACACACCACCGAAGAGGTTGCATGGTGTGATCTAACAAGATCTGTAGGATCCCACCCTGGTGTTCCATAACCAGTCGCTACATAAAAATCATTGTATGCTCATTTTAAATAGAACATGGCATGATAAGCAGTAAGGTGTTTTATAGAAAACATGGTGCTCATTTTCCATTTTCCACAGTTCTAAAAAATAGCTGGTATATCATTTTCAAAGCACGTTTTCCGCATCATTTTACAAAATCATAAACATGAATATCATGGTAATCACAAAAATCCAAGAAATAAAAAACAAAATAACATGCATCACAACACCAATGAAAAGTATAGGTCCATGCCACATAGTACACATACCACAATCAATCATGATTGTTCACAAATTCCGATCCTAGAACACACACCAAGGAACTACAGTAATAAACCACGAGTAAACCCCTAAAAATGTCAATATTGGTCCCCTAGAACAACGGTCACAGGAAACAGAGGAGTACCTGATGAAAAACCTCCTTGATAATCACAAAACAATGGATGATTACCCTAAGCTAAACCTTCCACCTAACCACCCAAGATTACCTGTGTGCTCTTTTTCACAATTCATTCTGGTGATTTGAAAACCTTTTCACAAATTACATTTAGATGCTTTGGAAAATACTCATTTTCTCTCCATTTATCAATTACTAGGGAAAACCCATTTAACATAAAAATACCTTTTCAACACACACTAAAAAAATATTACAATTTCAATATGAAAAATATTTTATAATGAAAAACAACTAGGTTCATGAACATAGGCTAGAGATTAAACCACCTACCTCAAAACTCAAATCGCACAGGCACACAACAGAATCCAAAATCAACAAAACCTAAAAATGTCAACGAAGGCCCAAGAATGAAATCCACATCAAGATTGATTCCATTTAGAAGACAAGGCATCATCAAAAGAGAGGAAACCCTCATACCTAAAATATAAATGCTCTCTAAACCACAACCAAAAGAAGAAAAGGCCTCTGGAATGAGATCACACAACAGGTTTAGGAAGAAACCAAGGATAATCACTTACCATAGACCAATAGATATAAAGGTTCTACCCAATGATGATACCACAATCAAAATCAATGATGAAACGGAATGGTTACTTACCTAGAGAGACGCACCACAACTATAACAGAGATCGACTATCGAATGGATCAATCTTGAAGGGGATGAGTCTCTTAAAAATGATCTGGAACTGCCTTTGGTCAAGAGCCACAAAGAACAGACAAAGGAATTGAAACAAAATTTCCACACAATAGATTTAAAAATTGTACATGGGACATCACATGATGTGTAACCCAGGTTCACGATGTTTAACTCCAATGTCCCATATATATCGAAAAACCCTTTCTCCTCGAATTAAAAATCCACCATTAAAGCCATACACGATGTGTAATCACCATTCACAACATGTACCAGTTCAAAGAGGAATCTTTCCATTCACTACTTACACCCAACACCCATTACACATCCTGTAACATAGTTACACGGTGTGTTAACTGCTCTATAGCCTACCGAAATGAACAATTATTAGTGAATGTCCAACAATCTATGACTTCACCATTATAGGTATCCTCTCAATTTCAAAGGAGGGGAAAACCGCGATGAGGTTAAGGGCATACCTGATAAAATGGTAAAGAGATGTTATGAAAATATCCATGATTATGGGATATTTTGTTTCTATCGTGCATGTTAAAATAAGGATTTCTTTCAAATTTTTCATAAAATATAAAAGGTAATTATTTTTAAAAAACATTTTTATTACATTGAAAACATTTTTTGATAAATTCAAACATGGATAAAAATTTATTTTAAAAACCATTGGATAATAGTAAAACAATTTTGTATTTTTTTAGAAAACATTGTTTTTGATGAAAATAGATTTCCGACAGAAGATATAAATAATGTCAGAATTTAATAAAATCATTTTCTCAATTAATTTTCTTACTAAGGACTGGTAAAATGGTAATATTGATTTAAAATGTACAGAATAACTAGATTATACAAAACATCATTAGTTTCTTGAGAGATAGATCATAAGATGTTATTATTGAAAATATAATCATAATCAATCCTAAATAGCTATGAGATTGCAAATAAAATCTTTTCAAATTTGTTATGTTTTAATCGTAATCTCCATGAAGGACTGCCACACAATGAAAAAAATGAAAATGATAAAAAAATCACTATATTTCATTTCAATGTGGATGTATATAAAGCATATTAAATAATACAGTTTCGTATCATGACATAACATATGGAAGGAAATTGGAGAAAAAAAATACCTTACAACTTTGGTAACTTTTGAACCATAAAAAACGTGACAAAGTGATCGTAAAATTGAAATGTAATTTACCCTAACTTTAATGATAACAATCCAAAATTATATTCAAGTCTACCAGTAACACCATATAAAAGAAATTGATGATGAATAAGGAATATGTCTCCCCAAAATTAAAGAGAGACTAGAATTCCATTACCTTAAGTATTGACATCCATAGTACGTGTTCAAACATCCTATATAAAAAATATAACATTATTATACATATATTGATGAAAAATAATTATATATATCATACAATACATGATTTTATTAAGACCTTCTATTTCACATTTATTAACAATTCCTTGTCAATGTTACATTTCTTGTGGTATCCTCTTTGTTTTTCATATATGTTTTGATTTATTATTCATGTTACTCAGAAATTGATCCAGATATCATCTTATCAATAATAATAATAGTTATATGAATATAATATATATTTATTTAGAGAAATCCATAAAAATTTGTGACGTAAAATGGAATACACGGTTCAAGGAGACAATATGTTGTGTGTACGTATAAGAGATCGTTCCATTTTCTTGTAGTGTTAGAAGATTGAAATCTAAATGATATATTATATTATCATAATCCCTTTAATGTCATATATATCACATATAATTATTAAATCTATTTTTATAACTTTTCATGTAAAGCATGAATGAAACAAATTGCTTCACATGTTTTTTTTTTTTTTGTAGCAGGATGTATGCCCTAGCACTCCCCGCACGCCCTTCCTCATCAAAAGGTTATGGTGTTTCCAATCTTCAGATCCTCCAAGGTACATACGGTGGCCGCCGCATGTCATGGGGAGATGAGTGGGCCTCCGCTTCCTGTTGTTGAGTTAAAGCCTTCCAGATCGGCCTCTTAAGGAGGCTCTCCTGGGTCCTCCTCTGGTGTTGTGCCCCGGTCTTGTTCCCTGAATTCCGGCCATCACCCTTGCTCCTCGTTGATCTAGTAGGGTGGATGGATGTTCTTATTTGGATCTCTCGGTGGCTGGGCTAGAGTAGGTGGCGGGCTATCATTGTTGGGCGTTGGATACGGCCTTCGGAAGGGACAAGATATCACTCTCTTTTTTCAAGGAATTCGTTTTTTCCTGAGGATTCAGTCGACCAATGGTTGTCTCTATTCTTTCCAGGTACTCGTTTTATATTCACTGCTTCTCAAGAGTGGATTTCTTCAAGGCGTAGTCCAGGGAGATTCGGTGCTGTGGGAAATGGTGTCACTCACTGTGTCGATGGTCCTGGGATGTTCATCTTTGGAGGGATTCGAGTTTGGCGGCGGTGTGGGTCTCACTTTCAGTCCTCTTCCGTTACATATTCCTGCAATTCTTTAGTCTATCGGAGATTACATAGGTTTCTTCCTCTATTAGAATTTTTAAACAACGTTCCTTCAGGCGATGGTTGTGCCGCGGATCTATGTGGAAATGGATCTTCTCAAGAAGTTTCCCTCAAATGTTCTGGTTATAGTTGGGGAATGTTTTTCTGGTGGAAAAAGGACATCATTAAATCACCTCCTTCCTTATGCTAAGAGTTCTTTATGCAGGGAAATTCGGTTGATATTTTCATGCGGAAGCGCATCAGTTCAATGGTCGGTCCTTCTCTTCTGGGATGCGGTTCTGGTTGTTTGGTGGCCAGCCATCTCGAGCCTGATGGGGACAGTCTGCCGTCTCCAAGTTTAGTTCAGATTCAAGCTCTGATTTCCCCCAATTTCAAATTCTTTTGTCTGCACTCTTCTTGTTTCTAGGATGGAACCTATGTCTGATAGAGATTTGACCTTTTTTTCATTGGCACCGTAGTCACTTAGCCCTCGTTTGGCAGCGGAGAAACGGGCGGAAAAGAAAAGATATGAGATGATTTCAACTCATATCCTCCGTTTGGCACCGATTAGTCTTAGCGGTTGAAATCATTTGAGAAGAAACGGAGGGAAACATTTCTCCCCCACCGGCTGGTTTCAAATCACCCCAAAATCGGGGTGATTTGGAAGGAAACGGACCCCAGTAAATACCGTTTTTTTTATATTTTCTATATTATCCTTTTATACCGATTTTAGTTTATTCAATATTTTTATCTATAATTATATAAAGATATTTATAAATATATATTTATAATTATATAAATATTTTTTATAAATATATATGTATTTATAATTTAATATTTATATATAAATATATTTTAAATATATATTTAATATATTAATATATATATATATATATTTATTTTATAAATATATATATTTATGATAGAATATTTATACAAATATATATATATATATATATATTTATATATTTAAAAAGATATTTATAATTTATAAATACATATAGTTATAATTATATAAATATTTTTTGAAAAAAATATATTTATTTATAATAATATAAATATTTATTTAAAAATCAAAGATACAATTTAAGATTATAATATTTTTTTTATTTGGAATAATTAAATATTGGGAAACTATAATTTTTAATAATGGTTATTTTTGTCATATTATCAAAACATTTCTTTTCTTTTCTTTTAAAAATTGTCACCAAACAAGATGGAGAGAAATTACAATCATTTCTTTTCTTTTACTAAATTTTTCATCCAAACAACTTGAAAATAAATCAAAATCATTTCCTTTCTTTTCTTTTCTTTTATGAATTAGGAAATCATTTCTTTTCTTTTACTAAAAGATGATCAATGGGTATTCGATGTCTCCTGCAGAGGTCCCCTCTCTTACCCCTCCGGCACCTAAGGAACCACCTATCACTTCTTCCTAGGATCTTCAAGACCCCATCTCTACCCAATTGTTCAAACGGGGTCTGATTCGTATTGGAAAGGTGACTTCCCTCATCCTTCTGATAAGGTTTATGTGTAGAAGAATTCTTTTAGAGAGCCCCGTTCCGCTATGTATCCAAGGCTATCATCTAGGTTTGGGCTATCTCATTCTTTCTCCAAGGAGGAGCACATTGGCGACCCGTTTTTTTGTGTTTCTCCACGGTCTTTTTAGATGGATGTTCCTCTCAAAGTGGGGATGGTTGAAGAATGTCTGTCTCTATGACCCTTTTCAGGGAAGGGCATGGAGGTCTCTCATAGCGTTGGTTCCCAAATCCCTTTTCAAATGGATGACATGAAGATTCCTCGGTCTATGCTGGTCTCGAGCAGTTCCAACAAGTTTCTCTTCTCCAGAAATTGGTGTCGTCGTGAGGATTTCTTGCAGATCGTTAAAAAGTCTTGGGATCAGCCAGTTAGGGCCTCTACCTGGGCTGGCCTTTATAATCGTCTCCCCCATCTGAAAAAGGATATCCACAAGTGGTATTCGACCATCTCCTTCTCAACGATCATCGATGATGTTAAGGCGGTTATCTCTATGCTAGTTGAATGCCTTCAAGTGTCCTAGGATGATAATGTTTTTTCTTCTCTCCTGAGTAATCAGAAGCTTCATTCCTCTAAACTTCATGAGATTGAAAGGGTCTTCTGAGTCAGGTCACGGGCTCTTTGGATTAGGGAAGGAGATCATAATAAGGCCTATTTTCAGGCGTGTATCAGAGAAAGGAAATCTAATGCATAAATCAATCCGATGTTGGATGATGGTTCCTACACAAATGATATTGAGGTGGCTGGAAACATGACAGTTGTTCATTTCTTGAATATGTTGGCTGGCCCGAATCTTTATCCTGGAAGGGGACGGGAGTGGGTTTCAGTTGATCACGACTTATTGTGTAGCATTCAACATCTTGTTCAGAACAGGGAAAATGATGTTTTTAGTGGCATCCCAGATGAGCGTGAGATCATCGAGGAATTGTCTTGCTTGGAAGATGACAGTGCTCCAGGACTCGATGGCTTCCCTGAGGAATTCTTTGCTACTTCCTAGTCCATTATCAAATCTCTGTTTTGTGGATTCCATTCAAGACTTTTTCCATAGAGGGACCCTGATTAGGGCAGCGTGTGCTTCCAGGATAGTGCTCATTCCTAAAGTTAAGGATCCACATCACTCAATCAGTACATGCCTATTTTTTTATGTAATTGTAGCTATAAAATTATCTCTTACCTTATTAATAAAAGGATGGTGCGTCTACTTCCAAGGCTCATTTTGAAAGAACAACACGATTTCGTTCAGGGATGATGTATTCAAAGCGCTATCAGACTGGCAACTGAAATGGCGGATGACCTCAACAAGAAGTATTTGGGGAACAACATCATAGTGAAGGTGGATATGGATAAATCCTTTCATAGGTTGGATTGGAGTTTTATTCTAAAGGTTATGAGGTAGTTTGGATTTTTGAAAGGGGTTTCTGATATTTTCTATAGATGATATGCTTCTGCCTGGGTTTCAATTTCCATAATGGGAATTTTTTTTGGATTCTTTAAATTTGTCCAGGGGCTTCGTTAGGGTGATCTGCTGTCTTCTAGCCTATCCATCCTTGTGTAGGAGGCTCTTTCTAGGAATCTGCAGAGTAGTTTGGAAGCGGGGATGATCCTCCCGTTTAGGTAAAAGCGTGGGGCTCCTTTATTTGACCTTATGTTTGCTCTCTATTTTTCCTCAAAACTGGTCATCTGCCCATTTCCAACTTCTTTAGATTGGGGGAGTCTTATGGAACCTGGAGCAGGGAGCGGATTAATTTTTCTAAAAGCAGCTGGTACTTACCCAAATCATGCTCTATTAGAAGGAGCTGAACTGTCCAATATAGACTCGGGATCTCTAGGAGATCTCTGACTATGATTTATCTTGGGGTTCATATCCCAAACTCCAGGTTTCAAAATGTTTGGTTTAATGGTTTCATCAATAATATCACAGGATGCATCCTCAACTTGAAGAATCGCTTCCTATCTTATGGTGATAGGTTCACCCTCATAAACAACATTTGACTTCCATCCCCATTCCTGTTGTTGTGGTCTCCAAACCACCAAAAGGAACAATCATTACCATCGAGCATATACTGGTTGGTTTCATGTGGGATGCAAATCAAACCCAAAAATGCCACTGGGCTTCCTGGGAGCAGTTAGTGAAGCCTATTGAGGCAGGAGTAATTGTCTTCCCTAGCATCCAACTTGTCATGCAGTCCTTGCAGTCTACGCTTTCTTGGAATATTATTGAAAGCAAGTCATTATGCGATAGATTCATGTGTGGAAAGTATAGAGCAACATGAAATTCTTGGGGTGAATGCAGCAGCAGACTGTCGAGACTGGCCAGGTGCATGGCCGAACAGATGGACCTTCTTAGGGACAAGGTGAGGTGGGTGGTGGGCAGTGGGGACATTCTTTTCTGGAAGGGAAACTGGGTTGGTGGTGAGCCTCTCTTCTTCTCTGGCTGTTCAGTGCCCGATATTTCTTGTAGGGAGGAGAGTCTTTATCCAGGTTTCATTGACACTACACCAGATGCTGATCAGGAGCTTTTTAATGTGAGCATCAATCTGCAAATTGAATCAGACATGTGGGTCTTTATGGATTCTCCCACTAGGCTCTTTTTTAGTAATGTTTTTTGTGAAGGATTTTAGGGTTCTAGAACCTACGATGATTTGGGGTCAAAACATTGGTGTAAGGAGTTCCCTGTGATGCATAACTTCTTTCATTGGTGATTGAGACATCACACCATTCCAACGGATGACAATATCCAGATAAGAGGAATCCAGACATGCTCACAGCGCTGGTGTTGTCCCTCCGGAAGTATCGAGAATGTATGGAATCTTTTTTTCAGGAGTGATTGGGCTGTGTTTTGATGATGCTTTGTGCAAAAAATATTGGGTGTTTTCTACATGGGGAAACCACAGATGAGTTTATTTAATCCTGGTTCGAAGGTGACAACCTATCTGATGTTGTTTTGAAATGTCGCACGGTGGTGATCGTAGTGGTTATTTGGGTTATCTTGGAGTCCATAAATTCTTTGTGGGATGGCGCTCAGATTTCTCTTCTCAGGATGAAGCTTCGTGTTCTTCATTTGGTGACCGATCTGAATTATCTTTAGTTCACTGAGGCTGCATTTTTCCTTTCAGAGGTCTTCTTCTGCGGGCTCTCTCTTTTCCCGGGGCTCGCACCAGGTCAAGCAGGGGATGTTGGGTTCGATGGTCACCTTCAAAGTAGGATTTAAAGTTGATTGTGGATTGTACTTGTGAGCATGGTCTAATGAGAGGCGGCGTGCTAGTGCACAATACAAAGGGCATTATCTTTTTTGGCTTCAGAATATTTTTTGGCCATGGAAACTCCTTGGGTGCCGAAGCTAGCGCCATGCGTAGTGGTCTGCTTCTCTATGACATCTTCAACCTGGAAATTTCTATGGTAGAATCTAATTCTTCTACATTGGTAGGGCTACTTAACTCTCTCAAGCCCACTCCTTGGGATCATTCCTATGTAATTAGAGATTGTAGGGTTCTACTCAATCAGGGTATCAGTATCATGCATACGCTATGAAAGGAAAACTTTGCTACTGATGTTTTGTCCAGACATGCGAGAGCTTCCGAGACGATCATCACCTTTCACTATTTCGAATCCTTCCCTCTTGAGTGCAAGACATTCATTAGTGGTCCCACAATTGGTATTCATCACTATCGCCCCCTGTGATCTCTCCTCTCCAGGTTTTCCATATATTTCATGATTTCTTGTTTCTTATGACTTATTTTTCATAAAAATGATGTTTGTTGAATCATATCGCTTCACGAGGTGGTAGTCCATCATATACATGAGCAACGTTATTGTATTCCCAAAAAATAGAGATTATGATGGTATGCATGATATAATAATTTCAAAGTTATAATAATATCATAAATGTAGTATATAAATTTTTATACATCATTATAACCATAAATGAGAGTTGTTCATTGAAAATTGAATTATATCAGTTCATGGGGTGACAGTCCGCTTTAAACACGAATCATTATTTTGCAACCCATTTGATGGAAGTGGATATGGTTATAGGTCATGCCCAAAATATAATAGAATATTATTATATAAAATAATATGAGTTTATTATATTAGCATGTTATAATAATAATTAAAGGTGGCGGATAAAGAAGAAAAATAAAAACGATCATTGATCAACGTTGTCTATTATTCAGGTAACCTCCTTAGGTAATCAACAAAAGACTTCCTAGGTTGAATTTTCATGAAAACCAAGGCTTCTAGGATGATAGTTGGTATTGTGGGATGTTTTTGGGGTAGGTATTTCCTGAACCAATAGGTTATGAAAGTGAGAAAAGAGGAGATGAGTTGGCATTTTATTATTGAGGAGTGTCATTTTTTTTAAATACCCAAAAATATTCAATAATTGGAGATCACTCACTTTATTAGGCACCAAAATTGAAAAGAAATCTTGGTATAGATTTATATGTTCTATTAACACCCCCACAAAAAACATGTTTTAATTATGTCATTCGTTACCCTTTAAGTTTTACTCACTTTTACCATTTTAATATTCACCATGGTGACTAGTTTTTCATAGCCTATGTAATTATGATTTAATCCTTATATAAAGAGTATTTTTAGATAATTTACATCTAATTATTCAAAACATTTAATCCAATTTATGAAATAATTTTTTTTGTATGTGTGGAATGAAAATATTAACACAAGTGCATGTAACGTACAAAACAACGTTTTAACCTTAAGTGTGGAAACTAACCTTTATATGTTTTCACTAATCATTATGGTAACAAATTATGTTAAAATTATTAGATAATATAAATTATTCTTAATTCAAGTATGAAATCCATATTTATATAAATTCTTTTAATAGAGTTTGAAATATATAAATTAAAATTAATGTCACAAATGCAACACGGAATCTTGTTTTTAAAGATTTTTTTTCAATAGTATAAAAAAAATTATATTAAAATTCAATATGAAATTGAATCCAATGATATAAATTGGATAAATTAATTTTTAGCTTAACTCATTTTACTTAAAATGCTCTTTCTATTTTTTTATTGGATTGAAAAAAAGAAAAGAAAATTAGATGATATATTACAATTTTAAATCATTTATGTCATATATATATCACATATTTTAATTAAAATAACTCTTATTACCTTCCATGTACAATTTGAAAAAATAATATTGCTTTGAAACACGGTAGTCTGCCGTACACATGAGCAACGTTATTGTATTCTCACTAAACAGATAGTATGAAGGTATGTGTGATTTAATAATTAGAGAAGTTTAATAATATCATAAATATCTTATTTAATCACTTTTCAATCATTATAATCATCCATGATAGGTGGTCATTAATAAACAAAACACATTGGTTCGGGAGGAGACAGTCCTCCGTACACACAAATAATGATTTCATAACCCATTTTGTGAAAGTTGATATGATTACAGGTCATGACCATAAAAGTAAAACCAATAAGTATATGGGAGATAATGAGGTTATTATATAACAATATAATAATAATAATTTAAGTAGGTGGAGGAATAAATAAGATGAAAACACTCATTGATGAATGTTACCTATTCACCAGATATCCTCCTTAGGTTTACACAAAAAGGAATTCCCTGGTTGGATATATTTTAATAATATGGAGTTTACAATGAGAATATGGAATCTAGGAAGTATTTTTTTCTGGTATTTTCTGAACCAAAAGGGTATAAAAGCTATGATAAATAGAGGATAGTGTGTGGCCTTTTATAAATGAGGAGGATTTCCATTTTTTTAACTACCTAAAAGTTTTCAATAATTAGAGGTTATGCTCATCTCATGTGGGTCAAAAATTGATACAGTGTTGAGGGGAAAGATGATATGTTCAATCCAAACCTCCAACACAAATAATTTTTTTAAACTTGTCAATCCTTATCCCTAATGTTTTACTCACTTTTTCAATTTTAACATGCACCATGGAAACAAGTTTTTTATACCTAGGTAATTTATCTTTTAATACTAAAATAAAAAGTTATTTATTAGATAATTAAGACCTAATAATTATAAATATAAAATAAAATTCATTAATTAAAAATACATTATGATTGGAGGAATAATTTTAAAAAAAATTCCCTTTAAATTGCAAAACCTGGTTTTAACCTTAATCACGATAATGAATTTTTAACTATATTCATGAATCATTATGGTGAAAATTTTAGATGACATTATTATGTAATATAAATTACATTTCATACAGATATGGAATACCTTTTTCCAAATTCCATTCACATAATTAGAATATTTTAATTTAAAATTAATCATAGAGAAGCAATGAGAAAACAATTTTTTAAAGAGAAAATGTTCAAATGTTTACAAACATCTTATATTAAAATACAGTATGAAATTGATTCAAAATAACTAAATTAGAAGAATATATATATTTTTGGAATCATTTTAATTTAAAACCAATTTAATATATAATCTAAAATTATAAATAATTTATACAAAAATGCAGTTTTCAATTACAATTCAGTATTTTTCATTATTTATCAATAAATATTAATTTTCATAAAATTATCAAAAATTCACTGTAATATAATATTTATATAATGATTTAATAAAGGATGTTTATTTTATCAAATTAATATTCAATAATATTTGAAAATTAATATTATTATTTTTCTCCCAAAGAATTAATTTCTTTGAGAAAATATTTTATTCAAAACATTAAATACATTTTTTTGTAAAATTAAGGGCTTTTTTATCAGTATGTTCTCTTTATATAATACCATTATACATATTTTATAAGAATTATTTAATATAATTGATATCACTGTGTTTAGCAGCTTGTTTATAAGGGTCACATTTGAATAATATTAATAATATATCATAGTTTTTCTGAATCTCAGTGTGAAGTGTAACACAAGATAATCCTAGTGTCAAGTCTAAAAAAATATTAAATTAGTGTTTCTTTTAATTCATGCTATCAATGATATTTAATATAATCAAAAAAATATTCATAAATACTCATGATGTTACAAGTATTAGGCTCACCTATGAGAGGTCTACCATGATGTGGTGCGATATATATTGACTGTATTGCTCCCCACATGTCTCACATACATAAACTCACATAATTATGGATACTATATAGGGATACTATCACTGGTGGCCTACTGATTTCATAGTCACACACGTCATGGGAATTTTACTTCATTTAATGAATTTATGATTCATGGTACATTTATTGAAAAGGGATCAAGGACTTTCCATTATTGTTGTATGTGGTGTATATCCAGCTAAGACACCAATAGATTTCGGTGCATAACTAGTTGATCTTTACTATCCAGAATGGTTTTCATTTTTTCTTGGATTGTTTCTACATGATCGACACATAAGAAATCTAGTTTACTTTTTAATGTCATAGGTCACATTGTAGATAATCATTTCATAAATCATTTTTTATATACCCTCTATTATAATTACATATTTGGAGCTATGTGGTTGGAAGTTATTCATGATGGTTATATTATTGATTTAATTTATAATCATTTGTTATATAATTCCTATTATTGTATTTGGAACCATGCTTCTTGTTGGTAGCCTTTTTCATATAGGGATGTGCACCTAGGGAAGTGGGACTATAGCCCGAGTTCCATTTGGGAGAACCAGGAAAGGATGCTATGTGTTATAGTGGGGTTTCCACAATGTGGTAATGGCTATGTTTAGTTGTTCATTAGGATATTGTACATAGAGGTATGACAATGTTTTGGGGCATGGGATGGATTTTGTATTATGTGTCTAGCTTACACAAGCATGGGTTAATATCTATGGTATTTGGGTAATAGGCTTACTATTTTGTTTCTCATGATAACTGTTAAGTTATTTATTATTGATAAATATATTATTTTTTGTTATTGGAGAATGTTCTCGCTATCAGCCCTGAGAGGAAGTAGGTGGTATAAATGCATCATTTCATACACTTAAGACAAACGTGATACAAGTTTACATTATTGTGATTATTTTTATAGTTCTATATGGGGGTTTTCTATTTAATGTTCCAAGAAAAAATATATGGTGTTATCCCATATAGCTTAATGGTGTAATTCTACTCAACTAAATCGGGTTCCTGATTCCTAGTGTTGTCAGGTGTGTAGACCCTACTTTTATGTGTGATAACAAACACATAAATGGATAGGTGGGGTTGTAAGGGCATATGGTATGAGACCCAGGTGTGGGTTTCTAAGTGAATAGTCTAGTGAGAAACATTTCCTTTTACATCTTTCCGTATTTGTGATATCTAGTATTTTATTTATGTTGATTGCGCTATTTACATTCTAAAAATATATAACCTCTATGGAATTCATTAGATCATTATGAGGGAAGATATGTGGTTCCACCAAGGAATTGGATTGTTGAGTCCCTTGAGGGATGATATGAGATTGATATGAATGTGGTGATTCTATGGTAGTAAACATAGAAAGACTAATCGGCTGAGATAGGGAAACATTTGGATGAGGGGGAGTTTGATCTTGGTTATTGAGATTATTAACTAGGGGACTCGAGGAGTTGATTCTTATAGGGAATCTATGATGTGGGAGTTCTAATCTAACCATCATCATTTATTTTTGGAAGATGGAAGAGCATAGGAAGCCGACTTCTAGTTTGAGATAGTCCGGACCATCATTGATTAGATTTAAAAAGTTCCTAGTTTGAGGGTGAAGCTATAGATTTGTATGATGAGGGAAATAATGAAACACTGGTGGGAGTAATAGGGATACGACATTATGAATTATGGGATGGCATAGAAATAGGTTGAGGAGAGGTTCTTTTGAGATTTTTTCATGGACACATTGAGGTAAGATCAAACCAATGACTTCATCCACATGGATCAATGTTATAAAAAAAATCAAAGATCATATTTTCAGTTTCTAATACCTACTATGATCTATGGTGACCCTTGAAAAAGATGATATATCCAATTTGAGGTGATTTGAGGTTCATCATCAACATTCTAGATGTATGTGGGAAAATAATTTTAGGTTGTCCATAATTTCTAAGGCGATGTATCATGCGTTCATAGAAGATAAAAAAATCATTAATAGTATTATACCCAGTCAGATAGTGGCTATAAGTGAGGTTTTAAGTGTGGATTCTAGAATCTAGAATTCAGGGCATGAGAAGACCCAACTATGAAGTCGTAGTAGTGGATAATTATTTTCATCATGGGGTTGGTCCTCCTATAGATGTAATTATCTAGGGAAGACATGCCACATCCATATAGAGTGCGATTCTCGACCTAATGAGGTTCAGTCTTGTGGCTATTTGAGATATAGAGAGTGGATTTTCTCAATGATCTTAACGAAATATGGAGTTTGGGGATCATATCTGACCTAGGAATTAGAGGTACGATAGAGAGTAGTGTCAGAATGTTGTATCTGAAGATCTTTTGTGCACTCATGGTGTGATAGAATATAATGAAACAAATAGTGGGGGTCATATCCAATATAGAGTGTGACCCTATAGGGTGTGACCCTATAGGGAGGTTAGGGATTAATTTCTTGGGGCATAGGGAAGCTTCATGTGATTCATCTAGTATACTCTATGTATGATGGAGAGGCATTCATCGATTGATTTACATCATGAGAATGTTGGTTTTGATTTTTCCATGATGTGTATAGGTGAATGAGGCGTGTAATGTGTAAGTGGATCAACCATGTGATCATTGAGGTATTGGAATTTTATAGGATGCATGGTAATTGTATGAAGATTAATGGTGAATGTGAATTGAATTTTTTTTTGTGGATAATTGTTGGAACCGGGCGTGCAAAGGAAGCCCCAAACAGGTGGGTTTTTTAAAAATTTCACCGACGATCAACATAAACTTGTCGATGTCCATGAAGGGCAGCCCGGTCAATGCTGAGGACCACACGTGAAGGGTTTTAAGCACAAAATCAACCATAAAAATACCTGTTTTAATTCTAAAGTCATGTAGGACGTCTGCTCATCGTTGGAGATCACTGCTCGAAGAATCCGAAGCTGAATTCCTCTAGATCGTCCACACACGCTTCAAGGAATCCATGGGAATGTCGTTCGTCATAGTTCGAGTGCTAGCACGGAATACCGACGACACCTTCGACGTTCCAACGATCACTGCATCTCTTTGCTAGCGATGCCCGAGAGAGAGCTCCATCCGAGCTCCTTGGATCCAGAGTATCTCTCTCTAGAGTGTGGGAGAGAGGAGAGGAGAGAGAAGCTCCATGAATAGTATTTGGAAAAAGCCCCTCTTCTATTTATAGTGTTTAATTAAAATACCAGGTATCGCCTCGCCGACCCCGAATACTTAACGTACTATCAACGACATTTATGAATCCTAAACCGAGTCATAAATATTATTATCATTTACTTATAATATATTAAAATATATTACGTGATAATAATTGAGTCATTAACTCGACTCGTCGCTCCCATAAATATTAATTGAACCTTGAATAATTTTAATATTCGTCAATTAATATTTTTCATGTATTTACTAAAACATGTAAATACATTTAATAAATAAATTCAATACTCATTATTCCAAACTCGAATAATATGAATTTATTTATTGAATTGGTGACCGTTTAACCTTGGACAAATCTCGGACTCCAGTGGTGGGGCTCACCATGTCCAAAACTCCTATTCAACTGAATAGGCCAGATTCTTGAATATGCTATTGTGTGTGACCCTCTAGGCCCTGATCTCGACAGTAGTGAATAGTATTCATAGACCAAGAGCAGGATCTAGCAACCCATCATGGCCCTTGATGAAATAAGGATTTTCACAGCAGCGACAACCAACCTACGATCACGCACTGTGTAATATAATCTCTTTGTCTATAATATCTCATAAAGCAGGACGCACTCACGTGTCATCGTCCTTTTCTTTCTTTATTGTTTGTTGATGTAACTGGATGGATTTACCCTCGATTTTCATGGCCATGGTCTTATAAAGGTACTTCCATCCATATCAACATGGCCTGAGATATATTACTTCCATAACCCGGAAGCGACAAATCCTTTCTTGACCATTGAACCAATGTCATGCCACCAACGACGCACCTGACAAAAACTACCTCGCCACAACTTCCTTGCCTTGGTTTTAATCTTGCATCAAAGTACGCAATCAAATGACATACATTGGTAATGATCTCAAGTCAGGAGACCATTACACATGATCTCAAGTCAGGAGACCATTACACATGATCGTAGATAGGAACATCCAATGAAACCTGAAATATGCAATGTTCCTATTGGCGGGTCAGTCCTCATGATCTCACTACTAGAGATCACCAAGTGCGAACTTCATGGGAAGAAGTCTCAATGTTTACGAGCCCCCAACACCTGATAGTTAAACATCTACTGTGTCCAATCAGTAAGATGTATCTAGACCATAGAACATATATTTAAGATTAATGTCATAGTATCTAGAGGTTCTCATTATAGCTTGGGAACTGCTATAACCTTTGGATACGACAATTAACCTTTGGACATTACCATTTTAATAGTGTACATAGAAAAGTATACACTATAATGGTAAGATGACATCATGCATAGTTACTGTATACACGACATGGTAATCAAAAGCACTAAATAGTTGGGTCTAGGGCACCCACTATTTTAACACTCCCACTTGCACTAGAGCCAACTTGATAACCAAACTTGTTAGCCACTCACATGATGAAAATCATGTTTCTGCTGAGTAATGGCTTTAGCTACTAGGTCCACCACGGTTCCGCTGCATGGCTATTCTGCTATAGCGACCTCATCTCTTTGAGTAAAACTACTCAAGAGATGGTATCCCGAGTATATCTCACTTTTTTGTCCATTGTAATAGCTTGACATCTTGGCTAGTAAGAATATCATAATCTACATTATGATAATACTTTTCTCACTAGGTGAGATTCCAAGAACTGGAACAAATCATTACATTTAACTGCTTCTTAGATATCTTAGAAGCTGCAATGTACTCGGGTTTGTAGGTATGGCCACCACTGGTTGATATGAGCTTGACTCACTCATCGCCTTTAGCCTAACTGCAATACTAGATCACATTGATATATGAAAGACTAGTTTGTATCCCCAAAAACTAGTATCCTTTCTTCTCCACTTACCAGGTACATATCTTTTGTACTTGCTGAAGTACAATTAGATAGTTCTGTCTGCATCGCTTGCAGTGCTCCTAGATATAACTGATATTTACCTACTGTAAAATATACCTTGGCAATATCGGTTCTTGTACATATTATGGCATGTGTGATTGATCCATCACTATGACGTATGGATTGTAACTCGCCACGTTTATCTCTTCCCATGTCACGGACAAGTCAACATGGGGAGATTATGCCCTGTGATATAGGCAACAATTCATCTCTTGTATTGTTCCAACTTGTATTTTTCAATACAATGTCACTATACGTACGATTGAATAGGGCCAAACAACCTATAGATATACCTTAGTAGATCCTGTTCCCTAGAACATAGGTTGCTACTTTATGTCAATCATAAGAGAATAAATTTCATCTTGGTCGAATTGTAAGACCATTTTTTTGTTTTCCATATTTTACCCAACATAATTCACTTGTAAAACATTGGAACTCCCACTAACCTTTGGTAGACACATGGAAATCATTTGTTGCAAATGTATTTTCTATGATCACGTTGCTTAATTTAATCCTAAACTATATTTTAGTAACTTTTAACCTTTATTAGCATTCTGTGATGTGACCATCCCTTTCTGGTTGTGTCGTATAGACACCATCCATGATTGATGGTCATCACATCCAATGCTAAATAAATTGATCATAGATATTAGCTATGATAAGTAAAATTCTAACGGATTTAGGCATAATGACTTGGTTAAACCAATCAAGCCTTATTGGTACCAAGCTTATACCATCCATGTATCAACTCACTTGAATACCCACCATAGTATTCAAAATAATAGCCCCTTTTCATTTTGATACATGGAATCCATTAATTGAATTTTAGTTGGTCTTATCAATTTTAGCTAATTGCCATATACTGCTTAATTGTAGGAATTATTATTCACAATGAATAATAGATCACCGACCACAGTAAATATAAAAACCATCACCATGGTTTTATCCTTCCTATGAAGTATGTGTCTCTAGAACATACTTTATTCCACATGCTCTTGTGGAACTAGTTCCTATGCCAACTATTTTGTGCATCTTGAGCACCGACTAAACACAAGTCAATATAGCTCCCACTATCTCTAATAGAGATGTGCAACCTTATATACATATGAAGTCCCTTACTTGACTATAACCTTTATATCTTAGGGATTTATGTAATATACTAATCAATTGTTAGGATAAGTACCTTAGATGCACAATGTGTTTATCTTGATGCAAGTTTATTTGTATCCGAACACACTATTTGCATCCAAACACATGTCCTTATGGCATAATGGATTTCTATCATACTATGAATCATATGATATCCATTTGTCATTATATTTGGAATATGGTAGTGGGATATTGAAACGCGCAGCCGATTTTCGCTTATCGACCGATCAAGGTTCCGGTGCTCTGCTAATGTGTATAGCAGCACTCGGGTCGAATAATCGGTGATGGCACTTTGTAATAGTCGTTTGTTTTTAGTTGATTGTATTTTGATTAGGGGGGTTTGTTTGCAGAGCTTAATTGAAATTATTGATTGACTTTAATTGATTTAACAAATTGATAAATATTGGGGTGAGTTCATCATTAGGGAGTTAATCTTGTGATATCCTGGAGCTTTGCTTTATATTGCAGCTAATTTAACACCCACTTCGCAAGATAATGTTGATTGGAATTACTAAGTGTTAAGGCTTTAATACAAGTCTTAACTTAACTTAGTGTTCTTATCTCAATCAGAGCTTGTTGATGGTAGTGTATTTATGGTTCAAATAATCCATGGAAACCACACGTTAAACAAAACAAGTCATTAATCCATGACATGTTAAGTCCAACATACACAATGTTAAATTAACGAATACTCATCGAGAAGATACTCTCAATCACTTAACATCCCTAAATTTTGACTCAACCCAATGAGATATTTACTCATCCATTTGGGTGTTTAATAATCTGGTTATAATTATTATGATGATAAATTAAGAAGATAAGAAAAATAAAGGGATAAGAAAAGAGTTTTGCGTCGAACACACACACACACGAACGATGATAAGAATTAAAAACGAACTTTAGATTGAATGAGAAAGAAAAATAATGGAGGGGATTTAACTGTATTTAAACTATTTTAAGAACATTAATATGAAACTAAAGAAGTCAGATGAGAATAAGATATATTGAAGAAGAAAATTGCATTAAAACAGAATTACAAAAACAACACTTACGAGTTTACAAATGAAGAAAAGCACAAAAGTAAATGAAATCAAAGAGAGGAGGAAAGGTCTACCAAGTAAAAACTTGAGTATGCAAGGTCCTACAAAGCCTTTGAAAAGTATTTGGTTGTGCCAATTGATTCTCCTCTCTTCTGAAATGCCAACCCCTCTCAAGGAGAGAAGGGGAGAGTATTTATAGCCCAAGGAGTGTACTGTTTTCATTCCCAATCTGCCCCTCAACTTGCATCGCCAATTTGTCTATTTAGAAAGCCGAATCTCGAGATATCTCATTCTTAAAAGTTGTAGATAATAAAGTTGGACGACTCCTCTCAAAATTTTGAGTCATTTGGACCTATGGAGCCAAAGTTATGGCCGTTTGATTAAACAATTTTAATATGTCCATTTCAATCCAGTCTTTTTGAAGGCCAAAATGTGAAAGGGTTTTTGAATAGGAAGATGCCTTCAAAACCGACTTATTTATTCCAAAAAGTCGGCCGCCTATATCGCATCTTTCATACTGCCAAATATCAGCTTGATTGGATGCTTACATGATGAGATATTTCATGAATACTGTACTGATTTTATTTCTCAGCTAGAATGGTGGGATGAACTTCAAAGCATATTTTGGGCCCCTTGTTTTTGGATTTGGGCCTTGAACTTTTTATCCAAGACTCCTTACATTGTCCCCCGAACCGTTGAGGATAATTAATAAATTTTAACTTCTATATGGAGACCAGTAATTCAATCTTCATGACTGGTCCAATTTCTTCACAGATTCTGTAGGTGATCTTGTGTGGTAAATGTGATCCTTCAAATGGAAGAATTGGCCCATGATCCCTTCTAATGAAATGTTGTATATTGAATTAGGAATCTTTCAAAATAAGAACCACACAATTTGGATCATTAGGGTGAGAGTTCTAAATAAAATAGTAAACTGACTCAATTGGACTACTTCTAAAAAATGCTCAAAAATTATACTTAGTATTAAAACATTAATATTTCACACAAATTATGCACATTTCATATAAAATCAGTAAATGGAGTATATAATAAGACATGAAAATATTAACAACATCAACTCCCCCACACTTAGTCTTGTGCATGTCCTCATGTGCAACAAATATAAAAACATAATAAAATCATTTTCACTCACTAACAGATATTAAAATTTTATTTTCTCCAATCAGGGGAGGTTTAGACTATTTCACTCATCCATTTTGAATTCCAACATAAGTTGTTACATAAACAATGTTCCAAAACTAATTCATTTTTTCATGCTCAAATTTAGAAATGTAAAATGTGGACACTCAAAACTCACACCTCTCAAGATGATAAAATTCATTTGTGGAGGTTCACTCTTTCACCAACCAAAAGTGAAAATCTTAAAGTTTGAAAGAGATATCAGCTTCCAATATCTATCCAAAGTGCACAAGAATCAAGAGGTATTATTAAGGGGTTTTTCTGTGGCTATGGGATAGTAGGAATATAATGTCAAAGAGAGAGAAGAAGAGGGGTAAAACACCAACATCGAAAAAGCAATGCACATTTTTTTTGAAATAAAACATGGAAGGAAATGAAAACACACATTTACAAGGGAATGACTGTGTGAATAAAGACACAATAGAGGATGAAAATTTGAATGGGATTAGAAGATGAAATATTTACAAACCACAAAACTTCTCCCAATGACATAAGAATATAATGCAAGTGTTCTTTTTTTTCTTTTTCTTTCTTTTTTTCGAAAGTTGAACTTGGAAAAGATCTCACACTCATATCCCAACCCATGACTGATCTCCTCACGACACTAATTGTAATAGTTATAACAAGATCAAAGGTTTAGGAAGAGTGGTTTTTGACCTACCCAAGAAACAACCCATTTTTTTTGATTTTTTTTGATTTTTTAATTTTTTTTGAACACTTGTCAATAACATTACATTACATTCCCAAAAACACACTGAATGACAACCTCTCCCCCACACTGAAATGGATGCTTGCCCTCAAGCATATGATAACATGGTGAAATCAACAAAGGGTACCCAAAATGAAATCCATTCCCCCACACTTAAATTTCAAAAAATTATTCAATGAAAATCCATTTTGATATTGGGTGGAAAATGGTATTGGGCTTGTAATGTGGCTATCAAAGAAAATGTTTTCATAGGCTCAAAGGGGATTTCAAAAGGAGGATTAATGTAAGGGAAATGGGAGGCTATTTGGCTATTGTGATTCTCATGTGGTTCAAAAAAATGCCTCTATCATATTAATGCACACTAAAGTAGGAAATTCAGCTCGAAGGTCCACAAACTCAAGACTCACAAATGGGGGTGAAAACACACATTTTGAAAATATGGCCATAGGTGGCCTTGGCATGAAAGAAAATGTTGTTCCTCATGGTTCGGGAAAATAATTTTCCAAATAAAAAATTGGGCCTTCAAAATTTGTTAATTTTGACACAAAATTATTTATCCAAATTCATGATGAAAATACAAAATTTTTGAGATGAAAACATGTCTGTTAACTCCCCAAAATGGTTGGAAAAAATTCCAAAACTCGATGGTGAGTAATCATGACTCTTGATTTTTTTTGTATTTTTTTAAGTGATTGTTTTTTTTTGTTTTTTAGCTTTTTGTTTTTTGTTTTTTATAAAGATACACCCACACAAAAGAGAAAGTGAAAAAGAAAGGTTTTGATAAAGAAAGTGGTAAAAAAATGAAAGAGAGAGGAAAAAGAAGAAAGAGGTAAAGAGAGGAAGATATATAGAGAGAGAGTTAAAGGGAAAGAGGTGCCCCCTGATTTGGATTTGGTGGGTCGCCATCTCCATCTAGTGGTAGGTCGACTGGAGAAGTTGGTGATACAGTGGAAGTCGATGTTGATCCAGGATTGTGCATCCTCTCATGGTGATGCTTTAACCGATGTACGTTAACCGTGAATGTTCTTTTTGAAGAGGGGTCTTGGACTTGCACTGCACCAAATGGGTAAACATTAGTAATAACAAAAGGACCCTCCCAACGAGAATTAAGCTTACCTGGGTGAAGCCGAAATCGATAATTGAAGAGCATTACCTTTTCACCTTCATGGAATACCTTTCTTAGGATGTGTTTGTCATGGAGTACCTTAGCCTTTTCTTTGTACAAATTGGAATTCTCATAAGATTCAAGTCGAAGCTCCTCCAATTTAGCCAATTGCAACAATATTTTTTCACCAGATTTTTCACAATCAAAATTATAAGTTTTCACAGCCCAAAAAGACTTATGTTGGATTTCAACTGGTAGATGACATGCTTTACAAAAAACTTGCCTAAAAGGTGACATTCCAATGGGTGTTTTATAGGCAGTTCGATAAGCCCAAAGTGCTTCACCAAGTCTTTCAGGACAGTCTTTTCTGGCGGGTTTTACAATTCTCTCAAGAACTCATTTCACTTCTCTATTAGAAAGTTCATCCGTTCCATTTATTTGGGGGTGATATGTAGTTGAAGTTTTATGTACAACCCCATTATTTTTCAAAAGAGATTCCATGGTTTTATTACAAAAATGGGTTCCTAAGTCACTTATCATGGCACGAGGTGTTCCAAATCGGTAGAAGATGTGTGTCTTTAGGAACTCACTAACAGTATGTGAATCATCCTTTCTAGTGGGTTTGGCCTCGACCCACCTAGAAACATAATCAACCGCAAGAAGAATGTATGAAAATCCATTGGAAGGGGGGAATGGTCCCATGAAATCGATGCTCCAAACATCAAAAATCTCACAAAAAATTAAAGGATTTTGGGTCATTTCATTTCTCTTTGAAATTGTGCAAAAATTTTGGCAAGTGGGACATGATTGACAGAACTCATGCGAGTCTTTGAAAAGTGAAGGCCAAAAGAATACAAAGTCTAGAACCTTTCAGGAGGTCCTTTGTGGTCCAAAGTGGCCACCTCTGGGAAGTGAGTGACAAAATTCTAATATGGAAGAATGTTCATTTTCATCGACACATCTCCTTATTACCATGTCAGCCCCAGTTTTCCAAAGTTTATTTTCTTCCCAAAAATAGTATTTTGAATCACTTTTCAACTTAATTTTTTGTTTTTTTGAAATATTTTCAGGAAAAACACCAGAAACCAAGTAATTTAAAATTGGGGCATACCATGGTATTTTTGGAGTGAGAGATGAAAGGTGCTCAGTGGGGAATTCAGGATCGATGATTTCAGAATGAGAAAAATTAGAAATTCTACTCAAGTGATCAACAACATGGTTTTATTTTCCTAGTCTATATTTCAAGGTCAAACTCTTGGAGCATTTGGATCCATCTTATTAGCCTCGGTTTGGAATCACTTTTCTTGAGTAAGAACTTTATAGTAGAATGGTCTGTGAAGATGATGATTTTGGCAGCTAGGAGATAGGACCAGAATTTATCTAAGGCAAAAACCACTGCTAAAAGTTCCTTTTCAGTGACAGTGTAGTGAGATTGAGTTTCATCAAATGTTTTTGAGGCATAATAGATGACATGAGTAATCTTTTCTTTTATTTGACCAAGAACATCCCCAAAGGCTCTATCAGAGGCATCACACATCAAATCAAAGGGTAAGGACCAATCTGGGGGTTGGATTATTGGGGAAGATGTTAGAGCAGTTTTAAGTTCAACAAAGGCTCTCTTAAAAACCTCATTGAAATGGAAAGGGACATCATTTTGGAGCAACCGAGTGAGTGGGAGGGAAATTTTACTGAAGTTATGGATGAATCTCTGATAGAAACCGGCATGACTGAGAAATGAACAGATGTCTCGAACAGAAGTGGGTTGAGGAAGTGATTAGATCACTTCAATTTTGGCAGGATCGACTTCAATACCATCTTTTGAAACTATGTACCCTATAACAATCCCATTTGCAACCATGAAGTGACATTTTTCAAAATTTAACACAAGGTTACACTTGACACGATTTTGGAGGACTAGAGAGAGTTATTCAAACAAGATTCAAATGACTCACCATAAATGGTGAAGTCATCCATGAAGACTTCCATGCAGTGTTCAATGAATACAGAAAAGATACTCATCATACACCTCTGGAATGTTGCAGGAGCATTGCAAAGGCCAAAAGGCATTCTTCTATATGCATATGTTCCAAAGGGGCATGTGAAGGTAGTCTTTTCTTGGTCCTGAGGTGCGATTGGGATTTGGAAGTAGTCGGTGTATCCATCAAGAAAGCAATAGTGTGACTTTCTGGCTAATCGTTCCAGCATTTGATCAAGGAATGTAAGAGGGTTGTAATCTTTTCTTGTTTCAACATTCAATTTCCTATAGTCGATGCACACATGCCATTTTTTCTTCACTCGAGTTATGACTACCTATCCATGTTCATTTGTGACAACAGTTATCCCACCCTTCTTAGGTACAACTTGAATTGGATTAACCCATTCACTATCAGAAATTGGGTAGATAATACCAGCTTGAAGAAGCTTGGTGATCTCTTCCCTAACTACCTCAAGGATGAGTGGATTGAGTCTTATTTGTGGTTGTCTAATTGGTTTGGATGATTCCTCAAGATGAATGTGATGCATGCAAAGGGTAGGGTTGATTCCTAGTATGTCATCTAGGGTCCAACCTATGGCCTTTTTGTTTTCCTCTAACACCTAAACAAGTTTGGACTCTTCGATTTCAGTAAGTGAAGCAAAGATAATGATAGGATATGAGTGATCATAGAAAAGGAATGCATATTTCAGGTGTTCAGGAAGAGGTTTTAGATCAGTCTCATCTTTAATTTTTGGGTTAGACAAATCAAGAATGGAGGAAGGGACTTCAGTTGCTTTAGATTCATTCTCCTTAATACTATCCAAGGTGGAGTAGTAGAGATCAGAGTTGATGTGGGATTCAAGAGAGTTTTCAAGTTCCTCTAGATTGATAGAGTCTATGAATGAGAGGTCCACATCAACTTCACCATTTATGACTTGGTTAATCATGGTGCAAATTTCACAAGATCCTTTATCATCATAACAGGATGAACATGATGGAATGGGGTTCAATTGACTCTTAGAAGTGTCCTCATAAGCATGGATTGAGAATGCAGAGTGATCCTCATATGGGTATCACATGGCTTGTAAAATGTTGAATTTGACCAGTTGGTCACCGAATTACATGGATAAGATGCCTGAATGGAAATCAATCTTAGTTCTAGAAGTCATGAGGAATGGTCTTCCTAGAATTAGGGGAGATCTAGAAGAGTTTGTCTCACCTTCCATGTTAAGGATATATAAATCAGCAGGGAAGATAAGATCATTGACACGAACAAGGACATCCTCGATTATACCCTCCGGACTAGCAGTGCTTTGATTGACTAATTTAATGACAACACCTGTTGGATGTAAGGGACCTAGACCAAGGTTGTAGAAGATGGATTTGGTCATGACATTAATTGAGGCTCCTAGGTCTATGAGTGCATCATCAAAGTTGGAACTTCCAATTTAGCATGTAACCGTAAAGGTCCCTGGATCTTTTCACTTTATGGGAATAGACTGTTGGGTGGAAACATTTTCGAAGGTCCTAAGTTTCCTATTGTGGGTACACAACTCTTTGAGAAACTTGGAATACTTAAGAATTTGTTTTATGGCATCTAAGAGGGGAATGTTGACCTCAACACGTCTAAACATGTCAAGCATTTTAGGATCAGGTTCAAAGGACTTCCTTGGTTTAGAAACAGCTTGAGGAAAAGGAATTGGATTCGTAAGTGGAATGGAATGAGGTAAGGGAATGGATTCAGGTTCCTTTTAAAGTTTCTTCTTCTTTTCATTTTCTAGGTCAACATTGAAAGGAGGGTTGGAGGACTTATCTTGAGGCATAGAAAATTTCTTTCCCGATCTAAGTGCAATTGCACTTACATTACCCTTGGGGTTGGGTAATGGTTGAGCTGGAAGTTGGGAAGAATTGGATGACTACTGCTGACTAATGTGGGATGCAAGTTGACCAATTTAGGTTTCAATATTCTTGAGGCTGGAATGGGTGAAGGAGGAAAGATCTTCCACTGCACTTTCCCATGGTTGCTTGGAAGAAGAGGCTTGTCCAGGATTGGGATTACCTAGATTTTGGTTCTTGGGAAAGTGATTGTATTGGTTTTGGAATTGGGAAGGCTCACTTGGATAATGGAATCCAGGGGGAGGATTGTTCCTTTGAGGTTGAGGAATAAAAGGATAAGGTTGCTTGAAATTACCAACACCTTGACCATATTGAAACTAGTTTGGGTTTTGAGGAGGGAATTGAGGGGGATGAGAGATGGGATTACCATATCACAGGCCTTGGTTATAGGAAGAAGAGAAGGGCTCAGAGTGAGGTTGGTTGAAGTTTCTAACAAACTGACCTGATAGATGAGGGTTGGTGTTCCACTGAGCATATGATGCATTGATCTCCATTGGTCCAGATGAATCAGATTGATCCTCTTGAAGTTGTGGACATGTGTCTGTTGGATGTGATGAAGAGTTGCATATTCCATAGTTTTTGACAGTTCCAGGAAACATTGATTGTGAAGAAGATGAGGTTGGGGATTTGGTAGCCACAACTAGTTGTCACACAAGACCTATAAGTTCACTCATCCACTCGGTCATCTTGTTCGGCTCAATTGATTGATTATATTGAAATTGTTTGACTTGAGCATGTGCTCGAGTATGGAATTGTTGTGTGTTTGCAGCCATGTTAATTATGAGATCTCTTGCAGCTGCAGGAGTTTTATCAACAAGAGCACCACCACTTGAAGCATCAATGAGAGTTCTCTCCATAGCCAATAACCCCTCATAGAAGTATTGGATCAAGAGTTGGTCAGAAATTTGGTGATGTGGGTAGGTTGAAACAAGATTTTTGAACCTCTCCCAGTACTCATGGAGTGATTCACTTGGAAATTGACGGATACCACTTATTTCCTTTCTGATAGAAGCAGTACGAGAAGCAGGAAAGAATTTCTCTAAGAAAAGTCGCTTCATGTCATTCCATGTGGTTATGGAACCAGGAGGGAGGTAGTAAAGCCATGAATTGGTAGTGTCGTCTAGGGAGAAAGGGAATGCTCGAAGTTTTATTTGTTTGTTAGAAACCCCTTGAGGCTTCATGGTAGAGCACACTACTTGGAACTCTTTAAGGTGGAGATGTGGATCCTCACCAACTAGCCTGTGGAAATGAGGGAGAAGATGAATCAAACCTGATTCGAGTTCAAAGTCAGCCTCTATGTTTTGATATTGAATATCAAGAGGTTGGTAATTAATATTAGGGTCAGCAAGTTGTTTAAGTGTTTGTTCCCTAGGATTGGCCATATCTAATTAAATTGGTTGGACAAGGACTGGTTCTTGAATTATTTGATTATCTGTTATGTTCCTCCTAAGTTGGTGAAGTGTTCACTCAATTTTAGGGTCAAACAAATCCAATGGATTGTTTGGTAGGCTACGGGGCATTCAGAAATATTTTAAAGAAATTCGAAGATAGTTTTTTTTGTGTTTTTTTAGTTTATGATTTTTATGAGAAGGCGGGTTTTTCTTTGTGTTTGTTTTCAATTTTTTTTTCAAATTTTGTTTTTTTGCTTTTTTTACAATACCAAAAACTAATGAATACTTAAAGAACCATCCCCGACAATGACACCATTTGAAACGCGTGGCAGATTGTCACCTATCGACCAATCAAGGTTCCAGTGCTCTGCTAATGTGTATAGCAGCACTCGGGTCGAATCCTCGGCGATGATACTTTGTAATAGTCGTTTGTTTTTAGTTGATTGTATTTTGATTAGGGGTTTTATTTTGAAGAGATTAATTGAAATTATTGATTGACTTTAATTGATTTAACAAATTGATAAAGATTGGGGTTAGTTCATCATTATGGAGTTAAGCTTGTGATATCCTGGAGCTTTGCTTTATATTGCAGTTAATTTAACACCCACTTCGCAAGATAATGTTGATTGGATTACTAAGTGTTAAGGCTTTAGTACAAGCCTTAACTTAACTTAGTGTTCTAATATCAATCAGAGATTGTTGATGGTAGTGTATTTATGGTTCCAATAATCCATGGAACCACACGTTAAACAAAACAAGTCATTAATCCATGACATGTTAAGTCCAACATACACAATGTTAAATTAACGAATACTCATCGAGCAAATACTCTAAATCACTTAACATCCCTAAATTTTGACTCACCCCAATGAGAGATTTACTCATGTTTAATAATATGGTTATAATGATTATGATTATAAATTAAGATGTTAAGAAAAAGAAAGGGATAAGAAAAGAGTTTTGCGTCGAACACACACACACACAAATGATGATGAGAATTAAAAACAAAATTTAGATTGAATGAGAAAGAAAAAGAAGGGAGGGGATTTAACTATATTTAAAATATTTTAATAACATTAATATGAAACTACAGAAGGTGGATGAGAATAAGATATATTGAAGAATAAACTTGTATTAAAACATAATTTCAAAAACAACACTTACGAGTTTTCAAATGAAGAAAAGCACAAAAGTAAATGAAATCAAAGGGAGGAGGAAAGGTATATCAAGTAAAAAATTGAGTATGGAAGGTCCTCCCAAGCCTTTGGAAAGTCTTTTTCCATGCCAATTGATGCTCCTCTCTTCTGAAATGCCAACCCCTCTCAAGGAGAGAAGGTGAGAGTATTTATAGCCCAAGGAGTGGACTGTTTTCATTCCCAATCTTTCCCTCCACTTGAATCTCCAATTTGGCTATTCAGAAAGCCTAATATTGAGATATCTCTTTGTTAAAAGTTGTAGATAATAGAGTTGGATGACCCCTCTCAAAATTTGGAGTCATTTGGACCTATGGAGCCAAAGTTATGGCTGGTTTATTAAACAATTGTAATCTGTCCATTTCAATCCAGTCTTTTTGAAGGCCAAAATGTGAAAGGGTTTTTGAATAGGAAGATACCTTCAAAACCGAATTATTTCTTCAACAAAGTATTCCACCTATATCTCCTATTTCACAGTGCAAAATCTCATCTTGATTGGATTCTTACATCATGAGATATGTCATGAATATTGTACTGATTTTATTTCACAGCCAGAATGGTGGGCTGGACTTCAAAGCATATTTTGGGCCCCTTGTTTTTGGATTTGGGACTTGAACTTTTTATCCAAGGCTCCTTACATTGTCCCCAGAACCTTTGAGTATAATGAAGGAATTTTCACTTATATATTGATCCCAGTAATTCAATCTTCATGACTGGTCTAGTTTCTTCATAGATTCTGTAGGTCATCTGGTGTGGTAAATGTGATCCTTCAAATGGAAAAATTGGCCCATGATCCCTTCTAATGAAATGTTTTGAATTGAATTAGGAATCCTAAAAAACAATAACCACACAATTTTGATCATTAGGGTGAGAGTTATAAATAAAATAGTAACCTGACTCAGTTGGACTACTTCTAAAAAATGCTAAAAAATTATACTTAGTATTAAAACATTAATATTTCACACAAATTATGCACATTTCATATAAAATCAGTAAAGGGAGTATATAATAAGACATGAAAATATTAAAAATATCAGATATCATTGTTATTTGCAAATAATTTCATGAAATACAATGGAAGTTTCTGCTAGTTGCAACATTGATATTACTTACATCAATATTTTGATGTATAACACATGCGTTAAGGAATTTTCCATGCTACATGTTTGCTGATCAATATTGAAATGTAAAACTTTATCATCAATCCTACTTATTAACATCAATGTAATGACGTTTATGAGGTAATGTGCATTTAGGAATTGCTCCACGCTATATTATCATGATTGATGAATGCTTGGTCAAGATATTCTTCGGTATCCCAACCCAAAGCAACTCATATCTCCTGACCATGCATATACTTCACTTTGTTATTTCTTAATTGCTTAAAGTAATCTTATGAAGTATACATACCTCTATCTTATACTTGGAATAGTTCAAATTTACTTGTTGAACTATTTCCAAATTCTTTGTGACATACCTTTATTTCTAAAGGCCCCTTTTTCCAAACTAAATACGTCGATAATGCCAAAATTATTTAGCTGTTCCAAGCCTAAATACCATATTTGGTATATTAATGACTTTCACTTTTAGTATTACTTGACAAAGAATTATCTTGTCACTATTGGGTATAAGTCTTACATTTATATTCATCACTAATTGCCTATGATTCATGTATTACTGAACTAGTGATTGATTTTACCAAAACAACATTCATTCCTGAACCTAAAATAACGTCTCCTTGTGTCAAGGACACATGAGATTAATGTTTGTGGTGATACTCAATAATAGTTCAACATGAATCTTTCACTTGGAAATTAAGAAGTCGTGTACTTCTCACCACTGGCCTAGGTATCACCCTTTTCACATCCACTTGGAGAATACACCTGACTTCTAGTAAAGTTTCTATACTAACTTGGTTATCGTATTAGAATAAACATATGTCACCAGCATATTGTATTTAATAACCAAGTAGTAAAATGAAACATCACATTGATGAATATGTCAGATATAGAAGCAACCACATGCTTCTTTAAATCATTTTATTGATTTTAAACTTCTATAGTATGATTTTATAATATGAAATGTAAATAACTTTTGTTAATACCTCATTGATTGAAGGACGCCGCAAATGTGCCATTAGAATTACTTGCCTTTTGGCCTTTTTGCAATGTCTTTCAATTTATTCGCCATAAGAATTAAAACATAATTGTATTTTATTCTTATTCACTTGGCGAACCTTACCTAGATAGGTAATGAAGCATTTACTCAATACTTGCTCATTTTATAACTTAAAAATGAAACTTGAGTAAAGGTGGTGAAAATGATATGAGAAAGGGATACATTTAAATGTCATTACCAATCTTTCAATTTACACATGCCAGTGTACATCGCCTTATTCATATCATTGCTTCGCTTTCTCCTCACAAACATTCTGCAGACGAGACTTCATGTTTATATCATCCATGTCCTGGTGTAGCGACCACAACTAACACTGAATGTTGATTAAAGCATAATGATATAGCTATCATATGCTTTGTTCATTAGTCTCATGTAAGCAATTTTCACCCCCACTTCTTGAGGTAGTTTAACAGTGTTGGGGACACTGACACCTTGAGATTCCTATATCATAGTACTATGCACACACCTGTACTATTCATGGATACTCATGTCGGTGTGGAAATTTAATTTGTCCATTATAATATTGCAGTTTTAATCTTGTGGTATAACTCGCCATTTTTCTACAAAAATAAATTTTAGCAGATGAGTGCCTTTTATTTGGATTACCGATTTAAACATTTTTTATTAATTACTTAAATCATTTAATGTCTCCCACTATTTTATCGGATTCTAGGAACCCTATGTTCTAGAATCGAAATACTCTATCGCTTGAGTATTATAGTGGAAAGGATCCCGGAACCACCCCTCATAGTCTAAAAGCTATGGCTACACCACTACTTGGAGGATTCTAGGTAGGCTTTTGGCTGGCTGACCACTTTAACTTGTGGCTCCTTGATCTGTTGAGTGAAGTCCCAACTTCTTTAAAATCAGAAATTGATTTAACTCAACACTTGCCTCTAAAATTACAACAAGCTAGCTATAACTATTTCTTTGCTACAATTTTAGTTAAGTCAACCCATCATTCTTATATGGACTCCTTGGTAGTAAGAGGCACCCTCAGCTATGGCATGATCGACACCTCAAACAGCAGGTTTTGTCCAAACTTGAATGATGGAAGGTGGTAATGACTTAATATATTTTTGAGGGTTTTATTATTTTTAATGTGACGAATGAAATCATTTTTCTATTTTATAAGCATGTACTATGTGATCGCACTCACAGCTGATCATGCAAGAAATATAAATTTCATCGTGTCACATGTTCATTTTATCTTACATGCTTGTTTATTATTATACTATGTGATTTCGCAATAAATTACACATGCACAAAAATAATAAACCATGTGGAAATAAAATGAACACCTGATCATGAGCCGGTAATATTGGTTGATCCATTGAGTGAATAACAGACCAACCAAAACCCTAGGGGTAAGTACCTTTTAGTCGCCTAGCTTGCAACTTGAATTGAAATGTCTGCTTATCCAATGCATCCAACTCCTGTCTAGTGCGTCGCCGTCACTTGGCGCGAAGTGTGTCATTTGTCGTCTCATCATTATACAACATTACTCGCACGCAGTCGAGGGGATCTCGGGGAGTAAAAGGTACAACTCATAGAAGTGGACACGCAGGTCCTTATACATATAATGACATTGAGACGACACACAGATTGTCTTTTGTTAAATTAAAATAATTATTACAAAACCATGCAATAATTAAATAAATAAAATAATTAATTAATTAAATAAAACGCACCAAACATGCATTGGTCAGGCTGAGCTCACGATCAGACATATACGCATTAAACTCACGTATATAAAATAAATGCAGAATAAAAATTAAACTTACATTAAATAAATTCTGAGAGCATTTAATCGAATTAAAAACTTTACTTTTTTTAATTCAATTTTAACGTCGTTCGGTCCCGATTAATTAATTTAATTTTATAAACTAAAAATTAAATTAATTAATTAATTTAATTAATATCCCAATTAAGTTAATCACCCTACATTAAAATTTTAATAACCAAAATTAATGTTTAATTAATTTAATTCTCAAGTGAAATTAAATTAATTAATTAAATTAATTTTGATTAAATTAAAACACTCAGGCTCTTAAAACTTTGGGCATGGCCTGTGTGGATTGGGGCTAACCTGCGCAGGCCTAGTTCGAGTAGTACCGACCCCGTGCAAGGGAGTCATGGCCCAGCCCGACCAGCCCAAGCCCGTTCCGAGATGGGCAGACCTGCGTGGACCTATTCTGGGGTAGTGAGGTTACCTGGCCACTAGGAATACCAGGCGGCGGATGGGACATGGAATGTTCGGGACAATGCAGGCTGGCCTAGCGGGCTGTTCGCGCACGCTCAGAAGTGGAACGGGGCGGTGTGACCGGGAGACGCCTCGGGCAGAGGCGGCACGGGCTGCTAGGGTGACGCGACATGGTGGGCTGGTGCTAGTTTAATAGGAGCGAGGACTGGGACTGGGGTCCCTCGCAGCGGCTGCTGATAGTGCAAGAAGGTGCCCCGTGCTGGGATACCGGCCTAGACAGAGCGGCGCAGGGCTGCTACCGTCCTGGTGATGCTCTGTGTGAGGGAGGAAGCAGCCGAGATGCCGAGGTGGTTGGGGTCCGTATGCAACATGGAGGAGAACCGGTTGGCAGGGGAGGAGGCAGATACCATTCGACTGGTGTTCCAATGTCAGGGAAGGAGGCTGGCGACGGTGCCTGATGGGTGGGCTGCTGCAGCTCGCGGTTGGTGGAGGTGGCTTCAGGCGGGTTGCTGGAGGCCCCAGGTGCATCGCCTGGTGCAGATTTCCTCTATTGGGAAGGCTGAGGCAGTGCGCTTGACGAGGCTGGTGCGTGAAGCTGGGACGTGGGGTGCCGGGGTGGCCAGTGGGTGGCTGCTACGTTGTAGCATGCAGGGCGGGAGGAGGTGCCCAACCGGAGGAGGCTAGTAGCGAGGCTGAGATGAGGGGCTACCGGTGCAGGGTATCGACTGCATGGCATCTCCGCATTGGAGGAGGCGGCCCCTCGGGTCTCCCTTTGTTTTTTTTGTTAATTGTTATTATTTTTTTGATAGGTTGGTCCGCCCCTTTGTTCCAAATTTTTTTGAAGGTTCTGGGCGTAGTGGAAGCTCGTGGGTGGATGTTCCCACTTGGCTTTTTGTCATTGACAATGATCAATCCGGGATCAATATGACGATAAATGCCAGACTCCACGGATCGAATCATAGAAATAGACAAATAAGAAGAATAGTCCCAGAACCACAAATGAGGACCATCACATGTTATTATAATTAATTTAATTAATTGACAAGAAGTACCTTTTTGGGTGTTATTTCTTCGTTGATATTCTTGATCACGTTCTGATGTGATTCTTCATTGCATCGCAGAATCCAAGTGTAGACTTCCTCTAGCATTGATCCACACGTGCACCACGTATCTCTGGATGTTGCCAAAGGATTATCCGGGTGATAGTGTGGAGAAACCTTTTCTTGCGTTGTCCACCATAGATCATTTTGATCTGATGGAGGAGGATCTCTCTCATTATTGAGATCATTCTTAGAGGAAGGAGTTCTCTCGGCCTTGAGGGAATTCTACAGAATTATTGTGCACAACGATTAAGGAAAAGTGTTGGGGTTGTGAGGATATTTATAATTGGGTTTGAGGTTATAGAGTTATGACAATAAATAATCACGTTACACATTTTATTTATTTCATTAACTCTTATTGAAAACCCCCACATGTCGAATCATCAATTCCTTGACATGCGCCCACGCTGATTATAATAAATATCTTTTAATAAAACAATATTATTTCTTCATAATCCCAACTAGAAAAACTACATGGCGTGTAATCATTAATACACAACATTTAAATGTTTTTCATAAAACTACATGGCATGTAATCATTAATACACAACGTGTACTTGTTTTTAATTTCCTTTCCAAAATGAAAACTACACGGTGTGTAATCATTAATACATGGCGTGTATATCTTGTTTTCATTTTATTCTTCCTCCATCATTAAAATGATTTAGGATTCCTTGAATAATTATTAAACCAAGTACGAGAATAATCTTTATTCTACTTGAGATACTTGGATACACTTAGCGTGTGACCCTCTAGGCCTCTTTCTCGTTGGCATTAGGCAGAATTGCCTAAAGTCCAAGATTACTGTATAATAATGGTTCAAGGTATTCAAAATAAAGAAGTTCATTCCGCATTGAAGTTTCACCTCATACGAATGCTTACCGTGCAATTTAATCCCTTTGTCTCAATATCTCATCAAGCAGGTTTCATGGCAGTGTCATAAAACTATATGCTTGATCTGTCATTCTTTGACTTCCAGAAATAAACTCGTCGTTACACCATGACAATTGAATTTGGGAGACAATTCTATTTCAATCAAAGGGCCTGAGATATCTACTTCCATAAATATGGAAGGTAAAAATACTTCCTTGACTTATCCATTAACAACATGTCATTCGTGACGCACCCAACATACCCTACTTCCCGCCAACTGTCTTCATGGCAGTTTTCATCAGCAAATCTAAGTGCGCGAGTCATGACATGAGTTAATGATAATATTACAGTCTAAGGACCATTACACATGCTCGTAGATAGTAATGTTCAATGATACCAAGTCATGCATAATTACTACTGGCGGGTTTGTTCTCATAATCTCCCATATTTGAGATTACCAAGTGCGAACTCCATGAGAGAGAGTCTCATCTTCTTACGAGTACTCACACATGATGGTCCGTATACTATGTGTCCTATCATAGTATGTCATCCAAATGTAGAACTTTATTTAAGAATATTTTTATAGAATTTCAAGGTTCTCATCATAGCAGGGATCTGACATGACCTTATTAATGCAAAAAATATTCCATGACATTATTATATTATAGTCATTCAGAACAATGGACAATATATAATAAGTGTACATTCATGTAATCAAAGTACAAACAGTTGGTTCTTAGTATACCAACTCTAACAAACTCCCACTTGGACTAGATCAAACTGCCTACGACTTTAAGTCCACTAGACCTCACATGATGATCATGTTTCTGCTGATTCAAGGCTTTAGTCAAGGGGTCCGCCATGTTGGCTTACGTGGAAATACTGCTCACTTCAACTTCACCTCTCTGAGAAAAATCCCTCAAGAGATGACACTTCTGAAGTATGTGCTTTGTCCGCTGATGTGACCTTGGATCTTTTTCAAGTGCCACCGCTGAAGTATTATCACAATAGAGTGTTGTAGGATCTTTACTGCTAGGTTCTACATCCAGCTCTTGGAAGAAGCTTCGCATCCATATTACTTCTTTAGCTACCTTAGAAGCTGCAATATACTCAAAATCTGCTGTAGAATCTGCCACCACACTTTACTTTGATCTTTTCTAGCTCACTGCACCTCCATTCAAACTGAAGATGTATCCAGTCTGCAACTTCATGTCATCTCGATCAGTCTAGAAACTAGCATCTACATGTCCTCTGATGACTAGTTCTTCATCTCCTCCATAAACCAGGAATATATCCTTAGTATGCCTCAAATACTTAAGGATAGTCTTGACTGCTATCCAATGGCGGTCTCCTAGATCAGTTTGATATCTACCTACCGCACTTAATGCGTAAGAAACATCTAGCCTTGTACATAACATATCATACATGACAGAACCAATCGCTGATGTATAAGGGATCCTTTCCATTTTCTTTCTTTCCTCATGTGTCTGAGGACACATTTTATTGGAAAGATGAATGCCATGGGACACTGGCAACAATCCCCTCTTGGACTGTTCCATACTGAATCTCTTCAGTATCTTGTAAATGTATGTACTT